>CM070563.1:42664686-45337186 GCA_036346405.1 Phyllostachys edulis | reverse complement strand
AGACGATCAGAGAGTCTCCCATGCCTTATTTAAAGATATGGTCTGGTAATCCTGTTGGGCTGTCATTAAATATGTTTGCTCTCCTTCAAAGTGTTTTCATTTGTTTGAATGCATTTGGATTTATTGGAGTTCCTTTGGTTATTTTCAGTCGCACGGAAATTCAATCGTATTATACGTAATTAGCAACTGGAGATATCATGGAACCACAACCCCAACAAGGACAAGATTGCTAGAGCACTAAATAGGATGATTATCAACATATTGAGCGAAATTATTACCAGGATATCGAGAAGGTCGAATATCAGGATATAGAGCTTTATCAGAACATTGGCCAAGGCGAGTCAACACTTTGATCATTTTGAGCCTACTTTTTGCAAATTATGTTGCCTTAAAATTATGAAACTGCATTGCTATGTTTTATCAAACTAAATTGGTCTAGATTATAGTTAATACCTTAATAAATACTTGTGTATAAACTTCCAACCCTTGAACTTGGACAATATCCTTTGTCACCCTAGACTTAATGGATTACTTACTAGTTGATAGGTCTGTATCTAAGTGTCATGCTTAGCCTTGCTTAGATACATTGTCATGTGGGCATTAAGTTGTCCAACTACAATCCTTAAAAACTTTGGAAAATGATTTGGGCAGTAAGGCTGGGAGCTTGGCTGGTATGTTGAGGTAAATGGTTATTTTCAAAACAAACAAAACTTGAAAATTATTTTTGACTGGGGCGGTTGGAAGGAATGGCTGGTGCCGGGGGCACGAGAAGAGGATGGTATGTGGATGTACCGCCATGGTCAAGTAAGGACCGAATCTTATAATGACCTCTCATGCAAAAACAATGCAACCATAAGTCAATAATGGGTATGACCTGGCCGACTAATTTTCTCACCTCAGCGTAGATCCGCCATTGGGATGATTGCGGGTGGATGGCCGGGGGAGAACGAAGCCACAAAAACCGCATTGGCACAAGAGGGGGCCTCCCGGAGAGCCTCGGGAGTGGGCTCAGGGTGGTGGAAACCTTAGTGTAGTGGATGGAGTGCGTTGAGGTTGAGCATTGTAAAGGTCTTGTGGTAATCTCCCCTTGATTCGCATGTCCAGGGGAACGTGTGTATATATCAAGGCGGTTACCTCTTGTGGGTAAAGTGTGCAAACTTAATTTGCAAAGTAAAAAAACTATCATGATAGCTATGCTCACGATCAAGAGCGGTGCTGAGAACTTGCTGGATATAGTCTTCATTTTTACAAAACCATTTGTGATGAGAAGGGAAAGCTGGGGTGGGACCCCAGGGATTTGAGAAAGGCCTGGTCGAGGACCAGTGGTAAATACGGGAAAACCCGAGTATAAGTGGTGGGACCTTCGCTAGTACTTTTGAAAAGAAAACTCATTTATGAAAACAGATTTGTTAAATTGCTAAGTCTTAGGATTCACTACTACTCATCTATTTAAAACCTGGCTTTGTGCAAATAAAAGAATTCTAAAGCTTCCCTTGATTAGCCTTGCATCTATAAGAACTGCATTGTGTGTTGCCTTGCGAGTATGGTTGTGTACTCAGGCTCTGCCATTTTAATATTTTCAGACCCATAGACCAAGACCCCTACGACCAATACTACCAGAGGCTGAACTGGATGATGTTGAAGATGATGAAGTTTAGGCCGGGAACCCCAGTCGCTTGCCTGTGTGCAGAGTGAATGGATCCACTACGATTTGCTCTGCTTACGCCCTTGTTTTTCATTTCTGTACCTTGGTTTTGTAAGATTTTGCTTTCGTGGCTCTTTTGTAAAACAATTGGCCGATTGGCCTGATATATATATAAATGAATGATTACATTATGTTGCGTGCTTTCACTGTTCTACGAGCACTACCTCTACAAGCACTATTCACACCAAGCTCTGTCCACACTATGTGTAGCCATCCCTCCCACGACCGGGTGCGGTCCCCAGAACCTCCCCTTGGATCTCCTCCGAGACCTCCTCGAGACCTTCCCTTGGACCTCCTCTAAGACATCTCAAGACCTCATCTTAGACCTCCGCTGAGACCTCTCCAAAATTTATCCCCCAAGACCTCCTAGGACCTCTTAGGACATCCCCATGAACTACAGGACCACTCTGGGATCTCATGCAGATCGCTCCAAGACCACTTCAAGATCACCCTAGGACATCCTCGGGATCCATTTCCCTGGACCTCCTCGGGACCTCCCTAGGAACTCCCTTGACCTCTGCAAGACCTCCTCTTGGGCCTTCCCCGGGACCTTTCCAAGACCTTACCCCAGAACCTCCTCAGGATTCCTTAAGACCTTCCAAGACCTCCAGGATCTTCGCAGGACCTCCCCGGACTTCCCCTGACCTACAGGATCTCCGTAGGAACCCCCTTGACCTTCCGGACCTCCACCAGATGTCTCACGATCACCCCTAGATGGTCTAAAACCACTGCTAGATATCACACGACTACCCTTAGATGGTCCAAGACCACTACCAGATGTTTCACGACCACCCCTGGATGGTCCAGGACCACTACTAAGAGACTCACGGCCACTCCTATAGGGTTTAAAGATCATTACCAGATGTCCCAAGACCTCCTCAGGATCCCCTTGAACTTCCTAGTACCTCCAAGGACCTCCTCCAGATCTCCTTGATCTCCCTTGATCCCAGGACCTCCTCAGGAACACCCAAGATCTCCTGAGAACATCCACAAGACCTCATATATCCTTTTTGTCGTATTCTCAGGACCTTCTACTCTGGACCTCCCGCACCTCTTTTGTCGTATGTTCACGAACTCTTCAGGACCTCTCCAGAACGTCTCTACAGTGTTCTTCAGGACCTCCCCGGTGCATCTCTACAGTGTTCCTCAAGACCTCCCCAGCACGTCTTTACAGCATCCCTGAAGACCTCCCCAAGATCACTACAGAACTTCCACAAGACCTCCCTAGGATCTCCTCGGGACAACTCCAGTTTGCCCTTGGGACTTCTTCAGAACTTCTCTAGGACCTTCAGGACTACCCCGAGACCTCCCTAGAACCTCTACGGGACCACCCTAGGACCACCTCTACAACCAGGTGCGATCGTACCACAACCATCAGCCGTTACTTGGTTGTTGTCCTGCCTCGGGTTGACTATGAGTACCGATCAAGACTGAGGAACAAGAAGACTACATGGATAGTGATGAGTACGGATCAAGAACCAAAGATCAAGAAGGCCAAGAACTAGGTCGCGGGCCCACAGTCGATTGTCGGTGGGCATATTGTGAGGGATTCCACACGCTGTGCTTTGACACTTATTCCGCTGTTGACTCTCTGTGTGGGTTTGGCCTGTTCGGCCACTCCGCACGTCAAAAGCCGTAAGGTACGTCGTGCTTTGTTTATTATTATGCAATAATTGTATAATTTCGATATATGTATTTTGAACCAACAATGTAACTGTGTGTGTCAGCTACTAATCTAGGGAATGACACAACTATACATAGTGGATCCCAAGCTCCAAAATTGGGGTCTGACAGGATCATATCCTTGAGGCTCAGAAAACTGATGCTGAGGTAGCCTAAATCAGGGAAAATTTCAAGGCAGGTAAAGGCAAAGAATTCTCTGAAGACGCCCGAGGTATCATTCGGTACGGCAACCGATTTGTGGTACCCTCAGATCCGCTGTTGAGAGAGCTAATTCTAAAAGAGGCTCACAACTCCAAGTTTTCTATACATCCTGGGAGTACCAAGATGTACCAGGATTTGAAGAAGATATTCTAGTGGATCAAAATGAAAAGGCAAATTGCACAGTATGTTGCTGAATGTGACATTTGCCAAAGGGTCAAAGCCGAACACTTGAAGCCAGCTGGTACCCTTCAACCGCTGCCTATTCCCTAGTGGAAATGGGAGAAAATCGGTATGGATTTTGTTACCGGTCTTCCAAGGACTCGGAGTGGGTCCGATGCCATTTGGGTGATCATTGATCGTTTGACAAAGGTTGCTCATTTTATTCCTATCAAAACCACCTTCAATGGCCATCAGCTAGCCGAGCTCTACATTTCTAGAATTGTTTGTCTCCACGGTGTACCGAAGGTCATTGTCTCTGATCGTGGCCCTAGTTCACTTCCTACTTCTGGAATTGTCTTCATCAAGCAATGGGGACTGAACTCTCTTTCAGCACTGCTTATCATCCTCAAACCAGTGATCAGACTGAGAGGGTGAAACAAGTTACGGAAGACCTTCTTAGAGCCTGTGTGCTGTCATATAGGAAGAACTGGGAGAAGTGCATGTCGTATGTGGAGTTTTCCTACAACAACAGCTACCAAGCAAGTATTCAAATGTCACCTTTTGAAGCCTTGTATGGAAGAGCTTGTAGGACTCTATTGAACTGATCAGAGTCTGGAGATAAGACCATTCTATGGTCTAGACACAGTGGTAGAAGCGAAGAAACAAGTTAAATGCGATTCGAGACCGACACAAGACTACACAGTCTCGTTAGAAGATCTATGCCGATCATCATCGCCGAGAGTTGAGCTTTGAGGTAGATGGCCATGTCTATCTTAAAGTGTCACTGATGAAGGGCACTCATTGATTTCAGGTGAAAGGAAAGCTAGCACCTCGTTATATCGAACCTTTTCGAATCCTTGCAAAACGAGGAGCTGTAGCATATCAGCTGGAAATACCGGACTCTCTTTCAGCAGTACATGATACATTTCATGTCTCTCAATTAAAGAAATGCCTTCGTGTTCCTACCGAAGCAGCTGCCTATGAGAATCTTGATCTCCAACCAAATCCTTCCTACCAACAACAACCGGTACGTATCCTCGATGAAATGGAATGCAGGACAAGAAACCGGCGATTTCTTCATGCCCTAGCTCCACCGAGGTGATCCCTATGATCCCTATCTCATCCTCTCTCTGATCATGCCCTCGCCGCTCCTCATCGTGGTGTGAAGCGCCGGTGAGCCTAGAACACGAGCGCCGCCGCTCAACGGGTGACATGGCACTGCAACGTCGCTGCCCCGTCAACACCACCTTAGCACTTTTTGCTTGCATGGTTGCCATGTGGCAGCCCACGTGTGCGCTTGCGTGGCAAGCCCCACTGTGCTACACACCTAGTCCATGGTGGACCAGCGCCATTTTCGTGGACCTGATCCACAAGGCTGGGCCCACATGTCATTGGCACAAAACAATTATCTTTAAGAAAATAAATTCAGCCAAAAATGTAAATCCTATCGCTGACATCATGCCTACATCATAAGTCAATTTTCAATTAGAGAAATAATTTGGGAAAATTCAAAAAATCCAATTTAGATAATTCTTTAGGGTTTAAACTTCCAAGGACTCGTTCTCCTTCATACGAGCTCTGAATTCAACGATTCAAATTTCTAAATTCATATAAAATCAAGATCTAACAAACTAAACCAAAATTTTTTAATTTTTAGTTTATTTGAATTTTGCTTATTTTCACGTATAGATTTCGACGACTTTAGAGAGTCAGATTTCGATGACGTTTGAGAACAACTAATTGAGCAAGTCAAGTTACATCTTTGATCATGTTTACATCCCATTATTTCAAATTATTTAAATTTTGTTTTAAATTATTATTGCATGCTTAATTCTATTCAATGTAATTTAAATACCTATTTTTTAAATTATAGTTATTCCCATTACCATTGTATAACCAACTTTGATATTGAATGAAACATACCTTGACACCTTAGATGAAAATCTAGTTTATGTAATAGTATGAACTAGAATATTTTAGGAAAAATTATGCTTAGCCATGCTTAGACCTGAAATATTTGATTTGGAGAATTTCAGCCAAATGTTGTTTAAATTGTATCCATGGCATTGTTGTGTCATGGAAGTTTATAAATGATTGTGAAAAATAAAATAAATTGGTTTAGACTTGGGCGAAATGGAAAGTTGGTGGGTGCAGGTTTATGCACAGGCTCAATTCAGGAATGGCTGAGGCCTAGGGGTTATTTTGAAAGTCACCCAAGTTGGTTAAGGACCGGTCTTCGAGCCACATCTTGCAAAGCTCCACCGTACTATCACAAGTCTGGAGTGGGACAGACTGGGCTAATTAATTTTCAATGTTCCATTGTGAGTTGTGCCATTTTGATGTGTTTGTGTCGGTTAGACAGTATTCCCACTTGGCGCAAGAGGGGGGAGGGCTTTTGGCTGGTGGTTAGCCCAAACGAAGTGAAACCTTAGCGGGCATAACTACTTTAGAATGATGCATTGTAAAGGCCTTATGATAATCACCTAGTCGCACACCTACGGAAGTGTGTGAGCGGACAATATAAGTTGATTTTCTCTTGTGGGTAAAGTTGTACAACCTCTGCAGAGTGTAAAACTATTCGAATAGCCGTGTCCACAGTCATGGACATGCTGAGCAAAGCCACTCAAATTTGGACTTTGTTTTTGTTTTCATAATGTTTTATAAAATAGTTTTTCATAGATTGGTGTCCATGAGAAAAATTGTGGGTTGATGCCCCGGGTTGGTGCCCGTGTTTAAGTTAGCGTTAGGTTGGTGCCTACACTAGCTTTATTAATTTAGTTAAAACTCAATTTTAGATATTGTAAAACTTGAGCCTTTGAACTTAGCTATTGTATTTAAAATGCCAAATGTTGCTTTTGCACAAATAACCCTATAAGCCCTCCTTTAATAATATCTATGCATGTATTAACTTTGTTATGGGTGTAACTTGCGGAGCACAATTGTTTGTGCTCACTCTTGCTTAATAAAATATTATTCAGAGGAGAAGGAATTCGCTACTGGTGTAGATCTCGGCGACTAGGCCACTACCCCAGTCGATTGCCTGTGGCAGATCAGCTAGACTCTACTACGTCTTCTTCATCTTTCGCTGTGTTATTTATTGTTGGCTTGTAAGCCTTTCTTGTAATAAACTCTGATATTTGTCAATAAAGTTGTGCGATTTATAGATGTTACCATATTTGTTTACTGTGTGAACTAGCTACTGATCATGGGACTAGTTCAGAAATACACATAGGATTTGGGGGTGCTACTCCCGGGTCTGACAGCTAGGAACCGCTAATGACTTGTGGTTGGAAAGGAGTTTCCGAGTTAGAACTGATTACGCATGAACCTACAGGGTCACACACTTAATATATTGGAATAAACGAGATTGGATAGGATCCGTTATGGGCACTTTATAAGGGATGCATGGGGCTGTTGCGACGTAAGAGTTGCTCCACGGAAACCCTAGCAGACATCTTCCCGAAGGCCCTACAGTGCGTGTTGGTGTTAGCACACCAGTGTACGGCGTTCCACCTCTGGACGTGTGGGTACGGTAGAGGCGTTGCTACACTGATCGAGGATGATCCACGACCTACACAAGGAACGTGATATGTTGCTGGAGGAGACGATCGCTGCCGAGGACGTTGGACGATCGACTACGACCACTACATCAACGTACTCGATATTGGATCAGGCTACTCCAACTCTTCTTCCGCTGCACTACGTGTCTAGTAATAATGATCTATGATCTCTTGCTTGCATGGCTTCCTGGTTTACGTGGTAGAATTTTTGAATTGCTAGCTAGTGTAGCCTACCCGTATCCCTTCAACACATGCATGCATGTACGAGTGATATCTATTTTGTTTCATATATACACTTGCACGTATCACTATATTTTCAATTCCCATGCAAAAAAATTAAATACATACATAAACAGGTCCTCCAAACCCTCAAAGGCAATTCTGAATTTTTGTCCTTCACCGCCACAACTCAGAATTTTTTTTATTAATTAATCATTTTTAAAATTTTATTTTCAAGTTAACCCCCGGTGCACTTTATTTCCAATTCTGACCCCTTTAGTCACGCCACCACCCGTGGCATGACAAAACAACGCTGTCACATCAGCCCGTATCTAGGGCAAGCTCTTGTCACGCCACCACCCATGGCATGACAGTGTTGTTTGGTCACGCCACGACTAGTGGTGTGACCAAAAGTGCTATTTAGTGGACTTATCTTATGGCGTGGCAGCGTTGGTTTGTCACGCCACGGGTGGTGGCGTGATAAAAGGAGTTAGAATTGTAAATAAAGTGCGCCGGAGGTTAACTTTATAATAAAATTTAAAAAGGGTTAATTAATAAAAAAAGTTCCACAACTCAAGAAGCCAACCACACCATAAAAAAGCCATATTACCAAACACCCTAGTTTGGCTTAAAAGTTAAGGTGCTTGTAAGCTAATTAAGAAAAAATATTTTTAAGTTATAAGCCAAAAAGCCTAAGCCTAAACAAACAGAGTCTGAGTAGCTTATTTCCTTGAAAGAGTAATCCATGACTGTTGTCTAAGCCATGGGATGGTGGTTGTTTTCAACGTCGCACGATGCATATTGTTGCCTTGTATGATTGAAAAACCATCGAACCAAACTGATCGGTTACTAACCGTTAGGCATCGATTGCTATCTTGGCCTGACCCGACTAAGCGACCTTGTAAAGCCTATTGTCCAGTCATGACCGGACTAGAGTTCTTTTGTCATCGAACAATCAAACAGAGGGTTTCCTAGACTGGCTGCCATTACTAACCTTAATTCCTGAATAGAAGGGCCGCCTCCCACGCCATCTACGTCACCCTCAAAGCGTCGATCGTCGGATCCATGTCTAGATGTTTGGTGTCCGTTCGATTCGGGCTGCGCCTTGCGCCTCACTTCGCAGTCGGGTTGCGCTTGGGTGTGCTTACGGAGCGTTCAATTTGGTCTGCCGCTTGGGCTTCGCCTGGCCGAGCCCTACGTCTGCACGTGCGTCTCGCTTCCTCTCCCAGCTCCCTTTTGTGCCACCACCGGTTTCATTGCGCCTTGCTTCTTCTCACATGCGTCTCACTTCCCGTCGTTCTAGCGAATGCCTCCCCCTCCCTTCTGTGTCATGTCGCATTCCACAACACCACAAGCGAAAGCCCTTAATCGATTTTGCTTTTCCTCCACGGGACGATGCCACACTGCCATCTTTCTCAAGTTCGGCCGCCGCTCGTCGTCTGGAACACTGTCCTTTCCCCCAGTGAGTATTGCTTCGATTCCTCTCCACTTGAGCACCCCCACGGCCTCCCCTTTCTTCCCCCACCATTCTTTTGGCTTGTCCATTGGCCAGCCGGCGCTGCTACCGCGTGAATCCGGCAGCACCGCTGTCGGCTCATGTTGCCAACCCGCTCCGGCTCCTCCCCACCGCCGTAGACCGCCCGAGGACGCTCCCCTCACCTCTCTCTCACTCATGCTCGCCCTACTTTCCTCCCTCTCCCACCAGAGCGCCGCCACTACTCACCTCCCCTAGTGCCAGCTGCTGCTTTGCCTGGTGCCCGCCACCTCGGGTCGCCCGAGACTACGACGCCTCCTCCCCTAGGTCCCTCTGGCCTTGAGCAACCCATTTTTGGGGTCAAAGCCACCTCACCACCGTTCCTCCACCGTCGGTGAGCTAGCCCTGCCGTCGCCGTGCTCCTCCCCTATTCTGACCTTTGCTTCCCTCTTCTCTCTCTCTCTCTCTCTGTGTATGTGTATGTGTATGTGTATGTGTATGTGTATGTGTATGTGTATGTGTATGTGTATGTGTATGTGTATGTGTATGTGTATGTGTATGTGTATGTGTATGTGTATGTGTATGTGTATGTGTATGTATGTGTGTATGACAGTGGGCCACCTCTATAGTCCTCTCTGTGTGTATGGGTCTCTCTCTGGCTCTCTGTGTATGTATGTGTGTATGACAGTGGGTCACGTCTACAGTACTCTCTGTGTGTATTTCCCTCTGCGTGTGAGGATGCATGACAGGTGGGCCCTGCTGGGTTAGATGATCAACTGAAATCAAATAGGAAGATTAGTTGACTGTTAGGTGTCTTAGCTAGTGGTAGTTCCCTCTTTCAGTCTCTCCCTCAATCTATGGTTAATCAGGTAGGGCCCACCTATGCGTAGATAGCTAGCAGTAGTGTAGTGTAAATGAGCCTTGACAGTAGGACACACAGATTAGCAAGTATCACAGTCAACAAGACGCGTAGTTAGTTAGCTTAATCAGAGATAGTTAGGTAGGTGATTACTGAGTACAAGGTAGTTAGGATCGCGATCCAAGTCTTAAAGTCTTACGACTCTACGAACCCATGACAGCCTATCGATCCAAGTCTTACTGCCGATCCGATCCTACTCAAGGTCGGTAGGATCACGATCCTACTCGTGAGAGTTTACGGTTCTCTGAACCCACGACGACTGTCGATCCAAATCTCCTTGTCGATCCTACTCGTAGAGACTTAGGGCAATTTTTTTAGAGGCCGGCTTTGCGATATTTTGTTTTAGAGCAAAATTTGTTGATATTAATTTCGAGAATGAAACTATAAATAAACAAGGAGCATGCAAAATATTGTATCAGTGTGGTAATACTAGTACAAATATATATATTATGGCATGAGCAATCTTGAGCTTGATAATGATAAACTCTTTTTATTCCTGGAGTATGTCTAGCTACTTTTAAGGAACATACAAGTGGTAAACCATATAACAATCATACAAACTTATAGTATAGATGTTAAATATGTGTATTTTTACAAATCCGTAGAATCGCCGATTCTACGATTCGATACTACGATTCGATCCTACCGGAGGCAAATCGATCCGACTCGGGATCTCGACTCTGACTACCTTGACTGAGTAAGTAGTGCAATCAACAAATAAACACACCGTACCTGTTGGGTCATGACCAACACCGTTTGTTCCTTGCTTAGAAGTGAGGTATTTTTTTAGAAAAATAATGTTCACTAGGTGTCTCTTTTGATATGAACACCCCTTATCCAGAGATTACCACTAGGTGTCTCTTTTGATCTGAACACCCCTTATCTAGTGATTACCAACATTTAAGGTTTCTATTTTTGTAGATAATTATTGAATATTGATAAAAATCATATCGTCAACATTTTGTAATTGTGCCTATGAATGACCTCAAATTTGGTGACGTGTCAAGATGAAACCACTACGTATGAACATGCCAAAAATGGACTACATAAAACAACATCAGCGCCATTTGGCGTGGGTTAGCTGTAACAGCCCAAAAATTCATAAAGGCAAAAATATGGGATTTTTAAAAAATTTTATGTGAAAACTATTGTTGCGCGTCTTGATTGCCATTTCGAGTTTTATTTGGACGGCATCATATTTTCTTACCGGAGTAAATAGCATCAGGTCAGGGAACCCAAATGTTATATAACCAACTCTGAGAGATGCTAGCCTATTCTTCCTCTCGTTTTGCTGTTCATCTGACTAGCGGCTAATCAAGCCCGGTGCAGCCAGAACCTTGACTATAGACTAGGGCAGCCACGTCTCTCTCTCTTCCGGGCGCCAAGTGTAACCAGGAGGGTGCACTGGCGGAAGCTATCAATCGGCCATTACTCCCCGTCACTCAAACCATCACAACATCTACACTATGTTGCCCACTCCGTCAATAGCACCAACCACTCCTCCTTGTCGAGTTGTGCCAAAGTGCCTATACATAGTTGCTCCAAGCCCCTTATTTCCATTCTTCACCATTCTAGTGCTAGCCCACTTTCTTCCTCCCCCAAGTGGACTTGAGCTCCAATCAGGCTCAAGCGCTCGCTTTGGCTGAGGGCCGTCACATCACCGCCTTCATCATTGATGCCCATCGGGGTCACCTTTGGCCTCGTACTTCCTCCCCTCCGACCAGAATACTCCAAGACACCCCTTAAGGACCATCTACCTGCTCCCATGGGGCTACTCTGAAGATCGAAGGCTACTCTCCTTCCTTAAGCCACTACTGTAGCGCGGAGTTTCTGTCGTTGTCGCGGTCCACCGTCGTTAGCCCAGCTCCGTCTAGCTCGTTTCCCCAGCCCTGTACCGGTACGTTCCTAGTGGCTCAGACGCTCCTCCTTGTTCGAGCTACCCTGTTCTTTCTCCAATGTTTCTCTGGTTCTTTCTCTGGCTTTTTCACTGGTTCATTCGATCGCGTCAAAGCAATCGAACCTTTGCTTCTTTTGACCACTGTTATGTAGTCGAATACTTCTCTCATTCGACTATGCACGGTTAAGCCTTCTACAACCACGTAGTTGAAACCCCTTCGACTACGCATAGCCGAAACCTCCCCTGACCATGTTTAGTCGTATCTCCTCTCTGTAGAAAGTTACCAGAGGATTTAACACATTCCCAAGTATTTGTACAGAAGAACTCTAGTGGTCGAAGATTCCTTCGACCAGCCCCTCCACAACCTCCCTAGGTCATAAATAACACTTCCGCGACCTTCCTTGGTCGTAGCACCTCCACGACCTCCCCTAGTCGTAACACCTCCACAACCTCCCCAGGTCATCACACCTCCACGACCTTCCCAAGTCATAACACCTCTGCGACCTCCCCAGGTCGTAGCACCTCCGCAACCTCCCCTTGGTCGTAACACCTATATGACCTCTCCTGGTCATAGCACTTCCACGATCACACAGTTCGACCACTCAGTTCAACTACTGAGTTTCGATCACTCATTCGACCATTGTGGTTCAACCACAGTGCTTCGAGCGCACAGCTCGACCACTGTGTTTCGAACACATAGTTCGACCGCTCATTCGACCACTGTGGTTCGACCACGGTGCTTTAAGCACACAGCTCAATCACTGTGTTTTGACCATACTCGTCTATACCTTCGACCAACCTAGTCTAAGACCCTTGGTCTGAGACTCTCCAAATTGTTGTCAAATATGGGTGTTTCCTTTCAAAGTGTTCCCTTTCATTGAATGTATTTGGACTTATTGGAGTTCATTTGATTGTTGATTTCAAATTGAGTTTCTCGGGGTTTATTTGACTTCTGGTTATTCTTGCATATATAGAGGCCGAAGCGACCGAAGATCCTCCGGTTTTCCAGGACAAGATCAGCAGAACCTCGACCAAGGTGAGTCAACACTTCGATCATATTGCACCTACCTTTTGCAAATTATGCTGCTTTAAATTATGAAATTGCATTGCTATGTTTTATCCAACTATATTGGTCTAGCTCATAGTTAATGCCTTAACAATATTTGTGTATAAACTTCCCATCCTTGAACTTGGACATTATCCTTTGTCACCCTAGACTTAATGGATTACATACTAACTAATAAGTCTATATCTAAGTGTCATGCTTAGCCTTGCTTAGATACAATGTCATGCGGGCATTAAACTGCCCGACCACAATCATTAAAAACTTTTGAAAGTGATTTGGGGCAGTCGAGGCTGGGAGCCTGGCTGGTATGTTGGACTAAAGAATATTTTCAAAACAAAAGGAAAACCTAAAAAACCGTTTTCGACTCGGGTGGCTAGAAAGAGTAGCTGGTGCCGGGGGCACGATAGAATGTTGGTATGTGGATGTACCACCCGAGTCAATTAAGGATTGAATCTTGGAATGACCTCTCATGCAAAACAGTGCAACCACAAGTCTATAATGGGTACGACCTGGCCAACTAATTTGCTCGCCTCGGCGTGGCACCGCCGTTGGGTGGAATGCTTGGTGGACAATGGGGAGAACGGCCACGGAACCGCCACGACACAAGAGGGGCCTCACAGGAGTGTGGCTCAGGCGAAGGAAACCTTAGTGTAGCGGATGGAGTGTGTCGAGGTTGAGCATTGTAAAGGCCTTGTGGTAATCCCCCCTTGATTCACATGTCTAAGGAAACGTGTGTATATATCAAGACGATTACCTCTTGTGGGTAAAGTGTGTGAACTCTGCAGAGTAAAAAAACTATCAAGATAGCCGTGCTCATGGTCAAGAGCGGTGCTAAGAACTTGCTCGACATAGCTTTCATTTTTACAAAACCATTTGTGATGAAAAGGAATGATGGGGTGGGACCTTACGGATTTGAGAAAGCTTGGTCGGGGACCAGTGGTAAATATGGGATAGCCCAAGCATTGGGTGGATGGAGCCACTCAATGGTATAGGAGGTGGGACCTCCACTAGTACTTTACAAAGTGAAAATTCATTTATGAAAACAGATTGTTAAAAATGCTAAGTCTCAAAATTTTCTACTACTTAATCTAGTTCAAACTTGGCTTTGTGCAAATAAAAGAACTCTAAAACTTCCCTTGACTAGCCATGCATCTATACGACTGCATTGCATGTTGGCTCGCGAGTACGGTTGTGTACTTAGGCTCGTCCAATATAATCTTTCAGACCCATGCGATCAAGACCCCTACTACTACCACTACTACTCAGAGGCTGAACCAGAAGGCAATGAAGATGATGAAGCTTAGGCCGGGACCCCCAATCGCTTGCCTATGGGCAGAGTAAATGGATCCACTACGACTTGTTTTGCTTTCGCACTTATCTTCGTTTCTGTACTCTGACTTTTGTAAGATTTTTGTTTCGTGGCTCTTTTGTAAAACAATTGGCCACACGGCCTGATATATGTGTGTGTGTGTGTGTGTGTGTGTGTATTATGTTACGGGCTTGTACTGCTCAATTGTGCATATGAGCACTGTCCCTATGAGCACTATTCACATCGAGCACACGTCTACACTGAGTACAGCCATACCACCTACGATCAGGTGTGATCCTTAGGACCTCCTCGGAACCTCTTCAGGACCACTCCCCAGGACCTCCTCGGAACCTCTCCAAGACCACTCCTCAAGACCTCCTCAAAACCTCTCTAGGACCTCCTCGGAATCTCTCCAGGACCACTCCTCAGGACCTCTCTCTAGGGCCTCCTCAGGATCTCCCTCCCGGACCTCCTCGGGACCTCCCTTCAGGACCTCTTCAGGACATCCCTCGACCTCTTCAGGACCACTCCAAGATCTCAACGAGACCACTACATGACTTCCTTAGGATCTCTTCAAGACCTCCCAAGGATCTCCTTGGGACAACTCCAGGACCTCCTCAAGACTTCTTCAGGACCTCTCTGGGACCTTTAGGACCTCTATAAGACCTCCCCAGGATCTCCTCGGGAGAATTCCAGGACCTCCTCAGGACTTCTTCAGGACCTCTCTAGGACCTTCAGGACCTCTTCAAGACCTCTCCAGATTTCCTTTTTCGACCAAGTATGGTCGTAACTATGGACCTGACCGTAGGTCTGCTTTGAGCTTATATGGTTCTGGGAATGGTCCAAGAATGTATCTGTGTGTGCTATCTACTGATCCAGAGAATAACACAGTTTGACACAGTGGATTCCAAATTCCAAATTTGGGGTCTGACATTAGCTTCTAGTGTTCTCAAAGATTGGTTGGTCCTTCCATCTATAAAAAAAGGTTGGTCGGTCTCATCTGCCTCACGACTGGCCGCTACTTCTTCGTTGGACAAGGGAACATAGAACATGAGTTCTAATGACGTACAATGTAGTTAGGGGTTGTTTGGTTCATGGCCCTAATGAACAAAGCCAAAACTTTGGTAAAACTAAAGTTTGGCAAAATAAAAGTTGTTTGGTTTGCGGCCGAGCCAAATTTTGGTGTTACCAAAAATTTGATGAGTGATTTTCTTACCCTTGGATTGTTCGCATGTGACATTGGATTTCATCGGCGTTACCAATTTTTTATTGGTATTACCAAATATTGGTAGCAAACCAAACGATAGCCAATTTTCATTGGCGTTACCAAAATTTGGTTTTGTTCACTTTGGTAGCAAACCAAACAGGCCACATGAATTGATTGGCTATTTGTGCATTTTTCAGCAGGATTATTGGTAAAAACTCTTTGGTTGGTGTGGGGGTATACCTTGCTGGCTCTCTTGGCACCCCGTTGAATTCGAGATATTGCAATCCTAGCTAATTTGTTTGAACTTCCTCAATGTGGAGTGGAGAGAAATATCTTTCTTCTCATATACTTGTGGCTTCTTCATTGCTATTTACTTGAGCATTTACTTTCCTAGAATTTTTGCTTGATTGTTACTCTAGAATGGCAAAACTTGTTAGTAGTTTGTTTGCTCACTCAGTGAGCCATAGTTCTTTTAGGCATTGTACTATGAAAAACCGCTTTCTTTCATATCATATAAAATATGAATTTAGTAAAAATATTTTAAAACCGTCTACTCATCCCTGTTCAGCATCTGTTTGATCCCCTTCGCTCCACTAGTCTGCACTTTGAAGAGCGGACCGTCTTGACTCGGAACATCTATGGTGCTAGCAGTGGTGAAACCAGAAATTAGAAAGACCCGGGGCGAACCGGTGGTGTAAAAAATACCGAGACACAATGTGATTCAATAGTCAATATAACTAATGATGTCAAATGCATTAAAATTGTCATAATCTAACCGATACAACCAGACAAACATAGATCTAACTGAAACAACCAAACAAGCATAGAATACAATATTAAGAGCTCATATAAAGTACTAACAAGGACTCCTGATGCATGTGCACATCGATGGCTGGCACAAGATATCTAGAACACCGGTACTCCAATAGTTACCTACAACATGTTAACACAACAGAATTTATAAGAACTTAAATTCAACACCAATGCAATAATAATTTGAAACTCAAGACAGGAAAAGAATTATACCACTAAGTTACACGAGCTACATGAGGTAAGTGGTTTCTACGCTCCTTCATGGCTTGAAAGCGTCGCATAGTCTTATAGAATTCCTACAAGAAATAAAAATTAACTCATATAGTAATATTGTACATCTATACTCTAGGAAATCAAAAATCAAAACAATGCTCATTGCTCAAGGCCTCAAGGCTACAGACACATCACACCACAGCTTCACACATCAAGGGCGGGCTCACCTCCATGGCTCATGGCGGTGCCACGTGACGGGTGGAGGGCGGACGCCTCACCTCACGGCCGTGACCCAGTGGCTCACCACCATCAACGCCTTGCAAGGTCTGAGCCCCAGCGCCCGCGCTTAGTCATGCCAAGACCCGGCGAGACGCCGAGTCGCCGACCATCATGCACTGCCTTCGCTGAAGTCGTGACGATCACGGAGTCCTCACATGCCGCAAAGACTCCGCCGAGTCACCGACCACGGAGTTCTCAGCACAAGAAAGACCTGCTCTGCTGAAGTCGCCGACAACTGAACTTCGTCGCGCAATGCACCATGTCCAAGAGGAATGGGGATTAGGGTTGTTTTGGAGCCGCCTGGAGCAGTGGAGGCGGGCATTTGGCTAATTGGCTTGGGCTAATGGGCCTTGAGGCCTCGCCTTGGGCTGCTTGCCTCGGCGTACTCGGCCCACAGCCACATCCCACACGATGTGCATGTTGGGTCACGGGGTAGGCTACGATAGCTACAAACAAAAATTCTACCACGCGAACCAGGATGCCAAGCAAGTAGATGATCACAGATCGTTACCAACAGACGCCAGCAGAGCAAATGAAGAAGGATTGGAGCAACCGTCCAACGAAGAGCGTGTCGATGTAGTGGTCGTGAGTCGATCGTCCAACGCCCGAAGAAGTCGATGCGAAGGTCGCAATCGATCGTCTCCTCCAAAGAACGTCTGCGGTTCCTTGTGAAGATCGCGGATCGCCCTCAAGCGCAACAATCGTAGTAGCGCCTCTATGGTATCCACACGCCCGTGGAAGGAACAACCGAACGCCGGTGTGCCAACACCAAGTCGCACGGTGGAGCTCTCAGAAGATGGCGGCTAGGGTTTCGTGGTGTTTCACGATCCCTCCCAAATGACCTCATGCACCTCCTTATATAGTGCTCGTGACGGATCCTATCCGAACACGCCATTTAATCATATTCGTCTTGGTTTGTTCCAACCCGTTAAGTGTGTGACCACAGAGGTTCATGTGTAGTTCGGTTGTGACTCGGAAACCGCTTTCCGATCACGAGTCGAAGCGGCTCCTAGCGTAACATATCGATTCCTAATACACACAAATTATATCTGACGAACCTTAATGCAATATGATCTACGACTAGGTCCTCATCACTTACGACTAGGCCTTATCTTTATATGACGGTTCAGTAGATTTGGTCACGACCAGTTCGTAATTGCTTACGACCGTGTTACGACCACTCGGATTACGTTCGACCAGCCTCTCGACTAGCTTGTATCTCAGATACGACGATCAAATGGAATCGATCGAACTAAGCGACCTACTCGTGTATACTCCCTTTGCCTCACGATGTCCGGTTGAACTCTGTGAGATGTTGTGTCATCCATGGACTGCTCAATACTTTCTCGATCGAGTGTCGATAACTTTACGTGGTCGAACACTTCGACTACTAGTGGCATGGCCATGCACTTTCTTTATCCGATCACAACGAGGGCCCAGAGACATCTCTCTGTTATGTTAGGAGGGCAAATCCCATATCCGACCGGTCACATTCCTCTCCATGTTTCAGAGCATACCCAAAGCTACCTTTATAACTACCCGATTCACGGTGTAGCGTTTGGCAACCCCTAAGAGTGCTCTTACACATGTAGGAAACCATGCCGATCTCGTGTCTAAGGATTATACATCATCATTGCTTGAGACCAACTAATGACACATAGATTCATAACAATCTCAATAGTGCCTCAAGGTGGGTCTTATCCAACATCATGTTCTCTAACATGTGTCCATATTATTGGTTTGATATCTCCATATCTATGACTCGTGAAACATAGTCATCAACCAATACATATGCTAGTCTATTCATATGTGTCCTCATATGTTTACGACCGAGGATCGTATAAGAATAATTATCGCAGAATATAGAGTTTCACAACCAAGTCACATACTTGATAATAAATATTAACAATATTATTCTAGGAACAAGATAACACATTATCCAATGTCATGAACATAATGAAATATAATCATCTCTATGATTGCCTCTAGGGCATATTTCCAACATCTCCCACTTGCACTAGAGTCAATCATTTTAGGTATCTAATACCGATAGCTCTTGTGTGTGCCTCATGCTTTGGTCAGTGAGAGGCTTTGTCAACGGATCGGCAACATTTAAATCCGTATGAACTTTGCATATCTTAACATCTCCTCTATCCACCAATTCATGGATAAGATGATAACGCTTTGAGTATGTGTTTGGACTTGATGGGATCTAGGCTCCTTAGCTTGAGCAATGGCTCCATTGTTGTCACAATAGAGATCCATTGGGCTCGAGGCACTTGGAACCATTCCCAATTCAAGAATGAAATTCCTTATCCAAACACCTTCTTTTGCAGCTTGAAGCGCAATGTACTCGGCTTCGTCGTGGAATCAAGAACCGCCTCTTGCTTGGAACTTTTCCACTCACTTTGCTTCCTCCATTCAAAATGAATACAAAACCAGATTATGACGATAATCATCTTTGTCGGTTTGAAAGCTTGCATCGGTGTAACCATTTACAACGAGCTCTTCATCACCGCCATAAACTAGGAACACATCCTTAGTCCTTCTTAAGTACTTAAGAATGTTTTTCACTACCGTCCAAAGGACATTCACCGGATCGACTTGGTATCTGCTCAGAACACTTAGAGCATATGATACATCTGGTCGTGTACATATCATGGCGTATATGATAGATCCAATGGCGAAGCATATGGAATATCACTCATTTTGTCTCGCTCATCAGTGGTCGTAGGACACCGATTCTTGCTAAGATTAATGCCATGTGCCATGGGCAAGAATCCTCTCTTGAATTTTGCATGTTGAACCGATTCAACACTTTGTCTATGTACATTTCCTGGCTTAATCCAATTAGCCTCTTAGATCTATCTCTATAGATCCTTATTCCCAAGATATATGTTGCATCTCCTAAATCTTTCATTGAGAAACTTTTCCTTAATGAAGATTTAACAATTCTAGCATCGGAATGTCATTTCCACCAAGAGTATGTCATCTACATACAAGATCGTAATAACAAGTGCGCTCCCACTAACCTTCATGTAAACACAAGGTTCTTCTTTGTTCTTGATTTAAACCAAACTTTTTGATCTCCTCATCAAAACGTATATTCCAACTCCGAGATGCTTGCTTCAACCCATAAATGGACTTTTGAAGTTTGCATACTTTACTAGCATTCTTTGGATCGACAAAACCTTTAGGTTGTGTCATGTACACATCCTCATCTAGGTTTCCATTAAGGAAAGCTGTTTTGACATCCATTTGCCATATCTCATAGTCGAAATATGCAAAGAATAGCTAGAATGATCCTAACAGATTTAAGCATCGCTCATCGTGAGAAAGTCTCATCGTAGTCAACTCCTTGAACTTGTCGAAAACCTTTTGCGACTAGTCGAGCCTTATGAATGTGAACATTTCCATCCATATCAATCTTTTCTTATAGATCCATTTGCACTCAATGGTTTTGACACCATCAAGTGGATCGACTGTGTTCCAAACCCGATTTTCTCTCATGGAATCTATTTCGGTTTCATGGCTCCAAGCCATTTATCAGAGTCTGGGTCCATCATCGCTTCCTCATAAGTCTTAGGCTCACCATTATTCAATAATAATACGTCATGCCCATATCTTGTAGGCAATTGACGCGGCCTTTTAGATCTACGTGGGGCTGGTGCCTTATCTACAGATTCAACAACAATTTGTTCATCCAAGAGAGGTTCAAGAGGAGTTGAAACACTTTCAGATGTTTCCTAATTTCTTCGAAGTTGCACCTTTCTCCCATCGACTCCTTTTGAAAGAAACTCTTTCTCCAAAAGACACCATTTCGCAACAAAACTTTGTCTTCTTCCCTTTGTAGAAATAATATCCTTTGGTTTCCCTAGGATATCCTATAAAGAAGCATTTATCCGATTTGGGTGTGAGCTTATCGACGCCAAACGCTTAACATAGACATCACATCCCCAAATCCTTAGAAAAGACAAACTAGGACTTTTCCCACCACATCTCATATGGTGTCTTATCTATCGATTTAGATGGTACCTTATTTAAAATGAAAGCGCAGCTTCTAGAGCATAACCCCAAAAATATAATGGCAGATCCGATTGGCTCATCATTGATCGAACCATGTCCAACAAGGTTCTCATACGCTCGGACACCCCATTCCATTGTGGAGTGCCGGTGGTGTAAGTCAGGAACAATTCCACATTGTTTCAAATGATTACCAAACTCATGGCTCAAAAACTCACCTCCACGATCGATCGTAAAGATTTGATTGTCTTGCCAAGTTGATTCTCAGACTTCATTCGGAACTCCTTGAACTTTTCAAAGGATTCCGACTTGTGCCTCATTAAGTAGATATATCCATATCTACTATAGTCATCGGTGAAAGTAATGAAGCATCTGAAACCACCTCTCGTCGTCGTGCTTATTGGTCCACATACATCGATGTACGAGTTCCAATGGTGCGTCGCCCTTTCACTACGACCGGTGAAAGGTGTCTTGGTCATCTTACCGACTGTGCAAGACTCGCATGTTTCAAATGATTCCAAATCAAATGAGTTTAGAGTTCCATCATTATGGAGCTTTTTCATGCGTTTCACTTATGTGACCCAAACGACAATGCCAAATAAAAGTGGAATTTATTTCATTAGGTCAAGCCTTTTAGCATTAATATTATAGACCGATGCATCATCAAGATTTAAAATAAACAACCCATTCAAAATAGGTGCATAGCCATAAAACACTTTATTCAAAAATATAGAACAACCATTGTTCTCTATAATGAACTTATAACCCTCGCCATCAAACATGAGGCGTAGATAATGTTTCTACTAATGGTCGGAACGTAATAACAATTATTCAATTCCATAATAAACTCAAGGCAAAAGTAGTGGCATAGTCCCGACGGCTAATGCAAAGAACCTTTGCTTTATTCCCGACGCCAAGATCCATCTCGCCCTTGCAATCATCCTACTTCTTGTTAGACTCGCATCGAATTGCAAATATGAGCAACCGATCCCAGATCAAATACCCATGAGTTAATGTAAGAGTCAAGAAGAAAAATGTCTATAACATTAATACCAGAGTGGAAGTTTTAGTCCCACCATTCCTTTTCTCGATCGGCCTGTATTTCTTGCGGTTCCTCTTCCAATGGCCTAGTTCTTTGCAAGAAAAGCATTCATTCTCTTGAGTCGGGCGGACTTAGTCTTGGGTTTAGGTTTGTCGGTTTGGATCTCATCCAAACTTTAGCCTTGCCCTTTTCTTGATCCAAGTCTTAGCCTTCTTCTTGAAGCTTGTACTCTTTTGCACCATCATCACATGATTGTTGCATTTCTTAATCTTGCCTCTCTTTGCCTTAAGCATCATATGCGATTCGGTGAGATTCTTGTCTAAGCTGCTCATATGGAAGTTCAAAATGAACCGCCATAGCTTTCGTGAAGCGAAGCAAGAATCAAATCAGAGCCAATTCTTGGCTAAGTGGAAAACCAAGTTTTTCCAAGCTCGTGTGTAACCAACCATTTTGATTACATGAGGGCTCACCGAACCACCCTCGGCTAGCTTACATCCAAACAAGTTCTTTGAGATCTCAAATCTCTCGGTTCTTGCTTGTGTCTCAAACATGCCTTTGAGCGCCACGATCATATCGTGAGCCTCTATGTTCTCAAACCGCTCGAAGGTCGAGTTCATAGCAAGCAAGCATGAGACAGCTAACATCAAGGGACTCATCACATGCCTTTTTATAGGCGCTTTAATAGCAAAGAAGAAGATTACGTCAGAGGCACATCCGAATTGGTTCTTCTAGAACATGTTCCTTTTATCTTGCCCGAGAACAATTCTCGTGTTATGGGACCAATCCGCAAAATTTGTTCCATTAAGTTTTTCCTTTTCAAGTATCGAACGTAAAGCAAAAGCTGGATGTAGGTACAAAGATTGGTGCCATGATCTACAACAAAAATATATGCAAAACTAAGACATATGTTCATTAAAGTAACTTCTATTAAACAATTTAATAAAGATACTCCCACTAAACACCATATCCCTCTTATGACATTTAATGATTCAAGATCCATAATCATTTAATCAACTAGTGAGCTTTGGCTTCACTGCTAGAAGACTAGTGAAAATGGTAAGCAACCTTTGCTAATCATATCAACTATATGACTCTTGTTGTTGGGCAAGATCAGATGTGCTTGAAGACCCAACCTTTATGCCCCAAGGTCCACAATCTGTTATGATAACCTTGTTAAGTTAAACCAATGCCAGTGTAAGTGTCGACACAAACCCATCTAGTCAAGGAGAGTTAATGGCACTCTGCTTTGGCAAGACCTACCATTAAAATACATGACTTTGGATGGTGCGGCATGTTTGGGAGGGCATCAATTTAACTTAATATTAAGTGAGGGAATTTTACTTCTATCATGTTAAAAGCAATTAAAGCAAAATAACATGCATAGAAATAAATGAACAGAATGTAAAGGCATTCACAGACAATCAAATTGCATTGTGATATAGCATGACCCTTCTTCATGGTAATCTCCATCGCCATGCATCCTGCTCACCATGTCTTCAAGTGGTGGACTCCTCCAAGCACTCCTACTAAGCCATTATTTCTAATAGCACTAGTAATGAAACACAAGGAGTAAAGAAGCATCACAAGTCGACACGCAGTCAAGATACAATTATAGACTGACCTTGGTTGCAATTAACATGACACATGTGTCATGAATATTACAAGCATACATGCATCTCATACATGAAACAAGATGGGTCATACTATTCACATCAATCCTCGCAAAAACAAGTTATGCATGTAATCCAATTCTAACGGACGACATGAGCACACACTACCTATAGCGCGATACGAATACCCAAGACGGCGGTCCCGCTTAGCCGTTAGCGGCGGGGTTCAAGGGCGGCAGCGCTCGAAAACCTTTTCCAAACATGAATCTTATTCACGATCCGAGCCTTGGAAATCATCGGGTTAATCAAATTAGCCCTATTCCAACCAATCCGATCAATGCCTTGATACGACCACATCTTTGCGCATACTCCGATGGCGAATTCACCAGAGGAGTGATATGATCACCGTCGTGGACAAGTGCAATAAACCATCTGGTCCTTATAGCTCATACCTCCTCGTAAACCCATCTACTACCACCGAGAAACCGACGATCAAATCGACCAGGGTCTAGGTCGCTCCATCTATATGAACCGATCTAGGTTACCAAAATCGACTAGTAATAGATCCAATCTACTACTACCACATATCAAGTATATGCGATCGATCCGGATCAAAACTACGCAGATGGCTCGATACCATCAAGGGTCACGGGGTAGGCTACGATAGCTACAAACAAAAATTCTACCACGCGAACCAGATGCCAAGCAAGTAGATGATCACGATCGTTACCACCAGACGCCAGAGAAGCAATGAAGAAGGATTGGAGCACCGTCCAACGAAGAGCACGCCGATGTAGTGGTCGAGTCGATCGTCCAACGCCCGACAAGTCGATGCAGTGGTCGCAGCCGATCGTCTCCTCCAAAGAACGTCTGCGGTTCCTTGTGAAGATCGCGGATCGCCCTCAAGCGCAACAATCGTAGTAGCGCCTACGGTATCCACACGCCCGTGGAAGGAACAACCGAACGCCGGTGTGCAAAGCACCAAGTCGCACGGTGGAGCTCTCAGAAGATGGCGGCTAGGGTTTCGTGGTGTTTCACGATCCTCCCAACAGACCTCATGCACCTCCTTATATAGTGCTCGTGGCGGATCCTATCCAACACGCCATTTAATCATATTCGCATCGGGTTTGTTCCAACCTGCTAAGTGTGTGACCTCAGAGGTTCATGTGTAGTTCGGTTGTGACTCTAAACCATTTCCGATCACGAGTCGAAGCGCTCCTAGCGTAACATATCGATTCCCTAATACACACAAATTATATCGGACGAACCTTAATGCAATATGATCTACAACTAGGTCCTCATCACTTACGACTAGGTCCTATCTTTATACGACCATTCAGATTTGGTCACGACCAGTTCAGAATTGCTTACGACCAGGTTACGACCACTCTGCGATTACGTTCGACCGATCCTCTCGACTAGCTTGTATCTCAGATATGACCATCCAGAATCGTCAAACTAAGCGACCTACTCTACTGTATACTCCCTTTGCCTCACGATGTCTGGTTGAACTCCAGGTGAGATGTTGTGTCATCCATGGACTGTTCAATACTTTCTCGATCGAGTGTTAGATAACTTTACGTGGTCGAACACTTCGACTACTAGTGGCATGGCCATGCACTTTCTTTATCCGATCACAACGAGGGGCCCAGAGACATCTCTCCTGTTATGTTAGGAGGGGCAAATCCCATATCCCACCAACACACATTCCTCTCCATGTTTCAGAGCATACCCAAAGCTACCTTTATAACTACCCGATTCATTTGTAGCGCTTTGGCAACCCCTAAGAGTGCTCTTACACATGTAGGAAACCATGCCGATCTCGTGTCTAAGGATTATACATCATCATTGCTTGAGACCAACTAATGACACATAGATTCATAACAATCTCAATAGTGCCTCAAGGTGGGTCTTATCCAACATCATGTTCTCTAACATGTGTCCATATTATTGGTTTGATATCTCCATATCTATGACTCGTGAAACATAGTCATCAACCAATACATATGCTAGTCTATTCATATGTGTCCTCATATGTTTACGACCAGGATCGATAAGAATAATTATCGCAGAATATAGAGTTTCACAACCAAGTCACATACTTGATAATAAATATTAACAATATTATTCTAGGAACAAGATAACACATTATCCAATGTCATGAACATAATGAAATATAATCATCTCTATGATTGCCTCTAGGGCATATTTCCAACAGTGCAGGCGAAGGTCGGTCATTAGCTGGGGGCGCCAGTCATGGTGATGGCGGCTTCGGCTTGGTGCCTTGGTCGGGGTCTCGGGGGCGTCGGCGGGCTGGTCGGGGGGGGTCTCTTTCGCGTGGGAGACACGGGGTAGCCGCCCCAGCTTGCCCCGGCGGTAGTTCCGCCACTGGGTGCTAGCAAAGTAGCTTAATGGGAAACTGTTGTCGGTGTGCAAGAGGTCACGATCGAAGAGGTGGGCAAGGTAGTGGCGAAAGTTTAGTAGGAAGGGGGCCTAGGATAGGGCTTAAACGTGATTGTTTCAAACAATTTGTTTATCTGATCATACATGTGTGAGCCACCTGGATAAAAAATAAAAAAGTTGTTAAAACATGCATAATTAGCTGGAGGAGCTATTTAAATGAGATAATCATTTTGTAGGGGCCTGAATAAATAAATTTTAGGTCTACGGCGAAAGTAGAAAATGGAATAACCACCAATATCCCCCAAGACGAGAAACATGGGGGGATTCAGATCCTTTGATATTGCAAATAAAATGGTAAAGAGTAACAGAACCGTGACATTGCGACAATCTAAACCGTCCGATTCAAGAAGAATGAAATAGATCAACTGATACATTGTTGCTACAGTGTCAACTACGGTACTTTTGGCACCGTGTTTTTGCTGCGGTACGGTACCTCACACGATCTTGGCCTTCACTTTTTGATCCAATGTCACGGCACTGTAACGCATGACATTGTTATGCAGCGTCAAAGGATGTGCGTCCGAGAGAAGGGGGGTACCGCCTGTGGTGCGAGTCGAATTATTGCGAAACGGTATGATTCCACAGGATTCAGGAGGGTTGAGGTCTAATTTGGTCCACCCCAGTTTAGTAGAAATTCTATGGTATATTCTACTAGTAGAATATGATGATAATATAAATCAAATATGATTATTGATTTGTTAAGGGTATTGTTGATGTTTTAGAACCGAACTTACGTAAAGATTGTTTGATTCGGGGGGTCTCCAAGAATGGAATCACGCAGAGAGATTGACACGGGAATTTTTATACAGGTTCAGGCCTTCTCCGGAGAGAATAACAACCCTACTCCTGTGTGTGTATGGTATTGAGTGTATTCTGAACAATCAGGAGAAAAGCTAAGACTATTACAGATGATAGTGCTTGTCTTCCTGATCGCCCAATTCGATCTCCCCTTCCTTCTATGATTGCCGCCTCTATATAGTCCGTGAAGGAGTGGCGCCTCAGTGAAGTGGCGCCTCATCACATCCTCGTAACTTGGTGCATGTTGGCAAGATCACTGCATTAACTCTCCACGCCGCCTAACACTATATATCGAGATAATGGAGCATTACGTGCTATTACTTCGCAGAGTAACAAATAGATGATGACTATTTGAATCCCTTAATCAATTGGACCCACTACCAGAGGTTTTATTGATCTTAAGGTGGTCGAATCGACCGGTCGAGAAGAACTTACGACCATAAGGTAGTCATAGCAAGACTTACGACTATGGGGTAGTCGTAGCATAACTTACGACTATAGGGGTGGTCGTAGAAGAACTCACGACTACCTAGTAGGCTCCTCCCTTATAACATTAAGGGGTATACTCAGGGACCATATGACATCATATTTACCCATAATAAGAATTATAGACAAAAGATAAAATGAGGATTATTACATCCTCGTCATCTAGCCCCCCAACTTCAAGTGAAAGCAACTTACTTGATAAAGGTGTTATAGAAGGTCTTATGACCACATGAGGATCATAGAAAGATAGTCGAAGGAAAAACTCTTCAACATTTGTGTACTACTTTGACCAGAAATATGCTTGGTCCAGAAGATTGCTTACGACTATCAAATAGTCGTAGAACACTTCTACGATCACGAGGTGGTCGTAGTATGGTGATCGGAAGAAAAGCCTTTCCGATTAACATTTCCTTTGGTCAAAAAGGATCTAACCAAGGAAGTAATTTTGCTTGAGGTGTAAACGCAAACCTGATTTTCTTGAACGGACAAGTTAGTGAATTTCAAATGACACCCGTTAGCCTGTCCGTTGGAGCGGTTCCCAAAGTGGTGGCAACCTTTGGAATGCCACGCCTTCAGCCCAGGGTACATGGTTATAAATACTTACCAGGGGTAAGACTTAGGTTCATACTTTTCCCCAAATCGTTCCACTGTTCATCAAGTTCTTGTCTTCTCCGCTACCAACTCAATCAAAAATCTCCCCCTTCTAAGAGAAATGGCCGGGAGAGTCTCCGAGTGGGCCGAGTCAGAGATGGATGCGGTGAAGATTCAAGCCCCGTTGACGCCGAAGATTCCAGAGAAGATCCTCGTGAAGTGGTTCGCGGCGATAAGCAAAGAATGGCCGCCGGGAGGATGAGCAAATCCCGCCTTCCAGCGACAGAGTGTGGTCTTCGACACCGCTCACCCCATTCTCACACTCATACTCGAGCATTTCGGGGTGGAATTGGTAAACATTGGTCCCAATTCCATCACAATGCTAAGTGTATTTGTGTATCTATGTGAGGCGAACCTGGGAATTCCAGCGGACCTTGAGCTTTTTCAATATTTCTATGGAATGGCTCACAAACCGAACAAATTAAAGTTGTGGTCTAAAGCTCCATAACGGAAGTCGAGGGAGTATATTCAGATGTTCACTAGGTCTTCGAGTCGGATGGAGGAAGAGGTGGTTTTATCGAAAGTCACCTCGTAAGACACTTTACTTTTGAGGGAAGGTCATTAAAAAGAAACCTTCGTGGGATTTGATTCCCCAGGATATCAGCCGAATTGCCCCTTATATTCAAGCCATAAAGGACTTGAGAGAAGGGGGGCTAACCGGATGGCTTGTGGTGAAGGATTTCATCACACATCGAATTAGCCCTTTGAAGAAACGAGTACCTCCCATGTGGAGGTACACGGGGCGAGGAGACCCGACCAGGGACTACAAGGAGGGTAAGTAGTTTTACGACTTAACTCTCAGTTTGGTCTTCTTCAAAAATTGTCTAATGAATATTTTTATCTGTTTTACACAGATCTTTCACAGGTAGAGATTGACGCTCGAGTCAAACTCGTTTGTGAAAAGCCTCCACCACCTAGGGTGGGAGTTCCTCAAATCCTTGCGGTTTTATCCGCTGAGGAAAAGATAGAGCGCCTAAAGGTAAAAAGTTGATTTTATCCTTAGGAATTCATAGTCGTAGAAAGAACTTACGACTAGGTAGTGATCGTAGAAAATCTTACAATCAAGGAGATGTCGTAGAAAAACTTACGACTGGATTCTGGTCGTAGAAAATCTTACGACTGGTCAGTGATCCTTCTTTTTCTGTTTTTCTTTATAGAAAGTTGGCATGGAAACCGTCAGATGTTGAAGAGCCCGAATCGATAACCATTGGTGCCGTGGTGATAACGGACAAGGACTCAGCTCCTCCGATTAAAAAGCGCCGACTTACAAGAGTCGCCGACAAGGAGGACCAAGCTCAAGTCCCTTATTTCACTCGTGTCCTTGGCAAGGTCTCAAGGCGCACGCACGGGCCGAAAGCGTAGGCCGAGGTCGAAACAACTGAAGTCGAGGAGGATGAAGAACCTTTTAGGCGCAAGGCCCGCAAGGCCAAGGACACAGCCACAGCAGAAGTCGAGACTGGAGCAGCTGCAGCTAAGGAGGCCGAGGAGGTCGAAGAACCTCTTAGGCGTAAAGCCCACAAGGCCAAGGTACCTTTTTATTATGATAAGAAAGCTTTCACAGTTTCTGCCACTTCTAGTTTTGTCAAGCAACTAGAAAAGGAGAACTGGAAGGAGTTTATGTCTTTTGTGAAGGACAACGCTGATCCAGCCAAGCCTACCGTTGAGGGTAGCGCTGCTCTTGGAGTGGTCGAGACTGATCTCGGCCCTCCGGAAAGTCAAGAGACCAGAGAGAGGGTCCCTGTTCAAGATCCACGACCAGACGTGGTCGTGGCCGAGCCCATTCTCCAACTTGAACTACAGCCAGACGTGGTCGTAGAAAAGAAGTCGAAGAAATCTTCCGTCGGGAAGGTAACTCCTAAGTTCCTGATCAGGTCCAGGATGCAGAGGTATATGAAACAAGCTAAAGTGTAAGAACAACATTTACCTTTTGCTTTTCACAATTTGACTTGCTTTCCTTTTGTTGGTTTTAGCCCGACTCCTTCAGCCCCCGAGGAGGCTTCTATCGAGAAACCCATTGCCGCCTCTCCAGCGATTGGAGAGATGGCAGCGGAAGTGGTCGAAGGATCGTTCACAGCCCGGGTTGTGGAAGAAGTCGTGGCTCCTGAAGCGGTTATCACAACCGTCGAAGTCGTAGCCATTGCCACTGAGGTAGCGGCTACAACCACCGAGGTAGCGGCTACAACCACTGAGGTAGCGGCTATAACTACTGAGGTAGCCGCCATGATCACTGAGGTTGCAGCTATGACTACTGAAATGGTCGTGGAACCAGCAGAGGCAGTCGCAGAGGCCTCTACCCAAGGTAGTGATGTACCTGACCACCGTGCGGGAAAGGAAATCGTTGCAGACCTCCTTCCTGGTACCCAAAGAGAAACTGCAATTTCAGAATCAGAAGATGAGGAATACTTCAACTTTTGTTCGATTTCTTTGGCCCCGCCCATAGTGGGGTCTTCGCTTAGATCTCGCCATCGAGTCCCTCATCCCAAAGACATTCCCAATAGAGGGACACTTTTGACAATGAGCGCCTTGAGAAGGTTTGTGGGATCAAGTCGAGAGAGTGGACAAGTCAAGATCCAGAGTGGTTTACTCGATATTTGCTCGATCAACCATGAGTGTAAGTATTTAGGATACTTATATATGTAATCTTCCTTGTTTCTTCGCCTTTCCTTTTGCAGAAAGCTCTAGAGCAAATTGCCGTTGTTGGTGAATATCACCGACAACTTCTAGAGCAACGACAGGAAAAAGAGGAACTCTGCAAACAGACAGAGAGGTGGTAAGTCACTATCTTTCGTAGTTGTTTTCGACTTGACTACTTATATAGTGCTTACAGGGTTTGTTGTGGAAAAACTCACGACTAGGTACTAGTTGTAAAAGGCTTACGACTAGATGCTTTGTCGTAGGAGAACTTACGACTAGATCCATGGTCGTAGAAGAACTTACGACTGGATTAATGGTTGTAGAAGAACTTACGACCAATTTAATAATGTTCATGTCCACTTTTGACCTTTACAAAGTTAAATAGCTTAATTTAAAGACCTCGGCCGACTCGCCGATCGTGAAAAAGAGGAGTCGAGAAAGTTATGGGAAAAGTAGAATTCTCTTGAGGAAGCTTAAAGAAGCTAACTCAAGAATCAAAAAGCGCAGAAAAATAAACAAGAAGTGCCGAACTTAAGACCGCTTATGTTGTTGATTTTACTCGATCATGCTTTTTTTAGAAAAAGAAGATGATATGAGAAAGCTCCGAATGAAGTCCAAGATAAAACTTTGGTCATTCGCGAGATTTCGTATTCCAAAGATAAAGATCAAGAAGTTACGAGGTTAAGATCCCGAATATCGTAAGCAATTCTTACTCAGTCCTTTACGAAGTTCTTTCCTTTTCTTACTCCCATTTCTTTTCTAGAAATGGACCGTGAACTCGAAGGCTCAAATCAAGTCGAGATAAAACCTTGATCTATCACGAGACCGTCTGCATTGCTAAGAAAAATGCAGAGGACATCATATCATGGGATAAGAGGCATGCTGAGACCGTTGCTTTCCATGATGAAGAAATCAAGAAGTTGATTCTCGACTAGCGTGTAAGGAAATCTTTTACCGTGATTATTTTTGTTTTCTTTTCCTCTAGGAGTTTTATTTTTGCTTGACCAGTCTTATTCTTTTCAGAGCAAGCGGTCGAAAACAAACTACTCCGCGAGACTTCGACTCGTACCCAACAGGAGATGGAAGCGATGAAGATTAATCTTCAAAGCAGTATCATGCTCCTGAACAATGTACTTGGTGAGCTACGTACTGAGGGAAAAGCTCCTCAAGATGATACGATAGCTGCTCACATAAGTACCATTGGGGAACAAGTCGGGACTTTGCAAGAACCGATGACCACTCAAGGCCAACCAAACCGAGTCGATAAAGGAGGCGGTCGAATCGCAGAAGCTATGCATTGGCAAAACTTAAAGCTCATGACCCCAAATTTTAATGTGCAATCAATCGGTTTACTTCGATCGCCTCGAGGCGTATAAGTCGTCTGATAGAAGAAATGCAATCAGCTGGTTGGAAGGTTTCGGAGGAGATGCGACTGGGCTCTCCCTCTTCAGAGTAGTTTGTAACAAACCTGTGAAAAAAAAAGCTTTTGTCGATGTATTATATAATCCATCTTTATTTTCCTGCAAATCATCTTGTCGAGTAGTTAGTAACTCAAAAGATAATTAACGAATGAAAGACTAAGAATTGAAGTCTAATCAATAACTTTATCCTAGCCCCCGACTATTTGCTTAGTTTGTTTAGACAAACTAAGTAAATAGTGTTAAAAAGGGTTTTTGAAAACAGAGAGGTTTGGTTAACTTGTAGTTTTTGGTCACGACTGTCATGCACTGGTCGAAAAAGTGGGAACGAATCGACACTAGGAAGTTCGTTCTAGTGGGCAGGACCACGTGTAGAGAGGAAAGTCTTCGACTAGGCAATGTTACCATCTCCGACTAGGTTAATTAAATCGAGAACCGCAACTTGAGTTAAACAAACATCCGAGGACTTCAAAAAATTCGCTTGCCCTTCTTTTGGAGGACTCGATAAGTCTGCCCCGGTAGTAAGAGTAGGAAATCGAACGATGCTAGGAAGTTCCTTCTAGTGGGCGTGACCACGCAAGAGAGGAGAGACTTTGACTAGATGTGTTTCTTCCTCCGACTTAGTTGAGACGAATCAATACACCAAAGGTAGTTGAATAAATATAAAAAGTGCACTCGCTTAGAATATTTTTCAAAATAATCAAGAAATAAACTAAGGTGAAATGAGCTGGCTTTCAAAAAATATTTCACTAAATAGAACCCGAGCTCTTTGTGTTGGCGGCAAAAGTGAGTAACGAGTTGATACTAGGAAGCTCCTTCTAGTGGGCGGTGACCACATGCAGAGAGGAGAGGCTTCGACTAGGTGATGTTGCTCGCCTTTTCACCAAAGGTAAAGGAAACTAGGTGTGTGGAATATAGTCGAAAGATTATGAAAGCACTACTCAAAAAGTAAGACAATAGAGGTAGAGAGAACCTGAGTCTTTATTGTCTGAACGGTTAGTTACACATAAAACTTGCGTGAATCGGGTCGATGTTCCAAGAATTCGAGAGAACTCCGCCGCCTTCCATTGCCAATCAGTGACGACTCTCGCCGAGTAACTTCGACCACTGTAAGGACCTTCCCACTTGGGAGAAAGTTTGTTCCGATTAGACTTAGATTGGCAGAGCCTCAATACTAAGTCACCTACAAGAAGGTCATGAGGTTGGACCTTACGATCGTAGTATCTGCGCAGGCTTGTTGGTATACCTTTGAACGGATTAAGGCCTCGGTTTCTCCTTTCCTCGAGTAGATTAATATCATCCGCCGGTTGTTCCCGGTTGGAGTCTTTGAAAGTTTCACTGTGTTGATCAGATCTTCGCCCGAGGAAGCATGGCTTCAACTTCAAGACCGTAAAAAATGGTGTTTCACCAGAGTCTGACGGTAGTCGCATTTAACGCCCATAATACGAGGGTAACTCTTGTACCCAAGCCCCGAGCGCTTGATGAGCGGGTCAAGACTCGAGTCTTAATTCCTCTCATTATTTGGTCGTTTGCACATTCGACGCCCCATTACTTTGGGGATTGGCCACGTATATAACACAACTTGGTACCCAACTCGTCGCAAAATTCCTGAAATTTTATGCGCCGAAAATTGCTTACCATTTCTGTAATTATTCGACTCGGTACTCCAAATTGAGTAATTACGCATCTCATCATAAACCGTTTTGCCACTTCCGTTGTTATCCCTGTCACAGGTTCGGCTTCAATCCATTTTGTGAACGTATCAATAGCCACAAAAAGGAACTCGAAGCCTCCTGGAGCTTTGGGGAACAGTCCTAGGATGTCGAGACCCTAGGTTGCAAAAGGCCACGATAGAGGTATCGTTTGTAATGCCTGAGCTGGTTGGTGTATTTGCCTGCTATGAAACTGGCACTGGACACACTTTTTAACCAACTCTTTGGCATCAGAAGGGATGTTGGCCAAGAAAACCTTGTCGAAAGGCCTTCACCACTGCCGCTCAGAGGAAGCATGAGTTCCACAGATGCCACTATGTATGTCGTGAAGGAGTGTTAATCCTTTGCTCTGCGGAATGCATCGCATGAGCACCCCTTGAGTACCTCATTTATAGAGGACTCCTTCAACCAAAGTATACATTTTGGCTTTTCAGGATAAGTGATCTGCCTCAAGATCGTCTTCGGGTGCAGAACCCTTCTGAAGATACTCATAGATGGGCGTCATCCATGTATCCTCGTATTCTAGAGAGGCCGTCTCAATAGGAGGTGTCTCGGTTCGTCGACTGTGACGCCTTCGAGTTGTTCCAAGAAGACTCCTTTTGGTACTACAGATCGTGAAGAAGCTATTCGAGCAAGTTGGTCTGCGAGGAAATTATCCTTTCGAGGGATGAATTGTGCCTCGAAACCTAAAAAATGCTTTTCGAGCTTATGCACTTCCGATAAGTACCGAGACATTGTCGGGTTAGAGCACTGGTACTCTTTTCCGACTTGATTCACAACTAGTTGAGAGTCTCCTCTCATGAGTAGTCGACGAATCGAGAGCGCTTTCGCTGCTCATATGCCAGCTAGCAAACCTTCGTATTCTGCCACGTTGTTAGTGGCCTGAAAGTTTAATTGTATGGCATACTTTAAGGTCTCTCCTTAGGAGATACCAGACCACCCCAAACCCGAGCCACTTAAAGTAAATGACCCGTCAGTACATCGCCCATCGGTCGGGAATCAGATCGGGATCCCGAATAGGTTCAGATTTGTCCATTCGCGACAAAGTCTCGCCAAGATCTGGGATTTAACGGCCGCTTAGGACACGAATGGATGTCGAACTCCCCAAGTTCGACCGACCATTTTGCCATGCGCCCCATTGCTTCCTATTCTCGAGAATCGCCCCCAAGGGAAACTCGGACAAGACAAACTATTTTGTGCGCTCAAAATAATGCCGCAGCTTCTCAAAGACATGAGGAGGGCATATAGAAGCTTTTGGACCCGAGGGTAACGCCCTTAGGTCCGGTAAAACTTCACTTACGTAGTAAACCGTCGCTGTATGCTTTCACATTCTACGACTAGTATCAAGGCTTTATCGCTTGTGGCGCGTGGCGCCTAGGTAAATTAAGGCGCTTCTTCCGCCCCTGAGAGACCGTAATAGGAGCACTCAGAAGGTACCTCTTGACATCCTCAAAGGCATCATTTGCCTCTTTCGACCATTCAAAACCTTCGTGTTTCCTTAGAAGTTTAAAGAAAGGTAGCCCTTTTCTCCTAGTCGTGCGATCAAACGACTTAAAGCCGCCATGCACCCAAAGGAGTTTCTCGACTTCTTTCCTTGTGGTTGAGGGCGATTTGAAGAATGGTTTTATCTTTTCGATTTGCTTTGATTCCTCGTATAGATACTAGGAATCCAAGTAACTTTCCCGAAGAGATTCCGAACACACACTTCTCAGAATTGAGTTTTAAGCGATGTTTTCTGAGGTTGTCGAATGTTTCTTGTAGGTCAGTGATATGGTTAAGTCTCTTGATGCTTTTAACGACTAGATCATCAACATAGGCCTCTAGATTTCGGCCTAATTGAGATGAAAAAGTTGCTTGCATCAAGCGTTGAAAAGAAGCGTCGGCATTTTTTAGATCAAATGGCATTTTGACATAGCAAAATATACCAAATGGTGTAATAAACACGGTCTTTTCTTCATCGTCTAGACACATATTGATCTGGTAGTATCCAGAATATGCATCTAAACAACTTAACATTTCACAACCTGCAGTAGAATCAACCAACTGATCGATGCGAGGTAAAGGAAAATCGTCTTTTGGACAAGCTTTATTAAGATCAGTAAAGTCTACACACATACGCCATTTTCCGTTTGACTTTCTAACCATTACAGGATTAGCCAACCACTCTGGGTGGTTGACCTCTCTTATAAAGCTTGCTTTAAGTAGCTTATCCAATTCTGATTTGATAGCATCTCGTCGATCAGGGGCAAATCTCCGTAATTTTTGTTTTACGGTACTTTGTCGCCGTAAGCTAGCTCGTGCTCGATCACCTCCCTCGGGACTCTAGGCATGTCGGATGCTTGCCACGCGAAGACATCTCAAGTTAGCTTGGAGGAAGGCGATGAGGGCGCCTTCCTACTTGGGGTCGGAAGTATCCCGATCGATATAGCCTTCGAGGGCTCCCAAGGCCCGTGAGGAACCTCTTTGACCTTGTCGCTCGGCTTTGGTGCGTTTTTGAGGCTTCGACTTGCTAGTCGAAGGTCGACTTTCTTCTCGAGTTGGTATTTATCCAACCATCTCGAGGATCAATCGATCGCAGTATGCGCCATCTTCTTGTCACAATGAATTGTAATTACTCCTTTGGGACTGCATCTTAATACATTGATATCCATAATGAGTAGCCATTAGAATTTTGCCAAAGTTGGTCGTCCGAGTATGGCGTTATATGTCAGACGAATCGACCACGCCAAAGGAGATTTTCTCGTCATTCCAAATTACTTGGTGAACTAAATGTTAAAGGAAGAGAAACTTGGCCAATTGGTTTGGCCGAAGATCCCGGTACGGTCCCATGAAAAGAGTATCGTACCGGTCTTACCTTGGTCCTGGGTACTTGCATGTCATCCAGGGCACTTATAAACAAAATATTTAACGAGCTGCTACCATCAACCAAAACTCGATTGACCCGACAATTGTTGATGGTGGGTTCGACCACGATTGATACCGACTGTCGAGTCGAAGGAATCGGCAATCACCCTTCTCAAAAGAGATGGTGACTTCGACCACTTCGTAATTTATTGACGAGAGGAAGATCTATGGAGTTTACCTCACGTTCAGCAGCCTTAAGCTGTCGCTTTGATTCATATGCCGATGATCCCCCGTAGATATGCCCGACGGTGTGTTGCGGATCCTAGAACGGCATCTCCTCCTCGCCATCCGAGGACTTATGACCACTCGCTCTGTCCTACCGCCGAGAGTGGGAAGTGGTCCTTGCCATTGTAGTAGTCTTTCAAATTCGTTGAAAGACCCTAGCTATGGAAGGTCATGTCCTTCCTTTTATGGAAAGGACACCGCCTAGGCTTATCATTTTTCCGATCGGGCGCTTACCTTTGCCTCGGTCGAGTGCGGCTTGAGGTGCGTGGCTCTTTATCATTCACGTACCAAAACCTCCTTGGAACCGCCGACTTGGAGTTTTTGACCCTTCGCTTTGTTCTTGGACTTTTTGCTTTCTTATCTTTCTTCTTACCAATGTCGCCTCGCTCTCGAGAGGTATTGTCTTCTCGATCTATTGTGTTGTTCCACTCGACCGCCTCGAGGCAACAGATATCGATCGACCATCTCAAGAGTTCGCAATGTAAGTAGGTGGATTTAAAGCAATATCTTCGTTATCCTTCTACTACGGACTCCTTGCTTGAAAGCCCCGATGACAGATGAATCGAAACTTCCGAATTGAATTACTTAACCCGACTAAAGCGCTTGATGAATTGACGCAAAGTCTCGTTGTCGCTCGTCTCATCCGCAAAGTCGCCCTCCTTCCTAGGGCGATTGTAAGTGCCTTGGAAATTCGCCAAGAGAAGGTCGCAGAGGTGTTGCTAAGAATAGATCGACTCGAGTGGTTGGTTCAATAACCACGATCGAAAGCGCATCTTCGAGCACGCTTGGGAGGTAATTTGCCATCACATGTTCTCTCCTCCTACCGCTTCGGACAAATTGCTAGTAAATTTGAAGGAATTCGATGGGATTTTGGGAGCCATCGAACTCTCCATGTTCACCGGTCGAAAACGAGGTGGCAAATGATGTACCGGAGATCGTGAGAATGCCCGACATCCAAGAATAACTTCTTGACGCCTTTGCAGAAAGAAGGGTTGATATCATCAGTGGTCGCACTCGACGATACCCAAGAATGAGTTGACCGCACCTATGATATGTCTCACCCCACGAGGAATACTCTCGAGTTCATCTCGTCCGCAGATTCCAATGTCCGAATGGTGAGCGATCATCTCCGAGGGTTTGTTGATCATCACCGTTCGAAAGATATTTCTTCGAGTAGGAGATCGATGCGACTTCATCGCTAAGCGCCGATTCCTTCGTGGTGATATGTTCGATCGATCAGTAGTCAAGAAGTCGATTACTACGACTCAATGATGTCGGCGAGGTGCTTCCAGCCTTGCCATCGTGGACCGGTTTTGTGCGATCTCCTCGACGAAGAGATCGTACCTAGCGCCAAGCGAGTTCTTGAGTTGATTCTCAAGCAAGTCGTTGACGATCGGAGTTCTCGAGCTTCCTCGATTGATATTGGATGCGCCTAGGCAAATTCTTCTAGGCTTCAATCTTCTTCCGTCGAATAGCCTCAAGATTTTCCATGTCGGACTCTTGAGACTGCCTCAATAGAGTGCGAGAATGTCGAGGATTTCCCTCGCGTTCATGAAGGTGTTGGTCATGTCCGCCATCAATGGTGCCCTTGCCACTACCACGAGGGGGTGCAGTACGTGATCTTCGGGGAGCGTTCCCAGCTCAGTCTCTAGGAGAGTGACCTTGATCCGACGGAAAGACGAAGACCTCCCGTTGATGATTCTCACTTGCGCCAAGCCTCCCGCTTGAGGAGTAGTCGAGACACCATCTCGACAACTTGGAGTAATCCTCCGTAGGGGAACTCGGGTTATAACCGCCTCCGCGGCAGTGTGATCTGCGGAGAGATGGTCGAATTTACAGGAAAAGCATGCTTGATCCTGCTCTCTCTGAAGTCATTCGGAGAGAGAGGATCACCAGATGCTGGTGAAACCCTGGAATTGTGGCTTCCAGAACTTGCCTCACTAAGTCGGACCGCCTTAGGGGGACTCTGACACTTTGAGGAAAAACTCGTCGTGTTGTGAGTCCACTGGTGTAGTCCCGGTCGATTGACCCTTGTCCTTTGAGAGGGTAGATTCTCTCTTAGACGCATCACAGGGGGATATGGATCCTCCTCAACTCCATCAACAACATTGTCTCTTGGATCTCGGGAAGATCCCCGAGGCAAGAAGACCATCGGATGAGTCAATACTCGACTCAGAATCGAAACCGCATCCATGTCGACGTCTCACAGACCGCCAAGTCAAACCAGCCTCCTCGCTCCATTCTCCCGCCATGAGTGCATGAGATTTGTAAAAAAGAGAGTATGTTGACAAGAGATTACCGAAGATCCCCACGGTCGGCGCCAACTGCCGGTGTTTTAGAACCGAACTTACATAAAGATTGTTTGATTCGGGGTCTTTAGAATGGAATCACGCAGAGATTGACACGGAATTTTTATATGTGTTCAAATTTTCTCCTGAGAGAATAACAACCCTACTCCTGTGTGTATGGTATTGAGTGTATTCTCAACAATCAGAGAAAAACTAAGACTATTACAGATGATAGTGCTTGTCTTCCCGACGCTTAATTCGATCTCCCTTCCTTCTATGATTGCCGCCTATATAGTCCGTGAAGGAGTGACAGCTCTCAGTGAAGTGGCGCCATCACATCCTCGTAATAGGCGCATGTTGGCAAGAATCACCAAGACATTAACTCCTCCACGCCGCCTAACAAACTATATATCGAGATAATGGAGCATTACGTGCTATTACTTCGCAGAGTAACAACAGATGATGACTATTTGAATCCCTTAATCAATTGGACCCACTCACTCAGAGGTTTTATTGATCTTAAGGTGGTCAGAATCGACCGATCGTAGAAGAACTTATTTATCATAAGGTAGTCGTAGCAAGACTTACGACTATGGGGTAGTCGTAGCATAACTTACGACTATGGGGGTGGTCGTAGAAGAACTCGCGACCACCTAGTAGGCTCCTCCCTTATAACATTAAGGGGTATACTCAGGGACCATATGACATCATATTTATGCATAATAAGAATTATAGACAAAAGATAAAATGAGGATTATTAGATCCTCGTCAGGTATAATATATTTTTCTTTATATTTATAATTTTTTCGTAAAGGTATTATGTATTTTTTTAATAGGGTTGTAAATATTATTATTGTATCATGTGTTCCACGTATACAATTATAATTCTACACTCCCGAGATCACGCTACTCCTTACTACCAGGTGGTATATGATTATTTGCTGGTCAAGAAAAAACAAACTCAAACCCATCTTCTCGAAATGCCATCTCATCAAGGTCAACGTCTACACACCCCACTCCCAGATCGCCATCTTGCACACACCAACAACAATGCCACCCTCCCTACGCCACCTCCTCTTCCTCCTCGCCGCCGCCGCCACGACTGCCGTCGCGTTCGACCTCGAGGAGGCCACCCGACTCCATTCACCGCGCCTTCACCGACGGCGCGCTCACCTCCCGCGGCCTCGTCGAGCTCTACCTGCGCCGCATCGCGGCCCTCGACCCCGCCCTCCATGCCGTCATCGAGCTCGACACCGACGGCGCGCTCGCCGCTGCTGACCGCGCCGACGCCGCCTGCCTCGCCTGCGCCTGCGCCGGCGCGGCGCTCCTGCCGCTGCACGGCATCCCCGTCCTGATTAAGGACAACATCGCCGCGGCCGGCGACGGAGGGATGTTGAATGCGACGGCCGGGTCGCTCGCGCTAGTCGGGTCGCGCCCCGCGCGTGACGCAGGCGTGGTCGAGCGGCTCCGGCGCGCCGGCGCGGTTGTTCTTGGCACTGCCAGCCTTAGCGAGTGGTGTAACTTCCGCGCCCCCGGCATCCCCGCCGGCTGGAGCCCCCGCGGCGGCCAGGGCCTGGTTGGTCACTCCTCATCTATATTTCTTTTTTGCTTCTCCTTCTTGCTTGGAAGCTGGAACTGCAAGTTGATTTCTTGTAGCAGCCAAGGCAACACAGCAATGGCGAATTGCAGCTCTGATTGAATGCATTGTGTTTTAATTGGGTTGGTGACGTAGAATCCGTATGTGCCGTCGGCAACGCCGTGCTCGTCGAGCAGCGGCTCCGCGATCGCCGCGGCGGCGAACATGGCGGCGGTGACGATTGGGACGGAGACGGACGGGTCCATCATGTGCCCGTCCAGCTACAACTCGGTTGTCGGGATTAAGCCAACGGTCGGGCTCACAAGCCGCGCCGGCGTCATCATCATATCGCCGAGGATGGACACAGTTGGGTGAGTTTGATACTGACAGGAATTTATGTTTTTGCTCAGTCTCAATTTCTCGTAAATTAAAGAGAGTGATGTTACTGTCTGGATTTAATCCAAACAGCACTGCATTCTGACACATTTTCCTGTCCTGACATTATTTCAGTGCGATCAAATTGTTGCCGTTTCTTATCATGCAGTACTTCTTTCTTGAATTGACATTGTTATACTCTGATACAGTGATACCCATTTTGCTACCGCAGCAGCATCTAGATCGGATCATAGTTGCGAGACAAGGCACGAGTGTGCACGATCAAGAACGAAGTAGATGAATCCCGAAGAGATAACCAAATAATAACGAAGAAATAATCATGATGAGAGAGAAAGATTTAACGAAGCCGACCGCAAATTCCTTAAGTACAAGTGTACAACCTCAAAAGAGTACAAGAGATTGTTGCTCTCTCACAACCCTCTTAAACCTTTTAGGACCCTCGGAAGTCGGATCCTTACGCTATATAAGAATCTAGTGCTAAAGAATGACCTAGTCATTATTCCTCTCGTATGTCTCTTGTTTTGGATGAGTTGTTTGTGGCTTGTGCTCTCCATGACCATCCTCCATGGCTTTATATAGTGCCCTCTAGTTCTCAACCTAGAGGAAGTAGGAATCATAATGCTATTAATAAGATTATAATAGGAATCCTTGTAGAACACATCTTGAAGTCCTAGTAGGTTAGGATATGATTCACCCATACTCAACAGACATCAGCACCCACATTGACCCCGCCTCACTGTACATGAAAAATTGAAGAAACGTCCCCCTTGATTTGTTAAACCATATGGCATTGTTGGTGCTTAAGCACAGCTACCACAGTGGCCCGCCCATATGCCCACTAAACATGGTAGGATTTGGTAAGAGGAAAGTTTCATGTCACTTTTTGTCTGGAAAAAGTTACATGTCACTGAGTGCTAGCTAAAGCTTGCTTAACTGAATCAATACTTCGAGAAACATGGAATTGAGCAATGATGTTATTGCAAATTTGCAATTGACCCCTGTTTGATCCATTGACTTTGCTCTGGTGACACCATTTTGACTATTTTTTCAGTGATGTAACCTACTTGATGCGCACTAATCAGAGGATGTTTGCATAATCGTGCATGTCTTGGAAGCAATTGTCGGATATGATTCGCGAGATGCTGAGGCAACTCGCATGGCATCGCAATATATCCCAGAAGGTGGTTACAAGCAATTCTTGAAGATAGATGGCCTAAAAGGCAAGAGGTTGGGAATTCTCAGGAAGGATTTCTTCCGGTTTTCGTCTGGCTCTGTCGAAGAAAAGGTCTTTGATGGGCACTTCAACACTATAGGGTAGCTTCCGTTGATCCCTTATACTATTGTCCTTTATTTTCTGCTAAATTTTCTTGTTTTTGATTCATAGGACAAATACATTTGTTTCTGTTTGTTGATTGCTTGATGCTAGCACCAATAACGCTATTCAAATGAATATTTGTCCATGTCAAAATATCAGATCTTGTTCTTAAGTAAAGAGTAGAGAATCCATCTAAAGTTCAGAGTTTTTCCAGACTTGTAAACATGGCTTCAGTGTAGGAAACTCCAATCCAGAATAGGTCAGTTTTGAAACAGTAGATATGCGTTTGGAAATATTTGAAACCACATGCTGGTCCTGTGCAATTTACTCTGAAGTCTTAACTAAGGTTTCATGCATGATGAGATAACATTACTTGAAGATTGCATATAATCATTCTTCCTAGATTTACAATTTCCTAAGAAAAATTTCATCCTACAATTTACTGGGGTGTGCATTTGAATAGACATGCCATTTTCAGCTATACATTTTGTCAGGTATGCCTGAATGTCAGGAGGCTAGTTTGAGCTGTTAGCGACTAGGCTTGAACATTCCTTTAAATAACTAATTTGACAACATGAACAGCTTGTACATGCATGATAAAGTTCCAGTATTATTGGCATCTATTCCCCAAGCAGTACATGCTTCTTGTCCTAACTAGTGAAAAATACTTGAATTTAAATTTATCTCCCTAAGATGGTAAGTGTTGCTAGTTAGTACTGCTCTGCTCAGTTACCTTCTTGGTAGAACTATGCCCAAATTGTAGCTTGCAGGATTCATGTACAGGCAAATGTAAAATCCATAGCAGAAGTAGCAAGTTCTATGAGTACTGTCAAATATAAGAACATTAACCAGTTAGTTTGCTTTTATCGTTCGCAACACTTCTTTGATATACTGTGGTTGTTAACATCTTAAAATACCTTAGATCACAATTTCAAGAGTGATTTGACGTAAAAATTTATAATTTTTAAATTACTGACAGAATTAATCATTGAGTAGGTATCTATTTGTCCCTTTCTGGTGATGTTCTTTTCCTGAATATTATATTTTTCCTTACTTCTGATTCCTGAATGATGTTACAAAACTGAAAGGCAAATGGGGGCCGTCTTGGTGGACAATCTTGAGATACCAAGCGTGAACGTCATTAACGACGCGGTACAAAGCGGCGAACGCGCTCTTATGCTCGCCGAGTTCAAGCTGTCCCTCAACTCTTACTTGTCTGAACTGGCCACTTCACCTGTTAGATCATTATCAGACATAATTGGCTTCAACAACAAGCACCCTGTTGAGGTAAAGATCACGCTAATTCGTGTTCATTCCAAATGCTTCTTAATTTTGTCGAACATGAATGAGCAACTCTAGCATTATTTGTCACAGGAAAGGATGGATGAATTTGGTCAGAGTTACCTTCTACAGTCTGAAGCAACGAATGGCATTGGTCCAACTGAGGAGCGGGCCATTGCCAAACTGAACAAACTGTGTAAAGGAGGCCTTGAGAAAATAATGCGAGTTAATCAACTGGATGCAATTGTCGCACCTGGTGCATCTGCTCATAGCCTGCTCGCCATCGGCGGCTATCCGGCGATCACTGTTCCAGCTGGGTATGCATCGAATGGCGTTCCTTTCGCCGTCTGCTTCGGAGGATTGAAAGGATCGGAGCCAAAGCTTATTGAGATGGCTTATTCGTTTGAGCAGGCCACAAGAGTAAGGAAACCTCCTTTTGTGCATCATTCTGTCTTTTGACTGTAACTTCAGACAAGAATGAGACCTTCCCTCCCTCCCCAAGTTCACGTTCACGCAAAGGGTGAGAAGCATATATATACCGAATGCTGAATCATAGACAATTTGAGATGTAATACTTCGGTTATGTACCAAAATCTCTGAAACCAAGGCATCCTCCATCTTGGGTGTTCCTGGTGTGTAATTTACAATATTATGAAATGCAATGCATGTAACTTTAGTTTCTGAATTAAGTAAGAATAGAAAATAAATGGTATTGAAATTTGTTATGTAGTTCCTGAATTACAGATGAATAGCAGTCTAGGTTCTCAAGGATATCCAGCTTGAATGAGTTCACCTTTGTTTGGTACATCTCAGTGCAAGTACCACTTCAACATGGTACTGCTTCAGAAGATAGCTCATAATATTTTGGCTAGCATGTGATCAAATCCTTCTCGTTTATGTGCAACCACTCACATGAAGAAATATTAATCTACCAGTGAACATTCAATGACATTGTTTTCTCGTTGCAAGACAAGATACAGCCATCCAGTTGTGGTAACTAAACCTCATTTATTGCCGAGCACTACATCTTATTTTGCTGCTACTTTATTTCATTCTACAAGTATTGCGCCATTTGAGCTGTGCACAACAGCTCCTCTAATTAGGCTGAGAACTCAAACAACATAGTGTGCTTGTACTTCTCACCCGGCTGCACTACCACAGAGGGGAAGTTGAGTTGGTTGATGGCATTGGGGAAGCCCTGGGTTTCCAAGCATACTCCGGCATGCTTCCCGTAAACAGCACCACCTTTGCCAGTGATGCCATCCACGTAGTTGGCGGTGTAGAACTGCATGCCGGGTGCATCAGTCCAGAGGTCCAGGGTCCGTGAGCTTGACGGGTCTTTCAGCTTGGCCGCATGCTTCAGGCCATTCTTCTCGGCACCACAGTCCAGCACGTAGTTATGATCATATCCACCAGGAACATTGTTGATGCGGGCTCCAATTTTGTGCTCTGTCGTGAAGTCGAAAGGCGTGTCCTTGACGGGCATTATTTCACCAGTGGGAATTGCGTTTTCATCTACTGGAGTGATGTGCTTTCCTGAGATCTGAATTGAATGGTCCAAGGTGTCTCCGGAGCTGTGGCCTGCCAGGTTCCAGTAAGTGTGCTGCGCCAAGCTGGTAGGAGTGGCTTTGTTCTCTGGTATAGCTTCCATGTCAAGTCTTAGAGTGGTAGCCTCAGGAAGAGAATATGTTGCTCGGACCGTTACATTGCCTGGGTAACCTGAGGAATGTAGAACAATTAATGCTTGAGTTGTCTGACTTTTTCAAGCATGGGAATTCGGCAGTTACAACAAACATGCTAGTGACTGTACCTTCTTCCCCATCCTTGCTGTGATATTGGAAGGTGATTGATGGGTATTCGCCATCTTTACACTCTATGGCATCCCACACAACCTTGTCAAACCCCTTCAGCCCACCTGCAATTTACAATTGAGCGACAAAACAAACAAAGTTTTGCAGGTAAGTCACATGAAGACAAACAATTACAGTGCAACGAATTGAAAACAGAACAAAAACATGGAACTCTGGAGGGCATTATTCTTTCCGGACACATCAATTATCAATGGATTGATTCATCTAGGCAAAAAAAAAATGTAAATGGATGTTAAAAGTACAGAAGGTGCAATCTGCAAGACATTTGTGTGTATGGTACTGAGTACCAATGATAAAACAATAGGCATGCCAAAATTGTTGCTCATCATCAATAAAATTGCCAATACAGTTATAGTGTTCATTAAAATTTATCATCTAAGCAAAGCCTTAGACACTTAACTACAGTCTATGCTCTAGCTAAATCAATTATATACCCTTTTCTAAACCAACCACGCAAAATTCATGAAACCTTACCGTGAAGGCTGTTGGGTCCATTGTTGATAGGCAATGAATACTCAGCTCCGTCTAGAGTAAACTTCCCATCCTTGATCCTATTTGCAACTCGGCCAACTATGCAGCCAAAATAAGGTGCCATGCCTTTCTGCAAAACAGAATAGAAGGAAGAAAAGACATACATTAACAAACATTTAGCAGAACTAGATACACTCTCGACACTTACAATTTCTATATACATTTGGTTGGCAGATATATGATATAACTATTATCATTTGGTTTTGGAGTCTTCAATGATTAGTATCAAGGTTTATAAACATCACAACAGACCCAGTTTTACTTAATTACAGAGAGTTTCCCACTTTCCCTGAATAGCACAACCTACATATGATGAGAATATAACCCAGGTATCTTCCCATCTGAGGATCTGTCTGGAGTGGTAACAAACGTCAATTTAAAGGCATCGAGACATACTGATTTGCATGTGTTTTACAGAGAAACACGCGTATTTATTGATACAGTGCAGCCATTTTTTAATGACAGAAGCAGAGTCAGGAATTGGTTCTTAACAGTTTTCCTTGCGAATAGACCAGACATTGGAATAAATTATTGAATTTTATTTTCTCAGAGGAATTCAGTTCACTCTTTTCATGGCAGCAATGGGGTGGAATTTGGTTCAGGACACCCATCCCTATTGCGTGAAGCAACCAAATTTTCCTAAGAAGATTTTACCATAAGCCATAGAGATTGAAACTGGACTTTTGTCCAATAATTTGCTATGTCTGCTGGAAATAGTCCTCTACTTTTGCTCAGCCTGCTATAGTGGCAATTTCTGCTAAAACATACACAAGATGAAGTTGTTTCAATCTAATCAAGAAATACAACCAGCATTTACAAAGAAAAAACGTGTTAAGGTAAAGTCAACAATTGAACAAAAATTAAGCTAAGAACTTCGGAACACACAAACTACGCACCAATGAGAACCACATTAGCATAACGTAGAATCCGATCCAGTTCAACCCAAAAGTCAAAACCAGAGTACAATTCCCAACTAAACCAGAGCAACGATGAGTAGTACAACCGCATTACCGTAGCATCCACACCAGTTCAGTTCAATCCAAAAGTCAAAACACGATAATACAATTCGTAAATCGGGATGGAATTACAGACAGATCTTACCAAGTACGGTTCCAGAGTGTCGAATCCAAGAACCACATCAGCGAGATTACCTGCTCACAGCAAGCGCGTCAATTTGCCAAGAAACGAGTTAAGGCTTATGAATCAAAGCCAAGAATCTGAAGAAAGAAGGACCGTGGGCGTCGGGGACGAGGAGGGAGGTGATGGTGGCGCCCCAGTTGGAGATCTTGGCGATGATCCTGCCATTGGAGAGCTCGAAGATCTCGGCCTCGGTCGCCATTGATGCCGCGCACGAATTTGATACTGATCTATACCAATCTGCTTCGCTAAATAACTGCTGCTGCTGTGCCCAGCTCACACCCTGCGTCTCTATCAACCCATCTATCCCAATGCACACACCTCCAAGCTCTATTACGGCTCCCGTGTAATCCTACTAGAGCTTCGTCTCTATCCTACCAGCCGGTGGGGCCCACTTTAGGTAATCTGTACACAAGTAACACAACCATCCTATAATCTTCCCAAACTGCAAATCCTAGGAATAGTCTGTCAGGGAGAAGTGAATAGTTGTTTTTAAAAATAAAAAAAATTACCCAATATTTTAAGCAAAAGAATAGTCTTGTCCACAATTTTTCGAGCCTAGAATCGGCGCTTCCTCGTCGCGGCCACGTCGACTCGCTTGCCAAGCCGCCCGATGGGGTTCTGCGCCTACGATCATGCGCGCTCACCGCTTCCACGTCGATTCCTTCGACGCCTTCCTTGGACGCCCGTCCGATCGAGTTTGTGTGGCTCACATCGCTCCTATCGTGTGTCGGTGAGCGCAGTCTGGAACCATCCCGGCTCGCCCCTTCCTCATCCCACTTCATCCCTCTCCATCGCTTCTTCCCCGCCTCATTGTTTCCTCCTCGCCTGCGGCGCCTGCCGACCGCTTGTTCTCGATGGTTGCGATGGCACCTCCCGCCTCTTCTTACATTCTACCCCTGCACCGCCTCCCACCTTCGCCCCCTTCTTCGACGCCTCCCCACCTTCAGATCCGCCGCCGTTCTTCCACGCTGCCCCAGCAACACCTCCTCCACCGCTACCTCCCACCTTCACCCTCAGATCCCAAGGCTTCTCACTTCAGATCCACGCTTCCCACCTTCGCCTTCTTCGACGCCTCGCCTTCGAGATCGCCCATCGTTCTTCCATGTCGCCCAAAGAACACCTCCTCCACCATTGCCTCCCACCTTCACCCCTGTATCCAATGCTTCCTCGCCTTCAGATCCGTCGACAGGAACACATCCCGTCGCCCTACCTACCTCACCACTTGGGATGTCACCGCCCTACCTAGCTCGCGCACTTGGGATGTCTTCGCGCCACCGCTGCCCTTCCAACGCCACCACACCCTACCTCTCCCTTCTCCCAGATACCTGCTCCACCGCCGTTTTCCTCTTCCCCTACGCATCTCGTCCCTTCCTCCGTCGCCGCTCCTCTCTCCAGCGTCGTCAAGCCCCTCTGCACTAGTGCTTTTGCTAAAGTATACAAAGCCAGTGTTGATGGTAATACGGAAGATCTGGTTGCTTTGAAGGTGAGCCATGTCTCTAATGTCTTACTGCAATTTGCATTTGTCAGTTATTTGTGATGTTAAACTGTAGTGCCTATTTGCAGATTCAGAAACCTTCATTTCCATGGGAATTTTACTTGTATCGCCAACTTGATATGCTTATATCAAATGTTGAGGTGCAAAATTTCTGTTTAAGAACACCTTGACACTCATAATTGTAAAATCATAACACTGTTAACAATACAGATTATTTTACTTCCAAAGACCAAGCTTTGACTACGCGCATGAATTCCATGTCTTTGCTGACGTCACTGTATTAGTTTGTGATTACCTACCATATGGAACTCTTCTGGTAATTACTTCATATGTATCAAGAAAATCTTTGAGAACCTGCTCTAGCAAAGCTATTTTTGCGATTTGCATATATGGATTATCTGTGTTATTGATAGGATGCAACTCTAGCTAATCCATGTTGCTAAGATGCGATACATACTGTGCAAACCTTTTGCAGGAAGTTATAAATTCCCATTTAGTTGTTGATCACCATATGGATGAGGTTCTATGCATGCACACGCACATATTTTTGGCAAAGCATTCTTTGATATTTGATGCTATTATTTTTTTTAAAAAAAACAAGTACGTAACCAATATTGCACTTGGTATAGCAGGTGTAGTTAATAACTACCTTACTTCATATTTTTGCATAGAACAACATTGAAATGAAAGATTGAGCATAATAAAGAAATAAAGTCACCGGCCAATGCATATAAATGGGCAATTGAAGAACATCTCTTGTTCCACCAAAAGTGCTTAAGAATGCTAAAAGTACGTACGAACTGCTGGACAGTCACGTTGAGGGGGCACACACACATATTTTTCGCAAAGCATTCTTTGATATTTAGTGTTGTTATTTTTTTTAAAAAAAAAACAAGTACATAACCAATATTACACTTGTTATAATAGGTGTATTTAATAACTACCTTACTTCATATTTTTGCATAGAAAAACATTGAAATTAAAGATTAAGCATAATAAAGAAATAAAGCCACCGGCCAATGCATATAAATGGGCAATTGAAGAACCTCTCTTGTTCCACCAAAAGTGCTTCAGAATGCTAAAAGTACGTATGAACTGCTGGACAGTCACGTTGAGGATTGCCTGGTCCATAGCTACTATTGAATAGATTATTATTACCCTACTTCATTGACTTCGTATTTTTAGTATGAATGAGATATAATGGGATGATAGACTACTATATACACCATATTGGTTGTATGCAGAATTGTGGCATAATCTTTCATTTTTACCATACAATACATGCAGACATATGTAAAAAGTATCCATACATGTTTTTTGCGATTTCTTTTCCAGCAGCTATGATTTGATTTCTTTATATAGAAGTGTATTTTTCTTCTCTTTAGGTTACCTTTCGAACAGTACTGAAAAAAAGGCTAACAGAGCAAAAGGTGGTTTTGTCTTAAGTGAGAATAGTGAAGAGTTTAATTGATCTCCTATACTAATACCCTCCAGTCTTGATTGTTCTGAATCCCAAATTGCTATAAATTTCTTGACATTCAGTGCTATTTTTTTAATGTCCTTATTTAGTTCAAGGGATTGATGTCATTTACTGTATCTTTTTCATGTCCAGCTCAGATACATCACGAAATAGGCGGAGAAACATTTCAAGGTATCATTGTCCCGGAGGTATGCTTAACTTTTATATTTCGTCGTGTTTGTTTTATTCTACTTCACATTGTGTAATCTATGATACTTTACTTTACACCTCGGGGTTATAACGTTAATGTTCTTTTTTTTTCACTCTCGAATTCCTTATGAACAAGTACCGTTCATATCTAATCTGAGAAACAACACGTGTGAAATTATGGAAGGTTTGAATGTGTGATGTAAACCTGTTTAATAGCATAGTATGCTACACAATTTAGGAATGTAACTTGCAAGAGATAGAGGAGGAAGAGCTTTCTAACAGTTCTAAAGATTAAAAAAAGGCAAATGGGCCACATAAAGAGAAAGACCCAAGTCCTGTATTTAAGATTACTAACAGGGTTGCATACAAAAATATGCTAAAAGTTAGATGTATTTTTCTTCTCTCTAGGTTACCTTTCGAACAGTACTGAAAAAAAAGGCTAACAGAGCAAAAGGTGGTTTGTCTTAAGTGAGAATGGCGAAGAGTTTAATTAATCTCCTGTACTAATACCCTCCAGTCCTGACTCCTGATTGTTCTAAATCCCATATTGTTATAATTTTCTTGACATCCACTGGTTTTTTTAATTGTCCTTATTTAGTTCAACGGATTGATGTCATTTACTATATCTTTTTCATGTCCAGCTCAGATACATTAGGAAACAAGAGGAGAAACATTTTTGAGGTATCATTGTCCTGGAGGTACGCATAACTTTTATATTTCGCCGTGTTTGTTTTATTATACTTCACATTGCGTAATCTATGATACTTTAGTTTACACCTTGGGGTTATAACCATTAATGTTCTTTTTTTCCCCTCTCAAATTCCTTGTGAACAGTTACCATTCATATCTAATATGAGAAACAACATGTGTGAAACTATGGAAGGTTTGAATATGTGATGTAAACCTATTTAATAGCATAGTATGCTACACAATTTAGGAATGTAACCTGCAAGAGATAGAGGAGGAAGAGCTTTCTAATAGTTCTAAAGATTACAAAAGGCAAATGGGCCACATAAAAAGAAAGACCCAAGTCCTGTATTTAAGATTACTAACAGGGTTGCATACAAAAATATGCTAGAAGGTAGATACCTCTAAACGTTATAGCTTGAGGTTTACTTATTAATTCAATTAATATAAATGTTCGTTTCATGTTACAGCACAGCACAAATCTTGATCACCAGAAAAAGTAATGTTCTCTATTTCCTTCATGTTTATTTCTCTCTTCCTTTACTTTGACTTTCGAGAGTGCATGCAAATCACGTGGTCTAAAAAAGACATGCAGAATGTTACAAACTAAGCGTTTTTATCATGTTGATTCTGGTATTATTAAAGCGAAGACTGTAGCATCAACTAATATAAAGGAACTGAGCCTTGCTCTGTATTGATTGACTGCCTGTATAGTAAGCCTAGCTTCTATCTGACAGCCAGATCATATAATTGATGCATTGAGAAATACTTGTTTTTATGATCTTATTTTCTTTTATGCCTTTATCGTGATTGTGATCCATGTCTTGTATTTATCTTCGGACCAAAATTGCCTCTTGCCATGCCTAGCGATACATTTGTTCCTTTCTATGCCATTTGTTATAGTCTAGCATTGTTTTTTTTGTTAGGACTAAAAAAAGCAAGAACCGTTCTTTCATTTTTTTTTTTTTAGATTTCGTTCTAAATCATTGTACATGACTGGTTGCTTTAGAGTTGTGGCTAGAATACTTGTTAGTACCTAAAGACATTGTATAGAATTAAGGTTAGCCATTGATTTTGTTCTACCATATGGTCGCATGTCCTTTGTTAAGCAAGACATTCAATAATAGTGTATGCCATATTTCCACTACAAGTACCTAATATATCTATTTCTGTTTTCTGTGGCATGCCACACTTTACCTTAGGTTGAATTTCATATATATATATATATATATATATAGACACACACGCTCTTTACGAACCTTCATTTTTTTTTAATAATTTCTATCTAGCTGAATCCAATTGATTTTGTTCTACAAGATTATCGTTTGTCTCCATGAACAAAATCACGTAGTGTTGATCCTATCTAGGTAATATAAAATACATGCAGATAAACTCATTGGTACCATATTAGCCAGACCATATAAATTTAGGATTAGGATTTTGCATCATTCTTATCATCTTCAATATCCAAAGCTATTAATTCCGCCTATTTATTTACCGGCGCAGCGTAGCGCTCTTTTTCCTCCTAGTTCCGGTTTATAGAACCTCAGTTTCGGTTCATCTCAGGGGCAGAACCAAGGCAGGGTGAACACTTGCCTGGGCTAGACTTGAGCTCGAGCCTAGTCGAGTTTTTCTAATTGTTAAAAATTGATACATGTTTCTTTACTATTACCGAGCCTACTCGAACTAAGCTAAGACCTACTCGAGCTTGGGCTGAGCTGAGATAAGTCTAGATTCAAACTAGAACCCCACTTCACCCTCGTTCGAGCTCGGCCCGTTTACTACCTTTGTTCTGGAGGTAGTAGATGACGTCCTACAATGGCTGGGCCGCACACCTGGTCCTGGGCATTGGGGCAGCGTGTGGGAGCAGCATATGGGCCACGTGAGGCATATGGGTCCTGTGGTTTGGAGCTGTGCGGCGGTGGGCCTGCTTCTTAGTTCTTTGTGCCTTTTAGTGGCTCAAGCTGTGCATGTCCGGCCGGCCAAGGGCCAAGGCAAGTGAATCGATTGAGTCAGCGATAAATGTGTGCTTCGGAGGGCTCTTCCTGGCTTGTTTGTGAATTGTGACATGTTAGCCATACCATTACTCCGCCACTGATTCATCGCCTGCCCCAAATTCAACTTGTGTACTAATAAGCTTATAATTGCCTCTAGTTTATATGACGAACTTCAAATCTGTCCAAAAAAAAGTGTTTGGCCATATAGCTAGGTCTAGTATATTTTAGTTGATGAATAATTGACAATATTGGGTAGTGATATTATTTGAGGCGTGTGGTGTGTGTAGATTAATGTCGGTCAAGTTGGGAAGAACTTGTGCCAAGAAAAGATGGTGTTTTGGTCTTTGCATGTGCAGGGTAACTCGGAGGTGATCGTGGTCTACAGCGGTGACCAGGAGATGGCTTGGTGCGAAGTCATGGTCCAGAGGGTCGAGGATGCTGGAGGAGGCAATCGGGCTCGAGTTAGGGCGCGTGGAGATCAAAGATGGATGATGCGTATTGGAGCTACGGATGTGCGGTCCAGAGGTTGCGACGCAGATAATTTTGGGGTGTTCAAAATTAGAAGGCTAAGAAAAATTAGAAAACTAGAATGTTGGGCCGCATATATGGGCTTAGTGTGAGGGCTGTTTGGGCTGTATATGCATTGCAGCGGCTGTACGTGGATGTGTGGAACATGTTTAGGTTTCCTAGTCGGTTTTGGAGTCTAGGGTCTATTTAAGCGTGATAAGACTTCCCGTGAGGGGAGGGAGGCGCTGTTAGGGTTATATCCAGAAGAAACACATCATTTGGTCTCGCGGCGGCCGAGGCTTTGAAGGAAAAATTTCCGGCGGTGGCGTTGTCTCGTTTTCTCAATCGGGGCACCGACAAGTCATTGCTCTCGCGCGACATCATCGGTTTGTGCCACTACAATTTTCGTCGCTAGGTCTCGCACGGTTGCCTCTCTTCTCGCCTCGGTTGGTGTGCCATCACGCAGCAGAATTTCCCGCAGTCTAGTTGCTCCTTATCAACGTGCATCTTGCCTCGGTCTGCGTGTGGCACAACAACAGCACATCGTGTCCTTTCTTCTCTCTCTCGGTCATTGGTCAGCAGCAGCATCGTTGGTTTCAAGGAGAAAGAAGAGCAACTGAAAGCTACGTCTTCGGTTTTGTAAATTCGCTACAGTAGCATATACTGTAGTTACAGTACCTAAAGTGGCTACAGTACACGTCCGATTTGCTACAGTACCAAGAAAATTGTTTGCTGTCTGTTTTTTGTTCTTGCTGTATTAGCAGGTTAAAAACTCACAAGACAGAAGATTTGAGAAAAAAACTTCCACTAGAGATTACAATTATGCAACCCCTCTCTAATTGTTATTAATTATCCTAAAAAAAAACAAATAAAAAATTGAAAACTCAAAAAGTTAGAAAACCTGCTAGGTTTTTAGCCAAAAACTAGAATGGCCCTCGTTGGGTTTTAGGCCGGTTCCGGTTTTCAAGAACCTCCACCTGTCTCCCTAGCTCCCACCTGCCTCTTGTAGAGGCCCTTGAACGCCACGCACCTCCTAGACCGTCGTCTCTATTCTCTACCATGCCATTGCCCATTACCACGTCATCTTTGTTCCTCTCGTAGATCACTGGCACAGTGCCCCACCTCCACTTGCACCATTGTCCCTATTGTCTCCATTATCCCACATGAACTCCATGCATTGTCGATTGCGATGATCGCTGTGTTGCTAGCTTTTGGAGGAATCAAGGGGGAAGATTAGAGCACAATCTCACAGTAAACCCATTGGTTTAAAAAGTGATTCATGTTGTTGATGGCCTATTTCGAAGGCAGGATTCGGAAAGAATTCCCGTGGTTCAAACGGGCCTGACTTTCGTTTATCTGAGATGAGTTTCAGCAGTTCAGATAAGTTAACCTTTCGCTTTGCTGTATGTTGAATGTCCTACAAGTTTGAGCTCTCGGCCTGAAGTTTTAGATTGAGAAGGCTCTGGGTCGACTTGAATAGGCTCTTAAACGTAAGAAAAGTAACAAATTACAAGATAGAATCCGAGGCTTGTATAAATCTCTAGTTGAGTTGAGCTCAGGCCATACTCAATTTTCAGTTTGAGCATATGAAATCATGGTTCAGTTCACTTTGAGTCGAGTTCAAAAAGATGCTCACAATCCGTTCTCCGGAAAGTACACAGCTAGACTAAATATGATTCGAAGTGGCGTACTAAAACGCACCAAGTATGAAGCTTCACTTCAAAAATGCTTCAAATATTGACAATATTGTACTATATGTATACTGACAATCTAAAACTTATAGTAACTCCTTGCACTCAAGCCATCAACAGATGCAGCTTCAGGAGTTCAGTCTACTCCAATTTATTACAAGTTCAACGGATGAAATCCAAAACTACTCCAGTTTATTACAAGTTTTAAGAGATAAAATCCAAAGCCACTCCAGCTTATTACAAGTTCTAGAAGATCCACTCCGGAATTAATACAAGCCAGACAAGTTTACTACAAGCTCAACAGATAATACCCGAATCCAATAGAAGATGCACTCCAGAATCGATACAAACTGCATAATACAGTTCAATATGATATTACTGAAGTTCAAATTAAAGTTTCATAAGATAATGTTTTTGCAGAGGTCTTGAGCTGTAGAAAGGGAAGACTAGGTTTGGAAAATCGCCACACGGCATAACAACGCTGGTCATCCAGCTATATAGCCATTGCCATTGCCGGATCGGCAATAGTGCAGGCAGTAATTACAGAAGATTACATGTGATTACATGATCTAGCATATCTACAAGAGATCAATTAGAATCAACACAATCATGCTATACATGGAAAGCCAATATCGCTAACAGCCTCCCATAGTTGAATCGTGAGGCTCCCGAATGCAGAGACTGGAACGAAATTCCTAGAGTAGGAAGTCCTTTAGTCATGATGTCGGCGAACTGGAGGGAAGACAATACATGCAGCACACGAACATGTCCAAGGGACACCTTTTCCCGAACAAAGTGGATGTATATCTTGATGTGCTTGGTGTGGCGATGTTTTACCATATTAGACGGCATGTAAATGGCAGTGACGTTGTCATAGTAGACCACGGCCGCCGAGGCCAAAGGATGATGAAGTTCTTGGAGGAGCTGTCGAAGCCAGCAACACTCAGCGACAACGTGAGCAATGACACGATATTCCGATTCAGCACTCGAACGAGAGACTGTAGTCTGCCACTTGGATGACCAAGAGACCAGATTGTCGCAAAGATAGACACAATAACTGGATGTAGAGTAGTGGGAGTTAGGACAACCGACCCAGTCGGCGTTGGAGTAGGCAGTCAAGGTGGCCATCGAAGAAGTGTGAAGTTGCCAGCCATGGTCGATGGTGCCCGTAACATAGCATAAGATACGGTTGATGAGGGCAAGGTGCGGTTCCTAGGGAGAATGCATATGTAAATAGACATGCTGCGTACGTCATATCAAGACGCATCAAGGTGAGATATTGAAGTGCACCAGTGAGACTCCGATACTCAAATGGGTCGGCATACATGAGACCTGTCGGTGGTGGACAACTTTGTTAAGAGATATGTTGTATCCTTTTCTGTACTCCTTTCCTTGAACAAGATGATTACTTTCCTTGTACGAGATGAAGCTGTATCCGTGTTGTAAATGATCGGCATGTATTATGTTTGATACAGACTATTCATTGTCCGACAATATAAGCACAGCCCTGGCACACAGATTTGTTGTGCGAGCTATTCCATCTTCTAATCTCTATATGTTAGACCATGTGGCTAGGTCTAGTATATTTTAGTTGATGAATAATTGATAATGTTGGGTACTGATGTTATTTGAGGCGTGTGGTGTGTGTGGACATATGTCGGTCAAGTTGGGAAGAACTTGTGCTGGGAAAATATATTGTTTTGGTCTATGGATGTGCATGGTAACTCGGAGGAGATCGTGGTCTACGACGGTGACCGGGCGATAGCTTGGTGCGAAGTCATGGTCCAGAGGGTCAAGGATGTTGGAGGAGATGGTCGGGCTCGAGTTGGGGCACGTCGAGATCAAAGATGGATGATGCGTGTTGGAGCTACGGAGGTGCCGTCCAGAGGCTATGACATGTGATAATTTTAGGGTGTCCAAAATTGGTTTTATAATCTGATGTAAAAGCCCATGTATTGGGTCCTAGGATTTTAGTGGGCCGTACGTGGGTGTTTATGTGCAAACGCTAGAAGGCCCGTTAGGGGTTCTAGGTTTATTGCTCACGTGTATGAGCTGTGGAATATATATAGCTGGCCGTTGTAGACAAAAAGGATTACGTCGGTTGTATTAGGGACGGCAGCTCCTAGAGGCTTGAGGTGATTAGGTGTGGCAGCAGGAAAGAAATTAGGGCCGACGCTTTTGTTGATGCATGTCCCGTGGCGACTGCATAGAAGAGGTGCTTGTGGCGGCTGCATAGAAGAGGGGCTAGGGGCTGCTGTTGTACGTGATGTACTAGAGAATTGCTGTTGAGTGCTGAAGCATTGAGTTAATCCAAAAGATGTGCTGTTGGTTAATTGATTTGACATCCATCCATTGCTTTCAGCTGCATCAGCATTGACAAGAAGCAGAGGTTTGACTGCCGTGGCTTTTTGGTTGTACGTGAGATTTTTGGCCCGAGCGTTCATCCTCCTAAGCCTTTTGCTTGAGGCAAAGACACGCGCTGTAGAAGGCGGCGCAGGCGGATTGGACCTCGGTCACGCGTGTGCTGGCGGCGACATGAGTGCATGCGAGCGTTGATCCTCCTGTGCACAGATTTGGTTTGTGCGTGATCTCCAGAAAAGGATCTAGGGAGGTGTGGTAGCTATGGTGGTAGGAGATTAAACAAAGGTGGTTGTTCATGCATGGTCTCCAAAGCAAAGGGTGGTCTGCCAGTAGTTCTTGTTGGTCATGCATGCATGCAAGGTTTGGGGTTGAGCTTTGATTACTGTTTGAGTTAATGCAAAGAGATTGTCCAAGGGGCTTTGGAGGTTTTTGTAAGTGCATGTGGTTCTTGCGTCTAGCATTGATTTTTGCAGGCTGACAAGAAAAATTCCTCTACAATCATTCACCCCCCTCTGATTGTCATTAATGATCCTACAAGTGGTATCAGTGGGTTGCTATGGCATCAGAGAGGTATGTGAATCATCCCCCCATGCTAGATTGTACTGATTTTGCTTTTTGGAAGTGTCATATTCAAGCTTATATTGAGGCTAAAAGTAATGATGTTTGGAATAAGGTTTTTAGTCCTTATGAGGTTCCTGTTCCTGTTACTAATCTAAATAAAATAGATGTTATGCTCAAGCTCGTAACTTGTTGTTTCAAGGGATTTCTCGTAAATAATTTGATCGTGTAGCTCATATTAATTCTTGCCACTTAATATGGAAAACTCTTTGCGATTATCATGAATGAATCATTAAAATTAAGAAAGTGCGTAAAAATGTTTATCATAAAGAATATTTTGATTTTGCTATGAAGCGTAGTGAAGCTATTGATGATCTTTTTTGCTCGTTTTGAAAAAATATTGAGTAATTTGCACGGTGTTAATGTTAATCCTACCGACGAAGATAATGCAACTAAAATTTTGAGATCTTTAGGTTCTGAGTGGTTGATGGTTGTCACAACTATCAATCAAACTATTGATCTGCATACTTTAACAATGGATGATCTTTTCTCTAGATTTAAAATTTATGAGATGGAAGCTTTGTCATCTAAGATTGATAAACCTTCATCTTTAGCACTTGTGACTAACCTCACGCAGGCTGCTTTGCTGAGTTCTTTTCTTGTGTCTGCTTTGTCTTCTTTTTCAGAGGAACAGTTCGAACAGCTCCCTGAAGAGCATTTGGTGTTGATCTCCTCACGGTCATACAAAGCACTCAACAACATCAGGATGAGGAAGCGAGGTGGTGTGTCAAGTTCGATTAAGTGCTATAAGTGTGGTGAGCCAGGTCACATTAAGATGGAGTGCCACAAGCTCAAGGGAAAAGTGATCAAGGAAGACAAGAATTACCATCGTCGGCCATCCAAGAACAACGACACCAAGGGTGGCAATTTCCATCGGAATTTTGTTAAAAAGTTTCTTTCGGCTATCGAGCATCTTGATCTGAGTGATGTGGAATATGAGAGTTGTGATGACGACGACCACGACAATGATGATGCTAAAGGAAAGATGAAGAACAACGACAACTTCACAGGCATGTGTGTCATGGCAAGAAACGACAACAATGATGACGATGACAATGATGCTGGTGAGGTAAGACCATCATATGATGAGCTTGAAGATGGTTTGATTAAACTTGCTATTGAATTGAAAAAGACAAAAAAGAAACTGAAAGAAAATAATTGTCTTATTGAAATCTTAACTTTTGAAATTAATAGACTTAGAGCTTCTATTCCTAATGATGAATCTTGTGAGTCTTGTCAAGTTTTACACTCTGAGTTGGAGACTGCTAGAACAATTAATGCATCAACCTTGGTTCAACTTAGGGTTGTAACTACTAAACTTGATGAACTAAGATTGGCACATGACTCTTGTGATGGAAATTTGAAACTTGCCAATGATGAAATTGAAAAGTTCAAGTTTAGTTCTTCTACATGTTTGTAGTCAAGTATTTCGAATGCTCAATCTAAAGCTTGCTCTAATTGTGAATTGCTAGAAGCTAGACTAAATTCATCCCAGGAATCTATTAAACAAATGCTTTTATCATGAGACACTTTCTTGCACCAATTGTCCTAAGCTTAGCATAGAAATAGAAGCACTGACTAGACAACTTAATGATTTTGCTAAAAAAAGATAGATTGTTTCAGTCTAGTTCTTCTAAGAATGTTGTGAATGAACCTGTGGATATCATGGGGATATGCTCATGATATTTGGATGATGTTACAATTGGCAATGTCATTAACGGTTTGTCGAAACACGCGTTTTCGTCGAAGTTTAGAATGCTGTCAGGTCGAGTGCGGTTAGACCGGCGTTGGGCGCACGGTCAGACCGGCCAGCGGTTAGACCGGCCATTGAATGGCGATCTGATCGATTTTGTGTTGTTCGTCGACCAAAAGTGGCGATGATGTTTGGGTTAGGTCAAGTTCATGGGTTTCAGTGCATATGTGTTGCATGATGCATGTTTTGACTAACGTGGGTCAAGTTGTGAAGAACTTGTTCCCGGAATCGATTTCTTTGTCTATTGTTGTGCAGGTTGCTTAGAGATCAATGACGGTCAACGACGAGGATGATCGGGACTAAGCTTGGAGAGCTGAGGTCCAAAACGATCGGGGATGCCGGGTGAGGTCAATGGAGTCAAGCATGGCGCAAGAGGGACAAAGGTGACCGAACGGGCAGTTTAGTGCGATGGGTTGGATCAAGCGGCGCGGGGGTCGGTGCAAGTGCTATGGTGGTTTCGGTGGGAGCCGGATGGGAGAGACTTACTGACATGATGAGAGCCGTTGGATCAACCTACACGTGGCGAAGCATAGAAGTGCTTCACGAAGATGGGACTCAGTCTTTGCAAAAAGATCAAGAAGGGGTGTTTTGGTAATTTTACCAAATACCGCCTTGGTAACCTTTTGCCAACCCGCGGCGCAAGACGGTGCGTGGAGAAGCAGATTAGGTCATGAGGAGATGAAGACGTCGCTTTAAAATACGTACGTGTGTGACCCGTTTGTGTGTTGGCTTAACGGGGTCTATTAGGATTTACTCTTCTAGAAGATCTAAGCCTCCACTATAAATAGAGGAAGGAGGTGGCTGCACCCCCTTCAACCCTTTCATTATTGAAAATCCTAGTTTTGCTTTTGTGCTTAGGGAGAAGATAGTTGGAGGTTAGGGTTCTAGAGAGTTGGATTTTATTTCGTGCTCATGTATTGAGTCTTTGTCCTCCATTGATGGAGTGGCTGTAAACCAATACCATATCAAATCAATCCAAGGAAAGATTGCTCAAAGATGTGTTTCTTTGCTTTTCTTCTCTCTATTTGATGATTTTGAGTCTTTCTTTGATCCGCGAGTTTTTGGTTGGTTTCTTCTCTTGATCTAGCTTGCTGTGACATGTGGGAACACATCTAGGATCATCTTGATCATCAATCACCCACGAGCAAGTCTCTAGATCATATTTCGTTTTTGACTCGGTTTTGGAGCATCGTTCGTTCAAACTAAAAAAGATAGGAACTTTGGCATGGATCTCTGCAATCTTTGATTGGAATAGATTCCTATTATCTTTAAGAAGGTGTGGTTCAAGTTTTGTGGAGTTTGGCCGTGTGAATCAAAAGTTAGATCGATTTGTGCTTTGAACACGGGTTGTTCTTCACTGTTCTAGGCCAAGCGCGGTCAGACCGCCTTCATACCACCGGTCAGACCGGAGGCCGATTAGACTGTCCTTTGGCCATCGGTCAGACCGCACCCTGGTCACACCACCCATTACACGCCGATCTGACTGCCCTTAGGGTTTGAGTCTTCTTGTTTTGGTGTTTTGATTTGGGGTCTAGATTGGATTCAATACAAGTCTTCCGCTGTACTTATTTGTTGATCTTCATAGCTTTCATAGCTATTGGAGTGAGATTGGTGTTGAATCCTATCTGGGAGAAAAAGTGAGCGTGCTCCTATTCAACCCCCTCTAGTCGCCTTTTCGATCCAACAAGTGGTATTAGAGCCCGGTTAGTTCAATCTTGATTTTAACCGGTCACTGAACTTGGCGATGGATAAGTACTCGACTAAACCACATATCTTCGATGGGCTCAACTATGCCTATTGGAATAATCGCATGCGAGTCTTCCTTCAGAGCGAAGGACAAGCTATATGGGAGGTTGTTCGAGCTCCGCTCATTTTGCCCGAGGTTGCTTCACCAGCTTCAGTAGCCCTTTTGGCAAACAACCATAAGGCTAAGAACCTCCTATATGCTGGTCTTGGTAGACAGGAGTACGATAGGATTTGCAACCTTGAGACCGCACATGAGATCTGGCACACTCTCGAAACTTACCATGAGGGATCGTCCCAGATCAAGCAAGTGCGCCAGATGGTCTACAAGAGAGAATATAACAAATTCGAGATGTGCCCTAGCGAGAGCATCGATGATGTTTTTACTCGCTTTAACAAGGTGATCAATTAGATGAGAGCTATTGACATTGAGTACTCTCAATCTGAGAATGCCACCCACCTCTTGGCTGCAATCAACACCAAGGAGTGGGAGATGAAGGCTACTGCCATTAAGGAGAACATCGATCTCTCTAGTCTCACTTTGGAGATGCTTTATAGCAAGCTCAAGACTCATGAGATCAAGAGAGGCAGTCTTCCTAAGAAGGATAACATGACTTTGGTAGTTGATCCTTTGAAAAGAACTTCTGATGGTTCTTCTGAGTCTTCTTCTGGATTTTCTCTTGCATGTATATCTGCAATTCAAGAAGAAGAGTTTGAGAGTCTTCCTGAGACTGATTTAGCTCTTTTAGCCAAGAAAGTCACACGGGCATATAACAATGTTAGAAACAAGAAGAGGTGGTCCTATGACATGCTATGAGTGTAGAGAGCTATATCATATCCGGGCAAACTGCCCCAAGCTGAAAGGTAATGGCAATCGCAAGGATGAGAAGACTTCTTGGAAGAAGTCTCAGGGGAGCAAGCCCAAGTATGATGCTGGCAAGCTCATGAAGGTTACTCACCGGGTCCTTGCCGCTTTTGGAGAGCAATCTATGAGCGATGTGGACTCCGGGAGCGAGGAGGACAAGGAGGAGCTCCCTAAAGACAAGAAAGGGAAGACCAAGGACTTCACTAGCATGTGCTTCATGTCCGACTCCATCGACGCCGATGACAACGATGAGGTACCTCTCTCCTATGATGTTCTTTCTGCTAGATGCGACACCATATTTGAGCAACTCATGAGTTAGGATAAGGCCTTAGAGTTTACCATGGCTAGGAACAAGGACTTAGAGTCATAAGTAGAAAATTTGACTTTAGAACTTGTAAATGCTAAGACTCTTGAATCTGATGAATGTTCATCTTGCCATGCTCTACACTTTGAATTTGCTAAACTGCAATCTGCTCATGATATTGCTTTGCACCAACTTGAGAATGCTAGGACTGAGCTAATTGATGTTAAATCTGCTCCTTGTGAAAAATGCTTAGAGTCTAGTAAGTTGGATGCCTTTGGTAATGTTAAATCTAGCTTTTGCTCTTTCCGCTTAGAACGTGAACATGAAGTTAAAGACATTCTAGAAGCAGTTAGAGCTAAATATGCCAAGCTTAAGGACACAATTGAGTCTACACCTTGCGCCTCATGTGCAGCCTATAAGCTTGAAGTTGCTTTTCTTAAAGACAAACATGCTATAGCCATTAAGGCCAAGACTTGTGATTCATGTGTTAACTTTGGAAAAGAAAATGCTTACCTTAAGGACACAATAGAAAAATTCTCTAAAGGTAAGAAACAATTAAAGATGATTATGGATATGTCTAAAACTCCTTATAAGAAGCAAGGGTTAGGATACAACTCTGCCTAGGACAAATCCAAGTCTAATGTCATTCGGGTCTTGGAAAATGGCTTAGTTGAATTCACAACCCAACCTGCAAAAATAATTTTTAAATCTGCAAGTTTTGTCCAACCTTCTTTTGAGTCAAAAGGTGCTTCCCCCAGTGGTACCAAATACCATTGCACCTATTGCAAGAAGAGTGGACATTTGGTTGAGTTCTGTTGGCGTAGGTTGAAGAACGCTAAGAAAAATATTGCTAGAATTTTATCTAATCAACCTAGAACTTTTATGAGATATGGTAATTTAGAAAGGAAGAAACCTGGACTAGGATTTGTTTCACATGCTCATCGTCATAATGCTCCTAGACAGGATGCTTCTCATGTTTGTGTAACCATTGCTTATAACAAAACTTCGAATAAAATCAAGGATAGCACTTCTGGTTTGCATACTACTCGTAGACGTGTGTCTCAGTACTGGGTTCCCAAGTCGCTTTTAACTGACCCCAGTATTGAGACACATCGTTCTTTTATGCCTTGATTTTCAGGATCGCCACGGAAGGAGGAAGAACACGTGGCTCGTCGTCTCCTGCTGTTCACGCTACATGACCGGAGACTCAAGATGGTTCACTTCCTTCACGCGGTCGACGAGTGATGACTTCATCACCTTTGGAGATGACACACAAGGGCGAATTGAAGGAACGGGATTAATCAAGGTGAATGACAGATTCATCTTGAAGGACGTCGCCCTTGTGGATAAGCTAAGGTACAACTTGCTTTCTGTTTCGCATCTTCTTGATGATGGCTACAAAACTCGTTCTAAGAAAAATTTCTATCGTGTGCTTGATTCTGCCGGTGAGCTTGTTTTTGGGATTTCTAGAGTTGGTAGAATTTTTGGAGCTGATTTTTCTGAATCTCTTGCTGGATCTCTCAAATGTTTGATTGCATCTTCTTCTGATATTTGGCTTTGGCACCGACGTTTGGGGCACATTGGTTTTGATCATCTAACGCGAGTTAGCGGCCTTGATCTCATGAGAGGTTTGCCTAAACTCAAAGCCGTCAAGGATGCTGTATGTGCGCCCTGTAAGCATGGCAAGCAAGTTACCGCCTCACACCCTTCATTGACTATGGTCATGACTGACGGACCAGGACACTTGCTTCACATGGTTACTGTTGGTCCTGCTAGGGTTCGGTTAGTCGGTGGCAAATGGTATATTCTTGTCATAGTCGATGATTTGTCGAGATACTCTTGGGTGTTCTTTCTTGCTTCGAAGGATGAGGCTTTTGATCACTATCATGGTTTTGTTCTTTGTTTGGCTTCTGAACTTTCTGGTGTCTTGAGTGCGATCCGCAGTGACAATGGCACGGAGTTCAAGAATGCTTCCTTTGCCTCTTTTTGTGCTGAGCGCGGTATTGAGAATCCGTTCTCTTCTCCACATGTCCCTCAACAAAGTGGCGTTGTGGAAAGGAAGAACAAAACCTTAGTCGAGATGGCTAGGACGATGCTAGATGAGTATAGCACACCGAGGAGGTTTTGGGCCGAAGCTATTGTTATAGCTTGCCATATTTCAAACCGTGTCTTCTTGAGACTGTCTTTGGGCATGACTTCTTATAAGCTTCGTTTTGGTAGAAAACCATATGTCTCTCACTTTCAAGTCTCTGGATCCAAATGTTTTATTCTCAAAACAAGAAACCTAGATAAATTTGAATCAAGGGCTTGTGATAGTTTATTTCTGGGTTATCCTGCTCATTCGAGGGGTTTTCGGGTCTTTAATGTTGAAACTAACATTGTCCAGGAGACATGTAATGCCACTGTTGATGAGACTAGTTCTGGAGCTAGATCCGATGTTTCAGGTGACTTACAGGTGACAGAGAGCATTTTTATTGAAGAAGATGAGGATGAATTCGATATTGCTCCTTCACCTGCTGTTGATGTTCCTGTCCAAGCTTCAGAACCTGCTATGACTGCTTCACCTCCAATTGAGGCTCCTGCTGTATCTTCATCATCAGCAGTACCTGTGGAGGTTGAAGAGATGCTATCTCCCTCAGGCGCTCCACTGCACATTCAAAAGCAGCACCCTCCGGATCAGATGATTAGTAATCTTCATGAGCGAGTCACTCGCTCTAGGTATCATGATCTGAGTCTCTTCTCTCATTCTGCATTTGTAGCTTCTTTTGAACCCCGCGATATATCACATGCTTTATCTAATTCTAGCTGGGTCAATGCCATGCATGAGGAGTTAGAGAATTTTGAGAGAAACAAGGTCTGGAACCTAGTAGAGCCTCCTAGTGGTCATAATGTGATAGGAACCCGTTGGGTGTTCAAAAATAAACAAAATGAGAATGGTTCTATGGTTAGAAACAAGGCTAGGTTGGTAGCTCAGGGTTTTAGCCAAGTTGAGGGGTTAGACTTAGATGAGACCTTTGCTCTTGTTACTAGACTAGAAACCATTCGCATTCTGCTTGCATTTGCTACATCTAAGGGATTTAGGTTGCATCAAATGGATGTTAAGAGTGCCTTTTTGAATGGTTTTATAGAGGAGTAAGTGTATGTTAGGCAACCCCCTGGCTTTGAGAATCCCAAGCACCCAGATCGTGTTTTTAAGCTATCCAAAGCCTTGTATGGTCTTAAGCAAGCCTTTAGAGCCTGGTATGATAGACTTAAGATCTTTTTACTTAAGAATGATTTTGAGTTGGGAAAGGTAGATAAGACTATTTTCATTCTTAGGCATGGCAATGACTTCCTGCTTGTTCAGATTTACGTGGATGATATTATCTTTGGTGGTTCTTCTCATGCTCTTGTTTCCAGTTTTTATGAGACCATGTCTAGGGAATTTGAGATGAATATGATGGAAGAGCTCAATTATTTTCTGGGGCTTCAAATCAAGCAATGCAAGGAAGGAACTTTCATCCATCAGATGAAGTACACCAAGTATCTGCTCAAGCGCTTCGAGATGGGTGACTGCAAGCCGATCGCCACTCCCATGGCCACTTCACATCGCCAAGCCATTAAGTGCATCTTCAGGTACCTTCACTCTATCCTCCAGTATGGCATTTGGTATTCTTGCTCTTCTTTGTTGTCCATTCGAGGGTTTTCTGATTCTGATTTTGCGGGCTGTCGGCTAGATAGGAAGAGTACCTCTAGCACTTGTCATTTCTTAGGAACTTCTCTTGTCTCTTGGTCATCTAGGAAGCAGTCTTCTGTTGCACAATCCATTCTTTGAAGTTTAATATGTAGTCGCTAGTTGTCAGAGTCGATTTTGTGGATGGTGTCCACTCTAAGGACTTTGGGTTAAATTTTGCTAGTATTCCTCTTTTCTGTGATAAAACTTCTGCCATTAATATTGCTAAGAACCTAGTGCAACATTCTAGGGCCAAGCACATAGACATTCGTTATCACTTCCTTAGAGACCATATTGAGAAGGGTGATATTGTGTTGCATTTTGTGGAGTCCGAGGCTCAGTTGGTCGATATCCTCACCAAGACTTTAGACCTAACAAGGTTTGCCACCTTGAGAATTGATTTACTGGTAATTTATCCCTATGGATTGGTTTGAGGGGGAGTTGGATCTTTTCTGATCTTACCTTGTTCATCTGATCTTTTCTTGATCTTCTGTTGAACTTTTTTGATCTTTTTAGGATTTTTGAGCTTTTCTTGCATCTCATTGTATCATATTACATTCATATGAAAAATCCAAAAAGATGTATTGTAATATAAGCTTTTCTGCTTATCTTTTAAAATTGATGAAGCTTTGCTTATTACCCTTTGGAGCTTTAATATTTTAATTCTTGCTCAATGCCATGTCTAGTTCTTTGACTTGCTAGAATTATCATGCTTTCACATGTGTAGCTAAGTTTTTGCTGAATGAGCTAGAACTCTAAAAACAACTTGAACTAAAACTACAATTTATGGATGTTTTAGCTAGTTGCGCAATTAGTGCTCCTTTTGTGACATTGGCCCTGTCAAAATTATTTTGTTAGCTCTTGAATCTAAAATTGATCATTACTTGAGCTTCTTGTTCTTCTGAGAATCTAAAACTGCTCTTGTGAAAAATTGTAAAATCAAATTTAAATATTGTCATGTGGATAAAATGTGCCAAACTACTCTCACGAGACTGCATGTCATAGACATGAACTTGGAGATAGTTTGATGATCCAGACGATCTCATGGGGACTGCTCGTCAAAACTGACATGAACCTCAAGATTTGTCGCCCTAGTAGAAGCTTAGGAAGAGTTTGTGGATAACTCCTAGTCCAGGATCTTCTTCACTAAGATATACTTTTAATCAACTTCTGGTCGAAGCTTAGGAAGAGCTTGTGGATGGCTCCTAGTCCCGGATCTTCTTCACTAAGTTAGACCATTAGTCAACTTCAATATTCATTGCAAATGAAAAACTGTTGAAAAATGGGCATTTGAGAAAATTGAGCAAAATGATTCAATTCAAGACCTGTTTGTCTCTTAATGTGGTCATTGTTAGCTTTTTGATCTCACATTGACATTTTTACATGGCCAGTATCATTTTAGGATCCCTGTTGATGAACTTGCTAAATTTGAAGCTTTGCTTAAATTGATCAAATTCATTGCTTTATATTGAGCCTTTGAGCTTAGCTTTGATATATATGTATTATCATGATCTTGCTAGCGCTGTTAGGCTTGATATGTTGTTTGTGCAATATTAGAAATGCTAGCTTGTTCTTTTGGGTAATCTCCAAAGCTTCTTGTAATCAAAAATTGAAAAAATACAAAAAATGAAGCCACTCCATTGCATTTCATGCATGCTCCTTCTTATGCTTTTTCCTCAATTCTGCATTTGTTATCTCTGGACAAGAAGAAGGCCTGATTACTTGATGACTCCATTGTCAAAGGGGGAGAAGAAGTAACAAAAATGTTTGAAAGGGGGAGCCTTTTGGAAAAAATTGGAGAATTTGAAATTTTCTAAAATTTGAGGATCATAGTGAGGGGGAGTTTCTTATTTGCATTCTTATGGTCTTATTGCCATTTCTGAACTTGAATTGCAATTCTTGCAACCTCACAATGATCAAAAGTCAATTTGAACAATTGTTCTTTCATTTGGACCTTAAGTGAGATTTTGACTCTTTTATGGAAAATGAAGCTTTCTCGCTTTTTTTTTTGCCTTATCTCACTTGACTATGCTATTCTGAAGCTAACTTGGTCATTTCCTTTGCTTTCTCTTGCATTTGGACCAAGTTGTGCCTTTGTGCGAAAACGTCGAGTTTTTACTTTTCAAACCTCAAAATTTGCATTTGTTGAAAATTGCCAATGTGTTCATCAAGGGGGAGATTGTGGATATCATGGGGATATGCTCATGCTCTTTGGATGATGTTACCATTGGCAATGTCGTTAACGATTTGTCGAAACACGTGTTTTCATCGAAGTTTGGAATGTTTGTCGGTCGAGTCTTGGTCGACCGGCGTTGGCTACCATGGTCGAGACTAGCCACGGTCGAGATCGGCTTGTAAATGGCGGTCAAACTGGCCAGCGGTTAGACCGGCCATTGAATGGCGGTCTGACCGATTTTGTGCTGTTCATCGGCCAAAAGTGGTGATGAGGTTTGGGTTAAGTCAAGTTCATGGGTTCAGTGCATATGTGTTGCATGATGCATGTTTTGACTAACGTGGGTCAAGTTGTGAAGAACTTGTTCCCACAATCGATTTCTTTGTCTATTATTGTGCAGGTTGCTTGGAGGTCAATGACGGTCAACGACGAGGATGATTGAGACTAAGCTTGGAGAGCTGAGGTCCAGAACGATCGGGGATTACGAGTGAGGTCAATGGAGTCAAGCATGGCACAAGAGGGACAAAGGTGACCGAACGGGTAGTTCGGTGCGACGGGTTGGATCAAGCGGCGTGGGGGTCGGTGCAAGTGCCATGATGGTTTCGGTGGGAGCCGAATGGGAGAGATTTGCCGACATGATGAGAGCCGTTGGATCAACCTACACGTGGCGAAGTATGGAAGTGCTTCACGAAGATGGGACTTGGTCTTTGCAAAAAGATCGAGAAGGGGTATTTTGGTAATTTTACCAAATACCACCTTGGTAACCTTTTGCCAACCCGCGGCGCAAGACGATGGGTGGAGAAGCGGATTAGGAAAAGAGAAGATGAAGACGACGCTTCAAAATAAGTGCGTGTGTGACCCGTTTGTGTGTGGGCTTAACAGGGGCCCATTAGGGTTTACTCTTTTAGAAGGTCTAAGCCTCCACTATAAATAGAAGAGGAAGGTGGCTGCACCCCCTTCAGCCCTTTCATTATTGAAAATCCTAGTTTTGCTTTTGTGCTTAGGGAGAAGATAGTTGGAGGTTAGGGTTCTAGAGCGTTGGATTTGATTTCATGCTCATGTATTGAGTCTTTGTCCTCCATTGATGGAGTGGCTTTAAACCAATACTATATCAAATAAATCCAAGGAAAGATTGCTAAAAGATGTGTTTCTTTGCTTTCCTTCTCTCTATTTGATGATTTTGAGCCTTTTTTTGATCCGCGAGTTTTTGGTTGGTTTCTTCTCTTGATCTAGCTTGTTGTGACATGTGGGAACACATCTAGGATCATCTTGATCATCAATCACCCACGAGCAAGTCTCTAGAGCATATTTCGTTTTTGACTCAGTTTTGGAGCACCCTTCGTTCAAACTGAAAAAGATTGGAACTTTTGCATGGGTCTCTGCGATCTTTGATTGGAATAGGTTCCTAATATCTTTAAGAAGGTGTGGTTCAAGTTTTGTGGAGTTTTCCCGTGTGAATCAAAAGTTAGATCGATTTGTGTTTTGAACATGGGTTGTTCTTCACTGTTTTGTGCCAGGCGCGATCAGACCGCCTTCGTACCGCCGGTCAGACCGCCCTTTGGCCATCGGTCAAACTGCACCCCGGTCAGACTGCCCATTACATGCCAGTCCGACCGCCCTTAGGGTTTGAGTCTTCCTATTTTGGTGTTTTGATTTGGGGTCTAGATTGGATTCAATATAAGTGTTTCGCTGTACTTGTTTATTGATCTTCATAGCTTTCATAGCTATTGGAGTGAGATTAGTGTTGAATCCTATCTAGGAGAAAAAGTGAGCGTGCTCCTATTCACCCCCCCTCTAGTCGCCTTTTCGGTCCAACAGAACCAGTTAAATGCACAACTTGTCCTACTTTACCTAAAGAAAATGAGTACCTTAAGGACACTTTAGAGAGATTTTCTTTTGGCAAGAAAATTTTGAATATGATTCTAGACAAGTCAAAACTGAGTGTCAAAAACACTGGTCTAGGATTTAATGCTGCTAATTATGCCAGGAATAATCCACCTAAGATAGTTAAATTCATTGGAAGTGGGCTAATTGAAACAAAAAGTGAGCCTCATAAAATTGTGTTTAAATCTGCTAGTTTTGTGCAAAGTTCTTCTGCTAATGTTGTAGGTGCTAGCTCATCATCTCAAAGGAATTTTAATTATGTTAAATTTCATTGCACTTATTGTGGTAGAGATGGGCACTTACATGAATTTTGCTTTAGGCGTGTTAAGAAAGAGAAAAAGGAAAGATTGAATGCCTTAAGACAAAAACGTGCAATCTCTTTTGTTCTCCCTAGAACTAATGCGAAAGCTAGGTTTTTAGAGGACTTTCATCATGGCTTTAAATCTACTTCACGTACTAGTTTGGGATTTAATTCACATAATTTGCGTTCTGATTACGCACGCACACGTGGTTCTGGTTCTAGTTTTGTTGCTGTTCCTCCATATCATGTATCTCAGTACTGGATTCCTAGATCTTATTTGCAGAGTGAGTTGGGGGTGTGACATCCAATGGGATTATTCTGAGGGGGAGCTTGTTGTTCAAAACTTCAGAAGCTTTGTTTATTATACTTGTTAAACAATTCATCAAGTCCAAGCCATTGAAATCAAATGAGGTGTAGATCTCTCGTTATCATATTTACTCATGTGCTGTGTAGCTTTGATCATGACTGGTTTTAATTAATTTGCCACATTTGAACTAAAGCATGACATGGCGGAATACTTTGACTAGATTGATTATAGTTAGTACTTTGCGATGTTCATTGAAAAGGATTAGCTTGATTGTGAATCTTATTTTAAATCTTGGATATGAAGCTCGTACGTTTCTTATTGCAATCTTTTTATGTTCACTCAATTTGGCATGTTATAAAAAAAATGAGAAAGAGACAATTGAAAAGATGTATGCTTCAAGCATGCCATACATATATATCTGTGTGTGTGTGTGTGTGTGTGTGTGTGTGTGTATAAATGAAAAGTGCTCAAATGAAAAGAAGTATGCTTCAAGCATGCCACCATTGAAAAAAAAGTATGCTACAAGCATGCCACATGTTTAAGAATTGAGTGTGGAGCAATAGGTTGTTACATAAGACTACTAGCTCATCTAGATTTAAAGTTTGCTTCACTTTTAGGCTTTAACTTTTCTTTGCGATATCTCATTGTGCTCCTTATAATTGGTTTGGTCATTGTTGAGATGCCAGTCATTAATTTAAATTGCTTAATCATTCTAAAGACTTGTTTTGACATTGCTATATGATATATGACTTTATATGTTCTAGATAGCTCTACTAAAAAAGATGGCTTGGTTACTTTATTAAATCAATGCGAAGTGACTTGGATAATCTACAAAGCTTCTTGATTTTTACTCTCCTCACTCCTTTGTCTTAGAATTGTTCTTTCTCTGAAGTTTTTGATGATTACATTGCCAAAGGGGGAGAAAAATAGGAGAAATTGAAAAAATTGGAGAAATTTGCTATTTTGCTTCCCTTGTGTTGAGGGGGAGTTTTTTAGCTCCTTGTGTTGAGAGGGAGTTTTTCAGCTTGGTTTTGAAGTGTTTGCTTTGCAGCTTTGAAACTTTCTTTTCACAAATTTCTTTTCTTTCAAAATTCAACTCACAATTTTGAAGTATCGTCAATGTATTCATCAAGGGGGAAATTGTTAGACCATGTGGCTAGGTCTAGTATATTTTAGTTGATGAATAATTGACAATGTTGGGAACTGATATTATTTGAGGTGTGTGGTGTGTGTGGACGTATGTCGGTAAAGATGGGAAGAACTTGTGCCGGAAAAATATGTTGTTTCGGTCTTTGCATGTGCAGAGTAACTCGGAGACGATCGTGGTCTATGGCGGTGACCGGGAGATGGCTTGGTGCGAAGTCATGGTCCAGAGGGTCGAGGATGCAGGAGGAGACGGTCGGGCTCGAGTTGGGGCGCGTGGAGATCAAAGATGGATGGTGCGTGTTGGAGCTATGGAGGTGCGGTCCGGAGGCTACGACATGTGAAAATTTTGGGGTGTCCAAAATTGGTTTTGTAATCTGGTGTAAAAGGCCACGTATTGGGTCCTAGGATTTTAGTGGGCCGTACATGGGCGTTTATGTGCAAACGCTAGAAGGCCTGTTAGGGGTTCTAGGTTTATTGCTCACGTGTATGAGCTGTGGAATATATATAGCTGGCAGCCTAGACAAAAAGGATTACGTCGGTTGTATTAGGGCCGGCAGCTCCTGGAGGCTTGAGGTGATTAGGTGCAGTGGCAGGAAAGAAATTAGGGCTGGCATGTAACATCCCCAAATTAATAAATGATAATTAGTATGCATCTTATTAACATGCACAATGTTTTTGAATCTTTTGCATCATTTATTGTACTTGGGTTTGTATTTCAAATGTATAGAAATGAGGAGGATTTAAAACTTTTGAACGTGCATTGGTTTTTCTGGAGCAATTGCATAATTTGTTGCTTTTGAAAATTTTGAAATCAAAGAAAACATACACTTCAAATTTAAATTCCAAAAGAAAACGAGAATAAAAACTTATGAAAATCATCTGAAATAATTTATTCAAATAATATAATAATTATCATGGATAAATATAATTTTTCCCAAAATTTTGGAACCTTTTTCAACCCCTAGAAAATTCAAACTCAAATCAAAGACCTTTTCTAAGTTTGAATTTAAATTACATAAATTAAATCATGAATAGTAGGTTTTCAAATTTTATTTGGGAACTAGGTCATCCCAGGAACTCCTCTGATTAATTTCGGAATTTTAGGAATTTTATTTCCTATTGTAGTGCCTCGGTCAAATCTGTTGAGCTTGGGTCAAAACTGATTTTAAACTTCGGACTCAACACTATTCATTCGACTCGAACCCGGACTCGAGTCCGACCGTTTTGACTGGACTCAGCCAAACCATCTAATGGAACCGACCCGAGCCAGCCTCCTGTGCACCGTTTCTTCTCTCGTTGCCACCGCGGGCCCGCGTCGTCAGCTCCTTCGTGCACCACTCGGTGCCACGCCTGAGGACGCCAGCGCCACGTCATGCGCGGCTCAAGCTGCAACAACGTCAATCCACCGCCCCGATCAGCCACTCCTGGAGCATCTCCGCTTAACGCTGCTTCTTTCTCCATCTTCAGTCCCGCTCAAAACCCCTTCGATGCCTCTCCTATTCGCCACTTCTCTCTTCGGCTGTGGGAGAGAAGGAGGCAAAACTCCTCTCTTCGTTCCGGTAAGCTTCACCCGCGACTACTCCATTCTCCTTCTCCTTCGATGCCGTCCCCATTTTATCTAACCCGAGCTTCTCTCTCGCCTTGTAGCTCTCGAAACACAACCGTGTCCTCATCGGACCCAGAGCGCGCCCGCGGCTGCCCCGTTTTGCCAACTTCATCTCCGGTGAACTTATTGTTTGCATGCATCACAGGGACGCTTGAATTTGGAGTTTTCCCCCTTTTCGGTCGACAACACTATTCATCATCTCATTGTCGATTTGGTGAGCCATTCCTCAATTGCTCGCGTTTATACCATCTTCACTGCCCCCTGGACCTTCCCCATTTGTTCTTTGTTGGTCTCATGGCGCAGGTTGACCTCTCCGCGTTGCACCTAGCGCCGCCATCGCCATTGCCGTGGGCGACCTGTCACCGAGCTTTCCCCGGCCATTTCTTCTTTTCGGTAAGTTTCCAGGAGTCCCTAGGTAGCTCATGCCCGCTTTAGCTTGCTCTTTTCACCCTCGGTTAGCACATGCGCGTTTGGCCGAAGTTCACCACCGCTCGCCGCTGGCTAGCCGCCGATTTAGGCCACCCCCGCCGCTGCAACCACGACCAATAGATGCGCATGGCTCCAAGGATTCCATTTCTGCCCGTAGATCCTGCCGCCGTGGCCGGAGTCGCCGGCGGGGCTCCGGCGAAACTAGTGCGCCGTTGTCGGAACGCCCCGACCTTCACTGTAGCGGCATCATTAGGAATTAATGACGATGATTAGTAGTTAATAGCGTATCTTTGTCGAAAATGAAATGATTAACGGATTCTTCGAATCACTTACAAGTGGGCCCAAAGCCTTAAGTGCACAGTAGTTGGACCATGGACCGTAGACTGGGCTCATAGACTCTCGGTCCATGCATTATGCACGTGGACCAAGTCTATGACATGTAGGCCCCACCTGTCAGTAGAGATTTTTTAATTCGGAACTTAAATGGAAATTGCACTGTGCACTAGACCCCACCAGTCAGTGGCTGTGGCTAGGTCAGCCTCGGTAAGAAAAGGAGAACATGATTTATAAATTTCCGAAATGAATTATTGTTGAACTGAAAATTGTGTAAACTTCAAAATTGCATAACTAATCCATCTTAACTCCAAAATGAATGAAACCAATTTTGTTATTTTTAATTTCGCTTGAACTTTATTTTAAAATAGGTTTAAAATACCTCACTATCTCAGAAAATATAGTTTGTGGAAAGTGATCCAAAAATGAATTATTTTTACACTTTAAATTGTTGTTAAACTTTGAAAATTCATAACTAAATCATAAAAACTCCAAAATTGATGATTCAAATTTTTTAGTTTCATTTTTAAATGCAATTTAATATAAAAATGGGTTGAACCATGTTTCTGCTCCAGAAATCACTTTTGGTAAAATTTCTTTAGGTTTAGTATTATTGTTGCTCTAAAAATTGTTTTAACTTCAAAAATGGATAAGTATTTCTCTGTAACTTCAAATTAAGTAAAATCAATTTTTTTGGATTCCTCTGTTACTGTACTTAAATGTAGAATCGGGTTTGAGCATGTTATTGTTACTAAAAATCTTAGTTTACAATTGTTTTGTACACTACTTTCATGACTTTGTAAGATCATAGAAAATTCATCTTAGCTCCAAATGAGGTGAATCAAATTCCATTGTTCATCTCATGTGGTGTTCTGTCTACCATAAAAATTTCATATGCACCACCTCTACGGAAATTTTCATCAAAACAATTAATTCGGATGAACAGTAACAGATAACAATTTTGTTGGATTTTCTTGAAACATGATTTTCAAACTGCCATAACTTTTGCATAGAACATCCGAATCAATTGATTTTTGTTGCTAAATTCATTTAAAATCATGCTCTACTTCTACGTTCTGTGAATTTTTCATGATTTTTGGATGAATTTGAATTTTTTGAGTATTCTCAGTGTTATTCGTTCTTATTTGTTCTTCTCGATTCTTTCGATAGGTTCTGACGATTATATTAAGCACGAGAGTGATCCTCTACAGCAAGAAAGTTATCTCCAGCAAGGCAAGCAGTTTGATCATAATAATCCCATTACTTTCAAAGTCTAATACTTTGTTTACAAATTGTATGTATGCATGCTTTTGTGTCAAAGTTTATTTTCCCGATTAGAGGTAGTTATTCCTATTGCATGGTTGCTCTTAAATTATTATCCCCTTCCACTAAACATAAGGTATTAATATCGCCGGTGAATTAGAGCCCGGTGGTTGAATTATGCTCTTTTATTGTCTTTACGGTGTCATGCTTAGAAATACTTAGCTACCGGTAGAATTGGGCGGTTATTGACTTAGTCGATAACTTTGATCACACAAAATTATCATTATCATTATGCTCAGCACTTTGTGCTTTGTTACTTTGTAAAGTCAAAAACTGAAACTGAAACTGAAATGTTTGAGACTTGGGCACAATGGTTGATGGTGTGATCTTATGGTGTGACTGGAATGGTGCCCAAGTCAATCAAGGACCGAGTTACTTGCGCCACCGTACTGAGCAATTTGCGTGCTAACCACATGAGGGGGATATGGGACCTCTCTTGACTAAGTACTTTGGGGGGTGTTAATTAATGAGTCACGTGGTGGTCGTTGTATATATATATTTGCAACATGGGACAGGAGGGGAGCATCCGCAACGACTTGAGCTAGGCCAATGTATTCTACTCTTCGTATGGGTCCTTGGTGAGAGCCGGGGAGGCATTTCACTAAGGGTTAACCCCTATGCATATGGCTCTTAATTAGCACAATCCATTGGAAATGTCTCGTAGGACTTAGTCGTGCCGGCATACCAAAGGTAGTGTGCTTAATCATGTGGCGAAAAGGCGGTCTGATGTGTGGGTACATTGGTACACCCTTGCAGGGTATAATCTATTCGAATGGCCTCGTCCTAGGTTATGGACACGCTTGGATACGCCTCGTGAGAACTAGACTATAACATTTAATTAAAACTTGATGTGGGTGGTATGAATGGGGAATTCATGCTATTGTTGTGGTGGCTATTGGGTTAGCCACTTCCAGGATGTCTTGTTATTATTGTTATTTGTATCTCGCTGTTTTTGTCAAATAAAAACAGATTGTAAAACTGCTTTAAATCTATTACATTATTGCAAATGAAAACTTGCTTTATGCTGAAAATGAGTCTAGAGCCTCCTCCACTTACATAAGCTTGCATGTAGCTATGTATAGGCTGTTACACTACACGTAAGTCTTGCGAGTACATTTTTGTACTCATTTGCTTTGCTTAACTAATTGTTGTAGAGGAGGTTGATCCCCAAGGGATCGACTATTGTGAGACTGACTACGACTTTGACTTCGACGACTAGCTTGGCGGCCCGGTCGATTTCCTTGTGGGTAATGGCAAACCGTTTGGCTTTTGTTTATCGCCATCTTATGGCTTATATTTCCGCTGCTACTTTGATTATTTACCTTGTTTATTGGCCAATCGGCCCTACTTTTGTATTGTGAACTTGTATGTCCTTTAAGTTGTACGCTTGTAATGACTTGTGTATGGAATGGATGCATAATTTTTGTATGAGGTATGTGTACTACAATTCTGGGAAGTACATATGCGCCGAGAATCGAGATATTTGGTTTGTAATGCTAGGGCCAATTGGATGGTTAAGTATTAATAGTTAAATACCCCGGGTTCTCACACGACACTTTTGTTGATGCATGTCCCTTGGCGGCTGCATAGAAGAGCTGCTTGTGGCGGCTGCATAGAAGAGGGGCTAGGGGCTGCTGCTGTACGTGATGTACTAGAGAATTGCTGTTGAGTGCTGAAGCAATGAGTTAATCCAAAAGATGTGTTTTTGGTTGATTGATTTGACATCCGTCCATTGCTTTCAACTTCATCAGTGTCGACAAGAAGTAGAGGTTTGACTGCCGTGGCTTTTGCTTGTACGTGAGATTTTTGGCCCGAGCGTTCATCCTCCCGAGCCTTTTGCTTGAGGCAAAGACACACGCTGTAGAAGGCGGCGCAGGCGGATTGGACCTCGGTCACGTGTGTGCTGGCGGCGACATGAGTGCATGCGGGTGTTGATCCTCCTGTGCGTAGATTTGGTTCGTGCGTGATCTCCAGAAAAGGATGTAGGGAGGTGTGGTAGCTGTGGTGGTTGGAGATTAAACAAAGGTGGTTGTTCATGCATGGTCTCCAAAGGAAAGTGTGGCTGCCGTAGTTCTTGTTGGTTGTGCATGCATGCCGTGCTAGGGGTTGAAATTTGATTGCTGTTTGAGTTAATGCAAAGAGATTGTCCAAGGGGCTTTGTAGGTTTTTGTAAGTGCATGTGGTTCTTGCGTCTAGCATTGATTTTTGCAGGCTGACAAGAAAAATTCCTCTACAATCATTCACCCCCCTCTGATTGTCATTAACGATCCTACACTATATCATTGTTTACATGGTATCAGAGCCTCCCTCTTCTAATCCATCATGTCTGGTTCAAGCTCTGCATCTCTCACGGCGACATCTACGCCAGCGATGAGCTCGTCAGCAATGGTGTCGATCTTGGTTGGCTTGCTCCCGACGCCCTCCTTCGGCCATGTGGTCAATGTGAAGCTCGGTTGTGAAAATTATCTTCTATGGAAAGCACAACTTCTTTTGTTCCTACGAGGGCAGCAACTACATGGCTACATTGATGGCTCCCTCCACACACCACCTCCGATGATCTCTAAGACAGTTGGTGATGAAGTGCGCATGGTGCCAAATCTAGCCTATCAAGTCTGGGTTCAACAAGATCAGCTTGTGTTAAACTTGCTTCTGTCATCTCTTTCGCTAGAAGTGCTGGCACATGTGATATTTCTTTCAACCTCAGCCGAAGTGTGGTAAGTCTCGAACGCATGTTCTCCTCCCAGTCTAGGGCTCGGATCATGCAAGTTCGCGTGCAACTTGCGAATACACAAAAGAAGGATATGTCTGGAGTGGAATACTTTGCCAAGATGAAGACACTTGCAGACAAAATGGCATCTACAAGACAGCCCTTGAGAGATAAAGAACTCATCTTGTACATACTTGCGGGACTTGATGCCGAGTACAATCCGTTGGTTACATCGATCACCACCAGGGCTGATACGATGAATCTCAATGATGTGTAAGCACATCTTTGCACTTTGGAGTGGCGCCTTGAATCTCAAAATTCTAGTGTTCAGTTTTCAAGAGCTTTGGCCAATACTGTTTTTTCATGGTGGTAGAGGTGGCTGTGGCCGTAGACGAGGATGAGGTGGCCTTGACAGTCATGAACAGCAAGTTGAAGGCTCAAGGAACAACAACTCCAACCGACCGACGTGTCAAGTTTGTAGCAAATATGGTGATGTTGCACTCAAGTGTTATCATCACTTTGATCATTCTTATCAAACCGATGATACACGTGTGGCTGCTGCGGTGACAACCTCCTACAACGTTGACACTGATTGGTATACCGACAAAGGAGCTACTGATCATATTACCAGTGAGCTTGATCGGTTGACTATGCACCAAAAGTACACCAGCAAGGATTAGGTCTAGACAGCTGCCGGATCAGGTATGCTCATTAGTCATATTGGTCATTCAAAAATTATAACTCCTAGTAAGGATTTGCATCTAAAGAATGTCCTTCATGTTCCTAGAACTTTTAAAAATCTGCTTTCTGTTCATTGTCTTGCCACTAATAATAATGTATTTATTTAATTACACCCTAATTGTTTTCTTATCAAGGATCGGCCAACGAAGAAAACTCTCTTCCAAGGCAAAAGTGAAGGTGGCCTTTATCCTCTTCACCTTGGCTCGACATCTACTAAAAAGGATTGTCAGTAGTCAGAATTACTCAAAATCAGTGGCATGGTCTCTTAGGGCATCCATCCTTTTTAGTTGTTCAACAAGTCATTAGGTTAAATCAGCTACCTTGTCTAGATATTTCCAATAAAGTGTCAATTTGTGATGCTTGTCAACAAGCAAAAAGTCATCAATTACCCTATCCTAGTTCTACTAGTGTTTCCTCATCTCCCTTAGAGCTTATTTTCTCAGATGTATGGGGGCCTGCTCCTACTTCTGTCGAAGGTTATAAGTACTATGTGAGTTTCATTGATGACTATAGTAAATTTAGTTGGATATATCTCTTGAAAAGCAAATCTGATGTCCTGAAAATCTTTGTTCAATTCCAAAAACATGTTGAATGGCTTCTTGATAAACAAATTATTAGTATGCAAACTGCTTGGGGAGGAGAATATCAAAAGATCCAAGGTTTCTTTAATCAAATAGGCATAGCTCATCAAGTCTCTTTGTCCTTATGCGCATCAACAGAGCAGTGCTGCTGAAAGAAAACATAGGCATGTTGTCGACGTTAGATTATCTCTTTTAGCAGATGCCTCTATGCCAGTAAAGTTTTGGGATGCCTCTTTTCTAATAATCACTTTTCTTATTAATTGGCTTCCTAGTAAAGTTGTTGCCTTTTCTACTCCTTTACAGCGACTTCTTGGTACTAAGCTAGATTACTCATTTCTTAAAACCTTTGGATGTGCATGTTGGCCAAACCTTCGGCCATATAATCAACAAAAACTTCAGTTTCGTTCCACAAGGTGTGTCTTCCTAGGGTATAGTCCTCTTCATAAAGGATACAAGTGTTTATGTGTCTCAATTGATATATATATATATATATATATATATATATATATATATATATATATATATATATATATATATATATATATATATATATATATATATATATAGAGAGAGAGAGAGAGAGAGAGAGAGATGTTGTGTTTGATGAGAGTGTTTTTTCGTTTTCTCCTAACTCAAAAGAATCCTCTTCCTTAGTAGATTGTTCTTCTCCTTCATCGTTTCCTTCGGGTTCACCTTCTTTTTATGCAAATTCGATTGTAGGAGGTGACCAAGTGATTAATGAACTACCTAATGATTTGTCTTTTGAGTTGTCTGGTAATCACATGCAGTCTGTAACACCCTAATTTCTGGAGCCTTTTTGAACTTTCAAAATAAAAAGAACCATTTTGTTTTGATGAGAATTCAAAGCTTAACTTGAGAATTTCAGAATGGATTTTAATGGATTAATTCAAACTTCAACTAAAAATTGCATGAGGTTATTTTGGTTTGTGGGGTTTTGGTGGTCTCCTCTTTTCTGCGCTGGCTTTGTTCTCCTCTGGTCAGGACCTCCTCCATGTCTATTTGGACCTCCCTGTGTCCTTCAGGACCTCCCCATGTCCTCTAGGACCTCATCCATGTCTATTTGGACCTCCCTGTGTCCTTCAGGACCTCCCCATGTCCTCTAGGACCTCCTCCTTGTCTATTTGGACCTCCCTGTGTCCTTCAGGACCTCCCCATGTCCTCTAGCACCTCCTCCTTGTTTATTTGGACCTCCCTCGCGTCCGTTCGAGCCTTCTGCTTGATCCAGACCTCTATCGCTTGTGTATCGTTCGATTTGCGTTCGACGGTTTGATCTTGGTGAGATGTTCGGATGGTCCGAACGTCCCACTCCTTTAGAACAGTCCGATCCGTATTGGACGGAACCGATCGGTTGGGGCGTTCGCTCGGTCCAAACGGCCCAATTGTCTTCACCCGTTCGATGGAAATCCTATGGCTCCTGCTTCTCCCGCTTCTTATCTCGCTATCGCTCACCTCAGGACCTCCCTTGTTTAGATCTTGACCGTTAAGACCTCCCCACTTGAGATCTTAGCCGTCAGGACCTCCCTTATTTAGATCTTGACCGTTAAGACCTCCCCTCTAGAGATCTTAGCCGTCAGGACCTCCCTTGTTTAGATCTTGACCGTTAAGACCTCCCCTCTAGAGATCTTAGGCGTTAGGACCTCCCTTGTTTAGATCTTGACCGTTAAGACCTCCCCTCTGGAGATCTTAGCCGTCATGACCTTCCTTGTTTAGATCTTGAACGTTAACACCTCCCCTCTAGAGATCTTAGCCATCAGGACCTCCCTTTTTTTAGATCTTGACCATTAGGACCTCCCCTTCTGGAGATCCTAACCGTCCAGACCTCCCCTTGATTTAATCCGACCGTCAGGACCTCTCCATTGACGTGTCTGTTGGACCTCCCGTCAGGACCTCCCCATTGTGGTGTCTGTTGGACCTCTTGTCCGCGGGACCTTCCCTTGAGCTTTGACTGGTCCTACTTGGCAGTCACACCCATTTTTCTTTATCCTTTGACTATGTCCTTTGCACAAGGGAGTCTCCCCACATTTAATGCTTGTTGTATCGCATTAAATGCTACCACGTTTTGTAGCACCCGTGCCATACTTTTGTCACATCCTTTGCCTGCTTTCATTGTCCTTTTCACCAACTCATGAACACCTATACCCTGGAAGATCTCAATGGCTCCAGCTATATAAGCTTGGGCAGTCCTTCATCCTCATCTTTTTCCCCATATCCATTCTCCAAAGTAACCAAGCAGCTCGTGGACCTCCTCCCCTGAGCTTTGGACCTCCTCCAAAGCTCTTGGACCTCCTCCCTTGAGCTTTGGACCTCCTCCAGCAAGCCCCTTGGACCTCCTCCAACCGACCTAGCCTCTCTGTTGGTTTTATCTTGGAGTTTCATTGAAGTTTCTTTGGGTTTTATTTGAGCTTTGTATTGAGTTGCTGTGGTTTTCTCGTGTAGATTGTGAAGACACTGAAGAGCAAGAGCTCCTCGAAGAAGAAGAAGACATCCAGGCCTTTGAGCAAGGCAAGTTACACTCTTGATCATATTGCACCCATTATTTCAACCTATGTATATTCCATTTCAAATGTTAATGCATGCTTACTTTACTAAGTTATTTCAATGCCCGTCTTTAAATTCATAGTTATGCCTAATTTTCTTGGTATGACCATCGCGATCTTGAGCCGAACATGTTGTCACCCTAGGCAAAACCTAGTTTATGCAATACAGTGGACCAGGACCTTTGAAAAAAAAACTAGAGCTTAGCCATGCTTAGAGAAAAGAATCTAGGTTTGGGAGGTTTTGGCCAAAAATATCACTTGTCTAATTGATCTGGACCATGGCACTGGTGTGTCATGGGGTTTCTGCAAATGGCCATGGCAATGGTGTGCCATGGAGGTTTGAAAAACAAAAAAAAAAGAGAAATGGATTTGGACTTGGGTGGCATTGGTTGTTTGGTTGGTGCAAGTCCATGCATGGGGATCGTGTGATCCGATGCCCCAGGGTTGTGGTGGCCACCCGGGTCAGTTAAGGACCGGTCTGTGAGTGTATTTTGCTATGCCTCTCCGTGCAACCACATGTCCTGTATGGGCGGGACCTGGCCAACTAATTTGCAAAGTTATCACCACGGTTGGTCCGGCGGAATAGTGGGCGGTCTTTCATGGCCTATCTTTTATGACTTTGTTGTACCCACCTGGCTCAAGAGGGGGCCCTAGGAAGGGGCAAAACCTTAGAGTGGATGGACTGCGGTGGAATGATGCATTGTAAAGGCCTTGTCACGTGCTCTAGACCTTTTACCATCGGCAGTGAGAGGTGGCAACGACGGTTGTCAAACAAACTAGAGAAGTCGTGTCATGTGGGTAAAGTGTACGACCTCTGCAGAGTGTAAAACTATTCGAATAACCGTGTCCGCGGTTATGGACATGCTAGCTCTGGTTTGTTTTCAAAATGGGTGGTTAAAAACTAGTTCTTTTTTTTTGATTTCTATCCAAATTGGTTGGGCAGGGAGCCTTGTGACAGGAGGGTATCCTTCACCATCATATTGATGAAAGTTATCCAACTGTAAAATGAGAATTTGCAAATGAATTTTGATTATTGTTATAAGCTTTGGAACTTAATACTTGTATTTGAAACAAACTTGGCTTTATGCAAACTAACCATATTATGCCTACCTTTGAGATATCCATTATGCGTGTCATTCTGTTAATTGACGGGTGTAACTTGCGAGCGCAGTGGTTGTGCTCATTCTTGCTTGATTGATGAATTGAGCAGGAGAAGACCTCCTTGATGATGATGAGGACCAGATCAACTAGGTCGCGCCCTCCAGCCAATTACCTGTGGTGTATTGGGTGGACATGGTTTTGATTCCGCTGTGTATTTTGCCTTGTTGTCGTGACTTGTAAGCAACTTTGTAATCAACTCACTTGTTGTTAATAAAGTCTCGTGTGGATGTACGTTATCACTTGTAATTGCTGTGAGAACCAGCCATTGATCCTTGGGACTGATTCGGATCACAGGAGGGTTAGGACTTCTCCAAGTCCCATGACCTCCTCGGGTTGGTCCCTGGACCTCCCCAGATCTGGTCGTGGCTCTTGGGGGTTAGGTCCTGAGCCTCAAGACCTCCTCAAGTCAGTTCCCTGGACCTCCAGGAGGTCCGGCTAGACCTCCTGGGAGGCCTGAGAGGACTGCCCGAGAGGTCCTTGGGACCTCCTAGGAGGTCCTGGTGGACTCCCAGGGAGGTCTGGGAGGACCTCTTGGGTGAGGCCCCTGGCTGGGTCGTCATAAGTGGTATGAAAGCATCTTGACTGCAGGACGTAGCCTAGTAGAATGGCCATAGAATTTCAAAGTTTATTTTATAAAACAAAGAAGAATAAAATGTTCTTTTCTTATCTGGGTCATCCTTCTATCCTTACCTCCTTTCTGGTAATCTTTCTTACCTTAATATAATCTTACCTTATTTCTGTCTTTGCACCGATTTACAATATTAAATGGATCCTCCTTACCTTTTGAAACCTATATTAGAGGTCTCTTGGCTAGGTATGGTGCTCAAGACCTCCTTCAAGTGGTAAGAAACATGTAGAACGATGTCACTTTATTACAAGTCTTGAAAAGCTGCTTTTTGTTATTTGCTTTGTTCAGTTGGTTGTTTTGCCTGTCCCCCTTAGTCTCTTGCTTTCTCTTCCCTCAGCCTCTGAAGCACAGACAAGATGGTCACCACTAGAAATGGTAGTGGCAGCTCAAGCAATCGGAGCCGACAAGCTGGGGATGAGCCTGAGAACCTAGCCTGGTGGAGCAACCAAAATAGAGGAGTTGATAATGTGCAGGAGCAACCAGCCCCACAACCACCACCTCCTCCAACAGAAGGTCCTAGCTGGGCCCAGATGAAGGCTAATCAGGCCCAACTAATAAACCTACTCTCACAATCCATTGCCAACACCCAGTCTTTGCAAGCAACAGCAGCAGCTCAGCCACAAGCTCCAATTCCACCTCCCCCAAATTCCACCTCCCCCAAGGGCCAACATAGCGGAATTTATGAGATTGCACCCTCCAACCTTTTCCAGCAGCTCTGAGCCAATGGAAGCTAATGATTGGCTTAGGGCAGTGGGCAGAAAATTGGACATGGTTCAATGCTCAGATCGTGAGAGGGTTTGGTTTGCCTCTCACCAACTCCATGGATCAGCCTCTGAGTGGTGGGACAACTTCACTCAGTCCCATGTTGATGCTCAGGCTATAACTTGGGAGGAATTTGTGCAAGCTTTTCGTCGTGCACACATTCCACATGGTATGATTTTGTTAAAGAAGAAGGAGTTCAGATCTTTGCGCCAAGGAAATCATACTGTAAGTGAATATCTTCACAAATTCAACCAATTGGCAAGATATGCACCCGAAGATGTGGCCACTGATGAGTCCAAGCAAGAGTGTTTCTTGGAAGGGCTCAATGATGATCTCTCGGTCCAGCTCCTTGCTCATGACTATCCAGATTTTCAGCAACTTGTGAGCAAGGCAATTCGTCAAGAGGGCAAGCATATTGAGATAGAGAATCATAAGAAGAGGAAGGCAACTCAGTAGTTCAGATTAGAGGGTTTTTCCAGGCCAAATACCTCTCAATTTCAACACAAGAGGCCTGCGACCTCCTCCCCTTCAAAGTCTCCCACGCAAGCGAGACGTCCCTACACTTCTAGTTCCCGTGGGACTTCTCTAGGAAGTCTTGTCCAGAAGAAGCCATCCCTGTCCCCAGCAGTTGGGGTCACATGTTTTTATTGCCATGAAGTTGGGCACTATGCTAGCAAATGCCCAAAGAAGCTTCAAGCTGCAACTCCAACTCCCATCCGATCTGGACAAGGGCCCTCAGCTCCTGGCAGCCACACCAACTCGAAGCCTTCAGTACAATATATTAAAGGGTGAGTAAATCATGTCACAGCCGAAGAAGCTCAAACCGCATCGGATGTGGTTCTTGGTACGTTTCTTGTTAATTCAGTACTGGCAACCATTCTTTTTGATTCTGGAGCTTCTCATTCGTTTGTCTCTTCTAAGTTTGTGGGTAACAATGGGTTAGCTATGTCTCCTTTAACAAACCCTATGCTAATACACTCTCTGGGCTCTGAAATAAGGACTAGCTCCTTGTGCCCAAATCTTTTCTTTGAAATCTTGGGAGTACCTTTCTCTGCAGACTTGATAGTCCTGCACTCCCAAGAGTTAGATGTGATTCTTGGAATGGACTGGTTAGCCAAGAACCAAAGTCAAATAGATTGTGCCAGCAAGTCCATTGCACTCACCAATGAGCAAGGGATACAAGTTGAATTTAGCCCTGAGACCTCTCCTAGGGCAGGTCTTAGCTTGGCCTGTTTGAGAGAAGTTAAGCTTGAAGACCTCCCTGTGATGAGGGAATACCCAAATGTGTTCCCAAGTGAGTTACCTGGAATGCCTCTGGACCGAGATCTGGAATTTTTCATTAACCTGATTCCAGGAACAACACCCATTTCCAAAAGACCCTATAGATTGCCTGCAAATGATCTTGTTGAGTTGAAGCAACAAATTGAAGAAATGCAAAGCAAAGGATTTGTTAGGCCGAGTTCCTCTCCTTGGGGAGTCCCAGTGATCTTTGTGGCAAAGAAGGATGGTACACAACGCATGTGTATGGATTATAGAGCTCTCAATGATGTTACCATCAAGAATAAGTACCCTTTGCCTAGGATCGATGACTTGTTTGATCAACTAATAGGAGCAGCAGTTTTCTCCAAGATTGACCTAAGGTCAGGTTATCACCAATTGAAGATTCGACAAGAGGACATCCCAAAGACAGCCTTCTCAACCCGGTATGGACTTTATGAGTTCACGGTCATGTCTTTTGGATTGACCAATGCCCCTGCATACTTTATGAACTTGATGAATAAAGTGTTTATAGAGTACTTAGATAAGTTTGTCATTGTCTTCATAATGACATCCTAGTATACTCCAAGTCTGAGAAGGAGCATGAAGATCACCTTCAGTTGGTCTTAGACAAGCTTAGAGACCACCAACTTTATGTGAAGTTTGAGAAGTGTGACTTTTGGTTGAAAGAGGTTACCTTTTTGGGTTATGTAATGTCAGCTGCAGGTGTGGCAGTCAACCCTAGCAAGGTTCAAGATGTTCTAAACTGGAAGCCACCCAAATCAGTGTCCCAAATTAGAAGTTTCCTTCACATGGCAGGGTATTATCATCGGTTCATTGAAGGCTTTTCCAAGATAGCAAGGCCTCTCACTCAGTTGCTTAAGAAGGAAAGCAAGTATGTTTGGACTTCAGCTTGTGAGCACAGTTTTCAAGAATTGAAGAAGCAGTTAACCTCTGCCCCAGTGCTCATTTTGCCAGATACCCAAAAGGACTTTGAAGTCTTTTGTGATGCCTCTAGGTAGGGTCTTGGTTGTGTCTTGATGCAAGAGGGAAGAGTGGTAGCTTATGCCTCCCGGCAGTTAAAGCCTCATGAAGCTAACTACCCAACTCACGATTTAGAATTAGCTGCCGTAGTGCATGCCCTAAAGATTTGGTGCCATTACCTTATTGGTAATCGCTGCGAGGTCTTTACAGACCATAAGAGTCTAAAATACATCTTTACACAATCGGATCTTAACCTTAGACAAAGAAGATGGTTGGAGCTCATCAAAGACTATGATATTGGAATTCACTACCACCCAGGCAAGGCAAATGTGGTGGCTGATGCCCTGAATCGAAAGAGTTATTGCAGCACTTTAATGGTTCAAGAGAGTCAGCCCAGGTTGTGTGAAGAGTTGAGACGGCTAAATTTGGAGATTGTCACTCAAGGTTGTGTGCATGTTCTGGAGGTTCAAATTTGTCAGTCGGAATAAATTCGAGAAATGCAGCTCATGATAAAGACCTCCAGGAGATCAAAGAAAATTTGAAGAAAGGCAAGGCTCCTGGCTTCTTAAAAGATGACTAGGGAGCTCTTTGGTTCGGCAGCAGACTTTGTGTGCCGGACTGTCAAGACATAAAGTAGTTATTGCTCAAACAAGCTCATGAGTCTCATTACTCTATTCATCCAGGGAGCACCAAGATGTACCAAGATCTCAAAGAGAAGTATTGGTGGGTCAACATGAAGCAAGAAATAGCTGAGTATGTGGCAAGGTGTGATGTGTTCCAAAGGGTTAAGGCTGAGCACCAAAGGCCTGCTGGTTTGTTGCAGCCTTTGCCCATTCCCAAGTGAAAATGGGAGCAAGTGGGCATGGATTTCATCACTGGTTTGCCAAGGACCCAATCGGGCTATGACTCTATTTGGGTTATTGTGGATCGTTTGACCAAAGTGGCACATTTTATCCCTATCAAGACCACCTACCAAAGCAGCAAATTGGCTGAGTTGTACCTAGCCTAAATTGTCTGCCTACATGGTGTACCCAAGAGTATTGTGTCTGATAGAGGTTCCCAATTCACCTCAAGATTTTGGGAAAGTCTCCATGAAGCCTTAGGGACAAGACTTAATTTCAGCACAGCTTATCACCCTCAAACTGATGGACAAACAGAAAGGGTGAATCAAGTTCTTGAAGACATGCTTCGAGCTTGTGCGTTGGATTATGGGAAAAGTTGGGACAAAAACTTCCCCTATGCTGAGTTCTCCTACAACAATAGCTACCAAGCTAGTTTAAGAATGTCTCCCTTTGAAGCCTTGTACGGAAGGCAGTGTAGAACTCCCCTCCTTTGGGATCAAGTAGGTGAGCGCCAGTATTTGGGCCCGAGGTAATCAAAGAGGCTGAGGAAAAAGTGAAGCTTATAAGAGAGCGGTTAAGAATAGCTCAGTCCCAACAAAAGAGCTATGCAGACAATCGGAGACGAGAGTTATCCTTTGAAGTTGGTGACTTTGTGTACCTTAGGGTAACTCCACTCAGAGGAGTTAGAAGGTTTCGGGCCAAAGGAAAGCTAGCACCAAGATTTATCGGACCGTACAAGGTATTGGCAAGACAAGGTGAAGTTACTTATAAGCTTGAGCTGCCAAGCTCATTGTCAGCGGTGCATGATGTCTTTCATGTATCACAGCTAAGGAAATGCCTCCGAGTCCCAGAAGACCACACCCTCCTAGAGAGCATTGACCTACAGGAAGACCTCACCTATGTGGAGCGGCCAATTAAAATTCTAGATGTCGCGGAGCGTATTACTAGAAGCAAGATCATATGTACCTACAAGGTGCAGTGGAGCCACCACCCTGAAGGTGAAGCTACATGGCAAAACGAAGAAGACCTCAAGACTAACTATCCCTACCTCTTTGCTGGCGAAGCTTAAATCTCGGGTCGAGATTCCCCTAAGGGGGGGGGGTAGGTTTGTAACACCCTAATTTCTGGAGTCTTTTTGAACTTTCAAAATAAAAAGAACCATTTTGTTTTGATGAGAATTCAAAGCTTAACTTGAGAATTTCAGAATGGATTTTAATGGATTAATTCGAACTTCAACTAAAAATCGCATGAGGTTATTTGGGTTTGTGGGGTTTTGGTGGTCTCCTCTTTTCTACGCTGGCTTTGTTCTCCTCTGGTCAAGACCTCCTCCTTGTCTATTTAGACCTCCCTGTGTCCTTCAGGACCTCCCATGTCCTCTAGGACCTCCTCCTTGTCTATTTGGACCTCCCTGTCTCCTTCAGGACCTCCCCATGTCCTCTAGGACCTCCTCCTTGTCTATTTGGACCTCCCTGTGTCCTTCAGGACCTCCCCGTGTCCTCTAGGACCTCCTCCTTGTTTATTTGGACCTCCCTCGCGTTTGTTCGAGCCTTCTGTAGAATCAAGGATAACCGACTAGAGGGGGGTGAATAAGAGGCTTTTAAACTTTTTAACAATTTAACAATTTAGTCAATTAATAACTTAGTCTAAACAAGTTATACTTCTAGCTAGGCAAATTAATCATAATAAACAAGCTAGAAATATAAATGCGGAAAGTAAAGACTAGAGATGACCACAAAGACACGACGATGTTTTCCCGTGGTATCGAAGACTTGCCGGTCTTCACTAGTCCACGTTGAGGAAACTTGACGTCTCAAGCCGGCTCCACGAATTAAGCCTTTCCTCAAATCACTATGGTTGTTCTTCCTCCGCTCTGGAGATGGTGAACACCGAACCACTCACAAGCTTGCACCGGGCCTCTTCACAATCTTCTTTGAAGAGATCACCATGCTCCACCACCAACCGTCTAGGAGTGCGGCAACACTCCAAGAGTAATAGACCAAAGTCTTCACTTGACAACACATCAAGTGCTAATGGATCAACTAGGAGTATGAATGCACTTGAATGTATCTCAACAACCTCACAATGAATGCACAAGAGTGTTTTTGAGTGTTGAGTGAATGCAAGGGCTCTCAAGGCTCTATGATCAAAATGGGCACTAGCAGCCTTGACTTGAGCGATTGGGGGTATTTATAGCCCCATCAACAATTATGACCGTTGGAGACGAAACCCGGCTTCTCGGGCAAAATCGAACGATCACCGACAATTTATGCAGATGCGATCGCACTTAATCGAAACACGATCAGCGGCTAGAGCGATTACTAAAAAAAATACTAGCCGTTGGACACCCGGTCGAACGACCGCAGTAAACGCAGCAGACGTCCGATGCCTGGTCATACTGCTTTCTCTGAGCGATGCGACCGTTTGTAGGGTTTCGCGATTTGCTGAAGATTTGCAATGGTTCTGGAAATTTTGTACCGTCGTATAAGAATCGGAATGATCGCAGGCCGGTACGACCGTTCCCTAAACGCGGAACGTCCGATTTCCAGATTGAGTTTTTGAGCAGATTTGCACTTATTCTGTTTTTATTGAACCGCCTCACAAAAATCGGAACGACCGCTTTGCGGTACGACCGCTCAAGGAGCCGGTCATTCCGCTTGAGTACAAAGTTAGCTGTTCTCTTCAAAATACGGTACTACCGCTAAGTAAAGTCCGGTCATACCGCACCAAGCGGTACGACCGCAAGTATAACTGCGGTACTACCGATTTTGGACAGAAGCACTTAGAACTTTTCAAAGTAATTTCAAGTTTAAATTCAAATGCATGCATGATCCTAAATTGATCCATATGGCACAAGAACATGCTATCAAGCTACTAGCCACGATCCCTCTTAATAGTACGGCGTTTATCATATAATCCGGTCTTCCATCCAAAACTCCTAGACCGGTAAAATAGAAAAAGAGATCCTAGACTACTTGTACCTTGTCTTAGAGCCAAAAGATCTTCGTGTAGTCCAATTTGCATGCCACTTTCCATCAACATGTTCACCAATGGGATTTAACCTTGTAAATACTCAATAAACACGTTAATCCCATATTCACATATTGTCATTAATTACCAAAACAATTTTTAGGGGCCTAGATGCTTTCACCTTCCACTTGATCCAGACCTCTATCGCTTGTGTATCGTTCGATTTCCGTTGGACGGTTTGATCTTGGTGAGACGTTCGGATGGTCCGAACGTCCCACTCCTTTAGAACCATCCGATCCGTATTGGACGGCCCCGATCGGTTGGGGCGCTCGCTCGGTCCAAACGGCCCAATTGCCTTGACCCGTTCAATGGAAATCCTATGGCTCCCGCTTCTTATCTCGCCATCGCTCACCTCGGGACCCTCCCTTGTTTAGATCTTGACCGTTAAGACCTCCCCTCTGGAGATCTTAGCCGTCAGGACATCCCTTGTTTAGATCTTGAACGTTAAGACTTCCCCTCTAGATATCTTAGTTGTTAGGACCTCCCTTGTTTAGATCTTGACCGTTAAGACCTCCCCTCTGGAGATCTTAGCCGTCAGGACCTCCCTTGTTTAGATCTTGACCGTTAAGACCTCCCCTTTGGAGATCTTAGCCGTTAGGACCTCCCTTGTTTAGATCTTGACCGTTAAGACCTCCCCTCTAGAGATCTTAGCCGTCAGGACCTCCCTTGTTTAGATCTTGACCGTTAGGACCTCCCCTTCTGGAGATCCTAACAGCCCAGACCTTCCCTTGATTTAATCCGACTGTCAGGACCTCCCCATTGAGGTGTCTGTTGGACCTCCCATCAGGACCTCCCCATTGTGGTGTCTGTTGGACCTCCTGTCCGCAGGACCTTCCTTTGAGCTTTGACTGGTCCCACTTGGCAGTCACACCCATTTTTCTTTATCCTTTGACTATGTCCTTTGCACAAGGGAGTCTCCCCACATTTAATGTTTGTTGTATCGCATTAAATGCTACCACTTTTTGCAGCACCCGTGCCATACTTTTGTCACATCCTTTGCCTGCTTTCATTGTCCTTTTCACCAACTCATGAACACCTATACCCTGGCAGATCTCAATGGCTCTAGCTATATAAGCTTGGGAAATCCTTCATCCTCATCTTTTCCCCATATCCATTCTCCAAAGTAACCGAGTAGCTCATGGACCACCTCCCTTGAGCTTCGGACCTCCTCCAAAGCTCTTGGACCTCCTCCCTTGAGCTTTGGACATCCACGAGCAAGCCCCATGGACCTCCTCCAACCAACCTAGCCTCTCTGTTGGTTTTATCTTGAAGTTTCTTTGGGTTTTATTTGAGCTTTGTATTGAGTTGCTGTGGTTTTTTCGTGTAGATTGTGAAGACACTGAAGAGCAAGAGCTCCCCAAAGAAGAAGAAGACATCCAGGCCTTTGAGCAAGGCAAGTTACACTCTTGATCATATTGCACCCATTATTTCAACCTATGTATATTCCATTTCAAATGTTAATGCATGCTTACTTTACTAAGTTATTTCAATGCCCGTCTTTAAATTCATAGTTATGCCTAATTTTCTTGGTATGACCACTGCTGATCTTGAGCCGAACATGTTGTCACCCTAGGCAAAACCTAGTTTATGCAATACAGTGGACCAGGACCTTTGAAAAAAAAACTAGAGCTTAGCCATGCTTAGAGAAAAGAATCTAGGTTTGGGAGGTTTTGGCCAAAAATATCACTTGTCTAATTGATCTGGACCATGGCACTGGTGTGTCATGGGGTTTCTGCAAATGGCCATGGCATTGGTGTGCCATGGAGGTTTGAAAAACAAAAAAATGAGAAATGGATTTGGACTTGGGTGGCATTGGTTGTTTGGTTGGTGCAAGTCCATGCATGGGGATCGTGTGATCCGATGCCCCAGGGTTGTGGTGGCTGCCGGCCGGGCTTAAGGACCGGCTGCGAGTGTATTTTGCTATGCCTCTCCGTGCAACCACATGTCCTGTATGGGCGGGACCTGGCCAACTAATTTGCAAAGTTATCACCGCGGTTGGTCCGGCGGAATAGTGGGTGGTCTTTCATGGCCTGTCTTTTATGACTTTGTTATACCCACCTGGCTCAAGAGGGGGCCCTAGGAAGGGGCGAAACCTTAGAGTGGATGGACTGTGGTGGAATGATGCATTGTAAAGGCCTTGTCACGTGCTCTAGACCTTTTACCATCGGCAGTGAGAGGTGGCAACGACGGTTGTCAAACAAACTAGAGAAGTCGTGTCATGTGGGTAAAGTGTACGACCTCTGTAGAGTGTAAAACTATTTGAATAGCCGTGTCCGCGGTTATGGACATGCTAGCAAAGCTGCTCAAAGTTAGACCTCTGGTTTGTTTTCAAAATGGGTGGTTAAAAACTAGTTCTTTTTTGGATTTCTATCCAAATGGGTTAGGCAGGGAGCCTTGTGACAGGAGGGTATCCTTCACCATCATATTGATGAAAGTTATCCAACTGTAAAATGAGAATTTGCAAATGAATTTTGATTATTGTTATAAGCTTTGGAACTTAATACTTGTATTTGAAACAAACTTGGCTTTATGCAAACTAACCATATTATGCCTACCTTTGAGATATCCATTATGCATGTCATTTTGTTAATTGACGGGTGTAACTTGCGAGCACGGTGGTTGTGCTCATTCTTGTTTGATTGATGAATTGAGTAGGAGAAGACCTCTTTGATGATGATGAGGACCAGATCAACTAGGCCGCACCCTCCAACCAATTACCTATGGTGTATTGGGTGGACATGGTTTTGCTGGTTTTGCTTCCACTGTGTATTTTGCCTTGTTGTCGTGACTTGTAAGCAACTTTATAATCAACTCACTTGTTGTTAATAAAGTCTCGTGTGGATGTACGTTATCACTTGTAATTGATGTGAGAACCAGCTATTGATCCTTAGGATTGGTTCGGATCACAGGAGGGTTAGCACTTCTCCAAGTCCCATGACCTCCTTGGGTTGGTCCCTGGACCTCCCCAGGTCTGGTCGTGGCTCTTGGGGCGGGGTCCTGAGCCTCAAGACCTCCTCGAGTCAGCTCCTTGGACCTCTAGGAGGTCCGGCTGGATCTCCTGGGAGGCCTGGGAGGACTGCCCGAGTGGTCCTTGGGACCTCCTGGGAGGTCCTGGTGGACTCCCAAGGAGGTCTAGGAGGACCTCTCGGGTGAGGCCCCGGCCGGTCGTCCTGCGATCCACGAGAATCAGTTCTCTCACTTGACGATGCTCAGCCGGCTACATCTGCCGCATGACGCTGCTGCAGTGTTGCCGCATGGTGCGGTAGATCTGTGGAGTGCTCCCACAGCAGCTGATGCTGTCTATGCTCTGTCGCATGATGCGGCAGCTTTGCTTGATGCTGCCACGGAAGGTTTTTCTAGAGTCGGTCGCGAGGGGGATTGGTTGGTGCAATTCCATTTGAAGTGCTACCTGGTGTAGCGGCACCGCCAACTCGACCTCGGACACGTCTTCAAAACCAAATTCATACACCTAAGGTACGTACGGATGAAACAATATAGTATGCTTATGCCAGTACAGTTGAACCATCATCACTTGATGAAACATTTGCAATTCCAAATTGGGCACATGCCATGGATGAAGAATATAGTGCCTTGATAAAAAAATAAAACCTAGCATCTTGTTCCTCCTCATACTGGACAAAATTTAATAGATTGTAAATAGGTATACAAGGTTAAGCACAAAGTGGATGGAAGTATTCACAGATATAAAGCAAGATTAGTGGCAAATGGCTTTAAGTAAAGATATGGGATTGACTATGATATCTCCTTTAGTCCAGTTGTGAAAGCTGCTACTATTCATCTTATTTTGTCAATAGCGGTGTCACGAGGCCGCAGCTTGCGACAACTTGATATTCAAAACACATCCTTACATGGTGTTCTAGAAGAGGAGGTTATTATGAAACAACCACTAGGGTATGAAGATAAATAATATCCAAGATATATAGGAAGCCTTTTTGTTACTTCCAGGTGTAGTTACTCCCATTGTATCTATCGTCCATCTGTCTCGGATACCACATCATTGATTGGATTATTGGGTGGGATACTACTACATAACAGATTGCTAGCAACCCGCAATACATAGCACATAATACTCGCGAGACATAACAATGGTAGAAAAACAAATCGTAATTAATATCCAACTCCAGGATAACAAGTAATTGACTTTCCTGATTGGCGTTGTCGTCACGGCATTATCCCGGTAATCGATTCTTTCCGGTTATGTGCCCCCGTTCCAGGCAATGATCCAATTTCGTGTATGTGTATGCGCACCCAAATTTGGTCTACCAATTTCCCGTTAAGTTCTAGTGTTGGTTGGTTATGTGCAGATACTACCATCCTACACGTACACCGATCCCATTCATAAAGTTGATTTTTCCCCTAGTGTACATACGCCTTTTCTGGAAGTGTATACATACTCCTTTGAAGATACTACTACCTAAGGGAGTATTTTAGTACATGTACTTAGGTAGTATGTATATACCTAAGGGAGTATTTTTGTACATGTACTTAATCAGGTAGTATGTATACCAAAGGGAGTATTCTAGTACATGTACTTAATAAGGTAGTATGTATGTCTAAGGGAGAATTCTAGTACATGTACTTAATTAGGTAGTATGTATGTCTAAGGGAGTATTCAAGTACATGTACTTAGGTAGTATGTATGTCTAAGGGAGTATTCCAGTACATGTACTTAATTAGGTAGTATGTATATCTATGGGAGTATTCAAGTACATGTACTTAGGTAGTATGTATACCTATGGGAGTATTCTAGTACATGTACTTAGGTAGTATGTATACCTATGGGAGTATTCTAGTACATGTACTTAGGTAGTATGCATATACCTAAGGGAGTATTTTAGTACATGTACTTAATTAGCATGTATACCTCGGGAGTATGTTAGTACATGTAATTGTGGAGTATATACACCTATGATAGTATATTAGAACATCTGTACATGGATTTGGGAAGGGAGTATTTCACGTATTAATGTACTTTATGGAGTATGTTGATTGGTACATGCGACGCTCTCCTCCATATGCATCATTTTTTTTTATTAATTCTCCGTCCTTGAAAATTAGACGACCTAATCACATGATGGATGTTGAAACTATAGTAGCTCATCGTGGCCGCGTGTGGCCATAGACCTCGTCGATTGCACGCTTAGGACGCCTCGTCGTCACGACACCTGCACCTTGGGCCATCTCCACATGGCGGCGGGCATCCGCCAACAGGCAACAGGAGCCTCATGTACAAGCGATCAAATTTGCTTTCCTGCGCTAGAACACCAAAATCACAATAAGATCCCAGTGCATCAAGAAAATTGGTGTAGATGTATGTGATGCTTACACATAGCACTACAACGATACCCGCTCAAGCATGTTGTGGCGGCACTGTCTTCCTTGGATATATCAAAGTAGTATGTAGTATATACTACTAGTGACGTTGGATTTATACTACAAGTGTACTTACAAAAGTATGCATACTTTTTGTTTTGCGAAGAGAAAGTATGTATACTAGAAGGAGTATTCGTACATGCACTTGAGAGTGAGAAGGAGTATATCCTTTTCATTATATGAAGACTGTTCATAAAATTAAGCAGTTCATATGGGAATTATCGACTTGGGAAAAACATTGCATATTATATACTTGTCTCTAAAAAAAGACCCAATAGGAGTATGTATACTAATCTCCAAGAAAAATCCAAAAGGAGTACATATATCTTGCTCTCTCAAAAACGATTCCATCTAAATGACAAAGAGCATATATATGGGAAAAAGACAACTATCTCCATCTAAATGGTCAAGATAATGCAAATGTTGGATTTGAACAACGCCGATAATGATACCACGAGCCGCCTTAGTGCATAGGGCTCAACATCGGCGGCGGTTCAAGACGTTCATGGCGCGGATGCGCGAAAGGGGTGACCATGGTGACCACGCCCATGAACTCCGGCGGCCGCTCAACAGCTTCATCGCGTCGTGGGGGCTATTGCGGTGCACGCCAACTGGCGCGCCGGCCGCCGTTCTTCGACGCACGCGCTTGACATCGTGCACGCGGCGGATGAGCTGGGCAGCTGGATGTCGGATGTGATGCTCGAGTTCGCACTATTCGACATCCACCTGGTTCAGTACGACATCGTCTATCCTTGTGCTCAGATTCACCAGGAGATGTCGAGCCGTCACCACCGTGCTCCAACAAGCACATCTGTAGATGTGGTGTATGTGTATGTAAGGACCCTCAAATATTGGAATGTGCCGAATTAAAATTATACTGGTAGCATAATTCTTAATTAAGGAATAGTTCCATTCCCTCATTAAAAATCATACTAGAAGCATAATAATAACAAGTAACAATTCCAATATTTAGGTTCCCGGATATATGATTCACAATAGTTCCCAGGATTTAAGACTATTGTACATATATCCTCAAACAACATTGTATCATACATACAAGTCAATCATTTACATAATTATACATAACAGGTTACAATTCGGTTCGGTGCTACAGTAGCAGATGACTTTGGTCATCACAAAAGTTCAAAAGCGGAAGCAAGACTAAACAACAAAAGCCATCAATGGCCCCATCACCCGCAGGCTATTGCGTGGAGACTAGAACTAGCTTCACTCGTTAGCGTCACCCTGATCGGCGCTAACGGGCATCTCATATAGATAACCATCCTCACCTGCAACAAGAGGTCATAGCACCTGAGTACGGAAGGTACTCAGCAAGACTTACACAAACTACTTAAAATAAAATGTTGGATAGAATCTATACAAAGGATTAGAGTTGGTATATGCATAAGGTTAACAACAGGAAGGCTTTAATGGTTCAATTTTGCATAAAGCAATACATCTTAACCTACAATTGCTAAGTTTTAACAAAGCAATTTTAATAAATCAATTTGGACTAAAACAGAAGTAAATGAAAACATAATCATAAACAATGAACAATAATAAAGTGGTCAGACACCACCAACACAACAAAGGCATGATTACTCATTAGACCGAAACTATATCCACCCAAAATTTGATTTCCAAAATCTATACAAAGCGCTTATCAAATTCAAGCGTTGTCCAGAATCGTGGACACAGCTATTCAATAGTTTTAACCTGTAGGGTGTACATCTTTACCCACACGACTTAGTTAGCCCGTAAGCCTCCTAATAATAGCACACCGCCTTTGGTATGCCGTAGGTGAACTAAGATTTGGTATTTTTCAACAAGTTGACACTATTGAGTTGGACAACCCATGTGAGACCGATCCCGCTTAAACAACGATCGATAGCATCTGCTCAACAGGGGTCCACATGTTGTGCCGAATGCCGACCCAATCAAAGAAATGCAAATCAAGCCACGCACATACTACATCGCAATCGAGTTCTTAAGGTACGTACATGCGATGTAACACATATACGCCTCACCCTTCTAAGAACATCCGATATCGATATAAAAAAATTCACATGGCATACGACGTGGTTCAAGACTTAAGCATCTATGCCATATGAGATCAATACACATGTCCTTACTCTCTGTTTCCAACTCAATAGCATTAACCCTTTACTTAACCAAATAGCGCCCATACACCGCGTGTGGAAGTATGCGCTAGGGCTTGAATCATCCAAATTGATGTTCATTCCTTAATTAATCCGCACAAGACAACCACATTTCCCAATTCTCGCACTAAGGCACCATCACTCGCATCCACTTGTCCAGATTTAAAATCAGTTTATCAAACAAGATTTAAATTCATTTCTGATTTAAATAGACCGAACAAGAATCAAAATAAATAAATTTCATTTGTTGTTCCCATGTTTGACAAGATAAGCTTGCCAAACACTACCGCTTCTATGGATTTTGCATGGCTAAGCAAAGTTCTAACCTAAATATTTTAATACAAACAATACCTTAAGCCGAGTGTATGACTAAATTCAAGGTAAGCCACAAAGATTGGGTTGTAACTAACTAGAGACAGATCACAAATAATTTTAGAAAATTGCATGCAACAAGATCCTCAGATTTTGTAAATCTACAGTTCACAAATTTGGGATCAACATGGTGCAGAGAGGAAGCTTGCCTTGATAATAATAGATAACCTCTTGCTCAGGTTCTTGCTGCTCAACAACAGAGTCAACAACCTCAGAAGAACCGAATCTAGAAGAAAATAAAATTCAATGAACACAGGAAAAAGCGAGAACAAAGATGCATAAAAAGAATGCATGGTCAATGGCTTAATGCATCATTAGCAACATGCTTAAGGTACATCAATTTAATTAAGAATAATAAACTACAACGAACCTTTTGCTAGTACTATTTACCACAATTTAGAGTTTAGATTGAACTACAGTTTCAGATTTTAGAAACTGAAACAGGACACATTACAAAAGAATGATTGGCTGATTGAAACATGTATTAAGTAAATGATTTTCCTTAGACTAAGAGTATTCAAAACTGATACTATGATTTGACTCATCATTTAATAGCACAAAGTGACAAAAGTAAGAGACTAAGGAGCTTGCTGTGCATGTTGTCGGGCTGACCAACAAAGAAAACAAAGAAAGAAATGTAGTAGATTTCGCTAATTGGAAAATATGCTACGTAAAGCTTTTTAATTAAAGTTAAAGCTGAGCCGAGGGTAACTAATACTCTAGACCTACTATTGTTAACCCTAATTGCCCAGCTCACGTAAAGAAAAGAAAGAGTAAACTTTTGCCGGCTTGGCCCGACAATACCAACAGAGAAGGATCTTGCACTACTAAACGAATTGGTGACCTTAAGATTCAAAAGAAGGTCTACACAAGATACTAGGGTTTACCTAGGACCTAAATAAGCTAATATACTGGTAAGAGAAACCCTAGGTCTTGAAAACGATATGAAAGACCGAAAAGTTATAAAAAGAACTTTTCAGTCAAAGCAAGATTGGAGCATCACATGAACATGTGAGTGATTCATGTGAGCTAAAGATGTCCTTAGGGAGCTTAAGATGACAGAAACAAGGTCTAAGCTTACCACTAGGGTTGGAGAAGATGACGCCAAGTTCTTGGTCAAACAAGAAAGATCCAAAGTTCTCTTCTCTGGTCTGACCAAAAACGAAAATGATAGAAACTTAAACTCTAAAGACCATCATACACGTTCTTGATAGGAAAGGGCGAGACCTACCTCACCAAAGCATGAAATCACCACGTGATGCTCTAATTGGCTTGGTTCAACAGAGAGCACACCCTTGTTCAACCTACAAAATAATGCCAAAACTCACATTACTAAGTGAATGAGGCATGATTATGGATGAACATGGAGTGTAAGCCAGAAAGCTTCACTGGGAAGGAAGAAAGAACGTGAGGAGAGTTCCCTTGGTCAACAATGGCAGAGGCTCAGAAAGTAGGGTTTATATAGAGTTTGATCTCCTAGAGCAAGCGAGAAGCATCCAGAGATGATGTGGTGGCAACTGACGCTAAATATCAAAGGAATATTCGCATATCCACTGTGTAACGCCACCCCATACCGGCAGCAATGTCGGCGACGGCGCACAGCGAGAGGAGGAGGAGAGAGACGTCGCTGACAAGTGGGCTCCGCCTGTCAGCTGCGCACACACGCTCCCTGAGGAATCAACAGAACACCAGTCGTCCGATTAGAAATGGGTGGCTGCGATCAAGATGGATGTTAAAAGATCTAACCGGTATCCTTTAATATGGGTCGTGCGATCTCAATCCAACGGCCACATCGAGCTAAGGGTCTTAAGTGAACGCAGGTGCAGCGGCACCGCACGATTTAAATCCAACGGCTAAAGGATTACGCGCCTAAGGGTTTTGAATCCCAAAAAGGAAGACGCGTTGGATCTGAAATCAACGGCGAGGATTGATAGGAGGTCCGGGTGGTCCGAACGGCCCAATGGAGGTGGTCCGTCCGATCAGAATTCAACGGAGGAGATCGCTTGGTGCTTCCGGCCGGTCCGAACGGCCCATCAGATCTGGTCAATTCGCTGAGGATCCAAGGGCTCGCGTGCACTTCAGTTTTCCCCATTCAAAAATGGTATATACTGAAAATGACGCACCGCACGATCAAGATCCTACGGTCAATACGGGATGGCGGATTGGAGTGGTCCGAACGGCCCAAAGAATCTGGTCCGTTCGTTGAGAATCCAACGGCCATGAAGGGAGGCGTGGTAGGATGGAAATCTAACGGTGGAAATAGCCTCGCGTGCATGGATGGCCTGCACAGCGCCGCAAATCCCGTCCGTTCGCGAAGAGATCAACGGCTCGCGTTCACTTGGAGTTAAGGCGTGCGCGTGAGCGTGACAGAGCCGGACCAAGTTGCACTGGGTTGGACTCAACTTGGTGGGATCGAGTCGCTACAGTGCCCAAGGCTGGGTTTAGACCGGATAGGTTGACCAACCTCATTTAAATTCTCAAAAGTTTGACCGGGCCTTTAAAAATAGCAAATAAATTTGTAAAAATATGGGATTTTGCAAAATTGCTACTGGGATGATATATTCCCCAAATAAATTTTGAAACCACTGTTTCTTCTTTTGAAATACATAAATAATTCACCTAAACCGAATAGGTTTATTTTACAGACAAATATTTTTCTCAAGATCAAAATAATTTCTAAAAATTCAACAAACATTATTTTTGGCCAAAATAATTCATTTGGCTTTTAAATAAAATACTTCCCGGTCTTAATACCAACATTGAGTGGTATTTTCTTTTGAAGCTTCGATCAAGTATGAGTTTTTGGCTAAAAATTGGGGAAGTTAGATTGTAACATAATGCCCAATTTGCCAAAATGAACAGTGATGCTATGAACAACATCTTATTACTGTTTACTAAAGCTGAGGCTGTTACAGTGTACTTACTCCCTCTCCATACCACTTTTTGGTGCGCATACACATACATGAAATTGGTAGAACCATGCCTGGAACGGGGGCACATAACGTTGCTAATGTAAGTAACGGAAATTAAAAGGAAAGTATCCCTAGAATATTGCAATCGTCTCCCTATACGGATCGGATTCTATAATACCACCCGCAAACATGAGCTCCAAACAACTGCTAAGGTTGCACGGATCTGGAAGCCAAACGAAAGGTAGATTGAGTGGGAGTAACTACACCTGGGAGTAGTTTGTATTTTTCCTATATATATATATATATATATATATATATATATATATATATATATAAGGTTCATAAGGCTTTATATGGCTTACAGGTGCCGAGAGCTTGGTACTCCAGATTGAGCTCTAAGTTACAAGAGCTAGGGTTTACACCTTCACGAGCGGACACATCATTATTCATAAATAATCATGCAGGCACAGTGATTTATATGTTGATTTAGGTTGATGATATCATAGTGACAGGTTCATCTAGTGAAGTTATTGCCAAGTTGTTTCAAGATTTGCAGTCAGAATTTGCACTGAAAGATCTTGGAGATTTACATTTCTGATGGTTTGGCACTATCACAGTACATCTTGGATCTACTTAGTCATGCATGTATGACAAAGTGCAAACTAGTCTCAACGCCCATGGCTACAACTAAGAAGCTTTCAGTATCAGATGGTGAGATGTTAGACACTTCGGATGCTTCCAGATACCAAAGCATTGTTGGTGCGCTTTAGTATCTAACACTGACATACACGTCCAGATATTGCTTTTCTCAGTCAACAAGGTGTGTCAGTTCTTACATTCTCCAACAACGGTGCATTGGACTGCAGTGAAATGAATTTTGCGATACTTGAAATTCTCTTCCTCAGCATGTCTTCGAATACGCACGTCTAGTTTAACTCTAGTGAGTGATTTTTCATATGCAGATTGGGCGGGATGTCCTAATGATCGGAAATCTATAGGAGGATTTGTTGTCTTCTTTGGCTCGAGTCTTATAACATGGAGTGCACGAAAACAACCAACATTTTATAGGTCTAGTATAGAAGCTGAGTACAAGGCTCTTGCAAATTCTACAGGCGAAATTGTTTGGGTTCAGTCTGTACTTGGAGAATTTGGTATTTTCCAAGCACAGACAACATGCTTATTGTGTGCAATCTAGGAGCAACGTATTTGTTAGCAAATCCAGTATTCCATGCACAAACAAAACATATAGAGGTTGATTTTTATTTTGTAAGAGAAAGAGTTGCACACAAAGTTCTTGACATTCGATTTATACCATCACAAGATCAGATAGCAGATATTTTCACCAAGGCGTTAGCAACTTGGTCGTTTGAAAATCTGAAGCACAATCTCAACCTTGAAGACGGTTTTGATTGACGGGGAGTGTTAAGAGATATGTTGTATCCTTTTCTGTATTCCCTTCCTTGTACGATATGATTCCTTTCCTTATACGAGATGAAGTTGTATCCGTGTTGTAAATGATCGACATGTATTGTGTTTGATATGGACTATTAATTGTCCGACAATATAAGCAAAGCCCCAGCACACAGATTTGTTGTGTGAGCTATTCCATCTTCCAATCTCTGTATCATCGTTTACAACTTGGCCCATGTGTCCACAAGCGTGGTGGTGGTGTAACACTCCAGCATACCAGCACAATGAAGTAAGTCAGTGGCGTACTATTGTTGAGATAGGAACAAGCCTCTGGGTGTGCGAGTCATGGCTGTAACACCCTGGCTATGTGAAAGCCAAAATGTTACGTAAAAGTCTAACATACAACAACAATACGAAATACTTTCAACCATCTTTCAAATAATAACACGAAAAGATCAATATATAGTAGAACGAATAAGAGAACTGAATCGGAATTCGTCAACAAATCAATCTCAATCATCCAATCATAGTGAATCAATCATGATAACTCTATCAAGAGTCCATATGAGGATCATTAAGCCATTACTATTTCAACCATACCATGAAGAATGATAATATCAACCATCAACATCTATTTAAACCGTCACCCAAACATTCATTCCTGAATAATATGAAACTAATATTCAATACTAGCACAATCTATAATTACTCAACAGAAGCATATCCTCTAACCATCGAACCTAAATCAATTCATGAAACCTTCTCCTTACCCACTAATCAGAAGCATTCCAACCTTACTATGCTCAAGCAGTCAATGATCAAATAGCTACATCTAAAGCATCAATAATCCACAAATTCAATGGGGATGATAGAATAGTCAAATCAAACCTTCTAATCCATCGAAAAGAATTAAATGAACTTAAACAACGATGAATTAAGAACATAACTGGGTCGTCCAAGATCACAATCAAAGCATCGACCACGAAGGATGGTCACAAAACGGAAACTAAAGCAGTTATCAAGAGTACAAATTGTGGATAATTGGACTATGTTATTCATTGTGGTTTGTGTTTATGTGACATGCACCATGTCTACCCCTTTCCATGCATGTCGCTGTCTCGAGAGGTACCTAGCAAGCACAACACAGCAAGTATGACTCCACGACTCAGCAAAGTGCAATAGCAAATCAAACATAGCATCATAAGTAGTTAAAGGGGATAAACGATTCCATCATGAATCACAGTGATATATACCACAAATTCATCTCTTATGATAGCATCATAAGCAGTCAAAGGGAACAAACAATTCCATCATGATCACAGCACTATATGCTAAACAAACAAATCCACATCTTATGCAGAAATGCAATGACCATGTCATGAATGCACCTCTTCACTTCTTAGCAATTACCGGTAATGCCGAGTAGTGTATCCATCAATACATACTCTAAGCCTGTGCCTGCTAGGCATAGGGATCCAAAGCCCACACTCCACGAGTGTGGGGACCAAAGCACGTCCAATGCATGACGGGGATCTAATACATACTCAAGGCATGTGCCCTCAAGGCACAGGGATCTAATGCCATGATGCAGAATGTAAAGCATGATATCAACTCGTCATGAACAGTAATGCTCATTAACAATATAAAACTTGAAGTATCATCATCAAGCCATGGCATTCATCGATTATGGAACAAGCAACACAATATTACTATCTGCGCTTGCCCATTGTCATTATCATGATTCATCATTGTCATCATTAACAAGGCAGCCTCATTGCTCACCTTGTCCCAACATTAATGCCATCAATCATGAAACCATTACCATGTAAACATCATCATTTAAACATTGCCATGTAAGAATCCTCATGTAAACACTACCGTGTAAGCGTCATCACATAAACATTAGCATGCGTCGTCAAGTAAACATTTCCATGTAAGCTTTCTCACATAAGCATCATCATAAAAACATTATTATTAAACTATGGCACTCATGCTCATCAACATTACCAAGCAGTAAGCATTGTCATTAAACTATGGCATTCATCATGTAGGTAATATAACAACTCATTAATAATACTTGCACTTGCCTTAACCGTGAGACAGAAGACAACGTCGAAAGGCTCTAACCCCGAGGTGCACCACCACCTTAAATCCTTTGCTTCTTTAGATTCCTTGAAAGCACAGCCACTGTCGCACTTAGACAGAAACATTCTTAAATATTGTAGGAACACCATTCAGATTTCAAAATACATCACTGCAAACGTTTTTTCTGGACTCAAGCGATGGGAAACAAACTACGCATTTAATCGAACAGGTGGTAGGCATGGAACAAGAACTAGATGGCATCAGGAGAGGGGCAAAAAGAAATAAAGACCTATCCGGTGAGCACCATACTGTGCGGCCTTCCACTACACTTCGTGCCGTGCGGCAACCACACTTTGGCCGAAGCCACAACCACGCAGCAGCGAGCGGCGCACACGGTAGCTCCCAGGCACAGGCGCACACGGCAGCGACTGGATCGACTGGCCCCTCATGTGCGCATAGCAGCAAGACCGAGCGGCGACTCTAGGACACCCACACGGCGGCAAACAAGCGGCTAGGTGCACACCTGAGCGCATCAACCAACACAGCAATCGGCAGGTGCAGCCACACGCACGCACGGGCTAGTGAATTAAACGGGCAAGCGGGCGGCACTCCACGCACGCACGCAGGTGCTGACAACGGCAGATGGTGATGTGCGGCTGCGGATAGCCTCCACGAGGCAAGCACAGAAGACGCGGCGACTGGGGGAATAGGGGTTTGGCTAGTGTTGGTGGCGGCTGTGGGCAGGGAGAGATGAGGGCTAGGGTTAGGCTGCCCCTTGATCCCTTTTAAGCTGTTCCCACTTGGGCCAAAGTGCTATGGGCCAAAGGCCCGGGTTCTAGTACTACACCTAAATTCTGAATTTTCTCCTTTCTATTTCTATTTATTTTTTTTTGTATTAGTCACTTATTTGTTTTTATTTTAAAATGGGGTATTACATTCTCCCTCCCCCCCCCTAAACAGAATTCGACCCCGAATTCTACTTGTCGTTCTATTTATAAGAACACCAAAACTAATATTAAACAATAGTCAACAGGTACCCGCGTATGGCCCGAGACGGTCAAAGCGATACGTCAACTTCCTAATCCCTGCAACTGTCGAAAACGAACTAATGTACCTGGGCCAACTTCCCCTTTGGTCCAAAAAACACACAACATGCTCACAAAAAACGAACTCTTCATCTCACAAGGAGCACTCCTTTAATCAAGAATGCACACAGAACTCGTTCTTAAACAACTATTTTACAAAGAAAATCCAACTAAAAATAAGGAGTTCTCATTACAACCACGCAATGCCAACTCTCCACCAAAAGGATCAAATCCAAAAATTGATAACTCAACACGAAAGCAATTCCACTTTCTAATTAGAAAATTTGCGAATGAACACCACGAAAGCCAAAGGAGAAATCACTCGAATGCCCAAATCAAATAATTCTTTTATTTTGTTTGAACTGGAAGGAATCATACATGCCAACACAATGCCAACTCAATTTGTAGAAGACATTAGTCAACAACACAAAGCTCAAACGAGAATCAAGAAAACGCTTCACTACCCGAGGAAACATCCTTTTTCTCAGTTTCTCTTTTAGGAATAGAATTTTCTCTCAAACCTTGGAATTCGAATTCATCACAAACTACACGAGTTCAAATCTCTTAAATTAGCATCCTCAAAGTTATGCTCAATCCAAAATACATCATCCACACCTTTGTGGGAAGGCTCTATTGATCCTACGAAAACACTCTAGACAACTCCTTCTACTAACGAAATTAATTTGACGGATGGCTCCCAAAGCACCACAAAAATAGATCTCACGCATCATATCATCTCCAACTTTCAAGAGTAACAACTCAGAATCCTCAGTACACATGCTCACGTACCACAACAGAAGGGTTCTATCAACGATCATTCCACTACTCACACTACTACAGGAACCGACATCACGCACGGTTCGTAATCGTCATCACGCATTTGCTTCCAACCGCCTATGTTTGTTGGTCTGTGATAACAGATATTATCACGCACGGTACAAAACCGCTCAGGATATTTAATATCACGCACGGTTTTATTAAAAACCGTCTGTGAAGTCAGTATCATAGACGGTTTCAATTGAAAACCGCTCAGGATTCGAGAATATCACGCACGGTTCTCAATAAAACCGCTCAGGATAGAGAATATCACGCAGCGGTTCTAAATAAAAACCGTCAGGATTTGTGAATATCACGATGGCTTTTGTGTAGAACCGTCAGATATTCTCCTATCACGCACGGTTTGCGTGAGAAACCGCTCGTGATATTTGCCTTCATGCACGGTTTTAACAAAAACCGCCTGTGATAGCTCATACCCCCGCCCACAATTTGTTTGTTTTCTGCTAGCCTCAGAATTGCTAGCCATGCCCTCTCGAAAACAAGCATTCACGTAAACAGATTCAAGCATTCACAAAAACAGATTCAAGCAAACCATGACAACTCAAAGTGATCATTACTCAAAATAAATTACAAAAGATCGTGATTTGTTCAAGTATTGTCGCTATAGTTACAACTACATTACAATTGTTTGCGCGGAGAGGTTTTAGTGGGGTGATGCTCGGGTTGGCGACGGAGTGAAACTCTCCGTTGTCGTTAATGATTTCGAGTTGATAAAGGCGCAGAGCTTCCTCGAATGTCCTCGATCTCTTCCGCAACGAGTCCATCACATTGTAAATTCAAGGCCCATGCCGCTAGCAAGAGTAAAGTGGTAAGATATATATATATTTAAATTTATAATTAGGAAATAATTATTTTGAGATTGACAAACCTCGTGATCCTTCTTCCTAGCTCTAAGGATTAGTCGATATGATAGCGCATTTAGATTGCACATAACTCATCATCTTTTTGTCAAGCGGCACCGCAAAAATAGAATTACATATATAGGTATAGTCATCGAGACACGTTATTATGAAGTATGATATAGGATTATTGTGTTGTAGCGCCAGATCGAAAATCCATCCTGTGTGTTAGTTGGGTGCTCTTTCCATCGATATTCCTTTGTTGGCAACATAATTGATGAATGACCTACATGATTCAAAAAGTTATCCTCGCCATTTCAAATGAATGAAGACTACAATAGAGTTATGTAAGGAGGAAATGAGCATACCTCTCGAGTATTCCTCTTAGAGTGTCAAGTCGTGCTTGTTGCGGTTTAGGGAATCAAGGTATATCACATGGTTCCTCTTGGGTATAATAACTAAAAGGATCCAATGGTACCTACTCATGTATGTCGCTATAGTCATTAAACCTAAGTTCGTGTTACAGATAAAGTACAAATGAAATTTGTATAGCAAGTAGTGACACTTACCCCTCGGTTGTAGGGCACCACTATGTACTTCATGTTCCTCTCAGAGAAGCAATGGCCTCGTTATGTATTTCTATTAAGGATCTAGTCTTCTTGGATGGTTTGCAACGATACCACGTGTGGGTCGAGGAAACCCACCGGTTCTTTCCATTCCCAGACATTTTGCAGCATGTACCTATACATAAGCAATGAGTTGTGATATTTATCGGTATTAGATGAATGTAGAACTTGATTGTACGAACTTACAGTGTCCAACATTGTAAAAGCGAGACGTCGAGGCCAACGAGGTTGAATAGTTCAAATAAATCATTGAAGCCCACGACGAAGTACCTCGTCCCGTTGAAGAAATGCTTGTCCTCAGATCCGACGCTGATTCCAAGATCGCACCCTTCTTTTGGGTCTTGTCCAAGTACCGTGCATGCAAAGCCCGATAAGCATATCCAAAGATGCATTAATATCACACGAGCACAACGGTTTTCCGATGATGTATTTCCCGGGTATCGCGGACTTCCCGGACTTCTCGGACTTCCCGGACTTGGGAGGCGCCTTAACATTCATTGATTTCAATTTGGCCTTAGCGATTGGCAGCGTTTTTTTGTGAGACAACTCGAACCGATACGCCGGACGCTTTTGTCGTTCCTTCTGCCTTTCTCCACGGGAATCAAGAGGTGGCCTTTGTCGTTCTTCGGCGCCTTCTCCACGGGAATCAAGAGGTGGCCTTTTGAGGCTAAACATGAGGTGGAGTCATTGAGGGTCCCGTTGGAGAGGAATGGTCGTGTCCAGATCGCGGCATTGCTGGGTCCAGGGCGATGTTCTTCTTGGGCCACTGGATAAAAGAGAGGACGGCATCCCCTAGTGTTGTGATCTCTTCGTTCGGGCAAATGTCCAAATGGATGGCTCGAAATTGACATGTACCATATCCACTGTCCTTGGCGTAACTGCTGCACCGTGGGCACCGTCGGTCAGACCGCCTCTTCCTCGTATGGATACACCATCCTCGCAAGCCCTCAATACAAAGGACCCATCCATCCTCACTTGAGCTTACAGGCGCCGGCTCCTACAAAATGATACGCAATTAGCTAAGGCGCCGTTAGGGTCTATCTTTGGTGCATTCCATAGATGTACGCTACCTTGATGTCGCTTCTATCGGTGAATCGGACGTCGCCATGTTCACAATTATGCGCGACGCGACGCTACTCCGACGCCGAGGAGGACTGCTCCCAAATTAGCGGGCGGCTTATGCATCACCGCTCATGAGTATATCCATTTGACTCGCAATGTCGCCATCTCTACTTGAAATTGGTTAGTAATCATCTGCACTAACCGGTTGTCGTGCTCGCCTTGGATCTCTTCCTAGTCCTATACGTAGTAGTCGTCCGCGAATCCATGACTCCAAGGCACGTTAACCCCAAGGCCTCACGTGCGACCCGGTGCTCCTTGTTTCCCAAGGTCAGAGATAGTATATCCTTCTCCCCGCTCGCATGGAAGGAGCCTTGGGAAGCTTGGGCACCAAGTCACGCCGCAAGAGGTCATCACGTTATTATAGGCACTATGAAGTTATGGACTTATTAACAACTTAGTAGTTCGATATATTTACCACATGTTGGGACACTTCCCGTCCGCCGGGTTTGTGAAGGAGATGCTGCCCAAGACGGACTTGTGCCCTCGCTTAACCAAATTTTAGGGAACGCGGGTCTGTGACATCGAAACGGGTTCTCCTTCTCCGCCCCCATTCCTCAGATTTACCCGCTGCATCAGCAAAGGCCGAAGTCTGTCATGGGGTGAGTGTTTCAGGTCCGAGAGCTTTGTGCGCCGTGACTTTGCTCCTTAAATTCGCCGACGCTTTCATAGCCACAAAGGTGTCTCATGCTTCCCGCCCAAGAATCTATATCGCGCGAAGGGCGCCTCGACCGTGTTCACGCATTTCGTGACAAGAATGCTCTTGAAGTTCCTCCACGATTTACCCATCGTGAGCATCGCCGTCCGTCGCACGCGCGCCACATGTGCTTCTCGAATAGTGAACTTCTCGAAAGTTCTGTCCCACAAATACGCTTTCGCTTTTTCGTCAGTCCTTCCACCTTGGTGTGGTGATGAGGACCCGCTCCTTCCAAGTATCCCGCAGATGGTCCGGAATCTCGCCACGATCTCTTGGGACTCAGAGGGACCCCAAAGTCACCGACCGTCCGGATGACCACCGCCCGAGGCATTTTCGATTGTCCTCCGCCATCTCGCCTGTCATTATCGCCGACGGTGACGGCGGCCTCGCTCGCGCCTCTTCCATCTCGGGGTCGGTGTTGGCGGCCTCGCTCGGCGCCTCTTCCATCTCGGGGTCGGTGTTGGCGGCCTCGCTTGCGCCTCTTCCATCTCAGGCGCCGGTGACGGCGGCGAAGACGGTGCCTCGCCATCTCGCTTACTTGCTCTCGTGAAGAAGTACAAAGGTTGACTATAGAGATCAAGATGGCAAATGAAAAGTTGAATGAGCTCATACTCGACTACTAACATTCCAAAGATAAATATGAAACAATTAATCTCGTGAAGAAGTACAGAGGTTGACTATAGAGATCAAGATGGCAAATGAAAAGTTGAATGAGCTCATACAGCATAACTAACATTCCTAACACTCCTTAATCCACGAGCTTCTATTCTAACACTCCTAACACTCCTTAATCCACCAAATTTCTCTTGTGATCTTTGTATAGATAGAAACTAGTGATACAATTCTTTTGCTCGAGCCTATCTTTGCTCGAAGTTTACTATCGAAGCCCGACACACTTTGAGTAGCCATCCGCTTCATGCCGTGGAGGATTGGCATGAAGCAGAGGTACACTCAAGTGTGTCAGATCGATGAAGAAAATGCTAAGCAAAGGTTTAATGCTTCATGTACGTAAGACTAGCCTTTAATGAAGACATAGAACTAGAATCAAGTAAAATGATCGATTTAAGGAAATGCTAAGCAAAGGTTTAATCCCAACATAGAAACAAAATAGAATCAAGTAAAACTTTCTTTTTGGATTGTTGTAAAAAAATGCAGTTTTAGAAAAATTCAGAATTAATCCCAACAAAATTAACTAGCATTAAAGCATAATTCCTAAAGAATTGAACACTCCTTAATCCACCAGCCATCTCAATCCTATTGTCTATACTCTTCATGAAATGAATATGATAATATAAATTCAAACTATGAGCTCTAAACAATACTTTGCTTAACTCACAAATGATCTCAACTCATAATCTAAAATAGATTAAACTTCCAACAAACAGAGGTTGACTACAGAGATCAAGATGGCAAATGAAAAGTTGAATGAGCTCATACAGACTACTAGAAGAATCGCAAACTAGTCAATACAACCGATCAATTTGCAATAGAACTATGAGCTCAACCGAAAGTAACCAATTAACAAAGACAACATATTGACAAGAGTAAGTAATACAATAGAGCTCAAGTATGAACTAACTATCACATTCAATCTCAAGATAAGATGTAGTTCATCACAGAGCATGTCAACAAAGCCCATCGATCAATTTGCAATATCTTCAAGATTAGACTCGTAAATCGTAACTAATACAGATCAAGGTATCAACTAGCATCATATATATATATATATATATATATATATATATATATATATATATATATATATATATATATATATATATATATATATATATATATATATATATATATGCAAAGATCAACCGAATCGCCACAGAGGAGCAATACTCACGAGAGGATGCCGCACAAGAACTCACGGCATGACACTATTCCAACATATTAATTGATGATATTATGTGCTCTTAGAAGGAGAGTAGCTAAAGAACAAGTCTTTGCCATCTCAATCCTATTGTCTATACTCTTCATTAAATGAATATGATAATATAAATTCAAACTATGAGCTCTAAACAATACTTTGCTTAATCACAAATGATCTCAATCTAATCTAAAACAGATTAAACTTCCAACAAACAGAGGTTGACTACAGAGATCAAGATGGCAAATGAAAAGTTGAATGAGCTCATACAGACTACTAGAAGAATCACAAACTAGTCAATACAACTCGATCAATTTGCAATAGAACTATGAGCTCAACCGAAAGTAACCAATTAACAAAGACAACATGTTGACAAGAGTAAGTAATACAATAGAGCTCAAGTATGAACTAACTATCACATTCAATCTCAAGATAAGATGAGTTCATCACAGAGCATGTCAACAAAGCCCATCGATCAATTTGCAACTAGCATAATATATATATATATATATATATATATATATATATATATATATATATATATATATATATATATGCAAAGATCAACCGAACTACCACAGAGGAGCAATACTCACAGAGAGGATGCCGCACAAGAACTCACTTGCAAGGAGGAGGCCAAGGCAGGGAGGAGGCCGATCGGGAGGAGGGAGCTAGGGGAGGAGGTCGACACGGGAGGAGGACTGCAAGGGGAGAAGGCCGGTGCAGAGGAGAAGGCCGGTGCAGAGGAGGAGGCCGACACGGGAGGAGGACGGCGCGCCGAGGTCGGAGGCGCCAATGTCGGGCGGCGGCACCGAGGTCGGCGGCGGCGACGCCGGGCTTACTACCGAGGTGAACGGGCGCCAAGGTCGGGCGGCGGCACCGAGGTCAAGGCACCAAGGTCGGGGCGCCGAGGTCGAGGGCACCAATGTCGGGGCGGCGCAGAGGTCGGGGCACCAATGTCGGGCGGCGGCGCGAGGTCGAGGTCGGCGTGAAGGCGAGCCCTAAACCCTAGAGGAGGCGAACGAGCGCGAGAGCGTAAGGGCGCGGAGAGGAAGTGAGGAGTGAGAAGAAAACCCTAGCGCTTCGCCTTATAGTATATCATGCGGTTCGTAATGAGAACCGCTCAGGATAATATCACGACGGTTCCATAATGGAACCATTCGTGATATGAAGATATCACGCATTTGCCATTATGGAACCGTCAGATATATATCACTGCATTTCTCATTACGTAACCGCTCAGTGATATTATTACCACGCATTTGTTGTATAATAAAACCGCTGTGATAGCCCAAACTCGAGGACAATTTATGATATCCTCGACAAAACATACTGAACCTGGTGAGACATAAATATCCTGAGAAAACATAGTGAACCTGCTAAGACAAGTATGATGACAATTATGACAAGTCCATATGAATTCTAACCTGGTGACAAGTATGATGACAAGTTCATAACACATTTGACTTCAAAATTTCATATCTAATTCAACTCAACTCCAAATCAAGTGAAACCAATTTTGATACTCCACATTACAACGTACGCCCACACATTGACATTAATATCAAATATGACAAGTCCATAACAAGTTCATAACACATTTGACTTCAAAATTTCATATCTAATTCAACTCAACTCCAAATCAAGTATGATGACAATTTTGATACTCCACATTACAATGTACGCCTACATTGACATCAATATCAAATATGACAAGTCCATAACACATCAACACATGACAATTTCACGCTGACATCAAAATATATGAGAGATTACAAGTCCATAACACATGATGTTATGGAATAAATTAATTAATTACATTGGAGTAAATTTTAATTAAGATATAGGCCTTCATGATGATCGACGCAAGATATAGCTAGCTTCCTCACCGGGTTCTTCCTCGAGCCTAATGCCGCTTCAAAGGAGGCAACTCGTCAAATTGATTGTATTCTTCCTCATCCACTACATTCTCAACTCCGACAATCCTCCTTTTTCCATGAAGAACTACGTGGCGCTTCTTATTTGCCGGTCGGTTACATAGAAGACTTGAATAACTTGGTTAGCCAAGACGTAATGGTTCGCCTTTATATCCGACACGCTCGAGGTCCACGGTAGTGACACCGCATTTGTCGACCTTCACCGTGAGAGATGGACCCAACGGCACCAAATAGGGGATCTTGAAAAGCACGTAGTCGAGCTCCCATATCTCGCCTATTTGCCCATAGTAGGAGCTCCTCATCCCATCGGCATCGAATGCATCTATGCGACACCGCTATTCGATCAGGCTCTTCCTATCCCGAGTAGCCAGATAAAATGTGTACCCATTGATGTCGATCCTTGCCATGTGACAATTGTAAATTGTGGCCCTCGTACAACCATAGCGCCTATCATCACTTGATGACCTCCCGCTGATTCGCACCTTTAACCATTCGCTGAACCGACGGTTGTGTTTCTCGTGATCCAAACCTCCGTCCGGTCTCGATTCTCATTGGCGCACTATGTCTTTGTGCTCGCCGATATACGGGACACTTGGGTCATGTGTTGCAAGACCATGAAATGGGCTTGAGCGTATGTATCCAGATCGGGAGTTATTGATTTCTTCCGATGGTCCCGATACCATCCAGCCTCCCCTCATGGCGAGATAGAGGCACACCTATCGGTTCCACCGAGCCATGTAGTCGACGCAGAACTCAATGACCTCTTCGGTTGCATAACCTTCGATGATGCTACCCTCCTGCCGAGATCGATTCCGTGACGTAGGACTTGAGAATTCCCATGTACCTCTCGAACGTACATATGACGAAGAACACAGGTCAAGATATCTTTATCTCTCTCACAAGGTGAACAATGAGATGGACCATGATATCGAAAAATGACGGAGGGAAATACATCTCAAGATGACATAGAGTGGTCACCACCTCGGCCGCAGAGCATCTAGTCCTTGGGGATCAATGATCTTCGAGCAATTGAGTTGAAAAATAACACGACCTCAAGATTGCCACTCGACCTTGTTCGCAAGATACTTCTAATTGCAACAGAAGCATTTGTGTCATCAAGACATGAAAATCATGAGACTTCATACCAATTAATTTCAAATCTTGCATAGAAACAAGGTTCTTAATGTTAGCGGAGTAACCAAATGGGACTTTCACTCCATGCAAGCTCGCACGCCATTTCTCTCGCCTTGATAGAGTGTAGCAAGTTGGGGAAGGTACGTCATCTCCAGACGGTCTCTCTACCGTGCTAACTCACCTTATGTTCATATCAACCAAGTCACGCCGCATGCTAACACCATCCTTTGTTTTGCCACTAATGTTCAAAGAAGAGACCAATCAAGCTATCACATACATTCTTCTCACGCATGACGTCGATGCAAGGGCGAACTTCTAAGTGCTCCCAATAAGGCAAGTCCCAAAAATTGACCGCTTCTTCCAGATGTTCTTCTCACGGTTCTTAATTTACGCCCCTTCCCAAGCACAACATCGATATCCTTAACCATATCATAGACCTCTTTCCTCTAAAAGCCCTTGAGCTGAATCGCTTCTCCTTATTTCCGTCGAATTGTTTTTTCATCTTGCGATATGGGTGACTCTCGAAGGAACCTACGGTGACACATATACACGCTTTATGCGAAGTTGTTCAACCATACACTCTCAGAGCATCTAAGCAAAGGCGATGTGCTTTGACTCCTTTTGTATCAAGCCTGACAGTTACCAAGGGCAGGAAAATCATTGATGGTGCGTAACAACATGGCGCGTAAAGTGAAGTTCTCTCGCTTTGTACGCATCCCATACCTGCACTTCTTCATTCCACAAAGGTCACAAGATCTTCCAAAGAATGGTGCTAGGTACACATCAATATCATTCCTGTGTTGCTTTGGCCCTTGGATAAGTAGTGACATCAAAATGTATTTCCGCTTCATACACGTACCAAGGAGGAAGGTTGTACATACATAGATTCACTGGCCAAAAGGTGTCGGCGCTCATGTTACCGAAAGGATTCATTCCATATGTACTCAACCCTAACCTTATGTTCCTCGCTCCGCACCAAACTCTTGAAGCTCCGATCAAGTTTCTCCACTAGGCGTAATCGCAGGTGTCTTAGCTTCCATCTCTTACGCCTCTCGAGCGCCAACGCAGCAATCTTATGGCCCTTTATGCTCGCAAATAAACGCTTCAAACGTGGGATCACAGTGCAGATACCACAACATCTTAGCAGAGGTCCTTGCTTCACCTTAGCAAGATTCGACGCTTGTATCGGATGCTTTGCACACGGGACATACATGCATGTCTCGCATACTTTTACTAGAGGATAAAATCATTCTGACATGCATGTATTCTTTCTACTTCCATTCCCAATGGACAAATAACCTTCTTTGCTTGATAGGTGGTGTCGGGCAACACGCTTCTCCTAAGGATGTCCGCTAGAGACCTAACAACGCCGTGAAACTCTTATCGGACCAACCATTGCTTGCCTTCAATTTCAGCAGCTCACACGGTTGACAACCTTGTGTATTCCGCTTGCAACCAGGAACAAAGGTCTCACCGAGTCCTCCCTTAAGTCCTCGAATTTACAAAACTCTCTCATCAGTAGTTCTTCAGATCGTAGCATCCGATCCAGATTGTCATCGTGACATATCCTCATCAAAAGCAAGATACCCACATCCGCATATCGTTGACTTCCTACGATGCCGCCATTACTAACTTCATGTGTAATAATCGCTTTTCACCGTGGATCGGTCCAACATGTATACCCTTTTGTGAAACCCTTCAATCAAGTGCGCTTCTATTTGCGCCAAGTTGTTAAACATCTTCAAATTACCACAATCAATGCATGGACAAGACATAAAATTTATCTCCTTCTTCAACATATCCCGCCAATGCTCTTCTAAAAGCAATCACGCCATTAATGTACTCTTGACTCACACGGTTCACACTGCACATCCAGCCGATCCATCTACACTACGCATGTAACAAATTAGTGTCAAAATTGATTAGCGATTAATTTATAGCAAACATAAAGGGTTATAGATCGTTACCCTGAGCTCATGAAGAAAATACGATTCCTCTCCCTTTCCTTCTCCTCTCTAAGGTGGCGAATGGGGAGGAGGCGGTGTTGGAGGCGCTTAGGGTAAGGGTCCAACCTTCTCCTCTCTAAGTGGTGCAACAGATAATTATTGATTATCCGCATGATTGTTGATTAGATACGAGACAAAAGACAAGAGGAAGATCCTAATAACTAGCAGTTGGTCCGCGATTGCGCTGGTATCCGCTTATATAATTGAAACAATAAACCACCGTGATGACATTTCTTCATGGATATAAATGGAGGAAATATAAAATAGATCATTGCACATGTGACTTATCTTGGTGTGTCATAAATTTTTTTTTAACTGTTCTAGAAAACTACTCATGAAATTAGTTCTCGATTAAGACTTTCACTTCTTTGCACGCATTTTACTGCTTTTGTCTCATCGCTGCACAAAGGAATTACACCAGATTAATTAAAGGCTACATGTTTTGCTTTTCATTTTCTAGAATTAGGGTCCATCAAATTGAGAGCTAGATGTACGACGCTTTGCCTTTTCCCATCAAGTAGTATTAATTGAAACCTAAACCCTATGCTTCCGATTAAGGAATACAACAAAGAAAACAAAACATTAGGGTCTATGTACGAGTAGCAAAATCAGGAAATTCACTAATCAATAGAGTGAAAAAGATAATCAGATACTTCATCTGCTTAATTAGGGAGGAGCCGCAGTTGGAGGAGCTAGGGAGGAAGTGGCCCGCACTGGGAGGAGAAGCTAGCTAGCAGATCTTGGAGCCCAAAGCAGGGGGGCCTTGATTATTATCCAAACACAAGGCAGAGGGAGTGGCAGAGGCACAACGGCAAGAAGGCGGCAAAAGGACACAAGTGGCAAGGCAGCAGAGGGATGTGTCGCTACAATTTATACGTTAGATAAGTATATCACAAACGGTTCTTAATAAAAACCGCTCGTGATAGATGATCTATCACTGCACGGTTCTAAAAATACCGCTCGTGATATTATTCCCGCCCACCAGAAAGTTCGCAGATCGCTTAATCACGCATTTGGTTCCAAAGGAACCGTCTGTGATGGGGCATCTACTATAGCATGTTTTGTAGTAGTGTCAGGAAACGCCACATTCTAATGTCTCTACACTCTATCATTGGGCGACCAAAGATCTAGCATAAAAATGCAAAGCACAAATTTAACCTCCAAGACCTCTACAACGAGCTTCTCTTATGACAGATAGAGAAATCATCAGATTAAATCTCTAACATCCCCACAATTCCAACATACTTACTCATTAACATCATCAGGAATCACCCACACAATCTCGCAATAGAATCCAATTGTGTTACTCTATAAAATTGATCAAGGTTTGCATACCTTCGATAATTCCCAACATTTCAACATGAACTAAGGTTCTGGAATTACACTTCACCATAGGTTCTACTTAGTCGTAACACTAATCAGTTTTACTTCGAAGCCATACATTCCTTTTGAATCAAATTTCCTCCAAGAGGTTCAGATCAAAACCAATTCATCTTCTACTACTCCTCCAATAGCTTGGTAGCAAAAATATCACCACCACAATTACTTAACCACCACCAATAGTTGCCAATTTACACTTTGTAAAACTTTGAAACACAAAAAGGTTGATCCTTTCTTAAAAGAAGTAGGGGAACAAGGACAAGTTTCGTCACACAGGAAAACGTTGCTCCTCACAGCGAGCACGAAACCAAAATAAATAGTCTGATAACGAAGATTTTGAAAAACGGAAGTTGAGTTCACAGTTGAGGGCACACATCCCTCAAAAAGGGAATAGCAAATAACAACCAATAAGAAAAGGACATTGCGATTGAAACTCAACAACTCTTGTGCGGATATAGCAGAAAGTTTAGGCACATTTCAATTAAACCGCAAGTTACAAAACTTGACTCCCATCCACAAATACCCCTACTACAATCTTTCCCTTAACACAGAAGATAGTCCTTTGACTACGACAATTCTTTGCCATCTTGAACAAGGTAAGTTCTTAAGACCAACCCACAAGAACCACTTAAGAACCAGTAGAATCTTTCAACACGTTATTTTACTTAGAACAGATCAACTTCCACATAAAACATGAGATCCAACTGATCTCAGCCGCAAAAGTTGAAACATCTTTGTGGATATCATGGGGATATGCTCATGATATTAGGATGATGTTACAATTGGCAATGGCGTTATCGGTTTGTCGAAACAAATATTTCAAAGAAGTGTTAGGATAATCGGTCGCACTAACGTAAGTCGCAGACGATCAAGCAAGGCGGTAGTACCGGCTTGTAGAGGGCGGTAGTACCGCATCGCGGTGTGACCGTTTGAATAGCGGTATGGAATTTCCAGAGAGGATGTTTTTGGGGAGTTTTGGATTTTCTTGAGAAGCGGTACGACCGCAGTTATATGAGCGGTATGACCACGATGCGGTAGTACCGGCTCTTACTTGGCGGTTGTACCGATTCTGTTTTGAAGTTCGGCCATTTTGGAGAAATGGATTTGGGTTAGGTCAAGTTCATGGGTTTCATGGCATATGTGTTGCATGATGCATGTTTTGACTAACGTGGATCAACTTGTGAAGAACTTCTTCCCGGAATCGATTTCTTTGTCTATTGTTGTGCAAGTTGCTTTGAGGTCAATGATGGTCAACGGCGAGGATGATTGGGACTAAGCTTGGAGAGCCGAGGTCCGTAACGATCGGGATGCCGGGTGAGGTCAATGGAGTCAAGCATGGCTTAAAAGGGATGAAAGGTGACCGAATCGGGCGCTTCATGGCGATGGGTTGGATGCTGCGCTGGGGCCTGCAAGTGCCATGGTGGTTTCGGGAGCGGATGGGAGATACTTGCCGACATGATGAGAGCCACCGGATCAACCTACACGTGGCGAAGCATGGGAGGTGTTTCACGCAGTTGGGACTCGGTCTTTGCAAAAAGATCGAGAAAGGGTATTTTGGTAATTTTACCAAATATCGCCTTGTTGACCTTTTGCCAACTCACGGCACGAGATGGCGCAAGGTGAAGCGGATTAGGTCAAGAGATGAAGACGGCGCTTTAAAATACGTGCGTATGTGACCCGTTTGTGTGTGGGCCTTAACGGGAGCCCATTAGAGTTCAATCTTCTAGAAGGTCTAAGCCTCCACTATAAATAGAGGAGGGAGGTGGCTGCACCCCCTCAACCCTTTCATTGTGTTTGAAACCCTAGTTTGCTTAGGGAGAGGATTAGTGGAGATTAGGGTTCTATAGAGTTGGATTTGTTTTCGTGCTCATGTATTGAGTCTTTGTCCTCCATCAATGGAGTGGCTGTAAACCAATACCATATCAAATCAATCCAAAGAAAGTTCTCTCAAAGATGAGTCTATTTGCTTTCTTTCTCTCTATTTGGTGATTTGTGGTCTTTCTTTGATCCGTGAGTTTTTGCTTGGTTTCTTGCCTTAATCTAACTTGCTGTGACATGTGGGAACCCATCTAGGATCATCTTGATCATCATTCACCCACGAGCAAGTCTCTAGATCATCTTTTCGTTTTGACTAGGTTTTTGAGCACCCTTCGTTCAAACTGAAAAATATAGGAACTTTCGCATGGATCTCTGCGGTCTTTGATTGGAATAGGTTCCTGACATCCTTAGAAAGGTGTGTTTCAAGTTTCGTGAAGTTTGGAGTTACGGATCAAAAGTTACGTCAATTTTTTATTTCGTTTTTATGCTGTTTACTATTCATTTGCCTGTTTTTACTGTTCATTGCGGTTGAATCGACACTGTTCATCCGGTACAACCTAACTTCGGTACAACTGGTACTGTTTACCTGGTACAACTGGTACTATTCATCAGCCTATTTTTTTTGGTCGTTTCTTTTGGGGGTTTGAAGGGGATTCAGTAGAAGTCTTCCGCTACGCTTATATATATTGATCTTCATAGTTCTCATAGCTATCGGAGTCAATATCATGTTTGAATCCGATCAAAGTGAAAAAGTGAGCGTGCTCCTATTCACCCCCTCTAGTCGCCTTTCCAAATTAACAGTGGTATCGAGCCCTGCTAGTTCAATCTTGATCTTAACCGGTCACTGAACTTGGCGATTGATAAGTACTCAACCAAGCCACATGTCTTCGATGGGCTCGACTATGCCTATTGGAAGAATCGCATGCAAGTCTTCCTTAAGAGCGAAGGACAAGCTATATGGGAGGTTGTTCGAGCCCCGCTTGCTTTTGTTCGGTTGCTTCACGGCTTCAAAGAAATTCTCTTGGCTAACAACAACAAGGCAAAGAACCTTCTATATGCTGGGCTTGGTTGACAGGAGTACGATAGGATTTACAACCTTGAGACCACACATGAGATTTGGCACACCCTCGAAACTTACCATGAGGGATCGTCCCAGATCAAGCAAGTGTGCGCATACCACAAAGTAGAGTATAACAAATTTGAGATGCGCCCCGTGAGAGCATCGATGACATTTTTACTCACTTTAACAAGGTGATCAATCAGATGAGAGCTGTTGACATTAAGTACTCTCAATCTGAGAATGCCACCCACCTCTTGGCTTCAATCAACACCAAGGAGTGGGAGATCAAGGCTATTGCCATTGAGAAGAACGTCGATCTCTCTACTCTCACTTTGGATCTGCTTTATAGTAGGCTCAAAACTCATGAGATCAAGAGAGGTAGCCTTCCTAAGAAGGATAACATGGCTTTGGTGGCTGATCCTCTCAAAGGGACTCCTGATGTTTCTTCTAAGTCTTCTTCTGGTTTTTCTCTTACTTGTTTATCTGTTCTTCAAGGAGAAGAGTTTGAGAGTCTTCCTGAGGCTGATTTAGCTCTTTTAGTCAAGAAAGTCACACGGGCATATAACAATGTTAGAAACAAGAAGAGAGGTGGCCCTGTGACGTGCTATGAGTGTGGAGAGCTATATCAAATCCGGACAAACTGCCTCAAGTTGAAAGGTAAGAGCAACCACAAGGAGGAAAAGCCAACTTGGAAGAAGCCTCAAGGGAACAAGTCCAAGTACAATGTTGTCAAGCTCATAAAGGCCGCTCACCGGGTCCTTACCGCTTTTGGAGAGCAATCCATGAGCGATGTGGACTCCGAGAGCGAGGAGGACAAGGAGGAGGAGCTCCCTCAAGACAAGAAAGGGAAGGCCAAGGACTTCACCGGCATGTGCTTCATGGCCGACATCAATGACAATGATGAGGTACCTCCCTCCTATGATGTTCTTTCTGCTAGATGCGATGACATGTTTGAGCAACTCATGAGTCAGGATAAGGCTTTAGAGTTTACCATGGCTAGGAACAAGGACTTAGAGTCACAAGTAGATAATTTGACATTAGAACTTACAAATGCTAAGACTCTTGAATCTGATGAATGTTCCTCTTGCCATACTTTACATTCTGAATTTGCTAAACTGCAATCTGCTCATGATATTGTTTTCCATCAACTTGAAAATGCTAGGACTTAGCTAATTGATGTTAAATTTGCTCCCTGTGAAAAATGCTTAGAGTCTAGCAAGTTGGATGCTTTAGGGAATGTTAAATCTAGCTTTTGCTCTTTCTGCATAGAACGTGAACATGAAGTCAAGGATATTTTAGAAGTAGTTAGAGCTAAATATGCCAAGCTTAAGGACACAATTGAGTCTACACCTTGTGCCTCTTGTGCAGCCTATAAGCTTGAAGTTGCTCATCTTAAGGAGAAACATGCTAGAGCTATTAAGGCCAAGACTAGTGAATCATGTGTTAACTTTGGAAAAGAAAATGCTTACCTTAAGGATACTTTAGAAATTTTTTCTAAAGGTAAGAAACAGTTAAACATGATTCTGGACACGTCTAAAACTCCTTATAAGAAGTAAGGTTTAGGATACAACTCTGCTTAGGACACATCCAAGCCTAATGTCATTCAGGTCTTGGAAGATGGCTTAGTTGAATTCAAAACCCAACCTGCAAAAACTGTTTTTAAATCTGCAGGGTTTGTCCAACCTTCTTTCGAGGCAAAAGGTGCTTCTCCCAGTGGTACCAAAATACCACTGCACCTATTGCAAGAAGAGTGGACATTTGGTAGAGTTCTGTTGGCGTTGGTTGAAAAATGCTAGGAGAAATATTGCTAGATTTTCATCTCATCAACCTAGAGCTTTTATGAGACATGGTCACTTAGAAAATAAGAAACCTAGACTAGGATTTGTTTCACATGCTCATCATGTTCCTAGATAGGATGCTTCTCATGTTAAAGTAACCATTGCTCATAATAGAACTTCTAATAAAATCAAGGATAGCACTTCTGCTTTGCATACTACTCACAGACGTGTGTCTCAGTACTGGGTTCCCAAGTCGCTTTTAACTAACCCCAGTATTGAGACACATCGTTCTTTTGTGCCTTGATTTTTCAGATCGACGCTGAAGGAGGAAGAACACGTGGTTCGTCGACTCTACTGCTCACGCCACATGACCGAGACTTAAGATGGTTCACTTCTTCACACGGTAGACAGTGATGACTTCATCACCTTCGGAGATGATACACAAGGGCGGATCAAAGGAGCTGGATCGATCAGGGTGAACGACAAGTTCATTCTCAAGGATGTCGCTCTTGTGGACAAGCTAAGGTACAACTTGCTTTCTGTTTTGCAGCTTCTTGATGATGGATACAAAACTCGTTTTAAGAAAAATACCTGTCGTGTTCTTGATTCTGTCGGTGAGCTTATTTTTGGGATTTCTAGAGTTCGTAGAATTTTTGGAGCTGATTTTTCTGAATTTCTTACTGGATCTCTCAAATATTTAATTGCATCTTCTTCTGATATTTGGCTTTGGCACCGACGTTTGGGGCACATTGGTTTTGATCATCTGACGAGAGTTAGCGGCCTTGATCTCATGAGAGGTTTACCTAAACTCAAAGCTATCAAGGATGTTGTATGTGCGCCCTATAGGCATGGCAAGCAAGTTGCCGCCTCACACCCTTCATTGACTATGGTCATGACCGACGAACGAACAGCTTGCTTCATATGGATACTTGCTGGTCCCGCTAGGTTCGGTCACTCGGGGGAAATGGTACATTCTTGTCATAGTCGATGATTTTTCAAGATACTCTTGGGTGTTCTTTCTTGCTTCGAAGGATGAGGCTTTTGATCATTATCATGATCTTGTTCTTTGTTTGGCTTCTGAACTTCCTAGTGCCTTGCGAGCGATCCGCAAAGGACAATGGCACGGAGTTCAAGAATGCTTCTTTGCCTTTTTTGTGCCGAAGCGCCAGATTGAGCATCATTTCTCTTCTCCATACGCCCCTCAACAAAATAGCGTTGTGGAAAGAACATGACCCTAGTCGAGATGGCTAGGATGATGCTAGATGAGTATAGCACACCGAGGAGGTTTTGGACCGAAGGGATTGCTACAGCTTGCCATATTTCAAACCGTGTCTTTTTGAGACCGTCTTTGGGCCAGACTTCTTATGAGCTTTGATTTGGCGGAAAACCCTCTGTTTCACATTTTCGAGTCTTTGGATCGAAGTGTTTTATTTTGAAAACAGGAAACCTAGATAAATTTGAATCAAGGACTTGTGATGGTTTATTTCTGGGTTATCCTACTCATTCGAGGGGTTTTCGGGTTTTTAATGTTGAAACTAACATTGTCCAGGAGACATGCAATGCCACTTTTGATGAGACTAGCCCTAGAGCTAGATCCGATGTTTCAGGTGACTTACAGGTGACAGAGAGTATTTTTGTTGAAGAAGATGAGGATGAACTTGATACTGCTCCTCCACCTGTTGCTGATGTTCCTATGCAAGCTGCCCAAGCTTCAGAACCTGCTACGGCTGCTTCACCTCCAATTGAGGCTCCTTCTGCGACTTCTTCATCAGTAGTACCTGCGAAGGTTGAGGAGACGCTATCTCCCCAGCGCCTTTTGCACATTCGAAGCAACACCTCCGGATCGATGATTGGTAATCTCCATGAGCGAGTCACTCGCCTGTATCATGATCCCAGTCTTTTCTCTCACTCTGCATTTGTAGGTTCTTTCGAACCCAAAGATATATCACATGCTTTATCTGATGTTAGTTGGGTCAATGCAATGCATGAGGAGTAAGAGAATTTTGAAAGAAATAAAGTTTGAAACCTTATAGAACCTCCTAGTGGTCATAATGTTATAGGAACCCGTTGGGTGTTCAAAAATAAACAAAATGAGGATGGTTCTGTGGTTAGAAACAAGGCTAGGTTGGTAGCTCAAGGCTTTAGCCAAGTTGAGGGGTTAGATTTTGATGAGACCTTCGCTTCTGTTGTTAGACTAGAAGCCATTCGTATCTTGCTTGCATTTGCTACATCTAAAGGTTTTAGGTTGCATCAAATGGATGTTAAGAGTGCATTTTTGAATGGTTTTATAGAGGAGGAAGTATATGTAAGACAACCCCCTGGCTTTGAGAATCCCAAGCACCCTGATCGTGTTTTTAAGCTATTCAAAGCCTTGTATGGTCTTAAGCAAGCCCCTAGAGCCTGGTATGATAGACTTAAGACCTTTTTGCTTAAGAATGATTTTGAAATGGGAAAAGTTGATCAGACTTTTTTCATTCTTAGGCATGGCAATGACTTTCTGCTTGTTTAGATTTACGTTGATGATATTATCTTTGATGGTTCCTCTCATGCTCTTATTTTCAGCTTTTCTGAGACCATGTCCAGGGAATTTGACATGAGTATGATGGGCGAGCTCAATTACTTTCTGGGGCTACAAATCAAGCAATGCAAGGAAGGGATCTTCATCCATCAAACGAAGTACACCAAGGATCTGCTCAAGCGCTTCGAGATAGGTGACTGCAAGCCGATCGCCACTCCCATGGCGACTTCGACTGCTTTGGATCCAAATGAGGAAGGAGAAGCCATGGATCAACGTGAGTACCGTAGCATGATCGGCTCTCTCCTGTACCTGACGGCCTCAAGACCGGACATCCACTTCGTGGTCTGCCTCTGTGCGAGGTTTCAGGCGTCTCCGAGGACTTCACATCACCAAGCCGTTAAGCACATCTTCAAGTATTTACACTCTACCCTTCGGTATGGCATTTGGTTTTCCTGCTCTTCTTCACTGTCCATTCGGGGGTTTTCTGATTCTGATTTTGCGGGCTATCGGCTAGATAGGAAGAGTACATCTGGCACATGTCATTTCTTAGGCACTTCTCTTGTCTCTTGGTCGCCTAGGAAGCGCTTTTTGTTGCACAATCCATCTTTGAAGTTTAATATGTAGTCGCCGCTAGTTGTCAGAGTCGATTTTGTAGATGGTGTCCACTCTAAGGACTTTGGGTTAAAATTTGCTAGTGTTCCTCTTTTACGTGATAACACTTCGCTATTAACATTACTAAGAACACAGTGCAACACTCTAGGACCAAGCACATAGACATTCGCTATCACTTCCTTAGAGACCATATTGAGAAGGGTGATATTGTGCTGCATTTTGTGGAGTCCGAGGCTCAGTTAGCCGATATCCTCACCAAGCCTTTAGACCTAACAAGGTTTGCCACCTTGCGGAGCGAGTTAGGGGTAATTTATACCTATAGGTTGGTTTGAGGGGGAGTTGGATCTTTTCTGATCTTTCCTTGTTCAGTTGATCTTTTCTTGATCTTCTTTTGAACTTGTTGATCTTTTTGATCTTTTTAGGCTTTTTAGGCTTTTTAGACTTTTTGAGCTTTTCTTGCATCTCATTGTATCATATTGCATTCATATGAAAAACACAAAATGATGCATTGTAATATAAGCTTGTCTGCTTATCTTCTAAAATTGATGAAGCTTTGCTTATTACCCTTTGGAGCTTTAGTATTTCAATTCTTGCTCAATGCCATGTCTAGTTCTTTGACTTGCTAGAATTATCATGCTTTCACATATGTAGCTAAGTCTTTCCTGTATAAGCTAGAATTCTAAAACAACTAGAACCTAAAAACTGCAATTTATGGATGTTTTAGCTAATTGCGCAATTAGTGCTCATTTTGTGATATTGGCCCTGTCAAAATTGCTTTGTTAGCTCTTGAATCTAAAATTGATCATTACTTGAGCTTCTTGTGCTTCCGAGAATCTAAAAATTGCTCTTGTGCCAATGAAAAATAAAAAATCAACTTCAAGATTGTCTTATGCTTAAATTGTTCCAAACTACTCTCACGAGACTGCATGTCAAAGACATGAACTTGGAGATAGTTTGATGATCCAGACGATCTCATGGGGACTGCTTGTCAAAATTGACATAAACCTCAAGATATGTCGCCCTAGTAGAAGCTTAGGAACCGTTTGTGGATGGCTCCTAATCCAGGATCTTCTTCACTAAGATATACCTTTAATCAACTTCTAGTCGAAGCTTAGGAAGAGTTTGTAGATGGCTCCTAGTCCAGGATCTTTTCACTAAGTTAGACCATTAGTTAACTTCAATATTCATTGCAAATGAAAAACTGTTGAAAAATGGGCGTTTGAGAAAATTGAGCAAAATGATTCATTTCAGGACCTGTTTGTCTCTTAATGTGGTCATTGTTAGCTTTTTAATCTCACATTGATATTTTGACATGGCCAGTATCATTTTAGGATCCCTGTTGATGAACTTGCTAGATTTGAAGCGTTGCTTAAAATAGTAAAATTCATTGCTTTACTTTGAGCCTTCGAGCTTAGCTTTGATATATATGTCTTATCATGATCTTGCTAGCGCTGTTAGGCTTGATATGTTGTTTGTGCAATGTTAGAAATGTTAGCTGGTTCTTTTGGGTAATCTCCAAAGCTTCTTGTAATCAAAAATTGAAAAATACAAAAAAAAATGAAGCCATTCCATTGCATTTCATGCATGCTCCTTATGCTTTTTCGTCATTCTGCATTTGTCATCTCTGGACGAGAGGAAAGCATGATTCCTTGATGACTCCATCAAAGGGGGAGAAGATGGTTGAAAAAGGGGAGAAAAAGGGGAGTTACGAAAAAGGGGGAGCTACTTGGAGAAGAATTGAAAATTTGAGATTTTCTGAAATTTGAGGATCATAGTGAGGGGGAGTTTCTTATTTGCACTTTTTTTGGTCTTATTGCTACTTCAGGACTTGAATTGCAATTCTTGATCCTCACAATGATCAAAGGTCATATCGAACAAATGTTCTTTCATATAGACCTTAAGTGAGATTTTGACTCGTTTTGGAAATTGAAACTTTCTCGCTTTCTTTTGCCGTATCTCACTTGTCTATGCTATTCTGAAGCCAACTTGGTCATTTCCTATGCTTTCTTTTGTATTTGGACCAAGTTGTGCCTTTGTGCGAAAACGTCGAGTTTTTACTTTTGAAATCTCAAAATTTGCATTTGTAGGAAATTGCCAATGTGTTCATCAAGGGGGAGATTGTGGATATCATGGGGATATGCTCATGATCTTAGGATAATATTACAATTGGCAATGGCGTTATCGGTTTGTCAAAACAACGTTTTCAGCAAGTGTCAGGATAATCGGTCGTACCGGCGTGTAAGTCGCGATACGACTGTACTGCGGTAGTACCAGCTTGTAGAGGGCGGTAGTACCGCATCACGGTGTGATCGTTTGAATAGCGGTATGGAATTTCCAGAGAGGATGTTTTTGGGGAGTTTTGGATTTCCTTAAGAAGCAGTACAATCGCAGTTATATGAGCGGTGCGACCGCGATGCGGTAGTACCGGCTCTTACTTGGCGGTTGTACCGATTCTGTTTTGAAGTTTGGCCATTTTGGAGAAATGGTTTTGGGTTAGGTCAAGTTCATGGGTTTCGTGGCATATGTGTTGCATGATGCATGTTTTGACTAACGTGGGTCAAGTTGTGAAGAACTTGTCCCCGGAATCGATTTCTTTGTCTATTGTTGTGCAGGTTGCTTTGAGGTCAATGACGATCAACGGCGAGGATGACCGGGACTAAGCTTGGAGAGCTGAGGTCCAGAACGATCGGGGATGCTGGGTGAGGTCAATGGAGTCAAGCATGGCGCAAAAGGGACAAAGGTGACCGAACGAGCAATTTGGTGCGACGGGTTGGATCAAGCGGCGCGGGGGTCGGTGCAAGTGCCATGGTGGTTTTGGTGGGAGCCGGATGGGAGAGACTTGCCGACATAATGAGAGCCGCTGGATCAACTTACACGTGGCGAAGCATGGGAGGTGCTTCACGCAGTTGGGACTCGGTCTTTGCAAAACGATCGAGAAGGGGTATTTTGGTAATTTTACCAAATACCGCCTTGTTGACCTTTTGCCAACTCACGGCGCAAGATGGCGCAAGGTGAAGCGGATTAGGTCAAGAGATGAAGACGACGCTTTAAAATACGTGCGTATGTGACCCGTTTGTGTGTGGGCCTTAACAGGAGCCCATTAGGGTTCAATCTTCTAGAAAGTCTAAGCCTCCACTATAAATAGAGGAGGGAGGTGGCTGCACCCCCTCAACCCTTTCATTGTGTTTGAAACTTTAGTTTGCTTAGGGAGAGGATTAGTGGAGATTAGGGTTCTAGAGAGTTGGATTTGTTTTCGTGCTCATGTATTGAGTCTTTGTCCTCCATCGATGGAGTGGCTGTAAACCAATACCATATCAAATCAATCCAAAGAAAGTTCTCTCAAAGATGAGTCTATTTGCTTTTTTTTCTCTATTTGGTGATTTGTGGTCTTTCTTTGATCCACGAGTTTTTACTTGGTTTATTGCCTTGATCTAACTTGCTGTGACATGTGAAAACCCATCTAGGATCATCTTGATCATCATTCACCCACGAGCAAGTCTCTAGATCATCTTTTCGTTTTGACTAGGTTTTTGAGCACCCTTCGTTCAAACTGAAAAAGATAGGAACTTTGGCATGGATCTCTGCGATCTTTGATTGGAATAGGTTCCTGACATCGTTAGAAAGGTGTGTTTCCAGTTTCGTGAAGTTTGGAGTTACGGATCAATAGTTACGTCAATTTTTGATTTCGTTTGTAGGCTGTTTACTATTCATTTATCTGTTTTTACTGTTCATCCGGTACAACTCGTACTGTTTGTCCGGTACAACCGCTACTGTTCATATGTACTGTTCATCAGGCTATTTTTTTTTGTCATTTTTTGGGGGTTTGAAGGGGATTCAGTACAAGTCTTCTGCTACGCTTATATATATTGATCTTCATAGTTCTCGTAGTTATTGGAGTCAATATCAAGTTTGAATCTAATCAAAGTGAAAAAGTAAGCGTGCTCCTATTCACCCCCCCACCCTCTAGTCGCCTTTTCGGTCCAACAATCTTTCATTTACGGAGTATCTCGAAAAGCAAGCAAGTTATTCTCCACTTAAAGGAATCGACAAGAATTTTTTTTATTGCAACCTCACGTTGCCAACTTAGACGAAAGAGCTCTTAAGATTAAAATCACCTGAACCTCTTAAGAAGCAATAGGACATTCCAATACATCATTTTATTCAAAATAATTTCAGCTACCACATAAATCATGAGCTCCAAAAAGATTATGAAAGAAAACTTGAAATATTCTCAATTAAGCGATACCACTACAGGTGTAAGACCCGGGAGTAACACCCCCGAATTCTCTGTGCATTTCTGAACTAGTCCCATGATCAGTAGCTAGTTCACACAGTAAACAAATGTGGTAACATCCATAAAACGTATAACTTTATTAATAATCAACAGAGTTTATTACAAAAGAGGCTTACAAGCCAACAATAAACAAACACAGCGGAAGACGAAGAAGACGTAGTAGAGTCCAGCAAATCTGCCACAAGCAATCGACTGGGGTAGCGGCCTAGTCGTCGAGATCCATACCGAAAGCGAAGTTCTTCTCCTCTGAAATTTGTTTGCATAAAGCAAGTATGAGCACAACTACCGTGCTCGCAAGTTACACCCATCAAATAACAGAATGACATGCATACATGGATGTAACAAATGATGGCTTAATATGGTTGATTTATGAAACAAAGATTTTCTTTAAATACTTGTACTAATTTCCAAAGCGCTTATTACATAACTAAAATTCATTTTATAAATTCTCAATTTTATAGTCGATAACATTCACACATGAATGGTGAAGGATACCTCCTATCACATGGCTTCCCGCCCAATTCCCATTTGCATAATCCATTTAATGCCAAATCATTTTGAAATCAAAACCAAAGTCTAACTTTGAGAGGCTTTGCTAGCATGTCCATGACCGTGGACACGGCTATTCAATAGTTTTACACTCGCAGAGGTTGTATACTTTACCCACAAGACATGATTCCTCTAGTTTATTCGGCATCCGTCAATGCCACCTCTCACTACCTAAGGTAAGAGATCTAGAGTTCGTGACAAGGCCTTTACAATGCATCCTTCCACCGCATCCCCTCGCTAAGGTTTCGCCCCTTTGACTAACCGTCCGAGTTCAGGGCCCTCTTGCGCCAGTGGGAATAAAATAGTCACGAAAGACAAAGCCATGAAAGACCACCCGCAGCATGAGCAGGATAAATCTGCGATGGAACTCCACAAATTAATCACCAGATCCCACGCCCATTCTCGAGACATGTGGTTGTACGTGCGGCATAGCCCATTATAGGCATAGCAAAGGATCGCCGAGACCGGACCTTAACCGACTTGGGCGACTTTCCAAATAACCTCGGGCCTCAATCCTTCCTGATTGATCCTGCATAAACTCGCACCCACCAAGCATCCATTTCGCCTGTGTCCAAACCAATTTTACTTTTGCTTTTCAAAATCCTTTCAAACATCCATAGCACACCAATGCTATGGATACAACTTTAAATAACATTTTATTTTTGGCTGAAATTCCCCAAATCAAGTATTTCGGGTCTAAGCATGGCTAAGCACAATTTTCTCAAAACATTCTAGTTCATACTATTGCATAAACTAGATTTTATCTAAGGTGACAAGGTATGAATATTTCAATATCAAGACTGGCAATACAAACGATTTAGGCATAACTACAAATTTAAAATGGGAATTTAAATTACTGTATAGAAATAAGCATGCAATAATAATTTAAAACAGAATAAATAATTTGAAATAATGGGATCAATATGATCAAGAGTGTAACTTGCCTTGCTTAATTAATCGATGTTCCCAAATGGTGTTGAAACTGCTCGTCCAAGTCGCTTAAATCTATACGCGTAAACGATCCGAATTCAAATAATATTCAAATAAAATCCAAAAATTATAAAATAAATACTTCTAGGAAGGTATCAATTTTCTATGAATTTAGGAAGTTGAATCGAAGAAATCGAAGTTCGTATGAAGGAGAACGAACCCCGGGAAGTTTGGAAACCACATGAAATGATATAATTCCGAAAGTTGTACTATTCATCGGAAATTATGGTTTCGGATGACTGGAAACAAAGAAAAAGCTTTATGGCCATGGCAACGGAAGTACAGCGTAGAACACGTTGAGGCAAACTCAACGGTGTAGACGGTTCGGCTAGATGATCTTCGATGGCGACGCAGTCCGACGGAGAAGATCTTCGGCGGGGCGAACATCGGCGTTCCGGCAAACGGAGTGGATTTAACGAGTGAGGTTGGCGGCGATTTGAAGATGGAACCGCGGGAAACACAACGCTCACCCGGGTTGTTGTGGAATGCGCAAGGTCGGCCGTCGGCGGCGGCGACACGCAAAATGAACCGAATAATTAACGGAAATTAAATGAAATCTAAAAATTATGAAATAAATACTAAAAATAGTAGATGAATTTAGATGAATTTAGGTGAAGGAATCAACGGATTTGGAGCTTTCATGTGAGAGAACGGATTTTTGGAAGATTAAAAAGTTCATGTACTAAACTCAAAGCACCAGTTAGTTGTATGCCTACTGTTCATCATCTTCTTCACGGTCTCAGCCGAACAGCAGCATGGAGAAAAGAAATGGCGGCCATGAAGGGTGGTGCTCCGGTGAGTTCCCGGCGACACGGAGGTGAGCAACACGTAGAACGCGACAATGCAAAGCCAGAGGTGGAGACTATGTGGCCGGAGCTAGCTCGACGGCGACGCAATTCGCAATAGAAAAAAGCTTCGGTCTATGGTTTAGATGGCGGCGTTGCCGGTGAACGGCGGCATTCCGACGGCCGGTGAGGGGTGGAATGGAGAGAGGGGGTGACAGGGATGCCGGTGCTCACCTCGGTTGTGGAGAAACGTGTACGGGTGGTCGGAGGCGAGGACGACGACGTCGACGCGGCGTGGCTCGTGGAGGCGACGGTGCTCCGGCGATGCTCTGCGATGAGAGGGTGAGCACGGCGAGAACGTCATGAGGCGGTTAGCGGTGCGGTCGATGATGCCGGGCTCCACCGTAGAAGACGAATTGGCCGATTTAACGCCGCTCGCCTCGGGATTCAACTCCAAAATTCGCCAAGATAGAGGAGAGGGAGGAGAGGTTTTGGGGATGGGTTGGGGATGGAGAGGGCCTCCTAGTGCTCCCTTTATATAGGGAGGAGAGGTTTGAATCACCGGATTTCGCCGAGAAGACGCGACGGTTTTGGGGGCAATTGAAGAACGAGTGAAATCTGCGAAATTGATTGCATTCAAAGGAGGAAACGCCCAAATAATGGTATGGTAACGCGCGAGGTAATTGCGGACATTCCTTTCAAACGGAATCCATTTTAATGCACCGTAAAGCGAGAAAGGGAGAAAGAATTGGTAGCGACCATTAATGGAGCTTGGAGCCTCATGGTTTGGTTTTAATGGTAGCAAGGGGAAGAGAGGGAAGCAATGGGAGGAGCGGCGCGGTGGTGGAGGTGGGGCGGCGCGCTCGCCGGTGGTGGTGGCCGAACTGGACAACCAAGGGGCGGCGCTGCTATTTAAAGGCTTCGGCCATTTTTTTTTGTGTGCTCTCGGGAAGGCAATAGGAAGCAAAAATCGTTTTGGGAAGAAGAAGAGAGAGAAAGGAGGGAATAAAACAATAGATGGAAAGGCTACATGACATTGAAGTAAAGATGGTTAGTTGGTTGTGCATGCATGGTGTGCTTTGGAGTTAAGCGTGCTGTGTTGTTGGGAGTAGGAATGAGATGGGTGACCGCACGGGAACAGAATAATATATTATTTAATTTTTTTTTCGAAATTATTTCAGATTTAAGCAATAAATAAATACAATTTTAGAGGATAGCAAATAGACTCCAAAAATTCTAGAAAAATTCACAAAAATTCCTATAATTATTTTGGACTTAATAAAATTATTTTCAACTTAAGGTTGGCTTTTAATTTTGCAAATAAATTATTTTGGCTTTAAATTATTTAGAAAAAAGCTTTTAAAAATCTCGAGAAAATTATTAAATTTTTATTATTATTTTTTACAACTTTAACTCAAATGAAACTTCAAAGACTTTCATAAAATTTTACTTTTGACTTTTAAAACTTCATAAATTCGAATAATGTAATCAAACTCTTTCAAATTTCAGAAAATCCAATAAAATAATAATTTTATTTTGGTAACAGAACTTTGGGCTATTACAAACTACCCCTTAAAAGGAATCTCGTCCCCGAGATTCGGAGAGGCTAGAAAGAAAGCTAGGGATATAAGGTTTTCAGCTGGACTTGCCGTCGCTCACATCTTGCTCCTCATTGACGAGGCTTGAGTGTGACGCTATACGCACGTCCTCTTCCGCACTCGTGGCTTCTTGTTTGCTTGCATGTTTTTGACCTTTGGAACTTCAAGTGTTGGTGGTTTTGTCGCTTGTCGCTTCTTTGGACATTTATCGCAAAATGCCCAATCTCATGGCGCTTGAAGCATGTGATGTCGGCAACATAGGAGGGTCCTTCGTGGTCGCCATCCTCGATGTTTTGGAAGACTCCAAATTGTTCGGTCGCTCATTGCGTGCTTCGCTGAAGTTCTTGGTCGAATCGACTTGATGCGATGAAGTCCTCTAGCTTTAAGAAAACCTCCAGGTTGAACTTCGTGCGCCATTCTTCTCTTGCGTTCTCCATCTCTTGGTGCTTGCCTTCTTGACGAATCGCCTTGTTGACCACCATCGAAATCGGTGAAGTCCCGAGAGATCACCGACAGATATCTCATCATTCGATCCTTCCATGAACCTTTCTCGCTGTCTTCATCTCTGCCACGCCTCTTGGGGCGTAGCGGGCAAGCTGGTTGAACTTATGCAGGTACTCGCTCACCGAGCGGTTGCCTTGGCGAAGCGCGTGAAATTCCTTCTTCTTCAATGTCATCATCCCAGCGGGGATGTGAGCATGACGGAAAGCTTGCACAAATTCATTCCAGGTGATGGCTTGAGCATCAGCATGTGAGATGCTGAAGTTGTCCCACCATTCCAAGCCGGGTCCCATGAGTGGTGTGAAGCGCATAACACCCTCTCACGGTCGGTGCACTGAGCAATATCCAACTTCTTACTAATTGCCCGGAGCCAATCATCTGCATCCATGGGCTCTGTGTTGCTTGAAAAAGTCGGTGGACGCATCCTCATGAATTCTGACATGCTAGTCCTTTGAGGTGGTGGAGGTGGAGCTTGGAAAGTTGTAGCTTGTTGGGCTTGGTTGTTGTTGATAGACTGGGAAAGCAGTTCGATCAGACGGTTCTGATTGGTCATCATCTACTGCCATTCTGATCCATTGATTGGGACACTTCCGTCATTGTTGGTGTTCGTCCCACTTCCAGAGTGACGAGTGTTCACCATCTAAGGGTTATTCCAAGGATTTAGGAAAGGAGACAAGGGATAGGGAAGAGACAAATAAGAAGATCTAAGGGGATAGCGCGAAACAACACTCCCAAACTAAAGAATCAACTCAAAAGCTTTCCAGAGAATAGTTTTATACGACATTCTATCGATCGAAACTCTTAATCTGGTGAAACGACTCAATACACAGAATGAGTCTTGGCAGACTTTAAACTATATGGCTTTACTGACAAAACGATCTTCGGTTCATGGTCTTTGATTTAATCATGTCCCTTGTCCTTGGATGAGTTGATGATGTCACGATGCTTTCTTCATAGCTTCATGTCTTCTGGTCTTGAACGTAATGGTAGGAAACGTGTTGACTATCTATAGAAATTTCCAAGGGAGAGAGGATCCATTTAACTTTATAAAATGGTGAAGAGATAATTAGGTGAGAAAGAATTGCTATGAAAAAGCTATAGATAGATGACCAAGAAAAGGAGAGAACAAATTATTTTCTTGTTATAAAATAGATTTTGAAGTTTTCAACTAACGGCCATTCTAACTAGGTCACGACCTACAGTCGATATGGCTCTGATACCACTTTGTAAGACCCGGGAGTAACACCCCCGAATTCTCTGTGCATTTCTGAACTAATCCCATGATCAGTAGCTAGTTCACACAGTAAACAAATGTGGTAACATCCATAAAATGTATAACTTTATTAATAATCAACAGAGTTTATTACAAAAGAGGCTTACAAGCCAACAATAAACAAACACAGCGGAAGACGAAGAAGACGTAGTAGAGTCCAAAGAAATCGCCACGAGCAATCGATCAGTAGCGCCTAGTCGCCGAGATCCATACCGAAAGCGAAGTTCTTCTCCTCTGAAATTTGTTTGCATAAAGCAAGTATGAGCACAACTACTGTGCTCGCAAGTTACACCCACAAATAATGTAATGACATGCATACATGGATGTAACAAATGATGGCTTAATATGGTTGATTTGCGTAAAACAGCATTTTCTTTAAATACTTGTACTAATTTCCAAAGCAGTTATTACATAACTAAAATTCATTTTATAAATTCTCAATTTTATAGTCAGATAACATTCACACATGAATGGTGAAGGATACCCTCCTATCACATGGCTTCCCGCCCAATTCCCATTTGCATAATCCATTTAATGCCAAATCATTTTGAAATCAAAACCAAAGTCTAACTTTGAGAGGCTTTGCTAGCATGTCCATGACCGTGGACACGGCTATTCGAATAGTTTTACACTCTGCAGAGGTTGTATACTTTACCCACAAGACATGATTCCTCTAGTTTATTCGGCATCCGTCAATGCCACCTCTCACTACCTAAGGTAAGAGATCTAGAGTTCGTGACAAGGCCTTTACAATGCATCCTTCCACCGCAGTCCAGCCTCGCTAAGGTTTCGCCCCCTTTGGACTAACCGTCCGCAGGTTCAGGGCCCCCTCTTGCGCCAGGTGGGAATAAAATAGTCACGAAAGACAGGCCATGAAAGACCACCCGCATGCATGCAGGATAAATCTGCGATGGAACTCCACAAATTAATCAGCCAGATCCCACGCCCCATTCTGGAGACATGTGGTTGTACGGTGCGGCATAGCCCATTATAGGCATAGCAAAGGATCGCCAGAGACCGGACCTTAACCGACTTGGGCGACTTTCCAATAACCTCGGCCTCAATCCTTCCCGGATTGATCCCGTGCATAAACCTGCACCCACCAAGCATCCATTTCGCCCAGGTCCAAACCAATTTTACTTTTGCTTTTCAAAATCCTTCTCAAACATCCATAGCACACCAATGCTATGGATACAACTTTAAATAACATTTTATTTTTAATAAATTCCCAAATCAAGTATTTGGTCTAAGCATGGCTAAGCACAATTTTCTCAAAACATTCTAGTTCATACTATTGCATAAACTAGATTTTATCTAAGGTGACAAGGTATGAATATTTCAATATCAAGACTGGCAATACAAACGATTTAGGCATAACTACAAATTTAAAATGGGAATTTAAATTACTGTATAGAAATAAGCATGCAATAATAATTTAAAACAGAATAAATAATTTGAAATAATGGGATCAATATGATCAAGAGTGTAACTTGCCTTGCTTAATTAATCGATGTTCCCAAATGGTGTTGAAATCCGTTCGTCCGAAGTCGTCGAAATCTATACGCGTAAACGATCCGAATTCAAATAATATTCAAATAAAATCCAAAAATTATAAAATAAATACTTCTAGGAAGGTATCAATTTTCTATGAATTTAGGAAGTTGAATCGAAGAAATCGAAGTTCGTATGAAGGAGAACGAACCCCGGGAAGTTTGGAAACCACATGAAATGATATAATTCCGAAAGTTGTACTATTCATCGGAAATTATGGTTTCGGATGACCGAAACAAAGAAAAGCTTTATGGCCATGGCAACGAAGTATAACAGAGAACACGTTGAGGCAAACTCAACGGTGTAGACGGTTCGCCAGATGATCTTCGATGGCGGCCTTGATCCGGCGGAGAAGATCTTCTACGGGCGAACATCGGCGTTCCGGCAAACGGAGTGGATTTAACGAGTGAGGTTGGCGGCGATTTGAAGATGGAACCGCGGGAAACACAACGCTCACCCGGGTTGTTGTGGAATGCGCAAGGTCGGCCGTCGTCATGGCGACACGCAAATGAACCGAATAATTAACGGAAATTAAATGAAATCTAAAAATTATGAAATAAATACTAAAAATAGTAGATGAATTTAGATGAATTTAGGTGAAGGAATCAACGGATTTGGAGCTTTCATGTGAGAGAACGGATTTTGGAAGATTAAAAAGTTCATGTACTAAACTCAAAGCACCGATTAGTTGTATGCCTCATCTGCTCATCATCTTCTTCACGGTCTCAAATTAACAAAGAAAGATGGAGAAAAGAAATGGCGGCCATGAAGGGTGGTGCTCGGTGAGTTCCCATGACACGGAGGTGAGCAACACGTAGAACGCGACAATGCAAAGCCAGAGGTGGAGACTATGTGGCCGGAGCTAGCTCGAGGGCGACGCAATTCGCAATAGAAAAAAGCTTCGGTCTATGGTTTAGATGGCGGCGTTGCCGGCAAACAGCGGCATTCCGACGGCTGATGAGGGGTGGAATGGAGAGAGGGGGTGACAGGGATGCCGGTGCTCACCTCGGTTGTGGAGAAACGTGTACGGGTGGTCGGAGGCGAGGACGACGACGCGGCGTGGCTCATGGAGGCGACGGTGCTCCGGCGATGCTCGGTGATGAGAGGGTGAGCACGGCGAGAACATCGCGAGGCGGTAGCAAGTCGGATCGATGATGCCGGGGCTCCACCAGAAGACGAATTGGCCGATTTAACGCCGCTCGACCTCTGGATTCAACTCCAAAATTCGGCCAAGATAGAGGGAGAGGGGAGGAGAGGTTTTGGGGGATGGGTTGGGGATGGAGAGGGCCTCCTAGTGCTCCCTTTATATAGGGGAGGAGAGGTTTGAATCACCGGGATTTCGCCTGAGAAGACGCGACGGTTTTGGGGGCAATTGAAGAACGAGTGAAATCTGCGAAATTGATTGCATTCAAAGGAGGAAACGTCCAAATAATGGTATGGTAACGTGCGCGAGGTAATTGCGGACATTCCCTTTCAAACGGAATCCATTTTAATGCACCGTGTGCGGAGAAAGGGGAGAAAGAATTGGTAGCAGCCATTAATGGAGCTTGGAGCCTCATGGTTTGGTTTTAATGGTAGCAAGGGGAAGAGAGGAAGCAAGGGGAGGAGCGGCGCGGTGGTGGAGGTGGGGCGGCGTGCTCGCCGGTGGTGGTGGCCGAACTGGACAACCAAGGGGCGGCGCTGCTATTTAGAGGCTTCGGCCATTTTTTTTTGTGTGCTCTCGGGAAGGCAACAGGAAGCAAAAATCGTTTTGGGAAGAAGAAGAGAGAGAAAGGAGGGAATAAAACAATAGATGGAAAGGCTACATGACATTGAAGTAAAGATGGTTAGTTGGTTGTGCATGCATGGCGTGCTTTGTTGGGAGTAGGAATGAGATGGGTGACCGCACGGGAACAGAATAATATATTATTTATTTATTTATTTTTTCGAAATTATTTCAGATTTAAGCAATAAATAAATACAATTTTAGAGGAAAGCAAATAGACTCCAAAAATTCTAGAAAAATTCAAAAAAATTCCTATAATTATTTTGGACTTAATAAAATTATTTTCAACTTAAGGTTGGCTTTTAATTTTGCAAATAAATTATTTTGGCTTTAAATTATTTAGAAAAAGCTTTTAAAAATCTCGAAAAATTATTAAATTTTTATTATTATTTTTTACAACTTTAACTCAAATGAAACTTCAAAGACTTTCATAAAATTTTACTTTTGACTTTTAAAACTTCATAAATTCAATAATGTAATCAAACTCTTTCAAATTTCGAAAATCCAATAAAATAATAATTTTATTTTGGTAATGTAACTTTGGGTCATTACAAACTACCCCTCTTAAAAGGAATCTCGTCCCCGAGATTCGGAGAGGCTAGAAAGAAAGCTAGGAATATAAGGTTTTCAGCTGGACTTGCCGTCGTCTACATCTTGCTCCTCATTGGACGAGGCTTGAGCTGTGACGTTATACAGACGTCCTCTTCCAGAATTCTGTGGCTTCTTGTTTGCTTGCATGTTTTTGACCTTTGGAACTTCAGTGTTGGCTGGTTTTGCTGCTTGCTGCTTCTTTGGACATTTACTGGCAAAATGCCCAATCTCATGGCAGTTGAAGCATGTGATGCTGGCAACATAGGAGGGGTCCTTCTGTGGTAACAGAACTTTGGGCTGTTACAATAGGCGATCAAATTACTACAAGAATTAACATCAATCTCACATTCTGACAATTTTAATAGCATCGATATCACATTAGTGCCAAGAATCATCAAAATTTATTACCCCATTCTAAAGCTTTCCAAAAGAAACACAAGCCACAAGGTTGAAACAAATTTATTTTAACAAGATCATATTATACAATAGCCATTTCACAAGGCACGCTATCAAAGACCACTTACGAAATTCATCTACTCAACTGTTGGTGTGCTCAACACTAACTTCAACTCTCATTAACAATTGACCATTGCATTAATTGTGTGTGTAAATATAATGCTAATTCTATTTGCAATCATGTAACCATTTATAAACATAGATGCAACATTTCACCTTATGTTCAGAAATCAGTTCAAGGCATGATTAATGATTTACTAACATAATTTATATAAAACAAGGTTTCACACGTTGATACACCAACGTACATCTAGTCCTTTATACAGGTTTCAACAATTTTAGCATGTCAGGAATAAGGTAAATCTATCATTTATGCAAGATCAGCAAATAGATGTTTACAAGATAGATTCATATCAATATTCACTCTCCTTAGTAACCCTGTTGATTCTAATTAGGAATAAATTATATTCTAAATCACATCTCGCCGAGTAATCATTACAAGGCAGCAATAAATTAACCGACTACGCTACCGAGGGCATCAGTTAAGATTAATTATGCATCATGCCAAAGACCCAACTTGACGTCATAAACACTAACAATTATCTTTTTCACTTACAGTTTCTCACTTCACCACAAAACTTTGTAAAAGGGTTTTGACACTTTCTGATTCAAAGAAAAGGGTCTACACTCCGACACCCCAGCTACTCCAAAAGAAATGAGTGTAGTCAAAAATTTCTTCAATGAAGTTGGTAAAAGATAGTTTCCATTATCTAAAATACCAAACGAATTACCGGATCACATTTTTCAACAAGAAAGGCAGAACTTTCATGAAAAAGAACAATCTTGTCAATAACAATGTTTGCAAGTAGCAAAGATAGCTCAACATTCGGAAAGACAACAATTGCTCCATCTTAACCAAGGCAGGATTCTGCAGTATGAGTTTTGATGCTTTCTCTCTTAAAAGAGAAATAGTAAACTTCATCCTCAAAGTACCCCGAAAAGAATACATTGGGGCCAAAAGCTTCCACACATTTAGGAACATGCAAATTAAAGCTTCTAGTAACCAAAATACCAAGCGATTAAATGAGTCGTGCCTCCCAACAAGAATGACAAAACTTCCAAATAAAAGATCAATATCAGAAATCAACGATGTTTATAATCAGCAAAATAACTCGTCGCTCAGGAGATCAAATGTTTGCTTTAAGAAAACCAATAAAGACCGACGAACTCCTCTCAACTGCAATGAACCACTAATCCAAGAAAACTCATCCACCGCATCTGACCTAGAATAACCATTCCAAACTCAAGGAAGACAAAAATTCTCCCAAAGAAACTGAAACTCAACATCTGGAACTAGTCGATTCGAGGTAGACGCTCCATTAATCTCATACCACAAACGGTGGTGCAACCTGGCAACCCAAGGTTACAACCACGACCTCGATCTCTCGTCATCTACTATTATAACATATATTAATCATATAGGCATATTGTAAGTATTCATAATCATTCATAACAGCAACGCTCAAAGTGACATAGCGAAAACGTAAATGCAATGCTTGACCCACTCCCATCTTACTGTGCACAGTGTGTCAATTTAATGTTTCAATTACCACGGACCTAAAGCCCGCTTTGATACCAACTGTAACACCCTGGCTATGCGGAAACCAAAATTTTACCTAAAAGTCTAACATACAACAACAATACGGAATACTTTCAACCATCTTTCAAATAATAACATGAAAAGATCAATATATAGTAGAACGAATATGAGAACTGAATCAGAATTCGTCAACAAATCAATCTCAATAATCCAATCATAGTGAATCAATTATGATAACTCTATCAAGAGTTCATACGAGGATCATTAAGCCATTACTATTTCAACCATACCATGAAGAATGATAATATCAACCATCAACATCTATTTAAATCGTCACCCAAACATTCATTCCTGAATAATACGAAACTAATATTCAACACTAGCACAATCTATGATTACTCAACAGAAGCATATCCTCTAACCATCGAACCTAAATCAATTCATGAAACCTTCTCCTTATCCACTAATCAGAAGCATTCCAACCTTACTATGCTCAAGCAGTCAATGATCAAATAGCTACATCTAGAGCATCAATAATCCACAAATTCAATGGGGATGATAGAATAGTCAAATCAAACCTTCTAATCCATCGAAAAGAATTAAATGAACTTAAACAATGAGGAATTAAGAGCATAACTCGGTCATCCAAGATCACAATAAAAGCATCCACCACGAAGGATGGTCACAAAACGAAAACTAAAGCAGTTATCAAGAGTACGACTTGTGGATAATTGGACTACGATATTCATTGTGGTTTGTGTTTATGTGACGTGCACCATGTCTACCCCTTCCTATGCATGTCGCAGCCTCGAGAGGTAACTAGCAAGCACAACACAGCAAGTATGAGTCCACGACTCAACAAAGTGTAATAGCAAATCAAACATAGCATCGTAAGTAGTTAAAGGGAATAAACGATTCCATCATGAATCACAGCGATATATACCACAAATCCATCTCTTATGATAGCATCATAAGCAGTCAAAGGGAACAAACAATTCCATCATGATCACAGCACTATATGCTAAACAAACAAATCCACATCTTATGCAGAAATGCAATGACCATGTCATGAATGCACCTCTTCACTTCTTAGCAATTACCGGTAATGCCGAGTAGTGTATCCGTCAATACATACTCTAAGCCTGTGCCCGCTAGGCATAGGGATCCAAAGCCCACACTCCACGAGTGTGGGGACCAAAGCACGTCCAATGCATGACGGGGATCCAATACATACTCAAGGCATGTGCCCTCAAGGCACAGGGATCCAATGCCATGATGCAGAATGTAAAGTATGATATCAACTCGTCATGAAAAGTAATGCTCATTAACAATATAAAACTTAAAGTATCATCATCAAGCCATGGCATTCATCGATTATGGAACAAGCAACGCAATATTACTATCTGCGCTTGCCCATTGTCATTATCATGATTCATCATTGTCATCATTAACAAGGTAGCCTCATTGCTCACCTTGTCCCAACATTAATGCCATCAATCATGAAACCATTACCATGTAAACATCATCATTTAAACATTGCCATGTAAGCATCCTCATGTAAACATTACCGTATAAGTGTCATCACATAAACATTAGCATGCGTCGTCAGGTAAACATTTCCATGTAAGCTTCCTCACATAAGCATCATCATAAAAACATTATCATTAAACTATGGCACTCATGCTTATCAACATTACCAAGCAATAAGCATTGTCATTAAACTATGGCATTCATCAAGTAGGTAATATAACAACTCATTAATAATACTTGCACTTGCCTCAACAGTGAGACGGAAGACAACATCGGAAGGCTCTAGCCCTAGGGTGCACCACCACCTTAAATCTTTTGCTTCTTCAGATTCCTTGAAAGCACAGCCACCGTCGCTCTTAGACAGAAACATTCTCAAATATTGTAGGAACACCATGCAGATTTCAAAATACATCATTGCAAACGTTTTTTCTAGACTCAAGCGATGGGAAACAAATTAGGCATTTAATCGAACAGGTGGTAGGCTTGGAACAGGAACTAGATGGCATCAGGAGAAGGGAAAAAAGAAATAAAGACCTAACCAGTGAGCACCATATTGTGCGGCCTTCCACTACACTTCGTGCCGTGCGGCAACCACACTCTGGCCGATGCCACAACCACGCGGCAGCGAGCGGCGCACGCGGAAGCTCCTAGGCATAGGCACATGCGGCAGCGACTGGATCGGCTGGCCCCTCATGTGTGCACAGCAGCAAGGCCGAGCGGTGACTCCAGGACGCCCACACGGCAGCAAACAAGCGGCTGGGTGAACACCTGAGCGCATCAACCAACACAACGATCGGCAGGCGCAGCCACACGCACGCACGGGCCAGCGAAGAAAATGGGCAAGTGGGCGGCGCTCCACGCGCGCACACAGGCACCGACACCGGCAGATGGCGATGCGCAGCTGTAGATAGCCTCCACGAGTGTGGGCAAGCACAGAAGATGTAGCGGCTGGGGGAACAGGGGTTTGGCTAGGGTTGGTGACGGCTGTGGGCAGGGAGAGGTGAGGGCTAGGGTTAGGCTGCCCGTTGATCCTTTTTAAGCTGTTCCCACTTGGGCCAAAGTGCTATGTGCCAAAGGCCCGAGTTCTAGTACTCCACCTAAATTCTGAATTTTCTCCTTTCTATTTCTATTTTTTTTTGTATTAGTCACTTATTTGTTTTTATTTTTAAATGGGGTATTACAATGGCAATCCCGAGAAAATGGTGAAGAATACCAAGGTCGGTCATGGCGAACTCGGCATCAAGACAATGGATGAGACACCACAATAAGGTGGTGGAGGAGGCAGTCAGAATGATGTCGTCAACGTATAAAAGGTGGTATGCAATGTCGACACCATCCTTGAATACAAAGAGAGGGGTATTCGAGGATGAGGCGACAAAGCCCAACATGCATATGTACGCAGCAAAACGCTGGTACCAGGCACATGGAGCTTATTTGAGACCATAAAGGGATTTATGTAAACGACAAACATGCTGAGGGTGAGTGGGATCAATGAAGCCAAACATCTGTTGACAGAAGATTGTCTCATCGAGGGCACTATGTAAGAAGGTATTTTTAACATCGAACTAGTGGATTGGCCAGGGATGAGAGACGGCAAGACTGAGACCACATGGATAGTGGAAGGCTTGACAACGAGACTAAAGGTCTCGTCGCAAAGACCAGATCGAATCATCAATCTGATACCATGTAGAAAGGGAAGGCTAGGTTTGGAGAATCACCACACGACATAACAATGCCAGTCATCCATCTATATAGCCATTGCCGGATCGGCGTTAGTGCAGGCAGTAATTACGGAAGATTATGTCGGACCCCTAGGCGTTGAATACCCGAAGACCTCATGTGTATACCGTACTAGTCCCATGATCAGTGGCTAGTACACATAATCATAACATTGGCATTCACATCCATACAATCACATATACAAAGTAAAGCAGAATGGTACTTAACTTAAGCGATTAGAGTTATTACATCACTGGCCGACCAGCCAAATAAAAACAAATATCAACAGAGTACAAAAGTAGCAGCGGAAGTAAAAGTGATGAAAGTAAATAAATTCTAGCGGCATACCCATCCAAAACCCTCAGGCAACTGACAAGAGACAAAGCCTAGATAGACCCATCACCGAACCATCTAGTTTCGGGTGCAAAGAACGTATCGTCGGGCCTTGGCTCATCCACAAACTCTGAACAGCAATGTAAGCAAGATTGAGTACAATGCGTACTCATCAAGACTTGTAGTGTATTGCAAATTTTATATAAATGCAAGGCAACAAAGGATGAGGCTCTACTTTACAAGTTATTTTGCTTTAAGCCAGTTTTATTTGCACATAGTATTTTGCAACAGAAGCTTTAAAGAGCAGTTAAATAAATACAAAATAGTAAGTAAGTAATTGAATGAATAATAACAACATCTCACAACCCTCCTCGGCTGTGAGCAACATTTTATTTTCAGCCACAGACATGGCAGACAACTCAAATATAAATCATAAACCATTCCCTCATTTTCCAATAAGAAACGTTTTTTGTGAAAACCAAGACAATACCCATTAAGTCTGCACTACACACGGTCATGACCGCGAGCACGGCTATTTAAATAGATTAACAATCTGCACAGGTGTACAACTTTACCCACAATACACGAATTCTCAAGTTTGTTTGGCATCTGTCGATACCACCACTCACTACCGTAGGTAAGTAGTCTAGAGCATGTGTCGAAGCCTTTACATCATCTAGTCCTACCCTTTGCAACATCCCAAATTTCGGTCTTTCCAAAAAATTATTTTAAAATAATTAATTCAAAGATTTGGATTTGGATTTGGAGTTTTTTGGGATTTTATTGGATTTAAAGTGAAAAGTAAAATTTTAATTAATTTCTGGAATTTTAAAAGCTTTTCCCTGATTATTTTAAAGCCAAAACAAATTATTTACAAATTTAATTACCATTTAAAGCCAAAATAAACTATTTATTTGGTTCGATTCGCGCGTGTAGAGTCTGATGTCGTCGACGTGAGTTTGGTCAACAGGAAGCACTTACCTCCAACGTCCCCGAAGGTGAGTCTCCTTTGACCATTTTGTACCTATGATTTTTAAATCATGTTTTCTGTTTTAAAAGTATTATGCATTGCTATTTACATAAAATGATGAATTTAAATATTAGGTTGTTAGTTAAAACCTAAAGATTGTTAATGTCTTCCTTGATATTGGTTATCCTATACATTTGTAACCCTAGCGTAGAAATTCCATAATATTTATTACAACTTTGCGGAATAAGTTTGTATGGTAGAAATGCTTTACAACTTTATTTAACCTTTAGGGGAGAAAAATCATTATTACCATTTATGCTTTATTTGGAAAATGTATGACATTAGGTAATGTTAGTATTTGGAAAATAAAATAAAATGATGAAAATATGTTTTAGACTTGGGTGGATGGCAAGATCAGGCGGGTGCAGCTAGAGCACGAGATCTTGTATTGTGTTAAGTTCCGCCCAAGTCATATTAAGGACCAACGCTTGTGATTATCCAAACTGAGCAAAACTGTGCAACCACATGTCCCCAATGGGAAGGACCTAGCTAAATAATTTACTTTGTTCTAGCATTAAGCCCGTAGGGTGTAGATGGTAGGAGTTACCTGGGTTGTGCAGACGATGGTAATTGACGTCCATGTCTGTTGGGGCTTGCGCCTGGCGATGGTAATAGACGTCCATGTCTAGACAGGTTATCCCCCACAATGGTGAGCTCCAGGTCGATGGTAAATGACATCCATGACTTGGGGTAAAGCTCATCGGGCGGGCTAATGTTAGGATAAAGTATTGTAAATGCCTTGTGATAATCGCTTAGTCGCACACCTTCGGAAGTGTGTGAGCGGACAATATAAGCTGATTATCTCATGTGGGTCAAGCTGTACAACCTCTGCAGAGTGTTAAAAACTATTCGAATAGCTGTACCCATGGTCAAGGGCGGGTAAGGTGTGTTTTCACATGGTAGATTTTGGTTTTGATTTCAAAAGAATAAATTTTGGGAACCGAGAGCAGTTGGGACAGATAGTTTTCTAGCAGCTAGAGCCAGTTGGGCAGCTAGAGCCCTATCCTTTAAACCTTGGCAGCTAGAGCCTTGATACTAGTGGTTGGTAGCTAGAACCTCCACTAGTGATGTCAATTAATTTACTTATTGAATCTACGTTTGTCAAATGCGCTTTATGAAAATTATTTAAACCTAAAATATTGCTTTGTGCAAAAGAACCATATAAGCCCAATTGTTAAAGCTATGCATATGCATGTTTCCCAAGACTCGTGGAGTACTTTATGTACTCACATGCAACACTCATAATTAAATCTCAGAAGCCTTCAATGATGCGGAGGAGGACTACGACTACTTCGCATGTGGCTTTGATGAAGGACACCCAGAGTACTAGGTTGCGCTCCCCAGTCAAATGCCGATGGGCAATTTGATGGGTCACCACTCAGAGTTTATCATATATTGTTTCCGCTGTTGTAAGACTTACGGTCTTTCGACCTCTTTTGTAATAAGTGGCCATAAGGTTGGTACTCAGTTATTTGTTAATGTTATTTCGTGATTCGAACTTGTTACCGATGATGTTTCTCTTGTGCGCTTAGCTCTTGATCATAGGATCGTGCGAAATACACGAGGGTTCAGATCTGTAAATCCGGTCCCGACAGAGTTGGTATCAGAACTGAGTCGGTTGTAGGACGTGACCTAGTTAGAATGGCCGCTAGTAGGAAAAACTTCAAAATTTATTTTATAAAAAGAAAAAAAATATTGTGCTATACTCATCTTTTCTCATCTTTCTATCCTTACCTTCTTCGTGGAATTCTTCCGTACCTTGTTCTCCCTTCACCATATTACAATGTTAAATTGATCATCTTTCCATTGTAATTTCTATAGTTGACCAACGCCATTCTTACCATTATGTTCAAGACTGCAAGAAATGGAGCCATGAAGAGAGCATCGTAAAGTCTCCAGTCATCTCTACCATCCAAGAACAACAGGCATATTCATCAAAGACTGTGAGTAGAGGATGCGATGTCACACAAGCCATATAGTTTAAGTTGCCAAGGCTCATTCTGTGTATTGAGAGGTCGTGGAGCAGCCCGTGGAGGAGCCCACGGAAGAGGCCGTGCAGCTGGCCCAGGCCGTGGTCGTGGAAGAGGTCGTGGTCAACCGTTTCTCGAGGAGCCAGTTTTGCCTCAAGTACAGCAAGAACCTCAAGTTCAACCGGAGTAGCTCTTCGAAGAAGAACCCCTACCACCACCACCACCCCCTGGTCAGCCCCAGATGAACATGGAGCAGGTGATGGTTATGCAACTCCAATTACTGCAGGCGCTTGTTCAAAATCAAGTTAATCAACCCGCACCAGCTCCTGCTCCAGTCTTACCACCTCCGTCTAGACTTGGAGAGTTCATGAGAACCTGGCCACCTACCTTTACAGGTTCAGTTGATCCACTAGATGCTGATGATTGGCTTAAGGATGTTGAGAAGAAACTGATCTTGGCTTAGTGCAATGATCAAGAAAAAGTTCTCTATGCTGCTCACCAACTGAAAGGCACTGCAGGAACTTGGAGGGAAAACTATTGCGCAGCTTTTCAGAATGTTCAAGCCATTTCTTGGCAAGAGTTTTGTGATGCTTTTCGCATGGCACATATTCCTATGGGAATGATGGAGATGAAAACGTGTGAGTTCCGCAAGTTGCAGCAAGGCAAACTCAGTGTGTCAGAGTATCTCAACCAATTCACTCAACTATCAAGGTATGCAACGGAAGATGTTTCAACTGAAGAAGCTAAGATCTGGCACTTCATGGAAGGACTTGACCCCAATCTCAAAGTGCAATTTGTGTCAAATGACTACCCCAATTTTTAACAGATGGTCAACAAAGCTCTTGTGCAAGAGGATACTCAGCGTCAACTGTTTAGGTCCCGAAAGAGAAAAATCCTTTTCAAGCACAACATGGAGCCAGCAGTTCTAGGCCTCGAATGAACCAGCCATACTACAATATGCCATCAGCAGACAATGCACCCAGGACTCCAATGTCAGGACCCCGTTCAATCATGCAGGGATTTGGTAACAATACTGGTGATCAACCGCAACAGAACAGGACGTCAGCAGCAGGAATCCAGTGCTTTCATTGCCATGAGATGGGGCATTATGCCAGCAATTGTCCTCATAAACACTGAGCTGTGACTCCAATTCCTTTTAACTTGGGAGCGACACCAGCCAAGACCCCTACACCAGGATCAAGACAAGGAGAACCTCAAACTCCAAGTCAAGCCACCCGCAATTCAACACCATCTGCAAGGGGACGACTGAATCATGTTGCAGCAACGCAAGCTCAATCAACGCAGCATGTCACACTAGGTAAGCTTTGGTTAGTTCAGCTTCCGTTTCAGTTTTGTCTCACTCAGAAGAGAAAGTTGTCAGTTTAGTGAGCAAAGTCTGTATACCCCAACCTTTTTCTCAGTCCATCCGAATTTCGGGGTCGAGATTCCTTCTAAGGGGGGTAGGTTTGTAACATCCCAAATTTCGGTCTTTTTAAAAATTTATTTTAAAATAATTAATTCAAATATTTGGATTTTAATTTGGAGTTTTCTGGGATTTTATTGGATTTAAAGTGAAAAGTAAAATTTTAATTGATTTTTGGAATTTTAAAAGCTTTTTCCTAATTATTTTAAAGCTTAAATAAATTATTTACAAAATCAATTATCATTTATAAGGTGGAAATATTTTAGCTAAGTTCAAAATAATTCTAGGAATTTTTGTGAATTTTTGTAGAATTTTTGGACTCCATTTGCTATGTTCTAAAAATCTATTTGAATTGTTGCTTAATCTTTATTTCGAAATTAAAAAATCAGAATTTCTCGCTCGGTCACCTATCTGAGTGCTGCCCCACAGTCTGCATGCTTAACATGCCAAATCTCCCTAATGCGCTGCCAGCACCTCCGTTTCTTTCAATTGAGTATTAACTCCCCTTTTATTCCTTTATTCTCTCTTTCTTGCCTATCTTCTTCCTCCAGCCGTTTCATCTTTTCTTCTCTGTTGTAAACAGAGAGGCATGGCCACCCACACCAACCGAGCTCCATGGCCAACCTCACCAGCTCTGGCCACCGCCGTCGGCGTCGTCCCTCCCCCGGCTACCCGCGCCGCTTCTCCTCCCCTCCCCTTGATCTTCCCGAGCCGACTGAGCTTCAAGCGGCCATTAATGGCTGTCAGTCACTATTCCTCCCCGTTCTCTGCATTTGTTCAATCAAAATCAATTCCGTTTGAAGCACTAAGACTGCATTAACCTCAACCATGTTCTCAAACCATCAATTCTTGTCTCCTCCACTCCTTACATTCAAAGTTTTAGTTTCTTCATTTACACATTAAACTAAAGCTTAATTCTCATGGCAATTGAAGCATCACCTTCACCCTTTAAAAGGACCATCATGTTTCCTTCACCAAGGTAGACCCTGTGCTCACCTCCCCTCGCTGGTTCAGTCACCAGAGCGCTGCCTTTCCCGTGTGCCGCCGACGCTCGTGCGCTCCGAACGCTGCTGCCGCCGCCTCACTCCATCTCCGATGCCGCCGTCACCACCATCGGGTAGAGGACCTCATCGGGGTTCCATTTTTGTGCTTAGCCAGTCGCCTCTCCTTTCCTCTCACTGACGTCGCCATTCCTCCATGCGTTGAGCTTCCATTTCTGTTCGGCTGAAGCTTTCTTCGTTGCATGGGCATACACAATGCCATAATTATCTAGTCTTCCACGTCCTCACACTTTGTACATGAAGATTTTTATGAGAATTTATTTTCCAGAATTTTGTTCGTTCTCATACAAACTCCAAATCCATCGATTCTTTCTCCTAAATTCATTCTCTACTTCCAGTATTTATTTTGTAATTTTTAGATTTTATTTAATTTCTGCTATTTATTTGGTCCAATTCGCGCGTGTAGAGTCCGACGTCGTCGACGCGAGTTTGGATCAACAGGAAGCGCTTACCTCCAATGTCACCGAAGGCGAGTCTCCTTTGACCATTTTGTACCTATGATTTTTAAATCATGTTTTTTTTTAAAGTATTATGCATTGCTATTTACATAAAATGATGAATTTAAATATTAGGTTGTTAGTTAAAACCTAAAGATTGTTAATGTCTTACTTGATATTGGTTATCCTATACATTTGTAACCCTAGTGTAGAAATTCTGTAATATTGATTACAACTTTGCGGAATAAGTTTGTACAGTAGAATTGCTTAGAAATGGTTTACATCTTTATTTAACCTTTGGGGGAGAAAAATCATTATTACCCTTTATGCTTTGTTTGGGAAATGTATGACATTAGGTAATGTCAGTATTTAGAAAATAAAATAAAATGATGAAAATATGTTTTAGACTTGGGTGGATGGTAAGATCAGGCGGGTGCAGCTAGAGCACGAGATCTTATATTGTGTTAAGTTCCACCCAAGTCATATTAAGGACTAACGCTTGTGATTATCCAAACTGAGCAAAACCGTGCAACCACATGTCCCCAATGGGAAGGACCTAGCTAAATAATTTACTTTGCTCTAGCATTACGCACATAGGCTGTAGATGGTAGGAGTTACCTGGGTTGTGCAGACGATAGTAATTGACGTCCATGTCTGTCGAGGATTGCGCCTGGCGATGGTAATAGACGTCCATGTCTAGACAGGTTATCCCCCACAACGGTGAGCTCCAGGTCGATGGTAAATGACGTCCATGACTTGCGGTAAAGCTCATCGGGTGGGCTAATGTAAGGATAAAGTATTGTAAATGCCTTGTGATAATCGCTTAGTCGCACACCTTCGGAAGTGTGTGAGCGGACAGTATAAGCTGATTATCTCATGTGGGTCAAGCTGTATGACCTCTGCAGAGTGTTAAAAACTATTCGAATAGCCGTGTCCATGGTCAAGGGCAGGCAAGGTGTGTTTTCACATAGTAGATTTTGGTTTTGATTTCAAAAAAATAAATTTTGGGAACCAAGAGCAGTTGGGACTCTCAGGTAGTTTTCTGGCAGCTAGAGCCAGTTGGGAAGCTAGAGCCCTATCCTTTAAACCTTGGCGGCTAGAGCCTTGATACTAGTGGTTGGTAGCTTGAACATCTACTAGTGATGTCAATTAATTTACTTATTGAATCAACGTTTGTCAAATGTGCTTTATGAAAATTGTTTAAACCTAAAATATTGCTTTGTACAAAAGAACCATATAAGCTCAATTGTTAAAGTTATGCATATGCATGTTTCCCAAGACTCGCGGAGTACTTTATGTACTCACATGCTACACTCATAATTAAATGTCAGAAGCCTTCAATGGCGCGGAGGAGGACTACGACTACTTCGCATGTGGCTTTGATGAAGGACACCCGGAGTACTAGGTTGCGCTCCCCAGTCGAATGCCGATGGGCAATTTGATGCGTCACCACTCGGAGTTTATCATATATTGTTTCTACTGCTGTAAGACTTAAGATCTTTCGACCTCTTTTGTAATAAGTGGCCATAAGGCCGGTACTCAGTTATTTATTAATGTTATTTCGTGATTCGAACTTGTTATCAATGATATTTCTACTGTGTGCGCTAGCTACTGATCATGGGACTGGTGTAGAAATACATAGAGGGTTCGGATGCAGAAATCCGATCCCGACACCCTTGCACTAGCCTAGCAAATGAATACCCTCACGTTTCCCGAGTACACCCCCGTCGAGTGAGGCATTCGCAGTTGAGTCGGCAGGCTTTGTGCCCAACACCGTGGTGAAGGGAGCCTCTTTGAACAAGCCTAAATCCAGTCATGCCCACACTACTACGGCCTACCTATGTGTAGGGCTAGTTTTCAATGACTTAATTAGCTAATGCTATCCCAGACCAGCACATGTGGTTGTACACTTAGGCTTAGATTGGAGTTGCTGGTATTCGTTCCTTAATTGACCCCGATGAGAATCTCCCCCTATCTACTTGTGAGACTCCTCTCTCACACTTCTCATAATATAATATAACTCGTCCGTGTCGAAAATTAGGTTTTGCATTTTTTATTTTTATACAAAATAATAGAGGTACACCCCGCTGGACATTTTTCATAAATCTCCCAAACTCATGTTTATCATATTATCCTTTTATAACTTTTAGGGTAAGACTACCGCTCTATTAAGCATTTGTGCGACATTCGCACTCAAAACTCCCAATTTGACATTATATATTACCTATCCCATAACCTAATAGCTACAACAGTAAAGTCATCAATATTTCAAAGATATTCATGCATCGAATAGGATTTACAACTATCGCTATCCCAAACATAGCAATTTCATATCAACATACCCACAAGCATAATAGATTTTGCAAAAAGAAATACAATAAGTAAAATAGTAGGATCAACATGATCAAAGAGGGTGCTTGCCTTACTCTGGTTGTTCTGAGTAGGAGGATGGATGGTCGTCGAAAATTTCATTCGAACAATCAATGTCTATTCCAAAAAGAGCCGAAAACGAATTAAATAAGGAAAAATAATTCCAACAGTAACCAAATCCAAATAGTTTTACATATTCAGGTATAGCATGATTTTATATGAATTTATAAAAAGATTCATCTCATTTGGAGTTTTTATGCAAAAGTAGTTAAGGTACCAATTTGGTTCGGTTTGATAATTCCAGAAAATACAAAGGAGAGAGAATTCTCTCTCTAATAGGTGGGGTCCACTGCACAGTTTTTTATTTTCTTTTTCCTTTAAATTTCTAAAGAAAAAGGCTACTGACATGTGGGACCTTGCTGTCATAGACTCGGTCTTCAAGAACAGTGCATGGACCAGAGTCCATATGCACAGTGCATGGTCCATGGGTGGCGCACTGTGTACTTAATGGCGGTGGGACCCGCGTGTCAAGGACACATCAGAGAAACAACAGGAGCTAATGAGCTTCAATGATTACGGCTCACGGCCCACACGTCATTGAGTCACAAAGAAGCATTAAACTAGTTTTAAACGCTGATTTGCCCTAACAATAGAGATCTTGTCTTTAATAACCGAGCTACAGGAGTTGTCCAGTTCAGACAAAATAGAGAGCTTCCGGGGCTTGCCTGGCCGCACTTGTCGTCAGTGAGTAGGTCCACAGCGGCCGGCAGCGATGCCAAAAATGGAACCCCAGGAGCTAGCTAGTCCCATGGGTGGCCGTGACATGGCCGGTGGTGGACCGGAGTGGGCGTGACAAGGATAGGAAGTGGCGACACTACGGGCTACAAGCCAATTGACAAAGTAGTGGCGTCCTCGGCCAACTAAGGAGAGCAAGAGCAACTAGGAGGCATAGGGATTGCACCTGAGTGGAGAGGGAGGTTGGAGGTGGACGGTGGGTGGCCGGCAGCGATGGCCCGAGGTGGTGGCAGGGAGATCCACGTGGCGGCGACGCTCTGGGAGAGCGAAGCTGACAAGGGTTGAGGGAGCTCTGAGATGTCGACAAGGTGCTCGGGGAAGAAAGAATAGAAACGAAGCTCACTGGAGCGGTTGCGACGGCGGAAAGGGTGGAGTTGACTGGGAGTTGACTGGTAGTCTACATCAGAATGAACGAGCGTATCCATGGCATTTCAAGCGCCGACCAAAGAATCTAAAGCAAATTCACATGAACAGAAAGGTTGCAATTAGGGACCCTTTTTCATCACTACATGTTTCCTCACAAAAATACAACTCCGAATCCCCCCCAAAAAAATAATCGAACCACAAAAATATCCAAATGAATCGACGAGGAGGGGACACACCTCTTAGATCGAAGGCACTGTTCGAGGATTGGCGGCGAAGGGGAGAGACCCGAGCTACGATTGAGAGACCCCGGCTGCGACTGAGATCTTCTCCTCCGATGACTCCTCCCGTCCTCCGTCCTCTCCACCCACACCTCCTCTTGCACGCAAACAAACCACCACACGAATCCCATCCAGATCAAACACCACAAGAAAAAAATAAGAAATCAAAAGAGGGGGCGAGATTCTTACGGCGGAGGAGTCGGCCGCACCAGGCGACATCGGAGTAGTCAGCTGCGCTGGGCGACGACGGAGGTGGCTCGGGTTCAGAGTAGGAGTGAGAGCGATGCGCTATGCAGATATGCAGTGTGCTAGGGTTCAAAGTAGGAGTGACGCGCTATGTAGTGGCCAGTGGGTTTACATGTGCTGGCCTGCTTCAAACGCCAGCTCTAAGTGGATTTTTTCCAAGGGATATGTGGGTTGTTTTTGTGGGGCAGGCTAGCGGGCCTAGTAGACAACCCAACCCACTTGCATCCCTACATACACATACTGAAGCAGTACAAATATGGTACAACATCTTATCCAATACAAGGCCGAAGAGCATTCTCTACTATAGTTGAACCCACGCCACATTTCGAAGCTCTAGAAGTTCCATAGTGGAAAGCTGCCATGGATACCGAGTACTCTACTCTTCTAAAGGACAACACCTAACATCTAGTTCCACGCTAACAAGGCAGGGAATTTTCGATTGCAAGTGGGTATTTAAAGTCAAACAGAAGGATGATGGCACAGTGGATAGGTTCAAAGCATGGATAGTAGCCAAGGGCTTTAAGCAGAGGTACGACATAGACTATTCAAACATGTTTAGTCTTGTTGTCAAACCGACAACAGTACATTTGGTATTGTCTATTGTCACATCTAGTGGATGGAATTTGAGGCAAGTTGATATACAAAAATGCATTTTTGCATGGAGTATTACAAGAGGAGGTTTACATGTCACAGCCAACAGGTTACAAGGATCCCCGGCTTCCAAACTATTTATGTAAACTCAACAAGGCGTTGTATAGGTTGAAACTGTTAGATGTATATTATTACTTGTGTATTTTCCCCATTGTATAAGGGGTTACCTGCATATATGCCACACCTGTACTTGTATATATATTGGCCCATTGGCCTCATGATGAATACAAGCGCTATTTATAACATGGTATTAGAGCCAAGAGGTCTTGAGTTCAAGACCCGGGTGGTGCAATTAAGAAAATAATTGCAAGTCATTTCTATTCCACGTATTAGGCTTGAGGGAGCCTACATATGAGGGAGAGTGTTGAAGTATAAGTGAATTGCCCATCTTTCCTCATCAGCTTAAGCTTTTGGGTGAATTCGTTGGTGTATGCAACTCAATATGGTATCCAGCTTCTACACCGACTATGTGTCCAGCTACTCCTTCACCAGTGGTGCCTTCACCAGTGACACCTACTATTGGTAGGGGACTACACTGTACTTACTATAATAAGGATGGATATGTACAGCAGACCTGCTACAAGAAGAAGAATGATTTACGTCGTGGTGGCCGTCCTCCACAGGGAACTAGTGGTTCCTCCTCTCAGAGGAGCTCTGGTGTTTCTAATTCTTAGGAGTTTCTCACACTGCTACATCGCATGGCTGCTCTTGCACCGTCCGATTCTGTTGGTTTTGCTGCACAGTCTTCTAGTGAGAGACTACCTTCTACTTCTTCCTCAGGTATATCAACTTGGATTCTTGACTCTGGTGCTTCCTTTCATATGACATTTAATTCCACCAGTCTCACTTCCATTCATCCATTAGTTGCTCCTATCACTGTTTAGACATCAGATGGTACCTCTCTTTCTGTCGTAGGACGAGGCACTCTTTCAAATTTCTCTTTTTATATTCATGTTGTTTCTCCCAAACTAACCATATAGCTCATATCTACCGGTCAGCTCACTGATCATGGTTGCCGTGTTATTCTCACTTCTGATTCTTGTTGTGTTTAGGATCGACGCATGGGGACTCTGGTTGGTACTAGCCCTCGCCGTTGTGACTCACGACGTCTCTGGGAGCTTGACTGGCTTCATCTTCCTTTCACTGCCCCTTGACTAGCTTCATCTTCCTTCCGCTGCACCTGCTAGTCTTATCGCCTCCACCATCATCGCCACTTCTGCTGCATCCTCCACTACATCTTTTGCTTAGTGGCATCATCGTTTGGGACATCTTTGTGGGTAGTGTCTATCTTCTTTACTTCGTCGCGGTCTTTTTGGGTCTGTGTCGGGTGATGCTTCTCTGAATTGTCAGGGTTGTAAGTTTGGTAAACAACTTCAACTTCTCTACCCTTCCAGTGAGTCAGTGTCACAGCGTCCTTTTGATCTTGTTCATTCTGATGTATGGGGTCCGGCTCCTTTCGTTTCGAAAGGAGGTCATCGATATTATATAATTTTTATTGATGACTTTTCTCACCACACATGGATATACTTTATATCATCTCATAGTGAGGTTTTATCCATCTATAAGACTTTTGCCACCATGGTTCATACTTAGTTTGATTCTTCTATTCGTGTCTTTCATGCTGACTCTATTGTGGAATACTTGTCAGGAGTCCTTCATGGTTTTCTTGCTGAGCAGGGCACTCTCTCACAGTTTTCTTGCCCTAGTGTTCATGCTGAGAATGGTGTGGCTGAACGAAAGCATCGTCATCTTCTTGAGACAGCTTGTGCTCTTATGCTTACTTCTGCTGTCCCACCCCACTTCTGGGCTGAGGCTGTTTCTACTGCCACTTTCTTGATTAACATTCAGCCTTCTTCTGCTCTTTAGGGTAGGAACCCAGATGAGCGTCTATGTGGCAAGACTCCTGACTATTCTAGTCTTTGCTTCTTTGGGTGTGTGTGCTATGTTCTTCTTGCCCCCTCGTGAGCGCATCAAGCTGACCGTTCAGTCCGTGGAGTGTGTTTTTTTGGGCTATAGCACTGAGCATAAGGGATATCATTGTTGGGATCCTGTTGGCCGACGGATGCGGGTTTCTCAGGACATCACTTTTGATGAGTCTTGTCCTTCTCCTTTCGCCACTCCAGCATCTCTTGTCGAGCCACTTTCTTTCTTGACTTTTCCTGCCACCCCCCATAATCACCACACCTCCATCACAGCCTTTGGCCTCTTCAGTGCCTCCTTCACCGTCTCCTTCGCCACCGCCACCCTCTCTAGAGGCTCCTCTTGGCCTTGGTCCTTCTTATCCTCTCTACTACACTCGTCGTCCACGAGTTAAGGATTCTTTTGGTGCACCATCTTCTTCTGATGGTTCATCTTCTTCGGCCTCTCTTTGGTATTCTCTTCATGATTGCTAGTCTATTCGGCCTCCTGCGCGCTTTTGTTTAGCGGCTCTTGTCGAACCGACTTCTTATCGTGATGCTGCTATTCATTAGGAGTGGCAGCATGCGATGGCAGAGGAGATTGCTGCCCTTGAGCGTACTAGCACGTGGGATCTTGTCCCTCTTCTCATGTGTGTTTCTCCTATTACGTGCAAGTGGGTCTATAAGGTTAAGACCCGCTCTGATGGTTCTCTTGAGTGCTACAAGGCTCGTCTTGTGGTACATGGTTTTTAGCAGGAGTATGGTCGTGATTATGATGAGACATTTGCTCCTGTGGCTCACATGACCACCGTTCGCACTTTTCTTGCTGTGACATCTGTTCAGGCATGATCCATCTCTTAGCTTGATGTTAAGAATGCATTTCTCAATGGTGAGCTGCGTGAAGAGGTTTATATGCAGCCACCACTGGGGTATTCTATTCCTGAGGGTATGCCCTCCTATCTTCAATCAAAAAAATGGTATGATTTGTCGCCTTCGCCGATCTCTTTACGGCCTCAAGCAAGCTCCTCGTGGCTGGTTTGATCAATTCTCTTCTGTTTTCACTACAGTTGGTTTATTTGCTAGTGCTCATGATCCTGCTCTCTTTATTCACACTTCGCCTCGTGGTCGGACGCTTCTCCTTTTATATGTTGATGATATGATCATTACTAGAGATGATTCTCGGTACATTACTTTTGTGAAGAAGTGTCTTAATGAGCAGTTTCTCACGCCTGATCTGGATCCTCTTCGCTACTTTCTTAGGGTTGAGGTTATTTCTACACCTAAGGGCTTCTATCTGTTCCAAGAAAAGTATATTCAGGATCTTCTTGATCGTGCTTCTCTTACTGATCAACACACCGCTGAGACTCCTATGAAGCTTAATGTTCATCTTCGACCCACTGATGGTGAGCCTCTTGCTGATTCTACTCGCTATCGTCACCTTATTGGGAGTCTTGTTTGTCTAGGTGTCACTCGTCCTGACATTTCATACCATGTGCATATCTTGAGTCAGTTTGTTTCTGCTCCTACTCAGCTCCACTATAGTCATCTTCTTCGTGTTCTACGATATATTTGTGGAACCATCACTCGTCGTCTGTTTTTCCCCCGCTCCAGCTCTTTACAGCTCTAGGCATATTCTGATGCCATCTAAGCTAGTGATCACTCTGATCGCCGGTCTCTCTCTGCTTATTGTGTTTTTCTTAGTAGTTCTCTCATTGCTTAGGAGACTAAGAAGCAGATAGCAGTTTCTCGTTCGAGTGCTGAGGTTGAGTTGCGAGCTATGGCTTTGTTGACTGCAGAGGTTACTTGGCTACGGTGGTTACTTGAGGATTTTTGGTGTTTCTATTTCAGCACCAACTCCTCTCTTGTCTGACAGTACAGAGGCTATTAGCATTGCTACTAATCTGGTGAAGCATGAGCTTACTAAGCATATTATTGTTGATGCTTCCTACATGCGGACACAGGTGTAGGATTAGGTTGTTGCTCTTCAGTATGTGCCTTCCGAACTTCAGTTGGTAGACTTCTTCACAAAGGCGCAGACCAGAGCCCATCACAGCTTCTATCTCTCTAAACTTCATGTTGTTGATCCACCATAAGTTTGAGGGGGGTGTTAGATATATATTATTTCCTGTGTCTTTTTACGTTGTATAAGGGGTTACCTGTATATATGCAATACCTATACTTGTATATATATTGGTTTATTGGTCTCATGATGAATACAAGTAATGTCCATAACAGAAACAAGCACCGATGGCATGGCATGCTAGGCTGAGAAAAAAATTACATGAGCTTGGGTTTCAGTCTTCAAAGGCAGGTACATCATTGTTCATCTTTAATAATGGTGGAGTAATCATCTATATGCTTATATATGTAGATGATATTATAATTGCAAGTTCATGTGTTAAGGCGTCAGACATATTGATTCAACAGTTTTCAACAGACTTTGCTGTAAAAAACCTTGGAAAACTGAGTTACTTTCTTGGTGTTGAGGCAACCTATGTTGACAAAGGTATGCTATTAACTCAACAAAAGTATATCAATGACTTGCTAAAGAGAGCTAATATGAGCAGCTGCAAGCCTGTGTCTGCGCCAATGACTACCTTAGAGAAACTTTCAGAGACTCAGGGTACTATACTATCTGAGAATGGGGTATTTCAGTATAGGAGCATAGTTGGTGCTTTACAGTATTTAACTCTGACAAGACCTGATATTTCCTTTGATGTCAACAAGGTTTGCCGGTTTATTCAGAGTCCCACAGATGTTCACTGGAATGCAGTAAAAAAGAATCTTGAGATATATCAGAGGGACATCTTCAGTCGGTCTACAAATTCAGAAATCATCTTCTATGATGCTGAGTGCCTTCTCTGATGCCGATTGGGTGGGGTGCCCTAATGATCAACGGTCAATAGGGGGATTTCTGTTTACCTTGGACCGAATTTGATCTCCTGGAGTGCTAGAAAGCAACCTACAATGTCTAGATCAAGCACTAACGCAGAATATAAGGCATTGGCCAATGCAACTACTGAGCTAGTTTGGCTTCAGTCAGTTCTAAAGGAGCTAGACGTCTTTCATTCTAGGGTGCCTTGTTTGTGGTGTGACAACCTTGGAGCAACCTATTTAACTGCCAATCCTATTTTCCATGCACGCACAAAACACACTGAAGTGGATTTTCATTTTGTTAGAGAGAGAGAGAGAGTCGCGCTTGGAGCATTGGAAATAAGGTCTGTCTCCGGCAGATCAAGTTGCAGACATTTTTACTAAGGCATTGCAAAATCAGGCATTTTTACCAAGGCATTGCAAAAGCAGACATTTGATCGTCTGATATATAGCTTGAATTTGGTGGCTGGTAGTCGACATTGAGGGGGGCTGTTAGAATATACCAATCCCTACATTCCCTGTATATTTGATTCTAACTACCAATGACAGAGCTTGAGCAAAATCTCAAGAGAGGTCAAAGATCAAAGCAAATTTAGAAGCACACTACTCACTACTAGCTGCATGCCCTGCGTGGCGCACAGGCTTAGCTCTCCAGCCGTCAGTTGCGCATCTGCTGTCACTGCAGGGCCCAGCCGTGTATGGCTGCAACGCACCAGTACCTCGTCTGCTGCTTTCATGCTTCGCCGCCACATGATTAAAGTAGTTGTATCGTTAAGTAATATCGTAACTAGTAGCAGGCAGCAACAATGGGCCTTGTGAATGGATATGACCTAACAAAATTGAACCGGTTATGGACTGCATACATACTATTAATTTTTTTTCTTCTGAATGTGTGTGTGTGTGGGGGGGCGTTGGGCACGGCGTCCCTGCTAACTACCATATCTGTACTTGTCGTTGTCGCTAAGGGTACTGTATCATATCCAACACACGGTTTATGTTTTCGTTTTCTTTCTTGTGTTGTACGTCGATCTAGAGACCACATTGTAATCCTTTTGAGTATAAATACATAACCTGAGAACCCGAGAGAATTATCTCGGCCAACACAATTTTTACAGCACTCTAGTGACTACATACCTGCTATATAGAAGCCGGTGTAGGGAAAAGCATTGATCAAATTGCTCGTCTCATACACTTTCTTGTACTGCATTGACTTGAGCTGGATCATGGAGACGCCGATCACCGTCGCTATGAAAATGACACTGCCATCCTCGGAAATCCCGATTATCTCAAACACTAGGTCTTCAGGTGGTATGTCCCTTTCCATTGTGAGGAATTTGCCCAGTTCCCTTACCTTGTACCGTAGTACCCATGCCCCATTGCCGTCGCAACCGGTCACCCTCGACCAGAAATGGATGCTAGTTCCTCGATCGCACACCAGCAAGGCCGAGACCGCCATCCTCTGTCGTCATGACATGGATATCATCGTCATATGAGTTGAAGAACACATGCCGTGGCTCCTTAATCACAGCTAAACTCCTCCCTTCCAAATCGAACTCAAGAATTTCATTTTGATCTAATAACCAATACATGGCATTCCCTACAAGAGCGGGAGGCATCGTATGGATGCAAGATGGGGTGGTTATTGAGATTGCATCACACCATATGCCGGTTTGCGAAGAGTACACGCAGGCCTTAGATGTGAAGATTTCCTCATGATCGGTGGACACATAGACAGAAACAAATGGGCATGAGTGGCAATTACCATGGTGCTTGTGGTTCGCCGCACAAAGCACCGTCGCGTTAAAGAACTCACCGTCGAATTCCAAGGGCATGGGCACGTAGCACTCTTCTCCGGTTGTCGGGTCCCAAATGAGGAGCTCCAACAAACCCAGGTTGGAGAAGAGGACACGGCCATGGCGGCAGTGAAGAACCTGCCAAGGGTGGTTCGATGGTAGAAAGAATGCTGGTGCAACTGTGGTGGGGATGTAGTCCGGAAAGCGGGTTATGTTGGGGAAGAAACCAAGGATGGAAGGTAGGGGTGCAAGTGGGGCGGACCACTTCGCTAAGCCGCAAGTAGCTCAACAGGCAGCGCACGGGGGCACGGGCTGTTCGCAGCCCGTCCCACTTGCACCACTATTGGGAGGGGTGTGGTGGTCAAAAAAAAATTGAGAAAGGAATCGAGGGCTGTGGATGAGGCCACACCAGTGCTTGCACACGAGGGAGGCTAGAAGGAGGCATAAGGGCTCCGGCGGGAGGCAGAGGAAGATCTCTGCAAGGATATCAACCGACAGGTGGTGCACTGAGGACGACGACGACCGTTTGTTGCCAGCCATCTCACTCTTCTGGATCAAAGAGGTGTCTTCTCTTATCCCCCTGTAGGATCGTATAGCACAATCAAAGGGGGGTGAATGATTGTACCGATTTGTCCTCCTAAATTCAACCGTTCTCCCGTGCGCTGGTCCTCTCACGACCTCCTCGAGAACCTCTTCAGGACCTCCTCGAAGACCTTTTCAAAGAAGACCTCTCACGCACAGCTTGAACAAAAACAATCCTGAGACAATGTCGAATAGATCTGATCTCTTATTTCTCAATATTATTCTGTGTCTACAAAGTGCTCTATAAGCATCCCTCAAAGCTTTCAACCGAAAAACCTCTTTAGCTCTACCGCAAAAGCTACGTAACAAAGCCACCCGTAACAGCCACGGGAAAACACTTCCCTTCTGCCTCATTTTATAGGCAAAGTCTAATTCATATCCTCAATGACTCGGACACGGAATCCTATCTCTTCCGAGAATCAAAGGACCTGAAACCCTTCCAAACACGGGTTTTCCAATATCTCTAAACCTTCCAGATATGGTACACCTTCCATATCTCCTACCACGTCGTAAGCCTTCAAGACTGCACCTCCTGAAGCTTCTCCATGTATCAGCATCCACTTTTGATCTCCATGTGCTCCAGCGTAAGCTCGACCACCTCGTGATATCCTCGACCACCTGAACCTCAGATTTCCCTATCCTAGTCCGAGCCCTCCTTGTCATCGACCATGGTCGTCTTTACGCTCAACCTGCAGATGCAAAGACCAAAGAACATATCCGAGCACAAGTTCTCCAACTTGACCAATATTAGTTCACACACGCATAACACACTTTCAATCATCAATAAACATTAACCATATCAACCTTGAAGTCTACGATCACTTCAACAAGGTCCGCGACCAGTTCCAGTAGGTCTACGACCACCTCCAAGACGTCCAAGACGCGTCTCGATCGATTCCAAAGCAAGTCTACGACCACTCACCTGCCCCGTAGCACTCGAAGCATACAATAATTGGGATGAATATGGTGGTCTTGTGAAGACCTCCGGGGAGGTCCTACAAGACCTCGTGAAAGACCTCCTGAGAGGTCCTAGAAGACCTCGTGAGTGGTCCTGGGAAACCTCCTGAAAGACCTCTTGGGAGGTCTTGGATAACCTCCACAAAGATTTCTTCGAAGGTCTTGTGAAGACCTCGTGGGAGGTCCTATGAAGACCTCCGGGTGGTCTTGAGAAGACATTAGTTTTGCAAAGACAACCCTCTTGTCCTTTTTGCAAAGACCACCTCCTTGCTACAGTACCCGCGATGAGCAGTATCGGAGCTGCAGTACTCGAAAGACCTCCTTACAATAGTAACTGGAAGACCACCTTACTACAGTACTTGGAAGACCTCCTCGCTATAGTACTTGATGAACAGTACTATAGCTACAGTACCTGGAAGACCACTTTGCTACAGTACCTAGAAGACCTCCTTGCTACAGTACCTCGGAATGACAGTGCCTCAGAAGACCTCCTCGCGACAGTGCTCGTGATGAACAGTACTCGGAGCTACAATACTCGAAGGACCTCTTCACCGGGGGAGGTCCTAGACGGTTCAGATAGCTCCAGGGAGAGGTCCTGTGCGGTCCAGATTGATCCACGTTGGTGCTCCAGGGGAGGTCCTAGATGGACCAGATTGATCCCGGGGAGGTCCTAGATGATCACGGTTGATCCTCGTTGATGCTCTTGAGGGAGGACCTAGATGGTCCAGATTGATGCGCGTTGGTTCTCCTAAGGGAGGACCTGGATAGTCCAGATTGATGCACGTTGGTTCTCCTGGGTGAGGTCCTGGATGGATCAGATTGATGCCGGGGGAGGTCCTGAATGGCCCTGATGAGTCCACGCGAGTCCTCCCGAGGAGGACCTCGAAGACCTCCTGTGATGGTCAAGGAGAAGCTCTAGGGTGGTCGTGAAGACCTCTGGGGAGGTCTTGGAAGACATTAAACCAACCACCCAAAAGGAACAACCGAAACTTCCACAACCGCGAATTCCAAGCAATCCAAAAGTCAATTATTCATCAGCAAAAACCGTGACAAGGCCACATGGTCTAACAATCTCCCCCTTGATGAATACATTGACAACACTTCAAAATAGAGAGAAGAATTTGCGGAAAGAAGGTTTCAAAAATTCAAGAACTACAAGGCATCAAATCGAGAAACTCAAACTCCCCCTCAACACGAGCACAAATTCAATTTTATTTCTCCATCTTTCTCCCCCTTTGGCAATGTACTCAGCAAGAACTTCCAAGAGAGAAGACATCAGAGAGAAAGTAAGGAGAGTAAAAAGCAAGAAGCTGTGCCAATTTTTCAAATCAATTGAATAGATTAACCAAGCCATCTTTTTTAGTAGAGCTTAACAGGATCATATAAAAACATGTATCATGTAGCAAAGTCGAAACAAGTTTGTAGAATGATTAAGCAGTTTTATTTCAATGACATGGCATCTCAAACAATGACTAAAACGATTATAAGACCACAAAGAGATATCACGATGAAAAGTTAAAGCCTAATAGTGAGGCAAATGTTAAATCTAGATGAGCTATCAGTCTCATATTAACACCCTATTGCTTCACATTCAAATCTTATGCATGTGGCATGCTTGTAGCATACTTCTTTTTAAGGTGGCATACTTGAAGCATACTTCTTTTCACTAGTGGCATGCTTGAGGCATACTTATTTTTATTTGAGCACTTTTGTGTGCATATTTTTTTTAATACATAGATATGTATGGCATGCTTGAAGCATACATCTTTTCAAATGTCTCTTTCTCATTTTTTTTATAACATGCCAAAATGAGTGAGCATCACAGGATTGCAATGAGAGACATACTTGCTTCAAATCCATGATTAAAAATAAGACTCACAAACAAGCTCATCATTTTCAACGAACATCACCAAGTGATAACAATAATCAATCTAGTCAAAGTTTTTCAGCCATGTCATGCTTTAGTTCTAATGTAGCAAATTAATTATAACCAGTCAAGATCAAAGCTATACAGCACATGAATAAATATGAAAAGAAAGCTCTACAACTCATTTGATTTCAATGACTTGGACTTGATGATCTGTTTGACAAGGCAAAGCTTCTGACCCTTTAAACCCAAACTCCCCCTCAGAATAAGCTCATAGGATGCAACACACCCAATTCACTTCGCAAAAGAACAAACCGAGCAGTATCAAGTGGTTTTGTGAAAATATCAGCAACTTGAGACTCTGTATCAATAAAATTCAAAACAACATCTCCCTTTTCAACATGATCTCTCATAAAATGATATCGAATATCAATGTGTTTGGTTCTTGAATGTTGCACAGGATTTTTAGCAATACAAATAGTACTAGTGTTATCACAGAAAAGTGGAACACTATCCAAAATTAAGCCAAACTCCTTAAGAGTGGAAGTCATCTAAAGCAATTGAGAGCAACAAGAAGCGGCAGCAATATATTCAGCCTCAGTTGTGGAAAGAGCAACAGAAAATTATTTTCTAGAAGCCCAAGACACAAGAGATGTGCCTAAGAAGTGACAAGTGCCAGAAGTGCTCTTCCTATCAATTCTACAACCCCCAAAATCAGCATCTGAGAAAGCTCTAAGGGTAAGGCATGATGAAGAAGAATACCACAAACCAAATTCCAAAGTTGACTGAAGATACCTGAAGATTAGTTTAACTACTTAACGATGTGAAGCACGTGGGGAAGCTTGAAAACGAGCACATAGACATACAGCAAAGTGGATGTCTGGCCTTGAAGCAGTGAGATACAGAAGTGAACCAATCATGCTTCTGTACTCCTTTTGATCAACAGACTCACCATCCTCGTTAGGGTCTAACACTGCAGTGGATCCCATTGGTGTGGAGACTGGTTTGCTTGTCCCCATGTCAAAGCGACAAAGGAGATCCTTGGTGTATTTGGTTTGATGAACAAATATACCCTTCTTTGATTGCTTGATCTGAAAACCTAGGTAGAACGTGAGTTCTTCCATCATGCTCATCTTAAATTCTCTGCTCATAATATCTAAAAACTTTGAAACAAGAGCATGAGAGGAACCACCAAAGATGATATCATCCACATAAATCTGAACAAGTAAAAGATCACTGCCATGCGTGAGTGTAAACAAAGTTTTATCTACCTTGCCCATTTGAAAGTCATTTTTAAGCAAATATGATTTAAGTCTATCATACCATGTTCTTGGAGCTTGCTTTAAACCATATAAAGCTTTGGACAGTTTGTAGACATGATCAGGAAATTTTGTATTTTCAAACCCAGGCGGTTGTCTTACATAGACTTCTTCCTCAATATAGCCATTAAGGAAGGCACTCTTAACATCCATTTGATACAACCTGAAACCTTTAGAAGCAGCAAAAGCTAAAAAAATTCTGATGGCTTCTAAACGAGCAACAGGTGCAAAAGTTTCACCAAAATCAAGACCTTCCACCTGGGTAAAACCCTGAACCACAAGTCTTGCCTTATTTCGAACAACAATATCATCCTCACTTTGTTTATTCTTAAAAACCCATTTAGTTCCAATAACATTATGACCAAGAGGAGGTGAGACTAAGGTCCAGACTTTGTTGCGCTCAAAATTTTCTAATTCCTCATGCATAGCATTGATCCATGACTCATCAGATAAAGCGTGATTTACATCTTGGTGTTCAAAAGAGGATACAAAAGCAGCATGAGCATATGAGGCATTGGAGTTATACCTGTTGCGAAGAACTCTCTCATCTAACTCACCAATCATTTCTTCAGGAGGATGACGCCGTTGAATATGCCGAGGAGCCTGTGAATTCGTTGGTGACAAAGGTGTAGCCGTAGTGGCCTCTACCTCATTGGAGGTAGGAGCAGAGCCACTAGGTGTAGACTTCACTAGTGTAGTATGAATCGGGGTAATCCTTTCATTGTCGTTTGAATCATAGAAGATGTTTTCAGGTGCTTTATTTCCCTGTAAACATGCAATGTCGGTTCTAATACCTGGACTAGCCTCATCAAAGGTGACCTCGCAGGTCTCAGTAATTTTGTTTGTTTCTAAATTGAGTACACGATAACCTCGAGTGTGAGCTAGATATCTAAGAAAAATATCATCTGAGGATCTAGATTCAAATTTATCAAGATTTCCATGTTTAAGAATAAAACACTGACACCCAAACACCCTCAAATGATAAACCTTAGGAGAATGACCAAAGCGAAGTTCATAAGAGGTCTTATGCAATTTAGCATGCAAAAATACTCTATTTGAAATATAGCAAGCACTAGAAATAGCTTCAGACCAATACTCCCTGGGTGTAGCATGATCATTCAACATTGTTCTTGCCATCTCAACCAAGGTTCTATTCTTACGCTCCACAACACCATTCTGTTGAGGCATACGAGCTGAAGAGAATTGATGATCTAAACATTTTTTAGTACAAAAAGAAGCAAATAATGTATTCTTGAATTCAGTTCCATTATCATTTCTAATTGCTCTAAGTGCTCCTGGGAGTTCAGTGGCAAGTCTAAGGACAAGCTCTCTGAAGTGATCAAAAACTTCATCCTTAGATGCCATGAGAAAGACCCAAGAGTATCTAGAGTAATCATCAAAAATAACAAGAACATACCATTTACCTCCAACTGACTGAACTCTAGTAGGACCTACAGTGTCCATGTGCAACAATTGACAAGGTGCATCAGTTATGACAAGAGAGAGAGAGGAGGATGAGATGCTGAAACCATCTTACCATGCCGATAGGGAGAACACACAAAATTCACTGATCTTTCAATTTTAAGATTAGGCAAACCTCTAACAAGATTCAAATTACTGATACGAGCAAGATGATCAAAACCAATATGACCTAGTCTTCGATGCGATTGAAACAAATCCTTGGAATCAGATGAAACAAGACACCTAAGCTTAGATGAAGAGGAGTATGCAAAATCACCTTTAAACAAACGACCAACTCGAGCAATCTTACATACTAGATCACCAGATACATCTAAAATGCAGCAAGAATGTTTTTTAAAGCTTACCTCAAGATTGTCATCAATCAACTGTGAAATCAAAAGCGGATTGTAACTCAACTTACTGACAAGAGCCACATCTTTTAAAATGAACTTGTCGTTGATGTGCACAGTACCTCTTGCAAGAACTCGTCCTTGCGCATTGCCCCCAAAAGTGATCATCTCATCACCGGTGGCATGAGTGAGGGAAGAGAACCAACGTGAGTCTCCAGTCATGTGACGGGAGCAACCGGAGTCAATGAACCATATGTTCTCCTTCCCCTTGCGACGAGCCTATAAAGCACGAACAATCGTCGGTATCTTAGTACTAGGGTTAGCAAATAGGGATTTAGGTAACCAGTAATGAGACACTCGACGAACAGGAGCAACAGCAGACAAATACAAAGGATTGTTAGATTCGGTGCATTGTTGGTCAAACCACCGTTTAAGTGCTGGTCTAACCACTATCCTGTCTGACCGTGTGAAGGGTTCTGGTCTGACTGGTCCTGTCACAAAAAACTCCCAAACCTGCAGAATGGGACATCCTTCTTAACATGTCTCTCTTTTCTTTCTTTGCTTTCCGAAAATAGTATTGAACCAAATGACCCTCTCTACCACAATGAGTGCAATGATACTTAAATTTATGAGAAGTTGTATCTCTTGCCTTTACAGCACTCACTTTGGTAGATGAGTTTGTTGTAACACCAGCAGATTTAAAAACAATTTATTTTGGTTCAGGTTGTACTGCAAATTTTCCAGCTTCAAGAAGCTTAACAATCTTAGGAGGATTATTCTTAGCATGCTCAACAAAGTTAAATCCTAGACCATGATGTTTAACACTAACTTTTGACTTGTCTAGGATCATATTCAAAATTTTCTTACCAAAAGAAAATCTCTCTAATGTGTCCTTAAGATACTCATTTACTTTAACTAGAGTAGGACAAGATGTGCATTTAACAAATTCATTCACAATTTTCTTAGAAGCACTAGACTGAGTCAACCTTTCTTTTTCAGCAAAATCAGTGAGTTGTCTAGTCAAAGCTTCAATTTCTATTGTGAGTTTAGGACAATTAGAGCAAGAAGTTATCTTATGATAAAGCATCTGTTGAATTGTTTCTTGAGAAGAATTAAGTCTAGCTTCTAGCAATCCACAATTAGAGCAAGTTTTAGTTTGAGCATTTAACATACTTGACTCTAAACAAGTGGGTGCACTGAACTTGAGCTTTTCAATTTCAGAAGTTAAGCTTTCAACAAGACCATTATTTTCTTTCAATTTCTTTTTGGTCTTTTTTAATTCAATAGCAAGTTTAATCAAACCATCTTCAAGTTCATCATAGGATGGTCTTACCTCATTAGGATCACTGTCATCTTCGTTGTCGTCGCTATTTCTTGCCATAAAGCACATCCCCGTGAAGTCATCGTTGTCATTCTTCTTATCTTTAGGATCATTATTGTCGTGGTTGTCGTCGTCACAGCTCTCATATTCCACATCACTCAAACCAAGTTGCTCAATAGCCGAAAGAACCTTTTCATCAAATTTTCAACAAAAATTTTCACCCTTAGTGTTACTGTTCTTGGATGACCGACCATGGTAGTTCTTTTCTTCTCTGATCACCTTTCCTTTAAACTTGGGACATTCATCCTTAATGTGACCTGGCTCGCCACATTCATAGCACTTGATCGAATTTGAGAAGCCTCCTCGCTTCATCATTCCTCATGTTGTTGAGTGCCTTGTATACTCGTGAGGAGATCAATACCAAGTCCTCTTTAGGGAGTTGTTCAAGCTGTTCATCTGAAAAAAAAAGACAAGGCAGACACAAGAAAAGAGCTCACAGAAGCAACCTACATGGGATTAATCACAAGTGCTAAAGATGAAGATTTATCAGTCTTGGATGGCACAACTTCCATCTCATAGGTTTTCAATCTAGAATAAAGATCATCCATGGTTAAAGTATCTAGATCGATAGTTTGATTGATCGTTGTGACAACAACAACCACTCAGAACCTAAATATCTCAAAATTTTAGATGCATTATCTTCATCAATAGGAATAACATCAACGCCACGCAAACTACTCAGTATCTTCTCAAAGCGAGCAAAAAGATCATCAATAGATTCACTAGATTTCATACCAAAATCAGAATACTCTTTTTGATAAAGATTCTTACACACTTTCTTGATTTTAGTGGTTCCTTCATGATAATCGCAAAGAGTTTTCCATATCAAGTGGGCAGAATTAATATGAGCTACGCGATCAAATTCTTTGTGAGAAATCCCTTGAAACAACAAGTTACGAGCTTGAGCATTCAGATCAACATCTGTTTTATTTAGATTAGTAACAGTAGCAGGAACCACATAAGGACTAGAAACCTTATTCCAAACATCATTACCTTGAGCCTCAATGTAAGCTTGCATACGATACTTTCAAAAAGCAAAATCAGTACCTTATAGCATGGGAGGTCGATTCACATACCTCTCTGACGCCATAGCAACCTCGCTCTGATACCACTTGTAGGATCATATAGCACAATCAGAGAGGGCTAAATGATTGTACCGATTTGTCCTGCTAAACTCAACCGTTCTCCCGTGTGCTGGTCCTCTCACGACCTCCTCGAGAACCTCTTCGAGGACCTCCTCGAAGACCTCTTCGAAGAAGACCTCTCACGCATAGCTTGAACAAAAACAATCCTGAGACAATGTCTAATAGATCTGATATCTTATTTCTCAATATTGTTCTGTGTCTACAAAGTGCTCTACAAGCACCTTTCAAAGCTTTTAACCGAAAAACCACTTTAGCTCTACCGCAAAAGCTACGTAACAAAGCCACCCGTAACAGCCACGGGAAAACACTTCCCTTCTGCCTCCTTTTATAGGCAAAGTCTAATTCGTATCCTTAACGACACGGACACGGAATCCTATCTCTTCCCAGAATCAAGGGACCCGAAACCCTTCCAAACACGGGTTTTCCAATATCTCTAAACCTTCCAGATATGGTACACCTTCCATATATCCTACCACGTCGTAAGCCTTCAGGACTGTACCTCCCGAAACTTCTCCGTGCATCAGCATCCACTTTTGATCTCCACGTGCTCCAGCGTAAGCTCGACCACCTCGTGATATCCTCGACCACCTGAACCTTAGATTTCCCTATCCTAGTCCGAGCCCTCCTTGTCATCGACCATGGTCGTCTTTACGCTCAACCAGCAGATGCAAAGACCAAAGAACATATCCGAGCACAAGTTCTCCAACTTGACCAATATTAGTTCACACACGCATAACACACTTTCAATCATCAATAAACATTAACCATGTCAACCTTGAAGTCTACGATCACTTCAACAAGGTCCGCGACTAGTTCCAGTAGGTCTACGACCACCTCCAAGACGTCCAAGACGTCTACGATCAGTTCCAGCAAGTCTACGACCACTCACCTGCCCCGTAGCACTCGAAGCATACAATAATTGGGATGAATAGGGTGGTCTTGTGAAGACCTCCGAGGAGGTCCTACAAGACCTCGTGAAAGACCTCCTGAGAGGTCTTGGAAGACCTCGTGAGTGATCCTGGGAAACCTCCTGAAAGACCTCTTGGGAGGTCTTGGATAACCTCCACAAAGACCTCTTGAAAGGTCTTGTGAAGACCTCGTGGGAGGTCCTGTGAAGACCTCCGGGTGGTCTTGAGAAGACGTCTGTTTTGCAAAGACAACCCTCTTGTCCTTTTTGTAAAGACCACCTCCTTTCTACAGTACCCGTGATGAGCAGTATCGGAGCTGCAGTACTCGAAAGACCTCCTTGCAATAGTAACTGGAAGACCACCTTGCTATAGTATCTGAAAGACCTCCTTGCTACAGTACTTAACGAACAGTACTAGAGCTACAGTACTTGGAATACTACCTTGCTGCAGTACCTGAAAGACCTCATCGCTATAGTAACTCTGAAGACCTCCTCGCTATAGTACCTCAGAATGAATAGTGTCTCGAAAGACCTCCTCGCGACAGTGCTTGTGATGAACAGTACTCGAAGGACCTCTTCACCGAGGGAGGTCCTGGACGGTTCAGATAGCTTCAGGGAGAGGTCATGTGTGGTCCAGATTGATCCATGTTAGTGCTCCAGGGGAGGTCCTAGATGGACCAGATTGATCCCAGGGAGGTCCTGGATGATCACGATTGGACGGTCCAGATTGATGCGCGTTGGTTCTCCTGTGGGAGGTCTTGGATGGACTAGATTGATGCTATGGGAGGTCCTGAATGGCCCTGATGAGTCCACGCGAGTCTTCCCGAGGAGGACCTCGAATACCTCCTGTGATGATCGAGGAGAAGTTCTGGGGTGGTCGTGAAGACCTCTAGGAAGGTCTTGGAAAACATTAAACCAACCAACCAAAAGGAACAACCGAAACTTCCACAACTGCAAATTCTAAGCAACCCAAAAATCAATTATTTATCAACAAAAACCGTAACAAGGCCGCATAGTCTAAGACCCCCCCCCCCCCCGACTTCCCAATGTTTCGAGATTGCCGAAAGAGGCTAGACTTAAAATTACGAATTGCCGGCTAAGAAAATAGGGTGGAAGGAGAGGGTGTATGTGATGGGTATTGAAAGGATGCATATTACCATCGCAAAAAAAAAAAAGATATACATTGGGTGTAGCAACTTCTTAAAGTACCTTTTTATGAATTCACAATATCATCACTGGAAAGTGCTGCACGCACGAAACTGTTTAGCAATTTGTCATAACTTGGCTGACACGTGGGCCGATCTTTTGGCAGGCCGGCCCACTTATCAGTGACGGCATGTAAATCTTCCATAAGAATAAATGTCGTACGCGTAACAGCATTCTAACACAGTGCATTACCTAACTGAGAACTACATTGCCTTTAGGGCACGTAAAATTGTACATACGGTGGTTATCTGTAGTACTCTTTATATAATATAGACAGAACTAAAGACAATAAGTTATCTTTAAGTTGACTTTATAATTTCTATAGATGATATTGATACAACAATAAAATATTGTCTACAAATACCTTATGGACTATCTATTATATGTCAAATGGCTTATTTCTCTCTCTTTGTTTTCTCTTATCTACATCATCAAAAATCTTATGTAACAAGGATTACAGACGGCTGATGTCACCACTGTAGCTCCATGCATGTGGACCCACTAGTGACACGTAGTTCATCACATACTCCACTTGCACACAATCGAAGGTGTACATTTTGCAACTTTTTCTCCGTCCAAAACTACACATCCATCCCTATCTACCCTTACTCTCTTCACACAATTACACAATGCAATTCCAAACAAAGTCCACCACTTTTAGCATGTTGGACTGAAGCATAGTACATCATTGTTCTAGTAAATTTTCAGAACCTTGAGCTCAAACTAATGTCTTTCCAGAAAACAAAACATTGTGAGCTCCAGCATTATTATAAAGCGACATTTTGTTAGCATAAAAAGGTGTACTTAAAGTTCCAAAGAGGGTACACATCCAATTGGGAAATAAGCATCCAGTGAGTCGGCATATATAATACGTGCATCACACCATTCCATCCATTTGTCACTTGTCAGTGTGGAATGCAAATGATCATCAGGGAAGAGATAAGGACGATCTTGCAAAAGATGGTGCTAGCTTCTAGATGGTTCTTATTTTGTTCTGCACGCAACACACGTCACCCAGCAAGTTCCAACTGGTCAGTTACATATAATGCCAGCAGCCCCAGGATGGAAACCTACAAATCTAGACAGCTCACTAAAAAAAAAGTTCACACGGAGCTAGTACTTACTCACCTAATGACACATGAAAATGGCAGTTGACTCCATGATGCTGCACACGGGCTGCGACATTGTGTCAGCATAACTGATGCGACCATGACCACTAATCATGTTTCTCAGAATTTTCTGAGAATAAAAAGCGAAGAATGTCACGTATCAAGCTGGTATGTGTGTGGTGCATGCGAGCCAGGAGGTTGGCACGGAGCATGAGAAAGCAATGCATACGATGTGTGCGCGACATGCAGAGCCGATGCAGGCATACGTGCATGAGACTTGTGGCAGAGTGCAACCAGGAGATCGGGTCCCTAACCAATTTGGTTCTTATTTTGGGTGGTTTGGCATACATGCAGCAGGAATCCATGTTGCACACGTTTCCTACCAAGAGATCAATTCGGACTATTTGGAAATTGGCGAGAGGTTAGGTAAGGTATTCAATTCGGTTGGTATTAGCTGGAAAGAGTTTTCCTCGGATATGTATTCAAAGGAAAGATTAGGAGATAAAAGGAAGGGGCGGCAGCTACAATCCCTAAACATCCGCAAGGACACCAACATAATCTCTTACGTTGGCCATAACAACATAGGTCCAACATAGGTCCGGTATGTGTGAATTTTGCCTACGCAATTTCCTTTCTTTACGTGTCTAAGATGCGGTCCACCATCAAGCCGGCGTGACAACCAAGTTAAAGCGGCATATCTAGTATTGTTGAGTCAGTTTGCATTAGTTAATTCTATGTTTAATTGGTTCAGAGATGTAAAAAGAACTAAAGCACTAGTTTAAGTTAGAAACATTAAGTCGTATGATTTAGGAAGTTTATATTAGAGTCCAGATTGAACATGTTAATTTTGTACGTGGGTGAGAGTTCTAATCGTCCTTAATGCTTTAGTGCGTGTGTTGGCTATATAAGCCTATGGGGTGTACCTAATGTAAAGGGAGCATAGTTGAATTATGAATTGAAAACACACATGTATTTCGGTCGTGTGCTGTTAGGGTTTATCCATGTGTATCGTGTGTTTAGGTTTTTATATATAGGATTTGTGAGAGTTAGTGCAGATTAAGGGCGTGTTGTTCTTGAGATTATCCATAGAATATATATGATTCAATTTTCTAATTCGTGATTAATCCATTGTTTATGGTTTTGAAGGCCACGGCTGATCGCTTGTAGTTCAGTTCTTGCTGATCTAGTGCGATTGAACCACGTTACCAACTCGTTTCTTACGCTACGAAAGTCGTGTTGCTGCATGAAAGTTATCGTGTTATTATACTACCGTAGGAGTGTTATCCCACGAAAGACATCGTATTACTCACTTTTGTCATTGTTCCACTGCAAAAGATCGGACAAGAGATTTGATCAGCATCAATAACAACCTTGTGTCTGTGCCCTCGTTTTGTAATTACGAAGTTCACTGACATGCTTTTCTTTTAAAAAGAAAGGTTCAGTGGCACGCTGGGTTGGGCAAAAGAGGACCCGGTATAGGAAGCTAACTTGGGGCCTAACAGCCCCATTAGACTTGGGCCGATAACCATTTTTCCATTTTTAGTGTAAAAGGGAGAGGCCCGGCCCAACAATCCCCGAGAATCTAATGGGCCAGGTCTGGGCCTAGATGGTGGGGCCCAGATCAAGCAGTAGTGGAACATGCTCGGGCATTTTCACCTGGGAACGTGCCTCCCCACCCTAACTAAGAAGGTGTCCAATATTTCTTATAAAGAGCGTAGTTTCATTTATATTGTCAGAGGAAAAAATCCATACAAGTACTATGGATGTCAGGAGTGGCAGTGGGTGACAAGAAATTTAGATGCTATACTCAAAATTTGAAAATTGGTTGCTTGGAGAGAACCTAACTAGTGAATTTTTATTCTATATGTAGCATAAACCTTTGACTTCCTATTTGTGTATACTAGTCATCAACTGGCTTTACTTTGGAATTTCAGTTGTGAAACTTGAATATTTCAATTTCAAAATTTTATTTTATTTTTAAAGTTCTATTTATGAACTGATATACATTAGGATTAATGTTTTTAAAAATAATTCCAAATTTATATATTTTTGGATACTTTTGTTTTATCTAATTCAAGACATTATAACAACTATTATTGCATTGGTATTTTAGATTTTTTTATCCAACTAATTGTGAATATACATACTACCTTTGTTTCCAAATAGATGTTGTTTTAGACACGGACATGGCCTCTAATGCACAACGTTGATTATTTTTAATTACATATTATTAAAAAAAGCATAAAAATATACCATCTGAAAGTATTTTTTATTACAAATATACTAATATCATTTCTTAAAAGTTTTACTACAGATATTCTAATATAAGAGAGTGCATGTTTTTTATTTTGATTGCGTTGGAATTTATACCTCATTTATTAATAGTTGTATCTATAAAGAAATTTTTTTAAGGATAGAGAAATATATAGTTGTAGCATCTAAATTTTACTAAAATGATCTTTTACCTTAATGATGGCACTAATTCTTCAGCACGATAACACTGAGGCCACACCGGCATTAAAAGAAAAGAAAATCGGAGAGATTGTTTTACATAAGGAAAGCTAGAAGGTCTAAACGGATTATATGCATCCGATTTGGATTGCAAATAGCTTCAACCTTTTTGTTTGTATCCCTAGCGGTTATTGTATTGAATCCAAGCCCTGTTATATCTATTTAAGAAATTGGATGGATGATTTTTTTTTCTTTTTCTCCGATTAATATGTTGATCTCTAGCTATTGGTTTGTTTTTTCTTATTAATGTGGTAATACCTAGCTTTTTTCCCTCATATATATATGATTAACTTATGGGCTTTTAGGAGAGCTCAAATTAGTATAGAGATATAGGTAATCCAAAAAAACTAATTACTTTTAATTCCTCAAAAACTAATAATAATCACACATATAGTGGCAATCGGATTCTGTAGCTTACGTGATTCCTTGTACGTGAGTTTTCTTTGATAATCCAAATTGATATGGTAAATGTTGAGTATATAAGTATTTTTCGAAGTACTTTAATCCAGAAATTTACTAGATAAAATATGAAAAATACTCTAGCTATTTTCACAAAGCAGGTAACTAAGAACACTATAGTTATACCAGATTCTAGAAGAACAGAATCTAGCATTCCTATCTCAGTATTCAAGACAACAACAGATAATAAAGCAAACCAAGTAACAAAAGAGATATAGGCATACCTAGATTCAGTGAAAGAAGAAGATGCAGCAGTGTTCCTGATGAGGACGTCGTTCGTCATGATGTAGTAGTAGTAGTCGTGCAATTAGTGTAGAACGTAACAGACAGTTGTAGTCGCGCAGTTGATGTAGACGTAGCAGCGAGCAGTCGCACAAACACTCCCCAAAAACCTTATTCGTCCTCGCTCGTGTAAGCCTTCGAGGATGAGGGTTCCGAGGTTACTCTCCGGTGCTTGCCGTATCTGGCGCCTCGGGATGGAGATAGCCAGAGACAACAACAAAGACTGTGGAATTCTGTATTGTGAAAAACAACCAGAAGAAGCAGAATTCTGTTCTTTTTATAGCCAAAAACTCAGAGTCCAAAGGCCAACAATCGCCAGAAACCAAAGGCCAACAGTCGCTAGAAGTCCAAAGGCCAACAATCACCATCAAGGACTAGAAGTCCAAAGGCCAACAGTCACCATCAAGGACTAGAACTCTGTTCTTTTTAATGGCCAAAAACAAAGAGACCAGAGACCAACGGTTGCCATTGATTCGTCATCAATTACGAGTCAGTGCGTTTCAATTTTCGAATAGATAAAGAAAATCGCGCTTGCACCTGACACGCCTACGTGCGCAAGATGCGCACGCGCACGCACGGCTCGGCGGCGGGCGGCGGCAGCAGCCAAGCGCAGTGTTGGCTCTCTCCAATTCCACAAGAGGGGCTACCACGTTCCACCTTATAAACTAGTGTAACTCCCCTTCATCTATCCATGTGGGACTAAACAGTTTAGCACATGCACATGGGCCTTTGAGATTTACCAGGAATTAATTAGAATATAATATTTGGGCCTAGCCCATATTAATTCCAACAATCCCCCACCAGATCTCAAGGGCACATGTCAAATGCCTTGATCCACAGTATTATTTTAATATACCAATGTTTTGATGGAGACCGGTTAAGGTTGAACATCTACCTAGAACAGAAGTTACACTTATCCACAACTGCACAATGGACTAAGCCTTGAATTGACAGTTTTGTGTGAATAAGTTTCACTTAAGTCCTTAACTGATACTAGGCTGTTAGGCATCCTCGCGGGTTGGAGCATATAAGTCATACTCCTGGCCTATTCATGAGCTTCCTAGAAATTACCCTATTTTATAGACTGTGACTAGCAGTCGGGCTCATATAGGTGTGTTCTTTCAAGACTACTCTGTAGGACAACATCTTTGTTTTAACAAGCCACAGAACATATTAAGATAAAAATCAACCTGCCATACAGATTTAGGAGAGAATTGCATCTCCAATGGAGTGGGTCTATAAAGGTACTCTCCTCTCAGTTAACCAATAGCTTGTTTCGCCAATCCTACTTCACGGGATCTCCGATCACATAGGATGGGTTACCACTATGGTATAACTCACGTGGGTCTCAAACCCATCTCTCTCGATGCATTGTCTATCATATTTCGTGATAAACCCTTTGTGAAGGGATCTGCTAGATTCTTAGCTGTTTGGATATAATCCAAAGCTATTACTCCGGAGTTTCTCATTTTCCTGACAGACTTCAGTCTTCTCTTCACATGTCTTGATGATTTCATATTATCCTTAGAACTATTCACCTTGACAATCACAATCTGATTGTCACAGTTCATCAGAATAGCCGGTACCGGTTTTTCAACCACCGGCAAATCCATCAAGAGCTCACGAAGCCATTCAGCTTCAATAGTGGCAGTATCTAATGCTGTGAGTTCTGCTTCCATTGTTGACCTCATTAAGATGACCTGCTTGCAAGACATCCATGAAACAGCACCACCTCCAAGTATGAAGACATATCCACTTGTGGCCTTAATCTCATCAGCATCAGATATCTAGTTTGAATCGCTATAACCCTCCAGTACCCTAGGGTACCCGGTATAATGAATGCCATAGCTCATAGTACCCTTTAGATAGTACATTACCCTCTCAAGAGCATGCCAATGATCATCTCCCAAATTGGACACAAAACGGCTTAGTTTGCTCACAGCAAATGAGATGTCAGGCCTGGTAGCGCTAGCTGAATACATGAGTGAACCAATTATCTAAGAATATCTCAATTGGTCTCTAGCTATTCTCCGATTCTTCCTAAGCAACACGCTAGGATCATAAGGTGTTGGAGAGGGTTTGTAGTCGCTATAACCAAAACAACTCATAACCTTTTCCACATAATGGGATTGCAACAATGTAATCCCACCATCATCACCTCTCAACAGCTTGATGTTTAAGATAACATCAGCTACTCCCAGATCTTTCATCTTAAAATTCTAAGACAAGAAATTCTTGACCACCTTAATCACATTAAGATTGGTCCCAAAGATTAGTATGTCATCAACATACAGACATAGAATGACTCCCTCGCCCCCACCATGGCGATAATACACACATCTGTCAGCTTCATTCACAATAAAGCCTACAGATGTTAAAGTTCTGTCGAACTTTTCATGCCACTGCTTAGGTGCTTGTTTAAGACCATACAAAGATTTCAACAACTTGCACACCTTTCCTTCTTGACCATCTACTACAAATCCATCTGGCTGTTCCATGTAAATTTCCTCGTCCAACTCTCCATTTAGGAAAGCCGTCTTAACGTCCATCTGATGAACGAGAAGACCGTGTGAGGCAGCCAGAGATAGTAGTACTCGAATAGTGGTCAATCTAGCCACAGGTGAATAAGTATCAAAGAAATCTTCACCTTCCTTTTGGGTATAACCCTTGGCCACAAGCCGTGCCTTGTACTTCTCGATAGTACCATCAGGCCTAAGCATCTTTTTGAATACCCACTCACATCCTACAGGTTTGCAACCATAAGGATGCTTAGTGATCTCCCAAGTTCCATTAGAGATAATGGAATCCATTTCATTACGGGCTGCTTCCTTCCAGTATTCTGCATCTGGAGAAGCATATGCTTCAGAAATGGTACTTGGAGTATCATCCACAAGGTACACAATGAAATTAGAACCAAAAGACTTTGCAGTCCTTTGTCTTTTACTCTTCCTCAGAGTTTCATTATCTTCCTCCTCAGGAATTTGCTCAGGGTTTTGCTCAAAATATTCCATTGGAATGGCAGGTTCAGGAATTGTATCAGGTTCCTGACTTGATGAACTAGGCATATCTTTTATCGAAAAAATATCCTCAAAGAATGTAGCATCTCTGGACTCCATAATTGTACCGACATGTACGTCAGATACTCCAGATTTCACTACTAGAAATCTATATCCAACGCTATGGTGAGCATAGCCTAGAAAGACACAATCCACGGTTTTTGGTCCAAGCTTACGCTTTTTGGGAATTGGCACATTGACTTTCGCCAAACAACCCCAAGTACGCAAGTATGAAAGTGATAGTCTTTTCTTCTCCCATTGTTCATATGGGGTTATCTCTTTATTCTTTGTGGGAATCCTGTTTAGGATATAACATGAAGTCAATATAGCCTCTCCCCACCATGCTTTGGAAAGACCCGTTGTGTCTAACATGGCGTTAACCAAATTAGTTAGAGTGCGGTTCTTTCTTTCAGCAACCTCGTTTGACTGGGGTGAATAAGGAGGCGTCCTCTCATGGATTATACCATGTTCCTCCCAGAATAAATTGAACTCATTAGAAAAGTACTCGCCGCCACGATCAGACCTAACCCTTTTGATTTTCCTTTCAAGTTGGTTCTCAGCTTCTGCCTTATAGATTTTAAAGTAGTGAAGAGCTTCATCTTTAGTTAACCAAATCAATTAGAGTGCGGCCTTATGAGGCTTACGAGGCTGCTTTGATTGCACACAAACTTGACATTTAGAACCTTTGGCAAGGGTGAATTTCGGGATTAACTCTAAACTGGCTAACCGCGTCATACAACCAAAATTTATGTGACAAAGTCGTGAATGCCAAATAGTAGTCTCATTATCACTGCAACACATGGTTCACAACATTATTACACAAATCTGAAAGAGATAGGTGGAACAAGCCTCTGCACACGTAGCCTTTACCAACAAATTATCCACACTTGGACACTACAAAATTATTGGACTCAAATACCAGTCTAAAGCCATCTCTACACAAAAGAGATCCGCTTACGAGATTCTTATTGATAGATGGCACATGATGCACGTTCTTCAGTTGCACAATCTTCCCCGAAGTAAACTTCAGATCGACCGTGCCAATACCATGAATAGTGGCATGTGACCCGTTCCCCATTAGAACAGCTGAATCCCGAGTGACCTGGTAAGAAGAAAACAATGAAATATTAGTACACACATGTATATTAGCACCAGTGTCTATCCACCAATCGGTAGATTGACATACGGAAAGAACAGTAGGTAAATTACCGTACCCTAAAGTTCCCATCTCAGTAGTACCAACAACAATATTGGCAAACTTGGAATTCTGCCCTTGCTAATTCTTCCCATCCTTGCGTTGGCTGCAATCCTTGGCCCAATGACCAGGTTCGCCACACACAAAGCAAAGGCCATCCTTTGTGTTCTTCTTCTTCTTCTTGAAGCTTGTTGTTTGTGCACTGTTGTTCTTGCCTTTGAACTTTTGAGTTTGGCCATTCTTCTTCTGCACCACATTGGCACTAGAATGTTCCTCATTACCTCTAGTGTGTGTATCTTTTGCCCTCGCCTTCTCTTCAACATCAAGAGACCCAATGAGATTTTCAACAGAAAACTCTTGTCTCTTGTGTTTCAGAGAAGTAGCAAAATTCCTCCAAGAAGGAGGAAGCTTGGCAATAATGCCTCCCGCGACAAATTTGTCCGGTAATACACACTTGAAGTACTCAAGTTCTGTGGCCATGGATTGTATCTCATGAGACTGTTCAACTACAGAACGGCTATCAACCATTCTATAGTCATGGTATTGCTCCATAAGATACAATTCATTGCTTGCATCCGAAACCCCAAATTTGGCCTCGAGTGCATCCCACATCTCTTTCCTAGTTTTAATCACCATGTATGCATCAACTAACTTCTCACCAAGAACACTAACCACGGCACCTTTAAAAAGGTTATCAGCAGCTTCGAACGCTTGCTCCTGTTCAGGAGTAAGTGTTCCTTCAGGCTTGCCGTTTGCCATATGGAAAACGTTCATGGCAGTTAGCGAAAGCACCATCTTGGTGCACCACCTCTTGTAATTCACACCATCGAATTCAGAGGGTTTAAGCGCGGCAGTAAAGCCAGTTGACGAAAAATGCCTATGCCTAGAATAAGGTTTTTGGATTGTTGAGTATATAAGCATTTTTCGAAGTATTTTAATCTAGAAATTTGCTAGATAAAACATGGAAAGTACTCTAGCTATTTTCACAAAGCAGGTAACTAAGAACACTATAGTTATACCAGATTCTAGAAGAACAGAAGCTAGCATTCCTATCTCAGTGTTCAAGACAACAACAGATAGTAAAGCAAACCAAGTAACAAGAGAGATATAGGCATACCCAGATTCAGTGGAAGAAGAAGATGCAGCAGTGTTCTTGATGAAGATGTCGTTTGTCATGACGTAGTAGTAGTAGTCATGCAGTTGGTGTAGAACGTAGCAGAGAGTTGTAGTCGCGTAGTTAATGTAGACGTAGCAGCGAGCAGTCGCATGAACGCTCCCCAAAAAACTTATTCGTCCTCACTAGTGCAAGCCTTCGAGGATGAGGGTTCCGGAGGCCTGCTCTCCCGGTGCGGTCGTACATGCGCCTCGCCGGGATCGAGATCGCCAAAGACAACAACAAAGACTGTGGAATTCTGTATTGTGGAAACAACCAAAAGAAGCAGAACTCTATTCCTTTTATAGCCAAAAACTCAGAGTCCAAAGGCCAACAGCTGCCAGAAACCAAAGGCCAGCAGTCGCCAGAAGTCCAAAGGCCAACAGTCACCATCAAGGACCAGAAGTCCGAAGGCCAACAGTCACCATCAAGGACCAGAACTATGTTCTTTTTAATGGCCAAAAACAAAGAGACTAGAGACCAATGGTTGCCATTGATTCGCCATCAATTACGAGTCGGTGCGTTTCGATTTTCGAATAGATAAAGAAAATCGCGCCCGCACCTAACACGCCTGCGCGCACACGTACACGCACGGCACGGCACGGCACGGGTCGGAATCGCGCCCGCACCGCACCGCTCGGCGAGCGAGCGCGCGCGTGTGTTGGCTCTCTCCAATTCCACAAGAGGGGCTACCACGTTCCACCTTATAAACTGGTGTAACTCCCCTTCATCTGTCCATGTGGGACTAAACAGTTTAGCACATGCACATAAGCCTTTGAGATTTACCAGGAATTAATTAGAATATAATATTTGGGCCTAGCTCATATTAATTCTAACAGTAAAGACATTACTTAGTGGGAGCATATCAGGTGCACAAGCACCATTTGGTGCACATATGGAAAAACTTTTGTTTGGGTATCAAATTAGCATAAAAAATTCTGAAAAAAATTCTAGATGTAATTTATGGTGTTTTGTTCCACCCTTTAAAATTTGAAGTTCAAACTCAAAGTATGTTAGAAGATATAAAAAAGAGAAGTTTCTTGTGAATAGTAACATTTGCTGGTTTTTTTCCAAAGCACCATTTGATCTATCATATGTCGAAATTTCTCTTTTTGTATCTTCTAACATACTTTGAGTTTGAACTTCAAATTTTAAAGGGTGGAATAAAACACCATAAATTACATCTAGAATTTTTTATGCTAATTTGATACCCAAATAAAAAGTTTTTTCATATGTGTACCAAATAGGCTTTGTGCACCTGATATGCAGCCTTACTTAGTGTACACATCCAATACGTGATTAGGATTACTTTTCATGGATATATTGATTGGAATAGTAAGATGTGATTTAATCTCCTTGATTAATGTTGTACTTCGACTCGTACACTTATTTGCTTGAGTGGCGCGCCGACCTATTCATCTAGGTGTATGCATGTTTTCTTCTCTGATACCAACTGCATGCACTAGCTAGGTCTACGTGGTGGTTTATATCTCATCTATTGCACTCTCACCAATCTTTAATTAGTATGTAGTCCTAGCTATAGATTATTAAAAAATTCACAATTCTGATGGTCAAGGTTTTTTCTCTCTAATTAATGTGATAATTTCTAGTTCTTTTTTCTTTTCTCCGATTAGTATGGTAGTTTTTAGCCATTTGTCTTCTAGAATTAACATGGAGGTTTCAGAAGAAGTCTTCAATTAGTATAGATATAGATAAATTTGGTAAAATGGAAGAGGGCCAAGGTACACTTTGACCTCCGTTACCCTCCGCTCCTGGATGTTAGAGTGAAAGACAAAAATAAATTGTTTTTGTTTGCATTAGTGCTTAAGCAGTTGAATAAATGGTATAAATAGACTAGAGTAAACGACTGTATTGTCGCAACTATCTGAATACTTATGGTTGGCAAAATATACTCTTTTTTTGTTTTTTCCCCCTTACTTTGGTGGGTGAGTTAAACCTAAACTCTTCATCTCCCCATGATATCAGATTCAAAAATACGTTCATTACCAAAAAGAAAGTGTTAAAAAAAACCAGGATTTTTTTTGGAAGAATCACATCCCTCCACTAATTCCTGCATTTTAAAAAACAACAAAAATCCACCTATGATAATATGTCTAGGCCAATAGACCACAACCACCTCCACTGCAACCCTAAACCAAAACTCCACACGAGCAAATGTCCAATATCAATTAACAACCCAGCCAATGCTTCGTCACCGTCTGCGAGCAAATTGCGCTTGTCCTAAGTGTATAGTGCTCGGTGATGATTAATGAGCCAATCACCACATTCTTCTGGTCATAGACAATAGCTGATTAAGTTCTGATTAATTATTTTTAAAACTTTCCAGACTCAATCATCACTCAATGTGCATATTACCAGCAGCAAATTTGTTTGTCTAGTCATCCAACTATGATTGTGGTTAGAGGTGGCCAAATCGGACGTGTCAGTCAGGCCGGGCTGGAGCACGGCACTATTGGCCCATGCTTGGCGAAAGCCTGGGCCATGCCAGGGTTCGCAATCCAGTACGATGGACCGACCAGGAATGACACAAACAATACTGGAACGTGCCAGGCCAGGCACGAGCCCGACACGGCGGCGCGGCTACAGGGAGGGTGAGGAGGAGAGGAGGGAGGCCAAGGCACCGGGCGCGGAAGGGCGGCGGCCAAGAGTAGGTGTGGCAGGGGCGAGGGTGCAGCCAAGCACGGAGGCGGAGAAGAGGAGGCCGGTGCGGAGGAGGACACCGGTGTGGAGGAGAGAAGGCCGAGGCCGGTGCGGCGGAGAAGAGGAGGCCGGTGCGGCGGAGGACACCGGTGTGGAGGAGAGAAAGCTGAGGCCGGCATGTCGGAGAGGAGGAGGCCGGCAGCGGCGGTGTGGGGCAAGCGGGCCGGGCGCGGGCGTAGCAACGAGGCTTTGGCGCTTCGCTGGTTCACTGGTTCGCGGGCGTGGCCAAGTCAGGAGTTTTAATGGGCTAGCACTACAGCGGGTCGGCCCGGCACGACCCGAGGTGCCGGCATCTCGTGCATGGGCTGGCTCCCGGCACGTGGGCGATCTGACCGACTGATTAGCCGTTCAGAGGCCTTATCGGGTTGTGCCTAAACGGAATGTGTTGTGTCATCCGTTTGGCCACCACTAATTGTGGCCAGGGACGGAGCTAGAAAGTTTTTACCTATGGGATCATATGGTGAGAATTGAGCATCAAGGGGTGCCAAGTATAAATATTTTGCTATTCTATATGAGCAATTTAAAAACTATATAGAGAACTTCATCAACCATGGAGGATCCGGGTTCTTACTAGTCCCTTATTGTGATATGGTGGATGACTTTTTGGACATGTACTAAATCTATTGTGAGGTTGGCAGAATGTCATTTAGGATAATGCTACCCACATGCTGTAATACAACTTTTGGAGGTTTAATGTAACAAATTAATGGAGGACAGTGCACTTGGACCTCTTTGTCATTCGTTTTTATTCAATTGAGGCCCTTTGACAAATGAAAACACGGGTATTTTACTTCATTTTTATTCAAACAGACATGGGAATTCCATAGGCTACGAAATTCTTGTGTTCCCGCGTTTAGAGCGTGGGAATTCCAGAGGGTACGAAATTCTTGTGGTCCAAGTGGAAGTACAAGGGTTCATTGACATAATTGACTATATGTTTTTCGTTGTACCAAAATTCGGATAAAAGGACGTTGATATAATACTTCCAAAATAAGCAGCTGATAAACAACACATAAAGCCTGTTATGCACATGGTGAGCTCGTGCTAAATGCTAGACCAACTCAAGTAGGCGTCACTTATAAAGCAAGATTGCAATCTTCACTGCTGTTGCGCATGTGTTGAAGTGTGAGCCTCCGAAATCGGATCCGTTCCATGCCAAGTGATTGCACCGGAGGCACAACACTTAATAAAGAACAAAAGCGATTTTGAGTGCCCGGATATATGTCTCATGTTAGCTCCTCAGGATCAGTGGCTAACATGCACATATCCAAACACAACATTGCAATCACATCCATACACAAATATACATGAATAATAGAATTGTTATTATAACATCGTTAAATAGAACCTTATGGTACAAGTTTGCATAAGAGTGCCGACCAGCCAAATTTAATTATAACATAATAAATCGTAGTGGAAGTAAATAAAGAATAAAATGAAAATAACCAAGTTGGTATGCCCAAACCCACAAGCAACCAACTGGAGTTAAAGTCGTTGCATCTACTGTATTAAACCCGATTCGAACGATGTTATCACCTGCAGAATGGACAATTCGATTAAGTACAAATATGTACTCACAAGACTTACAAATAGCAAATTTAAGTAAATGCATTCGGTTATCAAAGGAGAGGCTAACAGAGTTCATTTTTAGCATAAAGCAAGGTTTTTCGATGAGATAAATATTATAGATTTAAATTGCCATTTGTAAAACATTTAGAATCATTATATAATAGTAGGTATTCCATTTTCATGATCAACAAACAGTAGATACTCCAATATATAATCAACGCACGAACTTCCCGTTCGTGACAACATCCAATTTCTAAAAAATTCAACACATGAACTTCCCGTTCGTGACAACACAATATTTCTAAACATAACCCAACCCAATTCCCATAAGCTAACTGTGCATGCTTTCCCACAAGTGATGTCCATGACTGCGGACATGACTATTCAAATAGATTTATTTCTCTGTAGAGGTGTACAACTTTCCCCACACAATATGAATGCCTCGTACTGTCACCATGCACTCTTCCATAGGAGTGTGACTGAGATATCATAACGAGGTCGTTACAATGTCATGTCCTAACTATCAAACCACCTGAGGAATAGATCCTATGACAGGTTATCGATCGCACTGGACCATAGGTGAACCTCATTGTGTAAGCTTGCGCAGCTACCCGCAAACGCAAGACTCTTAAGTGCAAGTAAGATCACACTTAACATGTCCCCACTAGATTGACAACAACAACAACAACAACAACAACAACAAAAACAACAGAAAACACGAGCCACCGGTAAAGCCTCAGCAACTACCGATGCTCCGTAGGCGAGGGAACCTACCCGGATCCCACCCCGCACGTTGTTAACCTAATTGTGTTTTGATAGCTAACCCACAACAAGTTATTTAGCCAAGCCTTTGCCATTATCCCAGCGTGTGGTTGCACGTAAGACTTGGTTCATCACATCACAGGTTGGTCATCAAATACCCAGATGGGGCTACACGAATCCGAGACAAACTTCCGTCATCATCCTATCACTCGTCCAAGTCCAACACACAAAACACTATCCAACAAGTCCACAAGAAACAGATTACCCGTGCCTGTGAGCCAGAATAGTGGTTACAAAGGATGACCATAATACGACTGAAGTAAAGATATAGGGAAGTACGTACCCGTCGACGGCACCAAAGGGAACCTATGGTCAGCCGATCCGCCACGTCCCCATGGTACATGTCCTCACCGTACGTTCTGGAGTCTACCAGCATGGGCCATCCGAGAGAGAAGCGTTCGGACGATCACAGCTGCAGCAGGAGGGGGTAGCCTATGAGGATAGATGCCGCTTCGTCCTACAGCATGCATCGCACATGCCGCAGTACATCGCGGCAAGTACGACTGGTCCCCAGCTGATCTGCAGCTCCTCGCTATCGGATATGGTCCTCGCATACCCCATGAGGCAGGCGTCGATGGAATCACCATGGTTGCTGGTAAATAGTACCCAGCCGAAGAGCCATAGAAGGTACGCTTCAAGGTGCCACGACACCTAGTTGGCGGTGGGCTGCGGGACCATCCGCTCGACCTATGCACAAACGAATAATTAGTAAGCCCGTCATATGGCTAGGATAGTGCATCGCTAAACATGAAAAATAAGTAGCATATGTACTCGAATGCGAAGCCATCATTTGGGGCCATGCCATGCCGCCCTCTGAGAAGTCGTGAAATGCGGTGGCGCGGCCTCCGCCAAGAAGAACCCTAAAACCTGCCAAATGTGAGCGTCACGCCGATTAGCGGTAGCGTCCGACGGAATCTGGGCTCCCACGATAGGCGGTAAAGCGAGCATCGCGATATCCTACAGAGTAGGGGCCATCTCCCTGAATAAGAGGTGGAAGGTGTGCGTCTTAGGCCGTCACTGGTCAACAAGGGCTGTTAGGAGCGACTGGTCAAACGGGAACCGTTGTGACCGCTCTGGACCAGCTTGGACCTCCCCGTCGTCCTCGGCCGGAGCGCTGTCCTCTTCGGTGGCTTCCACCATCCACGCGAGAGGTAGAAGGCCGGCATGGCTCAGCCTGCAAAACATGAAGAAGTAACTACATATTGGGCATATGACACAAAACAAGTGGCATAGCTTGCGGACAAACCTGTCTACCTAGCGTGGGTCCAGTCCCCAAGCCCGTCGGGGTGTCCGCGTACGAACCACCCCCAAGTCAGCCACGTCGTCCCAGCGAATCGGATGTAGGACATGACGGCTCGTGAGTGCTGCGCGTCGACCAACCGGTCCAGCAGGCTGAAATGCTAGTCCAAACCACCAGGGTCATGAGCCATACCTGCAAATCAATTTGCAGTTAGCAATTACGACACAATTAGTGGGTTCAATTACTTATAGCGTAGCTCTGGAAATTCGGCAAACCTAAGACTACGCTATTTACAACTATTAACAATATGCATAGACCCTATCGATTATAAAATAAACGAGGTATTACATAGGTTTGTCAATTATAAAATAAATAATAAAGAAATTAAAAGGCATTAATGTTAATTGAGCATTGAAATTATATTCTAATGGCAAATAAATCATATTTGGTATGTTCTTAGTGGCACCAAAACACTTTGCTCAAACACAATGGTAATAAATATACAATTTCATGAAACCCAAGTGGTAAACACGCAATTTTCCCTACAAAAGGCTATATTACGTTAACACATGTACAGGCTGCTATGCATTGCGAAATACTTAAAATATCATCGTTACTATGCATATTTATAATGGGTGAAGCTTTCAGGAAAAAAAAAAATCAAAATTTCACTTGTTTTGGAATCCTATAGGTTTGGAACCATGTATCTGTGATTTTTGTCGTAGTATTTTATAAGTCCTTAATCCAACCAAAACTACAAATAAAATTTTATCAATTCTTTATTGTGCAAATAAATACATGTATTTAACATTCTATAAAGTAGGATTTGCGAATGCACGAGTTATCGACAAGTTTATATAATACAAAAGTAACACGTTATCGTTCATCAACCCCGGATGCAATCACTACTATAGAAAAGGCCTTCACAGACGGTTCAAAAACGCCATCACAGAAGGTTTCGTGAGCCGTATGAGTTTATGGGTCAGTAATGCATGAGGTCATCACAGACGGTTTTCGAACCGTCTGTAATACATAATATCACAGACGGTTTGTAGATGAAACCATCTGTGATACTCATTACCACGAGGCGGTGCATAGATGAAACCGTCGTGATACTCGACTACCACGGATGGTGCATAGATGAAACCGTGCTCGTGGTAGTGAGTATCACAAACGGTTTCATCTACGCATCGTCAATAGTCGAGTATCCTGACGGTTTCATCTACAAACCGTCTATGATATTCTTTTGCATTGCTAAATCTATTTCTATTTATTGGCTAGCCTCAGGAAATGCTAGCCATGCCCTCTGAAACAAGCACATCCAATTCGCATTCATTTCAGAAGCACATCAAAATTGCATTCATTTCAGAAACAAGCACATCCAATTCACAAATCAATTAACTAAAATTAACCATTAATGTACATTAATTTACACACATGTACCATTAAGTTCAATCTATCCCAATCAAGTTCAATCTACACTGTGAAAACTCCCATCTGGATTTATGACCTGTCTGTTCAGGAATGACGCAAGGTGTGATCGAACTTTTATGAGCTCGCTCTGTTCCAACGCAGTTTCAGCGATGGTCGCAACCTGTCAATAGGAAGATTAAATTTGTGCTTATATAAATTGGTAAGTATATATGAAATAATTGTTGCAAGATTGACAAACCTGAGGATCATTGGTGATCGCGGAACCGATGAGTAGTTCCACGTTGTGGCAAACATAGTATCCACGGACGTTGCGGCCCGATGGCTGCTGGTGGTACTGCAAAAATAGAATTGGTTAGTGTGAGACCCCGATTTATTAGGCTCATAATACTTAGTCATCCAATTGACCCTAGTATTATCAACTAAATAAACTGTGCCTCGAGATATATGTACTTCCCAAAAATGCAGTACACACAACTCATTACAAAAGATTGCATCAATTCCATTCAAACACATAGAACAGAACAAGCAACAAACCAGAAGTTAATATACATAAAGGATAGTTATTACAAAAGAGAGGCCGACCGGCCAAATAACAACAAGTCTACTAAGATACATAGCGGAAGCAAAAGTGCCATAGAGATGGCCATAACAAGAGCCAACCAGTGTGCCTTAACCCACAAGGCAACTGACCGGACCGCCAAGCTAGTCGCTTTCCCAACCACCGCACAACTCACAAAAGTAAAGCCCTTTGGGCTCTACCTCCTCTGCAACAAAGTTATTAAGCAAAGCAAATGAGTACAAAAATGTACTCGCAAGACTGACGTGTAGTATAACAGAACTATAGTTTAACTATATGCAAGCTTTATTTAAGTGGATGAGGCTTTGGACTCATTTTTAGCATAAAGCAAGTTTTCATTTGCAATAATGTAATAGATTGAAAGCGATTTGACAAAGCATTTTTAATTGTTGAAGTAACAACGAGATAATAACATAATAACCATAACACGAACAACCTGGAAGTGACTAACCCAATAGCCACCACAACAATAGCATGAATTACCCATTCATACCACCCATGTCAAGTTTTAATTAAAAGGTTGTAGTCTAGTTCTCACGGGCGTATCCGAGCGTGTCCATAACCTAGGGCGAGGCTATTGAATAGTTTTAACCTGCGAGGGTGTACCAATGTACCCACGTCGACCGCCTTTTAGCCACATGATGTAGCACACTTCCTTTGGTATCTTGCACGGCTAAGTCCTCGAGACATTTCCAATGGATGATGCTAATTAAGAGCCGCAACCCACGGGGATAAGGACACATTAGACAGCCTAGCCGGTCTGCTAATGCTCCCTCCCAACACCACACACACACATTTTATTTAAACATACCTACCGACCAGCTCATAATTAACACCTCCCAAAGTACTTAGTCAAGAGAGGTCTCATATCCCCCTCGTGTGGTTAGTACGCAATAATGCTCAGTACGATGGCGCAAGTAACTCGGTCCTTGTTGACTCAGGCATACCACCACATTCCAAAAACCACACCATCCATCCAATATGCCCAAGTCCAACTCAATCTTTTATTTTCAGATTTTGACTTTACAAATTAACAAAGCACAAGTGCTGGACATAAAGGAGTAATAATTAGATTTGTGTGATCAAGACCATCGACTAAGTCGATGATTGCCCATTACTACCGGTAACTAAGCATGTCTAAGCAATTGGAATCGAAAACTACTAAGTGATAAGAGCTCATCCAACGAGCTCAAACCACAGCAAATAACCTAGGCTCATGGTAGTAGAGGATAAACAATTCCTACAGATTATGAAACTATAGGCTTGCTAGCGATACTTTAACACAAAGTAGCATGCATACATACAAGTAAAACAATATATTAACCTTTAAAGTAATGGGACGATATAGGGGATACGATCAAACTGCTTGCCTTGCTGTTGCTGGTCAGATTGTTGCTGAGGATCGCTCACGGGATCAACACACTCGTCAACACCTAACCGAAAAGACGAAAAGAATCGATAAGAACGACGAAAACGACAAAGACAGCGCAGCAAACAAACTCCAAATACTCTGAATTTTCTACAGCAGCAAGAGGATGATTTTTAGGGAATTTAGCAATAAGAACCCATGGATTTGGATTCTCAATGCAAAAGTTATGAGCAAAACAAATATGCTCAGCCCTAAAAATACCAAACTGCCACTATTCACTAATTTAATTATTAGGCAACATTTTCTAGAAGGGTGGTGATACTGAGATTTTTACTGCAAAACCAGCACCTCATGAGATGAATAACACAATTGAGTTCATCTCATTTGGAGCTATTATGCATTTTCTATAATTTTTCAAAAACCAGAACTTGAACAAAATTATAATGCACAAGTACTCTTTCTGACGATAGCAACATGCTCAAAACTAATTTTCACAGTAAGTTCATTAATAGAGGAAACCAACAAAGTTGGATTCACTCAAAAATAATCTACAGAGCATTACCTATGTATTTTACAAGTTAAACACTGTTTTGAGTGTACAATTAAAGTTAGTTTTAAAATCTATTTGCAAAACCATGTTCTGGAGCTGAACTAGGCTCTTAACCATTTTTAGATTGGAGCCCAGGTCGAGCCAGAGCTAACACAATTTGAATCACCCTATTTGGATTTAAATTGAATTAGTTATGAAATTTTAAAGTTCATACCCTTTTCAGTTCACAAAATAAGAGTTCTCTGGAAAATCCCAAAAATCACAAAGGCCAGGGAGGACATGAGCCATAGATTTTGAATCTAACGGCTCAAGACCTCCCAGGCGATAATGCGCACACGCGCTCGCGAGGTCTAGAGGACATGGGCCGTGGATCTTGGATCCCACGGTCCTTGTCCTCCCAGCGGAAACGCGCACGCGTCCGCGCGAGATAGAGGTCGTGGCCGTTGATCTTGGATCCAACGGCTATGACCTCAAGATCTCTCTATTCTTTGGACCTCATCTTGCGCGATCGAGAGGGAGGTCGTGGCCGTTGATCTGCGAGATGGACGCCCACGACCACGCACCTCACGCACGCAGCGCTGCTGAAGCGAAGCACGCGCCAGCGACACAAGGAGGTCCGCACGCAGACACACGGAGGTCCAGGCGCTAAGATAAGCAATAAATGCTCCATCATTGGGAGCATTTATCGCCCAAATCTTTGTCTTAACGGCCCGCGCGGATGATTTTTCCGACAAAACGATTCTCGCAAAGACGTGGCCAATGCCGGCGATGCGACCTCGCCATGCGACCACTAATGACACCAATGTGTGCGCAATAGTGTTGCGCACACCGAGATCACTCTCGGCGGCGGCGGTCTTGAACGCCGGCGAGCCGGAGGGGAATTGTGACCAGACGGCCAAACGACATTTTGGAAAAGTAAAGCTCCGCAACATCCATTCAAGCGGGTGCCCAAGAAAAGCTCCGCAACAACATACACGCGGGTGCCAGCATCTACGGGACTACCAGGAGGGTTACCTGGAGGTCGCGGAGGTGCTGAGGATGTTGGGGACGAGGAGGACCGGCGCTGGTGAAGACAATGGGTGCTCCACGACCGACAAGCTCCAAGCTCCAACTAGCCCTCACCTGAAAAGGTCAACCCCAAGTCAAGTTAGGGTTAAACTTCCAGGAAGTTAGAGGAGCAAAAATGGAGCAAAGGTTGAGCGAGAGAGCCACTGGAGCACTGTGCCGCCGAGGGCTCCAAGCTTCAACAATGGCGGCCAAAAAGGGGAGGTCATTGGAGAGAAAACTCAGAAGACACAGGTGCAAGCTAGAGCTTGAAAGTGTGCCAAAGAAGCGAAGATAGGAACCCAATGGGGGTTTTATAACTTGGAGAAGCAGGGCACATGAGCTAGGGTTAAGCTCATGGTGAGCTTAGCCCATGGCTCGGTCCATGACTTGGACAAGACATGGAGTTGACATGGTGACAGGCCTGTGCAGACTGGAGAGGCGGAAGGCTGACCAGCATTTAATGCGGATCAGCAAAGAGTCGTTGCAAGGTACACAAGTTGACAGGCACGCTTTTTCTCTCTGCCCAGGAGCACGCATGCGTGACCGAGGAAGGAGAAGAACAGGGGAGTTCATTTTGACCGTTGGATAAGACCACGGGGAGGTCCTAACCCTCGGATGTTATTTTTGGAACCGTTACGTTTTAAGTGACTGGGAGGAGGTCCCAGCCACATGATCTTGGACAGGGAGGTCGTGGCCACACGATTTCCTTAACGCGGATGCGCAAAGGAAAGGGAACAGGAGGTCCAAGGCGTTGGATCTAAATCCAACGGTGCGAACCTCCTGGAGGACTTAACGTTGAGCACGTGGCTTTGATAAGTGAGGGGGAGGTCATGGCCTTTGGATTTAAATCCAAGGGCACACAACCAAAGGGGAGGACTTAGATGTTTGCAAGAACGCACAAGAGAGGTCATGGCCGTGAGATTTAGATCTAAGGGCTACGACCTCACGTCTTGTGAGGAGGAGGTCTGATCGCACGAGGCAGGAGGAGGTCGTGACCGTGGATTTTAATCCAACGGTGCACAACATGAGATGGGGGAGGTTTTGTGCGCTTGATATCGCTGAGAGGTTGTGGGCTGTTGGATTTGATCCAACGGTTACGACCTCCACAAGGTGGAAGGTCTGAAGGTTTTGACAGTGAGGGGAGGTCATGGCCATGGATCTTTGATCCAAGGGCAGTGACCTCACGTAGGTGGGAGGACCTTACTGTGAATGTTTGAGGAGGAGGTCGTGGCTGTTGGATTGGATCCAACGGCTACGACCTCAACAAGGTGGGATGTCTTAGCGGTTTAACAGCTCGGGGAGGTCTTTGTGGTTTAACAACACAGGGCAGGTCATGGCGGTTGGATGTAAATCCAACGGCAATGACCAGATGAGGTGGGGAGGTCCTTGCGGTGTTGACCGCGGAGGAGGTCGTGGCGGTTGGATGTAAATCCAACGGCTGCGACCTCATCAAGGCGGGAAGGGAGGTCTGATGGGGTTGGGTTGAACCAGCTTTGCAAAGCGGCTCAGCTCAAGGAACAGTGCACCCTTTTAAATTTAGTTTTTAACAGCTGAGATTTTGCAGAATTGTTTGAGATAGCAAATGAACTCCAAATTTATGAAATTTTAACAGGAGCTTGCTGACATCATGATTAACCTTACATAAAACTTCCAGAGGTTATTATGCAATGCATTTTTCTCAGGAAATTCATGAAGGCTGTTCAAGGATTTGTTTTACCTCCAAAAATTATCAAACAAGTTTTATAACTCATGATATTTTTCAGAGGGGTCCCACAACATTTCTAGGACCAAGGAAAAATATTTCCAAGGGTTTGGTACAAGATTTGTGACGAATGGGAAATGAGTTTGACTTTTGGTCAACAAGAGCTTTGTGTTATTGGATTACACAACTCTTGGATAAGAATTAGATAAGAGTTTAGGGGTTTTCAAGATGTGAGAAAAAGTTTTAATTTCTACACATTTAATTATATTTGAACAAACACCTGTTTAGGTATTTGGGATGTTACAGTTAGTTCGAGAGGCATTACTACGAAGTGTTATATAGAATTAATGTGTACTAGCTAGCGAGTACCGGGAAAGTTAGATCGTGCTGCAGCAACCTTCCCCTGCAATACCCTCCTGTAGCATTTAACACGTCAAACACCCTACGTGACTCCAAGAAGTTAGCCTTAGCCATTGCAAAGGAAGGAAAGACTACAATAGAGTTTGTATGGAGGAAATGTGTTTACCTGTTGATTAAATTCCGGATAACTGTGAAGTTGTGATTGGACCTCTTTAGGGAATCTAGGTATATTACCCATTTCCGTTTTGGTATAATTACAATTAGAATCCAGTGGAAGCTACATAGGTATGTCAGCATGGTCATTAAACCTAAGTTTGTGTTGCTTATAAAGTACAAATCAACAAGTATAGCCAGTAGTGCAACACTTACTCCTGGATGTAGGGCAAAAGTATGTATTCCGTGTTGCGGCGAGCCCGGAAAAACTCTATAACGTAATCCTCAACGAATCTTGCATTCGGCTTGATGCTTTGCTCGGAGACCACGTGTGGGTCAAGGAAACCTACTGGTGATTTCCTTCTTTCGGCTTCATACATCATGTATCTATATACAAAAGCAAGGAGTTATATATAACGTTTATCGGTATTACACGAACATTGACCGTGATTGTATACACTTACAGTGTCCAGTATCGTATGAGTGAGATATCGAGCTTGTCGAGGTTGAAGAGACAGAACAAGTCATCGAAGGTCACCGTGAAGACACAGTCTTGATGCTCGTGGTTAAAATGATCCTTCTTGAACTTGACAGTGACACCCGAGCGTCGTTGATCAGCCGGCTTGTTGGACTGTTCCATGTACCATGTATGCAGTGTTGTGCAAGCCGGTCCTAGGGTAGGGTTATCTAACCTCTCGACCAATGGCTCGCCTAGCACGAATTTCTGGGCCAACGGCAAGAAGGGGATATCAGGACAGGAGTCGACCATCTTCGATTTGCCCTTGCTGCCTCGCTTTGTATAGGTCAACTTCACAAGAGTCGACTGAGCACGAGGTGTAGATGCAGGATATTCTTGTGAAGTTGACACCGGAGCAGGTAGCTCCAGGCAGATGTCCACCTTGGGCCACTGGATGAATGTTCCAACGGCTTGCCCTAGAGTCATGACCTCGTCGTTTGGGGGAATATGCAGCAGGATGGCCCCGAAATTGGCACAAACACCATCCACATTCACTTTTGCGAAACCAGGAGTAATTGTTGCACCGTGCACCAAAGCCCTAGCACCGGATGGATACACCTGGTCCCAAGCAGCATCTAGGGCAACAGAGGCATATCTCACTTGGAGCTTGCACTTCATAGCCACCTATATAACAATACAAAATTAGCTGCTCCAACAGGCCTATCAATGGATCGAGCATTCCAAAGATAATAATTATTACCTGGATGTCATCGACGGGAAATCTGCCGTCACCTATTGGGGTAGGGTTAGGGTTGGACGCGCAGCTACTTGGAAGTTTTGGGGGGGGGGCTGGCTAGCACAGTAAGGGCAGGGGCTTGCAACTGATTTGGGAGTTGCAATTCCCTAATCCTTTCCTCAAAGGTCTCCATCTGCCGTTGCTGGGCAGCTCTAATCTCACCTCTGATGGATTCAGTGATCTCATCTCTGATGGATTCAGTGAGCTCATCTCTGAGGGATTGACGAATCTCCTCTTGTAGCCTTGCATCGCGCTCGGCTTTGGCTCTCTTCCTACTCTGGTACGATCCGGAGTCCTCTTGGAACCATTTTTCACATGTAACATAAACACCAGCGCCTCTCGTGCGACCCAGATGCTCACTGTTTCCTAGGGCCGCGAAGAGTATATCTTTCTCCCTATCTGCCTGGAATGAGCCTTGGGAAGATTGTGCACTCAGCGTTACCTGCAATAGCCCGACATGTCATTTCACTTCCTATGAAGTTATGGAGTAATTACAAACTAAGTAGTTCGATATCTTACCAAGCGTTGGGACACTTCCTGATCTGCGGGGTTTGGAAAGTACACTTCCCCCGTAGGCCCAATACATAACCTCCCAAATAACTACTATCGGGAGCGCACATCAGTGATCTCGGGAAATGGCGGGGAGACATTCGAACAACTTGCCTGCTATTCCTGATCCCTCCATATCGGGGCTTTACCCGCATACCCAGCGGTGCCGAGTCTGTGGGGGTGCTTGTTTTTTGCCTGGAGGACCGTGTGCACCGCACTTTCACTACTAAATTCATCTGTCGTCTTCTTCGCCACAAACTCGGCCCAGGACTCTTCCAAGAATGGATACTTGTGGAAGGGCCTCAGATCCTTCTCCATGTAGTTCTTGACAAGCGTGCTCTTGAAGTTCTTCCACGCTTGGCATGCCTGTAGCAACGCGTGTCGTTGCACGGAGTCCAGGTGTTCTACCGGGATCTCGAACGATTTGAGAATATCCATCCGCACAAGCCAGCTTTCATTGTTCGCACCACCTTCCACTTAATCGTAGGTGACGCCGATTCGCTCACGTGCAACTATTTCGACCATTCTCCGAAATGTGGACGCTGCTCGGCGAGGATTGATAGGGGTCCCAGACTGATCGACCTTTGTGATGGTAAATCGGCCCCCGGGCCTTTTCGATATTCCTCTTCTTCTATCGCGGTTGGATATTGTTCCAAAGGATGGTGCATCATCAGACACATGAGGCGGCGATGACGAAGAATGAGCGGAAGACATTTTCACAAGAAATAGAACATCATGTGAACAAATGAAATCAGCATAAAGCTAAGATTTAACATTTTGATATTACTATCAGATGTAGAGTAAGCATTCCAATTAGAGCTCAAGTACAAACCTGGTTATCAAAACAATTTCAGTACAAGACTATTATCATCACAGAGCATTCATCTCAAGCCCACCACACCACACTGCAATATATTCCAATAGTAGTATCAAAACAAATACCATATGAATAACTGACTAGAACAAATACAAATTCCTAAAATAAGTACAATTATCATGAGGGACCATGACAGATTATTGATAGAAATAGTTAAGGAAAGGGGCGTCAGGGTCGGCAACTCGGCATTGGTTATCTTTGGGCGTCGAGGAGAAGGACGAGCAGGGAGCAGCACGGCGGGCTCGGGGGAGGCACGCCGAGCTAGAGGAGGAGGCGGTGTCTACGGGATCAGGGGAGGAGTCACGCCGGGCTCGAGGAGGCGGCGTCGAGGACGGCGGCGACAGGCTCGGGGGAGGAGGGAGCGAGGAGTTGAGAAACTTAATCGTTTGAGTGACGGGCGCGGCAAACCCTAGAGTATGAATGTAAATAGGGATGGACATCACAGACGGTTCTAAATTAGAACCGTCTGTGATATCTGTGATATGTGATGTATCACGCATAGTTCAATTAACAATCGCTCATGATATATTGTATCACAAACGGTTTTACCAAGGAACCGCTCAGGATATATATAATCCTGCACGGTTTGTAGCTCAAACCGTCTGTGATATTATTTTGTATTGGTTAATCTAGATCTGCTTATGGCCTAGCCTCAAGAAATGCTAGCCATGCCCTTTGAAACAAGCAGAAAAGACAACAAGGACATGTATATACATCCAATTCACAATCATTTGAGAAACAATCACATCCATTTCACAGTACAAATCAATTAATTAACTCAAATGAACAAAAAATTAACCATTCATTAGAACGTACATATATATACACACATTGTTCAATTAATCTTTAAAAATTAGCCCTTCATGATGATCGACGCGTATGTAGCTAGTTTCGTCACGTTCTTCTTCCTCGACCCTTATGCCGTTTCCGAAAGGAGGTAACTTGTCAAATTGATTGTATTCTTCCTCGTCCACTACATTCTCAACTCCGACAATCCTCCTTTTTCCATGAAGAACTACGTGGCGCTTCTTATTTGTCGTGTCGGTAACATAGAAGACTTGAACAACTTGGTTAGCCAGTATGAATGGTTCGTCTTTGTATCCGACACATTTGAGGTCCATGATAGCGACGCCGTACTTGTCGACCTTCACCTGTGGGAGATGGACCCAACAGCACCGAAATAGGGGGATCTTAAAAAGCACGTAGTCGAGCTCCCATATCTCCTCTATTTGCCCATAGTAGGAGCTCCAAAGCCCATTGGTACTGAATGCATCTATGCGGACACCGTTGTTCTGGTTAGTGCTTTTTATATCCTGAGCCTGCGTATAGAATGTGTACCCATTTATGTCGTATCCTCGCCATGTTACAACTGTAAATGTTGGCCCTTTTGCCAACCATGTCAGCATATCACTTGACGAGCTCCTAGGACTTGAGAATTCCCATGAACCTCTCGAACGGGTACATGCTACATAGAAACACGGGCCCACACATCTTTATCTCCCTCACAATATAAACAATGAGATGGACCATGATATCAAAAAACGCCGGAGGGAAATACATCTCAAGATCACATAGAGTCGTCACCACCTCGTCCTGCAGAGCATCTAGTCCTTCGGGATCGATGACCTTCTGAGCAATTGTGTTAAAGAAATAACACAGCCTCATGATTGTCTCTCGGACCTTGATCGGCAAAATACTTCTAATTGCAACAGGGAGCATTTGTGTCATCAACACATGCCAATTAACTTCAAATCTTCCATCGAAACAAATTTCTTCATGTTGGCAGAGTAACCGAACGGAACTTTCACACCATGCAAGCACCGGCACAGTTCGGTTCTCTCGGCCTTGGACAGAGTGTAACAAGCAAGGGGAAGGTACGTTCGTCCTTTATCGGTCTTTGTTGGTGTTAACTCAGGTCTGATGTCCATATCAACCAAGTCAAGCCGTTCGTTGACACCATCCTTTGTTTTGTCACGAATGTTTAGTAAGACACCAATCAAGCTGTCACATACATTCTTCTCTACGTGCATGACGTCAATGCAGTGGCGAACTTCTAGCTGCTCCCAATAAGGTAAGTCCCAAAATATTGATCTCTTCTTCCACATGTTCTTCTTACGGGTCCTCGATTTACATCCCTTTCCGAGCACAACATCTAAATCCTTAACCATATCATAGACCTCTTTTTCGCTTAAATGCCTTGGAGCTGAACTGTCCTCCTTCTCTCCGTCGAATTGTTTCTTCATCCTGCGGTATGGGTGAGCCCTCTGAATGAACCTACGATGACGCATGTACACGGTTTTGCGCGAGTGATTCAGCCACACACTCTCGGTATCATCTAAGCGGTGAGTATGTGCTTTGGCCCTTTTGTACTCGCCCGACAGATTAGCAAGGGCGGGATAATCATTTATGGTGCGAACAACAAGGAACGAAAGTGAAGTTCTCTCGTTTATGCGCATCACATACATGTACCCTTCAATCCACAAGATTTTTAGATCTTACATCAATGGTACTAGGTACACATCAATATCATTCCCAAGTTACTTGACCCTTGGATAAGTATCGACAACAAAATATACTTCCGCCGCATACACAACCAAGGAGGAAGGTTGTAGATCTGAGCGTCACGGCCAAGTGCTATGTCATTGCTCATGTTACCGAAAGGATTCATTCCATCTGTACTCAATCCAAACCTTATATTCCTCGGTTCCGCACCGAAGTCTGCAAACCTCCTATCGATGTTTCTCCACTGGGTAGAATCAGCAGGGTGTCTTAACTTTCCGTCATTCTTACGCTCCTCTGAGTGCCAATACAGCCGTTTTGCATTCTTTGGGTTCGCAAAAAACCACTTCAAATGGGGAATTATAGGAAGATACCACGCCACCTTAGCAGGAGGTCCTTTCTTCACCTCGATTCCCTCGTCGTCATCTGATTGATTCTTATGCTTGTATCGGGATGTGTTGCACACCGGACATACATGCATGTTTGTATACTTGTTACGGTAGAGGATACAGTCGTTCGGACATGCATGTATTCTTTCTACTTCCATTCCCAATGGACAAAGATCCTTCTTGGCTTTGTAGGTGGTTTTGGGCAACTCGTTTCCCTCCGAAAGCATGTCCGCTAAGAGACCTAACAGCTCCGTGAAACTTTTGTCGGACCAACCGTTGCTTGCCTTCAATTTCAGCAGTTTAAGCACGGATGACAACCTTGTGTATTCCGACTTGCAGCCCGGGAACAAAGGTTTATCCAAGTCCTCCATCAAGCCCCGGAATTGAACATACTCCCTCTCATCATAGTTCCCTTCTGCATCATGAAGCATCTGATCTAGATTGTCATCGTGCAGCCTATCCGAATCGGAACCACAATCGATATCATCCGGCGGCATATCGTTGACTTCCTGTATAATATGCATATCGTTGACTTCCTGTGTAATATGCTCTTCATCGTGACTGGTCCAATATGTATAACCCTTTTTGAAACCCCTTCGAATCAAGTGTGCTTCGATCTGCGCTCGGTTGTTAAACATCTTCAGATTCTCGCAGTCAATGCATGGACAGTACATATATTCCGCCCCCTTATTGAACATATCCTCCTTGGCAGCTCTTGTAAAAGCAGACACGCCATTAATGTACTCTTCACTCACACGGTTCTCAGCGTACATCCAGCTTCAGTCCATCACACGGTTCGTATTGAAAACCCTGAAAATAAATAAAAGGGTGTCAATGAAGTTGGGGAAGGTCCAAGGCGGCTGGTCGTCGATCGGTGAACAGAGGCAACGGCAGCAAGCTCCTCGGCGATAATAGCTGAAATGGACCACACACGAGCGGGCTCAGTGAGGTGAGGCGATACTCAAACCGGGCACGGAGTGGCGATGGACTCACCAGGCTTGGAGATCTGCCGCGGTTACCGTAGCGCCAGAGATGGAGATCAAGAAGACTCTGCTGGGGAGCTATGTACCATCATGATGAGTTAATTATCACAGACGGTTTTGAACAAAAATCGTTTGTGATATATAGTAATATCACAGACGGTTCATGTTTAAAACCTTCTATGAAGTATCACAGACGGTTATGACAAAAAACCGTCTGTGATATGTAGTAATATCACAGACGGTTCATGTTTAAAACCGTCTGTGAAGTATCACTGAGCAGCTTCTAACAAAAACCGTCGTGATATGTAGTAATATCACGACGGTTTTGAGTCAAGACCGCCTGCGTGATACTTCACTGACGGTTTTAAACATGAACCGTTTGTGATATGACCTCTTCACGAGCGGTTTTTAGCGCGAAGATAACACGCGGTCGGTAAACAAAACCGCTCGAGATTATTTTAACACGAGGCGGTTTCGATGAACCGTCTGTGATCGGGTGTCCAGTATTAGCATTTTTGTAGTAGTGAATTAACGCAGCACGCGAAATAGTACAATTGAATTAATTTTCACCGATAAATTTTTCCTCCATACGAACTTCCAAACTAATTGTATTAATCATGCTATCTCCAAACTAAGATTTTTTACATTAACCTACTATTATTTCATTTGCTAACAATATATCAATACACATGATGTTGCTTGCTAATTTACCATGGTTTCAAAAATACATGCATACAAAGTAATGCTAGAGACTCACTGTCATCGTCGTCGATACGAACAAACCTTTTTTTCCTCCTTTTCCTCTTCCTCTCCTCTCTTTCCATCTCCCTCTCCCCTCTTTCTCTTCTTTCTTCTACTCGGCTGTCGCTTTCTCGAATGGCGACTGTTCACGGCTGGCCGCGCTCGGTACAAAAGCACCACAAGTCGCCCAACGGTTGGGCGACTAGGGTCTAGCTATTGAGCGACAGGTGTCCTAGTCGCTCCACCGTATGGCAACTAGGACAGAGTCGCCCAACCGTTCAACGACCATGAGGCGAAAGGTCCAGTCGCTTCACGGTTAAGCGACTTGGACACCTGTCGCTCACCCGTTGGGCAACTACACCAAGTCGCCTAACCGTGTAGTGATACATGATTATTTCTAACAAAAAAATAAGGTAGTATTATTTATGTAATTCCGAATAAAAATAGATTATTTTTAAAAAAATTCTTTAAACAAATAGGGGTGAGGATGGAGTTGGCAGTGGGGTTATAAGGGTAGGATGGTGCTACTGTGTGTTGGGGAAAGCTAAAGATAGGAGCTAAATAAATGGACACTGGAATGAATAGCAGTGCATCATTTTCCTCCTTTTCTCCAACTCGCTCAAACAACCTTGAATGCGTGAACTAGTCGCTAAAACGGAATGCTCCTGAGACAGCGATCACAACGATATAACATGCGATGCACGATTTCTAGTTTTTGGTTGTGATTGCGAGGAGAGAAGTTGGGAAAAAGAATGGACATGTAGGCGTTTTATCCGCTACTTCTTTTCTCATTTTGCAAATTGGCTCAAACTATTAGGCATGCGAAAATGAATTACAGAAATGGGATGGCCGTGCGATGACGATCGCGGTGGTATGACATGCATGGCTTGGTTTTGAGTTTTTGGATGAGATTCAAAGTAAAGAAGTGAAAGGAGTTAGCAGGGAAGGAAAAAGGGAGATGACAAGAAAAGAACGGACACGCGTGCGTTTTGCCCGCGGTCGGTCGAATCGAAAAAGAAAAATGATGATACTAATGCATGCATAATGACATTATTTTTGTGATGCATGTGAAAACATGAAATCAAAATAATTAAATTTTTAATTGCAGTTTTTCAAACAATTTGATTTAATATTGATTATTATTACTTGAAGTGAGAAAATTGCAAAACACGCATTAATTAATTTCTCAATTTATATTTAGAACAATTATGCTATGTTTAGATTTTTAATTATCAACTTTCATTTCTATTTTTTATTTATCGACTAGGTTTGTGCTTTAAATCCAAATTCAAAATTTGAACATGCAAATTAAATAGGGAACCAAATCACCTCCAAAAATTCCAAAAAAATTCTAGCAAGCATAACAGAGAAGATAGAATCTAACTAAAATATTCTCACACTTGAAACCTTTTTAGTTTTCAATTTGAGCTTTTGAATTGGAGAAGGAGTATTGGATTTCTAGGTTTAAATTATAGTCTTTAAAAATCAAAGGATTTCCAACATATGGCTTACACTAAGTTTCAAGATCTTGTCAAAATTTTATTTTGTTTTAGAAAATGTATTTCGAGCATTTGGAAAACCAGGTTTCAACCTAATTGTTTTGCAACAAAAAGTTTTAAAAAGTCCAAAAATTCACAAATGCACATTAGATGCTAAACTAATCCAACTTAGGGATTCTGGGTACATTACATGAAGGGCAATACATTTGGCCAAATGTAAAATCCCATTTTTGTGCAATTTAAAATTTTATGGAATTTTGTGGATTTTCAAAAACTAATGTTGCATTTTGCATAATTACAAAAAATCAAGGTGCATTTCAAAAGTTAAATCAAAATCCTAGCCTTAAAATAGAATTAATAAAAAATTACAAGAAAAGTTAAACCCAAAAATCTCTTTGAATTTGAATTCAAAATTCATTCTTGAATTAATTCAAACAATGTTCAATGCTTTTTCTTCCCTCTCTCTCCTTCCTTTGGTCCGATTTTCCACCGCCGGCCCAACTCCTTCCCCTCTCCCCGACCCATTCGTGCCGCCTTGGGCCAACCGCACGTGCACCGCGCGAGCCCCCTCCTTCCCCTTTTCTTTTCCCATGGCCCAACCTAGCTTGACCTGCCTCCACGCATGTCGCAAGCCAGTGCCACGCCAGCCCGCTCGCTCGTTCGCCCTCATGCCGTGTCACTGCCAGTGGCCCATGCCCCACCCGTCAGTGCTGCACAATGTGCTTCTTCCTCGCCCGCGCGCCAGCTCGCCTTGGTCTATCTTCTCTACTCCGCTATTAAGCCAAGCACTTGAGTGCTCCTCTACGCGACAGACCTCGAGCACAACCCTCTCTCCGCCGCGACCTTGTCTTGTCAACCGCTAGTCGTCGCCCCCCTTAAATTCCTCAAAATCGGAAGATCTCATCGCCCAACTGCGATAATGTCGCCAGCGTCTCACCCTTCCCGTAGTTATAAAGCCTCCCCGAGTGTGTCATTGGCTTCGCCGCATCCTCCTCGTGTTTTACCCACACTCACTTCCTCTATCTTTTACTCAATCATTAGGAATGAGCCAAGATCCGAGTGCCCAATCCACCGCGGACATCGCCGTCACCGCCCGTTCCTCGCCGCCTTAGTGAGCTTCGAGCTTGAAGGTCACCATCCTTGGCATCACCTCATTCTCCTCCTGCTGATGCTCCCCTTCCTTTTCTAGTTGGAGAAACGGAGCATCAGAGCCCTCTTCACCTCACCGTCGGAACAGTGTGAGTGTGTGAATGGGGCATCAACACCAATATGCTTTGTTAGCTCATGCTTCATAAGATCATTGGCTATCTAAATGACTCCAGTGTTGTCACACAGGAGAAGCGTAGGAGCATCACAAGGAACAACAAGATCAGCCAACAATCAACGCAACCAGATAATATCTGCAGTAATAGTGGCAAGACGACGAAGCTCAGCCTTAGCACTAGAATGTGAGACTGCAGTCTGTTTCTTGGACTACCATGCAACAAGAGAAGACCCAATAAAGATGCAGTATCTAGTGATAGACCGTCGATCAATAGGATCACTTGCCCAAGTGAAGTTAGCGTAAGCATGGAGTTGAAGCTGACTCGAAGATGAATAGAACAGGCAATGAGTTATAGTTCCCTTCATGTAGTGCAACACACGAAGCATGTGACCATAACGAACTGAGGTAAGAGCACTGACAATCTGGCTAAGACTGTGAACAGCATGAGCAATATCTAGCCTGGTGACAGTAATATAGACGAGACTACCAACAATGTGACTATACTTGGAGGGATCATCAAGAGGAGTACCATCTATAGAACAAAGCTGGACATGCAGCTCCATAGGAGTGGTGGTTGTCCTAGTATCAGTGAAACCTAACCGATCAATGAGATCCTCAATATAGCGATGTTGAGAAATATAATAAACTTCAGCTATGGAGGTGACCTAAATCCCTAGGAAATAGCTGAGTGGTCCCAAATTAGACATCATAAACTGCTCACTGAGTTTCTTTTCATAAAGTCAATATACTCCATATCATCCCTTACAATCAGCATGTCATCCACACATAGCAAGGGAAGAGTGCGTCCACACTCAGATGTGTGAATAAACAAAGTAGGATCATGGGCACTAGGACTCAAACTAGCAGCACAAATCACAGAACTGAGCCGTTCAAACCAAGCACGAGGGGCCTGCTTGAGACCATAAAGTGTACGATGAAGTCGACAGACATATCCTGGTGGAGCTTCCACACCAAGAGGTGGCTGCATGTATACCTCACCATGAAGCAAAGCATTCTTAACATACATATGTGACCAAGGTCCAAACAATAGTCATATGAGCCGCAGGAGCAAACGTCTCGTCTTAATCATGACCCTAAGTCTGCTGAACACCATGAGCAACTGGGTGTGCCTTATAGCACTGTACTGAACCATTAGACTTGGTCTTTACCTTATAAACCCACTTGCAAGTAATATGTATAGCCTGATAAGGTAGGGAACAAGCTCCCAGGTCCCAGTGCGCTCTAAGGCTACAAGCTTCTCAGACATAGCAGACTGCCACCTAGGAACAATTGTTGCCTCCTCATAAGTACAAGGCCCCTGGACAGCTCCAACAATAGGAAAACCATATCAGTCAGGAGTAGAAGTTAGTCAATAATAATTTTTGCTTATTCGACATGCACATATGTAGCTACTTGTTTCTAAAAGATAAATCAGTTTATAAAATATAAAACAGGATGTAACCTACATACTAGGCGCATAGTACGACACAATGGAACGATCAAGCCACCTAGTAATCCAAAAGTGGGAATGCCTACAAAGGTAAGTTGCAAATATTATTATATTCGGTAATTTGACCTAACCGAACAGGTAATAAAATATATAGAGGCGAAGGAGCATATCTCTTGATCAATCTAAAGCGGTATATCTAATTCAAAGAGATTAGGTTGGGCATCAGCACCATTAGGGTAGATGGCAACACCTAACCAAGAGCAACAGCGAAATCTTTAGACTAATACGATCATTACGTAGGTAGATTACATATAGAGCCGATGAACATGCAAAATCAGAAGCTAGAACACTTGGGGTGTAACAACCCGGCCCAACACTGAGCCCGGAATGCCGCTCAACTATATCAACTACTAATTTAAACCACATATTATAATAAATTCCAGCAAGCACATAATGAACCAAAAGCCATCAACGGGTCACAAAAGAAAATATTAAATACAACTAAACTGCATAAGAATCAACATGCTAGATAGCAATACTAAATAAAGAACCAATAGGTAATAAATAGACCATAAATAGTCTAATAAATGAATAAACAGGTTTCAATCAATCACCTAGGATTATTCAATAATTATCAAGTCCTAGAAAGAATAAATCATCACACTATATTAAACGTTTTTATAGCCATGTAATTCAAGTATTTGAAGTGAGTGCAATTATTACATGTGCGCTATACCTTCCCATGCAAGATGTCATCACCGACCACGTAAAACAACAATAAAGCAAGTATGAGTCCACGACTTAGCAAGTACAAGATACAATAGTAAATACACAAGTTCATTAAATATTTAATGCATTATCATAAATCCCACACTTCTCATTATTAATTCTCATCAAAATCTTTCTCATGAATGCAAATGCCATGATGCACCTTTTTCAGCTGATACCAGTATTGCGAAGTGTTCACCCGTCGGTGACACTTTTCTCCCCCCATCTTTTTGAGGGTGGGGTCCCTACCTCTATAGGATTTTAACATGGGGCACACTGGATTAGCCATAATCATGGCATTACTCACCGCCCTAGCACTTATACAAGTGAATGATGCAATAATTCATTTATCTTTAACAACATTACCATGTCATCACCATGGTAATTGCATCAATATATCATAATCACAATTAAGCAATAATAATCTCATCATGTCATCCCCATGGTAGTTACATCATTATCACAATCTTACTCTTTTCATCAATAATACCATGGAAAATAAATAACTTAACATAACATAATTAAATCTCATGGTATTAAATCAACAAGACAACGACAACCACCCGTTGTTCACCATTATACCAAGCACTTGCCTCTTTATTCCTTTGGAGCCGGATAGCAAGGCGGTAGTAGGGCATTAGAGGCCACACTCCCTGAACAAATAATTCAAAACAATCTCAAGATCACAGCACAAAAATATTACACTAATCGCCCTCGCATATCTACGCCAAGATGACACAGTTAACCAAATTCTACTGGACGCACTACTCACTGTCCCAGTAGTAAAAATACTCTAACTTATTCACCTGAACTCGAAATCTAGCAAACTAATGCTTTCTGGAATCCTCACGCAATTTCCTACAACTTCCTAGTTATAATGAACTTCTGATGCTACCGCTTTCTCCCCGTTTCCTTCCCTGAATATTGTCCCAGAATATGTCAGGACAGACTGCTTCACAATTTTGTATCATTAATTCTAAAAATTGAAAAGATATGAATGATACAAGTTCTGCAAACTAATCAAAATTTCCTAGCTAATTCAAGTTATCACGAAATTTTAATTCTTTCATTTACTAGGTGAAAACAGTCCATCTACATGATCTCTGCCAACGACGCCCGAATTCTGGACAGCGACCTTCTTGCGGCTGTAACTTTTCGCTCACTACTTCGAATCTAGTGATCTAGACTTTCCTAGAAACATAACGAAATTATCTACATCTTTTATAATTGGACAAAACCCTTAATCCTAGCCTAAATACCTCGAATTTCCCCCACAAGATTTTGTGTCGTAACTTAACGAAATAGAGCATTCTAAAAACTACTCTTCCCATTAACCAAACGATCTACAAAATGAACAGCGACTAAACTGCGGTCATCTAAGGGTTTTCATATCATTACTCTTGAAAAACACAATGACAACCACAAAAACCCACGCAACCCTTCTCTTCTTCCTCCTTCTCGTCTTCCCTTCTTCTCCCTTCGTGCCCTTCCCTGTTCTTGCCGATCCTTGTTGTTCATCTTTTGCAGCAGTAACCACATCATAGAAAGTCCGCACAGAGAATTAGCCATGCATGCAACAATTCCCTTCTCTCTCTCTCTCTCTCTCTCTCTCTCTCTCTCTGTCTCTCTCTCTCTCTGAAGGCCGTTGCACTGGCAGCATGCAAGGCTAGCAATAGGAGGGTTAACTAAGGGCATGTACAATGCACGGTAGCCCCAAGTGATGGTCTCATCTTCCATCTAAGCAAAGTCACTGAAAACACCACTCAAGCACCTACCATTCCAATGCATGATAGCTTCAAGTGAGACTACAAAATAATTTTTAATTGCATAAAAATACTTGAGGCTACAAATTTTTGAATGCTACAGTAGAGATTAATCATTTTTCCTCCACTTCCCTTTCACTCTCCCTGCAAGCCACCGCCTTTTCTCCCTCCCTCCTCCACGGTGGCACTGCTCTGACGTGGCATGGTGAGGCTACCGGCCAGGGTAGAGCGATGTGCATGCTCAAAATAGGCAGCATGGAAGAGAGCTAGCACTAGGTGGCAGGCTATGCATGCAGGGCACATGCACCAGGTGCAAGGCTAAGCAGAAGGCTTGCTTGCAAGGCGTAGCTCCATGCAACGCAGAGTGTCAGGAGGATGCAGAGCATCATGGTTGGCAGGGGCGGCAGGAGAGAGCTTTGCATACCGATTCAGTAGAAAAGGAGATGCAGCGCAATAGCAAGATGCTAGCAATGATTGTGCGCACATGAGAAGAGGCGGCCCAAGGAGGCATGGTTAGGGCTGAAAAAAAAACTCGCCACTCGCGAGCCGGCTCGAGCTCGTAACGAGCCGCGGCTCGAGCTCGCTTTTTTTCGAGCCGATATACTATAAGTCTTGTTGAGTACGCATTGTACTCAATCTTGCATAAATTATTGTTCAGAGTATGAAGATAAACCAGTTCCAGACGACGACGGGTCTTTCTAGAGCTTAGTCCTTGTCGGTTGCTTGTGGGATTGGATGGGGCATACCGCCAGACCATTTCTGTTTATTTACTATGCTTTCCGCTGCATTCTGTTGTTACTTGAGTTTTATTTGGTCAGTCGGCTTTTGTAATAAAAACTCGTTATGTATCGTTTAAGATTATATTAATTCCTTTTGTAATCTTATTGTATGTATAAAATGTGTATGGATATGATTATCAATATTGTGGATGTGTGTATTAGTCACTGATCATGAAACCAGTACAGTATATACATGAGGGCTTCAGGTATTCGAAGTAGAGGGTCCGATAGTCTCAGTTACATTAGATGGCTACAACCTTATCCATTTGCTCAACTTCCTTCCCGATTACTCTTCTCCCTACGATCCTCTCCCTTGACGCAGAGCGAACAGACACAACTATGGCGATCGACGATTGGGCGGGGCTGTGACGAGCAATGGTTGTAGCAGCCGAGGGGAAGCGCATGATGCGCTGTGGGTGATAGGCGTGTCGACGTGCAAGCTTAGCTGTGCCGGCAGGGCAGAGGGCCTCCCTTTTATGTGGCTCGGCTCGGGCCAAAGCCCAAGATGGATTCCTTGCGAGTACAACTAGGACTCGGCCGGCTCGGTCCGGCCCACTTAGGCCTACTCTTTTCTCTTTTAAATTCATTTAATCCTAATTTCCTTAATCCCTTTTCTATTTTCTTGATTACAGGGGTTGGGAACTATTGCTTTACCAATAACTATCATGTCTTATATATTGTTCTAAATCCAGAAAGAGAACTTGATTTATGCTGTGCAGGGTCGAGTGAAATCATCTAAAAATGAACATAACATAAAAGCTGTGTTTCCCTATCAAAATAACAACTAAAGTAACAAAGCTAGCTAGGAGATTCCTTCCGCTCTCAGACCACTAGCAAATCTAGTCGCGTGGACAGATCAGTGGGCGGCAGACCACACGTCGCTGAGCGCACGACAGAGAATCCCACTCCCACTCGCACACGTTCCTCCTGCCTATATTAAAAGGCACCGAAAAGCCACGAGGTGCCTTCCAGCACGCTCGCCCAGCTTTGTCCCCTAGTATCTGGTGCTTGGAATATGGCCCCGTCATCCCCTGCGGCACCTACTCTGTTGCATAGCTTATGGCCGATTTGGTTGCACTAGCCACTCATCCACCCCTCACCATGGAAACAAACAGCAATGCAGAGGACACACATGCTGGAGGAAATAGATTCTGAGGAAAATCTTGCACAATGGAAGCAATGGAGAAACTACAAATGTTGAGCCCAACGGTTGCTTTTCTAATATTTTAGAAAATGTTATCTTGGAGCTCCATAATCCATCGCAACGTTATCTTTTCGTTTTCTAATGAATTGGTGATGAATGCCAATGTATGTTTGGTTCTGTTTTTTTAGCCCTTGGACAGAGTCCTTCGTGAGTTAGTTGTGTTTGGTTGCACTAGCTGCTCCACCTCCACCATATATGGATGATATCTTTGTGTCGCAAATATAGATTCTGAGAAAATCTTACACATGGAAACAATGGTGAAAATACAAATGATGAGCACAACGATTGCTTTTCTCAGCTTTTGAAAAACATTGTCTTGTGCTCCATTTCCAAATTATCTCTTTTTTTTCAAGAAATGATGATGAATGCCTGAATTTTATGCTTGACTTGAAGTGTTAGGTCTTATTAGTTGCAGAGAGGACATATCCGGTGCATCACATTCTTCAGGTACTCCTGCGTATCCCCTTCTCAAAATACAGTGCAAATAGTTATTTTTAAAAATCCAAAAAAATTTGGTTGGATATGCTATGGTATAATCAATTATTCTAGAAAAAATCAACTGAACATTTGACTTACTTTAGGAGAAACAAAAAGGACAAATTCAGTGAGCGGTAGGCTCACCTTTTTCATTTATCCCTTTTTATTTTCTGATTTTCTTTGCAATGGATTTTCTTTGTTTTGGCTCTTCAACGTGTAGATCGAATATAGACTTGAAGTTTTGTGGCGTGATAGATTGATTGTGTGTCAATTCTATCAAATTATTTATTTATTTATTTACTAATTGCACCAAATTTAAAGAGGGGTGCGTGAGGGTACACGAAGGGTAGGATGCGCCAGATACGTTAAAGAGAGGTGGTTCCATTTAGCTCTTGGACAGAGAAATAGTCCTTTGTGAGTTGCTTATGCTTGATGTTGATAGTCTTTGGTGGCAATAGGAATTTAAAAAGTTACATTCAACTACGATAAATTAATTGATATGTTTGTTTTAAGTATGCTCAAATGAGTTAGGGTGTGTTTTCACGGATATCTATTGCAACCATAGATGGCTGTGTGGTGGCATCCCGATGGTAGGCTAAGCTGAGATGACAAGCAAAAAGAATAGTGTAAAATGCAATCTGAAAAATAGAGTTAAATGATTGTAACAGAAAATAGTTGTGTTGTGACAAAAGAAGAGGAAGATTGTGCGGAGGCATCTTTATATATACTAATTAGAGACCCTCCTAGAAGCCCTCATGTTAATTCTAGATGGATAAAAGGCTAGAAATTCCCACATAAATCAGAAATTCTAGAAATTCTCACATTAATCCAAAAAAGAGAAGATCTGGATCATCCAAACTTCATAATACTATAAATCAATGGCTTAGATCAAGTCTTATGCAACTATGTACTAGCAAAAATCGATAGTCAGATGCAGCCACGTACTAGCAGAAATCGAAGAATTAGAATCCAATGCGCTATCACATCAGGACTCATGCATGCAAGATGTCTCCCGTGTCCAGTCAAGAGTTTGCAAGGTTGGAGTTCTTACATGCATGGTGTGTCTCCTATGTGGCTGTGTCCAGTTATAGGAAGGGGGCTAGCTTCCGGTATGGAATCTTGGTGGTGATTGTTTTTTACTAGGCATTGTTTCTTCCTCCATGCATATGGATCCACGGTACGTAATTTTTGAGTTCAAAACTTTTGTACTCAAGACAGTAACATAAATACTCCGTCTAAAACATTCTATTGAACAAGTTTCTATCTAAATTGTACAACCTTGAAATCCAAAATTTTCTATTAAAATAACTTTCCAATCTTAACCATTCTAACTTTCTAATATAAAAATTCCTACTAAGTAGTGAATTATGTTAAAAACTTGGAAATTCTACTCAAGTTTAGAACTAAATTTTGAAAAAAAAATCATTAAAAAACTTCCTATTAAAAGTTATCAAACTTCCTAATCTCTCTATTAAAACTTAGTACTGTTATCACTAGAAGAATCTGCATTATTTTTGCCACAGAACAACCCAGTTGCATGTGATGCACTACCCTCTATCTCACTCTTTCTATACGATGCAAAATAGTGAAAAGTGATGGCGTTTAACATTGCCAGCTTATTGGGTTTTGCCAAAGCTACATGTCGTCTGAAATCGATCGCGCATACATGAATTAGTAATAAATTTAAATTTAAAGGGATAACGAATTTCATAAACATATATATCCATAATAAGCGTACATATAATTAGTAATAAATACGTAAAAGGTAAAACAACTATGACGAAAGATATGATAACTAAATATATGTAATTTTGGGTATTAAAATTTTAGAAAGCAGTATAGTATCCAAGAATAAAGAAAAAAGAAAAAACTAAAGTAGTTGTCGGACCTGAATACCTGATTAAATAAAACCTACACATAAAATCAACTAAAATATAAAAAAAATCTCTATCCCGTGCAGATGCACGGGTTGATGACTAGTATATCTAATAAGCAGACTGAAGTGTCTGAAGTCATATGCTAAAGAACATCGTAACGTCCATTGCCATTGTCACCACCAAGTTGTTCACTACTGCGCACAGTACATTTCGCGACGGTTGAAAATCATCATGAACAAGTGAAAATAACTGTCAGAAATTAATTCTCCGACAGGTAACCATCAGGCATTAGCCGTGAGGAGTCCTCCAACACGGATGTCTTCAATGCCTGACGGCTACCCGACAGGAAAATAATTCCTGACGGTTTTCCCCAATGGTGGCCGACAGGGAAATTACCCCGTCGTCAGGTTTTCCCTTAAACCTGACCCCAAATCCGTGTCGGTCACCCGTCGGAAAAATCCGTCAAGGATACAATTCCTGACAGCCATTCCCGTCAGGAAAAGGAAAAGCATACAAAAAAATACAATAATAGTTGTCCATACAAACATGGCATACAATCAATTCTTCATACCGGCTGCTGCTATGCATCTCATATTGCATACAATTCTATTTTCATGTCAGATTGCCCATAAAATTTTGTACACAAACATGACTAAACTAATAAGAAACAAGCGTTTCTCAAGTTCCAAGGAATTAATCTTCACACCAAATTGAATGGAGTCCTGCTTGCATCTTTTGTAGCCAATTGTTGTGTGTACAAAACTGTATAGCAAAATTCCATATGATATAAGATAAACGCAAAACCATTGAAGAATGCAAGGTCACATACGTGACATAAAACTGTAGAAAACACCAGTACATCTCCTATGAGTCTGTAACATGTCACAAAAGGCAATTTTTAGAAATTATAAGAAACTAGCTTAACACAGAAGAGCATATTGAAGCAGAATAATAAAGCTACATGATTAAGGAACTATTGAACAACCAGTAAAAAAAAGAATAGGACTGGTGCAACTAATTTTTTGTTCATATGATTGCAAAAGGACCATCTTCCTTGGTGCCTAATGATCACTCTAATTACTAGAAATTGAAAGGGCATATATCCAACTAGTTTCCATTCAGATGCTATTACTTATTTGTGATATGATATTTACACCAGACACACTGGAGTCACTACTAGAAATCCCCATTTTTCCCTAGTGGGTAATATACTAGGAAACATGCAAAAAAAAAAACTGTAGGGAATTGGCTTCCCTAGTGGTATTCGTAGGGAACGGCTACTAGGGAAAAGAATGTGGGGAAAGAAAATATTCCCTGTGGTTTTTTTAGGAAAACCTAGAGAAAGAATCGTTCACTGGGATTTTAAATGGTAGGGAAATCTCGTCCACATGGGATTGCCATCTGACGTGCAAAGATTATTTCCCTACGTTACCTTTATGTCAGTCTAGAGAAAGAATTCAACAAATTCCCTACGTTATTTCTTGTATGCCCTAGGGAATATTTTTATATAAACATTATTTTCCTATTGCTAATTCGAAATTCATTCCGTACAGTTTGGCATGAACACTAAGGGTACTGAATTTTTTTTTTGAAATATACATACATTATTCAAATACTTATTTATATGTCTGGTTACAATCAAAAGACACTAAATTTCACATTATCACTCAAAATAAAGTTTATGCAGAGATAAACAAAACAATATCTTGTATTTCCAATAGACCATCAAGTACTATTTGAGACACATTTCCGCCAACATATCCAAGTGTAAATATCACACTATTAGAAAGTCCAAAAAACAACACCCACGCTTGCACCACAAGTGCACAACACACATGCATACTGAAGTACAAATTGTTGGAAATATGCTCTAGAGGCAATCATAGAGATGATTATATTTCATTATGTTCATAACATTGGATAATATGTTATCATGTTCCTAGAATAATATCGATAATATTTATTATCAAGTATGTGACTTGATTGTGAAACTCTATATTTCTGCGATGATTATTCTTAAACGTTCCCTGGTCGGAAACATATGAGAACACATATTAATAGACTAGCATATGTATTGGTTGATGACTATGTTTCATAGGTCATAGATATGGAGATACCAAACCAATAATATGGACACATGTTAGAGAACATGATGTTGGATAAGACCCACCTTTAGACACTATTGAGATTGTTATGATTTCGTGTGTCATCAGTTGGTCTCAAGTAATGATGATGTGTAATCCTTAGACCTGAGTTCGGCATGGTTTCCTACATGTGTAATAGCACTCTTAGGGGTTGCCAAATGCTACTCGTAACTGGGTAGTTATAAAGGTAGCTTTCGGGTATGCTATGAAACGTGCAGAGGAATGTGACTGGTCAGATATGGAATTTGCCCCTCCTAACATAACAGGAGAGATGTCTCTGGGCCCCTCGTTGTGGTCAGATAAAGAAAGTGCATGGCCATGCCACTAGTGGTCGAAGTGTCAACCACACGAAGTTATTCAACACTTGATCGAGAAAGTACTGAACAGTCCATGGATGACAAATAATCTCACCTGGAGTTCAACCAAATGTCGTGAGGCAAAGGGATAATACACAAACAGGTCGTTCAGTTCGACCAGATAGTACGTCTGATATCCTTTCTCCACATGTAAGGATAACTGCTTTCTAGGACCTCCTCTGCCTGGAGTGGTCCTGGAATGGTCCAGGAGAGGTCCTGGAGTGGTCCAAGAGTGGTCCTGGAGTGGTCCTAGAGAAACCTATTGAGGACGTCCAATAGGATGTTTCGAAGCTGGTCGAAAACTGGTCGTATGGAGATATGAGCTGGTCGTAGACTGGTCGAACATAATCACTAACTAGTCATAAAGAGTTACGAACTGGTCGTGACTAGATACAAGCTAGTCGTAAGTGATAAAGACCTAGTCATAGATTATATTGCATTAAGGTTCGTCCGATACATTCTATGTGTGTTTGGGAATCGTTATGTGCTGCTAGGTACCGCTGACAACTCGTGGTCGGAAAAGAGTTTCTGAGTCACAACCGATTACACATGAACCTATAGGGTCACACACTTAAAGGGCTAGGAGTTGATTTGGATGGTGATTCGAATTCTTGTAGGCCACGAGTTCCTAATGGGTCTCAAGTTCAAGACCCATCATGGATGCCTATAAATAGAGGGGCAGTGGCATGGGGGTGGTAAGCTTTTGAAGTATTCCCGAAACCCTAATAGCCACGCCTTCCTCAACCACGCCATCGGTGCTAGCACTCCAACGCGTGGTGTCCCTGCCCCGTATGTGTGTATACCTTGGAGGTGTTGTTGCGAAGCATCAGCACTAGGACAATCCGCAACTCTTGACGATCATCGGAGTAGGATAAGAAGATGCATGGCAAGTACAACTACAACTGCATCAACTCTCTACATCGACTCTACTTCCACTACAAGTCAGCGCGTCTGGTGGTAATCTCGTGATCTATTACTAGTGGAGGTTCCTTGGTTGCGTGGTAGAATTTTTGTTTGTGCTATCGTAGCCTACCCGTGACCCAGCACAAATGACCAGCTAGCAAGGTTTCACAGGCATCAAAATGCAACCCTTACATGTTAGTCATTCCATAAAAGAAGGCAACATGCACCACTTGCAACAAAAGTATGCTTCCACATGTAATTGGACCATGGCTGGCATTAAAATAGTGCAAAATCATCATTCAGCGGAGAATAGTAGTTCCCATCAGCACTAACAGATGCATTAACATCACCTCCAAACATTCCTCAAGCAATTCTATTCAATGTATCATCCGGGTTCTCTACTCTAATAGTTGAACCGCTGGTATGAGGCTATACAACTATAACATCCCAAAGTTTGGATCCTTTTTGAAATTTTCAAAATAAAAATCACCATTTGATTTTTTTCCCCTGAATTGTTAAAGCTTAATTTGAAATTTTAGAAATAAAAATAATTTAATGTGAGTAAATCAAACTCCAATTAAATAAAAAAATTATTTTATTTTCAACGCCTTTTTGAAGCTTTAAAACTAAAATAAACCATTTGAATTTTATTGAATTAATTTAAAGCTTAATTTGAAATTTTAGAAAATGAAAACATTTTAAATGATTACAATAAATATCAATTAAATTTAAAACTATTTTAATTAATCTATTTAGGTTCCAAGGATTTTTGTGAAATTTTCTTGAATTTTCTCGAATTTATTTTATTTTTGGATATTTTTCAAATTTCTTTTCTTATTTTCTTTTTCTTATTTCCTCTCTCCTACTTCATCTTCTTCCTGTGGCTTTCTTCTTTCCGTGAAGGCTTCTCTCTGTTCATTTTTTCCTTCCCAAGCCATGCTCCATGGTTGCCTTCCTCACACCCAATAGCCCCCACCACGCCGCTTCGCCTCGCCACCACCACCACCGCGTCGCGCTCTAGCCCTCCCTTGCCGCCCTCGCCCAACCCATGCTCCATGGCAACCATGGCCAAATGCCATTTCAACTCACCGTTCGTCGCACACGTTGCACCAAAATAGAATCCGTCTGAAGCGTTTTGAGCCCGTCTTCATTGCCCACATCATGCCTCCATCAATTGCACGTTTCCTCCATCAATTGCATTCAATTTTACGTTTCTCCTCCACTCCTCTTTTGCAAACTGAAATCTATAGCTTTATTCTCACGCTGTTTCCCGTCAACTCAAGCATCGCCTTCACAGTACAAAGTGAGCACCATGTGTTCTCGACTGCCCTTTTCGATTCGCCCCAAGCCCCATTGCCTAACTCCCCTCCGTTTGCCCAGAACGTCCGACGCCATCCACCTCCTTCCCGAAGTCCGGTGATGACGCAGCCACTTTGATCTCTCTCTCTGGTGATCCTCCGACCGAACCAACTGTTTCATGTCGTGTTCGCGATAATACTCTTCCTATCCCCCACCTCGATTTCGTTTTCGCTGTCACCGGAGTATGTCGCCATGTGAGCTCCTCGTCGTCAATAATGGCCACCGTGGATGCACGTCCTAGGACCTTCCCCGGCCGAATCGCCTTCACCACCGTGTTCCCCTCACTGAGGCACACCACATGCCCCCTCTATTTTTCCCAAAACGCCATCGGTTCGCCGAAGCACCACGCCACTCGTCGCCACCGTGCGCCCCAATCGCCGTTGCCGCCACCTTGCTCTGTCTCCAGCTAAACCGCCTCCACCATTGGATAGAGGACCTCGCTAGGGTTCCATTTTGCCCGTTCACCGCCCGCCTCTCCCTTCCCATCGCCGCCACCGCCACCATGGCCGTGAGCTCCAGAACTGCTCTCTGTAGCTCTATGTTAATTCATATTGTGCCTATGACCATATGGCCCCACTTGTCAACCACTCATCTTTGTTTCCAACTCTTCTCTGGTATTTCACCAACTAGTAGTTCCACATGATAGTGTGTTTAGAAATCCTTCACTAGCACCTGACATGTGTGGTCAAATGTGGTTTGTTCAGTCAACCTAAAATAGTACTTTCAAAACAGTTATCAAACTTCCGGATGATCGTTCTGCCTCATACGAACTTCGAATTCAATGATTCTTTCTCCTAAATTCATCTAAATTCAATACCTTTCTTCCAATATTTATTTTATAATTTTTAGTTTTATTTGCTTTCTGTTATTTATTTCGTCCGATTCACGCGTGTAGAGTCCCACGTCGCCGACATCAGTTTGGACCAACCGGATGCGGCAACTGCAACCTACGTTGAAGGCGAGTCTCCTTTGACCATTTTGTACCTATGACTTTTAAATATTGTTTTCAATTTTAAATTATTATGCATTGTTATTTCATGTAAAAGGATAAGTTTAAATTGTAGGATGCTAGCTAAACCTAAAATTGTTAATGTCTTCCTTGATAATTGTACCCTATACCTTTTGTAACCCTAGCTTAGCGATTCCGCAATATTGAATACAACATTGTGGTATAGTTAATCGTGGTAGAACTGCTTAGACAAGCTATTCAGTCATGTTTATCCTATGGGTGGAAATTATTATTACCATTTACGCAAATCACTTTGAGCAATATATGGCAATAGGCATTGCCGTTGGTTTTCAAAATAAAATAAAATGGTGAAAATCTGTTTAGACTTGGGCGGGTGGGAAGTTCAAGCGGGTGTAGCTAGAGCACGAGAACTTGTATTGCGTAAAGTTCCGCCCAAGTCATATTAAGGATCGACGCTTGTGACTATCCAAACTGAGGAATACCGTATAACCACATGTCCTAAATGGGAAGAACCTGGCTAATTAATTAGCAATGTTTTAATTTGGTTCTGTTTGGGTTGTTGATTTCGCACAAGAGGGGGTCGGCGTGGCAAAACCTTAGCGAGCAGAACTGGGTCAAAATAGAGCTTTGTAAAAGCCTTGTGATAATCGTTTAGTCGCACACCTTCAAAAATGTGTTAGATGGACATTATAAACTGATTATCTCGTGTGGGTCAAGCTGTACAACCTCTGCAGAGTGTTAAAAACTATTCGAATAGCCGTGCCCATGGTCAAGGGGCGGGCAAGGTGCATTTTCACATGGTAGATTTTGGTGTTTATTTCAAAAGAGTAAATTTTGGGAACCGGGAGCAGTTGGGACTCTCGGGTAGTTTTCTGGCAGCTAGAACCAGTTGGCCAGCTAAAGCCCTATCTTTTAAACCATGGCGGCTAGAGCCTTGATGCTAGTGGTTGGTAGCTAGAACCTCCACTAGTTATACAATTTATTTATTTATTGAAACTACTTCTTGTCAAATGTGCTTTATGAAAACTGTTGAAACTCAAAATGTTTGATGAGGGCATCCCTAGCTCTTTAGCATCTTCTGCTACTATTGATCAAGCTGGAAGTGTTGAAGCTCCAAATCGTCCATCTGGACCCATTACAAGAGCACGGGTCAAATTATTAAAAGAACATGTGAATTTTTTTCTAACTGAATCACATAATGTTATTGATGAGAATTTTATACTACCTAAAGCTTGTGTTTTATGTGTGCTCAGATTTAAAGAACATACAATGATGGATCCCAAGAGGGAAGCGTGGGAGGAAGGGAGCCCATCAAAAGAGGAGACCAAGGAACTGGCCCATGGCCCATACGGCTAAGGAAATGAAGTTAACCCGCTGGTCCATGTAATGGTGCAAGGAGCAAAGCCCACCAACATGAACAAGGCCCAAAATCGCAAGAAGCCCAAGGGGTGAATAGTGCACGACATGACTAGTGCACGCGTGTGAATAGTACCACTGTGAACAGTAAACATGAATAGACCCTAGGCCGAGACTATAGATTGAGGGTTAGACCCCCATTGTAAGGTTAGACCACGTTTAATATATTTTCAAACAGCATATGCTTGTTTCTCCTGTTGTGCTTATAGCCAAAATAGAGGGAAATTGGGTGTTTAGAACAAGGAGTCGTTCTTGCTTTTTCGTTGGGAATTGAGGGTTCGACGATCTTCGCTTCGTGGTCAGCGAGGATCCAATCAAGTGTGTGTTTGGGCGAATTTTGCAAAGAGCTGCAAGTCTGTGCATTGGTGCGGGGGATCAACTAGTGGTTCGTCAGGATACACAAGTTATCGAGAGGTTCTACGTCGAGAAGATCGGGCACCCCGCACCAGGTGGTATCAGAGCGTCAAGTGCACTCGGAAGAACCATTATCCTTTTAATTAGTTGTTCTTCTTTTCTGTCCTATTTAGCTAAAGCTGCGAACAAAAAAAATTATTAGGTTAATCGTAGTTCAATCTGTTATTTCATGTGAGTTTAGTTAAGTTTTCGTCCATTAGAAATTTTGTTTACCGTGCTGATCTTAGTGATCCTTTTTTTAACAAGGATAAACCCAGCTTTTATAAAAAGCTAATCAGCAGTTTACAGACACAGTCAGAGCAGAAAGATAGAAAGAAGCTGGGGAAACCAACTAAACTAGAAGCCTAGGGAAAGCCAAAAACTGTCAAACTCCCCAATAGCTAGACAGATTATCCAACAAGGATAACGACTGAAGAACACTAATACGAGTCTTACAGAAAACAAACTTCTAATCCAAGCAAAAGAAAGGATCACAACTACATCTGACATGAAGCACAAAAGATCTTCATCCAGCTCCCCAAACGCTCTAGCAGATGTGCAAGCTTTTGCCGGTCAGTGCTTGTAAGGAGGATAAGCCATATCTACAAGCAAGATATGAGTTTGAGAAAGACTTCAATTGGAAATTTAGGGAAAACCCTTTCAATTAATAGCCCCTTTGTTCCTAATATTCCAAAGAGTCTAGGCAAGAGCTACAAAACTGAGAAGACCAAAGTTATAATCAATAGCACCCCTTTTATTGAGCCACCCTAAATATAGATCATCAAGAGATTCTGGAATTCTATCCAAGAAAAACTTCTTTGATACAACACCAAGGAAATCTTTCCAAAACACAACGAAAAAGCACATGATCAGAATCCTCAATGACACCACACAAAACACAATTAACTTCTCCCTTCCAACCTCTTAAACTCAATTGCTTAGTTGTCTAAATTTGGTCCTGGTAAACCTGCCAAAGAAAAATTTAAACTTTCAAAGGAATTTTGTTGCTCCATAATCTCTGTAATTTCCAGCTAGTCACCCCCCAAAAGCAATATGTCTATATAAAGACTTGACTGAAAAATGCCCAGAATTATGTAAGCACCACTTCATACTATCACTTCTCTCTTCTAAAACCACCTCGTGCAGCAAACTTTTCAAGCCATCCCACTGAAGAGTTTCTCACTCCCAAAATTTCTAATAAAATGAATGTTCCAAGTCCTTTCCATCCAACAATTAGCTACACAAATCTCAGGATCCCCAAAAATCTTGAAGAGCTTATCAAATCTAATTTCCAAGGGACAGTGGTTAATCCACACATCTTTCCAAAAAGAAATAGATTTGCCATCTCCCAAAATGTGATTCACCCCACATTTGGACAAATGTTTCACTTTATGAAGATTATTCCAGAACTGAGAACCTTTAGTAAACTTAGACACCCAAAAATCTTTTTTAGGAAAGTACTTAGCTTTTAAGATTCTAAACCACAATTCATCTTTAGCCAGCCCAATCTTCCATAACCACTTGCTTAACAAACAATCATTAAAGAGCTTGGTATTAAGCACTCCTAAGCCACCAAAATCTTTCGGTCGACACACCACTTTCCAATTGACCATATGATACTTAAATTTCTCACTAGCCCCTCTCCAAAAGAATCTCGACCAGATAGAGTCCATTCTCTTGTGAATCTCATTACTCAACCTATAAAACCCCATAATATAAGTAGGAATACTACTAAGGTAGCTGTTGATCAAAACCAGTCTACCTCCTGACGATAAAAGGTTGCTCTTCCAAGACCCCAATCTGTTTTGTAGTTTGCCAATAATCTTTTCTGCTACTTTCTTCTTGACAACTTTATCCCCAATAGAGATCCCCAAATAGGTCAAAGGAAATTGACCTAATTATAGTTTAAACTGCTTGCCACTCTTTGAGCTTCTGCATTGTCCACCCCAATCACAAACACCTTGCTCTTATGGTAATTAATTCTTAAACCAGTCATCCATTCAAAACAGTACAACAGGAATTTCATATTAAGGATATACTCATCCTTATACTCAATCATGAGAACAGTGTCATCAGCGTATTGAAGAATAGGGACACCCCCAGGAATTAAATTGGACACCACCCCTTTAACCAGATTGCCTTTCTGAGCTTTAGCTATTATGGAAGTCAACACATCAACTACCAGATTGAACAGCAGAGGAGAAAGAGGATCACCTTGTCTTAGACCTCTATGTGTGGTAAAGTAGGAACCAACAGATCTATTAATATGAATACTCACTTTACCCCCTCTCACCGAACTCATCACCCAGTTGATCCACTTTCTAGAGAAGCCTCTACTAGACATAATAGATTCAAGAAAATTCCAATTCACTTTTGTCATAAGCTTTCTCAAAGTCTAGTTTAAGAATTATACCTTTCTCTTTTGTGACTCTCAACTCATGAAGGATCTCATGTAGAGAAACCACCCCATCCAAGATATGTCTCCCTTTGATAAAGGCAGTTTGACTCTCATTTATAATCTTATGAGCCACATTCCCCAACCTGACAGCCATTAACTTGGCGATAATCTTGAAACTAACATTCAGAAGACATATTGGCATGAATTGCTTGATGGTATTAGCCTCCTGTATTTTTGGCACCAAGGTAATAACCTCAAAATTCAATCTTTTCGAATCAAGTCGCCCTTCAAAAAAGTCACAGATGAGCTTCATGAAAGACCGCTTAATACACCTCCAAAAGGACTTATAAAAACAAGAGGGAAAACCATTCGGTCCTTGAGCTGATCTCCACTCTTAAACCTTTAATAACCTTCCAAACTTCATCTTCAGAAAACTGTTGAACCAAACCTATATTGTCTTCTTCAGAAATCATTTGATTTTCCTCCCAAAAGTTGGAAGTAATATCCACCTAAGGGCCACTGTCTTTACCAAAAAGAGCTTTATAAAAATTGTATATATGATTTCTAATATCATCTTCTTCAGTAAAACACCCCCCATCATGATCTAACTTAAAAATAAAATTCTTCCTTCTTCTCCCATTGGCACAACTATGAAAAACTTTGTGTTTGCATCCCCTTGAGTAATCCATTTGATAGCCCCTCTTTGTTGCCAATATTTCTCCTCCATATCATATAAATGTTCTAAATCTCTCTCTACTTTGTATCTGTCAATCCATTCCTCAGCACTTAAACCACCCAGCTCAGCTTTCAGGTCAAGCTTATGTAAGACATCAAGACAACTTTTCATCTCAATTCTGAACTTACCATTTAAATTGGCACCCCCAACCTCTTAAGTATTGTCTTAAAATAGCCAAACCCCCATTCCACCTATCCAAGGAGTAACAATTATCAGGAATTCTGTGAAAAATTTCCCCCCATTTATGAGAAATCACCTCATTAAAGTTATCCTAACAGAACCACTTTTGATCAAAAAAGAATCTCCCAGACTTTTTCCTTTCCTCCCCTCCGGTGTTTAAAACTAAAGGACAATGGTCAAAACAATCCCGGTCAAACTAACAACAAAACAAATAGGGAATCTGGCCTCCCAACTAGGTGAAACCAAAATCCTATTCAACTCCACCATAATAGGAATTGATTGTTTATTAGTCCAAGTAAATCTAGCACCACCCCTTTTAATCTCCATCAAATCATTATTTGAGATGAAATTATTAAAACTGTCCATAAGAGAGTAGTTAGCCTTACCTGAACTTTTGTCAGACACTTTTCTAATCAAATTAAAATCACTCCCTAAAACCAGAAGAAGAACAGAGGATTGCACTTTAATATGCAAATCATCTAGGAAAGCCTGACTTAAGTCATGATGAGCAGAACCATAGATAGTCAAAACTTCCATCCTAAAATTACTTTGTTTGTGTCTTAGAACCATGCTTATAAAAAATCTCCCATGGTCACCCCCTTCAATTTCCAAAACCTCTTTATTCACCCCTATCAAGATACCCCCTGAATGCCCAATAGCAGGTATCTAGTTCCAGCCAAAGTCACCATTTCCCACCAGATTTTTGAGATCCCTTGAAGAGAAGTCTTTTTTTATTGTTTCTTGCACCCCTACCACATCAATCTTCTCTTTGATAATCAACTCTTTCAATTGCCTCCTCCTGGCCGATTTATCCAGACCACGAATATTCCAAAGATCTTGGTGATCCTTTGCATAGCTTTATCTTTGCATCCACATAATCCATACAAAAATCATCTTCAATCTTAGTTTTTGTTTCGGCCAAAGGTTGGAAACCCTAACCGACTCTCTCTGTTTGGCCGAATTGATCACCACTTGTTTTCGGCCACTTACAAACCCTAACTGACTTGCAAACCCTAGCCAAGCAGTCCTTGTGTTGCACCGTTTTTTTTTTTGTTGAAGTCGGTTCGGTTTGGGTAAACCCTAGCCACACCTTCTTCTTTTGACGCGCGCCATCCTTGCTTGGTTGGGGCTAGCCGAATCAAGTTAGTAGAGTTGGTTTCGACCTCTTGGTTGCTGTCTGAAATTGATCCACAGGAGTCCTATCTGAATTCAGTTGGGGAGTTCATATCCGATTCCAGTTGATACAAATTGAGTTCGGCCCACTTAACCAAATCCAGCCAAACCTCTTTGGTTATCTTGAGCATCAATTATATCCATTCATCTTGGAGACTAGCTATTGATATTGCATTGGGCTGCTCTTAGCTATTGTTTGCACTTTGCATATTTCTACGGTTTGTGCCATATAGAGGGGAGTTAAACCCTTTTTGGCCATTGCAAAAAGAGAGAAGAAAGTAAAAGGCAGCCGCATATAGAAAGAGCCTCGGCATTGAAAAAAAAAGAGTATAAAAAAATCTTAGAAATCCGATTGGGGTGATTCTTGATCCGTTGGAAAGGAAACAAGAAGATAGAGTGAAAAAAAGAGAAGTCTGGGCAATCCGGAGATTTTATCTACGCATACGCACCTGGGCGCACGCGTAGAAACTTCAATCCCAAAAAAACGTCGTTTAGGGCCTCAAAACGGGCCCGCAAATTGAGAAAAATCCAAAGATTTTATCTACGCATACGCACCTGGGCGCACGTGCGGAAACTGCGACCCCAAAAAAATGTCATTTAGGGCCTCAAAACAGGCTCGCAAACCGACAAAATTTCATGTTTCTCGGAATTCTCTCATAATTGACAGAGTGATTCTAAGGTTCCCCGTGAAGACGACATCCTTTTTCAATTGCTACAACAAAAATTTTGGGTGCTACAGTACCGGTGTAGATTTTTGTGTTGTGTATTTAATTGTCTTGAGCAATCTTGTGCCCTTATATATACTTTTGTAATTGGCTAGCGTCTCTCCTAGTACTTAGTACAAAATGAACTAGTTCAATCTCAAATTCAGATTGCATCTCACTAGTTAATTCCTTGTTTGCATTAAGTCACATTTATCTTTGTGTGTGCATTTATACACTTCGCTTAAACCTTCTGGATCAACACCTAAGTAAAGTATTCTAGCTTGGATTATTACTTAGCTTAACATCCTAGAATTGCAGAATTGAGTAGGTATACACTTACCCTACCAAGCTCCAATATACTCATGTGACATGCATAACTTCACTCTTGAAATTCACTCACACATCACCTTGTTTTTCCTACTGCCCTAAAGTGTAAGTATTGTTGATCTTAATTCCTTTCGGAACGGTTAAGAAACTCCACTTTATTCAGAACTATGAGATTGAGTGTTTTCCACATGATTCTACATATACTCATAGTAGCATAGTTTATTTCTACAATTAACCATGCCATGACCAGAATCTCTATATCTTCCTTTTTATGGGAGTGCCGATCCAGAGGAGTACCTTAAATGGGTAGCATGCATGGAGGTGGAACTTACATTTCAGAAGCTTCCCAAAGCTAATGAAGTGATACGTGCTACCATGGAGTTTGAAGAATATGCTTATGATTGGTGGAGACATCACCCTGAAAGGCAATTTGTGTACTGTTGGCACGATTTGAAGCGAATCATGAGAAAGGAGTTTGTACCATTATCTTATGACCAGGAGTTATTTAACCAATTAAAATATATTAAGCAAGGATCAAGATCTATCCAAGATTATTGGTTTGAGCTAAAGCGTGCTCTATTTAGGGCCAATGTCAGTTTGGATGCAGGTGTAGTGGCGAAGAGATTGTTCAAAGAAGGATTAAATTCTGATATCGCTGCCATTGTTTGTGCCAAATATGATTATGGTATACGAGACCTTGTGAATTATGCTATAGAGGAGGAGGAGAGAATTATGGAGAGGCATAAACCATGGTTCAACAAGAATCCACACGTCAGTTCATATTCCTACACTAGTGTGTCACCTGAGAAGATGGTCAAGCACGGGAATTCTTCTTTAGCCAAGGAGACGAGTAGTGCTGCCCCGACACAACCCGCAGTACATAAAGAGATCGTGGTTGATGGAAATTGCGCCAGTGGTGGCCCACGATTAATGGAATCTAAGATGCTTCAAAACCCATGTGAGGATGAGAGCCACATAGCCAAATTGGGTGAGAGTGTTGAAAATCGTGAGCTGTGTGATTCCACCATATGTGAGGTTGAGAGCATCCAATTTGAGAATGTAAGGGATACACCAAAAGAAATGAGTGAAGTAGATGATATAAAAAGTGAGGTTATTGTTGAAATTAACGATTTACTCTCTACTTCTAGTGTTGTTTCTCACATTGTGCAGGTTGATATTAAAGAAAAGGAGTTGCATGTTCAACAACTGGCACTGTTGGAAGTAAAAGACGAGGAGATAACCACGGTTGGGGATGGAGTGCTCGCTGCCCTGTGGTTACATCATGATGAAACACTATTTATAGCACCTAGAAATACTGAGGAGGACGTTAAAGGTAACAATAATGGTGTTGAATTGAATGTTCATCAAGAAGAGGTAAGTAAGAGTGAGAACTCTAATATTCCTTTGAATATTCCACATTCTGAATTTAATGCACTTAATTTATGTAATGTGGAATTGATTACTCATGATGAAGTTCTTACTAGAATATCCCCTGATGATTTTTATGCTATATCATGTTTGATGAACCTATAGAGCTATCTATCTAGTGTGATTGAGAGAGTTTCTAAAATTGCATGTTCAAAATCACTAGTTAGTACTTATGCCTACACATATAAGTTCAATTTGATTGGACAATATGGTGCACATGATATGTTTTATTTTTATCGAATATGCATTACATGTGGTAAGCTTGCTGAACTGAAACTGCATGTTTTGGATAAACAATCTTTTGTGCCATGCCTTGATTAGAATGAGATGAGTGTCACCAATAGTGCTTGCTGTTTTAAAAGATTCCTTAAGCCTACTTGTTTATCCTTTCCTGAACAATCATATACAAGTAATCAGAGTAGCGCAATTGAAACATGGAAGGCAATAAGAATTTTCTCCCCCATATTTGAACAACTTGATCTGGTTTGTCCCTTTAATATCTTGCCCATGTACTTCGCAAAGTCGAGGACGACCTTTTCTCATAGGAGGAGAATGATGTGAATGAAAGCATTGCAATATATATATATATATATATATATATATATATATATATATATATATATATATATATATATATAATACATCCTATAGCTACAATTTGTACTAATTATTTTGTGCAAAACAATGAGAATGAAACAATAATTGACTCGTACATATATCACGCATATACATTGTTCTCTTTGTTTAGTACACTTTCAGGAAATCATAATGTGCTAAACAGAAGGAGTGTGGATGACAAATATATATACCATGCATATACGTTGTATTATTTGTTTAGCATATTTTCAGGTTATCAAAAGCCAAGGACAGCTTTTTGTCAAGAAAGGGAGCATTGTTTGCCGCACGTGGAATTCGCTTACAACCGGGCCGTGCATTTCACTATGCAACTGTGTCCGTTTAAGGTGGTATATGGCTTTAAACCAATTACGCCACTGGATTTGTTGCCGCTACCACCTTTAGATCGTGCTAATATGGAGGTTTCCAAACAAGCTGATTTTGTGAAGCAATTGCATTTGAAAATGAAGGCTGAAATTGAGAAGAAGATGAAGTATTATGCTGAGAAGGCGAACAAGAAAAGAAAGAAGGTGTTGTTTCAACCTGGCGATTTAGTGTCGGTACACTATCGCAAGAATCACTTTCCAGAATGCCACAAGTCAAAGCTGCTACCAAGAGGAGATGGACCTTTCAAGGTGCTTGCGAAGATTAACGACAATGCATACAACATCGAGCTACCTGGCGATGACTATGGCGTGAGCTCTACGTTCAATGTCACTGATTTATCACCTTTCTTTGGTGGTGATAATCCAGCGTCGAGGACGATGCCTTTTCAAGAGGGGGGATGATGAGGGCATCCCTAGCTCTTTACCATCTTCTGCTACTACAGATCAAGCTTCAAGTGTTGAAGCTCCAAATCGACCATCTGGACCCATTACAAGAGCACATGTCAAATTATTAAAAGAACAGGTGAATTGTTTTCTAACTGAATCACATAATGTTATTAATGAGAATTTAAAGAACATACAATGATGGATCCCAAGAGGGAAGCATGGGAGGAAGGGAGCCCATCAAAAGAGGAGACCAAGGAGCTAGCCCATGGCCCATACGGCTAAGGAGATGAAGTCAACCCACTGGTCCATGTAATGGTGCAAGGAGCAAAGCCCACCTACATGAACAAGGCCCAAAACTGCATGAAGCCCAAGGGGTGAATAGTGCACAGCATGAACAGTGCATACATGTGAATAGTACCACCGTGAACAGTAAACATGAATAGCCCCTAGGCCAAGACTATATATTGAGGGTTAGACCCCCATTGTAAGGGTAGACCACATTTAATATATTTTCAAACAACATATGCTTGTTTCTCCTGTTGTGCTTATAGCCAAAACAGAGGGAAATTGAGCGTTTAGAACAAGGGGTCATTCTTACTTTTCCGTTGGGAATTAAGGGTTCGACGATCTTCGCTTCGTGGTCAGCGAGGATCCAATCAAGTGTGTGTTTGGGCGAATTTTGCAAAGAGCTGCAAGTTCGTGCATTGGCGCGGGGGATCAGCTAGTGGTTCGTCAGGATACACAAGTTATCGAGAGGTTCTACGTCGAGAAGATCGGGCACCTCACATCAATGTTGCTTTGTGCAAAAGAACAATATAAGCCTTATTTGTTAAAGCTATGCATATGCATTTTTCCCAAGACTCGCGGAGTACTTTATGTACTCACTTGCTACACTCATAATAAATCTCAGAAGCCTTCAACGATGCCATGGACGACTATGACTACTTCGTCTGTGGCTTTGATGAAGGATACCCAGAGTACTAGGTTGTGCTCCCCAGTTGAATGCTGGTGGAGAATTTGATGGACCATCACTCGAAGTTTATCATTTGTTGTTTCTACTGCTATAAGTCTCAAGGTCTTTTGACCTTTTTTGTAATAAGTGGCCATAAGGCCGGTACTCAGCTGTTTATTAATGTTATTTTGTGATTCAGCTTGTTATCAATGATGTTTCCACTGTGTGCACTAGCTACTGATAATGGGACTGGTGCAGAAATACACAGAGGGTTTGGATTCAAAAATCTGGTCCCGACAACAACAAAAATAATTCGAAGTTCATTAAAAAAATTCAAAAAAGAAATACGGTTATGCTAACATGATTTTTTCAAGTGTAGCAATTTTTGTAACTATTGTAAAAGTTGCACGGTTTTTAGCTACATAATGCATAAAATTTAGTAAGTAGGACATCCATAAAGTGTTGCACATGACAATTGACTAAGAAACATATGAATGCATGTATGTATAGCCTAAAGATTCATGGATCAGACACATAATCATGAACTGTACAACAATTTGATGAAAAAAATAGTTCATGGCAAAATCTTATAGAACCATAAAGAGGACTATGGTGACACACTAAGAAAGTACACCCTAATTAAATTGAACCATTATATACCTCAAGAGATAGATTTGGAGAGGTTGAGACTTCATATGTAAGAGGTGGAGGCGGGGGAGGTGGAACTACAGTAGAAGGCATTCCAGTATGCTCAGCCACATTCTACAATCATAAGATTTAATGCAAAAAGGTTAAATGTATTTCAACATCTATTATTCAAAGTAAAAACAAATCACATAACCTATTAGTGGCATTCTTGAGTCCATAGAACTACCTGAATTTTATGATGCTGAACTTACACTTGGTAAAAACAAATCTTAAAATGATGTCTATCCTCTGTGAATACCACTATCCATTTTGTTATGAATATCCTATTGCCTTACGCAGGAACCAACACTACTACAGGAAGCCTCATCACAGACGGTTCGGAATCGTCATCACGAACATTTTGAACCGTCTATATTTGTTAGTCTGTGATATGACGATTATCATAAACGGTTCAAAAGCGTCGTGATCGCACTATCACGAGCGGTTTTTGTTGAAACCGTCGGAAGGCTATTATCACGAGCGGTTTCTATTAAAACCGTTTGTGATCCGAAAATATCACTGCATTTTTTCTTGTTCGAACCGCTGCGTGATGAAGTTTTCACAGATGGTTCTGAATAAGAACCGTCTGTGATGAGTTTTCACAGACAGTTCTTGTTTAGAACCGTCTGTGATAGCCTTTTTTGTTGCAAAAAAATTCGGAGGCTGTTTTGAGGCCCTAAACGACCTTTTTTGGGGGTTTTCACTTTGTCTGGAGTCTCCTGAGCCTCGCAAATGAATCTGATATGGGCTTATGGATTTTTGGATTGAACTTTTCATTAGCTTTCCAACGAACCAAAGAACGTCGCAATCCGAGTTCGTATGCAAAAGTTATGGCGGTTTTACCGGACAGTGCGCAATCTACCATCTATATTTTTGCCCAAACCAAATAACTCAACATGAACTACACATGCACAGAGAGCCTCCAACAATAAACCACAAGATCACCCACAACACAAGTAGCATCAACTCAATCCATTTACAGAGCACTAACACTAGCTCTCAAGAATCCACATCACAGAGCAAAGGGGAGTAGAGAGTGAGGTCGTGGGAGGCCGGGCGACGGCTGGAGGAGGCCGAGGCGGCGAGGTCGTGGGAGGCCAGGTGACGACGAGGCTGGGGCGAGGTGGAGGAGGCCGGGGGCGACGGTTCGGAGGAGGCCGATGACGATGAGGCCGGGGCGAGTTGGAGGAGGCCGCGGGCGACAAGCTCGGGGGAGGCCGGGGCGCAAGGTGTGAGGAGGAGAAACGGTAGAGGAGGAGATGGAGGTATGAGGTGTGAGGAGGAGAGACGGCAGAGGCGCAAGGTTATATAAAGCGAGTTTCGGCAGCCCGCCCATTATGTCCAAATTTTCGTTTCCCGCCCAACAATCAGAGACGGTTCTTGTTAAGAACCATCTGTGATACGTAACTATCACAGATGGTTTTTTAATAGAACCGTCTGTGATCATTCACAGACGGTTCTAATTACAAACCGTCTGTGATAACGGTGATTATCACAGACGGTTTTTAATAGAAGCTGTTTGTGAATGATCACTGAGCAGTTCTATTAAAAATCGCTCATGATAGGTGCGTATCCTGAGCGGTTCATAATAAGAACCGCTCTGTGATAGGCTATGCCGGTCGATACACCCAACACAGATGGTTCCATAGGAACCGTCTGTGATGGGGCGTCTACTATAGCCTGTTTTATAGTGGTGCAGGTTCATATGGTATTGTACGACCATAAGTAGCTAGCGGTGCAGCAGCTACCCCTCTTTGGTTTAGCAAACACCTGAAGCGTGCCAATCTTGATGTGGCCAATCTTGCATCTTTTTCGAGCTTCTCAATTGGAGTCCACAGTCTCTCTTCAAGCCAATGCAATGTAAGTGAATTGGTGAATCAAAATATATCCATACAGATGGTAGTGCACTCATCCATTTCTTGGTAAATTAGATGAATATTAACAGTTGAAGAGACATGCACAAAAATAATATTTACCTGTGAATCATGCCCTTAAATAATATATTGATGTATACCAATTAGCAAGTCAATTACTAACTCCAAAATTTTTTGCTGTGAGCATTCATGAGGAATCAAGATGTTAGCCCTCCTAATGGAAAATTACGATATCTTCGCTCTCATTGAGAATGGAATTTTACTAGATGATGTTGCATCCATGGAGGAGGCTGCGACTGCCTCAAACCAACCGGAGGTTTTACCGGAAAGGCAAGGCAGAGTTCCATCATCAGGATAACCAAGCCCGACGTTTGAGTTCCCGTCTAGAAGAATTTTGACAGGATAACCAAGCCAGACGCACAAGGAAATGACATACCATATGTTGTTTGCAAAATTTGTCATCAGGAATTATTTGCAAAGTCTACAGGAGGGACAAAGCACTTAAAAAGACATGCTACAAGATGTAAGGCCAAGCAAGGATTGCTGATGAGGCAGACGCAGCTGAAGTACAATCCCGACGTTATGGTACGTAGCTGTAACTACGATCCTAAGGTAGTCCGTCAATTTCTCTGTCGTTTAATTGCTTCCAAGGATTTACCGTTGGGCTTTGGGGAGTCTAATACTTTCCAAACTTACATTAGCACTGCGCATAATCCAAGATTCTCTTCTGTTTCTAGACAGACAACAACTAGGGATCTAGTAAAATACTACAATGAATGTCATGGTAAATTAAAGGATAAATTTGCCACGTGCACATTTTTTGTGGCCCTGACCTTGGACATATGGAGTGGCCGCGCTAGGGAGGATTATCTTAGTGTTATTGCTTATTATGTTAATGATGACTAGGTAATAGAGAAAAGAATTATAGGTTTTAAATTAATTGATGTAGCACACACGGCTGAGAATATTGCGGGCTGTATTATCCAAGTCGTGGAAGGCTTTGGTCTTACAAACAAAATATTCTCAATTACTCTATACAATGCCGTTGCGAACTCTAAGGCCATGGATATTCTTACTCTAGTCTTCAATACATACGCTGATTCTTTCTTGCTACATCAGCGATGCGTTTGTCATATTATTAACCTTATAGTCAAATCTGGTTTGAAGAGGTTGGATGTGTATCTTAAATCTTTTCGCGATACGATATGTTTCTTGAATAATTCTAACGTAAGAATAGTAGCACATAAGAATTTCTGCAGGACAATGGGTGTACATCTAAGAAAGTTCGGTTTGGACATGCCAGTAAGATGGAACTCTACTTATCTGATGCTTAAGAGTCTTTTACCATATAAGAGCACTTTTTCTGTTTTTATTTAAACGCACTATCAGAGCACTGACGGTAGTATACTATTGACTGAGCAACATTAGTTCGTTGCTGAGAAGATACTACAGTTTTTAGAAATTTTTTACAAGGCCACTGTTGCTTTCTCCGCTGTCTACTATCAAACATGTCCTATTATTGTGCATAGTATTTTACAGATTGCTACTCAATTGAAAATATATGAAAATAACTTAGTTTTACGCGAGGCTATTGTTGCTATGAAAACTAAATACTTAAAATATTGGAGAGAAATCCCTTTTCTTCATGCATTTGCATTTATTTTAGATCCTACAGATAAAATTGAAGTATTGGCTAATGTTCTTGATTTTCTTAGTGATGCTACAGGGCTATACTATTCTAACTATTTTGCAGAAGTTCGTTCTCGATTACACGAGGTTTACCAAAGGTATGAAAATAGGTTCTAGGGAGTCCGCTTGCAATGACTTCCAGTAGCCCCCACCTCAAATAGCAAGTATGCGGAGCACGATCTTTAGTGGCTCTTCCTCCAGGTCTAGGTCTTCTTCTTCTACAGCGTCGCTTGCTCAACCAAGAACAACCCCAATGAATGGGGAACTATTCACCTATCTGGACGACGATACAGTGGATTTCAACTCAGATGGCTTCGAAATTTTGCAATAGTGGTATGCCAATAAGTTAATATATCCCGTGCTATTCATACTTGCATGTGATGTGTTAACTATTTCTGTCTCGACGGTTTCCTCCGAGTCTGCTTTTAGTCTTTCTGGAATAATATTGGAGGAGAGAAGAGAAGAACACGTCCCACGAGCGAGATAGTGGAGATACTTCTAACCGTGAAGGACTAAGAACAAGCTGATTCACGAACACAACACTCTATAGAAAATAAAGAGTTGTCAGACCTGTTCGAAAATCTGTACCTCGACAATGACACTTAGAACAAAGATGTATGTAGAGCTATAAGTTATACTCTTTTTCCTTTGCGAATGTTTTCTCAAGTTAATTTTTTGCTTGGCAAATGTTTTAACGAGTCACCATTTCAATATTAATAAAGCTCTTTATTACATTTTCAATATGCTTGTCTTATTTTTTTTACAACTTTCATATGTATTTACGAATTCTACATATTTTTTCTGTTTTTTTATTTTCTTCATTTTTTTTCAATATTCCTGATTTTTTATTTTCTGATTTAGTTTTTAATTTTCTTACTAAGTGGACCATATTCCGACGGCCAAACGGGCTTGTGCCTCGGCACGTCACGAAACGACCGCCTTTCGAATCATGCCTGGACCACCACCCAAACACATGGACTGATCCGACACGGCATTATCCTTCCACGGGCTGAATGGGCCGTGCCCGACCGTGCCCTTGCCAGACGGGCCGTGCCGCCCATATGATCACGTTTGGAGAGAACCCATCTGATGTGCCTGGATGCTCGGATGGTGGAGTTTATCCACAATCTGCCGGATGAGACGGCGCTGGATCGCCATTGCTTCCCCTGCCGCGAGCCGCAGGCATAGGGGCCCACGATCACCTTGGTTTTCTTCCTTTTTCACCTCCCTTCCCTTGAAATCACCACCCATCCACCTGCATCCGCACCGCACGCCAAGCAAAGCACCCATCTGTCCATCCATCCAGCCCACCACCTTCTCACACAGTTTACACATGTCGGCGATGTCCTGCCTCCTTCTCCTCCACGTCCTCTTACTGCTCGCCACCTCCGCTACGCCGACGCCGGCGAACACCTCCGCGGCCGTCCTCCTCTCCTTCCTTTCCTCCCTGCCCCCGGCCTCCCAGCGCAGCCTCCTCCCGTCATGGCAGAGCAACAACACCACCACCGCCAACCCCCACTGCGCGTTTCTTGGCGTCACCTGCTCCGAGGCCGGCGCCGTGGCCGCGCTCAACCTCTCCGGGGCGGGGCTGTCCGGCGCGCTGGCCGCGTCCGCGCCGCTCCTCTGCGCGCTCCGGGCGGAGCTCTCCGTGCTGGACCTCAGCGGGAACAACTTCATCGGCGCCGTCCCCGCGGCCCTCGCCGCGTGCGCCGGCATCACCACCCTCCTCCTCGGCCGCAACAATCTCTCTGGAGGCGTGCCCCCGGAGCTTCTCTCCTCGCGCCAGCTCCGGAAGGTCGACCTCAGCAGCAACGCGTTCACAGGAGAGATCCCCGTCCCCTCCGGCTCGCCGGTTCCTGAGTATCTCGACCTCAGCGCCAACTCCCTCTCCGGCGCCATCCCGCCGGAGCTCGCCGCGCTCCCGGAGCTCAGGCACTTGGACCTGAGCAACAACCAGCTCACCGGGCCAATGCCGGAGTTCCCGGCCCATTGCCGACTCGACTTCCTCGGCGTCTACAAGAACCAGATCGACGGGAAGCTCCCCCTCAGCCTCGGCAACTGCGGCAACCTCACCGTCTTGTTTCTATCCTACAATCGAATTGGTGGCACGGTGCCCGATTTCTTCGCCTCCCTGCCGAGGCTGCAAAAGCTGTTCCTTGACGACAACCATTTTGTCGGGGAGTTGCCGGCGAGCATTGGTGAACTTGTGAACTTGGAAAGGTTAGTGGTGTCGAGAAATGGCTTCACTGGACCTGTCCCTGAGGCAATTGGGAAGTGTCAATCCTTGATTATGCTCTACTTGGACGGCAACCGGTTCACCGGCCCAATTCCGTCGTTCATCGGCAATTTGAGCAGACTGCAAATGTTCTCTATTGCAGACAGTGGCATTGCCGGGACAATTCCACGGGAGATTGCGAAATGCCGGGAATTGGTTGTGCTCCAGCTCCAGAACAACAGCCTTTCCGGGGCAATACCACCGGAGATTGCTGAGCTCAGCAAGCTGCAACGGTTGTACCTATTCAATAACCTACTCCATGGGCCAGTTCCTCCAGCATTGTGGGGATTGGCTGACATGGTGGAGTTGCAGCTCAGCAACAACAGTCTAAGTGGTGAGATAGATTCAGAGATCACTCACATGAGGAATCTAAAAGACATCAGATTGTATAACAACAGCTTTACTGGCAAGCTTCCACAAGCCCTGGGGTTGAACACAACACCGGGACTTCTTGTTGTTGATTTCACTAACAACCACTTCCACGGCGCAATACCTCCTGGTCTGTGCACCGGTGGCCAGCTTGCTATTCTTGATCTTGGAAACAACCAGTTTGATGGCGGCTTTCCCAGTGAGATAGCTAAATGTCAGTCTCTATACAGGATTAATCTTTACAACAACCGGATCCGCGGGAGCTTACCTGCTGATTTGAGCACTAACACAGGGTTGTCATATGTCGACATGAGAGGCAATCTGCTTGAGGGGAGGATACCAACTGTGCTTGGTTCATGGCGCAATCTCACAATGCTTGATATATCAAACAATCAATTCTCAGGTCCAATACCTCATGAGCTCGGTGCCCTAAGCAATCTTGGGGTTCTATGCATGTCATCAAACAGGCTGACTGGACCAATACCACGAGAATTAGGAAACTGCAAGAAACTTCTCCGTTTGAATCTCGGAAATAACCTCCTAAATGGAAGTATACCTGCAGAGATTGCAACACTCGGTAGCCTGCAAAATCTTCTACTCAGTGGAAACAACTTCACTGGAGCAATACCAGACTCATTCACCTCAATGCAGGCACTCCTTGAGTTGCAGATTGGTGAGAATTCTTTGGAAGGAGCCATCCCTCGCAGCTTAGGCAATCTTCGGTACATCTCTAAAACTCTGAACATTAGCAGCAACAGATTGAGCAGCGAAATCCCAAGTAGTCTCGGCAACCTTCAAAATCTGGAAGTGCTTGACTTGTCGAAGAACACATTGTCTGGTCCAATTCCATCGCAGCTGAGCAACATGATCTCACTTTCTGTTGTGAATGTTTCATTCAATGAGCTCTCTGGTCAGCTCCCTGCTGGCTGGGCTAAGCTCGCGGCACAGTTACCTGAAGGGTTTCTGGGGAATCCTCAGTTGTGCGTACAGTCTGGCAATGAACCTTGCTCAAAGAATCAGTCGGGGAAAAACAGAAGAAGGAACACACAGATTATTGTGGCATTGCTAGTGTCAAGTCTCACTGTCATGGTTGCTGGGTTGTGTGCTATTCATTACATAGTGAAGAGGTCAAAGTGCCTATCAGCGAATCGTGTCTCGGTGCGTAACCTGGACTCAACAGAGGAATTACCGGAAGACTTGACTTATGAAGACATCCTTCGGGCCACTGACAACTGGAGCGAGAAGTATGTCATTGGAAGAGGCCGACACGGAACTGTCTACCGGACAGAGTTTGCAGTTGGAAAGCAGTGGGCAGTCAAGACGGTTGATCTGTTCCAGTGCAAATTCCCCATTGAGATGAAGATATTGAACACAGTGAAGCACCGGAACATCATCAGGATGGCTGGATACTGCATCCGTGGCAATGTTGGCCTAATTCTCTATGAGTACATGCCAGAGGGTACGCTCTTCGAGCTATTACATGAAAGGACCCCCCGACTGGCCCTTGACTGGAAGGTCCGGCATCAGATCGCCCTCAGTGCAGCGGAAGGCCTCTCCTATCTTCACCATGATTGTGTGCCCATGATTGTCCACAGGGATATCAAGTCAAGCAACATCCTGATGGATGCAGAGCTAGTACCCAAGCTCACAGACTTTGGCATGGGGAAGATCCTAGGTGATGAGGATGCAGATGCGACAGTGTCTGTCGTCGTTGGCACCCTTGGCTACATTGCTCCAGGTAAATTGATTTCTCCTCAGATACATTTTTGTAAGATATTTTATTTTTGTAAATTTCAGGGTTAACACATGTCGTCGTTTGCACCCAGAGCATGGATACTCCACCAGGTTAACCGAGAAGAGTGACGTCTACAGTTACGGAGTAGTGCTTCTCGAGCTCCTAACCAGGAAGATGCCTGTGGATCCTGCATTTGGAGATGGTATTGACATTGTGACATGGATGAGAACAAACCTGAAGCAGGCAGATCACTGCAGCGTCATGGGCGGCTTCCTGGATGAGGAGATCTTGTACTGGCCTGAAGATGAGCAGGTGAAGGCACTGGACTTGTTGGATCTGGCGATCTCCTGCACGGAGGTGTCATGCCAGTCAAGGCCATCCATGAGGGAGGTGGTGAACATCTTGATGAGAATATCGAAGTAATCATCTGCAGATCTTTCAATAGCATCATGGCGCCGATCGTCTTCGAACATACCTAAAATGGAAATGCGATTGTGCAGTTTTATTTCAAGTGCTCTACGAATATTTCTTGCAAAATTTTGTAAGACCTTGACAAAGTGATATAAAAAATTTACAGTAACTGCTAAAGAACCTGAAGAGGTAGTCTAGATTGTTGTAATTCTTCCTACTTTCGTGTTGTACTTGGTCCAAGTTGTAACGTGCGCTTCAGAGACTTGGCGACTAGTGCTTGGAAGGCGCAACTCCTGCCTTATCTCTGGAGCCAGCAACTCCTGGGATATATAGATGGATCTGCCACTGCACCAAAGAAGATGATCACACAAACGCTTGAATCAGGCGGCGACCCTGTGCTAGCTGTGAACTAGTTAGTTCTCAGCACCCTGCTTTCCTCTCTGTCCCCTAGAATTTTGGCGCAGGTATTGTTTCTCTCCACATCCAATGAGGTAGAAGGCTTTGGAACGCATGTTTGCATCCCTGTCCAGAGCCAAGATCATGCAGATTCGCTGACAACTTTGAAACATCGAGAAGACGGACCTCTCCATGACAAGCTACTTCAACAAAGTGAAGGCCCTAATAGACTCCTTTGCTGCTGCTGGCCAAGTGCTACCTGATGAGGAGTTCTACTCTTATCTTTTCACCGAGATTGACGCAGATTATGACCCGATTGTGACCTCGCTCACAGCCCAGTCAGATCCTCTTGGGATCAACGATGTGTACGCTCATCTGTTATCCTTTGAGATGCGGCTGGATCAGCACAACTTAGCTGTTCAGATCGGTTCCTCAACGAACTCTGCCGTGCGTGGATACGTGGTGGCGGCAGCATCGGCGATGGCCGTGGTCGTGATGGACGTGTTCGTCAGGGACAAGCGTCTGGCAACAACACCACCACCAAACCGGTGTGTCAGGTCTGTGGGAAGGTTGGACATGTGTCACTTAAATGCTATCATTGTTTCGATCATTCCAATCATGCCAAGGACAGCAGGATGGCAGCCGCTGCAGTGACCGCGCCCTCACGGGAAGTACAATGGCAAAGACCAGGTGCAGGCCGCAAATGGCTCATGTATGACCATTTCCCACATTGGTTACTCTAAGATTCATACGCCCTATCGAAATTTTTACCTCAACAACATTCTGATTTCTGCATGTGCCCAAAACAACAAAAAATCTTCTATCTGTTAATCGTTTTGCCACTGACAATAACGTTACTTTTGAATTCCATCCCACTGACAATAACGTTACTTTTGAATTCCATCCTGATCACTATCTTATCAAGGATCTAGCCACAAAAAGTACTCTACTGTACGGTAACTATGAGGGAGGTCTCTACTCCCTGTTGTCCAAACACAGTGAGTAGTAGCAAGGTCTCTAGGTGAGGTCCAAGAGCGCTCTCTCTAGCATCAAGACCACTCGAGAGCAATGACACTGTAGTTTGGGACATCCTTCGTCTTCGGTGGTTCAACAAGTCATTCAGCTCAACAAATCTTCCTTGTTCTAGTAGCGATAGTCAAGGCTTTGTGTGTGATGCCGGCCAAAAAGGCAAGTCATCAACTTCTGTAACGTTCCAGAAGTTAGGTTTTCAAAAATCTTTTGTGTAGATTACACTGAAAAAATTTCACCAATTTTCCTTAAATTAATAAAGCTTAAATGGGAATTTCCGAAATTAAAACTATTTAATTTGACTAATGTAAACATCAATTAAATGAAAAGCAGTGTTAGTTGTGTTCCTTGTGTTCTAAGAAATTTTCTTGGATTTTTCCGAGTTTATTTAATATTTATTTGAGCTCATTCGAATTTCAGTTTTTTTTCTAAATTCCTAAATCTATTTCTATTTCTGAAAATCCTTGTGGGCTGAATTGCCTCGGGTCGTTCCGCTTTTCTCTCTCCGGCCGATCTCCTTCACCACGGCCCATCCCCGCCGGCCTTCCCCGTTCCCCGCCTCCTTACCCGCCTTAGACCGGACCCACTCGCCAGCCCACCTAGCACGCTGGTCCTGCTTGCCAAAGCCGCTACGCGTGTGCTTCCTGGACACTGTCGCTCCCGTGCACGCCTCGGAAATTGCCGCCGTAATTGAGTTAGCGTTACCACTTTGAGCTCGTCACCGACCAACTCCGATCAACTTCGGTCTCCGTGTATGCGTCACCGACTTCGCCTCGATCTCCTCTCCCTGTTTCGCCCTTCCATTGCCTCCGATGTGGCCGCTAGCACCGGCGAACCCTTGGACTCCGTGTGCCACCGCGTCGCTGTGCCATGCTGGTCCACGTCAGCACCACCTCACCTCTCTGTCCTCCGTGGCCACCACATTGTCGCCACGTGCACGCCACACAAGCATCGCTGCTACCTAAGCTGCCAACCGTGCATCACTCTAAACCCAAAACCGCACAGACTTAGTCCACCGTGAGCCGCTCACTTACATGCGGGTCGCGCATTTTAGTCAACCTCGGTCAACCCTAGCCGCATGGACCCAGTTCACCATGGGCCAGCACGCATCACTTGGTCTATGGACCAATGACCCACCTCTCAACCACTCTTCCTTTTCTTGGAATTCTTTTAATTCTTGAAAATCCATAAATCCCAGTGGGCTCCACATGTCATACACTCAGTACATTTCCATAATTCCAAAAATAAAGATTCTCGGGAATATTCCCTCGGCATCACCTGTCAGTTTCCCTCTTCCTTTTCTATTTCAGCATTTTTCTTTCCGATCAAACTTTCGAAAGCTCGTTCTTTCTCATACGAACTCCGATTGAACCTATTCAAGTTTCTAAATTCATATAAAATCAAGCCCTACCTTCCAGTACTATTAAATTTTAATTTGGACTTTATTTTATTTGTCTTTTTGAGTTTTGTTCGTTTTTATGCTTTCTCTCTCATTAGACATTAGCGTTCTAGAATCGTCTGAATGAGTTGAATGTCAAGGAAATAAAAGATCGAAGATAAAAGAAGAACATCATTGATATAGCAAGGCAAGTTGTACATTTGACCATGTTGAACCTAGTTTTCCAAAATTACTTTGATTCAAACTATTGCATGTTATTTGAATTATTTAAGTCTTTAAATGCTTTGGAATTAGCTATACACCTATTTGAATATATCCATCTTGCTCGTTGTATTGTCCTGATCTTTTGCCGCCCTAGCTTGGTTAATTATTAGTTGGTATTATTACAGCACCAACGTGAGTTGGTTAGACACGAATAGTCTACTTAGCCATGCAACGGGTTATTGATATCACTTTGAGTTACAAATCTAAACTTGTCTAAGTGATTATGGAACAATTTTGTGGAAAGACCGTGTGCTGTATGTTGTTGCTCATTGATGGCATGTGTTGCACTTAACCAATACGGTGGGAAAAGATTTAGACTGAGGTGAGTGGAAAGACTTTGTGATATGGTGGAGCTTTGTTATTAGGAAATGTGAATTGTAATGACTTAGTTAGAAATTGGCAGTCTCGCCTTGATCAATTAATGACTTAACTTTGTGCGCCATTGAACTGAGCCTTACTGTACGACCACATGTCTGGTAGGGGATAGGCCTAACTTAGTAAGTTATGGAGTCTCGACATTGACTACTCAAGTAGTAGGTTAAGTGCTTTGTGATGGGTGGAGGTGTGGACTACTCTGTAGGGTTACATTTATGGATGGTTCACCGTCTCTAGGTCCAACAGTGTGCATCGGCCCAAAGCACTATGCAAGGGTTGGTGCCGATAGTATGCACATCAGGAGGGCCAATGGTTGAGATAAAGTTTCGGAAAGGTTTTGTTATGATTGCTCAATCGCATACTTCCGTATGTGGAGTCATGGTAGACATGATGAGTTAATTGTATCTTGTAGGTAATGTGTACAACCTCTGCAGAGTGTTAACAATCTATTTGAATAGCCGCGTCCTCGGTCATGGACATGCTCAGGGATTTCACACGAGGGGTAGATTTTCATAAAAAAAAAACAAGTGGGAAAGGGAATAGCTGTGTAGTTTAACTCATGTGGTTGTGTGAAAGAAATTATTTAGGCTGTGTGGTCTTTTTGAAAATACTTGTTAAACTATTATTGTTTATTTGTTTTAAATTTCACTTTCAATCTATTATTTGTATTCAAATGCAAATGTTGCTTTTTGCAAAATAATCATCGAATTCATATCCTTTGGAATAAGCCATTATCTATAATTGCATTCTGTGGTATAATTTGCTGAGTACTCTATGTACTCATTATTTCTATAAACAATTTTGTTTAGTTGATGAAGGCTACATTAGTTCGTCGTTGGTCAACGAGGTCAACTTTAAGGATCGTGGAGAACTAGGTCGCGCTACCCCAATCGATTATCTGTCGGCATATGGATGGGCTTCACTGAAGTTATTCTGCTTCCTTTCGCTACAACTTATTTGAGATATTCGCTCTTTGAGGTATTAATTGTATGCTTTGACCTTAAGGTCGTTGCTCTGATAATTGTTGATAATCGCATATTTCTTAGTTATGTTCGCATATGAATGATATTTTATCGATGTTGCCACTGTATGCACTAGTGTGATCCTGGACTAGTGCAGTATACACTGAGGGTCCAAATTTGCATATTTGGGTCCCGACAGCTTCCTTTCTCCGTGTCAAATAATAATGTCAAACTCACCTCTTGAACTTCTATTCTTTGATGTATGGGAACCAGCATATACTTCTGTAGGGGGGTACAAGTATTATGTGAGCTTTATAGATGACTTCAACAAGTTTATGTGGCTTTACTTGCTGAAGAACAAATCTGATGTTTACAAAGTTTTTGTTCAGTTTCAAACTCACGTTGAGCGAATTCTTAATAAAAAGATCCTTTGTGTTCAGTCTTACTAGGGTAGCGAATATCAGAAATTACATTCCTTTCTTGGTTAGATCGACATTGCCCATCGTGTGTCGTGTCCTCACACACACCAACAAAATGGAGCTGCCGAGAGAAAGCACAAGCACATTGTTGAAGTTGCGCTTCCCTTCTTGCTCAAGCTCACATGCCCGTCAAATTCTAGGATGAAGTTTTCCAGATGGTAATCCAGTCAGTCACCCATGGAACGATTGTTCGATGCTAAGCCAAACTATTCTCTTCTCAAAATCCTAAGTTTTCTTGGGCTACAACAACTTACACAAGGGCTACAAGTGCCTAGATCCCTCTACCAGAAGAGTTCACATCTCCTGGGATGTAACATTTGACGAAACCGTTTTCCCTTTCTAAAAAATGTCACCCTCCTCGGGCTTCATTCGATTTGCTGACCAAATCCTGCTTCCTTCATTGCCTCTGTCCAGTTCTCACTCTATGGGCAATTCTGAAGATGGGGGTGATCGTGTGGTTAATGGTCATTTATCTGAAACATCTAATCCCTCTGTGGTGCCATCTGTTCCTGCTGTTTCTACTGTTTCAGGTCATGCCGTTGCCGACACTGACGATGCCTCCAGGGCCACTGAACATATTGTTGGTGATCTGGATTTTTCAGCTACCGAAGATGTCACGACAGCAAATTCAGCTGCCACGACTGCCATGTCACCTACTGACGCCATTGCTGAGTCGCCTGCATCCGATGCACCACAACATCTTGTGCGCACAAGACTCAAGCAAAATATTGAGCAAGCCAAGTTGCACACTGATGGCACCGTCAAATATGTTGGAGCAGCCATAACAGAGCCATCAGATCACAGAGAAGCACTTCAAGATGCAAGGTGGAAACATGCAATGGATGAAGAGTATCATGCACTGATAAGAAATTATACATGGTAGCTTGTAGCACCACGACAAGGAATGAATCTCATTGATTTTAAGTGGATCTTCAAACTCAAAAGAAATCAGATGGCTCGGTTCATAGACTCAAAGCACGACTAGTGGCAAAGGGTTTCCAGCAAAGATATGACATAGACTATGAAGATACGTTTAGCCCGGTGGTAAAGTCTTCAACAATTCGTCTCATTCTTTCCCTTGCAATCCTCGAGAGGGTGGAGTTTAAGACAATTGGACGCGCAGAATGTGTTTCTTCACAGCATTATAGATGAGGAAGTCTACATGAAGCAACCTCCTAGTCATGAGCATCCACAATATAAAGGTTATGTCTGTGGACTGAACAAAGCACTATACGGGCTCAAATCGAGCCTGGTATGCACGGCTTAGTACAAAGTTACAGGAATTGGGTTTTAAACCGTCCCGTACAAACACCTCTTTGTTCATTTACAAAATGGAAACACAACAGTGTATATCTTGATATATGTTGACGATAGTATTGTCACTGGATCGTCAAGCCATGTCATCACCGAGCTACTGCAACATCTTCAGAAGGATTTTGCAATCAAAGATCTAGGAGATATTCACTACATTCTGGGTATAGAGGTAAGAAAAACACAGAAGGGCATACTTCTCACACAGTCCAAGTACATTACAGACATACTGAAGAAAGCAAGAATGGATAAGTGCAAAACAGTAGCATCTCCTATGTCAACTTCAGAGAAACTGACATGAACAAAAGGGGATCCCTTGCCAGCGGAAGATGCCTTCAAATATAGAAGTGTTGTGGGTGCATTACAATACTTGATTTTCACTTGAATCGACATTGCATTTTCAGTAAACCGAGTCTGTCAGTTCTTACATGAACCTACAACCACACACTGCGGAGCAGTAAAAAGGATATTGAGGTATATGAAATTCACACCCACTACTGGTTTGTCGATCAAGTCATCTTCATAGTTAGTCAGCGCCTTTTTTGATGCTGACTAGGCTGGTTGCCCGGATGACACATGATCCACAAGTGGTTTTGCTATTTACTTTGGTAACAACCTCATCTCCTTGAGCTCCCGGAAGCAAGCGACGGTGTCTACATCAAGCATGAAATCGGAATATAAAGCTCTTGCCAATACCACTTCCGAAATCATTTGGGTGCAGTCTCTACTTGGAGAACATGGAATGTATCAAGTCAGAGCACCATGGTTGTGGTGTGACAACTTGGGAGCTACGTACCTTTTAGCCAATCCGATGTTTCATGCTAGAACAAACCACATCGAAGTGGATTTTCATCCGTGAAAGGGTGGCTCACAAAGCTCTGGATATTTAGTTTATTCCAAACAGAGATCAAGTAGCAGACATTCTAACAAAACCAGTGATGGCTCGACAGCTTGCAGTTCTATGTGACAATCTCAATCTCACAGAGATATTCCAAACAGAGATCAAGTAGCAGACATTCTAACAAAACCAGTGATGGCTCGACAGCTTGCAGTTCTATGTGACAATCTCAATCTCACAGAGATCGGATGAGATTGAGAGGGGCCGTTAAAGAACCTAAAGACGTAGTCTAGGTTGTTGTAATTCTTCCTACTTTCGTGTTGTACTTGGTCCATGTTGTAACGTGCGCTTCAGAGACTTGGCAACTAGTACCGGTATTGTTGGAGTCTGTTGTTGTAGATCTGTTAACAATGTAAGGAATGAACGCGGCCACGATTCAGTGTGCAGGATTTCTCCAATCTCTCCTAAACTCCGATAGTGTTTTACAGTAACATGTCTTTCATAAATGGAATCATCAAGAAGTAGACACCTTGCCGGTTGCCTTGCCATCTGGTTCGCCATTCCTCTGATTACGACATGAGTTAGCCGGCTGTGCTGCCTCCGACGCCTCTCTGCACACCGTGTTAGAAAACACCTAATCTAGTTTTTCTCTCTACGGAATTTCTGTTGAAAACTAAAGTATGCACAAGTTTTTCTTTCGTGTGCCTTATTCAATATTGTACTTTACATGGGTATTTATACTGATCAGTGATCAGTTTACATGGGAAACGACGCACCTCTCGGCAGTGAAACAATGCGTCACTTCGCTTGATACAATTGCACTAACTGCTGCTGCGTGCAAACTGCACTAACTACTGCTACATGCAGTTAGAAAAAAGCACAACAAGATTATTCTAACAATCACTCCCTAATCTTGTTGTGTGCGGAGGAAGTGCATGTCTGGCTTATGTCCGTGTCAGGCCTCGTATGGCGTCATGACATCGACGCTCTTGTAGCCCGTCATGTGGTTGCTGGCGCCGGTATCGAGGAACCACAAGTCGTCGCAGGGGTCATCCTCGCGTCCGAGGTGGACTTGAGCTCTTTCCTCGTTGAGCGTGACATGCTCAGTGGCGCCCGTTGTGATCTCGGTGATGGTGCTCACATGCGCCATCAGAAGTGCTGGTACTTCATCGTCGAGCGTGCTCACTCGTGCCATTAGCAGTGCCGGCTCGTCGTCGTCGACCTCTACCAAATTGGCGCGTTCCTTGCGCTCACGGCGCGGTGCATGGCAATCCCTGGAGAAATGACCAATCTTGTTACAATTGTAACATTTTACCTTGGTCATGTCGCGTTCTCCAAAATTGCCTCCGTCCTTGGTTTCGTGGCCTCGGTTGTCGTTTTGGCCATCGTCAGATGAGCCCTCGGCACGCTTTCCATTGCGTCAGACGCAGCGTGCAGCCCACTCCTCCTCCGTGAGGAGCAGTTCGCGCTGTCGTACGCGTGCAGCCCACTCCTCCTCCGTGAGGAGCAGCCGGCTCCCTGACTCTTGTGCGTCGTCGTCGTCAAGGCCGTAGCGTTGCTCCACTGAGCGCAGCCGGCCTGTCAGCTCTTCAATCGTCATCGTACTCAGATCGAGTAGCGTCTCGATCGCGATTGCTACCTGCGTGTAGCGAGGGGGCACTACCCGGAGAAACTTCTGGACCACCTTCTCCTCGGCGATGGCGTCCCCGAGCGTGCGTAAATTGTTAACGAGCCCAGTGATGCGCATTGCGAACGCATCCACGGACTCCCCATCCTTGAAAGAGATGTCCTCGAATTCCTTCCGTAACTTCTGGGCGTTAGCCTCGCGTACGCGCTCCACCCCAATCCTCATCAGTTTGATGGCATCCCATGCTTGCTTTGCCGTGTCCTTCACGGCGAGCGTTGCGAGCATGTTAGGCGGGACGGCGCGGAGGATGACCGAGAGAGCCATGCGATCGTCTCGGAAAGAAGCGTCACCGGGGTCGATCGCCTCCCAGAGCCCTTGCGCCTGGAGGTTGACGCGCATTACAAGCGCCCACTCGGTATAGTTGATGTTCGTCAATATTGGGTAGACGACCGTGCCGCTTGATTCCCTCATGACGCGCTCCTGCACCAATGGCTCGCGTCCGCCCCTCCGTGTCCTGCTCCGCCCACGGAATCTCGGTGGAGAGCGTAAGCCAGACTGGGACTGCGCGTCTTCGTTGGCCATAGTCGCCAGAGCTCTGATACCAATTGTTAGAAAACACCTAATCTAGTTTTTCTCTCTACGGAATTTCTGTTGAAAACTAAAGTATGCACAAGTTTTTCTTTCGTGTGCCTTATTCAATCTTGTACTTTACATGGGTATTTATCTTGATCGGTGATCGGTTTACATGGGAAACGACGCACCTCTCGGCGGTGAAACAATGCGTCACTTCGCTTGATACAATTGCACTAATCTTCTGCTGCGTGCAAACGCACTAACTCTTTGCTACATGCGGTTAGAAAAAGCACAACAAGATTATTCTAACACACCGCCTGACAAATGCCATTGAAAACATGAAGAAGAGCACCACCAATGCATACTCTACGAAAAGCCATAGGGAAGACATAATACTAATGGAACTATGCAGAAGTTTGGGATGTGAAGATAGGTGGAGCTTGTTCAAAAAAGAAAAGACAAGATGTTGGACCGAAAAGACGACTAGAGAGGTGTGGGAGGCTGAATAGGAGCACCTACTTTTTTTTCACTACCTCGGTATTCAACTTTTTCTTCACTCTAATAATTATGGAAGCTATGAAGACCAGAGATACAAGAACATAGCGGAAGGCTCGCGTTGAAATCGGAAAACCCCGAGGTCAAAACCTTCTGGCTGGTCTGATCGTAAGAACTGGACAATCTGACCGTCGATAGGCCGGTCTGACCACCTAGGGCAAGGTCTGACCGCCAACTGCTAGGTCAGCAGCCCGAGATGATCTCAAATCGACCTAGCTTTTTATTCTGAGATCCAAATCCCCTGAGATTTTAACCATAACTAATCCAGAAGGTTATGAACCTATTCCAGTCGACGATCGGGACGATCGAAGCCAAGGTTCAACAAATTTTTTGATCGATGTAAAGAAGGCACGAAAACCGAAAAAAATAAACTTTGATCGGAAAGTTTGCTCGTGGGTGGAAGATGGTCAAGATGACCTGAGATCAATTTCTACAAGTCCTAGCAAGCTAGATCACAACACAAGACCCAATCAAAACCCTAGGAACACAAAAATCCCAAAAGGTATCAAAGAAAGAGCAAGAACAAGATAGAACTCATCTGTAGGCAAAACTTGCTTGGATTGATTCAAATGTTTGTTGGTTTACAACCACTCCACCATGGAGCACAAAAGCTCAATACTTGAGCACTCAATCAATCCATCTCTCTCAAATCCTAGCCCCCTCTATATTCACTTTCCCCAAATCACAAATTAGGGTTTTCTAAACTTGACAGGATTTAGTGCAAATCTTGTAGTCTTTCCTTTTATAGTGGAGGGTAGGTCTAGAGAGAAAACATTATCGGGCACCCGTTAAGCCCACACACAACCGTGTTTATACTCACACACGCTTCTCACAGCATATGATGAACCGAATCTCCCAAATCTATCTCTTCGTGAACTCTGTCTTCTCTTGACCTAAACCGCCTCTCCTTTGCGCCGTCTTGCACCACGGTTTCTCCAAGATCACCAACCCGGTATTTTAGCGAAAATACCAAAATACCACATCCTCGATCCTTCTCCAAAGGCCGAGTCCAATCAATGTGAAGCAATCACATGCTTCACCATGTATAGGTTGATCAATGGCTCTCTTCATATCGCCAAGTCTCTCCCATCCGGCTCCCATCGGAACCATCATGGCACTTGTACCAACCCCTAAGCCACTTGATTCAACCCGTTGCACAAAACCCGTCCCACCAGTCTAACTACTAGCAAACAGTCGGTAAGACCGCTTGGGATTTGTTCCCCAAGTCCAGACTACACTCTCTCTGGAAATTTGAAACTCTATCTAGTTTTTCCTCTAGTCTCCATTTTCAAAGAGACCTAGCGCAAACACATCTCCTCACCTTCCTACATAAAGTGATTTTTGGCCAATTCCAAAAATTCCACTTTTCAACTTTCGGCCAATCAGACTGCCACTTTTGGTTTGGTCATACCGCTGGGCCCTGGCCGGTCTAACCGACAGCCATTGACCGGTCTGACCATCCACTAACCTATCTCTGATACCACTTGTTAAACCTAAAAGGCGATTAGAGGGGGCGGGGTGTAACATCCCATTTATGAAAACGGCGAATAGTAATTACCTTGACTCTTGATTTTCAAATTATTGTATTTTCTCAAAATCTTCTAGCTTCTAGCTAAGCTTGGGTTTGTGTTTCAAACCTTTTTGCAAATTCCTGAATTCAAATTCAAGTTTGAATTCTCTTTTTCGAATTACGGGCCTTTCTTGGCTATAAGAGAGCCCAGGCCACCTCCCTGAGCCTCCCCTTGCCCTCCATTCCTTGCCCATGCCCCCTTCTTCCACCTCATGCGCAAGCCGAGCCAAGCTCCCGCTCCTGCCTTCGCCGCACCGCCTCCCCATTGTTCAGCCGCTTCGGCGCCGCTACCACGCCGTCGCCCCGTCACGAGGTACCACCGGAGCCGAGGATTCCATCCCCCACCTCCCCTCTTCTTCCTCGCCGTCGAGGACCTCCGGCCGCCGCCGCCGGACCGCCTCGATCGTCCCAGCCGCCTCCACCCTCCGGCTTCCCACACCCCAAGACAGCCGTGCACACGTCACCCTCCTCCTCGACTCCATCGCTGCAGTGCGCCTCCGGCCGTGGCGCCGTGCCGCTTTTGGCCTCGCCGCCACCGCACTCCCTCTCTCGAGCCGCCGCCACTCATGGGGTCCCCACCTCACGGGACCCCGTTTCACCCACTCACGGGTCGCCCCGCCGCCCACCTCACCGGCGCCGCGACGGCCCAGTGCCGCCTGAGCGCCTCCCTCTGCTCCCCTTCTCTATGAACAAATGAAATCAAATGGGGATGAGTTGATTTGCTCAGGGCCCCACCCGTCATATGCTCTTGTCCCTCTCTCTCCCTTTGAAAAGTGGGCCCAAGCCCTTCCTAGTGGCAGCCAAAGCCATATGGACTTGGTCCATGTACTGTTGGGTGCACCAATCATCTCTCCTCTTTTGATTTATTTTCCAATTCAAACTTCGGAAGCTCCGTTCTCCCTTGTCGTAACTCCAAAAATTATGAAATTTATTTCTAAAATTTTGTAAATTCAAGATCTTGCTAATGGCATAGGTCTTGTTTAATTTACAGTTCATTTGTTATTCCTTTGTATTTATTTGCTCTCTTTGCTTATTTGTGCTTTTTTCCGGTACGTTCGTCCAAATAGGATTTGAAGACGCGGGAGATCTCCAACTTGATCAAGCACAAGATTTTTAAGACTCTCTTACCTATAACTAAGGCGAGTCGATACTTTGATCATTTTGAACCTAAATTTTATGTAAATTATATTCATTTAAATTATCAAAATTGCATGCTTTAATTCTTTAATCAAATGTATGTTAAAGCTTAAGATAGTTAAATACCCATTTGATGATTAATTAATTAATATACCATCCCTTGATAATTGAATCGCTTATTCCATGTCACCCTAGTAACTATATGGTAAATACTAGTTATAGGTTGTACTTAAGCGGCATGCTAGTCTTGCTTAAGTACCGGGACATTAAATGTCCCAATCATCATCTTTTAAACATGAAAGTGGTTTTGGACAGTCATTGTGGGTAAATGACTGAGATGGTTGGGTTGATGTATTTTACTCCTCAAAAACCCTAATAACTTGTTATTACTATCTGGGTGGGTGATATGACGGATGATATATTAATGGGTGCTAATGCAGCCCAAGGAATATTAATATGTGAAATAAACCGCCTAGATAACCCCTAAGGACTTAATCTTGTCATGACCTCCCGTGTAAAACAAGTACAACCACAAGTCTGCAAAGTGCAACTTGGCTTAGTAAATTTATTGGACCCTGAAAGTCATCTCACTGATGGAGGAGTGAAGAAGTGCAAGCGTGAGTTGGGAAGGGACACCGATGGTGAAGTTGCTAGCTACGCTAGTCGTCGTGGTATACATCCTGCACAACTTATGGGGCCCACCACAAATGGGAACACCCCGTATGGGTGAGATGACGGAAGGGGCGAGGTAATTTGAAAGGTTACTGTGACGATCGCTCAACTACATGACTACAGAATCATGTGGGATAACGAGTATGATTATCTCTTGTGGGTATAGTGTACAATCTCTGCAGAGTCTAAACTATTTAAACAGGCACGCCTACGGTCAAAGGCGGACATAGGAACTTAACTAGAGTTAGTTCTATTTCAAAAACATTTGTGGGTGGTATAAAAATGTGGTAGGCTCACCTAGCCCTGAGATTGGATTTTTCCTGGGTTTTTGAACTCAGTGGTGTTAATAAATGGAGGTAGCTCAAATCAAAATAAGCATAAAGGTGGAGGTAGCCTCTGCTGTTATTTAATATTACACAATTACTATCTTTAATAAAATACAATTTGGTCAAAAAATGCTAATTGATAGGAATTTGTAATTATGATAATTGAAGACATTGCTTTAGCAAATAAAATAACCCGAGCCATCCTTGTTAAGCTTTGCATGTATTATTATTGCATCTTGTGTGTTGGCTCGCGAGCACGAAAGTTGTTCTCATTCTTGCTCTTTCCCCTAAAACCCTCAGAAGTAGAAAATCCTGGAGATTACGACTACTACGAGGATCCAGAAGTTGAAGGCTCAGGAGATGATGAAGAGTAGATTAGTTCCTTTAGTCTAGATCTCGCCCTAGTCCAGCTGACTCCGTCAGTCCTTGCGTACATCCTATATTATCTGAGTTTTCGGGTAATATCGGACGCACACGGGTTTTCCCAGTCCCTTGCCTGTGGAGAGATGTGTTCTCACCCTTTTGCTTCCGTTATCGCTTCCGCTACTTTTGTAATGTAATCAGTTTGGCCTGTTCGGTCCTTATTGTAAAACTTGACCCGATGCGGTCTATGTAAACTATGATGTATTAAATTAATGAATGATATGGTTTTACGCCATGTATAAAATGATTCAGTAATGTGTCTGTGAGTGCTATCTACTGATCCAGGGAATAGCACGGCGTCTTTCACAGAGGATTCGGGATTAGAAAATCCAGGTCCGACACGGGGTGAATAGGAGCACCTACTCTTTTTCACCGTCTCAATGTTCAACTTCTTCTTCACCCCAATAGCTTGGAAGCTATGAAGATCAGTGACACAAGAACAAAGCGGAAGTCTTGCGTTGAAACCGAAAAACCCCGATGTCAAAATATCATGGGCGGTCTGACCGTCGATGGGCCGGTCTGAACACCGGTTGTAGGGTCAGCATCTCGAGACGATCTCAAATCGACCTAAGTTTTGATTTCGAGATCCAAATCCCTTGAAATTTCAACCGTAGCTTATCAAGAAGATCAGGAACCTATTCCGAACTCCATCTTCTCTTGACCTAAACCGTCTCTCCTTTACGCTGTCTGAATCGCAGTTTCTCCAAGGTCACCATCCTAGTATTTTGGCGAAGATACCGAAATACCCCTTCTCAATCCTTCTCCAAACGTCGAGTTCAATCAATGTGAAAACAATCTCATTCTTTGCCACATGTAGGTTGATTAAACTCTCCTCATATCGACAAGTATCTCCTATCCAGCTCCCACTAGAACCACCATGGTACTTGCACCGACCCCCAAGCCACTTGATGCAGCCCGTTGCATCGAACTCCCTGTTTGGTCACTCTTGTCCATATTGCACCATGCTTAAGGCCAGCCACTTTACCTGATATCCTCGATCGTTCTGGACCTCAACTCTCCTAGCCTAGTCCCGATCAGGGGCGAAGCTAGCGATGGGCCATGCCTCGAGCTAGGCCGACTCTTCCTGGTCTAAGCCTTCCATTCCTTTGAATTTTTGGCAATTTCTTAAGGGGGCTTCCATGGACTTTTGGTCCTAGGCCTCGGGCTATAGCGCACCCAACAGGAGACTCAGATCCGCCCCTGGTCTTGATCATCCCTACCGTTGACCGTTGTTGACTCCAAGTCACCTGCACAATAATAGACCAAGAAATTGATTTCGGGCATAAGTTCTTCGCAACTTGACATATGTCAGCCAAAACATGCATCATGCAATACCTATGCACTGAATCCCATGACTTTGGCCTAACCCACAAAATTCATAATCTTCGTGGCGCATGAAACCACTCTAGTCGGTCAGACCGCTGCCCTTGGCTAGTCTGACCATCGCCTGGCAGGTCAAACCGCCCCACCGGTCTGACTGCTAAAAACGGACGGTCAGACCACTCGGGAATTTTTCTAGACTGTACTCTCTCTAGAAATTTCAAACTATACCTAGTTTTTCCTCGAATCTCCATTTTCAATAAGACCCAGTGCAAACGAATCATCTCACCTTCCTACACAAGAGATTTTTGGCCAATTCCAAAAATTCCACTTTTCAACTTTCAATCGGTTAAACAGTCATTTTTGGCCTGACCGCCAGCCCAAGGCCGGTCAAACCGCCAGAGCTTGACACTCAGCTGAACTTCGCTAAAATGAGGGATTCCCAAACACCTTGACATCATTGCCAATTATTCAATCACACTAAGATTAGGATCATCTACCCATGATCTCCACATAGGAGATGGATCAGGTTGCTCTGGTGCAGTTCATGTTACCAATCTGGAGTTTATATATGTATGTATTAGAGTAAGATGTGACAGCAAAAAGTTACACACAAATTATCTGCCTTCTTCAAGAAATTATAGTAGTCAGCTGCTATTTCAAAAAAAAAAGGCAGAAGATGTTTTTGTGCTTGTTGTTTTCTAGTGTAACTTCTTTTTTTTTTTGCTACTTTCAGCTTTGTCTTTCAGAGTTCTTTCTTTCTTTTGCCCTCAGTAACATAATCTTTACATACATCATCTTGTACAAACAGTTGGATGAGTGCCTAGCTTCTATTGTCTCAACTCTCAAATGTTCTTAGCTTCTATTGTCTCTCGGATATAATGAGTTTAGGCAAACTTGTCCGGCAGGTCTTCTTGGACCCAAAGATGCACAACAACAACAAATACAAGCTACATCAGGCTTTCTCTGCAAAGAAGCCTTTGAATACCCTTTGACTGAAACTGATATGAGGTCTTTGTCTCTTGGATCTCTATTTTTATTTCTTTGAATCCTGATGTTTTGGTTGAGCAATCATCACCTCCGGATCATGTGAGGCCTAAATTGTGTCAGAGGCTTAGAGCTTACTCCTTTCTGAGTTTTGAACCTTGTGTTTGACACTGCATGGTACACGACCATTGAGAATTTGAGATCAGTCTCTCACAACCTTGTGATGAAATGTTCTTCCCTTCTTTATTGCATCTAATGGAGACTTGTTACTCTTTGATATAATGTTATTGTATTGGTTTGATTTGAGCTGTTGCAATGATATGGTCATCTATGGTTAAAATAATTTACTATTCCCTTGCGAAAAAAATTACTGTCGTAACTTTCTTGAATTTTTATGATTTTTCACGGAAGAATTGGCTATGGACATGGATTTGGTGTTGATTCTTCCATATTTCCTCTCACATGGTTTTTTATTTCCTATTTACTCCCATATTTTCTGTTATTTAAGAAAAAAAGTAGCCAGCTAAACACAAAAAAATTGAACATGGTTTTCACTTTTTGGAGAGCATTTGAGCACCTCTCATGAGGTTAACTCAGATGATGGATCCTTTAAAAAAAATCAGATGATGGAAGTCACTCTCTGCATGAAAATTAGTTACTGGGAAATTGTTCCAAAGTGCCAGCTGTATAGGAAATCTTTATAATGCACGAACCATATCTTTGTGGTGCAAAAATGGATTTGAGAATCTTACACCTGTCAACAATGGTGAAAATAGAAATGATGAGCACAAAATTGTTTTTTTAGCTCTTAAAAAGATTATCTTGTGCTCCATTACAAGATTTCACAAGGTTATCTTTTGGTTGTGTCAGGACATAGTGACGAATGTGTTTATGCTTGACTCTGTTAGTTTTTTTTTTCCTTGGAAGAGGTTTCATTTAACTCTTGGGAGAGAGTCCTTTGCGAGTTTTTTTTTGTTGACAATCGGTGTTGTCTATACGAATTTAGAGAGTTAAATTCAATCACGGTTAATTTGGTGATGCTATTTCCTTAAAAAAATCCATTCCAACATTAGATCCATCTGTGGTGGCAAACCCTATGGTAGGCAAAAAGGTGGGACAACAATACAAATTAATGTGGTTGGAGCGACACCATTAGATGCAGTGGCAACGACATGTTTTCAAAAGCTAAATTTATTATATAAACATTTTATGCAGTAATAATAGTATAATATTCAAGAGCTAACTTTACTATATAATCATCTAATGTAGTAATGATAGTATAATAGTGTTGCTGCAATTTTGGTAGAGCACCAAGGTGCAATGGTGATGGTCCAGTGGTATTCGTAGGTGGCTAAGAGCCATGGAGACAACTTGGGTGGTAGCCTTCTTTCCCCAATTTGAATTAACCAAAAACAAATCATACAAATGTAGTACAAACAAAAAGAAGCGCATAAAGGACAGGCGAGTGCGCTTGTGGTGAAAGCAAAGGCGTTCGTCGATCCCTGAGGTTGAGGTTGACACGGTGTTTTACCTGTGCGTTTAGTGAAAAAACGTATGTACGCACTGCTTGAGGCCTCAGAGTCTCCATAAAATTCTTAACGTGTGTGTATGAGACGTGAGTGGGATGTGCCTCCTCCATGTTCTCTTTTCAAAAAATGAGTGCACAACAAGAGATCTGGTTACCCTATTCGTATTTTCAGCTGAGATGCATACGTAAACAGTATTGATTTGATGACATGGCATAGTACATGGTACATAAAACTGACATGGTATGCTAACCTAGTAAGGAGGCTAGACTTGTTCAAACCTTGGGTCAGATCGGGTCTGAAAAAGTCCGACCTTGAATGGGCAGATCCAAGTCTAGGCCCAAAAGCTATGTTTTCTAATAAAATAATATTATTTTTATTTTTTAGAATAAAATTAATATTTAATTTGTTTATAAAATTAAAAATAGGGCCGAAACTTCTGGCCGAAAATGAAGGCTCGAGCCCAAGAAATACAGGCCGAGCCATCGGGTCGGATCATCTACGAAAATGTCTAGTAAGGGCGAACAAATGCTTGTTCCCTCGCTCATGAGAGTACATATTTTTTCATGTCCTTTCAAAATTTTGGACAAATATCCAATAGAGTTTCCTCTCCAATGTGGTATTCGTGGTTAGAAACTTCTACAAGGCATTATTTGGATTGAGGCATTATTTGGATTGGGCATGGAATTTAGTTCAACTTCCACGTACATGGCCTGGGATCCCAAACAAGCCCAAGTATTAATGAGGGGATAGACAAAAAGATCCGGACCGTAAACAGTGTTTTGCGATTTTACCCTAGTGAAAATCTTGTAGCAAAGGTATTTGTAGCATTTGATCTAGAATTTTTTTTAAAAAAATTGGCTCTGTGCTACCACCTTAATTGCAAAAATAGCTTTTTTGACATCAAAATTCTAAAAGTAATCCCCTCCCGAGCGCGGAAGCACCAGAGGCTGACACGTGGCGCTTCCCCGCACTCGGGGGGCGCATAATTCCGGTGAGCAACGCGGCAGGCAGGCAAGCACAGAACCAGATCAGACGAGCATGGGACCAGTGGACTTGGCCGTCTTCCGTGCCACTGAAGCGCAGAAAGTGGCCGGCCCACAGCCACCGAGCACATCCGAGCACACGAATGGAGGCGTTAAGCATTTTTTTTAATGCACGAATGGAGACGTTAAGCATTTTTTTAATACATGAATGAATGGATGCATTCGATGCATAGTGTATTTTTTAATGCATGAATGGAGGCGTTAAGGCTTTTTTTTAATGTAATGGATGCATCGATGCTACACATGCATTGAGTAGCGCCTGGTTCCTGCGGTTGGGTGGCGCGGCAGCGTATCGGCCACTTCCTAGCTTTTAGTGGCGTGGAAGGCGGCTGGGCCCGTTGGTTTCACGCCCGTCTGGCTTGCTGCGCTGCCTATTGGGATTCCGCGCCCCTTGAGCATGGAAAGCGCCATGTGTCAGCCTTCGGTGCTTCCGTGCTCAGGAAGGAGCTACTTTTGAAGGCTATTTTGCAATTAAGGTGACAACACAGATCAAATTTTTTTTAAAAATTATTGATCTAATCGTTTGATTTTTTATCGGATAGTGAAGATCGCTTTCTAATATTATACACTGTAGATCATCTTCGTGAAACATTCACGCAGAGGATCCAATTCCTAGACAAATGGGCTGTCATGTGTAGCTGTTCCCATTCCCGTTCGAGATTAAGAAGGTCCCAGATATCCTTAAAAAAAATTCATGCATATAGGATACGGTAGACATGCACAAATGCAAATTTAGAGGGATAAATATATTTGTATGGGACATTAGAAAGACAAATTTTTGGGCCAAAATATATAATGAAAAGGGGCACACCTGACACGACGATAGGTGGGTCTATTAGCTGATCACTCTTCCTTTTCCACCGTGTTAAACCCTGTTTAAAATGATTTTTTAATGGGAGCTGCTAACTCGTGCTTCCAACGGTATAACAGTTTTAAAAGAGTTTCACGAGCTTCAGTTTCATAAAAGTTTCAGGTTTCAAGTTCTGATGTTTCAAGCACGTTTCAACTCGTTTTTGTTAAAAGGATTAAAAAAGGTTTCATGTTTTAAGTTCGATATTTCAAGCAGGTTTCAGCAACATGGTTTAAAATATTTTAATGAAGTTTCATAAAGGTTTCAAGTAAGTTTCAAAAAAAATTGCAACTTTCAAGAAGTTTAAGAAAAGTTTCAAGGAAATTTCAATCATTTCATCTTTGTTAAAGCAAGTTTCATATGGTTTCAACAGAGTTTCAGAAGAAATTTCAAAAAAAATCAAAAGAAGCAGATGAAACATCAATGAAAATCAAGGTTCAGATAGGTTTCACGGAAGTTTTAAAAATCTGAGTGAGTTTCATAGAATTTCAGGGCGCACTAAGGCTCAAAGTCATCTGTACCCACCTTCATCGCCGCACTCGCCCGCGACTGCTCACTGCACGTGGCTGCGCTCGGACCATCCATAGCTGCCAAGGCTCCGAACACGCTTGCCCATTACTCACGGCTAAGCTTGGACGTCGTCACGCCTATCGCCCACAGCTCATCATGCGCTTCCCCTTGGCTGCTACAGCCATTGCTCGTCACAGCCCCGTCCAATCGTCGATCGCCATAGTTGTGTCCGTTCGCTCGGTGTCAAGGGAGAGGATCATAGGGAGAAGAGGATTCGGGAAGGGAGTTCAGCAAATGGATAAGGTTGTAGCCATCTAATATAACTGAGACTGTTGAGCCTGGTGCTTTGAATACCCGAAGTCCTCGTGTATATAATATACCAGTTTCATGATCAGTGGTTAATACACAGATTCACAACATTGATAATCACATCCATACACATTTCATACATACAATAAGATTATAAAAGGACTTAATCTTAAACGATACATAATGAATTTTTATTACAAAGGCCGATCGACCAAATAAACCAATAAAACCATTCCCATGCTTTCCAACAAAATTGATTTTATGAAAATCAAGACTATACCCATTAAGTCTGCACTAAGCACACTCATGACCACGAGCACGACTATTTAAATAGATTTACACTCTGCAGAGAGGTACAACTTTACCTACAACACACGAATTCTCTAGTTTATCTGGCATCCGTTCGATACCACCGCTCACTACATTTGGTAAGCAGTCTAGAGCATGTGTCGAAACTTTTACATCATCTAGTCTTACCCTTGCACTAGCCCAGCGAATGAACACTCTCACTTCGTCCGGGTACACCCCCATCGAGTGAGGCATTAGCAGTTATGTCGGCAAGCTTTGTTCCCAACACCGTAGTGAAGGGAGCCCCTTCGAAGATGCCTACACTAGTCATGTCCGCACTACTACGGCCTACCAACGTGAGAGGTTAGTTTTCAATGACTTAATTAGCTAATGTTGTCTCATACCAGCACATGTGGTTATACGATTAGGCTTAGATTGGAGTTGCTGGCGTTCAGTCCTTAATTGACTCGGGCGAGAATCTCCCTCTATCTACTTGTGAGACTCCGCTCTCACACTTCTTAGAATATAATATAACTCGTCCATGTCAAAAATTAGGTTTTTTATTTTATTTTTGTACAAAATAACAAAGGTACACCAATCTGGACTTTCTTTTCAAAACTCCCAAATTCATATTTATCATGTCGTCCTTTTTATATTTTTCATGAAAGACTATTGCCCGATTAAGCAGTTATGCGAGATTCGTATTTCCAAAACCCAAGTTGACATTATTTGTTGTCTAAACCATAATCCTATTGGCTACAACAGCAAGGACATCAGCATATCAAGAGGATCATGCAATGGATAGGATTTACAACTACTGACATCGCAACATAGCAATGTCATATCGAATATACACGCATGCATAATAGATTTTACAAAAAGAAATACAATAATTAAAATAGTAGGATCAATGTGATCAAAGGGGTTGCTTGCCTTGCTCAGGTTCTTCACAGAGTGAGGTCGCTTGATCGTCGTTCAGTTCGCTCGCGAACTCTAGCGTTTATTCGAAAGAACTGAGAATAAATCACAATCAGAAACATAAATTCAACAACAAGAAAATCAAAATATTTTTGCATATTCATATAGAGAATGATTTTAGATTAATTTATAAAAAGGATTAATTTGATTTGGAGTTCGTATGCAAAAGTTATAGCCATTTGAATTTAGCTCGGGTTATTAATTCACTGAAAAAAAAGGATAAACAACATTTCATGCTAATGGAGTTTCGGACATCTGAAACTAACTTATACCCTTGTTCATAACCCACAATTTTTATGCAAGTTTTTAAACAATTTGATTTGATTTTTTTAAAAATACAACCTTTTCATTAAACACGGGAAAATTTTTAAAAACACGGTCAAACATTTATTAGATTGTCAAATTTAACATTAACATCTTGATTATGAAAATAACATCTAATTGAGTGTCAAATTTAATATTAACACCCCGATTATGAGACGCTGCAATTTTTGGATCTAACAGTGAGATGCTATCCCGTGGATTCAGTTAGGAACGGATAGCATTTTCTACTATTTCTGGTTGTTTATTCCTGCAGAAGCTAATCTGTTTCATTTTGGCGTCTTTCTGATTTTTTATTCTTGCATAAATTAGTCTGTTTTGGCTGAATTTACGAGTTCCAAACGGGAGCCTCAACAACACTACCAACCCGCGTATCCACGAACCACGATGCCACGGACCGCCCATCTCTGTAGGCGCACGCAGCACAATGGCTTCCTTTCCCCCGCCGCAGCCGATCACAGCATCCAGGCCCCACTCCTCGATGCCGCCGCCATCACCCCTGCCATTGTTTGTTCTCCTCCTCGCTTGAAAGTGCCACCCATCTGCTCGCATCTCCACCCGCACGGAACCGCACGCCCGAACTCCGTTCCATCACCACCTCCCCCTCGTCCTCGCGCGCGCACTCACCACTTCCCTCCACCGCCCGACGCAACGACCCAAAAGCCAAGAAGCTACAGCTCCCTCACATGTCGCATGTCCCCTTCTTGCTCCTCCTCCTCCTCGGCCTCCTCCCGCTGGTTACCTCCATTACGCCGCCGCCGCCGTCGAACGCCTCCGCCACCGACGACTCTGCGGCCGTCCTGTTCTCCTTCCTCGCCTCCCTCCCGCCGGCCTCCCGGCGCGTGCTCCTCCCGACATGGCGGGGCCACGCCGCCCACAGCCCCCACTGCGCGTTTCTTGGCGTCAGGTGCTCCGCCGCCGGCGCCGTCGCCGCTCTCAACCTCTCCGGCGCGGGGCTGTCGGGCGCGCTCGCCGCGTCCGCGCCGCGCCTCTGCGCGCTCCGGCGCTCGCCGCGCTCGACCTCAGCCGGAACAACTTCACCGGCGCCGTTCCGCCGCGCTCGCCGCGTGCTCCGCCGTCACCACGCTGGTCCTCAGCTTCAACCTCCTCACCGGCGCTGTCTCCCCGGAGTTCCTCTTCTCGCGCCGGCTCCGGAAGGTCGACCTCAGCAGCAACGCGCTCACCGGGGAGATCCCCGCCAACCTCCCTGCCTCGTCGGTTCTTGAGTACCTCGACCTCAGCGTCAATTCCCTCTCCGGCACCATCCTGCCGGAGCTCGCCGCGCTCCCCGAGCTCACCTACTTGGACCTGAGCAACAACAAGCTGTCCGGTCCAATGCCGGAGTTCCCGGCACGGTGCGGGCTCGTCTACCTGAGCCTCTACTTCAACCAGCTCGCCGGGGGGCTCCCCCTCAGCCTCGGGAACTGCGGCAACCTCACCGTCTTGTTTCTACCCTACAACAAAATCGGTGGCAAGGTGCCCGATTTCTTTGCCTCCATGCCAAATTTGCAAAAGCTGTACCTGGGCGACAATGCGTTCACGGGGGAGTTGCCGGCAAGCATCAGTGAGCTTGTGAACCTGGAAGAATTGGTGGTGTCGAATAATGGGTTCACCGGCGCTGTCCCCGAGGCAATTGGGCAGTCTCAATCCTTGACAATGCTCTACTTAGATGGCAACCGGTTCACCGGCTCAATTCCGCCGTTCATTGGCAAATTGAGCAGATTGCAGATGTTCTCAATCGCGGACAATGCCATTACCGGGAGAATTCCACCGGAAATTGGGAAATGCCAGGAATTGGTGGACCTTGAGCTCCAGAACAATAGCCTTTCTGGGACGATTCCGCCGGAGATTGCAGAGCTCAGCCAGCTGCAAAAGCTGTATCTATTCAATAACTTGCTCCATGGCCAAGTTCCTCCAGCATTGTGGCGATTGGCTAACATGGTGGAGTTGTATCTCAACAACAACAGTCTAAGTGGAAAGATACATTCAGAGATCAATCACATGAGGAATCTAAGAGAGATCTCCTTGTACCATAACAACTTCACTGGCGAGCTGCCACAAGCCCTGGGGCTGAACACAACTCCGGGACTTCTTCGTGTTGACCTCACTGGCAACCGCTTCCATGGCGCAATTCCGTCTGGTCTGTGCACGGGAGGCCAGCTCGCCATTCTTAATCTTGGATACAACCGGTTTGATGGGGCCTTTCCCAGTGAGATAGCTAAATGTCAGTCTCTGTACAGGGTCAATCTGAACAACAACCAGATCAGTGGGAGCTTACCTGTGGATTTGGGCACGAATAAAGGGGTGTCATACATCAACATGGGAGGCAATCTGCTTGAAGGCAGGATACCAAGCGTACTTGGTTCATGGCGCAACCTCACAATGCTTGATCTCTCTGGAAACAACTTCTCTGGTCCAATTCCTCACGAGTTTGGCGCTCTAAACAATCTTGGAACTCTGCGCATGTCGTCAAACAGGCTGACTGGACTGATACCACACCAATTGGGAAATTGCAAGAGACTTGTCTTTTTAGATCTTGGAGATAACCTTCTCAACGGAAGTTTACCAGCAGAGATCACAACACTCGGTAGCCTACAAAATCTTCTACTCGGCGGAAACAACCTCACTGGGACAATACCGGACTCCTTCACCACAACACAGGCCCTCCTTGAGCTGCAGCTTGGTGACAATTTTTTTGAAGGAGCCATCCCACGCAGCTTAGGAAATCTTCACTACATCTCTAAAGCTCTGAACATTAGCAAGAACAGATTGAGCAGCCAAATCCCAAGCAGCCTTGGCAACCTTCAGTATCTGGAAGTGCTCGACTTGTCGAAGAACTCATTGTCTGGTTCAATTCCATCACAGCTGAGCAACATGATCTCTCTTTCGGTTGTGAACGTGTCGTTCAATGATCTATCCGGTCAGCTCCCTGCTGGCTGGGCTAAGCTCGCAGCGCAGTTGCCTGAAGGTTTTTTGGGGAACTCTCAATTGTGCTTACAGTCTGACAATGCACCTTGCTCCAAGAATCAATCTGTGAAAAATAGAAGCAGGAACGCACAGATTATTGTGGCATTCCTACTTTCATCTCTCGCCATTACGGTTGCTGGTCTGTTTGCTATTCATTACATTCTGAAGAGGTCCCAATGCTTGTCAGCCAAACGTGCCTCAATCTGTGGCCTGGATTCAACGGAGGAATTGCCAGAAGACTTGACCTATGAAGACATTCTCCGGGCCACTGACAACTGGAGCGAGAAGTATGTCATTGGAAGAGGCCGACACGGCACAGTCTACCGGACGGAGTGCAAACTTGGAAAGCAGTGGGCCGTCAAGACAGTTGATCTGTCCCAGTGCAAATTCCCCATTGAGATGAAGATTCTGAATGTGGTCAAACACAGAAACATTGTCAGGATGGCCGGGTACTGCATCCGTGGAAACATCGGCCTAATCCTCTACGAGTACATGCCCGAGGGAACACTCTTCGAGCTATTGCACAAAAGGAACCCTCTACTAGCCCTCGACTGGATGGTCCGGCATCAGATCGCCCTCGGTGTAGCACAAGGCCTCTCCTATCTGCACCTTGACTGTGTGCCCATGATTGTTCATAGGGATGTCAAGTCAAGCAACATACTGATGGACAATGAGCTAGTACCCAAGCTCACAGACTTTGGCATGGGGAAGATCGTTGGTGATGAGGACACAGACGCGACAGTGTCTGTCATTGTTGGCACCCTCGGCTACATTGCTCCAGGTACCGTTCCTTTTTCAGTTAAGTATGTAAGATCACTCTGTCGAAAACTTCAGGACTTGACATGTGTTGCCATTTATTTCTCAGAGCATGGATATTCCACAAGATTAACCGAGAAGAGTGATGTCTACAGCTATGGAGTAGTGCTACTCGAGCTCCTTTGCAGGAAGATGCCCGTGGATTCTGCATTTGGAGATGGTGTGGACATTGTAACATGGATGAGATCAAACCTGAAGTGGGCAGATCACCGCAGCATCATGAGCTTCCTCGATGAGGAGATCATGTACTGGCCTGAAAATGAGCAGGCAAAGGCATTGGATTTACTTGATCTGGCGATTTCCTGCACGCAGGTGGCTTGCCAGTCAAGGCCAACCATGAGGGAGGTGGTGAACATCTTGATGAGGATGGAAAAGTAAGAATGTGCAGAAGTTTTGAATAACATTGTGAGACCAATTGTCTCTGTACGTAGCTGAAATGGAAAAGGCAGCTGTACAGTTTGTTTCGAGGACACTGTTATGCGCCCGAATGAATGTTTCTTGTAAAATTTTGTATGCAATATCCCAATTTCACAGTAAGATGTATATCAGAGAGAAAAATATTACAGTGATCTCTAGAATATGATTGTTCAAACTCTTGTTCAGCTGTAAAAATTCTCTGTACATAACTAAAATGGGAAAAAAGAAGCAAATGCATAGTTTGTTTTAAGGGCTCCATTAAAGAATGAACGTTTCAAAATTTTACGTTGATCACTTGATCTGTGAAAGAATTTTACAGTTATCTACAAGGAAACGGCTGTATCCTACAATTCGATCCTCTTGCGGCAGCAAGTTAAGCTCTTCTTCAGTAAAGAAGATAGGCGAGAGCAAGGGTTAGAGCCATAAAAAAGTAGCCAATCCCTTGGTCGATCGTCTTGCCGTCCGGTCCGCCGTTCCTCCGGCAGCGCTGCGATGTTGCCGTCCGCACCGCCTCCGCCACCTCTCTGCACGCCGCCGGCGAAAGAACCGTCGAGAACATGACCAAGAACACCCACCAACGCATGCATTCTGCTAGGTGAAGAAGCCATATACGTGGAAGACATAATACTACTGTACTAATGGCAAGCTTGGGATGTGATCGAAGAGAGGAGATGAACCAGCTTGTTCCGGTGAAATTCATGTCACCGCTGAGGAGTTTATATACGTATGCGTTACGAGACTTAGAGGGAGCTGTGAGATTAAAAGATTGTACGCTAATTAGTTACATAAATCACGACATATGATCGGTTGCGGATCTATAATAAAATCCATTTGAGTTCTCCATATATATACGCACACGAAATCACTGTACTTAACGGTAGGATGCACACCTATATATATACTGTGTTTTGATAAAGTAAAATAGCGTTGGACCTGTATATGATGGTCTTGGCCGGCTGTGCGTACCCGTGTTGGCGACGGGAGAGGAACGTGCGAATTGACTTGGATGGTGGACGTCACTCTCTGCGGGAACGTGACCAGGATTGAAAAACGGTATGTGTTGGTTATCAACTGGTTGCTTTGTTTGAAAGAGAGATTCTGGGGTGTCGGATCCCCTTGAGATTACTGAGTACCTAATTGGATTCCAGCAGAGTACCTAATTGGATTCTAGCAGAGCTCGCGTGGGTTAACGGGTTAAGGACCTAGATCCAGTTTGGACGGAACGGCCTCCTCTGCTTTTTCGGCGGAAAGGCAGAGAGGTGCCATTCGGTTCCTCTCAACCATCAGATCAAGTTTTGGATGGCTAAGACTGAGCTGGAAGAGAAACTCTGATTATCTCGCGAGAAATTGAAAGCATACTTGTCCAGAGTTGATACCGGTTTAGCTTTTGAAATGGTACATTCCGGTATTGACTCATACTCGTGGTGTACCGTTCCAGAGTTTAATATAATAATATAAATTTTATAAGTATATATATGTTTAGTTGTATGTACACTAAATTTCACTTATAATATTACTCCACATACATAGTTGTAAGATCAAATATAACATATACTTCAATGAGTTTAATAGACGATATTTTCAAATCTACCGGTATGGCCGGCACTGTCTGGTATCGAAGGGGGTATGGCCAATATTGATCGGTATCGAGGTCAGTACGGAACGCAAAGCTATTATGTACCATTTTAGATGGTGAAATTGTACATGCAGGCCCTACCGGCCGGTACTGGAATGGTATCTATAAGTTTAATCGAAAGACCTTGATATTGTTGAGGAATCGTCGCTGGCGAGTCCAGTCCGAACGATAACCTCGTAGACAAACATAGAATCACATTAAACAATGCAAGAACATAAGAACAAAATAGTAGATTGAACACAGAGATGTAGGGGACTTCTTGCTTCTCTTTATTGCTCTTCAAGCGATCAGCCTTTTACAATGACTAACACCGCCTATTTATAGTCTACAGACCCTGCTAGGCTTTTGGATGAGGCGCCCATACATGGGCCAGCTACTGGGCTAAGCCCATGGTTTCCCAGCACTCCCCCTTGGGCATCTATCCTCACATGTTCATGCCTTGTCAAAACTCCATAAAAATCCAGTGGAAATTTTTTTTTTGGAGAAAGAGTACATGACACACGTTCTGCTGTGTCGCACGAATGACCTCATTAAAAACCTTAGCCGAGAAACTTCAGGAAAACTCATCAAGGGAAAAAGAGTATAATCCACCCAATTTCATTTAATCTCCAGGATTTACTCTTTGGGTACTCGATTTTCGTGATCAAGTTTCAATAATAAGTTCGTGAAGATTCCCCCCCTGAATTCTGCACTTCTCTAAGTCTTATCATTCCAATTCCACATATGCTAGAAGCTAGATTTGTTTTGTCCAATTTCATTTAGGATTGTTAAAGTTAGGAAGTTGATAAATTCAATTCACTAAAATTCATTATCTGTATAAAGTACTTGTCTTAGATAAATAATTATAACCGTTTTGTATTTTTTTAGCATTCCCATTTTTCCTGTGCATTCTCCTATATTCTTCACCAGTATATATTAGTTTTATGATCTAAGTGTTATATCTTGTGCATGGCTGCATAGCATTTTACAACTTCCTCCTAGTTCACTATTGCAGAGTAGTTTTTAGGTTCCATCTAATTGTAATATTTTGCCTACTTAGAATAATAGTTTATTAGAGCCCACCACTTTTAAAGTTTTTCACTTTTTGGAATAATAGTTTTGTCCTGATAACTAATAAATTTGTTTTATGCTGAGAATGATACCTTTGTTTGTTCACTAATCCTAATTTTTATTTTTAGTTGAAAATGATAGTTCAGTATGTTCACTAATCTTAATTATTTTCATAGAACAATTACTAGTTTTATTGAAAAGTTATTGTAACGTCCCAAAATTTCACAATCTGTATAAAGAAATTAAAATACTCACCTATGAAATTTTGAGCATTGTTTTAAAATAGCATTTATTTGAAGTTTTTCCTAAATTTTTAATGCTAAAAATGAATTTTTGAAAATAAATAAAACATTATTGAAATATGTAATTAATGTATTTGAGTTATACATAGTCTAACATGCCTCTAAAAAATGATTCAGAATTTGTAAGGCAGTTTGATAATTTTTTGAGCTGAAATACAATTTTTGGAATATTAAAAGTTTTTCCTAATTTTTCAGTAGCCTAAAATGAATTTTGTAGATTAAAAGTGATCGAGAGTTTAAAATATTTTATATAAGTTCAAAACAATTCAAAATGCATGTGTGAAGTTTTTTGGAAATGTTGGAAGTGTTTTGCTAATTTTAATAAATCAAACAATATTTCTACATTGAAACAATTGAAAAATGAATTTAAATTAGCCGAGGTTTAAGGTCTAAAACCTCTGCCAAGGCCCCATACTGTTCCCACTTCCAGCCCATCTATGGTTCGTGCACCATCCTGACCGAAGTCGCCTTCCTTGTTCTGCTTTGTTCAGACGACAGTTTATTTTATAGATTACGCCTTATCTCTTGTTGCCTTTGCCCGAGTCGCTAACGCATGGGTCTGACACCCACTCGTGAGGAGTCGTCTTCCACCTCACCTCCGTGCAGCAGTGCGCGCTGAACACCATCGCTTCACCTGTGAAGCTCTGCCCGAGTTGACTTTGCGCCTCTTCGAGCTCCCTTTTCCACTTTGCATGTCGCTCCAAGTCTCCGTAGTCGCTCGGTCGCATCGCCTTGACCTTGCTACTTCGCTACTTCACGTGATAAACCGAGCTTGGCCATACATACTCATGGAAATGAACTAGGTCGTGTCCCTACAAAATCCCTCCTTAACCCTACCGTGAGCCACTATTCTCCATGTCGATTCCATTTCACCCCTTGCTTGCCAATTTCCCCGACTGAGTCGTCGAGAGCACGATTGTCATATTCGGCTTTGGCACTCATGCTCCGCCATGGCTAATGTAGTCTCTAGTGAGTTAAAACCCTTGACACTGTTGGAAATTAATCTAGACTTGTCAGGTAATAGGGCGTTAGGATCCTGATGCAATCAGCATCGGATCAAATCAGTTTGTTTCCTTTGTTAGGCTTTCTATGTTTAGTTGTTGGCTTGGTTAGCAAGTTGATGAGGTAGTCCTTAAAAGGACATGTAATCAGATGTGTTTGATTAGAGAATAGAGAAAACAGAAAAACTTTGGCTAAACAGGTTGCAGCCGAGCACCAAAGTCCTTGTTTGCACATTTTTGTTCTCTTCCATCATGAATTGGTGTGTGTATCCAGGTGCTCATGTGAGTTGTGTCCACAGGTTAGCGGTGTGTGTGTATCCAGGTGCTCATGTGAGTTGTGTCCACAGGTTAGCGGTGCGTGTGTATCTAATTTGGGTCAATAGTGGTCTGATCTAGGCCAACAGACACCCGCGTCACTTTGTGTCGTTTCCTCCGTTGAGAAAAATCCGTCAATCCATTTTTTTGGTTGATGCAATGTAGCTGCAGATCCCACCCATATTCCTCCACTCCGGGCAAGTTCCATAGCCATCCTCCCACCCTGGTGAGCTTTAAGCTGTGTCATGGTCTCCCTGAGCATCCCCTCACCTCGTTGACTCTATCCCTTTACTTGATTTCAGTCGAGCTTCGTCGAGTAGAGTTGCAACCGTAGACCACATCGCCGCCGCCGTTGCTCATCGCCGCCCGGTCACCCCCTTCGCCGCCATTAACCACCTTAGTGAGATCCTTGCACCTCAATCAAGTTCGTGTGTGCTTTAGTTTAAGAGCTCGCTACCTTTTTACCAAAGCTTCATCGTAGCCACCCATGGCGCCGCCTCAGAACTTGTCACCGACATCGCTCCGATGACCCTTGGTCCCCGCGCTCGCTCCAGTAGCATCTAAAAGACTCCTTCTAGCTCGCCCTATCCCTAGTTTCTACTCTCGTTCGCTTCCGTGCCAATGTCGTCTCATAGCCGAAGCATCCCCGTCGCTCAATGCCGCTGTACCGCCGCCTCCACCCACAATTTCGGTCTCCGTCAACACCGATGGACTCCCCATTAACTCATCTTCCCATTTCCTAGCATTCCTATGCCCCTCTGCCTTTCCCTCACCGTCGGAGAGCTCGTATGGAGCTCGGCCATGGCTTGCCTCTATTTTGCTTTGTTCCTATGAGATTGACAAACGGGCCCCGCGTGCTTAAGATCAAGATTAGTGCTAATGACGTAATGTAGTATTAGATTAACTTAAAACCAACTCAACTAGAAACTAACCTATCGTTGACATGTGGAACCAAGTAGATAAATTAATAAAATTTATAATTAAAATCACATTTAATTAGGTCTCGCTAACGTGTGGACCCCACTCTTGGTTTAGACCATGCCTCCATGGACTCGATCCACATGAACCCGACCCCACTTGTTAGTAGTACAATACATTAATTCCTGAATTACCTTTATAAAGAAAAAACAGAAAATAAAATCAAAATTTGAAACCCTAGCCACACAGTGTTTTCTTTCTTCTTTTTCTAGGATTTTCCCTCAAGCAAAACTTCTGAAGGCTTGTTCTCCCTCTTACGAACTCCGATTAAAGTGATTTTTCCTATAATTTTTTATACATTCATGCTCTTTCTTGCAATGCCATTTTTGTGAATATTTGTTTCTATGAGAATTTATTTGGCATTTATTGGTGTTCATGTGCTTTTTCTCGTATAGAAACCGATGTGCCAGAAGTGAGCGAAATCGATCAAGAGCTAAAGCAATTGTACACAAAGAAAGGCAAGCAAACCCCCTTGAGCATGTCGATCCCATGCCAAATGCTATGTTGCTTCCATTGCACTTATTTTGCATGCTTAATTTGAGTAACAATTGTCATGTTTATGCGTAGGAAATTAGTTATTATCCCATATTGCGGTGAATATTCCTTGAAATTGAACGTTAATACCAATGTGCAACACCCCAGTCCAACACTGAGCCTAGAATGCCACTAAACTACCCTTCCATTAATATTCATCAACACACTATAAAGATTCAGCAACCAAAGCATTAATAAAACCCATCCACGGGTCACAATAGAACATGAATAAAGACTTGTCAAGCATGAATAAATAAGCGAGAGAAACATAGCAAGATAATAAGTCTAAAACAACACCAAACCAGTAAATCCAAAACCTTGGAACAAAATAGACTAGTCCAAAACATTCATCTAAGCTTATTCAATTTCTAACATGTCCTAAAAGTAGGCCAGCAATAATGAATCAAATAGTTCTCATGGCAAATAATCATGTGTCTGAAGTATGAAACTATCCCATGTGCACTAGTCCATCTCAATCGTGACGCCCTCAACGATCACCTAAAAACAACCAAAACAGCAAGGGTGAGTCAACGACTCAACAAATATATCAATATACAATGAATAATGATAAATCATCAGTATTCAATAACTTCATTATCATCACATGTACTTCTATTAATATTCTCATGCCGTTCTCTTCTTTTTGTTTTCACACACATTCATCTCATATCTCAATGCAACTCTACTCTACATGTCCACATGCACTTCTTTCGCGTATACCGGTATACGTGAGTGAACACTCGCGATAACATTCACTCTCAAGCTCGCTCCTCCTCAAGGATCGGGGACCTCCTCTATTCCCGTGGAGTTATGATCAATCATGATCACCTGCTCATATGCAAAGATGCTTATGAATACAAAAATGCATAATTTCATCATATTCATCATATCCAATTTTCCTTATGTTCATCAACAAGATATAGTCATACCATTCCATTTCTTGCAATTAAATAAAAATAAAAGCACAGCAATAATGGTAATGAACGATAAAGAAATACAGTGAGCAATCATTAATCGATGTCTACCATGCACTTGCCTTTACTAGTTGCGACACACGGTTTGGCTAGAAGATGGCAACAAGCACGACATCTCTCCTATATTAAACAATCAAATTTCAATACAAGCTACAACATCACAAGAACAACAATTAATTGACATCGCTTCAACACGTCCCCCAAATCCACAACGCTTCCCCAATACCGAACTGTAACACTCCACTTAACTAAATAACTAATTAATGAATTAGAGATAGTAATCAAGAGTTAATTCTGAAATTTAGAGAATTTGAATGAAGGAGTGGGCTTTCGGTCATGGCCCAACAAAGAAATCCAACCACTTAAGTGGAGCCACGGAATGCACCCCTCCCAAAACCCTATTTGGCCAGCCACCCTGCTGTTCCCTCATGGATGCCGCCGCCATTTTTTTTTCTTTCTTTGCCGATTGGTCGATTGCCTTGTTGCCACTCCCTTTGGTGCCGCTCAAGGCCCCTGACCCATTGCTTGTGGCTCCTACCGGCCGCCTCCTCCGGCCTCTGGCGTCGCCCGGCTACCCTGCTGACCCTTTCTTGTGATACCTGCCGTCGGTGTCGCCTCGGCTGCTCCCGCTTTCCCTACAGCGTCTCCCCGCCTTCTTCTCCACCGGCCGCCGCGAGTGCCCATCCGCGACCCCATGCGCCCGCCGCGCTTACGACCGGGCTTCCTCCTCGACTCCGACTCGCCGAGGCGCCCAACCTCGCCAACTCCCTAGAGGAGCCCCGTGACGGCTTCTCCCCCGGCGACCCCACCACCAAGTGCGTACCGCCGCACCTCGTCGTCCAGAACCCCGCCTCCTGCGGCTGCTCTCACACCGATAAGTATTTTGGTCCTGGATCTGTTGACAATGTGTAGTGCTACCTGAGGGCATCTGAGTCAGAGGAAGAACTAGATGCAGTTTTTGTTAATGCGATTCTTTCTGGGGTCCAACAGAGGAAGGGGGCGATGGGGCTCCATGCGTGGTGCTGGTGAGACAGAACTTCAACTACAATGCTGAAGCCGACGGAGGAGCTCAAGCTGCACGCGCACCACCGACTCGTCTACGCCCATCGGGACGGACCGGGGCCGCGACCGCGAGCAGGAGGCCTCAGCCGGCTACCCTGTCCTCCTTCGTTGCCGGTTCGGGTACTCGTGCTACCCCTCTTGTGCCTCTGCAATTAATCCGATCACACCGTATCTTCGCTGGATTCGGATGGATCCCGATTGTTTTGCATCCGCGTCGGTGTGACTAGCCGTGCTAATTTAATTAAGCCGCTGTTCTTATCTGGCAATAAATTACCTAAGGATTAGTAATGACCAATGGTGCAACCATCAATTGCAAGTGATCTAATTTATAACCCTGCGCTTCAGTGCTCTCCTGTGATGTATTTGTTTATGAAATGTATGTTAAAAACTTGTTAGTACATCAGATTGCTCCTGAACTTGGCCTTCTTGGATTATTATTATTTTCTTGACACCTGAGCTGGTAATTATAGTTGCACTGATCATCTTATTGTAAGGTATGGACAGCCAAATAAGTAGGTGATAGTTCAAGATTGCTTAATACTAATATACTATGACCTTATTTGAGTTGTTCTTGGTTCCAAGTTTTGTAACTATGGTTACACTAGTCTTGTTTTTACTTTTCCAAGTATGAAGGGTTAGGTAGCCAAACAACACACCTTAAATTTAGCCTGATTTGCCATTCTTAAGTATTCTTACAGTCATGTTAGTTCAGCTAGTCGCAGTCTTGTAGAATATGATACCTTCTGTCAATTTCGATTGGGGTTTACATTTGGCCTGGCATTTTCACATTTATGCTTTTCGTTCATAAGAAGTATAAAACAGGTAATAAAGGGAGCAGAAGTTCTAATTATGTTGTTGTCTAGCTGGAGTAGGTTAAGTGCTTAAACATGGGTTACGGGAACTCGATGTAGAACGCTGCGAGTAGGGTCTTGTTATGCATAGTTGATTGATGCCTAGTATCATTCTTGATTACCAGGTGGTGGTGAACCCCGGTGCTAGAACGTTCCGCCTTTTGTCTTCTGTCTCACGGTTGAGGCAAGTGCAAGTATTATTAATGAGTGGTTATATTTCATTATTGATGATGATTGCTGCTTGATAATGTTGATGAGCCCGAATGCCATACTTGATTGATGATGCTTACTGTTTGGTAATGTTGCTGAGCTTGAATGCCATAGGTTAATGACGATGCTTACTTCTTGGAAATATTTACATGATGCTGCATGCTAATGGTTACAAGATGATACGTACATATTACTGTTTATATGGTGATGCTTGCATGATAATGGTTATGTGTTGGTGGCAAGAATGATGGGACAAGGTGAGCAATGAGGTTACCTTGTTAATGATGAATCATGATAATGATAATGGACATGCGCATTTACATTTCTGCATGTTCATTTAAGACCTTGGCTACGTGGTAGCCAAGGGCTATTCCTTGAGATCCCGTCTGCATTGGGCGGGCCGAATCCCACATTAGTGGAGTGTGGGCTTTGGTCCCTGTGCCTAGAGGGCACAGGCTTAGGGTATGTATCGACGGATACATACTCGGCATTACCGGTAATTGCTAAGAAGTGAAGTATTCTGCATTCATGGCATATTCATTGCATTTTTGCATAAGAGATGTATTTGTGATATAATATGCGGTGTTCGTGATGGGCGTGTTTGGTCCCTTCACTGCTTATGATGCTATCACAAGAGATGGATTTGTAGTATATAATGTTGTGCTTATGATGGGATCGTTTATTCCCTTCAACTGTTTATGATGCTATGTTTGATTTACTATCGCACTTTGCTGAGTCGTGGACTCACACTTGCTGTGTTGTGCTTGCTAGGTACCTCTCGAGGCAGCGACATGCATGGGAAGGGGTAGACATGGTGCACGACACATAAAACACAAACCGCAACGAATAATCAAACCCAATTATCCACAATTCATATTCTTGTTAATTACTTTAGTTTCGATTCTGTGACCACCCTTCGTGGTGGATGTTTGTTTGTGATCATGGATGATCCCTTTATGTTCTCATTCATTTGTTGATTGAGTACATTTAACCCTCGTAGATATGCTGCTCGTTGACGCATTAGTTAATTAGCGTATGTTGGATGCCCTTTGATGATTCGTTTATATTGGAGGATTTGATTGTGATTGATGCTATATTAAAACTGTTTGAACCTCCGGTATAGCCATATATACAAAGGAGGTTCTGCTGAATTTTTAAGAAATGTCTTAGTTTTTATTGGTTAGAACATTAGTTTAGTAGCAGACGAGGCTCGTGTTGAGTTTGATTGTTAGCATTAGGTTACTCTTGAATTAAAAGCTTGGTTGATGGTTGATATTATCAACCTTCTTGATATGGTTGGATTAGCAATGGGTTGTGAACTGCGTATAGACTCTTGATAGTATTATCGTAATCGACTCAATTTTGATTCAATTCTTGTATCCATGCTTCTAGATATTGATCTTTTTGGGTTACTATTTGAAAGTTGGTTGAAATTATTCCGTAGTGTTGTTGTATGTTAGTCTTTTAGGTAACATCATGGCTTTCGCATAGCCAGGGTGTTACACGAACAGTCACCCCTTACTATCCCGGTACTAAAAAGGGCATAACTTTTGACTCACAAGTCCAATCATGACAAACCACCCAGTTCTGGAATCTACACAAGATTCTCCACATTTTATTAGATTACCATAAGTTCTAATTAAATTATCTAACCCCCTGTTTTTTTTATCCTAGAAGACCGATCTGTCATTTTCTGGACAGCGAGTCTTACTAAATTCATAACTTGAAAATTACTTATCCGCTCGACGTGATTAAATAGTCTATGGAAAGATACTAAAATTATCTACAATTAACTAGTAGATGATATTCCCAAAATTCACCATTAAAGTACCCAAAATAATCGTACAACAGAACATCAGACTAAACAGATGTATTAATCGGCCCCTCGACTAGAAAAATTCTAAAACCCTTCTCTAATCTCAATTCTAATATCTAATTAAATTAGCAAAACGGAGAGAAAACAAAATTACAGATCGTTACCCACAAGAATTCGGATCTCTGCTTCTTTTCTCCTAATCTTTTCCTTCTCTTTCCTTACTGTTCAAGTTCTCATGCTCCCATGCAAACCATGCAGCACATATCTAGTGCATGTAATAGCAGCGGTAGCCCAATTGGTAGGACGTGCTGGTCAATTGGCTATGTAGCAGCAACAAAAGGCAAAGGCTTCCACGCGGCAGCAACCAACGCAGGCTGTCAGGCGAGTGATCTTCCACGTGTGGGCAGCAACCAACGCAGGCGATCAAGTCGGACGAGTTCCACGCACACGCACAGGCGGCCGGGCGATCGGGACAACCGATCCCACACGATAGGCAGCCTTTGACCGAGCGACAACAACCGGGTGAGGCGACCACGCACGGGCAGGCGACGCTGCGCACGGGCACGCAGCAATGCGGACGGGTAGGAGCAGCCCAGCCAACACGCGCGCGCGGACGTGCAGCCACACGGCCGAACGGCAGCTCCCGGCGATGGTCTCCACGCGCCGAGCGAAAGAGAAAAACGATGGCGACGCACGGGTGGAAATAAAAAAACGTGATTAGGATTTTCTAGATCCTCTAATCCCCATGATTCTTTTATTTCGGTACAGCCAACTCCCCATCTAAAAACTCGAAAATATCTTGTTTTTTACATACCCCTTTTATCTAATTATGCACAGATCCTCAAAGATTATTTTTAGAATATTACACAATGTCACCAAAGGAATATATTTACCAACTGGTGTAGAACTATTTTAGTGGGATTTTGATGGCATGCCTAGAAAATGCTTAGCCATGCTCATTAGAAATACTGTATAGAATGCTAGACAAATTCTAGAACAAATATGGAGAACTTTTGCACACTCTGGGAAATGTTTTAGCAAACTTAGGACAGAGGGGTTACCTCTGATATATTTTTATTAGAAATATGAAAATAAAAGTGATTTGGATGTGGGCACGTGGTAGTTCGATGATGGGTGGTGAGAGCCCAAATTAGTTGTAGTCTCGCCTATGTCACCAAGGACCGAACTTAAGTATCGTTGACCCAATCATTTCAGTACAACTGCATGCTCTGGAGTGGGAAAGAACTTAGGCTCACAACCGGAGACAGCTTCTTTGCCGAGTGCCTCAGGCACTCGGCACAGGCCGATATACACTCGGCAAAGGCTTTGCCGAGTGCTACACTCGGCAAAGGGCGCTCGGTAAACAGTTTATCGGCAAAGACCCCTTTGCGAGTGCACTTTATCGGGCACTCGGCAAAGGCTTTGCCGAGTGCTAATCTAACACTCGGCAAAGAAAAGTCGCCGTGACGGCGAGCGCCACCGTGACGACGTCTTTGCCGAGTGTCAAGGTCAAGCACTCGGCAAGGTCTCCGCTTTGCGAGTGCCATTGAATGAAACACTCGGCAAAAGTGGCGTCTGTGCCGAGTGCAACCGGGAGGACACTCGGCAAACAGGCCATCTTTGCCGAGTACCTGGCCCGTGGCACTCGGCAAATCTGTGATGTTTGCCGAGTGCAATGGCCTTTGCACTCGGCAAAGCAATGGTCACTTTGCCGAGTGTCATCGCCATTGCACTCGGCAAAGTGACTGAAAACAACCTTTTTTATTTGTTTTTTACATCCCATCCAAACAAACAGAAGATATATATATAACAAACATCATCAACATCACATATATATCATCAACATCACATATATATCATCAACAGCACATATATATCACGAACACCACATATATATATCATCAACAGCACATATATATCACGAACACCACATATATATCACAAACGTCACATGTCTCACAATATATCACAAATAACTTCACAAGTAATCCAAGTGCTCCATCATCTACAACCATAATTGCAAATAGAAGTACCATTAACAACCACAAGTAGTATCACCAAGATGGCCAATGAGACTGATTTGGTGAAGGATTCACTGAAGCATGAGGATCGTTCGATCCCGCCGATTGATTCTGCACAAAGGAGAAGAGATTGCATGTGTGAGACAAGATAAATATATACCATACATGAATAAAACTTTCATACTCCACTAGGTTTGACCGTAAGCATGAACATACAAAATAAAACATTTATACTCACAGGAGTAGAATAGTGAGGAGGTGGAGGTGGAGGTGGAGCGAATAGCGAAGGTGGCGGAGCTACACCCGTAGCGGCGCCAAGACTTTGCATGTACTGAAGAATCTCCGCCATCCTCCGCTGCTCGGCCTCCCGCTCGGCCTCCACCCTCTCCATTTTCTCCATCTTCGCCTGCATCTGCTCCCGTATCCTCCTCTCTTGTTCCAGCTGGGCCTACAATATATTCACCCCAATGTTACAATAATGCAAAGGAAAGGTATGAAAAAACCAATGAACGACGAATAAACCAGGAATAACCTCGAGTGCCTCCACCCGGTGGTGTGAAGTGTCTCGCCGAGGTCGTATGGCGGGCTCGTGCTCGTCTTTGCTTGCTCGAATCTGGGAGAGATCGGGAGTAGCGGCCGAGTCGATTCTTGCGCCGCGCCAATCCAAGATCGCCCATGCTTCTTGCCTCCTCCCACCCTCATGACGACTTCTCCATCAAGGTCCTCGGTGCTCGGATCGTACTCGCCCATGGACCTCCCTTGCCATCGATGTGTACTCACTAAAGGCGGTTGTGGGCGGTCGCATTCTTTGTCAGACGCCTCGGGCCCGTCCTCCGGGTTGTAGTCGGCGTCGGGCGTCGCCTTGCCCTTGTGGGCCATAGCAAATGCCTTGAAGATGGAGCAAGGCTGGCCACCATGTGACGCCGATCGCGAGAAAAACAAAGAAGATGATTAGAAATCATGCGAATTGAGCGTTAGAATAAATAAATGAATTCAGCGTACCCATGTTTCTGCGTATCCGCCGAGGTTGCGGCTACCTTGATGGTGTGCTACACAGGCATCATCAAGCGCCGCTCGGCACAAGTTGTCGTCTCCTCCACTCGCGTGAGCACCACTTGTGCACCATCTGCTCCCGGCCTTCGGGGATGCGCGCACCAATAAGGAATCATCTACAGCCATCAAGTACATGACATATCGAAGATGAAATTAAGCCTACTTAATCTCAAAAGGAATCGATATTAATGTTACGTATTTACTGCAGTCTTGGTCCCGGTCGGCGTCATGGTTCTTCGTCCCTTTTGGTGACCTTCGTTCCAAGGACGGTCCGTGGTAAGTTCGACGGCTGGATCGCGCGCCTCGTAATGCATGTCCCCGACGAGTTTTTTGCAGCATTTGGTAGCCACCGCATCCGCCCTGGCCTCATGTCCGTCCTGGCATCTAAAGAAATCCTGCATACAAACACGATGTATCCATTCATTATTTCAAGAATGTCCAATGAATACGATGTATTGAGCAATGTAGTTCGAGGAAGACTTACCCACAGCTCTTGCTTCACCCGCTCCGCCTTGTTGTTGAATACCCTGCGGGCCCGATCTGCAGCATCGGGGGCGGCGACGTAGTGGTCAAACGAGTAGGCCGGCCCCGTCACTCCGGCGTACTCAACCAGGCCAGGGAAGTGCTCCTTGCACAGAAGACCGAGGATGCCATTGACTTGGCGTGTGTGAGCACCTCCACTCGCCACAATCGTCCAGTTCCTGCCCAAGTGATTAAGAAAAATTATTAATTTCTATTTTGATTTTCAACATATCATATAAAGTAGTGATAACATCTAAAGTTACTTACTTTTCCCCCTCGGGTCGAATCAGCGGGCGTCTCTCACGAGGTATCGGTCGCTGAGGGAGGCTCGCGGGACCTCGCAAGTAGACGCTCGGCGAACTAGAGGAAGCGGAACCCCCTGCTGTCGCCTCCTCCTCGTCGTCCTCCTGCGCGTCCTCCTGCGCCTCCTCGTCGTCCTCCTGCGCGTCCTCCTGCGCCTCCTCGGCGTCCTCCTGGGGCACCTGCTCCTCCTCCTCCTCCTCCTCACGACGGGCGGCGGGGGCGACTCTCTCTGCAGTGCTCCTCCTCCTACTCTCCCCGGTTCAGCGGTCCTTGTCCTTCGGTACAAGGACGTTAGCTTCTCATCCCACCGCCCACCATCTTTGTTCAATCACCGCAATTAAAAAGAGTAAACCAATAAGCAGATAAACAAGAAGTACTTAGAAAGAGATGCAAAATAAACAAAACGTAATTACAAAATAACATAGTATTACATGTATTAGAAATAATCTTCATAATCGGGATTAGCTGGATCATAAGTCTCATCATCACTATCAATCATGTCGAAATAATCAACACTATCCGAATGAGCAATGTTGCCATTGTCATTGTCTAAATGTAATCGCTCAAGCATTTGTAAGTCCTTCACATTTTGCACCTCATCTCCAGCGTCCTCTTCAATAACCATTTCATTGTCTACTTCCATTCCGATCGCTTGGTTAAGTCTATCTCAAACCTCCTTCTAGTCCCTCTTCTTGAAAGAACTCTCCGTCATATGTGTTTGGGTCTAAGTTGTAATCTTCATCGTTTGGGAACGGGCACTTTACCGTGTGGCGATACCCTGTGCACAATATCCCAACCCTTAAGATGCCTTATGGTTTGACACGCATATGGGAGATAATAAACTTGCGTGGCTGTTGGGCCACAATATAGACATTGTCTCTGGTAAGACGGAATCTGTCAATTTCGACTAGCCCAAGATTAGAATATGTCCGCCTCGTTACTTGAGATCAAACCAATGGCATTTGAATATGACGGGATTAAAAGGTTTGGAACCATGAAACTTGAGTTCAGATATTTCTTCAATTCTTCCATAATACTCGACCTCATCAGCAGGCGTAAAACTCCGGAACTTGTGGTTCTTCGATTGGGCCGACTCGCCAGTAGCTTGTTGTGCGGCGATATCCATTCACGTCATAACCGAAAAATGACTGACCCTATAGGCAAAGCCATCGGCAACCTGTCTCAACTCGGCACACATAGACGCATCCCTCTGGCCCTGCAAGCTCAAGCAGGATACATCGTTATATTATTCGCACGTACGAGTAACTTGGAATGTCAAACTAAGTACGAGCTAAATTGGACGGTACCTTCCGTTTGAACCAAGAAATGAAATCGGGCATTCCATTTCCGCACTCGCTAAGAAGGGTATCTACCTGCTGTGGGTAGGATCCCTTGATTGACGCCAGAATTCATGAAGAAATTCCCTGTACCAACGAGAAACAAGGGGGTTGGATGCAGAATAGTGACGGCGTATTTAACAAGTTCGTTGAGAACTTACTGCATGTACGGTGCCACTTCGTCAAGGTTGGTCAACACGTATAGCATGATATGGCGCCACTCTTCATGATTCAAGGTCTTGGGGGTCGATGCACTTGCGCTTCCGAGTTGCCCTCGGAAAAGGCTGAGGTTCGATTCATTTTCGCCAGCATTGTAACGAGGGGGTGGATTATGCACGCTAGGGAGGTTGTTACCATAGTATGTTGTTGTGAAGTTCGCCACCTCCTCCAGAATGTATGCCTCTGCAATGGAAGCCTCGATTTTGCATTTATTTCTACATTTCTTTCGAAGAACCTTTAGACATCTCTCGATTGGATAGCACCAACGGCCCTGCACGGGCCCCCCCATTCGTGCCTCGACGGAGGTGCAAAATCAAATGTCAGATCGGATTGAAGAAGCCGGTGGAAAGATCTTCTCCAACTTACAGAGCAACACAAAGCCATTCTTTCCAAGTCGGCAATCACGGTCCGAGATAACTCCTTGGCACAAAGTCATGAAAGAAATAGCTCAACTCTGCCAAAGACTAGCCGACATGCTCGGGACATAGCCTCGAACCATCGCCGGGAAGAAGCCGCTCAATCCATATGTGGTAGTCATGACTCTTCATCCCTAAGACTCGCATAGTAGATAAGTTCACTCCTCCTCGGATTAGTCAGATACCCATCGGGAACATTAACGTCTGGATCCATTCTAGTACTTCCCTCCTTTGGGGCTTGCTCAAGACAAAATCGCCTTAGGCCTTCTCCATGTCTTGCCGCGCCTAGGAGGCTTCATATGTTGGTTTGGTCTATCGCATATCGCTGCGGATCCACTCTAGCCTTAACGTTGTCCTTTGACTTGTCAAGAATGTCCATGATTGTTGCCCAAAGTGCCTCGGCAACATTCTTTTCGATGTGCATTACATCAATGTTGTGTGGAAGGAGAAGGTCATCAAAATAGGGGCCGAGTCAAGCCCGACTTATGAGTCCACATATGTTACTCACCATATCCCACAAAACCACCTTCCGGATTGACCACGAGACCATCTATCATTCACGAACCGCGGCACCAGTCATTATCGGTGGTGCAGGGTCTGTCACTACGACACCTTTCGTAAAGTTCTTGATGTCTCGTCTGAATGCATGGTCAAGAGGGAGGAATTGCCGATGTTTGTCGAACGATGAATACTTGCCACCCTTCTGCAACCAAGTGAACCTCAAACCTTCCTTGCATACTGGGCATGGGAACTTCCCGTGAACACACCAGGCGCAGAATATCCCATACGCCAGGAAGTCATGCAGGGAGTAGTGGTACCAAACATGCATTTTGAAGTTTTTCTTTGTAGCTCGGTCGTATGTCCATACCCCTTCCTCCCAAGCACGGACCAATTCATCAATCACAGGCTCCATGAACACACCCATATTATTCCCCGGGTGTCCAGGAATTATCAACGACAAGAATACGTTCTGTCGTTGAAAGCATACGCCGGGGGGGAGATTGAGGGGGATAACGAACACGGGCCAACATGTGTATGGGGCAGCTATCATTCCATAAGGATTGAACCCATCTGCTGCCGGTATAACACGCACATTACGAGCCTCTTTAGCTTTCTCATGATGAATGCCATCAAAGTGGGTCCATGCTTCACCATCGGATGCATGTACCATCTGTCGAGATTGTATCGTTTGCCATTTTTGTGCCATGTCATCTGTTTCATGATTCCTCGGTCATGTATAGCCGTTGGATCCTCGGTATGAACGGAAGGTGCCGAGGATTGTCACGGGAATGTCAAGTCGCCTCTTCCGCCATCACGAATCTACCTCCAGGAACCTAGATGATTTACACTTTGGACAGTACTTTGCTTCCACGTATTCGTTCCTAAATAGGACGCACCCCTTCGGGCAAGCATGTATCTGCTCATACGGCATCTTAAGTGCACGAAGGAGTTTCTGTGACTCGTGCATGCTCTTTGGCAGTAGGTGACCCTCCGGAGCGGTACCAATAATCATCAACATACCATCGAAGGCGTCTCGACTCAGGCTATACTGGGACTTTAACGCCATTATGCGTCCAATGGCATCCAGTTGAGAAACCTTTGTCTGGCCGTGAAGGGGTTTCTGTGCCGTGGCAAACATGTCGTAGAACGCCTTTGCGGTTGCCTCTGGCTCCTCCTCCGTACGTCCTTCAGCGAACTGTGCCTCGTGATAGTCATTTAACATGTCTGCTACCCCGGCATCAGCATCATAATCCTCGACGCGTGGTCTCACCACCTCCTCTATCATACGATCGGCTTCACCATGGTAGACCCACCGGGTATAGTCTGCCGTAAATCCATTCTTCCAAAGATGTTCCCCCATGACCTTCTTCGTTTGTCTTTTCCTGTTTGCACATTTGCTGCAGGGACAACAAATTTTACTCGCTCCTTTAGCAGCCACGCCAAATGCCCGTTCCAAGAAAGCATCGGTCTTGTCGATCCATTCATTGGTGACCTGACCCTGACTTGCGCGGCCCGTGTACATCCACTCACGGTCCTCCATCCTCTAACATATACAACAAGCAGTAATATAAACATCAATTGCATCTACACGACATTCCTACTATCTAATAGGTGAGGATAGGTCCTAATCCCACGCGAGGATCCGTAGATGAGGTTAGTTTCCATGCTCTACTCCTATTCGAGATGCAATTTGGCGGATTTTCGCCGTTCTCCAAATACACGTCCTGCCAGGGAGAGTGTGTATCCGGAGAACAACAGGGAGATGATGCCGAAACTCTGTCTCGGATCGGAGCAGACCATGGAAACTAACCCCACCTACGCATCCGCGGGCTGTCCAAAAAACGTGGACAATTCGAAACAGATACGGTTTTAGATATGGAAATATCTGCATATTTCCAACCGTATCTCTTTCGAACGGGAGACGCCTAACTGGGTTACGTGATCTACGACCATGATACGGAAAGAGGGGTTATACCTAGGGTGGCGGTGGAGTCAGGCTAGCGGGGCCGTGGCGGGTCGGTGCAGTGGCGAGGCGACGCGGTGCAGGCAGACCCGCAGCGGCGAGGAAGGCGATCGGGGTCGCCGAGGTACTCCGGCGCCGCTCCGACTGGCTCTTCTCTGCAAAAAAAAAAAAGAAACATAAAACTGTCAATACAAAATTTGGCACACCTCCCTCGCACGGTGAGGTTTCCAAAACTCAAGAAGAAAACCAACGCACGATGGCCGACATGCACATATATATGAACGGCACGATGGCCGACATGCACAAGATTATATCCAACCACATATATATAACAATGTCACAACCACTCCTACGACTACTTAGACTACCACCACTGCTACTCTACCACTACTACTACCGCAACTACTAGTAACACTGCTTGAAAACTTAAAATCCAAAGTTTTATCCAAATTCTCACTAATAGTTCCTACATCTAGAATTTCGCTATATACAAAGATGCTCCTCGCCAAAAAAAGAAGAAGAAGAAATCACTTTGGATAACACGAGAAGATTCCAGGTAAAATTCTCTGAACCAAAGAAACCCAAGATCAGTTAGTGTACCGATTGTCGCTGCATGTACCCAAAAAAGTTAGCGGATATTTACATTCTCCAAAGAAACAAAGATTAATTAGCAGTACAAATGAACTTCTCAAATGTAGATTGGTCATTCTAGAATAATACAACAAATGATAGTAAACTGAAGATATTTCCCCAAGGGTAAATTACGAAAATGGGAGTATCAATGAACAAAACAAACACATATGTGTACAGCAGCAACTCTATGCAAATGAGAAATTCTATTTCTAAGTTTGAGAAAGGATATCAAAAGCACCTGTATAATCCAAAATATGCAAGAAAAAACTGAGCTTGTAGAAAAATGTCTCTAGGTGTTAAAGATCATCCATAGGTATTCCAGAGCCACTATTCCTAAATCAGCAAACAAAAGATTCTTAACTAGAACACATAAGAACAACTTAACTTACAGCATAATGTAGAATTGGAAAATAGAAGAGCTAAATGGAAAATTTTACAATTTTGTTATATTCATGAGATTCTCTTCAATTGTACTAATTATACTAATCGGGGGAACATTATACTAATTAGGGTTCTAATTCAAGTGCCACATTATTGATCCAAACAATCAGCAGATCTCACAACTGAGGCTCATAAGAATTAAGAAGCGAAAAATTAGCTCACCGACGAGGAACTGGAGCTTGGGCGTGAGGTTGGTCTCGATCCCGTAGGAGAGGATGGCGGGGGCGCGGCGGCGCAGCGCGGCGCGGCGGCGGCGGGCGCGGCGGCGCATGCGGCGCTGGAGGCGCGGGCGCGGCATGGCGGCGGCGGCGGCGCGGTGGCTGTGCGGCGTGTGTGGGCGCTGGCGGCGGCGCGGGCGCTGGAGGCGCTGGCGCGAAGGGCGCTGAGCGGCAGCATGGCGGGCGAGGTGTGGCGCGTGCGGTGCGTGTGTGTGTGGTGTGTGTGGCTGGCTGGCCGGGCGGTTAAATCCCTTTGCCGAGTGCCCCGATCCGCACTTTCGGCAAAGAGGTTTTTTAAAAATTTAAAATTGTTTGCCGAGTGTCTTCTCATGACACTTTCGGCAAAGAGCTCCTTTTAGAGTGTCATTTTGGACACTTTCGGCAAACCATATTTTTTTTTTGACCTCCAAACTTTTCTGCGGTCCTCATACAATACAGTACTCCATGTTCCAATGTGGCACATTTCTCGGACTTTTCATATTTCTTTAATTTATGCTTGCAAACCAAGAATCTCCGGAAGTTGTCATGTATTCTTCGCTTTTTCTAAGGTTTGCAAGCATCGTGACGTGACAACTTGCGGAAACCTTCTCAAATTTTTATCACAGCCTCCACATATGATATCATGACATCTTCCCAAGTTTCATGATTTTCGACTTCGCTTGCTTTTTATACAATTTAAAAACAACTCGACCGCAAGTTCGTGGTCATGTTTCGTGAACAAGATGTTCAAATTGGTGGTCTGCTCTCGTTACGGCCTCACATTATACTAAATAACATGAATATCATTTTTCCATTCATTTTTTTTCATTATTCAATGACTAGCGCTTATAATTTGAATTATCCAAGAAAATTCAATTAATTGAAATAAATTAAAGAAATATAGAAAAGTCCGAGAAATGTGCCACATTGGAACATGGAGTACCGTGTATTGTATGAGGACCGCAGAAAAGTTTGGAGGTCAAAAGTGGAAAAAAATGGTTTGCCGAGTGTCTGGGAATGACACTCTAAGCAAAGAGCCTTTTCCGAAAGTGTTAGAGAAGACACTCGGCAAAGGAGCCTCTTTGCCGAGTGTCATGAGAAGACACTCGGCAAAGGGTTAACGGCGGCTGCCGGCCGTTAACGGTGGTGTCCTTTGCCGAGTGTTCTGGTTTGCCGAGTGCCCGACACTCGGCAAACCATCTCTTTGCCGAGTGTAATTTTTTGCCGAGTGCTCGGCACTCGGCAAACCATCTCTTTGCCGAGTGCCAGATGTTTGCCGAGTTCTTTCTATCTGGCACTCGGCAAATAGCCTCTTTGCCGAGTGCCCGATAAAAAGCACTCGGCAAAGTATGGGACACTCGGCAAAGAAGCCGTCTCCGTAGTGGCTGCTCCCAATGCTCCACCTTGGTTAGTATCTTAAGCATGCTATGTAGGCAAATTGATGATGTGGCACCATAGTTAATGAGGAGAGATAGTACTCTAGTATCTAATTTAGATACCAGTTTGGGCTCGAAATCCAACACGTAAAATTTATTGTATGCTCATGCATGCAATTAAATGAAACAACCTAAGATACTACACCATAAGAAACCATGCATTGGAAAGATAGTATCCTAACACTCCTTATGCACTAAGAAACTACACTAAGATACTGCCCATTGGGAGCAGCCTTAGTGGAACAATTTATCTTTGGTTAAATCTAATAATCATCTGGTGTCTCCAATATACCTTTAATCATTACTCTCCATGCGAATCTCGTATGGCATGCATCATCTATATGTACCAATTCCAATTGCAAGGCAAAATTAGTGATCAATCCATCGTCCATGTCGCTTAACTGGACATCCATGCGCTAGGTTTGCTCTTTGCTCAAACTACTTCTACTTGACTAGTAGTTATCCGATGCCTTTCCTTGATTGTCTTGGTTTGACTATCCGTCGCACTAACCTTGACATCTGATGGTGCTTTTAGCAAAGGATCAGAGAGAATACCATGAGGTAAGAGAAGACTTGCGGGGGACAAGGTAACTTGAAAACCAATTAAATTTTTTGCAGCAGATGGCTGGGTGGCCACCGGCTTGACATTTTCCTGTGACCGCAGAATACGGCACCCGTAGGTAAATAGGAAGTGCAGATAAAGGAAATAACAACAGGCTTTGAATCAGGGAAGGATGGGAAGGAACATTTAGAAGGGATGCGATTAGTAATAAATTATGTTGGAGGCTCACTTTTCTCATTTTAGAAGAGAATTAGGGGTAAAATAAGAGAAACTAAGAGCGGGGAGAGAATAGCAATAATACTTACATTTTTCACAAGAGGTTTTATCCATGAACATAGGTTTTGAAAACAAAGTTCTTAAGGTAACGTCCATTCTAGCTAGCTAAGGACACGACCTATAGTCGATATAGCTCTGATACCATCTCTTGTCAGGACCTGGAACTGTATCCAGACCCTCTGTATATACAGAGTTAGTCCCATGATCTATAGCTAGCTCACACAGTACAATATCGATAAATATCATATGCATACATGCGAATAAAATATAATAAATGAGGGTAAATAGACCACATGGTCAAAACCTTACATTATGGTCCGAGAAGGCCAATTACAAATGAAGTATTGTAGCGGAAAAGATAAATAGCAGTGGTGACTCTCAGTATATACCCACATGCAATCGATTGAGGTAAGTGACCTAGTACTTGGCGTCATCTTCAACCCCCCATGGGTAGGGCTAACTATTCACCGGTTGGTATCTTTAGGCACTGAATCCACATATATGAGCAACCATAAGTATAAAGGTACTCAGCAAGCCCTCACACCAAATGTGATTATATAAATACAAGTCTTACCAATGGAGGGTTTTATGGTTATTTTAGCACAAAACAATTTACTCAAACACTATAATTATTTTCCAAACCTATGACTTAGTCTTTTTAACTTCAAAACCAAAGTTTCATTTGTTAAGAAATGATTACCCCGATAAGGTTCCATCCATCCATAGTTACTCATAAGGTTACATCCACCTAGGTCCAACAACCCAACCCAGACTGCCCACAATATGGAAATAGCATAATGACTTGATAAACTATTCAGCCTTGTCTATTCCATACTAGACTTGTGGGTGCACAATTATTAGTTCATAAATGCAGCACGTGATTCGGTCCTTAAACAACTTTGGCTAGACAGTCAATAAACCCATCTCTCATGCATGTTGCATCGATCACATACCAACCACTCACCCAAGTCTCCACCATTTTTAAGTAACATTCTTGTTTCCAGTGGTAACCCACGTTACCACACTACGATTCAAATCTTATCCCAAGTTGTTGTAATGGCAATGTTTGTGTCCTATTCAATTCATCTACTAAGCAGTGTCTACACACAACCAATAATCATTTTTGTTTAACCAAGGGAAGTTTCCATCACCATCACCATGCTTCCTATCTACAAGCCAACATGTTTGAAATCACCATATTCATCTACTAAGCAATTACTCCTCAAATCTAGTAATGAATTATATATGATAATATCAAGCATCACATGTCGACATGTAGACCATTATACAATAATATGTAGCATCATAGCTATAAATCAGCATGACTCGCAGGCCATGGAAATTCATACATGCATCACATACACAATGGGCTATACTATTTACATAATTCCTTGAAAACAAAGGTGTTGTGCATAGAATCCAATTCTATCGGGTGATATGAACACATAATACTATATAATCCGTCAACGATTACCTACCACAATGATCCCGCTTGCCGGTTAGCAGGCAGGGTTTGAAGGGGCAGCGCCCTTGGTAAATCTGTCGGGACATGAATCTAATTCACATATTCGATCTTGAAAAAAAAATCATTGGATTAATCTCATTAACCCAATTCTAAACCAATCTGATCAGCATGTTCATCTAACCATGCATTGCGGTGTACCCTGATGGCGAAATTCCGACCAGTAGGGATATCATGCAATGTGACCACAAACAAGAGCAGATAATCATCTGGTGCCATCAGCTCATACCTCTTTTGAACCCATCTACTATCGCCGAAATTGATTGAACTCATCATCCAGTGTCTAAATCACTCCATCCATATGAACCAATCTAGGTTATCAAACCAGAATAGTAATAGATCTAATCTACTACTACCACATATCTAGTATATACGACCAATCTAGATCACAAACTATACAAGATGGCTTGGATACCACTGGAGGGATACAGGTAGACTACACTAGCGCATAATTCAAAAATTCTACCACGTAAACTAGGGATCCATGTAAGTAAGAGATCATAGATCATTACCACTTAACACGCAGTACAACGAAAGAAGAGTTGGAGCAGCCTGATCCATTGCCAAGGCCTAAAATCATGGCAACATCCTGCAGCGTGATGGGCATCTCCCCAGAAGGTAGATGGAACATGTGGGTCTCCAGGCGCCATCGGTCCGCCAATGTTGTGAGTGCAGTGCTGTCTATGTGGGGTAGCCTATTGGTGACAATCCGCGCCAATGCAAGGAATCAAACATCATGGACGTATGACACGTACCGCTCATCCCAATCTTGAGGGGTGTGGGTCTGAGGGCGAAGTAGCTGGAATACCTGCCAGAGAAATATGCATAGACATGGTCAAAACAATCCTTTGTCCATTGTGAAAACAAATAATTGAAAGCATGATCCAACAAGGGACTAAAAAAACTCACCACACTATCGCCTGCAATAAGGTGTGCGCGGTGGTCATTATCATACTCCGAGAGGAGCAACGTGTACTGCGAGTGTTGCGACATCTTGCAATAGAATTAAGATTTAAGATTGGGTTTCAATTTTAGTTTCAGATTTCCTTGACAGTGCCATCAAAAAGAAAAGGCAGAAATGAATTACTTCTTCTGACATTAGATTTCCATTTCCATTTGTTTTTCTAGAAATAATATGGACATAGCAGTACGAGCATGTGATAGCATCAAATGCCAAGAAACACCAAAAAAAAAAAAAACACACACACACGGTGGTTCAAGATTACATGTTCATGACTTGACATAATAGCATCATATACACTGCTCGAACATGTTAGTAAGCTGAAATTTAAACCATCTATGTGGGAAGGATGTTACCACATATGCTTTACTGGTACGAACCTGAAATTTAAATCATCTATGTGCCTAACAAATTGATAAAGGTTATCTTTATCACTAGTCATGTAAAACAGTGAGCATGTATAAGCAAACCATTTTCGGAAACTTCTTCCAACAAGGTTAAAGAAAACTAGTAGTCAACGTATTGCTGACTTCCCTACAATCATCTTTGCACTTGAGGTGCACAACTGCATAAACATGCTTGTCCAGAAGAATGATATTTTTTTCCTAATCCCCATCGTGCTGATTACATAGTTATACTCAAACACAGGATATTCTCTTAGGCTCAATGAAAGTATGGAAAGGTAGTAGTGAAGAAATTCTACATCAAGACTGATCATGGGCTATTCTATCTTCTGTCAATTGTTTTCGATCAAATGACACACAAGCATAAAATTCCATCTCTACAGTGAAGAAACCACATTCACATGTGCAGGGTAATCCTAAATCAAAGTGATGCCAAGACATAACTTAGGGAGATCATCTAGGATGCAGTCCCATTCAATCCGATGTGCAAACATTCAAGCCAATTCACTTAAACATCCAATTCGGCATAAACCCTAAATCCACAAATCAAACCGATTTAAACCGAAATAATTGGATGGAATGGGTGACATTACCTTGGGAGATGATCTCCAAGTGTTTATGGGTGTTGAATCGGCTCCAAACCACCGGATTTGGGGAGATTGGGGGCGGGGAGGAGATAAGGCGCGCCCAGGAGGAAGAGAGCACTTGGGGGGAAAAAAAGAACTGGGTGGGCGTCTTCACCAAGTCGCCATTGTCACACCACTAGATTTGGCGTGATAAGGCAAGCTTGTCACGCCATAAGTAATGGCATGACAACAGCCATGCAAGCCCTTCACGCTAGCACAGCGTGCGGACTAGGGCTTACGTGGCATGTTTGGTCACGCCGAGATAGGTGGTGTGACAAAACGGTTTTCCCACGCCATGGGGGGTGGCGTGACCAAACGGGTCAGAATTGGAAATAAAGTTTGCGAGGGGTTAAGTTTAAAATAACCTTAAAAAAGAATTAAATAATAAAAAAATCTAGCTCCCATTGTGTACAATTTTTAATTATTTTTTCCTTCTTTTGCTTAATATAAAGGCATGCAGTTCTCCTACGGTCCCTTCGAAAAAAAATGAATTTCTGTACACCTGTCAAATGTGACGTTCACCTGCTGTAATTCAGGGATGTTATCTTCAGTGATTTCTATAGACATCAACCGATTGGAATGGTACTTGGCTCATTTTGTGTGATACTGTGAAACCTTAATGTTGACAGTACAACAAAGTCAAGCACAATCAAGCTATTTGAGCAATTTCAATTTGTATACAGCCAATTTTTTTTTACGTAAAAGCTAGAGAAGTCCCCACCTTATGACCATTATATTAAAATGGTTGTCAAAGTGTTACAAATACAGTGAAAGAAGTAGACAGAAAGTATAAAAAAGAGAAAAAAGGGAAGTGAAAGAAAAAGGCCAAAGGCCGATCAAAGCTAAATAAAATAAAAAAATAAATTAAAACTAAATAAGAAATGACTTTACAGGAAGAGATTGCTCCACTGCCGGAGTGGAGCCCGGTCCTCAGTTTTAGACCAGTATGACCAGAGGTTAATGTAGTCTTGGATCTGATGTTGCATTGTAGTGCTTCCAATTTCCGTATTCTTGGAATACCCTCTTATTGCTCATAGTCCATAATGTATGAGCGCAGGCTGCAAAGCACATGGGCCAAATTTCGTGGTAGCTCATTGATTGTGCAAACATTTTTTCCACAAAATCTAGGATGTCCTTGGACGAGGTAGCTTCTGTCGATAATCCTAGCTTTGTCCAGAGATAATCTACGGCTTTACATCTCAGAATGATATGATCAATTGTCTCTAAAGCCGAGCATGTGTCGCAGTAACGATTTGTCATCCATTGCTTAGTTGTCATGTTATCCTTAGTATTTAATTTTCCTCTGAAAGCAAGCCATAAGAAGATTCTGTATCTGTGTGGGATTGATCTGTGCCAGGCATAATCTACTGCTTTCCATTTCAGGATGTGGAATGATAGTAGTTTGTACACTTCTGATGTAGTTACGTCGGCCTTGGTCAAGGCCATGACTCGTCTGTCCAAGGTTCCCTGTGTGAGATTCTGCTCAGACAGCACAAGTAGTAAACCCTGGTATTCTAATAGTGCCCGCTGTGATAGAACTGGATGAAGTGATATCGTCCAGTTGTTATCCACTAATTGTGAGCCCGCTGTGCAATTTGAATTAGTGGCAAATGTGGAGAGAGTGGAAAAGCATAAGTACAATCTTCCTGCGGATGTGCAGTAGTCCTTCCAGAACGAAGTAATCTGCCCATCTCCAATTATGACTTTAGTCATTTGTGTAGTCGTCTCAATGACAGCTGATAAAGTTTTCCAAATTGTTGTGTTTCCCTACTGAAGCTGCATTGGTATGTGGTTTTGAATATATTGACGTCTTAACCAATTGAAGCAAGGTTCAGTTGAGTTTGATAGTAACTGTCCTATGGATTTAATTATCAAAGCTTTGTTATGAATCCGAAGATCACGGATCCCTAAACCCCCTTGCTCTTTGGGCAGTATAACTGTGGTCCAAGCCACCAAGCAAGGTCCACCTCGAATTTCCTTAACTCCCTTCCAAAGGAAAGCTCTTCTGATTTTGTCCAGGGCTTCAATACTGCGCTCCGACCACTATATGCAACTCATGTAATATGTAGGTACTACTGATAGAATAGAATTGATCATTAATACTCCCCCCAAGATAGCAACCCGGGCATCCAACCTGCTAGTCTTCTGTCCACCTTGTCAATAATTGGTTGCAGCAAACTGTGAGGTATCTTGTTGGTGGATAATGGAAGTCCTAAGTAGGTGCATGGGAGTGAGCTGAGTGGGCATTGTAAGGTGCTGGCCGCTGCGGCGGCATCTTGCTGAGACATGTGGATGGGTACTAAAGTACTTTTGTGATAATTGATCTTCAACCTCGAAAAAGCTGCAAACGAATCAAGTAGTTCTTTGAGAGCCACAGCTTGCTGAACTGTACCCTAGAGCAAGATTAAGGTGTCATCCGCGTATTGCAATGTGGGTGGGATCTCTTGTACATCCAAGGGGTGTATGATTAGTCCTTCATTGTGAGCACGTTGCAATACTTTTTGAAGGACATCTGCAACTAGAATGAATAGATATGGAGAAAGCGGGTCTCCTTGTCGTACTCCTCTTTTGTATTGAATTTGGTCTCCCACTATCCCGTTGACAATAATATGCATTTTTCCAAACGAGAGAATGGTATGTATCCAATTTACCCATTTACTGTCAAAACCTCGATGTTGTAGTGTCATCAGAATACATTTCCAATTTAGTGTGTCAAAAGCTTTGTGGAAGTCTAATTTGAGGATTAACATAGGTCTTTTCCTCTTCAAAGCATATTGGGCTAGTTCTGAAGCTAGTATGAAATTCTCTGTGATTGATCTCTTCTTGATGAAACTGGACTGCATATGGCTTATGAGATCTGTGATTTTTGGCTGAAGCCTATTTGCCAAGACTTTGCTAATGAGCTTGGGAATGCTATGCAGGAGTGAGATGAGCCTGTAATCCTTGATTTGTATCGGTGTCGCAATCGTTGGTATCAAAGTGATATAAGAATTTTTTACCCCTCATAGGTCTATTATGTTGGAATGCAAGTCTGCAAAAACATGCATTAGATCAGGTTTTAGAATGTTCAAGAACTTTTTATGGAACTCATTTGTAAATCCATCTGGCCCGGGGCTTTTGTTGCTTGGGGAACATAAGATTGCCTGTGCTATCTCTTTCCAAGTGAAGTTATCCGAAAGAGCCTGCAAACTTTGATCTAGCTGGTATAAATGTGTAAGGTCAATTGTCGGAGACCATGGAATTTCTATGCTGAAGAGGTCTCTGAAATAATCAGTCGCAATTTGTAATTTGGATGCATTGTCAAAGTGTTCAATTCGAGGTTATTTACCTTTGGTTGTTCATTTTTGCCTTTAATATTACTGTATAGCACATTTGCACAGAACTGATCATTCATCGGTTATCTCCAGAGTGATTCATCAGTTAATTAGCTAGTCCTAAAGTGAATCATCGAAGGAGAAGATACCTTCTTCAGTCAGATTGTTTCCTGAAGCAGGTTAAGCTATTAACTAAAATTAACGTGGACGCAGGCACGCAGCTGTTAATGAGAAGACATGCAAAGGAAAAATTGGCACTATCCTTGGAGACAATCAAGGAAAAAGGTTCACTGCTGCAAGAGCAATTCCTCGACAGGTCAGGAGTCAGGACTGAACATGAGGCATGTAGAGTAGCACTTGAGTTGGCACTTAAAACGAGGATACCAACATGTGAGCCTAGCGTCAGATTGCGAGGTTGTTGTTAATAACATTCAGGTGCATCAATCTGATGCAGCATATCCAGCAAGTGGAGGGAAAATATCACCAAATGTTTACACTGGGATCAATTACCCACACTAGCTTATCCAGCTCAATTCGCAGCATCACATCAGCACAGCTGTCCAACTCCAACAGCTCCTGATGTTGATCACGCAGAACACCTGCCAGACATCTCCTTCGCTCAAACAGAACCTGAGGCCTGATCTGGTACCTCATTCCAGAAACTTGAATTTTTACCGTCCCTGACTATCTTTTCTACAGCGTCTTAGCTTAACAACTCCAATGTAACATCCCTATTTTCTGGATTTTTTTTAAAAAAATTTAAAATTTAAAATTAACCATTTGATTTATTGAATTTCTAAAACTTAACTTGAAATTTTAGAAATTAAAAGCAACTTAATTTGAATTAATCAAACATCAATTAATTCAAAGTTGTTTTATTTAAGATTTCTGGTTCTTACCTGGATTTAAAGTCAAAAATATTATTTTAAGTATTTTCTTGGATTTTAAAAAGGGTTTTTCTTTTTGTCCAAAGCTAAAAATAATTTATTTGCAAAATCAAAAGCTAAAGTTAAGCTAAAAGTATTTTTATTAAGTTCCAAATGCTTCAAGGAATTTATGGGCATTTTCCAAGAATTTTTGGATGATATTTACTATTTTCTGAGAAGGCTTTTCATTTTTTGGTATTTTCTTAATCGAAAATCCTTTTAACTTCCTCCTATTCACCTGGGCCGAATCTCTTCGGCCCACTTTCCCATGTTCACCCGCTTGGCCCAGCTCCACAGCCCACTTTGCTGCACCAGCCCGCTCTAGTCGCGCCCGCGCCTTCCAATCGTTGCGGACCATCCGATCAAGAATGGACGGCCCGATCAAGGTAGGCGGTTCGGATAGTTCGAACGTCCCACGCGTTGTGGATAGTTCAATCGAGTTTGAATGGCTGGATCTTGTTGTAACATTCAGACGGTCCGAACGTTCAAATCATTTTGGACCGTCCGATCAAAATCGAACGGCCCCAAATCACCGCGCCTTTCTCCGCTCGCTTTCACTGCCAGGTGGGCCCCTCCTATCAGCCACCGCCGTCGCTGTTCGTCGTCCTCCTCCCGCCCATTGCAGCCCCATGCCGCCTTCGTCACCACCTTCGTCACCGCCGCGTAAAGTCATCGCCTCGCCTACGAATCCGGCCCCTCGTTCCTCCAAGTCACGCGCATTAAATGCGCCCGTCACTCCACTACTGCCTCGTCCCTTTGTCCTCCTCCCTTGCCGCGAATACCGCACCGCGCCATGGCCTGCGGCTGTAGAGCTCGCCCATGCGGCGCCCATGCCGATCTTCTCTCTCAGCCCTCCCCGCGCCCTATAAAGAGGAGCACCGGGAGTGCCTTGAGCTCCTCTTCCATTTCCCCCCTTTCACCCTTTCTCTCTCGCTCTCCTCCGGCCGCTATTGGAGTTCTGCCACCAACGACTGAGCTTCACGTCGTCGTCTCTAGCGCCGCCACAAAGCCTCCTCCAGCACCAATGTCCCCACCTTCGGCATTGCAAGAACACGGGCCACCCCGTGCGCACCTCCCCATCGCCAGAAGTTCACCGGAACCCCATCGCCGCCGTTAGTCGGACCTCGCCACCGCTCTTCATCCTCGCTGCCGGCCTTCCCGTGGCGCCGCGTCATCAAGACCATGAGCCCCAGCTTCGCCGTGTTCCTCTCTAGCCGACGGTGCCCTCGCCGCCGGCCATCTCCCTTCTAATAGCCGGCAATCCTTGGTCCCCAAGCGACTCGGCTCGGATCCGACATGGCCGCCCCACGTGGCACTCTGTTAGCGCCACCTCAGTCTCCCTCGCTGATGTTGGAGCCCTGCTAGCAGCCCATGTGGCTTTTTTGTTTTAAAAAACAATTCGACCGAGTAAATCCTCAGGGCTAACATCATGCTGACGCAATAAAATGAATTTCCTTTAGAAAAATAAATCCTAAAAATCCCTTTTTCTTCATTCTATGTGTTTTCCAAACTTCCAAAGGCCATATCTTCTTCATCCGAACTCCGATTCGAGTGATTCAAATTTCTAAATTCATTATCTTTCTGTTGGTGTTGTTTGGTAATTTTTGGATTTTATTTGAAATTGTTTTATTTATTTGGCTTTATTTGCACGTATAGATTCTGGCGTTTCGGAAGAATTCTTGGACCCGACGACTGAAGCATCTCAACTCTTCAACGAAGGTAAGTCATAGACCTTTGACCATGTTGTACCCAATTTATAAAAGTATATTATTTGATATAAACATGCATGGCTAGTTGTATAAAAATAGTTTCGGGAATAGTTAGTTACCTAATTGCCATTATGCCTCCTTGATAAATTGTGAATGACATGTACCTTTGAATGACATAAATCCTTGGACACCATAGGATGGTTAATTATTAGTTGGACATTATTATACTACCAACTTGGGTTGTATTATGCTTAGCCATGCTTAGTCACGGTGGGATTCATGATCACATACTCAAAGAATGATTGAATTTGACTAAATGAAAAATGGAATTGTGGCGGAGCCATTGTTATTAAAATTTGTTGTGCCATGGCAAGGGTTGCTATTTGGTTGGGTTGAACCAAAAATGATTTATACTCGAGCGAGTGATCATGCAGTAAAGGGGATGATTTTGGGATGAGGTTACCTTGCTTGAGTTACCACTAAGGACTTAACTTTGTGCGCCATTGATCTGGGCCATACTGTACAACCACAAGTCTATTTTTGGGGTGGACTGGGCCGACTAATTAGCAATGCTTTGAGTCGGTTTTGTTTGGATTAATAAGTAGCGCAAGAGGGGGCCGGTACGGCGAATCCTTAGCGAGCAGAAGCGAGTCAAAGCAGAGCTTTGTAAAAACCTTATGATAATCACTTAGTTACACACCTTCGGAAGCGTGAAATGCCTGACATTATAAGATGATTATCTTATGTCGGTCAAGCTGCACAGCCTCTGCAGAATGTAAAACTATTCGAATAGCCGTGTCCCCGGTTATGGACAATGTCCGGTGATTTCACATGAGGGGTAAATTTTCATAAAAAAAATGTTGGAATGGGTTGGATGGATTTGAGTAGTTGGTTGATGGTTGGGAAGTGAACGGGGTGTTCTCTAGTTGCTTCAAAGAAACTTGATTATTTATGTATTAATGTTTTAAATTGTGCTTTACAATCTACTTACTGTATTTACTGTTAATATTGCCTTATGCAAAATAGCCCTAAAGCTATCCTTGTCAAGCCTTGCATGAATATTACTTCCATACATTTCCCTACGACTTGCTGAGTACTTTAAAGTACTCACAGCTTTGCGCCATTTGTTGATCAGTCGCCAAAGAAGAACCAGGGAACACCGAGTTCTATGAGGAAGACTATGCGAATTAGGTCGTGTCCTTCACTCGATTGCCTGTAGGCATGTCGGATGGCCTCCACAAGATGTTTAGTTTCCGCTGTAAGCTACCTTTTGTTGTAAAGCCCTGCGTGGCAAATGTTTTAAGACTTGACCATAAGGTCCTTTTGCTACTAAATAATATTAATCTATCTGCTTCATCTATAGTTTGTTGTATGGATATGATTACACTAATGTTGCAACTGTGTGAGCTAGCTACTGATCATGGGACTAGTTCAGAATACACAGAGGGTCTCGGAGTTTCATATCCGGGGTCCCGATAAGAGGTGGTATCAGAGCCATATTGACTGTAGGACGCAACCATAGTTAGTATGGTCGTTTTAGTCGAAGGCCTCAAAAATTTATTTTCTAAAACAAACCCACAAATTAACTTGAATAGTATTCTTCTCTTGCCTTATTCTATTCTGTTCTCATCTTGTTCTAATCTCTTCTTATCTCATTCTGAGGTTCTTACATCTTACCTTTTCCAAAACATTGTTTTCAAATTTAACGCGACCCTCTCATCTCAGTAATCTTTATAGGATCGAGCTTTACTTTAAATCAACCATCCATATAAGATAGATTAGTAGTGTTGTACCTAAGTTACCCTTCTAAGTTTTAGTATCGTTTAGTCCGATAGATAGAATCTTTTTCTTAAGTTTTGTTGCCTCTTAATAGCTTTCTGGCTATTTGTTCTTCAAGTTTAACCGACTTTCCCCTCAGTTAGGTTGTTCTATCTTTCTCCCTTATTCTCGCTTGCCTTTTGTGCTTTTCCCTCTTCCATATCATGCTTTCTTCTCCTCATCTTTTAAGCCTGGAAAGATTTATGCAGATAGTTCAGACCCGCAACTCGGCAAGTCAAGATGAACCAGTAGATCCCTTTACACCACGACCCCCACATCCTCCGGCAGCAACAACAAATCAGGGTCTGGGTCAGTTCATGGTAGCCCAAACACAGTTGATGAACACAATGATGCAAAATATGAACCAAATGTCGACTCAACAAAACCAGACCACTACTGCTTTAGTCGCCATGCTGAACCTGAACAACCAAGTAGCTACCATGCCACCACCGCCACCACCAACTTTTCCTCAGTCAAAGCTAGCAAAATTTATGAGGACCCATCCACCTACGTTCTCCAGCTCTTCCGAGCCTTTGGACGTAGACGACTGGCTGCTCTCTATTAAAAAGAAGCTCGCTATCACCCGGTGTGACGACCGTGAAAAAGTTATATGCTACGCAACAGCTGGAAGGCACTACCACAGAGTGGTCGGAGAACTACTACGCCACCCATGAAAACCACCAGAACATTACTTGGGCTGAATTTTCAGAAGCTTTCCGTCAATCTCATATTCCCGATGGAAAGGTAGAAATGAAGAAGATTGAGTTCCGTGAGCTGCGGCAAGGAAACATGTCGGTGAGTGAATACCTCAACAAGTTCACTCAACTCTCGTATTATGCTCAAGAGGATGTTGCCACAGATGATGCACGTCAGAAGCGTTTCAAGCGAGGACTCAACCCTAGCTTGAAGGTTCAAGTCGTTGGCAATGACTATACAGATTTCCAGCATTTAGTGAACAAGGCCATGCTCACATAAGAGTCACACCGCGAGCTTGAATGTGAGACCCCGGGGTATTTAGCTTATAATACTTAGTCATCCAATTGACCCTAGCATCACAAACAAAACATCCCGTGCCTCAGGAAAATGTGTACATCCCAGAAGTGCTGCACACACACCCTTTTACAAAATCATGCATCAATTCCATACAAACACAGAACCGAAGCAAGAACTAGATTAAACAAAAGATATACATAATAGAGCTATTACAGCAAGGGACAACCAGCCACAAACACAAGCTAAAGAGCTAAACAACAGCGGAAGCAAAAGCCATAAGATGGTAATAACAAAACCCATACAGTTTGCCTTTAAGCCCACAAGGCAAATTGACCGGGCCGCCAACCTAGTCATCAAAGTCGAAGTCCGTCTCACGATAGTCAATCCCTTGGGGATCAACTTCCTCTGCAACAATTTAAGCAATGCATATGAGTACAAAAATGTACTCGCAAGACTTACAAGTAACAACCTATACATAGCTACATGCAAGCTTTAATCAAAAGAGAAGGTTGTAGGTTATTTTCAGCATAAAGCAATTTTCATTTGCAATAATGCAATAACTTGAAAGCCGTTTTACAATCTATTTTTAATGTTCAAATAATAGCGAGTAACAATAGATAAATGACAACAACAACCTGGAAGTGACTAACCCAATAGCCACCACAACAATAGCATGAATTACCCATTCATATCACCCACAACAAGTTTTAATTAAAGGTTATGGTCTAACTCTCGAAAGACTTCCCCAAGCGTGTCCATAACCTAGGACGAGGCTATTCAAATAGTTTGAAATCCTACAGGGGTGTACCAATGTACCCATACGTCAGACCACCTTTTTGCCACAAGATTAAGCACACTACCTTTGGTATGCCGGCATAGCTAAGTCCTACGAGACATTTTCAATGGATTGTGCTAATTAAGAGTCGCACGTATGGGGGTTATCGCCTAGCGGACCGCCGTTACAGGCTCTCACTAAGGACCCACACGAAGAGTAGGATGCATCGGCCCAGCCTAAGCAACTGTGGGTGCTCCCCTCCTTTCCCAACAACAAACATTTTTCTTTACAACAACCACCAACGACTCATTAATTAACACCCCCCAAAGTACTTAGTCAAGAGAGGTCCCATATCCCCCTCGTGTGGTTAGCACGCAAAATTGCTTGGTTTAGTGTAACAAGATGTTTGGTCCTTGTTGACTCAGGCATACCACCACACACCAGATAATCACACCATCATACCATAAGCCCAAGTCTCAAACAGTTTATTTTCGGTTTTATACTTTACAAAGTAACAAAGCACAAAGTGTTGGACATAAGGTAATAATAAGATTTGTGTGATCAAAGTTATCGACTAAGTTGATAACCGCCCATTTCTACCAGTAGCTAAGCATGACTAAGCAACCACAACTCGTAAACTACTAAGTGATAAGTGCTCATCCAGCGAGTTCTAAATCACAGCAAGATAATCCTAGGCTCAGTAGTAGAGGATAAGCATTTACCTATAGATTATACATCTAGCGGATCAACTAATCGATTGATAGTTTAACAACAAAATAGAGTATGCATACATGCACTTTGCAAACAAGATATTTAGACTTTGAAAGTAATGAGAATAATATGATCAAACTACTTGTCTTGATGGTAGCCCTCTTGCTGCAGAGGATCGCTTTCGAACACAACGAACTCGTCGGCACCTAACGAAAGAACGAAAAGAACCGATAAGAACGAAGAACACCGAAAAGACGCAAAAACCAACTTCAGCCAAAAGCTACAAAATTTTTACAGCAGGTAGAGCATGGTTTTTAAGGAATTTAGCAAAAAGAACCAATTGATTTGGATTCTCAATGCAAAAGTTATGGCCAAAACAAGATTAGCCGGTTAGAAAAAGACTGAAAAATTCATCTCGTGTACTGTTCATTCGAAATTAAATCTCTAGCATAAATTTCCAGAGAGGTGTTGCACCTGAAAATTTTATGGTAAACAAAGCACCACATGAGATGAACAACACAACTTGATTCACCTCATTTGGAGCTAGGATGCAGTTTCTATGATTTTTCAAAGACAAGAAAAAGACCACAAAACAAATGCAACCACAAAAATAGTAGCATGCCTAAAACCTATTGTACAATTAAGCACACTAACAGAGGGAACCAACAAACTTGGTTTCACTCAAAAAGGAGCTACCGAGAAAAAATTATGCATTTTTCAAGTTAAAAGAATTTTTAATGCAACAAATAAAGCTAATCCTAATTTAAATTAACACATTTTTCTGGAGCAGAACCAAGCTTACAACCATTTTTAGATTAAATCTTAGTTAAAACCAGAACTAACAGAATTTGACGGTCCAAAAGGAATGGGACGTTCGGATGGCCCGAACGGCCCAATCAATCCGGAGCGTTGATCTAAAAATGGACGGTCCAAAGCTACGGGGAGGTCCGGGGGTCCGAAAGTCCCACAGATCTCAACCGTAGATCTCAAAATGGACGGCTGAGGTTCGGTGGTCTGAACGTTCCACGAGATCTGAGCCACAAATGAAGAAATGAACAGCCCACGATGATTTGAGAGATCTAGAGGTCCGAAAGTCTCAACAGATCTAGGCAGTTGATCTCAGATCGAACGGTCCAGAGCGGGGCTAAGCGTTGCGCACTTAACACATGTGGGTTTAAGCGTGCGGGCCCGCATGTCAGTGGCTAATTAAGCCACGCACGGGGCTTAAAGGAGTGCTGGGCCCACTTGTAAGAGACAGCCAAGCACATATAAGGACAGCCATTAATACTAAGCAAAGATTAACAATGATTAAACATTGATTAGCAGTTTTAATGGCTGGATCTTTGTCTTAACGACAACGGCGATAGGCAGTTCCCTTCGGACAAAAGACCGAGGGCAAAGATGGCCTCACCGCCGGCGATGAGGACCTCGCCGGCGCAAACCAAGGGCCAAAACGAGCCCGTAATAGCCACGCGCACACACTGGTGGAGGTGGCGACCACGGAGGAGGACCACACCGGTGGCTAGCCGGAGATGGGCGGCGGCGCTACGCACGGCCAAACGACGACCGGGTCATCAAGATAGCTTCAATAGGGCTCACAGAAGGTCCATGAGCAAGCTATTGAAACGAAGAGGTGCTTACCAGCACTGAAGAAGAAAGGGGGGGGGGTGATTCGGCCGAAGAGATCCAAAACTCAAATTCAGGCGGCTCTTGTGAAAGCAAACCAAAATCAAGTTAGGGGATAGGATTAGGGTAAAGAGAGGCACAAGGTGATGCGATTGGAAAGGATGAAGAACCACTGGAGCACTGTCGGCACCGAGGAGCTTCAAGGTCCAACAATGGCGGCTAAGGGCTCTCTGGTGTTTTGGAGCTCGAACAAGCACAGAGGGAGCTAGGGTTGAGCTGGAAAAGGATCCAAAGAGGGGTTCAAGGATTTTTATAGCCAGAGGGCAAAGGGTCTAGCAAAGGCAAGCTCAAGGGTGAGCTCGGTCTATGCCCCTGCCATGGACGAACTGAGCAGGTGGTGCAGCAGAGGAGGAAGACTTTGGGGGCGAAAGCTGCCGAGCATTAAATGCTTAGCGGCAAAGAGCCGTTTAAAGGACTCAACGAAGGTGACCAGACGCTACCTCCTCACTGCCATGGCGCACGCGCGAGTGCGACCGAGGAAGAAGAAGAACAGATTCAAGGGGCCCCACCAGTCATCGAAACAATTCAAAAATGGCTCGGGCTTAAAGGGAGCAAATGGGTTGAGCCACACCCAAACAGGCACGGCCCCAACCCACTCATGGTTAGATCGAAAACGGACGGCCAGGATTGAATAAGGAGTTTGGAGGGCTCCAATGCTCCCACGCAATCGTCGCGGTCCGATGCGAGATGAACGGTTGAGATTGATTAGCCAACTCGGAGGTCCGAACGACACAAGGATTGCGGGCGGTTAGATTAAAATCCAACAGCTCACATTGCATGCGCAATTGAACAGGCTCGGGGCTGAGCTGAGAAGGTTGGGTTCGGGCCAAACGCACGGGTCTGACTCAACCCAACAGCAAAGGTTTGACTAAGGGTTTGAAATACAAGTTGAACTTGGAAGAATATTTAGAGGTAGCAAACTAACTCCAAAAATTCTGAAATTTGGACTGGAGGTTCCTAGCTCCAGGATAAACCTTGTGTAAATTTTTCAGAGGTTTTTATGCACAACATTTTTCTCCAGAATTTCCTCAAGGTTTGTTCTAGGGTTTGACTGGCCTCCAAAAAGTATCTAATAATTTCTAAAAATTATGAAATTTTTCAAAGGAGTCACCCAACATCCCTAGAACCAAGGAAAAATATTTCCAGGGGTTGAACGCAAGATTCTCAACAAGGAGGTCATGACTTTAGTTAATTGGAGAATTAGGTTTTTGATTTCCCACAATTCCTTTACAAGAATTACAGAAAAGTGCAAAAACTTCAAGATGCAAGAAAAGTTTTAATTTCTTCTCATTTTCTTACATTTGAGACACAAACCCAGATTTGGGATGTTACATTGAAGAATCCCACAAGAGGAAGATGATGCAGCATGGTGCTCATCAAGGTCATCCACAGAGAGCTAGAGTGAATGCACAATACCCTGCCCACTTCGCTCCTCCTGTCAACTTTAGAACCCCTGCAACAGCACCTAGCCCAGCTACTCCAGGTTTTCGTAGCCCCGGCAACAACAACAACACCAACAACCCGCAACCAAGAAACAACAATCATGCCGCTGGCATCACCTATTTCAACTGTCAGCAATTGGGACACTATGTCGGCAACTGTCTGTAGAAGCAATGCCCAACTCCAGTCAGATTCAACTTGGGAACTACCTCGATTAGAACTCCCATGTCAGGAGCAGGACGTGGAGCACCTCAAACTCCAACTGCACCAGCCAAGAACCCTCAGCCTTTTGGGAGAGGACGTGTGAACCATGTCACGGTAGAGGAAGCCTAGATAGCCCCGGACGTTGTACTGGGTAAGTTCCTAGTAAATTCAGTACCTGCTACAGTTTTGTTTGATTCTGGAGCTTCACATTCGTTTGTTTCTCAGATTTTTGCTACAAAGCATCTGTTATAGGTTTCACCTCTTAAAACTGCTTTATTGGTTCAATCTCCTGGTTCGGAGTTGAGTAAGAACCAGGGTTGCCCAAAAGTAAAAATAACCATAGAAGGGGTGGAATTTCTAGCCAACCTCATAAGCATCGACACCAAGTCCCTAGATGTGATTTTGGGTACGAATTGGCTTACTAATCGCCAAGCAATTTTGGATTGTGGTGGTAGAAGCATCACTTTAATCAACCCAATTGGAACCAAGGTAAAATTTGAAGCCTCCACAAAAAAGCATGATGGAGCATTAGTCTGCAGTGTCAGTGCTATATCTTTGGATGATGTGCTAGTAGTTAGAGAATTTCTGGATGTCTTTCCTGATGACCTATCTAGAATGCCACCAGACAAGGATCTAGAGTTTGTCATCAATCTAGTTCCAGGAACTGCACCCATTTCCAAGAGACCCTACCGTTTGTCGGTTGACGACTTAGTCGAGCTGAAGAAGCAGATCGAGGAAATGCAAGATAAATGATTTATCTGACCAAGTTCTTCACCTTGGGGTGCCCCAGTGATCTTTGTCGCTAAGAAGGATGGTATCCAGCGGATGTGTGTGGATTACCACTCACTCAATGAAGTCACCATCAAGAACAAGTACTCTCTGCCCAGGATCGATGATTTGTTTGACCAGTGAAAAGGAGACGGAGTGTTCTCCAAGATAGATTTAAGGTCAGGATACCATCAGTTGAAGATTCATAGGAGGATATACCCAGAACAGTTTTCTCAACCTGATATGGACTGTATGAGTATACGGTCATGTCTTTTGAATTGACTAATGCCCTAGCTTACTTTATGAACTTGATGAATAAAGTATTCATGGATTATTTGTATAAGTTCGTCATTATATTTATTGATGATATTCTAGTATACTCTAAAAGTGAAGAAGAGCATGAAGTGCACCTTCTCTTGGTCTTGAATAAGCTTAGAGATCATCAACTCTATGCTAAATTTGACAAGTGCGAGTTTTGGATGAAGAAAGTTACCTTCTTGGGACACGTCATGTCTGTAGAAGGAGTTACCGTCAACCCTAGCAAAGTCAAGGATGTGCTCAACTAGGAGTCACCCAAGTCAGTGCATCAGATTCGAAGTTTCCTTGGTATGGTAGGATACTACCACTAGTTTATAGAAGGTTTCTCGAGAGTAGCAAGACCCCTCACCCAATTACAGAAAAAGAAAAAGAAATTTTCTTGGACGTCAGAATATGAGCAGAGTTTCCAAGAATTAAAGAAGCATTTAACCACCGCTCTAGTGTTGATTCTGCTTAATGTTCGGAAGGATTTCGAGATTTTCTGTGATGCATCGCGACAAGGTCTCGGTTGTGTCCTAGTGCAAGAAAGTAAGGTAGTAGCATATGCTCCACGTCAGTTGAACCTCATGAAGCAAATTACCCCACTTATGACTTAGAATTGGCTATCGTAGTGCATGCTTTGAAGATATGGCGTCATTACCTCATCGGTAACCGCTGTGAAGTCTACACTGACCATAAGAGCTTGAAGTACATTTTCACTCAAGCTGACCTTAATATGAGACAAAGAAGATGGTTGGAGTTGATCAAATATTACAATATGGGAATCCATTATTGTCTAGGCAAAGCTAATGTTGTAGCAAACGCTTTAAGTAGAAAGGTCTACTGCAATACTCTGATGATCAAGGAAAGTCAGCCAGCACTGTACAAAGAATTTCAGAAGTTCAAGCTTGAGTTGGTCGAAGAAGGTTACATAGCTGCTCTGGAAGTGCAACCAACTCTTCAAGATCAGATCAAGAAAGCTCAGGAAGAAGATGCAGATATCAAGGAGATCAAGAGAAACATGAAGAAAGGTAAAGCCCTAAGATTTTTAGAAGATGAGCAAGACATCATGTAGTTTGATAAACGTATTTGTGTACCAGATCAGGAGGAACTTAAGCAGTTAATACTCAAGGAAGCTCATGAAGCCTTGTATTCTATTCACCCCAGAAGTGCTAAGATGTATTAAGATGTCAAGGAGTTTTATTGGTGGCCTAGCATGAAGCGTGAAATTGCTGAGTATATAGCACAATGTGACATTTGCCAGCGAGTTAAAGCCGAGCATCAGAAGCCTGCTGGACTCTTGCAACCTTTGAGTGTACTTGAATAGAAATGGGAAGAAATTGGCATGGACTTTATCACCGGTCTATCGAGAACAAGAGCTGGATATGACTCTATCTGGGTAATTGTAGATCGCCTAACAAAAGTTGCTCACTTCGTCCCAGTCAAGACCACCTACTCAGGATACAGACTTACAGAATTGTACAAGGCAAAGATAGTATGTCAGCATGGAGTACCAAAGAAGATCGTGTCAGATCGAGGATCCCAGTTCACCTCAAGATTCTGGTAGAAGCTGCACAGTGTTTTGGGCACTAATTTGGATTTTAGTACAGCCTACCATCCTCAGACAGATGGTTAGACAGAAAGAGTAAATAAATTCTTAGAAGATATGTTGAGAGCATACGCTCTAGAGAACTAGATCAGCTGGAATCAAATGCTGCCTTATGCAGAGTTTTTGTACAACAACAGTTATTAATCAAGTTTGTAGATGTCCTCGTTTGAAGCTCTTTATGGAAGAAAGTGTCGAACACCATTGTATTGGACCGAATCAGGCGAATGACAAGTGCTTGGACCAGATATTCTGAAGAAGGCCGAAGATCAAGTTCGGTCAATCAGAGAAAAGCTGAGAACAGCACAGACCCGACAAAAAAGTTATGCTGGTAACCGTCGCTGAGATCTAGCTTTTACACCTGGAGATCATGTGTACGTGAAGGTTTCACCTCTCCAAGGAATGTGTCGCTTTAGAGCAAGTGGGAAGCTCGCACCACGATACATCGGACCCTTTCCAATCATAGTCTAGAGAGGAGAAGTTGCTTACAAATTAGAGCTCCCGCCCCAGTTATCAGACATATATGATGTCTATCATGTGTCTCAATTGAAGAAGTGCTTGCATGTGCTAGAAAAGTAGATGCCTTTAGAAACAGTCGACCTACAGGATGATTGCACCTACAAGGAGCAACCCATCAAGATTTTAGAAGTGGTAGAGTGAGTAACAAGAAGCAAGATCATCCATTTCTGTAAAGTTAAGTGGAGCCATCACTCTGAAGAGGAAGCCACCTGGGAGTGTGAAGAGGATCTGAAGGCCGAGTTCCCACACCTATTCTCTAGTCAGCCTAAATCTCGGGGTTGAGATTCCCTTTACGGGGTATAGGTTTGTAACATCCCTATTTACTGGGTTTTTTTTTGGAAATTTTCAAAATTTAAAATTAACCATTTGATTTTATAGAATTTCTAAAGCTTAACATGAAATTTTAGAATTTAAAAGCAATTTAATTTGAATTAATCAGACGTTAATTAATTTAAAGTTGGTTTATTTAAGATTTCTGGTTCTTACCGGATTTAAAGTTAAAAATATTATTTTAAGTATTTTCTTGGATTTTATTAGATTTTAAAAAGGTGTTTTCTTTTTGTCCGAAGCTAAAAATAATTTATTTGCAAAATCAAAAGCTAAAGTTAAGCTAAAAGTATTTTTATTAAGTTCCAAATGCTTCAAGGAATTTCGGTGCAATTTCCAAGAATTTTTGGACGATATTTACTATTTTCTAAAAAGGCTTTTCATTTTTTGGTATTTTCTTAATTGAAAATCCTTTTAATTTCCACATATTCACCTGGGCTAAATCTCTCTAGCCCACTTTCCCTTGTTCAGTTGCTCGGCCCAGCTCTGTGGCCCGCTTCGCCGCGCTAGCCCACTCCAGTCGTGCCCGCGCTTTCCAATCGTTGCGGACCGTTCGATCAAGAATGGACGACCCGATCAAGGTGGGTGGTTCGAACAGTCCAAACGTCCCACAGCGTTGTGGACCGTCTGACCGAGTTTGAACGGCCAGATCTTATTGTAACATTCAGACGGTCTGAATGTTCAAATCATTTTGGACCGTCCGATCAAAATCGAATGGCCCCAAATCACCGCGCCTTTCTCCGCTCGCTTTCACTGCCAGGTGGGCCCCTCCTGTTAGCCACCGTTGCCGCTATTCGTTGTCCTCCTCCCGCCCATTGCAACCCCATGTTGCCTTCATCACCACCTTCGTCACTGCCGCACAAAGTCACTACCTCGCCTACGAATCCAGCCCCTTGCTCCTCCAAGTTGCGCACATTAAATGCGCCCATAACTCCGCTACTACCCCGTCCCTTTGTCCTCCTCCCTCACCACGAATACTGCATCGCGCCATGCCCTGCGGCCGCAGAGCTCGCCCATGCCGATCTTTTCTCTAAGCCCTCCCCGCGCCCTATGAAGAGGAGCATCGGGAGCACCTTGAGCTCCTCTTCCATTTCCCTCCTTTCACCCTTTTTCTCTCGCTCTCCTCTGGCCACTATTGGAGTTCCGCCACCGCCGGCCAAGCTTCACGCCGCCGTCTCTAGCACCGCTGCAAAGCCCCCTCTGGCACCAACAACCCCACCTCCAGCATCGCAAGAACATGGGCCACCCCGTGCGCACCTCCCTGTCGCTGGAAGCTCACCGGAACCCCATTGCCGCTGTTTGCCAGACCTCACCGCCGCTCTTCGTCCTCGCCGTCGGCGTTCCTGTGGCACCGCGTCATCAAGGCCGTGAGCCCCTACTTCGCCGTGTTCCCCTCTAGCTGATGGTGCCCTCGCTACTAGCCATCTCCCCGCCAATCGTCGGCGACCCTTGGTCCCCGAGCGCTGCCGGCTCGGATCCGATGTGGCCGCTCCACGTGGCACTCCGTCAACGCCACCTCAGCCTCCCTCGTTGATGTGGCAGCCCCGTGAACAGCCCACGTGGCTTTTTCATTTAAAAACAATTCGGCCGAGTAAATCCTCAGGGCTGACATCGTGCTGACGCAATAAAATGAATTTCCTTTAGAAAAATAAATCATAAAAATCCTGAAAATCCCTTTTTCTTCATTTTATGTGTTTTCCAAACCTCCAAAGGCCATATCTTCTTCATTCGAACTCCGATTCGAGTGATTCAAATGTATAAATTCATCTAAATTCATTGTATTTCTATTGGTGCTTGTTTGATAATTTTTAGATTTTATTTGGAATTATTTTATTTATTTGGCTTTGTACGCACGTATAGATTCCGGTGTTTCGGAAGAATTCTTGGACCCGACGACCGAAGCAACCCAAGTCTTCAATGAAGGCAAGTCGTAGACTTTTGACCATGTTTTATCCAATTTATAAAAGTATATTGTTTGATATAAATATTCATGGCTAGTTGTATAAAAATGGTTTCGGGAATAGTTAATTACCTAATTGCCATTATGCCTCCTTAATAAATTGTGAATGACATGTACCCTTGAATGACATAAATTCTTGGACACCATAGAATGGTTAATTATTAGTCAAAAATTATTGTACTACCAACTTGGGTCGTATTATGCTTAGCCATGCTTAGTTACGGTGGGATTCATGATCACATACTCAAAGAATGATTGAATTTGACTAAATGAAATATGGAATTGTGGCGGAGCCACTGTTATTAAAATTTATTGTGCCATGGTAAGGGTTGCCATTTGGTCGGATTGAACCAAAAATGATTTATACTCGGGCGAGTGATCGTGCAGTAAAGATGATGATTTTGGGATGAGGTTGCCTCGTCTGAGTAACCACTAAGGACTTAACTTTGTGCACCATTGATCTGGGCCATACCGTATAACCACAAGTCTATTTATAGGGTGAATCGGGCCAACTAATTAGCAATGTTTTGAGTCAGTTCTATTTGGGTTGATAAGTGGCACTAGAGGGGGCCAGTACGGCGAATCCATAGCGAGCAAAACCGAGTCAAAGTAGAGCTTTGTAAAAGCCTTGTGATAATCACTTAGTCACACGCCTTCGGAAGCGTGAAATGCCTGACATTATAAGATTATTATATTTTGTGGGTCAAGTTGTACAACCTCTGCAGATTGTAAAACTATTCAAATAGTTGTGTCCCCAGTTATGGACAATGCCTTGTAATTTCACACGAGAGGTAGATTTTCATAAAAAAATGTTGGAATGGGTTGAATGGATCTGAGTAGTTGGTTGATGGTTGGGAAGTGAACGGGTGTTCACTAGTTTTGTTGTATGGATATGATTACACCAATGTTGCAACTGTGTGTGCTAGCTACTGTTCATGGGACTAGTTCAGAATACACAGAGAGTCTCGGAGTTGTATATCCGGGGTCTCGACATCCAGTCACCTGGCTTATGCTACACCTGGGCAAGAAATCTCTCTCCCAAGTACATCTTTTTTACAACTTCTTGCTATAGTGCCGTTCTAACATTGTCAACCAGAAATCCAACATTTTAATCTGTTTTGTCAACCAACAACTCCCAATCTGACAAATACTTCAGGGGCAGCCTGAGGCCCAACGCAAAATCCTTCATGCCTTTTCTCAGCATTACAATAGACTAGCCTAGGCCCATATTATTTTAGCTGGCTAGGCCCGAGGCTGCTGGCTGGGCTGGCTACGCCCCTGAAATACTTCATTGCCATATCTCCAGCTTTACTATTTCTCTATCTAGATGCAGAGTTCCACTATTGAACAAGCAAGGACACAAAAATTAATCAACATATTAGCACTCACAATTCCAGCTAGGAATATGTCTTTCGATTAACTTCCATGTTATTATTACAAGATTTTTTGAACAAATGAATGATGAGGAGGAAGCAGCAATGGATTGCTTCCTGCCAACTAAATAAGCTTACAGCAAATAAACAGAAGAATAAGATTACAAGAATCAGCTAGGTACTCGGGACGCCGCAATGTAATCATCAGTGTCCTCGTACTAACAAGTAGCAAGCTAAGCAAACGAAGGCACAAAGCCAGGGTGCTCTGCACCCGCGACGGCAGGGGACTCTGCCTCCTCCGTGAACAACAGGTGCTCCAGCGCTTCCGCCGCCGTGAGCCACTCGTCAGGGTGGAACGCCAGCAGGCCGGCCAGGACCTCGCTCCCGGCCTCCGACAGGCCCTGGAACGCCGATGGCCCATGCTCTACGAGCTGGTCTCGCAGGTCGAACACCTTGGTGAGCAGCTCATTCTCTGTTGTCACGTCGAACAGGGGCTCGCTGGTGAGGAGCTCGGCCATCACTCACCCGAAAGCCACATGTCCACGGCGGTGCCATAGTACCGGCTGCCCGTGAGCTGCTTGGGCGAGCTGTAGATCATTGTGCCGACATGCCCCTCCTCGTACGGATTTCCGGCCAGCTTCACCGGCGTCGCCACCCCAAAATCACAAATCTTGAGCTCTCCGGTGGCGCTCACGAGGACGTTCTCTGGCTTGATGTCCCGGTGGATGATGCCAGCGTCGTGCATCTTGTTGGCTGCGCCCACCAGATTCCGCATCATCACGCTCGTCAGCTTTTCGGATCGTGGCCTCCAGATCTGGTCACGAAGGCTTGGGTCGACGAATTCCATGACGAGGAACTTGTCCCCTGTCTTTGCGTCCTCGGCGACGTCCTTGATCTCGACGAACGAACGGTGGCCGCGGCACGCGGCTTGACATCCTGCCTCACGGAAGATCTCGCGGTGGTCGAAAGCGCTGTTAACGCACTTGACCGCCACCTTCTTGGCGGTGCGGTGGTCGCGTGCCTTGCGCACCACGCCGTACGCGCCCTCGCCAAGAACCTTGGGCATCTTGTAGTTGTCGATGCTCCCGAACAGTACGGCGGACGCTTCTTTCCTGCTGCCGTGGAGGAGTAGGCACCGGGCGCCGGGCACTTGCGATCCGCTGCCGCCATGGGCACTCGAGAGTAGAGGAGAGAGAGGCGGTGGAGTGGAGGGGAAGAATCAGAGCGAAGAGGGAGAACGAATTGTGCGGCGGGGAGGGCATCGGACGGCCGGCAACGCGTCTCCCTCCCTCCGAGTTCGACGCGGATTTCGGGAGATTGAGTGCATGACCCGCTTACGCGGGTGGGACAGCTCACTGGGGAAACGGAAAAGTATTTGACTTTCGTTGACCAGCCGTTGATTTGATTTGACGGAGCAGCAGCCGTTGATTTTAATATCTTTAACGCCTCCTCGCAGTCCCCTTGGATGAACTCGCCGGCCACTGCACCGCAGCCACCGATCTCGGCGAACGAACTCCTTGCCGAGACCCTCCTCCACGTCCACCACGCTGGCTCGTCTTCAAGAACCGGTGCCGCCTCGTCCACAAAGTCTGCTTGCTCCACTGCTTCCGCACATTCCACCGAGCGCTCGACTTCTTTGCCCCGACCGTCCTGAGCTTCTCTCCACCGCCCGAATGCTCCTGGTAGAGCTGAAATTTGGGCCGGGCTTTTCTGGGCTGACCTGAAGCCCGATCAGCACGGTACGGCACGACACGAACACCGGGCCGGACTGGGCCTGAGAATGCGGCCCGTTGGGCGGCACGGCACGGCACGAAAAAAGCCCAATCCTGCAATCCCTCCCTCGGCTTGGTCCAATCCTATCCCTCCCCGGCCTAGTAGCCAGGCCCAATCCCGTTCTCCCCCCCCCCCCCACGGCCTGGCCCAACCCTAACTCCCATCCCGGCTAATCCATATCCCCAATCCCACACACCGTCTCCAGCCCTCCACCCTCAGTTCCTCTCCTCCCCAAGCACCGCTTTCCCCCCTCCCTTTCCGGCTCTCTCCTCCCCACGCGCCGCCTTCCTCCCTCTCCGGCTCTCCTCTAGCCGAGAGGAATGAAGATGATGGTTGCCGCCGTCATCGCCGCCTCTGCTGTCTATAGTTATTTTGGGCTGGACTTGGGCTGGCACGGCACAACCCTGGCACGACAGGCTTTGGGCGTGCACGGCTGGCCGAGGCGAGATGGGCCAAGACGGCACGCAACACGACGGGTGATCGGACCGAGCCGACCTGGCACGACGCGTCCCCGGCACGGTGGACCGGGCCAGCCGACACCAAGACGGCCCAATACCCAGCTCCAGCTCCTGGTGGTAGAGTATCCAGACCCATAGGTATCTGTGAGTGAAAGGAAACTTGAATCACCAACTGGTTATGTGAAATGTTGATATTTTCACATGTTAGGAGAGTCCCAAAAAAAGAATGAAAAATGTTTTATTTCCTTGTCAATTTTGTGTAAGGCATCTTCATTAGTCTACCTAAAGAGTGATGTGTGATACCGCTATCAACAGAATTAATGAGTGTTTGCATTGCCCCTTCCTAGTTGGATTTTGTACTTTATATCTATTATGATCTTTAGATCATAAGGGTAAACATTACCGGGAGGATAGCCGAATGGCGTCGACTGCTAGGGGAGAAAGATACTATAGATTGGGGAGACGATGGAGATTGAGACTTAGACTATTATATTCTCATTACTCGCTTATGAATAGTGCGAAGGTGTAGCCGAACTGGCCGTGGCCGAGCAGCCTCCCCACCTTGTACCTCCCCTGGAAGTCCCTCTTGTAACCGAACTCCACGCTCACCACGCACTCCTTGCCCTCGTCCGGAGCTGCCCTCTTATCGTTGGGAGGAGGGGCGGCGCTGGGAGGAAGGGGCGCCCGGGGAGGAGGGTAGCGCTGGGAGAAGGGCGGCCGGGGAGGATGGAAGCGCTAGGAGGAAGGGGTGGCGCTAGGAGGTGGGGCGGCCGGGGAGGTGGGGCGGCACTGGGAGGAAGGGGCGGTCGGGTAGGAGGGCGGTGCTGGGAGGTGGGGCGGTGGAGGAGGTGGGTGGTCGGGGAATGGAGGAGGCGCTGTGTTAGGATTAATCTTGTTTTGGTCAGTTTCCGTTTTCGTTTAGATTTCTATTTTTTTTTTGGAGTTGAGTCCAAGTAGATAGATGAGTCTGTACGTGAGTATGTTAACAGCCTTTATAAGCGGAGTTGAGTCTTGTGTATTGGCGTGGATTGTGATAAGAAATAAAAAATAACAAAAAGAGGAGCGTTGCTCCCAGAAAAAGATTACGTTCTTGTGTATTCGTTTGGTTTCGGTGTCTCCAAAAGGACGGTCCGAGGCGGGGCGCAGCTGCTGTACTAGGTGTAGCTACTAGCATCAAGAAGCCAAGGAAGAGCAGGGGCTCTGCAGGGACGTGCTATCATGTGAAGAAAGAAAGTACAAGGCACTGCTACGTGAGGACAAGAAGATCAGGAGGATTTGCTAGTAGGAAGCATCACGTGAAGACTCCAAGAAGGAGAGAGAGAGGTTGTGAAGACATCAGGATTGAAATCTCCAGGCCCATCACGTCAAGACAAGGACCAGTGGGTCCCACGGCCAAAAGCAAGGAAAAGCGAAAATTCCAACAGTTGGTATCAGAGCGTTCTGATCTTGGTGGCACCTGAAGATCATGGGCGACAAGGCGAAGACCTGGGATGGACCATTCTCCCTCCTATATCCTGTCCTGACGATCGACAATTACCCGATGTGGGCAATAAAGATGAAAGCGAATATGTGCGCCCAAGGAGTCTGGGATGCAGTCGATCCGAAGGCGAAGGACAATGAGGTGGATGACAAGGTGGACCAGACGGCTTTGGCCATCATCTTTCAAGCAGTGCCAGACTCCATGATGCGACAGCTCATCGGCAAGGAAACGACACGTGAGGCGTGGGTGATGCTTCAAAAGATGCACGAGGGAGTTGATCGTGTGAAGGAGGTGCGGCTCTAGAATTTGCATACCGAGTTTGAGAATCTCCAGATAGGAGAAGCCCGGTCGGTGGACGAGTTCGCCGGCAAGCTGACTTCACTGTACAATCATATTGTCTCTCTTGGCAACAAGATGGAGGAATCTGTAGCAATGAAGAAATACCTGCGTGTGCTACCAGAAAAGTTCGTACCTATCGTCACCAACCTTATGTACTCCTCGGATCTGGAGGAAAAGAAGATCAAGGAGATCACTGGTTTCCTTAAGGCGCATGAGGAGCTACTGAAGGGGTATCAATCCTGTAATGATCAAAGGTATCAGTCCCATAACGAGCAGGAGTTGCTGTTAAAGGGAGATACAAGAAATGATGGTAGACGATTTCATAGGGGATCGTCGGAAGAGGACGACCGTGGCTCATCAAGAAGCTGTGAGCACGAGCGTGGACGCGGGCGTGAGCGAGGCTGCAGAGGAGGATGTGGAGATTGGGCTAGGTAGGACGATGGTGACAGATCCCGTGACAAGTCATATATCAAGTGTTTTAAATGTGATAAATACGGTTACTACGCGTTAGAGTGCCGCAGCCACATAAAGTGCTTCAACTGGGATAAGTATGGACACTATGCTTCGGATTGCTGAAACAAGAAGAAGAACGGGGAGGTAAATCTCACCCAAGCCAGTGAAGATGACGAGCCTTCCCTGCTTCTCTCCTTACGTGTCAACGAGGCGCCGGTCATGGTGATGTTGAACGAGGAGAACGTAGTTCTTAAACTATGCACAGAGGAAGGCAACCACGATCATACTAATTTGTGGTACTTGGACAATGGAGCAAGCAATCACATGACGGGAGATTGCTCCATGCTCCATGAGCTTGATGAGAAGATTTCGGGCAAAGTCAAGTTTGGCGACGGCTCTACGGTGCAAATAAGAGGCAAATGATCAATGCTATTGTAATGTAAGAACAGAGATCAGAGGATGCTGACTGAAATTTATTTTATACCAAGTTTGTGTAACAACATACTCAGTCTCGGGCAGTTGGCAGAACGGGGGTGCAGGGTGATGCTACAGGATGAGTTCTTGCGTGTCTATGATAAGAACAAAGATCTATTGATGAAGATGAAAAAAATCCCCGAACTGGTTATACAAAATTTCCCTGAAAACTTGTAAGCCGATTTATGTGAAGGATAGTCTGGAGGAGCCAGAGTGGAACTGGAGTATTAAACCAGGACATGGTGGGACCTAGGAGTGACACACAGTTGGCGTAGGAAGCACAACAAGCGGAGCCTTGAGAGGTCTAGACAGCGTGCAGTAAGGCACGCAGCAAAGCGCGCAGGGGGCGACGAGTCCTACACGCATGCACCAGATGCAGAAGGCAACGTCTCAGCTGGGGGTGATAGACCCCATGGTGGGATCTAGGAGTGGCACATGACCAGCCGAGCTGCCTACTGCATGTAGGGAAAGGCGTGCACGCACCTGGATCAGGAGGTGCAGCGGAAGGCTCCAGCTCGGGAGATCCACGCGGCACACATGCAGTAGGCAGCTCGGCTGGTCATGTGCATATATGTGTAGTAGGCGATGGATTAGATGGCGCACAAAACACCAACTCGGGAGGACTAGCTGATGGTCGGAGCAGCAGTGTGATTAGTCAAACCGTTGGACTGGAGAAACATGCACATGCAAGAGAGAGCAGTGGAGGAGACGTACATGTAGTAGGTGACAGAAGCATAGGAAGCACATGAGCTAAGATTTGGCAGAAGCACACAACACACAAAAGGGGCAGAGAAAGAAAAGGCCAAGGATGAGGTGAAAGGGCTGTGGAATGCTGCTGCTACATTGCAAGCTCATCTAGAGAAGGAGAAGATAGGCCTCACGGCATTGAGGCAGAAAAAGCAACTTGCATCCTTTTCTTGCTCATCTCTCCAGGAAGAAAAGAAAGAGAAGAGAAAGCACAAGAAGCATCGATCAAAAATCAAAGAGTGAAAGAAACAAGATTAAGGGGGTGATTGTTAGGATTAATCTTGTTTTGGTTAGTTTCTGTTTTCGTTCAGATTTCTATTTTTTTTGGAGTTGAGTCCGAGTAGATAGATGAGTCCGTACGTGAGTATGTTAACAGCCTTTGTAAGGGGAGTTGAGTCTTGTGTATTGGCGTGGACTGTGAGAAGAAATAAAAAAGAACAAAAAGAGGAGCTTTGCTCCTGAAAAAAGATTGTGTTCTTATGTCCTCATTTGGTTTCGCTGTCTCCAGCAGGAAGGTCCGCGGCGGGGCACAGCTGCTGTACTAGGCGTAGCTACTAGCATCAAGAAGTCAAGGAAGAGTAGGGGCTCTGCAGGGACGTGCTATCACGTGAAGAAAGAAAGTACAAGGCACTGCTACGTGAGGACAAGAAGATCATGAGGCTTTGCTAGTAGGAAGCATCACATGAAGACTCCAGGAAGGAGAGAGAGAGGTTGTGAAGTCATCAGGACCAAAATCTCCAGGCCCATCACATCAAGACAAGGACCAATGGGTCCCATGGCCAAAAGCAAGGAAAAGCAAAAACTCCAACACGCTGGGAGGTGTGGTCGGGGAAAGGAGGAGGTGTTGGGAGGATTCTGAGGATAAGGTTTCAGAGGTAGTACTGTGGTCTTCGCGTTCGAGTCATTTTTTTTTCATCTTCCCGCCCAAAGAGTTGCCTCTTATCCCCGGCAGATAGGTTGACCTGGTTGACTTTTTTTAGGGCAGATGTATTGTAGCTAACTTAAAAACATTGCCAGCAGATAAAGTTTTATAGATAATAATTATTTCTGGCAGATAATGGGACCCTTAATCTCTTGGATATTGCTGGTACATGTTTTGCCACTAATCCAATTTTTCCTGGGTAGTATATTGCCCTTAATTCTATGTCATGGTGTAGTATTTGGAAATAAAATTAGGGAGGAGTTATTATTAAAATATATATTTTTTAAAAAGATTATTTATTTCCATGCCAGTTCAACCGCCCATGTGGCGAAACCGGCCTCACATAGTGCCACGTAGGCAAAACCACCCCAAAACAACCATAGGGTTAAGTGACCTGGTTTTGCAACGTGAGGGGATCAAATAGCTGGTTTTTTAGTATACTTAGAAATCAACTGTATCTACTGCTTGTGCCCCTTGTATTAATATGATATATAAAATGTATTGTACATGACTGATACGCTCGGTGGTTCAGTTTTCATCTCTGATAGTCTATCAAACATTTTATCCCTACACAGTTACTTGTTACTGAGATGTTGCAAGGACATGAGAACAGTTTAAGTGGCGAACAATAAAATTTTGTGAAGCAATTCTGTTTGGCACAGCTCCACCTACTCCAACTATAAAGTTAGGAGTTGGAGCTATACCAAACAAGCCCCATATTCTCATTGCTCGCTTATGAATAGTGTGACTCCTCTCTTTATACGGATGAAGTACCCATAGAAATATAGAAAGTAACATGATCTAATTCAACCAATCACTAAAGACAAGATAATATTTATACTATCCAAATATAAAGACATGTATCTAACTATTGCTAAAAAAATGAAGATATGCATGGATGCTATGGATTCCATGCTGCCTCCTGCGCAGCCCCTAATGGGCCGTGGCTCCCTTGACGCATGTCTCTAACACTATCTTATATCCACATTCTTACCAGGTAGATTATTAGGATCAAACAGATAGTCAAAGTCCCTAAAAAAAGAAATAATCAACCAAATGTTTTACAATCAGAGTATCACTAGTTACTTCAGCAGAAACTGGAAAACAACCAATGTTTTACAATTCCAAGTTTCCAAGAAGTCATTGTAGAATTTAGGTGCGAGTGCTGGTTTATGTCCTTTTTCAATTACCAATGAGCTAGCCGTGATTTTCTATGGGAAGAGAAACAAGGGACAATAGCACATTTATGTTTACAGTTTTACCAGAGTCCTAGAATTCTGGTGATGTGGTCAATGTGGAATCTACGTGCTTGTCAAATACGACATTAACTTGCAGAAATTGCTTAGTTAATTTTGGGATGTTATAATTGGTGATTTCTATAGACATTAAACAACTGGAATGGTACTTGGCTCAATTTTATGCCATACTGTGAAGATCCAGTAAGTGGAGGTGAAGCATGAGAAAAGATCAGTATGTGTTTTATGCGCGCAGAATAGCGAAACTAGCTGATAGTGTTCCTGAATGGCTTCATAAGCCTTCTCCTTTTTAGAAACCTTGCTGTACTAGTTGAACCTGATGAATAAAGCTGCATAACGTTTTCACCATAACCTCCAAATCATCAATCAAAAAACTTCAAAAAATGTTAAAAGAAGCTGATATTATTCAGTCTTCCAGTGACTTCACCGTCTGTTAGCTGCCAGTAAGGATGTAGGTATGTGTAGGTGTAATGAAACTTGAAGCACCATTTTTTTTTCTGTGAATTCCTAAGCGATAATTTTCTCCATCATAATTTTTTTAATATTTTCGTATGTTAGGGGAGTCCTGAAAAAAAATAAAAAAAATGTTATTTCTTGTCAATTTTGTGTAAGGCATCTTCATTAGTTCTATCGAAAGCCATCACCTAAAGAACCATTTCTTCATTTATGTTTACAGTATTAACAGAGTCCTACAACTCTGGTAATGTGGTCAATGTGGAATATGAACTTCTATGTACTTGTCAAATGCGACATTAACTTGCAGAAATCGCCCATGTTATTTCAGGGATGTTATCTTTTGTGATTTCTGTAGACATTAAACGTACCGGGATGGTACTTGGCTCAATTTATGTCATAATGTGAAATCTTACATTCTCCTACATGCTGTGAAACCATACGGGTGAGACTGCCTTTTTGATTGAATGCAATGTGTATTACATTATAACGATACACTTCAGCTACATCATCTTGTGAGATGCCTGAATATTGGAGGTTTACGTGTTTTAGATATAGACACTGAATATTGCCATACTGGGAGAAAAGTTGAAAGCATGGGAACTTTTGCAAAAGAAGCGCAGAGATGTAGTGCCGTCTGAAACGAGGACAGGGTGGTCTGGATCACCGTCAAATCATTTTATAGAGCTTGAAAATCACATAAAAGTGTCATTCCATGTAAGTTTGTGTGGGAAATTAAGATTCCTTTAGAAGTGGTGTCGCCCAACTGCCTCGACGACCCCTCATTGGAGTAGCAAGCCCCCCACTCTGCCGTCGCCTCCAACCGCGTGGAGGCCACCGCCGTGCTGCTTTCCTTGCTTGGCTTCCTCCCTCGCGTTGCGCATACTTCTAATTTTCTGTGTCTTCTAAAGCATATGATCATACTTCCAACATGTGTTTCTTTTAGTCCAAAACATATCTCATGAACGAACACGACAATCGTCCAAAAGATTAAAATAATACTCAAACAAATAAAAAGATTCACAAAAGGAATAGGAGCAGCGCCACACTACTGGCCTCAGCGTGGCAAAGTATAATTGTCACGCCTGTTAGGCTATCGTGGCAACCCTTAACACCATCCAGAGTACATTAAGATTGCACCTCTCCTATTTGATAACAAACCTTGGCGTGGCGGTATACATCTGCCACGCCAGGCAAGCCAGCCAACGTGGACACTATCATGGCTACGATCGCCATTTGCCACGCCGAATACTCTAGTGTGGCATAGACGACTTGGCGTGGTGTGGCATGCCACGCCACGGCTTTGGAGTGGCGAAAATGGTCGGATTTGGAAATAAAATTGGGGATGGGTTATTATTAAAATATATATTTAAAAAAAGATTATTCCCGCGCCAGTTCAACCGCCCATGTGGCAAAACCGGCCTCACCTAGTACCACGTAGGCAAAACCACCCCAAAACAACCATAGGGTTAAGTGACATGGTTTTGCAATGTGAGGGGATCAAAAAGCCGGTTTTTAGTATGCTTAGAAATCAACTGTATCTACTGCTTGTGCCCCATGTATTAATATGATACATAAAATGCAAAAGCTTTCAGTTACATCATGAGATTGTTGATGCATGCATAATGAAGATGGACGAAGAGCTTTGTCCAGTTCACTTGGGAGCGCTGCTATGCACTAAAATGAAGCTGATACAACATTTTGTTAAGACCAACTTGATAGAGTCATGTCCCAAATTCACATTGATCTACAAAAAACTTAACTGAAATTACATATATGTCAACTATATGTCGGATGTTGGTGACCGTCACTCTTCAGTTTTCGTTCCGTGATTGTTTGGGTATCTGCATACAAAGCTCCATGATGGAAGAAGCAACCTGTAGTTTTCGTTTCATGATTGTTTGGGTATATCCATGCAGAGCTCCATAATGGAAGAAGCAAACTGTTAAGAAATTTACATGAGAAGGGAGTGACAATGCTTTGCTTCAAGCCAATTAAGCTTACAACAAACAAAAGAATTGTCAGTCCTTGACAACACTACTCCTATGAAGTTAAGACTCCAAGGTAAGCCCAGCCGCTGCTATGCAGAGCTCCATGTCTGCTGCGACGGCAGGTGACTCTGCCTCCTCCGTGAACCACCGGTGCTCGAGTGCTTCCGCCGCCGTAAGCCGCTCGTTGGGGTAGAAGGCCAGCAGGCCGGTCAGGACCTCGCGCCCTGCCTGCGACAGCTCCGGCAGGCCCTCGAAGCCTGGCGACCCCGTCGAGCTGATCTCGTCTCGCATGTCACACACCTCGGCGAGCAGGTCCTCCTCCGTGTCCGACCCGAACACAGGCGCGCCGGTCAGGAGCTCGACCATCACGCACCCCAGCGACCACACGTCCACGGCCGGCCCGTAGCACCGGCTTCCCACGAGCTGCTCCGGCGAGCGGTACCACAGCGTACCGACGCTCGCCTCCCCAACCCCGTACGGCGTCCCGGCCGGCTTCGCCGGCGTCGCCATCCCGAAGTCACAGATCTTGAGCGCGCCGTCCGGGCCGACGAGGATGTTCTCCGGCTTGACGTCGCGGTGGATCACGCCGGCGCCGTGCATCGCCTTGACGCCGCCCAGGAGCTGGCGCATCATCCCGCGGATCTCGGCCACGGAGAAGGGCGCGCCGATGAAGTCGCGGAGGCAGGGGCCGACGAACTCCATGACGAGGAACACGTCCCCTGTCCTGGCGTCCGCGGCGACGTCCAGGATCTGCACGACGGACGGGTGGCCGCGGCACGCGGCGAGGCAGCCGGCCTCGCGGCCGACCGCTCGGAGGTCGGGCGTGCCGTGGCCGCCCTCACCCTCTCCGAGGATCCACTTCACCGCCACCGTCTGGCCGGTGCGGCGGTCCCGCGCCTTGTACACGACGCCGTACGTGCCCTCCCCGAGCACCTCCAGCTTCTCGTAGTCGTAGATGCTGCTGAACAGGACCCGCGGCGCCTTCTTTTCGGCAGCCGCGGAGGAAGCATCTTCGGGCGCCGCAGCGGCAGCCGCCATGAGGTGCGTTCAATTCTTGGCGCGCCGAGACGTCGAGAGAGCGAGACTGCGAGAGAATCGAAGCGAATGGCCATTGGACGGCTGCGAGGGCATATATGGCCATCGGACGGCTGCGAGGGCGTGAGTCCAAGTCCGACTAGGATTCGTGGACGGTCGGAGATCGAGTCGGACTCGGAGAGCTCTTCGCGCGGACGAATCCTCCTTTGCTGCCACTGCCCATGCTTATCAGGATGTAAATAAACCTGCTTACTATAATGTCGAATAATCAGTCCATGACAGTATTTAAAAGTTTGTTATACGCTCATTATTTAAAATGAAATAATGATACATGGGAACCGGGAAAACAGAGGAGTTAAAGTTTCTTCCAGCCTTTACATTTTGCGGTGTTTTTTTAAGGGGTTTGCTAAGTAACACTCAGGTGTCTTTTTACGGATCTAATCATCTTCATTGGATGTAATAGTTTTGATCGTCGAGCAACAAACAAAGTCCATAATACCCTTAAGGCAGTATTTTCCGAGTTCAAGTATATTCTCGCAAAAAAAAGAGTTCAAAAATACATGTGGAACCAGCTGGAAAAGTAGGATAAAACAAGGAGGCAGTATCATATTTGATGTTGTATTTTGAGGATCATTGGGTAATTTCTCAATTAGAGAAAAGAAGAAATGGAAAAAAAAATTAAAAAAAAAGAGTGGGCCCACTCGTCGGTGAGAAGAAGTGGATGAGATAAGGTTGGAGACTTAGTCTCCAACCCTATCTCATCGAGCGTGGCGGCTGAGGCAGCGCTAGAGGCGCGGGCGGCCTGTGCGCTTCGGGCGCTGGCCATTGGCTACCACTGCACGGCTCCTCCTCCTTCTTCTTAAGGCAGCTCCTTCTTCTCTTTTCTTCACCAAATCGGTGAGCAATTCCCTCTTTTGCTATTCTTCTTCTTCCCGATTTGGCTTGGATTTTGGGGCTTTGAGAGTCATTGCGCCGCCGTGGTAGGACCCGGCGCCATCGGTGGTGAGGACTAGCTTCTCCTCCTTGCGCACCCCTGTTCCTCTCTTGCATCCTCTTCTCTGTTGAGTTTGCAGTGAGGGGCTTGGACTTGCGCCGATTGGAGGTGGGAATCAGCCGTCTTTGACTTGATCTTGTGTGGAAGAAGGGCTTCGGTTTTGGTGTTTGGTGCTCCGTGGGTGCATTCGGCTGGTGCATCTTGATTGGCTCTTGTGCGGCATTCTCTATACCTCAAATTTGTATACTGGTGTGTCTCGGTTTATGAATTGGCATTGTATCTCCGTCTACCTCATCCGTTCTTCGCGACACAACAGGCGATTGGTTTTCTAACACAACGCATTTCGCGTGCCTTGCCCAGATTCTACTCAATGGCTTTGAGTGCCATTTGCATTGTAAGTTTGATCTTTTTCAGTTTTGCATTACTTTGCTAAATCACGCGTGCTAGTTGAATTACATTTGTGTTATTGTCTAGCACTGTGAGACTTTGCTTAGTGATGTTGTGGGCTCGTTTAATGCTCAATGATTAATTGATGTCAAATTGAGATTGAATGTGACAATTGAGTATAAATTGGTCTTGATCTAGGAGATTAGTTGCTGTTTTCTATTGTCCGGTGCAATTGGTTCATTCAGTTATATGTTTGCTGTCCAGTGTGATTTATTCAGTCACACTTTCAGTTTACTGTGATTCATTTGGTTTTGTCTTCAGTTGATCGTGATCCATTTTTTTGGTCACTGTTATACATTATTGTCCAATGATATCTTGAGAATTAGAGTTAATTGCTTGCTGTCCAGTGAAGTCAGAATAGATGATTTGCATAAACATGACTGACTAGACTAGCAAGATTTTATTTTGAGCTCAAGGCCTAATTTATCTCAAAGTCATTGTCATATTCAATTTGTGATTAAATTTTTGACAGTCGTGAGAGGCAAGATTGCATCTTGTGCAACTTGACATCTTATAGCAATAAACAAATATTTAAATTTGAGTATTATGCCGATTTTGTATGTTTTCGAGTCCTATCTTTTGAGCATACTATTATGTTTATTTGACATAAATATATTACATGTTTATATATCATTCAGTGTTAGTCTAACTTGTATCTCAAGCTGGCCATTTCCATGAGGACAAACAAGTTAAAGAAACATTTGTCGAAAATCTACATTAGTCTACAAGAGCACATAACTGAAACCAAACAAATCCCTCTCCTGCATCCAGGGCAAAACCGAGTGGTTCTCAGTGAAGAACATAGGTAAGAAGAAGGGCTAGAGCCATCAGGAAGTAGCCAATCCCCTGGTCGATCGCCTTGCCGTCCCGTCCGCCGCTCCTCCGAGGGCGGCGCGCGTTGGCCGCCCGCGCGGCCTCCACCACCTCCCGGCGCTCCGCCGGCGAGAGAACGGTCGAGAACATGAACAAGAACAGCACCAATGCGCTCACTCTAGTAGGAGCCATGCGGACAGTAGAGATGTATGTATCCTCACAAAACAAAACTTGAAGTGAAGGGGAAGAGGTTGAAGATAATGGAATTGGATTGATTTGCACTCTTTGTTGGTAACTTGGTATGGTTCATGTCACTGATCTTGGTGTGCTTATATACGTTATGCAGAAACTAGGCATGTGCAGCATTATTTAGTTAATTCATGGTGTGCACATGGCAGGCTCTCCTGCACGTACGTCTGCTCGTTTAGGTGATGGGAGAAGAGAAGAACATGTCAATTGTGTCGGATGGTGCCGTCACTCTCTGAGTGAGTCTTCTCGGGATAAAGAAGTGTAGGACTGGTCAGGCATTCCAGACAAAAATTTATTCAGACAATTGGTCGCCGTGACGTGAACGGGTACGGTAACTTGATAAGCGACTTCAGTTCAGGTGGAGCAGCATGCTGGTCACTGGGCTAGGCTAGGTCATTGTTCTTTTCCTCTCAAAAAGAAAAAGAAGAAGAAGAAACAGTAATTGTTCTTAGCTCAGCCATGCCCATAAGCCATGCTCATTATTTAAAATGGAATGATGATAGATGGGAACCGGGAAAACAGAGGAGTTAAAGTTTCTTCCAGCCTTTACATTTTGCGGTGTTTTTTTTAAGGGGTTTGCTAAGTAACACTCAGGTGTCTTTTTACATCCCGGGGCACTCAAATTTGTGACCGTTGGATGTTGTGGCAGGATTCATTAGGTCATGTACAATAGGCTTACATCAGCTGTCTATAACATTTATCATGTAGGATTTAAGCTGACGTGAATGAAAGAGACTGAAAAGAGAGAAATATACTGTCTACAATCCTGTAGCCGACTGTAGCACCAGAACCAAGAAAAGCATTAAAAAATGGTGTGTTGTCCACAATTCTATAGCCGACTGTATCACCACAACCCATTCTATGAGCTGTCTTTAGTGCTGTCTACAGATAACATGAAAAATTGCGATAGACAACAGCTGTCTGCACCATTATACATATCCTTAGGGATTAGGCTTTGGTGTGATCACAGAGCGCTCAGGTTATATTGGTGGCCTTTGTATAACCCGATAGGCATTTCAGAGCTCAAACACATTAAGTTTTGGAATATATTTGGAATTAATATTCCCATTGGTTGTCGCATTGTTATATCTCGTGCATTAGTCGGTACAAACAGTTGAATCAACTCTAGATTTTATTTATGTTCACACCATGCAAAGTTCGATAAGTACTTTTTATGAAATTTTACTAACAAGAGATAGAATCTACATGTCAGACCCCTAGGCGTGGAATATCCGTGGATCTTATATGTATACTGTGCTAGTCCCAGGAATAAAGGCTAGCACACACATTCACAACAGTTGGCATCACAATCATACATTCATGATCTAAAGTGAAACAAAAGGGACAATCTACTTAAGTTATTACAAACCACGACCGACCGGCCAAATAAAAGCAGTCATCAGAGAACGTAAAATAGCAGCGGAAGACAAAGTAGTAGTAGTAGCAAAAGTCCAGCGGCATGCCCATCTGATCCCTCAGGCAACCGACAAGGAAACAAGGCCTAAGTAGACCCGTCACTGAACCCCTCGGTGCCAGGTGCAAAGAACTCGTCGTCTAGCGTCGGATCATCTGCAAATTCTAAACCAACAATAATAGCAAGATTGAGTACTTATGTACTCAGCAAGACTTGTAGTGCATCACAAAAATTATATTAGATGCAAGGCTGACAAATGTGTGGCTCTATTCTATAAGTTCTTTTGCTCAAAGCCAGGTTTATTTGCAATAATCTTAAGTAATAATTTGCAACAAAAATTTGTAACAGCTATACCGCTAAATCTTATTTTCTTACTCTAATAGTGATCCGTAGAGGCCATGTCTTCTTTTTTTTAAAAAAAAACTTGTGCTTTGTCTTAGTTGTTGTTGTTTTATCACTTTTTTCTGTTCCAGGTTATAGCAGCTAGACTGCTAAAACTTATTTTCTTCCTTTAATAGTGATCGGCAGAGCACCTGCCTTCTTTTTCAATTTTTTTACAGATGCGTACCTTGCTGATCCTGCTTTTTTTTGCTTTTTTCCATCAGCAAGAATCACATCTAAGAATGTTCCTTTCATAGAGCAAAAATTAGCATGTTCATTGTTTAAGACAAAGATTGTATTTTTGTACAACATCCATTAGAAAGAACTAAGAAAGCAAAGGAAGAGGCTAGACTCTAGAAAGAACTAGAGCTGGAGCGGAGCAGAGCAAGAGAGAAGAAGTGGAATGCGCAGAACACACCTAGATCTGGAGAGAAGACGATGATGGTGAGCTGGATATGCTGCTCCCTTCCTGCCGCCACGCTCCCTCCCGGCCACCGCGTTGCTCCCTTGGTGTCATCTGCTCCCTTCATCCCTGTTTGTTGTGCTACCACCCACTTGCTCGCGTCGCATCTCTATTTGCCCACTTGCGTGCGTTGCTTGCCTTCGCCTTGCGATGCCTCATGCTTGCTTACCATCGCGTCGTAGCGCTGTGTCAACTGACTGTCGCTAGTCTTCGTAGTCCACGGCTCCGCTCGTTTGCCACTTGGAGGTCACTTGAGGTGAGCCCCCTCCCCCCAACACATGAGACAGATCCACAGGATGAGAAAGAGAATAGAGGTTAGGGTTTAGTGGGCTAAAGTATGAAGGAAAATGGGTCTAATGTGTTACATAGGAAATCTGAGCTTAATTCATTTACGAGACACAAATATAAAAGTTTTGATTCAACTAATAACATATACATCTAATATACCTATTATATACTAGATATTTTAAAGAAAAAATAGGTGTTCGGCTGAACACCCACGAACCTTTAAAGGTCCGCGCATGTATGATATATAAAATGTACTGTACATGACTGAACACCCACGAACCTTTAAAGGTCCGCGCATGTATGATATATAAAATGTACTGTACATGACTGATAGGCTCGGTGGTTCAGTTTTCATCTCTGATAGTCTATCAAACATTTTATCCCTACACGGATACTTGTTACTAAGATGTTGCAAGCACATGAGAACAGTTTAAGTGGCGAACAATAAAATTTTGTGAAGCAATCCTGTTTGGCACAGCTCCACCTACTCCAACTACAAAGTTAGGAGTTGGAGTTATACCAAACAGACCCCATGTTCTCATTGCTCGCTTATGAATAGTGTGGCTCGTCTCTTTATACGGATGAGGTTACCCATAGAAATATAGAAAGTATCGTGATCTAATTCAACCAATCACTAAAGACAAGATAATATTTATACTATCCAAATAAAAAGATATGTATCTAATTATTGCTAAAAAAACGAAGATATGCATGGATGCTATGGATTCCATGCTGTCGCCTGCGCAGCCCCTAATGGGCCGTGGCTCCCTTGACCCACGTCTCTAACACTATATTATCTCCACATTCTTACCTGGTAGATTATTAGGATCAAACAAACAGTCAAAGTCCTTAAAAAAAGAAATAATCAACTAAATGTTTTACAATCAGAGTATCACTAGATACTTCAGCGGAAACTGGAAAACGACCAATGTTTTACAATTCCAAGTTTCCAGGAAGTCATTGTAGAATTTGGGTGCAAATGCTGGTTTATGTCCTTTTTCAATTACCAGTGAGCTAGCCGTGATTTTCTATGGGAAGAGACAAGGAGACAATAGCACATTTATGTTTACAGTTTTACCATAGTCCCAGAATTCTGGTGATGTGGTCAATGTGGAATATGAACTTCTACGTGCTTGTCAAATACGACATTAACTTGGAGAAATTGCTCAGTTAATTTTGGGATGTTATAATTGGTGATTTCTATAGACATTAAACAACTGGAATGGTACTTGGCTCAATTTTATGCCATACTGTGAAGATCCAGTAAGTGGAGGTGAAGCATGAGAAAAGATCAGTATGTGTTTTATGCGCGCAGAATAGCGAAACTAGCTGATAGTGTTCCTGAATGGCTTCATAAGCCTTCTCCTTTTTAGAAACCTTGCTGTACTAGTTGAACCTGATGAATAAAGCTGCATAACGTTTTCACCATAACCTCCAAATCATCAATCAAAAAACTTCAAAAAATGTTAAAAGAAGCTGATATTATTCAGTCTTCCAGTGACTTCACCGTCTGTTAGCTGCCAGTAAGGATGTAGGTATGTGTAGGTGTAATGAAACTTGAAGCACCATTTTTTTTCTGTGAATTCCTAAGCGATAATTTTCTCCATCATAATTTTTTTAATATTTTCGTATGTTAGGGGAGTCCTGAAAAAAAAATGTTATTTCTTGTCAATTTTGTGTAAGGCATCTTCATTAGTTCTATCGAAAGCCATCACCTAAAGGACCATTTCTTAATTTATGTTTACAGTATTAACAGAGTCCTACAACTCTGGTAATGTGGTCAATGTGGAATATGAACTTCTATGTACTTGTCAAATGCGACATTAACTTGCAGAAATCGCCCATGTTATTTCAGGGATGTTATCTTTTGTGATTTCTGTAGACATTAAACGTACTGGGATGGTACTTGGCTCAATTTATGTCATAATGTGAAATCTTACATTCTCCTACATGCTGTGAAACCATACGGGTGAGACTGCCTTTTTCATTGAATGCAATGTGTATTACATTATAACGATACACTTCAGCTACATCATCTTGTGAGATGCCTGATAATTTGATTGCATAAGGAGCATGGAGGTTTACGTGTTTTAGATATAGACACTGAATATTGCCATACTGGGAGAAAAGTTGAAAGCATGGGAACTTTTGCAAAAGAAGCGCAGAGATGTAGTGCCGTCTGAAACGAGGACAGGGTGGTCTGGATCACCGTCAAATCATTTTATAGAGCTTGAAAATCACATAAAAGTGTCATTCCATATAAGTTTGTGGGGGAAATTAAGATTCCTTTAGAAGTGGTGTCGCCCAACTGCCTCGATGACCCCTCATTGGAGTAGCAAGCCCCCACTCTGCCGTCGCCTCCAACGCGTGGAGGCCACCGCCGTCTTGCTTTCCTTGCTTGGCTTCCTCCCTCGCGTTGCGCATCCTTCTAATTTTCTCTGTCTTCTAAACCATATGATCATACTTCCAACATGTGTTTCTTTTAGTCCAAAACATATCTCATGAGCGAACACGACAATCGTCCAAAAGATTAAAATAGTACTCAAACAAATAAAAGATTCACAAAAGGAATAGGAGCAGCACCACACTCATGACCTCAGCGTGGCAAAGTATAATTGTCACGCTGTTAGGCTATCGTGGCAACCCTTAACACCATCCGAGTACATCAAGATTGCACCTCTCCTATTTGATAACAAACCTTAGCGTGGCGGTACACATCTGCCACGCCAGCAAGCCGACCAACGTGGACACTATCATGGCTACGATCGCCATTTGCCACACTGAATACTCTAGTGTGGCATAGACGACTTGGCGTTTGGGGCATGCCACGCCACGGCTTTGGAGTGGCGAAAGGGTCGGATTTGGAAATAAAATTGGGGATGGGTTATTATTAAAATATATATTTAAAAAAAGATTATTCCCGCGCCAGTTCAACCGCCCATGTGGCAAAACCGGCCTCACCTAGTACCATGAGAGACCATGTGGAGGTGTCCCCATGCTTGTGATGAGTAATTGACGGTCGGTTTAGTGAGTTTGAGTTTGTTTCGGGTATTCGAGGGTAGAGTACCTTTACTTGTGCCCTTCTTGATTATCTTTGTTTAGTGCGGTGCTATGTGATGGTTTGCTTATGCGTGTGACTGCAGGACTTGAGCTAGGTCATGGTGAGGCGAGGAGGACGGGACTAGGCACGGGAGGTGTCGAGGTCGAGACGGTCAAAGATGCCAAGATGATCGAGTCTGGCGAGGTGGTTCTGAGCCGGAGATGAGCGACGGAATCTGTCCGTGACGGACACGACGGGCGATGACCAGCGGACGGGACTAGACACAGGAGGTGTCGAGGTCGAACGGTCGAGATGCGGAATGCGATGCGTGTCGACGAGAAACTTCCGGGAAGGTGCTTGAGGCGTTTTGGTATTTTGACTCAAGCAATGATAGGAGGGCTGGTTTCCTCCAAATCTGGTCATGTTGACCATGACCTTTGCCTCATTTGTGAGTGGAGAGGGTGACACTTCTTGATTTGCTAATTGAGGACATGAGCCTTCTCTTTTAGCCGCAAGTGCGTGTGTGTGCTTCTTTGTATAGATTGTGAGCTCTGTGTGTGTTTGTAGTGAGGACGGGGTATGAGCTAATAGCTTTAGTGCGTGTGTGGCTCCAGTCGTGTGTTCTTTCTTTGTGTAGTGAGGATATGAGCTGAGTATTGAGAAGAGCTAGTGCATGTGTTTTACTCCCTCTCAAGCTTGCTGTGTAGTGAGGATATGAGTGAGTATTGAGATGAGCTAGTCGTGTGTTTCTTCCTCACAAGCATGTAGTGTGTGGAGTAAATTACTTAATGTAATCATTCCTCTTGCATTGAGTTTCTTGGTTGTTTCTGTTACAATGACTTCTTAGGTGCTTCTAAAATCGGGCGCCGTGTTACAGTCGGTTTCTCCGTAAAATCGGTAGTCAGATCTGCTCCTTCCGATGGAATCGATTCCACAGGTGGCATTGTTTCTTATTCTTTGTCTTAGCCTTTTGTTTGGTGTTGAGATTTATTTGCCTGTTGCGATCCTGTTGATTTGATTTCCTTTTCTTTGCTGGATTCTTTGCTCGGCTTACGTGCGTGTGTAGCAGTCCGCAAAAATCTGAGATCTTTGAAATCTGGCTTGGGCGGCCATTTCTTGCGCGCCAGTGGAAATCAATGAGGCGGCGGCGCTGGTAAGAAAGGCCAGAGATTTTTTTTTATCTGAAGTGCCTCGTAGATTTGAGGAGCATGCGGCCGCTATAGGTGAGCGTCCCTGCTTTATCTGGAGATTCATGGCGATGAACTCGTACTGCACAAATTGAAGATCTTCTTTTAATGCTTGGTTTGCTCTGCTCTCTGCTCGGCAATATCTTGCGCGTCTGAAGATCAAGTGTTTGCTTAATCAAGTTGCATCTTGTTGCTATTTTCTTTATGCAATGAGGTGTCGGTTTCTTCAACCATCAATTGTCTTTTGGGTTTTATATTGTCTTGAGTGGCGCAACTTGTTGCTTATTATTTTACTTTGGATCTGTGATTTCGTTTGTCTCTGAGACCGATTCGATGTGTCTTTGTGCCCCTAGAAAAAGGTGAATGCAAAATCATGCCTTGGTTGATCTTTGTAAAATCGAAAACCGAAGGTTTCGGTGGTGGTCGCTTGTTAAATGCAGAAATTGCTCTGTGGTGTGTGTTGTAATGGCGAGATGATCTCTGATGCATTTTTCCTCTTTGCTGATTTTCAACTTTTTGCATGCAGATTAAGCAATGGTATTTTCAGTTGAATTTTTCTTGGTGGTCTCGATTTATGCTGAATTTTTCGATGTCACATCGTTCGAGTTTCAGCAAATTAACTCTCTGTGAATTACTTTGTTTTGCTTCTTCTTGAAAATTCGATGTCACGTTTTCTCGGGCGATTTTAAAGAGAGCGACATTCACCCCCTCCATCGCCATTTCGGTCCTACAATTGGTATCGAGCGGTTAGCTCTTTTCAATAGATCTTAACGGTCTCAAGAGCCATGGCGATGGACAAGTACTCGACCAAGCCGCCTGCGATGGCATCGATTACCCTTCGGAAGAGCGAATGGAGACATACATCGAGCCCGGGGTATGCCATCTGGCGGAAGGTCAAAATGCGATTCATTGTTCTGCCGATGAGAACATCAATGTCGGGAACATGGCTGATGTTGAGGCAAATGCAAAGGCAAGGAACATCATCATCCAGGGTTTGAGTCGTAGCGAGTTTGACCGCATATCTCACCTGTCGTCCGCCTACGACATCTGGGTGACCCTCGACGCATACCATGAGGGCACCACCCAGATCAAGACGGTTCGACAGGATCAGTTCAAGCGCGAATACAACAAATTCGAGATGCTTGCTGGTGAGTCCCTGGACGAGTGCTTTTCGCGATTTCACAAAATCTTGAGCAACCTCCGAGCGGTCGGTCTCACATACCCCGACTCGGACAATGCTCGTCAGATGCTCACGGCACTTGATCTTCGTGTTTGGGAAATGAAAGTGACTACCATCAAGGACACCACGGACCTCTCGACCTTGACTCTTGATGCGCTGTACTCGCGTCTCAAGACTCACGAGATTGACATTGTCTCTCGAAAGTCGAAGTCACAGTCGATGGCCCTAGTCACCGATCCCAGTTAAACCGGTTCTCTTCTTGATTCGTTGTGTGGTTTCTCCCTTGCTGCTCTCTGTGACGTAACTGATGATCAGTTAGAGCAGCTCGAGGATGAGCAGCTGGCCCTCCTAGCTCGGAAGTTTTCCCATGCTTACAAGAGGAGGAGGGACAGAAGAGGGAGGACTGTGATTTGCTTCGAGTGTGGTGGCCCCAACCACATTGAACAAAACCCCCCCAAGCTTGAGAAGGGCAAGAACGACTACTGGCGGTTCGGGCAAACGACTACACCGACAAGAACCGCAACAAAAGCCTCCAGCTCGGGCGCCCGGCAAGAAGAAGTTCATAACCGGCAAAGCCAAGCTCTTCCACGCGTCCTCACGCCTTCGGCGACCTCGACCTCGGCGAGGTGGAGGGATGGAGCGACGATGACGGACGGGTGATCAAGAGCCCAAGGATGGCGGCGACGACTTCTCGGCATGTGCTTCATGGCCCTCGAGGCGAACTTCGGCGACAATGAACAGTACTCCGACTTCGGACGAGGTATGTCCCACCTCGAACAGCTCAATCATGCTTTTCTTAAGCTAGGAGGTTTTCATGCTAAAGCTAAGGCTAGGTGTCTTTGAGTTAGAGAAGGAAATAGATAGACTGTCACTAGAGATTATTGCTCTTACATCCGCCCTTCTAGTGATGATTGTGATACATGCTCTGCTTTCTTTGGTTGATATGGAGAAGTTAAGGACCTCACATGATAGTATGTCCTCCAAACTTGATAGTGTTAAGGTGGAGAATGTTAGTCGCTTCTTGAGTTAGAGTTGAGTAGGATGGTCATTACCCTACTTATTCTTGATGAGACTACTTCTCCCACCTCATGTGAGGGTAAGGACATTCTTGCTAGAGGATCTTATGCCATGCTTCTTGATCTGCCCGAGTCTTGTGAAAATTGCAATAACTTGAAGATGAACTTAAAGCAGGCGGATCATAAAATTCTTGAACTACAAGCTTCTTTACTTGAGCCGATTGTTTCATGCTTGAACTGTCCTAAGTTAATCTTCTGAACTTGAGGTCGTCTCCAAACAGTTTCAAGATATGATTGATCATGAAAGGAAGATGGCTAAGTTTGCTTCTAAGGACCTGTTAGCTCACCATGCATTAAGTGTAACAAACTAAAATCGACTTGATTGCTTTGGATGAGAAATGTGTGAAGCTAACTAAGGACCTTCTAGAGAAGCCACATTGTGCTTGTAATATGATTGTGGAGAAGGGGAGAAGCCCGGGATAAGGTTGAGGCGCTTAGCGGCGTGAACCAAGCTGGCTAGCAAGGGGGGTGTCCCTTGAGTCGGTGTGCGTGCACAAGCCATTCTTCCCTCTCTTCTTGGTTCTTCTTTTGCTCCCTTACCTTCTGCATCTCTTCTTCCCCTGCTCTTCTTGCACCTCTCTCTTTCGGGAGTGTCGAGACTTATGAACACTCTCGAGAGATTTGTAGGAGGCAAGAAGAAGCTCAATCTTATTCTAGACCAATCTAAGATCTGCAGATTTAATCGGGGTCTAGGATATGACTTCTTTGAGGACATGAGGAAGCATCCACCGCCGTGCTCGGACCCATAGCACCGGTGTGATCGAGGCCGAGCCAGGACCGAGAAAGTCCATTTCGAGTCGGCGGGCTATGTCGAGGATTCTGACGATGAAGGTAATTTCACATGTCGCTTCTACCTCTCGAAGGTGAAGTATCACTTTGCCTTCGTCGGAAGGATGGACACACGATCGTCGATGCTTGGCGCGCCAAGATCGCGCGTAGAGACCATGTTGAGTCTCTTAGGCGCATTGAGGTCGACCCGGACTTTGAGTGCACCTAAGACCAACACGAGGTCTAGGCTTGTTTCTTCGATGGGTTTGTGCGACATCGAGGACTTGGTTTTTCCGAGTTTTACGGTTTTCGTCCTCATCTTGCTTTCGATCGTGACTTCCGCCGTCTGAGGGTAGATCTCGTTTTCCCCATCGAGATAGCTACCATGGCGTGTTCAACATGTTGCGGTGCTCGACTTCGCTCGCCGTTCAGAGCGATCGGACCCGAGAACGACTTCGGTCTACTCTTAGACCTTCGCTTTGAGTTCTGAGAGGCGTAGGGTAGATAGAGGTCGATCGTGCTTGACTACTTCATCCGCTTTCGGCGTGTTATTCAAGATATTGGGTGCCAAAATCATTGTTGATTTATCCCATCTTGAGACTTTACTCTGTTTGACTCGGAGTTCGCGGGTAGGGAAGGAGAAGGTTTGGCTTGTAGACTCGGTTGTTCTCGTCATATGACCGGAGACTCCGTTGGTTCTCCTCCTAGCCAGCGCTCCGGTGATGAGGCGATCACCTTCGGAGACGCTTCGTGCAGGCGTCATCGCCAAAGGTCTTGTCGCGTATTAATGCTTCTTTTATTCTTAAGGATGTTGCCTTGGTTAGTAAGCTGCGGTACAATTTGCTTTCGGTTTCTCGGCTTCGATGATGGTTTCGAGGTGAGCTTTAAGAAAAACAATTGCAAAATTCTTGATTCTTGGTAGTCCGGTTTATGGATTTCTCGTTATGGGAGGATCTTTCGTGCTGATTTTTCTGATTCTTCTGGTGATCCTCTCCGGTGTTTGGTTGCTTCTGAGTCCCGCGATCTCTCTTTCTGGCATAGGAGACTTGGTCATATTGGATTTGACCATTTGACCCGAGTTAGCGGCCATGATCTCATTAAGTGGTCTGCCAAACTCAAGATGGTCAAAGATCTTGTTTGCACTCCATGCCGGCACGGCAAGATGGTTGCCGCTTCTCATCCTCCGGTCACAGTTACTATGACCGATGCAACGGGACAGCTGCTCCACATGGACACAGTTGGACCAAATCGAGTCTTGATCGGCGGGAGGGAAGTGGTATGTTCTTGTTGTGGTCGATGACTTCTCGAGGTATTCTTGGGTGTTTTCTTAGCCTCGAAGGATGAGACATTTACACATTTTCGAGGTCTCTTTAGTAGGCTTTCTGTTGAGCTCCCGGTGCCTTCTGAGCGATCCATGATGACAATGGCACGGAGTTCAAGAATTCCTACTTTGAGAGTTTCTGTGGTGAGACAGGTGTAGAGCACCAATTCTCTTCTCCATACGTCCCTCAACAAAATGGCGTTGTGGAGAGGAAGAACCGTACCTTGGTCGAGATGGCCAGGACGATGCTTGATGAGTACTCTACACCGCGGAAGTTTTGGGCTGAGGCTATAGCTACCGCGTGCCATGTCTCAAATCGAGTATTTCTTAGGGCACACTTGCACCGCACTTCTTATGAGCTGAGATACGGGCGAAAGCCCAATGTCTCTCATTTTCGTGTGTTTGGTTGCAAGTGCTTTATTCTGAAGTCTGGGAACCTAGACAAGTTCGAGTCACGTTCCTGTGATGGTATCTTTCTAGGCTACTCGACTTCTTCGCGAACTTATAAGTGCAGGCTGCGAGTCTAGCAAAATGGTAGAAACACGTGAGGTGACCTTTGGCGAGGCGATCCGGGACTAGGCGGATATCTCGAGTTCTTTAGAGCGGTCCGAGACCATCTTTGTGGATGATGAGGACGAGGGAGACGATGGTTGTTTACGATCCAGCTCCTCTTCCTCCCCTTGAGATGCCTTCTTCCACGGCACCTCAAGGTGATCGCTACTGCCTTCCGTTTCCTCCGGAGCTAGTGGCTCTGTCCTGCCTCGTCTGCACACGAGGTAGAGGCCACTTCCTCTTCTCATCCAGACCTCCCGACATATCCAGAGAAGGCATCCTTCGAAGCGGATCATTGGAGATCTTTTTGAGCGTGTCACACGCTCAAAATCTGCACTTCTCTTTTCTGTCTCCATTACGCTTTCATTGCCTCCTTGAGCCCAAGGATGTTGATCATGCTCTTTCGATGAGTCTTGGGTCAATGCCATGCATGAGGAGTTGGAAAACTTTGAGAGAAACAAGGTTTGGTCGCTTGTTGAGCCCCCACGAGGTCACAATATCATTGGAACCAAGTGGGTGTTCAAGAACAAGCAGTGAGGATGGGGTTGTCATCCCAAACAAGGCTAGATTGGTCGCTCGGGGTTTTCCTGTGTTGAGGGTCTGGACTTGAGGAGACCTTTGCCCTGTGGCTCGTCTTGAAGCCATTAGAATCACCTTGCCTTTGCGACTTCTAAGGGTTTCAAGCTTTACCAGATGGACGTGAAGAGTGCCTTCCTCAATGGCCTTATTGAGGAGGAAGTCTCGTCAAGCGACCTCCGTGTTTCGAGAACCCCAAATACCCTAACCATGTCTTCAAGCTCTCTAAAGCCTTGTATGGACTTAAGCAGCTCCCGAGCTTGGTATGAGAGGCTTAAGTCCTATCTGTTGAGTCATGGTTTTGAGATGGGTAAGGTAGACAAGACCTTGTTCATTCGCGAGCATGGTAATGACTTTCTACTCGTCAGATTTATGTGGATGATATCATCTTTAGTGGCTCTTCTCATACTCTTGTTTCTCGGTTCTCCGATGTTATGAGCTTAGAGTTTGAGATGAGCATGATGGGCGAGTTGAGCTTCTTCCTTGGTTTCCAGATCAAGCAGACTCGGGAGGGTACTTTCTTGCATCAGGGCAAGTACACTCGTGACCTCCTGAGACGCTTTGATATGAGTGATGGTAAGCCGGTGTCCACACCGATGGCTTCTACAGCCTATCTTGACCCAGATGAGGATGGCGAGCCGGTTGATCAAAAGGAGTATCGCAGCATGATTGGCTCCCTCTTGTACCTCACTGCCTCGAGACCGGACATACACTTCTCCGTGTGTTTGTGTGCTCGATTCCAGGCTTCTCCTCGCGTATCTCACCGCCAGGCGGTGAAGCGCATTCTTCGGTACCTTCGAGCTACCATTGACTATGGTATCTGGTACTCTTCCTCATCCTGTCTTTTCCTTAGAGCCTACTCGGACGCAGACTTTGCTGGCTGTAGGATAGATAGGAAAAACACTTCGCACTGTCAATTCATTGGCACTTCTCTCGTTCTTGGTCTTCTAGGAAGCGATCGGTGTTGCCTGATCCACCGCAGAGGTCGAGTATGTTCTTGCCGCCATTCTTTGCGACCAGATACTTTGGATGGCCGACCTGCGGGACTTTGGGTTAGTTATAGAAAGTGTTCCACTCTTTTGTGATAACACTTCGCTATTAACATTGCTAAGAACCCAAAGTCACGGCACTCTCGGACCAAGCATATTGATATCGATATCACTTCCTTAGAGACCATGTGGAGAAGGGTGATATAGTGCTCCAGCCAGGAGAGTGACCGCCAGCTGGTGACATCTTTACCAAGCCTTTGGATAGCTCTAGGTTTTCACCTTGAGGGAGAGCTTGGGGTGGTTTGTCCTTATGGATTTGTAGTGAGGGAGCTTTGTGCTTTCTTGTTTATCTTGTATATTATCTTTGTTGCTCCTTACTATCGCATTGCATTCGGGATGCATTTTGGGTTAGTCTTCCTAGCATAGATTAGAGTGTTTCTCTCGTCTAGTTGTTAGACTTCTTCCTCTCATCTTATGCTCTAGGATGTTGCTTATTAGCTGTCTCTTCTCACTAGGTTGAGCTTACTCACTTCTTATAGGTTCTAGCAAGGGTTGGGCCACCCTTGGGTAGACAGGGAACGTGTTTGCTCCTTAGTGTGTTAGCCGGGCAGCTGATAGTCCTAGTGTCATATGGGGTAGATGAGAGTCAGTCTGAGCCATGGTATTCTCTATATCTTGTCTATGCTTTGAGGATGTTCTGATTTCTTTGCCAGCTTCTCGTTTTATTGCTTTGGTTCAGGGAGAGTTCATTTGGGAGCTTCTGGAGTTTAATATTGATATAACTCAACTTGAACTAAAAGGTGCTTCACATGTTGAGGGGGAGCTGGATTTTCTTGCTTTTTAGCATTGTGCATTGTAATATAACTACATGGAGCCTTGACCATTATCCATATATGACATGCTTCAATGCATTACATCTTGCCATGATTATGCTTAATTGCTAGATTTATCATTGCTTCATATGTGTCGTCAAGCCTTTGTCATTGTTAAGTTAATTAAAATTGCACAACTTGAACTAAGACATGTCATGTTAGCTCTTGAGGCTAGACTATCCTTAGTTATCCTCTTATGATTCATGCCATGTCAAATAGGCTAAGTTGAGTCTTGAATCTTTAATTGAGCTTTAGTTTGAGCTATGCTAGTGTCATGATGAACCATGAGTGAGTACACTTATTTAAGAAAGCAAAAGATCTCTTTTATGCGAAAGAACTGATCTCACCAATTCTTTCTCATGAGGCTGCTTGCCATTGCCTTTGGGCATGAACTCGGGGAGTTTTGGATGACCTAGATCATCTCCTTAAGCTTCTCGCTTGGAATGGTCGCATAAGGCTTGAGATCTAGCACATCACCAAAATTATCAATTTCAAATGAAAATATGTGATTTGGGCTAAATTTGTTAACTACCAAAAGAACCAAGTACTTGTGCAAATGATTCATTCTTGAACTAATAGCACTCTAAATTGACTCAATTCTAGTTTCTTGGTTCCACTTAGGTTATTGACATGGTTTGCATCATCTTTGGATACCTCTAGCTAGACTATACTCTTGAGTGGCTTGACATGCTAAGAAATTCATCTAATCTTCATATTGTTACTTACGTGGCTTGGCTTGATTATGCATATCTTGTAATGATATTGATAGCTTTCATATAAGTTATGGCTTGGTGTAATACTCGAATAGTCATTTTAGATAATCTTCATGGCTCTAATTGCTTAGCATTGCATAACATTCAACCACACCATGCTATGTTCTCTCTTTGTATCTTGATGACTCTATTGCCAAAAGGGGAGAATATTGGAGAAAAAGTCTCTTTTGGGAGTTTTGGGAGCGTTTGAGGAAAACTTGCTCCTTCTTTTTACTCCTTGTGTCTCCATGGTCATTAGCATCAATTTCTTTTCTTGGACCATGTATGACTTTCAAACAAACTCAACTTATGCTTTTTGGGGTTTGTCAATATACTCATCAAGGGGAGATTGAGAGACCATGTGGAGGTGTCCCCATGCTTGTGATGAGTAATTGACTGGTCGGTTTAGTGAGTTTGAGTTTGTTTGGTATTCGAGGGTAGAGTACCTTTACTTGTGCCCTTCTTGATTATCTTTGTTTAGCGCGGTGCTATGTGATGGTTTGCTTGTCTGTGTGACTGCAGGACTTCGGAGCTAGGTCATGGTGAGGCGAGGAGGACCGGGACTAGGCACAGGAGGTGTCGAGGTCCAGACGGTCAAAGATGCCGAAGATGATCGAGTCTGTTGAGGTGGTTCTGAGCCGGAGAGGCGGCGGCCGGGCTGTCCGTGTGGACCTGACGGGCGATGACCGCGGACGGGACTAGACACGGGAGGTGTCGAGGTCGAGCAGTCGAGATGCTGGGTGCGATCGTGTGTCGACAGGAAACTTCCGGGAAGGTGCTTGAGGGCGTTTTGGTATTTTGACTCAAGCAATGATAGGAGGGGCTGGTTTCCCTCCAAATCCTGGTCATGTTGACCATGACCTTTGCCTCATTTGTGAGTGGAGAGGGGCTGACACTTCTTGATTTGCTAATTGAGGACATGAGCCTTCTCTTTTAGCTGCAAGTGCGTGTGTGTGCTTGCTGTATAGATTGTGAGCTCTGTGTGTGTTTGTAGTGAGGATGTGGTATGAGCTAATAGCTTTAGTGCGTGTGTGGCTCCAGTCGTGTGTTCTTTCTTTGTGTAGTGAGGATATGAGCTGAGTATTGAGAAGAGCTAGTGCATGTGTTTTACTCCCTCTCAAGCTTGCTGTGTAGTGAGGATATGAGCTGAGTATTGAGATGAGCTAGTGCGTGTGTTTCTTCCTCACAAGCATGTAGTGTGTGGAGTAAATTACTTAATGTAATCATTCCTCTTGCATTGAGTTTACTGGTTGTTTCCTGTTACAATGACTTCTTAGGCTGCTTCTAAAATCGGGGCGCCGTGTTCTGGTCGGTTTCTCCCGTAAAAATCGGTAGCTGTACTGCTCCTTCCGATGGAATCGATTCCCTGGGTGGCAGCTGTTTCTTATTGCTGTCTTAGCCTTTTTGTTTGGTGTTGAGATTTATTTGCCCTGTTGCCGATCCTGTTGATTTGATTTCCTTTTACTGCCTGGATTGCTGCTCGGCTTCTGTGCGTGTGTAGCAGTCCGCAAAAATCTGAGATCTTTGAAATCTGGCTTGGGCGGCCATTTCTTGCGCGCCAGTGGAAATCAATGAGGCGGCGGCGCTGGTAAGAAAGGCGAGATTTTTTTTTTATCTGAAGTGCCTCGTAGATTTGAGGAGCATGCGGCCGCTATAGGTGAGCGTCCCTGCTTTATCTGGAGATTCATGGCGATGAACTCTGTGCCTGCACAAATTGAAGATCTTCTTTTAATGCTTGGTTTGCTCTGCTCTGCTCCGGCAATATCTTGCGCGTCCTGAAGATCCAAGTGTTTGCTTAATCAAGTTGCATGCTGACTGCTATTTTCTTTATGCAATGAGGTGTCAGTTTCTTCAACCATCAATTGTCTTTTTGGGTTTTTATATTGTCTTGAGCTGGCTGCAACTTGTTGCTTATTATTTTACTTTGGATCTGTGATTTCGTTTGTCTCTGAGACCGATTCGATGTGTCTTGTGCCCCTAGAAAAAGGTGAATGCAAAATCTGTGCCGGTTCATCTTTGTAGAAATCGAAAACCGAAGGTTTCGGTGGTGGCTGCTTGTTAAATGCAGAAATTGCTCTGTGGCTGTGTGTTGTAAACTGAGATGATCTACAGTGCATTTTTCCTCTTTGCTGATTTTCAACTTTTTGCATGCAGATTAAACAATGCGGTATTTTCGGTTGAATTTTTCTTGGTGGTCTCGATTTATGCTGAATTTTTCATGTCACATGCGTTCGTGTTTCAGCAGAATTAACTCTCTGTGAATTACTTTGTTTTGCTTCTTCTTGAAAATTCAGTGTACGTTTTCTCGGGCGATTTTAAAGAGAGCGACATTCACCCCCCCCTCCTGTCGCCATTTCGGTCCTACATACCACGTAGGCAAAACCACCCCAAAACAACCATAGGGTTAAGTGACATGGTTTTGCAATGTGAGGGGATCAAAAAGCCGGTTTTTAGTATGCTTAGAAATCAACTGTATCTACTGCTTGTGCCCCATGTATTAATATGATACATAAAATGCAAAAGCTTTCAGTTACATCATGAGATTGTTGATGCATGCATAATGAAGATGGACGAAGAGCTTTGTCCAGTTCACTTGGGAGCGCTGCTATGCACTAAAATGAAGCTGATACAACATTTTGTTAAGACCAACTTGATAGAGTCATGTCCCAAATTCACATTGATCTACAAAAAACTTAACTGAAATTACATATATGTCAACTATATGTCGGATGTTGGTGACCGTCACTCTTCAGTTTTCGTTCCGTGATTGTTTGGGTATCTGCATACAAAGCTCCATGATGGAAGAAGCAACCTGTAGTTTTCGTTTCATGATTGTTTGGGTATATCCATGCAGAGCTCCATAATGGAAGAAGCAAACTGTTAAGAAATTTACATGAGAAGGGAGTGACAATGCTTTGCTTCAAGCCAATTAAACTTACAACAAACAAAAGAATTGTCAGTCCTTGACAACACTACTCCTATGAAGTTAAGACTCCAAGGTAAGCCCAGCCGCTGCTATGCAGAGCTCCATGTCTGCTGCGACGGCAGGTGACTCTGCCTCCTCCGTGAACCACCGGTGCTCGAGTGCTTCCGCCGCCGTAAGCCGCTCGTTGGGGTAGAAGGCCAGCAGGCCGGTCAGGACCTCGCGCCCTGCCTGCGACAGCTCCGGCAGGCCCTCGAAGCCTGGCGACCCCGTCGAGCTGATCTCGTCTCGCATGTCACACACCTCGGCGAGCAGGTCCTCCTCCGTGTCCGACCCGAACACAGGCGCGCCGGTCAGGAGCTCGACCATCACGCACCCCAGCGACCACACGTCCACGGCCGGCCCGTAGCACCGGCTTCCCACGAGCTGCTCCGGCGAGCGGTACCACAGCGTACCGACGCTCGCCTCCCCAACCCCGTACGGCGTCCCGGCCGGCTTCGCCGGCGTCGCCATCCGAAGTCACAGATCTTGAGCGCGCCGTCCGGGCCGACGAGGATGTTCTCCGGCTTGACGTCGCGGTGGATCACGCCGGCGCCGTGCATCGCCTTGACGCCGCCCAGGAGCTGGCGCATCATCCCGCGGATCTCGGCCACGGAGAAGGGCGCGCCGATGAAGTCGCGGAGGCAGGGGCCGACGAACTCCATGACGAGGAACACGTCCCTGTCCTGGCGTCCGCGGCGACGTCCAGGATCTGCACGACGGACGGGTGGCCGCGGCACGCGGCGAGCAGCCGGCCTCGCGGCCGACCGCTCGGAGGTCGGGCGTGCCGTGGCCGCCCTCACCCTCTCCGAGGATCCACTTCACCGCCACCGTCTGGCCGGTGCGGCGGTCCCGCGCCTTGTACACGACGCCGTACGTGCCCTCCCCGAGCACCTCCAGCTTCTCGTAGTCGTAGATGCTGCTGAACAGGACCCGCGGCGCCTTCTTTTCGGCAGCCGCGGAGGAAGCATCTTCGGGCGCCGCAGCGGCAGCCGCCATGAGGTGCGTTCAATTCTTGGCGCGCCGAGACGTCGAGAGAGCGAGACTGCGAGAGAATCGAAGCGAATGGCCATTGGACGGCTGCGAGGGCATATATGGCCATCGGACGGCTGCGAGGGCGTGAGTCCAAGTCCGACTAGGATTCGTGGACGGTCGGAGATCGAGTCGGACTCGGAGAGCTCTTCGCGCGGACGAATCCTCCTTTGCTGCCACTGCCCATGCTTATCAGGATGTAAATAAACCTGCTTACTATAATGTCGAATAATCAGTCCATGACAGTATTTAAAAGTTTGTTATACGCTCATTATTTAAAATGAAATAATGATACATGGGAACCGGGAAAACAGAGGAGTTAAAGTTTCTTCCAGCCTTTACATTTTGCGGTGTTTTTTTAAGGGGTTTGCTAAGTAACACTCAGGTGTCTTTTTACGGATCTAATCATCTTCATTGGATGTAATAGTTTTGATCGTCGAGCAACAAACAAAGTCCATAATACCCTTAAGGCAGTATTTTCCGAGTTCAAGTATATTCTCGCAAAAAAAAGAGTTCAAAAATACATGTGGAACCAGCTGGAAAAGTAGGATAAAACAAGGAGGCAGTATCATATTTGATGTTGTATTTTGAGGATCATTGGGTAATTTCTCAATTAGAGAAAAGAAGAAATGGAAAAAAAAAATTAAAAAAAAAGAGTGGGCCCACTCGTCGGTGAGAAGAAGTGGATGAGATAAGGTTGGAGACTTAGTCTCCAACCCTATCTCATCGAGCGTGGCGGCTGAGGCAGCGCTAGAGGCGCGGGCGGCCTGTGTGCTTCGGGCGCTGGCCATTGGCTACCACTGCACGGCTCCCCTCCTCCTTCTTCTTAAGGCAGCTCCTTCTTCTCTTTTCTTCACCTGAAATCAGTGAGCAATTCCCTCTTTTTGCTATTCTTCTTCTTCCCTGATTTGGCTTCGGATTTTGGGGCTTTGAGAGTCATTGCGCCGCCGTGGTAGGACCCGGCGCCATCGGTGGTGAGGACTAGCTTCTCCTCCTTGCGCACCCCTGTTCCTCTCTTGCATCCTCTTCTCTGTTGAGTTTGCAGTGAGGGGCTTGGACTTGCGCCGATTGGAGGTGGGAATCAGCCGTCTTTGACTTGATCTTGTGTGGAAGAAGGGCTTCGGTTTTGGTGTTTGGTGCTCCGTGGGTGCATTCGGCTGGTGCATCTTGATTGGCTCTTGTGCGGCATTCTCTATACCTCAAATTTGTATACTGGTGTGTCTCGGTTTATGAATTGGCATTGTATCTCCGTCTACCTCATCCGTTCTTCGCGACACAACGGGGCGATTGGTTTTCTAACACAGCGCATTTCGCGTGCCTTGCCCAGTTCTACTCAATGGCTTTGAGTGCCATTTGCATTGTAAGTTTGATCTTTTTCAGTTTTGCATTACTTTGCTAAGTACGCCGTGCTAGTTGAATTACATTTGTGTTATTGTCTAGCACTGTGAGACTTTGCTTAGTGATGTTGTGGGCTCGTTTAATGCTCAATGATTAATTGATGTCAAATTGAGATTGAATGTGACAATTGAGTATAAATTGGTCTTGATCTAGGAGATTAGTTGCTGTTTTCTATTGTCCGGTGCAATTGGTTCATTCAGTTATATGTTTGCTGTCCAGTGTGATTTATTCAGTCACACTTTCTGTTTACTGTGATTCATTTGGTTTTGTCTTCAGTTGATCGTGATCCATTTTTTTGGTCACTGTTATACATTATTGTCCAATGATATCTTGAGAATTAGAGTTAATTGCTTGCTGTCCAGTGAAGTCAGAATAGATGATTTGCATAAACATGACTGACTAGACTAGCAAGATTTTATTTTGAGCTCAAGGCCTAATTTATCTCAAAGTCATTGTCATATTCAATTTGTGATTAAATTTTTGACAGTCGTGAGAGGCAAGATTGCATCTTGTGCAACTTGACATCTTATAGCAATAAACAAATATTTAAATTTGAGTATTATGCGATTTTGTATGTTTTGAGTCCTATCTTTTGAGCATACTATTATGTTTATTTGACATAAATATATTACATGTTTATATATCATTCAGTGTTAGTCTAACTTGTATCTCAAGCTGGCCATTTCCATGAGGACAAACAAGTTAAAGAAACATTTGTCGAAAATCTACATTAGTCTACAAGAGCACATAACTGAAACCAAACAAATCCCTCTCCTGCATCCAGGGCAAAACCGAGTGGTTCTCAGTGAAGAACATAGGTAAGAAGAAGGGCTAGAGCCATCAGGAAGTAGCCAATCCCCTGGTCGATCGCCTTGCCGTCCCGTCCGCCGCTCCTCCGAGGGCGGCGCGCGTTGGCCGCCCGCGCGGCCTCCACCACCTCCCGGCGCTCCGCCGGCGAGAGAACGGTCGAGAACATGAACAAGAACAGCACCAATGCGCTCACTCTAGTAGGAGCCATGCGGACAGTAGAGATGTATGTATCCTCACAAAACAAAACTTGAAGTGAAGGGGAAGAGGTTGAAGATAATGGAATTGGATTGATTTGCACTCTTTGTTGGTAACTTGGTATGGTTCATGTCACTGATCTTGGTGTGCTTATATACGTTATGCAGAAACTAGGCATGTGCAGCATTATTTAGTTAATTCATGGTGTGCACATGGCAGGCTCTCCTGCACGTACGTCTGCTCGTTTAGGTGATGGGAGAAGAGAAGAACATGTCAATTGTGTCGGATGGTGCCGTCACTCTCTGAGTGAGTCTTCTCGGGATAAAGAAGTGTAGGACTGGTCAGGCATTCCAGACAAAAATTTATTCAGACAATTGGTCGCCGTGACGTGAACGGGTACGGTAACTTGATAAGCGACTTCAGTTCAGGTGGAGCAGCATGCTGGTCACTGGGCTAGGCTAGGTCATTGTTCTTTTCCTCTCAAAAAGAAAAAGAAGAAGAAGAAACAGTAATTGTTCTTAGCTCAGCCATGCCCATAAGCCATGCTCATTATTTAAAATGGAATGATGATAGATGGGAACCGGGAAAACAGAGGAGTTAAAGTTTCTTCCAGCCTTTACATTTTGCGGTGTTTTTTAAGGGTTTGCTAAGTAACACTCAGGTGTCTTTTTACATCCCGGGCACTCAAATTTGTGACCGTTGGATGTTGTGGCAGGATTCATTAGGTCATGTACAATAGGCTTACATCATTGTCTATAACATTTATCATGTAGGATTTAAGTGGCGTGAATGAAAGAGACGAAAAGAGAGAAATATCATCTACAATCCAGAGCCATTGTAGCACCGAACCAAGAAAAGCATTAAAAATGGTGTGTTGTCCACAATTCTATAGCCGATTGTATCACCACAACCCATTCTATGAGCTGTCTTTAGTCTTTGTCTCTGAGATAACATGAAAAATTGCGATAGACAACGGTATGCGCACCATTATACATATCCTTAGGGATTAGGCTTTGGTGTGATCACAGAGCGCTCAGGTTATATTGGTGGCCTTTGTATAACCCGATAGGCATTTGAGCTCAAACACATTAAGTTTTGGAATATATTTGGAATTAATATTCCCATTGGTTGTCGCATTGTTATATCTCGTGCATTAGTCGGTACAAACAGTTGAATCAACTCTAGATTTTATTTATGTTCACACCATGCAAAGTTCGATAAGTACTTTTTATGAAATTTTACTAACAAGAGATAGAATCTACATGTCAGACCCCTAGGCGTGGAATATCCGTGGATCTTATATGTATACTGTGCTAGTCCCAGGAATAAAGGCTAGCACACACATTCTAACAGATTGGCATCACAATCATACATTCATGATCTAAAGTGAAACAAAAGGACAATCTACTTAAGTTATTACAAACCACGACCGACCGCCAAATAAAAGCGGTCATCGAGAACGTAAAATAGCGGCGGAAGACAAAGTAGTAGTAGTAGCAAAAGTCCAGCGGCATGCCCATCGATCCCTCGAGCAACCGACAAGGAAACAAGGCCTAAGTAGACCGATCATTTGAACCCCTCGGTGCAGTGCAAAGAACTCGTCGTCTAGCGTCGGATCATCTGCAAATTCTAAACCAACAATAATAGCAAGATTGAGTACTTATGTACTCAGCAAGACTTGTAGTGCATCACAAAAATTATATTAGATGCAAGGCTGACAAATGTGTGGCTCTATTCTATAAGTTCTTTTGCTCAAAGCCAGGTTTATTTGCAATAATCTTAAGTAATAATTTGCAACAAAAATTTGTAACAGCTATACCGCTAAATCTTATTTTCTTACTCTAATAGTGATCCGTAGAGGCCATGTCTTCTTTTTTTAAAAAAAACTTGTGCTTTGTCTTAGTTGTTGTTGTTTTATCACTTTTTTTCATTTCGAGTTATAGCGGCTAGACTGCTAAAACTTATTTTCTTCCTTTAATAGTGATCGTGAGCACCGCCTTCTTTTCAATTTTTTACAGATCGTACCTTCTTGATCCTGCTTTTTTTGCTTTTTCCATCGGCAAGAATCACATCTAAGAATGTTCCTTTCATAGAGCAAAAATTAGCATGTTCATTGTTTAAGACAAAGATTGTATTTTTGTACAACATCCATTAGAAAGAACTAAGAAAGCAAAGGAAGAGGCTAGACTCTAGAAAGAACTAGAGCTGGAGCGGAGCAGAGCAAGAGAGAAGAAGTGGAATGCGCAGAACACACCTAGATCTGGAGAGAAGACGATGATGGTGAGCTGGATATGCTGCTCCCTTCCTGCCGCCACGCTCCCTCCCGGCCACCGCGTTGCTCCCTTGGTGTCATCTGCTCCCTTCATCCCTGTTTGTTGTGCTACCACCCACTTGCTCGCGTCGCATCTCTATTTGCCCACTTGCGTGCGTTGCCGCACGCTCGCCTTGCGATGCCTCATGCTTGCTTACCATCGCGTCGTAGCGCTGTGTCAACTGACTGTCGCTAGTCTTCGTAGTCCACGGCTCCGCTCGTTTGCCACTTGGAGGTCACTTGGAGGTCGGAGCCCCCCTCCCCCCCCAACACATACAGACAGTCACAGGATGAGAAAGAGAATAGAGGTTAGGGTTTAGTGGGCTAAAGTATGAAGGAAAATGGGTCTAATGTGTTACATAGGAAATACGAGCTTAATTCATTTACGGACACAAATATAAAAGTTTTGATTCAACTAATAACATATACATCTAATATACCTATTATATACTAGATATTTTAAAGAAAAAATAGGTGTTCGGCTGAACACCCACGAACCTTTAAAGGTCCGCGCATGTATGATATATAAAATGTACTGTACATGACTGAACACCCACGAACCTTTAAAGGTCCGCGCATGTATGATATATAAAATGTACTGTACATGACTGATAGGCTCGGTGGTTCAGTTTTCATCTCTGATAGTCTATCAAACATTTTATCCCTACACGGATACTTGTTACTAAGATGTTGCAAGCACATGAGAACAGTTTAAGTGGCGAACAATAAAATTTTGTGAAGCAATCCTGTTTGGCACAGCTCCACCTACTCCAACTACAAAGTTAGGAGTTGGAGTTATACCAAACAGACCCCATGTTCTCATTGCTCGCTTATGAATAGTGTGGCTCGTCTCTTTATACGGATGAGGTTACCCATAGAAATATAGAAAGTATCGTGATCTAATTCAACCAATCACTAAAGACAAGATAATATTTATACTATCCAAATAAAAAGATATGTATCTAATTATTGCTAAAAAAACGAAGATATGCATGGATGCTATGGATTCCATGCTGTCGCCTGCGCAGCCCCTAATGGGCCGTGGCTCCCTTGACCCACGTCTCTAACACTATATTATCTCCACATTCTTACCTGGTAGATTATTAGGATCAAACAAACAGTCAAAGTCCTTAAAAAAAGAAATAATCAACTAAATGTTTTACAATCAGAGTATCACTAGATACTTCAGCGGAAACTGGAAAACGACCAATGTTTTACAATTCCAAGTTTCCAGGAAGTCATTGTAGAATTTGGGTGCAAATGCTGGTTTATGTCCTTTTCAATTACCAGTGAGCTAGCCGTGATTTTCTATGGGAAGAGACAAGGAGACAATAGCACATTTATGTTTACAGTTTTACCATAGTCCCAGAATTCTGGTGATGTGGTCAATGTGGAATATGAACTTCTACGTGCTTGTCAAATACGACATTAACTTGGAGAAATTGCTCAGTTAATTTTGGGATGTTATAATTGGTGATTTCTATAGACATTAAACAACTGGAATGGTACTTGGCTCAATTTTATGCCATACTGTGAAGATCCAGTAAGTGGAGGTGAAGCATGAGAAAAGATCAGTATGTGTTTTATGCGCGCAGAATAGCGAAACTAGCTGATAGTGTTCCTGAATGGCTTCATAAGCCTTCTCCTTTTTAGAAACCTTGCTGTACTAGTTGAACCTGATGAATAAAGCTGCATAACGTTTTCACCATAACCTCCAAATCATCAATCAAAAAACTTCAAAAAATGTTAAAAGAAGCTGATATTATTCAGTCTTCCAGTGACTTCACCGTCTGTTAGCTGCCAGTAAGGATGTAGGTATGTGTAGGTGTAATGAAACTTGAAGCACCATTTTTTCTGTGAATTCCTAAGCGATAATTTTCTCCATCATAATTTTTTAATATTTTCGTATGTTAGGGAGTCCTGAAAAAAATGTTATTTCTTGTCAATTTTGTGTAAGGCATCTTCATTAGTTCTATCGAAAGCCATCACCTAAAGGACCATTTCTTAATTTATGTTTACAGTATTAACAGAGTCCTACAACTCTGGTAATGTGGTCAATGTGGAATATGAACTTCTATGTACTTGTCAAATGCGACATTAACTTGCAGAAATCGCCCATGTTATTTCAGGGATGTTATCTTTTGTGATTTCTGTAGACATTAAACGTACTGGGATGGTACTTGGCTCAATTTATGTCATAATGTGAAATCTTACATTCTCCTACATGCTGTGAAACCATACGGGTGAGACTGCCTTTTTCATTGAATGCAATGTGTATTACATTATAACGATACACTTCAGCTACATCATCTTGTGAGATGCCTGATAATTTGATTGCATAAGGAGCATGGAGGTTTACGTGTTTTAGATATAGACACTGAATATTGCCATACTGGGAGAAAAGTTGAAAGCATGGGAACTTTTGCAAAAGAAGCGCAGAGATGTAGTGCCGTCTGAAACGAGGACAGGGTGGTCTGGATCACCGTCAAATCATTTTATAGAGCTTGAAAATCACATAAAAGTGTCATTCCATATAAGTTTGTGGGGGAAATTAAGATTCCTTTAGAAGTGGTGTCGCCCAACTGCCTCGATGACCCCTCATTGGAGTAGCAAGCCCCCCACTCTGCCGTCGCCTCCAACCGCGTGGAGGCCACCGCCGTGCTGCTTTCCTTGCTTGGCTTCCTCCCTCGCGTTGCGCATCCTTCTAATTTTCTCTGTCTTCTAAACCATATGATCATACTTCCAACATGTGTTTCTTTTAGTCCAAAACATATCTCATGAACGAACACGACAATCGTCCAAAAGATTAAAATAGTACTCAAACAAATAAAAAGATTCACAAAAGGAATAGGAGCAGCACCACACTACTGACCTCAGCGTGGCAAAGTATAATTGTCACGCCTGTTAGGCTATCGTGGCAACCCTTAACACCATCCAGAGTACATCAAGATTGCACCTCTCCTATTTGATAACAAACCTTAGCGTGGCGGTACACATCTGCCACGCCAGGCAAGCCAGCCAACGTGGACACTATCATGGCTACGATCGCCATTTGCCACACTGAATACTCTAGTGTGGCATAGACGACTTGGCGTTTGGGGCATGCCACGCCACGGCTTTGGAGTGGCGAAAGGGTCGGATTTGGAAATAAAATTGGGGATGGGTTATTATTAAAATATATATTTAAAAAAAGATTATTCCCGCGCCAGTTCAATCGCCCATGTGGCAAAACCAGCCTCACCTAGTACCACGTAGGCAAAACCACCCCAAAACAACTATAGGGTTAAGTGAGCTGGTTTTGCAATGTGAGGGGATCAAATAGCCGGTTTTTAGTATGCTTAGAAATCAACTGTATCTACTGCTTGTGCCCCTTGTATTAATATGATATATAAAATGCAAAAGCTTTCAGTTACATCATGAGATTGTTGATGCATGCATAATGAAGATGGACGAATAGCTTTGTCCAGTTCACTTGGGAGCGCTGCTATGCACTAAAATGAAGCTGATACAACATTTTGTTAAGACCAACTTGATAGAGGCATGTCCCAAATTCACATTGATCTACAAAAAAATTAACTGAAATTACATATATGTCAACTATATGTCGGATGGTGGTGACCGTCACTTCAGTTTTCGTTCCATGATTGTTTGGGTATCTGCATGCAGAGCTCCATGATGGAAGAAGCAAACTGTTTAGAAATTTTTTTCGACACATGAGAAGGGACTGACAATGCTTTGCTTCAAGCCAATTAAGCTTACAACAAACAAAAGAATTGTCAGTCCTTGGCAACACTACTCCTATGAAGTTAAGCCCAGCCGCTGCTATGCAGAGCTCCATGTCTGCTGCGACGGCAGGTGACTCTGCCTCCTCCGTGAACCACCGGTGCTCGAGTGCTTCCGCCGCCGTAAGCCGCTCGTTGGGGTAGAAGGCCAGCAGGCCGGTCAGGACCTCGCGCCCTGCCTGCGACAGCTCCGGCAGGCCCTCGAAGCCTGGCGACCCCGTCGAGCTGATCTCGTCTCGCATGTCACACACCTCGGCGAGCAGGTCCTCCTCCGTGTCCGACCCGAACACGGGCGCGCCGGTCAGGAGCTCGACCATCACGCACCCCAGCGCCCACACGTCCACGGCCGGCCCGTAGCACCGGCTTCCCACGAGCTGCTCCGGCGAGCGGTACCACAGCGTACCGACGCTCGCCTCCCCAACCCCGTACGGCGTCCCGGCCGGCTTCGCCGGCGTCGCCATCCCGAAGTCACAGATCTTGAGCGCGCCGTCCGGGCCGACGAGGATGTTCTCCGGCTTGACGTCGCGGTGGATCACGCCGGCGCCGTGCATCGCCTTGACGCCGCCCAGGAGCTGGCGCATCATCCCGCGGATCTCGGCCACGGAGAAGGGCGCGCCGATGAAGTCGCGGAGGCAGGGGCCGACGAACTCCATGACGAGGAACACGTCCCCTGTCCTGGCGTCCGCGGCGACGTCCAGGATCTGCACGACGGACGGGTGGCCACGGCACGCGGCGAGGCAGTCGGCCTCGCGGCCGACAGCTGGGAGGTCGGGCGTGCCGTGGCCGCCCTCACCCTTTCCGAGGACCCACTTCACCGCCACCGTCTGGCCGGTGCGACGGTCCCGCGCCTTGTACACGACGCCGTACGTGCCCTCCCCGAGCACCTCCAGCTTCTCGTAGTCGTAGATGCTGCTGAACAGGACCCGCGGCCCCTTCTTTCCGGCAGCCGCGGAGGAAGCATCTTCGGGCGCCGCAGCCGCAGCCGCCATGAGGTGCGTTCAATTCTTGGCGCGCCGAGACGTCGAGAGAGCGAGACTGCGAGAGAATCGAAGCGAATGGCCATTGGACGGCTGCGAGGGCATATATGGCCATCGGACGGCTGCGAGGGCGTGAGTCCAAGTCCGACTAGGATTCGTGGACGGTCGGAGATCGAGTCGGACTCGGAGAGCTCTTCGCGCGGACGAATCCTCCTTTGCTGCCACTGCCCATGCTTATCAGGATGTAAATAAACCTGCTTACTATAATGTCGAATAATCAGTCCATGACAGTATTTAAAAGTTTGTTATACGCTCATTATTTAAAATGAAATAATGATACATGGGAACCGGGAAAACAGAGGAGTTAAAGTTTATTCCAGCCTTTACATTTTGCGGTGTTTTTTTTAAGGGGTTTGCTAAGTAACACTCAGGTGTCTTTTTACATCCGGAGAACTCAAATTTGTGACCGTTGGATGCTGTGGCAGGATTCATTAGGTCATGTACAATAGATTTACATCGGCTGTCTATAGCATTTGTTATGTAAGATTTAAACAGACGTAGATGAAAGAGAATGAAGGGAGAGAAATGTACTGTCTACAATCCTGTAGCCGACTGTAGCACTAGAACCAAAAAAATATGCATGTGTCCCATGAATATACCAAGTGTCAAACTATACGTGAACAACATATCTGTGTAAAAGAGTAGCAATCTATTTAAGCAGCTGAGTATCTTGTGTTTCTTTAAGTTGTTCAATTAGTGCATCAAGCATGTATATATGTCATTTTTGGTACCAAGCTATTTTTTTTTGTTCTAGCTTCGGGGCCATGTTTTTTGTTTTATCTATGCTAGTCTTTTTTAGTTCTATAGTGGGGATTTAAATACACGTCATGGATTATTATTTTTGACTGGTGATTTTGTATTTTGTGTTTTTTTACCTCCACACTTGTACATAGTTTGAAGGAAATAAGTGCTCTCAAGACAACAAGCCTGAAAATTTTACATTAAAAGTAGTATATAAAATTCAAAAATTAATTTACTTGCATTTTTACTAGTTTTATATATTTTAATAAATATATAAAATATTTTAATCTTATATAAAAATGGATCATGTTACATAAAAAACTAACATAGTTTTTCCCTACCTATAAGATAGGACTGTTCGTGCGTAATCCACAACATGCTGCGGTCATACCGTGTTCTTCTCTTTTGCGGGAGGGTCATGCTCCTGTTTTTTTCCTTTTCTTAAAAGATCCTGTGGTTTTTATTAATAACTCATGGATAAAGTACACGAGTACATCACTTCTACATTGAAGATTTTAGATGAACAACATATCACCATCAAGTATTTAGTCCATGATCATCTGTCCTCCTATATCGTGCTAAGGTTTTCTTCATATTGAAGCCGAGAATTCTTTGACGTGGGGTTTAACTATGTTTGTTTTTTTTGACCCAAACTACTCTCTCTTTAGGCCCAACAATCAACATATGTGTTTTTGTGTAGGTCGTATCTTTTGTTGGAGAAAAAAAAAGGTTGGGCCGTAGAGAGAGAGATGAATTTTTTTTATTTAATCTTTTTTTTAATAATATTTTAAATTTAACCCCTCGCGAACTTTATTTCTAAATCTGACCTCTTTGGTCACGCCACCTCCCGTGACGTGACCAAATAGAACTGTCACGCCACCAGTGGCGGCGTGGCCAAAGGTGCCACGTAAGCCCTCGGCCGCGCGCCGCGCCAGCGTGGAGGGCTTGCGTGGCACCTGTCACACCTTCTTTCTTGGTATGACAGAGACCGATTGTCACGCCTTATTGCTTGGCGTGACAGATCGCAGTTGTCACGCCATGCATCACGGCGTGACAGGGGCTATTCCAATTTGTTTGGATTCTATGTGTGTCAAAAACAGTTGAAGATATGGTGGTACATAATGCAATGTACATATAACATGTCTCTATTCACAACTTGAAAATAGAGACCTCTCTACGTAAGCAAATATAACACCATCCTTTTTAGCTGAGAGTAAATAGAATATATAGACACATAATCTTTTGTGCTTTGAAAACCTTAGACACTTTACAATATTTTTAGGGCGTGTCCCGAAGTGATACATAATGCATCCCGAAAAATGAGTATACATCCTAGTGGAAAGATCGTGACAAGATGCTAGACAATCTCACCGATGAAAGATGCGTGACATCCTAGTGGAATGATAGGTGGTGCGCGAGACATCCTCTCGGAATCATAGGTTTGTGGTCGTAGACCAAACCGTAAACTTCCGAACTCATTTTTGTCATGTTCTTTGGATGCCTTACTACGAAGAATTGAAAGCGAAAAGGCGGCGAGATTTAAAGTTGCGAATTAAAATAGACTTCATAACAAAGCTTGGAATAACATGGCGCACGGGGTTTGGTTACATGCATAAGAAACAACATCATGCGATGCAATAAACCAAGTTCTCCTAGGATACATATCGCCTTTTTGAATAGAAATAAATTAGACCTTCTAGGAACTAAATGCGGAAGGTGCCTCGTACAACCCACATGGAGTGTTCTCGGTGGGCGCCTTGGGCGTGGTAGCCATCGTTGTAGTGTCACGCACATATGCAGCTAGGGTTGGCGCAGCAGCATGTGGGATCATAGGAACTTCCTATGTTCACGACCTCCTCATTGCCCCTCTTGCGCTGCATCTGTTGGCGGAGTTCATCATTTTGCTCCTTGAGATCTTCAATTTGCACCTCCAAATCAAAGATTCGGTTCCACAATATATCCATGTGCCTCGCAACATAGTAAGCGTGGGGAGGATCGATCCAGCGGGTAAAGTTGCATTTCGCCATCTGCTGTAAGGGACGGTTAGTATGGAGGATGTATTAGCAGTAAGTAACCTGAACAAAACTATTTACCCCAGAGTATGGGCATTGGAAGAAATACCATCCGCCATCGAAAGGGCTGTCTACAACTTGCACGATAGCGTCCTCCCCGTGTCCGCATTTCGGCCACTTAGGTTGGGCACGCTTGTTCAGCACCAATTGGTAGTTAGGGCCGAAGTCCTCTCTCCTTTCCAGGCGAAGGTCTTGCTTTGGCGACCCCGGTTGGACTGGTCCCTAGGCGTCTGCCATGGTATGTTAGTGTATGACGGAGAAGGTTCTTCTTTCTACGGTTTGAAGGATGAAGTGGTCCTTCCGGAGCATGGGGTGCACATTTTATAGCCCGCGGGGGGAGGCCAAGACCTGACGGGGTAATGTGTTAGGTTGTAGATGACAAGACCTAACTGGGTTGTCTGCTTTGCGTAGAGATAAGAGCAAACAGGGCAGTTTTGCGCAGTGACAATACCAAAAGAGATAGCCTTGCGCAGTGACAAGACCGGACGGGGCAGCTTTTGCGTAGTGACAAGACCACACGGTGTAGCATTGTAGTGACAAGGTCAAAGGAGACAGTTTTGCACAATGACAAGACAAGACGGGACAGCTTTGCACAGTGACAACTCTGATCGCCTCACCAGCTTTTCAGAACAAAAAGACATTACTCTGCAAGGAAAGACGTAGAGTGTTATCACGTCGATCTGAAAACCTAGCGAGGGTTAGGGTTGTCCAGTCGATCTGTAATGAGTTGTAAGTAGAAAGGTAAGTGATATTCGTTCAGAGAAAGGATGATTGTCACTGCGCAAGGCTGTCTCCTTTGGTCTTATCTCTGCGAAAAGCTGCCCCGTGTGGGCTTGTCACTACGCAAAGCTGACTCATTTGGTCTTATCACTGCGCATGGTGTGGTTAATTTCATGTAGAGTCCTGTCTTGCTTTGCAGAGTGATGTCTTATCGGTCTGAAAAGTCTAACCCTAAACCTAAACCCTAAACTTAGACCTAAACATAAAACCCTAACCACGAACCAATATACCTAAGACTTTAACCTAACCTAACCTGAACCAATAAACCTAAGACTTTAACCTAACCACGACCTCAATAAAACCCTAACCACGACCCACTTAAAACCCTAACCACGACCCTTGACCTATAAACACGAAACCCTAACCTAACCACGAACCTAAAACCACCCTAACCTAACCCTAAAACCTAAAGCCCTAACCTGACCCTTGACCTAACCCTGACCCTCAATCTAAAACCCTAACCCTAACCCTGAACCTCAACCTAAACACCTAAACACCTAAAACCCTAACCCCAAAAACCTAAAACCCTAACCCTAACCCTAACCCTGAACCTAAAAACCTAAAACCCTAACCCTAACCCTAACCCTGAACCTAAACCTAACCCTGACCCTTAACTTAAAACCCTAACCCTGACTCTTGACCTAAAAACCTAAAACCCTAACCCTAACCATGAACCTAAAAACCTAAAACCCTAACCCTAAAAACCTAAAGCCCTAACCCTGACCCTTGACCTAACCCTGACCCTGAACCTCGACCTAAACACCTAAAACCCTAACCCTAAAACCCTAACCCTAACCCTAACCCTGAATCTAAAAACCTAAAACCCTAACCCTTGTCACGCCACCATTCACGGCATGGCCAAAACATTCTGCCACGCCAAAATGCTTCGTGTGCCAGAGGGCTTGCCAAAAAGGGCCATCGCTGCCGGGGCTAAGTCCTGTCATGCCACTTACCCGGGCGTGACAGGACTGTATTGTCACGCCACCCTGAACGGCGTGGCAAAAACGTGCTGCCATACGAAATTGCTTCATGTGCCCGAGGGCTTGCCCAAAAAGGGCCACCGCTGCTGGGGCTAAGTCTTGTCACGCCACTTACCCTGACGTGACAGGACTGTATTGTCACGCCACCCTGAATGGTGTGGCAAAAACGTGCTGCCACGCCAAATTGCTTCATGTGCCAGAGGGCTTGCCCAAAAGGGCCATTGCTACCACGGCTAAGTCCTGTCACGCCACTTACACTGGCGTGGCAGGACTGACTTGTCACGCCACCAATAACGGCGTGATAGTATCACTCACCTGTATTGAATCAACCAAACATTGATTTCATTCAAACAGCAATAAGAATGTAACAGCAATAAGAAGCAACCATCATCCATCTCAGTAGTAATCTTTTTTTCTCATCCAAACAGGAAAAGGTAAGTAATGCTAAATAAGGCCATCCGAAGTTCATTACAATGATTTCATTCCAACAGCAATAAGAAGCAACCATCATCCATCTCATTTCATTCAACTTTCAAAATGGCCATAGAAAGTTCCATAGGATATGAACTGTACAAAATGCAAGCACACAGTCATTCATCCCATCAGTTGCACTTTCGGCGTGCACCCGACCCCGGCGTGAACCTCGCTACTGGGTGTTGGCCTCGCGTGCCCTCGACGACGTTTACGGAACTAATGTCCGCGTGATCACGCCGTTTATGGCGGCGTGGTGGGGTGTCCTAAGTCGGCTGTGTGGGGGGCGGTGCATCAACTAGGTCCTTGAGGAGCATCTCGTCGGGAATCCTAGCAGCCACATCCTCCTCGTCCTCGCTGGCCTCCTCCTCGGCCTCCTCGGCCTCGTCTGCACCACCCTCCTCTTCGTCCTCGCCGGCCTCCTCTTCATCCTCCTCGGCCTCGTCTACGGCACCCTCCTCGTCCTCGCCGGCCTCCTCAGCCTCGTTTGAGCCACTCCGAGCTGGGCCAGGTTGCACGACCTCTCCCGCTGCTGCTAGACAGCTCATCTTTGCGGCCAGTCACCGGCATTGGCGGCGAACCAACTACAAGGTTAAACAACAAAAAGGTAGTGAAGTTTAATGCAACAAAATAAATAACAAGGGATAACATGTTAATTTAACGTAGTGTGTGTTACCTCGTGAAGTCCCGGAAGCGTTGGAAGCTCCTCCGAACCCTCAGTAGCATGAGAACCTTCCGGCCTCGTTGCTTATGCGGTAGCTGCTTTCCTGACGGAAAAACACATTCAATTAGCTTACGCATGGTGACATTGCTAATTAGTGGTGTGATACAATGTACTCACGTAGTAAGCGTTGATGGGGGCCCTCTCCGGCTGAGTGCCCGTCCGTGTGAACTCGTCATAGTCGTCCACGATGTCCTCCTCGTCATCATCACCATCATCTACATCCGCATCGGTCATCGCCGGTCGAAGCTGGAGACGCGCGACGCCGTGTAGCCACTCTAGGTATCTGATGAAGTTATGCCTCTGATGGATCTGGGTCACATCCCTGGACCGATTTGTTCGGTCCAGCCACTCCAACACGTAGGCTCAGTGATGATGTGACCGATCCGTGTCTTGCGGTACCTCGCCTTCGGTTAGCCCTGCGACGGCGACAATCTAAAAGTTAGCACGAAAAGCGCTACCGAAGCTGCACATACACGACGAGGAGGACTTACCCATGAAGGTTTATATCTGTCGAGAACACTGTTGGTGTCCATGCCTGAAACTTCCCAAACTGCCTCATCACCCGATGGGGCAAATGGTACTCCACTGCATGGAAGTAGATCAATGGCGAGAGGGTCAACCACGAGTCCTCTCCCTGCTCGCACATCGGGTTTAGCGCAATTCCATCGACCTCGTCTCGGACGTATGGCAACCACGTGACCTGCAGCAAGTAGGTTTAGCTCAATAGGTGAATGCAACAAGTAAAATAACTTATGAAACAGTACCTGGTCCTGCGTGATGACGTTGAGCTCGTTCATATACGCGAGGTACCGCGACCTCGGACGCCTAGTAGGTGCCATGATGGAGCTCCAGAGGTAGGCTACTGTGGGTCGTGAGGCCTCATCTTCAATGGGCCATGGCCATGCCTGCATGGAGATATATATCAGTCGTATTTCTTACGGAACGAGACTTGAGTGAGTAATTAAAAAAAATCCGTATCTGCAAGGCGGCACGAGTGGGTCGACCGGAAGCGCTCCCACATCGGATCTGCGGGAGGTATCGCGCCACCACCTGTTGCCCTCCGCACTCCACGATCGGCATCGTCGCCTGAGATCTTGCGATGCACACGCCAGATGTAGCGAGAACCCCAGCTGTAAGTCCTGCTGTCGTGAAATCGCCAAAATCGGCAAGTAAATCCAGAGACAAGATTGCGATGCCGTGCGGGAAGAGGAAGGAGCCAAGAAGATGCCACATCCATGCTCGTGCGAAGCGCTCCACTGTGGCGGCATCTGCGTTCGGCAGGCACACGTTGAAGTGTGCGCGCCGCCATGACGCAAGCACTGCAGATGGCCGGTTGTCTCTCGAGTCCGCAGGGGGGTCCTCCGGTTGCACTCTGAGCCACTCTCCCACCCTGTCTAGCCAGCCAAGGCCGTTGGCGTCCTAGTCACAGTGACCCTCTGAGGGAGGCCGAGAATCATACTAACGTCTGAAGCGTGATAGTCATCTCGCCTGACAGTAGGTGGAAAGTGTGGGTCTCCGGGCGCCACCGGTCCACCAGTGCGGTGAGTGCAGAACCATCCATACGAGGGAGCCCGTTGACAACTATCTGCACCAAAGCAAGGAGACCTGCTGAGCGAACGTGTGGCTCGTACCGCTCATCCCAATCTACGGGGGTGTGGGTCCGAGGGCGAAGTGGCTGGAGTACCTGCAAGAAAGATACGTAAATAAATAAGTGAAACAACAAGCACGATGGAGTACAAGATTAGCAAATCTCACCTAACCACCCTGGGCTATGCGGTGAGCGTGGTGGTCGTCGTCGTACTCTGAGAGGAGCAACGCATATTGCGCGTGCTGCGGCATCCTGCATTACAGGATAGGATTTTTGTAAGATCACATGAGGTACAAAACAATGTAGAGAATGCAAAATGAAAGTAATTACACATGACGTTCAAAACAATATGTGAACTGCAAATGAAAGTACTATATACGTAAAGAACAACCATTTTTGCGAACAACACATTGGATACCTCAAGCGGTGGGGCGACATGTGGCGCCACGCTGACCCTCTGGCGGCCGAATCCCTCTTGGCGTGCTTTGCCCTTGTGTGTCCGTGCTCGTGGCACTCCGAGCACTTGTTGGTGCTGCTGGCGTCGTTTAAGTCTCCTAGAGAGTACATGTCCTTACCGCCTTGCTGTGCGAGGTCCATGTTATTACGAAGCCTCTTCCTTTTCCTTCGGTCGCGTAGCTTGTTCATCATGTTTACGTCGGGAATGTATTCCTCCCCCAGGTACGGTGGCCAATGCGAGGGATCTAGGTAAGGCTCGAATTGCTTCTCCCAAGTCTGTATCGTGGCTTGCTTCGAGAATTCTGACGCAATGAAGGTAAGGTGACTTACGCCGCGCACGCGATAGGCGGTGATGACGTGAGAGCATGGGACATGCAGCAACGTCGGGACCATGCAAGTACAGTCTCCCTCAGTCAGGTTCACTCTATGGTTCTAGCCATCGTAACGTTCGCCCCCTATCGATGTGCCCCCGGCTGCCTTGACGGCGTATATATGCTTAATAGGATCGTATTCCTCCGCCTCCTGATTGCATGACTCGGCCTCCGCGATAGCAAGGTGCTTGGTAGCAGCCACACCCCAACGCTCGCCGACGTTAAATGCATCCATTGCCCGGGTCTACCGATCCACAAAGTACTTGTTGGTCTTTCGAAACGAGTACTCCAAGATAGCAGATACTGGCATCGCACGGATGCCCTTAATAACGTTGTTGAACACCTCCGATATGTTCGTTGTCATCATTCCATACCGACAGCCATCTTTATCGTATGCCTGTGCCCACTTCTCCTTCTGCTGCAAGATCTCCTCCAACCACGACTTACCCCGTTCGTTGGTCAGCCCCCTCAGCTCCGTCAACTTGACCTCGAATTCCCTCTTCTCCAAGCATCCGCTTTGAGTTTGAACTTTTGGTGAGATCTTCCTGTTTGCATTGCTTAAAGAAATTAGCGCTAAATGGCGCATGCACCACCTATGCAGCACATCCGGGTGTCCATCAAGTCTGCTCTTCACAGCGTTCAAAATGCCATGGTGCCTGTCCGAGATGATGCAAACCTGTCGTCCAGGCCCAACGAGGCGTAGACGAACTATATCCAGGAACCATTCCCAGCTTGCATTGTTCTCACCCTCTGTTAATGCGAATGCTAATGGAATCAGCTGGTCCTCCGCATCAATACCCACGGCGAGCATCAAGGCACCATAGTACTTCCCCGTCAAGAATGTAGCGTCAACAGATAAGACAGGTTTGCAGTGTTTGAAGGCCTCTATGCATTGCCCAAAGGACCAATACACCCGCCGAAGGACATGTTTCATAACCCCTCCATCGAGTTCCGTACGGTTGCCGTGCCAAGGGTGAAACACCATGCCTGGATTCTTGGCCTGCATAGCGGTTAGGATTCGAGGAAGCAAACTGTAAGCCTCCTTCCAATCACCCCACAATAACTGCATCGCTGTCTGCTTTGCCCTCCATGCTTTCCCGTACTTCACATGGTACTTAATGAACCCGTAGATAACCTCAATAAGGGTGGCGACGGACATATCAGGATCGACAGACACAACTGCCATAATACGCCTAGAAATGAAATTTGCGGTCGCCTGGAGGTGCTGCCCGGACACTTGTGCCGTCCCACAAGTGTGAGGTTGCTTCACATTCGCTATTTTTCATTGGTTGTCCCTTGTTTTGCGGCCCTATACCTTCCATCCGCACCCCCTTTCGCACCTCACAGTGTACCTTTTGTTCACATCGGAGTGTTGCACTATGAACGGACGATGGTGCCGCACTGAGTATTCTTGCAGCCAAACCTTCATGTCCTCCATGGTTGGAAACAATAAGTTCTTTCGTATTATGTCATTCTCTGGGTCCGCAATGCCATCCCTACTCCTTAGCCCATTAGCACAAACCGCCTTATCAACCAGACTGACATCATCGAAAGAATGCACCGATGGGACCTCACCCATTACACTGTGAAGAACCCTGCCTTCCTCTGCGGAGAAAAGAGGTGCCGGAGCCTCATCTTCGGTCGAGCTCCATCCTTCGTCAGACTCCTCTTCACGGGTTGTTCCATCGTGAAACAACTCCTCCTCAAACTCGTTGTTCATTACAGCACCGTTGAAATCAGTCACAAGGTCAATAACATGTTGCGGGGAAGATACAAGCAGATCCACCGACAAGGGGTCATGGTTGGTACGACTCACGCTAACGAACTCTTCGGAAGGTCGCTCTTCCATTGGGGGGCTCGCGAATGATGGGCAGCGGAGTCTTGTTCCTCCGTGTTGCCATTCACCACATCCAAATTATTTGGCAAATCCTCAACAACGATTGTCCTTTCCACCGCCACCTCCAACACCCGGACCTGAGATACGAGCACAATTTCCTTGTACATGTTCCAATCATCGGTGGACAGAATTGGCACCAAAAAGGCGTGCATCTTAGAACCCAGCCCTGCATCATATCATCCTTGCATTCCGACAACGACCCCGGGGTCATCCCATCCAAATGTCGACTTAATCCTAGTCACAAGAGTTGTCAAGTCCGATGATTCACGAAATAAAAGGACGATCGCTTCCATGCTTGCTTGAAGTCGTGAGAACTTCGGTTTGGCTAATGGCCCCACCAGTAAATACACGTACAACCACGACCATCTACATCAAACAAAATATTACAAAGTCAGTACTGCATGCCATATGAACGAAATACGGTAAGTACGAAATATCACAATCAACATTGGACATAACAAAAGCTCAGTTTCCTGAGACGTGCTAGCAGTTTAACGGTACAAACATATGCATAATTGACGGGTCGTTTCACAATGACTTCAGGTGTGTTAGGCCATACACAGTGGACGAATAACACCAAGAAACAAGGAGATGCAAAAAGATCCAAAACCTACACTACCTGAGTCTCTCATGCTCAGTCACGCTCGAGATCCCGTTCTCGAGACCGCCCAAACCATGTGTTTGGGACCGCTCAGAGCTTGCCTCTGAGTGCAACCTACACTACCCTGGATCCACGTGCCCAGGTACGCTCGAGATCCCGTTCTCGAGACCGTCCAAACCACGTGTTTGGGACCGCTCTGCGCTCATTTTTGAGTACGCCTAGGACTTCGCTCCTGGGTACGCCAGAGCTACACGCTCGGAGTGCCACGAACCACTCGTTCGGGAAATCTTATATGCAGAAAGGAGGTAATTCAACCTTTATTTCACTTCTTCTATACAGGTCCTTTCATAAATTTTTTCGGTTAACTAATTCTGCACGACATCGTATCGAAGGTTAACCAAAATTGTTGTCCTACCTTGTAAATAGTTAACCAACACCCTGTTTGTTTTCAGTTTTCACCTCAAATTATGCACTAGTAAAAATAATTGTAGGATTTTAATTTTTTATCTACACTAAGCAAAATCTAAAAGTAGTATTGTTACTATTTGATACTAAGCAAAATTAAAATAAATGTACTAATCCTAAAATGACTACATAGTACACACGTGCATGTAGATAAGTGGGAACTCAGGAATCACGGAGACTTGTACAACCACAAAAACATGTACGGTTTACTAGAATCAAATATTTTTCAAGTAGAAAAAGTTGTAGTCCTGCACATAGTTTGACACGGCAATATTTATGTAAATAACTTGCAATTTGACAACACATCAAATAACTAGCATTAAAGGTGATGAGGTGTCTTTACAATCAGAGGAATATCATACATATGACTTACATCCATTTTAGGCTTCCTAATATATTATTAACCAATTGTAAACATAACAGCACGTAATTCAACTTCAACAAAAAAAAAATCAAACACGCATACAAATTGTCAAATTGCAAACAAACAAGTGGTACAATATCCTTATGATAGTGCTACGATAGAGCTCACAAACTTGATAGTAATTAATCTGCATAAAACCTTTGCGCTCTGATTATGATTTAGCAATGACAGAAATTCTTGTAACATAGACAATTGTCACTAGTGCAGCCATACTCAACATATAAAACCAGCAGATTATCACCTTGTTGGTCAAGACAATAAGATATAGATAACTGAAACACAAGATTTATTCTCACATACACAAAAGACACTCAACCACAACAATTATTCTAGCATATACAAAATAATAGCAAACTTGATGAACCCTTACAAATAACTGAAACAAAAAATCCCAGCATTAATAATTATAAATAAAGAAAATTTCCAAAACCAGTTAAATGGCATAAATGACATAAGATTTATTTTATGAATATGGCTCTCAGAATATGGCCATCTAAATGGAACAGAATGCTCATCATGCACAAATTGAATACAAACAACATCAGCATATACCTCAGCATATATAGCAAAGTGTCAAACAAGCGACTACATGATATACTTTCGGCCAGACTGGAGATCACATAACAAAAAGGTAGTGTTTGACAAATTGAATTGCTCAAAATCTCCACAACCAGGAGGTTCAAAACAATCTGATCCACACAAAAGTAATAAACTGGCAGAACAAGAGACAATAGTATGTAATCCAATTAGTGCTCAAGTCTAAATCCTCTTATCACATCAATTTCAGTATTTACACTAATATCATCATTGAGTATTTCAAACGATCCAACAGAGCTAACCGATCCTCTTTGCAATATCTCGTCGGATCGTAGTAGTAGCGAGGATCAGGCATATGCAGTGTACAATGAGAATGTGATTCATGGGTATACAATGTACCCATGATCAAGCATTCGCACATATTGCGACAACTACGGTCACTCATATTGCAACAATGATATGCAGTGTACCCATCATCAAGCATTCGTATATATTGCAACAACTACTCAATCACACATCAAGTATGAATCTATATACCACACTGTCTGCCCATTTCAACACATTGTCTCACAATGTATACCTCGATCTAGGAGAAGAAGCCGGCGGGGGAGCAGAGGACCGGCGGCGGGGGAGGCGGCTCCGGGGGAGGAGGATCGGCGGGGGAGGCCGTGCCAGGGGAGGAGGATCGGCAGCGGCACGGGGGCACGTGTGGAGGAGAGCTGGCGGAGGAGCCCGTGCCGGGGGAGGAAGAGAAGCGGCCTCCGGCGGCGCGAGCAGCAGCGGCGTCCACCGGCGACGTGAGCAGTGGCAGCGGCTAGGGTTGGAACGGGTCCTCGGCGGTGGCGGCGACAGTAGAGAAGGGAGTTGAGAAGATAAGAAAAATGAGGAACGGGCCGGGCTGTCCGAGTATAAGTCCCCACTGTCACGCCAAATCTCATGACGTGACCATATGCCTTGTCACGCCATGAGGCCTGGCATGATAGGTGCCACGCAAGCTCCACGCTGGCACGGCGCATGGCCGAGGGCTTGCGTGGCACATTTGATCACGCCACCTCTTGTGGCGTGACAGTATTGTTTGGTTATGCCATGAGAGGTGGCGTGACCCAAGGGGTCAGAATTGGAAATAAAGTTTGTGAGGGATTAATTTTAAAATATTAATAAAAAAAGGATTAAATAATTAAAAAAATCGAGAGAGAGAGAGAGAGAGAGAGAGAAATACACTAACAACAAGCGGTCTGCACTAATTTGTAAAAAAAAAAAAACAAATGGCTCACAAAACCGTATCAAGAAGTATAACCCGACCCGTTAACTCCTCGCATGGCAAATAGATCGTGGCAGGTGGGGCTGGGCAGAGGCCACGATGCAACGACATGCATGCATGTTACAGGAGGGTAGTTAGATTAAAATCGAACAACACAAAAATCCGAGTACTCTGAACAAAACAAAGTACTCAATTATTGCCTAGACATCACCTTTTTTTAACCGCAAAATGTCTAGAGCTTTTTTATGGTACCCACCGATTAATAAACCATTTGTTCTTCTTAATCTAGTGGGCCAGATTAGTTAGAATTAGTTGTACTTCGCCGCCAAATATATGGAATTGTCATTCTCCTAGGGGTAAAATTGTAATTAAACTTGATTATTTTAGTAGGCACAAGAATTAATCTGACCGAGACAACGTAACAAACACTTACCAAATTGTTGGGTGTTGGTTACACATTAACGATGAAAATTTGAAACAATGCATCCATAGGTTATGGATAGATAGTCAGGCAGATTGGAGATGCAAGACTGAAGTTTTCCACAACGTATGCTATGATTTTAGAAACGAGGCGCGCGCATGATAGTGATGTTGTGATAGGGCAGGCCTCGTATGGGTTAGGGCCTAACAGCGGGCAGTCCAACCATTACGGATCTAATCATCTTCATTGGATGTAATAGTTTTGATCGTCGAGCAACAAACAAAGTCCATAATACCCTTAAGGCAGTATTTTCCGAGGGCGCCGCAGGAAAACTGTGTCAGAAAAAAAAAGAGTTCAAGTATATTCTCGCAAAAAAAAAGAGTTCAAAAATACATGTGGAACCAGCTGGAAAAGTAGGATAAAACAAGGAGACACTATCATATTTGATGTTTTATTTTGAGGGTCATTGGGTAATTTCTCAATTAGAGAAAAGAAGAAATGAAAAAAGAAAATTAAAAAAAGAGTGGGCCCACTCGTCCGTGAGAAGAAGTGAATGAGATAAGATTGGAGACTTAGTCTCCAGCCCTATCTCATCGAGCATGGTGGCTGGGGCAGCGCTAGAGGCGCGGGCGGCCCGTGCGCTTCGGGCGCTGGCCATTGGCTACCACTGCGCAGCTCCCCTCCTCCTTCTTCTTAAGGCAGCTCATTCTTCTCTTTTCTTCACCTGAAATCAGTGAGCAATTCCCTCTTTTTGCTATTCTTCTTCTTCCCCAATTTGGCTTCAGATTTTGGGGCTTTGAGAGTCGCTGCGCCACCGTGGTAGGACCCGGCGCCATCGGTGGTGAGGACCAGCTTCTCCTCGAGGAATTGTCATGTCTGATTTTGATGTCAATGTGGACTTCATTGTAATGTGGAATGATAATATTATGCGCTTGTAATAAACAGACGATAAAAAGATCATATCCTTTTTACATCACAGATGATAAAAAAAGATTAGCGATCCTATCTTAGCCTTCAAATATTCATAAGCCTTCTCATCGGCTTCCGTGGTGGCAGGATCAACGACTGTCAGATCAAACGCCTTCACCTGCGACCTTGCACGCTCGATTCGCGCTTGTAGCCGTTCGGACTCCGCAACCAAGCCCCATATAGCCCAGAGGCCATCAGCCCTGGTCTCCTCCGTCTCTGTCAGGTCGACCCACTCTCCTACAATTCGGATGTCATCCTCGACTCTCCGGGCCGCATCCTCGGTGCGGACCAAGTAGTTCGATAGGACGATCTCCACGATGAGGTTTACTCGCTGGATGCCGTAGACCCTCGCATTGGTCCGTCTAAGGAGGAGCTCTAGTCGACAGATGATGGCCACTATGGTCTTCGGTAGATCGGAGGGCCTACAACAGATGACATTGCGAACAGAAAGCTTGTCCGCAGCTTGGGCCAGGTTGCGACCAGAGAGGTGCGAGTAAAGAAGCACAATGTAAGCCAATACAGCTGGCACGAGAGGGGAAGCCATTTGGAGTTTGTGGAGAAAAGGGATCAAGGAGGTTGTGTGAAATCCATTGTAGAAGGGGATATCTATTTATAGAACAAGTACTAAAGCCAGAGCGGGAGACGAAGGGATATTTGGGAGCTGTAGCGATGTTGGAAAATGAAGAGACGAAGCCGTGCGATCGTGAGACGAAGAGACACACGCGGGAAAATGAAGAGACTTGTTGATTTGTTGGTAGGATGTGAGGTTATCACAGACGGTTCTATTAGAACCGTCTGTGATAAGGAATCATAGACGGTTCTATTTAGAAAACGTTTGTGATATGACTTTCTCACAGACGGTTCTGTTTACGAGCCGTCTGTGATAGGCTCCATATCATAAACGGTTCTGTTAAAGCACCGTCTGTGATATGGAAGCATCATAGACGGTTCGTAAACAGAACCGTCTGTGATTTCTTATCACAGACGGTTCTTTAATAGAACCGTCTGTGATAGCCTTTTTATATGGAGGGAACCACTAGGGTTTTGCTATTACTCGTCACTTCCTCTCTCGCGCCCCTTAGGCTCTCGTGCGCTCGTTCGCCTCCTCTAGGGCTCGCCCGTTCACCCCCCTTAATCCCCGGTCGACACCGCCGCCTACGACCTCGCCGCCGCCGCCCCCTCCAGCGGCCTCACTACTCCCGCACCCCTTAGGCTCTCGCACGCTCGTTCGACGCCGCCGTCCTCAACGCACGGCCTCCTCCGACTCCAGCCCGACGAGCGGCCACCTCCCTGCTCCGACTCCAGGCCGACGAGCGGCCGTCTCCTCCCTCCTCCGATGCAGCCCATCGCCTCCTCTTCCACTACACATTGCCATCCTCCTCTCCGGCCTGTCATCGGCTCCCTCCTCGCACCAGCTCCAACACCTCCTCCAGTACTCCCTTGCGCCTCCTCTGGTATACCACTCTACTCGCTCTATCCCGCTCCCTCCCTTGCTCTGTGATGGGTTCTATTGATGCTGTTTTTGTGATTTAATTTCACTAAGATAGTTAAATTGTAATCTGTTGACTGAAAGTTTAACTGCTACTCTGAGATAACTTGACATATGAGAAAGTTGTAGTTTGAGCTCAAGATCTATTTTGTAATTATCAAAATTGATTGGTGTAGAGATTTTGACAAAGGACTGAGATTGCAAAGACTATGTCTTATGCAATTAGTCAACTAAGAGCAATTGAGCAATCTTATTTGCTTAGCTTTATGCTGTTTTTAGTTGTTCTCATAATGAATATGTTGAGCATTAAACCTTTGCTTAGCATTTCTTCGCCGATCCTGACACACTTAAGTGTACCTTTGCTTCATGCCAATCTATGATTGGTGGGTTCTTTGATCTGCTTGGTGATGAATTGTCATAAAAAATGAAATTAAATGTGAATTGGTATATAGATTAAGCCTTGAGTTGTAGATTGTCTAGCTGATTCCTATCACTTTGAGCAATTTATTTCAACCTGTTATACCTGCTGTTCTTGTAGCTCTATCATTAAGTTCTTCTTACTGTTCTGTATCTTTTCAGTGCCTTCTTTTTGTTATCCGTGTATTTAGTTGATCTCTACTCCTGTGGTCCAGCATAGGTTAAGTTGAGTAAATTTGCTTGAATTAAGTCAGCGAGATGGCAGAGGCACCATCTTCGCCGCCGTCACCGACGTTGCAGATGGCAGAGGCACCGTCTTCGCCGCCGTCACTAACGCCGCAGATGACAGAGGCGCCGTCTTCGTCGCCTAATCTGTCGACGATAATGATACGGAAGCGAGATGGCAGAGGAGAATCGAAAATGCCTGTGGGTCGACTGCTCATCATGGAGGTTAGTGACTTTGGGGTCCCTCTGAGACCCAAGACATCAGCGGCGAGATTCCGGACCATCTGCGGGATACTTGTAAGGAAACGGGTCCCTATCACCACACCAAGGTGGAAGGATCTGACGAAAGAAGCGAGAGGGGCGCTGTGGACAGAACTTTCAAGCAAGTTCACTATCCCAGAAGCAGACATGGCACGCGTGGAACAGACGGCGATGCTCACGATCGATAAATCGTGGAGGACCTTCAAGAGCATTCTTGTCACAAAGTACGTGAACACGGGTCAGACGCCCTTCGCGAAGTATGGATTCTTGACGCGGGAAACATGGGGCGCCTTTGTGGCTATGAAGACGACAGTCGAATTTAAGGAGGAAAGTAAGGCGCACAAAGCTCTCCAGACACGAAACACTCACCCGCACAAACTCGGCACCGCTAGGTACGCGGGTAAATACGAGGAATGGGCGGCGGAGGAGGAGAACGCGTTTTCTGATGTCACAGACCCGCGTTCCCTAGCCTGGTTCAAAGCGAGGGCAAAAGTCTCGTCTTTGGGCAGCATCTCTTTCACAAACCCGGCAGGCCAGGAAGTGTCCGAACGTGTGGTAAATATGTCGAACTACCTAGTTGTTAATAATTATATAACTTCATAGTGTCTATAATAACATGATGACTTCTTGAAGTGTGAATTATCTGCCCAAACTTCCCAAGGCTCTTTCCAAGTAGACAGGGAGAAGGATATACTATCTACGGCCCTGAGAAACAAGGAGCACCCAGGTCGCACGCGAGGCCTTGGGGTTAACGTACCTTGGAGTCATAGATTCGTAGACGACTACTACACGTATAGGAGTAGGAAGAGATCCAAGGCCGAGCGTGAGGACCGGTTGGTACAAATGATTACTGAAAAATTTGAAGGAAGGCTAGCAGCATTGCGAGATCAAATGAATCAACTCTGAACCAATGCATAAGCCGCCCTGTTAATTTGGGAGCGATCTGCCGACATCGAGTAGCGTCGTGTCCACGCATAATTCTGAATATGACAACATCCAATTACCGATAGACGACATCAAGGTAATGTACATTTATGGAATGCACCAAAGATAGATCTATAGGACGCCTTAGCTAATTGCGTATCGTTTTGTAGGGGCCGACGCCCTGCAAGCTCCAAGTGAGGATGGATGGGTCCCTTTCTATTAAGGCTATGCGGGGGATGGTGTATCCATACCAGGAAGAGGCAGTGCAGCACGGTGCCCAACTGGCGCAGGGTTATGCCAGGGTTGAGGTGGATATGGTACATGGCAATTTCGTGGCCGTCCCGCTGAAGATTTGCCCGAACGAAGAAATCAGAACACTAGGGGATGCCGTGCACACTTTTATCCAGTGGCCCAAGAAGGACATCACCCTGGACCCAGCAGTGCTGCGATTTGGACATGACCATTCCTCTCCAACGAGACCCTCGATGACTCCACCTCATATTTCGCCTCAGAAGGCCACCTTGTCGGTTCCCGTGGAGAAGACGCCGAAGGAACAACAAAAGCATGCCGCCGTATCGGGTCCCGAGTCGTCTCGCAGGAATACACTGCCAATCCTTAAGGCCAAATTGAAATCGACGAACATTAAGGCGCCTCCCAAGTCCGGGAAGTACGGGAAGTCCAGGATATCCGGGAACTACATCATCGGAAAACCGTTGTGCTCGGCGTAGTATTAATCTTGTATTTGGATATGCTTGTCGCTTTGCATGCAGGTACTTGGAGAAGACCCAAAAGAAGGGTGCGATCTCGAATCACCGTCGAATCTGAGCATAAGCATTTCTTCAATGGGCGGGCAACCGTCGCGTGGGCTTCAACGACTTATATGACCTATTCAACCTCGTTGGCCTCGACGCCTCGCTTCTACGATGTTGGACACTGTAAGTGCATACAATCAAGTTCTACATTCACGTAATACCGATAAATATCACAACTCATTGCTTATGTATAGATACAGGATGAAAAATATCCGGGACTGGAAAGAACCGGTGGGTTTTCTTGACCCACATGTGGTATCGTTGCAAACCATCCAAACAGACTCGTCCTTCGTCGAGAAATACATAACGAAGTCATTGCTTCGTCAGAAGAACATAAAGTACATAGTGGCGCCCTACAACGAGGGGTAAGTGTCACTACTTGCTCTACAAATTTCATTTGTACTTTATACGCAACACGAACTTAGGTTTAATGACTATAGAGACAAACATGAGTAGGTACCACTGGATCCTCTTAGTCATTATACCAAAGAGAAACCATGTGATATACCTTGATTCCCTATTCCGCAGCAAGCACAATTTCAGCATTCTAAGAGGAGTACTTGAGAGGTATGCTCATTTCCTCCATACATAACTCTATTGTAGTCTTTATTCGTTTGAAATAGCCGATGATAACTTTTTGGAATCATGTAGGTCGTTGATCGATTATGTTGCCAACAAAGGAATATACGATGGAAAGAGCACCGAACTAACACACATGATGAATTTTCCGGTACGCACTACAACACGATAATCCTATATCATACTTCATAATAACGCGTCTCGAACTGACTATACCTATATATGTAATTCTATTTTTGCAGTGCCGCCAGCAAAAAGATGATGAGTTATATGCAATCTACGTTTGCTATCATATGCAGCTAATCCTTAGAGCTAGGAAGAAGGATCCTGAGGTTTGTCAATCTTGAAATAATTATTTCCTAATTATAAATTTAAATATATATAGCTTACTACTTTACTCTTGCTAGCGATAGGCCTTGGATATACAATTAGATGGACTCGTTGCGGAAGAGATCAAGGACATTCGAGGGAAGCTCTGCACCTTTATCCTATTAGATATCATTAAGGACACCGGAGAATTTCACTCCGTCGCCGACCCAGAGCATCACCCCGCCGACACCTCTCAACCACCTGCAAACAATTAACTCAATTGTAATCCAATTGTAACTATAGCGACAATACTTGAACAAATGCGATCTTTTGTAATTTATTTTGAGTAATGATTAGTTTGAGTTTGTCAATAATTGATTATCTGTAATGTATCTGTTTTTCTGCATGCTTGTTTTCAGAGGGCATGGCTAGCAATTCCTGAGGCTAGCTAAAAATCAGCAAAAATGTAGTTAGGATAATGAACTATCATAGACGGTTTTTCGGTTAAAACCGTCTATGTAGGCATAGTATCACAGACGGTTTCTAGATAGAACCGTCTGTGATACTATGCCTTCACAGATGGTTTTAACTGAAAAACCATCTGTGATAGTCCGTATCACAGACGAACAAATACAGACGGTTCGGAAACTGTCTGTGATGACGGTTCCGAACCGTCTGTGATGGCATGATCCGTAGTAGTGCTCCTTGCGCACCCCTGTTCCTCTCTTGCATCCTCTTCTCTGTTGAGTTTGTAGTGAGGGGCTTGGACTTGCACCGATTGGAGGTGGGAATCAACCGTCTTTGACTTGATCTTGTGTGGAAGAAGGGCTTCGGTTTTGGTGTTTGGTGCTCCGTGGGTGCATTCGGCCGATGCATCTTGATTGGCTCTGGTGCGGCATTCTCTGTACCTCAAATTTGTATACTGGTGTGTCTCGGTTTATGAATTGGCATTGTATCTCTGTCTACCTCATCCATTCTTCGCGGCACAGCGGGCGATTGGTTTTCTAACACAGCGCATTTCGCGTGCCTTGCTTGGTTCTACTCAATGGCTTTGAGTGCCATCTGCACCGTAAGTTTGATCTTTTTCAGTTTTGCATTACTTTGCTGAGTACGTCGTGCTAGTTGAATTACATTTGTGTTATTGTCTAGCACTGGGAGACTTTGCTTAGTGATGTTGTGGGCTCGTTTAATGCTCAATGATTAATTGATGTCAAATTGAGATTGAATGTGACAATTGAGTATAAATTGGTCTTGATCTAGGAGATTACTTGCTGTTTTCTATTGTCCGGTGCAATTGGTTCATTCGGTTATATGCTTTTCTGTCCAGTGTGATTCATTCAGTCACACTCTCTGTTTACTGTGATTTATTCGGTTTTGTCTTCAGTTGATCGTGATCCATTTTTTTGGTCACTGTTATACATTATTATCCAGTGATATCTTGAGAATTAGAGTTAATTGCTTGCTGTCCAGTGAAGTCATAATAGATGATTTGCATAAACATGACTGACTAGATTAGCAAGATTTTATTTTGAGCTTAAGACCTAATTTATCTCAAAGTGATTGTCATATTCAATTTGTGATTAAATTTTTGACAGTCGTGAGAGGCAAGATTGCATCTTGTACAACTTGATATCTTATAGCAATAAACAAATATTTAAATCGGAGCATTATGCCGATTTTGTAAGTTTTCGAGTCCTATCTTTTGAGCATACTATCCTGTTTATTTGACATAAATATATTACATGTTTATATATCATTCAGTGTTAGTCTAACTTGTATCTCAAGCTGGCCATTTCCATGAGGACAAACAAGTTAAAGAAACATTTGTCGAAAATCTACATTAGTCTACAAGAGCACATAACTGAAACCAAACAAATCCCTCTCCTGCATCCAGGGCAAAACCGAGTTGCTCTCAGTGAAGAACATAGGTAAGAAGAAGGGCTAGAGCCATCAGGAAGTAGCCAATCCCCTGGTCGATCGCCTTGCCGTCCCGTCCGCCGCTCCTCCGAGGGCGGCGCGCGTCGGCCGCCCGCGCGGCCTCCACCACCTCCCGGCGCTCCGCCGGCGAGAGAACGGTCGAGAACATGAACAAGAACAGCACCAATGCGCTCACTCTAGTAGGAGCCATGCGGACAGTAGAGATGTATGTATCCTCCCAAAACAAAACTTGAAGTGAAGGGGAAGAGGTTGGAGATAATGGAATTGGATTGATTTGCACTCTTTGTTGGTAACTTGGTATGGTTCATGTCACTGATCTTGGTGTGCTTATATACGTTATGCAGAAACCCAAGCTTGTGCAGCATTATTTAGTTAATTCATGGTGTGCCCATGGCAGGCTCTCCTGCACGAACGTCTGCTCGTTTTGGTGATGGGAGAAGAACGTGTCATTTGTGTCGGATGGTGCCGTCACTCTCTGAGCGAGTCTTCTCGGCATAAAGAAGTGTAGGACTGGTCAGGCATTCCAGACAAAAATTTATTCAGAAAATTGGTCGCCGTGATGTGAACGGGTATGGTAACTTGATAAGCGACTTCAGTTCAGGTGGAGCAGCATGCTGGTCACTCGCAGTTGATGATCTTGGCCTTTGATTTGCCCGATCCGACCGCTATTAAATGTCACAATGGCATGGTACTAGATGTCATGTTAGACCCTGAACTATATATATCTATATCAATGCGCGCTGTTGCTTCCCCTTGGTATGTTGTGCTGTTAAAAGCTACATAGGATGGATGGCAATGGTACGTTGTACCCTACGATAACTATTACATGTACACAGGGGTGTCAACGGATTGAATATGAATCGAACAATGGTCTTCCCATGTCTCTATTCGTATTTTTTAAATGAATACGAATATAAATTTAAATATGTTCAAATACGAATTGAATATTATAAGGAATACTAATCAAGTACGTATTCAATTGGGTCGGATCCGAATATCCTACAATATAATAAGTTTAACAAAAAGAGTTTGTTGACAACGGTTTTATAGTACTATTTGTGCTCCTTTTTCTCTAGTTTTAGGACATAATCATTTATCTGCCAAAATAAACGTACCGAATTCAGCTAAAGAGAGCATGCAGAGAGCTTCATTTTTTGTGTGTGTGTGTTGGGGGGGCAATCGAAATGTATGTATAATACGCCTAATTTGGAGGGTCGGATGCAAAAGATATGCTAGTACGTTTGCCGAATCTGGATATTATCTGTATTTATATTTGATTCGGCACCTATTTAGCATACCATACCATATTCGTATTCGTTTTACAATACGAGTCCATTTCCGCTTATCACATTCACTACCATCCGAATACAGATGCCAGATTAAATGGATTATCCGAATTTGTTTGACACCCATACCGAAAGTAATTTTTTTAATTATATATCCAAATGTTACACAAAAGATGCTATGATGTTCAGCAGTAAATAGACTAGTACATGAACAAAGGAAAAATGTCAGCCTGGGTTCGTCAAAGGCTCTACATTTCTGTTGGACCAATACTGATGGGTCGAAAGTTAACTTTCGTGGGCCGGACCGGGCCGTACTGGGCTGGGCTAAGTAATTGTTCTTTTCCTCTCAAGGAGAAAAAAAAGAGGAAACAGTAATTGTTCTTAGCTCCCCGCTTGGCAAAGGCCAAGCTTGATACTATGGAAGCCTGTCAGAATGACAGATTGATGCTCGTGTTAGTGCAAAACCCAAGCCTGGTTTGCCCTAACAACGAAAAGGATCTTTAAAAAGTGGATAATGCTACACACAGGAGCTCCTGTGGCCTGATCTGGTACCTCATTCCAGAAACTTGCCTTTTGACCGTCCCTGACTATCTTTTCTACAGTGTCTTAGCTTAACAACTCCAGCCATTTGGCTTATGCTTCCCCTGGGCAAAAAATATCTCTCCCAAGTACTTCTGTAATTCATATTATGGATAATAATGGCATCATATGATTCTTGAGTATACCCCTTAATATTCGTAAAGGAGAAGCTAGAAGTCGTAAGTTCTTTTACGACCACCCTATAGTCGTAAGTCCTCCTATGATTACCCTATAGTCGTAAGTTCTCCTACGACTATGCCATGATTGTAAATTTACTACGATCAGTCTGTGGTCGTAAGCTCTTCTACGACCACCACCTGGTCGTAAGTTCTTCTACGACCAGTTCGTAGTCGATAGGGCCTACAGACATGTAGGCCTAGTCGACCAAGGAATCTTCTACACCATATTTAAGGATATGGGGCAGTAAGCGACGATGTTATTCTCTGGAATAATAGCATGATTTAACTCCCTGTTATGGTAATAACAGCTTGGCAGCGTGGGAACGTTAGTACTCCCACAATAACCTCCAGCAACGGCTCCACGATTTTATGCATTAAGACGGCCTTTAGACTGGAGATACAGCGGCACACTTCGAGGACAGTATAAAAGACAGAATCATTAGGGCAATGGGAAGGGGGAATCAGGAGTACAAGGCGCATCATTCTAGCCTTTCTCTTGATATTGTAATTCAGCATAATCAATACATACACACAAGAGTAGGGTTGTTATTCTCCCTGTGAGAAGGCCCGAACCTGTATGAAAATCCTCGTGTGTCCCTCTCTGCGTGATTTTGAGCCTAGGGGAACCCCCGAATCAAACAATCTTTATGTAAGTTCGGTTTTAAAATACCAACAGTGATGATGATGAGCATGTGAAACAAATCCTAGTCCAGGTTTCTTCTTTTCTAGGTGACCATGTCTCATGAAAGCTCTAGGTTAATGAGATGAAATTCTAGCAATATTTCTCCTAGCATTTTTCAACCTACGCCAACGGAACTCAAGCAAATGCACATCCTTCTTGCAATAGGTGCAATGATACTTGGTACCACTGGGAGAAGCACCTTTAGCTCAAATATAGTATCACATCTAGTAGAGAGAATCATAGGATGGATGTACCTCGTCGATGCCATCATTGTTGACGGAGTCAGCCATGAAGCACATGCCGGTGAAGTCTTTTGCCTTCCCTTTTTTCTTGTCTTGAGGGAGCTCCTCTTCCTTGTCCTCCTCACTCCCGAAGTCCACATCGCTCATGGAATGCTCTCCAAAAGTGGCAAGGACTTAGTGAGCGGCCTTCATGAGCTTGGCAGCATCAAACCTGGACTTGTTCTCTTGAGGCTTCCTCCAAGCTACCTTCTTCTCCTTGTGGTTGTCCTTCCCTTTTAGCTTGGGGCAGTTCGCCCGGATATGGTAGAGCTCTCCACACTCATATCTTGTCACAGGGCCACCTCTCTTCTTGTTTATCACATTGTTATAGGCCCGTGTAAATTTTTTGGCTAGAAGGGCTAACTCAGCCTCAGGAATACTCTCAAGTTCCTCTTCATGGATTGCAGATAAACAAGCAAGAGAAAATACAGAGGAAGACTTAGAAGAATCATCAGAAGTTCTTTTAAGAGAGTCAGCCACCAAAGCCATGTTCTCCTTCTTAGGATAACTAACTCTCTTGATCTCATAAGTCTTGAGCTTACCATAGAGCAGCTCCAAAGAGAGATTAGAGAGATTGACATTCTCCTCAATGGCAGTAGCCTTCATCTCCCACTCCCTTGTGCTGATTGCAGCCAAGAGGTGGGTGGCATTCTCAGATTGAGAATACTCGATGCTACTGCTCTCAACTGATTAATCACCTTGTTAAAGCGAGTGAATACATTATCGATGCTCTCGCCAGGACGCATCTCAAACTTGTTGTATTCTCGCTTAAAGATTGTTTGGTGTACTTGCTTAAATTGGGACGAACCCTCGTTGTAGGTTTTGAGGGTGCGCCAAATGTCGTGTGTGGTCTCAAGATTACAAATCCTGTCTACCAAGCTCAGCATATAGGAGATTTTTTGTCTTATGGTAGTTAGCCAAGAGGGCTGCTGAAACCGGCGTAGCAACCTCAGGCAAAATGAGCGGGGCTCGAACAACCTCCCATTTGGCTTCACCTTCACTCTGAAGGAAGACACGCATGCGATTCTTCCCATAGGCATAGTCGAGCCCATCGAAGATATGCGGCTTGGTGGAGTACTTCTCCATCGCCAAGTTCAGTGATCGGTTAAGATCAAGATTGAACTAACTAGGCTCTGATGCCACTTGTTGGATCGAAACGGTGCTATCTATTTTTTGCTTTGATTGGATTCAACATGATTTTGACACCAATAGCTATGAGAGCTACGAAGATCAATATATAAGCATAGCGGAAGACTTGTATTGAATCCAATTCAAACCCCCAAGCGCAACAACCAAAAACACAAAAACGCGTTGATGAATAGTAAATATTCACAGTACTGACGAAAATCGGAACTACCGGCATGCACAGTGCGGTGCTACCAGATGAACAGTAAAATCAGACGATGAATAGGAAAATTAGCCTGAAAACGAAATAAAAAATTGGCATAACTTTTGATCCACAACTCCAAACTTCATGAAACTTGAAACATACCCTCTCTAGGATGTCAGGAACCTATTCCAACCAAGGATCATGAAGATCATTGCCAAAGTTCTAACATTTTTCCGTTTGAGTGAAGGATGCTTTAAAACCGAGCCAAAATCAAACTTTGATCTAAAAGCATACTCGTGGGTAAAGGGTGATCAAAATGATCTTAGATGTATTTCCACATATCACAGTAAGCAAGATCGCCACAAAAAATCAAAGGAAAACCAAGAAATCATCAAAAACCCAAAATCACCAAAAGAGAGAGCAAGAACAAAGAGAGAGTCATCATGAAGAATCTTGCTTTGATTGATTGGAGATTGAAGTTGGTTTATAGCCACTCCATGGAGGACAAAGACTCAACCCTTGAGCACACAATCAATCCAACTCTCTAGAACCCTAACCTCTCTGCTTTTCTCTCCTAACCCTAAAACACAAAACTAGGGTTTTAGTTATGAGGATTGGGAGGTGCACAACCAGCACCCTCCCCTATTTATAGTGGAGGCAAGGTTAAGAGAGTAAACCCTAATGGGCATCCGTTAAGCTCACACACAAATGGGTTTCACTTACGCACGTATTTTAAAGCGTCGTCTTCATCTTCTTTTGACCTAAACCACTTCTCCTTGCGCAATCTTGCGTCATTGATTAGCAAAAGGTCATCAAGGCGGTATTTAGGTGAAGTTACCAAAATACCCCTTCTCGATCCTTCTCCGAACACCGAGTCTAATCTTCGTGAAGCAATCCCATGCTTCACCACGTGTAGGTTGATCAACGGCTCTCTTCATGTCGGCAAGTCTCTCCCATTCGGCTCCCACTGAAACCACCATGGCACTTGCACCGACCCCGTGCCGCTTGATGTAACCTGTCATACCGAACTTCCCGTTCGATCATCCTTATCTATTTTTTGGCTTGAATATACTGACTTCACCTGGCATCATCGATCGTTCTGAACCTCAGCTCTCCAAGCCTAGTCCCGACCATCCTCGCCGTTGACCGTCAATGACCTCCAAGCCTCCTGCACAATAATAAACCAAGAAATCGATTCCGGGAACAAGTTCTTCGCAACTTGACCCACGTTAGTCAAAACATACATCATGCAACACATATGCACTGAAACCCATGAACTTAACCTAACGAATAACCATTTCCATCAAGTTGGCCAACACTTTCGAATGAATCACCATCTTGCCATGTAAGCATCGGTACTACCGCCTTTGCGTAGTATCTTGCTCCATAATTCTTGTAATACCGATTACCAAGGGAGAAGAAACTCCAAAACACATACACTCTAGAAAAATCGTACCGCTAAGTAACATCCGGTATTACCACGCTATGGTAGTACCGCCTCTCAATTGCGGTCATACCGCACTATGGTAGTACTACCATATAACTTGCGGTCATACTGATATCCCTGAACTTTGCCGAAAACACATGTTTTGATAAACCTTCAACACCATTGCCAATTATTTTATCATCCTAAGATCGTGAGCATATCCCCATGATATCCACACAACGTGACTGTCATATTCAATTTGTGATTAATTTTTTGACACGAGTGTCGTCAGGGGTAAGATTGCATCTTGTGCAACTTGACATCTTATAGCAATAAACAAACATTTAAATATGAGTATTATGCTGATTTTGTATGTTTTCGAGTCCTATCTTTTGAGTATACTATCCTGTTTATTTGACATGAATATATTACGTGTTTATATATTATTTATGTCATTTATATTATGCTGAAAATATGCTTTAATTATCATAATTGATGCTGGAATTATTTATGAATATCTGCTAAACCGCGAATTTTCCAACATTTGGCGCTCTCAAATTTAGCACAGATTCTCGATTGCATATTGATAGGATATTTTTCTCTGATAAATGATCCAAATATGACCAATTAAAAAAGGATAACGCTGTTGCAGAGCGTAAAATGTCAAAAGCATCTCTCAGAGAAGAACGGAGAGGGTTACTTTGTACATCTTGTGGTACATCATCATATCATTCAGTGTTAGTCTAACTTCCGGTTCAGTATTAATGAATAAGAATAAGTCTAACTTGTATCTCTAGCTGGCCATTTCCATGAGGACACTGTTGTGCATAAAATGAATCATCTGATAAAAAAATATAGTACAAACAAGTTAAAGAAACATTTGTCGAAAATCTACATTAGTCTACAAGAGCACATAACTGAAACCAAACAAATCCCTCTCCTGCATCCAGGGCAAAACCGAGTTGTTGTTCTCAGTGAAGAACATAGGTAAGAACAAGGGCTAGAGCCATCAGGAAGTAGCCAATCCCCTGGTCGATCGCCTTGCCGTCCCGTCGGCCGCTCCTCCGAGGGCGGCGCGCGTCGGACGCCCGCGCGGCCTCCACCACCTCCCGGCGCTCCGCCGGCGAGAGAACGGTCGAGAACATGAACAAGAACAGCACCAATGCGCTCACTCTAGTAGGAGCCATGCGGACAGTAGAGATGTATGTATCCTCCCAAAACTTGAAGGGGAAGAGGTTGGAGATAATGGAATTGGATTGATTTGTACTCTTTGTTGGTAACTTGGTATGGTTCATGTCACTGATCTTGGTGTGCTTATATACGTTATGCAGAAACTAAGCATGTGCAGCATTATTTAGTTAATTCATGGTGTGCCCATGGCAGGCTCTCCTGCACGTACGTCTGCTCGTTTTGGTGATGGGAGAAGAGAAGAACGTGTCAATTGTGTCGGATGGTGCCGTCACTCTCTGAGTGAGTCTTCTCGGGATAAAGAAGTGTAGGACTGGTCAGGCATTCCAGACAAAAAATTTATTCAGAAAATTGGTCGCCGTGATGTGAACGGGTATGGTAACTTGATAAGCGACTTCAGTTCAGGTGGAGCAGCATGCTGGTCACTCGCAGTTGATGATCTTGGCGTTTGATTTGCCCGATCCGACCGCTATTAAATGCCACAATGGCATGGTACTAGATGTCATGTTAGACCCTGAACTATATATATCTATATCAATGCGCGCTGTTGCTTCCCCTTGGTATGTTGTGCTGTTAAAAGCTATATAGGATGCATGGCAATGGTACGTTGTACCGTACGATAACTATTACATGTACACAGGGGTGTCAACGGATGGAATATGAATCGAACAGTGGTCTTCCTATGTCTCTATTCGTATTTTTTAAATGAATACGAATATAAATTTAAATATGTTCAAATACGAATTGAATATTGTAAGGAATACTAATCGAGTACGCATTCAATTGGGTCGGATCCGAATATCCTACCACATAATAAGTTTAACAAAAAGAGTTTGTTGACACCGGTTTTATAGTACTATTTGTGCTCCTTTTTCTCTAGTTTTAGGACCTAATCATTTATCTGCCAAAAAATCTGGATATTATCCGTATTTATATTTGATTCGGCACCTATTTAGCATACCATATTCATATTCGTTTTACAATATGAGTCCATTTCCGCTTATCACATTCGCTACCATCCGAATATGGATACCAGATTAAATGGATTATCCGAATTTGTTTGACACCCATACCGAAAGTAATTTTTTAATTATATATCCAAATGTTACACAAAAGATGCTATGATGTTCAGCAGTAAATAGACTAGTACATGAACAAAGGAAAAATGTCAGCCTGATGGGTCGAAAGTTAGTAATTGTTCTTTTCCTCTCAAGGCGAAAAAAAAGAGGAAACAGTAATTGTTCTTAGCTCCCCGCTTGGCAAAGGCCAAGCTTGATACTATGGAAGCCTGTCAGAATGACAGATTGGTGCTCGTGTTTGTGCAAAACCCAAGGCTGGTTTGCCCTAACAATGAATAGGATCTTTAAAAAGTGGATAATGCTACACACAGAAGCTCCTGAGGCCTGATCTGGTACCTCATTCCAGAAACTTGCCTTTTGACCGTCCCTGACTATCTTTTCTACAGTGTCTTAGCTTAGAAACTCCAGCCATTTGGCTTATGCTTCCCCTGGGCAAAAAATATCTCTCCCAAGTACTTTTTTTACAAATTCTTGCTATAGTGCCGTTCTAACATTGTCAAACAGAAATCCAACATTTATCTGTTTTGTCAACCAACAACTCCCAATCTGACAAATACTTGATTGCCATATCTTCAGCCTTACTGTTTCTCTATCTAGATCCAGAGCTGCATGATTGAACAAGCAAGGACAAAAAATTTACTCAACATATTAGCACTCACAATCACAGCTAGGAATATGTCTTTCGATTAAATTCCATCTTTTGTTCGTGGTTTCATCCTTAGTTCCTTTATTTTGGCAAGTGTTGATACGATCTATGCGCGTACAATGATAACCGCAAGCTCAAGGATCAGTTGTAGTTTTTCACCTGAGTATCTAGGGTTATCGATCTGTAGCGTCCCGTTTTCGGACGGCGCATAGTATCTTCCATTCCGTTTTCGTTCTTCGCCGTAATTCAAAGTATCAAACTAATTGCGAAAACTTCCTTTATTTTCTCTCCGGTTTGTGTTTCAAATGTAATGTCCTTAACATTTGAAATTCAAATACCGGGTTGGAGTTTCCCCTCTCCTTTGTTTTCTTGGGCCATTTCGAGTTGGGCCTCCTTCTTCTTTCTTCGGCTCAGCCCATTTTCTTCTTTGGGTCGGCCCGCTTTTCCTTTCTTGGCCTGCTTGGCCCACCTTCCCGGCCCCTTTCCCCTTTTGGCCTGGCCCGGTCGCCATCCCCTTGGCCCAGCCACTCCTGGTCTGCCTTGGCCCGGCCGCTCCTCACTTGTCTTCTTTCCTGGCCAGCAGCCGAGGCCGCCTGCTCCTTCTGCTGCCTCCCATGAGCACCATGCCTCTGACGTTGCCGCCAGCCCCGCGTGCCCCTGCTGCCACCAAAGAATTTGGCGCACCACCCTGCCTTGTCTTCTCAGCGCGTCCGCGCCACACATGCCCAGGCCGTCTTCTTCCCATGGTCAAGCCGTGGCAGTGCCTTCCTCTCTCTCCTGTGAGGCACCGCCTGCTCCCTCTACCACCCATGCCTTGTCGCCTTCACGCAGCCGCGTCAGCCAGCTCTGCCCGCAAGAGCCTGTGCCTCACGTGGTCGTCCCATCCCCAGCTGCTCCCGCCTATTCTGAGCTTTCCAGTCCTTGCCCTCGTCGACCTGACGTCGGTGCCGACTCGTCCTCACCTCTGCGCGCACCAGCAAGCTCGTGCGATAGCAGGGCCGCTCCCGGTCGCTCCCGCCTCATCTTGTCACCCACTGTAGCACCCGGTCGTCCCCCTCGGCGCCCTTCTCCTTGCCTCGTCGCATCAAGCGCCCGTGCCCGTGACGCCATGGTCATCCTCACCGGCCTGCGCTGCTCACGTCAGCCCGCCCCTTCTTGGCCCCCAAAGTCGCCGCCTCCGTCGCTGTGACATCAGCTCGCTCTTGCCAACCCTGGTGACACCTCGGTGACACGCCCTCTGCACCTCTGCCGCCGCTACCATCGGCCGCCCAGGAGCACCGCCACCACCTGGCGCGCGCAAGTCACTGCTCGCATCAGCAAGACCATGTCAAGTCACCGTCTCAGCCTCAGCTACTCACCCCCGCGCCATGTTGCTCGTCCTCGCGCCGTGCGCACACCAGAGCCCCAAGCCAACTGCTCGTCCTTGCTGATCTGGCGCCCATCCCGCAGGATCGCTGCTCCCGCCGACACCCCATGTGCCATCCTCGCTTTCCGTCTTGAGGCCGGTCCAGCTGTCTTGTACAGCTTGCTTCTGCCGCGCTTCAGCGTCGGCAACGACTCAACGTCTGCTCCTCTCACCTGTCACCTCCAGCGCAGCCGCCCATGCCGCGATCAAGATGGAACTCCGCGACGCCAACGGCTCTCGTCCCTCTGTTGGCATCCCATGCTTCCATGGCCTATAAATTCCCCCTATGCACCTTGCTCCCTTCACGTCGCCCGAGCTCCGGGTAAGCCACAAGCAGAAACACAGCCTTGGCCTCCCTGTCTTAGCCACCGACCGCTCCTCGCCACTCGGGTGAGCCTCGCCTCCGCGACCAGCGTCACCATGTGCCCCGCAACCCAAGGATCCCATCCCCCTCCTCCCTGCTCCTTCCCCATCGCCGAATCGAGCCCTCGCCGTTGCCCCTCTTCCTTTGCCCCAGGCCGCCGGACCACCTGAGCTGCTCCCGAGCCGACTTGACCCCACCGCCAGCTTCCCCGAGCTCCCGTGCCGCCCATGCGCGCGCCCCTTTCCCCTCCGTGCCACCGCGCCATCGCCGCCGCCATGCACCTCCAAACCAGTGCGCCCGCCGCCGCTGCGCCCGCCTCTCCCCAAAGCTGCCAGTGGGTTCGCCGCCTTCGTGGGACCCCCTCTCGCCACTCCATCGGCCTCCGCACGTTGCCACACACCGGCGTCGGCAAGGTCCTAAGCCGGCCGAGCGCCATCCTTTGCTCTTTCGCTGTGAACCATAGAGCAAAATCGATTTGGGGATCGTCTGATTTAATTGGCCCTGGCGATTGCCTTCACCCTCCCTCTTTGATCGCCACGCTGCCCACCATGAGTTGGATTCGCGACACCTGCCCGTGTCAGACCGGCTTGACTCGGTCCACCCCTGCTTCCACGCACCTGTGAGACTGCACCGTGGACCCGTTGTCTGCTTTCTCTCTCTCCCTCTTTTTCTTGTTTTTCCTTTAAGGTTTAATTCAAAGGAGAAACTTCAAAAATTATGAAATAAGTTTCTAAAAATTTGTTAATTCAAGATGTTGCTAATGGCATAGGTCTTGTTCAATTTGGAGTTCATTTATTATTCATTATTATTTATTTGCTCTCTTTGCTTGTTTGTGCCTTTTTCCGGTACGATCGTCCGATTAGGATTCTGAGACGCAGTGGATCTCCACTTCGATCAAGCACAAAATTATCAAGATTCCCTTACCTTTAATCCGAGGCGAGTCAATGCTTTGATCATTTTGAGCCTACATTTTATGCAAATTATATTTGTTTAAATTAACAAATGTTGCATGCTTTAATTCTTTAATCAAATGTATGTTAAAGCTTAAGGTAGTTAAACACCTACTTGTTGATTAATTAATTAATATGCCATCCTTGATAACTTGAATCATTATTCCTTTGTCACCCTAGTAATTATATGGTAATACTAGCTATAGGGTGTACTTAAGCGACATACTAGCCGTACTTAAGTACCGGGGTATTAAATACCCCAAATCATCATTTCTTCAAACATAAAGTATTTTGGGTAGTCATTGGTGGTCCATTGACTAAAAGGTGTGAAAATAATTTGGTTTGCTCCTCTAAAACCCTAATTGCTAGTTCTATCTGGGCGGATGGTGAGGCGGTGGGTGCTCGGGGAGCACAAGGATGGTTGGTTTGTGGAATGAACCGCCCAGATAACCCTAAAGACTTAATCTTGTCACGACCTCCCATGTTAAACAAGTACAACCACAAGTCTGCAAAGTGCAACTTGGCTTAGTAAAGTTATTGAACCCTGAAAGTCATCTCATTGGAGGGGATCGAAGATGTACAAGTGGCGGAGATACTCCGGTTTGAAAGGGACACCAAAATGTGAAGTTACCAGCTGCGCTAGTCGTTGTGGTCTGGGCCAGCTCCGCTAGTCGTTGTGGTGAACATCCCGTACAACATATGGGCGTAACCCCGTATGGGTGAAATGATGAAGGGCGAGATATCTAGAAAGGTTCTTGTGATTTGCCGCCCAACTACATGACTACGGAATCATGTGGGGTAACGGGTATGACTATCTCTTGTGGGTAAAGTGTACAACCTCTGTAGAGTCTAAACTGTTTAAACAGCCACGCCTACGGTCAAAGGCAGACATGAGGATCATAACTTGAGTTAGTTCTATTTCAAAACTTTGTGGGTGGTATGAAAATGGTGGAAGGGCTCACCTAGCCCTGTGTTGGATTTTCCTGAGTCTTCGAGCTCAGTGGGTGTGGTCATTGGAGGCATCTCCAATTGGAAAGATGCATAGGTATATTTTCCACCGGATGGAACCTCTACTAAAATAATTATTGCACATTACTCTCTTTATTAAAATGCAATTTGTTAAAATGCTAAGTCATAGGATTTGTAATTATGATATTTGAAAAGCTTGCTTTCGCAAATAAAAGAACCGAGCCAACCTTGTTTAACCTTGCTTGTATACTATTGCATTGTGTGTTGGCTCGTGAGCACAGTAGTAGTGCTCATTCTCTCTCCTCTCCCCAAACCCTTCAGATAACGAAGACAAAGGGGACTACGCTTTCTACGAAGACCTAGAAGATGTTGGACAAGGATATGACGAGGAGTAGTATAGTTCTGCAGTGTAGGTCTCGCCCAGTCTAAGTAGACTCATTGGTACTTGCGTACAACTGATATTATCCAGCTCTTGGTTAATATTCGTCGTACACGGGTCACCCCAGTCGCTTGCCTGTGTGAGATGAGCCCTACCTCCCCTTTTGCTTCCGCTATAGATATCATTATCTTTCTGTAATGTAATCAAGTTGGCCTTGTGCGGCCCCTTTTGTAAAACTCGACCTGATGAGGTCTATGTTACTTTGTGCTATATTATATTTGTGTTAATTCACGACTTGTATGTTTGATTCAGCAATGTGCCTGTGAGTGCTATCTACTGATCTAGGGAATAGCACATTGTTTTCACAGAGGATTTGGATTCTCAGAATCCGGGTCCGACAGAGCTGGTATCAGAGCATATGACTGTAGGAGCCTTAGCTAGACTGGTCGAGCCTAAGGACTTGAGTCTTATTTTCAAAAATTAAGAAAATCTTTGTTAAAATATAGCGTATTCCTTGCTCCTTCTCATCACTCTTAGTTCTTTACTTACCTTGACTTCACTTGAGTTTTTACTCAGTTCTGACCCCCTCTCTTGTTTCAAAATCTGTAGATAACCAGTGCTTCATCCGATGCCCGATGGGACTTTTTCTCTCATGGAGAAGACTTCAGAGAATTTGTGGATATCCTCCGCCAGCTCGTGCAGTACCTGGGCTACCGTCGCCAGCCTATCTTCAGGGGCCGAAAGACTCAGATCTTGACCCTTGAATCTTGGTCTATGGAGGTGTACCTCCATCCGAGGGAAGGTGAGTCCATCACCCACACCTTTAGAACCGAATGCCCTAGGAGCCACTGCTCAGATGCAGTTCAGGACGTAGCTCGTTTCACCTCAGCTCGCCTGTGCTAGATGCACGAGAACGGCCTGCTGGGACCTCCATTCCGCTTCTATCTGACCCTTCAGGAAGGATTGCGCTACCCCGGGATCTTTGATATCAGAGTAGACGGACCCCGTCTGACTCACCAAGTACAGTTCACTCAAGCCGTGACAGCTTCCCTGACCAATGTCGTGTACGATATTGGACAACTTCGAATGCGTCTCGCCAAAAGTTGCAACCTCTCCAACACCTTCCGCAACCGGCTGCTCAGATTGGATGCAGCCCTCTCTAAGGTGAAGCAAGAAAGAGATGCCGCCATCGCAGAGATAGCACGGGTCACGGCAGCCTCTGCGATCTCTACCCCAGCTCCAGCTGCGCTTGTCGTCATCTCTAGCAACCCGGCACCAGCTCCACGGCTTCGACTCGAAGGACCTGCATCAGGACGACTGCGCGCAAGAGCGTGTGACGCCCCAGTCCGCCGCCCATCATCAACCTTGAAGAGTCCGGCCATGGACTCAGTCTCAGCCGTTCCCGCTCTTGTTCTCACTCGCCGAGTTTTGGCCAAAGCCATTCTCGCTCCCGCTCCCTATGCAACTGCACCGTTTGTGGTAGCCTGTACCCCGTTAGAGTAGTCAGAATTAGTCTAGATTAGCCAGCAGTGCTTGCTAGGCAATCCTTTGTTGCAAGCACTTTCCGTTTCCTTCTTTTGTAGACGTTGTGTTTGTATCTTGTGTCGTGGCTTAGCATCACCTATATGCTGTGCTTTAGGAGTCATGTAACACCTAACTCCCTTAATATAATGCAGCCATTCTAGGCTTTGTATTGCATTTGATTCTTCCTCCTCGTTGGTTTAAAGTTCTTTTGTGTGTGCTCTAGAGGGCCAGTAAATCCTCATATAACTCCTCTAGTTCTAAGCTGAGTCGTTCCCTCCGATGGAACCAAAGAGAGCAGCAGTCCATGTCTTCCTCCCTTGTTCTCTCTCGTCTAGCATGCTTTTCCCTCTCACCTATCGTGCTTTCTTCCTCTCATCTATGAACCTGTGAAGAGTCGTTAAAGATTGTTCAAAGGGGTAAATCGCATGGAAGCTACTCTTGTTGGAAATTAACTATCATGTTGGATGCCAAGCTAGATAGTTTTGAGAAATCACCGATAGGACTGATTTTGAGAATTGAAAATCTTAAGATTTGCCGATGTTGTAAGAAGTTCTTGTGAACACGGATTATGAATGATTTAAAAGATAGCAGACTGGTTGATTATATAGATTATGGAGAAATAAGATGATCACGGAGGAAAATTTTGTTTGATCATGAAGAATATAGGAATCTGAATTACCAATTTGATTATTAGGAGAAATTGGATTTTCATCGAATCTTAAGTTGATTATGATGTTAGTTGGAAAACTTGGAATTAAGATATGTGTGCAGTAAAGGTAGAAAGTGGATTGCGAAGAAGATTGGATTTCCATATTGATTCATGATATTAATTTTGGAAGCGTTAGTTGAATCTTGATTGGATGATAGAAATATAATGGTAAAAATTGAATCAAAGAAATGTTTTACGATTGGATTTTGATTAAAGGATTACATGATTGTTAAAAATTGGATTATGGGATTACCAATTCAGGATGTTGATTTTGGTAAAGTGGATTGAATCAAAAAGTATGAAATTAATTGGTTATATTGGTAACATTGGATTCAATTGGATATGATTGAATAGCGAAGTTAGGATTTAAAATAAATTTTGGTTAGATTATAGAGATATGTCATGATCAGATTATAGAAGTATATAATTGCGAGATATTGAATTATACAAACATACGATTGTTGGATTATGGGATTGAATGATTGACGGAAGTTGAATCATAAGAATAAGCTATTGTCGAAAGATTGGATTGTAGAAATTAGATCATTGCTGAGAGTTGGATATTAGAATATATGATTGAAGGATGTCTTACTAATATTGGAGATGGACTAAATAATTATTGGATAAATAATGATAAAATGATTTGGCAGATTAAATTTGAATTTATGGATTACAAGCAGTCTTTTGGAAGGTTCCAAAATAAACATATTGGATTTGTATAAAGACATTCTGGAGGATTGCAATTGATAAATATGCTTGAGGAATTAAGGTGAATGATGTCATGAATTTAATCAAAAAATTTTTTGGAGGAAGCAATTGCGCGATTATTATCTTGGAGAATTTTGTTCCAAAAAGGGATAGAACGAGATTTAGCATGATCTGGAGTTTATCGGATTGGAAGATGCGATTATTACTACTAGATTTGTGGATTAATGAATTGAAGAAATCATGAAATCAAGTGGTGAATCTGTTGGATTAATTAAACTTATGCCTAAGGAAGATTTGGGAATTATGTCATTATATCCATGGAATGTAAGATTAATTAAATGACTGGACGTACTTTTAATTGGGAGACTTTATGCTATGCTGGATTGGTGGATCCCAATAATAGCGAAACTTGGATCCAACAATTTGGAAGACAAAATTGATAGCTTTTTAGCTTGATGCGCTGGTACATGGTTGTGAACTAGCAGTTAGCATCAGTTTAACAAGTTGAAGCTACCACTGGAGCTATCCAAATTCAATTCCAACTACCGCTCCAGTGCGCAACCGGATAGCTCATCCTTGTTGTTTCAACCATGGAAAAAGACGATATTTTTCCAACAAGTGCCCTCAACAAGTCACCCCGAAGAAGTACAACTTGAAAGCCACAACAGCTCGCTGCAAGACTTCAACTTCAAGCAAACGTCGTCAAACCCTGCAGGCATCCACAGCCGCTTCCACGCCAAGCGTAAAGAAGTCGCCTATCAACTAGAGCTGCCTAAAAGATTGTCAGACGTCTACAGCTTGTTTCACATCTCCCAGCTCAAGAAATGTCTCAGAGTACCTGAAGAGTAGACGCCCATTGAAGCCATCGCCCTTCAGCAGGACCTGACTTATCCAGAGCATCCGATCAAGATCCTCAACGTCATCGAGAAGAGAACAAGATGCCAAGTCTTCCGCCTTTGCAAAGTCCAATGGAGCCACCACTCAGCAAAAGAAGCCAGCTGGGAACGCGAAGATCAATTAAAGCAAGACTACCCGTCCCTGTTCTCAGAGCAGCTTGAATCTCGGGGTCGAGATTTCGTTTAAGGTGGGTAGGATTTGTAGCATCCCGTTTTCGGACGGCGCATAGTATCTTCCATTCGGTTTTCGTTCTTCGCCGTAATTCAAAGTATCAGACTAATTGCGAAAACTTCCTTTATTTTCTCTCCAGTTTGTGTTTCAAATGTAATGTCCTTAACATTTGAAATTCAAATACCGGGTTGGAGTTTCCCCTCTCCTTTGTTTTCTTGGGCCATTTCGAGTTGGGCCTCCTTCTTCTTTCTTCGGCTCAGCCCATTTTCTTCTTTGGGTCGGCCCGCTTTTCCTTTCTTGGCTTGCTTGGCCCACCTTCCCGGCCCATTTCCCCTTTTGGTCCGGCCCGGTCGCCATCCCCTTGGCCCAGCCACTCCTGGCCTGCCTTGGCCCGGTCGCTCCTCTCTTGTCTTCTTCCTTGGCCAGTAGCCGAGTCCGCCTGCTCCTTCTGCTGCCTCCCATGAGCACCATGCCTTTGACGTCACCGCCAGCCCCGCGTGCCCCTGCTGCCACCAAAGACTTCAGCACACCACCCAGCCTTGTCTTCTCAGCACGTCCGCGCCACGCACGCCCGGGCCGTCTTCTTCCCCTGGTCAAGCCGTGGTAGCACCTTCCTCTCTCTCCCGTGAGGCACCGCCTGCTCCCTCTGCCACCCATGCCTTGTCGCCTTCACACAGCCGCGTCAGCCAGCTCTGCCCACACGCGCCTGTGCCTCGCGTGGTCGTCCCATCCCCCAGCTGCTCCCGCCTGTTCCGAGCTTTCTAGTCCTTGCGCTCATCGACCTGACGTTGGCGCCGACTCGTCCTCACCTCTGCACGCACCAGCACGCTCGTGCAATACCAGGGCCGCTCCCGGTCGCTCCCGCCTCATCTTGTCACTCGCTGCAGCACCCGGTCATCCCCCCGGCGCCCTTCTCCTTGCCTCGTCGCATCAAGCGCCCATGCCCGTGATGCCATGGTCATCCTCACCAGCCTGCGCTGCTCGCGTCAACCCGCCCCTGCTTTGCCCCCGAAGTCGCCGCCTCCGTCACTGTGACATCAGCTCGCTCGTGCCAACCCTGGTGACGCCTCAGCTCACTAGCCCTCTGCACCTCGCACGCGCGTCAGTCGCGCCCCTGAGCGCCGCCTGCCTCCCCCGGGCGCGCAAGTCGCTGCTTGCATCAACAAGACCATGTCAAGTCACCGTCTCAGCCTCAGCTACTTACCCCCCGCGCCATGCTACTCGTCCTCGCGCCGTGCGCACGCCAGAGCCCCATGCCAACTGCTCGTCCTCGCTGCTCTGGCACCCATCCCGTAGGACCGCTGCTCCCACTGACACCCCATGCGCCATCCTCGCTCGACCGCTGAGGCCGGTCCAAGCTGTCTTGGCGTTCTAAGACGCGCGACACACCGCGTCAAGAACGACTCAACGCCCCGCGCTCACCTGTCACCTCCGCGCGCAGGTCGCCCATGCCGCGACCGCATTGGAACTCCGCGCGACGCCAACGGCTCTCCTCCCTCCCGTTGGCATCCCATGCTTCCTTGGCCTATAAATTCCCCCCTGTGCACCTTGCTCCCCTTCACGTTGCCCCCGAGCTCCCGGGTAAGCCACAAGCAGAGCATCGCCGCCGTGCTCCCTTCTTGGCCGCGCCGCCGACCGCTCCCTCGCCACTCCGGTGAGCCTCCGCCTCCGGCGACCGCGTCACCATGTGCCCCGCAACCCAAGGATCCCATCCCCCTCCTCCCTGCTCCTTCCCCATCGCCGAATTGAGCCCTCGCCATTGCCCCTCTTCCTCTGCCCCAAGCCGCCGTCGCCGGACCACCTGAGCTGCTCCCGAGCCGACTTGACCCTTGCCATGGCTTCCCAGAAGCTCCGCGCCGCCTGTGCGCTCGCTTCCCCTCCGTGCCACAGCATATCGCCACGCAGATGCACCTCCAAACCAGTCGCCGCCGCCGCCTCCTTAACCATGCCGCCTACCACCTCTCCCCAAAGTTGCCACCGCTGCCAGTGGGTTCGCCGCCTTTGTGGGACGCCCTCCCGCCACTCCATCGGCCGTCGCTCGTTGCCACACACCGGCGCCGGCAAGGTCCCAAGCCGGCCGAGCGCCATCCTTTGCTCTTTCGCTGTGAACCATAGAGCAAAATCGATTTGGGGATCGTCTGATTTAATTGGCCCACAAGCAGTTGCCTTCACCCCTCCCTCTTTGACTGCCACGCGGGCCCAGCCATGAGTTGGGTTACGCACGCCCGTGTGCAGCCAGCTCGGACTCGGTCCACCCTTGCTTCCATGCACCCGTGAGACTGCACCGTGGACCCGTTGTCTGCTTTCTCTCTCTCCTTCTTTTTCTTGTTTTTCCTTTAAGGTTTAATTCAAAGGAGAAACTTCAAAAATTCATTCCTCCCTCGTCGTAACTCCAAAAATTATGAAATTAGTTTCTAAAAATTTGTTAATTCAAGATGTTGCTAATGGCATAGGTCTTGTTCAATTTGGAGTTCATTTATTATTCTTTATTATTTATTTGCTCTCTTTGCTTGTTTGTGGCTTTTTCCGGTACGATCGTCCGATTAGGATTTTGAGACACGGAGGATCTCCACTTCGATCAAGCACAAAATTATCAAGATTCCCTTACCTTTAATCCGAGGCGAGTCAATGCTTTGATCATTTTGAGCCTACATTTTATGCAAATTATATTTGTTTAAATTAACAAATGTTGCATGCTTTAATTCTTTAATCAAATGTATGTTAAAGCTTAAGGTAGTTAAACACCTACTTGTTGATTAATTAATTAATATGCCATCCTTGATAGCTTGAATCCATTATTCCTTTGTCACCCTAGTAATTATATGGTAATACTAGGTATAGGGTGTACTTAAGCGACATGCTTGCCTTGCTTAAGTATCGGGGTATTAAATACCCCAAATCATCATTTCTTCAAACATAAAATGTTTTGGGTAGTCATTGGTGGTCCATTGACTAAAAGGTGTGAAAATAATTTGGTTTACTCCTCTAAAACCCTAATTGCTAGTTCTATCTGGGCGGATGGTGAGGCGGTGGGTGCTCGGGGAGCACAAGGATGGTTGGTTTGTGGAATGAACCGTCCAGATTACCCTAAGGACTTAATCTTGTCACGACCTCCCGTGTTAAACAAGTACAACCACAAGTCTGCAAAGTGCCACTTGGCTTAGTAAAGTTATTGAACCCTGAAAGTCATCTCATTGGAGGGGATCGAAGATGTACAAGTGGCGGAGATACTCCGGCTTGAAAGGGACACCAAAAAGGTGAAGTTACCAGCTGCGCTAGTCGTTGTGGCCGGGGCCAGCTGCGCTAGTCGTTGTGGTGAACATCCCATACAACATATGGGTGTAACCCCGTATGGGTGAAATGACTGAAGGGGCGAGATATCGAGAAAGGTTACTGTGACGGTCGCCCAACTACATGAATACAAAATCATGTGGGGTAACGGGTATGACTATCTCTTGTGGGTAAAGTGTACAACCTCTGTAGAGTCTAAACTATTTAAACAGCCGCGCCTACGGTCAAAGGCGGATATGGGGATCATAACTTGAGTTAGTTCTATTTCAAAACTTTGTGGGTGATATGAAAATGGTGGAATGGCTCACCTAGCCCTGTGTTGGATTTTTCCTGAGTCTTTGAGCTCAGTGGGTGTGGTCATTGTAGGCATCTCCAATTGGAAAGATGCATTGGTAGAGTTTCCGCCGGATGGCACCTCTACTAAAATAATTATTGCACATTACTCTCTTTATCAAAATGCAATTTGTTAAAATGCTAAGTCATAGGATTTGTAATTATGATATTTGAAAAGCTTGCTTTCGCAAATAAAAGAACCGAGCCATCCTTGTTTAACCTTGCATGTATACTATTGCATTGTGTGTTGGCTCGCGAGCACACTAGTAGTGCTCATTCTCGCTCTTCTCCCCAAACCCTTCAGATAACGAAGACAAAGGGGACTACACTTTCTACGAGACCCAGAAGATGTTGGACAAGGATATGACGAGGATAGTATAGTTTTGTAGTGTAGGTTTCGCCCGGTCTAAGTAGACTCGTTGGTACTCGCGTACAACCGATATTATCCAGCTCTTGGTTAATATTCGTCGTACGCGGGTCACCCCAGTCGCTTGCCTGTGTGAGATGAGCCCTACCTCCCCTTTTGCTTTCGCTATAGATATCGTTATCTTTCTGTAATGTAATCAAGTTGGCCTTGTGCGGCCCCTTTTGTAAAACTCGACCCGATGAGGTCTATGTTACTCTGTGCTGTATTATATTTGTGTTAATTCACGACTTGTATGGTTGATTCAGCAATGTGCATGTGAGTGCTATCTACTGATCCAGGGAATAGCACAGTGTTTTCACAGAGGATTTGGATTCTTAGAATCCGGGTCCGACACGATCTTAGGGAATAGTTGAGATTACAACGCTGACAGTTATTTACTAACAAGAACGTTGTATGAAAGATTTAATCTAAAAAACTAAATTACGAGAGAATAGAAATCACTAAGGTTCTACCAAGGCTAACTATATCTTCTCCTGGTCTAGGTTCACTTATGTGTAAATCGACAAGTATACTATGAATTGGTACTAGGCTAAAATCGCTCTCACCCTACAGATAATACTACATTTTTCACCAGTTCACCTATCACATGATAAGACTAATCTAAATGTGGCAAACTATGCACTATTTGATATAGATCGGTTGACTAAATCCAAATACCATGTTTCAATCTAGCAACTAATAAGTTGATTATGGAAATCAACAAAATAACACAATATCAAATGGACTGATCAAAGCAATAAAGTATCATAAGCATCAAATAGACTAATTAAAGCAATTTGGGCCGAAAAAGGGTGTCTCGGGGCCCAAAGAGCCGATTGGTGCAGGCCCAGCGGCGAGCGGCACAAGATCCTAGCAGGCTGGGCTCTGACAGCTTCCAGCTTTCGAAACTTTTGTATTTGACCTCCAATTTGAGCAAATAATATAGGCATATCAATTGGCTCGATAAGGCCGATGTCATGATAACCTCCAATTTTTCATTTGAGGAAGTTCATTTTTGCATATTTTCCAAAGGAAGCTCTTTATCGACTCTTTTTAGCTAATTTCCTGCGGAAAAAGTGAAATATAACATATCTCTGGATTTTGTTAGGGTTAGTTGCCAAATGGCACAATTTAGCACAAATACTGAGATAAATGATAATAATATGGGGTGAGTAAAGGATAAATGATAATAATATGGGGTGAGTAAAGTATAAAAACGAGCACTAATTGTAAGCATATTGATTGCTACTTTTTTATTATTTTACATTGTCGTCGGTTATGTCGAATTATTGATGTTAAAATTAGGCGCACACGTTACTATTTAGTACAATATTGCTTGAAAATTTTATATATATACATAGTGAGGTAGTAAACTCCGATCAAGTTCGTTCTGGTACCGCCTCTGATGATGAGGAGGAAGCAGCAATGAATTGCTTCCTGCCAACTAAATAAGCTCACAGCAAATAAACAGAAGAATAAGATTACAAGAATCAGCTAGGTACTTGGGACACTGCAATGCAATCATCAGTCCTCGAACTAACAAGTAGCAAGCTAAGCAAACAAAGGCACAAAGCCAGGGTGCTCTGCTCCCGCGACGGCAGGGGACTCTGCCTCCTCCGCGAACCACCGGTGCTCCAGCGCTTCCGCCGCCGTGAGCCGCTCGTCAGGGTGGAACGCCAGCAGGCCGGCCAGGTCCTCGCTCCCGGCCTCCGACAGGCCCTGGAACGCCGACGGCCCATGCTCTGCGAGCTGGTCTCGCAGGTCGAACACCTCGGTGAGCAGCTCATCCTCTGTTGTCACATCGAACAGGGGCTCGCCGGTGAGGAGCTCGGCCATCACGCACCCGAGAGCCCACATGTCCACGGCGGTGCCGTAGTACCGGCTGCCCGTGAGCTGCTCGGGCGAGCTGTAGATCATCGTGCCGACATGCCCCTCCTCGTACGGCTTTCCGGCCGGCTTCACCGGCGTCACCACCCCAAAATCACAAATCTTGAGCTCTCCGGCGGCGCTGACGAGGACGTTCTCTGGCTTGATGTCTCGGTGGATGATGTCGGCGTCGTGTATCTTCTTGGCCGCGCCCACCAGATTCCACATCATCACGCGCGTCAGATCCTCGGATCGCGCCTTCCAGATCTGCTCGCGAAGGCTTGGGCCAACGAATTCCATGACGAGGAACTTGTCCCCTGTCCTTGCGTCCTCGGCGACGTCCTTGATTTCGGCGATCGAACGGTGGCCGCGGCACCCGGCTTGGCAGCCTGCCTCACGGAAGATCTCGCGGTGGTCGGAAGCGCCGCTGACGCACTTGACCGCCACCTTCTTGCCGGTACGGCGGCCGCGCGCCTTGCGCACGACGCCGTACGCGCCCTCGCCAAGAACCTCGAGCACCTCGTAGTCGTCGATGCTCCCGAACGAGTACCGCGGATGCTTCTTTCCTGCTGCCGCGGAGGAGGAGGCGCCGGGCGCTTGCGATCCGCCGCCGCCATGAGCGCGTCGAGAGCAGACGAGAGAGAGGCGGTGGAGTGGAGGGGAAGAAACAGAGTCGAAGAGGGAGAACGAATCGTGCGGCGGGGAGGGCATGCCCTAGAGATCTTATGGGCATCGGACGGCTGGCAACGCGTCTCTCTGTCCCTCCGAGTTCGACGCGGATTTCGGGAGATTGAGTGCGCGTCCCGCTTACGCGGGTGGGACAGCTCACTGAGGAAACCGAAAAGTATTTGACTTTCGTTAACCTATTGACCGGTGCTAATCCAGCTGTTGATTTAATTTGACGGAGCAGCAGCCGTTGATTTTAATATCTTTAACAACCGAGACCAGAAAACACCAACGCCTCCTCGCAGTCCTCTTGGATGAACTCGCCGGCCACTGCGCCGCCGCCGCCGATCTCAGCGGACGAACTCCTCGCCGAGACCCTCCTCCGCGTCCACCACGCCGGCTCATCTTGAAGAACCGGCGCCGCCTCATCCACGAAGCCCGCTTGCTCCGCCACTTACACGCATTCTGCCGCGTGCTCGGCTTCTTCGCCCTGACCGTCACGAGCTTCTCTCTGTCGCCCGAATGCTCCTGATGGTAGAGTATCCAGAATATCCAGACCCGTAGGTATCTGTGGGTGTAAGGAAACTTGAATCACCAATTGGTTCTGTGAAATGTTGATATTTTCGCGTGTTAGGAGAGTCCTAAAAAAAGAATAAAAACTGTTTTATTTCCTTGCCAATTTTGTGTAAGGCATCTTGACGAGGATTAAAATCTCTACGTATTATCTTAATACATAATAAAAGACTATACGTCTTCATGGTCGTAACCGCTAAGGCTAACGATCTCACTGGTCGTAAAGATTCCAGAGGTTGCATAAGAGTACCCTGGTCGGACAAGGTCCTATACCTAACCTCCGACCAAGTAGCTGCTCGGAAAAGCTATGAACTGGTATTTGTAACTGATCCCAAGTACATCCAAACCGTCCGATGAATATAGCATGTGTTGTATGCTTCATATCACACGGTTACATAGTCATAAAAACACTGACAAAAACCACCATACGGTTGAGTGTCGCTAAGACACTCAACCGCAGAGCAGTTAACACATTGTTAACTGACACCTCGTCCCGACCAATCACAACGCTTCACTAGGGACGCTTTCTCCAGGAGTAACTAACACCTCTTCGGAAGTTATTTAAGGGTGAAGCACAGAAGACCAAGGCTAGAGAGGGAGACGCAGACAAAGACAGATAGGTAAACAAGGAGATTCTGATATGAGACAAGCAAGATAGCATCATCAGATCAGAGCATAGCAATCTTCATACTCAGTGTAATTAGGATTAGTCCCTAGTCAGGTCGTAAGCACCTCCTGTAAATCCAGTCCATATCAATAAAGAGCGGCCCCCATTCTCTCCCAGGAAATATCACGTCATTTTCCTTTTTTATTTTGTAAGATCGGCGACTCGATCGTCGACAGCTGGCACCGTGTGTGGGGAAGAAGACGTAAGTTTCCTGAAGAAACTCTCTGCTCATCAAATTCTCACTCACTCCTCGTAATCGCTTATGTGACTATGCCCGGAGTTTGGGATGAGGAGAATTGGTTCGACTTGGCTGACTACGCCAATCTCGACATGGAGGGATGCATCCGTGTCATGCAAGAGAACGGCATGTCATCCTCCTCCTCCTCTGCTAGTTTGCATGTCGCCGACGTTAGCGAAGTCGACCGGATAGATGAGGATCCACCATTACAATAAGTGGTGCTTCCATCCATTTCGACCAGCTCGGAATGTCCGGAAGCCACTCCAAGCCTGGTCTTTCCGACTGAAAAAATAGGTGGAGAAAATTTAGCACCGTCACTCGAGAATTTCTATACTCTCCATGAAATCATGGCTGATAGGTACTCACCTACGGCTTCTGGCAATTCCAGGAGCCAACCGACATCTGGTAACGATGTAAATGAAGCCTTCACTGGTCATAAGCCAAGTAGGGATGATAAACCTCAGCATACAATCGGCATTCCGCTGGATCAGGCTAAGCCCACCAAGAAGGACTCAGGAGGTGCTCATCTCCGACCGCTCTCCGTCGTTGAAACTCCTAGTAGAAGCACTGGAAGGCTCTCCATTAGTTACAATGAAAGCTCGTCGGAGGATCGCTGCTGGAGACACGAGGTCAATGCGATCGGAGATGCAAATCAAGATGTCTTGCACAGTCCTACACACTCTGCCACGCCACCACGTGTTGATGGAGATGATGCGGGCCGTTAAGCACCAACTTCTGGAGGCAACAGAACTGATCGACATCTATCAGTTAACTCGCCTAGCACTGCCCTACCAAGAGTAACTGGTCGGACGGAACAAATCCGAAGGTCGGGGGAAGGTTTAGACCTGCGTACACCTACGACCAGTATGAACCCCCCGAGACCTTCGGTAACTGTATGAAACCTGCAACGTGTTCAAGATATGTTGAATAGTTCTAACCCTATTCTAGCAGAAACCCCAGGTTTTGTATAGCTCGTAGGCCAAGTATCGGAGATTCTGCAATAGACTATGCAACGAACGGAAGCATATCGGGAACAGATGAATTCTGGGAGTCAAACCATGACTTCGTCCCAACGATCCTCCTTCGATAGAGGGCATCATGGTCGTATTGGGGAACATTCAATACCAAGGCCTCCTCGATGATTCCGACCAAGGAGTCATGAGGGAAGAAGGCTATTCCAGGTAGCCACTCCCTCACCTCATCGAGAGGAATAAGCGCTTGGACCTGACGATCTGTGACATCATCTAAATCAAGCAGGCGGTCGAAGACATCATACCAATGTCTACGACTAGATCAGCACACCGGAGCTCCAGCGTTCCAACCCTAGGAACCGGTCTCCGACCGATTACAATTCGACACCTTTCCAAAGAAGGCGCCATAAATCTATCACAGGTTGTCGAGCCTTCTCCGCAGGGCTTCAAGCTGTGTATTAGCCAAACAGGTTCCGACCGGCCAACTTGGACAAGTTCAATAGGACTCAGAACCCATTAGAGTTTCTCCAAATATATACTACCGCCATCAGAGCTACTGGTGGCGACGAAAATGTGATGGCAAACTATCTGCCCACCGTGCTCGAAGGGTCTGCCTGGTTGTGGCTACTTAACCTACCAGTCGGATCAATCTATACTTGGGAGCTACTCTCTGACCTTCTAATTGCGAACTTCCAGGGTACGTACGACCGCCCTGGAAAGGAGGACGACCTTCACCGAATCCAGCAAGGCTCTGATGAAACTCTCCGTCAATACATCAAGAGATTTAGCCAGGTTCGTAATTCCATACCGGTGGTCGCAGAATCATCTGTTATTCAAGCTTTTAAAATAGGTGTAAGGAATCGACGGTTTACGGAGGACATAGCAATGAACCCTCCACGAACAACTGTCGAACTTTTCAACATGGCCGATAAGTACACCACTGCTAGTGAAGCAATTGAGTGGTGTGAGGCCATTGATCGGAAAGACAAAATCCCACAGCCTGGCTTGGACAAAACGGAGAAAAAGAATAAGAAAGCTCTCAAGAAGAAAAAGAACCGCAGACCCGATGACAAAGAAGTCCTAGCTATCCCTGAAAAGTTTACGAAGGGTAAAAAGGACTATACTGGTCGAGGTAAAACAAAAGCCCCAACCGAAGGATTCCAGAAAAATAAGAAGTGGTGTCCACTTCACCAGCAGGCAGGGCACGACCTCCGCACCTGCCGAGCCTGGCAAAAGAAACTGGAGGACTATTATGCAGGTAAAGGACCTTTATGGAGAGGCGAGTTTCAAAAGGACAAAGATGGCGATGAAGAAATGGAGTACAAGGAGCCTCAACACACGGTCAAAATGATCTCCAAATGGGAGGTCCTAACGGTCAGATCTAACAAAGGGGAGGTCTGAACGGTTAAGATCTCCAAAGGCACAAAAAGGAGCACAAAATAAATGCAACCATAAAAATAGTAGCATGCCTAAAACCTATTCTACAATTAAGCACACTAATAGAGGAAACCAACAAACTTGGTTTCACTCAAAAAGGAGCTACAGAGAAATACTTATGCAATTTTCAAGTTAACTGAATTTTTAATGCAACAAATAAAGCTAAACCTAAATTAATTCTACTAACAAAATTTTCTGGAATCGAACCAAGCCTCTAACCATATTTAGATTAAAGCTTAGTTAAAACCAGAACCAACAAAATTTGAAACAACCGAAAAGGAGCTAAAACAACATAGTTAAGCAATTTCGAAGTTTAATACCTTTTTCAGTTCACAAATAAAAGCTTTCGGGAATTTCCTTAATTAACCCACAGCAGAAAAACTTGGGCCGTCGATATTGAAGCCAACGGCCCAAGCGCACGGGAGCACAGCACACGCGAACACCCACGCTCAAACTCAGTGGTTGGATCGAAAACGAACAGCTCAGATTGATTAAACGTTTGGACGGTCCGAACGTTCAAATCGATCTGGGCCACTGATCTGAAAGCGGACGGCTCAGAGCGCAAGTTGAGTTCAGACAGTCCGAACGTTCAACGAGATCTGAGCCGTAGATCTAGAAATGGGCGGCCAACGCTACGGGGAGGTCCGGGGGTCCGAAGGTCCCGCAGATCTCAACTGTAGATCTTAAAATGGACGGCTGAGGTTCGGTGGTCCGAATGTTCCACACGATCTAAGCCATAGATCTTAAAATCATCGGTCTAGGATCAACAAATGCTGCGCACACGCCCGAGAGGGTTTAAGTGGCGCTGGGCCCACATGTAAGCGACTATTAAGCTACTCACCATGGGATTAAACACACGGGGCCCACCTGTAAGTGAATTAGGCTATGACCCAAACTTAACTCACGTTTACAGAGCACGGGTCCCACATGTCAGTGGCACAAAGGCTAACTTAGGACACCCATTAATTGTTAAACCAATCATTGGCCAATTAATGACGGATCTTTGCATTAATGGTGTCGCTACAGTACTGTCCCCGTCCGACAACGAGCCCAATGCAAAGATGGCCTCACCGCTGGTGACTCCGGTCACAGTGGCGTGAACTAAAGGCAGGAATGGGTTCGTAATAGCCTTGCGCACCCAAAGGAGATACTCTCGACGGCGGAGCTGACCTAGAACGGCAGCGAGCCAGAGAGGAGTGGCGGTGACACGCACGGCCAAAATGACACAGCGAAAGGGAGCTCCGCAGCAGTTCAAGTAAGCAGGTGCCCAGCTTCTAGGGACTACCAAGAAGTTACCTGAGTGCTGGGGAGACTAAGAGATGGATGAAACGACTCAATGACGTTGAACCAAGACCGTGAGGAAAAAGACGTGGAGAAGACGGCTGAGCAAAACGAACAAGCCACACATCGTAGAATACCTTCAATAGGGCTCAAGGAAGGTCCATGAGCAAGTAATTGAAGAGAGGAGGTCCTTCTAGGAGTTGAGGACGAAAGGGGGGTGAACTCGTACCAAGGAGATCCAAACCCAATTCAAGCAATTCTGTGAAGGCAAGCCAAAATTGAGTTAGGGATTTGCGAAGGTCTTGGGCCAAGTGACGCGAATGTAGTGAAAAAGAACCCTCGAAGCACCGGCGGCGACAAAGAGCTCCACGGGCCGACAATGGCGATTTGGGGATTTCTGGTGGTTTGAGCACAAGCAACCTGAGAGGAAGCAAGGCAAAGTTACAGGGTGCTTGAAAAGAGAAAGAGGAAGAGCTTGGGGGCTTTAAATAGACGGGGGAGCAAGGATTGGAGCTAGGCCAAAGTTCAAGGGTGAGCTCGGCTCATGGCTCTGCCATGGGCGAGCTGAGCGATGGGAGCAGGTAAGAAGGAGACTTCGGGGGCGACCACTGACGAGCATTAAATGCTAAGAGTCGTTGCAGGACTCCATGGAGTAGACAAGGCACTGCGCCCTCCTCTGCCCACGCCATGGTGCTCGTGCTCGAGCGAGCGACCGAGGAAGGAGATGACCAGCGATGCAAGGGCCCACCAGCAGCGACATAGCGACAAAGCGGCCCGAGTCGGAACAGAACGGAATGGGTTGAGCCCAACCAACAGGCACGGGCCAAACACCAATGGTTGGATCAAGATCCAACGGCTCACAAGCGATCGGAAACCAAAAGCTTACGCAAATGTGGGCCGCCCGATGGAGATCCAACGGTCCAAAAGCCGCGCGCCAAAACGACCGAGCCCGAGTGCAGCTAGTTGATTGGGTCGAGTCAATTGGCTCGAGCCTGACCCGCCCAACAGTAACTGACTAGGGTTTGAATTTGAAGCTAAGCTTGGAAGAATTTTTAGAGGTAGCAAACCAACTCTAAAAATTCTGAAATTTTGACTGGAGGTTCCTTACTCTAGGATCAACCTTACATAAAATTTCCAGAGATTTCTATGTACTACATTTTTCTCCAGAAATTTCTCAAGGTTTGTTCTAGGGTTTGACTACCCCTTAAAAATTATCAAATAATTTCTAAAAATTATGAAATTTTTCAGAAGAGTCATAGCATCCCTAGAACCAAGGAAAAATATTTTCAGGGGTTGATCACAGGATTTTCAACATGGAGGTCATGACTGTAGTCAATTGGAGATTTAGGTTTTTGATTTCCCACAATTCCTTTACAAGAATTACAGAGAAGTTCAAAAACTTCAAGATGCAAGAAAAGTTTTAATTTCTACTCATTTTCTTACATTTGAAACACACACCCAGATTTGGGATGTTACAAAGACCTCTCTGGAGCACCAACTCCAAACTCCCCAAAGACCTCCCTAGGACTCCAAGATCTCCTCTAAGCACCCACTCAGGAGCTCATTGGACCACCCTAGGGTTCACAAGACCTCCACGACCAACCGAGGACGTCACAAGCACTCAGAGCCACCTAGAGTACTTGCAGACATCCCAAGCCGGCCATGGAACACCAATTTTTGAGAAGTCTACCCCTTGCACCATTTTCACCAGGCATGTCCATGACCAAGGACTTGGCTATTCAAATAGATGGATACTCTGCAGAGGTGTACAACTTTACCCACAAATCACGACCTCTCTAGCGGGGCGGGTTCCCATCGAAACCCTTACTCACTTCCGAAGGTGAGCAGTCTAGAGAGCGCTACAAGGCCTTTACAAAGCTTTGTCCTGACCTGACCTGCCCGCTAAGGTTTTGCCGTCCTATAAAAGGAACCTGGCCCCCTCTTGCGCCATGCGAATTAGCACGCACCACCAGAACAGTACCAGGTCAAGACATCACTAATTATTCGGCCCAGACCATCCCCATAAAATGATCTTGTGGTTGCACTAAAAAACCCAGATTAACAGAACACAAAGTTAAGTCCTTAATTGCTGCTCAGGCAAGGCTTCCACATCCCAGTGTGTGAAGAGCACCCCCTTTACTGCACGATCACTTGCCCGAGCAAGAAAGCATTTGGGGCTAACCTAGCCAAAGACCTCCCTGGTCTTGGCACGCAAGATTTTACAACGTGGCCTCGCACCACAATCAACACAACTACGCGCGTCCCACCGTAGTTGCTCAACGGTGGCACCAACCACAGATTCCATAGTTCCATTAGTCAAGTTATTAGAGAAGGAACGTAATTCCCAAGACCCCCAGTTCTACAAGCAAGACTAAGCATATACATACGGTCCCATATTGGCAATACCAAACAATGCCAACTAAAATACCCAACTTAAGGCGTCCAAGATGATCATGTCAACATGTCGAATATAATTGTCGAAGGAGGGATATTGTTAAGTAGGAGAATAACTACTGCCCCAAACCATTTCTTATAAAAATAGCCATGCATGATTAAGTAAAGCAAAGTACATTTGAGAAGCTAGGCTCAATATGATCAAAGGTCTGCGACTTGCTTTCGTTGAGCAGTGGTGAACCTTCAGTAGACACTGCTAGGTCCAAGAGCTCCTCCTCAAACGCGGGATCTACACGTTCGCCAAAGAACCAAATAAGCAAACCAACCCCAAGCAAAGAACTTAAAAGAAGACTTAAAAAGAAAGCTCAAATCAACTTAGCCAAAACCAGAAAGCAAAGGCTCAACACAGCCTCGGGAAGCTCCTTGGGGAGGCCCTAAGCGTGGAGAGAACCAGCGAAAGCAAGGAGATTGGAAATGAGCAAAAAGGTGACAAAGGGAGGCATGCCTAGGCTATTTATAGCCGGAGCTGCTGGAGAAACAGCAAGGGTTAGAGCAAAACGTGTCAATGATCGGTGGTAGCTAGGACAAGGTTAGGACAGGGTAGGTCACCAAAAGAATAAAAAGAAGTACCCCAGATGTGACTGCATTTAATGTGATACAATAGCCATTAAATGCACACAAAGCAAGGCTAACAAGTGGGGCCAGTCCAACTCTAGAAAACAGATCAGTCAAAGGGTCATTTGGTAATTTCTCAATTAGAGAAAAGAAGAAATGGAAAAAGAAAATAAAAAAGAGCGGGCCCACTCATCGATGAGAATAAGTGGATGAGATATGGTTGGAGACTCAGTCTCCGACCCTATCTCATCAAGTGTGGCGGCTGGGGCAGAGCTGGAGGCGCGGGTGGGTCGTGCGCTTCGGGTGCTGGCTATTGGCTACCACTGTGTGGCTCCCCTCCTCCTTCTTCTTAAGGTGGCTCCTTCCTCTCTTTTCTTCACCCGAAATTAGTGAGCAATTCCCTCTTTTTGCTGTCCTTCTTCTTCCCCGATTTGGCTTCAGATTTTGGGGCTTTGAGAGCCGATGCACCGCCATGGTAGGACCCGACGCCGTTGGTGGTGAGGACCAGCTTCTCCTCCTTGCGCACCCCTGTTCCTCTCTTGCATCCTCTTCTTTGTTGAGTTTGCAGTGAGGGGCTTGGACTTTCACCGATTGGAGGTGGGAATTAACTGTTTTTGGCTTAATCTTGTGTGGAAGAAGGGCTTCGGTTTGGTGTTTGGTGCTCTGTGGGTGCATTCAGCCGGTGTATCTTGATTGGCTCTTGTGCGGCTTTCATTATACCTCGAATTCGCATACTAGTGTGTCTCAGTTTGTGAATTGGCATTGTATCTCCATCAACCTCGTCCGTTCTTCGCGGCATAGCGGGGCGATTGGTTTTTGAGACAACGCATTTCGCGTGCCTTTCCCAGGTTCTACTCGATGGCTTTGACTGCCATCCGCACCATGAGTTTGATCTTTCTCGGTTTTGCATTACTTTGCTAAGTACGCCGTGCTAATTGAATTACATTTGTGCTATTGTCTAGCACTAGGAGACTTTGCTTAGTGATGTTGTGGGTTTGGTTAATGCTCGATGTTTAATTGATGTCAAATTGAGATTGAAAGTAACAATTGAGTATAAATTGGTCTTGAGCTAGGAGATTGGTTACTTACTGTTTTCTATTGTCTGGTGCAATTGGTTCACTTAGTTATATGCTTGCTGTCCACTGTGATTCATTCAGTCACACTTTCTATTTACTGTGATTCATTTGGTTTTGTCTTCAGTTGACTGTGATCCATTTTTTGGTCACTGTTATACATTATTGTCTAGTGATATCCTGAGAATTAGAGTCAATTGCTTGCTGACTAGTGAAGCCAGAATAGATGATTTGCATAAACATGACTGACTAGACTAGCAAGATTTTATTTTGAGCTCAATGCCTAATTTATCTCAAACTGATTGTCATATTCAGTTTGTGATTAAATTGTTGACACAAGAGTGTTGTGAGGGGCAAGATTGCATCTTGTGCAGCTCGACATCTGAGAGCAATAAACAAACATTTAAATCTGAGCATTATGTTAATTTTGTATGTTTTTGAGTCCTATCTTTTGAGCATACTATCATGTTTATTTGACATGAATATATTACATGTTTATGTATCATTTATGTCATTTATATGATGCTGGAAATATACTTTAATTATCATAATTGCTACTGGAATTATTTCCAAATATCTGCTAAAACCGCGAATTTTACAAAATTTGACGCTCTCAAATATAGTACAGATTCTCGATTGCATATTGATAGGATGTTTTTCTCTGATAAATGATCCAAATATGACCAATTAAAAAAGGATAACGCAGTTGCAGAGCGTAAAATGTCAAAAACATCTCTCAGAGAAGAACGGAGAGGGTTACTTTGTAGATCTTGTGGTACATCGTCATATCATTCAGTGTTAGTCTAACTTGTATCTCTAGCTGGCCATTTCCATGAGGACACTGTTGTGCATAAAATGAATCATCTGATAAAAAAAATATAGTACAAGCAAGTTAAAGAAACATTTGTCGAAAATCTAAATTAGTCTACAAGAGCACATAACTGAAACCAAACAAATCCCTCTCCTGCATCCATGGCAAAACCGAGTTGTTCTCAGTGAAGAACATAGGTAAGAACAAGGGCTAGAGCCATCAGGAAGTAGCCAATCCCCTGGTCGATCGCCTTGCCGTCCCGTCCACCGCTCCTCCGAGGGCGGCGCGCGTCGGCCGCCCGCGCGGCCTCCACCACCTCCCGGCGCTCCGCCGGCGAGAGAACGGTGGAGAACATGAACAAGAACAGCACCAATGCGCTCACTTTAGTAGGAGCCATGCGGACAGTAGAGATGTATGTATCCTCCCAAAACAAAACTTAAAGTGAAGGGGAAGAGGTTGGAGATAATGGAATTGGATTGATTTGCACTCTTTGTTGGTAACTTGGTATGGTTCATGTCGCTGATCTTGGTGTGCTTATATACGTTATGCAGAAACTAAGCTTGTGCAGCATTATTTAGTTAATTCATGGTGTGCCCATGGCAGGCTCTCCTGCACGTACGTCTGCTCGTTTTGGTGATGGGAGAAGAGAAGAACGTGTCTATTGTGTCGGATGGTGCCGTCACTCTCTGAGCGAGTCTTCTCGGGATAAAGAAGTGTAGGACTGGTCTCAGGCATTCCAGACAAAATTATTCAGACAATTGGTCGCCGTGACGTGAACGGGGACGGTAACTTGATAAGCGACTTCAGTTCAGGTGGAGCAGCATGCTGGTCACTGGCAGTTGATGATCTTGGCCTTTGATTTGCCCGATCCGACCGCTATTAAATGTCACAATGGCATGGTACTAGATGTCATGTTAGACCCTGAACTATATATATCTACTAGGCTAAAAGCACGCTTCGCCGCGCCGATGATTGCAGCGGGGTTCAGTAATTTTTTTTGTAATATACATAGAACCAAGGTGAAACACAAAAATGAAACAATGCTTAGAACGGCATGAGCTGATTAATATATTGGCGAGGTAAATAAATTTCTATTCAGTTGTATTTATCATGGGCAGCATAATCATACTGCATGGATTCAAGCAAATTATGAGGAGGGCCAAAATAGAATATAGGTATCATGGAAAAAGACAATATCTGGTGTCTACCATTGACAACCAAGTAATAGATTTGCAGAAAATAGAGACAAAACCAACATAAGCAGTTCGTTATTTTAGTGAGAGAAAGTCCTAGATGGTACTTACAGGCTACTATTCCTTTGGCTAGAATGAGAACTCATTCAATGTTTTGTAATGTTTAATTGCCACAACACAGGAACCAGTTACTACATACGAACTAACCTTCTTTTTTTGGGATACAGGATTTCCAATTGGCTATAAGAAAGGACAGACCTGATATCAAATTGGTAACATAAATAAAATGAGCCAGCTGAGTTTGGCACACGCAGAACAAGTTGATCACTGATGATTGTAGCACTGATGATAACACTTTTCAAATTAGTGTATATGAGCATACATGGAAAATAGTGTTTAACCTACAGGAACTAAAGCCATCATGAAGCAAAAATGCATTACTGATAACCCAATGCATAGATCGGAAGAGATCATGACCTTAAATTTTTCAACATTTCTTATCTTTCCGGTAGAGAACTATTATATTGTCACTTTTTTCAGGAAGCACCAACCTGCATTTCAAATTTGTGTATACGAGCATACATGGAAAAAGAGTGTTTAACCTACAACAACTAAAACCATCATAAAGCCAAAATGCGTTATTGCTAACCCACTGCATAGATCGAAAGAGATGACCATCTTTAATTTTTCAACATTTCTTATCTCTCCAGTAGGAAAAACTTATATTGTCACCTCTTCTCAGGAAGTACTAACCTGCATCTCCTTCAGCGAAAAACAAAGAAGGTGTATCGATTCTATTGGCTGCATTAATAAATGAAGAGAAGACTTTATTAACAAACATAGGAAGCCTCAAAAGCATTCAGAGGTCCAGTGTAAATAGCAGAACTAAAATGTATCAAATTATGAAACATAAGCAAATAAGTCTGACAAACACATGAGCTATCGAGACATGATAACACATAATGCATTTGATTATCTTTCTTCGGAAATGCTAAAAATATGGCATCTACGAAATCAGCCAATTTTCTCATTTCTTATCTGCGGATTGTCTTTAAATAATTTACACCCTTTAATCCAATTGCCAAATGTCTTTTTCGATCATATATTATATGCTTCCTATTTTACCATCCAATCCAACTGCCAAATGTCACAACTGCTGGGGCATTTTGTCAAATAGGTGAGAGGCGTGACATTCTCTTAACATCAAGGAAATAACCGTACAAAGGAAATCTAAGCAATCTAATATTCCAGAAAAGAAAAGGATGCAACCAATCACATGTTAATAGGAAATAGGATAACAGAACTTAGACGAAGAATTGATCTCAGATGACATTGGTCTTCTTTTACTCGCATCAAACCGAACTTGAAGGGAGTGGAGTGGGAGGCTGTAGCCCGAAGCAGCTGCATCATCAAACATGTACTCATCCTAAGAGATATAGCACAGGCAAAACCATCCTGGCCACAACGTATGAAGCATTTGAAAATACTAAAGCATAGGTTTCTATTACATATAGATTGGAAGCAGCAAGGCACATGTGTAGTTTTTTTTCCTATAAATATAATGGAGCAAGTCTATCTAACAGTAAAGGAAGCACTATCATGATATAAAATATACAATTTGAACAACCATATATTCTGTGGTATGAATAGAAATAGTGAGTTTGATGCATAAACCGATCTCAAATGACATTGCCATTTTAGAATTTAGAGAATAAGCGAGATCAATTATATTTAGAGTGCAACATTGGTGTTTTTTAAATCGAACTAAATAGCTACAATGTCTAGTAAAATAAGAGATATGTAAATCTTAAACGGATAATCAGTTTTATCAATTATAGCAAACTACTAACAGCAATAGTAAGGGTTATGTTTGAAGCGATCAATGACCACCGCAGTATGTTATAGTCAAACGGTTTTTTTAAATGTTTGATGCTAGGATCGTACCATGTAACGCAAGATGTGAACGTAGATGACTACACAGGCATATTTTGGACAAAGTTAAGAGCTACGGTGCTGAAACATCTGAAATCACTCAAACATTGTTCTGTGTTACGTATAGAATTAAAACAGTAAAGCACATTTGTAGTGAAATGCTAGAGCTTTTATAACATAATGGAGTAGATCTATGTAGCAATCAATGGAGGAAAAAGTACTTATATGATTACACAGATATATATTTGAGAAAAGCAAGGTTTACGGTGCTGAAGCATCTGAAAACATTAAAGCATGGGTTTGTATTACATATAGATTCAAGGTAACAAAGCACATCTGTAGGTAAATTAAGTTCTTTTTCTAACATAATGAAGTGAGTGTATTTAACAACAAACGAAGCACTATTGTGATATAAACTACAAAATCTCATCAATCATATATTCTGAAGTATGAATATAAATAGTGTATTCGCTTGTTGTAAACAACGATAAAAAGGTGGTCTGAATGATATGTATGTAAGAGGCTCGATAGGAAAGTGCAAGTAATCTACAACACATTAATAAAGTAAAGATATCCCATGTATCCACTTCCTACCTGTAGCTGCTCATGGATTGATGGGACATGCTTGAGCACATGATACGAATAACATGGCGAGGAATAAAACAATTTAGAATGATATGCATCATCGGCATTGTAGATGAGTCCCAATAATTTCGGCGAACCCAAAACTTCCAATACCTAAATAATCCAAACAACAATGTAATCAGCAAAAGAGCAAACAGCTATTAGTTAGATAAATAGTAAGCGCTGAAAACTCTAGTTTTCTTCAGTGCTCCTGATATGATCTAAACAACACATATGGTCGCCAGTATCCTATCCAGTAGTTCACTTCCTTTACATAATCTGAAACAGAAAAGATACATCTAAAATAAGCTACATATAATCATGATGGAAGTTGCAGTAATCACCATTATATGTAACTCAAATTCTTAAATAGTAAACAATTGATCGATCATAGATGAGCTTTGATCTTGATAAGCTGGCATGCTTAATAAAATGACAATCTGCATTATCAAGATCATGCAATAGAATTAAAAATCTTGATAGCAATCATGGGTAAACCAGCTCCCTTATGGAATAAATTGTTGAGATCCAATGGATAAATTAATAGAAACAACAATAAAAGAGATGTCATATATAGTGAATGTCTTGTTTTTAGTTTGAGCGCATGTTAATAAGCTTCCAGGTTGACAATAATAACGAAAAACAATAAGATTTATTAATATAAACTGCTGACTGTATGATAACAAACCTACTTTCGGTTTTCGATCCCGATGAACAACACCTTGAAGATGGCAAAATGATACAACAATAAAAATTTGCACATTAAAACACCAGCAGAATTATCATAAGAATTGTTCCAAACACTGATTATGGCTCTATAAGTACCTCGCCAGTATCCTATCCAGTAGTTCACTTCCTTTACATAATCTGACACAGAAAAGATACACTTACAATGAGCTAAATATAATCATGATGGAAGTTGCAGTAAGCACCATTATATATGTAACTCGAATTCTTAAATACTAAACAATTGATCGATCATAGATGAGCTCTGATCTTGATAAACTAGCATGCTTAATAAAATGACAATCTGCAATAGAATTAAAAATCTTGATAACAATCATGGGTAAACCAGCTCCCTTATGGATCAAATTGTTGATATCCAATGGATAAATTCCTCCTAACAGAAAATTGGTTTTGAATTATTTGACTCAATACTTGGATAGCAGGGTCGAAATAAATAATTTCATGGGCTTTTCATATTTGGACAAAACTAATGGCATAACATGAATCCAGTAGTTCACTTACTTTACATAATCTGAAACAAAAAAAGATACATCTACAATAAGCTAAATATAATCATGATGGAAGTTGCAGCAAGCACCATTATATATGTAACTTAAATTCTTAAATAGTAAACAATTGATCGATCATAGATGAGCTCTGATCTTGATAAACTAGCATGCTTAACAAAATGACAATCTGCATTATGAAGATCATGAAATAGAATTAAAAATCTTGATAGCGCGGCAACACAAAGCAGATCAAGAACCGAAGGAAAAGCTCATCAAATAGAACTCACAACACGAGCTCGTGGGTCGATCGGGGGCTGCAGAAGCAACTGGAGTGGTCGACCTTGGTGTGTGCCGCGGCGATGGGCGCGGGCGGCGGATGGGAGACGACCAGCGGCGCACGGGAGGAGGAGACGGCCTAGGGCTGTGGCAGCAGGGTCCGGGTCGTGAGGAGGCGGTGGTGGGGTCTATGCGCTGTGGAAGACAAAGAGGAGGAGGAGGAGGAGGCGGAGACGGCAGCCAGCGCTTCCATTCTGCTGGGCATGGTGGTGGCCGCGGAGGGAGAAGGGGAAGGGAGATGCAGCGAGGAGGAGGCGTTGGGATGAGGTGGCGTCACGGGGAGGGAAAGGGCGCATTGCTGAGAGGGGAGGAGAAGGTGGCTGCGTGGGGGAAGATGAATCGCGCGGTGGGAGAGGGGGAGGCGGTGCTACGACGAAGGCGGAGGCGGAGGCGGCAGCGGTAGCGCGAAGAGGGGAGCAGACAACTGTGGTGCAGGGGAAGGGGAAGCGGCGGCAGGGAGGGAGCGGAGTGACAGGAGACGGCGGCGTGGTTGACACGGACGAAGGGTAGCGGAAGGAAAGGAATCGAGAGCCCTCCACCGGGCTCGGCGGGCGAGGAGAAGACCAGAGGGAGGGGAAGGCACGGGAAGAATTACGAGCTTGGCTCCGCTGGCTGCAATCGCTACCCTTGCTGAGATCAGACGGCGACGAACTTGCTCGCACTCCATGCGATCCCGTGCGTCGGGAGACGATCTGACGAACAGGCTATTTCCAGGCGACGTGGACAGCCTGGGAGGCCGGTTAGGAACTTTGCTATAATAAGAGTACTAGAAGGAAGCCCGTGCCATTGGCGCGGAGGAACCCGGAGACAAATGTTATTGTCAAGGAAGATCACCTTGTTGAGTGTCGGAAAGAGATGGTTAAATAAATGAGAACAATCAGGTAAAGAATTGTGAACATAATAACACGTCACGTCTTTCTTTTATTTAGAGAACATTGTCATAGTGTTTTTTTAGGTTATGTATGGCTTAATTTGAAGGTAAAATAGTGTTTATTGTACTTATTGATTTAACAGAATTGTAAAAAGAAGCTAATGTCATCTTAACGAAGGGCAAAAAATATCAAATATGACAAAGTGGCACATTCTAGCAGCAAGCTGGAGTGCATAAACAACATGTGGCAATTATCCGAAAGAGAATAGAAATGCCTTGTTTTGGTCTATATTTTAGTCTCACATAGAAAGAGAATCAAACATACATCTTGATAGTTAGATGGTTGGTGGGATATATATATCCTAGCAGTTTTCAGCATCCATCACTTGAGATAGATCAATGGACCATATCTTCGGTTGTTCAGTAGCTATAAAGATCATACTGAGCAGCCTTGCATACTTCAGCCCATTATAATGCTATTTTCGTAACCCCCTGGTGACAAAGAAAGGCTCAACCTGATTAGAAGGCTATTTAATTTAAATTAACTATATAACCTAATTGTCACACCAAAGTATACTACACACATTTGAGTTGACTTGACTTGAGTGTGGACACTGTTTCATTTGATGATAGATTTTCCCCACCATATTTGTTTGTCCTGTGCAAGAATGATTTCAATGCAATATTGTGAGCTTAATTAATCAGTAGTTGCGGTGCCTCCAAGGTAGCCATCTACATAACCTAATACTATTATGTGCAAATATGTTGAAGTATGACCTTAATATTGCCATGACCAGTGAACTTAGTTGACACATCAATACTGAAATGCTAACACTGACTAAAACCATCAAAACCCTCTGGAATAACACTACATAAAGTATAGCCACCTGTGAATAAAGGGAGCATGTTCCATTAGACCATAAATTTGAGCTATTCTATAGTAACTGGTAGAAAGCCAAAACTGAGAACGTTTCTGATGAAAAGGCACCTCAGCCAAATAAATGTAGAGATGGTTAAGCAGGGATACGTATTTGGGGCTTTGAGCCTGTAGGTCTGAAGCAAGCACCCTTGGAGTGTGATCTTTACCGGAAACTGGTCCACGATCTCCATGACAATGATTTTTGACTCCACGGTTGTTTTCTGAAATATGGAAGGGAATCTGTTGGACAATAATGTCTATGTAATCATCCAAGCTATGGATAGTAAAGGAAAAATCATTTTGCATTAAGGCTAGGGAGCATCCATACATGTATATTATGTAAGCTGCATAATTCATTGTTGGACAATAATGTCTACGTAATCATCCAAGCTATGGATAGCAAAGGAAAAATCATTCTGCATCTAAGGCTAGGGATCATCCATACACGTGTACTATGTAAGCTACATAATTCATTAGCAACTAAGGAAAATGCTGAAACATAATTCCAAGCTATGGCGAGGAAAGGAAAAAACATTTTGCATCTAAGGCTAGGGAGCATACATACATATCTACTATGTAAGCTACGTAATTCATTGGCAAGTAAGTAAAACAACGAAACGTAACTACGTAAGGCTAAAAGGGATCATACATTGAAAGATAACACATTATGAGGCAAATGAATCTATAGGAACTAATGAAATAAAATGAGCCTCTGCTCACGTTCAGCATAGCAAAAATCGTATGAGGCGATTTTAATAGCGTAAACACATAGTGATTCAAAACAAACTTAAGTGAAAAGTTGGGAACTCTAAGAGCAAGACAGCAATATCCAGACAGGCGTGGCTCAGGAATATGGTTATTGGATAATACTTCTTCTTTCAATACCTACAAAGTGCTTGATTCGTACATGACAGCTTTATCAAACAGGCTAACACCCAATGGTCCAGTAAAATCACGCCTAATAACTTGATTTTAATCTTTTGCTAAATGATATATAACAATCTTATCACCATAGCCCACTCTGATACTATGAAAATAAAGAGCATGTGTTGTAAGGACCAATCTTCCTGCCAAAAGAAGGAAAACATGGCCAACTGGATGAATTATGGTAAAAGATGGCAATGATAGTGACCTCTATAAGCCAATTCATTGGTAAATAGCATAATGACCTGACATAGTATCCTTGCATAGTATAAATGCGATATCAGGATTAGGCTAACATACATATATTTTTTACAGGGAAATTTCATCAATTCCTTAGTGGCACTATCCAATTTTAATTCAAGCAATGCACAGTTTGAGCAAGATAAAGGAATAGCATCTACTGAAGTCACATCTAAAGCAATAGGATCTAAGCAAACAAGACTAGGACTAGATTTGAGAGAATCTAGTTCATCTAAAGCATCTTTCAGTTGATTAGCAATAGAGGAATGAGCAGATTTCAGATTTGCTAGTTCATTATGCAAGCTAGAGCAAGAATCACAATTATCAGCAGGATTAATAGATTTGAGCCTAACTACTTCTAGGTTCAAGTTGTTAATCATGAAATCATGTTTCTTAATCATTTTAGATTGCTTCTTCAGATTTCGTTTAGCAGCAATCGAAGCACGTTTCATCCCATTGAGTGAGGGGCGTACCTCGTCGGGATCGCTGAAGGGATCGTCGTCGTTGGAGGAATCGACATCGTAGTTGTCCTTGGCCATGAAATACATACCGGTGAAGTCCTGGGCCTTCTTCTTGCCATGGGAGTCATCCTCGTCATCCTCCGTCCCTGAGTCCACATCGCTCATATCAACATTCTCAAGAGCGGCAAGGACCCAGTTGATGAACTTCCGGTAATTGGGCTTCTTGGCCTTTGTATCTCGAGCTTGAGGATGCCTCTGGTAATCCTTCTCCTCCTTGCCCTTCAGCTTGGGGCACTTAGCCCGAATGTGGTTTGGCTCACCACACTCAAAGTAGGTAACAGGGCCACTTCTCTTCCTGAACCTCACTTTGTTGTAGGCTCTCGTGAATTTTGTGGATAGGAGGGCTAAGTCATCCTCAAGTAACTTCTCTAGCTGCTCATCACTTAAAGAGTGCAAAGCGGATAATGAAAAACTAGATGAGCCAAAATCTAAAGAATCAAAAGAGCTACCCTTAGAAGGGTCAACCACTAGAGCCATCAACTCTGTCCGGGGAAGACGTGAGATGAAGTCAATCTCATGCGACTTCAACCTTGAGTAGAGCTTATCCATAGTAAGCTCACTCATGACAGTGTTGTCATTGATGGAAGTGATCTTCATCCCCCAAACCCTCATGTCAAGTGCACCCAAGAACTGGCGTGCATTCTCAGACTCAGTAAACACAAGATCCACAGCACGCAAGTCATGAATGATCTTGGGAAATCTACCCAACAACTCATCCAAAGATTCACCAGGCCTTTGTTCGATCTTTGAGTATTCTTTTTTAAGTTGGTTCTATCTCACTTCCTTGATCACGGTAGAGCCCTCATGGTAGTCAGCGAGGGTCTTTCAGATCTCGTGAGCAGACCTCAAGTGAGCGACACGCTCAAACTCAGATCGACTAAGCCCTTGAATCAAGTAGTTTTGAGCCTTGCTATTTGCCTCCACATCAGGTGTGATCACATTGTCATTGGCCGGCACTATAAACAGATTTTTGACCTTAAACCAAATTGAGTGCCCTTGAGCCTCGATGTAGGCATGCATGCGAGCCTTCCAGTAAGAAAAATCGACTCCATCAAACACAGGTGGTTTGGTGGAATACTTGTTAGATGCCATGGCTCCTCAGACTGGTTAAGATCTATGAGCAGAGCTAACCAGCTCTGATACCACTTGTAGGACCGGTAAGGCCGCCTAGAGGGGGGGTGAATAGGAACACGCCTACTTTTTCACAAAGATCAGATTCAACACAAATCTCACTCCATTAGCTATGGAAGCTATGAAGATCAATCAACAAGTACAACGGAAGTCTTGTATTGAATCCAATCGAAACCCCCAAGCAAAACAATCAAAAACTCAACACATAAACAGCCGAGCGGTTAGACCAAAATTTCTAGGGCAGTCTGACAGGAGGGCTGAGCGGTCTGACCGCTACTTCGGGCGGTTTGACCGGCAGGTGTCCAGAACACTGAAAACAGCCCGACGAATAAAACACAATTTGGTCTAACTTTTGATCTACGATTCCAAACTTGACCAAACTTGAGACACACCTCCCAAAGGATATTAGGAACCTATTCCAAGCCACGATCGTCAAGATTTTTGCCAAATTTCTGACCTAGGATCGATTGAGTGGAGGAGTCTCCAAAACCGGCAAAAACGAAAACTTGATCCAAACTCTTGCTTGTGGGTGATTGATGATCAAAATGATCCTAGATGTATGTAAGACCCGGGATTAACACTCCCAAATCCTCTGTGCCTTTCTGAACTAGTCCCATGATCAGTAGCTAGATCACACAGTAAACAAATGTGGTAACATCCATAAATCGTATAACTTTATTAATAACCAACAGAGTTTATTACAAAAGAGGCTTACATGCCAACAATAAAGAACATAGCGGAAAACGAAGAAGTCGTAGTAGAGTCCAGTTAATCTGCCACAGGCAATCGACTGGGATAGCGGCCTAGTCGTCGAGATCCACACCGATAGTGAAGTCCTTCTCCTCTGAAATTTGTTTGCATAAAGCAAGTACGAGCACAACTACCGTGCTTGCAAGTTACACCCGTCAAATAATAGAATGACATGCATACATGGATGTAACAAAGGATGGCTTAATATGGTTGATATGCATAAAACAGCATTTTCTTTAAATACTTGTACTAAGTTCCAAAGCAGTTATTTTATAGCTAAAATTCATTTTATAAATCAATTTTATAGTCAGATAACATTCACACATGAATGGTGAAGGATACCCTCCTATCACATGGCTTCCCGCCGAATTCCCATTTGCATAATCCATTTGATGAAGTCTTTTGAATCAAAACCAAAATCTAACTTTGAGAGGCTTTGCTAGCATGTCCTTGACTGTGGACACGGCTATTCGAATAGTTTTACACTCTGCAGAGGTTGTACACTTTACCCACATGACACGAATTCTCTAGTTTGTTTGGCATCCGTCGATACCACCGCCACTACCTTAGGTAAGCGATCTAGAGCACGTGATAAGGCCTTTACAATGCATCCTTCCACCGCATCCGGCCTCGCTAAGGTTTCACTCCCTTTGGATTAACCATCCGCAGGTTCAGGGCCCCCTCTTGCGCTAGGTGGGAATAAAATAGTCATGAAAGACAAGCCATGAAAGACCACCCACGTCTGAGGCAGGATAAACGTGATGGAACTCCACAAATTAATCGGCCAGATCCCACGCCCATTCAGAGACATGTGGTTGTACGGTGAGGCATAGCCCATTATAGGCATAGCAAAGGATCGCTCAGAGACCGGTCCTTAACTGACTTGGGCGACTTTCCCAAATAACCCCTGGGCCTCAATCCTTCCCGGATTGATCCCGTGCATAATCCTGCACCCACCAAGTATCCATTTCGCCCAAGTCCAAACCAATTTTACTTTTGCTTTTCAAAATCCTTTTCAAACATCCATGGCACACCAATGCTATGGATACAACTTTAAATAACATTTTATTTTTGGCTGAAATTCCCCAAATCAAGTATTTCGGGTCTAAGCATGGCTAAGCACAATTTTTCTCAAAAGTTCTAGTTCATACTATCGCATAAACTAGATTTTCATCGAAGGTGACAAGGTATGAATATTTCAATATCAAGACTGGCAATACAAAGGATTTAGGCATAACTACAAATTTAAAATGGGAATTTAAATTACTGTATAGAAATAAGCATGCAATAAAAATTTAAAACGGAATAAATAATTTAAAATAATGGGATCAATATGATCAAGAGTGTAACTTGCCTTGCTTAATTAATTAATGTTCCCAAATGGTGTTGAAATCCGGTCGTCCAAGTCGTTTGAAATCTATCTGGCGTAAACGATCCGAATTCAAATAATATTCAAATAAAATCCAAATAAAATCCAAAAATTACAAAATAAATAATTCTAGGAAGGTATCGACTTTTTATGAATTTAGAAAGTTGAATCGAAGAAATCGAAGTTCGTATGAAGGAGAACGAACCCCGGGAAGTTTGGAAACCACATGAAATGATATAATTACGAAGTTGTACTATTCATCGAAATTGTGGTTTCGGATGACCGAAACAAAGAAAAAGCTTTATGGCCATGGCAACGGAAGTACGGCGTAGAACACGTTGAGGCAAACTCAATGGTGTAGACGGTTCGGCCAGATGATCTTCGATGGCGACGCAGTCTGACGGAGAAGACCTTCGGCGGGCGAACATCGGCGTTCCGGGCAAACGGAGAGGATTTAGCGAGTGAGGTTGGCGGCGATTTGAAGATGGAACCGTGGGAAACATAACGCTCACCCGGGTTGTCGTGGAATGCGCAAGGTCGGCCGTCGGCGGCGGCGACACGCAAAATGAACCGAATAATTAACGGAAATTAAATAAAATCTAAAAATTATGAAATAAAATCTAAAAATAGTAGATGAATTTAGATGAATTTAGGTGAAGGAATCAACGGCTTTGGAGCTTTCATGTGGGAGAACGAAATTTTGGAATCAATAAAATGTGTATGTACAAGTGAGGAGGTAGACTAGATAAATGTGCTACAGGGCATTTCCTTCCAGCCGAGAAGAACAGAAGCAAGGAGGAAAAGAAAAAATGGCGGCCGGCGGTGAAGGGAAAAGGGAGGGGTGGCCGGCGATATGGAAGATGAGTTGCTTACCCCGAGGCGTGGAAATGTGGCGGCGGGCGGGGCGGTGACGGCAGTGGCGAGCACACAGCGATGGTGGCGGACACTGAGGCGGCGCTCAGCGATGCTCGACGACGGCGAGGGGAGCACCACGTAGATCACAACGTCGCGATGCCGGTGAAGGTGACGGTGGGGGCGGAGACCCACCGGAGGCGGCACTAGAGGCGAAAGACGGCGATCAATTGGTGGTAGAAAAACTTCAACCGTTGGGAGGAGAAAGGGGGGGAGGAGTTGGGATTTCGGGGGATGGATGAGGTTGAGATGGGGCACCCGGTGCTCCCTTTTATAGGGCCGGAGAGGAGCCGAGGAGGGAGAACTGCGTGCGTGTGTCATGGCCAGTCAGTGGCGTGATTAGCGGAATTGAGTGATTAAGGAAAGCGTTTAATGGCCTTAGATGGAGGAGGTGATGACCGGGGATTGAATGCCACCAATTTTGTGAAGAAATGGGGAGGAAATCTCGGGTTTTGAAAGCTTCGTGGTGGCTCTAATGGCTGCTGCGCTGCGCGTGTGTTTGCTGTCCAGAGAAAGAAAATGGCTGGTTGGAGAAGAAAGGCAAGAGAAGGAAGGCATAGAAGAATAAAAGGAAGGGAATATTGATTTGAAATAAAGATGGAAAGGTGGTAGTGCATGGGAAGGTTGGCTGGTTAAGCGTGCAAAGGCTGGGGAAATTTCAGGAGGGGTGACCGTGCAGGAACTTGCCAAGTCCTTACATGACTGGACGACTTCCAAAACAAACCCTGGGTCTCAACCATTCGCTGTATTGAGCCCGTGCATGAACTTGCACCCACCAACAATCCAATTCACCCAAGTCTAAACCAATTTTATTTATTTTTCTTTTGGTAAAACGTTTTCCAAACATCTATGGTAATAACAATACCATAGATTCATTTTCAAAACAACTTTGTATTTTGGCAAAATTCCCCAAATCATCTTTTGGTCTAAGCAATGACTAAGCATAATTATCTTAATTATTTTACTAAGGTGACAAGGGCATGGCATTCCAAACATCAATATTGGCTATACAAAGGAGTTGGCATAACTAAGAATTAAAACAGGAATTTAAAATAACTTGAATAAAAATATGCATGCAATAATAACTTTTAAAAAAATAGAACTAATTAACTTTGAAATACTGGGATCAAAATGGTCAAGAATGTAACTTGCCTTGCTTTATTGGTTGCTCTCAAACAGCGTCGAAATCTGACTCTCCGAAGTCATCGAAATCTATACGCGTAAACGATCCGTATTCAAATAATATTCAAATAAAATTCAAATAAAATCCAAAAATTATAAAATAAATACTTCTAGGAAGGTATCGATTTTTTATGAATTTAGGAAGCTGAATCGAAGGAATCGGAGTTCGTATGAAGGAGAACGAATTTGTAGAAGTTTAAATATCAAAAATTGGATGTATGTGTGGCTTGCATGGCACTGTTCATGCCATGCACGTGAACAGTACCAAGCTGGTTTAACCAAGCACAGTGCGCAGAGAAATAGCGACGCTGGTGAAAGGGAAAGGAGAGGCGGCCAGCGAAGAACAAAAATAGAATCCCGGGAGCAAGACGGACCCAATGGTAGTGGTCGTGTCGTTGGCAAAGGTCCGGTGCGGTGACGGCGTGCAAAATAGTGTCGGAGGAATAGTGGCGCCGGTGAGCCGGGGTGCTACGGAGAAAAAGGAAGGGAGCACCACATAGAACGTTGCGAGGCGAAGCCAACGACGTGGACGATGTCGTCAGAGAATCAAAGACGGCATCGAAAATGACGACAGAAGGTGGTTCGGTCGCTGGCGCAAAATTTTTGCTTGAGGCGAGATAGAGGGGCGAATTCCAGGGATATGAAGAGAAAGCCGAGGGGCACGCGGTGACACGGTTGGCTCGGCGAGATGACCTTCGATGGTGACGTAGTCCGACGGAGAAGTCCTTCGATGGGCGACGGGCTGACGTTGGTGTTCCGAGCGAACAGGGAGGATTTAGAGAGTGAGGTTGGCGGCGATTTGAAGATGGAACCGTGGGGAACACAACGCTCACCCCGGTTGTCGTGGAATGCGCAAGGTCGGCCATCGGCGGCGGCAACGCGCAAAATGAACCGAATAATTAATAGAAATTAAATTAAATCTAAAAAATATGAAATAAATACTAAAAATAGTAGATGAATTTAGATGAATTTAGGTGAAGGAATCAATGGATTTGGAGCTTGTATGTGGGAGAACGAAATTTTGGAATGATTAAAATGTGTATGTACAAAGTGTTCAGCATGATTTATCTAGTCGTTCACTGTTCATCTTCAAGCTTCGGTTCAACAGAAGCTAAGAAATGGTGGCGTCTAGAGAAGAAAAAACAAAAGGAGAGGTGGCCGGCGAACAGCGAAAATGGGTTGCTTACCCCACGACGATGCCGTAGGAGGTGGCGGCGCGGCGTCCGGTGGCGGGTGGCGGCGGCGGCGAGCGCACGGTGGTGCACGGGGTGGGGGCGCTCCGGTGACGGCGACGGCGAGGGAAGGAGAGCACCGTGTAGAGGACGACGTCGTGACGCCGATGGTGGTGACGAGGATGGCGGAGACCCACCGGAGGCGACGCTAGAGGTGGAAGAAGGCGATCGGCCGGTGGTAGAAAAACTTCAACCGTGGGGAGGAGAAAGGGAGGGAGGAGTTGGGATTTCGGGGGATGGATGAGTGAGATGAGAGGCACCCGATGCTGCTATTTATAGGGCGAGGGGAGGAGCCGAGGAGGGAGAACCGCGTGCGTGTGTCACGGTCGGTCATGGCGTGATTGACGGGATTGGATTGATTAGGAAAGGTTTAATGGTCGGTAATGGAGGAGGTGATGACCGGGGATTTGAATGCCATCGATTGCGCAAAGATTTGGGGAGAAAAACTCGGGTTTTGAAAGCTCCGTGGTGGCTCTAATGGCTGCTGTGCTTGCTGTCCAGAGAAGGAAAATGGCTGGTTGGAGAAGAAGGCAAGAGAAGGAAGGCATAGAAGAATAAAAGGAAAACAATATTGATTTGAAAGAAAGATGGAAAAGTGGTAGTGCATGGGAGGGTTTGCTGGTTAAGCGTGCAAAGGCTGGGGAAATTTCAGGAGGGGTGACCGAGCGGGAACTTGCCACCCGCGCGGTAAAATATATATATATATATATATTTATTTATTTTTCCTTCGAATTACTGTAGCAGAAGCAATAAATCAAATACAATTTTTAGAAGATAGCAAATAGAGTCCAAAATTCTAGAAAAATTCATAAAATTTCTAGAATTATTTTGGACTTAATAAAATATTTCAACTTAAAGTTGGCTTTTAATTTTGCAAATAATTTATTTTGGCTTTAAAATAATTAGGTAAAAGCTTTTAAAATTCCACAAAAATAATTAGGTTTTATTTTTCAACTTCAACTCAGATAAAACTTCAAAAACTTCAAATAAAGCAATCAAACTCTTTCAAATTTCAGAAATTCCAATAAAATAATAACTTTATTTATTTTATTTTGGTAACAGAACTTTGGGCTGTTACAAACTACCCCCCTTAAAAGGAATCTCGTCCCCGAGATTTGGAGAGGCTAGAATGAAAGAAGACGATCAAAGGACAAATAAATTGAGAGATAGAGAGAGTCTATCTTTAAGTTGGCTTCTTATCTAAGGTCTTGAGTTATTCGAAGTTTTGAAGTACCAATTCGCCCTTCAAGTTCCTGGTGCTTCGATAGGTTAGAAGTCCAATGGATTGTTAGAGAAGAAATAAAATAGCAAAGGGTGAGAGAGAAAGCTACGAGGTGAGAAGTCTACCCATTTAAAGAAAACGTTGTACATAAGATCAAAAGATCTACGTACGACGTAACAAAAGAAAATACACCATACAAATAAAAGAACAATTCAACGTTCTACTCGATCGATACTCTTAATCTGATGAAACGACTCAAATACATAGAATGAGTCTTGGTAGACTAAAGCTATATGGTTGGGCTGACAAAACGTTCTTCTGTTCATGGTCTTGGATTGATCATGTCCGTTGTCCTTGGATGGAAGAGATGAGTTGATGACGTCACGATGCTTTCTTGATAGCTTCATGTCTTCTGGTCTTGAACGTAATGGTAGGAAACGTGTTGACTATCTATAGAAATTTCCAAGGGAGAGAGGATCCATTTAACTTTATAAAATGGTGCAGAGAGAATTAGGTGAGAAAGAATTGCTATGAAGGAGCTATAGATAGATGACCAAGATAAGGAGAGAACAAATTATTTTCTTGTTATAAAATAGATTTTGAAGTTTTCAACTAACGGCCATTCTAACTAGCTCACGACCTACAGTCGATATGGCTCTGATACCACTTCTGTCGGACCCGGGATTAATACCCCAAATCCTCAGTGCATTTACGAACTAGTCCCATGATCGAGAGCTAGTTCACACAGCTAAATGATATGGTAACATCCATAAATCGCATAACTTTATTAATAATTAACAACGAGTTTATTACAAAAGAGGCTTACAAGCCAACAATAAATAACACAGCGGAAGACGAAGAAGATGTAGTAGAGTCCAGTTAATCTGCCATAGGCAATCGACTGGGGTAGCGGCCTAGTCGTCGAGATCCACACCGGTAGCAAAGTTCTTCTCCTCTGAAATTTGTTTGCATAAAGCAAGTATGAGCACAACTACCGTGCTCTCAAGTTACACCTGTCAAATAATAGATTGAATGCATGCATAAGGTAAACAAGGGTATTGGCAGGGTTTATTTGCATAAAATAGCATTTTCTGATTAAATAATCTTAGTAATTTTCAAGGCCATTTTTAAAATTTAGTAAGGTCAAAATTATATTTCGATTCCTCAATGTCAAGTGTAGGATGAACCTCCATACACGAATGGTGAAGGACTACCCCCCTTACACCAGGCTTCTGCCCAAACCCATTTTCATAAACCAGGTTATAAAGTCTTTTCAAACAAAACCAGAGACTAACTTCGAGTGGCTTCTGTTAAGCATGTCCATGACTGTGGACACGGCTATTCGAATAGATTATTACTCTGCAGAGTTGGTACAGCTTTACCCACAAGAGATAGTTTGCTTATTATGTCGGCCAATACACGCTTCCGTAGGCGTGCGACTAAGCAGCTATCACGAGGCCTTTACCCTACATTATTTCATCATAATTATGCCCGCTAAGGTTTCATAATCGAAGGCTTCGCACCAAACGACTACCCCCTCTTGCGCCATGTGGGTATCATCAATAAGTCTTCACGACTCCCACATCTTTCCAAGACATAAACATGGTGAGATAATATAGCTTATTTGGCCAAGTCTGTCCCATTCGGACTTGTGGTGGTCTGAGTTTGGCTTAACATCCATGACCGCAGACCGGTCCTTACATGGTAGGCGACTTCCAAAACAAACCACAGGTCTCAACCATTATTGTATTGAGCCCGTGCATGAACTTGCACCCACCAACAATCCAATTCACCCAAGTCTAAACCAATTTCATTTATTTTTCTTTTGTAAAACGTTTTGCAAACATCTATGGTAAAAGCAATACCATAGATTCATTTTCAAAACAACTTTGTATTTTGGCAAAATTCCCCAAATCATCTTTTGGTCTAAGCAATGACTAAGCATAATTATCTTAATTATTTTACTAAGGTGACAAGGGCATGGCATTCCAAACATCAACATTGGCTATACGAAGGAATTGGCATAACTAAGAATTAAAACAGGAATTTAAAATACTTGGATAAAAATATGCATGCAATAATAACTTTAAAAACAGAATTAATTAACTTTGAAATACTGGGATCAAGATGGTCAAGAATGTAACTTGCCTTGCTTTATTGGTTGCTCTCAAACAGCGTCGAAATCTGACTCTCCGAAGTCGTCGAAATCTATACGCGTAAACGATCCGAATTCAAATAATATTCAAATAAAATCCAAATAAAATCCAAAAATTATAAAATAAATACTTATAGGAAGGTATCGACTTTCTATGAATTTAGAAAGTTGAATCGAAGGAATCGAAGTTCGTATGAGGGAGAACGAAATTGTAGAAGATAAATTCTCAAAAAATGAGATGCATGTGCTTGCATGGCACTGTTCACTCCCATGCACGTGAACAGTAAACAAAGCACAGTGCGTGGAGAAATGGCGACGCTGGCGAAAGGGAAAGGAGAGACGGTCAGCGAAGCACTAAAATGGAATCTCGGGAGCGAGACGGATCCAATGGTAGTGGTCGCATCATCGGCGGAGGTCCGGTGCGACGGCGGCGCGCAAAAAGGCGGATGGGGGAATAGTAGCGCCGGTGAGCTGAGAGTGTTTCAGGGAAAAGGAAGGGATCACCACGTAGATCATTGCGAGGCGAAGCCAACGGCGTGGACGATCTCGTCGGGAAATCCAAAAAGGGCACCGGAAACGACGAAAGAAGGTGGTTCGGCCATTTGCGGAAAAACAAATTTGCTTGTGGCGAGATTGAGGGCCGAATTCCAGGGATATAAAGAGAAAGCCGAGGGGCACGCGGTGACACGGTTGGCTCGGCGAGATGACCTTCGATGGTGACGCAGTCCGACGGAGAAGTCCTTCGGTGGGCGACGGGCTGACGTTGGTGTTCCGAGCGAACGGGGAGGATTTAGCGAGTGAGGTTGGCGGCGATTTGAAGATGGAACCGCGGGGAACACAATGCTCACCCCGGTTGTCGTGAAATGCGCAAGGTCGGCCGGCGGTGGCAGCGACACGCAAAATGGACCAAATAAATAATAGATATTAAATAAAATCTAAAAATTATGAAATAAATACTAAAAATGGTAGATGAATTTAGGAGGAAGAATCAACGGATTTGGAGCTTGCAAGTGAGAGAACGATTTTTTGGAAGATTAAAAAGTGTATGTACAAAGTATCAAGTAGACTAGATAATTCATTTACTGTTCATCATCTTCTTGTTTGGCTGAAGGCAACAGCACGCATGGAGAAAGAAAAGAAATGGCGGCACCGGCCAGAGGAAGGGATGGCGGCGGCCGGGAACAGGATAGATGGATTGCTTACCCCGAGACAATGCCGTAGGAGGTGGTGGTGCGGCGAGGGGCGGTCGGTGGTGGCGGCGGCGGCGTCACAGTGCATGCGGCCATGGAGGGAGGTGGTACTCCGGCGATGCTCCGGCCAGGAGGGAGGGAGCACGATGTAGATCACGACGTCGTGATGCCGGTGGTGGAAGCGGTGGTGGCGGAGACCCATTGGAGGCTGCACTAGAGGTGGAAGACGGCGATCGGCCAGCGATCGAAAATCTTCGACTGTGGAGAGGAGGAAGGGAGGGAGGAGCTGAGATTTCAGGGGATGAATGAGGGAGAGGAGAGGCACCCATGGCTGCTATTTATAGGACCGGAGAGGAGCCGAGGAGGGAGGACCGCGTGCGTGTGTCACGGCCGGTCAATGGCGCGATTTGTGAAATTAGGTGATTAGGGAAAGGTTTAATGGCCTTAGATGGAGGAGGTGATGACCGGGGATTTAAATGCCATCAATTTCGCGAGGAAAATCTGGAGGAAAGGCGGGTTTTGAAGAGCTTCATTGGCCTCTAATGGCTGCATGCTTGCACGTGTGTCCACTGGAGAAGAAAGCTGTTGCAGAAGAAAGGAAAGAAAGGAAAGAATAAAAGGAAGAAAGAAAGGAAAGAATAAAAGCGGCTCTCAGGCCGGTCCTTAACTTGACTTGGGCGACTTCCAAAACAATCCCTAGGCCTCAACCATTCGCTGCATTGAACCCGTGCATAAACTTGCACCCACCAACCATCCATTTCGCCCAAGTACAAACCATCTTCTGATTTTATTTTGCTTTCAAAATCATTTCCAAGAGTTCATGGTAAAACAATACCATAGCTTAATTTTAAACAAGATTTGAATCATTGGCTAAATTTTCCAAATCAAATACTTTTTGGATCTAAGCATTGCTAAGCATAAAGTTTTTCAATCAAACGCATCTTGTTAACACTATCGTATTAACAAGAGTTTTATCTAGGGCGACAAGGTATGAGGGATTCAATGTTCAAGATTTGTCAAGTACGAGACCAGTAAGTAAACCATCCGTACTGTGCTCATAATCCAATAATCCAAACTCCAGCAATTATGTAATCCTATACTCCAATATTAAATAGTCTAATATCCACTATATCAGTCTATTTCTATGATCTGACCTCCATCGATCCAACATTCAGCAATGCTCTAATTCTATAATCTAACATCCATCAATTCATTATTCCTTAATGAATTATTTCTAATAATTCAACACCCAACAATCCGATGATTATGTAATAATTCCGATATCTAATGATTATATATTTCTATAATCTATTCCTCGATAATCCATTATCAACAATTATCTACTCCTAGAGTCTAAACAAGTTTTTTTTTCTAAAATCCCACCAAGAGCTAATCCTACAATCCAACACCCAAGCCAATCAATATTCTATAATGACTACTGTATAATTCAATCTTAATAGTCCAATATCAATAATTAACTATCTCTACAATTCAATATCAATCGATCACTTATTTCTACATCCGTCATTAATGCATTCCTAATAATCCAATCTCCAACCATTGTTTTTTCCTATAATCCAACAATCAACAATTGTATATAATTGTATAATCAATATCTAAGAATCATGTATTCATATAATCTAATATCCAATGATCATGTTATTCTATAATCCATTCAATATATGTCTCTATAATTCAATTTCGACAATTCCATCTTTGCAATATTTATCAATAGACTATTCCTATAATCCGATATTCAACGATCATGTAATCTTATAACCCAATATTTTCACTTCCTACCTTCAATATATATATATATATATATATATATATATATATATATATATATATATATATATACACATTCGAATGGTTCTCCATACGGTCTATACTGACAATAAATGGCTATACAGGAGTTGGGTATAACTATAAAGCTTAAAAGCAATATTTAAATTACTTGAATATAAATACGCATGCAATAATAATTTAAAACAAAAATTAAATAATTTAAAATAATGGGTGCAAATATGGTCAAGAGTGTAACTTGCCTTGCTTAATTAATCGATGTTCCCAAATGATGTTGAAATCGGTCGTCAAAGTAAATTAAATCTATACGCCGTAAACGATCCGAATTCAAATAATATTCAAATAAAATCCAAATAAAATCCAAAAAATTACAAAATAAATACTTCTAGGAAGGTATCGACTTTCTATGAATTTAGAAAGTTGAATCGAAGGAATCGGAGTTCGTACGAGAGAGAACGAAATTGTAGAAGATAAATTCTCAAAAAAAAATGAGATGCATGTGCTTGCATGGCACTGTTCACTCTATGCACGTGAACAGTAAACAAAAGCACAGTGCGTGGAGAAATGGCGAAGCTGGCGAAAGGGAAAGGAGAGACGGTCAGCGAAGCACTAAAATGGAATCCCGGGAGCGAGACGGACCCAATGGTAGTGGTCGCATCATCGGCGGAGGTCCGGTGTGGCGGCGGCGCGCAAAAAGGCGGACGGGGGAATAGTAGCACCGGTGAGCTGAGGGTGTCTCAGGGAAAAAGAAGGGAGCACTGCATATAATATTGCGAGGCGAAGCCAATGACGTAGACGATGTCGTCAGGGAATCAAAAATGGCATCGAAAATGACGACAAAAGGTGGTTCACTCGCTAGCGCAAAAATTTTGCTTGAGGCGAGATAGAGGGGCGAATTCCAGGGATATAAAGAGGAAGCCGAGGGGCACGCGGCGACATAGTTGGCTCGGCGAGATGACCTTCGATGGTGACGCAGTCCAACGGAGAAGACCTTCAGTGGCGGCGGGCGGACGTCGACGTTGCAGGCAAACGGAGATGAGTTAGTGGATGAGGTTTGCGGAGAAATGAAGAGGGAACCGTGGGGAACACAACGCTCGCCTCAGTTGGGGTGGAAAGCGCACGATCGTCCGGCGGCGGCGACGACGCGTAAAATGGACTAATTAAATAATGGAAAATAAATAAAATCTAAAAATTATGAAATAAATACTAAAAATAGTAGATGAATTTAGATGAATTTAGGAGAAAGAATCAACGGGTTTGGAGATTGCATGTGAGAGAACGAATTTTTGAAGTGATTAAAAAGTCTAGGTACAAACACACGCATGACTAGATAATCAACAAGCTGTTCATTGTCTTCTAGTTGCAAGCATTGGAGCTCTGACCATGGAGGAAAATGGGTGGCGACGGTGAGAGAAAGGGAGGATGGTCAAGAACAGCATAAATGGATCTGCTCACCTTGAGACGATCTGCGTGGGTGGTGGCGGCTGGCGAGGACGATCGGTCTTGTGTGGCATGAATGACGATGGGCGGCCATGGTGGGAGGTGGTGCTCGTGGCGTTCGGTGAGGGCGGGAAAGCACCGGTCGGCGAGGAGGCGATCTTGAATATCGATCACCGGCATCGATGAGTCCGTGTGGCCGGGATTGAGGAAGAAAGGGCGTCTGACCAAGGTACTTCAAGCGAAATCTGACCAAATCGAGAGGGGAGAGGAGGAGTTGGTGGTGGAAATGTGATGAGCGAGGAAGAGGGCTCCCGGGGCTCCCTTTTATAGGGCCGGAGAGGAGCCGAGGAGGGACAACCGTGTGCGTGGTTAATGGCCGGTCAGCTTGCGTGATTTGCGAAATTAGATGTTTAAGGAATGGTTTAATGGCCTTAGACGGAGGAGGTGATGACCGGGGAATTGAATGCCCACAAATTTCGTGAAGAAATGAGGAGGAAATCCCGGGTTTTGAAAGCTCCATGTGGCCCCTAATGGTGGTTGCTACGGCTGTTATGTTCTCTGGACAAGGAAGAAATGGTTTGGTTGGAGAAGAAGATAGGCAAGAGGAAGAGAATAAAGGAGAAAAAGGAAGGTTAGTATTCAAGAAAGAAAGAAGAGGAAGGTGGTAGCCCATTCCTTGTAGCATTGGTGGTTAAGCGTGCTGGCCTTGGGGCAGTAAAAAGATGGGTGACCCATCCGGGAAATGGAATGAAATAATTTGTTTTTCTTTTATTTCCGAAATTATTTCAGATTTAAGCAATAAATAAATATCAGTAAAAAGATGGGTGACCCATCTGGGAAATGGAATGAAATAAAATTTTTTCTTTTATTTCCGAAATTATTTCAGATTTAAGCAATAAATAAATACAATTTTAGAAGAAAGCAAATATAGTCCAAAAATTCTAGAAAAATTCACATAAATTCCTATAATTATTTTGGACATAAATAAAATATTTTCAACTTATAATTGGTAATAGTTTTTGCACATAATTTGTTTTAGCTTTAAAATAACTAGGTAAAAGCTTTTAAAATTCCAAAAATAATTAAATTTTTATTTTTGGCTTTTAAAACTTCAGAAATCCAAATAAAGCAAATAAACTCTTTCAAATTCAGAAAATCCAATAAAATAATAATTTTATTTATTTTTATTTTGGTAACAACGCTTTGGGATGTTACAAACTACCCCCCTTAAAAGGAATCTCGTCCCCGAGATTCGGAGAGGCTAGAGAGAAAGACAGGTATAGGATAAACGAATTGAGAGATAAAAAGAATCTATCTTCAAGTTGGCTTTTTGTCGGTGTTGGGTTGTTCAAGGTTTTGAGGTATCCATCCGTCCTTCAAGTCCATTATTGTGCATCGATAGGTTAGAAGTCCAATAGCTTGTTAGAGGAGAAGCAAAAGCAAAGGATGAGAGAGAAAGCTATGAGGAGAGAAATCTACCCATTTAAGCAAACGTTGTACACAAGATCAAAGATCTATGTACGACGTACCAAAACAAAATACACCATACAAATAAAGGAACAATACAACGTTCTACTCGATCGATGATCATAAATTGGTGAAATGACTCAATACACAGAATGAGCCTTGGTAATCTTAAGCTATATGTTTGGCCGACAAAACGATCTTCGGCATATCTTGTCCGTTGTCCTTGGATGGTGGAGACGATGATACTTCTTTGGTGGCTCCATGTCTTGTAATCTTGAACGTAAGAGTTAATAACGTGTTGACCATCTATAGAGGTTTATAAGGGAAAGATGATCCATTTAACATTATAAAATGGTGAAGAGAGAATTAGGTAAGAAAGAATTGCTATAGAGAAGCTATAGATAGATGACCAAGATGAGGAGAGAACAAATTATTCTTTTTCTTGTTATAAAATAAATTTTGAAGTTTTCAACTAACGGCCATCCTAACTAGGTCACGACCTACAGTCGATATGGCTCTTATACCACTTTGTAAGACCCGGGATTAACACTCCCAAATCCTCTGTGCCTTTCTGAACTAGTCCCATGATCAGTAGCTAGTTCACACAGTAAACAAATGTGGTAACATCCATAAATCGTATAACTTTATTAATAACCAACAGAGTTTGTTACAAAAGAGGCTTACATGCCAACAATAAAGAACACAGCGGAAAACGAAGAAGTCGTAGTAGAGTCCAGTTTATCTGCCACAGGCAATCGACTAGGATAGCGGCCTAGTCGTCGAGATCCACACCGATGGTGAAGTCCTTCTCCTCTGAAATTTGTTTGCATAAAGCAAGTATGAGCACAACTACCGTGCTCGCAAGTTACACCCGTCAAATAACAGAATGACATGCATACATGGATGTAACAAAGGATGGCTTAATATGGTTGATTTGCATAAAACAACATTTTCTTTAAATACTTGTACTAAGTTCCAAAGCAGTTATTAAATAACTAAAATTCATTTTTATAAATCAATTTTATAGTCAGATAACATTCACACATGAATGGTGAAGGATACCCTCCTATCACATGGCTTCCCGCCCAATTCTCATTTGCATAATCCATTTAATGAAGTCTTTTGAATCAAAACCAAAATCTAACTTTGAGTGGCTTTGGTAAGCATGTCCTTGACCGTGGACACGGCTATTCGAATAGTTCTTAACACTCTGCAGAGGTGGTACAACTTTACCCACATGACATGAATTCTCTAGTTTGTCTGGCATCCGTCGATACCACCGCTCACTACCTTAGGTAAGCACTCTAGAACACGTGCCAAGGCCTTTACAAAGCGTCATCCCAACGTAGTTATGCCTCGCTAAGGTTTCGCTATCGTAGGCTTCGCACCCAAATGATAACCCCCTCTTGCGCCATGTGAGTATTAACAAAAAGTCTTCGCGACACCCACACAACCGGATGGCACAACCACATTGAAACGTTGCAAATTAGTTAGCCAGGTCCTGCCCATACAGGACATGTGGTAGTACGATTGTGGCTTAGCAAAACCGACTCTCAGGCCGGTCCTTAACTTGACTTGGGCGACTTCCAAAACAATCCCTAGGCCTCAACCATTCGCTGCATTGAGCCCGTGCATAAACTTGCACCCACCAACCATCCATTTCGCCCAAGTACAAACCATCTTCTGATTTTATTTTGTTTTCAAAATCATTTCCAAGAGTTCATGGTAAAACAATACCATAGCTTAATTTTAAACAAGATTTGAATCATTGGCTAAATTTCCCAAATCAAATACTTTTTGGATCTAAGCATTGCTAAGCATAAAGTTTTTCAATCAAACACATCTTGTTAACACTATTGTATTAACAAGAGTTTTATCTAGGATGACAAGGTATGAGGGATTCAATGTTCAAGATTTGTCAAGTACGAGACCAGTAAGTAAACCATCCGTACTGTGCTCATAATCCAATAATCCAAACTCCAGCAATTATGTAATCCTATACTCCAATATTAAATAGTCTAATATCCACTATATCAGTCTATTTCTATGATCTGACCTCTATCGATCCAACATTCAGCAGTGCTCTAATTCTATAATCTGACATCCATCAATTCATTATTCCTTCATGAATTATTTCTAATAATTCAACACCCAACAATTCGATGATTATGTAATAATTCCGATATCCAATGATTATATATTTCTATAATCTATTCCTCGATAATCCATTATCAACAATTATCTACTCCTAGAGTCTAAACAAGTTTTTTTTTCTAAAATCCCACCAAGAGCTAATCCTACAATCCAACACCCAAGCCAATCAATATTCTATAATGACTACCTGTATAATTCAATCTTAATAGTCCAATATCAATAATTAACTATCTCTACAATTCAATATCAATCGATCACTTATTTCTACATCCGTCATTAATGCATTCCTAATAATCCAATCTCCAACCATTGTTTTTTTCCCTATAATCCAACAGTCAACAATTGTATATAATTGTATAATCAATATCTAAGAATCATGTATTCATATAATCTAATATCCAATGATCATGTTATTCTATAATCCATTCAATATATGTCTCTATAATTCAATTTCGACAATTCCATCTTTGCAATATTTATCAATAGACTATTCCTATAATCCGATATTCAACGATCATGTAATCTTATAACCCAATATTTTCACTTCCTACCTTCAATATATATATATATATATATATATATATATATATATATATATATATATATATATATATATATATATATATATATATATATATATATATATATATCGAATGGTTCTCCATACGGTCTATCTGAGCAATAAATGGCTATACACAGGGAGTTGGGTATAACTATAAAGCTTAAAACAGTATTTAAATTACTTGAATATAAATACGCATGCAATAATAATTTAAAACAAAAATTAAATAATTTAAAATAATGGGTGCAAATATGGTCAAGAGTGTAACTTGCCTTGCTTAATTAATCGATGTTCCCAAATGGTGTTGAAATCCGGTCGTCCAAGTCGTTAAAATCTATCTGGCGTAAGCGATCCGAATTCAAATAATATTCAAATAAAATCCAAATAAAATCCAAAAAATTATAAAATAAATACTTCTAGGAAGGTATCGACTTTCTATGAATTTAAAAAGTTGAATCGAAAGAATCGGAGTTCGTATGAGAGAGAACGAAATTGTAGAAGATAAATTCTCAAAAAAAAAATGAGATGCATGTGCTTGCATGGCACTGTTCACTCCATGCACGTGAACAGTAAACAAAAGCACAGTGCGTGGAGAAATGGCGACGCTGGCGAAAGGGAAAGGAGAGACGGTCAGCGAAGGACTAAAATGGAATCCCGGGAGCGAGACGGACCCAATGGTAGTGGTCGCATCACCGGCGGAGGTCCGGTGCGGCGGCGGCGCGCAAAAAGGCGGACGGGGGAATAGTAGCGCCGGTGAGCTGAGGGTGTCTTAGGGAAAAGGAAGGGAGCACTGCATGGAATATTGTGAGGCGAAGCCAACGACGTGGACGATGTCATCAGGGAATCAAAAACGGCATCGAAAATGACGACAAAAGGTGGTTCGCTCGCTAGCGCAAAATTTTTGCTTGAGGCGAGATAGAGGGGCAAATTTCAGGGATATAAAGAGGAAGCCGAGGGGCACGCGGTGACATAGTTGGCTCGGCGAGATGACCTTCGATGGTGACGCAGTCCAACAGAGAAGACCTTCAGTGGCGGCGGGCGGACGTCGGCGTTGCAGGCAAACGGAGATGAGTTAGTGGATGAGGTTTACTGGCGAAGCGAAGAGGATCCGTGGGAACCTACGCTTCGCCTCGGTTGGGGTGGAAGCGCCGGTCGTCCGTGGCGGCGGCAGCGTAAAATGGACTAATTAAATAACGGAAAATAAAAAAAATCTAAAAATTATGAAATAAATACTAAAAATAGTAGATGAATTTAGGAGAAAGAATAAACGGGTTTGGAGATTGCATGTGAGAGAATGAATTTTTGAAGTGATTAAAAAGTCTAGGTACAAACACATGCATGACTAGATAATCAACTACTGTTCATTGTCTTCTAGCTGCAAGCATTGGAGCTACGGCCATGGAGGAAAATGGGTGGGCGACGGTGAGAGAAAGGGAGGGATGGCTGGCGAACGGCATAAATGGACTGCTCACCTTGAGACGATCTAGTAGGTGGTGGCGGCGGGCGAGGGACGATCGATCTTTGGCGGCGGCGGCGATGGCAGCGGCCATGGTGGGAGGTGGTGCTCGTGGCGTTCCGGTGAGGTGAGAAAAGCACCGGTCGGCGAGGAGGCGATCTGCGAATATCGATCACCGGCGTCGATGAGTCCGTGTGGCCGCCGGATTTGAGGAAGAAAGGGCGTACGGCCAAGGTACTTCAAACGCGAAATATGGCCAAATCGAGAGGGGAGAGGAGGAGTGGGTGGTGGGAATGAGATGAGCGAGGAAGAGGGCTCCCGGGGCTCCCTTTTATAGGGCCGGAGAGGAGCCGAGGAGGGAGAACCGTGTGCGTGGTTAATGGCCGGTCAGCTTGCGTGATTTGCGAAATTAGATGTTTAAGGAATGGTTTAATGGCCTTAGATGGAGGAGGTGATGATCGGGGAATTGAATGCCACAAATTTCGTGAAGAAATGAGGAGGAAATCCCGGGTTTAGAAAGCTCCATGTGGGCTCTAATGGTGGTTGCTACGGCTGTTATGTTCTCTGGACAAGGAAGAAATGGTTCGGTTGGAGAAGAAGATAGGGAAGAGGAAGAGAATAAAGAAGAAAAAGGAAGATTAGTATTCAAGAAAGAAAGAAGAGGAAGGTGGTAGCCCATTCCTTGTAGCATTGGTGGTTAAGCGTGCTGGTCTTGGGGCAGTGAAAAGATGGGTGACCCTTGGAAATGCAATAAAATATATTTTTTTTCTTTTATTTTCGAAATTATTTCAGATTTAAGCAATAAATAAATACAATTTTAGAAGAAAGCAAATATAGTCCAAAAATTCTAGAAAAATTCACAAAAATTCCTATAATTATTTTGGACATAAATAAAATATTTTCAACTTATAATTGGTAATAGTTTTTGCACATAATTTATTTTAGCTTTAAAATAATTAGGTAAAAGCTTTTAAAATTCCAAAAAATAATTAAATTTTTATTTTTGGCTTTTAAAACTTCAGAAATCCAAATAAAGCAAATAAACTCTTTCAAATTCAGAAAATTCAATAAAATAATAATTTTTTTTTTGGTAACAGCGCTTTGGGATGTTACAAACTACCCCCCCTTGAAAGGAATCTCGTCCCCGAGATTCGGAGAGGCTAGAGAGAAAGACAGGTATAGGATAAACGAATTGAGAGATAAAAAGAATCTATCTTCAAGTTGGCTTTTTGTCGGTGTTGGGTTGTTCAAGGTTTTGAGGTATCCATCCGTCCTTCAAGTCCATTATTGTGCATCGATAGGTTAGAAGTCCAATAGCTTGTTAGAGGAGAAGCAAAAGCAAAGGATGAGAGAGAAAGCTATGAGGAGAGAAATCTACCCATTTAAGCAAACGTTGTACACAAGATCAAAAGATCTATGTACGACGTACCAAAACAAAATACACCATACAAATAAAGGAACAATACAATGTTCTACTCGATCGATGATCATAAATTGGTGAAATGACTCAATACACAGAATGAGCCTTGGTAATCTTAAGCTATATGTTTGGCCGACAAAACGATCTTCGGCATATCTTGTCCGTTGTCCTTGGATGGTGGAGACGATGATACTTCTTTGGTGGCTCCATGTCTTGTAATCTTGAACGTAAGAGTTAATAACGTGTTGACCATCTATAGAGGTTTATAAGGGAAAGATGATCCATTTAACATTATAAAATGGTGAAGAGAGAATTAGGTAAGAAAGAATTGCTATAGAGAAGCTATAGATAGATGACCAAGATGAGGAGAGAACAAATTATTCTTTTTCTTGTTATAAAATAAATTTTGAAGGCTTCGCACCAAACACTACCCCCTCTTGCGCCATGTGGGTATAATCAATAAGTCTTCACGACTCCCACATCTTTCCAAGACATAAACATGGTGAAATGATATAGCTTATTTGGCCAAGTCTGTCCCATTCCAGACTTGTGGTGGTACGAGTTTGGCTTAACATCCATGACATGATGGTCCTTACATGGTGGGCGACTTCCAAAACAAACCACAGGTCTCAACCATTTGCTGTATTGAGCCCGTGCATGAACTTGCACCCACCAACAATCCAATCCACCCAAGTCTAAACCAATTTCATTTATTTTTCTTTGGTAAAACGTTTTCCAAACATGTATGGTAAAAGCAATACCATAGATTCATTTTCAAAACAACTTTGTATTTTGGCAAAATCCCCCGAATCATCTTTTGGTCTAAGCAATGACTAAGCATAATTATCTCAATTATTTTACTAAGGTGACAAGGGCATGGCATTCCAAACATCAATATTGGCTATACGAAGGAATTGGCATAACTAATAATTAAAACAGGGATTAAAATAACTTGAATAAAAATATGCATGCAATAATAACTTTAAAAACAGAATTAATTAACTTTGAAATACTGGGATCAAAATGGTCAAGAATGTAACTTGCCTTGCTTTATTGGTTGCTCTCAAACAATGTAAAATCGACTCTCGAAGTCGTTGAAATCTATACGCCGTAACGATCCGAATTCAAATAATATTCAAATAAAATCCAAATAAAATCCAAAAATTATAAAATAAATACTTCTAGGAAGGTATCGACTTTTTATGAATTTAGGAAGCTGAATCGAAGGAATCGGAGTTCGTATGAAGGAGAACGAATTTGTAGAAGTTTAAATATCAAAAATTGGATGTATGTGTGGCTTGCATGGCAATCGTTCATGCCATGCACGTGAACGATACCAAGTTTGGTTTAACCAAGCACGATTACACAGAGAAATAGCGACGGTGAAAGGGAAAGGAGAGGCGGCCAAAAAAACAAAAATAGAATCCCGGGAGTAAGACGGACCCAATGGTAGTGGTCGTGTCGTTGGCAAAGGTCCGGTGCGGCGACGGTGTGCAAAATAGTGTCGGAGGAATAGTAGCGCCGGTGAGCCGGGGTGCTACGGAGAAAAAGGAAGGGAGCACCACGTAGAACGTTGCGAGGCGAAGCCAACGACGTGGACGATGTCGTCAGAGAATCAAAGACGGCATCGAAAATGACGACAGAAGGTAGTTCGGCCGCTGGCGCAAAATTTTTGCTTGAGGCGAGATAGAGGGGCGAATTCCAGGGATATGAAGAGAAAGCCGAGGGGCACGCGGTGACACGGTTGGCTCGGCGAGATGACCTTCGATGGTGACATAGTCCGACGGAGAAGTCCTTCGGTGGGCGACGGGCTGACGTTGGTGTTCCGAGCGAACGGGGAGGATTTAGAGAGTGAGGTTGGCGGTGATTTGAAGATGGAACCGTGGGGAATACAACGCTCACCCCGGTTGTCGTGGAATGCGCAAGGTCGGCCGTCGGCGGCGGCGACGCGCAAAATGAACCGAATAATTAATAGAAATTAAATTAAATCTAAAAATTATGAAATAAATACTAAAAATAGTAGATGAATTTAGGTGAAGGAATCAATGGATTTGGAGCTTGTATGTGGGAGAACGAAATTTTGGAATGATTAAAATGTGTATGTACAAAGTGTTGAAGATGATTTATCTAGTCGTTCATTTGTTCATCTTCAAGCTTGGTTCAATGAAGCTAAGAAATGGTGGCGTCTAGAGAAGAAAAAACAAAAGGAGAGGTGGCGTGAACAGCGAAAATGGGTTGCTTACCCCGCGATGATGCTTAGGAGGTGGCGTGGCGTGTGGCGTCGGTGGCGGTGGCGGCGGCGGTGCGCCTGCAGTGGTGCAGGGTGGGGCGCTCGGTGACGGCGGCAGCGAGGAAGGAGAGCACCGTGTAGAGGACGACGTCGCGATGCCGATGGTGGTGGCGAGGATGGTGGAGACCCACCGAGGCGACGCTAGAGGTGGAAGAAGGCGATCGGCGGTGGTAGAAAAACTTCAACCGTGGGGAGGAGAAAGGGAGGGAGGAGTTGGGATTTGGGGATGGATGAGTGAGATGAGAGGCACCGATCTTTGCTATTTATAGAGGCGAGGAGGAGCCGAGGAGGAGAACCACGTCGTCTGTCACGGTCGGTCATGGCGTGATTGATGGGATTGGATTGATTAGGAAAGGTTTAATGGTCGGTAATGGAGGAGGTGATGACCGGGATTTGAATGCCATCGATTAGCAAAGATTTGGGGAGAAAAACTTGGGTTTTGAAAGCTCGTGGTGGCTCTAATAGGTCTTTGTGCTTGCTGTCGAGAGATGGAAAATGGTGGTTGGAGAAGAAGGCAAGAGAAGGAAGGCATAGAAGAATAAAAGGAAAACAATATTGATTTGAAAGAAAGATGGAAAAGTGGTAGTGCATGGGAAGGTTTCTTTGGTTAAGCGTGCAAAAGTGAGGGAAATTTAGGAGGGTTTCACGCGGTCACCCTCTAAAATTTCCCGACCTTTGCAACCCAACCTTCCCATGCACTACCACCTTTCCATCTTTATTTCAAATCAATATTCCTTCCTTTTATTCTTCTATGCCTTCCTTCTCTTGCCTTTCTTTCTCCAACCACCATTTTCTTTCTCTCGACAGCAAACACACGCCAAGAAATAAGAGCCCATTAGAGCCACCACGGCTTTCAAAACCCGAGATTTCTCCCTATTTCTTCACAAAATTGGTGGCATTCAATCCCCGACCATCATCTCCTCCATCTAAGGCCATTAAACGCTTCCTTAATCACTCAATTCCGCTTAATCACGCCATCGACCGCCATGACACACGACGCAGCTTCTCCTCCTCCCTCCTCTCGGCCCTATAAAAGGGAGCACCAGTGCCCCATCTCAACCTCATCCATCCCCAAATCCCAACTCCTCCCCTTTCTCCTCCCAACGGTTGAAGTTTTCTACCACCAATTGATCGCCGTCTTTCGCCTCTAGTGCCGCCTCGGTGGGTCTCCGCCCCACCGTCACCTTCACCGCATCGCGACGCTGGATCACGTGGTGCTCCCCTCGCCGTCGCCGAGCATCGCCGAGCCGCCTCCTCAGATGCCGCCACCATGCGCTGTGCTCGCCACGCCGTGCCACGCAGCCGCCCTCACCACGCCACTTTCCTCACCGCCTCGGGGTAAGCAACTCATCTTCCATATCGCCACCCTCCCTTTTCCCTTCACCGCCGCCATTTTTTCTTTTTCCTCCTTGCTTCGTTCTTCTCATTTGGAAGGAAATGCCCTGTAGCACATTTATCTAGTCTACCTCCTCACTTGTACATACACATTTTATTGATTCCAAAATTTCGTTCTCCCACATGAAAGCTCCAAAGCCGTTGATTCCTTCACCTAAATTCATCTAAATTCATCTACTATTTTTAGTATTTATTTCATAATTTTTAGATTTTATTTAATTTCCGTTAATTATTCGGTTCATTTTGCGTGTCGCCGCCGCCGACGGCCGACCTTGCGCATTCCACGACAACCCGGGTGAGCGTTATGTTTCCCACGGTTCCATCTTCAAATCGCCGCCAACCTCACTCGCTAAATCCTCTCCGTTTGCCCGGAACGCCGATGTTCGCCCGCCGAAGGTCTTCTCCGTCGGACTGCGTCGCCATCGAAGATCATCTGGCCGAACCATCTACACCGTTGAGTTTGCCTCAACGTGTTCTACGTCGTACTTCCGTTGCCATGGCCATAAAGCTTTTTCTTTGTTTCCAGTCATCCGAAACCACAATTTCCGATGAATAGTACAACTTTCAGAATTATATCATTTCATGTGGTTTCCAAACTTCCCGGGGTTCGTTCTCCTTCATACGAACTCCGATTTCTTCGATTCAACGTTATAAATTCATAAAAAGTCGATACCTTCCTAGAAGTATTTATTTTGTAATTTTTGGATTTTATTTGGATTTTATTTGAATATTATTTGAATTCGGATCGTTTACGCGTATAGATTTCGACGACTTCGGACGACCGGATTTCAACACCATTTGGGAACATTGATTAATTAAGCAAGGCAAGTTACACTCTTGATCATATTGATCCCATTATTTCAAATTATTTATTCCGTTTTAAAATTATTATTGCATGCTTATTTCTATACAGTAATTTAAATTCCCATTTTAAATTTGTAGTTATGCCTAAATCCTTTGTATTGCCAGTCTTGATATTGAAATATTCATACCTTGTCACCTTAGATGAAAATCTAGTTTATGCGATAGTATGAACTAGAACTTTTGAGAAAAATTGTGCTTAGCCATGCTTAGACCCGAAATACTTGATTTGGGGAATTTCAGCCAAAAATAAAATGTTATTTAAAGTTGTATCCATAGCATTGGTGTGCCATGGATGTTTGAAAAGGATTTTGAAAAGCAAAAGTAAAATTGGTTTGGACCTGGGCGAAATGGATGCTTGGTGGGTGCAGGATTATGCACGGGATCAATCCGGGAAGGATTGAGGCCCAGGGGTTATTTGGGAAAGTCGCCCAAGTCAGTTAAGGACCGGTCTCTGAGCGATCCTTTGCTATGCCTATAATGGGCTATGCCTCACCGTACAACCACATGTCTCCAGAATGGGGCGTGGGATCTGGCTGATTAATTTGTGGAGTTCCATCGCAGTTTATCCTGTCTGTACGTGGGTGGTCTTTCATGGCTTGTCTTTCATGACTATTTTATTCCCACCTAGCGCAAGAGGGGGCCCTGAACCTGCGGATGGTTAATCCAAAGGGGGCGAAACCTTAGCGAGGCTGGACTGCGGTGGAAGGATGCATTGTAAAGGCCTTATCACGTGCTCTAGACTGCTTACCTAAGGTAGTGAGCGGTGGTATCGACGGATGCCAAACAAACTAGAGAATTCGTGTCATGTGGGTAAAGTGTACAACCTCTGCAGAGTGTAAAACTATTTGAATAGCCGTGTCCACAGTCAAGGACATGCTAGCAAAGCCTCTCAAAGTTAGATTTTGGTTTTGATTCAAAAGACTTCATCAAATGGATTATGCAAATGGGAATTGGGCGGGAAGCCATGTGATAGGAGGGTATCCTTCACCATTCATGTGTGAATGTTATCTGACTATAAAATTGATTTATAAAATGAATTTTAGCTATAAAATAACTGCTTTGGAACTTAGTACAAGTATTTAAAGAAAATGCTATTTTATGCAAATCAACCATATTAAGCCATCCTTTGTTACATCCATGTATGCATGTCATTCTGTTATTTGACGGGTGTAACTTGCGAGCACGGTAGTTGTGCTCATACTTGCTTTATACAAACAAATTTCAGAGGAGAAGGACTTCACCATCGGTGTGGATCTCGACGACTAGGCCGCTATCGATCGATTGCTGTGGCGTATTAATCGACTCTACTACGACTTCTTCGTTTTCCTCTGTGTTCTTTATTGTTGGCATGTAAGCCTCTTTTGTAATAAACTCTGTTGGTTATTAATAAAGTTATACGATTTATGGATGTTACCACATTTGTTTACTGTGTGAACTAGCTACTGATCATGGGACTAGTTCAGAAAGGCACAGAGGATTTGGGAGTGTTAATCCCGGGTCTTACAATGTATTCCCACATGTCACAACAAGGTAGATGGGGGCAAGAACCCAACAGAAAATCAAAAGATCAAAGAAGACTCCAAAATCTCAAATAGAGAGCAAGAACACAAAGAGACTTATCTTTGAGGAATCATGCATAAATTGATTTGAGATTATAAAAAGTTTACAGCCACTCCATCTAGGAGGACAAGAGCTCAATCCATGAGCCCACAATCAATCAAGACTCTCTAGAACCCTAAACCTCCACTTTTCTCTCTAAGCCTCTAGAGCAAAAACTAGGGTTTAGAAACAATAAAAGGTTTGAGGGAGGTGAAGCCACCTCCCTCCTCTATTTATAGTGGAGGCTAACCTTCTAGAAGAGTTTCACTATTTAGCACCCGTTAAGCCCACACACAAACGAGTTTAACTCACGCACGCCTTTTAAAGCACTGTCTTCATCTCCTTTTGACCTAAGCCGCTTCTCCTTGCGCCACGGATTGGCAAAAGGTCACCAAGGCGATATTTAGGTGAAATTACCAAAATACCCCTTCTCAATCTTTCTACAAAGATCGAGTCCCATCTTCGTGAAGCATCTCCATGTTTTGCCACGTGTAGGTTGATCCAGCAGCTCTCTTCATGTCGGCAAGTCTCTCCCGTCCGGCTCCCGACGAAAACTCCTTGACACTTGCACCGACCCTCGTGTCGTTTGATCCAACCCGTCGCACCGAATTGCCCATTCGGTTATCCTTGTCCTTTTTGCGCCATGCTTGAATCCATTGACCTCACCCGGCATCCCCAATCGTTCTGGACCTTAGCTCTCCAAGCTTAGTCCCGATCATCCTCGTCGTTGACTTTCAAGCAACCTACACAACAATAGACAAAGAAATCGATTCCGGGAACAAGTTCTTCACAACTTGACCCACGTAAGTTAAAACATGCATCATGCAACACATATGCACTAAAACCCATGAATATGACCTAACAAGCAAGCATCGCCGCCATGAAGGCTGACGAACAGGTCAAAATTGGTTAGACCGCCACTCTGGCCAGTCTGACCACCCCCTGGCCGGTCTAATCGCTGCTTGAACACCGGTCTGACCGCCCAGCTAGGACTTAGCCATATTTCCTCCCTGGAAATCCAAAACCTATTGGAATTTTCAATCAAATAGAACTTTTGCCTGGAAGCTCCAAAAATTATGAGACCAAGAGGAGTAGAATCTACTCTCTTGCCTACACCCTCTATTTTTGGCCCAGCTCCAAAAACCAAAATCTCTTTATGGCCGGTATGACTGATTTCCAAACGCCGGTCTGACCGCCCCCTTGGCCGGTCAGACCGCCACCTAGGCCGGTCAGACCGCCACTTGCCTGACAGCCTTTTGAACTTTGCCGAAAACACGTGATTCGACAAACCTTCAACGCCATTGCCAAATGTATCATCATCCTAAGATCATGAGTATATTCCCATGATATCCACACACTGAGGTACTACTCCCCTCAATCCCTCTCGCTGCTCTCTCTCCCCCTATTGCTCTGTGAAGTTCCCTGTGCTTCGTTATTGACACTGCTTTAGTGAATGCAGATTTCTTTTCCATTTCATGGCTCTGCCATTTATTGTGACATCTATGTTTTTCATACCCAAGGCGTTGTTGTATTACCCATCAACAACTACGTTTGTTATAGTTTAGCAAAAAGTTATGCGTATGTAGTATAATCAGGTTATCAACAACACAAAGTTATTTTGATTTGAAGCAGAGCTACAGAGAGGCTGAATTCGAAAAAAAAATGGCAATGCATATTTGTATTCCTTATTATGTAGGATTTTCCCATTTAGTTGTCATTCTTTCAGTTATAGTAATGAAATAGTTAAGAGCATTTGTTTGAGGGCTTAAGACTTGAACTTGCTAAAGACCAAAGACTACCTTTGTTATTTTAGGTTTTCTGAATTATAGCTGTTGTGACTGCATTTGGTTTTTAGTATGGCTAGGGTGTTTAGCTATTCTATTAGATTTTCCCTTCAACAAATTTTGTACATCTATGCATGTCTTTGATAGTTTTGTAAGGACAGTTTAAATTCTAATTAAATATAGATGTAATACAGTTTTTCAGTTTGCAACGTCATCAGCCTATCTTCCTGTCGATCTCATAGTGCCGATTTTGTGCCATCCTGCAGATTTTTTGCACTATAGCTTTCATGTGCTACGAAATTATGCAGACCAATCAAAGAACTTGTGCAAATCTCCACCAGGATGCTTGCCCTAATGTGTGGGAATTACATAGGAACTTAAGGCAGAAACATTACCATATGATCTTCTATCCAATCCAATTAGGTTCAATACCTTACATATCGTTACATTTGTTTCATATTTTCCATTGAAGACACACATTTAGGATTTTCATATAATTATTAGAGCTTCGAGTTAATTTTTGTCACTGAGTTAAATATTCGGCTAGAAAATATAATGAGATGTACTCTCTGTTAGAATGTGAAATTCATTTTTCCTTTTCTGAAACTTTGCCTACAATAACCAATGTACTTGCTAGCCTCAGAGAATTTACTTTCTGAAAGCTATTCTATCATATCTACGACTACAGTGGCTTGCATCCAACGAAAGCATGCGCATGTTTTTTTATTAGATTCTGTTGATCCAACCTAGTTTAGTGTCATGCGTTTGGTATTGCAGTATGCAACTGTAGGTTGAAAATGATTCCCCAGAAAAATCCAATCTATTCTACAAAGTGTCTGATCTCTCATTTTAAAACTCAAAAGGTTTATCTTCATTCTATAAATTGGTTCTCATATGCTAAATCCCACTCCAGTTTAGATACCTGGTTCCTGAACGAAAGATGTTTAGTTACACAACTCTTTGTCTCTAAAAAAAAGCTTAGTTGCTTCCCATATTTATTACCTTATTTAGGTCACTTCAATAGCTGCAAAAAAATTTGTGAGGTTCTTTATGCAAATAGAAGATAGTGTTGGTCTCTAACTATGCTAATTTTGTCTCCTTTTGCTGACTTTGTTTGGATAATGCAGTTTACCTGTAGAGGCAGAGAGTATTGATGCTCAGGGTGATGCAATAGTTGGCAATGCTTCCTTATGCTTTACACAGTCAGGAACGAGCAAACAATCAGAGTTAGTTGCTTCATCAAGTGAAGAAGAGTAAGTTCGTATTCAGTCCAGGCACTTAATTGGCATGTTTACATGAATTGTTACCAGAGATTGTCATGATTGCAGAGTTAGCTACTCTTGAGTTGTTATGTTAGTCGGTGTGCTCCTGATTCTGTATGCTGGAATAGCTTTCTCTTATTTGTTTGGCTGAGGATTCTTTCATTTGCTCAAAATATGTCTACGATAATCATTTTTTTAGGATATTCTTCACCTTCCGTTTAATCACTGAGAACATTTTAAAACTCGAAAGGTTTATCTCCATTCTATAAATTGGTTCTCATATGCTAAATCCCACTCCAGTTTAGATGCCTGGTTCTTGAACGAAAGATGTTTAGTTACACAACTTTTTGTCTCTAAAAAAAAGCTTAGTTGCTTCCCATATTTATTACCTTATTTAGGTCCCTTCAATAGCTGCAAATTTTTTTGTGAGGTTCTTTATGCAGATAGAAGATAGTGTTGGTCTCTGACTCTGCTAATTTTGTCTCCTTTTGCTGACTTTGTTTGGATAATGCAGTTTACCTGTAGAGGCAGAGAGTATTGATGCTCAAGGTGATGCAATAGTTGGCAATGCTCCCTTATGCTTCACACAGTCAGGAACGAGCAAACAATCAGAGTTAGTTGCTTCATCGAGTGAAGAAGAGTAAGTTCGTATTCAGTCCAGGCACTTAATTGGCATGTTTACATGAATTGTTACCAGAGATTGTCATGATTGTAGAGTTAGCTACTCTTGAGTTGTTATGTTAGTCGGTGTGCTCCTGATTCTGTATGCTGGAACAACTTTATCTTATTCATTTGGCTGAGGATGCTTTCATTTGCTCAAAACATGTCTACGATAATCATTTTTTAAAGATATTCTTCACTTTCTATTTAATCACTGAGACTAACATATCAGTACCTAATCACTGAGATAATCATTTTGGTAAGATATACTTTCGTCACAGTAACTATCAGCCAAAGAGGAATTCTTCTAGCACTATGTGTTTCCGAGCAGCGAGGCTTACATGGCTTTGTTGACTGCATCTACAAGTACATGTCTCAACAGATTCAGCTTCATTGCCTTTCCAGTGTTTTGCAATGTTGTCTGAGAGTGGATCATCTGAATTTGGAGCACTCAGCAGTTCCTGGGTGCTAAAGAACAAATGTTGTCAAGAGGCAATAAAGTAGCACACTAACATAGTACACATCAGAGAAATACAAGAAACATTAGCCCTCTGGAAATTGGGCACTACGATGCTATCATGAGAAATAGGCGAGTCATGGTTTTAGTTATAATGTAGAGTACCAGCATCATATATCAGCTACAACAGAACTATTTGATCAAACACGTGATGGAAATCAAAGGTGGTTACCTCAAAAGAACTGTGTGTATCTGAAGAGCTGGACTGGAATTACTTGCGAACTGGTAGCAAAAACACCGTCTTGCATCTACGAGTATGCCCTGTGCACATCTAGCTATATATGATTACAATCAGACACACAGTACATTTATTTTTGCATCTGTTTGTGTCGCATTCAGAAAGTTCTTCTCTTTGATACAAAGACAAGCAAATTTGCCAAGTTGTTGTACAAATTTCTTTGTTATATCCTTACAACACATGCTCTTTATTTGAAGAGTATCAGAGTGGGCTATGGTGATAGGATTGTTAAATATAATTTAGCAAAAGATTCACATCAAGTTATTAAGCATGATTTTACTGGACCATTGGGTGTTCACCTGTTTGATAAAACTATCATCTACAAACTAGCCATTCACTTTTAAATATATACTGGATATTACTGTGCCAGTATATTGAGAGTTTCATTGTTAAAACCAACATACCTATGTTCTATTTTTTTTTATTAAACACACATTTAGAATATTGTTACACCAGTATTCCTTAACAGGTTAAAGAATGAGAAAAGCTGACCTTTGATACTTGATATTTTAGATATCTGAACCGCCACAAGAATGGTTTGGCAATAGCACCTGATGGAGTAATTTTTGGTATCTTGGTTAATCCCAATCTCTCTTTATATGTATATGCTAGTCACACTTTCTCTCATTGTGAGGATAGTAGGATTAAAATGAAGGAAATGACTGAAATGGTTCTTCACTCTAAAACTGCTTCATGTGAAAACTGTCATAAACTCACAATTGAGAATGATGCTCTAAACAAGACTCTAGAAGAAAAATCTAAAATTGAACAATCCATGTCCATGACTGCTTCTAAGAAAGTTGTTGATTCTAATTCTTATGCTTTTTGTACTAAAGTTGGGCTAAATGTAGATAAGATACAAGAGGCAATTAGAGTCAAGTTCAAAGAGCAGTTGGGAAGGATTAGGAATGCTTCCTGCGTGTCTTGTGAGGCTTTGAAGGTTGAGGCAGCTTGTTATAAGGAAAGATATAATAGGGCTATCAAGTCAAATAAGTGTGTCTCATGTAAGGAGCTAGCCAAAGAAAATGACTACCTTAAAAAGACTCTTGAGAGATTTTCTAGTGGGAAGAAGAACCTTAACATGATCCTTGATCAATCTAAGATGAGTGTGAAGAATAGTGGCCTAGGATTTAATTCTTTAGAGAATTCTAAGAATCACCCACTTAAGGTTGTGACAGCTGTTAAGAGTGGCTTGTTTGAGGTAGAACCCCCTGAGTCACCTAAGATAGTCTTTAGATCTACAGGTTTTGCTCAAACCCCTTCTAGCTAGACAAATGCTTCTAAGTCAGCAGAACAGACCTCTCAAAAGGTCAAGTATCATTACATCTTCTGCAAGAAGGATGGCCACATAGTTGAGTTCTGCTTCCGTAGAGCTAAGAGTGAGAGGAAGGAGAGAGTGCGTGCTTTAAGGTCCATTAGAAAAGTTCCTTCACCTACGACTGTCCCTAGAGCCAAGCAGCCAGTCTTTCCTACTAGACAAAGGCCTAGGTTCGTAGATGACTCTTTTGATGGCTCTAGGCAGCGTTTTGGGTTAGGATATCGTGAGGAGAGACCACAGGTATGTAGGGTCACGGGTAGGCTACGATAGCTACAAACAAAAATTCTACCACGCAAACCAGGAAGCCATGCAAGTAGATGATCATAGATCGTTACCACCGACGCCTTGAGAACAATGGAAGAAGGGTTGGAGCAGCCTGGTCCAACGAAGAGCGCGTCGATGTAGTGGTCGTAGTCGATCGTCCAACGTTCAGCAAGTCGATGCAGTGGTCGTAGTCGATCGTCTCCTCCAGCAACGTCAGCGGTTCCTTGTGAAGATCGCGGATCGTCCTCAAGCGCAACAATCGTAGTAGCGCCTCTACGGTATCCACACGTCCAGGGAAGGAACAACTGAACGCCGGTGTGCCAGCACCAAGTCGCACGGTGGAGCTCTCAAGAAGATGGCGGCTAGGGTTTCAGTGGTGTGTCACGCATACCTCCCAACAGCCTCATGCACCTCCTTATATAGTGCTCGTGACGGATCCTATCCAACACGCCATTTAATCGTATTCGTCTTGGTTTGTTCCAACCCGTTAAGTGTGTGACCAGAGGTTCATGTGTAGTTCGGTTGTGAGTCGGAAACCGTTTTCGACCACAAGTCGTAGCGGCTCCTAGTAGAGCATATCGATTCCCGAATACACACAAATTACATCGGACGAACCTTAATGCAATATGATCTACGACTAGGTCCTTATCACTTACGACTAGGTCATATCTTTATACGACCAGTTCGTATTTGATCACAACCAACTCGTAACTCCTTACGACTTGGTTTCAACCACTCTGTGATTACGTTCGACTAGTCTACAACTTGCTTGTATCTCCATACGACCAGTCCGTAGCTGGTCGAACTAAGCGACCTACTCATGTATTCTCCCTTTGCCTCACGATATCTGGTTGAACTCCGGTGAGATGTTGTGTCATCCATGGATCTGCTCAATGCTTTCTCGATCGAGTGTCGATAACTTTACGTGGTCGAACACTTGACTACTAGTGGCATGGCCATGCACTTTCTTTATCGATCACAACGAGGGGCCCAGAGACATCTCTCTGTTATGTTAGGAGGGCAAATCCCATATCCCACCAAATCACATTCCTCTCCATGTTTCAGAGCATACCCAAAGCTACCTTTATAACTACCCGATTCTGATGTAGCGTTTGGCAATCCCTAAGAGTGCTCTTACACATGTAGGAAACCATGCTTGATCTCGTGTCTAAGGATTATACATCATCATTGCTTGAGACCAACTAACGACACATAGATTCATAACAATCTCAATAGTGTCTCAAGGTGGGTCTTATCCAACATCATGTTCTCTAACATGTGTCCATATTATCGGTTTGATATCTCCATATCTATGACTCGTGAAACATAGTCATCAACCAATACATATGCTAGTCTATTCATATGTGTCCTCATATGTTTACGACCAGGGATCGTGTAAGAATAATTATCGCAGAAATAAAGAGTTTCACAACTAAGTCACATACTTGATAATAAATATTGGCAATATTATTCTAGGAACAAGATAACACATTATCCAGTGTCATGAACATAATGAAATATAATCATCTCTATGATTGCCTCTAGGGCATATTTCCAACAAGGTAGCATCTAGACAGGGGGAGTACCGATCTTTTGGTAGGTCGATTCGGAGAGGTCTAGGTGTTGCTCGTGTGCATTCTTATGATTATTCCACAAACCATTTTGTTGCTGTTTCTTCTGCTGTTCCTAAGCATCGTGTGGCTCAGTACTGGATTCACAAGTCCTTTATCACTAACCCCAGGACTGAGGCACAGATGTTCCCTGCTTATGCCATGTAGGTCCGTCATGCGAGGAAGGAGGACATATGGCTTGTGTACTCTGGATGTTCTCGACACATGACTAGAGATTCTAGATGGTTGTCCTCCCTCACACGTGCATCCGGCAGTGAGTTGATCACTTTTGGGGATGCTTCTATCGGGACCGTGACAGCCAAGGGCACAGTGCGCGTCAACAACAACTTCATGCTTAAGGACATCGCTTTGGTAAGTAAGTTGAAGTATAATCTGCTATCTGTTTCTCAGCTTCTTGATGAGGGTCTAGAAGTTAGGTTCAAGAGTGGTGAGTGTAGAGTTCTAGACTCCTCGAGTGAGCTTGTTTTTGAGATCTCTAAGTTTGAGAAGATCTTTAGTGCTAATTTCAGTATCTCTTCTGCTTCCAGCCCTAGGTGTCTTGTGGCTTCTGACTCTCATGATTCAGTGTTGTGGCATCGTAGGCTAGGACATATAGGCTTCGACCATTTGACCAGAATCAGTAACAAGGACTTGATTAGAGGTTTGCCTAAGCTTAAGATTGTTAGAGACCTAGTGTGCACACCCTGTAGACATGGTAAGATGGTTTCTGCCTCTCATCCACCTCTTACTCTAGTGATGACTGATGGGCCTGGTCAGCTCTTACACTTAGACACGGTTGGTCCTTCTAGAGTTGAGTCTGCAGGAGGGAAGTGGTATATGCTGGTCATTGTGGATGATTACTCCAGATATTCATGGGTATATTTTCTGGTTTCTAAGGATGAGACATTTGGGTTTTTTAGAGAGTTGGTCCTTAGACTAGCAGTTGACCTCCCTGGAGCTTTGAGAACCATTAGGAGTGACAATGGCATAAAATTCAAGAACTCGTCTTTTGCCACTTTCTGCACTAAGAGAGGACTTGAGCACCAGTCATCCTCACCGAGAGTTCCTCAGCAGAATGGAGTTATAGAAAGAAAGAACAGAACCCTTGTAGAGATGGCTAGGACCATGCTGGATGAGCATAGCACACCTAGGAGGTTTTGGACTTAGGCGATCTTTACTGCTTGCTATGTATCCAATAGGGTGTTCCTGAGATCTATCATAGGCAAGACTTCTTTTGAGCTTAGATTTGGTCAAAGGCCTAAAGTCTCTCATTTCAAGATTTTTGGTTGCAAGTGCTTCATTATTAAACATGACAACTTGGACAAATTTGAATCAAGATGTTATGATGGCATTTTTTACTTGGATATCCTGCTCATTCGCGTGGTTTTCGCGTATTTAATTTGGATACTAACAAAATTGTTGAGACTTGTGAAGTTATTTTTGATGAGGCTAGTCCTGGTACTAGACCTGATGCTGCAGGTACACAGGTTCCTAATATTCGAGAAAGTATCTTCGTCGACGATGACTCTGACATAGAGGATGAAGGTCAAATCCATCCTCCTGTCATCTCTGAGATGGTTGGAGAGCCTGTTTCTACTCCTCAAGCTTCAGCTGAGCAGCCTCCTCCTATTTTCACTGGCGATTCGAGTGGCTCTGCTCCTACCTCCACAGCCCATGAGGTAGAGGCCACATCTGCACCAGGACCTCCTCTTCATATTCAGCGACAACACCCACCTGAGCAGATAATAGGGGATCTTCATGAGCGAGTTACTCGCTCCAGGTTTATCTCTCCATATTCTCATGCATATTCTGCTTTTGTTGCGTCTTTTGAACCCCGAGATGTCACCCATGCTTTATCTGATTCCTCTTGGGTCAATGCCATGCATGAAGAGCTTGAAAATTTTGAAAGAAACAAAATCTGGACCTTAGCTGAACCTCCACCTAATCACCATGTAATTGGAACAAAATGGATTTTCAAAAATAAGCAAAGTGAGGATGGGTTGGTAGTTCGCAACAAGGCTAGGCTTGTAGCTCAAGGTTATTCCCAGGTAGAAGGCTTAGACTTTGAAGAGACCTTTGCTCCTGTAGCTAGATTAGAAGCCATTCACATATTGTTAGCTTTCGCGACGTCTAAGGGCTTTAAATTTTTTTCAAATGGATGTTAAGAGTGCTTTCCTTAATGGTTTCATAGAAGAAGAGGTCTATGTCAAGCAATCTCCTGGTTTCAAAAATCACAAGTTCCCAAGCCATGTGTTTAAGCTCTCTGAAGCCTTGTATGGATTAAAGGAAGTCCCTAGAGCTTGGTATGATAGGCTTAAGAGTTTCATGCTTGAGAATGATTTCAAGATGGGAATAGTAGATAAAACCTTGTGCACTCTCAGGTATGGCAGTGATTTTTTACTGATTCAGATTTATGTGGATGACATCATATTCGGTGGTTCTTCTCATGCTTTGGTATCCAGATTTTCAGATTCTATGAGCAGGAAATTCGACATGAGTATGATGGGCGAGCTGACTTTCTTCCTTGGTCTCCAAGTCAAGAAACTGAAAGAGGGCACCTTCATTCATCAAAATAAGTACACAAAGGACCTTCTTCGACGCTTCGACATGGGAAGCAGCAAGCCAATGTCTACTCCCATTGCCACTTCTACCATGCTGGATCCTGATGAGGATGGAGAGCCCGTGGACCAAAAGGAGTACCGCAGCATGATCGGCTCCCTCCTCTATCTCACGGTGTCGAGGCCGGACATACAGTTTGTTGTGTGTTTGTGCACTCGATTTCAGGCTTCCCCTCGTGCCTCACATCATCAAGCAGTGCGTCGTATTTTCAGGTACCTCCAAGACACTCTTGATTTTGGACTCTGGTTTTTTTCTGATTCTGCTCTCTCTATCCGAGCTTTTTCTTATGCTGATTTTGCGGGGTGTAGAGTGGATAGGAAGAGTACTTTTGGGATGTGTCATTTCTTAGACACATCTCTTATCTGTTGGTCTTCTAGGAAGTAGTCTTCTGTTGCACAGTTCACTGCCGAGACAGAGTATGTAGCTGCAGCCCGTAGTTGTTCTCAGGTTCTCTGGATCTTATCTACTCTGCGGGACTATGGGTTGTCTTTGGATAGTGTTCCTCTTTTCTGTGATAACACAAGTGCCATAACCATTGCCAAAAACCCAGTGCAACACTCTAGGACCAAGCACATTGATATCAGATATCATTTCCTTAGAGACCATGTAGAAAAAGGTAATGTTGTGCTTCATTTTGTAGAGTCTGAGCAACAGGCTGCAGATATTTTTACTAAGGCTCTTGATTCTTCTCTTTTTTTTTTCTTGCGGGGAGAGTTGGGGGTTATTAGTCCTTTTGGCCTGTTTTGAGGGGGAGTTGACTCTTTTGCATTCATTGTATCATATTGCATTCATATGAAAACCCAAAAAGATGTATTGTAATATAAGCTTTACTGCTTGTCTTTTAAAATTGATGAAGCTTTGCTTATTACCCTTTTGAGCTTTAGTCTTTCAATTCTTGCTCAATGTCATGTCTAGTTCTTTGACTTGCTAGAATTATCACGCTTTCACATGTGTGGCTAAGTCTTTGCTAAATGAGCTAGAACATTAAAACAACTTGAACTAAAAACTGCAATTTGTGGATCTTTTAGCTAGTTGCGCAATTAGTGCTCCTTTTGTGACACTGGCCCTGTCAAAATTGCGCTGTTAGCTCTTAAATCTAGTTTTGATCATTACTTGAGCTTCTTGTTCTTCTGAGAATTTATAACTGCTCATGTGTAAAAGGAAAAATCGAAATTAAAGATTGTCTTTGTTAAAATGTGCCAAACTACTCTCACGAGACTGCATATCCAAGACATGAACTTGGAGATAGTTTGATGATCCAGATAATCTCATGGGGACTGCTTGTCAAAATTGACATGAACCTCAAGATTTGTCACCCTGGTTGAAGCTTAGGAAGAGTTTGTGGATGGCTCCTAGTCCAGGATCTTCTTTACTAAGATAGACCTTTAATCAACTTTTGGCTGAAACTTAGGAAGAGTTTGTGGATGGCTCCTAGTCCAGGATCTTCTTCACTAAGATAAGGCTTTTATCAATATCAAAATTCATTGAAAATGAAAAACTGGTGAAAAATGGGCGTTTGAGGTAATTTGCTAGCTTTTTGATCTCACGTTGACATTTTGACAGGACCTGTTTGTCTCTTAAAGTGGTCTTTGCTAGCTTTTTGATCTCACGTTGACATTTTGACATGGCCAGTATCATTTTAGGATCGCTGTTGATGAACTTGCTAGATTTGAAGCTTTGCTTAAATCGTTAAAATTCATTGCTTTATATTGAGCCTTCTTGCCTAGCTTCGTTATATATGTCTTAACATGATCTTGCTAGTGCTTTCAGGCTTGATAGGTATTGAGTAGTATTAGAAATGCTAGATTGTTCTTTTGGGTAATCTCCAAAGCTTCTTGTACTCAAAAATTGAAAAAGACAAAAAATGAAGCCACTCCATTACATTTCATGCATGCTCCTTCTTATGCTTTTTCCTCATATTGCATTTGTCATCTCTAGACGAGAGAAATGCGTGATTCCTTGATGACTCCATTGTCCAAGGGGGAGAAGAAGGTTAAAAATGTTAAAAAGGGAGCTATTTGGAGACAAAGGGAGAAAATGAGATTTTCTTGAAAAATTGGTGATCATAGTGAGGGGGAGCTTTTAATTTGCATTCTTATGATCTTATTGACATTTCTGGTCTTGAATTGCAATGCTTGGAACCTCACAATGATCAAAGGTCAAATCGAACAATTGTTCTTTCTTATGGGCCTTAAGTGAGTTTTTTTGTCTCCCCTTTGGAATTTGAAGCTTACTTGCTTTCTTTTGCCTTATCTCGCTTGCCGATACTATTCTGAAGCCAGCTTGGTCATTTTCATTGCCTTCTCTTGCATATGGACCAAGTTGTGCCTTCGTACGAAAACAGGTGTAATTACAATTTCAATCCTCAAACTTACTTTTTCTGGGTAATTGCCAATGTTTTCATCAAGGGGGAGATTGTGGATATTATGGGGATATACTCATGATCTTAGGATGATGATACATTTGGCAATGGCGTTGAAGGTTTGTCGAATCACGCGTTTTCAGCAAAGTTCAAAAGGCTATCAAGCAAGTGGCGGTCGGACCGGCCCAGGTGGAGGTCTGACCGGCCAAGGGGGCGGTCAAACCGGCGTTTGGAAATTGGTCAGACAGGCCATAAAGAGATTTTGGTTTTTGGAGCTAGGCCAAAAATAGAGGGTGTAGGCAAGAGAGTAGATTCTACTCCTCTTGGTCTCATAATTTTGGAGCTTCCAGGCAAAAGTTCTATTGGATTGAAAATTCCAATAGGTTTCGGATTTCTAGGGAGGAAATATGGCTAAGTCCCAACTGGTGGTCGACCCGGCCAGGCGATCGACCGCCAGAGTGGCGGTCCGAGTGTTTTGACTTGTTCGTCGGCCTTTGGGGCGGCAATGTTTGCTTGTTAAGTCATATTCATGGGTTTCAGTGCATATGTGTTGCATGATGCATGTTTTGACTTACGTGGGTCAAGTTGTCAAGAACTTATTCCCGGAATCGATTTCTTTGTCTATTGTTGTGCAGGTTGCTTGAAGGTCAACGATGGTCAACGGCGAGGATGATCGGGACTAAGCTTAGAGAGCTGAGGTCCAGAATGATCGGAGATGCCGGGTGAGGTCAATGGATTCAAGCATGGCACAAAAAGGACAAGAATGACCGAACGGGCAGTTCGGTGCAACGGGTTGGATCAAGTGGCGCGGGGGTCGGTGCAAGTGTCAAGGAGGTTTCGGCGGGAGCTGGACGGGAGAGACTTGCCGACATGAAGAGAGCCGCTGGATCAACCTACACGTGGCGAAGCATGGAGATGCTTCACAAAGATGGGACTCGGATTTTGCAAAAAGATCGAGAAGGGGTATTTTGGTAATTCCACCTAAATACCGCCTTGGTGACCTTTTGCCAATCCGCTTCGCAAGTCGGCGCAAGGAGAAGCGGCTTAGGTCAAAAGAAGATGAAGGCGACGCTTTAAAAGGCGTGCGTGAGCTAAACCCATTTGTGTGTGGGCTTAACGGGTGCCAAATAGAGAAACTCTTATAGAAGATTAGCCTCCACTATAAATAGAGGAGGGAGGTGGCTTTACCTCCCTCAACCCTTTTATTGTTTCTAAACCCTAGTTTTTGCTCTAGAGGCTTAGAGAGAAAATTGGAGGTTTAGGGTTCTAGAGAGTCTTGATTGATTGTGGGCTCATGGATTGAGCTATTGTCCTCCTGGATGGAGTGGCTGTAAACTCTCTAAAATCACAAATCAATCTATGCATGATTCATCAAAGATAAGTCTCTTTGTGTTCTTGCTCTCTATTTGAGATTTTGGAGTCTTCTTTGATCTTTTGATTTTCTGTTGGGTTCTTGCCCCCATCTACCTTGCTGTGACATGTGGGAATACATCTAGGATCATCTTGATCATCAATCACCCACGAGCAAGAGTTTGGATCAAGTTTTCATTTTTGCCGGTTTTGGAGACTCCTCCACTCAATCGATCCTAGGTCAGAAATTTGGCAAAAATCTTGATGATCGTGGCTTGGAATAGGTTCCTAATATCCTATTGGAGGTGTGTCTCAAGTTTGGTCAAGTTTATAATCGTAGATCAAAAGTTAGACCAAATTGTGTTTTGTTCGTCGGGCTGTTTTCAATGTTCTGGACACCTTCCGGTCAGATCGCCCGAAGTAGCGATCAGACCGCTCAGCCCTCCGGTCTGACCGCTCGGCTGTTTGTGTGTTGAGTTTTTGATTGTTTTGCTTGAGGGTTTCGATTGGATTCAGTGCAAGTCTTCCGCTGTACTTGTTGATTGATCTTCATAGCTTCCATAGCTATTGGAGTGAGATTCGTGTTGAATCCGATCTTTGTGAAAAAGTAGGTGTGTTCCTATTCACCCCCCTCTAGGCGCCTTGCCGGTCCTACACAGTGCAAAGGCAACAATGCTACCAGTAGCAGCACAACCCCAAATCCATCCATTATTCATGCATAAGCAACCTTAAGACGCATCAGTGAAGGGAAAGAAGCATATCATTGAAACCAAATCAAAAACAAAAATGAAGGGGGGGGGGTACTGCACAGGTCGGAGGGGAGCCATGAGGAGCCGAGCCGGGTGCAGCAATAGGTGGTGGCGTGCATGGAGCTGGGACCGAGCCAGGGTGCGGGCGGCAGCACTGGAGGGAGCTGGGCGCAGAGGAGGAGGGCCACGGGACAGGTCGGGCCACCAGGTGAGCCGTGAGGAGGCGCAAGCCAGCGGGCCAGCGGCGGTCGGAGGCCAAGCCGCGGGCCATGCGAGCGGCCGTGATCGGGTACGTGTAGAGAGGCTAAGCGGTAGCGCTTGCCACCAGGCTGCGCTGGGGAGGCGGGGAGGAACCAGAGGGCGGATCAAGGCAGCGCAGGAAGCGGCGGGCCGGTGACTGGGAGCCAGGCGGGCGTAGTGAAGGAGGCGCGCGGGTGCAGGGCTGGACCGAGCCAGGGGAGCCGAGAGACGGTGGCGGGCCTGCAGGCCGAAGCGGCGGAAGTGCGAGAGGGAGGGGAAAGCAGCGAGGGGAGGTGATGCGCTGCGGGATTGCAGCGAGAGCGACCGGGAGGAGAGAGACCAGCAGGATAAGGGTCACGCGCAACAGCGCGAGCAGCCCTAAGGAGCGGGTGAGCAGAGCAGACAGTGCTTGCGCGATCGAATAGCGAGGTGCGATCCGACGGCGGGCGCATCCATGCACGCGAGCGGGGCAGATCGGACAGCCCAGAGCCCACCGAACCACGATCCGACGATCCAGCTTTTCTTGCTGACGTGGACGTGCGAGGGGGCATGCTTTCTTCCAGGATTGTATAATGGTTAATATATATAGATATAGATATATCAATGCGCGCTGTTGCTTCCCCTTGTTGTGTTATGCTGTTGAAAGCTATATAGGATGCATGGCCATGGTACGTTGTACCGTACGACAACTATTACATGTACACAGGGGTGTCAACGGATTGAACATGAATGGAACAATGGCCTTCCCATGTCTCTATTCGTATTTTTTAAATGAATACAAATATAAATTTAAATATGTTCGAATACGAATTGAATATTGTAAGGAATACTAATCGAGTACGTATTTAATTCGGCTGAATCCAAATATCCTACAACATAATAAGTTTAACAAAAAGAATTTGTTGACACCAGTTTTATAGTAATATTTGTGCTCCCTTTTCCCTAGTTTAGCACAGAATCATTTATCTGCCGAAATAAACATACCGGGTTCAGCTAAAAAGAGCCTGTAGAGAGCTTCTTTTTTTTGGGAGGGGGGGGTGTTGGAGACAATCGAAAGGTATGTATAATATGCCCAATTTGGAGGGTCGAATGCAAAAGATATATAGTATGTAGTTAGTTGCTGGTACATGTGCCAAATCTGGATATTATCCGTATTTATATTTGATTCGGCACCTATTTAGCATACCATATTGGTATTCATTTTACAATAGGAGTCCATTTCCGCTTATCACATTCGCTACCATCCGAATACGGATGCCGGATTAAATGGATTATCCGGATTTGTTTGACACCCTATATGTACATACCGAAAGTATTTTTTTAATTATATATCCAAATGTTACACAAAAGATGCTATGATGTTCAGTAGTAGATAGACTAGTACAACAACGGAAAAATGTCAGCCTGGGTTCGTCAAAGCTGGCTGCATATCTCATGCACATAGTGCATTTGGTGCACATATGCACACACTCTTTGTTTGGGTATCAAACAAGCATAAAAAATTCTGAAAAAAATTCTAGATGTAGTTGATAGTGTGTTGTTCCACCCTTTAAAATTTCAAGTTCAAACTCAATGTATGTTAGAAGAAACAAAAAAGAGAAATTCACTGTGAATAGTATGGAAAGAGAAAACAGAAAGAGAAAACAGAAATGTTACTATTCATAGTGAATTTCTTTTTGTTTCTTCTAACATACATTGAGTTTGAACTTGAAATTTTAAAGGGTGGAACAAAACAACATCAACTACATCTAGAATTTTTTCAGAATTTTTATGCTTGTTTGATACCCAAACAAAGAGTGTGTGCATATGTGCACCAAATGCACTATGTGCATGAGATATGCAGCCGTCAAAGCTCTACATTTCTGTTGGACCAATACTGATGGGTTGAAAGTTAACTTTCATGGGCCGGTCTGGACTGGGCTAAATCATTGTTCTTTTCCTCTCAAGAAGAAAAAAAGAGGAAACAATAATTGTTCTTAGCTCCCTGCTTGGCAAAGGCCGAGCTCGATACTAACTTTGGAAGCCTGTCAGAATGACAGATTGGTGCTTGTGTTTGTGCAAAACCCAAGCCTAGTTTGCCCTAACAATGAAAAGGATCATAAAAAAGTGGATAATGCTACACACAGAGCTCCTGAGGCCTGACCTGGTACCTCATTCCAGAAACGTGCCTTTTGACCGCCCCGACTATCTTTTCTACAGCCGCCGAACCTCGCTTAGGCCTCCGACAGTTCTGGAACGCCGACGGCCCATGCTCATGAGCTGGTCTCATGGTCGAACACCTCGGTGAGCAGCTCATCCTCTGTTGTCACGCCGAACAGGGGCTCGCCGGTGAGGAGCTCGGCCATCACGCACCCGAGAGCCCACATGTCCTCGGTGGTGCCGTAGTACCGGCTGCTCGTGAGCTGCTCGGGCGAACTGTAGATCATCGTGCCGACATGCAACTCCTCGTACGGTTTTCCAGCCAGCTTCACCGGCGTCGCCACCCCAAAATCACAAATCTCGAGCTCTCTGGCGGCGCTGACGAGGGCGTTCTCTGGCTTGTCGCGGTCCCTCCTAAATTCATGGGTGTTCAACTGAACACCCATTAATTTTTGTAAAAAAAATCCGCAGGATAATATGCATATTACATATATAATAAAATATACCCTTAATTGTTCTAATCAGATCATAACATCCTCTCAGCTCATCAAACCGCATCTCCCTCCGGCGCCCCACAACCTCAAACTGGCACATGTGTTGGCCAGCCCATAGTCACAAACCCTTCGGCCTTTGCCCTTTGGACATTTGATCATTCAGTCAAGCCACAACAAGGTCACTCCCCCTCATCTCTCTCTCTCTCTCTCTCTCTCTGTAACCCTAACAATCAACATACAACACAACAGCCAACTCTCACATCTCTCCCTCTTTCTCGATAGCATGACCACGATGATGCAAATGCAGTAGCAAGTCAGAGATCGAAGTGTTGGAGATATGCCCTAGAGGCAATCATGGAGATGATGATATCATGTCTATGTTTATATGTTATTGAATAAGTGTTATTCTGTTCCTTGAATGAATCATCAGTTATGAAGATTAACGAGTATGTGGCTTGTTTGTGAAACTCTATATTTATGCGATGATTATTCTTAAACGTTCCCTAGTCGAAAACATATGAGAACACATATGAATAGACTATCATATGTATTGGTTGATGACTATGTTTTATGAGTCATAGATATGAAGATATCAAACCAATAATATGGACACATGTTAGAGAACATAGTGTTGGATAAGACCCACCTTGAGACACTGTTGATATTGTTATGATTTCATGTGTCATCAGTTGGTCTCAAGCAATGATGATGTATAATCCTTAGACCTGAGATCAGCATAGTTTCCTACATGTATAATAGCACTCTTAGGGGTTGCCAACGCTACATCGTAACTGGGTAGTTATAAAGGTAGCTTTCGGGTATGCTATGAAACATGGGGAGGAATGTGACTGGTCGGATATGGGATTTGCCCCTCCTAACATAACAAGAGAGATGTCTCTGGGCCCCTCGTTGTGGTTGAATAAAGAAAGTGCATGGCCATGCCACTAGTGGTTGAAATGTTGACCACATGAAGTTATTCGACACTTGATCGAGAAAGTATTGAACAATCCATGGATGACATAATCTCACCTGGAGTTTAACCAGATGTCATGAGACAAAGGGATAATACACAAACAGGTCGTATGGCTGATATCTATTCTCCACAACTAGAAGACCTCGTGGAAGACCTCCGGTTGGTCCTGGAAGACCTCCTGAGTGGTCGTGGAAGACCTCCTGGGTGGTCTGGAGAGAACATAATCACCAACTGGTCATAAGGAGTTAAGAGCTGTTCGTAAGTGATAAAGATCTGGTCATAGATCATATTGTGTTAAGGTTTGTCTGATATATTCTATGTGTGTTCAGAAATCGTTATGTGCTGTTAGGTACCGCTAACAACTCGTGGTCGAAAAGGGTTTCTGAATCACAACCGATCACACATGAACCTATAGGGCCACACACTTAACGGGTTGGAACAAACCAGTACGAATATGATTCGTCAAACGTGTTCGGATAGGATCCGTCACAGGCACTATATAAGGAGATGCTTGTGGCCAAGGGAACAACGCGAGAAAAACAGACAAGACACACGAAAGTTGTGAGTTGAATTGTTCCTCTAAAACCCTAGCCGCCATCTTCTTGAGAGAGCCTTCCGTGTGACTTGGTGCTAGCACACCGACGTACGGCGTTCCTGCCCTGGACATGTGGATACCATAGAGGCGCAGCGTTAATGCTATAACTATTGCGCTGAAGGATGATACGCGACCTTGGCGAGGAAGTAGATTGGTTTCTGGAGGAGACGATCGACTACGGTGGAAGATCGTCTATGACCACTTCACTGATGCGCTTTTCGTTGGACCAGTCTACTCCAACTCTTCTTCCGCTGCACTACGCGTCTGGTGGTAACGATTTGTGATCATTTACTTACTTGGCATCCTAGTTTACGTGGTAGAATTTTTGAATTGTTGCTAGCATAGCCTACCTGTATCCCAACAGTGGTACTAGAGCCATCCTGCATCGTTTTTGATCTAGATCGGTCGCATATACTAGATATGTGGCAGTAGTAGATTGGATCTATTACTGGTTTGGTTTGATAACCTAGATCGGTTCATATGGATGGAACGATCTAGGCACTAGTCGATAAGATCGATTGGGTTTCAGCGGTAGTAGATGGGTTTTGTGAAGAGGTATAAGTTAAGAGCACCAGATGATTTACTCGACTTGTTTTTGACTGCCTTGCATGATACTCCTACTAGTCGGAATTCCGCCATCGGAGTGTGTCGCAGTGCGTGGTCATATCAAGGCAGTGATCAGATTGGTTTAGAATAGGGTTAATATGATTGATCCGATGATTTCCAAGACTCGGTTACGCGAATAAGATTTGTGTCTCGGGAAAATTTTCCAAAAGCGCTGCCCTCGACGAGCGAGGGGCGCTGCCCCTTCGATCCCCACCCGCTAAATGGCTAGCAGGACCACCGTGGTCATAGCCGCGTTGTATAATAGTATGTGTTCATGTCGCCCGATAGAATTGGATTCTATGCATAACTCATTTTTCAGGGATTGATGTGAATAGTATGGCCCATTGTGTATGTGATGCATAAATGGATTTCACATGGCCTGCATGTCATGCTGTGTGATAGCCATCGAGCTACATATTATTGTATAACGATATGCGTACCGACATGTGATGCTTGATATTATCGTCTATAATTCATTACTAGCTTTTAGGAGTAATTGCTTAGTAGATGAATGCGGACGGAGATTTCAAGTATGATGGTCGAAGGATAGGAAGCATGGTGATGGAGATCATCATGATTAGGGCCATACTATTTCACAGTTTAATTTGATTATCTATGAATGTTTATTCCTGTCATGCTATTTGATCATGTTTTATCATTAGATGCTTATAACATGGTAGAATTAAAATTCCCTCACATAATATTAAGTTAAATTGATGCCCTCCCAAATTTGCTGCACTATCCAAAGTCATGTATTTTTAATGGTGGGTCTTTCCAAAGCAGAGTGCCATTAATTCTCCTTGACTAGATGGGTTTGTGTCAGACACTTACACGCATAACATTGGTTTAACTTGACAAGGTCATCATAATGGTTATGGACTTTGGGGCATAGGGTTGGGTGCCGGAGCATAGAGATGCCGCTCAACAACAAGAGTCGTATAGAGATATGATTAACAAAGGGTTGCTTACCAATTTCACTAATCTTCTAGCAGTGATGCCAAAGCTCACTAGTAGATTAACTGATTGAGGGTCTTGAATCACTAAATATCATAAGAGGGATATGGAATTTAGTGGGAGTATCTTTTATTGACTGTTGATGATTAAGTTAGACCAGGAAAATACTAGTTGTATAAAAAGACGAGCTGATCGTAGATTGGTCGAACATAACTACCAACATGAATGACTAATAGAAGATCTTACATAAACATAGTGCTCAATCTTTGCATATATTTTTGTTGTAGATCGTAGCACCTACTTCTTCTGCACCTACCTTTAATTTGCAATCTGTTCTTGAGAAAGAAAACTTTATTGACTGGTTTCGTATTTTGAGAATTGTTCTCAAACAAGAAAAGAAGAAATATGTTCTAGAGGGTCCCTATCTCAAGGAATCGAATGATGTTGCTACTCGTACTGAAAAGAATGCTTATGAGAAGCATTGCAATAACGTAGTCGATATGCATTGCCTAATACATGCGACCATGAGCTCTGAGCTTCAGAAGCAATATGAGATCACAGACGCTTACAATATGATTGTGGGTCTGAAAGGTATGTTTCAGAGTCAAGTAAGGGGCAAAGAGATTTAATACCTCTAAGGCATTGTTTTCTTGTGGACAATAGAAGAAAAACTGCAAAAAGTAATTAGCAGAGATGAATAAGAACAAGGGAAGTAGAACTTCCGGTTCAGGTATTAATGAATAAGAATAAGTCTAACTTGTATCTCTAGCTGGCCATTTCCATGAGGACACTGTTGTGCATAGAATGAGTCATCTGATATAAAAAAATAGTACAAACAAGTTAAAGAGACATTTGTCGAAAATCTACAATTGTCTACAAGAGCACATAACTGAAACGAAACAAATCCCTCTCCACGAATCCAGGGGCAAAACCGAGTTGTTCTCGAGTGAAGAACATAGGTAAGAACAAGGGCTAGAGCCATCGAAGTAGCCAATCCTCGGTCGATCGCCTTCCCATCCGTCCCCGCTCCTCCGAGGGCGGCGGCGTCAGGCTGCCTGCAAGCCTCCACCACCTCCGGCGCTCCGCCATGGCGAGAACAGTCGAGAACATGAACAAGAACAGCACCAATGTGCTCACTCTAGTAGGAGCCATGCGGACCGATGAGAGATGTATGTATCCTCCCAAAACAAAACTTGAAGTGAAGGGGAAGAGGTTGGAGACAATGGAACTGGATTGATTTGCACTCTTTGTTGGTAACTTGGTATGGTTCATGTCACCGATCTTGGTGTGCTTATATACGTTATCACGAAACTAGGCTTGTGCATTTTTTTTAGTTAATTAGTGGTGTGCCCATGGCGAACTCTCCGCTGCGTCGTCTGCTCATTTTGGTGATGGGAGAAGAGAAGAACGTGTCAATTGTGTCGAATGGTGCTGTCACTCTCTGAGTGAGTCTTCTCGGGATAAAGAAGCGTAGGACAAAAATTTATTCAGACAATTGGTCGCCGTGATGTGAACGGGGACGGTAACTTGATAAGAGACTTCAGTTCAGGTGGAGCAGCATGCTGGTCACTCGCAGTTGATGATCTTGGCCTTTGATTTGCCCGATCCGACCGCTATTAAATCGAGTACATATTCAATTCGGTCGGATCCAAATATCCTCCAACATAATAAGTTTAACGAAAAGAGTTCGTTGACACCAGTTTTATAGCAATATCTGTGCTCCCTTTTCTCTAGTTTAGGACATAATCATTTATCTGCCAAAACAAACGTATCGAGTTCGGCCAAAAAGAGCATGCAAAGAGCTTCTTTTTTTGCTGGTACGTGTGCCGAATCTGGATATTATCCATATTAATATTTGATTCGGCACCTATTTAGCATACCATATTCGTATTCGTTTTACAATACAAGTCCATTTTCGCTTATCACATTCGCTACCATCCGAATACGTATGCCGGATTAAATGGATTATTCGGATTCGTTTGACACCCTACATGTACATACCGAAAGTAATTTTTTTAATTATATATCCGAATGTTACATGAAAGACGCTATGATCTTCAGCAGTAGATAGACTAGTACAACAAAGGAAAAAATGTCAGCCTGGTACTACAAGAAATCTACTAAACTATGACAAAATTTCTATGACAACTAGGTAAATCGTCATTATCTGCCCATATTCTATGACGTTTTTTGGTAGCAGCGTCGTAAAGAGCATCCTGGGGCTAAGACCCTACTTGTAGTGACAAAAAATGTTCCAATCGTCACTAACTCCTAAACCTCAAATTGTCATAAACAGGGCATTTGGCATTGTGATGCCATTGCTTTGTCATAGTTACATAGGTGACAATCTTATATCGTCATAATCCTCTTAGAGTTTTTTTTGGATAAAGTTACACAGGTGACAAGCTGGTTTGTTACCACCATGGATGCACAGAAGTGGGACCCACATGTCAGGAAGTGGTGCAAAATGTAATGTGGCACGTGCAAACAAAAACCAGCCCCCAGGCTTCAAACCGGGGCCCTGTTGCATCGCAAGCTGCTGCAACACCACTGCACCATCGAGAGGAATTCGTTGGAAGCGTATGTCAATATCTAGATAAGCTATTATATGCGAGGCAGGGACTTACAAAGAAAAACCAGTAGCACGGTGGTGGCCACTGTGTTTGAACGGCTGAGCAAAGGGGACAGCTGCGACTCCCGCCGGCGACGGCTGCGACTCTCGCTAGTGACGGCTGCAACTCCCACCGGCAAGGGCTGCTCGTCCCATGCTCATTGCGCCACTGCCACAGCTCTGTGGCACCACCACAGCTGCTACGGCGGTCGGCCGATACCCAGATCTGGCCAGACATAGGCCATTCTCAATTGTAGTCTTCAATTGAAGGTAAGGATGCCCTCCATTCTCCTTTTGTTGCTTCTTAGTGGCTCGGGTTTGGTTGAATAATAGTGCTATTGTAGATTCTGTGCGTTTTTAGCTGGTCCATGGTTTAACTTGAGTATATGCCACTGAATTGCCAATTTGAATAGAGTTTAGAATACACTTAATTTTACAAGTCGTTCGGTCATTGCAATATATTTATGTTTTGTGAAGTTGAACAGTATGAAGATGTGAACAACATGGAAAATAATTTTGATTAAGGTTTACTTGTTTGAATGGCTGATAGATGGGCAATAATTTTGATTAATTTGTACTTATTTGAATGTCTAACAGATGGACAGATCTTGGATTAAATCCAGACAGTTTAGCACTACACATATCAATGGGGCGAAAGAGTTCATGCAATTTGTTAGTGCCCGATTTGATGAGAATGTTGAAATACTTTGCCCATGTCGTGTATGTTTGAATCGAGCTCACAGACCTCAAGGAGTTGTGGAGGATCACATATATATTCATGGGATGTCAAGCACATACAATAGGTGGATCCATCATGTAGAACCATTGGATGATGGAATTCATGAAAATGCACCGCATGAGAATGAACCATTCGATACTATGGAACATGATGTTGAAGAGGATGTTGGTTTGAACGAGGACGACGACGATGATGATAGAATTCCAGATATGGTAGAGGAGTTATACACAGCTGAAGAACAAGGTGGATGGAATTCAATGTTTGGAAGTGTAATAGCGGAGTTGCAGTGCCAGCTTTATCCTGGATGTGCTCATTTTTCAAGATTTACATTTGTTGTGAAGTTACTTCATATCAAGTCATTCTATCGAATCGATAATGTTGCATTCCTTTGCATTCTTTGTTGTTGTCTTCGCTGTTCGACTTGCTTTCTTCCCACATCTTACAATGAAGGAAAGAACTTTATCCGTGCATTAGGACTTAGATATGATTCAATCCGTATTTACAAGAATAATTGTGTCTTGTTTCGAAAGGAGTATGCCAACAATGATGAGTGCCCAGTATGTGGTGAATCTAGATGAAAAGATGTAGAAGGAAGGAAGCAGATTCCTGTGAAGGTATTGTGGCATTTTCGATTGATTCCAAGGCTGAAAAGGATGTTTTCTTCGAAAAATACAGTGGAGGAGGCACAATGGCACAAGTTGAAGCGGCAACCTATGGATAATGAACTCAGCCATCCTGTTGATGGTGAGGCATGGAAAGACTTCGACAGAAAATATGGGTGGTTTGCAAAAGATGCAAGGAACATGAGACTTGGCCTTGCTACAGATGGTTTCAATCCATTTGGCAACATGTAGTGCTAGTATGTTTGATCCACATGCTGCAATTTTATGGTGCATTCATGATTATCCAGTATTGGGCACCTTGTCAGGACGAACCACAAAAGGTTATTATGCATGTGTGCGTTGTGACAAAGATCCCTGCTCAAAGAAATTAAGGCACAAGATATGTTACATTGGCCATCGTCGTTTCCTTCCAAGGGATCATCCGTGGAGAAAAAGGAAAGAATTTAATGGTGAGAATGAAACTCATGCGAAGCCTTGGGAACTTAGTACGGAAGAGCTGCTACAGCAACTGGACAATGTAAGAGATGTTAGACCAGGAAAGCATCCGCAAAGCGGAAATAAGAGAAAGCGGCAAGCCGATTGCCAAGTTTACACTCGAAGAGTTTGTTTGTTTGACTTGCCATATTGGTCGAGTCTGAAGTTGCAGCACAATCTTGATGTAATGCACATTGAAAAAAATATATGTGACAACCTGCTTGGTACATTTCTCAATATTGATGGGAAGACAAAGGACACAGTCAGTGCTAGGCTAAATTTGGAAGACATGAGCATAAGATCTTTTTTACACTTGCAGTATGAAGGAGATTCATACAGTATCCCTAAAGCCCCGTATGAAATGAAAAAAAGACCAAAAGCGTAAATTTTTTGAATTTATAAGAGAGGTGGAATTTCCAGATGGATATGCTTCTAACTTAGCAAAATGTATTAGTACAGATGGATGCAAGGTGGTAGGATTAAAAACTCATGATTGCCATATTCTTCTACAAAGAATTTTACATGTTGTCCTACGAGGAATCATGAGTAAGGAGATATATGAAGCAGTTGCTGAATTGGGAAATTTCTTTCAGCAGTTATATTGCAAAACTCTAAAGCTAGATGTTCTGTTTAAATTAAAAGTTCAAATCCCAATCATTTTGTGCAAGCTTGAGAAAATTTTTCCACCAGCTTTCTTTGATGTTATGGTGCACTTGGCTGTTCATTTACATAATGAAGCAATCCTAAGAGGCCCGGTGCAATATGGCTAGATGTACCTAGTGGAAAGAAGGCTATGTACACTGAAGCGTTTTGTGAGGAATAGGGCTAGACCAAGGATCCATTCGAAGCATATGTTGCTAATGAGTGTTTAACTTTTGCTCAAGGTACTTGAATGATGTGGAGACACGATTCAATCAAGAGGCGAGGAATAGAGGCGTGTTGACTTAAAAGAAGGTGACCTCTCTGTTTTTCAAAGATGGTGTTGATTTAATTGGAGCCTCAAGGATGACATATCTTGAAGGTGATTATGACAAGATGGTTTGGTATGTGCTCAACAATTGTCACGAGGTTCAGCCATTTATGGAGTATGTGATCCTTCTAACACTTTTGACTTTTGTTTGGATATAATATATTATTTATCTCACTATGCAGGTTATGTAGACAAGAGTTAGAGAAAGAAGGTAGTCATGATGTGGAAAAAAGGCTAGAGAATGAATTTGCCACATGGTTTAAGAAGCATGTGAGTTTTCTTTGCAATTTTGGATGGAACTCGATCGGTGTATAGGTTATCATCATCTTGACCTTTTGTTGTCGGATGGCAAGGCGCATTATGTGGAAGGAGTAGAGGTCAGTGATGACCTATATTCATTGGCATGCCAACCAGATATGCGAGTGAGATTATATTCAGCTTGTATTGTTGATGGTGTTCGATATCACACGATTGATCGTGAAAAAAATGGAAAGACTCAGAACAGTAGAGTCATGGTTCAGGGTACACATAATGGTGAGCATATTGATTTTTATGGTTGTCTGCAAGACATTATCGAGTTGCAGTATAACTCAAGCCACAACGTCCGTCAAACAGTTGTTATATTTCGTTGTGGTTGGTTTGACCTTGATGGCACGAAGACAAGATTGAAAGATGATGGATATTTCAAAAGCATCAACACTGCAAGTTACTGGTAAAAAGGAGATCCTTTTATTCTAGCCGCACAATCAACAAAGTATTTTACTTGCAGGACACAAAGTTTGGTGAAGATTGGAGAGTTGTTCAAAAGTTTGAGCATAGGCATTTGTGGAGTGTCACCGAAGTAGAAACTAAGAAGGAACTTACATACCAAGATGATGACTGTACACAATGTCTAGTACAAGAAAATGAACCTATTTCTGAAAATTTACATGCTAATGATGGAGAGTGTCATACTGTCCCTACTAGTGTCTTTGAAAATACTCGCAACCAAGTGGATGATGTCAATTGCGAGTCTGATGAAGACGACGAAACTTACATGTAGTACTATAGTGATAATGAAGATCGCACAATTCCTGAGATAGATAGCGATGAGGAGTAGTTTGTGATCTGTTAGTTTGTTGTAATGTGGACATAGATATGTAAGATTGATGTTAATTTGGCAGTTTGTTGTATTTTCTGATGTTAATTTGGCCATAGTTTCAGAGTCACAATTGCAACAAGAGAACCATGCATCCAACTATCAACTGTATGAACCATGTTGAAATGCATTCCAATATTCCAGCTGAAATGTACACTGAGACATCTTTTCAGATTTCATATCCAAACAACATTTCAGATTTCATATCCAAACAATATTTCAGAATATACACTGAGACACCATTTCAATACCACTGACATTCCCATTTCAGATAGAGTTTATACAAACTAGATATTACATTACAAAAGACTTGGAGATAACTAAATTAGGAAATCAGTTGATAATCTTCTCAATGCAAATTCCCAATAGCAAGAATACAAATGCAACTACAACCATTTTTAACTTTTTATCTCCAGAAGTGGCTTTCCTGAGTGAATTGTTTATCTCGTCCAATGAAGTCTTGATCTGGTCCAATGAGATCTTCATCACAGCAAAATGTTGTTCCAATACATGGTGGTCCACTGTGAAAACCACTTCATTTCCATCTCTTCTCTATTGTCCGACAGGATGCAGGATGCAGCCCACTCAAATGGCTCAGGTATTGGTCTTTCCACATAAATGTGTCGCACTCACCCGAATACATCTGGAGCAACAAAAACCATAAACTGCCCGGCATAACCAAAAACCAAATTCAACTGAAAAGGGAGTTTCTCACCCCCTTCGTTTCTAGGGCATTTGTAGTACTCCTTTCCTCGATTCTTCGAGCTCCCGGACACGGCCCAGATCATCGTGGCTTGGCACTTTGGGCACGGCACGAGAGGTAGCCCACCACTAGGGCCTGTGGCTGACCACTCAGAGTGCGTCTCCACGTGACATTTCTGCTTGTCCATGGTGCGGTAACGTGCAGGTGAGTCTAGATGATCGGAGGCGGCGAGCCTAGACGTGCGGCGCCGCCACACTCGCCTCAGGCGATTTGGGGAGCAAGAGTAGAGTGGAAGGGGGGAAGAAACGCAAAAGACCAACACGGGCGACACCGACGATGAGGAAGATGACTTTTGCATATTTTATTGCACTTGGAAAATCTCAAACAAAGTTTAAACCTACAACTCAAATATTAACTCCAAAAGAAAATAAGAACAAAAACTCTTGTTTATCTTCTAGAAATAATTTATTCAATTACTATAATAATTATCATGAATTAATATAATTTCTCCAAAATTTTTGGAACTCTTTTCAACCCTCTGAAAATTCTAACTCTTTTATTTAACCTTTTTCCAAGTTTGAATTTAATTTAAGTAAATAAATCTTGAACAGTGATGTTTAAGATTTTATTTCAGTACTAGGATGTCCCAGGAACCCCTCTGAAATATTTCAGAATTTTAGGAATTTTATTCCTATTTTTAAAGCCACGGTCAAACCTTGTGAGCTTTGGTCAAACTGAATTCAAAACACAGGCTCAAGCCTTTGTTCACTGCCCGAGCTTTGTGGCGCCTCTTGACTCAGCCCAACCCTATCACTTCTGTGTGCAACCGTTCGATTAGAATCCAACCGTTGAAAACGATTGGGCCGTTCGGACCAGTCCGAACGCCAAATCGATCCAGACCGTTAATTCTTGATCGGACAGCCCGCGTTGATTGGGCCATACGGACCAGTCCGAACGGCCATGAAATCCCAACCGTACATTTTCTATCGTGTGGTTCTTAAACGCCCCGAGTCCGATCGGATCGACCGCATCGCACCACACTAGCTTGCCACTGTTTGATCTTGATCGAATGGCCCTTGTTGAGTGGGCCGTTCAGACCGTCCGAACGGCCACTCAAATCTGGACCGTCCAAATTAGATCGTGTGGCCCAAACGTTTAGTTGTACACGGAAAATACAACTAACCTCAAAAATGCTTAACTAATTCTTCTTAACTTCAAAATGAGTGAAACCAGTTTTGATAATTTTCGTTTTAACTTAACTTTATTTTAAAATAGGTTTCAAACTACTCACTGTCACGAAAAATATATTTTGTGGAAGTGATCCAAAAGCTGAGTTATTTTTGAACTAGAAAAGACTATTAACTTTGAAAATTCATAACTAATTCATAAAAACTCCAAATGAGATAAACTCAGTTATTTTGGTCTTATAAAATTATTCTCTATTTATCTATGTAATCTTTTTCCCACCACCTTTCTACAACTGAAGAAATGTCTTCGATTCCCTACCGAAGCAACCAATTTAGAAGACCTCGATTTGCAACCCGATCTCTCTTATCGAGAGCACCCAATACGCATTCTTGAAGAAATGGAGCGTAAGACAAGGACTCGCAACATCAAGTTCTTAAAGGTATAGTGGAGCAACCATACTGAAGATGAGGCAACTTGGGAACGTGAAGACCATATGCGAACCAAATATCCCAACCTTTTTCCTTCTCTCTGAAGTGCCTTCGGATGAACAAAGGCAAGGTTAAGCAAAACAATGGGAAGGAAAATGTACTAGAATTTTCTTGTAACCTTGTTAGGATATCTTAGCACTATCTTTGAAGGAAATCAAGACAACAGATGTTGTATCTTTAGAACCTTCCTGTCCAACTTCCGACCTACCCAGATCTCGGGGACGAGATCTTTTGTAAGGGGGGAGGTTGTAACATCCCTAAATTAATTAATGATAATTAGTATGCATCTTATCAGCATGCATTACATTTTGGAAAATTTTGCATATTTTATTGCACTTGGAAAATCTCAAACAAAGTTTAAACCTACAACTCAAATATTAGCTCCAAAAGAAAACAAGAACAAAAACTCTTGTTTATCTTATGGAAATAATTTATTCAATTAATATAATAATTATCATGAATTAATATAATTTTCCAAAATGTTTGGAGCTCTTTTCAACCCTCTGAAAATTCTAACTCTTTTCTTTAACCTTTTTTAAAGTTTGAATTTAATTTAAGCAAATAATTATTGAACAGTGTTGTTTAAGATTTTATTTGAGTACTAGGATGTCCTAGGAACCCCTTTGAATTATTTCAGAATTTTAGGAATATTATTCCTATTTTCAAAGCCCCGGTCAAACCTTGTGAGCTTTGGTCAAACTGAATTCAAAACTTGGGCTCAAGCACTGTTCACCTGGCCTGAGCTCGAGCCCAACGCGCCTCTTGAGCCATGCGATTAATGTGAGCAGTCCAGATCGTTGGGCGTTCGGACCGTCCGAACGCAGCCTTGGTGATGCTAGTGTGCGATCGACAGAACGATCCAGATGCATTGAAACATTCGGACCATCCGAATGGCTCTGGCAATGTGAGTCGTGCGATCAGCATCAAACGGTTCACACGAAAAGGCGCGGTGAGATGGTGCGATTGGACCATGCGGGCCTAGGCGGTCAGAGGCTCAAGGAAGCGAACGGGTGCGGCTCGGAACAGGCTGAGGCTCGGTCGGAAAGCTTGGACCGTTCGATTTTAAATGGACGGCTCAGAATGATTGCATGCAGAAGATAGGGTTGGGCTGAGTCAAGTGGCGCGTCAGGCTCGGGCCAGGTGAACAGTGCTTGTGCCCAAGTTTTGAATTCAGTTTGACCAAAGCTCACATGGTTTAACCGGGGCTTTAAAAATAGGAACAAAATTCCTAAAATTCTGAAATAATTCAGAGGGGTTCTTGGGATATCCTAGTACTCAAATAAAATCTTAAACATCACTGTTCAAGATTCATTTGGTTAAATTAAATTCAAACCTAGAATAGGTCTTTGATTTGAGTTGGAATTTTATGAGGGTCAAATTGAGTTACAAAAATTTTGGTAAAAATTATATTAATTCATGATAATTATTGTAGTATTTGAATAAATTATTTCTAGAAGATGAACAAGAGTTTTTGTTCTTGTTTTCTTTTGGAGCTTATATTTGAGTTGTAGGTTCGACGAATGCGAGAAGGGGAGGAAGAGGAGCGAGTCACGCGGGGAGGTGAGTGCGAACAAGGACGAACAGGGATTCACAAAACCTAATTTCTTCGGGGCAATTTGGAGATTTCACATGCTTGGTAACGGCGAAGCCAGGGCAGCTCACGGGAGTGGCATTGTGATGAGGACATCGACCCTAAGGATGCAACCACTACTTCGACTCGCTGTACTGCATCCTCTACTTCAACTACATCTTCCCCAATTGGACTTTTGGCCACTACAATGCCATATTACCCAATTGGACCGCGCTACTTCTGCTCCTACGAGCCAAGCTACGTCTACATGCCATGGCGCTGATGAGGACATCCCTTCTACTGTTACAACCATACCTGATGCTTCTACTCTTCCACTAGACATGCAAGGACCAATTACTAGAGCTCATGCTCGCCATCTAAATTATCAGGTAACTTCGTTTCCAAGAGTTCATCATTGTTCCATTGAGGATGGATTACTACCTAAGTCTTGTGATGTTATTCTACTCATGAACAACGGCAAGTTGAGTACCACTACTACCGCAACAAGTCTAGATCGACTGAAATCCAACTCCAGATCAATTCGGAGACAGCCTAAGGGGCCCGTACTGTTCATGTGAACAGTACCACCGCCCTAGGGTTCCCACCTCCTGGCCGTCCTCCTTATATAGGAGCCGCCGCCCTTTAGCAAAAGTTGGGTTTTGTTGATTGAAGTTTAGTTTTGCTACTTTATACTTTGTCCTCTTGTTCGGTGAGATCAACAGTGACATTGTTCTTTGGAACCCCACTTATCAATACAATCAATTTCTATTCGCAATTTCAGATTGCTTATTTATCTTGTTCTTGCGTGCTTCTTCGGTGTATGCAGGAATCAACCTTCGTGGTCAGGTCATCCGGGTATTCGTGCACGGTTGATAATGACTTGTCGATCAGTTCAGCGATTGCATGGTTTTGAGCCCTGCGAGTTCGTAGCCAGGATCATGAGAGTTGAGCGACTACTACCGAACTTACCTTCTCATCGAAAGATCGGGCCAAAACAGGACCTTCGTGGTTCATCACATTTGGCTGAATGGAGTGAGGCGTTGATGGTATTAAAATGAACCAGTACATTTCAGTGGTATTAAAATGAACCGGTACTTTTTCTGTAAATTAAAATGAATTCATTCCTAAATTTATACTAATTTTAGCTTCACATATCATATTAAATTACTTTGAAAAATATTATTCACGAGTTTCATAATTCACTAACTTAATTTTTTAGTGAAATATATTGGGCACTAGGGGCAAAACTTCCCACCCAAATATTCGTTGTGCACCACAACCCACCCCGCCAGCCACCCAATTTTTTGTGAAATGTCTATTTTGTCCAAACAGGTCACTAGACCTCCCCAACCGGGTGGAGGGTATTTTAAGTAAACATCACGCTGCAGCGCGAGACCCTTCATATTCTGGTGAATCCCTCCTCAAATCCTCTCCCCCAAATCCCTCTCCCCAAACCCTAGTCGATCCATCCCCCACCCCAAATCCCCTCCTCCAGCAAGATGACGGCACTCGGTGGGGCGACGGCAAGGGTTGGGCGACGGCAACGACAAGGGGAAGGGCGATGGTGACATCCATCTCCCTTCATCCATGCCAATGCGGAAGGTGCTAGCGAGAAAAAACAAGTTGGGCAGTAAGTTCCATCTCCCTTCATCCGGTCGGAGAGGGGTTCGCGTCGATAGGCCGGACTGGCGAAGGTGGGTGATGACGGGGCGGGGGAGCACGTCCACGGCCCTGGCAGAGGCACGTTAGGGAGCCGGCGTTAGGGCGGCGAGGGCAGTAGCGGCGGACCCAGCTGCCTCGCATGCTAAAGTTCTTGTAAATTTGTTACTTCCATTGGGCGTTGCATGCTAGAGTTCCATAGTAATCTTGCCGCAATTTAATTAGTTGCATAATAGTAACTTTGTAGCATCAAAATTCCAATCTTACGATTATTTTCTTACTCACACTACTACAAAAATGCTAATACTGGATGCTTGATCATAGACGGTTCATCGAAACCGTCTGTATTTAAAACAATCTCAGACGGTTTTTGTTTTCCGACCGTCTGTGTTATCTTCCGCGCTAAAAACCGTCTGTGAAGAGGTCATATCACGAGCGGTTCATGTTTAAAATGCGTGAAGTATCACGAGCGGTTCGACAAAAACCGCCTGTGATATTGGGTAATATCACGAGGCGGTTTTTCGTCGTAACTGTGATACTTCATGACGATTTAAACATGAACCGCCTCTGTGATATTACTATATCACGAGATGGTTTTATTAAAATCGTCGTGATAATTAACTCATCACAGACGGTGCAGTGTACATAGCTCTCCAACAGAGTCTTCTTGATCTCCATCTCCGGGGCTACGGTAACCGCGGGAGATCTCCAAGCCCAGTGAGTCCATAGCCACTCCGTTCCCGGTTTGAGTATCGCCTCACCTCACTAAGCCCGCTCATGTGGTCCATTTCAGCTATTGTCACCGAGGAGCTTGCCGCCGTCGCCTCTATTCACCGATCGACGACCAGCCGCCTTGGACCTTCCCCGACTTCATTGACACCTTCCTCGTGATTGAGGTGAGCTACTGGAGAATAAGCATCCTTTAATTTGAGTAGTTTCAGGCGTTTACACCGAAATCGCTAGTGAAGCCCATGGTGCCGCCAAGGGACATCACCGTCAGTTCGCCTCAGGCAACCTTAGGGCCCCGAGCCACGACTATTAGCATTGTGATGTCACCCTAAGCCCAATTTGAGCTTCAAATCCTACTGTTTTTTAATGATTTAGTTAATAAACTAACGAGTCTATGACATGTGGGACCGCCATAGATTTTATAAATAAAATAATGAAATAAAAAATGAGTCACTGACAAGTAGGGCCCACATGTAAGTTAATAAAATCCAAAAAAATGTAAAAATGAAAAAAGCCACCTTTAGTTCAGAGAAGAATACGCTCTCTGTTGGAAAGCGTAATTAAGCCTCCGAAAATACGCTTTCGAAGTCACCCTTTTATTTATTTTTAGGGTTTTCAATACGAACCGTGTGAAGGACCGAAGCTAGACGTACGCTGAGAACCGTGTGAGTGAAGAGTCCATTAATGGCATGTCTATTTTTACAAGAGCTTCCGAGGAGGATATGTTGAATAAAGGGGCGGAATATATGTATTGTCCATGCATTGACTACAAGAATCTGAAGATGTTTAACAACCGAGCGCAGATCGAAGCACACTTGATTCGAAGGGATTTCAAAAGGGTTATACATGTTGGACCATCACGGTGAAGAGCATATTATCTGAAGTCAACGATCGCATATTATCTGAAGTCAACGATATGCTTGGCGGATGATGTCGATTGTGGTTCCGATTCGGATAAGTTGCGATGACAATCTAGATCGGATGCTTCACGATGCGAAGGAAGCTGTGATGAGAGGGAGTATGTTTAATTTCGGGGCTTGATGGAGGACTCGGCGAAACCTTTGTTCCCGGGCTGCAAGCCGGAATACACAAGGTTGTCATCCGTGCTTAAACTGCTGAAATTGAAGGCAAGCAATGGTTGGTCCGATAAGAGTTTCATGGGGCTGTTAAGTCTCTTAGCGAACATGCTTCCGGAGGGAAATGAGTTGCCCAAAACCACCTACAAAGCCAAGAAGGTTCTTTGTCCATTGGGAATGGAAGTAGAAAGAACATGTCTGAACGACGGTATACTCTACTGTAACGAGTATACAAACATGCATGTATGTTCGGTGTGCAACGCATCCCGATACAAGCGTAAGAATCAATCAAATGACGATGAGGGAATCGAGGTGAAGAAAGGACCTCCTGCTAAGGTGGCGTGGTATCTTCCTGTAATTCCCTGTTTGAAGCGGTTTTTTGCGAACCCAAAGAATGCAAAAGCTAGCGTATTGGCACTTTCGAGGCGTAAGAATGACGGAAAGCTAAGACACCCTGCTGATTCCGCCCAGTGGAGAAACATCGATAGGAGGTTTGCAGACTTCGGTGCGGAACCGAGGAATATAAGGTTTGGATTGAGTACATATAGAATGAATCCTTTCGGTGACATGAGCAGCCGATATAGCACTTGGCTCGTGACGCTGTGTATCTACAACCTTCCTCCTTGGTTGTGTATGAATCGGAAGTATATTTTGCTGTCGATACTTATCCAAGGGCCGAAGCAACCTAGTAATGATATTGATGTGTACCTAGCACCATTGATGGAAGATCTAAAAATATTGTGGATTGAAGGGGTACAGGTATGGGATGAATACAAACGAGATAACTTCACTTTACGTTCCTTGTTGTTCTGCACCATAAATGATTATCCTGCCCTTGCTAATCTGTTGGGCAGAGTACAAAAGGGGCCAAAGCCTGTACTCACTGCTTAGATGATACTGAGAGTGTGTGGTTGAATCACTCGTGCAAAACCGTGTACATGCGTCATCGTAGGTTCCTTCGGAGGGCTCACCCATACCGCAGGATGAAGAAATAATTCGACGGAGAGAAGGAGGACAGTTTAGCTCCAAGGTATTTAAGCGAAAAAGAGGCCTATGATATGGTTAAGGATTTAGATGTTGTGCTCGGAAAGGGATGTAAATAGAGGACCCGTAAGAAGAACATGTGGAAGAAGAGATCAATATTTTGGGACTTACCTTATTGGGAGCACCTAGAAGTTCACCACTGCATCGATGTCATGCACGTAGAGAAGAATGTATGTGACAGCTTGACTGGTCTCTTACTGAATATTCGTGACAAAATAAAGGATGGTGTCAGCACGGCTTGACTTGGTTGATATGGACATCAGACCTGAGTTAGCACCAACAAAGACCGATAAAGGACGAACGTACCTTCCCCCTACTTGTTACACTCTATCCAAGGCCGAGAGAACTGAACTGTGCCGGTACTTGCATGGTGTGAAAGTTCCATCCGGTTACTCCGCCAACATGAAGAAACTTGTTTTGATGGAAGATTTGAAGTTAATTGGCATGAAGTCTCATGATTGTCATGTGCCCTGTTGCAATTAGAAGTATTTTGCCGATCAAGGTCTGAGAGACAATAATGGGACTGTGTTATTTCTTTAACACAATTGCTCAGAAGGTCATCGATCCCGAAGGACTAGATGCTCTGCAGGACGAGGTGGTGACGACTCTATGTGATCTTGAGATGTATTTTCCTCCGTCGTTTTTCGATATCATGGTCCATCTCATTGTTCATATTGTGAGGGAGATAAAGATGTGGGGGCCCGTATTCCTACTTAGCATGTACCCGTTCGAGAGGTTCATGGGAATTCTCAAGTCTTATGTACGGAATCGATCTCGGCCAGAGGGCAGCATCGTCGAAGGTTATGCAACCGAAGAGATCATTGAGTTCTACATCGATTACATGGCTCAGGTCGAACCGATAGGTGTGCCTCGATCTTGCCACGAGGGGAGGCTCGAGGGTATCGGGACCATCGGAAGGAAAGCAATCACTCTAGATATGGATGCGTATGCTCAAGCCCATTTCACGGTCTTGCAACACATGACGGAAGTGTCCCCGTATATCAATCGGCAAGGGCGTGCTTGACAGCAGAATGTAATCTGCGGCGGATATTTGGATCACAAGACAACACAACAGACGGTTCAACCAATGGTTGAAGGAGCGACTCGCTAGGAGCTCATCAAATGATATGCTGACATGGTTGGCAAAAGGGTCAACATTTACAGTTGTGACATGGCGAGGATACGACATAAATGGGTACACATTTTATACGCATGCTCAGGATATAAAGAGCACTAACCAAAACAGCGGTGTCTGCATAGATGCATTCAGTACCAACGGGCTAAGGTGCTCCTACTATGGGCAAATAGAGGAGATATGGGAGCTCGAGTACATGCTTTTCAAGATCCCCCTATTTCGGTGCCGTTGGGTCCATCTCCCACAAGTGAAGGTCGACAAGTACGGCGTCACTACCGTGGACCTCGAACGTATCGGATACAAAGACAAACCATTCGTACTGGCTAACCAAGTTGTTCAAGTCTTCTATGTTATCGACCAGGTAAATAAGAAGCGCCACGTAGTTCTTCATGGTAAAAGGAGGATTGTCGGAGTTGAGAATGTAGTAGACGAGGAAGAATACAATCAATTTGACGAGTTGTCTCCTTTCGGAAATGACATAAGGGTCGAGGAAGAAGAACGTGACGAAACTAGCTACATACATGTCGATCATCATGAAGGGCTAATTTTTAAAGATTAATTGAACAATGTGTGTATATGTACGTTCTGATGAATGGTTAATTTTAGTTCATTTGAGTCAATTGATTTGTACTGTGAAATGGATGTGATTGTTTCTCAAATGAATATGAATTGGATGTATATACATGTACTTGTCTTTTCTGCTTGTTTCAGAGGGCATGGCTAGCATTTCCTGAGGCTAGCCAATAAACAGAACTAGATTAACCAATATAAAATAATATCATAGGCAGTTTATAGAGCAAACCATCTGTGATTATATATCATAGACAGTTCCTTGGTAAAAACCGTCTGTGATACAATATATATCACAGACGGTTGTTGATTGGAACCGTCTGTGATACATCACATATCACAGACGGTTCTACTTTAGTAGAACCATCTGTGATGTCCATCCCTATTTATATTCGGACTCTAGGGTTTGCCCGCGCCCGCCACTCAAACGATTAAGTTTCTCAACTCCTCACTTCCTCCTCCCCCGAGCCCGTCGCCGCCGTCCTCGACGCCACCTCCTTGAGCCCGGCGAGGCTCCTCCCCCGATCCTGTCGACGTCGCCTCCTCCTCCCGGCCAGCCGCGCCTCCCCCAGCTCGGCGCGCCCCTCCCCGAGCCTCTGCCTCCTCCCTCCCCGGGCAGTGCGCCTCCCCTTCGACGCCGCCCTACTACTCTGTCTTGCTCCTGCTCGTCCATCTCCTCGGCCCAAAGGTAACCAATGCCGAAGTTCTGAGCCCAACGCCCCTTTCCCTAACTATTTCTATCAATAATCTGTCATGGTCCCTCATGATAATTGTACTTGTTTTAGAAATTTGTATTTGTTCTAGTCAGTTATTCATATGGTATTTGTTTTGATACTGCTACTGAAATATATTGCAATGTGGTGTAGTGGGCTTGAGATGAATGCTCTGTGATGATAATAGTCTTGTACTGAAATTGTTTTGATAATCAGGTTTGAACTTGAGCTCTAATTGGAATGCTTACTCTACATCTGATAGCAATATCAAAATGTTAAATCTTAGCTTTATGCTGATTTCATTTGTTCACATGATGTTCTATTTCTTGTGAAGATGTCTTCCACTCATTCTTCGTCATCACCGCCTCATGTGTCTGATGATGCACTATCCTCTAGAATATCCAACTGCGGTAGAAGAAGAGGAATATCGAAAAGGCCCGCGGGCCGATTTACCATCACGAAGGTCGATCGATGCAGGACCCCTATCAATTCTCGTGGCGGCATCGCATTACGGAGAGCGGTCGAGAATAGTTGCGAGGAGCGGGTCAACGTCACCTATGATTCGTGGAAGGAATTGCCCAAAGAACTGAAAGCTGCGCTGCTGACGGATATTCTCAAATCGTTCGATATCCCGGAACAACACCTGGACTCCGTGCGACGACACGCGTTGCTACAGGCGTGCAAAGCGTGGAAGAACTTCAAGAGCACGCTTGTCAAGAACTACGTAGAGAAGGATCTAAGGCCCTTCCACAAGTATCCGTTCTTGAAAGAGTTCTGGGCCGAGTTTGTGGCGAAGAAGACGACAGATGAATTTAGGAGTGAAAGTGTGGCGCACACGGCCCTCCATGCAAAAAACAAGCACCCCCACAGACTCGGCACCGCTAGGTATGCGAGTAAAATCCCGATATGGAGGGATCAGGACCAGCAGGCAAGCTATTCGAATGTCTCCTTGCCATTTTCTGAGATCACTGATGTGCGCGTCCGACAGTGGTTATTTGGGAGGTTACGTACTGGGGCTACGGGGGAAGTCTCCTTTCCAAACCCGCGGACCAGGAAGTGTCCCAGCACCTGGTAAGATATCGAACTACCTAGTTTGTAATTACTCCATAACTTCATAGGAAGTGAAATGACATGTCGGGCTATTGCAGGTAACGCTGAGTGCACAATCTTCCTAAGGCTCATTCCAGGCAGATAGGGAGAAAGATATACTCTCCGCGGCCCTAGGAAACAATGAGCATCCGGGTAGCACGAGAGACGCTGGTGTTTATGTTCCATGGGAAAAATGGTTCCAAGCGGACTCCGGATTGTACCGGAGTAGGAAGAGAGCCAAAGCTGAGCGCGATGCAAAGCTACAAGAGGAGCTTCGTGAATCCCTCAGAGATGAGCTCACTGAATCCATCAGAGATGAGATCAGAGCGGCGACGCAACGGCAGTTGGAGACCTTTGAGGAAAGGATTGGGGAATTGCAAATCCCAAATCAGTTGCAAGCCCCTACCCCTAATATGCTAGCCAGCCCCCCCAAACTTTCGAGTAGCTGCACGTCCAACCCTAACCCTACCCCAATAGGTGACGACAGATTTCCTGTCAATGACATCCAGGTAATAATTATTATCTCTGGAATGCTCGATCCATTGATAGGCCTGTCAGAGTAGCTAATTTTGTATCGTTATGTAGCTGTCTATGAAGTGCAAGCTCCAAGTGAGATATGCCTCTGTTGCCCTAGATGCTGCTTGGGGCCAAGTGTATCCATCCGGTGTCGGGTCTTTGGTGCACGGTGCAACACTTACTCTTGGTTTCGTAAAAGTGAATGTGGATGGTGTTTGTGCCAATTTAAAATTAGATCATTGCATATTCCCCAAGCAGCGAGGTTATGACTTTAGAGCAAGCCGTTGGAACATTCATCCGATGGCGGGGGACATCTGCACTGGAGCTACACGCCGGTGTCAACTTCACGGAATGTCCCGCGATATCAAGTCCACGGGGTATTGCTGAAGCTACTGTCTTGCAAGCAGTAGAGGGCGGTGCATCAGATGCATCTACACCTCATGCTCAGTCGACTCTTGTGAAGTTGACCTATACAAAGCGAGGCAGCAAGGGCAAATCGAAGACGGTCGACTCCTGTTCTGATATCCCCTTCTTGCCGTTGGACCGGAAATTCATGCTAGTCTAGCCGTTGGTCGAGAGGTTAGACAGCCCTACCCTAGGACCAGCTTGCACGACATTGCATACATGGTACATGGAACAGTCCAACAAGCCAGCTGAACAACGACGCTCGGGTGTCACCGTCTAGTTCAAGGAGGATCATTTTAACCATGAGCTTCACGACTGTATCTTCACGGTGACCTTCGAGGACTTGTTCTGTCTCTTCAACCTCGACGAGCTCGACGTCTCACTCATACGATGTTGGACACTGTAAGTGTGTACAATCACGATCAATGTTCGTGTAATACCGATAAATGTTATATATAACTCCTTGCTTTTGTATATAGATACATGATGTATGAAGCCGAAAGAAGGAATTCACCGATAGGTTTCCTCAACCCACACGTGGTCTCCGAGCAAAGCATCAAGGCGAATGCAAGATTTGTCGAGGATTACGTTATAGAGTTTTTCCTGGCTCGCCGCGACAAGGAATACATACTTTTTCCCTACAACCAGGAGTAAGTGTTGCACTACTGGCTATACTTGTTGATTTGTACTTTATAAGCAATACGAACTTAGGTTTAATGACCATGCTGACATACCTGTGTAGCTTTCACTGGATTCTAATTTTAATTATACCAAAACGGAAATGGGTAATATACCTAGATTCCCTAAAGAGGACCACTCACAACTTCACAGTTATCCAGAATTTAATCAGCAGGTAAACACATTTCCTCCATAGAAACTTTATTGTAGTCTTTCCTTCCTTTACAATGGCTAAGGCTAACTTCTTGGAGTCACGTAGGGCGTTCGACGTGCTATATGCTAAAGGAGGGAAATGTAGGGGAAGGTCGCTGCAACACAATCTAACTTTCCCGGTACTCGCTAGCTAGTACACATTAATCCTATATAACACTTCGTAGTAATGCCTCTCGAACTAACCAATTCTATTTTTGTAGTGCAACCAGCAGCCGTCGGGCCACAACGTCTGTGGATACTATGTTTGCCACAACATGGAACTAATCATTGGTTCCACGATCACCAATGATCCTCAGGTTTGTCAATCTTGCAAAAATTATTTCATATATACTTACCAATTTATATAAGCACGAATTTAATCTTCCTATCGATAGGTTGCAACCATCGCCGAAACTGCGTTGGAACAGAGCAAGCTCATAAAAGTTCGATCACAACTTGCGTCATTCCTGAACAGTCAGGTCATAAATCCATATGGGAGTTTCCACTGTGTAGATTGAACTTGATTGGGATAAGATTGAACTTAATAGTACATGTGTGTAAATGTACATTAATGGTTAATTTTAGTTAATTGATTTGTGAATTGGATGTGCTTGTTTCTGAAAAGAATGCGAATTTGATGTGCTTGCTTCTGAAATGAATACGAATTGGATGTGCTTGTTTCAGAAGGCATGGCTAGCATTTCCTGAGGCTAGACAATAAACAGAAATAGATTTAACAATGCAAAAGAATAACACAGACGGTTTGTAGATAAAATAAATGCATGATAATAAAAAAATCACGCACGGTTTGTAGATGAAACCGCTGCGTGATAATCTAATAGAAATAGATTTAGCAATGCAAAAGAATATCACAGACGGTTTGTAGATGAAACCGCTGCGTGATAATAAAAAATCACTGAGCGGTTGTAGATGAAACCGTGCGTGATAATAGAACTATCGCTGACGATTGCATCTACAAACCGCTCATATAATCGACTATCACGAGCGGTTTTGAGTTAATAACCGTCTATGATATTATGCATTACAGACGGTTTGAAAACCGTCTGTGATGACCTAACGTCATTACTGACCCATAAACTCAGACGGCTCACGAAACCGTCTGTGATGGCATTTTTGAACCGTCTGTGAAGGCCTTTTCTGTAGTAGTGTCATGTAAAGAAGCACCACTTACCGAATATGACAAAAAGAGGGCTCAAAATCTAATGAGAAACCATCAAGTGTTGCAAGGACTTGGCATCACTGCATTAGCATCAATTCTTACAAATACACGTGTAGACAGCAAGGGTAGTAGTCGCGAACACTCTGGATCCGAGTATGACCCTCAAGAGAACAAGGATGAGGACACTGAACAAGAGGAACTCGATAAGGTGCTCATTCTTGTTCTGTGCCTCTCTCTCTTGTGTTGGGGGTTTGGGGGGGGGGCTAGGAGAGGCTGCTCATGTGGTGTCCTTGCACTATTGTAGTGTTATTTATTATATATTCAGTTTGTAGTTTGATTAATGTGCTACTAATTCTTCTTGTATTTTGCCAATGAGGCCTGGTAGGTTTCTAAGAGATCTAGACAGAGGGAAAACAATTCTGCCAGGATGCCTCCAGGAGGGACTGTACCACCAAAGAGGGTACTGGCACCTGATGATCAATTCCAACCTGCTAGATGCACTAGGCAGAAGACAAGAGAGTCCGCATTAACTCAAAAAGTTTCTCTTGGTACGAGTTCAGATCCAAAAGAACAGGCCACTCAAAGCCCTCCTACTGCCACACATGATTCTTTCGTATCTACCCAATTTGAGGAGCACATTCAAATGTACTGTGATGAAGGCAAGTGATTGTGCACAACCCTTTAAGAAATGCAGATGTGCTTTACACTAACTTTATGAAATTCATATTTTCAGATGCACCAGATGTCAGTCAACAATCAAATAAGAGGGGAAGAAACAAGGGTAGAGATCTTGATAGGATATCAAGAGCATTAAGCTCTAAGATTCCAATCCAAATTTTCGAAGGGAAGAAACGGTCCGAGGCACCTATGCAAGCTACAAAGCTTGCATCAGAGGGTGGGATCATACTAAGGCAGCATATACCAGTCCTTCCACATTGGAAAGAGTACAAGAATGATCAGTCTCACCTTACAGACTACATTAGAAAAGTTGCAGTAAGTATATCAACTCTTGGCCAAAAGTGAAATCCCTTTCTGTTTTCCTTGTTCTGTTGTTTCTCGTTGTATTCACATATCTCTTGTGTAATATGTATGCTCTTTGTTAGGGTCAATTTACCATGGACACCAACTCAAAGGCAGTCACATCTGCATGTGCTGATTTGCTCAAGTGTGGACAACGACAGATGAGGTACAGGCTTAAAAAGCGCTACTTTGATGGTGTACCAGCAAATCAAGTGAGAACCACTAGCCCGTTGAAGCAAATGACTAATGAGCAATGGAGAGCGCTGGTGTAGATGTGGTCCAACCTAAAGCACATGGTATGAAAGTAATTGGTTCATTTGCTTAGTTATCTGTTATTTGGCGTGTTTTACACTAATCTGTCTTTCTGTAGGACCAATGTGAGAAAAACAAACTGAACCGTGAGAAAGTCCAGTTTCAGCAGCGGACCGGCTCTCGTTCCTACATTGCACATTGTTATGTTGTTGTAAGTACTTAGAGAAATGATGTTCTTATAGATTTGTTATGAAACCCTTCCATACCATGTTGGAAGTTTACAGTTTGCAATGATTTGAACATTTCAGAAGCAAGCGAAATATAAAGATGCAGAGCCCACTGCAATTGACCTCTTCGAAGAGTGCCATAATAGCAAGAAACTTGGTTTTAGTGAGCTAGTGAAGAAAGCAATTGTTAGTCACCACTTGTTCATTTCTTTTGTACATAAGTATACTGTAAATAATAACACTTTTCACGTGTAATCCATCTATTGCTACGCTGATATGGAAGCGATCGTGGCACAACCGGTGGAAGATGGACAAGAATCAAAGTCTCCTACTACAGCTGTTTCTGAAGTGCTCGATGAGTCAACCAAATTCCTTGAAAATGTGGGCCTTGAAACACCCTCACAAAAAAAAGCTCGAGACGAGGCGTTTCTTCGCGTGTGGAAGAGCTTGAAGCTGAACTTCACATTGAGAAGCAAGGAGCATCCCAACTTGAAGCTCAGTAGCAAGACTTGGATGCCTTGAAGAAGAAGGTAGAAGAATCTGAAGCAGCTAGGGAGAAGAGCTTAGAACAGATTGGCTTTTTGAAGGATAAGATTGCAGATACTGATGCCCTCCTTCGTCGTTTGCTGAACTGCAATCAGGGTCATGTGAACCCTACTCCCTAAACTGATGTAGTTTGTGATTTGATGGCACTGCGATCTGGGATACTGTTATTTTGTCAACTGTGTTGGAGTTGGGAGTTGTGATGGCTTATGTGAACTTGATGCTGGTTGGGAACAATGATGCTGGATGTTGCTATTATGACATGACATGAATTTATTGTGTATCCTTGTACCGTTTTTGTCTGTATGGATGTGCTGGGCCAAACACAACAGTTTGGTCTGTAGGTGTGAAATTGGAAAATTGGTTTGTGAATTGTCAAAGGGCTTGGCCCAGATAAAACTAGGCCAAAATGGTTTTAGCCCAACAATATATTGCGCCTTTCAAAACGGCCCAGCTCGAACCCTGACTGGGCAATCAAATGGGCTACATCCAAAAAAATTTGGGCTAACCTAAAATAAGTTGGGCTTACAACATGGCCTACGACCACAAATTGACTCAGCGGACGATGGAATCAAAATAGGCCATGTAGAAATTATGACGAAAATTTACATGGGCATAACTCACATTATGATGGTAGACATCGTCACAAACCAACAGCCACGTCAGATCCCACGGGGCTCGACTAGGCTACCAATGACAATAAGAATTTGACGTGGCGGCGTCATAAAATTCGTGACGATAATGGTTTCGTCACTACGTCTGTGACGATTTCGCTACTTTTGTCACAGAAACCAATCAGCGACGCACTATAGGTGACGATCGATTTTTTGTGATAGGAGCATCACAGATCCCATACTGTGACAAAAAACACAGATCCGTGACGAATTCTGATTGTCATCATTTAGCAGATTTCTTCTATTGTGGGTTCATCAAAGGCTCCACATTTCTGTTCGACCAATACTGATGGATCGAAAGATAACTTTTGTGGGCCGGGCTAGGCTGGGCTTAGTCATTGTTCTTTTCCTCTCAAGAAGAAAAAAGAAGAAACAATAATTGTTCTTAGCTCCTCGCTTGGCAAAGGCCGAGCTCGATACTAACATTGGAAGCCTGTCAGAACGACAGATTGGTGCTCATGTTTGTGCAAAACCCAAGCCCGGTTTGCCCTAACAATGAAAAGGATCTTTAAAAAGTCGATAATGCTACACACAAGACGTCCGACGTAGAAGAAAAATCGAACGCTCTTATCCCCACCGCTCTCAGCTAAGTTATATTCCTATCGCTCCCAACCACCCATTTACACCTGCCTACTCCTCTCTCTCTCCAACTACAGCATACCCACGAACTGCTCTTCCATCCAATGTCTGTGAAAAGAACCAAGCGAGGGGCAACCATGTCCGTAAGGGTGGTGACGCCAGTGAAGATGGCTATGGCGTGGTTCTACGTGGAGTACATGGCGAGGTGGGAGCAGCAGGTGAAGCACACGGTGGCAGCTGTTCCTCCAGACCACGTGGAGTACAATCGAAATGTATGTATAATATGCCCAATTTGGAGGGTCGAATGCAAAAGATACATAGTATGTAGTTAGTTGCTGGTACGTGTGCCGAATCTGGATATTATCTGTATTTATATTCGATTTGGCACCTATTTAGCATACCATATTCGTATTCTTTTTAGAATACGTGTCCTTTCTGCTTATCACATTCGCTACCATCCGAATGCGGATGCCGAATTAAATGGATTATCCGGATTCGTTTGACACCCTACGTGTATATACCGAAAGTAATTTTTTTAATTATATATCCAAATGTTACACGAAAGAAGCTATGATGTTCAGCAGTAGATAGACTAGTACAACAAAGGAAAAATGTCAGCCGGGGTTCATCAAAGGCTCTACATTTCTGTTGGACCCATACTGATGGGTCAAAAGATAACTTTCGTGGGCCGGGCTGTGCTGGGCTGGGCTGGGCTAACTCATTGTTCTTTTCCTCTCAAGAAGAAAAAAGAAGAAACAATAATTGTTCTTAGCTCCTAGCATGGCAAAGGCTGAGCTCGATACTAACTTTGGAAGCCTATCAGAATGACAGATTGTTGCTCATGTTTGTGCAAAACCCAAGTCCTGTTTGCCATAACAATGAAAAGGATCTTAAAAAAGTGGATAATGCTACACACAGGATGTCTGACACAGAAGAAAAATCGAATGCACTTATCCCCACTGCTCTCAACTAAGTTATATTCCTATCGCTCCCAACCAGCTATTTACACCTGCCAGCTCCTCTCTCTCTCCAACTACAGCACACCCACAAACTGCTCTTCCTCCCAATGTCCGTGAAAAGAACCAAGCGGGGGGCAGCCATGTCTGTAAGGGTGGCGACGCCAATTAAGATGGCTATGGCGTGGTTGTACGTGGAGTACATGGTGCACTGGGAGCAGTAGGTGAAGCGGCGTCAGCTATTCCTCCGGACCACGTGGAGTACAATCGAAATGTATGTATAATATGCCCAATTTGGAGGGTCAGATGCAAAAGATACATAGTATGTAGTTAGTTGCTGGTACGTGTGCCGAATCTGGATATTATCCGTATTTATATTCGATTTGGCACCTATTTAGCATACCATATTCGTATTCGTTTTACAATACAAGCCCATTTCTTCTTATCACATTCGCTACCATCCGAATACGGATGCCGGATTAAATGGACTATCCAAATTCGTTTGACACCCTACATGTACATACCGAAAGTAATTTTTTTTAATTATATATCCAAATGTTACATGAAAGACGCTATGATGTTTAGCAGTAGATAGACTAGTACAACAAAGTAAAAATGTCAGCCTAGGTTCGTCAAAGGTTCTACATTTCTGTTGGATCAATACTGATGGGTCGAAAGTTAATTTTTGTGGGCCGCGCTGGGCTGGGCTGGGTTGGGCTAAGTCATTGTTCTTTTCCTCTCAAAAAGAAAAAAAAAAGAAATAATAATTGTTCTTCGCTCCCCGCTTGGCAAAGGCCGAGCTCGATACTAACTTTGGAAGCCTGTCAGAATGACAGATTGGTGCTTGTGTTTGTGCAAACCCAAGCCCTGTTTGCCCTAACAATGAAAAGGATCTTAAAAAAGTGGATAACGCTACACACAAGACGTCCGACGCGAAAGAAAAAATCGAACGCTCTTATCCCCACCACTCTCAACTAAGTTATATTCCTATCGCTTCCTACCACCCATTTACAACAGCCTGCTCCTCTCTCTCCAACTAAAGCACACCCATGAACTGCCCTTCGTCCCAATATCCGTGAAAAGAACCCAGCGCTGGGGGGGGTAGCCTTGCCCGTCAGGGTGGCGTAGTCGTACGTGGAGTATATGGCACGGTGGGAGCGGCAGGTGGAGCGACGCCAGTAGTTCCTCTGGAGCACATGGAGTACAATTGAAATGTATGTATAATATGTCCAATTTGGAGGGTCGGATGCAAGAGATACATAGTATGTAGTTAGTTGCTGGTACGTGTGCCGAATCTAGATATTATCTGTATTTATATTCGATTCAGCACCTATTTTGCATACCATATCCATATTCGTTTTACAATACGAGTCCATTTCCGCTTATCACATTTGCTACCATCCAAATACGAATGTCGGATTAAATGGATTATCCAGATTCGTTTCACACCCTACATGTACATACCGAAAGTATTTTTTTTAATTATATATCCATATGTTCCATGAAAGACGCTATGATGTTCAGCAGTAGATAGACTAGTACAACAAAGGAAAAATGCCAGCTTGGGTTCGTCAAAGGCTCTACATTTCTGTTGGACCAATACTGATGGATCAAAAGTTAACTTTCGCGGGCCGGGCTAGGTTGGGATAAGTCATTGTTCTTTTCCTCTCAAAAAGAAAAAAGAAGAAATAGTAATTGTTCTTAGCTCCCCGCTTGGCAAAGGCCGAGCTCGATACTAACTTTGGGAACCTATCAGAATGATAGATTGGTGCTTGTGTTTGTGCAAAACCCAAGCTCGGTTTGCCCTAACAATGAAAAGGATCTTAAAAAAAGTGGATAATGCTACACACAGGACGTCCGACGCGGAAGAAAAATAGAACGCTCTTATCCCCACCGCTCTCAACTAAGTTATATTCCTATCTTTCCCAACCACCCATATACACCTGCCTGCTCCTCTCTCTCTCCAACTACAGAACACCCACGAATTGCTCTTCCTCCCAATGCCCATGAAAAGAATCGAGCGGGGGGCAGCCATGTCCGTAAGGGTGGCAGCACCGGCGAAGACAACCACGGCGTGGTTGTACGTGGAGTACATGGAGCGGTGGGAGCAGCAGGTGGAGTGGCGGCAGCTGTTGCTCCGGAGCTACCACTTCTCCCATGACACCGACCTCTTGGCGTGCTTGCGGGCACATCATGTCGTTTGGGTGGGGCTACGCCAACTACGCCTCTACTGTGGCGACTAGGCTCCGCCGCCTCCGCGCCCGCTTGCGCCTCTGCTTCGCCTAGGCCATGCGCCGCAGGAGCCACAAAGGCTACTTCTGGTATGAATGCCTCTCTAGCGCCAGCCAGGCCCCACCTGCCAAGTCCGTCTGCTTCCTTTTTTTGTTTGATTGACAATTTTGTAGATCCTAAATGTTGTGACCGTTGAAAATTTTTGTTGCGACCATTGAATTTTTTTGTTGCAGCACGTGATGTTGCAAGATGGCGTCCTTTTCCTAATTTTGCATCCTCTTTTTGATATGTTGCGACCGTCGAAAAAAATGTTGCATCTTGTTTTTTTGATATGTTGCGACCCGTTGAAAAAAATGTTGCAACCCGTTGAAAAAAATGTTGCGACCATCGAAAAAAATGTTGCATCCTGTTTCTTGATATGTTGCACCGCGTTCTTCATTTTTGTTGATCGTGATGTTCCAAGATGAGCTTTTTAACTCGTCCTTTTTCCAAATGTTTGTTTTGATTCTAAGATTTTTGATATGTTGCGTCTTTTTCTAAATGTTTGTTTTGATTATGAGATTTTTGAGATATCCACTTTTTTTGAAATGTTGCATGTGAATCTTTGATATATTGCAACAAGTGAAAAAATGTTACAGTTGTGTGAAGAGGGGCGTACGGTGCTAGCACTCAGACCGTACGTCCGAGTGCTAGACGCGCCCTAAAAAAGTTTGTGCATTTTTTAAGAGAAGTATACATTATTTTTTCTGAGAAAGGGTACAATAATGTTTTATGAGGATGTCTTTGGTAAAAAACAACTTTTAACTAAACAATGTTTTCTTAACCTTTTTTTGTCTCCTATTCTATCTTCTTCTTTTTTTACTCTCACCGCGGCACGTGGATTGTGGAAAAAAATAGTATTGTTTTGATAAAACGGTATACGTTTGCCGGACCAATGGGTACAAACTGATTAATCAAAATTTAACAGACCATATGCGCTCCTAATAATATATTTATTTATATTTAAAATTATTCAAGACATTTTATTTAACAATATTACAGTAAATTATGACTAGAGAAACACATTTCCTATAATCTACATTCCATAATGTATACTTCATCTCTATATATGTTGCATACTCCGAACACCATTTCACAACATTACATACTGATTTATTGTAAGGATAAAGTATACTTACCCCTGAATTACGGTGGTTTGCCTAACCTACCCCTCAAAGTACAACACCATATGTATTGTGCCCCCTAATATATTAAAATCAGATCAAATAGGCCCTCATGTTAGTTTTGCATAGTGGTTTCGCTACTGTGGCAGGACACACACGTTGGCGCCTTCTCCACGTCGGACTCAGAGAAAAGGCCACACAACCCCTTGGTTTCGCACCAACAGGGGAAATCTTTCCCTCCAAAACTCTCCTTGAGCTATATATGGAAGCAAGTGTCATCCTTGCCATGGGAGAGAGGAGAGGTCAGGTGACCATGGAGGATTGGGGTTCGGGCAGCTCAAGATCATCTCGGGTATCATCTTCAGCATGTGGAGCGCGCCATGGCATGGAGGGCATGGGATCGTCGGTGCCATACGTAGAGAACCATTGGCATATGAACCAGCGACCGTATTGCCACTACAAGAAGGTGTCGAGGTGGAATTCATGTTGTGATGCGAACCCAGGGCGAAGGTATTACACTTGCGTCGCATCTCGGGTAAGAAATTGAAACTTTGTCATGTTCTTTGTTGGTGGATGAGGTTTAGTTTAGGGGTTTGATTGGTTTCCTTTTTCCATTTTTTTTTGAAGATGGGAGCATTGGTGGATCCAAGTGAGGCTTAGGATACACGGGACATTGGATCATTTTTTATTTTACCTTATCAAAATTCCTGTATACATATGTGTTCACCTTACAGCATAAGCTCAGTAACCTCATAAACATGTGATGATATGTATGAGAACACCTAGTTATTTTTCTTCAAGATCCGCCAAGTTATCGCACAGTATGAGAACACCCAGGTACTTAATATGACTTGGGCAGAACTTACCACAATACAAGTTATCATGCTCTAGCTGCACTCGCCTGATGTTACCAACCGCCCAAGTCAAAACAGATTTTCATCATTTTATTTTATTTTTCAAATACTGACATTACCTAATGGCATATATTTTCCAATTAAAGCATAAAGGGTAATAATGGTTTTTCCCACCCAAATGTTGGTCAAGACCGAAAAGTGTGTCTAAGAAATTCTACCGCGTTTAACTATTCTACAATGTTGTAATAAATGTTGTGGAATTACTATCGTAGGGTTACAAAGGTATAGGATAACAATTATCAAGGGAAAATATTAGCAATTTTAGGTTTAACTAACAACCTACAATAAAAAAATCCCAAGTTAAAAAAGTTTGAAAGTTTGAATGGCGTGCTCTGGCGACGCCTTTGGCGACTAGTGTTCCCCGCTCGATCTCCTCGCCGGTGCTGTCCAGGCATCGGCGGACACCACAACTGCTCTCACCATGGTTCTTTCGGAGCTCGACTTTAACCCAGGATTAGATCTTCAGCAACAAATCTAGACTCTTTTTGGCTCTCTAGTGGTTTTCTGGCCGGGATGTGGTCTTCGGAAGTTTTTCCTAGGGGCATCATTTGGTAGATCTCGATTTCGCCTGGAGGAGGAGATAATTAGTGCTGCCCTTCAATCTTGCCTCAGAGGCAATGCAAGAGATTTCAAGGTAATCAAACTTTACTGGGAACGAACAAACCTAAAATCAAAGATTTCATCCCTCTCATTCAGAGAGTTGACAGAAGGTTAGACAACTGCACTTCATTCCACTCCATTGGAGGTAGACTTACATTGGTGAATTCAGTTTTCTCTCAACTGCCTACTTTCTACATGTGTCTACTTAAACTCCCGAAGGGAGTCATCAGACAAATCGATAGATACTACAGGAATTGTCAAGATGCCATCAGACCATGTGCGTATTGGCTCCTTCTGGTGGAGAGATATCATCAAGATGCTTCCTCAGTATAAGGGCCTAGCAACCTGCTTGGTAGGCAATGGGCGATCAGTGCTCTTCTGGAAGGATTTGTGGAATGGGAATTTACTCTATCAGCAGCATCCCAAACTTCATTCATTTGCTAAATCAGATCTCATCTCGGTCGCTTCAGCTAAGCAAGTGGATGGTTTTGAGACCCTTTTTCACCTTCCGCTATCGACGCAAGCACATGATCAGTACCAGCAGGTGCTACTTCTCACTCAAGAACTAGAACTTTCAACGTAGGAGGATTCTTGGCACTATATCTGGAATTCTTCACAGTACTCATCAGTCAAAACCTACCGATTACTCATGGGCAATCTCTCGGCACCAATTTATTACAAGTGGTTGTGGGCATGTGTTTTGTAACATCCCAACTGTATAATTTGGGTTATTCAAGTATAATTATATGTGTAAGAATTAAAACTTTTTCTCACATCTTGAAAACCCCTAATCTCTCATGTAATTCTTGTCCAAGAGTTGTGTAATCCAAAAACACAACGCTCTTATTGACCAAAAGTCAAACTCATTTTCCAGTTGTCTAAATCTTGTGCCAAACATCTTGGAATATATTTTCCTTGGTCCCAAAAACTGATGTGGGACCCCTCTGAAAAATATCACAAGTTGTAAAACTAGTTTGATAAATTTTGGAGGTAAAACAATCCTTTAAACAACCTTAACAAATTTCCGGAGAAAAATGCATTGCATAATAACCTCTGAAAATTTTATGCAAGGTTAATCTCATTGTCAGCAAGCTCTAGTTAAAATTTCATTAAATTTGGAGTTCATTTGCTATCTCAAATAATTCTGCTAAGTTTCAATTTGTTAAAAACTAAATTTAAAAGCCTACATTTGTTCCTTGGGCTAGCCACTTTGCAAAGTGGTCATTAACCCCATCGACCTCCTTCCCCACCTTGATGAGGTCGTAGCCGTTGGATCAATCCAAAGGCCACGACCTCCCCTCAACCAACGCACTCAGACCTCCCCTTTGGAGTCCTCACGGACCGCGTGGACCTCCTCGGAGTCAGCGTGGGCGCCAGACCTCCTCACGCGGTCAACACATAAAGGCTTTCCCACGCGTCAGTCGTAACCGTTGGATCAAAGATCCACGGTCATGACCTCCCATGTGTTAAATCCCAAAGACCTCCTCACCTTGTCCAGGTCATAGCCCTTGGATTAAGATCCAACCGCCCGACCTCCCTTGTTATCAAACCTCAAAACCACCTTCCACCTTGGCGAGGTCATAGGCATTGGATTTACATCCAACCGCTCGACCTCCCTCCTTGTTAAGCTAAGCAAACTTCCCACCTACATGAGGTCACAGCCATTGGATCAAAAATCCATGGTCGCGACCTCCTCCTCTTAAGCTAACTATCAGACCTCCCTTTGCACTCACTTGAGGTCGTAGCCGTTGGATCAGATCCAACAGCCCACGACCTCCCCTCAAAATATCCAGCGCACAAGACCTCCCCTATCTCATGTTGTGCACCGTTGGATTTGAAATCCAGTCACGACCTCCTCCTGGTCTCATCGCATCAGATCTCCCACAAGCGTGAGGTCGTTGCCCTTAGATCTAAATCCAAAGGCCATGATCTCCGTGTGTGTTGTGCAAGCTCAAGACCCCTTTGCGCCACGTCAGAGGCTCAGGACCTCCTGTTTTGATCACCACCGTTGGATCTAAATCCAAAGGTCTTGACCTCCCTCGCTTCACGCAAAGCCTCGAGACCTCCCTTTGGTTGTGTGCCCTTGGATTTTAATCCAAAGGCCATGACCTCCCCTCATGTCTTATGTTCAAGTGCGTTAAGACCTCACAGAGGTCCGCAGACGTTGGATGGAGATCCAACGCTTTGGACCTCTGTCCTATTTCCCCACGCGCTTACACATTAAGAAATCGGAGGCCACGACCTCCCATCCTTGATCTTGTGGTGGGACCTCCTCCCGATCATTTAGGCATCTTGGTTCAAAATTGTCATCCGATGGTTAGGACCTCCCCTGGTCTTATCCAACGGTCATAAGGACCTCCTGTTCTTCTCCTTTCTCGGGCGCTGCAAGCTCTGGCGGTGGAGTTAATGCCCGGCTTGTCCCTTGTGTACTTTTCATGACTCTTTCTTGACCGCATTTAATCTTGGTCGACTTTAAAATCTCTCGGGTCACTCGAGGGCTGCACCTTGTCAACCTCATGTCCTTGCCACCCCATGGACCAACCGTGGGCTAAGCTCACCATGGAGCTTAGCCCCACTCATAACCTTCACCACCGCTATAAGTTACCCCTTGGAATCCTCCTTTGGCTTCCTTTGCACACAATTGCTCTCGGCCTTGCACTTTGTGCGTGGTGAGCTCCTCCTCCACTAATCGACCTCCTCACTGGCATTGCCATTGTCAAGGTCTTTGGAGCTTCTCGATGGTTCAGGAGTTCGGTGGCTCCTTCTCAAACCCTCGCTCACTTTTGCTCCCAAAACCTCTTGGAAGTTAACCCTAACTTAATTTGTTTGGGCATTTTTGAGAGGTAGACAAAGTTGAGCTTAGAGTGGGTGCCTTGGGTGTGAAGCTTCATTGTCTTCCCCAACTCCGGTCATCACCTCCACGACCTCCCGAGCACCTTAGGACCTCCAGGTACTCCTCCTGTTAGTCCTTTAGTCGCTGGCACCCGCTTGAATGCATGTTGCGGAGCTTATGTTTGGGCACACGCTTGGATGTCGCGCGGAGCTCCTTTTTGCGTTTTCGTATTTTGGCCGTGCGGGACATATTTGTCCTCTCCGGCTCGCCGGCGTTCAAGGCCGTCGTCGCCGTTGAGAGGAGGTCCGTTGGAGTGCGCATGGTTATGCGGACCGCGGTACCATTGGATGTCGCCGCGAGGTCTACATCGCGGCGAGAACCAAATCCTTGAGCTCGGGTCTTTGTCGGACACGGCAGCACCGTTGTCGTTTTTAGGACAGAGTTTCGCCGTGTTTAATGCGGTCATCTAATGCTCAATCTCGCAATCATTGAATGTGTCGTGAGGTCCTTAAATCCGCCATTTATTGTGCGCAATTAAGGCCTCCCGCGCGCGGACCTTCTGGTGTCCCACGCACATTAACCTCTTGTCCAAGCACGTGCGTGCGCAAGCACGTGGTCGTGGGTCTGGGACGTCCAGACCTCCTCCGAGGAGATCTGGAGCGTCCAAGACCTCCCTTGCGCAATCCTAGCCGTCCAGACCTCCTGGAGGTCTGTGACGTTGAGAACCTCTGCGTAGGACCTCCTCGAGGTCATCTCACCGTTGAGGACCTCCCCTTTAGATCTGGTCCGTCCCGGACCTCCCCTCATCGTGGTGGTCCGTTGGATTCCCCATCTACGGCCACGACCTCCCTCACCTCGCGCATGTGCGTTGCTAGGAGGTCCGGGACCTCTGGACCTCGTGTCTTGGCGTGTGTGTTATTCTCTGGGAGGTCTTGAGCCGTCGAGATCTGAGATCTGTGGCTCATGTCCTCCCGGCTGTGTGTTTTCTTTAGAAATTCCATTGAAGTCTTAATTATAAGCGAATAAGGTATAAACTTTAGAATTTCATATGTTTTTCATCTTAATTCCAATTGAGGTCATTCAAATTGTGTTAGCTCTGTCTTGGACTTGACTTTAATCTAAAATGATTGTAAGTTAAGTTCAGCCCCGAGCACTGATTTACCATTAGGTTTTAAGATTAACTTTAATTGTGCACTCAAATTAATGCTTAACTTGTAAAATACATAACTAATGCTCTGTGGGTTATTTTTGAGTGAGACCAACCTTGTTGGTTTCCTCTAATAATGAACTCACTGTGAACATTAGTTTTGAGCATGTTGCTGCTAGGAAAATGAGGACTTGTGCATTATAATTTTGTTCAAGTTCTTGTTTTTGAAAATTTGTAGAGAGTGTAATATAGCTCCAAATGAGATGAACTCAATTGTGTTATTCATCTCATGAGGTGCTGGTTTTACAGTAAAATTTCAGCTTCACTTCTGTTCTAGAAAATGTTGCCTCATAATTAAATTAATGAATAGTGCAGTTTGGTATTTTAGGGGCTGAGCAGAATTGTTTTGCTCATAACTTTTGCATTGAGAATCCAAATCAATTGGTTCTTGTTGCAATATTCCTAAAATCACCCTCTTGCTTCTGTAGAAAATTCAGAGAATTTGGAGTTCGTTTGTTGTGCTGTCTTTGTTGTTTTTCGTCGTTCTTATCGGTTCTTTCTCGCCTTTCCGTTAGGTTTCGACATTTGTGGTGATCCCGAGAGTGACCCTCCGCAACAAATTGACCAGCAACAGCAAGGCAAGCAGTTTGATCATTTCCATCATTGTCCCATTACTTTAAAGCTTAATATATCGTTTTACTTCTATGTATGCATGCTACTTTGTGTTAAATGTAAGCTAGCAAGCCTATAGTTGCATAATCTGTAGGAATTGTTTATCCTCTACTACCATGAGCCTAGGTTATTTGCTGTGGTTTGAGCTCGTTGGATGAGCTCTTATCACTTAGTAGTTTCGATTAAATTGCTTAGACATGCTTAGTAACGATAGAAATGGGCGATCATCGACTTAGTCGATGGTCTTGATCACTCAAAACTAATTATTACTCCTATATGTCCAGCACTTGTGCTTTGTTTAATTGTAAAATCAAAAACTGAAAATAAAAGATTGATTTAGACTTGGGCATATTGGATGGATGGTGCGGTTTTTGGAATGTGGTGGTATGCAGGGTCCCTAAGGACCGAGTACTTGGGTCACTAAGCCAGCGATTTTGCGTGCTAACCACACGAGGGCATATGGAACCCTCTTGACTAAGTACTTTAGGCGGTGTTAATTGGGGTCGCTCGGTTGGTGTGTTTTAAAGATAAAATGTGTGTGTGATGTGGGAGGGAGCATTATCTTCCGGGTAGGTTGTGTGATGTCTCCTTCTCCCCGTGGGTTGTCTTGACTCAAATTAGCATTGTCCATTGGAAATGTCTCGTAGGACTTAGCCGTCTTGGCATACCAAAGGTAGTGTGCCTAAAGGAAAGGCGATCCGGCGTGTGGTACAGTGGTACACCTGCGGGGATAAAACTATTGAATAGCCTCGTCCTAGGTTATGGACATGCTTGGTAAGGTCGTTCAAGACTAGACTACAACCTTTAATTAAAACTTGACATGGTTGGTATGAGCAGGAGTTCATGCTATTGTTGTGGTGACTTGGGTTGGTCACTTCGGGTTGTTCTTGTTGTTGTTACCTTGTTATTTATCTCGTTGTTATTTCAACAATTAAAAATGCTTTGTCAAATTGCTTTCAATCTACTATATTATTGCAAATGAAAACTTGCTTTGTGCTTAAATGAGTCCAAAGCCTCATCCACTTAAATAAAGCTTGCATATAGCTAAATTATAGTTACATTATCTTACACGTCGGTCTTGCGAGTACAATAAACAATTTATTGTACTCATTTGCTTTGCTTAACAACTTTGTTGCAGAGGAGGTAGAGCCCAAAGGGCTTTACTTTTGTGAGTCTTGGTGGTTGGGAGAGCGACTAGCTTGGCGGTCGGTCGATTGCCTTGTGGGCTAAAGGCACCTTGGTTGGCTCTTATTTTGGACCATCTTTATGGCACTTTTGCTTCATTGTGTATCTTTGTAGTTTCGTTGTTATTTGGTCGAAGGCCCTCTTTTGTAATAACCTATTCCTTATTAATATTAACTTCTGGTTTGTTGCTTATGTACTATGTGTTGTATGGAATTGATACATTCTTTTGTTGTGAGGTATGTATACTGCATTCTGGGAAGTATACATCTCTCGAGACTGGGTTTATTTGGTTGATAATACTAGGGTCAATTGGATGACTAAGTATTATGAGCCGAATAAACGTCGGGGTCTCACATGTTTGTCAAAGACGCCATAAAGTTTTCTTCTGGCTCTTGCTCAAATATAGGCTCAACACCAGGAACCTTCTTCGTCGCAAGAACTGCCCGCTAGATGACTACTCTTGCATACTTTGTGACCTGGGTATCGAAGAATCAGCTCAGCATCTATTCTGGTCATGCCCTTTTGCACATCAATGCTGGGATATAGTTTGTCCACAATGGTCGCCACACCTCTCAACTCACCAAGCTTTATTACATCCAAAGACAAGATTAACCAAAGCTTTTTCATGGAAATTATTGTGCTTTCCACTTGGGCATTATGGATCACAAGGAACAGTTGGATCTTCAATCATCAGACTCCTAACATTCCGAATTGGCGCACCATTTTTACTCAAGAGTTTGCCTTGCTGACTCACCAGGCTAAGCCTTCTATTAAGCCCCTTCTCACGGACTGGCTACATAACTTGCCTTAACTGGTTTTCATGGAACCACCTGAAGATCTTGCGTGCAAGAAGGATGAAAATGCTTACTGATAATGTGCTAATTAACTTTCCCTAGCATGATTTTGTTACCCACGAAGAGAACCTAGAAAGCGAGATAGGTGTAGAATTCCCCATCACAAGATCGTTCTAGTAACTTGCTTACATTGGTTGATCTGTGCTACCCTTGAGGCCTCATGTAAATACTCTTCTCATTTCCTCCTCCCCCAGTCCTTCTCTCTCCTTGCACTTTTTATTGTAATTATTTATTTAATATATACAGTAGGTCCTCTCTACTGTTTTCCTTTAAAAAAACAACCTACAATTTGAACTCATCATTTTATGTGAAACAGCAATGCATAATACTTTTAAAACTGAAAATATAATTTTAAAAAATAGGTACAAAATGGTCAAAGGAGACTCGCCTTCGTCGAAGGTTGAGGTCATGGCGTCTGGTTGATCCAAATTGACTTCGGCGGTGTTGGACTCTACACGCACGAAACGTGACAAATAAATAAAGGAAAATCAAAAAAAAAATATAACATTAGTACCAAAAGAGAGATTATGAATTTATATGAATTTAGAAATGAGAATCAACGGAATCGGAGTTCGTACGAAGGAGAACGAACGTCTGAAAGATAGACACCATATGAAATGATAGAAAAAGAAAAATATGAATATTCTTGGAATCTTATTTTTCAGCAATTGGAGATTTTCTTTGGCATGACATGGGGTCCCACTAGCTAGAGAGTGAGAGAGAGATGGAAAGTGGAGTGAGTGACATGTGGGGTTTACAACCAAGAGAGAGAGAATGAGAACAAAAGAAAACACAGAGAAGGAAGAAAACAAAGGATGGGGCGGCGGCTCTGGGCGGTCGTCGGTGCTGGCGAGGTAGGCGGCGGGGCAGCCGGCCCGGGGGGAAATGGGACCCCGGTGAGGTGGTGGTCCCAGAGAAGGTGGCAGCGTTGGCGGGGCGGCATGATGGCGCTGGCAGTGGCGACAGCGGCTCAGGCGCTCAGACGCACAGAGGCGGTGGCGTGCCGGCAGCCGGCAGCGAGGGACGCGGGCACGCAGCTGTTAATGAGAAGACATGCAAAGGAAAAATTGGCACTATCCGTGGGGACAATCAAGGAAAGGTTCCCAGCTGCAAGAGCAATTCCTCGACAGGTCAGGTCTGAACACTTAAAACGAGGATACAGCATTCTGGTGCATCAATCTGATGCAGCATATCCAGCAAGTGGAGGGAAAATATCACCAAATGTTTACACTGGGATCAATTACCCACACTAGTTTATCCAGCTCAATTCGCAACATCACATCAGCACAACTGTCCAACTCCAACAGCTCCTGATGTTGATCACGCAGAACACCTGCCAGACATCTCCTTTGCTCAAACAGAACCTGAGGCCTGATCTGGTACCTCATTCCAGAAACTTGCCTTTTTACCGTCCCTGACTATCTTTTCTACAGTGTCTACAGTGTACTTTTTATACAATTTCTTGCTATAGTGCCGTTCTAACATTGTCAACCAGAAATCCAACATTTGTATCTGTTTTGTCAACCAACAACTCCCAATCTGACAAGTACTTCATTGCCACATCTTCAGCCTTACTGTTTCTTTATCTAGATGCAGAGCTGCATGATTGAACAAGCAAGGACACAAAATTTAATCAACATATTAGCACTCACAATCACAGCTAGGAATATGTCATTCGATTAACTTAAAGTTATTACTCCCTCCGGTCATTATTACATGATGTGCTGTAGTAGTAATAATAGCTAGTCAGCGTCAAATATAGAAAAACGTAGGAAGTATTACAAGATTTTTTGAACAAATGAATGAGGAGGAGGAAGCAGCAATAGATTGCTTCCTGCCAACTAAATAAGCTTACACAGCAAATAAACAGAAGAATAAGATTACAAGAATCAGCTAGGTACTCGGGACACTGCAATGCAATCATCAGAGTCCTCGAACTAACAAGTAGCAAGCTAAGCAAACAAAGGCACAAAGCCAGGGTGCTCTGCTCCCGCGACGGCAGGGGACTGCCTCCTCCGCAAACCACCAGTGCTCCAGCACTTCCGCCGCCGTGAGCCGCTCGTCAAGGTGGAACGCCAGCAGGCCGGCTAGGAACTCGCTCCCGGCCTCCGACAGGCCCTGGAACGCCGACGGCCCATGCTCTGCGAGCTGGTCTCGCAGGTCGAACACCTCGGTGAGCAACTCATCCTCTGTTGTCACTGTTAGAATAATTTTATTGTTTCTTTTCTAACTGCATGGAGCAGTTTTCTATTACCAAATGATGCGTTGTTTAGGAAGTGACATATTGATTCAAAGTTTCACGTTGTTTCGTGTAACAACGCGTCGTTCTAATTAGTATAAATACCCCTTGTACTTAGCAGTGGTTCAACAAAGCACACGAATAAAAACTAGTGCATTGTTCTTGTTTCAACAGAAGTTCTAGAGCAAGAGAACAAGACTTGGTGTATGTTATGATCGCGTGTGTGAAACACCTAGTGTTTTTTAACAATTGGTATCAGCGCTATGGCCAACGAAGACGCACAGTCCCAGTCTGGCCTGCGCACTCCACCGAGAACTCGTGGGCGGAGCAGGACACAAAGGGGCGGACATAAGCTGTTGGTGCAGGAGCGTGTCATGAGGGAGTCCGATGGCACGGTCGTCTAACCGACATTGACGAACACCAACTACACTGAGTGGGCGCTTGTAATACGCATCAATATCTAGGCGATAGGACTATGGGAGGCGATCGACCCCGAGGACACTTCTTTCCACAACGATCGCATGGCGCTCTCAGCCATCCTCCGTGCTGTCTCGCCTGATATGCTCGCGACGCTCGCCGTGAAGGACATGACAAAGCAAGTATGGGACGCCATCAAGCTAATGAGGATTAGGGTGGAGCGCGTGCGCGAGGCTAACGCCCAAAAGTTGCGGAAGGAATTCGAGGCCATCTCCTTCAAGGATGGGGAGTCCGTGGATGCGTTCGTAATGCGCATCACTGGGCTCGTTAACAATCTATGCACGCTCGGGGACGCCATCGCCGAGGAGAAGGTGGTCCAGAAGTTTCTCCGGGTAGTGCCCCGCGTTACACGCGGGTAGCGATCGCGATTGAGACGCTGCTCGACCTGAGCACGGTGACGATTGAGGAGCTAACAGGCCGGCTGTGCTCAGTGGAGCAATGCTACGGCCTCGACGACGACGACGCGCAAGAGTCAGGGAGCACGCTGCTCCTCACGGAGGAGGAGTGGGCTGCACGCATACGACAGCGCGAGCAAGCCTGGGGCTCATCTGGCGGCGGCCAAAACGACAACAGAGGCCATGAAACCAAGGACGGAGGCAATTTTGAAGAACATGACATGACCAAGGTAAAATGTTACAATTGTAACAAGATGGGTCATTTCTCTAGGGATTGTCGTGCATCGCGCTGTGAGCACAAGGAACGCACCAATTTGTTAGAGGTCGACGACGACGAGCTAACACTGCTATTAGCACAAGTGAGCACGCTCGACGATAAAGTACCAGCATTGTTGATGGTGCATGTGAGCACCATCACCGAGATCACAACGGGTGCCACCGAGCATGTCACGCTGAACGAGGAACGAGCTCACGTCCACCTCGGATGCGAGGGTGACCACTGCGACGACTCGTGGTTCCTCGATACTAACAACAACAACCACATGACGGGCTACAAGAGCAGCGATGGCATAACGCCATACGAGGCATGACACGGACACAAACCAGACATGCACTTCCTCCGCACACAACAAGATTAGGGAGTGATTTGTTAGAATAATCTTGTTGTTTCTTTTCTAACTGCATAGAGCAGTTTTCTATTACCCAATGATGCGTTGTTTAGGAAGTGACGTGTTGATTCTAAGTGTCGCGTTGTTTCATGTAACAACGCGTTATTTTGATTAGTATAAATACCCCTTGTACTTAGCAGTGATTCAACAAAGCATATGAATAAAAACTATTGCATTATTCTTGTTTCAACAGAAGTTTCAGAGCAAGAGAATAAGACTTGGTGTATTTTGTGTTCGCGTGTGTAAAACACCTAGTCTTTTTCTAACAGTCACATCGAATAGGGGTTCGCCGGTGAGGAGCTCGGCCATCACGCACCCGAGAGCCCACATGTCCACGGCGGTGCCGTAGTACCGGCTGCCAGTGAGCTGCTCGGGCGAGCTGTAGATCATTGTGCCGACATGCCCCTCCTCGTATGGCTTTCCGGCCGGCTTCACCGGCGTCGCCACCCCAAAATCACAAATCTTGAGCTCTCCGGCGGCGCTGACGAGGACGTTCTCTGGCTTGATGTCCCGGTGGATGATGCCGGCGTCGTGCATCTTCTTGGCCACGCCCACCAGATTCCGCATCATCACGCGCGTCAGATCCTCGGATCGCGCCCTCCAGATCTGCTCGCGAAGGCTTGGGCCGACGAATTCCATGACGAGGAACTTGTCCCCTGTCTTCGCGTCCTCAGCGACGTCCTTGATTTCGACGATCGAACGGTGGCCACGGCACGCGGCTTGGCAGCCTGCCTCACGGAAGATCTCGCGGTGGTCGGAAGCGCCGCTGACGCACTTGACTGCCACCTTCTTGCTGGTGCGGCGGTCGCGCGCCTTGCGCACCACGCCGTACGCGCCCTCGCCAAGAACCTCGAGCATCTCGTAGTCGTCGATGCTCCCGAACGAGTACCGGCGAGGAGGAGGCGCCGGGCGCCAGGCGCTTGCGATCCGCCGCCACCATGAGCGCGTCGAGAGCAGATGAGAGAGAAGGCGGTGGAGTGGAGGGGAAGAAACAGAGTCGAAGAGGGAGAACGAATTATGCGGCGGGGAGGGCATGCCCTTGAGATCTTATGGGCATCGGACGGCTGGCAACGCGTCTCTCTCTCCCTCCGAGTTCGACGCGGATTTCGAGAGATTGAGTGTGGGACAGCTCACTTAGGAAACGGAGCAGCAGCCGTTGATTTTTATATCTTTAACAACCGAGACTAGAAAAACCCCAACACCTCCTCGCAGTCCCCTGGATGAACTCATCGCCCGGATATATTACTATTTAGTATCATATTGGTTGAAAATTATATATGTTGTTATATGTATAGTGAAATAATGAACTCCGGTCATTTTTGTTCTAGTTCCGCCCCTGCTCACCGGCCACTACGCCGCCACCGCTGATCTCAACGGACGAACTCCTCGCCTAGACCATCCTCCGCATCCACCACGCCGGCTTGTCTTCAATAACCGGCGCCGCCGCCTCGTCCATGAAGCCAGCTTGCTCTGTCGCTTCCGCGCATTCCGCCGAGCGCTCGACTTCTTTGCCCCGACCGTCACGAGCTTCTCTCCGTCGCCCGAATGCTCCTGGTGGTAGAGTATCCAGACCCGTAGGTATCTGTGGGTGTAAGGAAACTTGAATCACCAATTGGTTCTGTGAAATGTTGATATTTTCGCGCGTTAGGAGAGTCCTAAAAAAAGGAATAAAAAACTGTTTTATTTCCTTGTCAATTTTGTGTAAGGCATCTTCATTATTCTACCTAAAGAGTGATGTGTCATACTGCTATCAACAGAAATAATGAGTGTTTGCATTGCCCCTTCCTAGTTGGATTTTGTACTTTCTATCTATTATGATTCTTAGATCATAGGGGTAAACATCACCGGGAGGATAGCCGAATGACGTTAACTGCTAGGGGAGAAAGATACTATAGATTGGGAAGACGAAGAGGATTGAGAATTAGACTATTATATTCTCATTGCTCGTTTATAAATAGTGCGGCTCCTCTCTTTATATAGATTAGGTTACCCGTAGAAATATAGAAAGTAACATGATCTAATTCAACCAATCACTAAAGATAAGATAATATCTATACTATCAAAATATACAGATATATATCAAACTATTCCTAATACAAAGATATGCATGCATGCTCATGCGCAGCCCCTAATGGGCCATGCCCGCTGACCCACGTCTCTAACACTATCTTATCTCCGCATTCTTACCTGGTAGATTGTTAGGATCAATCAGACAGTCAGAATCCCTAAAAAAAAGAGACAATCAACCGCATGCCCCCACTCTGCCATCGCCTCCGGCTGCGTGGAGGCCGCCGCCGCTGTGCTGCTTCCCTCGCTTGGCTTCCTCCCTCGCGCTGCACATAAATCTAATTTTCTCTATCTTCTAAAGCATATGATCATACTTGCAACATGTGTTTCTTTTAGTCCAAAACATATATCATAAACGAACACGACAATCGTCCAAAATATTAAAATAATACTCAAACAAATAAAATGATTCACAAAAGGAATATGAGCAGTGCCACACTGCTGGCCTCGGTGTGGCAAAGTATAACTACAACACCTGTCAGGCTATCGTGGCAACCCTTAATACCACCCTGAGTACATCAAGATCGCACCCCTTCTGTTTGATAACAAACCTTGGCGTGGCGATACACATCTGCCACACCAAGCAGGCTAGCCAACGTGGACACTCCTGTGGATGCCATCGTGGCTACGATCGCCATTTGCCATGCTGGGTACTCTGGTGTGGCATAGACGACTTGGCGTGGCGTGGCATGCCACGCCATGGGCTTTGGAGTGGCGAAAAGGGTCGGATTTTACTACACCATGATATATAATTAAGGGCAATCAAACTACTGGGAAAAACTGCGTTAAAAAGCAATTTATCTGTCGAGAATATATTTCCCTAGCACCTATTGCCTGCCCGGTAAAGTGCTGCCGAAAAAGACATTCCCCAGCAAATATGTGGATTCCCGACAGTTAAGTGCCCTAGATAAGTTGGTTTTCCGTAGCAGTTAAGGTTTCCCCGACGGTTAATTGTTTCTCGGCAGTTAGAGTTCCTCCAGCAGTTAGATGTATTGTCAATAGTTAACTGCCCTCGATTGTCTGTTTTCCCCGGTAGTTAGAGTTTTCCCAGCAGTTAGATGTATGTTGGCAGTTAACTACCCTCGATTGTCTGTTTTTTTTTCAGCGGATATATTGACACCATTGACATTATTCCCAACAGATTAGGCACCTAGGAATATACATGTATAATACCAATAAAATTTAATTATGCCACCAGGAATAGTGAATTTAATATTTTTCTCAATAGTTTGCACCATTCAACCAGAATTTAGAAAACATACAATTTTCTCAATCGTACCACTTAGAAAATGTTATATCAACAATCAAATACAGCTGCAACATATATATGAAATTTAGATGATGCAAAATACATAAACTTGAAATATGAAATTTCTGACAAGCACAACAATACATGTACAGTACACCATATACATGCAATTTAAAAATTCTGAGCATTCTAATATAGCCACGATCTCCTTGGCATGTATAAAACATTCACACAAAAGAAGTCAACAATACTAGTATATCCTTGGCACATGTAAATACTCCAACCCGTTATACCACAATACCAGTATATCCATGGCATGTATAAAACATCTACGCAAAAGAAGTCAACAATGAAGATGTCCACATAATGAAATCATCACGCTATCACCATTTGTAAAATAAGGACGATCACTCCATCAGCAAACAATAACTTCATCAGGCCTTATATATGTTTTGTACCTAAAAAGAAATTCGAGAAGTCAATAACCACAAACCATATATAAGACCAAACATGATATGGGCATCAAATAGTTGTGGCACGACTGAGTGGATCCAAGAGTTGTCATGATAGATAAGAGAGAAAAAAAGGAAAGTTGCTTAGTGAAGTGGAATTCAATGTGATATATGTGCTCTTTCATCTCTGTGTTATTTTTAACCAGAAAGCGATATGAAGTACCAGCCTCTCATGCCTCCATTAATTAAACAGGTAGAATATGCAAAATGAGCATTTTGCATTGATATCCATGCATGCTACCAAATACATAGCTATTTCAGAGATTAATTAATTAGTACTTGCTAATTAAGCTGATGAACAACGTTTTGCAAAGCATCAATCACTCACATTTTAGTCATTTTCATACATGTAATGTGACATCAATCACTTTTTGCAAAGCATCAAGCACCAGCTACTGACAAGCACTGAGCGTCGCTCTTAAACATTAATGGCATTTAGGCGGGCAGTGGAGCTTATGATCATGTGTAGTAGTAGCAAATAAAGCTGCTCGTTCCTTAGTGGAACTGTGGAAGAATCGATACATGCACTGTGATTGATGCATCATCTCATTTTATGCTCGATTAAGTAGTTGTATGAATGGTTCTGATGATCATTTAATCATTATAGGTGTGATCATGAGTGGGTTAAGATGAAAAGCGGCAACCACAGAAATGAGGAGCTGCATTGGGAAGGTCGACCAACAGGCTAAGCATAAATGGAGAAAAAAGTTACCTCGTGTTCGGCCAGCTTGTTGTGAAGGCCCCACTGACTTTTGATCTTCTTTTATCTGCAGATTACAATAGATGTAAGTACATTAATTGAGGAAACAAAATATAGGTAGATACATTAAGTACATTAATCTTCTTTTATTAGCCATGATGCTCATATCCCTATAAGGACAAGACAGTTAAGCAACCCTTTTTAGCACATGATTAACGACAGCTTCACACCATTCAACACCCAACAGAGTGATGTGATCATGCCACAAATGCATACGGCCATAAAGGTGAATTTGTTCCTTCAGCTTCAATTTGTTTTAAATCAGAATATGAAGCTACCTAATAATAAAAATGTATATTTGTGCAGCTATACAAGGAGGAATGCATCAACAACTAAAGGGTTCAAGTTGGATACGTTTTGGAATCTAGTTCGGCCTCCGTTTGAGGTCCATAAATACTTGATGGAAAGCTTATCTCGTTCTCTTTCTAACAGATCTAGGCTCAGCTCCAAATTCCTTCTGTGTGCACCGCAATCATCAAAAAAAGGTGTTGTGTCACCTATTTTGGCCAAATTGAGCCTTGTAATACTTGGGCCCAAGGGAAGACGCTACCCTAGGTGGCCCGCACTGTTCATGAGGCAATATTCACACATGAACAGTGCCATAAATAGTACCACCCCCTATTTTCTTAGCTATGTGCGGCTCCCCCTCCCTTATTTAAAGTGGCCACATCCCTCTAGTTTTCCTGGACTTTGTTTAGTTAAAAGTTAGCTTCATTGCAACTTCGTGTATTAGCTTGTGTCAATTAGACCAACCATAATACCGCTACAGAATCCCAACTTTACCAAATATTTTGATCCTATTTGTAATTTTAGATTGCTTATTATCTTTTTCTTGCCTGTTCTTCGATTGCATGTAGGAATAGACCTTCGTGGTCAGGTCGATCGTGCTTCTAGCAATGTCGATAACGAACTCGGAGTTGGTTCAGCGATTGCTGGGCATATTGGTTGTGTGCGATTGGTAGCCGAATCGTAAGAGTCGTCTCCACCCAAATCGAATTATCCATCTCACCGACAGATCGGGACACCCTTTGTCACATCGGGTGGTATCAGAGCTTTAGTTGATCGGTGAGAGGTTCCAGTTTTCTAGTAGTAGATTCATTTTCATACCTAGAGTCCAGAAAATTGCCCAACATTTTTCATACTGAGCCCCTTTGAGCTATTGCAATTTTTCTTTTCAGATTTTGTTCGTTGAATCATTGGTTACATCGTCGTGTCTAGTTGCTGATTTCTAGTCTAGTGATTGTCTAGTTCGTCGTTGTCTATATTGTATCTCGTGTTTTTCTTCACGTCGGTTGATCGTTCTTTTTGGGTTCTTAATTTTGCATCTAAAACAGAAAATTCATGGGTTAGAACTCCTTTAATCCGCAGCAAAAAAATAGTATTCATTTCCACTTCATCTAATCCGAATTGCCTGCTGGAGTTCAAGCCGATTTCACTATTGAACCGGGAGGATTGTCGTGATACTTTGGGAGAGTTGTTGTCTGAGTCCAGCATCAACCCTTTGCTGTTATTTGCGACTTGGGGAAAACCTTAGGGCTGGCCAAACAATCGAAGGAGAAAGAGGCAGCCGAATAAACAAAAGCTGCGGTAGAAAAAAAAGGATAAAAGAAAAGTGTGTGAAAATTGGTGGAGACCTTCCACATATAGCCCCAAGCTTCCACAAAAAATTTCAGCAAGTTTGGCCCATGGGTTTGAAAGATATAACAGTTTCAAATTTGAACCCGAGACGAATTCGAGTCCGAGTAGGATTCCGTTTCCAAGACACCTTTAGTAAAACGGGCATAATTTTTCCATACGGTGTCTATTTTTGCTGTTCTTATGCTCGTTGGAATGCTAAGGACGAGGTGGACCCAATAAATCTAACCAAATAGTTGCCATCAAAGACCCCCGAAACCGGCCATGTTTGGCCCTGAATTTGTGTCGCAAGTTTTCGGTTTCTGTTTTTGCCGTTTCTTTTGGTTTTCCCTTCGGAATTTGGGGTTTGCATCAACTGTAGAGTTGTAGATCTCGTCAAAACCTTTCAACCGAGTATATGTGAGACATATAAAACTTTTCTTTTTCATCTTTTTGGACTAGCTATTGTTTCTGCTTAAACTAGAGGGCTGTTTACATTGCACGTTATTCTGATTTTTGTACTCTACATCGTGTGAATAATCTTGTGCCCTTAGAAAGAAGTTTGAGTAGCTGGCTAGTGTCTCTCCTAGTACTTGGTGTGAGATTTTCCTTTGCTTACATCAAGTCACATTAATCTTTACGTGTGCGTTCATACACTTCTCTTCATAGGCTTTGATTGACTAGCTCTTTCTAGGCTAGGATCAGCAATATTGACTAGTACTTTGAGCAATTTTTTAACTTGTGTTTACTGATTTGATTGTTGCTAATCCTTGCTACCATATTGAAGCCTATCCTAGCTCCACCTACTACCATTGTACAGGTACTAGTTGCTTGCAATCGATTTATCAATCTTTAGAGATCATTTAGCACTGACACTAGTTGCCAGTCACCGCCTGTTTGCTTGGTAAGAATTGGTAAGAACTTAGTATTAGATTTGAGTGTGAGCGACTTTGAGCCTCCAGATCCTAGTAGTTGATAGGAACATATACTTGTGATTTGTTTCCTTGTTTTCTACTAACAATGACAGGTTGGTTGAAATTGGTAGATTATGATGACATCGCGGGCAGATTTGAACTCAAAGGAAAACAACTACTATCATACATCTTGCCACTCACTGCTGAGAGTACATTGTTGGACTACTTCCTATGGGTTACTATGTTGGATAGCTACTTTGAAAGACAGGACCTTGATCCTTATGAGATGATGAGCATAGCAAGAACGGCGTTGATCGGTGATGTTCAACATTGGTGGTCGAATCTCAAGTACCACTACATGTACACATGGGAGGAGATGAAGAAGAAATTACGATATCTTTTTGTACCTCCACCACCCACGACCACAAGCGAGGAGCAACCTAAGGTAAGTGAAAATGCTGACATTGTTTTGGCTCCTATTCCATCGACAGATACCGCTGAGACGCTTGAAGAGATGAAGGATGATCTGACGCATCTTATGTCATTAGAGAAGAAGTTTGAGGTACCTACAGTATTTGATGAGGACGATAATGACAAAGGTACTGATTTAATGTTACAGCAAGACATAGAGCAGCCTTGTGAGTATATACCTGCTGTAGTGCAATCTTTTTATACTCCTTGTGTTGATTTGAATGAACCATGTACTGATCCGAATTCACATAATTTTGCACATGTCGAATTAATTACACATAAGGAAGTACTTGATAGAATATCCACTACTGATGTGTTGTATGTTTAGAATATGCTATGAAGAAAGTTTCTGAACTTTCATCGCTAAATTCTCTATCTAGCGCCTACACCTACTGTTTTAAATTAATTAGAGATTATAGTGTAGACAATCAATTTATGGTATATCGAATATACATAACTTGTGATCACATAGATGAATTGAAGCTTGCTGTTTTGAATAATAATTCTTGTGTGCTGAATCTTGTTTATTATGAGAGAAAAATAAAATTTAGTGATCATTCAATCCCTATGTGTTCGTCTCTTATTGCACCATCTAGTATTGATAATCTGAATAATGATGTTGAAGTATGGAAGAACTTACAAATCTTTTCACCCTTGCTAGATGAATTTTCTATTGCTTGATTGAAATCTGATTATATGGATAAACTCTGATTGATTCCAAAAGTTGTATATTTGCCCATATGTGCTACCTCTACAAGTTTACAATTTCAGATATTTGAATTGCATAAATACTTCACTTACATTTGCAAAACTAGTTGCAATAATTGCTGTGTGAGAAATTTTATTTTGCTCATTAACATATATGATTATTCTTGGGGTGATAATACAATGAGCTTTTTATGATCGCTGCTATTTTATAACATTAATTGTGCAACAACGAAGAACTGTTAAAATAGATGACATATACATATACCATGCATACACCTTGATTTCTTTGTTACTCTATTTTCAGCTTATCACAAGCCGAGGACGGCTTTGTTTTCAAGAAAGGGAGAATAATGTGACCACGCCACAAATGCATACGACCATAAAGGTGAATTTGTTCCTTTAGCTTCAATCTGTTTTAAATGAGAATATGAAGCTTCCTAATAATGAAAATGTATATTTGTGCATTTATATAAGGAGGAATGCATCAACACCTAAAGGGTTCAAGTTGGATACGTTCTGAAATCCAATTAAGCCTCTGAAGATAGCACTGACTTCAAACGTGTATAACTTTCACATACAGAGTCTATTTGAGGTTCACAAGTACTTAATGGAAAGCTTATCTCGTCCTCTTTCCAACGAATCTAGCCTCACCTCTAAATTCGTTCTGTGCGCATTGCAATCATCAAAAAAAGGTAATGCATCACCTGTTTGGGTCAAATTGGGCCTTGTAATGCTTGGGCCCAAGGGAAGGCGCCACCCTAGGCGGCTCATACTGTTCACAAGGTACTATTCACATATGAACAGTGCCATAAATAGTACGACCCCCTCGTTTCTTAGCTATGTGCGGCTCCCCCTCCCCTATTTAAGGGGGCAGCATCCCTCTAGTTTTCTTAGATTTTGTTTAGTTAAAAGTTAGATTCATTGCAACTTCGTGCATTGGCTTGTGTCGATTAGACCAACCATAATACCGCTACAGAATCCCAACTATACAAAATATTTCAATCCTATTTGCAATTTCAGATTGCATATTATCTTATTCTTGCGTGTTCTTCGATTGCATGCAGGAATAGACCTTCGTGGTTAGGTCGATCGTGCTTCTAGCAAAGTCGATAACGAACTCGGAGTTGGTTTAGCGATTGACGGGCATATTGGTCGTGTGCGATGGGTAGCCGAATCGTGAGAGTCGTCTCCACCCAAATCGAATTATCCATCTCACCGAAAGATCGGGACACCCTTTTTCTCATCAGTGTACCACCCACTACTGTACCATTTGATGAACCATAATATCAAAAAAGGATGGTAGAAATACAGTCTCAAGAAGGCTTAATGTCTCAGCAATTTCTGCCGTTAACTTTTCCATATCACTAACACGAATAACATGAGAATAAATTTGCTTGAAGAAGTTGTACACACGAATCAATGCTACGTTTACTCTATCCGGCAATGTCTTTCGTATGGATAGTGGAAGTAAGTGCTGCAAGAGGATGTGGTTGTCATAGCTCTTTTGTCCAATCATCCTTTTATCCTTAACATGTATGTGGTGACGTATATCAGATGCATAACCAGCTGGAAATATAACTTGTTTCAAAACTTCACAAAACAATCTCTTCTCTTCAAAATTCATTGAGTAAGCTGTAGGAGGCAAATAAAATGAATCTCCTACTTCAATAGGATGAAGATCTCTTCGTATATCTAGAAGTTGGAGATCCAACTGAGCATTCAAATTATCTTTAGATTTCCCATCGATACCCAAAAGTGTATTAATTATGTTGTCACACACATTCTTCTCGATGTGCATCACATCAAAATTATGTGGAAGCAACAAGTCTTTCCAATATGGCAATTTAAACCAAATAGATCTCCTATTCCAAATTATTTCTTTCGCTTTGCCCATACTCGTACGATTTCTCTTTGGTTTTTTCTTGTTGGGACTTTCCCAAAATCTATAAGTAAATCTTGTGTTTGTTCCAAAACCTCTTCTCTAGTTAGCAACTTTGGTGTTGTCCTTAACTCTATAGCACCATCAAATGATGTCACATCTAACCTAAATTTGAGATTTGCATCTAATAACCTATGATGACCCATGTAACAAGACTTGCTGCCATTCTTCAAACGCAGAGAACAAGTATGTGAGTTGCAGTGAGGACAAGCTAGTTTGCCTAAAGTAAAACATGTAGACACATATCCTAAGCCTGGAAAATCAGTAAATGTTGACAAGATGACAACACGTAGTTGGAAGTACTCATCCCTGGAAGCATCGTATGTTCTAATACCCTCCTCAAACATTGATATCAAATCATCCACTAGTGGTTCTAAATAAACATCCATGTCCTTCCCAAGTGAATTTAGGCCAGGAATTAACAAGGAAAGTATGAAACTTGATTGCTTCATACACATCCAAGGAGGTAGATTCAATAGAATAAGAATAACAGGCCAAATGCTATAGCTATAGTTCATTGATCTAAATGGATAAAGCCATCGGTAGCTAAAGCAAACCAAATATTGCGGCTCTCTATGCTAAATTCTAGGTGTTTGCAATCAAAATCCTTCCAAACTGGAGAGTCTGTTGGATGCCTTAATAATCCATCCTTTGTACACCCTTCAATGTGCCACCATGCATCACTTGCTGCCTGTGGAGACATGTACAATTTTTGAAGTATCTTCTTTATTGGAAAATAGTGAAGAACCATTTTGGGAACTTTGTGCACACATTCCCTATTAAGATTCATCTCTGTTTTCCAATGAGAAGTCTGACATTTCAGACAGAAATTTGCATTTTCATACTGCTTCCAAAATAGTACGCAGTTGCTCTTGCATGCATGAATACTAACATATCTGAGTCCAAAGCATCTAACCATTTTCTTAGCTTCATTAAAGTTCTTAGGTAGCGTTGAGCCATTTGGAAAAGCTTCTTTAAGAAGTTATAGTAGCATGTCAAAACTTCTATCACTCCAACCTGCAAGAAATTTAGTGTGGAGTAATTTGACAACAAAGCGTAGCTTTGAGAAGTTTTTGCACCCTAGATAGAGCTCTTGATTGGCATTATCTACTAAATGGTAAAAATCTTCAACACCTTCACATTGATCCTCCTCAAGACTATCCTTATTTTCACCTAGATCCCCCATTCCGTGCAACCCATGCGCTACATCGCGAAGCATATCAAACATCTCATCACCTTCCTCAAAATTGTCCTCTACTTGAACCTCAGCATACACATTTTGTTGTGGACAACAAGATGATGCCTCTCCATGAAAAATCCATCTATTGTATCCTTCTAAAAACCCATCGCATATTAAATGCACACGGACAACGCTAGCTTCTTTCCAGCAACTATTCACATATTTCCTACAAGGGCATAATATTGTATTGGCTTTTGCCAATTGGGCAAAAGCATACTATACAAATTCTTCGACCCCTTGTACATATTTAGAAGTGTGCCTATAATTAATTACTTGTTGTAAGAATGGACGTGAGAAAGTAATAGAAAATAAATTTTTATTGTAAGTTTATGTTGTACCAAGGCAGATCCATCCATCTCTTATCCATAGCTGCTATGTACTATCAAATTTCAAAAGTCACTTAAATTTCACAAATTATAGGAATAGTTAGTACATACGTAACTAATACATTAATGATGTAGTGTTGTTATATAAAGCATTAGCTGCACAATGTCAAAGAATTTCCCTCCAGGTGTTTACATTTTTAGCAAAATTAATAAATGAATGTTGATGTTTCAACCAAAGGTCCAAGGTATTTGGTGGGGGAAAAAACAATACCTTGGACCTAGGCTGTCAGACAAATGATGTGTCATTCAAAAAATAAAGTTGCTAATTACTTGTATAAAAGCGAACATAAGGATAAAAAAAAATAATAGAGAGCAACTATCATACTTTTCTGATCATGCGTCCCACCAAATGTGGCATTAGAGATTGCCGAAGTAGCCTCCTTCTTGATATCAAACTCAGTAGCTTACAGCAGATGCACTAGAGGACCAATTATGTTCACATTGATCACAGCCTACTAGCAAATGAAAATAAGTTATTGTGGGTATACGTTTTTAATTAGTTCTTAGGCAAAAATACAAACAGTAAACAGAGGATCCCTTGAAATATAAGAGGGTGTTCCCAACTTCCCATCACTAGAGTAGAGCCCTAATTTAGTGATATGTTATATACTATTATGTGTATGCTTGTGAGTACTCAATTGTGGCTTTCCAAAAAACAGATAAATTCCAGAATTGCAAAGGATACAATTATGTTAAGAATATGTTGTCAATTTATTTTTCAATTTGCAGGGTAGCAATATGTTGGAGAAGTTTACAAACCTAAATCTGCTCCTTGGTTCTAGCTGTTATGTTGGAGATGGTCCAGCAAGCTTCTTTCTTGATGCTTTTGTTTTGATTTGTTGTCAAAAGATTCAAAAGACAGGATAGTGCTTGATGATCAAGAACATGCTGCAGCAAGGGAGGAGAAACATTAGGAACGAAAAGATTCAAAATAAAAGATTAATCAAGGGAAATATCCCAATCCAAGAGGAGAAACATTAACAACGAAAAGAACAAAAATACAAGATTCAAGGGATATATCCAAAATCCAACAAAACCAAATACAAGGCAAACAGTAGCAGAAGTGCACAACGTGGCACAGAATGACTGTATGAGACACTTCAGAAAATTGTAGTCCCGTAAAAAATGACAAAGCAAAACAAAGAGCTATTACAAATAATTCATAGGGGTACATGCAGATGCAGTACATACGGCTGCAGCAACGGTACTAGCATTAAAATGCCGTAAATTGGGTGCAAGCAAACTAAAATGGATATGAAATGATGAACATCTATTTCTGGTAAATCACTCCCCACCTCCAAAAATAATTATCATACTTTGCAAGCAGAAATATGGTGTCTCAAGTTTTGAAGGTATGCTTATGTAATATTCTAGTTTGAGAACCACCAGATGAAAAATTGTATCATATTTATGTATTTAACATAGTACGAACTACAAAATGAGGAAACAGTCAAGTGAAAACAAATGTAAAGATTGAAATGTCCACAAAATAAAATCAAAATTTCAAATGAAATTCAATACAACAACAGGAATCACGCGCAAAACTAGAGCTCCATGTGATATGTGTTTCACAGAAATGACTCAACTGTTTCATGTACCCTATAAGGTATCTCCAATTCACAAGTACTCCACTCCTAGTAGTAAATCATCTTGGCGGACAGGATCCAATAGAAATGTTCAAATATTGTGTCTTAAGTAGTTTGTTCTTTTTGGACAATGCCATTCCTAACCTATAGAAGAGTACTAGTGGTTTGCTAATCACTGCCTTTTCTTCTGCTATGCTATTTGTGGATACCCCATTTGGATGTGCAGATGGGACCTTAATCTTCTCTGGTAAGATTACTTGAGAACATCCTGCTTGGAAAAGCCTAAGCATTCACCGGCCATATGTAAGCTCAACCAAAAGCAACCATTTCTCATGGAGTACAAGTACATCACAAAACCTTTATTTTGAAGCGAAGGGATGGCGAGATGCAGTGCAATGCAGGAGCATGGCGTGGAAGCTGGCAGAGGCGTCTACATTTGGAGCTTGGGCTTTGGTGTGCCATGGTAGGAGTACTCCATAGACTCTACTACAATACAGCCTTCTGCAAGGCTCCATGGAATGGGGGCATGGATTATGTGAGGTAGGTGAAAGTATGCATCGTCTGATTTATAACCAGACTCACAGAAATTTCATCCCGAATGAAACACCCATTTTCCTCTTAATTACTCTGAATCCTCCTCGCACTTGGAAACCCACCCAAAAGTCAGTAATCCATTCGACGGAACCTGACCTCCCTGAACCACAGCCTAAAGGTCACAGCTTTACCAAGAAGAATAAGAGCAGCAGCCCACCTTGACCTTGTCGATGCGCTTGACGGCGATGCGTGTGAGGATCCCCGGGTTATTTTCATAAGACCATGGCCTTCCCGATCTTATGGAAATAACTCCAGGCCTCAAGTAAATGAATTCCAAATTAATTTCATCTAAGTGAGAAGTCCTGACCGAACAAGAGTTCCGATGATCATGCGTACTGCTCCTCTGCAAGCACTACATGATAGCTGGTTCTCCAACAATTTTGACCGGGTGAGATAAAATAGCAACTAAATTACTAAAAATCTGAAATTAATAAGAGAGGTTACTGGGATATCCTACTACTCAAAAAAAATTCTTAAACCTCACTGTTCATGATTTTGGACAATGCCATTCCTAACCTATTGAAGAGTACTAGTTGTTTGCTAATCACTGCCTTTTCTTCTGCTAAGCTATTTGTGGATACCCCATTTGGATGTGCAGATGGGACCTTAATCTTCTCTGGTAAGATTATCCTGCTTGGAAAAGCCTAAGCATTCACCGGCCATATGTAAGCTCAACCAAAAGCAACCATTTCTCATGGAGTACAAGTACATCACAAAATCTTTATTTTGAAGCAAAGGGATGGCTAGATGCAGTGCAGTGCAGGAGCGTGGCGTGGAAGCTGGCAGAGGCGTCTACATTGAGCTTGGGCTTTCGTGTGCCATGGTAGGAGTACTGCATGGACTCTACTACAGTACAACCTTCTGCAAGGCTCCATGGAATGGAGGCATGGAGCAGGGTTTTTGCTACCGGTTGCAAAAAAAAATTTGGAGGCTAGCGATAGACCCGGTTACTGGGTTATTTGGATTTTTTTCGGCCACAAATTTCAAACCGAACTTTGAAATTTAATTTCTGACTAGTTGGAACAACCGAAATTTCGCCGAAATTTTGGTGAAATTATGGCACAATTACGGCAAAATTTCGGCAGCATTTCTCAGCAGGTCAAAAAACATGGAAAAATCTACCTTTCACCCATCTTTTCACCCTCACCCCTTAGTCCACACGAGCTGCCATTAGCGCAAGAAACACCCCAAGAAAACCCGAAGCAGGAAGATGCATACGTCGAGATCCAAGGTCTGATGCGGAGAGAGAGAGAGAGAGAGAGAGAGAGAGAGAGAGAGAGAGAGGAGAGGGGGGACTGGGGAAGACCCACCGATCCGTGAAGAGCATGCCGAGCCCGAAGCAGAAGAGAAGAAGCACCCTCCATGGCTCCATCTCGCGGAGGACCTCCTCTCTAGTGCCCCGCCCTTCCCCTTCATCGGCTCCTTCTTGCGCCTCGGCTCCGGCTGAATCTCGTGGAGGACCTCCTCTCCAGTCGCCCCTCGCATCCTCGCCGAAGGACGGATCGCCACCGAAATCTCCTCAGCGTGCCGCACGAGCGATGTGGAGAATCAGGGTTAGGGCAAGTGGGCGACCGAGAGAAGGGGAAATGAGGACGCTGCGGCTGTTCTTGGGTGGGCTGGCCGTTTCGAGTTGGGCCAAAAATTTTTGCCCGACACTATTTTTTATCGGGCCTCTCCGGTAAGTCTGAAAATCAACGGTAACCGTTGAAATTTCAGCGAATTTTTTTTCCTTAGCATGGAGTATGTGAGGTAGGTGAACGTATGCATAGTCCGATTTATAACTAGACTCACATAAATTTCATCCCGAATGAAACACCCATTTTCCTCTTAATTACTCTCAATCCTCCACGCACTTGGAAACCCACCGAAAAGTCAGCAATCCATTCGACGGAACCTGACCTCCCCAAACCATAGCCTAAAGGTCGCAGCTTTACCAAGAAGAATAAGAACGGTAGCCCACCTTGACCTTGTCGATGCGCTTGACGGCGATGCGGTCCGTGGAGTGGTGGCGATGGTGTTATCAAACTAGCCGTGGCCGAGTAGCCTTCCCACCTCGTACCTCCCCTGGAAGTCCCTCTCGTAACCAAACTCCACGTGCACCATGCCCTCCTTGCCCCCATCCGGAGCAGCCCTCTTCTCGTTGGGAGGAAGGGCGGCGCTGGGAGGAAGGGGCGTCCGGGGAGGAGGGTGGCGCTGGGAGAAGAGCGGGTGGGGAGGATGGCGGTGCTGGGAGGTGGAACGGCCGGGGAGGTGGGGCAGCGCTGGGAGGAAGGGACGGCTGGGGAGGAGGGCGACGTTGGGAGGTGGGGCAGTTGGGGAATGGAGGAGGTGCTGGGAGGTGTGGTCGGGGAAAGGAGGAGGCGTTGTGATGATTTTAAGGATAAGGTTTTAGAGGTAGTACTGTGGTCTTCGTGTCTGAGTCATTTTTTTTCATCTTCTCGCCCAAAGGGTTGCCTCTTATCCCCGGCAGATAGGTTGACCTGGTTGACTCTTTCCAGGGCAGATGTATTGTAGCTAACTTAAAACATTGTCGGCAGATAAATTGTTATAGACAATAATTATTTCTAGCAGATAATGAGACCCTTAATCTCTTAGATATTGCCAGCACATGTTTTGCCACTAATCCAATTTTTCCGCGGTACTATATTGCCCTTAATTCTATGTTATGGTGTAGTGTTTGGAAATAAAATTGGGGAGGGGTTATTATTAAAATATATATTTTTTAAAAGATAATTTCCACGACAGTTCAACTGCCGATGTGATGAAACCGGTACTACTACAAAAAAGCTAATACTGGACGCCTCATCACAGACGGTTGAATAAAATCGTATGTATTACATGCAATCACGCATTTATTTTGGTTTAGTGACCGCTCAGACATCGGGTCGTGCTAAAAACTGTCTGTGAAGAGATAATATCACAGACGGTTCATAATTAAAACCGTCTGTGAAGTATCACAGACAATAACCATCTGTGATAATTCTACATATCACAGACGGTTTTCAACAAACAACCGTCTGTGATATTACTACATATCATAGACGGTTTTTTTTTTGTTATAACCGTCTATGATAATTGCAGACTTCACAGATGGTTTGTAATTATAACCGTCTGTGATAATATAGCTACAGCTCCCAGTTGAAGCACGATGAGTTTCTTCGTCGCCGATGCGTCTCTTCGTCGCATCAATGCCACTTCGGCTCCCCGATGCGTCTCTTCGTCTCACACTGCAAAATTTATTCCTTGTTTTATAAAAAGGATCATCCGCCATCGAAGATTGTCATCCCCACATATAACTCTACTACTTCTAAAAAAGCAGAAATGGCTGCCTCTTCTGTTTCCTTGTCGTCGGCATTGATGGCCTACCTGGCCGTACTATACGAGCACCTCTCCAGCTGTACGTTGGCGGGTGCTGTGGAAGAACACTGTTTCAACAATGTCTTCACTCCTGTGTCCGAGGATTTGCCGGAGCAGGTGACGGCCACCTTCCGCCGTCTTGACATCCTCCTCCGCCGCGTCTTTCGGGTGATCTCCCACTTTCGGCGAGTTTACCACGTCATCGACGTGGTCCTCCACAACAACGTTACACGTCTCCAGGAGACTTGCCGTTACTTGGACTGTTTAATCGAGACGGCAGGAGACCGAGTCGACCAGGCCGAGACCCCTCAAGCAAGGGAAGAGAGCCTATGGGCTCAATTCTTCTTGATTCAATAGTCCGAGGGTCTTCAGGAGACACTCGAACGAGCGCGTCAGAAGGTGGACGCATTTCGGGCTTCGTTCGATCACGAACCGTCCGCCGCCAATGCCACCGCCTACGAAGTATTGAAGACGGAGATAGCAACCTACCTCCGCCACTAGAAACACTTTATTTATTTATAGGTTTCTACATTTTTTTAATCTTTGTAAGAAGCGACTGGCCACGCTGTTTGGCCTATGAAAATTCCAAAATGAAAAAAAATCTAGTTTGGAGGTGAAGTTACTATATTAATTATATGTTGAATTATTACTATATATATATATGTGTGTGTGTGTGTGTTTGTGTGTATCAGAGACGGTTTAGTGGAACAAATTAATTAATTATATATATCCGATCTGTGAGATATATATAAGTATCATATATAGTTAAAGTAAAATTTCAGCAGTATTTAAATGACAAAATTGACATATAACATGTAATTTCTTCATGTCATGTAAGTGTATATACATGATAATATACTTTAAAAAAACCATATCACAAACGGTTCCACAATAGAACCGTCTGTGATGTTGGACATATCACGGACGATTCTATTATGGAACCGTCTGTGATAAGTCTTTTTTATTAGTAAGAGCCTGGCCGCTGGGGTTTACGTCCGCCCTAACTCGTTACTCCCCAGTGCACTTACTCTCGTCTGTTCCCTTCCCCACCTCGACGCCGCCACCCAACCCTGTCACTGTCGCCGCCACCTGCACCTACTGCCTGCGTGTGTCCATGGCTTGGTTCTCTGATGAGGACATAACCCCTATAGATACAACCATATTTGCTATGGTTACTGTTCCAAGTACAAGAGCTCGTACGCTTCACTTAAATTATTAGGTGAGCTTGTTTTTAGGAGTGTCTTTATATTATATGAACTATATGATACTACCTAATGATGAAATATATATATGTGCAGCACCATGTCACTTTTGGTCCAAGACAAGCAAGCAGTTCGAGCTAGATCCGTTTTGGAATCCAGTTCGGCCTCCGGAATCAGCCTGACAGCACCAACTTAAAATAGGCGTAACTTTCACATACGGAGTCTGTTGGAGGCCCACGTGTACTTGATAGAAAGCTTATTTCGTCCTCTTTCCAACGGATCTAGCCTCATCTCCAATTTTCTTCTGGACTGATCGCAATCATGTAAACAGTACCCATGAGTTTAGTCCCACCCCGCTAGTTCCTTTAGATTTGTGGCTCCTCGTTCCCTATTTAAGGAGGCCGCACCCCCTTTAGTTTTCTTGGATTTTGTTTAGTTAAAAGTTAGCTTCGTTGCAACTTCGTGTATTAGCTTGTGTCGACTAGACCAACCATAATACCGCTTCAAAATCCCAACTTTATCAAATATTTCAATCCTATTTGCAATTTCAGATTGCTTATTTATCTTGTTCTTGCGTGCTTCTTCGGTGTATGCAGGAATCGACCTTCAGGGTCAGGTCAACCAGGTATTTGTGCACAGTTGATAAAGACTTGTTAATCAGTTCAGCGATTGCGTGGTTTCGAGCCTTGCGTGTTCGTAGCCAGGATCGTCAGAGTTGAGCGAAGCCTACCGGACTTATCATTCTCATCGAAAGATCGGGCTAACAATCAAACCTTAGGGTTCATCATTCTCCAGTGCGGCCCGCGCCTGTTCGACCTCCTATGCTCGGGCCTTGGCCCCCTAGCTTTGCTTTCCCCATCTGCCCTCTATTCTCCTCTCTGTTAGCTTAATGTCTTTTGTTAAGTTTGATTTTTATGCTTGAGCTTTAAGTTGTGTTCTAATGTTTGTGTGATTTATGCAAGGTGAAGGAGATTGATGAGGGCTGTGCTGGTGGTGGGGTCGCTGCCATGGTTGTGTTGTACTGAGGTATCACTACCTTACACCCTCTCTGTCTCTACCCCCCTTGCTCTATGATGAAAATGGCTAGTGCTCTACGATAGATGCCGAGGGCTACTACTAGTGTGGTGGGTTTGGACACCCTTGGTCTTGCTGTTGAACTGCTCAATGATGTTAATAGTCTCGTGCTGAAATTGAATTTATAATTAGTTCATATTAATAGTCCCCTTGCTCTGTGATGTAATGATGTTAATAGTTTTATGTTGAAATTGAATTGTTAATAACCATCTGTGATGACCTCATGTCATCACTGACCCATAAACTCAGACGGCTCCGAAAACCGTCTGTGATGACGTTTTTGAACCATCTGTGAAGGCCTTTTCTGTAATAGTACGGCCTCACCTAGTGCCACGTAGGCAAAACGACCACAAAACAACCATAGGGTTAAGTAACCTGGTTTTGCAATGTGAGGGGATCAAATAGCCGATTTTTTCCCCTTGTATTAATATGATATATAAGTGTACTGTACATGACTGATAGGCTCGGTGGTTCAGTTTTCGTCTCTAACAGTCTATCGAACATTTTATCCCTACACGGTTACTTGTTACTAAGATGTTGCAAGGACATGAGAACAGTTTAAGTGGTGAACAACAAAATTCGAGTTACCGTTATCTTGTTTCTCTTTCTAATCTTTGTTTTATAAAATAATATTGAAATAATTCGAGTTACATCTCTCAGGCATGAAATTACATGTTGGTGAAGTTGATGTGTATCGTATGAACTGGTTGAATATTGTTTGCTATGACTTTTGCCGGTGGATGCGACGGGAATCTGGGTGGGCGGGTTAGCTGTTGCTGGCATTGCCGGCGCTACGCATAGGGCGGCAAACATCTGGTGCATCTCCATGGCTAAACTATTGAAGCCTTGGTCGGTAGCCTACTGTTGATCACGAAGGTGCTGATCGTTCGTAGCCTAGAGGTTGGAGATTGCCTGGAGTAATTCCGATTGTGCGTGTTCCAATCCATCGAGTTGTGCTGTAACACCCCGGCCCAACACGGAGTCTAGAATGCCACTATACACACTAACTATCAATTTTAACATCATTTTATATTAAATTACAGCAAGCGTATGTAACGTCCCAAAATTTGGCTTTTCAAAAATCTTTTGAGTAGTTTAGGTCCCTGGAAAATTTCACCAATTTTATTGGAATTAATAAAGCTTAATTGGGAATTTCCTAAATTAAAAATATTTAATTTGACTAATCTAAACATCAATTAAATAAAAACATGTGTTATTTGGCTTTCTTGTGTTCCAAGAAATTTTCTAGTATTTTCTGAGATTTTTCTGGATTTGTTTGATATTTATTTGGCCTCCTCGATTTTTGGGATTTTCTTTAATTCCGAAAATCCTCTTTCTCTCTCTCTCGCCAAGATCACATAAAGACTGGGTACTATTCATCCGGATCCCGCTACAAGAAATCACGGGACACTGTTCATCGTTATCCTCGAACGAACCGAATAAATGAGCCTCCGCCCGAAGACGGGTCGTTCCAAACTTGAAATTCAAAATTCCATATCTTTCTCCTCGAGACGATAGAAGCGAGCCGTTTAGCGCCACGCGTCTGTCTTGATCTCCTCTTCCAATCCTCGATTTGGTTTTCTCCGAATCAATCTAGTTTCGCCGCAATCTGCGAAAACCTAGCTTCAACCGAAATTCTTCTCCGACGAATCGCGCTTTCGTCCAAAGTCCTCCGGCCGAGCCGTCTGCGGCGTTAACCCTTCGTCGTCGTCCTCTATGTCATGCTTCCTTCCTTCGCTCAAGATCGCGAGCACCGCCGGCCATGTCGAGCCATAACGTTCATCGAGCTCCTCGCTTCCTCGGTGAGTTTTTCCAAAATCCGATCACGTCATCTCGTGCCCCTCGCTCATACCTATTTTTCCCTCTTTTAGATTCAAGTTTCATCCACCGCTACCGAGAATCGGCGTTCTCTCGCCTCTTATACGTTGTTCTCGGCCAATTACTCCGCAACCGTTGATCCCCGCCTTCAACTCAACCACCGTTGGGTTCGCATTGCCGCGTTCTCTGCTGGCTCACCTCCCTTTTCGCAGAGCATCGCCGGAAGAGTTACGCGTCCGTGAGGCCGCCGTGGTCGCCGTTCTTCGCGTCGCTGCCGTCGCATGGAGCCGAATCTTGATGTCCGGACGCGTCATCATCTCCGCCTCGTCGTTTCCTTTCCGTTTTGCCCTTCACATTGCTGCGTCGCCGGGGCCAGCCGGGCCACACTATGCGCCATAAACCTCTCGTGCACTATTCATGTTCATGGTGCAAAGGCGTGTGTGTGTTCGGTTCTCGTTATTTCCTTAGTGATTCTTGTTTCCTCTCTTCCATATTGGCCCAAGTAAAACATCTCTTCCTTGTTCTTCTTCCAAAGAATAGATCCTTGTGATCTCTTTAATCTTTTTCCCTTCTCATTATCTCTTGCTTCTGCGTGAATTGTTCTCTCGATGCTTCATTATTTTCCTTTCCTTCCTCCGATGAATGGAACTACACATCTCTTTGCTTTCTATTGTTTTTCTAATCCCTGATTTGTTCAGTGCCAAAAATCCATGCCAACTCCTTGTGCAGGCGACTAGGCTGAAGCCCTCTGCATCCTCTCTGACCGATGCAATTAGCAATACAGGATTACTCTTTGTATTTCTTTTCCTTTCTCTTGTATGGAGCCGATCATCTCTCTGTTGTCTATTGTTTGTTCTAATCCCTGCTTGGCTCAGTGCCAAAAGGCCATGCCGCTACCTTCATGCGCCAGGAGCAGGCCGAGCCCTATTCCCTGTATCGTTTATGTTCTGTTGGCCAAAGCATATAGTAATTCCCTAATGCATGTTTCTTTGTTAACTCTTTCAATCCATGAGGAATAGTCCCCATATGTCATGTAAGGAAAACAAATCTATTGCACTTACATGTGGGCCGTCCAGCTCTCCCCCTCTCTTAGTCTCTATGGTGAGCGGGTCCCGCACGTTAGATTAGTGCCTGTGCCACATACGCCATGTCTTCTGCCTAGTCGTCGCCTATTCGGCAGCTATCAAAGCCTTTGTGCTTGTGTGTCGTCCTATGTGGCATCCCCGTCGTCGATCCCGTGCACGCCACGTCATCGCCATCTTGCCACCTCATCTCCTCCTTGCGCACATGGCCGCATTGCCAGCGCCTACGTGGCATACTCATAACCCTAACCCTAAACCAAATCGTATGGACTTGGTTCATGTGAACCTATTCCATGTCTTGTGGACCCCATACGTCAGCCAGACACCTCAAACCCTAGATTTAAACCTAACCCTAAGCTGTACCCAGGTAGACTTGGCTCACTAAGCCGGGTCATTTACTCGTGGTCCACATCATGTCAGACCCTATTCTGTGAACTCAGTTCACCATGCACCAAACCCTAGCCTATGGACTTGGTCTGTGGACCAATGGCCCACTTGTCTTTCCCTTTACCTTATTTCTAGAATTATTGTAATTCTAGAAATTCATTTATCCAGTGGGTTCCCCCCGTCATCCACTGTTCCTTTTTCGGAAATTAATTTAATTTCTGAAATCCATTTGGTCCCGCATGTCATTCACTGCCTTTGTCCTCTCTCACTTACCAGTATCCAATTCTTCTATTTTATTTAATCCGAAGGAATATTCTCTGAATATTCTTTCCTCTCGCAATTTCATTATTTCATGTGATCTTCGAAAGCTCATATCTTTTGAATCCGAACTCCGATTGAGTCCATCCAAATTCCTAAATTCATCTCAATTCAATATCTATTTATCTAAGATTATTATTTAATTTTTGGAGTTTGTTTGTTCTCTATTAGTTATTTATTTGGTTTATTTGCTTGTTGCGAGTAGACGTTGATACTGCGAGAAGTGTTGATCAAGAAGGAGCTGAAGATCAAGGAAGTAGAAGATTAAAGTTAAATAAGATCATCATTGCTAGCAAGGCAAGTTGTACCTTTGATCATATTGAATCCTAGTTTTCTAAAATTACTTTGATTCAAATTATTGCATTTACTTTAAGTATTTATTTAAATGCTTTTGGGTTTAGTTAATAATCCAAATTGTTATAACATCCTTGTCTAATTGTATGCCATAATCTTTTATCACCCTAGTTTGGTTTATTTAGTTGGTGCTATTGTATTACCAACGTGGATTGGTTAAATGCGATTAGATTGCTTAGCCATGCCACGAATCACCTTTTCATGTAATGTTGCAATTATCAACTTGACTAAGTGACTATGGAACTATGTGATAAAACTGTGTGTACTGTGTGCTATTATGGCATGTGTTGCACTTAACCAACTGGGTGGGAAAAGATTTAGACTGAGGCAAGTGGTGGAAACTGTGTGACATGGTGGCTATGTGATATGGGAATATGAATCTGTGTGTCAAAATAATCTGTGTGGCTTAGTTAGAAATTGGAAGTCTTGCCTTGGTCAATTAAGGATCGAACCTTGTGCGCCATTGAATCGGGCCTCTCGTTACAACCACATGCTGTTATGGGACGGGTCTAACTTAGTAAGTTATGAATTCTTGGCATTGGTTGCTCAGGCGGTAGGTTAGGCTATGTGAATAGGGTGGAGGTGTGTGCTACCATGTAGTCGCATTGCGGGACGGTTCGCCGCTTCCCTGTCCAACGGTGTGTGTTGTACCATATACTGTGTATGGTTTGGTATGACATAAGCACATCGGGAGCATCTATGTTGAGATGAAGTTTCTGAAAAGTTTTGTTGTGATCAGCTCTGATCTAGTTGATTGCATCTTGTGGGTAAAGTGTACAAACTCTGCAGAGTGTTAAACAATCTATTCGAATAGTCGCGTCCGCGGTCATGGACATGCTCGGGGATTTCACACGAGGGGTAGATCTTCATAAAACTGTGTGGGAAGGGAGCTGTGTGATCTAAATCATATAGCTATGTGAATAATCTGTTTAGGCTGTATGTGTCTTGTGAAATCAAATTGTTAAATTATTATTGTCTAATTGTTTTACTTGCTTTCAATCTATTATTTGTATTCAATTGCAAATGTTGCATTTCTGCAAAATAACCACAGAATGCCATTCCCTTGGAATAAGCATACATGTATAATTGCATTTCTGTGGTATGACTTGCGAGTACGGTGTGTACTCACGCTTGCTTTGACGAATCAAGCAGAACTGAAGGAATCGCCAGTCAACAAGGTCTACTTCAAGGATCGTGGAGAACTAGGTCGCGCTTGACCGATTGCTGTGGGCATATGGATAGGCTTCACTGGAGTTATCCCGTTTCGTTCCGCTGCAGCTTCATTGAGCTTTTTGCCTTCTGAGGCACTAATTGTAAGCTTTGACCTTAAGGTCTTTACTCTGATGTTTATTGTATTTGCCTATTTATTAGTTATCTTTGTATATGGAATTGATATTTCACTGATGTTGTCACTGTGTGCACTAGCGTGATCCTAGACTAGTGCAGTATACACAGAGGGTCCATAATTGTATTTTTGGGTCCCGACAGCGTATTATGATAAAACCCATCCACGGGTCACAATAACATAAGCATAATGATACGACAACCATAGATAATTTACTCCTAGGAGCATAGCAAGGCAATAAACCAAGATTTACGCAAAACCAATCGATTAAGTCTATTGAATGAATAATCAACTCTAACTTATCATCTAAGGTTATTCAACACTATCGTGTCCTAAATATAAATCATCATGCTGTAATAAAAAAGTCTCATGTCTAACGAATCAAGTAATTGGGTGTAGGTTGTGATTCTAAGTGCGCTAGCCCTTTCCGAGTGAAACGTCATCAACGATCACCTAAAAACAACAATAGAGCAAGAATGAGTCCAAGACTCAACAAATACATAATAAAGCCATAAACAACAGTTTATCAACCATAATCAAGATTATCATCATTATCTATCTATTTAATGTCATTCTCATACTCAAACAATCAAGCCAAATTCCATATAGGTAAAGTTGCACATCTTAACAATTTACTCATATATTGCGAATGCACCATCATGCTCATGCTCATATGCATCTCATCAGCTGATACCAGTATAGTGGAGTGTTCACCCGTCAATGACACACTCTATCTTTCACTCCCATGAAGTTCCCACCGAAGTAGGTTTTTATCTAGAGCACTCCGGACTAGTCATGTATCGTTCTCACCGACCTCACTGGAATAGTTACATAACTTTCTCACCGACCTGGCTCGTGCAACTTCTATCATGATGAATGTAAATGATGCAACATTTTTAATTATTCATCAACATAATCTATATCATTAACTCAATATCTCATTCTCCTTAACTCAATATCATAATATCATTCACTCAATGTCATCAATATCATGCATAAGAATAAGCTTAACGAAAGCATAACAAATAGCATGATAAGTAATATCAATGACAGTGGCGAACAATCTGTTGTTCACCACTCTACCATGTACTTGCCTCTTAGCCCTTTGAAGCCGGATGATGAAATTGTGGCTCGACGCATGAGGCCACAGTCCCTGAACAAGCAAGTAATAATACACACTCAAAAACATCATCAAAATCACATCATCACAGCACCAACCCATCACACTAATCGACCTCGCATGATTACACCAAACGGACCAAATTAACCTAAATCTACCGGACGCACTACCCACTGTCCCATTAGTAAAACGTCTATAACTTATTCGTCCAAACTCCAAATTCAACCAACCAAGACTTTCTGGAATCCTCATAAAACAACCTATCTTTTTCTAGTTATGATAAAACTTTGATTCTACCATTTTCTAACCCATTTCTTTACCCGAAGACAGATCTGTCATCTTCTGGACAGCAGGCTTCCAAAATTCATATCTTTTAATCTACTAATCTAAAAATTGTGTTCTTAGACTTTATGGAAACCTTAAGTACTTACCTACAACATTCATGTTGACTAAATTCTCAGATTAATTCACCTACTATTTTTAATCTACTAATTACTACAGACTGTCAACACATGACAAACTATATTAGACAGCAGAACTATAAAATACATATAACACAATCTATGCATCAGATTTACATGAATAAAAATTCTACCGAAAGCTATCTAAATTCTCTACAACTCTCTAATAGATGAAATTATCAAATTATGCATCTATACTACCATAAAAAAAGTACAACAATACTACGGACTAACCCGATCTACTAATCGTTTCCCTAACGAACATTTGCTGCTTCCCCTCTAACCCAGACTCTAATCGATCTCTACTAAAATTGACGAACTAGAGAGAAAAACTCAGATTGTTACCCAAGGAAGAACACGAAAATCATGACTCTTCTTCACTTTTCTCCTTTGCTTCCTTCCTTTCTGACTTTCTTGCAGCAGCAACACAAAAGATCAACACCAGTTGAGTGCATGCATCAGAGCATAATGCAGCCGTGCAGCAGAGCACAAACTCTCTCTCTCTCTTGTCAACTGCATGCAAGAACGCTCCTTTGCTTTGCATGCAAATGCAGCCGTGCAGCAGGGGCGGCAGCAGCAGCTCCTTTGCATGCAAATGCAGCCGTGCAGGTGTAGCATAGGGGCGGCAGCAGCAGTCCAGCATGCAAGTGCTAGCTAGCAGCGCAGCCCAGCACAACATGCAAAAGCTTGTCGCTACACGCAGAGCTTGGGGCAGGAGCGGCGCACAGCGCTGGAGCTCGGTCCTGGGGAGGAGGGGCGCACGGCCAGAACCAACATCAGGCGCAGGGGATATCACAGCTAGCTGGCGGCAGGAAAAATAATTTGCGTAGAGGAAAAATGCTCAAGTGCAGGCGGCGGCTGAGAGAAGCTAGACTAGGGTTTTGATTAGCCTCTCTCCCCCCTTAATGAGGTGTGAGGCCGACTCCCTTTTGGACCATAGGCCGAAAGGCCCACCACTATTCCCCCTTTCCCATTAGATTCAGATTATTATTATCATTAATTCATTAATTATTCATTCATAATATGGGATATTACACGTGCGTTGGACGCGGAATCAAGTCAATCTTGGGTGGCATGGTGAGCAGGATCGGTGTCTCTGATATCAAGTTGATAGGATCCGGAGCTCCTCTCGATGAAGAACAAAGATGATATGGATGAGAAGCCAGAACTAGATAGATAGAAAGAAGAACTTGGAAGAAGCTACTTTGTATTGATTCATAATTGCTTGTTCAATTACAGACCCCTTCGACTCTTTATATGGAGCAAGAGCGGGATGTAAATAGCTATAACAGTACTACTAGAATACAACTCGGATTGACTCGTACTATACTGAACCTTCTATGTTTGAACTCCCCAAATCAGCCTGACGATTATTCCTCCGCTGGAATTGGATACCTACAAAGCTGTCCGTAACATTTTGCTCCCATGAGTAGCCAAAATCAGCTCGGCTGATGAGATTGTTGGTTATGCAGGTACCTAGGTTCTTTGTCTGTTGTCATGATGCAGAAACAACTTACTCATGCAGGTTCTTCAATGTTGTGTCTGGTGATGTGGTAAATGTGGAATATCAACTGCTATGGACTTGTCAAATGTGACGTTCACTTGCAGAAATTATCCAATTAATGCCGGGATGTTATCTTCAGTGATTTCTATAGACATTAACCAACCGGAATGTTAGTTGGCTCTATTTATGTGATACTGCAAAACTGTACTGTTGATTAGTACAACAAACTCGACCCCTATCAGATCATTTCAGATATTTGATTCGTATACGGCCCATTCGAGCTTGACTGACTTTGTTGGTTCATTTGTGCCTCTAATATTCCTGGCTGCGTAGCACATTTGTGATGAGCCGATTCATCATTTTTTAGAGTGATTCATCATTTAATCAGCTGATACATGCATGCATAATGAAGATGGACGAATAGCTTTGTCCAGTTCACTTGGGAGCGCTGCTATGCACTAAAATGAAGCTGATACAACATTTTGCTAAGACCAACTTGATAGAGGCATGTCCCAAATTTACATTTATCTACAAAAAACTTGACTGAAATTACATATATGTCAACTATATGTCGGATGGTGGTGACCGTCACTTCAGTTTTCGTTCCATGATTGTTTGGGTATCTGCATGCAGAGCTCCATGATGGAAGAAGCAAACTGTTAAGAAATTTTTTTCAACACATGCAGAGCTCCATGATGGTAGCTCCATGCTTTGCTTCAAGCCAATTAAGCTTACAACAAACAAAAGAATTGTCAGTCCTTGACAACACTACTCCTATGAAGTTAAGACTCCAAGGTAAGTCCAGCCGCTGCTATGCAGAGCTCCATGTCTGCTGCGACGGCAGGTGACTCTGCCTCCTCCGTGAACCACCGGTGCTCGAGCGCTTCCGCTGCCGTAAGCCGCTCGTTGGGGTAGAAGGCCAGCAGGCCGGCCAGGACCTCGCGCCCTGCCTGCGACAGCTCCGGCAGGCCCTCGAAGCCTGGCGACCCCGTCGAGCTGATCTCGTCTCGCATGTCACACACCTCGGCGAGCAGGTCCTCCTCCGTGTCCGACCCGAACACGGGCGCGCCGGTCAGGAGCTCGACCATCACGCACCCCAGCGCCCACACGTCCACGGCCGGCCCGTAGCACCGGCTTCCCACGAGCTGCTCCGGCGAGCGGTACCACAGCGTACCGACGCTCGCCTCCCCAACCCCGTACGGCGTCCCGGCCGGCTTCGCCGGCGTCGCCATCCCGAAGTCACAGATCTTGAGCGCGCCGTCCGGGCCGACGAGGATGTTCTCCGGCTTGACGTCGCGGTGGATCACGCCGGCGCCGTGCATCGCCTTGACGCCGCCCAGGAGCTGGCGCATCATCCCGCGGATCTCGGCCACGGAGAAGGGCGCGCCGATGAAGTCGCGGAGGCAGGGGCCGACGAACTCCATGACGAGGAACACGTCCCCTGTCCTGGCGTCCGCGGCGACGTCCAGGATCTGCACGACGGACGGGTGGCCGCGGCACGCGGCGAGGCAGTCGGCCTCGCGGCCGACCGCTCGGAGGTCGGGCGTGCCGTGGCCGCCGTCACCCTCTCCGAGGACCCACTTCACCGCCACCGTCTGGCCGGTGCGGCGGTCCCGTGCCTTGTACACGACGCCGTACGTGCCCTCCCCGAGCACCTCCAGCTTCTCGTAGTCGTAGATGCTGCTGAACAGGACCCGCGGCCCCTTCTTTCCGGCAGCCGCGGAGGAAGCATCTTCGGGCGCCGCAGCCGCAGCCGCCATGAGGTGCGTTCAATTCTTGGCGCGCCGAGACGTCGAGGGAGCGAGACTGCGAGAGAATGGAAGCAAATGGCCATCGGACAGCTGCGAGGGCATATATGGCCATCGGACGGCTGCGAGGGCGTGAGTCCAAGTCCGACTAGGATTCGTGGACGGTCGGAGATCGAGTCGGACTCGGAGAGCTCTTCGCGCGGACGAATCCTCCTTTGCTGCCACTGCCCATGCTTGTCAGGATGTAAATAAACCTGCTTACTATAATGTCGAATAATCGGTCCATGACAGTATTAGCTGGTAAGTCTGCCCTGTCTACTGCAAGGCATATTACTGCCAGGCAAATATGCTTGTCCCATGAATGTACCATTGTCAACCTATATATGAACTACATATCTGCGTAAAACAGTAACAATCTATTTAAGCAGATGAGTATTTTGTGTTGTTTAAGTTGTTCAATTAGTGCATCAAGCATGTACATATGTTATTTTTGGTACCATGCTATTTTTTTTGTTCTAGCTTCGGGATCATGTTTTTGTTTTATCTATGCTAGTCTTTTTTTAGTTCTACAGTGGGGGTTTAAATACGCATCATGGATTATTATTTTTGACTGGTGATTTTGTATTTTGTGTTTTTTTACCTCCACACTTGTACATAGTTTGAAGGAAATAAGTGTTCTCAAGACAACAAGCCTGAAATTTTTACATTAAAAGTAGTATATAAAATTCAAAAATTAATTTACTTGCATTTTTACTAGTTTTACATATTTTAATAAATATATAAAATGTTTTAATCTTATGTAAAAATGGATCATGTTAAAAAACAAACGTAGTTTTTTCCATACCTATAAGATAGGAGTGTTCGGGTGTAATCCACAACATGCTACGGGCATACCGTGTTCTTCTGTTTTATGGGAGGGTCATGGCCCCATCTTTTTTCCTTTTTTTAAAAGATCCTTTGGTTTTTATTAATAACTCATGAATAAAGTACACAAGTAGTCAACTTCTACGTTGAAGATTCTAGATGAACAACATATCACCATCAAGTATTTAGTCGATGATCATATGTCCTCCTATATGGTGCTGCGGTTTTCTTCATATTGAAGCCAAGATTCTTTGACGTGGGGTTTAACTATGTTTGCTTTTTTTGCGCCCAAACTACTCTCTCTCTCTCTCTCTCTTTAGGCCCAACAATCAACATATGTGTTTTTATGTAGGTCGTATCTTTTGTTAGAGAGAAAAAAAAGTTGGGCCGTACACAGAGAGAGAGAGACACTAACAACAAGCAGTCTGCACTAATTTGTCAAATATATATATATATGGAATTGTCATTCTCCTAGGGGTAAAATTGTAATTAAACTTGATTATTTTAGTAGGCACAATAATTAATCTGACCGAGACTACGCAACAAACACTTACTTCGTTGTTGGGTGTTGGTTATACATTATCGATGAAAATTTGAAACAATGCATCCATAGGTTATGGATGAATTAACCGATGCCAATTGGTAATTATGGATGGACGATGCTTATGCATAGATAGTCAGGCAGATTGGAGATGCAAGACTGCAGTTTTTCACAACGTATGCTGTGATTTTAGAAACGAGACACACGCATGACAGTGATGTTGTGATAGGACGGGCCTCGTATGGGTTAGGGCCTAACGGCGGGCAGTCCAATCATTACGGATCTAATCATCTTCATTGGATGTAATGGTTTTGATCTTCGAGAAACAAACAAGTCCATAATACCCGTATGAAACAAGTCCATACTATCACCCTTTACTAGCAGTAGAATGCATGTAAAATTTCTCTACTCTAATTTGCCTTTAAAATGAAATAACGATATACGGAAGAGAAACAAGGAGGCCGTATTTTCTGAGGGCGTCACAGGAGAACTGTGTCACAAAAAAAGAGTTCAAGCATATTCTCACAAAAAAAAAGAGTTCAAAAATACATGTGGAACCACTTGGAAAAGTAGGATAAAACAAGGAGGGGCAGTATCATATTTGATGTTGTATTTTGAGGGTCATTTGGTAATTTCTCAATTAGAGAAAAGAAAAAAAAAGAAAAAGAAGATAAAAAAGAGTGGGCCCACTCGTCGGTGAGAATAAGTGGGTGAGATAAGGTTGGAGACTCAGTCTCCAACCCTATCTCATCGAGCGTGGCGGCTGGGGTAGCGTTGGAGGCGTGAGCGGCCAGTGCGATTTGGGCGTTGGCTGTTGGCTGCCACCGCGCGGCTCCCCTCCTCCTTCTTCTTAAGGCGGCTCCTTCCTCCCTTTTCTTCACCCAAAATTAGCGAGCAATTCCCTCTTTTTGCTGTTCTTCTTCTTCCCCGATTTGGCTTCGGATTTTGGGGCTTTGAGAGCCACTGCGCTGTCGTGGTAGAACCTGGTGCCATCGGTGGTGAGGACCAGCTTCTCCTCCTTGCAAACCCCTGTTCCTCTCTTGCATCCTCTTCTCTGTTGAGTTTGTGGTGAGGGGCTTGGACTTGCGTCGATTGCAGGTGGGAATCGGCCGTCTTTGGCTTGATCTTGTGTGAAAGAAGGGCTTCAGTTTTGGTGTTTGGTGCTCCATGGGTGCATTCGGCCGGTGCATCTTGATTGGCTCTTGTGCGGCATTCTCTATACCTCGAATTCGCATACTAGTGTGTCTCGGTTTGTGAATTGGCATTATATCTCCATCAACCTCGTTCGTTCTTCGCGTCACAGCGGGGTGATTGGTTTTCTGAGACAGCGCATTTCACGTGCCTTGCCCGGTTCTACTCGATGGCTTTGAGTGCCATCCGCACTGTGAGTTTGATCTTTTTAAGCTTTGCATTACTTTGCTAAGTACGCCGTGCTAGTTGAATTACATTTGTGTTATTGTCTAGCACTGGGAGACTTTGCTTAGTGATGTTGTGGACTCGGTTAATGTTTGATGATTAATTGATGTCAAATTGAGATTGAATGTGACTATTGAGTATTGTCGGTGTTTTAGAACCGAACTTACGTAAAGATTGTTTGATTCAGGGGGTCTCCTAGAATAGAATCATGCAGAGAGATTGACACGGAATTTTATACGAGTTCGGGCCTTCTCCGGAGAGAATAACAACCCTACTCCCTGTGTGTGTATGGTATTGAGTGTATACTGAACAATCAGGGGAAAAACTAAGACTATTACAGATAGTGCTTGTATTCCTGATGGCTCGATCCTCTCTCCTTTCTCTAGTTGCCGCCTTTTATAGTACGTGAAGGAGCGGCGGCGATTACTCTGTAAAGGCGCCTCATCACCTCCTATGTGAGCGCATGTTGGTAGTAATTACGGTGTATTAATTCCTCCACGTCGCTCAATGACTATATACGAGAGATAATGGGGTATTACGTGCCATTATTCTCAGAGAATAACAACAGATGATGATCGTTTGAATCCCTTAATCAATAAGACCCACTTGTCTGCGGGTTCATTTGATTATAAGGTGGTCGTGGCTGACCTAGTCGTAGAGGAATCTACGACTATGAGGTAGTCGTAGCAAGACTTACGACTATGGGATAGTCGTAGCATAACTTACGACTATGGGGGTGGTCGTAGAAGAACTTACGACCATCTATTTGGTTCTTCCTTCATAACATTAAGGGGTACACTCAGGGTTCACATGACGTCATATTTACCTATAATAAAAATTATAGATAAAAGGTAAAATGAGGATTATTATATCCTCGTCATCTAGCCCCCCAGCTTCAAGTGAAAGCAACTTACTTAGTAAAGGGGTTCTAGATGGTCTTACGATTATGAGAGGATCGTAAAAAATAATCGAAGGAAAAACTCTTCGATTGTATACTACTTTGACCAGAAATGTGCTTGGTAAAGAAAATTGCTTACGACTATCAAGTGGTCGTAAAAGCATTTCTACGATCACAAGGTGGTCGTAGTATAGTGATCGGAAGAAGGAACTTTCCGATTATCATTTCCTTTGGTTGAAAAGATCTAACCAAGGAAGTAATTTCGCTTGAGATGTAAACATAAACCTGAATTTCTCGAGCGGACACACTGGGAATCTCAAACGGCGCTTGGATTAGCTTTGTCTCATTGAAGCGGTTCAACCCAGAATGCTTAGTTGAGAAGCCTATTGCTACCTCTCCAAATCTTTGGAGAGACAACAAGGAAGTGGTCGAGGATCATCCTCGGCCAGTGGTAGAGGAAGTCGTGGCACCAAGTGGTTACGACAACCAATGAGGTACTGTTGTACCCGATGAGTAGCGGCTACAACCTCTGAAGTAGCGATGGTGACCACAGAGATGGTCGTGGAGACTCCAAAGAAGAACATGACCACCGAGATGGTCGTGAAAGCTCCAACAACAAATGCGACTCTCGAGGCGGTCGCTCGACCATCGAGGCGGCCACGACCACTGAGATGGTCGTGGATAGAACAGAGGCAGCTGCAGAAGCCTCTGGTCAAGATGGTGGCGGTTCGGCCACCGTTGCGGGAAAGGAGATCGTTGCAAGACGTTCCTCCGGTACCCAAAGAGAAACTGGTTCTGTAATCGGAAGAAGAAGGGTATTTCAACCATGCCGACTTCTTTGGGCCTGCTTCCATCGTAGGGTCTTCTGCTTTCAGATCTCGCGACCGAGTCCCCCATCCCAACGATATTCCCAATAGAGGGGATACCTTTGATAATGAGCGTCTTGAGAAGGTTTGGTGGGACCAAGTCACGAGGGTAGACAAGTGAAGATCCCGGAGTACTGGTTTACTCGATGTTTGCTCGATCAACCATGAATGTAAGTACTTAATCGTACTTATATATACAGTATAATCTTCTCTTGTTTCTCCTTTGTCTTTTCATCTTGCGAGAAAGCCATAGAGCAAATTCTTTGTTGTCGGTGAATATCATCGACAACTTCTAGAGTCATGACAAGAAAAAGAGGAACTCTTCAAACAGTCAGAGAGGTGGTAAGTCACTGCTATTCATAGTCACCTCGGATTTGACTACTTATATAGTGCTTACGGGATTTGTCATGGAAAAACTCACGGCTAGGTAATGGTCGTAAAAGACTTATGACCAGTGGCTTTGTCGTAGAAGAACTTCGACTAGGTCAATGGTTGTAGAAGAACTTACAATCGATTGACCCATGCTCATGTCCACTGTTATCCTTTGCAGGTTAAACAGTGACGCCAAGACCTTAGCCGACTCGCTCGATTATGAAAAAGAGGAGTCGAAAAAGTTTAGGGAAGAGGTATTAGACCTCCGGAGAAAGCTTAAAGAAGCTAACTCTGCAACCATGAAGTCGCAGGAAAAATTAAACAGTAAGTGTTGAACTTAAGACTGCTTATATCTTTGATCTTTACCTAACTCTTGCTTCTTTTCAGAAAAAGAAGACGAGGCGAAAAAGCTCCAGAATGAAGTTAGAGAGAAAACTTCAGTTATTCACGAGCTTACTCGTATGTCCAAAAATAAAGATCAAAACCTTGAGACGCTGAGAACTCGAATATCAAGTAAGTAATTCTTTACCTGCAGTCCTTTACGAGTTATTTCCCTTTTCTCACTTCCACTTCCTTTCTAGCAATGGACGTTAAATTGAGAGAACTTGAGACTGAAATCGCGGATAAAGCCGTGATTTATAACCAGACCGTCCTTATTGCAAAGAAGAATGTAGAGGATATTGTATCATGGGAGAAAAAGTATGCTGAGACCGTTGCTTCCCATAATGAAGAGGTCAAGAAGTTGGATTCTCAACTAGTGGGTAAGAAATTCTTTTACCCGTGATTATTTTTGTTTTCTTTTTCCTCTAGGAGTTTATTTTTGTTTGACCAATCTTATTTCTTGAGCAAGTGGTCGAAACAAAAAGCTCATGAGCTTCGACTTGTACCCAACAGAGATGGAAGCAATGAAGATTAAACTTCAAGGAAACATCACGCTCTGAACAATGTGCTTGGTGAGCTACATAGTGAGGGAAAGACTCCTCAAGATGATACAATAGCTGCTCACACAAGTACCATTGGGGATCAAGTCGGGATTTTGCAAGATCTGGTGACCACTCTGAAGGCCAACCAAGCTGAATTGATAAAGGAGGCGGTCGAAACTGCAGTAAGTTATGCATTAGCAAAACTTAAAGCTCATGACCCCAACCTTAATGTGCAACCACTCGGCCGACTTCAAGCGCTCTGAAGCGAAGGAAGGCGTCGATGGAGGAGATGCAATCGGTTGGTAGGAAAGTTTGAGAGGAGATGCGATTGGGCTCTCCTCTTGAGTAGTTTGTAATGAACTTGTGAAAAGCAGTCTTTTGTTGATGTAATCCATCTTGTTCCTGCAAATCATCTTGTCGAGTAGTTAGTAACTCAAAAGATAATTAACGAATTTAAAGACTAAGAAATGAAGTCAAATGTGATGACTTTATCCTAGCCCCGACTATTTGCTTAGTCTGTGAAAACTAAGTAAATAGTTTTGTCTCTCGCAAATCATCTTGTCGAGTAGTTAGTAACTCAAAAGATAATTAACGAAATAAAGACTAAGAATTGAAATCAAATTATCCTAGCCCCGACTATTTCTTTGAGTTTGTTTAGACAAACTAAGTAAATAGTCTGTAAAGGGTTTCAAAACAGAGAGGTTTGTTTAACTTGTAGTTTTGGGTCTCAATTGTCATGCCTTCGGTCGAAAGGGTGGTAACGAGTTGACACTAGGAAGTTCCTTCTAGTGGGCGGGACCACGTCTTGAGAGGAGAGGCTTCGACTAGGTAATGTTAACATCTCGACTAGTTTAATCAAATCGAGAACGGCAACTTGAGTTAAGCAAGCGTCTAGAGGACTTTAAAATATTTACTCGTCCTTCTCCGTTGGACTCGATAAGTCATCTGGTAGCAAGAGTAGGAAGCGAACAAAGCTAGGAAGCTCCTTCCATTAGGCGGGACCACGTCGAGAGGAGAAACTTCGACTAGATGTGTCTCTTCCTCCGACCGCTTGAGATGAAACGAGTACACCCAAGGCGGTTAAGCAAATCGAGAAAGTGCGCTCTTCTTAGAGTATTTTTCAAATTAATTGAAGAAATAAACTAAGGTGAAAAGAGTTGGCCTTCAAAAATATTTCGACTAAATAAAACCCGAGTTCTTTGTGTTAGCCATAAAAGCGAGTAGCAGTCGACACTAGGAAACTCCTTCTAGTGGGCGGGACCACATGCGAGAGAGAGAGGCTTCGACTAGGTGATGTTATCGTCTTCCACCGATGTAAAGAAAAGCGGGTGTTTAAAACATAGTCGAAAAATAATGAAAGCACTACTCAAAAGTAAGACAATAGAGATAGAAAAACTGATTCTTTATTGTCCGAATGGTCGGTTACACATAGAACTTGCGTGGCGGTCGATGTTCCAAGAATTCAAGAGAACTCGGCCGTCTTCCATTGCCAATCGTCCGACCACAGACGAGTAACCCGACCAATTGTGTAAGGACCTTCCCACTTGGGAGAAAGTTTGTTCGATTAGACTTGGATTGGCAAAGCCTCAATACCAAGTCACCTCTGACAAAGGTCATGAGGTTGAACCTTCGATCGTAGTATCTTCGCAGGCTTGTTGGTAGATTGCCGAATGAATTAGGGCTGGTTTCTCCTTTCTTCAAGTAGATTAATATCATCTGCTCGAATTTGTTCTGGTTGGAGTCCGTGAATGTTTCGACTTCGTGTTGACCGTATCTTTAGTTCGGAGGAAGCATAGCTTCAAAGACCAAGACTAAAAAGAAAGGTGTTTCTCCTGTGTCTGATTGGTAGTTGTACGAATCGCCCATATCTGAGGGTAATTCTTGTACCCAAGCCCCGAGCGTTTGATGAGTGGGTCGAAGACTCGAGTTTTAATTCCTCTCATTATTTGGCCGTTTGCACGTTCATTGCCCCATTACTCGGGGATGGGCCACGAAGCATAACATAACTTGGTACCCAACTCGTCATAAAATTCCGAAATTTTGCGCTCAAAATTGCTTACCATTATCTGTAATTATTCGACTTGGTACTCCAAATCGAGTAATTACGCATCTCATCATAAACCGTTTTGCTGGCTTCGTTGTTATCCCAGTCACAGGTTCGGCTTCAATCCATTTTGTGAACGTATCAATAGCCACAAAAGGAACTCGAAACCTCCTGGAGCTTTAGGAAACGGTCCCAGGATATCAAGACCCCAGGTTGCAAAAGGCTAAGATAGAGGTATTGTTTGTAATGCTTGAGCTGGTTGGTGTATTTGCCTGCTATGAAACTGGCACTGGACACACTTTTTAACCAACTCTTTAGCATCGTATAGGGTCATTGGCGGTAAAACCTTGTCGAAAAGCCTTGCCGACCAACGTTCTGTAGGAAGCATGATTTCCACAAATGCCACCATGTATGTCGTGAAGGAGTGTTAATCCTTCGCTCTGCGGAATGCATCGCATGAGCACCCCTTGAGTACCTCGTTTATAGAGAACTCCTTCGACCAAAGTATACATTTTGGCTTTTCGGGATAAGCGATCTGCCTCGAGATCGTCTTGGTACAGAACCCTTCTGAAGATAATCATAGATGGGCGCCATCCATGTATCCTCGTATTCTAGAGAGCTGTCTCAATAGGAGGTGTCTCGGCTCTTCGATCGAGAGAAGGCTTCGGAGTTGTTCCAAGAAGACTCCTTTTGGTACTTCAGATCCGGAAGAAGCTATTCGAGCAAGGCGGTCTGCGAGAAATTATCCTTCGAGGATGAATTGTGCCTCGAAACCTAAAAATGCTTTTCTAGCTTACGTACTTCGATAAGTACCGAGACATTGTCGGGTTAGAGCACCGGTGCTCTTTACCGACTTGATTCACGACTAGTTGAGAGTCTCCTCTCACGAGTAGTCGGCGAATCGAGCGCTTTCATTGCTTTCGTATACCACTAGCAAACCTTCAGATTCTCGCCACATTATTAGTGGCACGAAAGTTTAATTGTATGGCATACTTTAAGGTCTCTCCGGTAGGAGATACCAGACCACCCCCACCCGAGCCACTTAAAGTAAGCGACCGTCAAAGTACATAGATCCATTGGTCGTGGGAATCGTCTTGGGATCTGAGCGAGTTCAGATTTGTCTATTCGGCGACAAAGTCTGCCAAGATCTGAGGATTTAACGGCCGTTCGGGACACGAAATGGATGTCGAACTCCCCAAGTTCGTGACCATTTTGCCATCGTCCCATTGTTTCCCTAATACGGAGGATTGCTCCCAAGGAAACTCGGGCAGCCAGACTAGTTTGTGCTTTGAAAATAATACCGCAGATTTCCTCGAAGACATGAGGAGGGCATCTGAAGCTTTTGGACCCGAGGGTAACGCTCCTTAGGTCCGTGTAAACTTTCACTTACGTAGTAAACGGTCGTTGTACATTTTCACGTTCTACAACCAATCTTCTTGTTGACCGCCTGTGGCGTGGCGCTAGGTAAACCAAGAGCGTTTCTTCGGCCTCGGAGACCGAATAGGAGCACTCTAGAAGGTACCTCTTGACATCCTCAAAGGCAGCTTTTGCCTCATTCGACCACTCAAAACTTTCGTGTCTCCTTAGAAGTTTAAAGAAAGGTAGTCCCTTTTCTCCCGATCGTGCGATGAAACGACTTAGAGCCGCCATGCACCCAAAGTGAGTTTGGACTTCTTTCCGTGTAGTTGGGGCGTATTTGTAAAATGGCTTTTATCTTTTGGATTCGCTTCAATTCCTCGTATAGATACTAGGAATCCAAGCAATTTCAAGAGATTCCAAACATACACTTCTCGATATTAAGTTTTAAGCGATGTTTTACGAGATTGTCGAATGTTTCTTGTATGTCGATAATATGATTAAGTTTCTTGATGCTTTTGACAACTAAGTCATCAACATAGGCTTCTAGATTTCGCCTAATTGAGATGAAAAAGTTGCTCTGCATCAAGCGTTGAAAAAAAGTGCGGCATTTTTAGACCAAATGGCATTTTGACATAGCAAAATATACCAAATGGTGTAATAAATGCGGTCTTTTCTTCATCGTCTAGACACATATTAATCTGGTGATATCCAGAATATGCATCTAGAAAACTTAACATTTCACAACCTGCAGATGGAGTCAACCAAGCGATCGTCTGAGGTAAAGGAAAATCGTCTTTTGTACAAGCTTTATTAAGATCGATAAAGTCTCGCTTTATCGCCATTTGCCGTTTGACTTTCTAACCATTACAGGGTTAGCCAACCATTTTGGATGGTTGACCTCTCTTATAAAGCCTGCTTTAAGTAGCTTATCCAATTCTGATTTAATAGCATCTCGTCGATCAGGGGCAAATCTCCGCAATTTTTGTTTCTGGTACTTTGTCGGTAGTAAGGCTAGCTCGCGCTCGATCACCTCCACTGGGACTCGGGCATGTCGGATGCTTGCCACGCGAATACATCTGCGTTAGCTCGGAGGAAGGTGATGAGGCGTCTTCCTATTTGGGGTCGGAAGTATCCCCGTCTGAGCGATCTTGAGGGCTGCCTGCGTCGGAGGAACCTCTTTGACTTTGTCGTTCGGCTTTGGTGCGACTTTGGCCCGACTTGCTAGTCGAAGGTGACTTTCTTCTCGAGTTGGTATTTGTCCTACCATCTCAAGGGATCGGCGATCGCGGTATCGCCATCTTCTTGTCACAATGGATTGTAATTACTCCTTTGGGACTGGCATCTTAATACATTGATATCCATAATGAGTAGCCATTAGGAATTTTGCCAAAGTTGGTCGTCCGAGTATGGCGTTATATCTCAATGTCGAAATCGACCACATCAAAGGAGATTTTCTCGTCTCGAAATTACTTGGTGAACCAAATGTTAAAGGAAGAAAAACTTGACCAATTGGTTTGGCGAAGATCGGTACAATCCCATGGAAAGAGTATCGTCTCGGTCTTACTTTGGTCTGGGTACTTGCATGTCATCCGGTACTCGTAAATAAAATATTTAACGAGCTTCCACCATCAACCAAAACTCGATTGACCCGACAATTGTTGATGGTGGGTTCGACCACGATTAGTATCGACTGTCGAGTCGAAGGATCGGGCGATCACTCTTCTCGAAAGAAATGGTGACTTCCACCACTTGATAATTTATTGACGAGAGGAGGATCTATGGAGTTTACCTCGCGTTAGCAGACCTTTGAGTTGTCGCTTTGATTCATATGCCGATGATCCCCGTAGATGTGTTCAATGGTGTGTTGCGGATCACGAACGGCATCTCCTCTTCGTCATCGAAGATTTATGACCACTTGTTTGACCTACCTTTCGAGGGTGGGAAGTGGTCCTTCTTGCTGTAGTAGTCTTCAAGCTTTCGTTGGAAGACCGGCGATTCTGAAGGTCATGCCCTTCCTTTTTATGGAAAGGACACCACCTAGGCTTATCATTTTTCCGATCGGGCGCTTACCTTTGCCTCTGCCGGAGTGTGGCTGGATGTGCGTGGCTCTTTATCATTCACGACCAATACCTCCTTGGAACCGCTGGGTTTTGACCCTTCATCTTATTCTTGGACTTTTTTGTTTCCTAACCTTCTTCTTACCAACCGCCGCCTGGCTCTCGAGATGGATTGTCTTCACGATCGATTGTGTTGTTCCACTCGACCGCCTCAGAGGCAGTAGCATATCGATCGGCCATTTTGAAGAGTTCGGCGATAGAAGTAGGAGGATTTAAAGCAATATCCTCTGTTATCCTTCTACTACGGACTCCTGGCAGAAAGCCACGATGACGGATGAATCGAAACTTCCTAATTGAGTTACTGAACTGGTCAAGCGCTTGATGAACTGGCGCAATGTCTCGTTGTCGTTCTGTCTCATCCGGTGCAAGTCGTCCTCCTTTCCAGGGCGATTGTATGTGCCTTGGAAATTTGCCATTAGAAGATCGCAGAGATGTTGCCAAGAATAGATCGACTCGAGTGGTTGGTTTAGTAACCACGATCGGCGGATCCTTCGATCTGATTGGAAGGTAATTTGCCATCACATGCTCTCCTCCTCCTGCTTTGCTCGAGCAATTTGTTGTATAAATTTGAAGGAATTCGATGGGATTTTGGGAACCATCAAACTTCTCCATGTTCACTTTCGAAAACGAGGTGGCGTGAGCGGCTCGGAGATCAGGCGAGAATGCCCGACATCCAGTAATGACTTCTTGACGCCTCCTTTGCAGAAAAGAAGGGTTGATATCATCAGGTGGTCGTACTCGACGATACCCGATGTGAGTTGACCCGACACATAATAGGTCTCGGTCCTCGAGGAATACTCCTCATAGTTTATCTGCATTGCAGATTTCCATGTCGGAGTGGTGAGCGATCACCTTCCGAGGAGCTTGTTGATCATCGGTCATTTGGAAGACATTTCTTGAGTAAGAGATCGACCACGACTTCTTTGTTGCACCGATTTCTCTGCGGTGATATGTTGGATTGATGGTAGCAGAAGAAGTCGTATGGATACGACTACTTGAATGATGTCGACGAGGAGCTTCGGCTTTTCATTGTACTCGAAGCCTTTGTGCGATCTCTTCAAATGAAGAGGTCGTAACTTGGCGTTCGGGTTAGCTCTTGAGTTGGATTCTCGAGCAAATCATTGATGTCTTTGGAGCTCTCGAGCTTCCTCGATTGATATTGAATCGCCCGAGCAAATTCTTACGAGCTTCAATCTTCTTCTTTGAATTGCCTCAAGATTTTCCATATTAGACTCTTGAGATTGCCTCAATGAAGCCGAGAATGTCGAGGATTTCCTGGCGTTCATGAAGGCGTTAGTCGTGTCCGCCAGATGGTGGTGTCTGGCCATTGCCACGAGGGGCGATGTGTGACCTTCGGAAGGGTCTCCATCTCGGTCTCTAGAAGAGTGATCTTGATCGAGGAAGGATGAAGACCTCCGTTGATGATTCTCACTTGCGCTCGAGGCCTCTCCGCTTGAGGAGTCGTCGAGAGACACCATCTGGCGACTTGGAGTAATCCTCCAAGTAGGGAAGTCTGGTTATAACTAGTCTCCGTCGGCGGTGTGACTGCGGAGAGATGGTCGAATTTGCGGGAAAAGCATGCTTGATCCCGCTCTCTGGCGTTATCCAGAGAGAGAGATCACCAGATGCCGGTGAAGTCCCGCATGTGGCTTCTAGAGCTTGCCTCACCAAGTCGGACCGCCTTAGGGAACTTGGACACCGAGGAAAAACTCTCGTCGTGTCGTGAGTCCACTGGTGTGGTCTGGTCGATTGACCCTTGCCCTTGAGAGGGTAGATTCCTCTCTTGGGCGTCTTGTTGTGGGGATAAGGATCCTCCTCAACTCCACCGGCGACATTGTCTCCTGGATCGTGGGAAGATCCCGGAGGCGGCAATGCCATAGGATGAGTCATCACTCGGTTAAGTAACGAATCCGGCATCCATGTCGACGTCTGCGTGTCTGCCAAGTCGAACCGTTCTCCTCGTTCCATTCTCCGCCATGAGTGCATGAGATTTGGAAAACAGAGAGAATGTTTGACAAGAAATTACCGGAAGATCCCCACGGACGGCGCCAACTGTCGGTGTTTTAGAACCGAACTTACGTAAAGATTGTTTGATTCGGGGGGTCTCCTAGAATAGAATCATGCAGAGAGATTGACACGGGAATTTTTATACAGGTTCGGGCCTTCTCCGGAGAGAATAACAACCCTACTCCTGTGTGTGTATGGTATTGAGTGTATACTGAACAATCAGGGGAAAAACTAAGACTATTACAGATAGTGCTTGTATTCCTGATGGCTCGATCCTCTCTCCCTTTCTCTAGTTGCCGCCTTTTATAGTACGTGAAGGAGCGGCAGTTACTCCAGGTAAAGCGGCGCCTCATCACCTCTATGCTTGGCGCATGTTGGTAGTAATTCTTGGTGTATTAATTCCTCCACGTCGCTCAACATGACTATATACCGAGATAATGGGGTATTACGTGCCATTATTACGTAGAATAACAACGATATGATGATTTGTTTGAATCCCTTAATCAATAAGACCCACTTGTCTGCAGGTTCATTTGATTATAAGGTGGTGCGTAGCTGACCTAGTCGTAGAGGAATCTCGACTATGAGGTAGTCGTAGCAAGACTTACGACTATGGGATAGTCGTAGCAAAACTTACGACTATAGGGGTGGTCGTAGAAGAACTTACGATCATCCATTTGGTTCTTCCTTCATAACATTAAGGGGTACACTCAGGGTTCACATGACGTCATATTTACCTATAATAAAAATTATAGATAAAAGGTAAAATGAGGATTATTATATCCTCGTCAAGTATAAATTGGTCTTGCGCTAGGAGATTAATTACTTGCTGTTTTCTATTGTCCGGTGCAATTGGTTCATTCGGTTATATGGTTGTTGTCCACTGTGATTCATTCAGTCACACTTTCTGTTTACTGTGATTCATTTGGTTTTGTCTTCAGTTGACTGTCCATTTTTTTTGTCACTGTTATACATTATTGTCCAGTGATATCTTGAAAATTAGTGTCAATTGCTTGTTGTCCAGTGAAGTCAGAATAGATGATTTGCATAAACATGACTAACTAGACTAGCAAGATTTTATTTTGAGCTCAAGGCCTAATTTATATCAAAGTGATTGTCATATTCAATTTGTGATTAAATTTTTGACACAAGAGTGTCGTGAGGGCCAAGATTACATCTTGTGCAACTCGATATCTAAGAGCAATAAACAATCATTTAAATCTGAGCATTATGCTGATTTTGTATGTTTTCGAGTCCTATTTTTGAAGCATACTATCCTGTTTATTTGACATGAATATATTACATGTTTATATATCATTTCTGTCATTTATATGATGCTAGAAATATGCTTTAATTATCATAATTGCTGCTGGAATTATTTCTGAATATCTGCTAAAACCGTGAATTTTAAAACATTTGACGCTCTCAAATTTAGCACAGATTCTCGATTGCATATTGATAGGATATTTTTCTCTGATAAATGATCCAAATATGACCAGTGAAAAGAGGATAACGCAGTTGCAGAGCGTAAAATGTCAAAAACATCTCTCAGAGAAGAACGGAGAGGGTTACTTTGTACATCTTGTGGTACATCATCATATCATTCAGTGTTAGTCTAACTTGTATCTCTAGCTGGCCATTTCCATGAGGACACTGTTGTGTATAAAATGAATCATCTGATAAAAAGAATATAGTACTGACAAGTTAAAGAAACATTTGTCGAAAATCTACATTAGTCTACAAGAGCACATAAATGAAACGAAACAAATCCCTCTCCTGCATCCAGAGCAAAACCGAGTTGTTCTCAGTGAAGAACATAGGTAAGAACAAGGGCTAGAGCCATCAGGAAGTAGCCAATCCCCTGGTCGATCGCCTTGCCGTCCCGTCCGCCGCTCCTCCGAGGGCGGCGCGCGTCGGCCGCCCGCGCGGCCTCCACCACCTCCCGGCGCTTCGCCGGCGAGAGAACGGTCGAGAACATGAACAAGAACAGCACCAATGCGCTCACTCTAGTAGGAGCCATGCGGACAGTAGAGATGTATGTATCCTCCCAAAACTTGAAGTGAAGGGGAAGAGGTTGGAGATAATTGGATTGATTTGCACTCTTTGTTGGTAACTTGGTATGGTTCATGTCACTGATCTTGGTGTGCTTATATACGTTATGCAGAAACCCAAGCTTGTGCAGCATTATTTAGTTAATTCATGGTGTGCACATGGCAGGCTCTCCTGCACGCACGTCTGCTCGTTTTGGTGATGGGAGAAGAGAAGAACGTGTCAATTGTGTCGGATGGTGCCGTCACTCTCTGAGTGAGTCTTCTCGGGATAAAGAAGTGTAGGACTGGTCTCAGGCATTCCAGACAAAAAATTATTCAGACAATTGGTCGCCATGATGTGAACGGGTATGGTAACTTGATAAGCGACTTCAGTTCAGGTGGAGCAGCATGCTGGTCACTCGCAGTTGATGATCTTGTTGACACCGGTTTTATAGTACTATTTGTGCTCCTTTTTCTCTAGTTTTAGGACATAATCATTTATCTGCCAAAATAAACGTACCGAGTTCAGCTAAAAAGAGCATGCAGAGAGCTTCGTTTTCTGTGTGTGTCGAAATGTATGTATAATACGCCCAATTTGGAGGGTCGGATGCAAAAGGTACTATGAGTTAGTTGCTAGTATGTCTGCCGAATTTGGATATTATTCGTATTTATATTTGATTCGGCACCTATTTAGAATACTATATTCGTATTCGTTTTACAATACGAGTCCATTTCCGCTTATCACATTCGCTACCATCCGAATACAGATGCCAGATTAAATGGATTATCCGAATTTGTTTGACACCTATACCGAAAGTAATTTTTTTAATTATATATCCAAATGTTACACAAAAGATGTTCAGCAGTAAATAGACTAGTACATGAACAAAGGAAAAATGTCAGCCTGGGTTCGTCAAAGGCTCTATATTTCTGTTGGACCAATACTGATGGGTCGAAAGTTAACTTTTGTGGGCCAGGCCGGGCCAGGCTGGGCTGGGCTGGGCTAAGTAATTGTTCTTTTCCTCTCAAGGAGAAAAAAAAAGAGGAAACAGCAATTGTTCTTAGCTCCCCGCTTGGCAAAGGCCAAGCTTGATACTATGGAATGTCAGAATGACAGATTGGTGCTCGTGTTTGTGCAAAACCCAAGCCTGGTTTGCCCTAACAATGAAAAGGATCTTTAAAAAGTGGATAATGCTACACACAGGAGCTCCTGAGGCCTGATCTGGTACCTCATTCCAGAAACTTGCCTTTTGACACTACAGTGTCTTAGCTTAACAACTCCAGCCATTTGGCTTATGCTTCCCCTGGGCAAAAAATATCTCTCCCAAGTACTTTTTTTACAACTTCTTGCTATAGTGCCGTTCTAACATTGTCAAACAGAAATCCAACATTTATCTGTTTTGTCAACCAACAACTCCCAATCTGACAAATACTTGATTGCCATATCTTTAGCCTTACTGTTTCTCTATCTAGATCCAGAGCTGCATGATTGAACAAGCAAGGACAAAAAATTTAATCAACATATTAGCACTCACAATCACAGATAGGAATATGTCTTTCGATTAAATTTCATTTTTTGTTCGCGGTTTCGTCCTTAGTTCCTTTATTTTTGGCAAGTGTTGATACGATCTATGCGCGTACAATGATAACCGCAAGCTCAAGAATCAGTTGTAGTTTTTCACCTGAGTATTTAGGGTTATCGATCTTAGGGAACTGTTGAGATTACAACGCTGACAATTATTTACTAACAAGAACGTTGTATGAAAGATTTAATCTAAAAAACTAAATTACGAGAGAATAGAAATCACTAAGGTTCTACCAAGACTAACTATATCTTCCCCTGGTCTAGGTTCACTTATGTTTAAATCGACAAGTATACTATGAATTGGTACTAGGCTAAAATCGCTCTCACCCTACAGATAATACTACATTTTTCACCAGTTCACCTATCAGTGAGCAATTCCCTCTTTTTGCTGTCCTTCTTCTTCCCCGATTTGGCTTCGCATTTTGGGGCTTTGAGAGCCGATGCGCCGCCGTGGTAGGACCCAATGCCGTTGGTGGTGAGGACCAGCTTCTCCTCCTTGCGCACTCCTGTTCCTCTCTTGCATCCTCTTCTTTGTTGAGTTTGCAGTGAGGGGCTTGGACTTTCACCAATTGGAGGTGGGAATTAACTGTCTTTGGCTTAATCTTGTGTGGAAGAAGGGCTTCGGTTTTGGTGTTTGGTGCTCTGTGGGTGCATTCAGCCGGTGTATCTTGATTGGCTCTTGTGCAGCTTTCATTATACCTCGAATTACATCTTGGTGTGTCTCGGTTTGTGAATTGGCATTGTATCTCCATCAACCTTATGCATTCTTGGCGGCACAATGGGCGATTGGTTTTTCGAGACGGCGCATTTAGCGTGCCTTTCCCGGTTCTACTCGATGGCTTTGACTGCCATCCGCACCATGAGTTTGATCTTTCTCAGTTTTGCATTACTTTGCTAAGTACGCCGTGCTAATTGAATTACATTTGTGCTATTGTCTAGCACTAGGAGACTTTGCTTAGTGATGTTGTGGGTTCGGTTAATGCTCGATGTTTAATTGATGTCAAATTGAGATTGAATGTGACAATTGAGTATAAATTGGTCTTGAGCTAGGAGATTAGTTACTTACTGTTTTCTATTGTCTGGTGCAATTGGTTCATTTAGTTATATGCTTGCTGTCCACTGTGATTCATTCAGTCACACTTTCTATTTACTGTGATTCATTTGGTTTTGTCTTCAATTGACTGTGATCCATTTTTTGGTCACTGTTATACATTATTGTCTAGTGATATCTTGAGAATTAGAGTCAATTGCTTGCTGACTAGTGAAGCCAGAATAGATGATTTGCATAAACATGACTGACTAGACTAGCAAGATTTTATTTTGAGCTCAAGGCCTAATTTATCTCAAACTAGTTGTCATATTCAGTTTGTGATTAAATTTTTGACACAAGAGTGTTGTGAGGGGCAAGATTGCATCTTGTGCAGCTCGATATCTGAGAACAATAAATAAACATTTAAATATGAGCATTATGTTGATTTTGTATGTTTTTGAGTCATATCTTTTGAGCATACTATCATGTTTATTTGACATGAATATATTACAGGTTTATATATCATTTATATGATGCTATAAATATGCTTTAATTATCATAATTGCTACTGGAATTATTTCTGAATATCTCTGCTAAAACCGTGAATTTTACAACATTTGACGCTCTCAAATTTAGCACAGATTCTCGATTGCATATTGATAGGATGTTTTTCTGTGATAAATGATCCAAATATGATCAATTAAAAAAGGATAACGCAGTTGCAGAGCGTAAAATGTCAAAAACATCTCTCAGAGAAGAACGGAGAGGGGTTACTTTGTAGATCTTGAGGTACATCGTCATACCATTCAGTGTTAGTCTAACTTGTATCTCTAGCTGGCCATTTCCATGAGGACACTGTTGTGCATAAAATGAATCATCTGATAAAAAAAATATAGTACAAACAAGTTAAAGAAACATTTGTCGAAAATCTACATTAGTCTACAAGAGCACATAACTGAAACCAAACAAATCCCTCTCCTGCATCCAGGGCAAAACCGAGTTGTTCTCAGTGAAGAACATAGGTAAGCAGAAGGGCTAGAGCCATCAGGAAGTAGCCAATCCCCTGGTCGATCGCCTTGCCGTCCCGTCCGCCGCTCCTCCGAGGGCGGCGCGCGTCGGCCGCCCGCGCGGCCTCCACCACCTCCCGGCGCTCCGCCGGCGAGAGAACGGTGGAGAACATGAACAAGAACAGCACCAATGCGCTCACTCTAGTAGGAGCCATGCGGACAGTAGAGATGTACGTATCCTCCCAAAACAAAAAGTGTAGGGGAAGAGGTTGGAGATAATGGAATTGGATCGATTTGCACTCTTTGTTGGTAACTTGGTATGGTTCATGTCACTGATCTTGGTGTGCTGATATACGTTATGCAGAAACTAGGCTTGTGCAGCATTATTTAGTTAATTCATGGTGTGCCCATGGCAGGCTCTCCTGCACGTACGTCTGCTCGTTTGGGTGACGGGAGAAGAGAAGAACGTGTCAATTGTGTCGGATGGTGCCGTCACTCTCTGAGTGAGTCTTCTCGGGATAAAGAAGTGTAGGACTGGTCAGGCATTCCAGGCAAAAATTTATTCAGACAATTGGTCGCCGTGATGTGAACGGGTATGGCAGTTGATGATCTTGGCCTTTGATTTGCCCGATCCGACCGCACGCTATTAAATGTCACAATGGCATGGTACTAGATGTCATGTTAGACCCTGCCGATATTTGGAATCGGGATGTTAATATTTAATTTGACAATCTATTAAATATTTCACTATGTTTTAAAAAATTTCTGGTATTTAATTAAAATATTGCTTTTAAAATCAAATTGAATTAATTAAAAGATTGTATTCAAAGTTAAATCAAGTTGTTTAAAAGTTGTATAATAATAACAATAATAATAACTAACAATATTAAATCGAACTTGTTGAGAGACTGCATTTAAATTAAATTATTTTGCTTCCTGTTTCGCACAGGCATGCCACTACCGCTGTGCTGCTGCGCGCTGCTAGCTTCTGCCGCTGCTGCTTGCACAGCCCGAGCCAGCCCCCGGCCTTGGTTGCTCCTCCATGTCACACGGTACTGCATCTATGTGCTGGCCGCGTGCACCAGTGCGCCACCAAGCATTGGATGCCGCTGCTCCAATGCTGCTGGGTCTTGCTCTCTGCAACCGAGCAGCACCACGGCTAATGCAAAAACTACTTGGAGGAATGGAATGCTAGAGGGATGGGGAACGTGTAGGTATAACATGCATTGGGAGATTTTTAGTTTCTTGCTTGGATTAGAGATGCACTGGTTCTAGAGGAAAAAAGAAATGATATTCTTCTTTGCTATTGGGGGGAAGGAGCAGCATGGTGAGAAGGCTTTGGCTGGGCACCACGAATGCGAAAGGTGACAGGGTGTTGTCTGGTTGAGAGTAACAATGAATGGGCAGTGGGAGATAAATAAAAGAAGAGAACATGGCAGTGTGGGTGAGGAGTTCGGTTGGGCAGATGGATGGGCAGGTGGCTCTCGGTTGGGGCAAAGAAATGGCAGGGGAGGGTTGGAAATGACAGTGGAGAGGGAGGTGCTTCGGGGCTGCATATCAGGTGCACAAAGTTTATTTGGTGTATATATGGAAAAACTTTTTGTTTGGGTATTAAATTAGCATAAAAAATTCTGAAAAAAATTCTAGATGTAATTTATGATGTTTTGTTCCACCCTTTAAAATTTGAAGTTCAAACTCAAAGTATGTTAGAAGATACAAAAAAGAGAAATTTCTGACATATGATAGATCAAATGGTGCTGGAAAAAAAAACAGGCAAATATTACTATTCACAGTAAACTTCTCTTTTTTGTATCTTCTAACATACTTTGAGTTTGAACTTCAAATTTTAAAGGGTGGAACAAAACACCATAAATTACATCTAGAATTTTTTTTAGAATTTTTTATGCTAATTTGATACCCAAACAAAAGTTTTTCCATATGTGCACCAAATGGTGCTTGTGCACCTGATATACTCCCGTGCTTCGGTGGGAGAAAAGATGGCAGGAGCAGGTGGTGATTAAAGAAATGGTAAGGTGGCTGTGCAGTGGGGATGGCAGTGGGAGAAGGATTCGGCTGGGAGCTAAAAAGAAATGGGAATGGCAGTGGAGTGCATTGGTGAGGTGAGCACAAAAACAAAAGAAAAAAATGCATGGGTTGAATGGTGGTTCGGCTGGGATAAGAAAATGGGCAGTGAAATTAAATAGCAGTGTATTTCTTTCTTCCTTTCTCCAACTCGCCCAAACAACCTTTTATGCGTGAAATAGTAAATAAATTGGAACGCTCTCGAGACGACGATCGCAACGGTATAACATGCGTTGCACGATTTTTGGTTTTCGGTTGTAATTGCGAGGAGAGAAGTTAGGGAAAAGAAAGGGCACGCAGTCGAAACGTCTGCAGTCGGTCAAATCAGAAAAGAAAGCGAAGATACTAATGCATGCAGGATGACAAGATTTTTCTGATGCATGCGAAACAAGAAACAAAATAATTTAATTTAAATGCAGTCTCTCAAACAATTTGATTTAATATTGTTAGTTATTATTATTGTTATTATTATACAACTTTTAAACAACTCGATTTAACTTTGAATGCAACCTTTTAATTAATTTAATTTGATTTTAAAAGCAATATTTTAATTAAACACCGGAAAATTTTTAAAACATAGTCAAATATTTAATAGATCGCCAAATTAAATATTAATATCCTGATTCCGAAAATCAGGATGTTACAGACCCTGAACTATATCTATATCGAAAAAGTCCATATTACACCCCTAAACTTTGCAGAGAGTCAAGAATCCCCCTAAACTCGCAAATCGTTTGGTTTACACTCTCGAACTCCCAATACCATGTCACCTAGCCCCTCGATTTGAAACCGGTGGTTTTTATCCATTGGCATCCACATGACTGGTTTCGCGGCGTCGACAGCTTAAAAGACCGCATCGCTCTGGTACGTCGCCGCATCGCCAAATTCCCCATTCCCAAATCGTAGAACCATAGCACGCGACGAACCCTCGGCGGCGACCCCGCGACGGCGCGCGACGACCACTCGGTGGTGACCCCGCGGCGGCGCATGATTTACCACTCTCTGGCGACCCGTGGCGTCGACAACCACTTGGGCGACCCTCTTGAAATCCTAGGCGGCGGGCCGTTAGGCGACAAGGTTGTCTGGCTCACGAAGCAATGGGCAATCGGAGTCTGCCTTGGCTATAGACTGGGTCGGTGGCGAGGAGGGTCATTGTCGTCACCCATACCGTACCGCCAGCGGCCGTTGGAGTATTCACCCGCAGTGATGTGCCACTGCGGATGGAAGGCCGCGCGATGGATTTCGTGGAGTGATTCAAACCCAGGAAGGAGGTACCTGACTTGTATGAGGGCGTGGCTGAGTAATGTATGCTAGAAATTGTTATTTGATTCATTGAATTGGTTTTCTTCATTGCAATTGTTTTGTACTGTGGTCAATTTGGTAGGCTGGAGGTTGCAGTTTTTGGGTTTCGGTAGACAAAGAGATGGCTTCCTTTGTGAAGGAGGTTATGCTAGATCTGTGAGACATTGTGAGGTCTCTAAGGAGGCAGAACAATGCTCTGAGAGCTTCTGAAGAAGAGTCAAGAGCTAAACTGGAGGGTATGATGGATGCACATAAATCGGAAGTGGCTACTCTGAGAGGAATTTTGATTGTGAAGGATGCAGCACTTGATGAAAAGAAAGCTAGAGTTGTGAAGTATGAGAAAGAAAGAACATTATGTTTTGCTTGTAGTTGCTCTCTTGCGTAACTAGTAACTGAGATGTCTGGTTGTAATTGATAACTGCCATATTTGTGTAACCATGTGTTGTCAAATATGTGAAAGAAAGGAAGATGTTGTGAACTATGACAATTGTCATGTTTGGTTGATTAATAGGGTTGACATATGTTATTTCCATGTACAAGAGACAGCACAATACTAGGGTTCACATATGTTAATTCCATGTACAAGAGACAGCACAATACTAACTGCTTCAAAATTACCGTTGAAAATGAAATCAACACCATGGAGGTAAGCCAGTTTTGTTTTGAACAACTTTCTAAAGAAAAAAAGGTTACAATTGGTAGGAATGTGTTAAACCATAAGCAGGTCTGGCACATCACAAGAATGGGAATGGTAACAGTATATGCAAAAGTACTTTCATACATACTCAGGTCTGGCACATCACAATTCATTAAAGTACTTTCATACATACTCAAGTCTGGCTCATCACAATTCAGTAAAGAACTTTCACAAATACTCAGGTTTGTCAAAAGTATCCTCAAGTCTAGCACATTACATTCAACTTCTACAAAGATAAGTTGGCAAAATACATGCATAAGTCTATCACATTACAACCCTTAGTCAAGTCTGGCACATTACATTCACTTGGAAGGCATCTGTTTCTTGCCCCTAGTCAAGGCTTGCTTCTTGGCCTTGCTTGAAGGTTCCCGTGCTTTGACATGAGCCCTTACAGACCCTGAGTTTATATTGATGTTTACTGTGGAGCTAGCCAGTGAGCCTGGAACATGAGCCTGAAGGTTCATAGTAGGTGACCGCCCTTTGGTTGTTACCACATTGGCTTTAGCTGATGTCTTGATTATCTCCTGAACAGGCATACCAGACTGCAATATGGAAAAGGAGACATGACCAGTTATGTGCATGCTATAATCAAAGTGGGAATATGTCAGTGTTGTGACTTACATCTTGGATTGTTGTTCGTCCTAAACCAGTTATCCTCTTTTTGCTATTAGCTGATGATGCAGTAACTATCACTGCCTTCCTCTTCCTCAGCACACTCTGCTAGCTTCCTGGTAATAATACTTGAGAGCAATGTGTCATTAGCAGAAAATAGCATCCATATTATATAAACACAAGAAGGTGTCAATGCACATTACCATTGCATCCAGTGGTGGCATAGGAGCATTTGTAGTAGCTTCCCCACTTCTCTTCCTGTAGGATCCCCTATTGTGGCCAATGCCTTTGCAAAGTCTGCACCTAATGATGGTGCCAACTCTAGATACTGTTGTGCTCTTGGGTTTCTCATATGGTTCCCTTCTCCTCTCCTTCTTTGGCCTTCCTGGCATCTTGACATACACAGGAGCTCTTGGTTTTGGTCTTTCAGAGGTGGGCCATGAAGTAATACCCTCCACAAGTCGCAAACAGTGCTCATAGGTCTTGTTGAATTCTTCAATTGAATAGCACTTTGCAATAAATTCATCAATGTTCCTTGAGCTGTAGTAGATGCAAGATATAGCATGGAAGCATGGCAGACCAGAAAGTTGCCAGTACCTACAAGAGCAGGTTTTGTTCTCTAGACTAACAGTGAACCTCTTGTCATGGTATTTTACTTCATAACCATCTTTTCCATTCCACAAAGCATGACAGAAACAAGATTCAGTTATGTAAGACTTTCATTTTTTGAATATGTTTGGGCATACTTGTCCCTGCCATCTTTGAGCCTTAGTTCTCTGTTCTTGAATCCTCACCATAACTTTGCATCTAATCACCTCAAGCATGCTAATAATAGGTAGAAACCTAGCTGAAATGATCCAATTATTGAAAGACTCACACATGTTATTGTCGACTGAATCACAGTTAGAATCCAACTTGAACCAGGCCCTGCTCTAGTGATGTGGGTCAGTCTTCATCATAGCTTTTGCTCCTTCTAGTGTCTTCTATGCCAATTGAGCTTTGTAGAAGTTGAATATCATCATGCAAGGTTCTTTGGCACACCTCCAGAACCTCTTCTGAAAGTCCTTGTCCTTGTAATTCTTCTTCCAGTTGGCATAAATATGCCTAGCACACATTCTGTGCTCACATTTAGATGCCCAGTCGGCAATAGCATTAATGAGGCCCTACAATAATAAATGTTAGTTTCCAAGCCAAACTACAATTCTACAAGTACAAGTTAGTGTGGATATGCATACCTTCTGTTGGTTAGATATGATCACCCAACCATCACCATCACCAATTTGAACATCTTTGAACAACAATGCACAAAACCAATCCCAAGAATCATTTGTCTCTTTCTCAACAACTGCTCAGGCAATTGGGTACATCTGGTTGTTGGAATCCCTGCCAATAGCACATAGTAGCTCACCACATGTTGCTCTTTTGAATTAAGAAGCAACCATCAAGTCCTATGACTTTCCTACAACCAGCAAGGAGACCTCTCTTACAAGCATCAAGGCACACATAAAATCTCTGGAATACTGGGTCTTCATAGTCATGGTCTAGGTGGACCACAACAATACTTCCTGGGTTGCTCCTCAAGAGTTCTAGCTGGTAATCAAACACCTTGGAGTACTCACCCTTGGTGGAATCTAGCAATCTTTGCATGACAATAGACTTTGCTCTCATGCACTTGGAGAGGCTAACATCTGCTTGCATTTCCTCCTGGACAGTGGCCTTCAAGCTATCCATGCTCCAAGTGGGATTAGCTTTGATAATCTTCTCATACTTGTCTACAATTCTTTTGGCAGTCACATGTTTATTGTCTCTTCTAGGTGGGCATGTGTGCTCATTGACAAAAGATGCAACCTACCAGCTCTCTGTCCTATTATTAGTGGATAAGAGTATAACCCAGGGGCACTTGGCCCAATCACACTGAGCTCTAACCCTGGTGGCCTCATCCTTCACAAAATTAATCACCTTCTATTTTGCTAGCCCATAGTTGATAACAGCTTCCTTGAACTATTGCTTGCCTGAAAACTTCATACCCAATGCAAATATTGGAACAACAGCATGGCGATCAAACCTAGGAAACTTGGACTTCTTCCTAATCAGCTCATCACCATCCTCTTCAAAAGAACCTTCATTATCACTACTTTCATAGTAATAAGTCTCATTCTCGTCATTAACAATGGCTTCATTAAATGCACCAGTAGACTGTGGATGAGATCCCTCAAAGAAGATGGCATCAGGATTCAATGTCTCTCCTACCTTAAGCTTCTTCTTGAACTTCTTCAACTTTTCCTTGATCTCTACAGGCTCCTCATCATCCTCTGAACTCTCACAATCACCTGGGAGGTAATCACTACCACTGCTACATGTGTCCTCCATAGCTACAATAGCTTGCTTCTTCTTATCCACCTTGCTCTTTTCACTGCTACATGACCCATAGAACTTCCTAAATGAAGCTAGTTCCTTCTGCCTATCCTTAGGATTAGATGGAACAATGCCCACTTGCTTGCTTCCAGAAGTTACAAATTGTATGGTAGCACTCTAATTACCCATATCTTGGGTAACAATCTTCTTGCTAATATATTGCTTGCTCCCAGTAACTCCTACTTCATCATCCTCTGCCTCCATTTCTGCACAGTTTAGATCTTGCATCTCTTCCTCAAAGTCACTTCCTTCCTCATGGTCGTCATCTCCATCTGTTTCTTATTCAGCTGAGTCGACATATATGTCAGCAACGCCACCATCAGTAATGCAATCCCTCATTAGTATGCATGTCTCGTCGTCAGTCAAAACCTTCAGTCCATTGGCAAGCTCTTTCCTAGGGAATAGCCAGTGGAGTAAACTATCTTCGGTAATTTCATAATGGTCTTGCAGGTGGCCTCTAATCTCTCATAAAGAAACTTTGTCTCTATTGATCCAAGATAGTGCCTCAGAACCGCCCAAATAATGCACATACTTGCCATCATTCAAAAAGTCTCCTCCAAAATGAAATCAAACACACAAATGGTCCAGCAAATCCATATCCTACATACACAGATGATGAATGTGCTTACAAACTACTCACTTCCAGCGAAAACATGCACTACAATTCGCACCTAATCCAAGAACCGACACAAAGAAAGACGAACTAACCTCACAATTGGTTCCGCCGCCACAATCGGTTTCGCCACCGCCTAAGGATTTCGGAGAGGGTCACCGCGGAGTGGTCGTCGCGCGCTGCCGCGGGGTCGCCACCGAGTGCTCGTCGTGCACCGCCGCGGGGTCATCGCCGAGGGTTTGTCGTGCGCTAGGGTTCTACGATTTGGGAATGGGGAATTTGGCGATGCGAAGTGGACGGCCGGAGCGACGCGGTCTTTTAAGTGAGGTGCTGACGCGGCAAAACTAGGCCAGCGTGGCCAAAAACCAGCTGGTTTTGGCTCGAGGGGGTTGGGTGACATGGTATTGGGAGTTCGAGGGTGTAAACCAAACGGTTTTCAAGTTTAGGGGAGATTTTGGACTCTCCGCAAAGTTCAGAGGTGTAATATGGACTTTTTCCTATCTATATCAATGTGCGCTATTGCTTTCCCTTAGTGTGTTGTGCTGTTGAAAGCTATATAGGATGCATGGCAATGGTTGTACCGCATGATATCTATTACATGTACAGAGGGGTGTCAACAGATTGAATATGAATCGAATGGTGGTCTTCCCATGTCTCTATTCATATTTTTTAAATGAATACGAATACAAATTTAAATATGTTTGAATACATATTGAATATTGTAAGGAATACGAATCGAGTACATACTCATTCGGTCGGATCCGAATATCCTACAACATAATAAGTTTAACGAAAAGAGTTTGTTGACACCAGTTTTATAGTAATATTTGTGCTCCCTTTTCTCTGGCTTAGCACATAATATTTATCTGCCAAAATAAACGTATCAAGTTTGGCTAAATGAGCATGCAAAGAGCTTCATTTGGGTGTGGTGAAATGTATATATAATATGCCCAATCAGGAGGTTTGATGCAAAAGATACATACTATGTAGTTAGTTGCTGGTACGTGTGTCGAATCTAGATATTATCCGTATTTATATTTGATTCGGCACCTATTTAGCATATCATATTCGTATTAGTTTTACAATACCAGTCAATTTCCGCTTATCACATTCGCTACCATCTGAATACAGGTGCCGGATTACATGGATTATCTGGATTCGTTTGACACCCTACATGTACATACCGAAAGTAATTTTTTTAATTATATATATCCAAATGTTACACGAATGACGCTACGATGTTCAGCAGTAGATAGACTAGTAGAAAAATGTCAACCTGGGTTCGTCAAAGGCTCTACATTTCTGTTGGACCAATACTGATGGTTCGAAAGTTAACTTTGGTGGGCCGGGCTGGGCTGGGCTGGGCTAAGTCATTGTTCTTTTCCTCTCAAAATGAAAAAAGAAGAAGAAACAGTCATTGTTCTTAGCTCCCAGCTTGGCAAAGGCCGAGCTCTATACTAACTTTGGAAGCCTATCAGAATGACAGATTGGTGCTAGTGTTTGTGCAAAACCCAACCCCGGTTTGCCCTAACAACGAAAATGATCTTAAAACAATTTATACATTTTAAGAGAAGTATACATCATTTTTTCTGAGAAAGTGTACATTAATGTTTTTTGAGGATGGCTTTGGTAAAAATAACTTTTAACTCTCACCGCGGCACGTGGATGGTGGAAAAAATAGTATTGTTGTGATAAAACGGTATATGTTTGCCAGACCAATAGGTACAAACTGATTAATCAAAATTTAACGGACCATATGCGCTCATAATAATATATTTATTTATATTTAAAATTATTCAAGACATTTTATGTTGGAAATATGCCTAGAGGCAATCATAGAGATGATTATATTTTATTATGTTCATGACATTGGATAATATATTATCTTGTTCCTAGAATAATATTGTTAATATTTATTATCAAGTATGTAACTTGATTGTAAAACTCTATATTTCTGCGATGATTATTCTTAAACATTCCTCGGTCGGAAACATATGAGGACACATATGAATAGACTAGCATATGTATTGGTTGATGACTATGTTTCACAGGTCATGGGTATGTAGATATCAAACCAATAATATGGACACATGTTAGAGAACATGATGTTGGATTAGACCCACCTTGAGACACTATTGAGATTGTTATGATTCTATGTGTTGTTAGTTGGTCTCAAGCAATGATGATGTATAATCCTTAGACCTGAGATCAGCATGGTTTCCTACATGTGTAATAGCACTCTTAGGGGTTGCCAAATGCTACACCGTAACTGGGTAGTTATAAAGTTAGCTTTCGGGTATGATATGAAACATAGGGAGCAATGTGACTGGTCGGATATGAGATTTGCCCCTCCTAACGTAACAAGAGAGATGTCTCTGGCCCCTCGTTGTGGTCGAATAAAGAAAGTACATGGCCATGCCACTAATGGTCGAAGTGTTCGACCACGTAAAGTTATCCGACACTTAATCGAGAAAGTATTGAATAGTCCATGGATGACACAACATCTCACCTGGAGTTCAACCAGATATCGTGAGGCAAAGGGAGAATACACGAGTAGGTCGCTTAATTAGTTCGATCAATTACGAATTGGTCGTATGGAGATACGAGCTGGTCGTAGACTGGTCGAACGTAATCACAGAGTGGTCGTAACCTGGTCGTAAGGAGTTGCGATCTGGTCGTGACCAAATACAAACTGGTCGTATAGAGATAGGACCTGATCGTAAGTGATGAGGACCTGGTCATAGATCATATTGCATTAAAGTTCATCCGAGATAATTTGTGTGTATTCGGGAATCGCTATGTTCTGCTAGGAACCGCTACGACTCGTGGTCGGAAAGGGTTTCCGAGTCACAACCAATTACGCATGAACCTACAGGGTCACACGCTTAACGGGTTGGAATTAACCAGTACGAATACGATTCGTCAAACGTGTTCGAATAGGATCTGTCATGAACACTATATAAAGAGATACATTAGACTGTTTGGGACGAGCGAATCACCACCAAAACTCTAGCCGCCATCTTCCTGAGAGCTCTGCCGTGTGACTTGGTGCTAGTACACCGGTGTACAGTTGTTCCTTCCTTGGACGTGTGGATACCGTAGAGGTACTACTGCGACTGTTGCGCTTGAGGACGATCCGCGATCTTTACAAGGAACTGTAGAGGTTGCTAGAGGAGACGATCGACTCGCGAGGACGCTGGACGATCGACTACGACCACTACATCGATGAGCTCTACGTTGGACCAGGCTACTCCAACCCTTCTTCCATTGCTTTGCGCGTCTGGTGGTAACGATCTGTGATCATCTACTTGCTTGGCTTCCTGGTTTGCATGGTAGAAATTTTTATTTATTGCTATCGTAGCCTACCCATATCCCTACATTTTATTTACCAATATTATTGTAAATTTTCACTACGCAAACACATTTCCTATAATCTACATTCCATAATGTTTACTTCATCTCTATATATGTCGCATACTCACCTGCCATTATGGCAAGCTATGGCATCCGCTAGAGCTTCCTCCAATCCGGAAACCCCCATACCCCTGTTCTTTCCTCCCTTCTTTGCCTCCCTGGTTCCACTAGTGTCGGAGAAGAGAGCTTTGTCACTTCATTCCGCTTCCTGCTCCGACTGTCTAACATTCGGACGGCTAGCCCTCCAAGGCTGCAAATACTACGTCGTTCGGCCGGCCCACCCAGCGCAACTGAGTGGCAAAACTGATAGCCTCACAGCCATAGGCGACACTGTAAACTCCATTATGCGTCGGCTCCAAATTTCCAATCCAATCCCCAGTTCCCCCTTTTACTCTCTCTCGCATGAGTCTTGCCCAACCCTAGCCCCAGGCAGTGGCGCTACGGCGAAATGTAGGCGGGGCGAGGCGACGAGCGTGGGCGCAGGCGCTGGTGCCGGGCGGGGTGACCAGGCGAGCGACGACCGACAGAGCTCACGGAGCGCGGGCGGTTGACAACTTTGCTCCCAGCCCTAGGCACCGCCACGTCGGTCGACGCTGCTGGCTATTCAGTGCTCCCTAGCGCTATCGCTGGCAGCCGACTGGGCTCTACTATTATGCTACTGGGCCGACAGGGGGCGGCCGGCGGCAGCAAGCACAGGTCATGGCCCGTGGTCGGCGACGGCGGGTGTGGTAGCATTGTCAAAATTTAACAGTAAGTACTTGCATGGTGTTCCCTTCCTTTGATTTGTTCTTTTAGGATTTATACTAAGCAATCATCCTAAATCATGATCACAATTTCATAAGAACTGTGAAAATATGTACATGGAGTAATACGAGTGCTTAATGTTTACATATTCCAAAAGGATTCATTTTAATATATAGATAAGAACATAATCCATGGAAATGTTCCTTGCTTGCTTAAGAACCTGCGAGGCTAAAGTATAATGATCTTCATAGTATTGTAACTGGGTATAGTGTTGTTATACTATGTGCAGGTATTTGCTCTGAGAGATGCAGGGGATTTAGCAGAGAATGCAATAGCTTATGTGAGCTTGGAGCCCTGCAACCACTACGGGAGGACCCCTCCCTACACCGAAGCACTCATCAATGCCAAAGTTAAGGGGGTTGTGGTGGGGATGACGAACCCAAATCCTATTGTAGCGTCCAAAGGGATTGAAAGACTCCGGGGTGCCAGGATAGATGTCATGGTTGGCATGGAGGAAGCATTATGTTGTAGGCTAAATGAGTCTTACATCCATCGTATGCTTACTGGGAAGGCCTTTGCGACTTTGAGGTAAATACCCAACTCCAAGTATCTTGCTACTATTTTAGATTTTGGTAACATCAGTACACACATTTTGCACTAAGGGAACTGCTAATTCAAAGATATTGTACAATGGCATTGATATAGTTTGAAATATAAGTTGGGCCATTGATGCAAAAATTTTGGTTTTACCACTGTGGTGTGGCAAAATATAGAAGTCTCATTTACTTTAGCTATGTTAGTCTAGTAATGTCTTTTTTCTTGTACAACTGCATATTGTGTGTTGGTCCTTTTCATTTGAATACAATGTGCGATATTGGTGAGTTTTTATTAGTTCATTGAGCACATGTTCTCTAAAAAAGAGTTTAGTTGAACAAAAACTCAACGCAATGCGTCGAGCCATCGAGCAAGGACCAAGCAACCAAACCAATTGATTCACTTCCATTTATTCATCTTCCTCCCTGTTCTACTATGCTGGTATGTTGTGCTATTGAACCAAGCCATCCTTTTTGCTCGGTGTGCATCGGAAAGGAGGGTGAGCGGATATCCCCGAACCATTGTCTCAGAGGGTATCTGCACAGGACGGCAATAAAGTTTTTGGGCAGTGTATCTGCGCGACCGTTTGCTTCACTGCTTCATCTACGTTCTGCACTGCATCGAGTCTACGCTACTTCATTTTTTTCATCAAGCTCGACTATAAGTTAGTTGTGCGGCTAAACTAATATGTTATAATCCTATTATTGTGTATGTTTAGAAGTACAATAAGTTACCTGCTATTAGCATTGCTTTATACATATCTAGTTATTTAGGTTCTTTGTCTCATAATAAAAATTAGAATATTGTCCATGTTTCGGACAGTGACATCCTTTCTAATCACTAGGGAAAACTAACATCAACGACAACTGACGGGTCTGTTTTCTGCAGCATACAGGGTCCTTGAGCCGCGTGCGGACAGTATACGAATATAAGAACAGTGTCCTTGAATTTGCAGACCTGGGAAGGACGATCTCATGAACAGCGTCCAAGCACGAACGCTGAGTTGAACTGTTGAAGAGGAAGCATCGTGAAGAATTTTGTGATTCCGAACGCTGAGTTGAGTTGAACAGCGCCCTGCTCGATTGACGGTCTTCTTAATCAACCTCAAAAGTCACAAGTACGCCAGATCAAGAAACAGGGGAATCAACGCCCTGGAAACAATGCATTGGCCCTCTCTCGCGGCCTCGCCATAGAGCGATCAGTTGGGATTTGGGAAGCAATGGAAGAGGAAGCATCGTGAAGAAATTTGTGGCTGCTCTTCTGAAACAATGTGATCAGTGCTTTGCAATGGCTTCACAAGACCGCTAGTCGAAAGTACGTTGTTTTTATGATACATTCTATCAGTAGTATATGATAGCAGTATAAATTAAATCTGATCATTGATTTATCAAGGGTAGCTATTATGATACGTTGGACACTGTAAGAGTTAGAGCACGAGTTAATTAGAACATCTCCAATAGTTAGGGATAACCTTGTCTCTAATATATGTTATATCATCTTTACAGATAACATCTCCAATAGATAGTCTCTAGCACACTTTCCAACATTTATATTTTATAATTTTTCTTTAAAATGGGCCTACATATCAACTAGAGTAAATTAATGTATTATGTCTTGTTTCGTGTACAAGACAGTCTCTTTAGAAAGAGACGACCTGTGCTCTCTCTCCTCTCACTACTCTCTCCTCCAGTAGGATTTTGTTGATATAACATAGCTAAGAAAGGACAATAAATACACTATTAAAGATGCTCTTAGCATTGCAAATTTTTTGTCTTCTGTTCGAAGTTCTTCCTGACCTTGGTATATATATCGGAAGATCACTTGGTGTGCTTTCCGATATATCAAAGAGGCTGGAGGTAGAACCAGAAAGTAACGATCCAAGAACATTGTACTTTTGTTTCCGTTGCTATTAATGGAAAGTCGGGTTCATTCGATCGGGAAAACAAATATTGCATTTAGAAAACTTGACATGCATATGTAATCTGCGGTACAAACTAAAAGCTCATTCACTGGAATTTTCTCAAACTGAAGAAATTAAGACCACTATATGCCGGCAATTCCCTAAAACAAATAAGGAAATTTTGAAGGTACATCCAACTTATTTTACACCATCCATTTTGAAAGATCCACCGGTTGATATTTCTATTACCATGTATGGGGTAATAGGTCACCACCTACCATTCAAGGGTAATAAAGACTTTGGCATCAATAGGGAAAGCATATATAAGGAAACAAATGTTAAATTGGTATTACCATTTAACGTTTGGCATCCACAGGGAAGGCAGCATATCTCCTGCACACGGTGCAATCTATGCACATATGCACATACCAAATCTGGGCCATCGGATCCAACATCTGCGGCCGAGATCGGAGCGGGCGCACCCCTTGTCCTGACTGAAGCTCTTTTGCGATTTGCCCCCCGCGCGCGAGTGCTCAACCTCAACCCTATCCTCCAGCTTCGATTCCTCCATCGCGCCACTGCGGCTCGGACGCCCCTCCCGCCGCCTTCTCCCCCCATAGGCGGTCACCACCCCTCCACCGCGTCGGCCTCCACCGCCGACCTGCGCTGTGCAGTCGCTCCGACATCCCTGCCCACCGCCGCTCCCCCCAACGACCACGCTTCGCCGCCGCCGCCCCTTTACCGCGTCAGTCACCACCACCAACCTGCGCCGCGTAGTTGCTCCGACGCCCCTACCATCGTCGATCTTCAGGCTCTGACGGGCTGGGCCGTCTTCCATCCGGCGCCGCCTCACTTTCTCCACTGGATCTGGCCACCGCCGCGTCTCCTACGCTCAAATGGGCGACGTCGGAGCCCTAGCGCCGTCTACCAGGGGGCAGGGGGCAACTGGAGTGCGCCATGGCTCTGCCTCCCCCTCCCTCCCTGCACTACGCCATGGCTCCGCCTCCCCCTCCCTTGCCGCCGTCCAGTGGCGCATAACAAGGATCTGGGTGGCTGCCACTCCAGTTGAAATCTGAAGAAGAAAGCCAAAATGGGAACTACACATTCATCCCAAGGATCTGGGTGGTTGCCACCTGCCCCTGCGCATCACAAGAAACTGGACAATAGGATTACGAAATGGAAACATTGTGTATTTCATCTGTGAATGACCTTCTGTGTGATGACCATGTGAGGAATTGTGTATTTCAGAAATGTAGTAGTATGGTTGTAATGCAGATTGTATGGTTGTGTTCTCAAGTGAAATTGTGGTCCCAGAAATTGTTACATGAATGTATAATGCAGATTGTATTCACCTGGCCAGTGAGAAGTGTATAAAATCTGTATGCCTAGATTAATTTGAAATAAAAACCTGATGGTTGTCGGAATATAGAGAGCATTTGATGTCTTTTTTTTTCAGTCACCAGGCTGGAGTATTGTGGTACGAATTCGGCAACAAAGATTATGTTGTTTTGCAAATATTATTGGAACTCAAATTATTTTCTAACAATTTATCTACACTAGATATTTATTCTTCTGAAAGTAGTTTACAGTGTTGATGTTCACAATTCAGAGTTAGTTTAGTGTAATTCGTTGATTTAAGTTTGCTATCCCAGCAACATATGAACGAACTATTTTTATACTTGTCATTTAAATTCAGGTTGACATCAAATAGGTTCATCTATGCTTATCTTGTACTGAGATCATTTGCTGAGGCATCTTTTGACCAGAACATTACATGATCTCATTCATTCTTGTCTCAACAGTTAGTATATCTAAGTAAGGTTGTATCATAACTCTGATTTCTGTGCATCATTATAAATCCTGTCATATTACTGAACAGGAATGTCCAGGTGCTAGTCAACAATCACATTTCATGAACCAGTTGCAAACAACATTTCATCCCATCATCAAACAACATTTCATCACTTGACAATCACATATTAGGTATTCACTTGCAAAGTTCATGAACCATTTCATCCCATCATCAAGTTCAAACAAGGCAATCATAATGTTGCTTCCATTGCCTCCATTGACTAGACATTTTCAAGAATAAGTATGAGGTACATGACCACAACCAAAAATTCCAGGCTGCAAGTTCAAAGAATTAAGCAAGGAAGAACTATGCAAGAAAATCAACTATATAGTTTAATTCCCAGTATATGACCATCAATGAGAAAAATTCTGGGTCAATGAGAGAACATCATGCAACTTAGTTTTGATTGGATCCATGCATGAAGACATAAGCTACTATGTTTATATACAGATAGCATGCAGGAGCTTAGCACTTACTAACAAGGTTACTGGCATGAAACTGCTTGCAAAGTAATACATTATACCAATTATTAACAATCAGGTTTCAGCAAATGTAGATCAGGAACATTTAGATTTCAGCAAATGTATATCAGGAACAATCAGATTTCAGCATCCTACAAGCCAATTGAGACAACCAGGAATTCACATGACCAAGTATATCACAATCAGTTGCATTCAGATTTTCTGAAGCTCAACTTACATACATACAACACACAAATCAAGCTCACTCTGAATTTTTATATGCTTACAATAAGTTTCAATCTACATTAACATTAACAATTCTGAAGATTTCTGAAGCTCTACATTTCTGAAGCTCAACATTTCACAAGTATATGCTTCCATTTATCCATTCAGGCGATGTTCTTCTTCTCCAGGTCTGATACAACAGAAAAGAAGAAGAGGGAAACAGCTAATCTGAACATCATCTCCAGAGTGGTGGCCGCTGCAAATTAACCAAATGTGAACATCATCTCGTCAACAAACACCCAGTGGGTCATGGGAGAATGAAGAAGCCAGAGCGGTGGCCGCCTTGATCCTTGTTATGTGCCATTGGACGACGGTAAGGGAGGGGGAGGCGGAGCCATGGCGCAGTGCAGGGAGGGAGGGGGAGGCGGAGCCATGGTGCACTCCAGTTGCCCCTTGCCCTATGGTAGACGGCCCTAGGGCTCCGACGTCGCCCATTCGAGCGTAGGAGACGCGGCGGTGGCCAGATCCGGTGGAGAAAGTGAGGCGGCTCCAGATGGAAGACGGCCCAGCCCGTCAGAGCCTGAAGATCGGCGGCGGTAGGGGTGTCGGAGCGACTACGCGGCGCAGGTCGGTGGTGGTGACCGATGCGGTGAAGGGGCGGCAGCGGCAAAGCGTGGTCGTCGGGGGGAGCGGCGGCGGGCAGGGATGTCGGAGCGGCTACGCGGCGCAGGTCGGCGGTGGAGGGGTGGAGACCGCCTGTGGGGGGAGAAGGCGGCGGGCAAGGGCATCCAAGCCGCAGCGGCGCGGTGGAGGAATCAAAGCTGGAGGATAGGGAGCTTGAGCACTCGCGCGCGGGGGGCAAATCGCAAAAGAGCTTCAGTCGGGACAAGGGGCGCACCCGCTCCGATCTCAGCCATAGATGTTGGATCCGACGGCCCAGATTTGGTATGTGCATATGTGCATAGATTGCACCATGTGCAGGAGATATAGCTATAAGTGTGTCTTGGATCATATACTATTTTTCTAAACAATGATAAAAGGTAAGCACAAAATTTATCAAATATTGAAATTACAATTAGGAAAAAAATCCATTTCACAACTCTCAACTGTAACATCAGTCCGATTTTCGACCATGAACTCTAAAACCGTCCGAAACGGACCTGTGCTATGAAAACCAGATCACTTGACCTCGAATCATTCCAGGGGGGTTTTTGCCCAAACGTGGCGTCCACGTGGACCCAGTTTCGCTGACCGTCCGTGGTGGCAAGAGTTTAATCAAAAATTGAAAAACAGTGTGGCCCACCAGTCATACTTAGCCTCTTCTTCATCATCTCTATCTCTCAAGCTAATGGTCGAGCCATGCTGGGATCAGTTCGCCTGGCAGCGCTCTGAAGCCTTGGCAGCCGCTGGAGACCCGCGTCGACGCAACCACTGTTAGAATCATATTATGAGATGACTTCATCACGCACGGCAGTGCTCGAGTCCGCGTATACTACGTCTGCTGAGTCCGGACTGTATACGGCTGTGTTGCCGTGTCGAACGCCCAGCAGTGCACCCAGGAATCGCATGCAAGCCAAGACGTTTTCGTTCTTGTATAAGTCTTGGACTGATGTACACGCATGACTATATGATCAATACTAGAATCAGACGCGTCGAGCCTTCACATATTTCCTCTCAGCAACAAATCGAACTCAGATAGATGGCCACCTGAGCTCCATCATGACCACAAACTCAACACGGTGTCCCGGATGAGCAAATCTAAAGACCTTCCGCGTCATATCGTGTTTCACCACTTCCTCCCTCATATTCTTAAATTAATTTGAGTTTCGTGCCTACAGTTGCTCTTAATCGAAGTTCTTCTTCTCCGGCACCGTTGCGATTCTCCACCGTTGTTCATCGCGACAAGTGGGAATCCGTACCATTCCTTCCTCCAAGAGTATCCCCTCCACTATATTTTGACGCGCTCAGTTTTGCCCCCTCACCCATAGTAGCATTGTCACCTCCATGACCCGACCGCCACTGCCACCGCCACCTGCCTCCATCGCCGGATCAGCACAACACACCTCTCCCCAAGCCAACAACACCATAAGGTCCGTCGCGTCACGAGCATTCTGTTTTGCCCTCACTCGTGCCTTGCCGCCACCCCATCTCCAACGCCGTTGTCGGGACCCAAATTTGTAAATTTGGACCCTCTGTGTTTACTACACTAGTCCAAAATCACGCTAGTGCACACACTATCAACATAGATGAATATCATTTCACACATAGCGAATAGAAGATTAAACGACTAATTTAAATAGTAAATAATGGTTGTGGCCATATGGTCGAGTTTACACTTATTAAGCAACGCATAGCTGTGCACTAAGTAAATAAACGGCAGCGGAAAGAAAGCAACTCCAGTGAGAACCCATCGACTTGCCACAGGCAATTGACTGAGAGCAAAGCCTAGCGATCAACCTCCTCGTGAAACTCCTCCTTAAAAGCAGGCAAAGACTCCTCCACTTCAGCTGAATGATGATTGCAGCAAGAATGTATACTCCAAGTACTCAGCAAGTTGTACCACAGAATGTAATTATAGATGATGACTTATTTCAAAGGAAATGACTTCTATGGTTATTTTTTGCAAAAGCAACACTTGCATTTTAATACGAATAATAGATTGAAAGCATAATCTAAAATTAATAACAATAATAATTTAACAAGTATTTCACAAAGTTCACATATCCTAATCAATTCTTTCACACAACCATATGAGTTAATTCACACAGCTGTCCCTCCCAATTATTCCATGAAAATCTACTCGTGTGAAATCTCCAAGCATATCTATGATTGCGGACGCAGTATTCGAATTGATTGTTAACATTCTGTAGAGGTTGTACACTTTACCCACACAGTATAACCAGTATAACTAGCACCAATCGTAACAAAAACATTTTGCAGAGGTTGTACACTTTACCCTCCTGATGTGTATACAATCGACCCCAATCTCACTCGTTGGTTCGACGCACACCGTTAGACCTAAAGATGGCGAACCACCCATAAATGTGACACTACCGAGTATTCCACACCTCCACACTCATCACAGAGCAATTAACCTACCTCCTGAGTAAGCAATGTCAAGGCTTCATAACTTACTAAGTTAGGCATGTCTCATACTAGGTATGTGGTCGTACGTACACTAAGGTTTAGTTCAATGGCACATAAAGTTAAAATCCTTAATTGACGAAGGCGAGACCACCAATTTCTAACTAAGTTACCAAGATTCACATTTTCCAACCACAAGTCCACGATGCCACAAATCCTTTCCACTCGTCTCGGTCTAAATCTTTTTTCCTACCTAGTTGATTAAGTGCAACATATGCCATCAACAAGTGATAACATACAACACATGTTTTTTTCACAAAATGTTCCATAATCACTTAGTCAGGTATGAGATTAATTTTTTAAAATGATATCAATGACCCATTGCAAAGCTAAGCATACTAATCGTGTCTAACCAACCCACGTTGGTGCTATGCTAATACCATCTAGTAATTAACCAAATGTGACAAATGATCATGGCAATACAATTATCAAGTTGGGCATAATCAATTTAATAATTGAAATAACATGCAATAATTTAAATTAAAGTAATTTTAGAAAACTGGATGCAACATGGTCAAAGCACAGCTTGCCTTGACACAAGTCTTGGTATTGGTCTTGAGCTTGATCAACTCCTCCTTCCTCGAACGCTCCCAAAGTATCAACATCAACTCGCAACAAAAAGTGAAAACATAAATAAATTGAAACAAAGCAACAAATTAACTCCAAAAATTAAATAAAAATCATAGGAAGGTAGAGCTAAAATTTAGATGAATTTAGAGACTTGAATGAGCTCAATAGGAGTTCGTATGAGGAAGAACAAGCTCTTATAAGTTTGTCGGCTGAGAAATTCAAGGAAAAAGAAAAAGGAGAGATAAAACTGACACGTGGGGCCCACTTGGAAAAAGAATTTCGAAAATTAAATAAATACTTGAAAAATAGGATCAAACGTTGAAAGGTGGACCAACGGTCTATAGACTAAGTCCACGGACTTGGTCCACAGGTCTACGGGTTCACAGCATAGGGCTCTCACATGTGGGGTCCACATGTCAGTGGCTTGGTCTACCATGGACTAAGTCCGTGCTGACTTGGATCTAGGGCTTGGCATGGTTGGTGGCTGAGGTGGCGGTGGGAGTGCACGGGAGGCACACGTGGCCAACACGAAGGCAATGACGAGGCGACATGCGGGATGGGCGCTGACGTGGCGGCGGTTGCGATGCGAGGCTGACGTGGCACGCAGGTGGGGCCGAGGGTGCGCACGGGCGGGAGAGAGAGAAAGTAGGCTGGGCTGTGGTGATGGGAACGGGCCACAGCATTTGGGCTAACATTTGGGAACTATGGATCCATATATAAATATTCACTCTTTTTATTTGCTCCTGCTCATTAGGATGCCACTAGATATGAAAACCAGTGATGTGGCGGCTACGTGGCAAAAACAACTTATGAAACCACCCCTAGGGTTAAAAAATGTACGATTTTGATAGTTCAAGGAAGAAAAGTAAATGGTTCTGGAGCTAAAGGTTGAAATTTGGACTCGGACAATAGTTGGTGGTTGTAAGATGGACTTTTAAAATTATTAAGAATGAAACAGTATTTCAGAAAATTAAAAGTATAAGAACACAAATTTGGAAGTTCAATTATGTCTAAACAATTAAAAAATATTTAAAAGACAGAAAAACCAAAAGAACATAAATTCGAAAGAATATGAAAAATATTTAGTAGTGTTGGGATAGTGTGTTAACATGCTTTTTTCTAGATCCTTACTATGCATTTAAATTCATAATCAATAAAACTCAAATCCTGACAACAAAATTGTGTTTACGGAAACAAGATAAAATATTCTTCCTCGAAAGCAAGTATGCCTAGTTTCTACTTTGTGCTACCTCCGGTTTTTTTTAGTTGACGTCCTATAGTATCTATATGAGCTGAGTACCGTCAAGTAATTAAGCAAGAGGGAGTATATGAATGTATTCATACGCAATTTTAAGCTTCAATTCAAGATTAAAGTACTTAAATATTGAATACTGTAGTTTTTTTAGTACTTTTATGGCTGCACGCGTAGCATCACTCCTCGAGCGGCATTACAGGAATCATTTATGGTGTTGCTTTTATTAGCTTTGACCAACTAACATGCTATAATAGTTTAACAATTTTTTTTTATCTAAACTGTCCTTAAATGATGAAAGGCTAGGATTCACTTAAGCTCTTATCTCTCGAGGGGTAAGTAAGTAGGGCAAATTTGGATATATGCCACTTAGAAACATGGTGTTTTGAGATATACTACTCAGAATCTTAAAATTGGATTTATGCCACTCTAAATCTTATTGTCTTTGATATATACCACTCTAGGACATTTTTGTCCCTAGCTCTTCTTCCTCCTCCCGTTTTCTTTGTCTCTCTTCGATCAGCAAGATGGGTTGTCAGCCTGTCGCCCCACTGCTTGTTAGTTCATTGTTTTGTTGGCAGGACTGAATATCCATCCTGAGTCCTGACCATTCTGATCTTGGCCGCAGTTACCTTCCATGCGATATTATCACACTAGTAGAAACTAATCAGATGAGATATTATGTTGCTATAAATTTTTCATATGCATGAGCATTATTTATGAGGAGCATCAGCATGGCATCTGAAATTCTGAATTGCTGCTTCAACCATTAGATTCACCTTATGGCATGGCATGAGCTCAGATCATGATCAAGTCCTGAACAATTCCTGATGTGAAAACCCCCTTCCAATATTGCGATCTCCACCCTCTCAAATCTCAAGTCTGAACTGATATCAAAACCCATCATGAGTATACGAAACTTCTCCAAAAGACTTCGATTAAAGCTAAACCACACAATTTCGATGTCAAATCAAGGTACCTCATCAATGTGACTTGACTACAAACCTATTTCCAGGTTCCCACATCTCACGCCTCTATCCAGCGCACCTTTTTTTTCTTCCTCCATCTCTGTTCTAACTTACAGTATGGATGGTAAAATTGAAGAGATAAAGAAAATGGGAGGAAGAAGAAGAGTTAAAGGCAAAAATGTCCTAGAGTGGCATATATCAAAGACAACAAGATTTAGAGTGGCATAAATCCAATTTTAAAATTCTGAGTGGCATATCTTGAAACGCCGTATTTCTGAGTGGCATATATCCAAATTTGCCTAAAAGTACACAACAAATAGAGCATGTACAGAAGAAACCAAACACCAACAAGGACGGTACTCAATCAACATCTAGTTTTGGCGAATACTCATGTTTTTTTTGTTATCTATTAAACTGACACTGCAAACCGGATTCAACTAGAATGATGAGCATTGATAATATGGTAGAATTCGACTTTAGAATGTCAAGATATAGAACGAAGTATTGCGTGGCTCTTATCTCTGAAAATTTAAGACATTGGCGGACAGAGAGTCGTTGTTCCCCTAGCAGGGTGTCGCTGTTCCTCCGTTTCTTGAGCAGGCAAGTCGTTATTCCTCCAAAGTATTGCCTGGCTCTTATCTCTGAAAAGGAACGTTGGTCAAATCCAAGCCTCGGCAGCACGAGTTGGCAGCTGCAGCTACTCCATAAGAAGCTTCTCCAAGATCGAGAAAGAAATGTATACCGGTAGTACTGCATATATCGTATGATGGCATTCAAGTCTGTGTTTGTTGGAAAGCTGGTGACCGACCGGTCGAGACTCGATCGAGAGCTGTTCTTAGGTCAAGGTGCAGCTAGCAAAAGTTAATTGTATAAATATGCATGCATGGGCCCATGAAGTATGAACTCCCAACTAGATCAGACCAAAATGCATTTGTGGATCATGATTCATGACGGCCAACCAATGTAATATCTGTAAAGCGTACTGTTACTACATGTGATCTGGACTTTAATTTGGAAGCTTCAATTATATGTATGCCTGTACACACAGGGCAACATGGACTTTAATTTGGAAGCTTCCATTATATGTACTAGCAGCCCGTTGCACGCATTTGCGCGCCGAGGCAATATCACAATGAACAAATCAATCAGGCTACAGAACTAAACAAAGAAACAAAATCTCTATCACATAATCTGTCTTACTTTTCGTAATTTGTACAGTTTGAGTTTTTTTTCAAATCCAACAGATTTATTATATGATGTTTTGGAATATCAAATAATGTTTTGCACAGCAATATCTGACAAACTATGTTTCTTAAACACGAATTTTCCCAAGATAGTATCTTTTTCAAACTCATAAACGATCCACTAACTTTCACAGCACTAAGATTCATTCTAAAGGTAGCACCTTTCTCAAATCAGATGCATGCTCTTTCAATCTCACTCCAAGGTAGGTCAGCATCGAAGTCTGTTGATTCCATCTCATGTAGAACAAAAATATCAACATCATTACAGAGCAGTGACAAATGCGAGTATGTGACAAAATTCGAATATATTCTCAATAAACACGAGCACTCGTTTTCAAGAAACTCTAAGCAGAAGAATGAGTGTGACACAAATAAATTCTAGGTAGCGTTTCTCTTGATTCAATCATAGCTACTGCAAGTCTATTTTATCCCAAATAGTATATAAGCAGAACTAATAAGGAATTTGCTCACAGAGCAAGAAGGAAATTGGCCTCTTTTTCTTCAAGGGTAATTAAGATGTCTATGCTTATAGATAGTATGATAAACAAGCTCTAGGTAGCCAAAATCTTTGCCGTTTGTCATGTACCAGTCAATAGCTGTCCACATAAACAACTTCACTCGGTTGGAAAACCATCTTTAAGTTGGACAAGAAGTTGAATGTCATCCATTGAAAAGGACCACTGACCAGTAGCTTCATCTTTCGTACAGTTTAGTGGAAGGAAGTTGGAAACAACTATTTTCCTCTCGAAACAAGAAGATGAAGAACCAACTAAATCATCATTGTTACTTGTTTCCCAATCAGGATTAGATATGATGCCAGGAGAGGTCACAACACGGGAAAAAAATCTAAAAGGTTGTTGAAAGTCAGACACATCTTCAGAACCCATAACTAGAAGATTTGAATGACTTCGAAACCATGATTCCACACCCTTCTGCGGCAAAGAGAAAATGAAAGAACACCAATCATTACGCCTTTACAACAAAAAACATTGCCTTCACATATACATGGAATCTCAGGGACATGAAATTATGAAAAGAATATGAGCTTCTAACAAACACTTTTTTTTCTCTCTCAAATATCAAAAACACTAACATGTTCACCTTTTTTCTCTCATAAAACACCTATCTTACTACATCTATTACTACCATGGAACATGGAACATGTTGGCTAAACAACATGAGTAGATGACCTATCACTACCATGGAACATGTTGGCTAAACAACATGAGAAGTCGTATATCAGAACAATGATGACAGTCAAAATTCTTGGAAAGCGAGCACACTGATGGCATTACTGCTTGGCATTAAAAGAAAGAAGCAAACACTTACAGCGACACAGGGAAACCAGCAGTAGCCAGATTTGTGTCCACCCAAATCCTATCAGCGCTAGATGCAACAGTAGCTTTCAGACCAGCATTTTTTGCACTGTATCGAACAAGCAATTATGACTTTAGAACACTACTAAGCTAACACATTTTTTCAACTCAAGCACTGCAAGTACGTCCATGTGGAGAGGTCTAGAGCCCCTGGGAGCCCAATGCCAGAATTTGGCTTTGCATACTACAGAACAGAACAGATATTTTTTTTTGGCATGGTGCAATCAAACTCTAATGAAGTATGGATGAAATAGATTGCATGAACAATTTAACCTTGTTAAGATATATCTAAAAAACCCGCTTGTTGGCACTTTCAGGATTGAAATCTTTCACCCTTGCGACAACTCAAAGGAAATTGGACTCGCCTAAACCACATGTATACGAATTGTAAACAAGCTACAAAAAAATAATATGAAATTGGCAATAACTCCTTTCAAGTGGGACTGGGACCATCCCGTTATGAAAACGAAGATAGATCTTGGTTTGATGTCCCTCAAGGTAGAAATAGGTCATAGATTTAAGCTTACAGCTAGCCTTATACTCTCAAGTTTTGTATTTTCTTAAAAAAAAAGAGTGTTTCCTAAAATCTTACATGTAAGTATGTAAACATGAAGTGGCACACTCTCACGAGTATGCTGATGCAACAATATATTTATACTTCTATAAATGGCTATACATGCATTGATAGCATGTTATTGTTCATAAATTGGAAATAACAACTTCTAGGGGATACTGATTACTATGAAATAAGCATAGGAATTAGTCAAATAGCTAATCAGTAAACACTACAATTACCAAAGAATCACAACAATGCTAGGCTCGAAAATACATATTACCAGATTACACAATCTTAAAAACCTAAGAACTGTAGAAATTTTAGGGATACAAGCATACTGTAAAAATTATTCTGATGCAAGTATGTAACTGTGAAAGTGGCATACTGTTACAAGCATTCGGATGCAATAATATATTTACACTTGTGTAGATAGTTATACGGGAAGTGGGAGTATGTTAATGTCTAAATATGAAACCAACAACTTCCAGGGGAAAATTGTAAATTATTACGATTATTATAGCATAGTGATTGGCGAATTAGCAAGTACTACATTTTTTTAGGGAAACCAATTACTACAGCTAACAAGGAGTCACAACAATGTTGTTTATGCTTAGAATTACCGTACTACTCGCAACTTAAACAACCTAAGAACCGCACAAGTTAAAGGAATACAGGCATAGGATGCTACGCTCAAAAACCATGAGTCGTCAAAAATCACGCGAACTGCATTGCCAATCTGCAAGTAGCAGCGGGACCATGACATGATTTACCTATGCCCATAAAGGGGACGAAGTCGTCCACGGTGACGTCTACGCCCATATTGATGCTCATGATACTTATTTTATTATTCTTTAATTCTAACAACAAAAGAAAATTAGTACAGAAGCAGAAATAGATAGGAACAGAAAGTTGTACAGGGGCACATCATGGGTTATTTGTTTCTTTGCTTACTATTAATATTAAGTACTTCATCTTACTTGGATACTATTACACAAACAAAAGAATAGTATAAGGAGCTAGATGTCTTTCAGCCCAAAAGGCAGAGCACAATCTAGACAAATAACAAACAAAATTAGGTTCTACAGAGTAAAACATAAATGCTGGCGAAGTCGGCACATACTTTTTTCAAATACAAATTCTACTTTGACACTTCTATCCACCCTCCACACTGGCAGAGACAGGTCTCAAATTCCCATGTCCAAAACATAAAAAAAATAATGATCCAAAGCTTCAGACAAATAACAAACAAAATTAGGTTCTACAGAGTAAAACATAAATGTTGGCGAAGTTGGCACATACTTTTTTCAAATACAAATTTACTTTGACACTTCTATCCACCCTCCACACTGGCAGACACAGGTCTCAAATTCCCATGTCCAAAACACACAAAAAAAAAATCATGATCCAAAGCTTTTTTGTTTGACCACAAAAGACAAATTATGTCTAGAAGAATAGTATGGTTCTTTAATTACAAACAAACCATTATAGTCATATATATGATATTTATTTTATTTCCTCCACTCTAAATACTTTTGACATTAATGTAAGTATGTAACCAACCAAGAATCCCTATAATTGTGGCCTACTATGTTAGACACTATTTTCAACTGGCATCACCAACGAATACTAAGCTTGTGCTCCCTTCAATGTAGAAGAAAATTGTCATTTATAAACATTTTCATCAAGGCTATGGTATAGTTATACTTCTAAAGTTAGATCGAATTTATGACATCTAGGGAGGAGTTGTTTCACCCTTTGTCATCCATAGATGTATCTACAATAAGTCACATAACATGTGAGTTGAGATCTGATGTAAATATGTAACCACAGTTGTATTGGCTTGATATCAAATCCAATTAAAGCACTACTGCATGTTTAATAATCTGACTATAGCATCCATTAGAGAAGTTCATGACCAAATGCTAGAGACTATTCTCCACATACTTTTCTCATGTGCCATACAGTTTCTGCAAGCACAACATAATCATGATCAATCCTAAGTAACCCTGAGACTTATGTCATGGTGCTCTATTGGACATCTAGGATGTAGAATCAAGTTTCTACAAGCCGAGTAGAATAAACAGTGATTTGAGAATAAAATTCTATGAAGTACATCATAAGCACAAGTCATGAAATGTACCTCAAGAACTAATCTAGTCACCACACAGTGCAAATGTTCCCATCAATAAACAGTGATTTCAGAATAAAATTCTGTGAAGTACATCATAAGCACAAGTCATGAAATGTACCTCAAGAACTAATGTAGTCACCATAACAGTGCAAATGTTCCCATCAATGTTTACTTTATGATGTCAGACTTACTCAAGCAACTGGTGCATACACTCAGCTGCATGGACAACATCACCTTTAGCGGTTCCCCAAAAGGAAAATGTTTGCTCAACTTCCTATTGAGAAAAATTAAGGCATGTAAAACTTCTCAGTGATTGTAACCATGTAATAAATCCTTGGCAATTTAGCAATGAAATATGTTATTTGCTGAGATTGCAGCTAAATGCATTTAAATAAAATCTGACATCAAAAGTTCAGTTGTGATAAATCAGTTCATATGTTCAATCCCAATGGGCGCGGATCTGTCGGATCCATGTAATAGTTAAAGCAATTACTGGCAGAGCCACGGTAGGCGCCTTGTCCTCGCTCCTCAGGCCAGCTGCGGCAGTAGAGTTGGCGCAGCACTGGGAGGAGTATGGGAAGGTGCGCTTGGGGGCAGCCTTGGATGGTAGTGGGCTGAGGGTGAGCGCGGGGGCAACGTCGACGGAGCAGTCCTAGTTGGCGGACTCAGAGCTCGGGAGGCTGAGGCGGAGGGTGAGGCGGGGGCCGGCCTCACCGCCAGGGTTGGGCGAGGACGAGAAGGTCGATTTCGGCGAGGCGGCGGAGAGGCCGATGCAGTCATGAACCAGGTCGCCGGGTAGGTGGAAGAAGTGTTGGCAATGGCAACCGATTGTGGTGGCGACGAAGGGACAAGACCGAAGGAGAGCGGTAAAGGACAAATGCACGCGCACGGTGACAATCCAGAAGAAAGCGAAGAAGAAGTGAGAGAGGATGACGATGCAAAGAAAACGGAAGAACCCAAAAGGAATGCCAAACGGTGGCTCTCACCGTTGCCAGGCATGGCGAAGACCAAGAGGCCCGGCCAGCACAGGCTCAGCCGAAGACCGGCAGTGGATTCGGCCACCGCGGGAGGCTGGCGACGACGGCGTGAGGACGGGGCGGTGGCTAAGGAGGAGGCGGGATGTGGACGCGTTGGAGACGGCCGGCCGGCGCGCCATCGCAGCAGCTCAGATGGGCGGCTTGGCTGCCATCGCGGTCGGCGCCAGCAACAGCAAGGAGGGGGCGGGGAGGAGGGGACAACGGGGGCGGTGCGCACGAAGGGGAGGAGGCATGTGGTGGGGGCGGCGCGGGCGAGGAGGCGTCCGCCGAGGACGGAGTGAACGAAGAGGAGGGGCGATGGAATCACAAGCGAAAGGGCAAAGCGGAAGAATGAGGATGCGTTCGACCGATCCGCTGATCCCCTTTTCTCTCTGTGCACGAGCTGAAGCATCGAGGCAGAGCCAACGCGTGACGCGATCCGACGGGCACGGACACACGGAATGGAGATCCGACGGCTAGGAAATTTTTGTCGATGTGGCCCGTGTCTTTGCTCCTCAAGTATGCCTCCTTTTATATAGTAAGATGCCTGTACACACAGGGCAAGACACCGTAGCGAACATGATTGATTGGTGAGAGATTAAGTGGCCAGTATGCAGTCTCAAAACACATTTAGGTAGTGCGTTCAAGTCTGCAGTGTTTCTTTTATTTTTAAAAAACTTAATTAATAAAGTAGGTTTCAACTTTAAACTATGCCGAGCAGGTGATCTCACGGTATATTTTTTTGCTCTTTGTAATGGTATTGCTCTATTATTACCAACAAGATTAGGAATTCTCAGCTGCCAGCATTAAAGATAGAATATATTTTTCCATATGTTAGAGATATCATTCAAATTGTAACCGATTCAGTGTGGTGTTGTATTTGGATACTACTTGGTCCTATAGAATATCCGGCAAACCATTGCACATATATATATTTGGTTCGGCTCCGCACGGTTGGTTGCATTGAGTCTTTCCTCTCAATCTTATCTATTGCTTGTTAGTTTACATAGTATCAGAGCCTACCTCTTCTACTACATCAACATATCTTCATCAAGTTCTTCCTCAACGATGTCCGACGCGGCAATCTCCAGTTCCAGCAGTGCGATTAGCATCAAGTTGTCTCAAGAAAACTATCTTCTATTTAAAGCATAGATCGTTCCCTACCTTTGTGGTCAGCGATTACTAGGGTTCATCGTTGGCTCTAGTGTCGCCCTGACAATGACTGTGGTGCAAACACTTGGAGATGAGACGATGCAAGTTTCCAATCCAGATTATCAAATCTGGGTGTAGCAGGATCAAACCATACTCAGCACAGTACTTTCTTCACTTTCACCAGAAGTTCTATCACAGGTGCTACTACTAGACTTGGCGGTAGAAGTATGGAGGGACCTGGATCGCCTGTTCTCTTCCCAGTCCAGAGCACGGATGATACAAATCCGTATGCAACTCTCCAACACTCTCAAGAATGATCTTTCTGCATCGACATACTTTGCCAAGATGAGGGCACTAGCGGATACGATGGCCTCCACTGGTCATCCTCTTGGAGATAAAGAATTTATCTCCTATTTGCTTGCAGGACTTGATGTCAAGTACAATCCTCTGGTGATGTCTATAACGACCAGAGCTGATGCGCTCACCATCAGCGACGTTTATGCACACCTCCTCAGCTTTGAGATGCACCTAGATAAGCAAAACTCCATGTCCCAATTCTCTGGCTCCTCTACCAACTTTGTTAATCATGGAGGGCGCGAGCGTGGCCATGGCCGAGGAAGACGTGGACATGAGTGCCAGGGAGATGGTGGCAAATGTCAGTGCGTGAACAACAGCAACTCAAGCTCCAATAGTAATCATCCCACATGTCAACTTTGTGGCAAGATGGGACATACTACACAAAAGTGTTGGCATCGCTTTGATCATGCCCATCAGAACAATCAATCAAAAGTTGCAGCTTTGGCCCACACTACTTCATATGGTGTTGACACAACTAGTACACAGATTCTGGTGCTACATGCCATATTACCAGTGATCTCGACAGGTTAACAATGCGGGAGAAATACAATGGACATGATCATGCTCAGGTTGCGAACAAAACATGTATGTTTTACTAGTCATGTTGGTCAATGTATCATTCCTAACTCTAGTCAAGATCTTCATCTTAAAAGAGTTCTCCATATTCTGAAAGAAACCAAAAACCTTGTTTTTGTTCATCGTCTCACCTCTGACAACAATGCCTTCACTGAATTTCATCCCAATCATTTTCTTGTTAAGGATCAGGAAACGAAGAAAATTCTACTTCACGGAAAATGTGAAGGGGGCTTCTATCCACTCCAATCTCAGCACAAGAAACACAATAACAAGCAGGTTTTTTTCGGTCACAACTCCTACTCAAGAGAGATGGCATAGTCACTTTTGTCATCCTTCATTTTTAGTAGTTCAGTAAGTTCTTAGGCGTCATAATTTACCTTGTTCAAATATATTCAGTAAAGTTTCAGTGTTTGATGCTTGTCAACAGGCTAAGAGTCATCAATTACCTTACTCGTTGTCAAACCGTGTACACCCTTTTCATTTAGACCTTGTTTTCTCTGGTGTTTTGGGACCTGCTCCTACACTGGTTGAGGGATATAAATACTATGTCAATTTTATTGATGACTATAGCAAATTTTTGTGGATCTATCTTTTGAAGAGTAAATCTGATGTCATGCTTGTCTTTCTTGAATTCCAAAAACATGTTGAATGCTTGCTCGATAAGAAAATTATTCATGCTCAAACTGATTGGGGAGGAGAATATCGCAAACTCAATTCCTTTTTCAAGCAAATTGGTATTACTCATGATGTTTCCCATTCTCACACTCATCAATAGAATGGTTCGGCCGAATGTAAACATCACCACATTGTTGAAGTTGGCTTAGATCTTCTTGCACATTCATCTATACTCTTGAAATTCTGGGATTCGGCTTTCTTGACTACTACTTTTCTTATCAATTGGCTGCCTAGCAAAGTTCTCAATTTTGTTTCTCCTCTTGAACGCCTATTTGGTCAAGCACAAGATTATCATTCCTTAAGACCTTCTAGTGTGTGTGTTGGCCACATTTGCGCCCGTATAACACTCGAAAACTTCAGTTTCGATCTCAACAATGTGTGTTCCTAGGGAACAGTAGCTTTCACAAAGGGTATAACTATCACGATGTGTCCACTGGACGTGTCTACATATCTCGTGATGTTGTCTTCGATGAGAAATTTCTTCCTTTCTCTCATCTCTCACCCTCAGCTGACCATCGACCCTCCTCCACACCCATTGATTTAGATGACCAACTGACTCATAAACATGTTGTTTCCTTACCATCTGACATATTTGTGTAGCTTGTCACCGATCACTCTTCAGATGATGTTATCCTGGACCTTCCTGTGCAAGATCTACCGCCTACCGATTTTCATCCTACGGTAGCACAGTTTGACCCTACGACAGCTCCTACTGCAGCTATCGCAGTAGCTCCTACGGCATATATCACCTCCAAGTCTATGAGTGACACTGAGTGATCGTCTTCTATGTTTGAGGCTGTGCCATCTGGTGTGGTGATGAGGGCACGCAAGAATATTTGTATGCCAAAAGTCCATCTGCCCTTGATGCTGCTCTTGCTGATTTTTGTTGGCAATGCACCATGGATGAGGAACATCATGCCTTAGTCCAAAACCGCACATGGCAACTGGTTCCTCCTCAACGGGGGAAGAACAGCATTGATTGTAAGTGGGTCTATAAGATCAAACAAAAAGCTAATGGTATCATTGATAGGTACAAAGCTCGGCTAGTTGTGAAATGATTCAAGCCGTGACATGGGATTGATTATGAGGACAGTTTTAGTCTAGTAGTCAAAGCAGCAGCCATTTGGCTCATTCTTTCTATTGTTGTCTCTCAAGGATGGATGCTTCATCAACTCGATGTGCATAATGCATTTTTGCATGGCATTCTTGTAACATCCCAAATTTGGAGTTTATTTGAAGCATTAAAAAAAGGATTAATTTGTTTAGTAACATTGCATTCATGTGCAAATTGGAAAATAACATCCAATATGAGGATGACAAGTGGGCCATGGGGCCACATGTCATCCTCACATCGATGTTATTTTCCAACTTGTGAAATCTGAGTAGTGTTATTGAGCAAATTTCCCCTTAAAAAAATTACCATTTGAATTTTCTTGGTTAAGTCAAAGCTTAATTAGAATTTCCAGAAATCAAAACAATTCAATGTGATTAATTTAAACTTTAATTAAATTTAAACTTTTTTATTTAGGTTCCTTGAGTTACAGAGTATTTTCTGGAAATTTCTAGTAATTTTTGGAGTTTATTTGCTATTTCTTTGAGCTCGGTTTTATTTAATTCAATTTCTAAAATTCAAAAATCTTTCTTTTTCTGGATTTTGCTTTGGGCTGATTTTTTTCTCTTCGGACTATCTCTTTTCCTTTGTGCATGGCCCATTTTTCTTTTTTGACTGAAGGCACGCGTTAGCCCGTAGCCTACCACCTTCCTTTCTATTTCTCTCTCTGCCCTTGGGTTCCACCTATCGAAGTTGTCCTCCCTGTCTTCGTTTCTTGCTCGTGTCCAAGCCGGACATGGTAGCTCCGCCGTCCTCCTCTCGGTTTCTCCCTCCCTATGCCTACTTAAGCCGCCCAACCCACGTCCAAACCTTTGCCTCAATCTCCTCTTCCAGTTGCCCTAACTCGCGTCGCCGATTTTGACACCGTTGTGCCCGAAGCTCTTCACCGCCGTGTTTCGTCATTGTCCGTCGTCCTCTGGTCATGCCTCTACCTCCATTGTCCTTGCCTCTCCATGTTCTTCACTGTGCTCGCCTCGTTGTCCCCGAAAGAACCTTGGACCACCGCCTCCACCTTCGTCGGCAAAATTGGTCACCGACACCGTCCCTGATCTCGCCTCCAGTGAGTCTTCCCGCCTTTTTGTGCACGTCACACCATGTTCCCAAGCGTCCTCGTCCGATCCCCTTCATCCTTTTGGTCTCTCCGCCGCCGTGGTACTCCGTTCGCGTCGCCCTACTTCTTTGTGGCTGGTCACCATCGCGCCGCCATCTCTGTCCTTCTCTGACCGCCCCAAGCTTCCATTTGTGATCCTCGTGTCATCGCCGACTTCATGCTCACCTCCATTTACCCTAGGCGCCCTTGTTCCACTTAAGTTGTCGCGCACCTGAGTCGCTCCACTACCACCACCGCCATTGCCGCCGCCTCGCCGACGTTCTCACCGCACCACTGCCACCCAAACTATCGCCTCGCTTTCGGTATTCCGTTTTTCCCTTCACCCGCCGCTACCTCGTCATCGTTCTTCACCACTGCCGTGCGCCAGCACCACCTGCCTCGCTCCTTGATTTTGCCCGTAACCGCCACCTCAGCACCACCTAGCTTCTACCTCATCTACCACCTCAGCGTCCTTGCTCGTGTGTTAGTCCTCGTCAACGCCACATTGTAAGATCGAGGAGGTCGACTAGAGGGAGGTGAATAGGCAGTTTTAAAAACTTCTTCAGCTAAAACTGAGTTTTATGCGAAATTGTACATCAATACGGTTTTGCACAATTAAAACCTTGTAGGATCGGAAAGGCAACTAGAAGGGGGGGGGGTGAATAGGAGCTCGCCTAATTTTTCACCTCGTTTAGATTCAACACCAGGTTCACTTCAATAGCTATGAGAGCTATGAAGATCAACATCCAAGTACAACAGAAGACTTGTGTTGAATCCAAACCAAAATCCCCAAAGCAAGGAACCAAAAGACCAAACCCTAATCTGGAAATCGGTCAGACTGCCGCAAAAAATCGGTCAGACCGACGGGCGGTTTGACCCACATTATAGGATCGGTCCGACCGGCCTTGACCAGAAACAGTGCAGACAGCCCAAAACTAAAACGAAAATCGGTCTAGCTTTTGATCTACACGGCCAAACTTGACCAAATTTGGAACACACCTTCCTAAAGACATTAAGAACCTATTCCAAGCAGATATTGAGTAGATCCACGTCAAAGTTTCAACCTTTTTCCATTTTACCTAAGGAAGGTTCAAAACCGGCCAAAAACAAAAACTTGATCCAACACTTGCTCGTGGGAGATTGATGATCTAGGTGATCTTAGATATGTTCCCACATGTCACAGCAAGGAAGAAGAGGTCACGAAACCAACCAAAAAGCAATAGATCAAAGAAACCTCCAAAATCTCAAATATAGAGTAAGAACACAAAAGAGACTCATCTTTGGGAATCATCCATAGATTGATCTGCGGTTGAGAGGATTTATAGCCACTCCATCCATGGAGGACAAAGCTCAATCCATGAGCACACAACTCAACTCATCTCTCTAAAACCCTAAGCCTCTTCTCTTTCTCTAATACCCTATCACCAAACTAGGGTTTTCAAAATGAAGTGCTTGAGGGCTGCTTGACAGCACCCCCTCTTATTTATATGAGGCCTAGCTTCTAGAAGAGTTAACTCTAATGGGCTCCCGTTAACGCTCAACACAAACGGGACACACGCACGCATCTTGAAGCGCCGTCTTCAGCTTCTTCTTGACCTAAACCGCTTCTCTGCGCACCGTCTTGCGCCACGGTTTATCCCAAGGTCACAGAGGCAGTATTTGGTGAAATTACCAAAATACCCCTTCTCGATCTTTTTCGAAGACCGAGTCCGAACTGCGCGAAACACATCCATGCTTCGCCACGTGTAGGTTGATCTAGTGGCTCTCATCATGTCGGCAAGTCTCTCCCATCCGGCTCCCACCGGACCACCATGGCACTTGCACCGACCCCCGCACCGCTTGATCCATCCAGTCGCACCGAACTGCCCGTTCGGTTATCCTTGCCCATTCTGCACCATGCTTGAGTTCATTAACCTCACCCGGCATCCTCGATCGTTCTGGACCTCAGCTCTCCAAGTTTAGTCCCGATCCTCCTCGCCGTTGACCGTCGTTGACCTCCAAACAACATGCACACCAATAGACAGGCAAATCGAATCCGGGAACAGGTTCTTCATAACTTGACCCACGTTAGTGAAAACATGCGTCATGCAACACATATGCACTAAAGCTCATGACCTTAAGCTAACCCAACAAGCATCGCCAAACAATTTCGACGGAATAAGTCAAAATCGGTCAGACCGCCGTTCTGGCCGGTCTGACCGCACCTAGGACTTAACAAAAAAAACTATTCGAGGTATGGCCGGTCTGACTGCCGAAATGGCTAGTCTGACCGCCAATGACCTGACAGTTCAGATTGTTTGCCGAAAACGCTTGAATCGACAAACCACAAATGACATTGCCAATTGTATCATCATCCTAAGATCATGCATATATCCCCATGATATCCACAATCTCCCCCTTGATGAACACATTGGCAATTTCCTAAAAATGTAAAGTTTGAGGTTTGTAAAGTAAAATACTCGACGTTTTCGGACAAGGGCACAACTTGGTCCAAAAGCAAGGCAAAGCAATGGAAATGACCAAGCTGGCTCCAGAATAGGATAGGTAAGTGAGATAAGGCAAAAGAACGCAAGAAAGCTTCAATTTCTAGAAAATTGCAAGATCTCACTTAAGGTCCATATGAAAGAACAATTATTCAATTTGACCTTTGATCATTATGAGGCTACAAGAAATGCATTTCAAGTTCAGTAAAAGCAATAAGAGCACAAAAATGCATATGAGATGCTCCCCCTTACAATGATCATCAATTTGCGTGGAAATTCATTTCTCCCTATTTGTCCATTTTGACCATTTCTCCCCCTTTGACAATGGATTCATCAAGGTGCATAGAGGAAGATAGAGCAAGAATGACAAGGAATGACTGCAATTTATTCAATTTTTAGCAAAGGGAGCCATGAGAATTATCCAAGGGGACGGTACAAGTATTACACCAAGCCATATTATGTGAAGAAGCCACGTTCTATTATGGCAAAAACATGTACATCAAAGCTAAGGCCAAAAGAGCAATAATCTGAGATCAAATGAAATTCTAGCATGACAAGATGCTCAAGATCATAGTTTAGCTATAGGTATCCAAAAATGAGTCAAGCCATGTCTATAAGCAAAATGGAGACCAGAAACTAGAAAATGAGTCAATTTTGAGCGCTATGAGTTCAGTTATGAATGAATTTTTTCAAGTAGTTGGAATTTAGCACATTGAGCATTTTGCTGAAAATTTTTGGTTTTATCTTAGTAAAGCAAGTCCTGGACTAGGAGCCATCCACAACTGCCTCCTAAACTTCAACCAATTGACAATTTGTTTTCTTTAGCATTGTGCTAGATCTCAAGCCTTGCTGTGACCATCCCAAGCAAGAAGCTTAAGAGAGTGGTCTAGGTCATCCAAAACTCCTCCTGAGTTCATGCCTAGTGCAATATGGCAAGCCGTTTCATGAAAAAGAATTGGTGAGATCAGTTTTTTCGCACAGAAAAACTTATTTTTCAATTGCTTGACTTAAGAACTATCATGGCTCAATTTAAAACTCAAAGAAAGTTCCAGACTCAATTTAGCCTATAGGACATGGCGTGAATCATGAGAGGATCACTATGACAAAACTAGTCACAATATCCAACAAGTCATGTTTTGATTCAATTTTCTCACGGATAATAAAGCTAGCATGGCAAAAGCTAAGCTATACATGAAAAGCCATAAAAGAAATCTAGCAAACTAGCACAAGATATGGCAGGGTATAAAGCATGAAAGCATGTCACACAAGGATAATAAACAAGGCTCCACAAGATTATATTACAATGCAAGTTGCTGAATCTAAAATGCATTATGGTACAATGAATGCAAAAAGAGCAAACTCCCCCTCAAAATAGGCCAAGAGGACTAATAACCCCGAAATCTCGCCGCAAAGAAGCAAAACGAGAAGAATCAAGAGCCTTAGTGAAAATATCCGCAACCTGCTGCTCAGACTCAACAAAGTGAAGCACAACATCACCCTTCTCTACATGGTCTCTAAGGAAGTGATACCGAATGTCAATGTGCTTGGTCCTAGAGTGTTGCAATGGGTTTTTGGCAATGTTAATGGTGCTAGTGTTGTCACAGAAAAGAGGAACACTACCCAAAGACAACCCATAGTCCCGCAGAGTAGATAAGATCTAGAGAACACGAGGCGACCATCAGCTCTGACTACATACTCGGCCTCAACAATGGATCAGGCGGTGAGGATCTGCTTCCTAGATGATCAAGAGATAAGAGACGTGCCTAAGAAATGACAAGTGCTAGAAGTACTCTTCCTATCCACTCTACACCCCGCAAAATTAGCATCAGAAAAAGCCCGAATAGAGAGAGCAGAATCAGAAGAATACCAAAGTCCAAAATCAAGAGTGTCCTGGAGGTACCTGAAAATGCGACGCACTGCTTGACGATGAGAGGCACGAGGGGAAGCCTGAAATCGAGCGCATAGATACACAGCAAACTGTATGTCTAGCCTCGATGTTGTGAGGTAGAGAAGAGAGCCAATCATGCTGCGGTACTCCTTCTGGTCCACGGGCTCTCCATCCTCATTAGGGTCCAACACGGTGGATGTAGCAATGGGAGTAGACATTGGCCTACTGCTTCCCATGTCGAAGCGCCAAAGAAGGTCCTTTGTATACTTACTTTGATGAATGAAGGTGCCTTCTTTCAGTTGCTTGACTTGAAGACCAAGGAAGAAGGTCAATTCACCCATCATGCTCATCTCGAACTCCCTACTCATAGAATCTAAAAATCTGGACACCAAAGCATGAGAAGAACCACCGAATATGATATCATCCACATAAATCTGAACCAATAGAAAGTCACTGCCATGCCTGAGAGTGAACAGGGTTTTATCTACTATTCCCATTTTGAAATCATTTTTAAGCAAGAAACTCTTAAGCCTATCATACCAAGCTCTAGGGGCTTGCTTCAGTCCATACAAGGCTTTGGCGAGTTTAAAAATATGGTTTGGGAACTTGGGATTTTCAAAACCAGGAGGTTGCTTGACAAAGACCTCTTCTTCTATGAAACCATTCAGGAAAGCACTTTTGACATCCATTTGAAATAGCTTGAAGCCCTTGGATGCCACAAATGCTAGCAGAATGCGAATGGCTTCTAATCTAGCTACAGGAGCAAAGGTCTCTTCAAAGTCTAAGCCTTCTACCTGGGAATAACCTTGAGCTACAAGTCTAGCCTTGTTGCGAACTACCAACCCATCTTCACTTTGCTTATTTTCGAAAACCCATTTTGTTCCAATTACATTATGATTAGGTGGAGGTTCAACTAAGGTCCAGACTTTGTTTCTTTCAAAATTTTCAAGCTCTTCATGCATGGCATTGACCCAAGAGGAATCAGATAAGGCATGGGTTACATCTCGGGGTTCAAAAGAAGCGATAAAAGTAGAATGTTCATGAGAATCAGGTGAAATAAACTTGGAGCGAGTGACTCGCTCATGGAGATCCCCAATGATCTGCTCAGGTGGATGCTGTTGCTGAATGTGAAGAGGAGGTCCTGGTGCAGAAGTGGCCTCTACCTCATGAGCTATGGAGGTAGGAGCAGAGCCACTCATATCGTTGGTAAAGGTAGGAGGAGGCTGCTCAGCTAAAACTGGAGAAGTAGAAGCAGGCTCTCCAACTATCTCAGAAGTGACTGGAGGATGGATTGGGTCCTCATCCTTAGAGTTGTCATCGATGAAGATGCTTTCAGAAACCTATGTACCTACACCATCGGGTCTAGTACCAGGACTAGCCTCATCAAAAGTGACTTCGCAAGTCTCAACAATTTTGTTAGTATCCAAATTAAATACACGATAGCCACGAGAATGAACAGGATATCTAAGAAAAATGTCATCATGACATCTAGATTCAAATTTATCCAAGTTGCCATGTTTAAGAATGAAGCACTTGCAACCAAAAATCTTGAAATGAGAGACTTTAGACCTATGACCAAGTCTAAGCTCAAAAGAAGTCTTGCCAATAACAGATCTCAAGAAAACCCTATTTGACACATAACAAGCAATAGAGATCGCCTCAGCCCAAAACCTCCTAGGTGTGGAATGCTCATCTAGCATGGTCCTGGCCATCTCTACAAGGGTCCTGTTCTTCCTCTCTACAACACCATTCTGCTGAGGAACTCTAGGTGAAGAAAACTGGTGCTTTAGTCCCCTATCAGTGCAAAAGGTAGCAAAGGAAGAATTCTTGAATTCTGTCCCATTGTCACTCCTAATGGCTCTCAAAGCTCTAGGAAGATCAACAGCTAGTCTAAGGACCAATTCTCTAAAATAGCCAAAAGCCTCGTCCTTAGAAACCAGAAAATAAACCCAAGAATACCTAGAGAAATCATCCACAATCACAAGCATATACCATTTCCCACCTTCAGACTGGACTCTAGAAGGGCCAACAGTGTCTAAGTACAAGAGCTGCCTGGTCCATCAGTCATTACTAAAGTAAGAGGTGGATGAGAAGCAGAAACCATCTTACCATGTCTACAGGGAGTGCACACAAGGTCTCTAACAGGCTTTAGCTTAGGCAGACCTCTAATCAAATCCTTGCTACTGATCCTGGTCAAATGGTCAAAACCTATGTGTCCAAGCCTACGATGCCACAAAACTAGATCATGAGAGTCAGAAGCCACAAGACATCTAGGATTGGAAGCAGAAGAGACACTGAAATCAGCACAAAAGATCTTCTCAAACCTAGAGATCCCAAAGACATGCTCACCCGAAGAGTCTAGAACTCTACACTCACCAGTCTTAAACCTTACCTCCAGACCCTCATCAAGAAGCTGAGAAACAGATAGCAAATTATACCTCAGCTTACTTACCAAAGTGACAGCCTTAAGCATGAAGTTGTTGTTGACGCCAAGACTGTTCCTTTGGTCATCACGGTCCCAAGAGAAAGCATCCCCAAAGTGATCAACTCATTGCGGATGCACGTGTGAGGGAGGAGAACCATCTAGAATCTCCGGTCATATGTCGAGAACACCCGGAGTCGACAAGCCATATGTCCTCCTTCCTCGCACAACGGACCTACAAAGCACAAATAGGAAACATTTGTGCCTCAGTACTGGGGTTAGTGATAAAAGACATGAGAATCCAGTACTGAGCCACACGATGCTTAGGCAAAGCAGTAGAAGAAGCAGCAGTAAAATGGTTAGTGGGAAAAATCATAAGAATGCACACGAGTAACACCTAGACCTCTCTGAATCGACCTACCAAAAAGTCGGTACTCCCCTTGTCTAGATGCTACCCGTGGTCTCTCCTCATGATATCCTAACCCAAAGCATTGCCTAGAGCCACCAAAGGAGTCAAAGAATTCATCTACAAACCTGGCCCTATGTCTAGCAGGAAAGATAGACTGCCTGGCTCTAGAGACTACAGCAGGTGAAGGAACTCCTCTAATGGTTCTAAAAGCACTCATCCTCTCCTTCCTCTCAATCTTGGCTCTACGGAAGCAGAACTCAACAATGTGGCATCCTTCTTGCAGAAGGTGCAATGATACTTGACCTTTTGAGGGGTCTGACCTGTTGAAGTAGAAACACCTATCTTGCTAGAAGGGGTTTGGGCAAAATCTGCAGATCTAAAAACTACCTTAGATGGCTCAGGAGGTTCTACCTCAAACATACCACTCTCAACAGTCTCACAACCTTAGGTGGATGGTTCTTGGAATGCTCTAGGGAATTAAATCCTAGGCCACTTTTCTTCACACTCACCTTAGATTGGTCAAGGATCATGCTGAGGTTCTTCTTCCCACTAGAAAATCTCTCAAGAGTCTTTTTGAGGTAATCATTTTCTTTTGCTAGGACCTTACAGGTAACACACTTATTTGACTTGATTGTCCTAGCAAGCTTATCTTTAGCAAGAGCTACCTCAACCTTTAAAGCCTCACAAGACACACAAGGAGCATTCTCAATCCTACTCACTTGCTCTTTGAATTTGACTGCAAACGCCTCTTGTATCTCATCTAAATTAGTCCCAACTTCAGTACAAAAAGCACAAGAAGCAGAATCAACAATTTCCTTGGAAGCAGTTTTGGACATGGATTGTTCAATTTTAGCTTTCTCTTCTAGTGTCTTGTTTAGAGGTTCATTTTCAATTGTGAGCTTAAGACAATTTTCACATGATGCAGATTTAGAGTGAAGGACCATTTCAGTCATTTCTTTCATTTTAGTCTTATTAATCTCACAATAAGAGCAAGTGTGACTAGCATCAAATTTCATCAATTCTTTTGTAGCACTATCCAATTTTAATTCAAGCAAAGCACAATTTGAGCAAGGTAAAGGAATAGCATCTACAGCAGTCACATCTAAAGCAATAGCATTCATGCAAGCAGGACTAGACTTGAGAGATTCTAGTTCATCAAGAGCATCTTTCAGTTGATTCGCAACAAAGGAATGAGTAGATTTCAAATTGGTCAATTCATTATTCAAGCTAGATTAAGCATGACAAATGTCAACAGGATTAATGGATTTGAGCCTAACAACTTCTAGGTTCAAGTTATCAATCATGGTATCCTGTTTCTTAATCATTTTTGCTTGCTTATTCAGTTTTTGTTCAACAAGGACCAAAGCACATTTCATATCAGCAAGTGAGGGACATACCTCATCGGGATCGCTGAAAGGGTCGTCGTCGTTGGAGGAGTCGACGTCGTGGCTGTCCCTGGCCATGAAGCACATGCCGGTGAAGTCCTAAGCCTTCTTCTTGCCATGAGAGTCATCGTCGTCGTCCTTCGTCCCCGAGTCCACATCGCTCATATCAACACTCTCAAGAGCGGCAAGGACCCGGCTGACGAACATGCGATAGTTGGGCTTTTTGACTTTCGTGTCCTTGGCTTGAGGATGCCTCCGAGAGTCCTTCTCTATTTTGCCTTTCAGCTTGGAGCACTTGGAGCGAATGTGGTTCGGCTCACCATACTCAAAACAAGTGACATGGTCACCTCTCCTCCTGTTCCTCACCTTGTTGTACACTCTGAAAAATTTTGTGGATAGGAGGGCTAGGTCATCCTCAGGTAACTTCTCTAGCTGCTCATCACTTAGAGAATGCAAAGCGGACAAGGAAAAACCAGATGAGCTAAAATCCAAAGAATCAGAAGAACTACCTTTAGATGGTTTTCTAAGGCCATCGACTCTATCTTGGGGAGACGCGAGATGAAGTCAATCTCATACGTCTTCAACCTCGAGTAGAGCTTATCCATGGTAAGCTCACTCATGACAGTGTTGTCATTGATGGATGTGATCTTCATCCCCCAGACCTTCACATCAAGAGCACCCAAAAGTCGGGCGTGCGTTCTCGGACTCATGAAAACAAGATCTCTCGCGACGTAGGTCATGAAGAATCTTGGAGAACCTCCCCATAGCTCATCTAAAGACTCACCGTGCCTTTGCTCGATCTTTGAGTATTCTTTCTTGAGCTGGTTCTGTCTCACTTCCTTGGTCGCAGTAGAGCCCTCGTGTAGTCACAAAGGGTCCTCCAGATCTCGTGAGCAGACCTCAAATGAGCCACGCGCTCAAACTCAGATCGACTAAAACCTTGGATCAGAAAGTTCTGAGTCTTGCTATTAGCCTCAACATTTGGAGTGATCACATCGTCATTGGCTGGCACGGCATATGGATTTTTGACTTTAAGCCAAATAGCGTGCCCTTGAGTCTTGATGTAGGCACGCATGCGTGCCTTCCAGTAAGCAAAATCAACTCTATCGAAAATAGGTGGTTTGGTTGAATACTTGTCAGTCGCCATGGCTCCAAAGACCGATTAAGATCTATGAGAAGAGCTAACCGGGCTCTGATACCACTTGTAGGACCGGAAAGGCGACTAGAGGGGGGGTGAATAGGAGCTCGCCTAATTTTTCACCTTGTTTAGATTCAACACCAGGTTCACTTCAATAGCTATGAGAGCTATAAAGATCAACATCCAAGTACAGCAGAAGACTTGTGTTGAATCCAAACCAAAATCCCCAAAGCAAGGAACCAAAAGACCAAACCGTAATCTAGAAATCGGTCAGACCGCCGGGCAAAATTCGGTCAGACCGACGGGTGGTTTGACTAGCGTTATAGGATCGGTTCGACCGGCCCTGACCAGAAATAGTGCAGACAGCCCAAAACCAAAACGAAAATTAGTCTAACTTTTGATCTACACGGCCAAACTTGACCAAATTTGGAACACACCTTTCTAAGGATATTAGGAACCTATTCCAAGCAGATATTGAGTAGATCCACGTCAAAGTTTCAACCTTTTTCCATTTTACCTAAGGAAGGTTTAAAACCAGGCAAAAATGAAAACTTGATCCAACACTTGCTCGTGGGAGATTGATGATCTAGGTGATCTTAGATATGTTCCCACATGTCACAGCAAGGAAGAAGAGGGCACGAAACCAACCAAAAAGCAATAGATCAAAGAAACCTCCAAAATCTCAAATATAGAGCAAGAACACAAAAGAGACTCATCTTTGGGAATCATCCATAGATTGATCTGAGGTTGAGAGGGTTTACAGCCACTCCATCCATGGAGGACAAAACTCCATCCATGAGCACACAACTCAACTCATCTCTCTAAAACCCTAAGCCTCTTCTCTTTCTCTAATACCCTAACACCAAACTAGGGATTTCAAAATGAAGTGCTTGAGGGCTGCTTGACAGCACCCCCTCCTATTTATATGAGGCCTAGCTTCTAGAAGAGTTAACCCTAATGGGCTCCCGTTAAGGCCCAACACAAACGGGACACACGCACGCATCTTGAAATGCCGTCTTCAGCTTCTTCTTGACCTAAACCGCTTCTCCACACACCGTCTTGCGCCGCGGTTTAGCCCAAGGTCACAGAGGCGGTATTTGGTGAAATTACCAAAATACCCCTTCTCGATCTTTTTCGAAGACAGAGTCCGAACTGCGCGAAACACAGCCATGCTTCGCCACGTGTAGGTTATCCAGCGGCTCTCATCATGTTGGCAAGTCTCTCACATCCGGCTCCCACCGGACCACCATGGCACTTGCACCGACCCCCGCACCGCTTGATCCAACCAGTCGCACAGAACTGCCCGTTCGGTCATCCTTATCCATTCTGCGCCATGCTTGAGTCCATTGAACTCACCCGGCATCCTTGATCATTCTGGATCTTAGCTCTCCAAGCTTAGTCCCGATCCTCCTCGCCGTTGACCGTCGTTGACCTCCAAACACCCTGCACACCAATAGACAAGCAAATCGAATCCGGGAACAAGTTCTTCACAACTTGACCCACGTTAGTGAAAACATGCATCATGCAACACATATGCACTGAAGCTCATGACCTTAAGCTAACCCAACAAGCATCGCCAAACAATTTCGACGGAATAAGTCAAAATCGATCAGACCGCCGTTCTGGCCGGTCTGACCGCACTTGGGACTTAACCAAAAAACTATTCGAGGTATGGCCGGTCTGACTGTCGAAATGGCCAGTCTAACCGCCAATGACCTGACAGTTCAGATTCTTTGCCGAAAACGCTTGAATCGACAAACCGCAAATGCCATTACCAATTGTATCATCATCCTAAGACCATGCACATATCCCCATGATATCCACAAACCTAAATCAACTAGTCTCAACTAAGTGCACCAACAATATGAAACTATAGATAATGAAGCATTCATACAAAGACAAGTAAGCAATATAATTCTATGAATATAAATTGCAATAGAGCAAAGCACAAGAATGCAAACCACAATGACACGACGATGTTTTACCGTGGTGTTCGGAGACTTGCCGGTCTCCCCTAATCCACGTTGAGGTAAGCCTAAACCAATTGGACCGGCTCCGCAAATTAAGCCAACACCTCTGAGGTAAGTCCAACCACTTGGACCGGTTCCAAACCAAACCAACACCTCGCTCCACCAGGGTTGCTCTTTCCTCCACTCCGGAGATGGCAAGCACCAAACCACTCACAACCGTTGGGCCTTCTCACAAGCTTCTTTGAGAAGATCACCGGACCACGACGTCTCCACGCCATCTAGCTTTCGGCAAACACCAAGAGTAACAAGCATTAGACTCTCACTTGAACTAATCAAGTGTCTAAGCTCAAGTGGATACACAATCCACTACCTAAGGCAACACATGCACTTAGGGTTTGCCTCTCAAAGCTCACTAAGTGCAACACATGCACAAATGAGTGTAGAGGGCTTGCTCTTTGCTCAAAGGAATGTCTAGGGCACCAACAACTCTCCCACAACCGGCCAAGGTGGGTATTTATAGCCCACATACAAAAACTAGCCGTTGGAATAAAGTCTGCTGAAAAACCAGCTTGAGCGGTAGTACCGCCAACTAATGGCCGGTACTACCGCACCTCCGCTAACATACAACAACGGCTGGAAAACTAGCCATTGAAAAGGTGGTGCGGTACTACCACCAACAAACATGCGGTACTACGCTGAGGCCGGTTGTACCGCTCACGGAGCGTGGTACTACCGTTCGCAGGATTTCCAACTCAAGTCGAAAAGTCGCTTCTCTGGAAATTACGTACCACCTACTAAGAAACGGTACAACCGCGAAGCGGTACGACCGCCATGAAAATGCGGTACTACCGCTTGACACGGGACCAAACTTGCCACGTGGATGGCTTAGATGAATTGGGCTTTCGGACGATCCGATCGGCACACGGTAGTTCTGCTTAAGAGTGTCAGTACTACCGCTGCGTGGTCGTACCGCTCAGTACACGCCAGTACTACCGTAGCGCAGTCGTACCTCTCAGTACATGCCGGTACTACCGATGTTCCTGAGAAAACACAGATTTCAATCGCTTCAACTCAATTTGAAAACACATTTGCGAAATTGATGCATGATGCAATCAAGGCATGAAGGCAAGATTCTCAACAAGTTGCAAAACACATTTGCCAACTTTTAGAATCAAAGCCACAACTAAAAGGTACATGGACTTAAGACATTTGCAAAACACATTTGCAAACTAAAGTCCCATGCTACAAGGATTAACCATGAGCCTCACTATTTGCAAAAACACATTTGCAAACAAATAGCATCATGCCTCAAGGATAAGGTGCATGGACCTAGACCATTTGCAAAACACATTTGCAAACTATAGTCATATCCTACAAGGGTTATGCATATGCCTCAACTATTTGCAAAACACATTTGCAAATAATTGCATCATGCCAAGATAAGCTAGAGCAAATACAATGAGCTATCAACACATGACTAACTCAAGCTACTAGTCAAGACCCCTCTTAATAGTACGGCAACCTATACTAGCAATCCGGTCTCCAACCAAACACCAAGACCGGTAAAAGACTAGGAACACATCCTTAGCCCTAGCTAGTCATACCTTTGCCTTGCACAACCTCTTGAAGCTTGATGACGCACATCCTTACCTGAAGTCTGGGTTCATGACTAGATAATCATTAACACATGATGATTTCCTTCTTCTTAAACATCATCAACACATGATGATTTCCTCTTCTTCAAGAAACTTGGTATGATGCTCATCAACACATGATGACATCCTTTTCTTGAACTTGGCTTGATGATCATCAACACATGATGATCTTCTTCTCTTCATGATCTTGATACGCATCAACACATGTAGGACCGGAAAGGCGCCTAGAGGGGGGGGGTGGTGAATAGACGCTTTCTCTATTTTTCACCTCGATCGAACTCAACACTACTATCACTGCAATAGCTATAAAAGCTATGAAGATCTGTATACAAGCACAGTGGATGGCCTGTGTTGAATCCGATCAAACCCCGAAGCAAAAGACCCCAAAACACAAAGATCAAATCCTCGGGCCCGGTTTGACCGACGGCTATCGCTACGGTCGGATCGGGAGCGCTAGGATCGGTGGCTTACAGCGGTCCGACCGGACTGACGAAACAAGGCTTGACGACCTAAAATCCAAAACGAAAATCGGTCTAACTTTTGATCTACATGATGAAACTTGACCAAACTTGAGACACACCTTCCTAAGGATATCAGGAACCTATTGCAAGCAATGATCGTCCAGATCTATGCCAAAGTCCTAACCTTTTTCCATTTGAACGAAGGTGGTTTCAAAACCGGGCAAAAACAAAAACATGATCTAGAAACTTGCTCGTGATTGAATGATGATCTAGATGATCCTAGATATGTTCCCACATGTCACAGCAAGGTAGATGGGGGCAAGAAACCAACCAAAGATCAAGGGAACAAAGAAAGGCCAAAAATCAAGAAATAGAGAGCAAGAACAAATAGGAACTCAACTTTGAGAAATCTTGTATAGATTGATTCGTGGTTGTTGCTGGTTTACAGCCACTCCCTCAAGGGGGACAAAGCTCACAACATGAGCACTCCAATCAATCCATCCTCTAGAACCCTAATCTCTCCATCTTCTCTTTAACCCCTAAAAGCCAAACTAGGGTTAACACAATGAAAGGGTTAAGGGTTGCTGTCTAGCAGAGCCCCTATTTTTAGTGGAGACTAGGATCTAGAGAATATTCCACTTAGGGCACCCGTTAAGGCCACACACAAATGGGTCACACATACGCACGTATTTTAAAGTGTCGTCTTCATCTTCTCTTTACCTAAACAGCTTCTTCACGCACCGTCTTGCGTCGCGGTTTAGCCCAAGGTCACCAAGGCGGTATTTGGTGATATTACCAAAATACCCCTTCTTGATCTTTCTCCGAAGACCAAGTCCAATCTTGGTGAAGCACTCACCTGCCTCGCCGCGTGTAGGTTGATCAACGGCTCTCATCATGTCGGCAAGTCTCACCCGTCCGGCTCCCGCCGAAGCCACCATGGCACTTGCACCGACTCCCGCGCCGCTTGATCGAACCAGTCGCACCGAACTGCCCGCTCGGTCACCTTTGTTCATTCTACGCGATGCTTGAGTCCATTGACCTCACCCGGCATCCTTGATCGTTCTGGACCTCAGCTCTCTAAACTTAGTCCCGATCATCCTCGCCGTTGACCGTCGTTGACCTCCAAGCGTCCTGCACAACAATAGACAAAGAAATCGAATCCGGGAACAAGTTCTTCACAACTTGACCCACGTTAGTGAAAACATGCAACACATATGCACTGAAGCCCATGCCTTTAACCTAACCCAACAAGCATCGCCAACAATTTGATGAAGAACAGCACAAAACCGGTCAAACTGCCACTCTTGCTGGTCTGACCGATCCATTGCCGGTCTGACCGCTGCCTGAAAGCCGGTCTGACTGCCCCTGGGACTTAGCCAAAATTCCACTCGAGGCATGGCCGGTCTGACCACCAAAGTGGCCGGTCAGACCACCAGTGACCCGACAGAACTGACACTTTGCCGAAAACACTTGATTCGACAAACCGCAAAAGCCATTGCCAATTGTATCATCATCCTAAGATCATGCACATATCCCCATGATATCCACAACACATGATGCATCTTTTACTTCAAGCTCTTGACTTGATGACGATCAATTCATGATGTCATCCAAAGTCTTCATCCTCATGGAACATAACCTATTTCACCAACTCATGAAAAATGTTAGTTCCACAATATGATTATCATTAATTACCATGACATACCGTTAACTCATAATGGTGGGACAAGATACCACAATCTTTCCCTCTTTGGTAATTGATGATAATCACTTCAATTTGCAAATAATTGAATGTAGATTGGTATGAGCATATATGAACTACACAAGTTGCATATACTCAAAGAATATATGAGCATATATGATCTACACAAGTCTCATATACTCATATGAATATATTAAGTACACAAGTTGTATATACTCAAGGATATGTTTCAAAGTAAAGATCCAAAATATATGTGGACAAAGGAATATGGATCAATACTAATGAAACCACAAAATATAGAGTGAACTCCCCCTAGATGTGTGCATACATGAATGTGTAAAGAGAACATATGCACATATTCAAGTTAAACTTTTTAGTGGAGTTCAACCTATATTTTGGATCCGAGGAATGCAACAAGATATAGGAATATAATTTCGAAAGCATACCTCTTTGATTTTCACCTTTTTATCCAAATGAGACTAAGCAATAGGTAATCAATAGAAGTGTTAGTCTCACAAGTAGATTTATCATTAATAACCAAAATACTCCATTAATACATAATGGCAGGTCTAGATTCTTCACACGTGTTGCTCGCGTGTCTTGCTGAGCCCAAACCCCGAGCCATAGCCATGTGAACTTCGTCCACGGTGGACCGTGTCTCAGACATGTGGACCCCACGTGTCAACCCTATTTCCTAGATCTGGTGCACCGTGCGCCATGGACCTTCTCTCCATTGACTTGGTCTATAAACCATGGACCCATATGTCTGTGTCATTAAATTTCTTTTCCTTTAGAAATTTAATTTTGGCCGAAATTAATTTTTTTGCTCATGTCATGTTGATGCTCTAAAATCTAGAATAGTGTTTTCTCTCTCCTTTTCCTTTCCGGCAAATCTTCCAATTAGAGTCCATTCTCTTTCGTTCGAACTCAAATTCAGTCCGTTCAAATTCCTAAATTCATCTGAAATTGAGCTATTTCTTTTATAGTTGGTTTTTATGTTTTTGGATTTTATTTGAATTTCTTTTGGATTTATTTGTGCTTCGTCTATTGTTGTCTCTCTCGTTTGGACAATCTGTTTCAGGGAGTTGGAGTAGAAGCAAGTTTTGAAAGTCCAAGTGTGGTAATTGAGGAAAGCCAAGGCAAGTCGTAGTCCTTTGATCATGTTAAACCTATGATTTCAAAATTATATAGTTTTATATCAAATTGCATGCTATCTTTATATCAACTGTTTTGGGAATAGTTAATCACCTATTTGCTATTATGCCACCATTGATTATTTGAATATCATGAATCATTTGCCACCATAGGATGGTCATTATTAGTTAGACATATTTGTATCATCAACATGGGTTATCGTAGAGATGTTTAGACATGCTTAGTTACAATGTGCTCATGATCACATGTTTAATATTGATAATTTGACTTAATGATATATGGAATTTTGGTCTGATGCCACTATTGTGCAACTGTGGTGTGATGTCACTATTGTATCAATTGTGGCGCGATGCTGCTATTGTAAAATTTTGTGTCATGGCAGGGATTGTCATTGGTTTGGCTAAACAGAATGATTTATACCCAAACGAGTGATCGTGTAGTAAACGGGGGGCTTGAGGCACATTGTTTTGAATGAGGTAGTCTCGCTTGGATAACTTGTCAAGGATTTAATCTTGTGCACTATTAAACTGGGCCATATCGTACAACCACATATCCAATATGGGATGGATCAGGCTAACTAATTAGCAATGTCTCTACCTAGTTCTAATTTTGGAAGCATGAGTTACAGGATGGACATATATTCATAATGGCACAAGAGGGAGGCCATGTCTGGTCGTGATGACATTCAGTGTTGAAATCTTAGCGGGCAGAACTAAGTTAGGAATGAGCTTCATAAAGGCCTTGTGATAATCACTTAGTCGCATACCTACGGAAGTGTGTGAACGGACATTATAAGTGGATTTATATGATGTGGGTAAAGCTGTACAACCTCTGCAGAGTTAAAATTGTTTAAACAGCCGTATCCCCGGTTATGGATAATGCTCGGAGATTTCACACGAGAGTTAGAGTTTCTTTATAGAAATGTATCGGAAGGTGAATGGGAGATTCACTTGGTGAATATGATGTTCATTTAGTGGATGGGATGTTCACTAGGTGGTTTGGTTGGGAAGTGAACGGGAAGTTCACTAGTTATTTCAAATCAATTGTTTATTTATTTATTATTCTTTTCAATTAAGTGTTTCAATCTATTTACTATATTTACCGTCAATACTGCTTTCTTAAAAAAACCATACAACTATTCCTTTGTTCAAGCCTTACATGAATGTTAATTGCATATTGTTCCCTATGACTTGTTGAATACTTTATGTACTCACGACTTTAAACTTTGCTGCTCAGTTGAAGAGTATCAAGCTGCTCAAGAGTTCTACAATCCTTTCAAGGCTTTGCGGATTAGGATGTGTTCTCCACTCAATTGTCTGTGGGCATGTTGATTGCCCTTTCTAAGTTTCTCGTTCTGTTGCAAGAGTTTATTTGTTTCTTTAGCACTCCGTGGCAAGTTAAGTAAACATTGACCATAAGGTTCAGTTATTACTACTATTTATTATTTTGAGATCTTTTTAGTTAAAATCGATAAATGGATGGTATTTCATCGATGTTTCTTGTGTGAGCTAGCTACTGATTTGAGACTAGTTCAGAATACACAAAGGGTTTTGGATATGTAAATCTGGGTCCCAACAATTCTAGAAGAGGAAGTTTATATGAGGCAACCACCAGGCTATGAAGACAAGCACCGCCAGAATTATGTGTGCAAACTTGATAAAGCAATATATGGGTTGAAACAAGCACCGTGTGCATGGTACTCCAGGTTAAGTTCTAAGTTACAAGAACTTGTGTTCAAGCCATGTCGGGCCAACACATAATTGTTTATTTATAACAATGGAGATGTTGTGATTTATTTACTTATATATGTTGATGACATAATAATCACATGATTTGTCAATGGAGAAATCACAAAGTTACTTGGTGATCTACAGGCTAAGTTTGCTCTCAAAGATTTGGGAGGTCTTCCTTATTTCCTAGGCATTGAGGTGGCTAAGGTTGATAATGCAATCCATTTGTTACAGCCCAAATATACTTCAGATCTGCTGTCTCGAGTTAGAATGCAAAAATGCAAGCCGGTTACTACTCCTTTGTCACCTACAGAAAAACTCTCATTGATAGTAGGTGAACCACTTCAGTCAAGCAATACAATAAGATACCGTAGCATTGTTGGTGCACTTCAGTATCTTGCATTGACATGTCTTGATATTGCTTATTCGGTCAACAAGGTTTGTCAGTTCCTCCATGCCCCAACCACACAACATTGTACAACAGTAAAGCGAATACTAAGATATTTGAAATATACGTCAAGTGTTGGGTTACATATATGCAAGTCACCATCAACTCTAATCAGTGCGTTCTTAGATGCTGATTAGGCGGGTTGTCAAGATGACCGGCGATCCATGGGAGGCTTTGCAGTGTTTTTTTTTTGTGCTCAAATCTCATCTTTTGGAGTGCACACAAACAACCTACCGTGTCACGGTCTAGCACTGAAGTTGAATAGAAATCTTTGGCGAATGCTATAGCCGAGATAGTTTGGGTGCAATCTCTGCTTGGTGAGCTTGGTGTGTTTCAGTCCAGAGCTCCTTCATTTTGGTGCGACAACTTGGGTGCTACCTATTTATCTAGAAGTGGATTTTCATTTTGTTAGAGAAAGGGTAGCACATCAGGCTCTTGAGATTCACTTCGTCCCCTCCAAGGATCAACTTGCAGATGGATTCACCAAGCCACTCCCGGTTTGGCAATTACATGAATTCTGTCGCAATCTCAATCTAAGATAGTTGAGATTGAGGGAGGGTGTTATAGATTGAATATATCTTTCCATATGTTAGAGATATGATTCAGATTGTAACCAATTAGGTGTTTGTGTTGTATTTGGATACTACTCTCGGTCCTGTAGCATATCGGCCAAACCATTGCACATATACATATTTGGTTCAGCTCCACATGGTTGGTTGCGTTGTCTTTCCTCAGAGTCCAATCTACTGCTTGTTAGTTTACAGCCAGTCGCACCCCGCCAATACATTGCATTCAATTATGTAACATGAACAATTAATACATATCTGGACCAAAAATACTGATGTGTTCAATTTAGTGCTAGTCAACGAGCGTTCATCGATGGGCCCCTTCCAAAAGTGCGAGCACAGTATTAATTCCCAAATTCAGAGTTCTTGTTATCTTATCTCCATATTAATTGGGCCAGCACGAGTAGGTTGGCAAACAGTAACTACTTTTGTTCCTTCTGCCAAAAGTCCAACAAGGCTAGCCAGCTTCTAATTTTTATTTTTCAAATTGTACTCATGGAGTAGTCTGCCTTGTCAGCTAGCTCTACAGTCTCAACCGGTCGACGAATTGAAAACATGCAGAATTGCGAAGCTACCATGCATCAACCTGCCTGCCAACTTCAATTGAATCCAGGTTGGTCTCCAGCAGCCCGAATCCAGCCGTCCAAGTCGCTTGATGGTCAGTCTGTCTCTCTGCCGGCCTTGGCGTGACGAAACCATGCGCCGGCCCAACAATCCGTTCGTTTCGTTCACAAAACGCGCGCCTATATGCATGCCGTGGTTGTAGGCTGAACTCTGAATAATTGGTACTAGTACTGTGCTACCTTTCAGACTGTGCCAGTTTTCCTCGAATGGTGCATGTTTTGGGCACCTGTGAAACTCCCACGTTCCGATAGCCAAGGCCTCCTTTAATATGGGACGCGGGACTCTCACATGAATTTCATATTTCGGAAACTCCATGTTCAGTAAAGAGTAGAAGTTTCCGTTTCTCCAAATTAAAATTCCCGTGTTCCAAACACGATCTAAAAACGCAAACTTAGAGCATGAAAGCTCTGGATACTATTTGTCCTGTGCTTAATTATTCGGACCATTATTTTGCCCTTTTGACACTCGTTGGGACTTGGGAAGATATGTATTGGTGGGAGTCGGGAATATACAGGAGTTTGCTGGTCACCCTTCTCCCGTGACCATGCCTTGAATGAGATCTTGTTCTCTGGAAATTCGTATCTTCCGTGTCGCCGTATCCTGTTGTCGCGATCTACAAGAGTAGCTATCAAGTAGTTTTTCCAAAGTACATTCACTGATTCACACACAAGAAAAAAGGAAAAATAATAATGCATCACGGCAATACGACGCTAAGGACATCTCCAATAGTTAGAGATAGTCTTGTCTCTAACATATGTTACATTATCTTTAGAGACAATATCTCCAATAGATAGTCTCTAGCACATTCTTTAACATTTATATTTTATAATGTTCTTTTGAAACGGGTCTATATGTCAGCCAGAGTAGATTAATGTATCACGTCTTATTTTGTGTGAACGACAGTCTCTTCAGGAAGAGACGACATGTACTCTCTCTCTCCTCCTCCTCTCTCATCTACGTAGGATTTTGTTGATATGATATAGCTAAAAGACGACAATAAATACACTATTGGAGATGCCCTAATGTTCTGTTTTGGATTAGGACATTTTGAAAAGCCTCTTTTCTCCTAAAGCTTTTAATTGCTGGAGGCATACCTGACCGCATGAAGTAGCATATGCATCTTTTTCTTCTTTTTTTAGGAGTGTTTTTGTGTGTGTGTGTTGTGTGTAGTCTAGATTTTGAGGGTTTTACGGTTCTTGGAAGTGACGATTAGTCACAATCTGATGATCCACAATTAAAGATATCTCAGAGATCAAGTTAAAGATATCTCAGAGAGAAGGTACTTCAATTGTGGGCAAGTATTAAATTAAAAGATACGTTTATCAAATGAGAAAGAGAAGGCACTACAAGAAAAACTCACGTAGAGACACAAGAACAGCGAAGGCACTACAAGATATTTATCACAGATAAATCGTATTAAGAATGTCTCCCAGTGGCACACAAAATATTCTATAATTAATCGTGTCACTGGTCTCACCGATCGTTCACACCCTCCTCCCCCTCTCTCTAATAATTGGTGGCACGCCTTACATTACTTACGACTAACGGTCACGGATCTAGTCACATTTAGGCTGCTTCCAATGGACAGTATCTTAGTGCAGTTTCTTTAGTGCATGAGGAGTGTTAAGATACTATCTTCCCAATGCATGGTTTCTTATGGTGTAGTATCTTAGGCTGTTTCATTTAATTACATACGTGATCTTTACTAGTATTTGAGCATTGTGGCTTATTTGTGGCATGTACTAAAGCAATACATGCATGATCTTTCTAATGCATGGGATCGATCACAATAAATTTTATGCATTGGATTTCAAGACCAAACCGGTATCCAGATTAGATACTAAAGTACCCTCTCTCTTCATTAACTATGGTGCCACATCATCATTTTGCCTACATAGCAGGCTTAAGATACCAGCCAGGGTGGAGCACTAGGAGCAGCCTTACATGCTAGCTAAGTTTTGTTTAATCCCATAACATCACGGTTAACGAGTCTTAGATATAATTGTGATAACTAAGGGCATGCATGTTTGGAAAAGGGGTTTGCATTAAGAACTTTTAGGATTTATCCCCCTCTTCAAAGTTCCAAGCAGGCCCCAAGCATGCACCAGGCCTGTTTGTGAGGCCCAATTATGTGTGGATATTTTACCTAAACAAAAATCCATTAGGTGGCTATTATCCTATAAGACCCAATAGTTAGTTTAGTCTCATATTGTTTATTCATGCATGAAGGGAGACCTCCTCTTATATAAAGGGGTGCAGGGGGCTCTCATTGTACAGACAAGCCTACAAGCAAATAGATAATTATGAGAGAAGTCTAGGACTACATCATTGTGTTCTTGTCTATTGTTTATTATTTGTGAGTTCAAAGCTTCGTTCGTCGGTAACATGACCTCGATTATACAACACGTTATCAGCACGATAACCCTCTAAGCAAAGGCTTCATGGTACGTTGGTTTGATCTATGCTTTCAATTCTACTGGTAGTATTCTTTAAGTAGATTAATTTTTATTCCACTGTTTATTGCCGTCGATCCCGTCAGCTGGCGGGGCGCACGCCTCTACGTGTGCGTCGAACCCACCTTCCCCGGCCGCTCTGGCCGTACGCCTCCACGTATGCATCGATGCGCCATCGCCACCATCAACCAGGTGCTGACTCGGTGGTGCGCTGCCAGCCAACCGAGCCGACCGATCGTGCTTCTCCACACACGTGCCGCCGGACACCACCGAGATTGATTCATGTGCACCTCCATGTACCTTTGTCATTCACTGTCGATGTGCCATCCTAACATGTGCCTCTGCACATGGGCCATCAGCAACGACCGTCTAGGCAACGGTAGCACGCCTCCATATGTGCGCCGCTGCCGCGAACCGAACACCAGGCATCGCCTGCAAGGTTCAGCGTTGCTGGGTCGATCTTGCCATTATGACCGGATAGGGGGCCGCCTCTATGTCACACCACCGACTGGGATCGGGCTCACCGTAGCTCGCCTCCTTGCATGCCGTCAGGTTCCATCGGGCTAGGTGTGCCATGTGTTGCCTCCGCATCACTCATTGCTGACCAAATCAACCCCTTTGCATTGTGGCCACCACCGCCTCCATACTCCACCGTTGTCGTCTCCTTCGCACCAGCCCACCGGAGAAGAACAGGATGACCTTGTTGCCACCGTAGCATGGTCGTTGTCATCTGCCTCCGTGAAATGGTCGCTGTCATCTGCCTCTCCACCCATACCGCTGCTACTGTAAGTCTCCAATGAAAGCACCAGGTGATAATAGGTCATGCTTTAAGTGTGGGCTCACGGGTCACTAGACAAAAGGTTGTAAGACATCTAAGTTTCTAGTGGAGTTCTATCAAGAGTCTCAAAGAAAGAAAAGCCAGAATAAAGTAGAAGCTCACTTTCTAGATGCACTAGTAGAAGGATAGCAAGGGAATAATGAAACCCATCAACGGATAGTAGAGGAGGAATCTGGAGATGGTGCTCTGTAGGATGATGAATATTCTCCTCTACTAGATGATGAGTTACTAAAAATTCATCTAGAAAAGGATCACGATATTCATGGTGTGTTCATGATGGCGTTACTAAATTGAACACCAAATTTTGTCGATCCTGAATTAGTCAGCAATATTACTATTACAAATTAAATTATAAATTTTAATCTTTAGTTCACATAATAAATAAAGTATTTCCAGTCCATTTCCATGTCTTATGTTTGCATTTGTGTGTATGCAATATTTTTTCATGCAAATTATTTATCTTCTGCTTATAGTTGACGTACAATGGAGGGGGGACATGAACTCTGTTTTGTGGACAATTATACCACAAATTATATCCAAGTGATATGAAGTATTTCCAGACCTTTATTTCTATGACTGGCAATATTATGGCTATAGCTGGCAACTGTGGTAATATTGCGGGTACTGGAAGATCCACGATAGTCTTACCGATGGGAACAAAAATAATAACAAAGAATGCATTATTGTTTCCGGACTCTACTAAGTTTCAAACATATCCGAAATAATGGTTTCCGTGTGGAAACAGGGAAAGAGAATGGTTTTGAGTACATTCTCATCACAAAGAGAGACGTATATTAGAAACAAGTAGTAAAGAAACTCCCTACGTTCTCCTCCGAATTGTACTACATGTTTATTAAACATGATGAATAATATGTTGGGATGAGCATCCAGGTTAAAGACCCCAAACTATTTAGAGAAACTCTATAGACAAGAGAATGATGACACATTAGTGCTCGAAACCCCCTATTTAAGTGCTATTGAAGCATTGTTATACCTTGCCAATTATACCAGGCCTGATATTGCATTTACAATAAATTGTTTGGCAAGATATAGTTCTGAGCCTACGAAGAGGCATTAGAATGGGATTAAGGGAATCTCCAGGTACCTTAGGGGTACAACTGATGTTGGACTCTTTTATCCCAATGGTCAAGATATAAGATTAAAGGGTTACTCAGAAGCTGGCTATCTTTTTTATCTCCACAATGCTAAGTCAAAGACTGGATATGTCTTTGTACGTGGTTCTACATCTATCTCTTGGAGATCTATAAAACAATCGATTGTTTCTACATCAACAGTCATGCTGAGATCATTGCACTATATGAGACAACTCGAGAGTGCATATGTCTCAGAAGACTAATTCACCATATCCAAGACTGTTGTTGTGTAGAGGTAGATAAAACTGTTACAATCCTCCATGAGGATAATGTAGCTTGCATTACAAAAATAAAGAATAACTATGTCAATAGGCATATGACAAAGCATATATTTTCTAAACATTTCTACCTATATCAGCAGTAGGAAAATGGGAATATAGAAATACAGAAAATCCAATCAAGTGAGAATCTTGCCGATTTGTTTACTAAGGCCTTGCCAGGACCAAGTTTTGATAAACTTATATGTGGTATTGGTATGAGAAGAGACAAAGAGTTGTTGTCTTCAAGGGAGATATATGATCATCATATCTGTTCATCATTAGATGAATAGATGATGTACACTTTTTTCCTTGTTTGAGTTTTAACCCAACGAGTTTTCTCATTCGAAGGGTTTTAATGAGGTAGCATGTGCAATCGCAATAATGCGATCTTTGTACTCTTTTCTTCTTACTGTTTTTTCCCACTGGATTTTCGAAAGAAGTTTTTAATGAGGCATGAGCATGGCGTTGGCAAAGTGTCCAAATGGGTGTGTTGTATATCAACCTACTCCCAAGGCCCGATTATGTGTGGACACTTTACCTAAATAAATGCCCATTAGGGGGTTGTCGGCCAACAAGGTCCATTAGTTAGTTTAGTCTCTTATTACTTATTCATGTATGAATAGAGATTTTATGCCCCTATATAAAGGGGGGCAGTAGGCTCTAATTGTATATACAAGCCTATGAGCAAAGAGATCAATAAAGAGAGAAGTCTGAGACTACATTCTTGTGTTCTTGTCTATTTTTTATATTATTATTTGAGTTGATAGGTTCGTTCGTCGGCAACGTGACCTCGATTATACAACAATATCTCCTATAAAAATGTCTTTGCATGGTATAATCTAAGTTGATTTTCCTGGTTATTGGATTAACTTTGAGATGTGTGTACCTTATTCTAATTTTAGTGCGAGATGGTTAAAAATGTGATAGATAAAATCAACACCTTATAAATACTTTATAAATAGATGGTCCTAAAGTTTTTTTAGGTGGCGGTCCTAAATGTTGGGTTATGGGTAAGCTACGCTAGCACAAAATCAATATTTTCTACCATGAATCCCAGGAAGCAACACAAGTAAGTGATCACTGATCATTACCACTAGACGTGTAGTACAACGGAAGAAGAGTTGGAGTAGCCAATCCAACCAGTCGCATGCGAATGTAGTCATTCAATCTAACTAATCGTCTTCTCCTGCAGCGGCTCGACATTGCTCGTCTCGGTCAGCATCACAGTAATAGCAGCGCCTCTATTGGTATCCACATGTCCTGGGGTGGAGCACCACACGCCAATGTGCTAGCACCAAAATGTGCAGTTAGGGTTTCTAGGGTGGAGGTGGCAACTAGGGTTTAGAGAATGTTATGCATGTCTCACATGTGCTTCACATATATGCATGCCTCCCCTTATATAGAGCTTTCAACTAGATCCTTATCCAATACGAGGAGAGATTGTATCTCACATAGACTCCTTTAAGAAAATGGATTTGTATCTGTAACCAATCCCTATGGTAATAACCCATTAGTTATGCGACCCTATAGGTTCATATATGTTCAGCCACAACCAGGAAACCCTTTTCTAACCACTAGTTCGATCGTAGTGGTCCCTAGCAGGACATAATGACACCTGAGCATACACAAAGGTTAAATCGGACAAACCTTATGTAGTATGATCCACAACCAGATCGTAGTTAATCACAACCAGTTCATAACTCTTTACAACCAGTTCGTATATGAACATAACCATGTAGTAACTCGTTACAACCGGTCATGACACATATAAACTAGTTTGTGATCATGTATGACCAGCTCATAACCAGTCTGTAACCCTTAGGACTAGTCAGCTTTTGGTCGAACACTGATCACCGATCGGATTAAATGACTTGTGTATGTATTCTCCTTTTGCCTCATCACATCGGTTTGAACTCCAAGTGAGATACATGTCATCCATGGATTCCTCAATCTTTTTTGATCTAGTGATGGATAACCTATAGTAGTCAACTCTTTGACCACTCGTGGCATGGCCATGCACTTCTTTTATCTAATCACATCAAGGGGCCCAGAGACATCTCTTCCATTATATAGGAGGGGCAAATCCCATCCGTCTACTCACATTCCTCTGCATGCTTCATAGTATACCTGTAAGCTACCTTTGTAACTATCTAGTTACGGAGTAGCATTTGGTAATCTTGAATTATATTATTACACATGTAGGAAACCATGTTGATCTCAGGTGTAAGGATTATGCGTCATCATTGCTTGAGATCAACTGATGACACATAGAAACATAACAATCTCAACAGTGTCTCAAAGTGGGCCAATCCAACACCATGTTGCCTAACATGTGTCCACATTACTGATTTGATATCCCCATATCTATGACCGATGGAACATGGTCATCAACCAATACATGTGGTGATATGTTTGTCACCAGTGTCCCAACAAGTGATATCCGATCAGAGATCCTTTTGGAATAATATCACGTAAATAAAGAGTTTCACCAACAAGTCAGGCACTAGCTAGTCTTTATAAATGACAACTCATCCATGTGACATAATAGGGAGCAACTAGGGGCCGTACATCCGATTAAACCGTTCTCGCCGTACGGCCCCTAGTGCATAACTAGTGTACCAATTGACTAGTTAGTCATCTAGTAATAGATTAGTACGTTGTAATCCCCACCTGACGGGAGGGAATATCTTTGGGCAGTTGTTGTGGTAGAATTTGTTGATCTCCTTGGCGACGAAGGGCAGGATGGTCTCGGCGTTGGGCGCCGTGAGCATGGCGGTCACCAGCCCTCTGGTGCTCGTCCTGGTGATCACGTCGAAGTAGTCATGGATCCTCGCGCTCTGTCCATCTAGCTTCTATATGTAGACACACCCGAACGACAACCCATTATAACTGGTGCATCACAAACGGGTAGCATAGATGCATGCATGCATATCCAAGCTGCAGGATGATATATGTATGGGCGCAACTTGTAGTCGTACGACTACTTCGCCGTGAACCGTACGTAACATTTTTTTTCTATAGATGAAACATTTTTTTTCTATATATGCAACATTTTTTTCTACATATGCAACATTTTATTTCTATAGATGCAACATCGTCGTGAACCGTATGCAACATTTTTTTTTCTATAGATGCAACATTTTTTTTTCTGTAGATGCAACATTTTTTTTCTACATATGCAACATTTTGTTTCTATAGATGCAACATTCTTTTTCTACATATGCAACATTTTAAGCCTTTTTTCTCGTCTGATGCGGGATTTGCGCATGATTTTTAGGACAACGGTTGCAACATCCCCGGACAACGGTTGCAACATGCTAGGACAACGGTTGCGACATCCCCGGACAACGGTTGCAATATCCTAGGACAATGGTTGCAACATCTCCGAACAACGGTTGCAACATCCTAGGACAATGGTTGCAACATCCCCGGACAATGGTTGCAACATCCTCCGAACACGGTTGCAACATCCTAAGACAATGGTTGCAACATTCTAGGACAATGGTTGCAACATCCCCGGATAACGGTTGCAACACCCTAGGACAATGGTTGCAAATATCCTCGGACAATGGTTGCAACATCCTCCGGACACGGTTGCAACATCCCCGGACAACTGTTGCAACATCCTAGGACAATGGTTGCAACATCCCCGGACAATGGTTGCAACATTCCCAGGACACGGTTGCAACATCCTAAGACAATGGTTGCAACATCCTAGGACAACAGTTGCAACATCCCCGAACAAAGGTTGCAACGCCCTAGGACAATGGTTGCAAACATCCCCGGACAATGGTTGCAACATCCTCTGGACACGGTTGCAACATCCCCGGACAACGGTTGCAACATTCTAGGACAACGGTTGCAACATCCCCTGACAACAGTTGCAACACCCTAGGACAATGGTTGCAAACATCCATGGACAATGGTTGCAACATCACCGGACAACGGTTGCAACATCCTAGGACAGCGGTTGCAACATCTCCGGACAACGGTTGCAACATCCTAGGACAATGGTTGCAACATCCCCGGACAACGGTTGCAGCATCCTAGGATAATGTTTGCAACATCCTCGGACAACGGTTGCAACATCACAAATCAAAACAATTATGAGTTGAGAGCTTTGTTCGTCTGCGACATCTCGATTATACATAGAGCGATTTACTTTGTTAACAGCTATTTGCCTTCTCCTTAATTTGTGTATTCAAATTGGCAAAATAAATTATCACGTGGCTTCAAGAATTATTTTTATTTTTATAAAAAAGGTTACAAAGTTGTAAGCAGAAAAAAAGATCATATAGGCTGATGCTTTTTAAATGAAGCGTCTGAGGCTGCCGCTTGCATCGGACGTCTGAGTCAAATTATTACCCTACAACCATGCGTGTACAAACATGCATGTAGCCGCAAGAAAACTGATGAATTTGACTCCAATTCATGATATCTTTGATTTTGTTCCGGTGACAAGAAATCAAGCCGTGTGTCAAAATGAATTCTTGATCTACACGATTTTAACAGATAAGCAAGTATCCCAAATAACAGCTCATGTCAACTAGGAGTTTTCTATCTGCTTGTGCCTAGGAGATGGAATCGGTGCCACCTATTTGAGCGTATTCTGGTCAACTCTATCTTTACACGCATGTGGATGGGGCCCACCAAAGAAAAGCTTACGCAAGAAGGGATTTAAGGCTGATGCTTTTTAAATGAAGCGTCCGAGGCTACCGGATGTTAGAGTCGAATCATTACCCAACATAATAACATTTATTCATATGTTCACAGACATAAATAGTGATATAATCATCCCGATAAATGTCTCTAAGGTATATCACTAACACTAAAGAGTAAATAAAATTAATATTACTAGTACATAAAAAAACAAGTATTTCCCCCACGTGATCAGGAGCGTCGAAGTTCAGTGTAGTCGGGTCCTTGCGGGGCCGTACATATGTCATCGAGCAACACGACACACACTCGGTCAGAAAAAAGCTTGGCCTCAATTCACCGAGGCGAGAGATAATTAGTCCGTCTCATCCGGTCATAGTTTACGCAAGGTGAACGTCCCGCGTACTTGCGTTGCGTGTAACCTAGCTAAATCTGCGCTGTCACGCCTCAACTAGGACACTAGGTCGACATCGAACGTGTTGCAGCTGCGCATATCGTGTGATACGACAGGATGTCTCGAGCAGCAACCGATCGGTCGTACTTTGGATCTTGCAGGAACGCACACGCAACAGCTTGTTCCTCTACATATGGGCCGGGTCAGCTCACTACATTGTCATCATTCTCGATCGACTGTTAGAAGTCAAGATGATGGTTTTATCTCTCACGCCTAGTAGTTTCATGTCCTAATCAAGCTATGCACGTCGTTGGCTAAGATTAAGGCCAGGAAAGAGAGACTAGAGGTCTCAGTTTGTAGCTGCATACTCCTATTTGAATGGACGCGGATTGTTTTGTATGCAAATATAGGTGCGTGCCGAGGATAGCTAAGACCATCTCTAATGTTGTATTTTAGTCGGTTTAAATAAGAAGAGAGAATATATACATGGATCGATTCAATACATTGGAGAGGTCGATTCCAACAAAAAATGCAGGGAACCGGACTCTACTTAGGAGTCGATTCAAAGCATTAAACAACTCATATGAGCATTAAATAGCTACATAGGGGAGAGTGCGGCTAAGAGAGGATATTATTATTTTGTGGTTTTTTAATATAATGTGAGTGCCAGTTATTAGTAGGAATTGGTTCAATACATTGGAGAAAAACAAGCTCAGTTCCTAAAATGTTTATGTGGCATAACTTTGAATCGACATCGATTCAATACACTAAAGATGCTCTAATATGCATAACTATGTAACATATATATTCAGTGGCGGAGCCAGAAAGTAAAGTTCATCCTGTAGGTAATTGCGATTTAAAGACGTTTTTTTTGTGGGGTACAATTTGTATAGAATTTTAACATCAATATGTCTAAGACCATAGCTTTTGCGAAAAAACCCACAGCTTTTACTTGTCTCCATAGTTCTTTTTTATCAGACTTTTTTTTTACTTTTCACTGTTGCGACTTTGATGGTTATTTTGTGTAACTTTACATTAAGTTGTATGTAAGATCCCGTTTTCGGATGTTGATTAGTATATTTCTGTATGTCTTCTTGGTTTTCAAAATCAATTTCAGATTATTGTATATTTGCAAAATTCTCTAGTTTCTGCCTCATTTCAAATTTTGGGTTTCAAGTTACAGCTTGAATCTCGGTTTCAATTCAAATCTCACCAAGGTCTGCCCATTTCTTTTCTCTGGGTCAAGACTGAGCTGCCCTAGCACGCCAGTTCGCCTCTGCTTTGCACCCGTCGCCACCTATTCCCCTACATGCTTTGTCCCGTCGCCCACCTACCACTCGCCTCGGGACCGCACGCCTTCGAGTCCCTCAGTGGCTCTATATTGCTCTCCTGCAGGCTATAAAAGAGCCCAAGCAGCCCCTTTCATCTCCTTTCCCCTACCCAACTCTCCCTCTCTCGCTCCTATTGCTGTGATTTGCCCGAAGCCCTGAGCTCCGAGTTCAAGCCGCCGTGCACCTCCTCTCAGTCCTCGCCCCACCAGTGCAACCCCCCTTCTTCTACCTACATCTATTCGTGTCCCAGAGCTCCTTGAAGCAATCTCCTCACTCTTTTTCAGTTGTGTTTCACAGGAGCCGTCGTTTTTCCTCTTCTCCTTTAGTCTCGGCTGACCTCTTCACTGTCGTCCTCCTTCGCCTTCGACCGTGAACTTCCCCACCACTGTTTGCTGTCCACTGACCCCCCCCCTCTGGCCTCCCTCTCAGTCCTGGTGAGTTTCCCGCGTCCTATTCTCTCTCTTGTTCTTTCAACCCCGTCGAGCAGTCGAATCCTTCTTTCGACCATGTTGAGCAGTCGAGTCCTTGTTGCGACCACATCGTAGTCAAGACCCCTTTTTGACCATGTCGAGTAGTTGAAACCCCCCTTCTGACCATGTGGTCGAATCCTTCCTTCGACCTGATAGTCAAAACCTTCTTTCGACTAGGTAGTCAAATCCTTCCTTCAACCACATGGAGTAGTCGAATCCTTCCTTCAACCACGTTGAGTAGTCGAACCTCTTTTTGACTGCGTTGTATTGTCAAACCTCCCTCCGACCTTGCAAAGTTGGATGAGCAGTACTCGAAGCCAAAGCTTCGGAAGCTCCGTTCTCTTCCGTTTTAATTCCAAAAATTATGAGATTTTGTTTCTAAATTTGTCTTAATTCAAGATCTTCCTTTTGGCTCTACTCTTAGTTAATTTGGAGTTCATTTGTTATTTTCTTTAGTATTTATTTGTTCTCTTTCCTTGTTTGTTCCTTTTTCCGATTCGTTTGTCCGAGTAGAGTTCGAAGAAGCAGGAGATCCCCAGTTTGATCAAGTACAAGATCATCAAGACTCTCTTGCCTTCAGCTTAGGCGAGTCAATACTTTGATCATTTTGAACCTACATTGTAACAACCTATCTCAACATGAGCCTGGAATGCTACTAAAATAACGGACTAACAAAACAAAATAAAGACTTTTTACTAAATTTCAGCAGAACCTCCTTTGTATAGTTAACCATACCGGAGGTTCTAACTGGCATTTATGTCATAATTCAATAATTCAACATCCAATTTAAAGCATATTCGAAAGGCATCCAAAATGTGCTAATGAACTAAAGCATAATAAAAAACATCCATAATATGCTAATCAACTTTATTACAAATCATCCAATGCATAAGGCATAATCATAATAATTCCTTTAAGCAATTTGTTCAAATACTAAATCATCATCCAATTTATTCAATTGTGAATGGTATGTGGCAGTGTGCAACCAATATTATGTCTATTCCCTCCCATGCATAGCGTTCGTATGAAGGGTACCTAAAAACACAAATAACAGCAAGGGTGAGTCCAAAGACTCAACAAAGTACAATTAGTAAGACATTATAATACACAATTATAACATCATCATCAAACCACAAATCTCTACAATTAATAATTCGTGTGCTTATGCAATGCAAATGCACAAATGCAACTTTTCTTTCTCTTTGCATATACCGGTAATGCGGAGTATGCATCCGTCGATGTATACCCATGCCTGTGCCTTCAAGTACAGGGACCATAAGCCCACACTCCACGAGTGTGGGGACCACAAGCCCATCATCTACATGATGGGGACCTCAAATCAATGCTTGGCCTCAAATATGATAACATGATGCAGATGAACAATTCTTTTATCCATCAAAAACATGTATTAGCAACAGCATCATACATGAATAAAAACTTACTCATGATCATTGACATAAATATCATTCTCGCATCCATAAATTGCAAATATATACATAATACTTGCAAGCATGAAAAATCACTCATAAGTAATCTATCATTATCTATACTTGCCTCAACCGTGCAAAGATGGAAGACGCGAAGAGGGCGCTGCCCCCGGAACCAAACCCCCACCTGATAATAATTTAACAAGCATCTAAGATAGCAATTCTGGACAAAAACATAGCTAGAAGCACATACGAATTCGCTACACTCTCTAGCGCAACCCCTATCGACGATCGAGTCATGATCTTACGATATAAAATAGAGGAAAATGATGCAGATCTCCTGGGAGATGATGGGGCTGCTCTTTATTGATATGAAATGGATTTACAGGGGTGCCTACGACTAGGCTGAGGACTAATCCTAATTACACTGAGTATGATGCTTGCTAATCAATCAGACTTAAAGCACAAATCTAAGGCTGATTGTGTTGCTCTTAATCTGATGTTGCTATCTTGCTTGTCTCAGATCTCCCTTTTGTCTTCTACGCTCCACCCTTAAATAACTTCCGAAGAGGTGGCAGTTGCTCCTGCAGAAGGCATCCCTTGTGAAGCGTCGCGACTGGTCGGAGCGAGGCGACAGTTGATAATGTATCAACTGCTCTGCGGTTGAATGTCGGTGAGACATTCAACTGTATGGTGGTTGTTATCAGTGTCTTAGGATTATGTAACATCGCATGGTATGGAATGTACAACACATGTTCCATTCATCACACGGTAAAGAATGTACCTGAAGTCATATCCAAATGCCAGTTCATAACCTTTCCGAGCAGCTACCTCGTTAGAGACTAGGCACAGGATCTTGTCCGACCAGGGTACCCATTATGTAACCTCTGGAATCCTTACGACCAGTGAGGTCGTTAGCCTTAGGGGTTACGAACATGAAGACATATGGTCTTTTATTATGTATTAAAGTAATACATAGAGGTTTTAATCCTCGTCAGCTAGGTAGACCTTCATTTAATGTCGTGTCATACGAGGCGGTCTGTGTTCACTTTAAAGTTGAGAACTTGCCTTGGGAACAGAAGAGTTTTTTTGTCCATTGGACAAAAAGGTTTTGTCCATTGGACTTTGGGTAATTCCCGATTGCAGTTAAAGATCTGAAGTTATAAAATCCCCATTGCTGGGCTTTAGAGCTTTTACGCTTTCAGATCCTCCTTCAATCCCCTTCAGTTTCTTGCCAAAAAACCTTTCTGACCTCTTGTTGTTCCTCCGACCTCAAAGCCTTCCTCCCGACCACTACTCATCCCTTTGAGAATTTTCACCATGTCGGATCAAATCACAAAGTGGGTGGCTTTGGATCTAAGTGAGAAGAAGCTTGAGGCGCTGGAGAAGATCGAAATGCTCCTAGAGAAGAATATGATCAAGTGGAGGTCAGTGGCTGGAGAACACTTTCCATGTCGCGAAGATGGGGAAACACCAGTTTTCCTTGCCTACATCTAATGCGACTGAGGGTGCCGGTGCACAAATTCTTCCCCCGCATTCTAGAGTACTATGGGGTGGAGTTGGTGAATTTGGTCCCCGAACTCCATCGCCAACGTTAGTATTTTCGCCTACCTGTGTGAGGCATACCTGGGAGTGCGACCAAACTTGAAGCTCTTTAGGTATTTCTATCGGATGGTAATGTCAGGAAGATCCATGACTGCTCCTGGAGAATGCACGATGCGCCTTCACGACGGGAAGGCCGACGAGTATATCCAAATGTTCCCTAAGTCCTTGTGGTCGTCATGGAAAAAGAACTGGTTTTACATGGCGGTCATGAAGGACAACGGCCTCTACTTCGCCGGAATCAGGGCGAATGAGAATCCCAAGTGGAGGGGGATCGTGGAGAAGACAGGGATGGTCGGAAGTTGCATGGATGCCATTCAAGATCTTAGGATCAAGGGCTTGACTTCCTGGCACGTGGTGAGAGATTCACCATACGCCGAATCAGTCCTCTCAAGCTCCGTACCTAATCCCTACTTTGATTCATTGGTCGTGATGAAGCAATTGCAGACATACGAGATGGTAAGTCTTTGAAGAAGCTCCGACTAGTACAATTTATTTAACTGATTATCGTAAAACCTTAAAATCTCTTCTGTCTTTTTCTTTTGAAGCCCTTTCTTCTGACGAGGTCAGGGAGCGGGTCAAAATGATCTGCGCCGAGGAGCCTAACGAGAAGGCTACATTTCCTGGCATATTGGTGATAGTCTCTGCTGAAGAGAGACTAACGAGACTTAAGGTAGATAATCAATTGTCCTTTATCTTATATATACATATCCTCTGATCAGTTTATTAATCTGGCTCTAATTTTGTAGGCAGTCGGACTAAAAGTCATACAATCCGGTGAGGATCATGATCCTACCGCGGTTCCAACTGATTCTTTCCCAGAGGCATTGGAAGAAGATGATTCTCCCGAGGTAATAGAGCATTTGAAAGAAAATGTGTATACACTTTAGATAGAAAATTTCATCACCTAACCAAACTTGTTTTTTTTATTTAGGTGGAAAAGACCGAAGGTCCACAGAGCAGAGCTGTGGAAGTCATAGACCCCAGAGTGATCGTTCATGACCTAACAGTTGTTACTAAAATAACTGATCTGGAGGTTGACAAAACCACATCCTTTGACCTGATGGTTCGGGACGATAACCTCGACTAACTGGTCTAGAATATCGCTTCTAACCTCTTGTTGGAGGATTTGAGGGGTTTAACCAACCCTACCAGCCCAGAGCTAGTGAAATTGGTTGAGAAGAAGAGGAAGGCTAGCGGTACAGAACTTTTTCCACCGCGTTGAAGGTCAAAACCAAAAAGTCAACTAGGTTTGTACAAAGGAAAGAGTCGTATGAGTGCATACCTTTAATAGTTTTTGATGATTTGGAGTTTTGAGCTTCCTTTCTTCGTTTTGTACAGATCTTCTGGCGTTTCGATTGTTTTCGACCAGAATGTTCCTAAGGACCAGGCACCCGAGGAAGTCCCCATCCAAAGCACTTCCCAGGACAAAATTCCTAAGGATAAAGAGGTCGAGGAAGCTCCCAAGCAGGTGTCAGTGCCAGTGGATGTTCAGGATCCATTGGTGATTCTAACTCCTTCTGCAGAGGTAGATGCCCTTGAAGGCCCTCAACAGGTCCCGACCCCTGTTGGTAATCCCTCTCAATGTAACAAGTTCCCTTTTTGCCTCTAATTTATCGAGGATAAGAAGCTTGATGAGGTATGGGGAAAAATATCGGACCATCAAGCCAAGATAGGTCCCGATACCATTTTTGCCGATTTTAATGACATGGCAATTCGGGTAAGTATCTACGGCTAGTTTCATAGCCTTTCTAAAAAGTTCATAGAAAACTGAAAGAAGAATGCTATTGTTATAGCACATGGTCGAGAATTTTGCTGTGGTCGGAGGATAGACCCAACGAATAAAGGACCTGGAGAAAAAACACTCAGAATTAGAAAGTAAGAACTTTCTTCTTAACTTTTCTTCTTCTTCAATACTTTGTTCTTCTTTTGTTTAATACTCCCTTATCATATTTGATAGGTTTGGAGAAAATAAAAGAAGAGGTCGTGGCTGATAAAGCCAAAATAACCCAGCTTGAAGAAGAATTCAAGCTAAGGACTGGTCAATCGCAGATGCGACGACCAGACATGAGACTCTTGAAAAGAGGATAGAAGGTAATCAGTCGTAGACTTAACTTATTAACCTCCTCTAATCATGTTTACTTATTACTTGTTTTACTCGTGTAGAGCAAACTCAAGCGCTGAATAGAGCAATGAAGGCTTTGGAATTTGAGCAGGATAAGGAGGCAGTTCTTGTGCAAAGTCTTGATGAAAAGATCCATGCACTAAACAAGATTGTCTTTGATATGGGATCAGGATCAAGTATGCCTGACTTAAGCGATCCAACAGAGAAAATGAACTACTTGGGCCAACTTCTATTAGATCTCAATGGCCTTCTCAAGACTACTCGAGAGAACTATGCCCAGACTATGAAAGAAGGCGTGGCCAATAGAGTTAGTTTTACTTTCGCAAAACTGAAGGCTTCTAACCCCTCCATCAATCTCCAAGCCGTTGAAGAAGACTTCAGCTGTCTGCCTGATGAGGCGACCAGGTTTCTCAAAGAACTAAGGCGTCTTGGAGACAAGGTTATAGAGGAAATGGAAGTCGGATCTCCATCAAGCAGTAATGAGTCTGGAGACATTCTGGAGTAGGACATTGTAATATAAGAATTATGAAATGTATAAAACTTACCTTTTTTTCCATCAGCAAGTCTTTTGTTTATCCTTTTGACTTTTAAAGTACTCATATATTGTGTAGCCCCTGATTGATTTATAGCAGAAGAACATTACTATATTAGCAGTAAGCCAAGAAAAGAGAACTTGAAGTCTCAACCATTCTTTTTGCGTTGAAGGCATATACTGATTATATGATAAAACTAATCGTAGTAATACTAGGAAATCAATTTGGTCGGAACCAGTGTATGATTTCGACTAGTTGTAGATCTGTTTTGTAAAAATCGGAATACCAAACAAAGCAGTATATGGTCGGAAGAAAAGACTTGCTTTGATGAAAAAACAAATTATGCAAAAATGTATGCAATGAATGATAAGTAATCTTATTCATATATATATAGTATCCAAAACTGGTCGAAAGAACTTCTAAGATCTGAAGACATGAAAAACACTTCGCAAAACGTGCTCAGGCTCAAGTCTGACTGGCAGCGAGGATCGTAAGAAAAGAACCGTCGCTAGGAAGCTCCTTCCAGTGGGCAAAACCACGTGCGAAAAAGGAGAGACGTCGACTAGGAGGTTTTCTGTGTCCCGACCAGCAGCCAAACGAGAGTAGAACATAATCTTGAAATGAGGAAATATAATCTTCATAATCTCAAGCATATGAATCACTACATGAAGTTATTATTATGATGCTCTGGTTAATCGTATATTTCCTTGTTAAAAGAGTTTGGTCGCGCGTGGGAATCATTCAGGGAATGATCACGACTAGGACCCATACAGCATATGACTTAGAAGTCATTACCAAAGAGTAACAGAGATCCTTGTAAAGGATGTCAGAGAGAAGATTGTCTTCTCCGACTAGTGAAAATAACAATGTTAGACGACTAGAGCATAGGTACAGGTATATGAACAATATCACTCATCAAAATAAATAAAGGAATGACTAATATTTATTTAAATGAAAAGAATTGAAAGAATGTATAAAAATAATTAAACAAAGAACTTACACAATTGATCAATGTTCCAAGAAATAGACAAAACTTGCCCGTCAGACATGGCTAGTCGTACAGAACCTGGTCGGGTGACTTCGACCACAGTATAAGGACCTTCCCACTTAGAATAAAGCTTGTTGCGATTTGCTTGGTTCTGAATTTTTCTGAGAACCAGATCACCTACAGCGAGGCTGCAAGTTTGTACCTTACTATTATGGTGCCTTTGTATGGCTTGTTGGTAGACTACTGATCGTACCAGGGCTTGGTTTCATCGTTCTTCAAGGAAATTGATGTCGTGAAGTCGTCAATCATTCTGATCATTTTCATTGAAATAATCAGTTCGAGTAGAGCCAAGCTTTAGTTCTGGGGGAAGCATGGCTTCAGCACCATAAACCAAGAAAAATGTCATTTCACTAGTCGCACAACTGGTCATGGTTCGAACGGCCCATAATACAGAAGGGAGTTCTTGAGCCAAGCTCCTAACCGTTTGATTAACTGGTCGAATACTCGGCGTTTGATCCCCTACATGATGATAGCATTGGCTCGCTCAACTGCTCCGTTGCTCTGTGAATGAGCAACAGAAGCAAAATGTATCTTGATGACGAGTTCTTCGCAGAATTCTTGTAATTGACCGCTAGAGAACTGGGCACCATTGTTTGTGATTATACGACTGGGTACACCAAATCATGTGATCATGTTTTTTCTGAGAAACCTCTTAGCGGCCTCAGTTGTTGTTTTAACAACAGGCTCGACTTCGATCCATTTTGTGAATGTGTCAATCATGACGAAAAGGAATTCAAAACCCCCAGGTGCTCTTGGGAAAGGTCCTAGAATGTCCAGTCTCCAGGTTGCAAAAGGCTAAGAAAGAGGAATGGTTTGCAAAGCTTATGCCGGCTGATGTACTTTTTGGCTATGAAACTGACATTGTACGCACTTCGTCACGAGCTCTTTTGCATCATGAAGGGTAGTTGGCCAGTAGTATCCTTGCCTAAAGCCTTTACCGACCAGTGTTCTGTAGGAATAATGTGCTCTATAGACTCCTTCGTGGATTTCGGTTAGCAATTTAATGCCATCCGTTTGAGATATGCATCTTATCAACACTCCACGAGATCCTCGTTTATACAAGGTACTTTCGATTAGAGTGTATGATTTGGCTTTTCGTGCTATGCGATCAGCCTCTATATCATCTTCTGGAATTATATCATGCTAAAGATAATTGTAGATCGATGTCATCCAATCTCTACCCTGATTGTGACAGCGCCAACGGTCAATGACCTATGGAGCATCTACGTTCTCACAATCGGTTTGTACGACATGTAAAGAAGCATATATGTTCTCGGAAAGCTCGACCACCGAGGGTGAATAGAGTTGCTCGAGAAAAACTCTAGGCGGGACGGTTGACCTCGTGGAGGCCATCCGTGCCAACTAGTTTGCTAGAAAGTTATCCTTTCTAGGAATATGTTGGATCTGAAAACCAAAGAAGTGCTTTTTGACTTTTTGTACTTCCGCCAGATAAGATGACATCTTGGTACTCGAGCATTAATACTCTTTCTCTACTTGATTCGCTACTAATTGAGAATCACCTTTCACTAGTAATCTACGAATCCCGAGCGAACGAGCTGCTCGGAGTCCTACCAATAAACCTTCATGTTCTGCCATATTGTTTGTAGGAGGAAAGTTTAATTGGATGGCATACTTGATGTGTTCGCCAGTAGGGGATATCAAAACAACTCCAGCCCCTGAGCCTTTGAGCATCAAGGAACTGTCAAAGTACATTATCCACTCTTCGTGGTGTTCGTACTTGGGCCCTTGGGTGGGTTCAGGGTTTGTCCATTCGGCAATGAATTCTGCTATTGCCTAGGACTTGATTGTTCTTCGTGAGATGAAATGGAGGTCGAACGGCCCTAGCTCAACCGCCCATTTTGCTATTTGTCCTGATGATTCCTTGTTTCCAAGGAATTGACAAAGGGGATACCCAGTCCACCTTGTGGGCCTGAAAGTAATGCCTTAGTTTCCTTGAAGCCATAAGGAGACCATAAAGCAACTTTTGTACCTGTGGGTATCTTTCCTTCGGTCCATGTAAGACTTCGCTTACGTAATACACTGATCGTTGGACGTTGTCACGTTCTACGACCAGTATATCGCTAACTGTCTGTGGCGTTACAGCCATGTGAATTAGCAATGTTTCTCCCGACCTTGAAGAAACTAAGACCGGGGGACTTGTAAGGTACTTTTTTAGGCTTTCAAAGGCATCGTTTGCTTCCTTAGTCCACTCAAAATGTCCATGTTTCCAGAGAAGCTTAAAAAAAGGTAATCCTTTTTCACCTAATCGTGCTATGAAACGACTTAGCGCTGCCATACAACCGGTTAGTTTCTGTACTTCTTTCTTCATGGTCGGAGGGCGCATCTAGTCGATGGCCGATAATTTTACTGGATTCGCTTCAATACCTCTAGCCGAAACTAGGAAACCGAGTAGTTTTCCAGCGGAAACTCCGAACACACACTTTTCTGGATTTAACTTGAGGTTATGCCTTCTCAAGTTGTTGAAAGTCTCTTGTAGGTCGGGAATGTGATCGCCAGCATTGATGCTTTTTACGGCCAGATCATCAACGTAGGCTTCTAGATTTCAACCTATCTGTGGATTAAAGGTTTTCTGCATCAACCTCTGAAAAATCGCACCATCATTTTTGAGACCAAACGACATCTTAACATAGCAGTAAGTGCCGTATGGGGTGATGAAGGAAGTTTTCTCTTCATCTTCTTTACTCATATTAATTTGGTGGTACCCTGAATATGCATCTAAAAAACTAAATAACTCACACCCGGAAGTTGAGTCTACAAGTTGTTCAATGCGTGGAAGGGGAAAGTCATCCTTCGGACAAGCTTTATTAAGATCAGCAAAGTCAATACACATTCACCATTTCCCATTATTTTTCCTAACCATTACAGGATTGGCGAGCCACTGAGGGTGGTCGACTTCACGAATGAATCCAGCCTTGAGGAGCTTGTCAATCTCCGACTGGATTGCCTCCTTCTGATCAAGTGCAAAACGCCGAAACTTTTGCTTGATCGGTTTCTTGTCAGGTTGGAGAGCTAGCCTATGCTCGATCACCTCCTGGGGGACTCTGGGCATGTCAGACGCTTGCCAGGTGAATACGTCCTGATTTGCTCGGAGGAAGGAGACGAGTGACTCTTCCTATTTGGGGTCGAGTTTTTCCCCGACCAGAATATTTCGGGTAGATGAGTCAGTGTTTCCTGACCCAGGTGGCAACTTGGTACTTTCCGGAGAAGTGCCTTTGTCGAGCAGTACCTCCTTTGTCTAGTCAGACGGCTTTTGTGTCATCTTTGGCCTCGAGTGCTTGACCTGCATGGTAGATGGATTAGCCTCTTTGGTCGAAAGTTCATCGACCAACTCTAAAAGATTTTCGATCACATGCGTAAGCCATTTTCTGATCCCCTCGAACCGTGATGACTCCTTTTGGTCCCAGCATTTTTAAACTTTGATAACCGTAATGCGTGGCTATCAAGAATTTTGCTAAAGCCGGACGACCAAGGATCCCATTGTATGCGGATTCGAAATCCACCACATCAAATGGAACCCTTTCTGTTCGGAAGTTGTCAGGTCTTCCGAATGTAACCGATAGGGAGATTTGTCCTATCGGTTTGGCAATAGAACCAGGAACTATGTCGTGGAAGGCATATTTCACAGGTTTCCCCTTTGACTTGGGAACTTGCATTTCTTCTAATGCTCCCGCAAATAAAATATTTAAAGAGCTACCTCCATCTATTAAGACTCGATTAACTCTACAATTATTAATAGTAGGCTCAATGACAATTGGAAACTTACCTGGTCGAGTCGAAGGGATGGGGCAATCTTCTTTGCTGAAGAAGATTACAGTGTCTGACCACCTTGATGGCTTGATAATGGTCAGAGGCTCGACAAGGTTGACCTCCCACTGTGTGGCCTTCAGATGACGTCTTGATTCGTACGAAGAAGACCCACCAAAGATCATATTGACCGTATGTTGAGGCTCCTGGTACTCTATTTGTTCGTCGCCATCTTTGTCCTTCTTGGAGCTTGTCTCGCCAAACTCCAGTATTGTGGGGAGTGGACCTTTACCTACATAGTAATCTTCCAGCTTTTTGGCCAAACTCGACAGGTGCGCAAGTCATGCCCTGCCTATTGGTGAAGTGGACACCACTTCTTGTTTTTTTTGTATTCTTCGGTCGGAGCTTTGGCTTTGCCTCGACTGGTATAATCTTTCTTACCCTTCATAAGTTTTTTAGGAATCGCAAGGACTTTCTTATTGTCAGGTTTGTGGTTTTTCTTTTTCTTAAGAGCCTTCTTATTCTTCTTATCTAGTTTATCGAAGCCAGGTTGAGGGATTTTATCCTTCCGATCGATGGCCTCACACCACTCAACCGCTTCGCTAGCAGCTGCATATTTGTCGGCCATGTCGAAAAGTTCGACAGTTGTCTTTGGATGGTGCATTGCTATGTCCTCCATGAACCGTCGATTCCTTAGACCTGCTTTGAAAGCTTGGATGACAGATGTTTCGGCGACCTCTGGTATTGAATTACGAACCTGGCTGAATCTTTTGATGTATTGACGGAGTGTCTCATTGGATCCTTGCTGGATTCAGTGAAGGTCATCCTCCTTTCCGGGGTGGTCGTACGTGCCTTGAAAATTCGCAATCAGAAGGTCGCAAAGTTGCTCCCAAGTGTAGATTGATCCGACTGGTAGGTTAAGTAACCACAACCGGGCAGACCCTTCGAGTACTGTGGGTAGATAGTTTGCCATCACATTCTCATCACCACCACCAGCTTTGATGGCGGTGGTATATATTTGGAGAAATTCCAATGGGTTCTGAGTCCCATTGAACTTGTCCAGGTTGGCTGGTCGGAACCTATTTGGCCAACGTACAGCTTGGAGCCCTGTAGAGAAGCCTCGACAACTTGTAATCGATTCATGGCGCCTTCTTTGGAAAGGTGCCGGATTGTAGTTGGTCGGAGACCAGTTCCTCAGATTGGGACGTAGGACCTCCGGTGTACCGACCCGGTCGTAGACATTGGTATGATATCTTCGATCGCCTGCTTGATTTAGACAATGTCGGAGATCGTCTGGTCCAAGCGGTTGCTCTTCTTGATGGGGAGAGGGAGTGGCTGCTTGAAATAGCCTTATCCCCCTCGTGACTCCTTGGTCAGAATCGTCGAGGAGGCCTTGGTATCGATTGTTCCCCAATCTGACCATGTTGCCCTCTACTGAGGGAGGAACATTGGGATGAAGTCATGGTTTGACTTCCTGAAATTCTTTGTTCCCGGTATGCTTCTGTTCGTTGCATGATCTGCTAGAGAATCTCTGATACTTGGCCTACGAGTTGTACAAAACCTGGGGTTTCTGCCAGAGCAGGGTTAGAGTTATTCAAAATATCTTGAACACGTTGTAGGTTTTGTACTGTTACCGAAGGTCTCAGAGGATTCATGCTGGTGGTAGGTGTTCGAAGATCTGAACCTTCCCCCGACCTCCTGATTTGTTCTGTCCGATCAGCTACTCTTGGTAGGGCAGAGCCAGGTGAGCTAACTGATGGACGTCTATCAGTTCTGTCACCTCCGGCATTTGGTGCTTAATGGCCCGTATCATCTCTACCAGTACGTGGTGGCATGGCACAGTGTGTAGGACTGTGCAAGGCAACTTGATTTGTATTTCCGATCGCATTGACCTCATGCCTCCAGCAGCGATCTTCCGATGAGCTTCCATCGTAACTAATAGAGAGCCTTCCAATGCTTCTGCTAGGAGTTTCCACGATGGAGAGTAGTCAGAGATGAGCACCTCCTGAGGTCTTCTTGGTGGGCTCAGCCTAATGCAGCGGATTGCTGATTGTATGATGAGTCGTATCATCCCCACTTGGCCTACGACCAGTGGAGGTTTCATCGTCACCATTACCAGATGTCGGTTGGCTCCTGGAATTGCTAGAAGCCGTAGGTGAGTACCTTTCAGCCATGATTTCATCGAAAGTATAGTGATTCTCGAGTTGCGGTGCTGAATTTTCGTCACCTTTTTTGCCGGTCGAATGGACTGGGCTTGGAGAGGTCTTTGAACATTCTGAACTGGTCAGAATGGCTTGTTCCTCTGAAAGCGCCACTTGTTGTAGTGGTGTATCCCCATTCATCCGGTCGATTTCGCCGATGTCGGCGACGTGCGAACCGGCGGAGGAGGAGGATGATGATATGCCGTTTTCTTGCATGGCACGGATGCATCCTTCCATATCGAGGTTGAAGTAGTCTGCCAGGTCGAGCCAATTCTCCTCGTCCCAAACTCCTGCCATAGCCGCATGAGCGATTATGAGGAACGGTCGAGGTTTTGATGAGTGAAGAGTTTTCTTCAAGAAACTTGCATCTTCTTCCCCACGGACAGCGCCAGCTGTCGACGACCGAGTCGCCAATAGAGGAAAATGACGCAGATCTCCTGAGAGATATTGGGGCTACTCTTTATTAATATGAACTGGATTTACAGGGGTGCCTACGACCAGGCTGAGGACTAATCCAAATTACAATGAGTATGATGCTTGTTAATTAATCAGACTTAAAGCACAAATCTAAGGTTGATTGAGTTGCTCTTAATCTAATGCTGCTGTCTTGCTTGTCTCAGATCGCCCTTTTGTCTTCTACGCTCCACCCTTGAATAACTTCCGAAGAGGTGGCAGTTACTCCTAGAGAAGGCGTCCCTTGTGAAGCATCGCGACTGGTCGGAGCGAGGCGATAGTTGATAACGTATTAACTACTCTACAATTGAATGTTGGTGAGACACTCAACCGTATGGTGGTTGTCGTCAACGTCTTAGGATTGTGTAACATCACATAGTATGGAATATACAGAACGTGTTCCATTCATCACACAGTAAAGAATATACCTAGAGTCATATCTAGATGCCAGTTCATAACCTTTCCGAGCAGCTACCTAGTCGGAGACTAGGCACAGGACCTTGTCCGACCAGGGTACCCATTATGTGACCTCTGGAATCCTCATGACCAGTGAGGTCGTTAGCCTTAGAGGTTACGACCATGAAGACGTATGGTCTTTTATTATGTATTAAAGTAATACATAGAGGTTTTAATCCTCGTCAACCCCAACTCCAAAATCCTAAACATCAGTCTGTCCTCTCAACAGATAGTCCCCTTAAAAAAATCCATAACTTTTCATACAGAGATCCAAAAGGGGTGGTCTCCAACTTCCTGGAAATTTTATAACATTGCCTACATAAACTTACTGGGCGAGCTTCTCAGATTTAGCCCTCTTCTACCCTTTTTAAACAGATTAATAGAATAACAAAATCTCGACAGTGGTTCTGGATAGCAATACTAAAATTGACATATCTTACATTAAAGATATCCAAAATTTGTGTTCTTTAGCTTTCTAGAAAGATAATCAAAATATCTACAACCTTCGTTATGGTGAGATCTCCTAAATAATCCATTAACTAATTGTTAATGACCGATCAACATTCACTTTCAGAATTATGACAGAACTACAGAGAAGCAGCGCTATGGAAATCATATCTCCTAATCTGCTCATTCAAACAACTTGATCCAATACTCTACGGAAAGCTAGCGACGTCACCCACAACTCTCTAGGAGACAACCAGGTCAGAATCCACAATTATCTTCCTCAAAACCGTCGGCCATTAATGTCTGCCCTAAACAGATCTATTACCTACATTGCTTAATTGCCCAATTACACTACTAATTGAATGGGGATCGGGATTACCCTTGAAGAACCACTGAAGAACACAAACACCAGCCCGTGATCCCTCCCCTTCCCTTCTCCCTCCTTCTCCTTCCTCTTCTTGGCCAACAAGATCGCCCGGGTGATCACTTCCTCCTTCCTCCAAGTGGCTTAAGAAGACCATGGCTTCCTTCACCCAGAGTGAGGATCTCACCGGAGGGGAGGTCTGTCTTGGAGGTTGGCGCAGGGGAGGGAGCACCAAAGTGGCTACCAAAGGGCAGGAGGGGGAGAGTGAGGGGCGGCTAGGGTTTGGGGGAGGGTGGCGCCTCCCCCCCCCATGGCCGGCCATCTCTAGGCCTAATGGGCCAAGGCCCAGGCCCAGGTTGCTAGGATTGAGCAGAAACCCCCTCTCTCAAAGCTGTTGATTCTATTTTCTATTTAGTCCTTCTCTCCAATTTACTTATTCCCTCTCGAATACTCTTTTGAATCCATTTGGGGTATTACATATATTTTACGCAAATTATATTCCTTTAAGTTAACAAAATTGCATGCTTTAATTCTTTAGGCAAATGTATGTTAAATCTTAAGGTAGATAAATACTCATTTGATGATTAACTATTTATTATTCCATCCTTTGGCAATTGAATCCATTATTTTATGTCACCCTAGTAACTATGTGGTAATTTAATAGCTATAGGTTGTACTTAAGCGACATGCTAGTCTTGCTTAAGTACTGGGCATTTAAAATGCCCTGATTATCATCTCTTAAAACATGAAATCGTTTTGGGGTAGTCGTGGGAGGTACATGACTGAGATATTTTGAGATAAATTGGTTTTCCTCCTCAAACCCCCAACTTCTTTTACCATATATTGGGCGGATGGTATGATGGTGGGCACGGATGTAGCGTGAGAATGGTGGGTATGCGGTATGAACCGCCTAGATTGTAACGTCCCAAAATTTGGCTTTTCAAAAAATCTTTTGAGTAGTTTAGGTCCCTGGAAAATTTCACCAATTTTATTTGAATTAATAAAGCTTAATTGGGACATTCATAAATCAAAAACAACTTAATATGATTAATATCAACATCACCTATTATAAAAACTATTTTATTTGGATTCTATGTGATTGGATATATTTTCTAGATTTTTCTAGAATTTTTTCGACTGCATTTGCTATTTTCTATTTGCCCTTTCGTGTTTCTTGCTATTTTCTAAAAAGAAAACTATTATAAATCTCAGTTTACTCTTGGGCCAAATCCTCTAATCCAGCCCATTCCCACTCTCTTCCGGCTTGGCCCACCATTCCGGCCCACTTTCCTTTCCCTCTCCATATCCAACCCGCCAGCTCCCCCGCTCGGCCCAGTTCGCCACCAGCCTCTTTCACCCACGCGTTGGCCCATCCGCGCCACACCGCCAGCCCGCCCGAGCTGCCCAACCCTAGCGCCCAGTGCCGCCTTAGCGCATCCACACACGCGTGCGTGATGTGGTCCCCACAGCAACCGCCGTCTTATGCGCGTGCCGTGCCTGACTCGCGCAACTGCTGCCACCTTGGATTCCGCCGCTCGCACGCCTCCCCAGGGGTGCTATAAAGGGCGCCACCCCTCGATCTACACTCCCCTCATTGCGCCGCCTCCGTTGCCCTAGAGCCGCCCGGGTGCCATTCCACTTCAACCTGAGCGTCGACGCCCGAAGCCATCTTCTTCGACTCCGGTGCCGCGGACGCCTCGCCGTTCTCTGTCGTCCAGCTCCCCCGAGCCGCCACGATTGTGAAACGGCATCCGCCCCGTTGAGACTACTCAAGCCGCTGTGCGCGTTTGTCGCCCTCCCGTTCCTTAGCCGCCACTGCCGGGACACCACCCGTCGCCGCCCGCACCTGCGCACGTCTTCTTCGCGACCGGTGCCAATCGTCACCGCCTTCCCTCCGTCGTTGAAGCCGCCCCGAGTCGCATCGTCTGTGTCACACTAGTGAGACGTCCTCTCTCTTCATCATTCGACCTGATCGGTTCCCTTTGCCCCAATCTGTTCGGAGCTCTCGCCGCCACCGATTTGGAGCCCTCCGTCTTCGTTGTCCCTGCGCCACCCGCGTCTCGTACTCGTGGCCGCCGTCGTCGAGCCACCGCAGGAGCATCGTCCTTTCCTCAACCCGAAGCGCGGCCGCTTCGGTTTCCTCCGCCGCCTCCGCGCACTTGCCCAGCCGTGTTCGCCCTTGCTTGTCCTCGCTGGTGCTGCAGCGTCTAGCGTCGGCGCTGCCGTCGGACTCGCCAGAGCTCCACAAGACGCCGGCCACGCTGGAGATGTCACGCCGGCAAGCCACCTTAACCATGCACCAGTTTTATGGGACTGCATCACCCTCTCCCTTTCTTGTCCATGTCGCAAACGAGTTTGGTTCTCCCAGAGTAGATTTGGACCTTGCCATGTCACCTAGAGCCACGTCAGCATGGTTGTCACTACCACCTCATGGCCATGTTGTTATTCCATCATCCATTACCTCCACATCACTGCCATGTGCATGACACGTATGCATCTTTGCCACCTCGTCACCGGCTACCACATCACCACCTGGTTCCCCATGGCAAGCCACCTCAGGTGCCACATCATCGTCCATCTAGGCCTCTTTGCCTATGTGGTATCCTAATCGGCACTTGGTCATCTACCATGTGGCACACCTATCCAAACCCTAAACCAAACCAAGTGGACATGGCTCATCTCGAACCTACTCCCTGACATCTAGACACCCCCCCCGCACTTGTCAGCACTATTCCATGGACTCAATCTGCCATGCACCCTAAACCCTACATTGTGGACTTGGTCTATGGACCAATGGCCCACCTGTCATCCTTCTTGTCCTTTCGGGAATTCTTTGAATTTCTGAAATTCAATTATCCAATTGGTCCCACATGTCATTCACTACCTCTGTTTTCATCTTTGTTTCACTTACCAGTGGGCTCCACTTGTAAGTCTCCAATTCATTTTATTTTATTTTATCCGAAGGAATATTCTCTGAATATTCTTTTCTCTCTTAATTTCATCATTTCATGTGATTCTTCCGAGAATCATATCTTTTGCATCTGAACTCTGATTGAGTCCATCCAAGTTCCTAAGTTCATCTAAATTCTAGATCTATTTATCTAAGATTATTATTTAATTTTTGGAGTTTGTTTGCTCTATGTTATTTATTTATTTGGTTTATTTGCTTGTTTACGAGTAGACGTTAATACTTCGGGAAGCGCTGATCAAGAAGGAGCTGAAGATCAAGGAAGTAGAAGATTAAAGATTAAATAAGATCCTTATTGCTATAGCAAGGCAAGTTATACCTTTGATCATGTGGAATACTAGTTTTTTTAAAATTACTTTGATTCAAATTATTGCATTTATTTTAAGTATTTATTTAAATGCTTTTGGGTGTAGTTATTATCCCATTTGTTATATCCACATTTATCTATTTGTTATGTCATAATCTTTTGTCACCCTAGATTGGTTTATTTAGTTGGTAATATCGTAGCACCAACGTGGGTTGGTTAGATATGATTAGTCTGCTTAGCCATGCTATGAGTCATCATCTCATGTGAGTTGCAAATATAAACTTTACTAAGTGATTATCGAACTATGTGATAAAACTGTGTGTACTGTGTGCTATTACTCGTTGATGGCATATGTTGCACTTAACCAACAGGGTGGGAAAAGATTTAGACTGAGGCAAGTGGTGGATACTGGGTGAATTGGTGGCTATGTGTTTGGGAATATTAATCTATGTGGTATAGTTAGAAATTGGAAGTCTTGCCTTGGTCAATTAAGGACTTAACTTTGTGCACCATTGAACCGAGCCTTACTGTACGACCACATGCCTGGTATGGGACGGGCCTAACTTAGTAAGTTATGAATTCTTGACATTGATTGCTCAGGCAGTAGGTTAGGCTCAGTGATGGGTGGAGGTGTGTTACCACTATGGTTGGGTGCACATCACGGGACGGTTCGCCGCTTCCCTGTCCAACAGTGTGTGTCGTACCAATCGCTGTGTATGGCTTGGTGTGATGGTTTGTAAGCACACTGGGAGTGTCAATGTTGAGATGAAGTTTTCTGAAAGGTTTTGTTGTGATCAGCTCTGATCTGGTTGATTGCACCTTGTGGGTAAAGTATACAAACTCTACAGAGTGTAAATCAATCTATTCGAATAGCCACGTCCGCGGTCATGGACATGCTCGGGGATTTCACACGAGGGGTAGATTTTCATAAAACAATTGGGAAGGGAGCTGTGTGATTTAAGTCATATGGCTATGTGAATAACTTGTTTAGGCTATGTGTCTTTGTGAAAACAATTGATTAAATTATTATTGTCCTTTTGTTTTGAACTATGCTTTCAATTTATTATTCATATTCAAATTGCAAATGTTGCATTTCTACAAAATAACCACAGAAGCCATTCCTTTGGAATAAGCCATCATGTATAATTGCATTTCTGTGGTATGACTTGCGAGTACGATTGTGTACTCATGCTTGCTTTATTAAATCAAGCAGAAGTGGAGGAATCGTCAGTCAACAAGCTCTACTTCAAGGATCATGAAGAACTAGGTTGCGCGCCCCGGGCGATTGCTTGTGGGCATATGGATGGGCTTCACTGAAGTTATTTCGTTACGTTCCACTGCAGCTAAATTGAGCTTTTTGCCTTCTAAGGCATTAATTGTAAGCTTTGACCTTAAGGTCTTTACTATGATATTTATTGTTATTTGCCTATTTATTAGTCATCTTTGTGTATGGAAATGATATTTCACTAATGTTGCCAATGTGTGCACTAGCGTGATATACTACAAATCTGCTTATCTATGACGATTACCTTGTGACGTTTAGGAATTTCGTCATGAAACTTGAACTTTCAATGACGCAATTTGTATCTTCGTCATAGGTGATGTGTGACGGAGCCTGGCACTAAAAATAATGATGAAAAGCAAAGAAGTCCACAAAACAACAAAACAAATTAAATCACAGATATAATGCACCCTTACGCACACACCCACGCCCCACATGCACCACGTGGGTCCCACCTACACATGGCTCGATGGGTCCCACATTCGGTCCCACCAACCCCGTGGTCCCTCCACCACGTGGCGCAGCGTGGCCCACACCCACCCGTCCCACGACACATGGCAACTCCAGCTCCCGTCCCGTCAGTTAATTGGCCAAAAATAGCGCCTACTCGATTCAACCGCAGTCGGTGCAACACAATGTGAAGCCTTACCACCGCACTGTGAGGAGCTTTTGTGACTTAGGTGTCTAATTTTCCCTACTTGTCATATCTTTGAACATGATAATTGAATGGCTACCGTTATTGATTGAATCTGAGCCATGGACCCTCGACACCATAATCAAAACCATAATCCAAATCGAACCCAACAAGCGGCGGCAACCCGGCGGAGGAGGCAGCGGCGGCGGAGAGCAACCCAAGCGCAAGACCGGTGGCATGGGACCCGGCGCCTTTGGACCCGGCAGCGCCGTGGCGGACCCGGCAGCGTAAGCGGCTTCGGTGGTGGACTCGGTGGTGGACCCGGCGGAGGCGACTTGGCGCCGGTGGAGGTTCGCTCCATCTATTTATGGGTTAGCGCACTAGCTTGCCCACCATGTGTTCGCTGAGTGCCTCATAGAGATAGACAATTTACTTTCCATGATTCTCGCCGCTCCTTTCGTAAATATTATAGAGAAATTGTACCAATGATCCACCTATTTGTAGAAATTTGCGAGAGGCTAGTCGTCGTTTCTCAATTTGAAGTTTTGATAGTTATAAAAGCAATCACAAGAATACCATGAAGGATATGTCATTGTACTGTATTACTTCCGCCTTATAGAACGATGACTAATTACATGCCTTGGGATTATATTTGCATGCAGAGATTTAGCATTGTTGCATCCGTGCATGCCGATAGGAATGCTCCTTGTTAGCCTCGTCAAAATAAATATGTTGATCCTTATCTTTGATTAATTTCATCCACCGCAACTTTGATTAAAATGTAACAGATGGATCTTCAATAAAAGTAAAAATATGGCAACCAATTGATTCATTGCCTATCCGATGTAATAATTTAGTCCTATTATTTTACATGAGAGTTGATAATGTACTTCGTCATGCGTAGTAACATATATGTAAGTTTGGCTTTATCCTTCTACTGATGTACTGTAGTACTAGAGATGTGCCGAAAGAAATCAAAATGACCAATTGCTGGCGAGCATAATTTGTCCTTAACCATTTTTTAAAAATGTTGTATACCTCACAAAATTATGCGAGGGAGTGATGCTTGGTTTTGTGCTGGATTAGTAGTCTATTAGCGATTTCATGTTCCTGTTTGATATATAGCTTTGGTTTCGTTCACAGATCCTCCGTGAGGGAGACCAACCTTGTGCTGCGAGAGTTTGAGAAGGGCGGAGTGATACTAAGACATTGTTCTGGCCCAAGAGATGGAAACTGGACTCACATATTGTATCAGGTAACACCTTTTGGGAAATTTGTTCAAACAGATGGATAGAAGTTGGATTCATGGGAGACAGTTCACACCTGCATATATCACTGGAGTTCAACAATTCATGCAATTTGTTAGTGAAAGATACCGAAGACGACCATATACTTTGTCCGTGCATAAATGTCTTAATCAAACTTTACGGCCTCGGAAGAGGTGGATGACCACATACACATTTATGGAATGTCATTTGATACACTGTGGATTCATCATGGAGAGTCGGCAGATGATGAAGTAGTTGAGTATTTAGAGCAGAGGTGGATGGATTTGATCATGATGAAGGGATACATGTGGATGTGGCGGATGATGATTATGATGAGGATAACAGAGTACCGTGAGATGATAGGAGATCTCAGATGCAAATGGAGGCGAGATGGAGAACAACCAAGGTTTGCAAGAGTCCTTGAAGATGTGAAGCGGTCACTTGGCCCGGATCTAGCCATTCAAAATTCTCTTTTACGGTGAGGTTATCAGATATCAAGTCTCGTTATCGAATCAACAATACAAATTTACCGTAATGATGAAGTTGTTGTCCTCAAGATTCCCTCGCAGAATTTCCAAGATCATATGATGATGCCAAGAAATATCTTCGTGAATTGGGCCTTGGATACGATAACATCCATGTGTGCAAGAACAATTGTGTGTTGTTTCTGAAGGATTATGCCAAGGTGGATGTGTGCCCAGTATGCAAGGAATCTAGATGGCAAGATGTTAATGGGAGCAAGCGGGTTCCACATAAGGTTTTGAGGCATTTTCCACTTATACCAAGGTTGAAGAGGATTTTTGCTTCAAAACGAACATCTGAGGAAACACAATGGCACAAGAAAGTGAGGACGCCAGTCGACAATGTAATGAGCCATCCAGCTGATGGGGAGGCATGGAAGGACTTTGACAGCTAGGTATCCAAATTTTGCAGCTGATCCGAGGAACTTGAGGCTTGCCTTAGCTACAGATGGATTCAATCCATTTGGCAACATGAGTACCCAATATAGCATGTGGCCTATGCTCCTGACACCTTTAAATCTCCCACCATGGGAATGCGTGAATCCAGCAAACTGCTTTATGTCTTTACTCATCCCAGGTCCATCATCTCCAGGAAAGGATTTTGATTTGTTCCTTGAGCCCCTAATAGAAGAACTGCTCGATCTCTGGCAGGGTGTCGATACCTATGATGCATGTACTGGTAACAAGTTCAAGCTTCGTGCTGCCGTGTTATGGTGTATACATGATTATCCAAATTGAGCACCTTATCGTATGCGAACAACAAAAGGCTATTATGCATGTATTCATTGTGACAAGAATCCGTTGTCTCGGGCAATAAGGAATAAGTTATGTTACATTGGACATCGTCGATACCTTCCAAGGACACATGCTTGGCGGAGAAGCTTGGCTTTTGACGGACAGCGCGAAAACAAAGTTGAGCCAGGTAAGTTCACTATAGAGGAGGTCCAAGAGGAGCTAGAGAAGGTGAAAGATGTTAGGCCAGGGAAGCATCCTGCAACTAAGAAAAGGAAGCGTAACGAAGGTCCAGTGATTTTTAGCCGCAAAGTTGGGTTGTGGAGATTGCCATATTGGAAATATTTGAAGCTTCCACATAATCTTGATGTGATGCACATAGAGAAAAACATATGTGAAAACCTTCGTGGCACATTACTCAATGTCGACGGCAAGACCAAGGACACAACCAATGCTAGGCTAGATTTACATGATATGGGCATAAGACCTGAATTGCACTTACAGCAGGATGGCAACTCAGTCACTGTTCCACATGCTTGGTATGTCTTGAAGAAGGATCAGAGAATCGAGTTTTGCAAGTTCCTCAAAGGTATCAAGTTTCCTGATGGATATGCAATAACCTAGCAAGATTTATAAGTCTGATTCTTCCAAGGTGCGAGGGAAGCCGAAAACACATTCTTGCCATATACTCAAGAAGAATCATACCGCAGCCTAAGAGGACCTATCGGCAAGGATGTATATGAAGCGATTCAGAGCTCGGGAAGTTCTTCAGGAATTGTGCAAGAGAAATCTAAGGATAGATGTTGTGAAGCGGTACCGAAAGCGTAAATCCCATTGATCCTAAGGAAGCTTGAGAAAATTTTTCCTCCGGCCTTCTTTGATGTCATGGTGCACTTGGTGTCCATCTTCCCGATGAGGCATTTGCTTAGAGGTCCTGTTCAAGATGGATGGATGTACCCAATAGAAAGCGACTAGGCACTTTGAAGAATTTTGTAAGGAATGGCTAGGCCTAAGGATCAATTGTTTGAGGCTTATGTTGCAAGTGACACGCTGACTTTTTGTTCAAGGTACATGGAGGATGTTGACACTAGATTTAACCAGATGATGGTAGTGGAGGTGATGGTCCATTGTTTGATGACACCTATGTTTTTATGCATGGTGTTACTCTTGTTGGATCTAATAGGGTACAATACATTGATGATGGTGTCATGGACAAGTTAGTTTGGTATGTGCTAAATAAGCGTGAAGAAGTTGAGCCATATTTGGAGTAAGTATCATTTACTTTTTTGGAATTATTGTGTGTTTTATTACAAATTTATCAAATTATTTCTTATGAATAAAGTTTGTCCCGCAAAGATCTCAGGGAAGAGCTACTAAAGGAAGGTGCACATGATGTTGATAAAAGGCTTGAACAAGGATTTCCAAAATGGTTTAGGAGCCATGTAAGTCACTAGACCTTGTGTTTTCAAATTTCATAAATGGTTTAGGAGCCATATATAATTGGTGATCTGAGTACTTTTATTGCACCCAGTTGTGAAGCTATGGGCGGAGAAGCGAAAGAGGTTAGTGAAGGATTGTATGCACTTTCATGTGGCCCAGATCTCGAGTCAAGACACATGCGACTTGCATTGTTAATGGAGTCTTGGTATAGCACTATGGACCGTGAGAAGTACCTCTGACACACAAAATAGTGGTGTAATGACCGAAGGTACACATGATGGGGAAAACATTGATTTTATGGTGTCCTTAAGGAGATAATTGAGTTGCAATATAACTCCAATTTTGAAGCACGCCGATCTGTGGTTCTATTTCGATGCGATTGGTACAACCAAGGTGGCAAGACAAGAGGCATTCGAGATGACGGGCATTTCAAATCCATCAATGTGCAATCATTATGGTACAAGATGACCCTTTCATCTTGGCAACGCAATCGAGAAAGATATTTTACTTGCAAGACACATCTTTAGGCAAAGAATGGCGAGTTGTGCAAAAATTTGAACATAGGAATATTTATGATGTGGTGAAAAAGATGAACCCACCATGATGTGCATCGGGATGATCATTGTTACGACATCGAGCATGAAGTGCAAGAAGGTGATGTTCATGAGGTTACGCACAATCTTCGAGGTGGAGAAGCCACTATACTTGAAGCTAATTTAGTAGACCTCATAAGAAGCAAGAAGCAAGCTACAATTCACAAGATAGTGAGGATGAAGATGAAACTGCATCGCAATATCAGAGTGATGGTGGCAATGAGAACAATGATGACATGTGCCTAGACGATTTATTTATGAAGATGATGATTTCTAGGATACGCAAGGTACATACTTATTCCTCTTTAGTTGGTTTTCTCAAAATTTTCTATAAAGAAATCATATGTTTTAACTGAAATTTTTCTCAAAATGTGTTTTAACTGCAGTGGTGTTAGTCCATTGGGGAAGTCAATGGAGAGTTGACTTATGTTCTTTGAAATATGGTAATTTCAGTCCTTCAAATGGTCAATCAAACACGAGGACTCCACTGTCACAAAGAAGCGAATTTCTGGACTCCACATGGCTTCACTTCTGGACTGAATATGGAGATGACTGAATATGTTTCTCAATATGTTTCTGGACTGAATATGTTTCTGAATATGTTTACGACCTGAACATAGACAAATTAATTTGGAGATGAATGAATATGTTTCGCCAATAATATTTGTGTGTTGTCATTTATATTATTGCCAAATGTTACTTACATATGCTCCATTTCGGACTCCACATGGCTTCATACGGGTGAATATGGAGATGGTGAATATGTTTCAATATGTTTCGGGTGAATATGTTTCAATATGTTTACGACGAACATACACAAATTAATTTGGAGATGACTGAATATGTTTCTGCCAATAATATTTGTGTGTTGTCATTTATATTATTGCCAAATGTTACTTACATATGCTCCATTTCTGGACTCCACATGGCTTCACTTCTGGACTTCATGCAGCGCTAAAAAAATCTGGCCGGAACCTGTAGAAAACTCTTACACTTCATGCAGCGCTAAAAACAAAATAATGTTGTGTTTAATAAAAATTTGTGCTCAGCATTACAGAGGTTGCAGTTGTTACATTTGCCTTGCATCCTACTCTATAGAGGTATTACAGAATAAATTTGCTCAGCATTACAGAGGTTGCAGTTGTTAAATTTGTGCATTACAGAAGCATTACAGAGCTTCGTCCCGGACTCCTCACTCCTCTGCCTGACCCCGCTGCAGACCCACCTCAAGGGAACAAATTGCCCTATAGAGGTAGGCAAAGCCTCCCCGCTCACTTGGCTATCAGCGCTAACTCTCCTCCCTCCCCCGTTCCCTCGGCCGCGCGCGTTCGAGCCCCCGGCTCCGCAGCGCGCCGAGGTCGAACATTTCTTTTATTTCTACCTGACAGGTGGGCCCCACCTGTCAGCCTCTGTAACCAGAGGAGATAAAAGAAAAATAAATGCCAGAGAAAAATAGTCCATTGGAAAAGGTCTCGTTAGACTTAGCCGTGCCAGCATACCACGGAAGTGTGCGTAAAGGAAAGGCGGTCTATCGTGTGGTATGCATGGTACACTCTGCAGGATAAAACTATTCAATAGCCTCGTCCTAGGTTATGGACACGCTTGGTTAGGCTTTTCAGAGTTAGACTATAACCTTTTAAAAACCTAAAACTTGACACGGGTGGTATGAGCGGGAGTTCATGCTATTGTTGTGGTGACTAGGGTTAGTCACTTCGGGGATCGTTGTTGTTGTCTATCTATTGTTAATCTTGTTGTCACCGTCCTTAATTGCAAAATAGAAATGAATTGCCAACTTGCTTTTGAAAGTATTATCTTATTGCAAATAAATGTTGCTTTATGCGAGATGTGCTCTGGGAGCCTCGACGTCTAGCTTGGCGGTCGGTCGGGCCTGCCTCTGTGGGTTGTGGGTACACCGAGTCGGCTTTTGTCTTAGCCATCTTATGGCGCTTTTGCTTCATTGTCTTCTTCTTAGTTATCTTTATGTCGTTTGGCCAATCGGCCTCTCTTTTGTAATAACTCTGTTTATTATTAATTAACTTCTGGTTTGTTGCTTGTTTCGGTTCTATGTGAATGTATGAATTGATGCATACTTTGTAGCGGGGTGTATATCTTGCATTTAAGGAAGTATACATATCTTGAGGCTTAGTTTATTTAATTTGTGATACTAGGGTCAATGGATGACTAAGTATTACAAGTTTAATAAACCGGTCCTCACAAGATGGTGCGGGGTGCACGAGAGTGTGGTTTGTGGTAGAACCCCCAGTCACTTGCCTGTGGTATTGGTTCTACTTTTGTTGATATTTCCGCTGCTTTTATTGTAATATAACTTATGGCTTGTGTGGCCCTTATAAGGACAATTTCCCCGTCGGGATGTAAGACAATTATGGTTTGTCATTTAATGGACTTATGCGATGTATGTGAATGATTCAGCAATGTTCCTGTGTGCACTACCTCTTGATCCGAGGAGTTGTGCAATTTTAACACAAATGGATTTGGATTGAGAAACCGGTCCGACATATCACTTCTAAAATCTGATTTAGAAAACTCGTTTAAATCCCATGTCTTGGTTAAAATTGTTGATTTTTAGAAAGTGGTTTAATTTGCGGGGCCAAAAATCCAAAATTTAATTTGGATATTTTGAAGCAAAGGGTTAAATTGCGGGGCCATATAATATAAAATTTAAATTGGACATTTTGAAAAAAATCCTAAAGTGATTTCAATTGTACAAACTCCTAATTAAAAATCTAAAATTGCCCTCGCCCTAATTATTCAAGGGTGCCAAAAAATTTCGAGGGCGCCATTTTCCCGAGCGGTCTACATTAGGCGGAAAAAATTCCAACCCATTTATCCACCTCCCCTCTCTCGTCGCCCCTCCATCTCTCTCGTGGCCCCATCCACCTCTCTCTACTTCCAGAACCCTAGCCGCCCGGCACCACCGCCACAGAGCTCTTCTCGTGACGACATTCGCCGCCACCCCCCCTCTCTCGTCGCCCCGTAACCCTCTCTCTCGCCCCCATGAAACCCTAGCTGCCGCGCCGGATTCGGGTCTACGCCGACGTCTTCCGCTGCATCGAGTCTACTTCCCCACCGCCGACCGTAAATCATGACGGATCTGGTTCCCCTTCGACGTCGTTCACCGCCGGGCTCGCTTCCTTCCACGACCACCGACTCGACCACGGTTCTACTTCCCCATCTCGACCACCGCCGCGATTTAGTATCGTGGCGTAGCCACAACCGCGATGGTGGCAACAAGGGGACAAGGTAGGAAACGATCTGGACAACCGCCATCACAAGGTAAGCAAAACTCTTCTCTATTTTCTCTGTGCATGTAGTATGTTGTTTGTTCAAGTAGTAGTTATGCGTGCAAGCTGCTTACGTTGTTGCATTTTCATGTGTATTAGTCTGTTGTACCATTTTGTTGCTCTGAAATAGTCCTGAACATATCTTAGCAAGCATAAAGCGAGTCTTTGTGGAAGTAGTCATACCTAGCTTGCAAGTAGTAGTAGCTCTTACCTCTTACCTAGCTTGCAAGTAGTAGTAGCTCTTAGCTCTTAGTTCACTCCTATTTTTTCTAATAGTTACAATTTGGTCGTTCTGTAAGAACCTCCATAAGCCTAATCTGAAAGAAGCCGGGGTAAACAAGTGGCGGAGAATTTAAGGAGGTTGCAAAAACTTGGCATCAATGGTCTAGCTTCCTCTTTTAATAAATGGTTTACAAAACCTGCAACAACGAAGGGGAAAAAATCAGCAAACAAGAAATCAAATTCTGAAGATTCTCGACTCATCGAGATATCTCCTTGAAGATGATGTTCAAGGAGATAGTGATGATGATGACCTTGAATCGATGAGCGCCACAACCCTACGCAATCGAGGTGCTTCTTCTATCTTGTGTGGGGAGGGAGGATATTTGCATTGCATTTTTATGTTGTTTCCTGCATATCTTTTCTTTAATATATGCACTTGCTTATAGATGTAGCTCACTAACAAGTAGTTTTTTTATCAGTTTCCTCAACGAACATATGTGAAAACCCTCTCTACTAAGGGGAAGAAGAACAATCCCAACATGGCGCCAGGAGTCAGGCAACCAAAGAGAGTGAGGGCAGCACAACGAGCAGAGGAGATAACTCCTGGGGTCTCAACAAGAGCATACAAAAGGCAACTAACTTCACAGAGACATGTGCAAGATGAAGAGTTGCCTCAAGATGGTGATGCTGGTGTTGAAGACAATGATGCTAGTGTTGAAGACAATGTAGCTGGTGGTGAAGACAATGTAGCTGCTGGTGAAGACAATGTAGCTGCTGGTGAAGACAATGTAGGCTGTGGTGAAGACCAGATGGGGATCAAACCCAATCCATGAAGGCAAGTTATAGTTTCTTTGACATTCAAATATGACATCACTTTTGCTGTTTTGCATGAAACTTAACCATCTAAATAAAAATTATATTCTGTAGCTCCCGCACAGCGACCCCCAAGGAGACCCAGGCCACCAACCAAGGGAATACTGCTGGAAAGGATGACAAGATCTATGGGAAGGAGAATGCCCATAGCTGTTGCTGAAGGCAAAAAAAGGCCACAAGAACCTGTTCAAGCTGCCAAGTTCGCATCGAGGTGGTGTCATCATTTGAGATAAGGTTCTGTCCTAACTCATTGGAAAGAGTACAAGAAAGACGAACAATATTACAAAGACTTTGTGGGAAAGCTATCTGTAAGTGCATTACTCTTTCTATGCTACACTATGATATCACATGACTGAATTGACTCACTAACGATGCAAATTTCATATCACTAGGGCGATTGGCCATTAACACAAAACACAAGCCAACAGAGGAAGCATGCACCGATGTATTGCGGTCGAGGTGCGACAAATGCGTTATCGGTGAAGCGAAAATACTTCAATGGTGTACCGCAAATGAGATTAGGACTACTTCTCCTGTTGCTAGTATGGTGATGAGCGATGGAGGGCACTTGTTGCAAAGTGGTCTCGATCCAAATAACATGGTATGGGTATCTTATCATAGATTCTTCTTTCATATTCAGTTTGCAGAGGCTCTTCTCATTGTAAACATATGATCTTATCTAACAAGTTCCTTCTCTTGTAGCAATCATGTGAAAAGAACAAGCGTAATCGCATAATGTCAAGTATCATCAAGCTACGGGTTCTCGCAATATATGTCGCACACTTACATGCATATGTAAGTAAAGATTACCTTGTACTATTACCTATTTATTTCATCCAAAACATTCTTTTGTATTTGTCGTGTAACTTTCTTTGTAAATGATTACCTACCTAATGAAGGAGAAGAGGAACAATGCGAGAACCCAAAGACACAACAAATTGAAGAACTTGATGCGGTGGAGGCCTTCAAGACTGCCATACCAGCTCCAAACATGGTGCTGAGTGAATCGGCAAGAGAAGCGGTTGTAAGTCCCTACATCTGCTTCCTTGTGCCTTTAAGATGCTTGTCTTTGTTTCCAACAACAATGTTGTGTGTTCAAAATATCCCATAACTGACACATAGTGGACTTGGCTCATTTTTAGATAATGTCATTACGCCTCGGCTTTTAGATAATGTCATTCAGCTCATTTGGTCTAAATTTCGATTATACGATGCGACTTGGCTAAAGTCTGTTTGCTAACCGTAGCTAACATAGTGGACTTAGTGATGCTAAAAGTTGTGCTCATTTTCTTTGTGCAAATTATGAAATTGAGTTATATATGGATTTCAAGATCTCAATATTATGAACTTCTTAGACTAACAAAATGGGTTGAAGAGTTATCAAGCGAGCATAAAGGTGAGGCCGATACACTACTACTCAGATTAAGATTTATTCATTATCAACCTAAGAAGTGCTCGTAACTTGGTGACAAACATATCTGACTCAATTTGGTAAACAAACCGAATGGCTACTTAAAAGTTATAATCTGTTTATGAACACAAAGTATTTAAAAATGAAAGAAATGCAAGTGAATATAGATATATTTTCAAGAAATATAAAGGGTAGCATGTAATAACATGTTATGGTTCCACACTGGGCATTGATTATAACACAATGCCACCGAACAGAAAACATGAAATCATGGGTGCCACTGAATTCGGTGGACCCAGTCCCAAATAATGCCAATAGGTCATCACTGACCTCGATTTTCTCTTATGTTTTTTTGTGTGTGTGGTTTACATCGATAGTTGGGATCTTGGTTTTGCAATAATCTACTGGATTTAATTTAAAATGGATCATTGCCAGTCATTTGTAAGAGAAAAAAATTAAGAAAGAAGTTCGCTAAAACACAGTTGTCCTCTTGAAATTGGCTCATCACATGTATGTTCTAGACTGCAAGTTACCTACTTGTGCATGGCACCATTATGCATAACTGCAGCATGCATTTATATAACTAACGGACTTGATGGTGCTTCCAACTAATGATTGTTCCTGGGACATTTTCAGACTGATATGGAAGCTTTGAGGCGTAACTCCTGCTGCAAGGTGAGACACCGATTACCGATTGCAGGTGGTCTCCAAGGTGCTCTCCCAGAACAGCAACAACAACACTTTCTTGAAGAATGTTGGAATCAAAACGCCGCCCCTCAAAATCATCTTCATCGAATGAAAGCGAGCTTGGGAAGAACTAGCGGTGAAAAACAAGCTTCTTTGCTCTACAAGGAGAACTCGAGGACCTCAAGAAGAAAAGCGAAGAAGCCGATTTAAAAGTGGCGAGGACCCAAAAGGAGTTGGAGTACAAGAAGCTAACAGAGAAAAATAACCAGGCAATGGAGGAGAACAATGCGCTCCTTCGCCGTATCTTGGCCTTGAACAATGGTAACTCTTCTTAGGCATGTGAGCTGGTGGTGGTTGCTGGTCCTTGCTGGTGGTTGTTTTGTGGTCAATAACTTTTCTGTGAACTGAGATAGTGAACTGAGTTGTTTCTGTGAACTAGTTGGAATGTGATGATGACTGAGTTGAGTATTGTTCATTGAGTTGTATGGTCACTGGAATACTGGATCTATTTAGTTATGGAATTGTGGGTCATTTGAATATTTGAAAATTGTGATGTCTGTGATGAAATAACCATATGGGCCTCTGATGAAATTGATGGGCTTTCTGTGACGAATTTGCAAGTGCTTTCTGTGACGAATTTGCAAGTGACGAACTTAAGCCACGTGGTCCAATAAAAAGGAGGCTCGTGGGCGAACCAAATCGCGCCACGCGGTGCAATAAATCGCGCCACGTGGTCCAAACGTCGCCACCGCCACGATAACGACCCGTTAGCTACCACGTGGACCCGACCACGTCGTGACCACGTCCGTCGCCACGTCGGTGCCACGCCATCCGCCACGTGGACAAGCCACGTCGGCGCCACGTGGACCAAGCGTCGCCACCGCCACGTCGGTATACGCGGCCTACAAGAGTCTTGCATTTATGACAAAAACAGCCCTATCCATGACAAAAGCGATCGTCATAAAGCGAGTGTGTTTTATGGCGGGGACCCTTTCGTCATTGAACAAAAGCGGTTCTATGATTTAAAAATATAATTTCGCGCGATGCGACACATGTGACGCGTTCCATGACTGAAATGAATTTCGTCACAAATTCGTCACAAATTATAATCTATGACGAATGTGGCATCTTCAGTGACGACACTAGGCCGTCATTACTGTTCACATCCCTAGTAGTGGATCCTGGACTAGTGCAGCATACACAAAGGGTCTAAAATTGTATTTTTGGGTCCCGACAGAGGTGGTATCAGAGCCATATCGACTGTAGGTCGCGACCTTAGTTAGAATAGCCGTTTTTAAGGAAAACTTCAAAACCTATTTTACAAATGGAAAACATCAATGATGTGCTATTCTCATCTTGTCTAGCTTCTATACTCTTCCATTCTAGTCCTTTCTCATCTATATTCTTGCTCACCGTTTTGAGTATTAAATTGGACTCGCTTCCCTCATAACTTCTATAGTTGTCATTATCTATACCAAATGTCTCAATGGATGCCCAAGAGTTGTTTTGAGCAACTTTTCAAAGACCATGCAACCACCAACAACATATCGACATCTCTCCAAGTGTTCAAGACAAGTTCGTCGCAAGAATTGAAGACTAAGAAGAAGTTGTACATCGCCTCCGTCTGTTTCCAAGATTCGCCTACAAGGATTGTAAGCAGTCAATATTTGATGAAGAACGTAACCAGTTCGAGTTGTTTTCAGACCAGCCATATAGGATAAATTAGCGTTGGTTCCTCTCGTGTGTTGAGCCAAGTTGCCTAGTTAAGTTAGAGTTAATCGACTAGACGATTAGTTTTCGTCTTGTTTCTCTTCTGTGTAGTTTGTCTGTGAGTTTTATGCTTCTTAATAATTTTTTGGCTATTTGTGTTCTTTGATGTTCCTTGGGTTAAACCCGCCCCCCTTAGTAGATTGTCTTCTCTTACCTTATGCTTTTCCTTCTCATCTATTAGCCCTGGTCAGCAAGCAGATGAAGTGCCCCAGTGAAGCCAACCTTGTTAGCAATCTTGAGACAGTCTATGCTAGCTCCGATCCTGTCAATCCCAGTGGACAGTTGTCACTACCGGAAGTAGCAGATCCAGTCATGGAACAATTCTTGGTAGCTCAGACTCAATTCATGAATGCGATGATGCAGAACATGAACAACATGATGACCCAGCAGAATCAGACTACCGTCACTTTAGTCAATTTATTGAATCAGAGTAATCAAGCAAGCCGTCGCACCGTCGTCAATGTTAGTACTAGAGCAAACGATAACCAGCAACTATCTCCAGTGCCAATAGTGACACATCAGGACTCGAGCCAGTTCCCTGCCACCCAGAATCAGCTCATGCCAACGACGACGCAACTGTCGGACAGTAGTAACTTTTGCAAAGATGCACAACTCGTTGCCATCCCAACGTCACGCCCTTAGATCAAATTTGTGAAGTTCATGATGACTAAGTCGTCCGTCTTTGAAGGATCAATCGTACTCAAGGATGCAGAATTGTGGATTCGCACCATAGAAGAAAAGCTAATTGTTGTGCAATACAACGATAATGAGAAAGTTCTCTATGCTACTCATCAATTGGAGGGACTTGCATTAGATTGGGGGGAAAGATTTTGCGCCACCCATCAGCACGAGTAGACCATCACCTGGTCAGAGTTCACCACTGCTTTTCGTTAACAGCATACAACATCAAGCAAGAGTGATCAAGAGAAACCTGATATCCCGACATCCTACACCAAATCCAGTCGTTGTCATTGGAAGTGCTGCCAACCAGATAAGTCATAAAATTGTGCATGTATCTGTTGTGAAGAATTAGGCCATAGTGCCGATGAGTACAATATCAATTGTTCCAGTTGCGAAGGAAACCATTCCGTTGGAGAATGTCAAATGAGCAGGATCACATGTTTCTTATGTGAAGGTGATGATCATTGTCTGAGCCAGTGTCCCATGTACTCAATGTTGACTTCTGCAACACAACGTCAGCGAGAAAACTTTTGAGCCACTGTCAGAACATTAGCAAAAGAAGGTAAACCATTGTCTGTGCATGATATGTCGATTGAAGAATCACAAAAGCAAAATGTTGACCTTGTCAACCCACCTCAAAAGAGAAGCAAGCCAGTATCATCAGTAGTGTGTTTCAAGTGTGGTAATCAAGACCACCGTGCCAAGAGATGCCCTGCAAAGCGACAAGCTTCAACCTTCGAGAAGGATAGTCATTCTGCCTTAGTCTCGTCAGAAAAATAGCGAGGCTCGACACGTGTAGGCTACAACTATCATGGAAAAGGTCACTACAGCCGCCAGTGTCCTTAGAGAAACCAATCACTCACTCCAGACGCGAGAGTGTTGGAAGTCGTTTCAGTCAAGATTGTAACACCCGGAGCATGTGGTAAAGCAGTAGGATCCAGTTGCCCAACAAAGCAGTCAAAGAAGAGACGTTGGTGCAATGATGCTACCAAGAAAGCCTAGCTTGACCAGATTATACAGTGCTATGTTCTGTTGTGGCAATAAAGTCAGAGAATCGATGTAACTTTTCTTTTGTTGGAGAGCCAAAAATGTGGACATCTTTGCATGCAAGTTACAAGGAAAAAGGAATTGTTGTATATTAAATCATTGGATATCTCTCTAAGCTTATAACATTGCAAGTTGAGTAATCAAGCTTTGAGTCATGTTGTTTGAAGGTCGTAGAGCCGTAACCATGGAATGTGATGTAGATTTCCAACTCATCATTTTGCATAGAAGTGAGGCAATAGTAAATGGTTGAAGAATCTAACCATTGGAAAATATCCATATCCGCAAGAGAGTATGCAATTGTCATTGCAAATGATCTATACAACATGCAATCGTATTAGAAGTCAAGTTTGTCTTTGACTTGGTACCCCGGATCATCCAATGTCAGAAAGAATTACATCAGAGGTGAACTATTGCAAAAGTTGTAAAAAAAGGTTTGCAGAAATGATAGAGTAGATCAAAGGATTTTCTTAGATAAAGGCAGTGTCAAATCAAGCTCATCAGCCTAGCAAGTGTCAGTGTTCATGATAAAGTAAATTGGTAGCACAAGGATGTGCGAGAATTTAAGTTTATCCAAGAGCTAATCTTCAGGACCTCAGAGTCAGCTTGTTTGAGTTTTGAGTAAGAGTTTTAGTTTTTCCCAGGATCATCCATGAACTGGACAGTTTCAGTTGAAGATCAGTGAGATAGTCATTTCAAGATAGCCAAGACCCTCACCATCGTAAAAGGACAAGTTCGCCCAGATCGCCAGAAGTGAACTGAGTCAGTGAGGATTTCAGAAAAGATCAATCATTGTTCTAGTGTTCGTATTGACAGATACCAGAAAGAACCTTGATAGCTTTTATCACGAAAGTCCAAGAATCAACATGTTAAGAAGTTTTGCGTGCACTTCCTGATAACTAAAGTTTCAAGCAGTGAATTATCCTAGTCATAATTCAAAGTTTGCTATCATGAAGCAACAAATAATGGTTATTGGATTGAGAACCATGAGGTCAAAGTCCATTTCCGCAGGACAGATCGGTATAGTGGCAGATGTTTCGAATCAGAAGAGCTACCACAAGAATCTATTGTTCAGTTAGCTAAAGTTACCTGTGAAAGTCAGAAATTGACTCTTCACTCAGTACAGAGGATATCTATTGAACCCTAGAGTTCAAACCGATGCTAGAAAACCAGGCTTGACCAGACAGTTTTGTCAAAGAAATTTGCCGTTCTATTCCTATTAATATCACCGAGTTTGGAGACCGTCTAGCAGAGTGGTATACAATAGAGATTGTATACGACAGAGAAGTATTCACCGAAATGGGTATAGTGCCAAATCGACCGAGATGATCAATTTGTGTGATGTGTTAGAAAAGTTAGAGTCAGACTGAGGATCCTAGTTTACGTCGTGTCAGCGACAGAGTGTCTATGAAGCCTTGGATGCTTGTTTTGGTTCAGTATTGTGTATCGCCCAAACCAGTGGACAGATTGAAATAGATTAATGAGTTGTGCCCTAACTCATGGTACCAGGTCAAGCGAGTAAGTGTTGTGTGCCGAGTTTTCCCCTACAGCACCAGCTGTCAGCTAGTCGCAATTGTCACCATTTGAAATTCGCAGTGGTTGATCGTAAGTCATTGCTCAGCTAAAGGCAGATTAGATCACAAAGAATGTGGATTTTGCATTAATCATGAAGCAGAAGATCAAGTGTCTTAAATCCTAAATGGATTGTAAGTAGCTTAGTTCAAGTAGAAAAGCTACGCGGATTATGCAGATAATCACCCTCGCAGTCATGTCCATCGCTAGGATACCTGTTGAAGACCTGTGTCAAGGATTGTACAATAGAGGTAACAAAGGTGTGTCAGTTAGTTTAGATTTTGAAGCTCTAAAGAAGAGTTAGTTTGTTAGCTTGAGTTACCAGTCAGCAGCAGAATTTTCTCAACTCCAGAAGTGTCTTCGAGCACCAATCAAGCAGCCCTGCCAGAAGCAATCGAGTTTCAAGTTGCCTTCCTGCTGAAAGCCAATTTGCCAAGTTTTCGTTGAAGCAAGAAGTTCAGGAAGAAGCAAGACCTTGTTCCATAAGAGTTCAGAAGAGCAGTTCTGTCAAAGTCAAATCAGTTTGGAAGTAAGAAGGGAACCTGAAGGCTGAGTTCTATAACCTATTCTATAGCCAGCCTAAATCTCGGGGACGAGATTCCTTTAAGGGGGGAGGTTCGTAACGTCCCAAAATTTGGCTTTTCAAAAAATCTTTTGAGTAGTTTAGGTCCCTGAAAAATTTCACTAATTTTATTTGAATTAATAAAGCTTAATTGGGACTTTCATAAATCAAAAATAATTTAATATGATTAATCTCAACATCAACTATTATCAAAACTATTTTATTTGGATTCTATGTGCTTGGATATATTTTCTAGATTTTTCTAGAATTTTTTCGAGTGCATTTGCTATTTTTCTAAAAAGAAAACTATTATAAATCTCAGTTTACTCTTGGGCCAAATCCTCTAATCCAGTCCATTCCCACTCTCTTCCGGCTCGGCCCACCATTCCGGCCCACTTTCCTTTCCCTCTCTGTATCCAGCCCGCCAGCTCCCTCGCTCAGCCCGGTTTGCCACCAGCCTCTTTCACCCACGCGCTGGCCCAACCGCGCCGCACCACCAGCCCGCCCGAGCCGCCCAACCCTAATGCCCAACGCCGCCTTAGCGCGTCCGCACACGTGTGCGTGATGCAGTTCCTGCAGCTGCCACCACCTTATGCGCTTGCCGTGCTTGACTCACGCAACCGCCGTCGCCTTGGAGTCCGCCGCTCGCACGCCTCCCCAGGGGCGCTATGAAGGGCACCGCCCCTCAATCTGCACTCCCCTCATTTCACCGCCTCTGTTGCCCTAGAGCCGCTGGGGTGCCGTTCCTCTTCAACCCGAGCGCCGCCGCCCGAAGCCATCTTCTTCGACTCCGGTGCCGTGCCCTCCTCACCGTTCTCCGCCGTCTAGCTCCCCCGAGGCGCCGCTACTGCATCACGGCATCCGCCCCATCGAGACGCCTCAAGCCGCTATGCGCATTCGTCGCCCTCCCATGCCTTAGCCGCCACGGCCAGGACACCACCATTCGCCGCCCGCACCTACGCATGTCTTCTTCGCGACCGGTGCCGATCGTCACCGCCTTCCCTCTACCGTTGAAGCCGCCCTGAGTCGCATCGTGTGTGTCGTGCTGGTGAGCCGTCCTCTCTCTTCATCATTCGACCTCATCGGTTCCCTTTGCCCCAATCTGTTCGGAGCTCTCGCCGCCGCTGATTTGGAGCCCTCCGTCTTCGTCGGCTCCGCACCCGAGGTCCCTACACCACCTGCGTCTTGTACCAGTGGCCGCCGTCGAGCCACCGCCGGAGCATCGTCCTTTCCTCAACCCGAAGTGCGGCCGCTTCGGTTTCCTCCGCCGCCTCCGCGCGCTTGCCCAGCCGTGTTCGCCCTTGCTTGTCCTCGTTGGTGCCAGAGCGTCTAGCGCCGCCGCCACCGTCGGACTCGCTGGAGCTCCGCCAGTCGCCGGCCATGCTGGAGATGTCGTGCCGGCGAGCCACCTTGACCATGCGCCGGTTTTGTGGGCCTACATCACCCTCGCCCTTTCTTGTCCCTGTCGCAAACGAGTTTGGTTCTCCAGAGCAGATTTGGACCTTGCCATGTCACCTGGAGCCACGTCAGCACGGTTGTCACTGCCACCTCACAGCCATGCTGTTATTCCATCCTCCATGGCCTCCACGTCATTGCCATGTGCATGACACGCAGACATCTTTGCCACCTCGTCACCCGCTGCCACATCACCACCTGGTTCCCCATGGCAAGCCACCTCAGGTGCCACGTCATCGTCCATCTAGGTCTCTTTGCCCATGTGGCATCCTAATCGGCCCCTAGTCATCTGCCATGCGGCACACCTATCCAAACCCTAAACCAAACCAAGTGGACATGGCTCATCTCGAACCTACTCCATGACATCTAGACCCCCCCGCCCCGCCCCCCGTTGTCAGCACTGTTCCATGCACTCAATCTGCCATGCACCCTAAACCCTAGATCGTGGACTTGGTCTATGGACCAATGGCCCACCTGTCATCCTCTTTGTCCTTTCGGGAATTCTTTTAATTTCCGAAATTCAATTATCCAATTGGTCCCACATGTCATTCACTACCTTTGTTTTCATCTTTGTTTCACTTACCAGTGGACCCCACTAGTAAGTCCCCAATTCATTTTATTTTATTTAATCCGAAGTAATATTCTCTGAATATTCTTTTCTCTCTTAATTTCATCATTTCATGTGATTCTTCCGAGAGTGATATCTTTTGCATCTGAACTCTGATTGAGTCCATCCAAGTTCCTAAGTTCATTTCAATTCTAGATCTATTTATCTAAGATTATTATTTAATTTTTGGAGTTTGTTTGCTCTCTATTATTTATTTATTTGGTTTATTTGCTTGTTTATGAGTAGACATTGATACTTCGGGAAGCGCTGATCAAGAAGGAGCTGAAGATCAAGGAAGTAGAAGATTAAAGATTAAATAAGATCGTCATTGCTATAGCAAGGCAAGTTATACCTTTGATCATGTTAAATAAGATCGTCATTCCGCTGTAGCTTCATTGAGTTTTTTGCCTTCTGAGATATTAATTGTAAGCTTTGACCTTAATGTCTTTACTCTGATATTTATTGATATTTGCCTGTTTATTAGTCATCTTTGTATATGAAAATGATATTTCACTAATGTTGCCACTGTGTGCACTAGCGTGATCCTAGACTAGTGCAGTATACATAGAGAGTCCAGAATTGTATTTTTGGGTCCCGACACAGATGACATTAAGGATTTAATCCGATGATAACCTCCCGTCATAAAACATGTGCAACCACAAGTATGCAAAGTGGAACTTGGCTTAGTAAAGTTATCGGACCCTGAAATTCATCTCGCTAGAGAGGATCGAGGTAGTGCAAGCGGCGGATGAGTTCTGGCTTAAATGAGACACTGTGGTAAGGTGAAGTTGCCAACTGCGCTAGTCGTTGTGGTTGGGACCAGTTGCGCCAGTCGTTGTGGTGAACATCCCGCACAACTTATGGTACCCACCACAAGTGGGAGAAGCCCATATGGGTGAGATGACAGAAGGAGTGAGATAATTTGAAAGGTTAGTGTGATGGTCTCTCAACTACATGACCAAGGAATCATGTGGGGCAACGAGTTGATTATCTCTTGTGGGTACAGTGTACAACTTCTGCAGAGTATAAACTGTTTAAATAGTCGTGCCTACGGTTAAAGGCGGACATGTGAACTTACTAGAGTTAGCTCTATTTTTTTAAAAAAAACCTTTTTGTGGATGGGATAAAAACTGGTCAGGCGGATGTAGCCCTGACTTTATGTTGTTCCTGGGTGGTCGTACCCAGCGTTGTTTCTGGGTGGTCGTACCCAGTGTTGTTAATAGTGGTCGTAACCACATTTTAAAATAAGCATCGATGGAGGTAACCTTCGCTGTATTTATTATTGCACAATTATTCTCTTTATTAAATGGCGATTTGGTTAAAATGCTAAGTGATAGGGATTTCGAACTATGATATTTGAAAACATTGCTTTAGCAAATAAAAGCACCCGAGCCACCCTTCTTAAGCCTTGTATGTATATTATTGCATCTTGTGTATTGACTCACGAGCACGAAAGTTATGCTCATCCTGGCACTTTCCCCCAAATCCTCCAGACCCCGCAGATCTTGTAGACTATGACTACTACAAGGACCCCAAAGTCGATGGACAAGGCATCGATGAAGAGTAGTCTAGTTCTCTTAGTCTAAGTCTCGCCTTAGTCTAGCTAGCTCGTCGGTGCTTGTGTGCATCCAATATTATCCAAGTTTTTGGTTAATATCGGACGCACATGGGTTTCCCAATCGCTTGCTTGTGGTGAGATGAGCTCTACCCCTTTTTGCTTTCGTTGTAGTTTTCGTTGTTTTTGTAATGTAACCATTTGACCTGTTCGGCCCTTGTCATAAAACTCGACCCAATGCGATCTATGTCACTCTGATGGTTGCAATATAATGTTTGGTTCAGTTTGCATCGTGTATGAGATGATTCAGCAATGTGTCTGTGAGTGCTATCTACTGATCCAGGAAATAACACAGTATTTTTCATAGAGGATTTGGATTTGTGAAATCTGAGTCCGATATTGTACTAATAAAATTATAATATTGTGAAAGTATTTTTAACAAGTCTAGTGATATAATTTTCATATGTCAATCTATGTAGCTGTAAACCTATTAACGATCCAACTTTAGATTGATGATACAAATTCTAGGATGAAAAGTTGTTAGCGATATGATTTGGTTTGTTTCCTTAGAGATATGATTTGGTTTGTTGTATATCACTTTCCATCCATGTAAATCTTGGTTGTTGTGTCTTTGCTATGCAAGCATGTAACTGATATATATGCAAAGCATGATTGCCCAATTCTCCATCGTTCACATGGTATCAGATAGGCTACGTTGTTCACCTCTTGTTCTTTTTCCGCTCGTGACTGCCTGGTCGCATCACCATGAGCGCCTCATCCTCAGACATCACCTCCTACGCTACTATGGCCACCAGCGACTTGCTCGCTGTTGCCACCGCCCCTCACTACTAAAAAAAGTAATACTAGGCGCCTCTTCATAGTCAGTTGATCAAAACCATCTGTATTAAATACAGTCACACGGTTTTAGTTTAGCGATCATCTGTGTTACTGACTGCGCTAAAAACCGTCTATGAAGAGGTAATGTCATAGACGGTTCTGTTAAAAAACGGTAAAATCAGAGAGTTAGACATTTCAAGTCATCGTAAAATCAGGGAGTATGGCATTTTTTCAAGTCATGGTAAAGCCACAGAGTTAGACATTTTTTCAAGTCATGGTAAAATCACAGAGTAAAGCATCAAGACATGGTAAAATCAGAGAGTTAAGCATTTCAAGTCATGGTAAAATCATAGAGCTAGGCATTTTTTCAAGTCATGGTAAAATCAGAGAGTTAGGCATTTTAAGTCATGGTAAAATCACAAAGTAAGCCATCAAGACATGGTAAAATCAAAGAGTTAGGCATTTCAAGTCATGGTAAAATCACAAAGTTAGGCATTTTTTTAAGTCATAGTAAAATCACAGAGTAAGGCATCAAAACATGGTAAAATCACAGAGTTAGGTATTTCAAGTCATGGTAAAATCATAGAGTCAGGTATTTTTTCAAGTTGTGGTAAAATCACAGACGGTTTATATTGAAAACCGTCTATAAAGTATTAGAGACAGTTCTGCACAAGAACCGTCTGTAAAGTTACATCACAGATGGTTTTTGTTTGAAACCGTCTATAATTTACAGCATGGGAGGCGAAATATTTTGGCTCTGTCCTTATATATTATAGCCACCCCTGCCTTGTCTTCAATCAGTCTCTCTCTCCCCTCCCCACATCGAGCTTCGGCGACCACCCTTGATTCCCTGACGCGGTTCAGCGAGGAGTCGCAGCTTGCTGTTTCACGGTGCCTCCGGTGAGCAGGCATTGCGGCTCGACCAGTACCGCCTAATCTGGCCGCTCCCCATCTTCGTCCTCTGGTGAGCCCCCCATCTTGGCCTCTGTTGAGCACGAAGTTTTGCCCCAAATCCCCGTCCTGGTTTCCTTCTCACTCTGATTCCGTCCACTGCATCCTGTCAGATTTTGTTCTCAATGAGGACCCCCATCTGTGGTCGACAAGGGAGGCCAATTCTGTTCGAGATGGATGCCTCTACTCGACCTTGTTCTCATCAGAGAGTGAGCCATTGATTGAGATAGAGAGAGAGAGAGAGAGAAAGAGAGAGAGAGAGTATCTTTTAATTACCTTCTTGCAAACTCTGAAAAGAGCGTATGGAAACTACTATCCAGCAATTGATTGGTTTGGTTTAAAATTCGATTTTTTTTTCGCAATACAAAAAACTATTATAGATGATTGTTACTAAAAAACCGTCTGTGATAGTCTATTTTCACAGACGGTTTTGAATAAGAACCATTAGTAATAATTGACTATCACAGACAGTTATTGTTCAGAACCGTGTGTGATAGCTTTTTTCGCAGATAGTTAAAAAACCGTCTGTAGTGACTACATAGTATCACGGACCTATAAAATCAGATGGTTCACAAAACCGTCTACGATGATGATTCTAAACCAGTGCCTCCGCTCACCCAGGGCACCCACGTCGCCAGTGTCAAGACGCTTGTGCCAGCGTGTCTCGACCTTAAAGCCTCCAACTACTTCAAGTGGAGGACCTTCGTCACCGTTCTGCTGGGCAAGTATGATCACCTGCAACACATCACCATCTTCGATCCACCACCTGGCGACAACGCTTGGCCACGACAAGACTTCCTCATCTGTTCGTGGCTCTACGCATCCATCTCAGAGGAAATTCTGAACATCATCATGGAGCCTGATCAGTCGGCGTGCTCAGATTGGACAAACATGGAGGATCTTTTCTTGATAACAAACTGAGCCGTGCCATCTTCATCGAGGCTGAATTCTGTGGCCTTGTCCGATGTGATATGACTATCACTGAGTACTGCTACAATATGAAGACCTTCTCCTATGCCAATGTCCTCATACGGTGTTCACTGGAGTATACTGTAGTTGTCGGTGGAAATGTATTTTCTGCCATCGCTAATTAAGTAATCGCTCGTACGGTGCTGCAGTGTCAAGCCATTACTAGCCCCTGTCGAATTTAGCCCCTGTCGAATTTAGGCACGACTATGAGGCTCGGATTGATCCAAATGGCAGAGTAGCATATTTGCCATCACAAGGATCCCAATCACCAGTAGTTGGCACTGCACATGAAAACGATGTAATCTAGATTGCCAAACCTTGTATACAGCATTCAACAGGTTGTTCCCTGTCGAGTGTTGAGTGCAACAGCGTTCGCCCGGTGAGGTAGCAGTTCACGATAAAATCAAATTTAAGTTGTTCCCTGCAGATGAGCCAGTACTTGCTACGAGTAACATCTACCAACAGTTGACCTCCATTGAATGACTAGAATAAATAATGCGAGGGCCCAAGAACAGATGATCATTGAGAAGGGTTCCCGTTTGGAACGCGAGAGGAATTTACTTGCCGGATTTTGTACCGTTTTTAGTGAAATTCCTGCATTTCAAACAAGCCCACTCGGCGAAGATGATGCGGTAGAGGTTTGTTAAAAAAAAAGCCAATTAAAGAACCATTTCAACTATTCAAATTATGAACATTGCTCATTCCTTGATTAATTGGGAGACAGAGTTTCGAGGAAAAATCAAACCGGTCCAACGAATGCATATAATATGTGCCTTCCACAATTATCTGTGTGTTCACATAGCATAGACAATAGATGTTCAAGAACTATTCTATTGAAAATGAACAATCGGGATTTAGGTGAAGTCAATTGTTAGTAGACGCGAAAAGTATTTGGATTGGTAAATAGATGTTATGAACATATTATGTCCCATTTACTTCCATTACGATAGAACAGGCGAAGAAAACTGGTCACATATTGGAGATTAAGAATGAGCCCGATCATCACAAATTGAGCTACTTCTTGGTGTTGATTTTCATGTATACAAATGTGTAGGTTCAGTCAAACTAAGAGGCGAGCTAAATTTGACTGAAAGTGGAAACACTTGTGCTGCAATTTGCTGCTTCGAAGAACTTCTCAACCATTGGCGATAGAGAAACATACCCACTTACATTTGATTCTAGTGAAAGGAAAGTTGTACAGAAGTAATAAGGATATGTAGGACATAAACTTGAGTTTTAAGAGGAAAAAACAATTGTTGAGCAGGGAGATGAAATTATCCAAGTTTTCAGAGTCAACAAAGGCATCATATCATACAATAGGAAGAATAAACAAGAAATCCCTGCGTCGGTCTACAAGCCACAAGGAATTCACAATTCACACTTTTAGATGCACCTACATAGACAGATGATGAAATCACTCTTTCTTTATGTTGACAAAAATATCCTCTGTCGGTTAAACCGGCTGACTCAACCGAGAATTAGGCTGAGAAATCAAGCTTATCTCACCTACCACTGTTTCGCGGAAAAAAACATTCTTGGATACACTTGAGAAAAGAAAATTTACACATCTTCAGCTTCCAACATCAAAGCTTAATTATGTTACAGCATTCAATTGTGTCCAGTCTCCCTATAGTTTCTTCCCAGTTAAGTACAGTTTCACATCCTAATTTTCCAGCAATATCACACTAACACTAAAAGAAAAGCAAAAGAAAAAAATGTATATAACCTTTTGTCCTTTTGTCATACAATTCTCGTGCATGCAACTGAACAGCTTAACTCGCATCACAAAGATCATCAAATGTATGCTTTTGGCGGGTAACTCTCCACGCTGTCCACCCACGGGTTGCAGCTGTGCTGGTCGCTGGCGCCGGCGGTGGGGGACACGGCCGGCACGTCACGGAGCGCGCGCCAGACGGCGCTGTTGCACTTGAATCCAGAGCCGAAGCCGATCTGCCAGACGCGGTGGCCGCGGCGGACGCGCCCCTTGGCCTCGGCGTAGGCGAGCTCGTACCAGAGCGAGCTGCTGCTCGTGTTGCCGAACCGGTGCAGCGTGCACTTGCTCGGCTCCATGTCGGCGTCGTCGAGGCTGAGGCTGCGCTGCACCTCCTCCAGCACGGCGCGGCCGCCGGCGTGCACGCAGAAGTGCTCGAACGCGCGGCGGAAGTCCGGGATGTATGGCCGCACGCAGCGGGAGCGGAGGACGCGGCGGAGCACGAGGGACCGGAGGAACTTGAGCTGCTCGGAGAGCGGGAGGACGAGGGGGCCCAGGGTGGTGATGTTCGTCTTGAGCGCGTCGCCGGCGACGGCCATGAGCTCCCGCGCCAGGGAGACGCCGACCTGGCCCCCGGTGTCCTCGCGCTGGTACACGCAGTTGAAGCACTCGTCGGCGGCGCCCTTGTGGGTGCGCACCGTGTGGAGGAGCCTGTACTTGGCGCGCCCGGCGTCGGCGGTGCGGTTGGACAGCAGCGCCGCAGCGCCGCCCATGCGGAAGATGCAGTTGGACAGCAGCATGGACCGGTCGTTGCCGAAGTACCAGTTGAGCGTGATGTTCTCGGTGCTGAGCACGACGGCGTACGAGTCCGGGTTGGCCTGGAGGAGGTCGCGCGCGAGGTCGACGGCGATGAGCCCCGCGCTGCAGCCCATGCCGCCGAGGTTGAAGGACTTGACGTCCTCGCGCATCTTGTAGTGGTTGACGACCATGGACGCCAGCGACGGCGTCGGGTTGAAGAGGCTGCAGTTGACGACGAGAACCCGCACGTCGCTGCGCGGGTCGATGCCCGTCGCCGCGAACAGCGCGTCCAGGCAGCCGAACATAACGGCCTCGGCCTCGGCCCGCGCCTCCGCCATGGACAGCCGCGGCGGCCGCGCCTGGATGCCCGGCGGCAGGTACGTCCGGTCGCTGAGGCCGGAGCGCTTGGTGATCTTGGTCTGGAAGTCGAGCGCCGCAGCATTGAAGAAGCCCGAGCTCTCGGTCATGTCCAGGAAGCCGTCCTTGGAGATCTCGTGCTCGTCGCAGGGCTTGTAGCAGGCGAACTCGACGAGGTACACCGGGCGGGGCCTCTTGAGGTAGCAGACGGCGAGGAGGAGCATCGCAGCGCCGAGCCACGCGACGCAGGTGAGGAGGTCGAGCGAGTGGAGCGCGCCGACACTGACGCCGACATCACGGCGGGAGAATGAGTAGGCCGCCGTGGCGAGGAGCGGCGGCGCGAGCGCGAGCGGGGCCCAGGACGTGGGCGCCGGGAGGCCGCCGGAGCAGAGGCCGAGCTTGACGTACTTGAGGCTGACCGACCGCGCGAAGTCCGGGAGCCGGCGGCGGATCTTGATCACGATGCTCCGCGCCCGCGGCTCCTCCTCGCCGCGCTCGACGGTGGCCGGCGTGAAGGCCATCTCGGCCGTCAGGCGCTCGCGCTCCATGACAGCCACCGTGGACACCATGTTGGTTTCGCTTCGAGTTGGAGCTCGAGTTCTTTGTGTGTTTGGCTGGAGTTGGGGAATGGGACAAGGGAGCAAAGCAATTTATAGGCGTTGAAACGCAGACCGAGAGGGAGATGGGCACCTGCCGCGAAAGAAACTAGCGTCTTGCGACTGCCATTTTAGTGGTCAACTTTTAGGCGCATGTAGGACACGAAAGATGGACAAGGAAACTTGGTTTTTTATTTGGTAAGGCTACCTGTCGTACGTCTCATGTATCGGATGCCTTATTCCACCGAACTAACTCAATTGATTCTCATGTGTTTCAACCTCCACCACATAATAAAGTTATCTCATTACTATCACCCACCTGCATCCAGGGAAAACAATTTTGGCGAAATTTCACCGAAATTTCAGAAATTTCGGTGATTTCGGCCCCCTTCGAAAATTTTCTAATTCATTCAAAAAATTTTGGAAATATTTGAATTTGGACATATTACATCCTAATTTTGATTTTGGTCAAAATTCGGTCAAATTTCATCCAAATTCCTATCAAATTTCGTCCTGTTTGAAAACCCATCGAAATTTTGAACCGAAATTCCGAAATGTCGGTAATTTCATTTGTTTCGGTACCCTCCGAACTTCGTTTCAAAATGAAATTGTTTTCCCTGCCTACATCACAATTAATCATCCCCTTCTCTCTCCATGCAGCTCTTTCTCGAACCATGAATGCTACCTTATCTATCTCAGCCAACCCCTCCTATAAGCCAATTGATAGAGCACCATACCCTACCACCTCATGGTCTCACACCTGAGCACCTACAATGTATAGCATCCACTCCACTATCCTCCTACTCGCCGTGACCCACCTCATGTCGCCACTCATGGCATGACACAAGATGTTAGTGATATGCCCCAGAGGCAATCATGGAGATGATTATATCACTTCTATGTTAATGATCTTTAGAATAATATGTTATTTTGTCCCCTGAATAAATGTCTTTCATATTGATCAACAAGTATGTAACTTGTTCGTGGAATTCTTTATTTATGTTTTGATGTTATTCTAAATTGTCTCTGATCTTACATCATTATGTGGGACAATTATGATTTATAGATCAGTACATGTATTGATTGATGATCATGTTCCACGGATCATGGATATGGGGATATCAAATCAATAATGTGAACACATGTTAGAGAACATGGTGTCGGATTGACCTACCAAGAGACACTGCGGGAATTGTTATATTCTTAAGTGCCATCAGTTGGTCTCATGCATAGTGTATGTAGGATCCTTAGACCTGAGATCGTCATAGTTTCCTACATATGTAATAGTTTACTTAGGGGTGCCAAACACCGCTCTGTAACTCGGTGGTCATAAAGGTAGCTTTCGGGTTTACTATGAAACATGTGAAGGAATGTGAGTGATCAAGATGGAATTTGCTCCTCCTATATAACGGGATAGATATCTCTGGGCCCCTCGATGTGGTTGGATTAAAGAAATGCATGGTCATACCGAATGTGGTCGAGGAGTCAATCACAACTAGGTAATCCACTACAAGTTCGAGTGAAGGATCGATCTACCAAAGGATGGCACGCTTCTCGCCTTGAGTTTGATATGATATCGTGAGGCAAACAGATCAGTACATAAGCACTATATAGGTTCGTCCGATATGATCTTTATGCATATTTGGGAGTCGCTATGTCCTACTAGGGACCGCTATCGACTTATGGACTGGAAAGGAGTTTTTGGCCCATGGCCGAATATACATGATCCTACATAGACATACACTTAATGGGATGGAACGAAAAGGGTCCGGATGATAGTCTCTGAGTGAGATACGATGTCTACTCATATCGGATAAGGATCCGATTGGAGGCTATATAAAGAGAGATGCAGGGCTGAAGGAGGTATCCCGAGACACACCCATCGAAATCCTAGCCACCACCTCTCAAAGCCACTATCGTGCGCACTGGTGCTAGCACATTGACACACGACGTTCCATCCCTGGATGTGTGAACTTGGTAGAGGCGCTGCTGCGACTGCGGTGTTGATCGGGTCGATTGCAAGGAGGAGACGATTGACCAGAGAACGATTGACTACTTCCACTACACTGACGCACGCTATGTTGAACTGACCACTTCAACTCTATTTCTGCTGCACTACACGTCTAGTGGTAACGATCTATAATCTCTTACTTACATGGCTACCTAGTTTACGCTGTATAAATTTTTAATTTGCGCTAGTGTAGCCTACCCGTATTCCTTTAGTGGTATTAGGGCCATCTTGTGTAGTATATGATCTGGATTGGTCGCATATAGTAGATATGTGGTAGTAGTAGATTATATTTATTACTGGTCTGATATGATAGCTTAGATCGGTTCATTTTAATGGATCGGTTTAGGCATTGGTTGATGAGATCAATCGGTTCCGGCGATAGTAGATATCTTCGCAAGATGTATGAATTGATAGCGCGGTGTTGCTATTGTTTTTGGAAACCTCCCATGCCGATCAATGTGATTGATCAATGGGAAATTGAGCGGATCAGATTGGTTCGGAATTGGGTTAATGTGATTAATCTGATGAAATTTTCAAGGGTAAATTCGTTACTAGGATTCATGCCCCGAATTTTTTTTTCTAAGGGTACTGCCCTCGACCTACGAGGGGTGCTGCCTCTTTAGACCATGCCCGCTAACTAGTTAGTGGGAACGTCGTGCTAGGTAATATCGTACCACGCGTTATATGTATTATGTGTTCATGTTGCACGATAGAATTGGATTCTATGCATAACTCGTTTTGCAAGGTTTGTGTCAATAGTATGGCCCATTGTGTATGTGATGCATGTATGAGTTTTCATGACCTACGCGTCATGCTGATTTTTGGCCATGGGCTACATATTATTGTATAACGGCCTGCGTGTCGACTTGTGATGCTTGATATTCTCATATGTAATTCATTACTAGCTTTTAGGGGTAATAGCTCAATAGATGTATGTGGTGACTTCAAGCGTGATGGCTCGGTGAACAGGAAGCGTGGTGATGAAGATTGTCAAGCTAAAGGGCCATATTATCTCATGGCTTAATTTGATTATTTGTGAATGTTTTTATGTTCCTATTATACTATTGTTCATGTTATTATTTTGGGTGTTTTTAATATGATAAAATAGTATCCCTCTAGAAAAATTGAGTAAAACTTGATGCCCTTCCAATTGATGCACCTATCAATATTTTGATCGTAGTAGGTCTACCAAAGTAGGGTGCCATTAATTATCTTAATAAAATAGGGAAGTGTTGGACATGTTCATGCATAATATTGGTTTAACTTGACTAGGCTATCAAAATGGTTTTGGGCCTAGGGGTATGGTGTTGAGGCTAGGACATGTGGATGTCATTCAATGAACAAGAGTTGCATGTGATGTAATTAGCAAGGGGTTGCTTACCTACGTCGCCAGGTTTCTAGCAGTGATGCCAAAGCTCACTAGGACTTGGTGAAATATGGATCTTGACTCACTATATGTAGTTAGAGGGAACATAGTTTTCAAACATATAGTGGGAGTATCTTTTATTAAAGTGTTTAATAGAAGATCTTACATAAACATAGTGTTGAATTTTTGCATATACATATTTTTTTGTTGTAGATCATGGCACCTAATACTTTCTCTACACCTACCTTTGACTTGTGATCTATTCTTGAGAAAGAAAAGTTGAATGGAACAAACTTCATTTACTGGTTTCATAATCTGAGACTTGTTCTCAAACAAGAAAAGAAGAAATATGTTCTAGAGGGTCCCTATCCCAAGGAACCAAATGCAGATGCTACACATGTTGAAAAGAATGCTTATGAGAAGCATTGCAATAACGCAGTCGATGTACACTACCTTATTCTTGCCACTATGAACTCTAAGCTCCAGAAGCAATATGAGACCAGAGACGCATACAATATAATTGTGGATCTAAAAGGCATGTTTTAGGACAAAGCAAGGGCAAAGAGGTACAATATCTCCAAGGCATTATTTTCTTGTAGGCTATTAGAAGGTAGCCCGGCAAGTCCTCATGTGATCAAGATGATTGGTCACATTGAGAGCTTGGAAAAGCTTGGTTTTTCCCTTAGCCAAGAGTTGGCTACTGATGTGATTCTCCAATCGCTCCCTGCGAGCTTTGAGCTCGTCATACTGAATTTTCATATGAATGGTCTGGAGAAGTCAATGACCGAGTTGCATGGCATGCTTAAAGGTGCCGAGGAGAGCATCAAGAAAAGTTCTAATCATGTGATGGTGGTTCAAAAGACTACTAGCTTCAAGATGAAGGGTAAGTCTTGGGGAAAGGGAAAAAGCAAAGGAAAGACTCAAGATGAGATCGGGAGTCTCAAGGCTAAACTTAAGAAGCTCAAGCTGGGTCCTAAGCTAGATAAAGAATGCTACCATTGTCATCAGTAGTCCTGGTAATGGGCTAGGGTTTATCGGGCCGAGAGGATTGGGCCGATAAATGGGCTGACCTCGGGTTATATCAAACAGGTAGAAATAAAAAAAGGTAAGGAAAGGATTGGGCTAGCTTTAAATAGGATTGGGCTAGGATTCAGATGTGCTAGTCATTTTGGGCTGTGTAAGGGCCCAACCCTCCTCGTAACCCATGGGCGGAATAGGGTCGGCTCTCGGATGGTTGGCGAAGGAAATCCTCACTCATCGCCTCCTTGGTCGTCTCCTCGTTTGAAGCATATCTCTGGACTAACACCCCCCTGAATGCCGCTTGCACCGCCTCAAGTCGACACTAGTGAGCGACGACGATAAGGAGGCGTCCACCAGGCAGCGCTACATTCCCGTGAGCCTTGGATTCCTTTGGGGTTTCAATTTTGGACACAAAGATGGGGCTGGAGTACTGGACGGGATAATGCGGGTTCTTCTTGGATTCCTTTGGGTTCGATCGGGCAGTTCGTGATCTGGTTGGCAGATGGTTGGTTTGCTTGTCTGTGGATTCAGGCGGCGGTGACCAATCTGGACGCCGCGCACGAGCAGATCGATACGGCCATCACGATGGCGTTGAGGGAGAGCGAGCCGGTGTACCTCAGCATCAGCTGCAACCTCCTCGGGCTATGTCAACCAACCTTTAGCCGCGATCCTGTCCCCTTCTTCCTCGCCCCCAGGTGCCTTTCACTCCTTTTGATTCATGGGCTTTTCTTGGATCATGAAACTTTCCCCAAAATTTCGAGTAATTGCTATGTTATTTCTTGATTCAAGTTCTATCTATTGTGATCGTGAGATTTCTTTATAATCTTTATAATTTACCTGTGGTCTTGAATCAGTTGATAGCTTGATGTAAACAATGATGTTCTAATAATCTAATTTGACTATCATCCAAATTTATTCAGGGAGGAAAAATCCTTATTGGAGGATCTGCTATTGAATCAGAGTGAAACTTCGTTCAACCAACCATTTTGGAAATTTCACCTTCTGCATCAGTTGTGAGGGACGAACCATTTGGTCCTGTCCTTTATGTCATGAAATTTTAGGTAGCAAATAATCCAGTACTTTGTGTTATTGACCTATTCTATGTGGTGTCGATTGTACACCATTGCATTGTATCATTATCATAAACATGTATTGTCCCGTTGTTGTTTTCCTGTAGACCCTGAAGGAAGCAAATTGAAATCAACAATTCTATTCCGCAACAGCCCTGAACTTGAACTTTGGGTCACATTGATGATGTGATGCATGGGTGAATTAGTTTTTTCCCTGTCCTACCCCTTTCTTTCGGTCACATTGTTAGCAGTGCATGTGTAGACTTGACAATTGCTCAGTATAATATTACTTTATTATACTCACCTTTACCTCATTTTTTTCTGTTTGATCATATATCTTGTATTTTTCATTATGGTTTCGTTTTTTTACTTACAAAAGGATTTTAAGTATAGTTGTGTCTGGCATTAGGTAATTTAATTATAATGGAGAGGGCTGTCTCCATGTCAGAAATTTTAGTGGATAGTCATGACCTTCTCTCTAGTGACCTGCCAAGTTGCACGTCAAAGAAAAGGGCTAAAGTCTGGGAATACGTTGAATCAGAAACTATAGATGGAAAAGAAAAGGTAGTGTGTAAGTACTATAAGATGAAATTATATTGTGAACCTGGGCAAGGCACTAATTGTTTGAGCTATTGTAGCCTACCCGTAGCCCAACAGTGGTATCAGAGCCAACCCGTCTGGTTTTAGATTCGGATTAGATTGTTTTTGCGATGGTCGATATGATCGTCCATGTGTGGTGGTCTAAAGATGGGTTCATGATCATTATTCCGTGATCGTGTTTTCATGGTGGTATCACGACATGCCTCTACCGGTCGGTTTCCGCTATCGGGGTAGACAGTGATTGTAAATCCATAGAGCATGCGAAGATCAATCTGGTTGATTGAATCGGAGTTGTGATCAAAAGGGTTAATGTGATTAATACTATGCGATTTTCATGAACGGAACAATAGATTGGATCTACGTAATCCGAAAAATTTCGCATACAGGGACTGTCGCCCCTGTGACCCTGCTCTGCTCACCAGCGAGCGGAACCGCTGAACAGGACCTTGGTATTTAGTATTGCTAGTTCACGCTAGTCGTTAGATAGAATACAATCCTATGTGAATAGTATGACACGTGATGTATGTGATGCATGTATGTGTGTAATGTTCATGACCTGTGTGTCATGTTTATTGTAGCCCAAGGTTGTCTATGTTTGTATAATAGCCTGCGTGTCGACTTGTGATGCTTCTTCTCTCTTTGTAGTTTATTACTAGTGCTATTAGGAGTAATGGCTTAATGGGAGTACTTGGAGGTTTTGGCCACTTGGAGAGTGGTCGTAGAAGCTACAGTGGTTGAAGAAGCTGCATTAGATGAAGCATTGATATGATACTGTTGGGCCATGGGTAGGCTACGATAGCTCAAACAAAAATTCTACCGTGCAACCAAAGAAGCTCCGCTAGTAATAGATCAGGAGATTACCACTAGATGCACCGACTCGAAGCAGAAGTAGAGTCGATGTAGCGATTTGATGCAGTCGTAGTCGTAGTCGCCCCACGTATTCTCCTCCTGCTCCGATGATCGTCACGAGTTGCAGATCATCCTAGTGTTGATGTTTCGCAACAACACCTCCAAGGTATCCACACATATGGGGCAGAGATACCACGCACTGAAGTGCTAGCATCGGTGGCGTGGTTGAGGAAGGCGTGGCTATTAGGGTTTCGGGAATTCCTTCTACCAAGATTATCTCACCCCATGCCACCGCCCCTCTATATATAGGAATCCATAATGGGTCTTGAACTTGAGGCCCATTAGGAACTCGTGGCCTATAAGAATTTGGATCACCATCCAAATCAAATTCTAGCCCTTTAAGTGTGTGACCCTATAGGTTCATGTGTAATCGGTTGTGACTCAAAAACTCTTTTCCGACCACGAGTCGTCAGCGGTACCTAGCAGCACATAACGATTCCCGAACACACATAGAATATATCGGACGAGCCTTAATGCAATATGATCTAAGACCAGGTCCTTATCACTTACGACCAGCTCGTACTTAGTCACAACCAGTCCATACTTAGTTACAACCAGTTTGTAACTCCTTATGACTAGTTAGTACTTAATTACGATCAGTTTGTAACTCCTTACAACCAGTTGGTGATTAGGTTCAACCAGTCTACGACCAGCTTCGACCAGTCTATGACTTGCTCATATCTCCATACGAACAGTTTTCGACTAGCTTCAACCAGTCTTACGACCAGCTTCAATCAGTCTACGACCTTCTCGTATCTCCATACGACCAGTTCTACGACCAGCTTCAACTAGTCTTACGATCAGCTTCGACCAGTTCTATGACCAGTGCGAGACCATGTTCGACCAGTCTACGACCAGTCTATATCTCTATATGACCAGCTTGTATTTGGTCGAACTGAACGACCTGCTTGTGTATTCTCCCTTTGCCTCACGATATCTGGTTGAATTCCAGGTGAGATAATTTGTCATCCATGGACTATTTAATACTTTCTCGATCAAGTGTCAAATAACTTTATGTTGTCGACATTTCGACCACTAGTGGCATGGCCATGCACTTTCTTTATCTAACCACAACGAGGGGCCCAGGGACATCTCTCTTATTATGTTAGGAGGGGCAAATCCCATATCCGACCAGTCACATCCCTCCGCACGTTTCATAGCATACCCGAAAGCTACCTTTATAACTACCTAGTTACAAGTAGCGTTTGGCAACCCCTAAGAGTGCTATTACGCATATAGGAAACCATGCTGATCTCTGGTCTAAGGATTATACATCATCATTGCTTGAGACCAACTAACGACACATAGAATCATAACAATCTCAATAGTGTCTTAAGGTGGGTCTTATCCAACACCATGTTCTCTAACATGTGTCGATATTATTGGTTTGATATCATTATATCCATGACCTGTGAAACATAGTCATCAACCAATACATATGTTAGTCTATTCATATGTGTTCTCATATGTTTCCGACCAGGGAATGTTTAAGAATAATCATTGCATAATATAGAGTTTCAAAATCAAGTCACATACTGGATAATAAATATTATCGATATTATTCCTCGAACAAGATAACATATTATCCAATGTTATGAACATAATGAAATATAATAATCTATATGATTGCCTCTAGGGCATATTTCTAGCACTAATCATCTGAATAGGCATATAGGATTTCATTGTCATATTATTCCACAAGAAGATAGGGAGGGATTTCTGGTGAGTTGCAAGAGACAGACCATGGATGGGGATCAGTCTCTCTTTGACCCTCAAGTGTGTCGTGCATTAATTGCCATGTTTTTCATTAGTGTGAAGATTGCATTTTGAAAAGCTGATGATCCTTATTGGAAGCAACTACTGAACTGTTTCCATCCATCTTTCATAGTAGTTGGTAGGCAAACTATTCATTTAGACTGTCTTGCACTGTATGAAGAGGAGAAGAAATGGTTGCATGATAGTTTCAAAAAATTGGTCTCCCATGTCAATTTAACTGCAGATCTCTGGACATCAAACCAAAACCTAGGGTATCTTTGTGTCACAACGCACTATATTGATGAGGAATTCGAGCTTCATAAGGTAATCATAGCATTCAAGCAAACCTCCTTTCGACATACATCTTATGCTGTCCAAGTTGCAATTACCTCTTGTTTGGTAGAGTGAGACTTAATCAGCAAGCTATTTACATTAACATTGGATAACACAAGTGTTAATGACAAAGCTACAAAGGATCTGTGTGACATGCTGGGTGCTGAAATGTTTCTTAGAGCTGGGGACTTCCATGTAAGGTGTGCTGCTCATGTGCTGAATATCATGGTTCAAGATGGACTAAAGGTGGTTGTTCATGCATTTGGGAGGGTGAGGGATATTGTTAAAACAATCACATCCTCACCATCATGAATGCAGATCTTTAATTTAGTTGTTGAGAGATTGGGCCTCAAAACAAAGTCAAGGCTAGTACTGGATGTCCCTGATAGATGGAACGCAACATATGACATGATCCATGAGGCTTTAGAGTATAAAATTGCTCTCAATAGATATGCTACTGAGCAATACCATGAAGCTCCAACTAAGGGAGATTGGGCAAAGGCTCAAGCTCTTCATGTGTTTTTGCAGGCTTTTAGTGATGCCACAAAGGCATTTTCAGTAGATCGACACCCCACAACACACCTCCTTTTGAAATTGGTGTTGGCGATTCGGGATGTTTTACTTGATGAAAGGTGGAATCAAGATGAGCTTCTAAAGGAGATGGCTCATGTTATGTATGTCAAGTTTGAGAAGTATTGGTCTGAGCCAAATGTTGTGCTTCTTATAGCAGCCGTGTTGGACCCTTCACAGAAATTTGACTTTCTTAGGTTCTATTTTCACACCATTGAACAGGATGTTGAGGAAAAGATGAGGAAGCTGCGTACTTCTGTATGTAAGTATTATTAAGAGTATGAGAAAATTATGAGGAGCCATGCCTTACCAACATTTGTACAGTCTGATGAACATATGGTTGCTAGTGAGCCTAGTTCTTTAGGAGGTGCATTTTTTGGTAAACGACAGATAGAATTTGCCTTCGCTCAATTCAGCTCACAAAGTCTAGAAGCACATGCACCATTATCTGAATTGGACACATACTTACAAGATCCTAGGGCCCCCTTGAACTCTGATGAGAATTTTGATGTTTTGGGTTGGTGGAAGAGAAACATAGATGTCTACCAAATCTTGTCTTTGATGGCTAGAGATTTTCTAGCAATTCCTGTTAGTACAGTGTCCTCTGAATCAGCGTTCAGTGCTGCTGGAAGACTTATAGGAAAAAATAGGACTTCATTATCCCCTAAAATCCTTGAGGCTCTAATCTACAGCAAATTTTGGTTTATTGGATTTAATAATGATGATGAGGAAGGTAAATTGATAATTAGTAGAGTACTTTACTTTAAGTTTAAGCAATAGTTGTGAGGACCCCGAAATCCAATCCATTTCAAGTTAAGAGATTACACCAGAAGCATAACTCTTAACAAGAAACGAGCCCGATTTCAAGTTCTCAGATATGTCTCGCATTAGCTCCCAAGATCAATGGCTAATACACATATATCCTGAACAACATTGTACCCAGTCATACACCATTCATACATTATCAAAAGGTGATTTACAAGACTCAGACTTGGGTCCAAAAGTTACACTAGTGACCAAGTGGTCTACTAAACATAAAAGTATGCAGCGAAACACAAATATAATACACCAAAAGGTCCATCCAAGTGTGCCCAAAACCCGAAGGCAACTGAGTGGAGGTAGAAACAACATCATTCGTTAGCGTCGCCATATTCGGTGCTAACAGATTGATCGAAAGTGTATTCTTCCTCACCTGAAACAAGTGGTTAATCTGTTTGAGTGCAAAAGGTACTCGCAAGTATTACACAAACTAATAAAAGAAAGTATATGATAGAACCTATCCAAAGGATATGAGAATATACATGTTAGAGGCTATCCAAAGGAAAGGTTGTATTGGCATTAGTTTTGCATAAAAGTGAGAAGTTTTATTCCTACACATTCTAATTTGCAAAGGCCATTTAGTAACCAAAATTTGGACAAAAGAAAACCAATAACATTGATATAATCACAAATCAAATCATATCAAAGTGGTTGTCCACTCTAATAAACTAACATGCATGAACAACCAATCATGCCAATACCCGGTTGTACCCATCTCAATTTTATTTCAGATATAACGATGATGTCTATCAAAACCAAGAATTGTCCATAACCGGAGACACGGCTATTCGAATAGATTGAAAACCCTGCAGGCGTGTACAACTTTACCCAGATGACTCGACTAGCCCGTAAGCCTCTGGATAACACTTCCTTTGGCATGTCGGCTGGGTAGATCGAGATTTGGTACTTTTTAGCAAGAACAACTTATTGAGTTGAAACACCCAAACGAGACGAGATCCCACTTAGTGCAAGCTACTAATAAAACCTACTAAGCGGGGCATGTAAGTCATGTTGTGAACACCGACCCAATGAACAAAAATTAAAGTTGTGCTCGCTTGCATATATTAAATTGCAATCGGATCCCTATGAATATATTATCAAACACATATGTCCTGACACCACTTGTGTTCCAGCCCAATAAAATCCTCCCCTTACTTGACCAAACTAGCCCCAATCCAGCGTGTGGAAGTACGAGTAGTTCTTGGTATGATAGCTCAAAGTTCGGTCCTTGGTGATCCAGACAAGACTACCACAATACCCAATTGTCGTGCCTGAAGGCACCCTCACTATCAATCACTTGTCCAGATCTAAATTATGTTTTAATAGACAAATTTTAGACTCAAACTTCAGATTCAAAGATCTGAACAAAGAAACAAAATTTAAATAGGTTCAGTGTTTCCCATGACTAACGAGATAACCTCGTCAACAAAACTACCAAACTACTGACTTGCATGGCTAAGCATTCATATAAAGAATGAATATAGTATCACATGATATCTAACTTAAACATAACTGCATGGAATGATTAAGGGTAAGCCACAATGATTAGGACATAGCTAACTAGACTCACAAATTATTGATATACCAAAATAGCATGCACGCAATTATCATTGCATTTCAAAATACTAAATTAACCAAAACTGGGATCAAAATGATGCAAGAGGATGCTTGCCTTGTTGATATTCCACTTGTTACACCTTAGGATTCTCAGATATATATTCACTCGTGTTAGGCAATTCAGAATCGAAAAATAACAATAATAATAAACACCGAGAAAATTTCAAAAATTTCAAAATGCTAAAAAAATGTATGATAATTTTACAGTAGCAATGTTCTGATTTTAAGTGAATTAAGGTGAAAATTTTAGTTCATTTGGAGTTCCTTTGAGTTTTCTATGAATTTTATAAGGTTAAAGTCCTTAAGGTACAATTAATTTAATTTTCAAATTTTTCTATAATAGAGACATGTTTCAAAGCTATTTTAGATTAAAGTACAGGAAAAATAAAAATTATCAAAACTAATTTCACTCCATTTGGACTTAATATGAATTACTTATGATTTTTTGAAGTTTAAACCATTTTTAGTGTAAAAGTAATCCATTCCGGAAATTCTAATCGGATTAACTCCTTTTTGCACTTAGGTTTACCTAGCCGTAGCTGCTTACAGGTGGGGCCTAGTGCACAGCTCCCAGTCCACCTCCATGCGCACTATGCACTTAACTGCATGGTCCCACATGTCAGTGTCACTAACTTAGACCGGTTTCAATTAACTTCCCCGCTTTCTGTTCATGGTCCCACATGTCAGCAAAATGAGCTAAGTCAAAACTAATCATTGCTTAGGTTAATCTGACAGAGATTAGGGTTAATCAATACGCTATAGTACTGGTCGGCATTCCGACAATAGAGCTCTTCGCTCCCACGCGCTTGCCTGGCGGGTCGCCGGCGCTGTTGTCCACGGCAGCGGGAACTAAGACCAAAAATGGATTCACAATAGCCTTGTGGTCCTAGTGGTGGTTGGAGTTTGGCCGGCGGCGAACTCTAGCGGTGGCGTGACAGTGAAGAGCAGCGGCGCAACTACGACTACGTTCCATCTTAGAACGCGACAATGCATTAAGGGAAATAACATGCGCATTAGCATCACTAAGGTATAAGAGAGCTACCATGTCGGGACCCCAAGTTGCTAGACCCGAGCCCTCTGTGTAATCTGAACTAATCCCATGATCAGTAGCTAGCTCACACGGTTGCAACATCAATTAAATCATATCCATACAACAAAGTATCTAATTAAGAAGTAGACAAATTAATATTACTTAGTAGCAAAAGGACCTTATGGTCAAGTCTTACAAAGGTTGCTACGCAGGGCTTAAGGCAAAGGGTAAGCTTGCAACAGAAAAAAATACTCTCGTGGTTGCCATCTGACATGTCCATAGGCAATCGAGTGGAGAACGTGACCTAGTTCGCATAGTCTTCAAGGTATTCCTCATCATAAATCTCTATATTCCCTGGTTCTTCTTCTGTGAGTGTTCAATAATTGCGCAAAGCCGTGAGTACTTTAAAGTACTTAGCAAGTCGTAGGGAAATGTATGCAAATAGTATTCATGCAAGGCTTGACAAGGATAGCTTTATGGCTATTTTGCAGAAAACAGTATTAACAGTAAATGCAGTAATTAGATTGAAAAACATAATTTAAAAGATTAATACATAAGTAAACAAGTTTCTTTGAAACAATGAGTGAACACCCCGTTCACTTCCCAACCAACAAGCAATGAATACCCGTTCACTTCTCAACCATTCCAACCAAACCATTCTAACATTTTTGAGAAAATCTACCACTCGTGTGAAATCACCAGGCATTGTCCATAACCGGGGATACGGCTATTCAAATAGTTTTACACTCTTCAGAGGTTGTACAACTTTACCCACACATAACACGAATTCTCTAGTTTGTTTGGCATCTGTTGATACCACCGCTCACTACCTTAGGTAAGCAGTCTAAAGCATGTGTCAAGGCCTTTACAAAGTTTTGTTTTGACCCAGTTCTGCTCGCTAAGGTTTCGCCACTTCGGCCCTCTCTTGCGCCACTTATCAACCCAAACAGAACCGACTCAAAATATTGCTAATTAGTTGGCCAAGTCTATCCCAGTCTAGACATGTGTCGGTACGGTAAAGCCCATATCAATATATAGCGCACAAAGTTAAGTCCTTAGTGACTACTCAGGCGAGGCAACCACATCCCAAAATTCTCCCCCTTTACTGCACAATCATTCGCCTGAGTATAAAATCATTTTTGGTTCAACCTGACCAAATGGCAACCCTTGCCATGGCATAACAAATTTTAATAACAGTGGCTCTACCACAATTCCATATATCATTAAGTCAAGATTAATCATTAAGGTTATGTGATCATGAATCCCACGCGACTAAGCATGGCTAAGTATGTTACGCCCCATGTTGGTAGTACAATAATGTCCAACTAGAATTAACCCAACCTATGGTGTCCAAGGATTTATGTCATTGAGGGGTACATGTCAATAGCAATTTATTCAAGGTGGCATAATGTCAAATAGGACATTAACTATTCCCGAAAGCAGTTATTATAAAACTAGCAATGCATGTTGATATAAAATAATTTATATTTATAAAGATAGGTTCAACATGATCAAAGGCCTACGACTTGCCTCTGTTGAAGGCTTGAGATGCTTCGGTAGATGGTTCTAGGAATTTTTTGGGAACGCTGGAATCTACACGCGCGAAAAGAGCCAAATAAATACAACAAATCCAAATAAAATCCAAAAATTACGAAATTAGTAGCGATAGGAAGAGGCTTAATTTAGAAGAATTTAGAAATGAGAATCGACGAGATCAGAGTTTGTATGAAGGAGAATGAATATCCGGAAGTTTGACTTCACATGAAATGATAGAAATTATGTGGAGAGAGAAAATCAATTGAAAGGTGCTGTGTTGATTTTTGGTTTACAGAGAACAAAGCCATTGTGTGGATGACAACAAGGGCCCACTTGGTAGAGAGAGAGCAAGAGAGAAAGAATGGAGAGTGTAGGGCAAAGTGGTCCCACAAGGAAGTGAGACAAAAAGAATGAATCAAAGAAAGAAGATAGAAGCATGTGTTGGAGGTTGCTGTGGTAGAGCAAGGAGATGGCACTGACAAGGAGAAGGGTGACGGCCAAGGCCAAAATGGAATGCCGACGTCGAGGGGAACCCAAGGGTAGGGGTGGCGAGAAAGGCGCACGGCCGACGCGGGCGCTAGGAGGCGATGGAGCTTCGACAAAAGCGAGGGTAGCATGGCGAAGAACACGGAGTGACGATTCCAATGGTGGTGGTGGTTCGAATAGAGGACCTTCGATGGCAACATAGTCCGGTGAAGAAGGAGCTTCGGTAGCACACGGTCGATGACTAAATCCGGGCAAACAGGGAGGAGTTAGAGTGAGGGGTTGGCGGCGATTTGAAAAGGGAGGTTGGGAGAATGTGACGCTCACTTATATAGGCGAAAGTGGCACACGGTTCGATAAGGGACACAAGCGGGAGTCACGGCTGTGTACGCGGTCGGCCGCGTACGGTGCTCCAGTGAACCGGCGGTGCTTTAGAGAAAAGGAAAGGATCACGACATAGAACGTCGCGAGGCGAAGATAATGGCAGTGACAACGTCGCTGGGGGATGATCGATGACACCGGAAACAATGAAGGAAGGCTGTTCGGCCAGCAGCGGTAAAAACTCGATTGTGGAGGAAAGAAGATAAGAGAGTGGGGCAAATTCGGGGAGATGGAAGAAGAGATCAAGGCGCACGCTATGACGCGGTCGGCTCGGGAAATGAGTGACCGAGGAGGGCGAACGGAGGGGGAGGAGGTTTCGGCCAGAGCACTGGAGCTCTAGAGCTCACGGTGTGGGCTCGGTGGAGCTTCGGATGGGGCTTGGCGCGGCTCCAGGGGAGGGGAGGGGAGAAGAGGAGGGGGAGGTTGCTGCGAGCAGCATGGGGGGGCAGTGCTGGGCCCGCTAGCAACATGCAGCAAAAGCAACAACAAGCGACATGGGGCAGCATGGGGCGACGTAGGGAGGGATAGGGCAGCATGGCAAGGCTTGGAAGGGGGTCAGGGCATGGAGGAGGGATCGGGGGCAGGAGACGGTGGTGCTAGGGCATGGAACAAGTAGGGGATGGGGTGCCTATGGTGGTAAGGGTGCACAGGGCATGGGCAAGGAGCTCTCGGGAAGAGGACAGGAGAAAAAAGGGAGGAGAGAGAAAGAAAAGAAAGGGAAGAAAGAAAATCCAAAAAATAAAATAAAAACAAAAAATGTAAGAAAATTTTATAAAATACTCTCGAAGCTGAATAGACCAAATTAATAAAATAATTTTAGATTTATTTGAAGTTTATTTCAATTATGTCAACTGCTTTTGCACTTAGAAATTCTATTTTAAACTTTAAATTAAACTGATAAAATCCAAATAATTATTTTTATTTTTAAAGCTTCAAAATGAATCCCCACTTTAAATTAAATAATTTAAATTAATTTTTAAATAAATAAAATAAATTTTAGGAAGACGGAAAAGAAATAAAACAGACCGGGTGCAAGAAACAACAAGGAACTTGGAAAATCCAAGAAAACCCATAAAATCCAATAAAATAATTTTGAATTTAATTAATGTTTGATTTAATCATTTAAATGTTTTTCACTTTGGAATTTTAATTTAGGCTTTACATTTATTCAATGAAATGCAAATAGTTTATTTTATTTCCAAAGCTTTAAAAAGACTCTGAAATACGGACAAGCTGAAAAGAAAAATAAAAAGGAACTCCACGGAAAAACAACTGGGTCTAGGGAAAAAGGAAATCCAAGATAAAACTAGAAAATTAAATAAAACATTTTTTTATTTGATTGAAGTTTGATTTACTCACATTGAATTGTTTTTAATTTATGAAATTTCAAATTAAGCTTTAAAAAATTAGGAAAAATCAAATGGTTATTTTTATTTTAAAATTTTTCAAAAAGGCCTAAAAATTGGGTTGCTACATACCAGAACAAAGAAGATGGTAAGAGAGTCATGGTAGCTCGCTGGCAACGTTGATCAAAAAGCGGCAAAGAGAGCTCCACGTGGAGAGAACAACCTAGGAAAAACCAATCAGGATGAATGGTCGAGATAGCTTAAGTATAGCTCATAGATGGTGTCACCAAAAAGAATTGCAGAGAAACTCACCACACCGGAGATGAGGAAGAAAGGGCGGTTTTCGGCCGAAGATGGAGCAAAACCAAATTCACGATGGTCCTGTGAATCATTTAGGAAATTGATTGAGGGGTTTTACTTAGTATACCCTAGAACACGATATGACGCGCAAACGAATGGAAGGAACTCACTGAAACAGAAAAGACATGTCAGCGATGCCTAGTGCATGTTCTGGACGAACCAAAGACAAGCTAATGTTTAAAGAGCTATGACCATTACCAAAAACTCACATTAGCACAAGTAATACAACATGGTAAAAGAAGAAGAACGGCACAAGAATGAGAGGATACACTGAAGCGTATAAGGAGAAAGGTTGAGTACGTCTACTCGGCAGAAAGGAGATGAGGTGGTTTTGATGGCATTCCTCAACAGAAAACACGTCGACATCAAGTCGTGATGGCTCCTAGATGGACGTCGATGGCGGTGGCCAAACAGCGTGGCCATGCATGGGCGGTGATGCCTAGACGCAACGCCACCTCGCTTGACGCTTGCAGCTGCGTGGTAGTGCAAGTCGGTGAGGCGGCGTAGAGAGGAAAGGGCTGGTGAGCGGGCCCGACTTGTTAGTAGCGTGGCAAAGCGACGCAGTCGGAGCCTGGCTTGGTGAATGAGTGCGGTCTAGTCAAGTCCATTGGTTGAAGTCGGACGATCCGAAAGTTGACTAAGTTTTGAATTTGAACTTCCATACTTTGATTGGCAGTTAAAAATAGCAATTCAATTTAGAAAAGTGTGAAATTTTTCAAAGAGGTTACTGAGGTGATATAGATCCCATATAAACTTTTAAACAACACTGTTAGTGATTTAAAAACTTATTTTTACATTCAAAAACCGAATAGGTTTACATAAGGAAGATAGATTTTTCTTAAGGTCAAGATGAACTCTATAAATTTGAAAAAAATTTATATTTATTCATGATAATTAATCTAGTATTTGATTAAATTAATTTCCATAGTTATTTACAAGCATTAACTTAAATTTTCTTTGGGAGTTTCACTTCAAGTTTTAAATTTGACTTGAATTTGAGATTTCCAAATGCAACAATTTGTGCACATGCTCCAAAATAACAAGCAACATGGTCTTGTTATTACATTTTTCTTTCCATTGCTTTGTTTAACCTTTCCTTTCTTGATTCGAAGGCACTTCAAACATATGGAAGAGGTAGGGTGCTCAGTCCTCATTTGGTCCTCACACTCCTAAGCTGCTTCCTCTTCTATGTGGTTACTCCACTGAATCTTCAGGAACATGACAGTGTGATTCCTTGTTTTGTGTTCCATTTCACCAAGAATACCAACTGGATGCTCTAGGTAGGAAAGATCGGGTTGGAGATCAATGTTCTCATACGAGCTCACTTCAGTAGGAACACAGAGACATTTCTTCAGTTGCGAGACATGAAAAGTATCATGTACCACTGAAAGAGAAATAGGCAACTCCAGTTGATACACCATAGCTCCTCGTTTTGCAAGGATTCAGAAAGGTCCCTCAAAGCTCAACTTACGACGACGGCGGTCGGCATAGCTCTTTTGACGAGACTGCGCCGTCCGCAATTGGTCTCAGATCAAGCAAACTTGATCTTCGGCATCCACCACCAAGTCCGATCCATAGAGTGGTCTTTCTCCAGACTCAGAATAGTTCAAAGGTGTCCTACAAGCTCTCCCATACAATGCTTTAAAAGGTAACATTTGTATGCTAGATTGGAGACTATTGTTGTAGGAGAATTTTGCATTTGGTAAGCATTTCTCCCAATTCTTGTTATAGGACAGCACACAGGCTCGGAGAAGATCTTCCAAAATTTGGTTCACCCTTTCAGTTTGGCCTCTGGTTTGAGGGTGATATGCAGTGCTAAAAGAGAGTTCGGTCCCCATTGCTTGGTGTAGACATTTCGAGAAGTATAAAGTAAACTGAGGATCTCGGTCTGAAACGATGATCTTTGGCACACCGTGGAGACCAACAATTCTTGAAATGTACAACTTTGCTAACTTGCTTCCTACAAAGGTAGTCTTAGTAGGAATGAAGTGAGCAACCTTCGTCAAATGATCCATGATCACCCAAATGGCATCGATCTGAGTCTTTGGGAGACCTGTGACGAAGTCCATACCAATTTTTTCCCATTTCCACTTGGGAACAGGTAGTGGTTGGTGTGTACCTACTAGTTTCAGATGCTAGGCTTTCACCCTTTGGCAAATATTATATTCAGCAACATACTGTGCGATTTGCTGCTTCATTTGGCTCCACCAGAGCCTTTTCTTTAGATCTTGATACATCTTGGTACTCCCGGGATGTATGGAAAATTGAGAGTTGTGAGCTTTATTAAGAATTAATTCTTTTAACTTGTGATTAAATGGCACTACCAAATGGTTTCCGAACCATAAGATACCTTGCGCATCTTCAACGAAACCTTTGGCCTTACCTTGTTTCATATCCTCCCAGATTCGGGCCACATCGAAATCATTTTTTTGGCCCTCCTTGATCTGGTCTTCTAGTGTGGATTTCACCTCTAAGGCAGCGAGAAATCCTTCTGCAACCATCTCAAGATTCAGTTGCTGAAACTCAGTGCACATGCCCTTTGAAGTGGGTGTTACCGACAAGCAATTGCATTGAGACTTTCTACTCAATGTGTCGGCCTTACATTGGCTTTCCCCAGGTGATAATGGAGTCCCATATCATAGTCCTTCATCAGTTCAAGCCATCTTCTTTACCTCAAGTTCAGATCAGCTTGAGTGAAAATGTATTTGTGACTCTTATAATTAGTATAGATCTCGCAACGATTACCGATGAGGTAATGTCGCCAAATCTTCAGAGCATGGACTACTGCCACCAATTCAAAATCATGTGTAGGATAATTCACCTCATGAGTCCTCAATTGCCTTGATGCATATGCCACCACTCGGCCTTCTTGCATGAGCACACAACCGAGCCCATGGCAAGATGCATCGCAATAAATGTCAAAACTGTGGTGAATATCAGGCAAAGTGAGTACTGGAGTTTTGATTAGGAGTTCTCTCAACATCTGAAAACTTTTTCTTCACACTCAAGTGACCATTCGAATTTCTTCTCCTTCTTTAGTAACTGGGTCATTGGCCTTGCAATTTTAGAGAAAATTTCAATAAACCTTTAGTAATAACCCACATGTCCGAGAAAACTTTGAATGTCGGTGACTCTCTTGGGCTGACCCCAATTTAGTACATCTTGTACCTTACTTGGGTCAAGAACGACACCACCTTCAGATAGCACATGACCCAAAAAGCTGACTTTCTTGAGCCAGAACTCGCGCTTGCTGATTTTTGCATAAAGTTGATGTTTACGCAGTGTTTCTAACACGAGCCTCAAGTGCTTCTCATGCTCTTCATTAGACTTGAAGTAGACGAGGATGTCATTAATAAACACAACAACAAACTTGTCCAAATACTCCATGAACACTAAATTCATGAGGTTCATAAAATATGCTGGTGTATTCGTCAAGCCGAAGGACATAACAGTGTACTCGTACAAATCGTAACAAGTAGAGAATGCAGTCTTTGGAATGTCCTCAGTTCTGACCTTGATATGATGACAGCCCGATCACAAATCAATCTTAGAGAATACTTGGGCTCTAGTCAGTTGGTCAAACAGATCATCAATACGGGGAAGAGGATACTTGTTCTTGACAGTAACTTCATTTAGCGGACGGTAGTCCACACACATCCGCAACATCATGTCTTTCTTCTTGACAAAGATTGTGGAGCATCCCCAAGGTGAGGAGCTCGGTCAGATAAATCCCTTGTTAAGTAATTCCCCAAGTTGTTTCTTCATTTTCACCAACTCATTGGGAGGCATCCGATATGGCTGCTTTGATATTGGCGCAGTATTGGGTGCTAGTTCGATCACGAACTCCACTTCACAATCTGGGGGCATGCCTAGAAGTTCTTTACAAAAGACATCTAGATACTCAGAAACTACTGGTACCATTTCCAATTCAGGGGTGGTACCAACCTTCAGAGCATAAAGATGAGAACCAACAGTCTTAGAGTTGAAAACAACTTGTTTCCCGTTTTCACTTGTAACAGAAATGGACCGCTGAGCACAATTAATTTGCCCCTGATTCTTGGACAGCCAATCCATTCCCAAGATGACATCTAAACCATTTGAATCTATCACAAATTTGCCACAAAATCTACCCCCTGAGTCTGTACTTTTATGTTCCAACAGATTTGATTAGTTCGAAAAACCAATCCCAGTGACAGAATAAGGTATGGTGGCTGAAGGGCATACATATCTAACTGATGATGAACAGAAAAATGCCTCTTGACAAAAGAATGGGATGCTCTAGAATCAAATAAAACAACAGCTGGACTAAAATTAACAAGAAGCATTGTAATACCCCATTCAATCTTTAGAGCTATAATTGAATTTCAAACCTTTTTATCGGGATTTGAAAAGGGATTTCAGAATTCCTCTTGAAGGGGGATTAAATCTTAGGCCAAAGGCCCATAGCCTTGGCCCATTAGGAGCATCCAAAATGCTAAGTGTTACTGTAGCACGCCTATGCTACAGTGTTGCTGCCATATGCTATAGTGCCGTCATCTACAGTACCTCTTCCTCCTCCTTGCACTCCATTGTTGTCCTCCTCCCCATTGGTGGTACTCCCCATTGTTGTCGTCCAAGGAGAAAGGTGGAGGAGAGGGAGAAGAAATGGGAGATGAGATCCTTGTGGGAGTTTCAGCGGGTTCCTTCGCATCTTCAAGGGTGAACCATCAATTCCTTGTTGTTTTGTTTAATTCTCCTCCATGCGATTGTTGTTGATTATCATATTAGTGTCCCTGTTGTATTGATTCATGAATCTGTAGTCTGTTGTTTGGCAGTTTTGGATTAGATCAATGCGAAATTAGGGTTTTGGGTTTCCTAAAGAATTGTGGGTTATTTTGTTATGTTTTTGTTAGATCTGAGTTCATAGTATTTGGAGTTGTAGTGTGTGAGTTATGACATTCACAATGTTGCTGTCCAAAAACCCCATCAAGTTATAGCAGTCGTAGTTACTAGCCGATTAGAACTTGTTAATGGCTCAATCAGGATTGTCCACCAACATGACTTTTATAGGAAATTCTCTTAGATTTCCATAATGTTAAAGAACACAATTTTTGGATCATCCTAGTGAACGTTAAAGCTATTTTAAGGCTGCTGTCCAAACTGTCGGTCAGTTTCTGTCATTGGTTATTCATCTGCTTGTTAAATTTAGTTAAAGTCAGAATTAATGGATCTTGCCAACTAGAGTTTTGTAGACCAAGTCATAATATTTCTAAAGAGACTAAAAATGGATTTTTATGTTAATCATATTAGGAAATACATATTTTAGAAGATTACTGTCCAGTTTTGAGTTACTGTTAGGTTGTAGTTTCACTTGAGTAGATTAATTACTTGAAGTATGGGTTTTAGGAGTGTGGATAAGAGTGTTGCGATTAGCGTTGTTTCCTCTTGTCAAGAACTTGTTTTGAGTAAATTACTTCTTGTAAGAGGAGTGACTTTGGGATTAGTTGCACCTTCTTTACCATCCAACGTGTTGCAACGCGAAAGGCAAGTACAAATTGGATCGTCTTGTATGGTTGTTGTTCAATCTGGGTATATGATTATGACATAAGTATTTCTTATGAACTATGAATATTTTCCTTCCTTTACATGATTCTGTTCATTGGTGATATCAAAATTGTTACTATGAGGGAATGCATTCCTTTCATTTCAATCATTTATGCCTCACCCACGGGACTGGGTATTGAAAGTCCCATCGTTCCAATATGGGAAAATGAGGTCCCATCATTCTAATATAGGCAAATAGATCCCTGTATGAAAGATTCTTTATACGGGCCTTGGATCCCCGCATTTTGCATAATGTAGGCCTGAGTGAAGACCGACGGGTGTATCACTGGCTATACCGGTATATGCATAAGAGAAGTGGATATCATATTCATATTTGCATCAAGTGCATAGCATTTTCTTGTGTATTTGATAAATTGAGAATGTACTGTCTTTGATTCGATGTTTCTTGCAATATTCAATTGTATTTGCTGAGTCTTGGACTCACGCCTGTTTGTATTGTTTAGGTGACCGTTGATGATGATATTCATTGGGGGAAATTAGCACATGGTTGCATCTCGCAATGTTGCACACATCCATTACCAAATAATAACTCTATTACTTTGTTTCAATGAGACTCGATTATTGTAATAATGGGCCTGTTGGTACTTAATTTGGTTCCTTTCATAAATTCAGATATTAGATGGTGCCTATTTCTTTTTCGAACTTATTCATAATGCTTATAATCTTGATGGTGATGTTCCAACTGTAACTTTGTGTTTAGTCGCTTGCTGAAATTTCTACGTTGTTACTGTTAGTAGTAATATTTAATCGTTGTCTAGCTATCATTCGATGTTTATTTAATTAAGTTAAATGTAAGTTCATTTTTTGGATTTGTAATTCTTAGTTACATCTTGGCTTCCGCATAGCCAGGGTATTACAAGCATACCGAGGACGACGTTAGGTGCATCAATCGCCTCTTCGACGGTGATTTGATTCACTCGACCTCGTGCCTGAGCTAGATCAGGCTTGACAAGCGGCTTCGGAGGTGGTGCTGGATGCACAAGAGCAGAAGAAGGTTGGACAGGAGGCAAACCACGTGCCTTTGCCAAACACTGATTTGCGAAGTGTTTGAAACATCCGCAGTGATAATAGATCACACCCAGCCTAACGTTGTTGACATTAGATGGCTGATTTCCACTGACTCTTGGAGGCTAGTTAGGTGGTAGAGGATGAGGTGCAAATACTGGTGGCCTTGGTGGAGTTGGAGCTTGAACTCGAGGAGGATGGGACTGCCACATGCGCGGTCTTAGAAAACCGCTAGCAGCTGAAATCTATGTAGCCCTCTTTCGTTTGCACGCCTCCTCCAACGCTTTGCTCTTGCCTTCCACTATTATGGCCTTATTGAAAAGGTGCTAAAAATTACAGAAGTCATGAACGTCAAGTTCCAGTTGCAATTCCTCCGTTAGACCGTTCATGAAGCGACTCCGACGACGGATGTCAGTGGCAACATCATCTGGAGCGTAACGAGCCAAAAAGTTAAACTCATGAAGATACTCTGTCACGCTCTTTCATCCTTGCTTAAGAGCGAGAAACTGCTGCTACTTGATCATCATGACTCCTTCCGGAATGTGAGCTTCACAGAAACTTGGGACGTGTCCGACTGACTGAATATTGTGCGCCATCCAGGTGATAACTGGCAAAGAGGACTTTCTCTATTTTAGAGCATCTTCTTCTTGATAGCCCTAAGCTAGTCTTCTACCTCCATAGGGTCTTCGGAACTGGAGAACACCAGTGGATTAGTCTGGTGAAAATCAGCAAGCGCTCCCTATGCGCGATGAACTCTGGCCCCATTAGATGATCCTGCAGTCGTGGAAGTGTTGCACGCCATTTGTTCCAAGATACGAGTTTGGTCCATGCGGTTACGCTCAATCTGAGCAAGAACCTCAGCCATTGTAGGTGGCGGAAGAAGCTCTTCTTCTTGCCGACCACCATGATGATCATAGCGACTAGAAGGCTCCACCTGCTCTCCTCGTGGGTAAAGATCATGGATAGTAGCGAAGCGGGATCCTGGGGGTGGTGATCCCTCTCACTACTGAGCTCGGGAACGAGTAGTAGCTCCTGTCATACTGTTGCCACACAAATTGTTAGCAATTCAACAAGGATACACCTGAACAAGTATGAATTAAAGTTCTGGACAGCAAGCATAATGTACTAAATTTAGTATGCATAATGATATGAAATACACAAAAATTTACACCGAAAGAGTGCACAAAGGAACCTAGGCCAGTACAAGATCCATTAACCAAACAATAGAGTTTCAGCACGGTTATATCCATATACGCGTGTAGACAAAATGGCAATAGCCTGGAACAAAAGTCTTACAACATAACACACATAATTATACAAATGCTATCCTATTACATTTATTTAGGGATAGCTACTCTATGATTACACCTCCATGCAGCCAAGTCCTCAACATCCATACCCTAGACAAAGTTATCCTAGTTAAAGTTCATCGGGAACTCATCTAAAAGATGAGCTTCGGGCGATCCCAAGTCCATTGGGTCTAATGGATTGATGAGGTGCCTCAGAGATCCTAATAAGGGGACGTGATCTCCAGGTGGTGCCGGCCTCTATGCATGAGGAAAACCCACCGGCATCCGGGCTTGGTGGCACGGTTCATAAATGGGTACTATTCGTGCCACTTCCGAAAGTCAAAACCCCGGTGGTGTAGTAGCAGCTAGAGATGTCTCGTTGTCACCATAAAGCACGTTACGGGGAACACAATTCATGCTGACTCCAATCCTGAGGTACTCTTGGGCTTCCCTAAGATGACATCGGGTTTCCCACAACTCGTACATGTCACAACGATGAATCTGGTCCATGATATGAACCAATCTCGCTAACTGGCATACTTCTGGGTCCTCTCCATACTGGATCTCATCAAAAGTGTTCACCTCCGCCTAGGACCTCTTTTCAGGAAATGGTCGTAGGGTGGCTGAGACAACTCCGTCAGATCATGACGGAGATGGCTCTTAGCCCCACTAGACGCTTCCTGAATGACCATGGCTTCAGAGGTGCCATGCACTTGGATACAATATGGAGTACTTTCTGCCACCTGTCTTGCAATGATGTTGATTATAGCTCGATGTTCCTCCATTCTGGGTCCTCGATTCTGCTGGTAGATGGCATACTCTGGGTGGTAAGTGAAGTTTGCTCGCTGGGTATCCATCCACTTCCACAACACGGGTCTCCTTAATCAAAAACTAGCTGCTCATCTAAACACAAGAAGACAAGGTAAGTCAGCAAATTAGTTTGTAAATCCAACTAAAAGGTGGGGTAAGGAATGACACTAAGAGGGATGAGAAAGAAAAGACTTTCATAACTTAAAGTTTCTGAAATTATTTTGCTATTTATAAAATAATTTCACAAAAAACTCACTAATGCTAACGACCATGCAACTTCTAACCTACAGTCAACCTGGCTCTGCTACCAATGCTGTGAGGACCCCGAAATTGAATCCATTTCAAGTTAAGAGATTACACCAGAAGCATAACTCTTAACAAGAAACGAGCCTGATTTCAAGTTCCCAAATATGTGTCTCGCATTAGCTCCCAAGATCAATGGCTAATACGCATATATCCTGAACAACATTGTACCCAGTCATACATAATTCATACTTTATTAAAAGGTGATTTACAAGACTAGGACATAGGTCCAAAACTTACACAAATGGCCGAGTGGTCTACTAAACATAAAAGTATGCAGTAGAACACAAATATAATACACCAACAGTTCATCCAAGTTTGCCCAATACCCAAAGGCAACAGAGTGGAGGTAGAAACAACATCATTTGTTAGCGTCACTGTATTCGGCGCTAACGAATTGATCGAAAGTGTATTCTTCCTCACCTGAAACAAGTGGTTAATTTGTTTGAGTACAAAAGGTACTCACAAGTCTAACACAAACTAATAAAAGAAAGTGTATGATAGAACCTATCCAAAGGATATGAGAATATACATGTTAGAGGCTATCCAAAGGAAAGGTTGTATTGGCATAAGTTTTGCATAAAAGCAATAAGTTTTATTCCTACACATTCTAATTTGCAAAGGTCATTTAGTAACCAAAATTTTGACAAAATAAAACCAATAACATTGATATAATCATAAATCAAATCATATAAAAGTGGCTGTCCACTCTGATAAACTAACACACATGAACAACCATTCATGCCAATACCCAGTTGTACCCATCTCAATTTTATTTCAGATCTAACGATGATGTCTATCAAAACCAAGTACTGTCCATAACTGGGGACACAACTATCCGAATAGATTGAAAACCCTGTAGGGGTGTACAACTTTACCCAGATGACTTGACCAGCCCATAAGCCTCTGGATAATGACACACTTCCTTTGGTATGTCAGCCGGGTAGATCGAGATTTGGTACTTTTTAGCAAGAACATCTTATTGAGTTGAAACACTCAAGCGAGATGAGATCCCGCTTAGTACAAGCTACTGATAGAACCTGCTAAGCGGAGCACGTAAGTTGTGTTGGGAATGCCGACCTAATGAATAGAAATTAAAGTTCTGCTTGCTTGTACATATTAAATTGCAATCGAATCCCTATGAACATATGATCAAACACATATGTCATGACACAACCTGTGTTCTAGCCCAATAAAATCCTCCCCTTACTTGACCAAACTGGCACAAATCTAGGGTGTGGAAGTACGAGTAGTTCTTGGTATGATAGCCCAAAGTTTGGTCCTTGGTGATCTAGACAAGACTACCACAATACCCAATTCTTGTGCACGAAGGCACCCTCACTATCAATCACTTGTCCAGATCTAAATTATATTTTAATAGGCAAATTTTAGACTCAAACCACATGATGCGGGGGAAGGCTTGATCCTCACGATGTAGGATCGATGATAACTTTGGATCCGTGCAACCTAACGAACTGATGGCGCCAACCACTGTTCAAACAGCAACCTGCAACAAAAGAATTCGCCTAACCACACGCTCGTGATCCCGTCTACCCGACCACATAAAGTAGACGTGACGCCGCTCCTGCAAAACACAAGGAATCACAAGAACAATGGGGTTGAGAACTCCCAATTCCCCTCTAGGTTGCACTGTATGTCAAACCCTAGGAAGAACAAGCATATAGCTCTCTCTCAAAATAATAGATTCATATTCGTCGTCCCCTATCACATGGGTACACCCCTTGGCTTTATAGCCAACCCAAACTCACAGATACATGGTCTAGAGCCGACTCATATTTTTGGTTCGGCCAAAGAAACCGAATTGGAATTTGACTCACGTATTGTAGTCTTGGACTCTAAACAAATACCGACTGTCTCGGACTCTTTCTAATACGGGATGCAGCTAACCGGATTTCCAGCCGAGTCCACGTGTTTCTTTAATTGAAACTGAATCTCTCTCTGATTTCTTTCTTCTATGTGCAGCAATTATTTTGTCCTTTCATATGTATCACACGTAGCAAACAGCCAAGGGCCTTGTCCTCACGATGCAAACAGCAAGGGCCTTGTCCTCTCGGCTGCATGCTCCATAAAAATCTTCCTTTTTGTGCATGCACAACATGCATGCAATTTAATGCACCTTTTTTTTTTTCCTAAAACATCTTCACGTAACTTGTAACACACATCCATGCATGTTGCATGCATGCAAGCTTCACATGGCTTCGTGTAGGCTTCTGGCTCCATTGTTTTTGGTTTATGGCATGCTTCTATATATGTATAACTGCACAAACAAAATATGGAACTATTAGGTAGTATCATATTTTCATTAGTAAGACTAAAATCATTTAAGAGCGAGTTCACCTGTTGGTTAATTAATTTAGCTCGTGTAATAGGTCCAATCGGGGTGTCCTCATCACCTCATATTCAAAGATCTTAACAAAGAAACAAAATTAAAATAGGTTCAGTGTTTCCCATGATTGACGAGAAAACCTCGTCAACAAAACTACCGAACTACTGACTTGCATGGCTAAGCATTCATATAAAGAATAAATATACTATCATATGATATCTAACTTAAGCATAACTGTATAGAATAATTAAGGGTAAGCCACAATGATTAGGACATAGCTAACTAGACTCACAAATTATCATTGCATTTTAAAATACTAAATTAACCAAAACAGGGATCGAAATGATGCAAGAGGATGCTTTCCTTGTTGATATTCTACTTGTTCCACCTCAGGATTCATAGATATATATTAACTCACGTTAGGCAATTCAGAATCTAAAATTAACAATAATAATAAACATCGAGAAAACCTCAAAATGCCAAAATGGTGAAAAATGTATAAGAATTTTATAGTAGTGAGGTAATCATTTTAAGTGAATTAAGGTCAAAATTTTAGTTCATTTGGAGTTCTTTGAATTTTCTATGAATTTTATAAGGTTAAAGTCCTTAAGGTACAATTAATTTAATTATCAAATTTTTCTGTAATATAGACATGTTTCAAACCTATTCTAGATTAAAGTACAAGAAAAATAAAAATTATCAAAACTAAGTTCACTCCATTTGGAGTTAATATGAATTACTTATGAATTTTTTAAGTTTAAACCATTCTTTAGTGTAAAAGTAATCCATTCTGGAATTTCTAATTGGATTAACTCCTTTTTGCACTCAGGTTTACGTAGCCACAACCGCTTACATGTGGGGCCTAGTGCAAACATCTAGTCCACCTCCACGCGTACTGTGCACTTAACTGCACGGTCCCACATGTCAGCATCACTAACTCAAACCGGTTTCAATTAACTTCCCCGCTTTCTGTTCACAGTCCCACATGTCAGTGAAATGAGCTACCAAATATAGTCAGAACTAATCATTGCTTAGGTTAATCTGACAGAGATTAGGGTTAATCAATACGCTACAGTACTGGTCGGCATTCCGACAACACAGCTCTTCGCTCCCGCGTGCTTGCCCAGCGGCTTGCCGGCGCTGTGGTCCACGACGGCGGGAACTAAGACCAAAAATGGATTCACAATTGCCTTGCGGTCCTAGTGGTGGCCGGAGTTTGGCTGGCGGTGAACTCTAGCGGCGGCACAACTACGGCTACGTGCCATCTTAGAGCCCAACGATGCAAAGGAAAATAACGTGCGCATAAGCATCACTGAGGTATAAGAGAGCTACCAAAACCAAGAAGATGGTCGGAGAGTCACGGTAGCTTACCGACGATGTTGACCGAACAACGGCAAAGAGAGCTCCACGTGGAGGGAACAACCTAGGCAAAACCAATCAGGATGAATGGTCGAGATAGCTTAAGTATAGCTCATAGGCGGTGTCACCGGAAAGAATTGCAAAGAAACTCACCACACCGGAGATGAGGAAGAAAGGGCAATTTTCGGCCGAAGATGGAGCAAAACCAAATTCACAATGGTCCTGTGAATCATTTAGGAAATTGATTGAGGGGCTTTACTTAGTATACCCTAGAACACGATCTAACGTGCAAAGGAATGAAGGAACTCACCGAAACAGAAAAGACACGATGGCGATGCCTAGTGCGCGCTCTCGACGAACAAAAATACAAGCTGATGTTTCAAGAGCTACGACCAATACCAAAAACTCACATTAGCACAATGAATACGGCATGGTAAAAGAAGAAGAACGGCACAAGAACGAGAGGATATGCTGAAGCATATAAGGAGAAAGGTTGAGTACATCTACTCGGCCAGAAGGAGATGAGGTGGTTTTGATGGTATTCCTCAACGGGAAATGCGATGACGTCAAGTCGTGATAGCTCCTAGATGGACGCTGACGGCAGAGGCCAAAAGGCATTGCAATGCATGGGCGGTGATGCCCGGACGCAATGCCACCTCGCTCGGCGCTTGGAGCTACATGGCAGTGCAAGGCGGTGAGGTGGCGTAGAGAGGAAGGGGCTGGCGAGTAGGCCCGGCTTATCAGTGGCATGGCGAAGCGGCGCAGTCGAAGCCTAGCTCGACGAATGGGTGCGGTCTAGTTAAGTCCATTGGTTCAAGTCGGACGGTCTGAAAGTTGACTAAGTTTTGAATTTGAGCTTTAGTACATTGACTGGCAGTTAAAAATAGCAATTAAATTTAGAAAAGTGTGAAATTTTTCTAAGAGGTTACTGTTAGTGCTTTTAAAACTTATTTTTAAATTCAAAAACTGAATAGGTTTACATAAGGAACATAGATTTTTCTTAAGGTCAAGATGAACTCTAAAAATTTGAAAACATTATATTTATTCATGATAATTAATCTAGTATTTGATTAAATTAATTTCTAGAGCTCTTTGCAAGCATTAACTTAAATTTTCTTTTGGAGTTTCACTTCAAGTTTTAAATTTGACTTGAATTTGAGATTTTCAAATGCAACAATTTGTGCACATGCTCCAAAATGAGATGTATGCTCATGAGATGCATATAATTTCTATTTATATAAAATGAGGCTATTACACTAGTTGTACCTTCAAATAAACCTCTTTCTTGTGATTCAATATGCAGGAGAAGCAATGGAAGGATATAGTGCTTGTGAGTTGCAAGAGGACATTTCAAGGTATTGTTTGTCACCACATACCATGTGCCTGCTTCTTTCAGTTGGAGAAAAAGTTTCTAGTGTGATTAAAATTGCATATGATACAGTTATCAGTATACATTATTAGTATACATGCAGATTTCATTGATAAATTGTAGCGGTGTCTGGTTTTGGATGACACAAGATTTGATGTTTGTTGTGGTTTGGTTTAAGATTTGTCTCTACATTCTAATGTTTTCTGGTGATGGATAGATGGAATTACAAAAAACTACTTTTAATGAGGTAGGGGTAATGATAATTTGGTAGCCGTTGCTTTGAGACCAATTCTGCTTTAAAAACAATTACTGTTTGATTGCCTTTGATAGTGTTTGATTGAGAATTTGGATATATTGATTCTGTGACTGGGTGTTTGGGACAGAGGGGTTTAGAGCATGTTGTTTCAGAGATACTGCTAAATGTATTATAACCATGATTGTTTATATGTTTCCTTAGTCTATTTCAATGGGCAGACGATAGTACTCCTTTTTTAACTTGTTTATAGATTCACTCAAGTCTAGTATCATCACTACAACAATTTGATGACTCGATACATGAATTTTTCAACATAGGACATGTCTCAATACTGATGACTCACTACATGACAGAAAATTCAAGTCTTTTGTTATTTTGATCTATTGATACAATGTATACAATATATCATATAAAATCTAAATTTCTTTGCACTGTTGTTAGAAATTGATAGGGTTGAGACCAAGAAGCAACTGAAGATGGGAATTAGATCAGTACAAGAAGCAATAGTTCATCCCCTGTTCATCCTAGGTTTTTGAGCTTTGACAAAATTTAGTTCATCATTTATTGCCTCATCTAAATCTGTAACCAAGCATCATATTGTTTTGTGTTTGATCGTGTAGGGTTTATTTGCACGTGAGCCCATGCAAGCATCATTTGATTGCCATAGATGAAGCTACTGTGGTAATTGTCACTTCAGCATTGAGTTTAGAACAATGAAGGAGGAAAGAACAAGTAATTGGATGGTTTTCCTAGTTTGTCATCTTTCCACATATTGAGTAATATCCGGCAATCACAAAGGAAACTTATTGTTGCTTCCGTTTATTTGCAGAGTTGCTCAGTGAGATTGATTTCCTGCACAATCAAGGGGAAGCATGTGAAAGACTCTGCTTGAAAGATTGCATAATTACTTGTTACTACTTGGAACATATGAAACTCATTTCACCTGAAAGACTCCGTTTAATTGGATGCTTTTAATGGTTATTACTTTTTACTACTTGTAAGATTGCAGAATTGATGTTTTATTTATACTCAAATTGTAAGATTGCAAAATAGATGGCAAAATGAGCAAAGTCTGTATAATGACTGTTTGTATTCGTCTTGTTTGATTTATGCTCAAATTGTAAGATTGTAGAATTGATGGTGAAATGAGCAAAGTCTATATAATGGCTGTTTGTATTCATCTATCTACTGTGTATACATGCAAGAGCAAGTATTGATGCATACAACTGCTATGATGCTATCCATCTATTTAGTCACAGGCTGTGACACAGCCAAACCCAGGCGCCTAGGCAAAAAAATTGAAAGGTTCCATGCGCTGCTTGGGCTAGGATGGGTTATAGCTATGAGAGGCTAGCATGGCCCAGAGGGCCTAATCCTACTACGAAAATGGCCTAAAGGGGCCGTAAGCAATTGCGGGCCTTCCCCTTTATGGGCCAAGGGTAGAGTGGGTTTTAGACGTAGGTAGTGGGCTGGGCTAGGATTAGGGCCTTTGTGATTGTTTTTTGGGTTTGGTAGGGTTAGGGTTGGGCCTTGGCCCATTACCAGGCCTAGCCATGAGACTAGGTATTGGAAGAGGAACTGCAAGAAGCATTTGGCAGAACTAGAAAAGAAGGGAAGTAAGACTTCTACTTCAGGTATAAATGTTATAGAAATAAATCTCATATTTGCAATTGGTTCTTGGGTATTTGATATCGGATCAGTTGCTCATATTTGCAATTCAATGCAGGGGCTAATAAGGAGTAGAAGTTTAGCAAGAGGTGAGGTTGACCTTCACTTGGGCAATGGAGCAAGAGTTTCTCCATTACCTATTGACACTTTACCATTAGTTTTACCCTCAGGATTAGTTTTGGAATTGAATAATTGTTACTATGTTCCTGCCTTAAGCAAAAACATTATTTCTGCTTCATGTTTGGGAGCAATAGGTTACGAGTTCAGAATAAAGAACAATTGTTGTTCAATTTATTTGAATGATATGCTTCATGGTCATGCTTCATTGGTGAATGGACTACATGTTTTAAATCTTGAGGATGTGCCTATCTATAACATTAATGTTAAGAGGCTTTAGCCTAATGATTTGAATCCCACTTATATTTGGCATTGTCATTTGGGTCACATAAATGAGAAGCGCATGGAGAAGCACCATAAAGATGGTCTTCTAAACTCATTTGATTTTGAATCATTTGAAACATACGAGTCTTGTTTACTTGGCAAAATGACTAAGGCACCTTTCACTGGTCTAGGTGAGAGGGAAAATGACTTGTTGGGCTTAGTACATTCGGATGTATGTGGACCAATGAGCTCAACGGCCCGAGGTAGTTTTCAGTACTTCATAACTTTTACTGATGACTTTAGTAGATATGGTTACATCTATTTAATGAGACATAAGTCTGAATCCTTTGAAAAGTTTAAGGAATTTCAAAATGAAGTACAAAATCAACTTGGCAAGACAATTAAAGCCCTACGATCAGATCGTGGAGGTGAATATTTGAGCCATGAGTTTGGAGATTATCTAAAGCAATGTGGAATTGTTCCACAGCCAACTTCACCGGGAACACCTCAATGGAATGGGGTGTCTAAATGATGGAACCGAACCTTGTTAGACATGTTTTGGTCCATGATGAGCCAATATGATTTGCCACTGTATTTTTGGGAGTATGCTCTAGAAATAGCCGTGTTCACATTAAATAGGGTTCCATCAAAAGCCGTAGAGAAGACACCATATGAGATATGGACTGGGAAGTGTCCTAAGCTATCTTTTCTCAAAATATGGGGATGTCAGGTATATGTAGAACGTTTGATGTCTCACAAACTCACACCTAAATTTGATAAATGCTTCATCGTGGGGTATCCTAAGGAAACTAAAGGATATTATTTTTATAAAAGGGATGAGAACAAAGTGTTTGTTGCTGGAAACAGTGAGTTTTTGGAGAAAGAGTTCCTCTCAAAATGAGTTAGTGGAAGCACAACACGACTCGAAGAAATTCGGGAATCATCAGAAAATGTTTCAACTCCTATTGAACCTCTATAGGATGTACAAAATGTTGTAGAACCTACGAAAGAGGCATCAGCCCCACATAGGTCTAAAAGGACACGTCAATTGCCGATAAGGTATCGACATGAGGTTTTATTGTTAGACAATGATGAACCAAAGACTTATGAGGAAGCGATGATGGGCCTAAACTCTTTGAAATGGCTTGGAGCCATGAGATCCGAAATACAATCCATGTATGACAATCAAGTTTGGAACTTGGTGAATCCACCTGATAGTGTAAAAACCATGGAGTGTAAGTGGGTTTTTATGAAAAAACATAGACATGGATGGAAATGTTGATATCCATAAGGCATGATTGGTGGCGAAGGGTTTCAAACAAATTCAAGGTGTTAGCTATGATGAAACTTTCTCGCCCATCCCTATGCTTAAGTCTATCCAGATCATTCTAGCTATTGTTGCATATTTCGATTATGACATAAGGAAGATTGATGTCAAAACAACTTTCCTAAATGGAAACCTAAGTGAGGATGTGTGCATGACACAGCCTGAGGGTTTTATCGATCCACAAAATGATAGAAAGATATGCAAGCTTCAAAAATCTATCTATGGATTGAAGGAAGCATCTCGGAGTTGGGACATTCGTTTTGATGAGGTAGTCAAAGGGTTTCACTTCATCAAGAATGAAGAAGAGCTTTGTGTTTACAAAAATGCTAGTGGGAGCGCACTTATTTTTCTAGTCCTATATGTGGATGACATATTTTTGATTGGAAATGATATTCCTATGCTTGAATTTATCAAGTCTCCATTAAGAAATAGTTTCTTTATGAAAGACTTAGGAGAGGTAGTATATATTTTGGACATAAAGATCTATAGAGATAGAACTAAAAGGCTAATTGGATTAAGCCAAGATAAGTACATTGACAAAGTGTTGAAGCGGTTCAATATGCAGGATTCCAAGAAGGGTTTCTTGCCTATGTCACATGGTATTAGTCTTAGCAAGACTCAGTGTCCTTCGACACCTGATGAGTGAGACCTGATGAGTAAGATTTCCATATGCTTCTGCTATTGGATCTATCATGTATGCCATGCTTTGTACACGCCCAGATGTGTCATATGCTCTAAGTGTTAGGAGCAAATATCAGTTAGATCTAGGTGAAGGTCATTGGATAGCTGTAAAGAATATCTTGAAATACTTAAGAAGGACTAGGGATGCGTTCCTTATTTATGGAGGTGAGGAAGAGCTAGTTGTAAATGGTTACACTGATGTTACCTTCCAAACCAATAAAGATGATTTTCGATCGCAGTCTAGGTTTGTGTTTTGCCTTAATGGAGGAGTAGTGAGTTGGAAAAGTTCCAAGCAAGAGATGGTTGCTGATTCTACAATTGAGGCTGAGTATGTTGTGGATTCTGAAGCTGCAAAGGAGGCGGTTTGGATAAAGAAGTTCATCTCTGAGCTGGGTGTGGTCTCTAGTGCTTCTAGTTCAATGGATCTCTATTGTGATAATAGTGGAGCCATTGCGCAAGCTAAGGAGCCTAGATCTACATAAAAAAAATCCAAGCACATACTTTGATGTTTTCACCTTATCTGCGAGTTTGTTGATAGATGTAATGTGAATATATGCAAAGTGCACACAGATTTAAATATTGTTGATCTGTTGACAAAGCCTCTCCTGCAGCCAAAGCATGAGCCACACACAAGAGCTATGTGTGAGAGCCCCCGAGGTATTTAACATATAATACTTAACCATACAATTGGTGCTAGCATTACAAATCAAATATCCCGACTCTCGGCGTAACATGTACCTCCTAGGAGTGGTACACATATACCATCACAAAATTTGAAGCATCAATTCTATACACAAGTCATTACCATACCGAGTCTTCATAATTTACAACACAAAAGACATACCAGTTACATACCAGTTCAAATTACAAAGAGAGGCTGACCGACCAAAATATAATAGTCCAGAAATATTAAAAGTTGCAATGGAAACATAGCCATAAGATGGTACCAAAAGAAAAGTCGACTATTTTGCCCTTACCCACAAGGCAATCGATCAGGCCACCAAGCTAGTCATCCTGCATGAAATCGATCTCACAATAGTCGATCCCTTGGGGATCAACCCCCTCTGCAACAATTAAACAATGCAACTGAGTACAAAAACATACTTGCAAGACTTACGAATAGCAAACCTATACATAGCTACATGCAAGCTGAATCAAAGGAGAAGGCCATAGGGTTCAATTGTAGCACAAAGCAATATTTCATTTACAATAGTGTAATAGATTGAAGACAATTTTAACAAATATGTTTTTATTTGTTTAAATAATAGTAAGACAACAATTATAACATAATTAACATCCTGGTGGTGACTTCCCAATAGCCACCACAACAAAGCATGAATTACCCATTCGTACCACCTAATTTCAAGTTTTATAAAAAATGTTATAGTCTAATTCTTGCAGAAAATAACCAAGCATGTCCATAACCTAGGACGATGCTATTCGAATAGTTTATACCCTAAAGGGGTGTACAACTTTACCCACATGTCAGACCGCCTTTTTGCCAAGCTATAGAGCACACTTCCTTACGTATGCCGACAAGGGTAAGTCCTATGAGATGTTTTCCAATTGAAAGAATTAATTAAGAGTGGAACGTATGGGGGTTAACCCTTCGTGAACCACCCATCCCGGGCACCCACGGAGGACCCATACGTTGTGTCGGACACATCGGTCAGACTTAATACTGCCGATGCTCCTCGGGCGAGGGAACCTAACCCATAACCCACCCCGTATATGCCCTACAACAACAGAATAACAGAACATTTTTCTCCTAATCTATCACCGACGACTCATTAATTAACACCTCCCAAAGTACTGAGTCAAGAGGGTTCCCATATGCCCTCATGTGGTTGCACGCAAAGCTGCTTGGATCAATGGCAGAAGTAATTCGGTCCTTATTGACTCGGGCACCAAGCACACACCCAACAGCACACCATCCAACCAATGTGCCCAAGTCTAAAAAAATTTATTTTCAATTTTAGTTTTTCCAAATACATTGTACACAAGAGTACCCTGACCCAAGTATTTATAGTGATGATAGAATGACCATCGCCGAAGCGATGATCCCCAGACTACCGTTCTAGGTATGGCTAAGTGACAACAACTTGTATACTACATATAAAGTGACTAGAGCCCAATCTCTAAATCACAGCGGACATAAACCTAGGCTCAGTAGTAAAGGATGGATGTTTACCTATAGTTCATGTAACTAATCAGGTAAACTATCACAATCTGAGAAAATACTTGTCAACATAGCATGCATGCATACATACAGTTGAAAATTGAAATATTAACATGCGAACATAATAGGATCAATGTGCATCAAAGGAAGAACTGTTTGCCTTGCTGGAGTTAACTTGCTTGCTGCAGAGGACATAATAGGGTTTTAGTATTGTTCATCTGAAATCCAATTTTTTGTGAAAATATCTAGAAGGTTGGTAGCTTTGAAAATTTTATTATGAATAGAGCACCAAATGAGATGAATAATGAAATTTGATTCACCTCATTTGGAGTTAAAATGAATTTCTTATGATTTTTCAAAGTCATGAAAGTAGTGCACAAATACAATGAACATCAAGATTTTTAGAAAATAGAGACATACTTAAAACCTATTCCACATTAAAGTACAGAAATAGTGAAAACTATCAATCTTCAGTTCACTCAATTTGGAGTTACAGAGAAATACTTATGCATTTTTGAAGTTACATGAATTTTTAGTACACAAATAATTGATTCACAGATTTTCTTGAGCTGAGAACTTTCGGACCGTTGAGATCTAATCGGACGGTCCACGTGATAGGTTGCGTTCGGATGGTCCGAACGGCTCCGCTTAATGCGGGCCCTTGAGATCAAATCGGACGGTCAAAACAAAGGAGTTTGTTCGGACTGGTCCGAACATCACCCTAACTCAAGCAACTGACAGGTGGGTCCTGCACGTTAAATACATCAACTTTAACCAATGTTTAAACCTCTCATATTCTATTCAAGGGCCCACACATAAGTGAAACATTAACTTAGATTTTACCTTATCTACACAGGAAGACGCGCTTAGGACAACGATTAAAAACTAATGATTATGCTAAAGTACATGTCAGCTGTCCGACAACGAAGCGCGCTCAACCGCGAGCTACTTTGACTAATTGCCGGTGCAAGAGCGCATGGCAGAGCGAACTAAGGGCTAAAATGAAATCCTCACACTATTGTGCACCCGATGATGGCCGGAGACGAGCTTGCACGGCAGTGCGATGAGGTGGAGTGGAGGAGGAACTATGGGAAATACGGCAATGCATCTCATGATCTAACGTGCACATTAGCTACTAGAGATCACTAGGATCATACCGGAGTGGATAAGGGAGGATAAGCTAGTTGGAGTCAGCCGGTGGTGATCAACGGCGGTGGCAATGGAGCTCCAACGTGGAGAGCTTCACCTGAGCAAGGAGGAAGGGAAAAAAGAGGTAGGGGAAGCTCAACCGAGGTCAATAGACGATGATATCGCAATGAATTAGGTTATGGACTCACCGGCAGAGTTAAGGATGAAGATGAACGTTTTCGGCTGAAAAGAAGAAATTCCAAAATTCGATGATTCCTGTGAATGCAAACCAAAATTGAATTAGAGGAAGTGATGATGGTGATCAGGGGCGCAAAGTAACGTGAATAGAAATGGAAATGAACCCCCATGGTGCCAGAACGGCGTTGAGGTGTGGCGACTGGAATTTGAGAGCTTGGGCTCTCTGTGATTTCTTTTGGTGGAGGAAGATGGAGGTGTGGATGGTTCGAAAGTGACAAAAAGAAGATAATGAGGCCATTGAGGAGCTTTTATATGCTCTGGGGCAGAGAAACTCAAGAATGGAGCTCCACGGTGAACTCAGTTCATGGCTCCGCCATGGACAAGCTGAGAGGACAGGGATGCGATGGCGAGGTGACCGGGGCATGGGCGAGTGCGGTCAACATGACCAAACCATGAGCGCTTGACAAAAACCGGGTGCGGACAGTTGGGCGGCCATTGGCGATGAGGTCGACCATGGCGCGCTAGGTGAGCTGGCATGATCGCGAAGGCCACGTGGAGAAGAATGTCTGAAGCCAGAGGTGTAACACTCCGATTTTCAGAATCGGGATGTTAATATTTAATTTGGCGATATATTAAATTTTTGACTATGTTTTAAAATTTTTTCAGTGTTTAATCAAAATGTTGCTTTAAAAATCAAATTGAATTAATTAAAAGGTTGCATTTTATTAGATCAAATTGTTTGAAAGACTGTGTTAAAAAATTAATTAAAACTAAAATTAATTGTATTGATCTCTTGTTTTCACTTGCATCACAAAAATCATGTCATCCCGCATGCATTAGTATCTTCGCTTTCTTTTTCGGTTCGACCGACTGTAGACGTTTCGCCTGCGTGTCCTTTCTTTTCACTAATTTCTCTCCTTGCAATCACAACTGAAAACCAAGAATCTGATAATGCATGTTATACCGTTGCGATCGTCGTCACGAGAATGTTCCATTTTAGCAGTTAGTTTTCGCATGCAAGGTCAATTGAGCAAGTTGGAGAAACGGAGGAAGCAATACACTGCTATTTATTCCACTATCATTTTTCTCTGTTCACCCACTACCATTTTCATTTCTCTACTCCCAGCCGAACAACCCCATCACCATGCCCTTTTTTTATGTTGCTACACTGCCAACTCCATCCTCAATTATACTTGTTTATTCATCCAACTCCAACATGCAAAGCCGTTGCGAGAACCTGGGGTATTTAACTTGTAATACTTAACCATCCAATTGGCCCTAGCATTACAAATCAAATATCCCGACTCTCGACGCATATGTACTTCCCAGAATTGCAGTACACATACCCCAAACAAAAATTAAGCATCCATTCTATACACAAGTCAATACATTACCAAGTCTACAAGTTTACATCATAAAGGACATACAAGTTCATATTACAAAAGTAGGGCCGACCGGCCAAATGACTAGGTAAATAACCAAAGTAGCAACGAAAACAATGGCCATGAGATGGCGATAAACAAAAGCCAACCAATTTGCCCTTACCCACAAGGCATCCAACTGGAAACATCCAAGCTAGTCGTCGAAGGCAAAGTCGAAGTCGGTCTCACAATAGTTAACCCCTTGGGGGTCAACCTCCTCTACAACAATTAAGCAATGCAACTGAGTACAAAAACGTACTCGCAAGACTTACGAGAAACAAGCCTATACATAGCTACATGCAAGCTGAATCAAAGGAGAAGGTTATATGGTTCATTTGACGCATAAAGCAATTTTTTATTTACAATAATGTAATAGATTGAAGGCAGTTTGACAAATCTGTTTTTATTTGATTAAATAATAGCGAGACAACATTTATAAATATAATTAACATCCTAGAGGTGACTTCCCAACAGCCACCACAACATAGCATGAATTACCCATTTGTACCACCCTAATTCAAGTTTTATCGAAAATGTTGAGTCTAACTCTTGTAGAGACCTAACCAAGTGTGTCCATAACCTAGGACGAGGCTATTCAAATAGTTTATACCCTGCGGGGGTGTACCAATGTACCCACATGCCAGACTACCTTTTCGCCACATGATTAAGCACACTTCCTTAGGTATGCCGGCACGGCTAAGTCCTACGAGACAATTCCAATATTGTGTATTAACTACGAGTCGCCCGCATGGGTGAAGCCCTCTGTGAACCGCCCTTGTGTGTGCAGACGGGGCTCCCACAGAGGACCCACACGTTGTGTCGGGACATCGGCCCAGCCGTAGCAACTGCTGATGCCCCCTAAGGTGGAGAACCTACCGGGAACTACACCACCGCACACCCAACACACACATGGAACATTCCTTTTTCACACAACGCACACAACCACCTGCGACTCAGAGTTAACACACGTCAAAGTACTAAGTCAAGAGAGGTCCCATATCCCTCTCATGTGGTTAGTATGCAAAAGTGCTTGGGTCAGTGTCCAAGATGTTCGGTCCTTGTTGACTCGGGCACCATTCACACACCCGATAACCACACCATCAAACCAATGTGCCCAAGTCTAAAATATTTTATTTTCAGTTTTAGTTTCTCAAATACAATACATACATGAGTACCTTGACCCAAGTAATTTAAAGTGATGACATATAATATCCATCGTCGAAGCGATGATCCCCATTCTACCGTTCTAAGCAATTGCTAAGCGACAACAATTCGTAAACTACAACGAAGTGACTAGAGCCCATCCATCGAGCTCTAAACCACAGTGGATATAACCTGGGCTTAGTAGTAGAGGATGAATATTTACCTACAGTTTATGCAACTTTAGGATCACTATTTGCTCGATAATTTAACATCAAAATAAAGCATGCATACATACACTTTGCAAACAAGATATTAGAATTTGAAAGTAATGGGATCAACATGATCAAATAGAAACAACTGCCTTGCTAGAGATAAATTTCTTGCTACAGAGGATCACTCTCGTATACAATAGAATCGTCAAAACCTAGCGAAAGAATCGAAAAGAACCAATAAGAAGGATAACACCGAAATACTAAAAAATTCAAATTCATCCAAAAATCATGAAATTTTCACGAAAGGTAGAGCATGATTATGAATGAATTTATCAACAAAAATCAATTGATTTGGATGTTCTATGCAAAAGTTATGGCTGTTTGAAAATCAGGTTTCATGAAAATCCAATAAAATTGCTATCTGTTACTGTTCATCCGAATTAAATGTTTTGGTAAAAATTTCCAGAGGTGGTGTACATGAAATTTTTATGGTAGGTAGAGCACCACATGAGATGAACAATGGAATTTGATTCACCTCATTTGGAGCTAAGATGAATTTTCCACGATTTTTCAAAGTCATGAAACTGGTGCACAAGTCATATGTAGAATAAGATTTTCAGAGATAGTAACAAGCTCAAAACTGATTCTACATTAAAGTACAGTAAATAGGAATCCAAAAAAAAAATATTTCACTCAAATTGGAGTTACAGAGAAATACTTATGCATTTTTTAAGTTAAAACAATCTTTAGTGCAACAATAATAATAACCTAAAGTAATTTTACCAAAAGTGATTTCTGGAATAGTAACATGGTTCAACCCATTTTTCTGTTAAAGTACATTTAAAAAGGAAACTAACAAAATTTGAATCATCAATTTTGGAGCTAAAATGAATTACTTATGAAATTTTGAAGTTTAACTAATTTTCAGTTCACAAATAAAGCATTTCGGATTTTATATAAACCTAAAATACTCTTTATACCCAGACTCACCTAGCTATAGACGCTGACCAGTGGGCCCTCCGAATAGTGCTCTTCTCCATTTTAATTTCTGAATTAAAATGCGGCCTGACATGTGGGGTCCACATGTCATACTCCCGGTCCACAGCATAGTGCATGGACCGGGGGTCTACGGCCGGTCCACGGATTCACAACTGTGCACTAAGTTCCTGGGCCCACATGTCATACACAGATTTAAACCATTATTTTCATATCTTTTACTATGCTTGGTCCCATATGTAATAGAGACATTACCACCTTAAGACAGCTATTTAACAACTAAGTAATGATTAACATTTAATGAACCGGATTAGTGTCCTGATGACACCACTACAATGCTTTGCCGGATGCGCCTGACAACAGGAGCACTCGTCCGTGCTTGCCTGGCGGCGCGCCGGCGCTATGCGCCATGGCGATGCCGACCAAGGGCTAAGATGGCCCCGCAATAGTGATGCGCACCACGGGGTGGTGGTGGTGTCCTCAACGGTGGCCGGTAGCGGTGGCGCGCTGGAGATGAGCGGCGGTTGTGCTTTAGCCGAAATGCATGCAACGAAAACAGCTCCGCATTGTCCAAGAGGGCGGGTGCCCAAGCTACTACTGAGCCTAAGGAAGCTACTTGAGGCCAGGAGAGGGACGGGGAGGCTCGGAGTTGGCTCATCGACGGTGATGGTGATGGTGGCGTTGAGCTTCACCGTGGAGGGGATTGCTTGGGCTAAGAGGGGAGAAAAGGGAGGTTAAGGGAGTTCAAGTGAGACTATTAGAGTGTGTTAAAGCAAGTAATCGACAGATGGCTCACCCGAACGTCGTTGGAGAAGAAAGGGGTCCTGGCGGCCGAGTTAGAGAAAAATCCTAGATTTGATGATCCTTGTGATGCAAAGGTAAAATTGGTTGAGGGGAAATTGTGAAGATGATCTAAGGCACGATATGACACACTTTAGAGAGGATAATACTCACTGGACACGAAGTTGGCACGGCAGCGGCTTTGGGTGCGTGCTTTGGAGCAGTAGGGAGCTCGAGTAGGGATTAGAAACTACAAGCAAAGCCAAAGGTTCATATTAGCAAAAATGGAATTGGCATTGGTGGTAGAGTCGAGAGGAACCATTGGACTGGAGCTTACCCGTGAGATGCACCCGGGCGAGCCTCCCTCTCCTCGGCGGCCAGAGGAGAAGTGAGCGAAAATGGAGGATGGAGAGGGGTATTATCCACGGGCAAAGATGGAGGTAGCAATGGCATCAAACAGAGAAGCTCAGGGAGTGGTCCGAATGGCGGTGGATTGACGGCGTGAACGGGGCGCTTCAGAGCTTCGCCGCGACGTGGCGCGTCGCTCCTGTGCGCGGCAGCGGGAGGTGGATGATGACCCTGATGCGTGGGCCCAGCGCGTCAGCGGCACAAAATGGCGCACGCCTGACCCTGGCTCAGCTGGTACAGCTAGGTGGCTCAGCCATGTTGAGTGGCTCGGGTCGGACTCAAGTCCGGTTCGAGTCACTCCAACAGTAAAAACTGATTTTCGAAGATAAGGCTGAGATGGTTAGCGAATTTTAGAGAGAGTTTCAAAGCTCCAAAAAATTCTAAATTATTTATGAAAGCTTACTGGATCTGAGTACAACCTTGTGTAATTTTTCTAGAAATTTTCATGCAATGCATTTCTTTCTAGAAATTTCACATGCTGCTGCCCTAGGGGTTTGACTAAGGGTCTAACTGGTTGACTAGCCCCTTTTGAAATAGTAAATAAATTCTAAAAATTTTGAAATTTTTCAGAGGAGTCACTAGGATGATCTAGAAGCTAGGAAAAATATTTCTAGAGGATGATCACAAGATTTGATTAGAAATTTTAAAATGTTTTACTTCTAGTCAATTAAAGCATTTAGTTTTGAAATCAACAATTCTTTTGAAAGAATTTCCAGAAATTTCAAATAACAACAATGATGCATCAAAAGTTTTAAATTATCCTCAATTTCATACATTTGAAATACAATCCAAAGATTTGGGATGTTACAGCCGTATGCACTACCACTGTTTTCTTCTTCCTAGAGCAAGCACAGCACATGAATTCACTACATACACCATCTCTCTTCTCTACCCCAAGAACCGAGGCCACTGCAATTTCATTTTCTTTCCCCCAAGGCCCCAATTCCCAGTCGAAACTTTGCTGTCCACTGCCATGTTCTTTTAGTTTATTCATTCACCTCCCACTGCCAACCCATCACCAAGCAAGCCACCTCCCCATTTCTTAAAATGCACAGCTGAACCACCTTTCTTCCCCATTGCCACTCATCTTCTTCCCATGCCTCGTTTCTTTCTCCCTTCATAGAACACATCTACTTCTTCTCCATGAGCTCAAAACCAGACCTTCTCTCCTCCCAATCCCACCCAAGAAACCCAAATCCTCTCATGCATGTTATGCAGCCTTGATCCTCATCGCAAGAGCCATCCATCCATCCAAGTAGTTTTCACATGCAAGCTTGTTTGAGCAATTTTGAGAGCAAGGGGAAGAAGCAGCAGCGGCGCAGCCCAAAGAGCGGCGCGGCACATCGGCCAAGGCTGGGGGCTTGCCGGGGTTGTGTGCAGTAGCTCCATGCTGCACCATGCAGCCAGCGGCAGCTCTATGCTGCACCATGCATGCTCGCACGGGTAGCTCCATGCAGCAGGCGGGAGTGCAGCATGGTTTGGAGACAAGAAGAAGGAACAGGGGGGCAACAGGCAAGAGCACAGCATGCAGCAGCCACGGGTAGCAGCAGCGGCTTGGCGAGGCGGCCGAGCTGAGGGTGCAGCCAGGCGACGGCTAGCAGCTCGGCAGCGTGGACGAGCCGGCACGGCGATGTGATGCAGCGGCACAGCTGCAATACCTGGCAGTGTCGACGCAGTGAGCAAGGCTGGGCGGCCAGCATGCAGTAGCCAAGGCTAGCGTGCAGGCACTTGGAGCGCTGGTCGGAGATGGAGAGGCGACGGTCCGACGCCGTGGGGCACCTAGGCGACGGCTCCAGGCGACGGGCCGTTCGGGCAGTCGGTGCTCGCAAGCTGAGAAGGTGCTGTCCAGCGGCCCTACATGGCGGAGGCAGTGAGTGAGCGACACAGCCAAAGGCAAGGACAGCAGTGGCGAGGCCGAGCCCATGCATGCACGCAGCATATGCATGCGACAGCACTATCCAGCGGCTTGACGATGGCCGAGGAGGAACGGTCAAGGTGGTGGAGGCGCGACGAGTCCGGGCTCGACGGCGCTGCGTGGCGTGACGGTCGGGAGCAGCGGTGCAGTGTTGTGCGCGGATGTCCATGCATGCATGCGAGCTGCGGCTCCATAGGCATGGCCGAGAACGCAGCATCGAGAGAGGAGCTGAGGGCGTGGCCAAGCACGGCAGCCCGACAACATACACGATGAGGTGGTGATGCATGCATACGATGGTGGAGCAGCGATGCGGCGGCCATGTATGCAACGGTGCGGGAACCCGAGTGAGGCGAGGCGGCATGACGTGGCGGCGCCGATGCGGAGCGGGACGTGGACGACTACGGTGGACACGGGCGCGCACGAGCTTGGCGACGACTATGGTGGACGCGGATGCGGACGAGCTCGATGATGACTACGGCGGATGTGGAGTCAAGAAGACGTCGTCCGGTGATGATACACATGCCTAGTGCTGTGGTAAAATCTTTAATGTTATTTTGTTACCGTGCTACGATATTAGTCATGCATGTTGCATATTAGTCATGAGCATGGCATTTATTTATGCATGTTAATTATAAAAATATTTTGGTAGCTTAAGACCGGTATAATTCTCTGGTTATGTCTTATTTGTGCGTAGGCGTGATTATGTGTTCATATATTGGAATGCGAATAATTAGACTATTGTGGCGAAATGTGTGAATTGACAATCGGTGGATACTAGATTAAATATACATTGGATTGTTTGACCGGATGATATTATTTTGAAGTTGCATGGATGTTAGTTGTGATCTTTGGATAATACATTAATTGGAGATTTTTCCTGATGTTGGGTTAGTAATTTTAGGAGATAGGACACATAAGAATTTTTATAATTTATTACTTCATGGTTGACATATGTGTTGATGTTTAATGATGCATCTTTTATATATGTGTATTGTTGCTCGTTGGATGTCGAATTAAGTGCATTATTGGATTGTTTCATCGGATATCTTAACTGATAGTTATGCGAATCTTATGTGCTAGAATTTGGAAGATGGTAGAATGGATTGTTTGATTGCGGATAAGTAATCGGATTGCCATGTAATTAGTTGGTAATTCTGATGTGCCGAGTCGATGGAATTGTACCCTCTATTGGATTGGTAGATAAATGATTAATAGTCGATCGGTGAGGCATATATGTGGTTGGATTGGTGGATGTCATACACGACTAGTCCGGTGAAATGGATATAAGTTGATTTATTAGTGAACTATTAAATGTTGGATGTGCTATTAAATTGTAAAGCTCATTAGGTGTCGGTAAGTCAAATAGATCTCGATTGGTGGAAATTTTGGTGTATGCGATTGTCTTGCCAAGGTGAAACTAGTAGAGTTGAATATTTAGTATTAGCTTAATTAGTCTAGTAAATAGAAATTGATAGATTTAGTCATGGTCATATGCTTATCACTTGGTGGATTTCATGTAACTACTAGATGGGTTATGTAGATGGAAGTTTATGAGTCCGGAAATTATTTGTTGGATTGACTATCTTGATTATGCCTTAGTGAAGGTTACTATGGGATTTAGATCAAGATATGAGAATATGATCAGAGAGTGTTATGCATGTGAGTGGATTCAACGGCGGAGAATTAGTTAAGTCAATAATTATCAGAAGATTTGATTTGTCGGTAGATGTTTTCCTTAGGGGATTAAATGGAAAATAAAAGGAAATACGTATGCGTCATTTGTCATGACAGAGGCTAGGTTAGCATGTGTGCAAAAACTATTAAATTATTTGGAAAAATTCGGAATACAATTATTTGTGCACTACAAATTCATTTAATTTCAAAAATTCATAAAAACTCCAAATGAGATGAACCAAGTTATTTTGATCTTATATTAATATTCTATATCCATCAATATAATCCTTTGCCTCCCCACTTCTCTATAAATTTTGACCAAATAATTAAATTCGGTAAATAGTAACATATTACAATTAAATTGGATTTTTTCTGAAAACTGACATTCAAACTGCTATAACTCTCACATACTAAATCCAAATGGAATAATTCTTTAACCTAAATTCATATAAAATCATCATCTAGATACTGTAGAAAATTCATGCATTTTTAGCAATTTAAATTTTTCAGCTTTTCTCGATGTTATTCGATATCATCTTTCTATAGATTCCGAGTTGCCGGAAGTAAGCGAGTACGTAACTGAGAGTGAGAAAGTGAACTCCCAGCAAGGAAAACATCATTTGAACTTTTGTTTGCATCATATTTGATCCCAGTTTTGTTAAGTTAGTGCAATGATAATTGCTTGCATGCTATTTTGATAATGTCGCTATTTTTGTGATGTGTAGATTAGTTATATCCTATTCATTGAGGTTAATCTTGAATTATTCTAGTATCACATTCTTAAGTTAGGAATGTGTGAAATATATTGTTCGGGTTTTTGCAAGTCTAGAAACAGTAGGTTGATTGTTGGGAATAACCCGACAATTCTGGGAAACACTCACTTTCTTATATTCATTTTATTTCAGATCTTCAGATCTATTTTATGAGATAAATTTTTGTCATTTTAAATGAGCTTTGGGGTATGTACAAGTGGTTGCTAGTGAGGTGCCTTCGTGCACGAGATCGGGTATGTGGTTGTCTTGTCCGGACCATTAAGGACCGAACTTTGGTAACATCGTTGATTTAAGTAAACTCGTGCTACCACACGTGGGATATGGATACTGTACGGTTAAGTAGGGGGAAGGTTTTATTGTGTTACATCCCATGGTGGTGTAAGGGCACTTGTGTTGATCATTTGTCCATAGGAGCCAATGTAATTTTCTATAGTGTGCAAGAGAGCACCAATTTTTAATATTTACATTGCATCGGTATTTCCAATATGACTTGTGAGACACAATTAGCAAGTGCTATCAGTCGCTTGTACTAAGTAAGGGAACATCTTGCAAGGGGGACTTAGCCCAATAGGATTTTCTTGCTGAAAACGACCGTATCTCGATTCTCCCCAGCCGGCATACCTAAGGAAGTGTGCTATTTTCGGAGGCATCTGGAGGCTTACGGGCTAATCGAGTCGTGTGGGTAAAGTAGTACACCTTTGTAGAGATAAAACTATTCAAATAGCCGTGTCCACGGTTATGGACAACTGCTTGAGTTTGGGAGTTACTATTGTTAGACTTTGTATTTAATTTGTGGGTAAACTCAGTATTCGGCATGAATGAGATGTTCATTCATTTTGTTGTATCAAAGTGGGCTGCTAATTTGTTGTTTGTTTGATTCATTTATTAATCAATTTGTTACTTTATCACATGATTTACTTCTACTTCAAATCTGTTTTTAAAATGGCAATTGATAAACTAGTATGTGTAGGTTGAAAATTGTTGCGTCTTTCGTAAAACTAAGCCAATATGAGCCATCCTTTGGAACAACCTTTAGCATAACTAATTTTTATTTGTGTAAGACTTGCGAGTACAATTGTACTCAACCGAGATGCTGCAATTTTAGGTGAGGAAGACTTTGAGTCCGATGAGCTCGTTAGTGTCGATTTAGCTGACATTGACGTGTAGTGCTATTATTTATCTCACAGTCGGTTGCCGATGGGTTATGGGGCATACCATGCTGGACTTTTGGTTTATTTACTTTGCTTCCGCTGTTACCTTATGATCTTATTTGAATTTGGCCGGTCGGCCACTTGTAATAGTTGTAGACTTGAACTATACTATGATGTATGTCTTTTGAACCATTAATGTATGAATGTTGTATGGATGTGATCAATGTTGTATGTGAGTTTGGGCATGTTGGTCGCTGATCTTGGGAGCCAACATGGTCTCATGCTTGCTGTTCATGGATTCCATTTTATCTCACTAAGTGTGGTCTTTGATTGTTCAGAGAACCGATAATCATGTAGTACTTGCAGAGGAGTGGTATGTTTGATTACCGGGGCTCTAGTTTTCGATCAAGCCTATCGCTTAGATGAAGTTAAGTTGTAATCTATTCACAGGAGACCTAGAGTTATCTCCACAAGGCCGGGAATGCCTTGGTCTTACAGAAATAACCCGGGGGTCCCCACAAGAGGCCCACACGTCAGAGGTACAAGCAAAAGTGGCTCGGGTCAGTTTGAATGAGTGGGTTGGGTTGAGTCAGTAGATTGGGTCGGAATGTTTGGGCGGTCTGTAACATCCCAAGTCTTGGGATTGTATTTCAAATGTATTAAAAATGTGGGGAATTTAAAACTTTTGAATATGCATTGGTTTTATGGAGTTTTTGCATATTTTGTTGCATTGAAGTTGTTGGAATCAAAGAAAACATACAACTCAAATTGAAGTTCCAAAAGAAAGCAAGAGCAAAAACTTGTGATAATCCTCTGGAAATAATTTATTCAAATACTAAGATAATTATCACGAATTAATATAATTTTTCCCAAATTTTTGGAACCTAATTCAACCCCTAGAAAATTGAAACACAAGTCAAAGACCTATTCTAAGTTTGAATTTGAATTACACAAATTAAATATTGAATAGTAGGTTTTCAAATTTTATTTGGAAACTAGGTTGTCCCAGGAAGACCCTTGAATTATTTCAGGATTTTTAGAAATTTATTTCTATTTTTAAAGCTCTAGTCAAACCTGACTTTTGTTAGTCAAACTGATTTGAACTTCGGGCTCGGTACTGTTCCTCCGACCTGAGCCACCCGTCTCGACCTAGCCGCCTAGCTGCACCGCGCTAGAACCAAATGCCATCAGCTGTCCATTCCTGATCATGCGGTCCCAAATCGCCCCGAGCCACCCTCGCGCGCGCGCCAGATTGTGTCGCTGACGCCGTGGCCCCACTTGTCATCTCCTTCGTCCACCTTCGCTGCGACGCGCAGAACATGAGCGCCACGCGCCCGCGCCGCTCTGTCGTGCCCCTGCTGCTACCGTCTTCACGCTGTGACGCACCACCCTCATCGACCAATCCCCAAGCTCTGTTAGCTCACGCCGCCTCCATCTCCATCAATCCTCGAGGATAATACCTCCCCGAGCCCTCCATTCTTGCTCATTCCTTCTCTCGGGGATGAGAAGGAAGAAGCTCAATTGAGCACCACGCTTGGGTAAGCTTCGATCGCGTGGTTCTCCTCCCCTCTACCTTCTTGGCCTTCTCCAATTTTGCTAATGCGAGCTCCTACTTTGCCTTGTAGTTCCTATTCCACCTTCGCGCTCTGAGAAGTACTAGGGCGCGCTCCCGAGGGCATCCTCGTGTCAACTTCCATTCCAGTGAGCTAATTCTCATTCTTTGCGCGTCACTTTGAACCTTTGAGATCGAGTAAGTGTTCCCCTCAATTGATTTCATCAGTTCACCGCAGGAGCGCTCGAATTTGGAAGATTCCCCTTTGTTGGCCGCCGTGGCCATTATCGTCGCTGAGTCACCTCTGAGTTCCCCCGACCTCTCCAACTCTCGGGTGAGCTTCCTAGGACCCTCTAGTAGCTTTAGAGCGGTTGTTTTACATGATTTACTCCTCGGGGCATCGTTTATCTCGGCCTCGCCGCCCCACTCCGGCTCGCCGGCGGCCTAGTGCTCCCCCGTCGCCGAAACCCCAACCATTAGCTGTGCTAGGTTATTAGGGTCCCATCCCAGGCCTTGGTCGGCGCCGCCGTGGCGCTGCTGCCGCCGCCAGCCGCCGTGCAGTAAGCGGCGAGCGAGCACCGTTGTCGGATTCTCCCGATAATCACTGTAGCGGCGGTTAATTAGGAGTTAAACCGTGTGATTAGTAATTAATGCGAGATCATTGTCGGAAAAGCAGCGTTTAACTATGCTAATGATTGGTAATTTATTGGCTGTCTCTATTACACGTGGGCCCGAGGCCATTAGTGCTTGGTATACCGCAGTCCATAGACCGGTGCACTGTGCTGTGGACTTTGGTCCACGCACTATTTCGTGAGTCGTGTGTATGACGTATGGGTCCCACATGTCAGTAGTAAATTAAATCGGAAGTAAAAATGAAAAACATCACTATTTAGTAGACCCCACACGTCATCCTCTGTGGCTAGCTCTAGGCCGGTAAGAAAAGTCTTTAATGCATGTATAATTTCCGAAATGAATTAATTATGAACTGAAAATTGGTTAAACTTCTAAATTGCATAAGTAATTCATTTTAGCTCCAAAATTGATGATTCAAATTTTGTTAGTTTCATATTTAATTTTACTTTGATATAAAAATGGGTTGAACCCTGTTGCTGTTGCAGAAAATACTTTTGGCAAAATTACTTTAGGTTTAGTATTATTATTGCACTAAAAAAATGCATAAGTATTTCTTTGTAACTCCAAAAAGAGTAAAATCAATTTTGTTGGAATCCTCTGTTAGTGTAGTTTAGTGTAAAATAGGTTGTGAGCATGATACTATTGCTAAAAATCTTGTTTTACATATAACTTATGTACTACTTTCTTAACTTTGAAAAATCATAGGAAATTCATCTTAGCTCCAAATGAGGTGAATCAAATTCCATTGTTCATCTCATGTGGTGCTCTTTATACCATAAAAATTTCAAGTACACCACTGCCCTGGAAATTTTCACCAAAATAATTAATTCGGATGAACAGTAACTGGTAGCAATTAAATTGGATTTTCTGGAAAACTGACATTCAAACTGTCATAACTTTTGCATAGAACATCCAAATAAATTGATTCTTATTGCTAAATTCACCTAAAATCATGATATACCTTCTGTGAATTGTTCATGATTTTTGGCTGAAGTTGAATTTTTGGGTCTTTTCGGTGTTATTCGCTTCTTATTGTGCTTTCGATTCTTTCGCTAGGCTCCAACGAAAATATTGATTGCACGAGTGACCCTCTACAGCAAGTTAATCATCCTCAGCAAGGCAAGCAGTTTGATCATAAATGTCCCATTATTTTCAAGTCTAATACTTTGTTTACAAATTGTATGTATGCATGCTTTTGTGTCAAAGTAATTTTCCCGTGTAGAGGTAGCTATTCCTATTGCATGGTTGCCCTTAAAATTGTTATCCCCTGCCACAAAACATAAGTTATTAATATCGCTGGTGAATTAGAGCTAGGTGATTTAATTATGCTCTTTTATTGTCTTTACGGTGTCATACTTAGAAATGGTTAGCTACTGGTAGAATTGGGCGGTTATCGACTAAGTCGATAACCTTGATCATACAAATCATTTTATTACTCTTTGATCAGCACCTTGTGCTAAATTGCTTAGAAAAACTAAAAGTGCAAATGAAATGATTTAGACTTGGGCAAGTGGTTGGATGGTGTGATATTGGGTGTGTGAATGTCTTGCCTAGGTCAACAAGGACCGAACATCTTGTTTCACCAAAACCAAGCATAATTGCGTGCTAACCACGCGAGAGGGATATGGGACCTCTCTTGACTAAGTACCTTGGGCGGTGTTAATTATGAGTTGGTTGGTGGTTGAAAAAGGAAATGTTTGTGTTAGGAGGGGAACATTAGCAAATCGGCTTGAGCTGGCTAATGTGTCTTTCTCTTTGTTGGGTTGCGGCTCTTAATTAGCATCATCCTTGGGAAATGTCTCGTAGGACTTAGCTGTGCCGGCATACCAAAGGAAGTGTGCTAATCTAGTGGCGAAAAGGCGGTCTGGCGTGTGGGTACATTTGTACACCCCTGCAGGGTATAAACTATTCGAATAGCCTCGTCCTAGGTTATGGACACGCTTGGAATTGGATTTGCAGGAGTTAGACTCAACATTTTGGAATCTTAATTAAAACTTGATGTGGGTGGTATGAATGGGTAATTCATGCTATTGTTGTGGTGGCTATTTGGTTAGCCACTTCCAGGATGTCTTGTTATTATTGATACTTTTATATCGCTGTTTTTATCAAATAAAATCAGATTGTAAAATTGCTTTAAATCTATTACATTATTGCAAATGAAAACTTGCTTTATGCTGAAATTGTGTCTAGAGCCTCCTCCAATTAAATAAGCTTGCATGTAGCTGAATATATAGGCCTGTTACTCTACACGTCAGTCTTGCGAGTACATTTTTGTACTCATTTGCTTTGCGTAATAAATTGTTGCAGAGGAGGAAGTTGAACCCCAAGGGTTATACTTTTGCGAGATGTGCGGTGGTTTCGAGGACTAGGTTGGTGGCCCGGTTGGTTGCCTTGTGGGTTAAAGGCACACTAATTGGCTTTTGTTTATCACCATCTTGTGGCACCTTGCTTCCGCTGTTATTTAAGACTCTTTAGTTGCTATTGGCCGGTCGGCCCCTTTTGTAATAACTTTATATTGTATGTCTTTTGAATTGCTTAGTTGTACTTTGGATTCTATGTGTTGAATGGAATTGATGCATAATTTTTGTATGGGGTATGTGTACTGCACTTCTGGGAAGTACATATACACCGAGAGTCATGATATTTGATTTGTAATGCTTGAATCATCTTAATAGTTAAGTATTACAAGTTAAATACCCCGGGTTCTCACACAGTCCGATTGAAAATGGACAGTCCTGATCGAGATGGTTGTTTGGACTGTCCGAACGTTCCTAAGCGATGCGGGCAGTCCTGATTGAAATGGTCGTTTGGACGGTTCGAACGGCCCAATCAATCTGGACAGTTGATAACAAATCGGACGGTCCAAAACGCCTCGCGTTTGTTTGGACGAGGCCCAATTGTGTGTGAATTGATTGCATTCAACCAACAGTGCGACAAGGTTTTGAAAACAAAAGGGTAAGTTTTTTGAGGAATTTTTAGATAGAGTTTCATAACTCCAAAAATTCTGAAATGTTTATAGGAGGTTCCTAACTCAAAGATTAACCTTGTATAAAATTTTGCATTTAATTTTTCTCTAAAAATTTCTCAAGGTTCTGCCCTAGGGTTTGACTATGGATCTAATTGGTTTGACTGACCTCTGAAAAATAGCAAATAAAATCTAAAAATTTTGAAATTTTTCAGAGGAGTCACTAGGATAATCTAGAACCTAGGAAAAATATTTCCAAGGGATGATCACAAGATTATTTTTAAAAGTTTTAAAGAATTATGCTTCTAGTCAATTGAAGCATTAGGTTTTCAAAATCAACAAACTTTCGAAAGAAATCTCCAGAAAATCTCAATAACATCATGATGCAACAAAAGTTTTAAATTCTCCTCATTTTTATGCATTTGAAATACAAACCCGAGTTTGGGATGTTACACTATGGGTATTAGATACTTGTATAATTGACTCTAGTGCAAGTGGGAGATTCTTAGTGATATGCCCCAAAGGCGATCATAGATATGATTATATTACTTCTATGTATATGATCTTTTTAATAATATGTTATTTTGTCCCCTGAATAAATGTTTTTCATATTGATCAACAAGTATGTGACTTCCTTGTGGAATTCTTTATTCATGTTTTGATGTTATTCTAAATTATCCCTGATCTTATATCATTATGTGGGACAATTATGATTTATAGATCAGCATATGTATTGATTGATGATTAGGTTCCACGGATCATGGATATGGGAATATCAAATCAATAATGTGAACACATGTTAGAGAACATGGTGTTGGATTGACCTACCATGAGACACTGCGGAAATTGTTATATTCTTAAGGACTATCAGTTGGTCTCATGCATAGTGTATATAGGATCCCTAGACCTAAGATCGTCACAGTTTCCTACATGTGTAACAGTTTACTTAGGGGTTGCCAAGCACCGCTCTATAACTGGGTGGTCATAAAGGTAGCTTTCGGGTTTACTATGAAACATGTGAAGGAATGTGAGCAACCAGGATGGAATTTGCTCATCCTATATAACGGGTGAGATATCTTCTGGCCCCTCGATGTGGTTGGATTAAGAAAGTGCATGGCCATGCCGAGTATGGTTGAGGAGTCAATCACAACTGAGTAATCCACTACAGGTTCGAGTGAATGATCGAGCTATCAATGGATGGCATGCTTCTCGCCTTGAGTTCAACCTGATATCATGAGGCAAAGGGATCGATACATAAGCACTATATAGGTTTGTCCGATATGATCTTTATTCATATTTGAGAGTCGCTATGTCCTACTAGGGACCCCTACCAACTTATGGACCAAAAACGAGTTTTCGGCCCAAGGCCGAATATACGTGAACCTATAGAGTCACACACTTAGCGGGTTGGAACGATAAGGGTCCAGATGATAGTCTTTGAGTGAGATACGATCTCTACTCGTATCGGATAAGGATCCGATTGGAGGCTATATAAAGAGAGACACAAGACTGAAGGAGGTATCCCGAGACACACCCATCGAAACCCTAGCCACCACCTCTCAAAGCCCCTATCATGCACGCTAGTGCTAGCACACCGTTGCACGACGTTCCATCCCTAGACGTGTGGACTTCGGTAGAGGCGTTGCTGGGACTACGGCGCTGATCGGGTCGATTGCAAGGAGGAGATGGTTGACCAGAGGATGATTGACTACTTCCACTATACCGACGCGTGCTACATTGAACCGGCCACTTCAACTCTACTTCCGCTGCACTGCGCGTCTAGTGGTAACGATCTATGATCTCTTACTCGCATGTCATCCTAGTTTACGTGGTAGAAAATTTTAATCTATGCTAGTGTAGCCTACCTGTATTCCTTCACAGCATTGCCAGGTCCCGACGTCGCTCGAGCCTTCACTGCTCTTCCCCTCGGCTGGAACCTCCCTGCTCAGCCCGTTGTAGTGTCCACCATCCCGGCCTTCATGGAGCAGTCGAGGCCGCCGCTGCATCCTCCGTCTACCAGCTCACCTTGTGCCCACCGCTCCTCCCGGTCGTCCTCGCCTCCTACAACGCTGCCAGCAGTGGTGGCGCCCTCCCTCCGTGGTTACGATGCTGCCTTGCGAGGCTGTGGCGGAGGTGGGGCGAGCAGGTGCCACAGAGGGTTTGTTGTTAAGAGCTTACTTGGACTCGGTGAAGCATGACGTGCGGCCGGATGAAAGGAATTTGCAACATAAGGACGGACGGGAGACAATACCATCCAGTCACACGAAAAGGTCATTTAAGACATTGGTTAGTGCTATATTTTTGTAAAGCATAGTAAAATCGTAATTTGGTAGTGCTTTTCGAAACAAATCCAATTATACCCTCTTTCATACCAATAGCTGATCTGAATATTCGTAGTGTTATATCCAGTGCTATTTTGTAATTAAACCACAAACTAATGCCACAGTCAACTCTCTTTTGCACTGAACAAATATTTATAGTTCAAGGTACTAGCAATCCAAAATTAGTTGGACAATTTGTAAGTTGTTTGACAAGTACCCGCAATAACTCTGACATAGACATGAGCCGATTTGGCCCACGGTCCGAACCAAGTCTTACAGTGTATGCTTGATATCTAAGTTTTGTCAGCAATTTAACTTTCTGATGGATCTAACTAATGTATAGGGACACTTGCAAGCCCCCAGAATTTGGAAACTACATACAAGTCCTTGCATGATCTTAAGATTTGTGTTTTATGGTATCCCCCCCGCTCTACATTTCAAAATGGCTTAATTCTTCTTCTAGTTTGAGAGAATTACCTAGTTGTTTCATTATAGCTGAGCCCTTGCGTCGTTAAAATATTATGGGTGGGTACCTCCAGTTTTGGAAAGAATCCCCTTCAATCGTTATGGATATTTCTTAACAAGATTTTTTACTGTTAATAAACATGCGGCATATCATTGACAATTAAACACGTTGTAAGTGGGTAGCAGAAAACTAGAAGCTGACTTAAGTGAAGATCGATAGAGATATGCCACATAGGTATATTGTGTATCTTAATTATAATCAGTATATGGTTTGCAGTTGGCACAGCTCGGATGACCATTTCGTGCAAATTGGAGAACAAAAGTTTTGTCAATCTGATTTTCTTTCCTTTTATATATACCTGCATTAATTGGTTCATATGCAATTGAGATCACGTGAATACTACACTGGAGTCAACTGGAAACCTTCGCTACGTACTATTGTTAGTGTCCACACGCTACGTACGCAGTCGTATCTGAAGTGCTGGAATTTAATGATTAGTTGTCGTCATGTGATTAACAGGTCAACTCGTTGTTAATCAATTTTGACGAGTTCAGTGGGTAAATTACTACTCCCTCTAGTTCACAAAAACAATTCGTTTTGAACATCGACACAGTTCCCAAAATACATCTTTAACAACTAGTTACTGTTGTAATTACTTGTAAAATCAAACAAAATTATAATATTATGAAAGTACTTTCCGAGACGAATGTACACATTAATTTCGTATATCGAATCTAAAAAATAAAAAAGATATAGATAGCCAAAGTTTTTAAAGTTGACAACACACATTCTAAAACGACTTGTTTTTGCGAACTGAAGATAGTACTTGAGACCATCTCCAATGTTGTGTTTTGGCCGGTTCAAATAAGGATAGAGAAGACATTGAATCGATTCAATACATTGGAGAGATCGATTCCAACAAAAAAAAATGCATGGAACCGGACTCTACTTAGGAGTCGATTCAAAGCATTAAACAACTACATAGAAAAGAGTGTGGTTGAGAGAGGATATTATTATTTTATGGTTTTTTAATGTAACGTGGATCCCAGTTATTAGTAGGAATTGGTTCAATACATTGGAGAAAAACAAGATCAATTTCTATAATACTTATGTGGCATGACTTTGAATCGACGTCGGTTCAATACACTAAAGATGCTCTGAGAGAGCAATGGTCATGCACGAAGAAGTCTCCGCATTTGAAACCTGTTAATTCATGCATGTAAACACACTTCAAGCCAGTATGCACAGCAATTAAGTCTCTGCAACAACAACAGATCATTGCATCGGAATTAATGGGGGAAAACTTGACTGGTCGGCAGTAGCATCGATCACATTTGAGTCTGTAAGTGATTTTCACGCGCGCTGCCATCCTTAGTTGAAGGCGTCTCCAGCTGATTTGTTTGTGGTCAACTTGTGAAGGATAAAAGGGATAATTGATTATTTGTCACTGCAAAGAAGAGCCTTATAGGATTTATCACTTCTAACAATGCAATCTATAATTTGCCACTCCAAAGGTTGGTTGCTTAATAATTTGCCATTTTGGCCTTTTAATGACATTTCTTATGTTTTCTCTCTTTTTTGCCTACGTGAAATGACCTTACTGCCCCTCTCCAATGTACACAGGCATAATTGTGCAGATGAACTTCCCTGATATGCAAGCAATGTGGGAAAGTGACTATATTGACAAAATTGGATTTATGACGAGAATAAACTCTATTTTGGATTGAAAATTACGGGGCCAGAATTTGCTGATTTTATTGTGTTGGCGGAGAAAGAACCCATAAATGAAACTGTAAATTTCTACTACTTTCCATTTACCAAAGAATGTTTGCTACAAAAAATAAAACATACTAGCAAGTTATCAAAACAAAATCTTACTTTCGGCAGTACAGGGGCTCCATTAAGGCCAATCAGCAGATGTGAATGAGTGCTTTCCAATCTTTTCCGGTATTCCAACTCTCTTCTAAGAGCTTCTTCATATGTGATAGTAGGACATGATGATGTATTTGACTTTTGCATGCTTGATGACAATGAATAACACCTACTTGCAAGAGCCAGTTGTTTCTCAGCGAGGAAAGGATTCCCTCCCATATTTGTATGATCATAAAACTAGTGCTGTGATTTTCAACATTTAAGACCACATGTCTTTCACAAATTCTGAAGGGGCGTGCTCATAAGATCCAAAGCTGCAACAACAATAGTGGATCAAAGACCAAACATAGAGCCATAAATCTACCACAAATCATTGCATAATGACATTAATACCAAACATGGATTCAAACAAAATTTGAAAATAGAAAAATGCGTGTACAATAATCAAATATGTAATATCAAATGTGCATGGCATTACTCTCTCTAAAAAAACTGTGCATGGCGTTAGTTTCAAAAAATCAAAAGAGAAGGCTGCCACTGTGCCTATGTACATTAGAGAGGGGCAATAAGGTCATTTCACGTAGGGAAAAAAGAGAGAAAACATAAGAAATGTCATTAAAAAGCCAAAATGGTAAATTATTAAGCAACCAACCTTTGGGGTGGCAAATTATAGATTGCATTGTTAGGAGTGGCAAATCCTAAAAGGCTCTTCTTTACAGTGGCAAATAATCAATTATCCGAGGATAAAAGGGATAGTAGAGTCCTGGAATTGGAGATAGGGTTAGGGTGATATATCACGGTCCCAAATAAATCTATGGTTAAATTTCCACTCTGATGGTGAACTGTGAGAGCCCTCGGGGTATTTCACTCGTAATATTTAACCATCCAATTGGTCCTAGCATTAGTAAATATCCCGACTCTTGGTGTAACATGTACCTCCCAGGAGCAGTACACATACACCTCACAAAATCATGCATCAATTCCATACAAGATCGCAATACCGAGTCTTCAATTTTACATCATAAGGACATACACATAATAGAGTTATTACACAAAGGCCGACTAGCCAAAAGACAAGCAAATAACTAAAGTAGCAGCGGAAACAAAAGCCATAAGATGGTGATAAACAAAAGTCAACCGGTTTGCCCTTACCCACAAGGCAACCGATCGGGCTGTCAAGCTAGTCGTCCTGCACAAAGTCAGTCTCACAATAGTCGATCCCTTGGGGATCAACCTCCTCCGCAGCAAATAAGCAATGCAACTGAGTACAAAAACTAAACTCGCAAGACTTACGAATACCAAACCTATAGATAGCTACATGCAAGCTGAATCAAAGGAGAAGGCTAGCTATAGGGTTCATTTTCAGCGCAAAGCAATATTTCATTTTCAATAGTGTAATAGATTGAAGGCAATTTAACAAATCTATTTTTATTTGTTTAAATAACAACGAGACAACATTAATAAACATAATTAACAACCTGGAGGAGACTTCCCAACAGCCACCACAACATAGCACGAATTACCCATTCGTACCACCCGAATTCGAGTTTTATAAAAAATGTTGAGTCTAAATCTTGTAGAGACCTAACCAAGCATGTCCATAACCTAGGACGAGGCTATTCAAATAGATTAAACCCTGCAGGGGTGTACAACTTTACCCACATGTCAAACCGCCTTTTCACCAAGCTATAGAGCACACTTCCTTAGGTATGCCGGCAAGGCTAAGTCCTACAAGACATTTTCTAATATAATGCATTAACTACGAGTCGCCCGTATGGATCGAAACCCATACGTTGTGTTGGAGTCATCGGCCTTGGAAAAGTAACTATGCTCCTCGGTGTGGAGAACCTAGACAAGAACCCACCCCCGCACACCCAACAACAACACACAATAATTCCTTTTTAACATAACACACCCAACACACACAACCTCCTGCGACTCGGAGCTAACACATGCCAAAGTACTAAGTCAAGAGGGTTCCCATATGCCCTCATGTGGTTGCACGCAAAAGTGCTTGGGTTAGTGTCCAAGATGTTCGATCCTTATTGACTTAGGCATACAACCACACACCCGATAACCACACCATCAACCATATGACCAAGTCCAAAATATTTTGTTTTCAGTTTTACCACTAAGTGATGTTGTAATGACCATCGCTGAAGCGATGGTCCTCAGACTACTGTTCTAAGCATTGCTAAGCGACAACAACTCGCATACTACATATAAAGTGACTAGAGCCCATCCATCGAGCTTTAAATCACAGCGGATATAAGCCTAGGCTTAGTGGTAAAGGATGGATGTTTATCTACAGTTCATGTAACTAATAAGATAAACTATCACGAACTGAGAAAATACTTGTCAACATATCATGCGTACATACAGTTGAAATTGAAATATTAGCATGCGAACATAATAGGATCAATGTGCATCAAAGGAAGAACTACTTGCCTTGCTGGAGACAATTCACTTGCTGCAGAGAATCACTCTCGTACTCAACAAATTCATTAGAACCTATTGAAAGAACGAAAAGAACCAATAAGAACAAATATCGCTGAATAAACTAAATAATGCAACATCACCCAAAAATCATGAAATTAACACAAAAGATAGGTCATGATTTTAAAGAAATTTAGAAACAAAAATCAAAGGATTTGGATGTTGCACACAAAAGTTATAGCAAAAACAAAATCAACTTTTGATAAAAATGCTGAAAATCCCTCTCGGGTACCATTCATCCAAAATCCAATTTTTCATGAAAATTTCTAGAAAGATGGTGACTTTGAAAATTTTATTGTAAACAGAGCACCATATGATATGAACAATGAAATTTGATTCACCTCATTTGGAGTTAAAATGAATTTTTTTACTATTTTTTTCAAAGTTTTGAAAGTAGTGCACAAATTATTTGTAAAACAAGATTTTTAGTGACAGTAACATACTCAAAACCTATTCTACAATAAAGTACATTAATAGATGAACCCAACAAGCTTGAGTTCATTGAAATTGGAGTTACAGAGAAATACTTGTGCATTTTTTAATTTAAAACAATTTACAGTACACAATTAAACCAATTCAGAATTTATAAAGGCATTAATACCTTTTTATACTAAAACTTACCCAACCATAGACACTATCAGAAGGGCCCACGATTCCTATTCATTGTCAAATTAAATTCTAAAGAAAATCTATTCTTACAGGTGGGACCCGCATGTCATTGACACGGTCTAATGGACTCGGTCCACCCATGCATCACAGCGTGGATTGCGCACTAAGGGGCTGGGCCCACATGTCATTGACTCGGAGTTCATTACTTAACCCGCTAACACGTGTTCTCCGACACAGATTACATCATTAAAGACTAATGATTGCGATTAAGCCCTAATAGTGAAACTACAGTATTTGTCGGGGCTTCTAACAAAATAGCTCAGGGTTGACCAGAGCCCCATCAGTGTTACCGGCCATGGCGGCACCAACCAAGACCTAGAATGGATTCAGAATAGCAAGGCGCACCGAATGGTAGCGGTTTTGGTGGCCGAGGTAGCTTGTACCGGCGGCTAGGCGGAGGAGGGCGGCGCTAAGCTACGACCAAAATGTGTATGCGCAAAATGATCTCCGCATTGTCCAGTCCAGTGGGTGCCAAAGCTACCTAGAGTCTTAGTGATTCTACTTGAACCAATAAGAGAGGTCGGGGATGGCTAGCGGTTGACTGGCAACGAAGAAAGTGACAGCGGCGGCACAGCTTCATGAGGAGAAGAAAACGTGAGTAAGGAGAAAACCCATGAAGCATCAAGATAGCTCAAGTAGGTTTAGAAGATGGTAGAAGAGCGTGGAATTGGGAAATGCCTTACCGGCTCGACAAGGAGATGAAAAGGGATCTTGTCGACTGAAAATGGAGGAAGCTCAAAATCCACGAGCCCCTGAGACACATTGCCCAAACTAGTTAAGGGGTTTTCAATGTAAAACCCAAGGACACGATATGACACACAAGAGCGAGGATAATACCTACCGGAGGCAATGTTTACACAATGGTGGCCTTCGGGGCACACTCTAGAATGAAAAATGGCACAAAGGTGTTCCGGGTACTACACAAGAAATCAAGAGCTCGCATTAGCCAAAATGGAAATGACATGCAAGAAGGAAGCTAAGGGACTCAGCGATGAGGATCTTACCAAAGAACTGAGCTCAAACGAGCTTCTCCTTCCTCAGACCCGAGAGGAAGGATGAGGAGAAATGGAGGTGTGCCAGGGGTATTAAGCCCAGGAGTTGACGGAAATGGAGGCGGCCTGAAGCAGAGAAGGACCCGGAGTGGTCAATTTGTGTGGTGGATTGACGCCATGAATAGAGCAGCGCAGAGATGCTCGACTGCGTGGCGCTTGAGCTCTGCTCACGCCCACGCAAGGAGGAAGACACAGCTGACTTGTGGGTCCCACCGTGTCAGCGAGAGAAAACGATGCACGTCAAAGAGTGGCCCAGCCGGTTTGAGCTAGAGGGTCGGGTCAAGTCAAATGTTCCGATTCGGAACGTTTGGGTGGTCCGATCGAAAATGGACGGTCCCGATCGAGATGGTCGTTCGGACGGTCCAAACGATGTGGATGGTCCAATTGAAATCTAACGGCTCACGCATTTTTGTTTGTTCGGACGGTCTGATCAAAACTCAACGGTCCAGATCACGCGTTCATTCGGACGGTCCTAACGGCCCAATCAATACGGACGGTTGATAACAAATCGAACGGTCCAAATTTTGTCACTCATTCAGACTAGCCATTCAAACTCATGGATGGTTGGGTTCAACCAAGTGCTAAGGAGCGGTGCGACTCAGGTCCGGTCGGAGGAACAATGCAACTAGGTTTTGAAAGCAAAAGGGTAAGTCTTTGAGGAATTGTTAGATAGAGTTTTACAACTCCAAAAATTCCAAAATGTCTATAGGAGATTCCTGACTCTAAGATTAACCTTGTATAAAAGTTCTAGAGGTTTTTATGCATTGCATTTTTCTTTAGAAATTTCTCAAGGTGCAGTCCTAGGGTTTTGACCAAGGATCTAACTGGTTTGACTAGCCCCTTAAAAATAGCAAATAAAATCTAAAAATTATGAAATGTTTCAGAGGAGTCACTAGGATGATCTAGAACCTAGGAAAAATATTTCACAGGGATGATCGCAAGATTTGTTTTAAAACATTTAAAGGATTATGCTTCTAGTCAATTGAAGCATTAGGTTTTCAAAATCAACAAACCTTAGAAAGAAATTCCAAAAAATCCCAATAACACCATGATGCAAAAAAAGTTTTAAATTCTCCTCATTTTTATACATTTGAAATACAAACCTGAGTTTGGGATGTTACAAACCTCCCCCCTTACAAGAATCTTGTCCTGAGATTCCGTTCACTTGGAAAAGAAAGACCAGTAGTCCGCACGAAGGCGATCCTCCCATTCCCAAGTTGCTTCATCCTTGGTATGATTTGTCCATTGAACCTTAAGAAATTTGATCGCACGATTCCTTTTTCTTCATTCAGCTTCTTCCAGGATGCGAAAAGGATACTCATGGTAGGTCAAATCTTGTTGAACATCAAGACTTTCCAATGGAGCTTCCTTAGTTGGAACACGAAGGTGTTGGAAATATGCCCTAGAGGCAATCATAGAGATGATTATATTTCATTATGTTCATAATATTGGATAATATGTTATCTTGTTCCTAGAATAATATTGTTAATATTTATTATCAAGAATGTGACTTGATTGTGAAACTCTATATTTCTGCGATAATTATTCTTATACGATCCCTGGTCGAAAACATATGAGGACACATATGAATAGACTAGCATATGTATTGGTTGATGACTATGTTTCACGGGTCATGGATATGTAGATATCAAACCTATAATATGCAGACATGTTAGAGAACATGATGTTGGATAAGACCCACCTTGAGACACTATTGAGATTGTTATGATTCTATGTGTCATTAGTTGGTCTCAAGCAATGATGATGTATAATCCTTAGACCTGAGATCAGGATGGTTTCTTACATGTGTAATAGCACTCTTAGGGGCTGCCAAACGCTACACCGTAACTGGGCAGTTATAAAGGTAGCTTTCGGGTATGCTATGAAACATGTAGAGGAATGTGACTAGTCAAATATGGGATTTGCCCCTCCTAACATAACAGGAGAGATGTCTCTGGGCTCCTCGTTGTGGTCGGATAAAGAAAGTGCATGGCCATGCACTAGTGGTCGAAGTGTTCGACCACGAGAAGTTATCCAAAACTCGATCGAGAAAGTATTGAACATTCCATGGATGACACAACATCTCACCTCGAGTTCAACCAGACATCGTGAGGCAAAGGGAGTATACACGAGTAGGTCGCTTAGTTTGAGCGATTCTGATCGGTCGTATGGAGATACGAGCTGGTCGTAGACTGGTCGAACGTAATCACAGAGTGGTCGTAACCTGGTTGTAAGGAGTTATGAACTGGTCGTATAGAGGTAAGACCTGGTCATAAGTGATGAGGACCTGGTCGTAGATCATATTGCATCAAGGTTCGTCTGATATAATTTATGTGTATTCGGGAATCGCTATGTTCTGCTAGGAGCCGCTATGACTCGTGATCGGAAAGGGTTTCCGAGTCACAACTGATTACGTATGAACCTACAGGGTCACACACTTAACGGGTTGGAACAAACCAGTACGGATACGATTTGTCAAATGTGTTCGGATAGGATCCGTCACGAGCACTATATAAGGAGATGCATGAGGCTGTTTGGGTGAGAAGTAATTACACCACCGAAACCCTAGCCGCCATCTTCCTGAGAGCTCTGCCGTGCAACTTGGTGCTAGCACACCTACGTATGGTTGTTCCTTCCCTGGACGTGTGGATACCGTAGAGGTGCTACTGTGACTGTTGCGCCTAAGGACGACCCGCGATCTTCACAAGGAATAGCAGAGGTTGCTGGAGGAGACGATCGACTCGCGAGGACGCTGGACGATCGACTACAACCACTACATCGACGTGTGCTACGTTGGACCAGGCTGCTCCAACCCTTCTTCCGCTGCTCTGTGCGTCTGGTGGTAACGATATGTGATCATCTACCTGCTTGGCTTCCTGGTTTGCGTGGTAGAAATTTTTGTTTGTAGCTATCGTATCCTACCCATGGCCCAACAATGGTATCAGAGCCATCCTGCGTAGTTTTTGATCTAGATCGATCGCATATACTTGATATGTGGTAGTAGTAGATTGGATCTATTCTCGGTGGATGCGTAACCTAGATCGGTTCATATAGATGGAACGATCTAGGCCCTGGTCGATAAGATCGATCAGTGTTTCGGTGGTAGTAGATGGGTTTACGAGGTGGTATGAGCTTATAAGGACCAGATGGTTTATTGCGCTTGGTTACGACCACTCTGCATAACACTCCTACCGGTCAAAATTTCGCCATCGGAGTATGCCGTAGTGTGTGGTCGTATCAAGGTAATGATTGGAAGGTTCGGAATAGTGTTAATATGATTAATCCGATGATTTCAAAGGCTCGAATACGTGAATGATATTCTTGTTTCGAAAAATATTTTTCGAGAGCGCTGCCCTCGACCAGTGAGGGGCGTTGCCCCTTCAGACCCCACCTGCTAACTACCATGCTGGGTATTCGTACCGCGCACTATAGGTAGTGTGTGCTCATGTCGTCCGATAGAATTGGATTCTGTGCATAACTTGTTTTTATAGGGATTGATGTGAATAGTATGACCCATAATGGTTCATGTATGATATGCATGTATGTATGTAATTTTCATGACCTGTGTGCCATGCTTATTGCAGCCCAAGGCTGTCTATATTTTTGTATAACGGCTTGTGTGTCGACTTGTGATGCTTCTTTACTCCTTGTAATTCATTACGAGTGCTATTAGGAGTAATGGCTTAGTGGGAGTGCTTGGAGGAGTCGACCACTCGGAGACACAGCGAACAGGATGCATGGCGATGGGGATCACCATGGAGAAGAGTCATACTATATCACAATGCAATTTGATTGTCTATGAATGCCTTTATACTCCTGTTCATTTATTTCTATACATGTTTTTGCTTTAAATGCTTTTAACATGGTAGAAGTAAAATTCCCTCACATAATATTAAGATAAATTGATGCCCTCCCAAATATGCTGCACCATCCAAAGTCATGTATTTTAATGGTAGGTCTTGCCAAAGCAGAGTGCCATTAACTCTACTTGACTAGATGGGTTTGTGTCAGACACTTACACGCTGAGCATTGGTTTAACTTAACAAGGTTATCATAACAGTTGTGGACCTTGGGGCATAAGGGTTGGGTGTCGAAGCATAGAGATGCTGCCCAACAACAAGAGTCATATGGAGATATGATTAGCAAAGGGTTGCTTACCATTTTCACTAGTCTTCTAGTAGTGATGCCAATGCTCACTAGTAGATTAAATGATTATGGATCTTGAATCACTAAAATGTCATATGAGGGATATGGTATTTAGTGGGAGTATCTTTGTTAAATTGTTTAATAGAAGATTCTTTTCTTGAACATATGTCTTAGTTTTGCATAATTTATGTTGTAGATCATGGCACCTACTACTGAATGGAACAAATTTTGCGGATTGGTCCCACAACCTAAGAATTGTTCTTAGGCAAGATAAAAAAGCAATATGTTCTAGAGGAACCAATTCCAGATGTGCCTACAGAGAATGCTGCTGCTGCTCTTAAAACCGCATATAAAAAGGCATGTGATGAGTCCCTTGATATTAGCTATCTCATGCTTGCTGCTATGAACTCAGACCTTCAGAAGCAGTTTGAGAACATTGAGGCCTACGATATGATCGTGGTGCTCAAAGGCATGTTTGAGACACAAGCAAGAACTGAGAGATATGAGATCTCAAAGAACTTGTTTGGATGTAGGCTAGCTGAGGGTAGTCCAGTGAGCCCTCATGTGATCAAAATAGTTGGTTACACATAGAGCTTCGAAAAACTGGGTTTTCCACTTAGTCAAGAGTTGGCTACAGATTTGATTCTTGCTTCGCTTCCTGCAAGCTATGGGCAGCTCATTTTGCACTTCCATATGAACAGCTTAGACAAGAATCTCACCGAACTGTATATGATGCTTAAGACAGCAGAGGGCCGCATTAAGAAAAGGAACAGTCATGTGATCATGGTGCAAAAGAGTACAAGCTTCAAGAAGAAGGCCAAAACTTGGTTCAAGAAAAAGGGCAAGGCTAAAGTTTTGGATGAGATCAAAACTGACAAGCCTAAGCCCAAGACTAAGTCCGGCCTGACTCAAGAGAATGAATGCTTTTACTGCAAAGAGCTAGGCCGTTGGAAGAGGAACTGCAAGAAATACCTGGCTAATCAGAAAAAGAATGGTAGGACTAAAACTTCCACTACAAGTATTAATGTTATAGATGTTTTTCTTGCTGACTCTTCTGTTAACTCATGGGTATTTGATACCGGATCGGTTACTCATATCTGCAATTCGATGCAGAGTCCAACAAAGAGTAGGAGAATTGCAAAGGGTGAGATGGATCTTCGCGTCGGGAATAAAGCAAGGGTTGCTGCATTAGCCGTTGGGACTTTGCCATTACTTTTGCCTTCAGGATTTATTATGGAATTGAATAATTGTATTACGTTCCAGCCATTAGTGCAAACATTATCTTTGCCTCATGTTTGATGGCAGAGGGTTATAAATTCATTATTAAGAACAATGGTTGTTCTATATTTTTGAATGAAGTGTTTTATGGCTATGCACCTGTTCTGAATGGGTTTTTTATTTTAAATCTTGTTGATGTGTCCGTCTATAATATTAATGCGAAAAGGCTTTGGCCTAATGAGATGAATTCCACTTTCATTTGGCATTGTCGTTTGGGTCACGTAAGTGAGAAACATATGAAAAAATTCCATGGTGATGGAACACTAAACTCATTTGATTTGGAATCATTTGATACATGCGAATCTTGCCTGGTCGGAAAGATGACCAAGACACCTTTCACTGGTCGGAGTGAAAGGGCATCTGACCAGGTGGCACTCATACATACTGATGTGTGTGGACCAATGAGCACGACAGCTAGAGGTGGTTTTCAGTACTTCATTACTTTTACCGATGACTATAGTAGATATGGATATATCTACTTAATGAGGCACAAGTCAGAATCCTTTGAAAAGTTCAAGGAGTTCCAGAATGAGGTACAGAATCAACTTGGCAAGACAATCAAATCTTTACGATCTGATCGTAGAGGTCAGTTTTTGAGCCAAGAGTTTGGTAATCATTTGAAACAATGTGGAATTGTTCCATAGCTTACACCGCCGGGCACTCCACAATGGAATGGTGTGTCCAAGCGGCGTAATAGGACCTTGTTAGACATGGTTCGATCAATGATGAGCCAATCAGATCGACCATTGTATTTTTGGGGTAACGCTCTAGAAACTACTGCTTTCATTTTAAATAAGTACCATCTAAATCAGTAGATAAGGCACCATATGAGATGTGGACTCGGAAGAGTCCTAGTTTGTCTTTTCTAAGGATTTGGGGATGTGATGTCTATGTTAAACGTTTGACGTCTGACAAACTCACACCTAAGTCAGATAAATGCTTCTTTATAGGATATCGTAGGGAAACCAAAGGATATAATTTCTACAACCGGGAAGAAGGCAAAGTTTTTGTTGCCTGAAATGGTGTCTTTATGGAGAAAGAATTTCTTTTAAAAGGAGTCAGTGGGAGAAAGGTGCAACTCAAAGAAATTCAGAAAACATCTAAAAGTGTTTCAACTCCTACTGAACCTTTATTAGATGAACAAAATGTTGTTAAACCTGTAGATGAGGCACCAGCCCCACAAAGATCTAAAAGGCCGTGTCAATTGCCTACAAGGTATGGGCATGACATATTATTACTAAATAATGATGAGCCTAAGACTTATGAGGAAGCGATGATGGACCCAGACTCTGAGAAATGGCTTGGAGCCATGAAATCCGAGATAGACTCCATGAGAGAAAATCTGGTTTGGAACCTGGTCGATCCACTTGATGGTGTTAAAACCATTCAGTGCAAATGGATCTATAAGAAAAAGATTGATATGGATGGAAATGTTGTAACCCCCTGATTTTTTGGAGCCTTTTTGAACCTTCAAAATAAAAAGAACCATTTTGTTTTGATGAGAATTCAAAGCTTAACTTGAGAATTTCAGAATGGGTTTTAATGGATTAATTTGAACTTCAGCTAAAAATCGCATGAGATTATTTGGGTTTGCGGAGTTTTGGTGGTCTCCACTTTTTTGTGTTGGCTTTGTTCTCCTCTGTGTTCATAGGACCTCATTGGAGATTCTTTGGGACCTCCTCTGAGCTTGGACCTTTCCATCTCTTTAATCTAGATTTCCTTTATTGGTTTGAATCTCTTTAAGGTTTAGACCTCCCTCCCTGTTTGAATTTACCTTTTGTTCTAACCTCTTTTCTTTTCGGTCACAACCATCCCGTGGTTCTCTGCCCGGGTTTGCATTTCAAACCCTCTTGTTTTCCGAAGAATCAAGCTAGGCTTAGTTTGCCCTTGCGCTGGATCTCCTCCTGCCCAGGCCTCCTTGGTGGGTCTAGGACCTCCTCCTTGTCTATTTGGACCTCCCCGTGTCCTTCAGGACCTCCTCCTTGTCTATTTGGACCTTCCCGTGTCCTTCAGGACCTCCCCATGTCCTCTAGGACCTCCTCTTGTCTATTTGGATCTCCCCGTGTCCTTCAGGACCTCTCCAAGTCCTCTAGGACCTCCACCGTGTTCATTTGGACCTCCCTCGTACCCGTTCGAGACCCTCCGTTTGATCCAGACCTCTATCGCTTGTGTACCGTTCGATTTGCATTGGACGGTTTGATCTTGGTGAGACGTTCGGATGGTCCGAACGTCCCACCCTCTCTGAGCCCTCAGATCTTTGCTGGATGGTCCGATTTGTAGAGGCGTTCGGACAGTCTGAATGTCCCAACCATTTTGGGCCGCCCGATTCAGTTCTATGGCTGAGATCTAGCGTTAGCTCTAATGGTCCAAATGTCCCACTCCTTTAGAACCGTCCGATCCGTATTGGATGGCCCCGATCTGTTGGAGCGTTCGCTCGGTCCGAATGGCCCAATTGCCTTGACCCGTTCGATGGAAATCCAATGGCTCCCGCTTCTCCCGCTTCTTATCTCGCTATCTCTCACCTCCCTAGTTTAGATCTTGACCGTAAAGACCTCCCCTTTGGAGTCCTTAGCCGTCAGGACCTCCCTTGTTTAGATCTTGACCGTTAAGACCTCCCCTTTGGAGATCTTAGCCGTCAGGACCTCCCTTGTTTAGATCTTGACCGTTAAGACCTCCCCTTTGGAGATCTTAGCCGTCAGGACCTCCCTTGTTTAGATCTTGACCGTTAGGACCTCCCCTTTGGAGATCTTAGCCGTTAGGACCTCCCTTGTTAAGATCTTGACTGTTAAGACCTCCCATTTGGAGATCTTAGCCGTTAGGACCTCCATTGTTTAGATCTTGACCGTTAAGACCTCTCCTCTGGAGACCTTAACTGTCCAGACCTCCCCCTTTGTTAGATCTGGCCGTTAGGACCTCCTCTTTGGAGATCCTAACCGTCCAGACCTCCCCCCTTGTTAGATCTGACCGTTAGGACCTCCCCTTTGGAGATCCTAACCGTCTAGACCTCCCCCTTATTTGGATCTGACTGTTAGGACCTCCCTTTTGGAGATCCTAACCGTCCAGACCTCCCCCTTATTTAGATCTGACCGTTAGGACCTTCCCTTTGGAGATCCTAACCATCCAGACCTCCCCCTTATTTAGATCTAACCATTAGGACCTCCCCTTTGGAGATCCTAACCGTCTAGACCTCCCCCTTTGTTAGATCTGACCGTTAGGACCTCCCCTTTGGAGATCCCAACCGTCCAGACCTCCCCCTTTGTTAGATCTGACTGTTAGGACCTCCCCTTTTGAGATCCTAACCGTCCGGACCTCCCCCTTATTTGGATATGACCGTTAGGACCTCCTCTTTGGAGATCCTAACCGTCCAGACCTCCCCCTTATTTGGATATGACCGTTAGGACCTCCCCTTTGGAGATCCTAACCGTCCAGACCTCCCCCTTGTTAGATTTGACCGTTAGGACCTCCCCTTTGGAGATCCTAACCGTCCAAACCTCCCCCTTATTTGGATCTGACCGTTAGGACCTCCCCTTTGGAGATCATAACTGTAACGGCCCAATTTTAATAAATAGTAATTATATGCATTTCATATTATTTTTGGAGCATGTGCATAAATTATGCATTTGAAAATTGTAAACCAAATGTAAACCTCTAACTCAAACTTAAGCCACAAAAGAAATTTTAAATAAAAGCTCATGAAAATCTATGGAAAACAATTTATTTAAATACTAGAATAATTATCATAAATAAAAATGAATTTTGTCAAACTTGTGGAATCCAATTTAACCATGAGAAAAATTCAAACTTAATTCATAAATATACACTTTAAATGAATTTTAAATAAGTGAATAAATCATGAACAGAATTTTTAGAAAAATATACATAGGACATAAAATCATCAAACAATTGCATAAAAATGTACAATATATTGGAAACCTTCTCTGAAAATTTTTATAATTTTTGGAGCCTGATAACTTTATTTAACAATTCACTTATCCATCAGTCATCAGTCATTTGTCTGAAAATCTGGATCTTCCATTTCTTTTTCCCCACTCGATCGCCGGCTTGTCTTCTTCGCCACTGCAGCGCCTGGGACATGCGCCCGCATCTCTGCTGAAGCAAGCACGCACACCACGCCACCCCCATCTCGTAGCTTCTCCCCACAATTTCCTTTCCCCATTCGGTTGACACCACCCAGGGCCAGCCTTCCTTTCCATTTCTTTCCCCAAATCTTCCTTCTTCCCCCCCTGCTCCATGGCACCGCCGCCCTACTCCCCTGGTGCCACCTCCCCTGGTCGCCGCCTCCAGTTGTCTTGGTGCCTCCCCAACAACCGGCCGCCCCCTCACCTCCCCTCTACTCCCCGTCCGACCCGTCGTCGGCCTCGGTGTGCCCGCCGCTGATTAAGCTCCATGCCGCCATCGACTACCTCCTTACGGCTGCCTCCTCTGGCTCCCCGACTCCTTGGCCCGCCTGGCTCCTCCCCTCCAGCCCGTGCCTCCGGCTCCCTAAGTCTCGCCGCCCTCCCGTGATGAAGCCCCCCTTTTCGCCAGGCCGCTGCCGCCACACGGAGCCCCGCCGCGAGAACCTCCGCCGACGCTGCCCTCCTCCACACCGCCGCACCCATGCCGCTCCCCTCTGCATGGCCCAGCCCCTATCGCTCCGTCGGTGCCACCGTCGCCGCCGTCTCCCTCGGCCCTAGCCGCGCCGTCACACCCCCAACCCGAGCCACCTCAGGTTGGCTCGACGCCTCCCCGACTGCCAGCTCCCTGCGCCTCCTCTGGCCCCTGTGGTGCTCGCACCCTTCGTCACCAAGCTGCGCCGTCCCAAGCTCCCCTTCTCGGTCGCTAAGACGCAGCTTCATTTCGACCTTCTTCAACTTGCAGGAACTCAAGGTCTCTCCGTTCCTGATCTGGAGCCTCTTGCTCGGCACCGATCTGCAGTATTTCGGGGAGAGCTCACACGCCTGGAGGGTGTTCGCCAAAATGCCCAAGCCGCCCCCTGATGCTTCTCTGTTCCCCACGGTTCAGCTCCAGCTTCCTCTGTGTGTATGGATGGATGTCAGGTAGATCAACTAGCAAATAGTTTAGATAAGTGAATGTTCAGTAGTGTTGTTGCTCAATGATTAGAGGTTGTCTTAACTCAATTAGTTTTTGGGCAGCTATCTAATAGAAGTAGCCAAATCTGAAAATCAAATATGAAAACCATTATGAAGTTGAATTTCCAGAAAAATAACAGAAGGCAATTAACTCACCCCTGTTGTGAAATGTAAATAGTAAAGGAAGATTTAATGCTTTATGTTGTGTTTAGCTTTGTAGATCACTCCACTAAATTAGCTAATCTGAAAAGAATCAGTTTTGTTGATAGGCAAGTGGCAATGTTAATTCAGTAGCTAGAGGTGTTAATAATTTCAGTTGGTCTTCTGATCATCACCTAGTAAGCAGCATTCTAATCTGGTATATAGTCAAATTAGGAAGCTAAATAGCTTAATGATTAGTAAATCGTTTAAGGTGTTTAAACCAGCTAGATATTTGGGGCTTAGCTAAAATTAATCTTGTTGTCTGACTTTTGGTCAAATGACAGTAGGCATAAGGCATTTCTAAAATTTTGATATTAGCAGCTTTTTGGTCTATTTGAGCTTTAGACCTTAAACTAACAAAGGCTAATCATCTAAAGAATAAGCATTAAATTGGTTACCCGAAACAAGCTTAGCCAAGTTAAAAATTCAGGAAGCTGTTGTCTTTTTATTTATATGTGAATAGTGTCTTAATAGTTAGTAAGATAATGAAATGAGTTATTCTTTTGAATACTTGTTAAGATTTTAGAAGACTAATTGAGAGGAGAGCGTGTAAGAGGCTTGATTTTGACTGTATGATCATCGTGGATGTATACATAGAATGCCTAGAGAGAGTGTTTGTGAGTACTAGGTGTCCTGTTAAGGAGAGCAATATCACCTAAACTCTAGGTATCGTCAGTTGTTATGGTTACATTAGAAATTGAATTAATTTCAACAAGTCCATAACAAAGTGAACTCTAATTAAACTAAAATCTATATCTAAATGCATCCAGAATCATAACCTCATTGATATGTAACTATCATGTATTTTTGAGCATTTTGGATTTTTTGGTTTTATCGGTGTTTATTTGCTATCGTATTTTCTCTCTAGATTATAAATTGCACGGAGTGAACATTTACGCCTACAAGAATGAACAAGTGGACTTCTAACAAGGCAAGCATCCTCTTTGCACCATGTTGATCCCAGAATTTTTGAACTGTAGATTTCCAAAATACAGAGATAATGTTGCATGCTAATTTTCTAAAAATTATTTGTGATCTGTCACTAGATAGTTACAACCTAACACTTGAGGCTTACCTTTAATCTGATCATACACTCAAACTTAAGGTAGTGCTTCTATACTTAAATACTTGTTTTCAGTTATTGCTTAGCCATGCAGTCTGTAGAACGTTAGTGTTTGGCAAGCTTACCTTGTCAAACTTGGGAACACTAAATGAACTTCATTTATTTTATTCTTTGTTCAGTCTATTTAAATCTGAAATGAAATCAAATATTGTTTGTTTACATTGATTTTAAATCTGGACAAGTGGATGCTAGTGATGGTGCCTTAGTGCACGAGATTGAGAATTGTGGTTGTCTTGTCTGGATTGATTAAGGATTGAACATTGACTGGACGATTCAAGCCCCAACGTACTTCCACACGCAGTGTATGGGCGATGTTTGGTTAAGTAGAAGGTTAATGCTATTGAGTTGGAAAACAGGAAAGTAAGGACATATGTGTTTGATCTCATATCTGTATCATATGTTCTTAAGAGGGTGAGGACGTACATGCGTTCCATCACATGTACGTACCTTAAGGGCTCCGATTGCGAATTAATATGTGCAGCTAGCACAGCTCTACTTTCTGTCATTTAATTCTTGTCTTTCGAATCGGCATTCCTGGCACAACATGTGGGCCCCCGGTTGGCAGGTCCTATTAGTAACTTGAACTAAGCGGGATCAGTCTCACATGGGTATTCCAGCTCAATAGTGTCAACTTGTTGAAAAACACCAAATCTTAGTTTACCTGGCCGGCATACCAAAGGCAGTGTGCTATTATTCCGGAGGCTTACGGGCGAACTAAGTCGTGTGGGTAAAGATGTACACCCCTGTAGGGTTTAAAATTATTCGAATAACTGTGTCCACGGTTATGGACAACGCTTGACTTGAATAGATCTTTGTATAGATTTTGAATTACCACTTGGTTATGGGTACTATTTCGACATGAGAGGCATTCTTGCAATGTTGTTGATAGTAGTGGACAGCCACTTTATTGTTGTCATTATTTATGATTACATTCTCTTTTACTTACTGTTTTAGTCCAAATTGATTTATAAAATTGCTTTGTCAAAACTTAGTAAGTATAGGTGTAACACCCTGGCCCAAAATTCGCTCAATGCCCAGCCCACCGTGGGGCGGACCCGCGCACACATAGCATCCCACTTACACTTTCGTCCTCGCTTCGTATAAAAGGGTTAACCCGGAGGTGCTATGTTTGGACCCAACAGGCATTATATACTAGTACAACTCACTTTAGACAAGCAATGTGGGACAAATCCCACCACACAACTCATCATGGGCCACATGGGCCGCATACGAGTAGGCCGAGGTATTACAATAGGACTAAGATGTATCGCTTTGTGCAAAATTGACCCCTTTACAGCCTTTTTTTTGTCAACCTTAAGCATATATGAATTCTAATCCTTTGTATAGGTTCTATCAAACACTTTCTTTTTATAGTTTGTGTAAGTCTTGCGAGTACCTTCTGTACTCAGGTTTTATAACCTCTTGTTGCAGGTAAGAATGGTTATTTATATGAGATGCCGTTAGCGCCGATCAGGGTGACGCTAATGAGTAAAGCTAATTCTAATCTCCACTCAATAGCCTGCGAGTAATGGGACCATTGGTGACTTTTGCTGTTTAGTTTTGTTTCCGCTGTTAATTTTTGCTGTGACCCAAGGTCACTTGATATTGTATAACCAAACTGAGTTGTAATATCCGGTGTATAATTATGTAAATGTTTACCGTGTATGTCTGATGCAATGTTGTATAAGGATATATGTGCAGTATTCACTGATCCTGGGAAATGTTGCATGACATATATCCGGGAGCCTGAATGTTGGATTTGTACCTATTTAAGAATTATGCTTCTAGTATGATTTTTAATTAAGGACCAGTTGTTCTTGATTAAGAATTTTGCTTTTGGTATGATTTTTAATTCGGTATAAACCTCCAATATTCCGGGGTCATTACACTAACCGTCCAGACCTCCCATTGATTAAATCCGACCGTCAGGACCTCGCCATTGTGGTGTGTGTTGGACCTCCTGTCCGTGGGACCTTCTCTTGAGCTTTGACTGGTCCCACTTGGCAGTCACACCCATTTTTCTTTATCCTTTGACTATGTCCTTGTGCAAGGGAGTCTCCCCCACATTTAATGTATGTTGTATCACATTAAATACTACCACTTTTTGCAGCAACCGTACCATACTTTTGTCACATCCCTTGCCTGCTTTCATTGTCCTTTTCACCAACTCAGGAACACCTGTACCTTGGGAAATCTCTATGGCTCCAGCTATATAAGCTTGGGCAGCCCTTCATCCTCATCTTTTTCCCATATCCATTCTCAAAAGCAACCGAACAGCTCGTGGACCTCCGCCCTTGAGCTTCGAACCTCCCCCAAAGCTCTTGGACCTCCTCCCTTGAGCTTTGGACCTCCTCCAGCAAGCTTCTTGGACCTCCTCCAAACCGACCTAGCCTCTCTGTTCGTTTTATTTTGGTTTCATTGAAGTTTATTTGGGTTTTATTTGAGCTTTGTATTGAGTTGCTGTGGTTTTCTCGTGTAGATTATGAAGACACTGAAGAGCAAGAGCTCCCTAAAGAAGAAGAAGGCATCCAGGCCCTTGAGCAAGGCAAGTTACACTCTTGATCATATTGCACCCATTATTTCAACCTATGTATATTCCATTTCAAATGTTAATGCATTGCTTACTTTACTAAGTTATTTCAATGCTGTCTTTAAACTCATAGTTATGCCTAATTTCCTTGGTATGACCACTGTTGATCTTGAGCCGAACATGTTGTCACCCTAGGCAAAACCTGGTTTGCACAATACAGTGAACCAGGACCTTCGAAAAACTAGAGCTTAGCCATGCTTAGAGAAGAGAATATGGGTTTTGGGAGGTTTTGGCCAGAAATATCAGTTGTCTAAATGATCTGGACCATGGCATTGGTGTGTCATGGGGCTTTCTGCAAATGGCCTCGGCATTGGTGTGCCATGGAGGTTTGAAAAGCAAAGAAATGAGACATGTATTTGGACGTGGGTGGCATTAGTTGATTGGTTGGTGCAAGTCCATGCACGGGGGTCGTGTGATCCGATGCCCTAGGGTTGTGGTGGTCGCCCGGGTCAGTTAAGGACCGGTCTGCGAGTGTATTTTGCTATGCCTCTTCGTGCAACCACATATCCTATATGGGCGGGACCTGGCCAACTAATTTGCAAAGTTATCACCGCGGTTGGTCTGGTGGAATAGTGGGTGGTCTTTCATGGCCTGTCTTTTATGACTTTGTTGTACCCACCTGGTTCAAGAGGGGGCCCTAGGAAGGGGCGAAACCTCAGAGTGGATGGACTGCGGTGGGATGATGCATTGTAAAGGCCTTGTCACGTGCTCTAGACCTCTTACCATCGGCAGTGAGAGGTGGCAACGATGGTTGTCAAACAAACTAGAGTAGTCGTGTCATGTAGGTAAAGTGTACATCATCTGCAGAGTGTAAAACTATTCGAATAGCCGTGTCCGCGGTTATGGACATGCTAGCAAAGCTGCTCAAAGTTAGGCCTCTGGTTTGTTCTCAGATTGGATGGTTATATTGGTTTTGGGATTTCTATCCCATGGGTTGGGCAGGGAGCCTTGTGACAGGAGGGTATCCTTCACCACTATTCTGATGAAAGTTATCCCAACTGCAACATGAGAATTTGCAAACGAATTTTAATTATTTGTTATAAGCTTTGGAACTTAATACTTGTATTTGAAAACAAACTTGGCTTTATGCAAACTAACCATATTATGCCTTCCTTGAGATATCTATTATGCATGTCATTCTGTTAATTGACGAGTGTAACTTGCGAGCACGGTTGTTGTGCTCACTCTTGCTTGATTAATGAATTGAGCAGAAGAAGACTTCTTTGAAGATGGTAAGGACCAGATCAACTAGGTCGCGCCCTCTAGCCAATTACCTATGGTGTATTGGATGGACATGGTCTTGCTGGTTTTGCTTCCGCTGTGTATATTTTTGCCTTGTTGTCGTGGCTTGTAAGCAACTTTGTAATCAACTCACTTGTTGTTAATAAAGTCTCGTGTGGATGTATGTTATCACTTGTAATTGCTGCGAGAACCAGCCATTGATCCTTGGGACTGGTTCGGATCACAGGAGGGTTAGGACTTTTCCAAGTCCCATGTCCTCCTTGGGTTGGTCTCTGGACCTCCCCCAGGTCTGGTCGTGGCCCTTGGGGAGGTCCTGAGCCTCAAGACCTCCTCGGGTCAGTTCCCTAGACCTCTAGGAGGTTCGGCTGGACCTCCTAGGAGGCCTGGGTGGACCGCCCGAGAGGTCCCTGGGACCTCCTGAGAGGTCCTGGCGGACTCCCAAGGAGGTCTTGGAGGGCCTCTCGGGTGAGGCCCTTGATCGGGTCGTCACAAGTGGTATCAGAGCATCTTGACTGTAGGTCGTAGCCTAGTAGAATGGTCATTAGAAAAAAGTTCAAAATGTGTATTGCAAAATTAGAGAAATAATTGGTTCTCCCCTTACCTGAGTCATCTCTCTATCCTTACCCCTTCCTTGTATCTTTTCTCACCTCACTCTCTCTTACCTTTTGCTTTCTTCATTGTTTTATAAAGTAATTGGATCCTCTTTCCCTTGTCATATCATTAGGGGGTCCTGTGGTAGTTAACCTTTGTAATTTGAGCCTTCCCCTTTGTTAGGACCTCCCAACTCATGGTCAATGGTGGTGGCCTTTGCAAGGACCTCCTTTGGGTCTCTTGCAATGACCTCCCCTTGCGGCCACAACCTCCTTGCTTGCAGCCCTGAGGGCAGTGAGCCTCGAGTAGAATGGGTTTGAGCTTTGGAGTTGCTGTTTATTTTCTTTTTTTGGCTGGTTTTGCTGGTTTGGTTATTTTAATCTCTCCCCCCTTAGCTCTCTCATCTCTTTCCTACCCCTTGGACCTTTGGCAGATGGTGACAACTAGAGGCAGTGGCAGCACTAGTGGTCAAGGCCGAGAATCTAGGGGTGATCCAGAGACCCCAGTGCCGCAACCACCTCCTCCTCTATCTCAAGGTCCAGATTGGAACTAAATGATGGCAAATCAAGCACAGTTGATCAACTTTCTAGCTCAGTCCATCACCAACACTCAGAACCTTCAAGCAGCAGCAGTAGCCCAACCTCCTGTATATGTTCCACCTCCTCCAAGGGCAAATATTTCTGAGTTCATGAGAATGAGGCCACCCACATTCTCCAGTACTACTAAGCCTATGGAAGCTGATGACTGGCTCAGGGCAGTGGGAAGAAAGCTAGACATGATCCATTGTACTGATCGTGAAAGGGTTTTGTTTGCCTCTCACCAACTCCATGGACTAGCCTCTAAGTGGTGGGACAACTTCACTCAGTCCCATGTTGATGCTCAGACTATAACTTGGGAGGAATTTGTGCAAGCTTTTCGTCGTGCGCGCATTCCACATTGTATGATGTTGCTAAAGAAGAAAGAGTTCAGATCCTTGCGCCAAGGGAGCCGCACAGTCAGTGAATATCTCCACAAGTTCAACCAATTAGCAAGATATGCACCTAAAGATGTGGCCACTTATGAGTCCAAGCAGGAACGTTTCTTGGAAGGGCTCAATGATGATCTCTCGGTCCAGCTCCTTGCTCACGACTACCCAGATTTTCAGCAGCTTGTGAGCAAGGCAATTCATCAAGAGGGCAAGCATATTGAGATGGAGAACCATAAGAAGAGGAAGGCAACTCAGCAGTTCAGATCAGAGGGTTTTTCCAGGCCAAAGACCTCTCGATTCCAGCACAAGAGAGGCCTGTGACCTCATCCCCTCCAAAGTCTCCCACGCAAGCGAGACGTCCCTACCTATCTAGTTCCCGTGGGGCTTCTCCAGGAAGTCTTGTCCAGAAGAAGCCATCCCCGTCCCTAGCAGCTGGGGACACATGTTTTTATTGCCATGAAGTTGGGCACTATGCTAGCAAATGCCCGAAGAAGCTTCAAGCTGCAACTCCAACTCCCAACCAATCTGGTCAAGGGTCCTTAGTTCCTGGCAGCCACACCAACTCGAAGCCTTCAGTACAATATATTAAAGGGCGAGTAAATCATGTCACAACCGAAGAAGCTCAAACCGCATCGGATATGGTTATTGGTACGTTTCTTGTTAATTCAGTGCCGGCAACTATTCTTTTTTATTCCGAAGCTTCCCATTCGTTTGTCTCTTCTAAGTTTGTGGGTAATAATGGGTTAGCTATGTCTCCTTTAATAAACCCTATGCTAATCCACTCTCTGGGCTCTGAAATGAGGACTAGCTCCTTGTGCCCAAATCTTTCCTTGGAAATCTTGGGAGTACCTTTCTCTGCAGACTTGATAGTCCTGCACTCCCAAGGGTTAGATGTGATTCTTGGAATAGACTAGTTAGCCAAGAACCAAGGTCAAATAGATTGTGCCAACAAGTCCATTGCGCTCACCAATGAGCAAGGGATACAAGTTGAATTTAGCCCTGAGACCTCTCCTAGGGCAGGTCCTAGCTTGGCCTGTTTGAGAGAAGTTAAGCTTGAAGACCTCCCTGTGGTGAGGTGTGAGGACCCCCGGGTTATCTCCGTAAAACCGAGACTAAGCATGGTCTTAAGGACATAACTCTAGGGCCTCAAGTAAATGGATTCCAACTTAACTCAATCTCAGTGAAAGGCTCAACTACAAACTAGAGCCCCGACGATCATGTGCGCTACTCCTCTACGAGCACTACATGATTGTCGGTTCTCCAACAAGTCAAGCACTACACTTAGTGAGTTAAATAGGAAGCCACGAACGGCGAGTATGCAATCATATTGGCTCCCAAGACCAGCGACCAATATGCTCATACTCTCATACAACGTTGATCACATCCATACAACAACATACGTAGATAGTTCAAAAGACATACAACATAATAGTTAAAGTTTACATCTATTACAAACGGCCGACTGGCCAAATTCAAATAAGAGAATTAAGTAGCAGCGGAAGCAAGTAAATAAACCAAAATATCCAGCATGGTATGCCCCATAACCCATCGGCAACCGACTGGGAGTTAAATGATAGCATTACTCATTAGCGTCGCCAAAATCGGCGCTAACAAGCTCAACGGGCTCATACACTTCCTCATCTGAAATTGTAGCAACCGGGTTGAGTACAAAGGTACTCGCAAGTCTTACACAAATAAAAATTAATTATGCTAGAGGTTGTTCCAAAGGATGGCTCATATTGGCTTAGTTTTGCAAAAGAGACGCGACAATTCACAACCTACACATACTAGTTTTTCAAGTGCCATTTCAAAATCAGATTTGAAGTAGAAGTAAAGCATGTGAATAAGTAGTAAATTGAATAACAAATGAACCATACAAATGACAAAGTGGCTATCCACTTTGATACAACAACAAACATGAACATCCCATTCATGACGATACCAAGTTATAACCACAATTTTAATTCCAAGTCTAACAATAGCAACCATGTAACTCAAGTGGTCGTCTATAACCGTGGACACGACAATTCGAATAGATTTATACCCTGCAGGAGTGTACTACTTTACCCACACGACTTGATTAGCCCGTAAGCCTCCAAATGCCTCCGAATATAGCATACTTCCTATGGTATGCCGGCCGGGTAAACCAAGACTTAGTATTTTTCAGCAAGTTGACATTATTGAGTTGAATCACCCATGCGTGACCTAATCCCACTTAGGATAGGCTATATCACCTACCAACCAAATGGACAAGCAAGTTGTGCCGGAAACACCGACCCAATGAATAAAGTTTAAATAGTGCTCACCCGCACATTATAGAATTGCAATCGATACCCTACGAAGCATATATGTGATGGAACACATATACGTCCTCACACCACCAGTCATCAACTCAACAACACCAACCCCTTACTTAACCAAGCAGTGCCTATACACCGCGTGTGGAAGCACGAGTTTTACTTGAATCAAAGATGTTATCAAAGTTCGGCCCTTAAGTGCCTAGATAAGTCAACCACTTACCCAAATCTCGTGCACAAAGGCACCATCACTTGTCCAGACCAAAAGCTCATTTAAAATGACAAAATTTAACCCATAAAATAGATACGAAGATCTGAAACAAAAGCATATAATGATAGTTGTGTTTATCCCATAATTGTCTGGTTATTCCCGACAATCAGCTACCGGTTCTAGACTTGCATGACTAAGCAAACCCGAACAATACATTTCAAACATCCTAACTCAAGCATGTGGTACTAGAATAATTCAAGTATAACCTCAATGAATTAGGAGATAACTAATCTACACATCACAAAAATAGCGACATTATCAAAATAGCATACAAGCAATTATCATTGCACTAGCTTAACAAAACTGGGATCAAATATGATGCAAAAGAAAATTCAAATGATGCTTGCCTTGCTGGTAGCTTAGCTGCTCTCCCTCAGTAGCGTATAGGTCAATATCGATAGGCTTGGGATCTATATTACTAAAAGTTATTCTTGGAAGAAAGGGCCTCTAGCCAGCCTGGCCACGTCACCCCGATAGCTGTCACCCGTCGGATCATCAACGGACACACCAGATCGGCTGCCTCTCATGCCTGCGCTTGGTCCAAACGCTTCACCGCGCGAGGGCCACGTCGCTGCATCGCGAAGCCTAGAGTTGTCTGCACAGCTGCCTTTTCCCCATCCTCGCGGCCTCGCACATCTCTCCCTCCACTCACTTAAGGCGCAGATCTGCGCCGCATCACCTCCCCTTGCTGTTTTTCGCTCCCTCTCCCTCTTCCGCCGCCGCTCTATGCCAGCGCCGACGCCCCTTCCCTCCCCGGTCTCCCTCCCCCGCCAATGCCGCGCCCTCCCTCTGCCTCCCTCCCACCCCCTTGGCTTCCCTGCCCAGCCGACGGCCCTTCCCTCCCCGGTCTCCCTCACCCGCTGATGCCGCGCCCTCCCTCTGCCTCCCTCCCACCCCCTTGGCTTCCCTGCCCAGCCGCTGCGTATGCACCACCGGCGCCATACGCCTTTTTCTCTTCCTCCCCTGCCCTCCCCAGTCGCCGCGTCCACGCCGTCGCTCGCTCTTCCTCCATCGCCGCCCCCTCGGTCTCCTTCCCCCGCCATTGCTGCTCCCCCCCGCCCCTTTGGTTTGCCTACCCACCCGCCTCCTCGGCGCCGCATGCCCTCTGGTGTCCTCTCCGCCTCCTCTCTGCCCCGCATTGCAAGATTGACCTCGAGAGCGGGGCTGCCCGTGGCGAGCTCGCCGCGTTGCTCCAGGAGAAGAGGCTAGCCCTCGACGGCGAGGTCAGGGCCCCCAGGGCCGAGGGCTAGCTAAGGCGGCTCAACGCCAGGAGCGACGACCTCAGTGACACACTGCGCGGCTCAGGTGGATGGAGTTCTTCAGAAAAGGGCGAGTTTCAGAGGTTCTGGAATGAGGCCAGGTAGAACGTTGGCCAGATTGCCATGAGGGAGATTGAGAAGCATGCCGCCGATGGAATTGCCAGGGTAGCCTATGCCATGGCATCCGCTGGGTGAAGAGTAGTTTGATACTAATGTTTTGCTTTGCAGGGGTGTATTGAGTTCCTGGACCTCAGGTTGAAGAAGAAGATAGTCCCTGATGCAATCAAACTAGAGCATGTGTCAAAGGTTATGTTTCTTGACGACCCATATAACTATTTGCTTGGTATCCTTTCTGCTTTCTCGGTGGACATTACGGCGACCCACAGAACATGCTTCGGCCAGGCATTGGGAAGGCCGGGCAATGTTTTGCTTTGCAGAGGTGTAGTGAGTTCCTGGAGCTCAGGCTGAACAAGAAGATAGTCCCTGATGCAATCACACTAGAGCATGTGTCAAAGGTAATGTTTCTTGACGACCCATGTAGCTGTTTGCTTCCGTATGCATTCAGGTATTATTTGCAGCGATGTTAGTTTCGGTTATGTGTCTTCATATCTTCCAAGGTGCTGTTTTTGTTGATTGGCTGTGTGACTAGCTACAATAGAGCTGTTGTATCCTTCTAATTTATTTGCTTTTGTAGCTATGATTGTGCAGTATCACATTATATATCTTGGAGCCTTCATCTGCTGCTGTGGTGTCTTGGAACCTTGATCTGCTGCTGTGCAGCTTCATTGTAAGCACCAAAATGAGGTGCTTGATCTTTCCTATATGCTGAATTGCTATTTGATGTCCATTACTGTTTATCGTGCTATCGTTTATAGCTTGAGATAATATAGTTTAGCTCCTTAGAGATATTGTAATCGTACATCTAATCTTATGATGCCTTTCTCATGCTCTCTGTAGGTTGTAGTCTATCAGTTCGCCCTTTTAGTTTACGATTTAGTGCCACTGGAACATGTCAATAAAATCTACCTGCTGCATGTTTTCTTTAAAAAAAACCATTATTTTAGGACACGAAGACTCCATATGTGGCGTATCAAATGAGACAAGAGATGCACTTTTAGGTAATGTGCGTTTGTGATACATGGTGCTAACATCTTTACATTTGCTTTGTTCATATGTATGCGAATAAGGGTTGGCTTTACACGCTATATGTTGCATATAGATTAAATTTTTCAATTTATTTGCTTTTGCGGCTATGATTGTGCAGTATCACATTATATGTCTTGGAGCCTTGATCTGCTGCTATGCAGCTTCATTGTAATCACCAAAATAAGGTGCTTGATCTTTCCTATATGTTGAATCTGCTATTTGAAGTCCATTACTGTGTATTGTGCTTTCATTTATAGCTTGAAGTAATATAGTTTAGCTCCTTACAAATATTGTGATCGTACATCTAATCTTATGATGCCTTTCTCATTGATTTATGCTGATGTTACTCCTGAGCAGTGATACGATGACATGTTTGATGATTCATTCCATTTCCAGATAATTTATGGTATGTATCTTTTTTATGAGCTTCAATCAGTTTCTGAGCACTAACATCAATGACGTGTTAGATGATTCATTCCATTTTCGGATAATGCATGGTATGTATTTCTTTATGAGCTGCAATCAGTTTATAAGCACTAACATCAGAGAAATCCAAGCGCAAACCTTTTTAACACTGACAAAGCATTTTTTCCCGTGAAGTATTAGCTCCTCAGGTCTGCAATGGCACTGTATGTTCTTCAAATTTGCACTGATCAGAGTTCCATTATTTTACGCTGATGTTAGTACTTAGCAGTGATACGATGACATGTTAGATGATTCATTCCATTTTTGCATAATGCATCGTATGCATTTTTTTATGAGCTGCAATCGGTTCTGAACAACGACCTGTATGACATGTTAGATGATTCATTCCGCTTTTGGATAATGCATGGTATGTATTGTTTTATGAGTGCAATCGATTTATGAGGGCTTACATCAAAGAAATCCGAGCGCAAATCATTTTTAAGACACTGACATCGTTCTACTGCATAATATATATATTTTTAGAAAGTCCTGATTTGCTATTTTGTTTGCATTTTTTTCCCTTGAGGTACCAGCTCCTCAAGTCTGCAATGCCACAATATGTTCTTCAAATTTACACTGATAAGTTATAGTAAGCTACAAGTGTATTTTGGTTATGCTATCTTCATTCTATATTTTTGGTTGTTCTTATTAGTTTTTTTTTATATTTAGAACCATAAAAGAATATACATCAGTAGTTCCTACGTCATGAAACTGGAGCATAAAACTAGGTTCTTAAAATTTGTAATGATTAATTAGATTAAGCTACAAGTGTATTTAGTTTTTGTCATCTTCATTCTATATTTTTTGTTGTTCTTATTACGGAAGTTTTTATATTTGTAGGCATAAAAAAAATATACATCACCCGTTCCTAAATCATGAAACTATAACATAAACCTAGCAGGTTTTGGTACCCTAAACAGACATTGAACGTTACTAAATCCTTTGTTTGCGTTTTTCCATTTAAGTACCAGCTCCTTAAGTTTACGATGACTATATGTTCTTCAGATTGGCATTGATCAGTTAGACTAAACTACAGGTGTATCTAGACTTTGCCATCTTCATTCTATATTTTTAGTTTTTCTTATTAGATAAGTTTTTATATTTGTATGCATTAAAAAAAACTATATCAGCGGTTCCTAAATCATGAAACTGGAGCATAAAACTAGCATGTTTTGCTACCCTAGATGGAGATTGAACGTTAATAAATCCTATCCTCTTAGTTTGTCTTTCTATTTGTCTTTTGAAGCTCACTTCTTTTATCTTCCTTTTATTTCCTCCATGGACGCTATCACTTTTGATTACCAAGACCAATGGCATTGTTTTCACTTTCAAAATTTATTATTCCATGGAAAGGAATTCTACTCTATCATCCAAATTGCTTTCGATAATACTCTATTCTTTGTCTCCCTATCCAGAGATTCAGATTTTTTAGTTCTCAAATCACTGATCTGACCACATAGTTTACATCAAAGAAGTCCACATGTCTGCATAATATGTACTTTTTAACGTCCTGATTTTCTATTTGGTTAGGTTTTAGCATATAGATGAACTAGATTTTTTCCCCTCCTTGCTTTGCCCAGAAAATGGTCGGTTTCCTATTCTCAACATCTATTATACTCTAGAGTTCATTTTTTTTATAAGCGAGACATACATATAGATATTATTAAATGCCGATATTGCTGCCTTTAACATCCATGTCCTTAAACATAGATAGTTGTTTGTTAAACAAGCTGCAAAATGAACTTAGTTTGAGCTTCAGCAAAGAAATATTGGATTATCACTCTAGGAAGACGTTGCTTCCTTTACCCAGATACGTTAGACTATTGCCTATGAAACTTTCATGTATTCTCTGATTCATTCCTTTTTTTTTCATCTCATAGGTCTTTACTGTATTTCCTATCAAAGGAATGCATTTTCAGCTTCTATTATACTGATTGATTGATTGTATAGAACTACAGTTCCTTTCTATTTGGTTTGCACTCCATCAGCGATTCACTTTCTCTGCTTCTTTTATTGAGCGTCATCTATACATTCCCTTTTTCATCTCATGTATACCTATGTGCTACAATTTTTTTATGTCAACAATTACTACATCATCCTGTACCCTCTACCCATAGTGTTGTACTGCATTTCCCATTTTCCTGCTAATCTTTCTGTAGGCTGTCATCTTCGTTTCTAGATTTTCTGTGCTACTATGCTATCGTTCTGAGATATTTTTCGTGTTCGCCACCGGTCCCGTAATCGATCACGCTATTTCCTGTTATGTTTGTTACAGGATGCTCATTCTCAGATAATGCCACCCTCAACGATGAGCAAGCCTGTTCTCCCTACAATTTCACCCAGGTATTCAATTCTATTACTATCCTACAAAATTGTTATTTTTAGTGCTACATAGCCTAATGTTTGATTACAACAATAAATTGTGTTATTTTTTACTACCTTTCTTTTTACAAATAATTAGAAACATATAGTGGGGATATATTTAAACTAAAAAAGGTCATGCATTTTTCAAATATCATTGCAAACTTACATAAAGAAAGAGGAAATTTATAGTAGTTCATCGTATCATCTCAATTAATCTCATGCATATACTACAACCTACTCTTTTTTGGCCACTTTTTCCTATACTTTATTTCCATCCCTACCACATCTGTCATAAAATTAGCATATACACGTTTCCGACAACAACTATCACTTTGAATAACCGAAAAACATTGCCACCATTTGTCACTATCCAAGTTCCTTATTCCATAGAAAGAAGGTCTATTCTATCATACATCTTTCTTTCTTTTATGAGCATTCCTTTAATTTATATATTTTTAGATAGTTTTTACCATGTATAGTGATCTTTTATTTTATTTTTTGCTAGATGAATCATCTATAGAAACATATGAATAGCTTTGCTCTCATGTGCAATGGAAAAGCTATCGCTTTTAATAACCAAAGAACATTGCTACCATCTTTCACTTTCCAAAATTCTTATTCCAAGGAAAATAGTTCTACTCTATTATACAGCTTGCTATCGGGAAGACTATTCTTTTGGTCTCCCTGTCCAAAATAATATAATTTAAATAACATACTTTCGTATTTTTACTCCCTATCCATCGAAAATATAGTTGATTAGACTTTCTCTACTTTTCTAATAGCATATTTAGATTATCCATAACTCGGGGACAACAAAATTTATAGGCATGAAAGAATGCTGATTAGGTACCACCTAATAAAAACCCATATGTTTTTTTTAATGAGCATTCCTTGCGTATAACTTTTGCATAGCTGCCCGGATATGCTTTCTAGACTGCCTACTTAGCTCTTGCAAATCATGATATTATTATTTACTTCCCTATTAAGTGTTCACCAGATAATAATCACTAATTCTATAAAAACTTACTTCAATTATTTTTGTTAGTCCTCACTTGTGATTTACTACATGGTGATCATCACAAATTGACACCTAGTGCCATCATTGAGTGATTATATTTCCTAAAAAAAATTCTTACCTGGTATCATTATTACCAAAATTGAAGTTTATAAAATTTGTCCCTCTAACCCAGCTTTGCACTTGCATGCAATGAATGAGTGAAGGGAAAGTAATCACCTCCTATCCATTCTACATCTGATCCACCAACAAAAAATTATAAATATCATCCACATAGAAGCCCATTGAATGATCATAAACATCTTTATGAATGCACCCCTTTTGAGGTAAAATACAATGCACATTTACCAGGCTCTAAAAATAGAGTACTTCTATAGTCTAACCTAACTCACTAATACTCTTTGTTGTTTATATTGCCAGCAACATCAGTGGCCACTAAAGCCGGTGCCAAGAACCAAAGAAATTTCCAAAAGCAGTCTCCACGTCTCTACATGTTTCATTGCTATTGTCTACTACTATTTTGTAATATATCACTCTTAACTGTTCTCATACTCCTTTCGAACCCTGTTATGTAAATATTCCAGTGCCAAAAAAAACCAGCAACATTATCATCTTATTACTATCTACTCTCTAAAAACATGTTGCTTGCTTTTCAAACGATCAACTGCACGTTGCTATCTTATTATTGTCTACTAAGAATATTTCTTCCGTTAATTGCTCTCATTAATATCCAAAATTTACACTCTTTACCAAACAACTCTTCTTGCAAGATCCAAAAAACAAAAAACAAAGTCCCGCGCCATTGGCGCGGGTTATCTTCTAGTAAATACAATACCGAATAAACATCGAGAAATACCCAAAAATTCAAAATGCTCATAAATGCATTATTTTTCTACAGTAGGTAAATCATGATTTTAGATGAATTTAGGTGAAAGAATTACTCCATTTGGATTTAGTATGTGAGAGTTATGATGGTTTGAATTTCAGTTTGCTGGAAAATCCAATTTAATTACCAGCGGTACTGTTCATTGAAATTAATTATTTGAGCAAAATTTGTGGAACAGTAGTGGGACAAAGGATTATATGGATAAATAGAGAATATTAAAACAAGACTAAAACAATTGAGTTTGCCTCATTTGGAGTTTTCATGATTTAGTTATGAATTTCTAAAGTTATCAGCATTTCCTTTTGTAAAAATAACAGGGTTAATGGATCATTCTCCAAAATAATACTCTCTGCTATAGAGACATGTTTGAAACTAATTTTAATATAAAGTTCATTAAAAATAAAAATTACCAGAAGTGGTTTCATCCATTTTGGAGTTAAGATGAATTAGTTATGTATTTTTGAAGTTATACATATTTTACAGTGTGCAAATAATTGGATTCCGAATATTCTAAATCATTTAATACTTTTGTTACCGAGTGTTATCCTAGCCACAGTCACTAACCAGCGGGCCCCAGGTCAAAGCTTGACTCGGTCAACAATGACCCAACCCGACAGTGAATGAAAGCGTATTCTATGAACTGCGCTTTCCTTTTACCAAAACGTACTTCCTACTTAAGCCTACAAGAAATACGTTTTCCTCCAATGAAAACACATCATAACTCTACACTTCCACTTAACCCTCCATGGGCCCGCATGCCATAGACACTAGGCCGACCATTACTCAGTTTAAACCGGTTTTCCGACAGCGATCTTCGTCATTTAATGCTAATCATCACAGTTAATGCCTAATTACGCTGCTACAGTGCCGGTCGTGCGTCCGACAACGCGACCGCGCGTTTGCCAGGTGGCTCGTCGGCGCTACGCGCCATGGCGGAGCAAGCCAAGGCCCGCGTTTGCTTCGCAATAGTGCCACGCACAAAAGAGTGGTGGTGGCGACACCAATGGTGGCCCGTACCGGCAGCTAGCCGGTGTTGAGCGGCTGCGTCTAATACGGCAAACGAGCACACAGCAAAAGAGAGCTCCGCAGCGTCATTCAAGCAGGTGCCTAGGTCCTAGAGACTAAGAGGAAGTTACCTGAGCTACGAGCTTCAACGAGGAGAGGAGTCCCTAAGCAAAACCAAGAGGAGTGGATGGTCGGGATGGTTCACAGATGATAAGAGGATGCTGAGAGAGCAATGAATCGAAGAATGGCTTATCGAAACCATGTGGGAGATGAAGGGTTTGTCCAAGGCCGAAAATGGTTCAATCCCCAAATCACCGACTCCCTGTTGTGCATTACTCAAATTAATTCAGGGGAAAGCTTAAAGATGTTATAAGGCACAAAGTGACACGCTCAGTTGAGGATAATACCTCTCGAAGACCAGGGTTGACACAGAGAGGTCTTCGGCGTGCGCTCTAGAGCTTCCAATGGCACCACTGTGGTCCAGAAGCTACAAGAGGAACCAAAGTCCCAGATTAGCAAAAATGGAAACGGGGTGAATCATAGAGTGGAGAGGAATCACGCGGAGGGAGCTTACCTGAGAGACACGCACGGGAGAGCTTCCTCCTCCTCAGCCGAAAAGAGGAGAAGTGAGAGGAAACAATGGCTAGGAGAGGTATTATGCTCGGGAGATGATGGCAACGAAGGCGGTGTCAAGTGAGCGAGCTCCAGGAGTGGTCAACGGCGACGGTGGATTGATGGCGTCGAAGCGGCCGTTCTGTGCGCATCGGAGTCGCTCGGCCGCGTGGCGTGGAGCTTCTGCGCGAGGCAGCGGGAGGTAAGGGACGACCCTAACAGCGTGGGCCCACAGCGTCAGCGTCTCACCTTTGCACACGCGAATCCGAGTGGGTACGCCGTTGATGGCCGTTGGATCTAGTCTGGGCGACTTGGATTTAGAAAAAAGGGGACTGGACCGTTATGAAGGGGTACGTGATTTGGGCCGTGGATTTCCTATCGGACGGCTCACATGCGATGCACTAAGGTGGTTGGGCTGAGTCGTTTCACCGAGTCGGACTCGGGCCCGATGAATAGTGCGTCTGGTTGGGTTTAGGGTTTGACTGAGATTTAAATTGTTTTCTCCACTTTGACCAAGGTGTTAAATATAGGAATAAATTTCCTAAAATCATGAAATAAATCATGGAGGTTCCTGGGAAGGTCTAGTGTCCATAAAAATTATTGAACACTACTGTTCATGATATAATGTGTATAAGTTAAATTCAAACTTATTGTAGGTTGTTAACTTGTGTTTGAATTTTCTTAGTGTTTAAACCAGTCCCAAAAATTCAGGAAAAATTATATTAATTCATTATAATTACTATATTATTTGAATAAATTATTTCGAGAAGATGTTCATAATGTTTTGTTCCTGTTTTCTTTTGGAGTTGAATTACAAAGTGTAGGTTTAACACTTGTTTAAGATTTTCCAAGTGCAATAAATTATGCAATAGTTTGAAAACAATGATGCATGCTCATGAGATGCATAACAATTCTCTTTATTAATTTGAGGATGTGACAAACCTCCCCCCCTCCTTACAAAAGATCTCGTCCCCAAGATCGGGTACGGTGGAAGTTGGATGGAAAGGTTCTAAGGAATTACAGCATCTGTTTTTTTATTTCCTTTAAAGATAGTGCTATGATACCTTACAAGGTTACAACGATTATTACATTTTCCTTACCGTTGCTTTGTTTAACCTTGCTGTTCTTGATTCGAAGGCACTTCACGGAAAAGGTCTGGATAATCTTGTCGGAATTGATCCTCACATTCCCATGTAGCTTCATCTTCAGTATGATTACTCCATTGGACTTTGATGAACTTGATATTGCGATTCCTCGTCTTGCATTCTGTTTCTTCAAGAATGCGAATTGGGCGCTCCCGATAAGAAAGATCGGGTTGCAAGTCAAGTTCTTCCAACTCAGTGGCTTCGGTTGCGACACGAAGACACTTCTTCAATTGTGAAACATGGAACACATCATGCACATCAGAAAGTGATGGTGGCAATTCCAATCGATAGGCCACGGATCCCAATTTTGCTAAAATTCAGAATGGTCCGATGTAGCGAGGTGCCAATTTGCCTTTGACTTGGAAACGATGCATTCCTTTCATCGGAGAGACCTTAAGATAGACATGATCATCCACCTTAAAACTTAATTCACGACGACGACGGTCGGCATAGGACTTCTGACGAGATTGAGCCGTCCGAAGTCGCTCACGGATGACACGAACTTGTTCTTCTGCATCCTCCACCAAGGTTGGACCATAAAATGGTCTCTCCCCGGCTTCGGACCAGTTCAAGGGTGTCCTACAAGCTCTCCCATATAATGCCTCGAAGGGTGACATTTGTATGCTTGATTGGAAGCTATTGTTGTAGGAGAACTCTGCAAAAGGTAAGCACTTCTCCCAATTCTTGCTATAGGACAGCACACATGCTCGGAGAAGGTCTTCTAAAATTTGGTTCACTCTTTCAGTTTGTCCATCTGTTTGCGGGTGGTAAGCGGAGCTGAAAGATAGATTAGTCCCCATTGCTTTATGCAAGCATCCCAGAAATGGGATGTGAATTGAGGGCCTCTATCAGACACGATCACTTTTGGTACGCCATGGAGGCAAACAATCCTGGAGATGTACAGTTCTGCTAGCTTGACTCCGGTGTAAGTGGTCTTGACAGGAATGAAATGAGCAACCTTTGTTAGACGATCGACAATCACCCATATGGAATCGGACCCAGCTTGAGTCCTTGGAAGGCCGGTGATAAAATCCATGCCAACTTCTTCCCATTTCCACTTGGGAATGGGCAGGGGTTGTGGAGTACCTGCTGGCTTCAAATGCTCAGCCTTGACTCTTTGGCATACATCACACCCGGCAACATATTGAGCGATTTGTCGCTTCATTTGGCTCGACCAAAGCTGTTGCTTCAAATCTTGGTACATCTTGGTACTACCTGGGTGAATAGAGAACTTGGAGTCGTGAGCCTCTTTGAGAATTAGTTCTCTCAAGGTGTGATCAAAGGGTACTACCAACCGGTTTCCAAAACAAAGGGCACCATGTGCATCTTCTTTGAAGCATTTGGCCTTGCCTTTCTTCATTTCTTCCCGGATCTTTGCTACTTCCATGTCAGTCTTTTGGGCTTCTCTAATCTGGTCCTCAAGTGTAAAATTCACACTTAGGGCAGCAAGAGAACCTTCTTCAATTATCTCCAAATGCAGACGTTGCATTGCAGCACACAAGCCTGCCGAAAAAGGAGTTACTGACAAACAGTTGCATTGAGATTTTCTACTCAATGCATCGGCTACCACATTAGCTTTTCCCGGGATGATAATGAAGTCCCATATCATAGTCTTTGATCAACTCGAGCCACCTTCTTTGTCTCAAGTTCAGATCGGCTTGAGTGAAAATATATTTGAGACTCTTGTGGTCGGTGTAGATCTCGCAACGATTACCAATGAGGTAATGCCGCCAAATCTTCAAAGCATGGATTATAGCTGCAAGCTCCAAGTCATGTGTGGGGTAATTAGCTTCATGAGGCCTCAATTTCCTTGACGCATACGCCACCACTCGGCACTCTTGCATGAGCACACAACCGAGCCCGTGGCAAGATGCATCACAATAAATATCGAAGCTCTTATGAATATCTGGCAGGATGAGCACCGAAGCTTTGGTCAGGAGATCTCTCAAGGTGTGAAAACTTTCCTCACATTCCGCTGACCATTCAAACTTCTTTTCCTTCTTTAATAATTGGGTCATTGGCCTCGTAATTTTGGAGAAGTCCTTGATGAATCTGCGGTAGTATCTCGCAAGTCCAAGAAAACTGCGAATGTCGGTGACGCTCTTGGGTTGTTTCCAGTCAAGCACATCTTGCACTTTGCTTGGATCAACAGCAACACCACCCTTGGATAGGATATGACCCAAGAAACTAACTTCCGAAGCCAGAACTCACATTTGCTGAACTTTGCATAAAGTTGATGTTGCCGAAGCTTCTCCAACACAAGCCGCAGGTGCTGCTCGTGTTCTTCATTAGTCTTTGAGTAGATAAGGATATCATCGATGAATACAACGACAAACTTATCTAAGTACTCCATGAAAAATGAATTCATGAGGTTCATGAAGTATGCTGGAGCATTCGTCAATCCGAAAGACATGACAGTGTACTCGTACAAACCATAGCGAGTGGAGAATGCTGTCTTCGGTATGTCTTCAGCTCTGACCTTGATTTGATGGTAGCCCAATCTCAAATCAATCTTAGAGAAAACTTGGGCTCCATTCAATTGATCGAACAAATCATCTATCCTTGGAAGCAGATATTTGTTCTTGATAGTAACTTCGTTTAACGGACGGTAGTCGACACACATCTGCAAACTCTTATCCTTCTTCTTGACAAAGATAGCCAGACATCCCGAAGGCAAGGAGCTCGGCCTAATGAATCCCTTATCTTGAAGTTCCTTGAGTTGTGTTTCCAATTCAACCAACTCATTAGGGGGCATCCGATACGGCCGTTTAGAAATTGGCGCGGTACCGGGCACAAGCTCAATGACAAATTCAACTTCACGGTCAGGGGGCATGCCTGGGAGTTCTTCTGGAAAAACATCTGGATATTCACATACCACTGGTACCTTATCCAATTCAATAGAGGTACTAGCTTCCAAGGCATAAAGATGAGAATTGCCCACTAAAGGTGCAAAAATGACTTGGTTGCCCTCTTCACTTGTGACTGAAATAGACCGTTGAGCACAATCGATCTTTCCCTGATTTTTGGACAGCCAATCCATCCCTAAGATCACATCAATACCCACTGAATTTATCACAATTAAATTTGCCAAGAAGTTAGTCTTTTGAATTTCCACCTTCACGTCCCGACAGACTTGATCGGTTTGGAAAACCGATCCCGGTGACTGAATTTGATAGGGTGGCTGAAGTTTAACTATTTCAAATTGATTAAGTGCAGCATATTCCTTTTTAATGAATGAATGAGATGCCCCTGAATCAAATAAAACCGATGCTGGACAAGAATTAACAAGAAGTGTACCCAAAACGACGTCCGGAGTGCCGCTTGCCTCCTCGGCTGTGACATGGTTGACTCGACCACATGTAGGGACCTGAGGAGGGGTAGATTCTGACCTCGGAGGTGGTGAAGGTCTTGCCACAGCTGATGGTGTAGGAGCTCTGTAGGTCTGGGGCATCCCTCGTTGCTTGGCGAGGCACTTATCCGCATAGTGGCCCTGGCGACCACAATGATAGCAAGTGACATTAGGCCTGTATGGGCTGCTGTTTTGGGAGTTCTTACCCCCATTGAACCACTGTGCCATTGGAAAAGAAGCCTATGGAGATGCCGAGGTAGTCCTCGGTGGCACTGGAGCTTGATAACGAGATGCCTGGGGCGGTCCAGTGCGCTGCCGGGGAAAACTGCAGCTAGCTGCACTCTGAGCTGCCTTCTTCCTCTTCTTGGACTCCTCTACAGCCGCACTCTTGTGTTCCACCACTATGGCCGTGTTCACCATGTGCTAGAAGTTGCGAAAGTCATGTACAGCTAGGGCCAGCTGCATCTCCTCAGTGAAGCCGTTCATGAAACGGCTCTAGCAGTGGGCATCGGTGGAGACATCATCAGGGGCATAACGAGCCAATGAGTTGAACTCGTGAAGGTACTCGGTGACAGTCTTCTTTCCTTGCTTCAAAGCAAGAAACTGCTGCTGCTTGATGGACATGACCCCATCAGGAATATGGGCCTCCCTGAAAGCTGTGCGAAATTCATTCCACGAAGGAACGTCTCCGTCGAGTTGCATGGCGGAGAAGTTGTCCCACCATGCGCTGGCAGCGCCCTCCAGCTGATAGCTGGTGAAGAGTACCTTCTCAATGCCCGTGCACTAAGCAATAGCTAACTTCTTCTCAATGTCCCGCAGCCAATCTTCGGCCTCCATTGGGTCCTTAGTGCTCGCAAAGGTTGGAGGGTTAGTCCATTGAAAGTTAGCGAGACCTCCATGAGCCCTATGATTTCCACCTCCCCCTGCTGCTGCAGGAGTAGGAGAGGTGTTACGAGCGATAGCTTCAAGAATCCTGGTCTGGTCCATACGGTTCCTCTCTATTTGAGCCAACACCTCTGCCATGGTGGGAGGTGGTGGAAGTGCTTCCTCGGGTGTGCGACCCCGCTGATGATGCTGGTGAGAACATTCACCCAATGCAGTTGAACGCGGTTCTAGGGGTGGAGACTCCTCATCACGCTGCGCTCTCGAGCGAGTGTTGGGACCTGTCATCCTATAGTGACATGGATGGTTAGAAAATTTAATAAGTTATACATAAGCATGCATAATGATAAATATACAAAAATACGCAAGAACAAAACACCAAAGGGGGGTACCAAGGCACTAAGGCCAGTACAAGATCCAATAAGACAATTCATAGCGTTCCGGTACAATTACATTGATATTAGCCCGTAGGCGAATGGTAACTGCCCGGAATAAAAGTTCTTGCAAATAACACGAAGGTTAAAACAATTACTAGGCTATTACAAGAATTTTAAAGATATATGCATCGCTGAACACATGATAGGACAGCGAGCTTACTACCCTAACATCCTAGATATTGTTCCGGTCAAAGTTCACCGGAAACTCGTCAAGTACATGACATCTAGGGGAGCCTGTATCGTCGGGGTCCCCTAGGTTAGGGAGGCGCAAAGGTGATCTTATGCCATTAATATGGCCTTCTACTACGGGAAGGCGATACTCTGGCGGCGCAGAAAGGTAGGGGGAGATCACATTAGCACCATACAGCACATCAGTATGAATAAGCCTCATGTCATGCATGAGTCGCAGGTGCTCCTGAGCTATGATGAGACGGCGCCGCGTCTCCCACAACTCATGCACGGTGCAACGATGCATCAAGTCCATAGTGTGCACCAGCCTCGCCAATTGTCGAACTTGGGGATCCTCCCCGAACTGAATCCTGGCGAACCTGCTCACTTCCCCGACATGTGCTTGCGTGGGGAAATGGTCATAGGGCGGCTGAGACAGCTCGGTCAAATCATAGCGAAGACGACTCATGGCCACTCGAGCCACTTCCTGAAGCGCCATGGCCTCAGAAGTGCCACGTGCCTGAAATCGATAAGGGATGCTTCCTATAACACGCCTAGCAATGATGTCTGCTACGGCCAGGTACTCCTCCATTCCTGGCCCTCGGTCTCATTGATAGATGGAGTACGTCGGCTGGTAGGTGAAATTGGCCCTCCACATCATGTCTCTTAGTAACTCCGGGTATCCTCCCACATTCTCAGCTTGAGTCTCCCGAATAAGGTATTGAGGATTCATCTAAAGGACAAGAAGGGCAAGGTAAGTTAGTTTTGCAAATCAAAACCAGAATAAGGTAAGAGATGATACTAAGATGGATGAGGAATAAAAGATATCCCTAACTTAAACTTTCCAAAGTAATTTTGATAACTTGAAAATATTTTGACCAAGAGACTTGCTAAACTTAACGCCCATGCTATCTCTAACCTACAGTCAGTATGGCTCTGATACCAACGTTGTGAGGACCCCCGGGTTATCTCTGTAAGACCGAGACTAAGCATGGTCTTAAGGACATAACTCTAGGGCCTCAAGTAAGTGGATTCCAACTTAACTCAATCTCAGTGAAAGGCTTAACTACAAACTAGAGCCCCGACGATCATGCTCGCTACTCCTCTGCGAGCACTACATGATTGTAGGTTCTCCAACAAGTCAAGCACTACACTTAGTGAGTTAAATAGGAAGCCATGAACAGCGAGTATGCAATCATATTGGCTCCCAAGATCAGCGACCAATATGCTCATACTCTCATACAACGTTGATCACATCCATACAACAACATACATAGATAGTTCAAAAGACATACAACATAATAGTTAAAGTTTACATCTATTACAAGCGGCCGAATCGCCAAATTCAAATAAGAGTATTAAGTAGCAGGGGAAGCAAGTAAATAAACCAAAATATCTAGCATGGTATGCCCCATAACCCATCGGCAACCGACTGGGAGTTAAATGATAGCAGTACTCATTAGCGTCGCCAAAATCGGCGCTAACAAGCTCAACGGGCTCATACAGTTCCTCACCTGAAATTGTAGTAGCCGGGTTGAGTACAAAGGTACTCGCAAGTCTTACACAAATAAAAATTAGTTATGCTAGAGGTTGTTCCAAAGGATGGCTCATATTGGCTTAGTTTTGCAAAAGAGACGCAACAATTCACAACCTACACATACTAGTTTTTCAAATGCCATTTCAAAATCAGATTTGAAGTAGAAGTAAAGCATGTGAATAAGTAGTAAATTGAATAACAAATGAAGCATACAAATGACAAAGTGGCTGTCCACTTTGATACAACAACAAACATGAACATCCCATTCATGACGATACCAAGTTATAACCACAATTTTAATTCCAAGTCTAACAATAGCAACCATGTAACTCAAGTGGTCGTCTATAACTGTGGACACGGCTATTCGAATAGATTTATACCCTGCAGGGGTGTACTACTTTACCCACACGACTTGATTAGCCTGTAAGCCTCCAGATGCCTCCGAATATAGCATACTTCCTATGGTATGTCGGCCGGGTAAACCAAGACTTAGTATTTTTCAGCAAGTTGATATTATTGAGTTGAATCACCCATGCGTGACGTAATCCCACTTAGGATAGGCTATATCACCTACCAACCAAATGGACACGCAAGTTGTGCCGGGAACACCGACCCAATGAATAAAGTTTAAATAGTGCTCACCCGCACATTATAGAATTGCAATCGGCACCCTACGAAGCATATATGCGATGGAACACATATACGTCCTCACACCACCAGTCATCAACTCAACAACACCAACCCCTTACTTAACCAAGCAGTGCCCATACACTGCGTGTGGAAGCATGAGTTTTACTTGAATCAAAGATGTTACCAAAGTTCGGTCCTTAAGTGCCTAGACAAGTCAACCACTTACCCAAATCTCGTGCACAAAGGCACCATAACTAACCATCACTTGTCCAGACCAAAAGCTCATTTAAAATGACAAAATTTAACTCATAAAATAGATACGAAGATTTGAAACAAAAGCATATAATGATAGTTGTGTTTATCCCATAATTGTCGGGTTATTCCCGACAATCAGCTACCGGTTCTAGACTTGCATGACTAAGCAAACCCGAACAATATATTTCAAACATCCTAACTCAAGCATGTGGTACTGGAATAATTCAAGTATAACCTCAATGAATTAGGAGATAACTAATCTACACATCACAAAAATAGCGACATTATCAAAATAGCATACAAGCAATTATCATTGCACTAGCTTAACAAAACTGGGATCAAATATGATGCAAAAGAAAGTTCAAATGATGCTTGCCTTGCTGGTAGCTTAGCTGCTCTCCCTCAGTAGCGTATAGGTCAATATCGATAGGCTCGGGATCTATATAAATACAATACCGAATAAACATCGACAAATACCCAAAAATTCAAAATGCTCATAAATGCATGATTTTTCTAAAGTAGGTAAATCATGATTTTAGATGAATGTAGGTGAAAGAATTACTCCATTTGGATTTAGTATGTGAGAGTTATGATGGTTTGAATTTCAGTTTGTCGAAAATCCAATTTAATTACCACGATTCTTCGTTTATTGAAATTAATTATTTGAGCAAAATTTGTGGAACAGTAGTGGGACAAAGGATTATATGGGTAAATAAAGAATATTAATACAAGACTAAAATAGTTGAGTTTGGCTCATTTGGAGTTTTCATGATTTAGTTATGAATTTCTAAAGTTATCAACATTTCCTTTTGTAAAAATAACAGCGTTAATGGATCATTCTCCAAAATAATACTCTCTGCTACAGGGACATGTTTGAAACCAATTTTAATATAATTTTCATTAAAAATGAAAATTACCAGAAGTGGTTTCATCCATTTTGGAGTTAAGATGAATTAGTTATATATTTTTAGAGTTATACATATTTTACAGTGTGCAAATAATTGGATTCCGAATATTCTAAATCATTTAATACTTTTTTTACCGAGTGCTATCCTAGCCGCAGTCACTGACCAGCGGGCCCCGGGTCAAAGCTTGACTCGGTTAACAATGACCCAACCCGATAGTGAATGAAAGCGTATTCTATGAACTGCACTTTCCTTTTACCAAAACGTACTTCCTATTTAAGCCTACAAGAAATGTGTTTTCCTCAAAGGAAAACACATCATAACTCTACACTTCCACTTAACCATCCATGGGCCCGCATGCCATAGACACTAGGCCGACCATTACTCAGTTTAAACCGGTTTTTCGACAGTGATCTTCGTCATTTAATGCTAACCATCGCAGTTAATGCCTAATTATGCTGCTACAGTGCCGGTCGCGCGTCCGACAACGCGGCCGCCCGTTTGCCCGGCGGCTCGCCGGCGCTACGCAATAGTGCCACGCACAAAAGAGTGATGGTGGCGACACCAATGGTGGCCCATACCGGCGGCTAGCCGGCGTTGAGCGGCGGCGTCTAATACGGCAAACGAGCACACAGCAAAAGAGAGCTCCGCAGTGTCATTCAAGCGGGTGCCTAGGTCCTAGAGACTAAGAGGAAGTTACCTGAGCTAAGGAGGGTGCTCGGGAAGCTTTGAAGCAGCTGGAGCACTGTCGGCGCCGGAGAAGAAGGTGGCAGCGATGAGCTTCAACGAGGAGAGGAGTCCCTGAGCAAAACCAAGAGGAGTGCATGGTCAGGATGGTTCACAGATCATAAGAGGATGCTGAGAGAGCAATGAATCGAAGAATGGCTTTCTGAAACCAAGTGGGAGATGAAGGGTTTGTCCAAGGCCGAAAATGGTTCAATCCCCAAATCACCGACTCCCTATCGTGCATTACTCAAATTAATTGAGGGGAAAGCTTAAAGATGTTATAAGGCGCAAAGTGATGCGCTCAGTTGAGGATAATACCTCTCGAAGACCAGGGTTGACATAGAGAGGTCTTCGGCACGCGCTTTAGAGCTTCCTATGGCACCACTGTGGTCCGAGAGCTACAAGAGGAACCAAAGTCCCAGATTAGCAAAAATGGAAAGGGGGTGAATCATAGAGTGGAGAGGAATCACGCGGAGGGAGCTTACCCGGGAGACACGCACGGGAGAGCTTCCTCCTCCTCAGCCAAAAAGAGGAGAAATGTGGGGAAACAATGGCTAGGAGAGGTATTATGCTCGGGAGATGACGGCAACGAAGGCGGCGTCAAGTGAGCGAGCTCCAGGAGTGGTCAACGGCAATGGTGGATTGACGGCATCGAAGCGGCCGTTCTGTGCGTGTCGGAGTCGCTCGGCCGCGTGGCGTGGAGCTTCTGCGCGAGGCAGTGGGAGGTAAGGGATGACCCTGATAGCGCGGGCCCACGGCGTCAGCGTCTCACCTTTGCTCGCGCGAGTCCGAGTGGGTGCGCCGTTGATGGCTGTTGGATCTGGTCTGGGCGGCTTGGATTTAAAAAAAGGGGGACTGGACTGTTATGAAGGGCTACGCGATTTGGGCCGTGGATTTCCCATCAGACGGCTCACACGCGATGCACTAAGGTGGTTGGGCTGAGTCGTTTCACCGAGTCGGACTCGGGCCCGATGAATAGTACGTCTGGTTGGGTTTAGGGTTTGACTGAGATTTAAATTGTTTTCTCCACTTAGACCAAGGTGTTAAATATAGGAATGAATTTTCTAAAATCATGAAATAAATCATGGATGTTCCTGGGAAGGTCTAGTGTCCATAAAAATTATTGAACACTACTGTTCATGATATAATGTGTATAAGTTAAATTCAAACTTATTGTAGGTCGTTAACTTGTGTTTGAATTTTCTTAGTGTTTAAACCAGTCCCAAAAATTTGGGAAAAATTATATTAATTCATTATAATTACTATAGTATTTGAATAAATTATTTCCAGAAGATGTTCATAAGGTTTTGTTCCTATTTTCTTTTGGAGTTGAATTACAAAGTGTAGGTTTAACACTTGTTTAAGATTTTCCAAGTGCAATAAATTATGCAAAAGTTTGAAAACAATGATGCGTGCTCATTAGATGCATAACAATTCTCTTTATTAATTTGAGGATGTGACATGAGGGAATACCCAGATGTGTTCCCAAGTGAGTTACCTAGAATGCCTCCGGACCGAGATCGGGAATTTGTCATTAACCTGATTCCAGGGACAGCACCCATTTCCAAAAGACCCTATAGATTGCCTGCCAATGATCTTGTTGAGTGGAAGCAACAAATTGAAGAAATGCAAAGCATAGGATTTGTTAGGCCAAGTTTCTCTCCTTGGGGAGCCCTAGTGATCTTTGTGGCAAAGAAGGATGGTACACAACGCATGTGTGTGGATTATAGAGCGCTCAATGATGTTACTATCAAGAATAAGTACCCTTTGCCTAGGATCGATAACTTGTTTGATCAACTAAAAGGAGCAGCAGTTTTCTCCAAGATTGACCTAAAGTTAGGTTATCACCAATTGAAGATTCGACAAGATGACATCCCAAAGACAGCCTTCTCAACCCGGTATGCACTTTATGAGTTCACGGTCATGTCTTTTGGATTGACCAATGCCCCTGCATACTTTATGAACTTGATGAATAAAGTGTTTATGGAGTACTTCGATAAGTTTGTCATTGTCTTCATAGATGACATCTTAGTATACTCCAAGACTGAGAAGGTGCATGAAGATCACCTTCGGTTGGTCTTAGACAAGCTTAGAGACCACCAACTTTATGCAAAGTTTGAGAAGTGTGACTTTTGGTTGAAAGAGGTTACCTTTTTGAGTCATGTAATGTCAGCTGCAGGTGTGGCAATCAACCCTAGCAAGGTTCAAGATGTTCTAAACTGGAAGCCACCCAAATCAGTGTCCCAAATTAGAAGTTTCCTTGGCATGGCCGGGTATTATCGTCGATTCATTGAAGGTTTTTCCAAGATAGCAAGGCCTCTCACTCAGTTGCTCAAGAAGGAAAGCAAGTATGTTTAGACTTCAGCTTGTGAGTACAGTTTTCAAGAATTGAAGAAGCGGTTAACCTCTGCCCCGTTGCTCATTTTGCCAGATACCCAAAAAGATTTTGAAGTCTTTTGTGATGCCTCAAGGCAGGGTCTTGGTTGTGTCTTGATGCAAGAGGGAAGAGTGGTAGCTTATGCCTCTCGGCAGTTAAAGCCTCATGAAGCTAACTACCCAACTCACGATTTAGAATTAGTTGCCGTAGTGCATGCCCTAAAGATTTGGCGCCATTACCTCATTGGTAATCACTACGAGGTCTTTACAGACCATAAGAGTCTAAAATACATCTTTACACAATCGGATCTTAACCTTAGACGAAGAAGATGGTTGGAGCTCATCAAAGACTATGATATTGGAATTCACTACCACCCAGGCAAGGCAAATGTGGTGGCTAATGCCTTGAGCCGCAAGAGTTATTGCAACACCTTATTGGTCCAAGAAATCAGCCCAAACTATATGAAGAAATGAGACGTCTAAACTTGGAAATTGTTAATCAAGGTTGTATACATGCCCTGGAGGTTGAACCCACAATCCAGAAGCAAATTCGAGAGAACCAAGCTAAGGATGAGGACCTCCAAAAGATTAAAGACAACTTGAAAAGTGGGAAAGCTCCTGGATTTTTTGAGGATGAACAAGGAATCCTATGGTTTGGCAGTAGACTATGTGTGCCTAACCATCAAGAAATAAAGTAGTGCATTCTTAAGGAGGCTCATGAATCTCATTACTCCATTCATCTAGGGAGCACCAAGATGTACCAAGACCTCAAAGAGAAATATTGGTGGGTCAACATGAAGTGAGAAATAGCTGAGCATGTGGCAAGGTGTGACGTGTGCCAATGGGTTAAGGCTAAGCGCCAAAGACCTGCTGGTTTGCTGCAGCCTTTGCCCATTCCCGAGTGGAAATGGGAGCAAGTGGGCATGGACTTCATCACTGGTTTGCCAAGGACCCAATCGGGCTATGACTCCATTTGGGTTATTGTGGATCGCTTGACCAAAGTGGCGATTTTATTCTGTCAAGACTACCTACCAAAGCAAAGAAGTTGGTGAGTTGTATCTAGCCCAATTGTGCGCCACATGGTGTACCCAAGAGTATAGTGTCTGATAGAGGTTCCCAATTCACCTCAAGATTTTGGGAAAGTCTCCATGAAGCCTTAGGGACAAGACTTAATTTCAGCACAGCTTATCACCCTCAGACCGATGGTCAAACAGAGAGGGTGAATCAAGTTCTTGAAGACATGCTTCGAGCTTGCGCATTGGATTATGGGAAAAGTTGGGACAAAAACCTCCCCTATGCTAAGTTCTCCTACAACAATAGCTACCAAGCTAGTCTAAAAATGTCTCCCTTTGAAGCCTTGTATGGAAGGTAGTGTAGAACACCCCTCCTTTGGGATCAAGTAGGTGAGCGCCAGTTATTTGGGCCCAAGGTAATCAAAGAGGCTGAGGAAAAAGTGAAGCTTATAAGAGAGCGTTTGAGAGTAGCTCAGTCCCGACAAAAGTGTTATGCAGACAATCGAAGAAGAGAGTTATCTTTTGAAGTTGGTGACTTTGTGTACCTCAGGGTAACCCCACTCAGGGGAGTTAGAAGGTTTCGGGCTAAAGGAAACCTAGCACCAAGATTTGTCGGACCGTACAAGGTATTGGCAAGACAAGGTGAAGTTGCTTATAAGCTTGAGCTGCCAAGCTCATTGTCGGCAGTGCATGATGTCTTTCATGTATCACAACTAAGGAAATGCCTCCGAGTCCCAGAAGACCACACCCTCCTAGAGAGCATTGATCTCTAGGAAGACCTCACCTATGTGGAGCGGCCAATTAAAATTCTAGATGTCGCGGAACGTGTTACAAGAAGCAAGATCATCCGTACCTACAAGGTGCAGTGGAGCCACCACCCGGAAAGTGAAGCTACATGGGAAAATGAAGAAGACCTCAAGGCTAACTATCCCTACCTCTTTGCTGGCCAAGCTTGAATCTCGGGTCGAGATTCCCCTAAGGGGGGTAGGTTTGTAACACCCTGATTTTTTGGAGCCTTTTTGAACCTTCAAAATAAAAAGAACCATTTTGTTTTGATGAGAATTTAAAGCTTAACTTGAGAATTTCAGAATGGGTTTTAATGGATTAATTTGAACTTCAGCTAAAAATCACATGAGATTATTTGGGTTTGCGGAGTTTTTGTGGTCTCCTCTTTTCTGCGTTGGCTTTGTTCTCCTCTGTGTTCATAGGACCTCATTGGAGATTCTTTGGGACCTCCTCTGAGCTTGGACCTTTCCATCTATTTAATCTAGATTTCCTTTATTGGTTTGAATCTCTTTAAGGTTTAGACCTCCCTCCTTGTTTGAATTTACCTTTGGTTCTGATCTCTTTTCTTTTGGGTCACAACCATCCCGTGATTCTCTGCCCAGGTTTGTGTTTCAAACCCTCTTGTTTTCCGAAGAATCAAGCTAGGCTTAGTTTGCCCTTTCGCTGGATCTCCTCCTGCCCAGACCTCCTTGGTGGGTCTAGGACCTCCTCCTTGTCTATTTGGACCTCCCCGCGTCCTTCAGGACCTCCCCGCGTCCTCTAGGACCTCCTCCTTGCCTATTTGGACCTCCCCGTGTCCTTCAGGACCTCCTCATGTCCACTAGGACCTCCTCCTTGTCTATTTGGACCTCCCCGTGTCCTTCAGGACCTCCCCATGTCCTTTAGGACCTCCTCTGTGTTCATTTGGACCTCCCTCGTACCCGTTCGTGCCCCTCCGTTTGATCCAGACCTCTATCGCTTATGTACCGTTCGATTTGCATTGGACGGTTTGATCTTGGTGAGATGTTCGGATGGTCCGAATGTCCCACCCTCTCTGAGCCCTCAGATCTTTGCTGGACGGTCCGATTTGCAGAGGCGTTCAGACGGTCCGAACGTCCCAACCGTTTTGGGCCGCCCGATTCAGTTCTATGGCTGAGATCTAGCGTTAGCTCTGATGGCCCAAACATCACACTCCTTTAGAACCGTCCGATCCGTATTGGACGGCCCCGATCTGTTGGAGCGTTCGCTCAGTCCGAACGCCCCAATTGCCTTGACCCGTTTGATGGAAATCCAATGGCCCCCGCTTCTTATCTCGCTATCGCTCACCTCCCTTGTTTAGATCTTGACCGTTAAGACCTCCCCTTTGGAGATCTTAGCCGTCAGGACCTCCCTTGTTTAGATCTTGACTGTTAAGACCTCCCCTTTGGAGATCTTAGCCGTCAGGACCTCCCTTATTTAGATCTTGACCGTTAAGACCTCCCCTTTGGAGATCTTAGCCGTCAGGATCTCCCTTATTTAGATCATGATCGTTAAGACCTCCCCTTTGGAGATCGTAGCCGTCAGGACCTCCCTTATTTAGATCTTGACTACTAAGACCTCCCCTTTGGAGATCTTAGCCGTCAGGACCTCCCTTGTTTAGATCGTGACCACTAAGACCTCCCCTCTGGAGATCTTAACCGTCCAGACCTACCCCTTTCTTAGATCTGACCGTTAGGACCTCCCCTTTGGAGATCCTAACCATCCAGACCTTCCCCTTTGTTAGATCTGACCGTTAGGACCTCTCCTTTGGAGATCCTAACCGTCCAGACCTCCCCCTTATTTGGATCTGACTGTTAGGACCTCCCTTTTGGAGATCCTAACCGTCCGCCTCCCCCATTATTTAGATCGTGACTGTTAGAACCTTCCTTTGGAGATCCTAACCGTCCGCACCTCCCCTTATTTAGATCGTGACTGTTAGGACCTCCTTTGGAGATCCTAACTGTCCTGCATTCTCCCTTTGTTAGATCTCGACCGTTAGGACCTCCTTTGGAGATCCTAACTGTCCAGACCTCCCCATTTGTTAGATCTGACCGTTAGGACCTCCCCTTTTGAGATCCTAACCGTCCAGACCTTCCCCTTATTTGGACCTAACCGTTAGGACCTCCCCTTTGGAGATCCTAACCGTCCAGACCTCCCCCTTATTTGGATCTGACCGTTAGGACCTCCCCTTTAGAGATCCTAACCGTCCAGACCTCCCCCTTGTTAGATCTGACCATTAGGACCTCCCCTTTGGAGATCCTAACCGTCCAGACCTCCCCTTGATTTAATTCAACCGTTAGGACCTCTCCATTGTGGTGTCTGTTGGACCTACTGTCCATGGGACCTTCCCTTGACCTTTGACTGGTCCCACTTGGCAGTCACACCCATTTTTCTTTATCCTTTGACTATGTCCTTATGCAAGAGAGTCTCCCCCACATTTAATGCATGTTGTATCGCATTAAATGCTACCACTTTTTGCAGCAACCGTACCATACTTTTGTCACATCCCTTGCCTACTTTCATTGTCCTTTTCACCAACTCAAGAACACCCGTACCTTGGGAAATCTCTATGGCTCCAGCTATATAAGCTTGGGCAGCCCTTCAACCTCATCTTTTTCCCATATCCATTCTCAAAAGGAACCGAGCAGCTCGTGGACCTCCTCCCTTGAGCTTCGGACCACCCCCAAAGCTCTTGGACCTCCTCCCTTGAGCTTTGGACCTCCTCCAGCAACCTCCTTGGACCTCCTCCAACCGACCTAGCCTCTCTGTTGGTTTTATTTTGGTTTCATTGAAGTTTCTTTGGGTTTTATTTGAGCTTTGTATTGAGTTGCTGTGGTTTTCTCGTGTAGATTATGAAGACGCTGAAGAGCAAGAGCTCCCCGAAGAAGAAGAAGGCATCCAGGCCCTTGAGCAAGGCAAGTTACACTCTTGATCATATTGCACCAATTATTTCAACCTATGTATATTCCATTTCAAATGTTAATGCATTGCTTACTTTACTAAGTTATTTCAATGCCATCTTCAAACTCATAGTTATGCCTAATTTCCTTGGTATGACCACAGTTGATCTTGAGTCGAACATGTTGTCACCCTTGGCAAAACCTGGTTTGCGCAATATAGTGAACCAGAACCTTTGAAAAACTAGAGCTTAGCCATTCTTAGAGAAGAGAATCTGGGTTTTGGGAGGTTTTGGCCAGAAATATCACTTGTCTAAATGATCTGGACCATAACATTGGTGTGTCATGGGGTTTTCTGCAAATGGCCATGGCATTGGTGTGCCATGGAGGTTTAAAAAGCAAAGAAATGAGAAATGGATTTGGACGTGGGCGGCATTGGTTGATTGGTTGGAGCAAGTCCATGCACGGGTTCATGTGATCCGATGCCCCAGGGTTGTGGTGGCCGCCTGGGTCAGTTAAGGACCGGTCTGCGAGTGTATTTTGCTATGCCTCTTCGTGCAACCACATTTCCTGTATGGGCGGGACCTGGCCAACTAATTTGCAAAGTTATCACCACGGTTGGTCCGGCGGAATAGTGGGTGGTCTTTCATGGCCTGTCTTTTCTGACTTCGTTGTACCCACCTGGCTCAAGAAGGGGCCCTAGGAAGGGGCGAAACCTCAGAGTGGATGGACTGCGGTGGAATGATGCATTGTAAAGGCCTTGTCACGTGCTCTAGACCTCTTACCATCGGCAGTGAGAGGTGGCAATGACGGTTGTCAAACAAACTAGAGAAGTCGTGTTATGTGGATAAAGTGTACAACCTCTACAGAGTGTAAAACTATTTGAATAGCCGTGTCCGCGGTTATGGACATGCTAGCAAAGCTGCTCAAAGTTAGGCCTCTGGTTTGTTTTTTAGATTGGATGGTTAAACTGGTTTTGGGATTTCTATCCCATGGGTTGGGCAGGGAGCCTTGTGACAGCAGGGTATCCTTCACCACTGTTCTGATGAAAGTTATCCCAACTGCAACATGAGAATTTGCAAATGAGTTTTAATTATTTGTTATAAGCTTTGGAACTTAATACTTGTATTTGAAAACAAACTTGGCTTTATGCAAACTAACCATATTATGCCTTCCTTGAGATATCCATTATGCATGTCATTCTGTTAATTGACGGGTGTAACTTGCCAGCACGGTTGTTGTGCTCACTCTTGCTTAATTAATGAATTGAGCAGGAGAAGACTTCTTTGAAGATGATGAGGACCAGATCAACTACGCCGCGCTGTGAGAACCCGGGGTATTTAACTTGTAATACTTAACCATTAAGATGATTCAAGCATTACAAATCAAATATCACGACTCTCGGCGTATATGTACTTCCTAGAAGTGCAGCACATATACCCCATACAAAAATTATGCATCAATTCCATTCAACACAATGGAATCCAAAGCACAACTAAGCAATTCAAAGGACATACAATATAAAGTTATTACAAAAGGGGCCGACCGGCCAAATAACAACTAAAGAGTCATAAATAACAGCGGAAGCAAGGTGCCATAAGATGGCGATAAACAAAAGCCAATTAGTGTGCCTTTAACCCACAAGGCAACCAACCAGGCCACCAACCTAGTCCTCGAAACCACCGCACATCTCACAGAAGTATAACCCTTGGGGTTCAACTTCCTCCTCTGCAACAATTTATTAAGCAAAGCAAATGAGTACAAAAATGTACTCGCAATACTGACGTGTAGAGTAACAAGCCTATATATTTATCTACATGCAAGCTTATTTAAGTGGAGCAGGCTCTAGACTCATTTTCAGCATAAAGCAAGTTTTTATTTGCAATAATGTAATAGATTTAAAGCAATTTTGCAATCTGTTTTCATTTGATAAAAACAGCGAGATACAAGGTAATAATAATAACAAGACATCCTGGAAGTGGCTCACCCAATAGCCACCACAACAATAGCATGAATTCCCCATTCATACAACCCATATCAAATTTTAATTAAATGTTATAGTCTAGTTCTTGCACGACCTTACCAAGCATGTCCATAACCTAGGACGAGGCTATTCGAATAGTTTGAACCCTGCAGGGGTGTACCAATGTACCCACACGTCAGACCGCCTTTTTGCCTCCGGAATGAGCACACTACCTTTGGTATGCCGGCACGGCTAAGTCCTACAAGACCTTTCCAATATTGTGCATTAACTACGAGTCGCCCATATGGGAGGAAGCCCCATATGTTGATGCGAAGTCATCAAGGATGCTCATCTCCTTATAAAGGACGATGCTCCTTGTAGTGGATAACCTCCACCACTACTCACCCAAACACACACAAGTTTCTTTTTCAACCCAACGCACACATCCACCATGCGACCCGGAGCTAACACACGCCAAAGTACGAAGTCAAGAGAGGTCCCATATCCCCCTCGTGTGGTTAGCACGCAAAAGCGCTTGGCTTAGTGACACAAGTAACTCGGTCCTTGGGGACTTAGGCACCATTCCATTCACACCCAACAGATCACACCAACATCCATTGTGCCTAAGTCATGAAACAATTTTATTTCCAGTTTCAGTTTTTGACTTTATAAAGTAACAAAGCACAAGGTGCTGAGAATAATGATAATAATAATTTTGTGTGATCAAGATTATCGACTAAGTCGATAATAGCCCAATTCTACCAGTAGCTAAGCATTTCTAAGCATGACACCGCAAAGACAATAAAAGAGCACAATTAAATCACTGGGCTCTAATTCACCAGCGATATTAATAACTTATGTTTTGTGGCAGGGGATGACAATTTAAGGGCACCATGCAATAGGAATAGCTACCTCTAATCGGGAAAATTACTTTGACACAAAAGCATGCATACATACAATTGAAAACAAAGTATTAGACTTGAAAGTAATGGGACATTTATGATCAAACTACTTGCCTTTCTGAGGATGATTATCTTGCTGCAGAGGGTCACTCGTGCAATCAACTATTTCGTTAGAACCTAGCGAAAGAAAACGAAAGCACAATAAGAACGAATAACACCGAGAAGACCCAAAAATTCAAAATCATCCAAAAATTATGAAAAATTCACAGAAGGTAGAGAATGATTTTAGATGAATTTAGCAACAAGAATCAATTTATTTGGATGTTCTATGTAAAAGTTATGGCGGTTTGAAAGTCAGTTTTTCTGAAATTCCAATTTAATTGCTACCGGTTACTGTTCATCCTAATTAATTATTTTGGTGAAAATTTCCAAAACAGTGCTGCACTTGAAATTTTTATGGTAGGAAGAGCACCACATGAGATGAATAATGGAATTTGATTCACCTCATTTGGAGCTAAGATGAATTTCCTATGATTTTTTCAAAGTTATGTAAGTAGTACACAAGTTACATGCAAAATAAGATTTTTAGTAATAGTATCATTCTCACAACCTATTTTAAAATAAACTACACTAACAGAGGATTCTAACAAAATTGAGTTTACTCTATTAGGAGTTACAGAGAAATACTTATGCATTTTTGAAGTTAAAGCAATTTTTAGTGTAACAATAATACTAAACCTAAAGTAATTTTGCCAAATGATATTTCTGGAGCAGTAACATGATTCAAACTATTTTTATAATAAAGTACATTTAAAAAGGAAACTAACAAAATTTGAATCATCAATTTTGGAGCTAATATGAATTACTTATGCAATTTTGAAGTTTAACCAATTTTCAGTTCACAAATAAAGCATTTCGGAAATTATAATAACATACAATACTTTTCATACCTAGCTTACTCTAGCCCAAGTGACTGACCAGTGGGGTCACTAGAACAGTGCCATTTTCTATTAAACCAATGGATTTAAACGAATTGACAAGTGGGGTCCACCTGTCATTGACACGGTGCACTAAAGGCTTTGGGCCCACCTGTAAGTCACTTACTACCCCCCGCCTAAGGACAGCCATTAAAGATCTAACCAATCATTAGCGCTAAAAGCAATGGGATTTGGCTCGTTAATGACCAACTGATTTGGTCAGAATTCCGACAACGCGGGACACGCATGCAGCTGCGGTATTGCCGCACTCGCCGGCGGCGAGGGAAGCTATGGTGGCTCGGGTGAGTGCCCAGAATGGGAAGCTCACACCCTCGCGCACCCGGCGGCACCCGCGGCAACGCCAGCGGTGGTCCGACGCGGCGGCGTGGTGAGCAAAGGCGGCGGAGAGCTACGGCCAAAGTGGCACAACACAAAAGAGAGATGCCCACGGCAAAATAGCGCGCACACGGGCAGAAGGGGAGTTCACTGAGCTCACCCGAACGATGCGAAGCCAATGAGGTTGCCGGAGTCGAGCCGGCGACGACAAACAGCGGCGGTGGAGTGGCTTCACCGAGGAGAGCTCACCCCGAGCCAAATGGGTTGGAGCTGGAGACATGGAGAGGATCAGTAGGTTCCTTAGATGGTGTGAATGCACGGAATTGGAATCTAACTCACCAGATCGACAACGGGACGATGTGTAACACCCCAGCCCAACATGAGCCTGGAATGCTACTAACATAAAATTAAACAAAACTACTAAGACTATTTACCAAATTTTTCAGCAGAACCTCCTTTGTATACTTAAATATACCGAGGTTTCAAAGAGCTAAAGATAACATTAACAATAATCTAATATCCAGATTCATTCAACATGCAAGATAGTCTATTCCGATAAAGCAATAATAAGCATAATCCCAATTCGCTAATCTCATTATTACAATTAAGCCAAAGCATTCAATGAAACTATAAGTGAATCTCAATCACTTTGCTTATTTAAAGAATATAAACTAAATGATGTTCTTTCTTTATGATGAATGGTAGTGAGTGCATCTCAACAAAACTACTCCCTCCCATGCATGCCGTTCTTGCTGTGGTACCTAAAAACACAACAAAGCAAGAGTGAGCCCAAAGACTCAAGAAGTATCAATAAAGAAAAAGCTAAATTCACAAGATAGCATCAACATTCCAAAAGAAGCATTACACTAAAGATAACTCTCATGCTTATGTAATGCTAACATGCAATGCACCTTTTAACCTTTATCTCTTTTCGCATTTTATCAGAATGCGAGGTATACAACCGTCGATGTATACCCTTGCCTGTGCCCTCTGGCACAGGGACCAAGAGCCTATACTCCATGAGTATAGGGACCATTGCCCATCATTTTCATGATGGGGACCTCTATTCAATGCCCACATTCCACGAATGTGGGGACCTAAAGCCTGTCATTTACATGACGGGGACCTCAATCAGATATACTTGGTCACCACGTGACCAAGTCTCGATATGTTTCAATATGCGTATGTACTATGATCCTATCTTTCATACATAAGAATCAACAAGTACATACCACAACTTCAGATCCCAAATAACATGTAAGGCATAATCAACATAGATAGGAAAGCTTTAACCATAAACATGCATTCACCATGTTCTATTCATATTCATCACACTATCATCCATGTATGACTCGTACGATTCAAACGCAAACAATCATAACAATCAATCATCATTATGCTACAAACAGATACTTGCCTCAACCGTGCGGAAACGGTAGACGCGAAGAGGGCGCTGCCCTGGGACCAATCCTCACCTGAACATAATTATGAATCAAGCTAAGATAACCATGCTGGACCCAAGACATATTTAATAGTTCAAACGAAAAAGTCAAACTCTCAAGCGCCTTCCAACGTCCCAGATCTGTCCCCCTGTTGGACAGTCTACTTCTAAAATTCATAACTTTCACTACATGGGTCCAAATAAGGTGTTCCAGGACTTTCTGGAAATATAATTAAGTTTCCCATCTAAACCTAGTTGAGTGTCCCTTCTGAATCGGCCATCTATTACCCCTACCAAGCCAATTTAAAAGACATCAATTTTCACATTGGGTTCTCTGGACTGTACACTAAAACCACCATAACTTTTACTACGAGCATCCAAATAATGCTTTATTTAGCTTTCTGGAAAGGTATGGAAATTACCTACATTTTTCGTTATATCGAGATCCTCTGATTTCTTCTTTAACTAATAGATTATTCCAGTTTTCTACAAACTGTCAGAAAACTGACAGATTAACAGGACAGCGACACTAAAAAATTCATAACTCGCTGACCGTTAATCGGATTTGGGCGTTCTTGGCGGCCCTGGAAAGCTAAGGACATTACCCAACTATCTCTAAGAGATGGGATCCACGGAATCTGCCTCTAAAGCCATCAAAACGGACGTTCAATATACTGGACAGAAAAGGATCTACACAACCGGTATTGCTAAAACAATTAATTAACCATCTAAACAACGGGGAACGAACGTTACCCTCGATTTAATCGCTGTAGACCACGACGTGGGCGCGAACCTTCATCTTCCCTCTCTTCTTCCCTCCTTCCTTCCTCCTTCTCCTTTCTTGGCCGGCCACGAAGGGGAGGGAGGTGGAGGCGCAAGGGAGGAAAGGAGGTGGAGGCGCAATGGGAGGGGAGGGCTGCTACAGTGGCGGCGCTACAGTGCGCGCTACAGTAGCATGGCCTCCCCTCCACTTGGATGGTTGCCCTAATGGGCCAAGGTGTTGTGGGCTTTTGGCCCACAGCCCAGTTTTCTAAATTACGCAAGAATCCCCTAATCTTCTCGTTAAATCACTTTTCTAATTGATTCTCCTCCCTAATTCTTTTCTTCTTACTTAATTAAACTTGGGGTATTACATTCTACCCCTTAAATAGAATTCGACCCGAATTCTACTCACGCCCACGCCAAGGAACAATCACAACTAGGATTTACCAACAATACCACACACTGTTAGAACAATTCGGATATTGCTCGCACATGCGAGACTACAATTCCTAAGTCGTTTTCCTCTCGGACTTATGGGACCACCGCACCTTGATGCAACCGATGAATTACACCTCATCACTCGACGACCTAACCGTAACCACTCAACGGACAGACTCGAAGATGCGGTATTACACGTTGGTCAACGGCTCTTATGAAACCTCACACTATAAATACCGGAGCATTCTCTCAACACTTTGGGTCATACAAAATGTTATATACCTCGCCGAGGACTCGAGACGGTTCTAGTGAATTGCTATCTTCCAAAATCCTCGCAACTTCCAGAACAAACAAAATATACTTTTGGCTGTCATTCTTTTTGGGACCAAGCCACGAACTTGCACAAAAACATATGGAACTCTTGTTCCATCTCTCAGTCGATCTCTTTATCATAACAAGGAGAACCTCCATTAAGCAGGGACGCGCAATATGACTTATTTTAATCAAACTAATTCAACTGAAACAAAGGATTCACAATGCAATTCCAACTTTCCTCCAAAACACTCAAATCCAAAATCGTAGATTCCTCATGAAAACCTTTTCACATTCCAACTAGGCAGTGTAAATAAATTCCCCATAAACCAAAAGAGGAATCACTCAAATGGCCAAATCCAACACTTCATTCATTTCCCTCAACCGAAAGGACCGCCTTTCCAACATAAAGTCAACACAAATTGCACAAGATCTTTGCTATAAAACTTAGCTTAAACAAGAATCAAGAGAGCACCTCTCTACTCGAGAAAACATTCTTTCCTCATAGGTTCTTTTAAGAAATAAACCCTTTCCCAAATCATGGGTTTCTAAATCATCATACTTACTCATTTCTCTTAACCGACAACCCCAAAATGGTCCTCCAACCGAAAGTACATCCATTTTTTTTGAGGGACTTTACTAATCCACAAAAGAATACTCTAATCTACTCCGCTACCACAGGAATTCTTTTATCAGATGATTCCCAATACCTCAATAAAAATCTTTCACCCACAACCACATCACCTCATTTTGTTAAGGATAATCAACTTGAAATTCTCCGCATACACCCTCATTTATTACATCCAAAAGATCCTATCAAAGATCACCATAACTCTTGAAACTAATCATGAGAAACCAAGATGCTAGTATAAAATGCCAAGCCCAAATTTAACCTTTAAGACTTCTACATTTGGATTTCCAGGTATGCTTGATCAAGAACCCTCGATCGATGACTAAAATTTCACACACCAAAGAATAACCTCGGTTGTTAATGACAACATTCCTCACTAATCAAGTAACCGCCCCAAGACAATTTATTTCACCAATCTTAGGCATCCTCTAATCCACACCAATCCAAGTCAGTTACACAACCACAATATACCCATTCGCAATACCCTAACTGATTGACCAAGATTCAAACATACTCAATCACTAACACCAATAAATAAATAAATTCTCGATCAAGTTATCCTTAGAGATAATCTAACTCCTATAGGGTTACTCGCTAAGGCGAATCATTCTTGACCATAACTCAACAATTCTGTTATCCCATTAATTAGCACAACGCTTAAGTTTCTCCACACCGCTACTCTCATTAAACTTCACCAACATAACTCTTCTACATGATCTTACTAAGTATCCAATTGCGATTCTCTAATAAATTTATCGAGGGTCCATACTTTCGATAATCCCAACATCCCAACTTGGACAAAGGGTATCGGATCATAGTTCACCATACGCCCCACTAGTGGTAACACTAATTAATTGTATTTCATCGACAAACATTCCATTTAAATAGAACTCTCTCCATGTGTTATAGGTCAAAACCAAATCACTATCTACTACTCTTCAATAGCTTGGTTCCTAAGGTTTCACCGCTATCATATACTTGTCCACCACCAACTAGTCGCAGCTTCTACACTTTATAAGACTTTGGCAACACAAGTTGGTTAATTCCTTCCTCAAAAGGAAGAAACAAACAAATCTGAGTTTCAACGCATAAGAAAACGTTGCTCCTTGGAGTGAGTACGAGACCAAGAGAAACAACAAATATCAATGATCACGGAAAAACAAAATACGAGTCCGCAGATGAGGGCACATGTCCCACAGAAGGAACTTCCAAACCCCCAAAAAACATTGCTACGGAACCCAAGAAACTCTTAAATCAGTAACAATAGAAAAGTTGCAGACTCACGCTTCTTAACTCTAACCTCAAATACTTAGGGCACACATTTTCCGTTGACAAAGAAAGCAATTTTCTTTGATTACAATATCACTTGCCATCCCAAACAAGAAAATGCCTTTAAAACCAAATCAAATTAATCACTTAGGAACCAAACGGAACCTTCCCATACGTCACAATACTCAACTAATCTCATCTACTACATAAATCATGAACTCACAGAAGAGCACGTATGCAAAACTCCAAACATTTCATTTAACCCAGATTACGAAAATCAATCAACTTACTTCCTCTCTAGAAGAATCATTACCACTCCAACGTCACATTCTCTTATCGTCAATCTTACTAATATCAAGAATAATTCTCTCTTAACAAGATTCTTTATCGTCAACTCTTCCTTTATAAAGCCCCCAACGGCTTACCAAAGTATTAACCACCACTTTATCATCTCATCCTCAATTGGGAGTATACCAAATTCCTACAATCTCATTACAACCACCACTTTATTTTAGAGGGAACCTACTACACAATTTAAGAGGTTATTTCAAAACCCTCTCATCAAAGGCATACTATTATCGACAATTTCACCATCATGCAAACACAGGTCATTCTCATTGGCCATCCTCATGAAACACACATGAGTAAATCACTTTTGACTTTCAACCTCTCACCTATAAGGAACGCTCACACTAATTTAGTACACTCTAATTCTAATCTGGAGGTTATCATAAACTATTGATGAATATCCAATCAAGAACGAATTGATGGTCCTTTCACCATTTGCACTACCATGAGCATAAATAAGATCATCAAATAGCCAAATAATTCAACAAGTTTAACAAACTAATCAATTCTACTAATCAACCATTTCATCAATGTTCTACACTTATTATTAACTCTATTGATTCCAATTAAGTATAGTCACACTCATAATCACGGCTCATCAAGAACTACTATAGGACACTTTCAAATTAATCAACTTTCCTTCCAAGGTTCTTGGTTAAGATCATTTACAACCACACTACTGCACCCAACAGATAACTCATACATTTTCAACTTATCTTTTATGCTTAAAACCTCCCACTTAACACAACAAACATCGCTAAAGGGTTTAACGTCTTCTTTCATAAAAGAGAACCATTCAACTTCAGCACTCAAAGTACCCAAAAGAGATACATTAAGTTAAGGCTTCCACATACTAAAGAACTTGCAAAAGACCACTTCTATTATCCAAAAACATCAAGTGCAAAAAAATGGGTCGTGTTTTCCAAAGAGAAAGATAAAACTCCAATATAAAGGTCAAACTTAACAATCAACCAAGTTCACCAACAAGAAGAATATCTCATCGGTTTGGAAAACAATGATGGCTTTACGGGTCAACTTAAACCAATGGAAATACAACAACATTTCTCAAAGAATCCCATCAACTGGTATGGACTCCCAATTCCAAGAGAAGTTTATCAGCCACGACTGGATAAGAGTTGATCAAATTCAAATTCAAAGAAGAGAACAACTCTTCTAAATATACTCACTATAAAGACATGTACTAAGATATCCGAGGTAACCACTTCCCTATTCTCATACCACGAAAGGTGGTGTGACCTGGTACAGCCCAGGGCCACAACCACGACCTCAACCTCTCAACATGAGTTATCCCCGCACTTAATTACCATAGTTTTATAATATAAATATATCAAATCATCTCATAATAGGAATCATCAATACAACACAATGAGCGTAAATGCAATGCAATAACCGAATCCCACCTCATCGTGTTTAGTGTGTCAAGTTTAATATTTCATTACCACGGACCTCTGACCGCTCGATACCAATCTGAATAACACCCATTTCAACATGAGCACGGAATGCTACTAACATAAAATTAAACAAAACTACTAAGACTATTTACCAAATTTTTCAAATAGAACCTCCTTTGTATACTTAAATATACCGAGGTTTCAAAGAGCTTAAAGATAACATTAACAATAATCTAATATCGAGATTCATTCAACATGCAAGATAGTCTATTCCGATAAAGCAATAATAAGCATAATCCCAATTCGCTAATCTCATTATTACAATTAAGCCAAAGCATTCAATGAAACTATAAGTGAATCTCAATCAGTTTGCTTATTTAAAGAATATAAACTAAATGATGTTCTTTCTTTATGATGAATGGTAGTGAGTGCATCTCAACAAAACTACTCCCTCCCATGCATGCCGTTCTTGCTGTGGTACCTAAAAACACAACAAAGCAAGAGTGAGCCCAAAGACTCGAAGTATCAATAAAGAAAAAGCTAAATTCACAAGATAGCATCAACATTCCAAAAGAAGCATTACACTAAAGATAACTCTCATGCTTATGTAATGCGAACATGCAATGCACCTTTAACCTTTATCTCTTTTCGCATTTTACGGTAATGCGAGGTATACAACCGTCGATGTATACCCTTGCACATGCCCTCTCGCACAGGGATCAAGAGCCTATACTCCATGAGTATAGGGACCATTGCCCATCATTTTCATGATGGGGACCTCTATTCAATGCCCACATTCCACGAATGTGGGGACCAAGCCTGTCATTTACATGACGGGACCTCAATCATATATACTTGGTCACCACGTGACCAAGTCTCGAATATCTTTCAATATGCGTATGTACTATGATCCTATCTTTCATACATAAGAATCAACAAGTACATACCACAACTTCAGATCCCAAATAACATGTAAGGCATAATCAACATAGATAGGAAAGCTTTAACCATAAACATGCATTCACCATGTTCTATTCATATTCATCACACTATCATCCATGTATGACTCAATGCGATTCAAACGCAAACAATCATAACAATCAATCATCATTATGCTACAAACAGATACTTGCCTCAACCGTGCGGAAGCGGTAGACGCGAAGAGGGCGCTGCCCTGGGACCAATCCTCACCTGAACATAATTATGAATCAAGCTAAGATAACCATGCTGGACCCAAGACATATTTAATAGTTCAAACGAAAAAGTCAAACTCTCAAGCGCCTTCCAACGTCCCAGATCTGTCCCCTGTTGGACAGTCTACTTCTAAAATTCATAACTTTCACTACATGGGTCCAAATAAGGTGTTCTAGGACTTTCTGGAAATATAATTAAGTTTCCCATCTAAACCTAGTTGAGTGTCCCTTCTGAATCGGCCATCTATTACCCCTACCAAGCCAATTTAAAAGACATCAATTTTCACATCGGGTTCTCTGGACTGTACACTAAAACCACCATAACTTTTACTACGAGCATCCAAATAATGCTTTATTTAGCTTTCTGGGAAGGTATGGAAATTACCTACATTTTTCGTTATATCGAGATCCTCTGATTTCTTCTTTAACTAATAGATTATTCCAGTTTTCTACAAACTGTCAGAAAACTGACAGATTAACAGGACAGCGACACTAAAAAATTCATAACTCGCTGACCGTTAATCGGATTTGGGCGTTCTTGGCGGCCCTGGAAAGCTAAGGACATTACCCAACTATCTCTAAGAGATGGGATCCACGGAATCTGCCTCTAAAGCCATCAAAACGGACGTTCAATATACTGGACAGAAAAGGATCTACACAACCGGTATTGCTAAAACAATTAATTAACCATCTAAACAACGGGGAACGAACGTTACCCTCGACGAATCGCTGTAGACCACGACGTAGGCCGCGAACCTTCATCTTCCCTCTCTTCTTCCCTCCCTTCCTTCCTCCTTCTCCTTTCTTGGCCGGCCACGAAGGGGAGGGGAGGTGGAGGCGCAAGGGAGGGGAAAGGAGGTGGAGGCGCAATGGGGAGGGGAGGGGCTGCTACAGTGGCGGCGCTACAGTGCGCTACAGTAGCATGGCCTCCCCCTCCACTTGGATGGTTGCCCTAATGGGCCAAGGTGTTGTGGGCTTTTGGCCCACAGCCCAGGTTTTCTAAATTACGCAAGAATCCCCCTGAATCTTCTGTTAAATCACTTTTCTAATTGATTCTCCTCCCCGAATTCTTTTCTTCTTACTTAATTAAACTTGGGGTATTACACGATGAACAGTGGCGATGGCCGACAAAAGGGGAAGAATCAAATTCACACGATCCTGCGAATGCATTGTTGGAATTGGATGAGGGGAAAACTAGGTGGTGTCCTATGACACAATGTGACGCGCAAAGGACAGGGAGGAACTCACCGGAGCACGGGTTGGCACGGTGACGGCTACGGGAGCGTGCTCTGGAGCAGCAGGGGGCTCCACGGTGGACCAAGGGCTACAAGGAAAGACAAAGCTTCATATAAGCAAAAATGGAGACGGTGAAGGACGAAGGAGCCGAGGGACAAGTCGGCGGGGACTATACCTGTGAGGGGCGCTCACCCGAGCTTCCCTCTCCTCAGCCACCGAGAGGAGAAGTGAGCAAAATTGAGGGAGAAGAGTGGGTTTTGAGCGGGGAAGGGGACGGAGGAAGAGGCGGCGTTACGCGGGAAAGCACCCGGATAGGTCGACGCGGGCGGTGGATTGACGCCGTGACCTGGCGGGGACGGGCGCAGAAGCAGCAGCAGCGCGCGGGCGCCAGTTTCGCCATAAGCGCCAGAGGTAGGAGACGGGACTAACAGGAGGGTCCCACATCGCAGCGACACAACCGCGGGCACGAGCTCGAGCGAGAGGAATCGAGGCGGGCCGTTGGATCGCGATCCAACGGTCGACGTCGTGCGCGCGATTTACCCCAGGCCGAAACGGTACGCGCTCGTGACCGTAGATGCGCGATCGGATGGCTGCATGTGATGGTGTATTTAGTGGGTATGGCTGAGCCAAGTCGACATTGGGTTTGAGTCGGGCTCGGGTCTAAGCCCGATGAATAGTGATTTCAGGTTTTCTTTTAAAAAGGCTGTGAAGATTGGGAATTTTTGGAGGTAGCTCCGAAGCTCCAAAAATTATGAAATTTTTATGGAAGCTTTATGGAACAGAGAAAAACCTTGTTTAATTTTTCCAGAAATTTTTATGCAATTAATTTCTTTCTATAAAATTCACAAGCTGCTGGGCTAGGGGTTTGACCATAATTCAAACTGGTTTGACTAGCTGTTTTGAAATAGCAAACAGAATCTAAAAAATTATGAGATTTTGTAGAGAGGCTACTAGGATGATCTAGATGATAGGAAAAATATTTCCAGAGGATGATCACAAGATTAGATTTGAAAGCTTTTAAGGACAACAACTTCCAACAATAGAAACATTGATCTTAGCAAATAGGAAATCCTAGGGGGAAATTTCTAGAAAATTTCAAATGACATCGTGAGGCATCAAAAGTTTTAATTTTTCCTCATTTTATTACATTTGAAACACACACCATTGTTTGGGATGTTACACGCGCCCTCCAGCCAATTACCTGCGGTGTATTGGATGGACATGGTCTTGCTGGTTTTGCTTCTGTTGTATATATTTTTGCCTTGTTGTCGTGGCTTGTAAGCAACTTTGTAATCAACTCCCTTGTTGTTAATAAATTATCGTGTGGATGTATGTTATCACTTGTAATTGCCGTGAGAACCAGCCATTGATCCTTGGGACCGATTCGGATCACAGGAGGGTTAGGATTTTTCTAGGTCCCATGACCTCCTCGGGTTGGTCTTTGGACCCCCCCCCCAGGTCTGGTCGTGGCTCTTGGGGAGGTCCTGAGCCTTAGGACCTCCTCGGGTCAGTTCCCTGGATCTCCAGGAAGTCCGACTGGACCTCCTGGGAGGCCTAAGTGGACCACCCGAGAGGTCCCTAGGACCTCTTAGGAGGTCTTGGCGGACTCCCAGGGAGGTCTTGGAGGGCCTCTCGGGTGAGGCCCCTAACCGGGTCATCACAAATGTTCACATTCATAAGGCTCGACTAGTTGCAAAAGGGTTTCAACAAGTTCAAGGAGTTGACTACGATGAGACTTTCTCACCAGTAGCGATGCTTAAATCTGTTCGGATCATTCTAGCTATTGCTGCATATTTCGACTATGAGATATGGCAAATAGATGTCAAAACGGCTTTCCTTAATGGAAACCTAGATGAGGATGTGTACATGACACAACCTGAAGGTTTTTTCAATCCAAAGAATGCTAGTAAAGTATGCAAACTTCAAAGGTCCATTTATGTGTTGAAGCAAGTACCTCGGAGTTGGAATATACGTTTTAATGAGGAGATCAAAAGGTTTCGTTTTGTCAAGAACAAAGAAGAACCTTGTGTTTACATGAAGGTTAGTGGGAGCGCGCTTGTTATTCTAATCTTGTATGTATATGACATACTACTGGTCAGAAATGACATTCCAATGCTTGAATCTGTTAAAACTTCATTAAGAAATAGTTTCTCAATGAAAGATTTAGGAGATGCAGCATATATCTTGGGAATAAGGATCTATAGAGATAGATCTAAGAGGCTAATTGGATTAAGCCAGGATATGTACATATACAAAGTGTTGAATCGGTTCAACATGCAAAATTCCAAGAGAGGATTCTTGCCCACGGCACATGGCATTAATCTTAGCAAGAATTAGTGTCCTACGACCACTGATGAGCGAGACAAAATGAGTGATATTCCATATGCTATGGCAATTGGATCTATCATGTATGCCATGATATGTACACGACCAGATGTATCATATGCTCTAAGTGTTACGAGCAAATACCAAGCTGATCCCGGTGAAAGTCACTAGACGGCTGTGAAAAACATTCTTAAGTACTTAAGAAGGACTAAGGATGTGTTCCTAGTTTATGGTGGTAATGAAGAGCTCATTGTAAATGGTTACACCGGTGCAAGCTTTCAAACCGACAAAGATGATTATCGTTCGCAATCTGGTTTTGTATTCATTTTGAATGGGGGAGTAGTGAGCTAGAAAAGTTCCAAGCAAGAGACAGTTGCTAATTCCACGACGGAGGCTGAGTACATTGCAGCTTCTGAAGCTGCAAAAGAAGGTGTTTGGATAAGAAATTTCATTGCTGAGTTGGGTGTGGTTCCGAGTGCCTCGAGCCCAATGTATCTTTGTTGTGACAACAATGGAGCCATTATGCAGGCTAAGGAGCCTAGATCCCATCAGAAATCCAAGTATATACTCAGGTGTTATCATCTTATTCGCGAATTGGTGGATAGAGGAGATGTTAAGATATGCAAAGTTCATACGAATTTGAATGTTGCTGATCCGTTGACAAAGTCTCTCACACAGCCAAAGCATGAGGCACACATAAGAGCTATCGGTATTAGATACCTAAATGATTGACTCTAGTGCAAGTGGGAGACTGTTGGAAATATGCCCTAGAGGCAATCATAGAGATGATTATATTTCATTATGTTCATAATATTGGATAATATGTTATCTTGTTCCTATAATAATATTGTTAATATTTATTATCAACTATGAGGACACATATGAATAGACTAGCATATGTATTGGTTGATGACTATGTTTCACGGGTCATAGATATGGAGATATCAAACCAATAATATGGACACATGTTAGAGAACATGATGTTGGATAAGACCCACCTTGAGACACTATTGAGATTGTTATGATTCTATGTGTCGTTAGTTGGTCTCAAGCAATGATGATGTATAATCCTTAGACCTAAGATCGTCATGGTTTCCTACATCTGTAATAGCACTCTTAGGGGTTGCCAAACGCTACAACAGAATCGGGCGATTATAAAGGTAGCTTTGGTATGCTATGAAACATATAGGGAATGTGACCGTCGGATATGAGATTTGCCCTCCTAACATAACAGAGAGATGTCTCGGCCCTTGTTGTGGTCGGATAAAGAAAGTGCATGGCCAGGCCACTAGTGGTCGAAGTGTTCGACCACGTGAAGTTATCTAACACTCAATCGAGAAAGTATTGAATAGTCCATGGATGACACAACATCTCACCTGGAGTTCAACCAGACATCATGAGGCAAAGGGAGTATACACGAGTAGGTCGCTTACTTCGAATAGTTACGGACTAGTCGTATGGAGATACAAGCTGGTCGTAGACTGGTCGAACGTAATCACAGAGTGGTCGTAACCTAGTTGTAAGGAGTTACGAACTGGTCGTGACCAAATACGAACTGGTCGTATAGAGATAAGACCTGGTCGTAAGTGATGATGACCTAGTCGTACATCATATTGCATCAAGGTTCGTTCTACTAGGAGCCGCTACGACTTGTGATCGGATAGGGTTTCCGAGTCACAACCGATTACGCATGAACCTACAGGGTCAAACACTTAATAGGTTGGAACAAATCAGTACGGATACGATTCGTCAAATGTGTTCGGATAGGATCCGTCATGAGCACTATATAAGGAGATGCATGAGGCTGTTTGGGTGAGAAGTAATTACACCACCGAAGCCCTAGCCGCCATCTTCCTGAGAGCTCTGCCGTGCAACTTGGTGCTAGCACAACTACGCATGGTTGTTCCTTCCCTGGACGTGTGGATACCGTAGAGGCGCTACTGCGACTGTTGCGCTTGAGGACGATCCGCGATCTTCACAAGGAACAGCAGAGGTTGCTGGAGGAGACAATCGACTCGCGAGGACGCTAGACGATCGACTACGACCACTACATCGACTTGTGCTATGTTGGACCAGGCTACTCCAACCCTTCTTCCACTGCTCTGTGCATCTGGTGGTAACGATCTGTAATCATCTACTTGCTTGGCTTCCTGGTTTGCGTGGTAGAAAGTTTTGTTTGTAACTATTGTAGCCTACCCGTGGCCCAACAGAAGGAACTTCTTCAATTGGGACATGTGAAAAACATCATGTACTCCCTCGAGTGCAGTAGATATGTCCAACTTGTAGGCTATAGCTCCTTTCTTCTCGATGATGTGGTAAGGCCTGACATATTGAGGAGCTAGTTTGCCTTTGATGCCGAATCGTTGAGTTCCCTTTAGAGGAGAGACTTTGAGATAGACAAGGTCATTAGGCTCAAAGCTCAACTCACGATGACGATGATCTACATAGCTCATTTTCCTTGATTTAGCCGTGTGTAATCGGTCTCGAATCAACTGAACTTGACTTTCGGCCTCATTGATCGAGTCTGGACCAAAGAATGGTCTTTTGCTGGCCTCTAACCAATTCAACAAGGTTCTATATTTCCTCCCGTATAACGCCTCAAATGGTGCCATGCCAAGACTAGCTTGAAAGCTATTGTTGTAAGAGAACTCGGCGAACGGAAAGCACTTCTCTCAATTCTTCCCGTAGGAGAGAACACAAGCACGGAGTATGTCCTCCAAAACTTGATTTACTCTTTCAGTTTAGCCATCAATTTGTGGATGGTATGTGGTGCTAAAGGAAAGGTGAGTCCCCATAGCTTCTTGCAAACTATTCCAAAACCGGGAGGTAAAGAGTGAACCACGATCAGAAACAATCGTCTTTGGTACCCCTTGTAAACTCACAATACAGGATAAGTAGAGGCCCACCAACAAACTTACACGAACACCAGTCCGCACTGGCAGGAAATGTGCTACTTTCGTCAACCGATCAATGATAACCTAGATGACATCTTTCCCTTGGGAGGTACGAGGCAGACCGATGATGAAATCCATACCGATCGAGTCCCACTTCCATTCCGGCATTGGCAAAGGTTCTAGCAGACCCACTAGTCATTGATGTTTGGCCTTTACATGACGACATACATTGCACTCGGTAACGAATCTTGCAATCTCTCGCTTCATTCGGGTCCACCAAAATCTCTGACATAGATCGTGATACATTTTTGTGGCCCTGGGATGAATGGACAAGGGGGAGTCATGGGCTTCATAGAGAATGAAATCCCGCAATTCCTTGACCTTCGGAACAACAAGGCACTGTCCGAACCACACAACACCATGGTCATCTTCTGAGAAGCACTTGACTATCTCGTTCTTGATATTCTGCTCGATTTGGTTCACCCCAACACCCGTTTGTTGCACAGCCTAGATCTGATCTTCCAAGGTTGGTTGCACAACCATGGTAGTAAGGAAACCATGCTCAACCACTCCCAAGTTGAGCCGCTGAAACTCTTCATGAAGGGCGAGCTGTTGCTCCTGGAGCATCAATGTATTGCAATAAACCTTCTGACTCAGTGCGTCGGCAACAACATTACCCTTGCTTGGATGATATTGGAGACCCATGTCATAATTTTTTATTCATTCCAACCACCTTCTTTGCCTAAGGTTCAGGTCTGGCTGGGTGAACAAATACTTCAAACTCTTGTGGTCCGAATACACCTCGCAACGATTACTGATGAGGTAATGTTGCCAAATCTTCAGTGCATGGACCACTGCAGCTAGCTCCAAGTCATGGGTTGGATAATTGATCTCATGAGGTCTCAATTGCCTTTATGCATAAGCAACTACTTTGCCTTCTTGCATAAGAACACACCCGAGTCCTTGATGAGAAGCATCGCAATAGATATCGAAGCTTCAGTGGACATTGCGAACAACAAGAACTGGAGCTATGATCAATCTCTTCTTGAGTTCTTGAAAACTCTTCTCACAATCAGCGGACCATATAAACTTCTTGTCCTTTATGAACAACTTCGTCATCGGCTTCGCGATTTTGGAGAAATTCTTGATAAAGCAACGATAGTAGCCTGCTAAACCGAGAAAACTCCTCACTTCGATCACCAAATTGGGTTGACCCCATGAAAGCACATCGCTGACCTTACTAGGATCCATGGCTATGCCTCCTGCTGAAATAACATAACCCAAGAATGCCACTTCTTTCAACTAGAATCACACTTGCTGAACTTCACATAGAGTCGGTGCTGATGCAGCTTTTGCAACACTAGCTTCAGATGTTTAGCATGCTCTTCATCATTCTTCAAGTAGATGAGGATATCGTCAATGAAGACCACCACAAATTTGTCAAAATACTCCATGAACACCATATTCATAACATTCATGAACAGGGCAGGAGCATTCGTTAAGCCGAAAGACATGTCGGTATACTTGTACAGTCCGTAACGAGTAGAGAAAGTCGTCTTTAGAATATCTTCAGATCTGATTCAGACTTGGTGATTGACCAATCTCAGATCGATCTTGGAGAATACCCGAGTTCTGGTCAATTGATCGAAAAGGTCGTCAATCTGGGGCAATGGGTTCTTGTTCTTCAATGTTACTTTATTTAACGGACGATAATCAATGCACATCCGCAGAGTCTTGTCCTTCTTCTTCACAAAGATTGTAGGACAGCCCCATGGTGATGATCTTAGGCGGATGAAACCCTTCTCCTGAATTTCAACAAGTTGCTTCTTCAACTCCTCCAATTCATTTGGAGGCATCCGGTATGGCCTCTACGAAATCAGGGCGGTACCGGGCAGCAACTCGATGATGAACTCGATGTCCCGGACTGGAGGCATTCTAGGCAATTCTTCAAGAAATACATCAGTGAAGTCACACACCACTGGGACTTCATGAATTTTCAAAGCCGGCTTCACTTCAAGTACATAGAGATGCGGTCCTTGCAGCTTTGGTGAAATTCCAACTTGTACGCCGGAAGGACTTGTGAGGTAGATGAATTTCTTGGCACAATCGATTTGTCCCAAGTATTGGGACAGCCAACCCATGCCAAGTATCACATCCAAACTAGCTGAATTGAGGAGCAGGAGATTTGCCAAAAATCCTACTCCTCCAATCTCAATAGAGACATCCCGACATTCTTTTTTAGCTCTTATTTCCAGCCCCGGAGAGTGAATAATAAAAGGAACATGCAAGGGAACAATTTGAAGATCACTAAGAATAGCAAAAGACTTTGAAATGAAGGAATGAGAAGCCCTAGAATCGAACAAGACAGTAGCAGGCTGAGAGTTGACAAGAAGCATACCCAACACGACGTCGGGTGCCTCTTGCGCTTCCTCAGCCAAGATATGGTTAACTCAGCCACTTCCCAAGCTCTGGGTCATCTGGATAACCTTCTGATCTGGAGGATGATCATTTCCTTGCCCTCTACCTCCATTAGGATGAGGGGTCGCTCCGATCTTCTTAGGGTAAGTATTCGCATAATGCCCCTTGTTACGATAGAAGAAATAAGTGACCTCGGCAGCCAGATTGTGGAGGTCAACTTGCTATCCCGCAGGTGCACATGGTTGAAACACGGCTTGCGAAGGGCGTGGTACGAAAGTCGGCGGCCTCGGTGGTGGTGGAGCCTAAGGATGGGCCGCCGGAACCTGCCCGACACGTGAGTGAGGAAGGCTGCCCCCTGGCGATCTTTGGGCCTCCCACTTGCATTTGCGGGACTCACCCAGCTCTCTTCCCTGGTGCTCAGTGACAATGGCCTTGTCAACCAAAGTCTGGAAGTCGAGGAAGTCAACAATCGATAGCTTGTCTTGCAGCTCCTTGAACAAGCCATCCATGCATTTTTCTTACTTGGCATCATCAGTGGGTACATCTTCTGGGGCATACCGAGCCAAATGATTGAACTCGTGTAAATACTCCATCACTGATTTTCGCCCTCGCTTGAGTGCCAAGAACTCCTTCTTCTTGAGCTTCCGATATAATTTGTGTGTATTTGGAATCGTTATGTCCTGCTAGGAACCGCTAACGAAGAAGGAGTTATGTCCTACTAGGAATCGCTAATGATTGAACTCGTGTAAATACTCCATCACTGATTTTTGCCCTCGCTTGAGCGCCAAGAACTCCTTCTTCTTGAGCTTCATCAAGTCAGTAGGAACGTGAGCCCGTCGGAAGGTAGTACGGAACTCCTCCCAAGTGATGGCTCGGCCCGCGGGTTGCATTTGTTGGAAATATGCCCTAGAGGCAATCATAGAGATGATTATATCTCATTATGTTCATAATATTGGATAATATGTTATCCTGTTCCTTGAATGAATCATTGGTTATGAAGATTAACAAGTATGTGACTTGTTGGTGAAACTCTTTTAACTTATATGATGTCATTCTAAATGAATCGCTGGTCGGATGTCAATGGTCGGAACACTAGTGACTCTATCGAGCAGCACATTGTATTGATTGATGACCATGTTTCACCAGTCATGGGTATAGAGATATCGAATCAATAATGTGAACACATGTTAGAGAACATGGGGTTGGATTGACCCACCTTGAGACACTATTGAGATTGTTATGATTCTATGTGTCATTAGTTGGTCTCAAGCAATGATGATGTATGATCCTTAGACCTGATATCAGCATGGTTACTTACATGTGTAATAGCACTCTTAGGGGTTGCCAATCGCTACTCGTAACTGGGTAGTTATAAAGGTAGCTTTCGGTTATGCTATGAAACATGCGGAGGAATGTGACTAGTCGGATATGAGATTAGCCCCTCCTAACATAACAGGAGAGATGTCTCTGGGCCCCTCGTTGTGGTCGGATAAAGTAAGTGAATGGCCATGCCACTAGTGGTCAAAGTGTTCGACCACGTGAAGTTATCAGACACTTGATCGAGAAAGTATTGAACAGTCCATGGATGACACAACATCTCACCTGGAGTTCAACCAGACATTGTGAGGCAAAGGGAGAATACACGAGTAGGTCTTTTAGTTCAGTCACATACAAACTAGTCATATGGCGATACGAGCTAGTCGTAGGCTGGTCGAACATGGTCACTAAGTGGTCAAAACCTAGTCGTAAAGAGTTACGTATTGGCCGAGACCAAATATGAACTGGTCATTAGTGCTATGGATCTGGTCATAGATCATATTGCATTAAGGTTCGTCCGATATAATTTGTGTGTATTTGGAATTGTTATGTCCTGCTAGGAACCGCTAACGACTCGTGATCGGAAAGGGTTTCCAAGTCACAACCGATTATGCATGAACCTACAGGGTCACACACTTAACGGGTTGAACAAAACATGTTCGAATAGGATCCTTCGTGGGCACTATATATGGAGGTGCTTGACGCTGTTGGGGATGTTGTCAATGTAACAAACAAGATACACAAAAGTCATGAGTTGAGTCATTTCACTGAAACCCTAGCCGCCATCTTCCTAAGAGCTCTGCTGTGCGACTTGATGCCAGCACACCGGCGTACGGTTGTTCCTTCCATGGACGTGTGGATATCGTAGTGGCGCTACTGCGGTTGCTGTTGTGCTTGAGGATGATCCGCGATCTTCATAAGGAACTGCAGAGGTTGCTGGAGGAAATGATCGACTCATGAGGACGCTAGACGATCGACTACGACCACTACATCGACGCACTCTACGTTGGACCAGGCTGCTCCAACTCTTCTTCCGCTGCTTTGCACGTTCGGTGGTAACGATCTGTGATCATCTACTTGCTTGGCTTCCTGGTTTATGTGGTAGAAATTTTTGATTTGTTGCTAGCATAGCCTAGCCCTATCCCAACAGCACGGCGAGGAAGTTCTCCCACTCTGAAAGCGCTGCCCCCTCCAGTTGATGGGAGGCGAAGAGTGCCTTCTCATGATCCTAGCATTGGGCAACGTTGACCTCTGCAAGGCCGGTCGTACTGATCGACAAAAGCGACAATGGGAGCCCAGCGCAGTGACCAGAGAGTCCACATACTCTCGATATTGTCCTGGGTGACCAGTAGTCGCCAACGGCTCCTACAAATTCCGGGGGCCATCCGGCACATGGTGAGGGTATCAATGAAATTATCACCGATCACTGCCCAAGTGGGCATGGTGACACTCAGCATATGATCGGCAGTATGCCGGATCAGGATATGTCCACCACAAAGCCCACTAGAGGCAGTAATCTCCGACCGCTCTCCATCGTGGAAGCTCCTCGCGAAAATGCTGGAGGGCTCTCCCTTAGTTACAACAGGAGTTCCTTGGAAGATCACTGTTGGCACCACGAGGTCAACACAATCAGAGATACCAATCCAGATGCCATGCACAGTCCTCCACGGGTTGACTTGCCACCGCTTGCTGATGGAAATGGTATCAGCGCTAAAGCACCAGTTACTAGAGGCAACCGAACTAATGGATGTGCATCAGTTAATTCACCAGTTCTTACCGCCTCGTGTAACATCCCAAAGTGTTGTTACCAAAATAAAATTAATAAAGTTATTATTTTGTTGGATTTTCTGAAATTTGAAAGAGTTTTATTGCTTTATTTGAATTTCTAAAGTTTTAAAAGTCAAAAATAAAATTTATTGAAGTATTCGACGTTTTTCTTGGATTTAATTTGAAAAATAAAAATTTAATTAATTTCTAGAATTTTCTGGAATTTTAAAAGCTTTTCCCTAATTATTTTAAAGCCAAAATAAATTATTTGCAAAAACTATTACCAATTATATGTTGGAAATATTTTATTTAAGTCCAAAATAACTCTAGAAATTTCTGTGAATTTTTCTAGAATTTTTGGATTTTATTTGCTATTTTCTAAAGCTTAAAAGAATTAATTGAATTATTTAAATTGATAAATCAAATTTAAAAACTCCAAACAGTCTTGGTAAAAATCTCCTCACTCGCCCATTCATTGCAAGACGACCGCCAAATTGCTTCCTCCAACGCGAAATGTCAGCCGTCCAAGTTAAATCGAACGGCCCCGCTCCTTCCCTTGTCTTCAGTCACTGCTAGTGGGCCCGCCAATCTCCTTCTCCCTCCCCATCTTCTTCCTCCTTCAGCGCCCAAACCGGCCACCATTAGTTCCCGTGGTGAGCTCCGTCCCGACCGCATTTCCCTCCCCCTCTTCACGCGCATTTAAGTGCATTCAAACCGTCAATCTCGCCTCTTCTGTTCCCAAACGTTTTTCCCCTTTATTCTGTGTGTTTTCACCGACTGAGAAACGGCCGCCACTGCACCTCTCGCGCGCCGATCTCCTCCCTCACACCTCCCAAGCACGTATGAAAGGGAGCCTCGGGAGCTCCTCCTCTCACTCATCCTGTTCCCACCGCTCACCCTTCTCCTCATCGACCCAAGTCGCCGGATTTTGGGTTTTAGTCGCCGTTGGCCGCAAGCTCTTCCTCCGCCAATTCCGCCGCCGACAAGGCCCCTCCGCCACCATCCTCTGCCACTGTCAGCATCGCCGTTACCTACGCCACCCCATGCGCGCAATCGTTCGCCCCAAGAGCCACCGGAACCTCAACTTCGCCAGAGACCCGAACCTAGCCGTCGCAAATCACTTCGCCGCTAGCCACCGCTTTGCGCCCAACTACCGCCGTGGTGAGTAACACGTTCCCCACCTCCCCCTCTTCGCGTTGAGCCTCTCACCAGAGCTCGCTGCGGAGCATAGCGCCAGTGAGCTCACGGTTGAGCCGCCGCCGGTGCTAAGGTGACGTGGCAGCACCATATCACTGCCACATCACGCCACGTGGGCGCCACGTCGTTAAGATCCACCTTGTCAGCGCCCACATGTCAAGACCGGGCCCACCTATCATTGAATCGGCTGCAGACGTCATCTATTCTGATTTTCCTTCACAAAAATAATTCCAAATTCTGAAAAATCCTTTTATTCATCATTACATGTGATTTCAAAACTTCCAAGGGTTCATTCTCCTTCATACAAACTCCAATTTCGTCGATTCAAATTTATAAATTCAAGATCTAGCTAACTAAACTAAAATTATTGAATTTTGAGTTCATTTGAATCTTTATTTGAATTTGTTTGAATTTGGCTTATTTTCACGTATAGATTTCGACGACATTGGAGAGTCAGATTTCAACGTCGTTTGAGAGCAACTAAATAAGCAAGGCAAGTTACATCTTTGATCATATTTGAGCCCATTATTTAAAATAATTTAAATTATATTTTAAATTATTACTACATGCTTATTTTTATCCAATTATTTAAATTCCTATTTTAAATTTATAGTTATGCCTAGATCCTTTGTAAGGCCAATACTGATATTGAATCAAACATACTGTCACCCTAGATAAAACCTAGTTGATACGATAGTATGAACTAGGATTATTTTGAGAAAAATTGTGCTTAGCAATGCTTAGATCCAAAATTATTCAATTTGGGAACTTTCAGCCAAAAATCAAATATTGTTTAAAAATCTATGGCATTGGTTTGTCATGGAAGATTTTTGCAAATGATTTTGAAAAGCAAAAAAGGAAAAGTTGGTTTGTACTTGGGCGAAATGGATGGTTGGTGGGTGCAGGTTTATGCACAGGCTCAATCTCGTTAGGGTTGAGGCCTAGGGTTTTTATTGGAAGTCTCCCATGTCAGTTAAGGACCGGCCTGAGAGCCGCTTTTGCTAAACTCCACCATACTACCACATGTCTTGAATGGGCGGCACCTGACTAACTAATTTGCAATGTTTCACCGTGGTCGTGCCATCCGGTTGCGTGGGTGTCTTATATGACCTACTTTTATGTATTCCCACCTTGCACAAGATGGGGCCTGAACCCAGCAGATGGTGAGTCCAAGGGGGCAAATCCTTAGCGAGGCAGGACTACGGTGGGACGAAGCATTGTAAAGGCCTTGACACGTGCTCTAGACTGCTTACCTAAGGTAGTGAGCGGTGGTATCAACGGATGCCAAACAAACTAGAGAATTCATGTCATTTGGGTAAAGCTGTACAACCTCTGTAGAGTGTTAAAGAACTATTCGAATAGTCATGTCCACGGTCATGGACATGTTTAGCATTTGCCACTCAATGTTAGACTTTGGTTTTGATTTCAAAATGATTTTGTAAAACAGTTTTGACATGGATGGGTGTCCATGAGAAAAGTTATGGGTTGAAGCCCCGGGTTGGTGCCTATGTTTATGTTAGTATTAGGTTGGTGCCTACACTATCTTTATTAATTCAAAATCAATTTTATATATTATAAAATTTGAGCTTTTGAACTTAATATTGTATTTAAATTGTCAAATATTGCTTTTGAACAAATAATCCTATGAGCCATCCTTTGTTACATCCATTCATGCATTAACTCTGTTATTGGTTGTAACTTGCGAGCACGGTAGTTGTGCTCATCCTTGCTTTATGCAAATAAATTTCAGAGGAGAAGGACCTTGCTACCGGTGTGGATCTCGATGACTAGGCCGCTACCCCAGTCGTTTGCCTGTGGCAGATTAGCTAGACTCCACTACTTCTTCATCTTCCGCTGTGTTTCTTTATTGTTGGCTTGTAAGCCTCTTTTGTAATAAGATCTGTTGACTATTAATATATTTGTGTGATTTATGGATGTTACCATATCTATTTACTGTGTAAACTAGGTACTAATCATGGGACTAGTTCAGAAATACACAGAGGATTTGCGAGTGTTAATCCTCGGTACGAGAGAAGTGGTATCAGAGCCATATCGACTGTAGGTCGTGACGTAGTTAGAATGGCTGTTAGTTGAAAGTTTTCAAAACTTATTTTATATAACAAGAAAAATAAATTGTTCTCTCCTCATCTTGGTCATCTATCTATCTTTAGCTTTCTTATAGCAATTCTTTCTTGCCCAATTCTCTCTTCACCATTTTATAATGTTAAATGGATCCTCTCTCCCTTGGAAATTTCTATAGATGGTCAACACGTTTCCTATCAATACGTTCAAGACCACAAGACATGAAGCTGCCAAGAGAGCAACGTCATACAAGAGTCATCGAAGACCACGAGCAAAAGATACGATGTTAGCCAAACCATATAGTCTAAGTTTGCCAAGACTCATTCTGTGTATTGAGTCGTTTCACCAATTTACGATTTTCAATTGATAGAACATTCCATAAAGCTATTAAAGTTCTCTTGAAAGCTTTTGAGTTGGTTCTTTCGTTTGGGAGTGTCGTTTCACTCTATCCCCTTAGTTCTCCTTATTTGTCTCTTCCCTATCCTTTGTCTCCTCCCCTAAACTTTTGGATTAACCGACAGATGGTGAACACTTGTCACTCTGGAAGTGGAACCAACACCAACAATGATGGAAGTGCCCCAATTCTACCACCACCAGCAATCAATGGATCAGAATGGCAGCAGATGATGGCTAATCAAAACCCCTAAACTTTTGGATTAACCGACAGATGGTGAACACTCGTCACTCTGGAAGTGGAACCAACACCAACAATGATGGAAGTGCCCCAATTCCACCACCACCAGCAATCAATGGATCAGAATGGCAGCAGATGATGGCTAATCAAAACCGTCTGATTGAACTACTTTCTCAGTCTATCAATAGCAATCAAGTTCGACAAGCTACAGCTTTCCAAGCTCCACCTCCACCACCTCAAAGGACCAGTATGTTAGAATTTATAAGGATGTGTCCACCAACTTTTTCAAGCAGCACAGAGCCCATGGATGCAGATGATTAGCTCTGGGCAATTGGTAAGAAGTTGTATATTGCTCAGTGCACCGATCATGAAAGGGTGTTGTTCGCTTCGCACCAGCTCATGGGGCCAGCTTCTGAACAGTGGGACAACTACAACCTGGCTAGCTCTGATGTTCAAGCCATCACTTGGAATGAATCTATGCAAGCTTTCCGTCGTGCACATATTCCATCCGGCATGATAACCCTCAAGAAGGAGTTTCGCTCACTTCGCCAAGGCAACCTCTCAGTGAACGAATACCTCCACAAGTTCAATCAACTGGCACGCTATGCACCAGAAGATGTTGCAAGAGATGAAGACAAGCAAGAAAGATTCCTTGAAGGACTCAATGATTATCTGTCAGCACAGCTGATTTCCCAGGATTATTTTGATTTCCAGTAGATGGTCAACAAGGCAATTCGTCAAGAAGGCAAGGACCAAGAGATGAAGAACCGCAAGAGAAGAATGCTTCACAGAAGTTCAACCCTGCAGGTTTTCTTGAAGCTAGAGGGACTTCATCGCATCAAGTTAGATTCCAACCGGTAGCTTCAACTAAAACACCTGCAATGAACAACCCGGACAATTTGGAGTTGTCCAAAACACCTGAGGATGGGCAGCCACAGAAAGACCCCTCCTATGTTGTAGGCATCACATGTTTCAACTTCCATGAGGTTGGGCATTTTGCTAGTAAATGTCCAAAGAACTAACAGGCAGCGAATCCAGCTAGCTCTGAAGTTCCAAAGGTCAACACCATGCAAGCAAACAGGAAGCTGCAGAATTCTGGAAAAGGACGTCTGTACAACGTCACAGCTCAGGCCCGGTCCAATGAAGAGTAGGATGCAGACAATGACAATTCCAGTTGAAAACCTTGTATTCCTAGCTTTCTTTCTAGCCACTCTGAATCTCAGGGACGAGATTCCTTTTAAGGGGGGTAGTTTGTAACATTCCAAAGTGCTGTTACCAAAATAAAATTAATAAAGTTATTATTTTGTCGGATTTTATGAAATTTGATAGAGTTTTATTGCTTTATTTGAATTTTTGAAGTTTTAAAAGTCAAAAATAAAATTTATTGAAGTATTTGAAGTTTTTCTTGGATTTAATTTGAAAAATAAAATTTTAATTAATTTCTAGAATTTTTGGAATTTTAAAAGCTTTTCCTAATTATTTTAAAGCCAAAATAAATTATTTGCAAAAAATATTACCAATTGTATGTTGGTAATATTTTATTTAAGTCCAAAATAACTCTAGGAATTTCGTGAATTTTTCTAGAATTTTTGATTTTATTTGCTATTTTCTAAAGCTTAAAAGAATTAATTGAATTATTTAAATTGATAAATCAAATTTACAAACTCCAAACAGTCTTGGGCCGAAATCTCCTCAGCTCGGCCCATTCATCGCACATGGCCCGCCAGCCGTTTCCTCCCACGTGAAATCTCAGCCGTCCAAGTTAAATTGAACAGCCCCTGCTCCTTCCCTTGTCTTCAGTCACTGCTAGTGGGCCCGCCAATCTCCTTCTCCCTCCCCATCTTCTTCCTCCTTCAGCACCCGAACCGGCCGCCATTAGTGCCCGCAGTGAGCTCCGTCCCCACCGCGTTTCCCTCCCCCTCTTCACGCGCATTCAAGTGCATTCAAACCGTGAATCTCGCCTCTTCTGTTCCCGGACGTTTTTCCCCTTTATTCTGTGCGTTTTCACCAGTTGAGTAACGGCCGCCGCCACACCTCTCACACACCGATCTCCTCCCTCACCTCTCCCTAGCCCCTATGAAAGGGAGCCCTGGGAGCCCCTCCTCTCACTCATCTCGTTCCCACCACTGACTCTTCTCCTCATCGACCCAAGTCGCCGGATTTTGGGTTTTAGTCGCCGCCGGCCACAAGCTCTTCCTCCGCCAATTCCGCCGCTGACAAGGCCCCTCCGCCACCATCATCCACCACCGTCGGCATCGCTGTTACCTACGCCACCCCATGCGCGCAATCATTCACCCCAAGAGCCACCGGAACCTCTACTTCGCTAGAGACCCGAACCTCGCCGCCGCAAATCACTTCGCCGCCAGCCACCGCTTCGCGCCCAACCGCCGCCGTGGTGAGCAACACGTTCCCCACCTCCCCCTCTTCGTGTTGAGCCTCTCATCGGAGCTCGCTGCGGCGCGTAGCGCCAGCGGGCTCACGGCCGAGCCACCGCCGGTGCCAAGGTGACGTGGCAGCGCCACGTCATTGCCAGATCACGCCACGTGGGCACCACGTCGGCAAGATCCGCCTTGTCAGTGCTCACATTAGTCTCCACATGTTAAGACCAGGCCCACCTGCCATTGAATCGGCTGCTGACGTCATTTATTCTAATTTTCCTTCACAAAAATAATTCCAAATTCTGAAAAATCCTTTTATTCATCATTACATGTGATTTCAAAACTTCCAAGGGTTCGTTCTCCTTCATACGAACTCTGATTTCGTCGATTCAAATTTATAAATTCATATACATTCAAGATCTAGCTAACTAAACTAAAATTATTGAATTTTGAGTTCATTTGAATATTTATTTGAATTTTGTTTGAATTTGGCTTATTTTCACGTATAGATTTCGACGACTTTGGAGAGTCAGATTTCAACGCCGTTTGAGAGCAACTAAATAAGCAAGGCAAGTTACATCTTTTATCATATTTGAGACCATTATTTAAAATTATTTAAATTATATTTTAAATTAGTACTGCATGCTTATTTTTATCCAGTTATTTAAATTCTTGTTTTAAATTTATAGTTATGCCTAAATCCTTTGTAGGGCCAATATTGATATTGAATCAAACATATTGTCACCCTAGATAAAACCTAGTTGATACGATAGTATGAACTGGGATCATTTTGAGAAAAATTGTGCTTAGCAATGCTTAGGTCCAAAATTATCCAATTTGGGAACTTTTAGCCAAAAATCAAATGTTGTTTAACAATCTATGGCATTGGTTTGTCATGGAAGATTTTTGCAAATGATTTTGAAAAGCCAAAAAGGAAAAGTTGGTTTGTACTTGGGCGAAATGGATGGTTGGTGGGTGCAGGTTTATGCACGGGCTCAACCTGGTCAGGGTTGAGGCCCAGGGTTTTTATTGGAAGTCGCCCAAGTTAGTTAAGGACTGGCCTGAGAGCCACTTTTGCTAAACTCCACCGTACTACCACATGTCTTGAATGGGCGGGACCTGGCTAACTAATTTGCAATGTTTCACCGTGGTTGTGCCATCCGGTTGTGTGGGTGTCTTTTATGACCTACTTTTATGTATTCCCCCCTTGCGCAAGAGGGGGCCTGAACCCGGCGGATGGTCAGTCCAAAGGGCGAATCCTTAGCGAGGTGGGACTATGGTGGGACAAAGCATTGTAGAGGCCTAGCTTGACACGAGCTCTAGACTACTTACCTAAAGTAGTGAGCGGTGGTATCAACGGTTGCCAAACAAACTAGAGAATTCATGTGATGTGGGTAAAGTTGTACGTCCTCTGCAGAGTGTTAAAGAACTATTCGATAGCTGTGTCCACGGTCATGGACATGTTTAGCATTTGCCACTTAAAGTTAGACTTTGGTTTTGATTTCAAAATGATTTTGTAAAACAGTTTTGATATGGATGGGTGTCCATGAGAAAAGTTATGGGTTGAAGGCCCGGGTTAGTGCCCGTGTTTATGTTAGTGTTAGGTTGGTGCCTACACTATCTTTATTAATTCAAAATCAATTTTAGATATTGTAAAATTTGAGCTTTTGAACTTAATATTGTATTTAAATTATCAAATATTTCTTTTGCACAAATAACCCTATAAGCCATGCTTTGTTACATCCATTCATGCATTAACTCTGTTATTGGGTGTAACATGCGAGCACGATAGTTGTGCTCATCCTTGCTTTATGCAAATAAATTTCAGAGGAGAAGGACCTTGCTACCGGTGTGGATCTCGACGACTAGGCCGCTACCCCAGTCGATTGCCAGTGGCAGATCAGCTGGACTCCACTACTTCTTCGTCTTCCGCTGTGTTTCTTTATTGTTGGCTTGTAAGCCTCATTTGTAATAAACTCTGTTGACTATTAATATATTTGTGCGATTTATGGATGTTACCATATCTGTTTACTGTGTGAACTAGCTACTAATCATCGGACTAATTTAGAAATGCACAGAGGATTTGGGAGTGTTAATCCCGGGTCTGACACCTCGTGAGGGAGTCAGGCAGAACCATCCAGGAGGTTAAGAGATAACCCAACTCATCGGACACCCACCGCAAGCGGAAGCTTACCACGACCTTCGGTAACAGTACAAAACTTGCAATGAGTTCGAGATATCTTGAATAATCCAGACCCTGCTTTAGCAGGAACTCCAGGTTATGTACAGCTTGCAAGTCAGGTGTCAGAGATCCTCCAACAAACCATGAGGCATACAAAAATGTACCGAGAGCAGAGGAATTCACAAAGTCACACCATGACCGCATCCTACCACTCCTCTTTCAGTAGAGGACAACATGGTCATATAGAGGATCGAACAGCACCAAGACTCCCTCGTAGATTCTGACCAGGAAATCACGGGGAGCTCCGCAGCTCTAATTTTTGAAACCAGTCTCCAACCGATTACAATCCGGCGCCCTTCCAAAGAAGGCGCCATGAATCAATTACAAGATGTCGAGCTTTTTCTGCAGGGCTCCAAGCTGTACGTTGGCCAAACAGGTTCCGACCGGCCAACTTGGATAAGTTCAATGGGACTCAGAACCCATTAGAATTTCTCCAAATCTATACCACCGCTATCATAGCAGCTGGCGGTGATGAAAATGTGATGTCAAACTATCTACCCATGGTACTTGATTGGCAACTCGATCGTCGACACACGTGTTCTCCGACACAGATTACGCCATTAAAGACTAATGATTGCGATTAAGCCCTAATGGCGAAACTACAGTATTTGTCAGGGCTTCCAACAAAATAGCTCAGGGTTGACTGGAGCCCCACCAGCATTCCCAGTCATGGCGGCGCTGACCAAGACCCGGAATGGATTCACAATAGCAAGGCGCACCTAATGGTAGCGGTTTTGGCGGGCGAGGTAGCTTGTACCGGCGGCTAGCCAGAGGAGGGCAGTGCTAAGCTATGGCCAAAACGTGTATGCACAAAAAGAGCTCTGCATTGTCCAGTCCAGTGGGTGTCAAAGCTACCTAGGGGCTTAGTGATGCTACCTAAACCAAGAAGAGAGGTCGAGAATGGCCGGAGGTTGACCAGGGATGAAGAAAGTGACGGCGGCGGCATGGCTTCATGAGGAGAAGAAAGCCTGAGTAAGGAGAAAACCCATGAAGCATCAAGATAGCTCAAGTAGGTTTAGTAGATGGTGGAAGAGCGTGGAATTGGGAAATGCCTTACCGGATCGACAAGGTGATGAAAAGGGTTCTTGTCGACCGAAAATGGAGGAAGCTCAAAATCCATGAGCCCTTGTGACACATTGCCCAAATTAGTTAAGGGGTTTTCAATGTCAAACCCAAGGTCACGATATGATGCGCAAGAGCGAGGATAATACCTACCGAAGGCAATGTTTGCACAATGGTGGCCTTCGGGGCGCGCTCTAGAATGAAAAATGGCACAAAGGTGTTCCGGGCACTACACAAGAAATCAAGAGCTCGCATTAGCCAAAATGGAAACGGCATGCAAGAAGGAAGCTAAGGGACTCGGCGGTGAGGAACTTACCGAAGAACTGAGCTTAAATGAGCTTCTCCTTACTAAGACCCGAGAGGAAGGATGAGGAGAAATGGAGGTGTGTGAGGGGTATTAAGCTCGAGAGTTCATAGAAATGGAGGTGGCGTGAAGCGGAGAAGGACTCAGAGTGGTCAATTTGTGCGATGGATTGACGCCGTGAACGGAGCTGCACAGAGATGCTCGGTCACGTGGCGCTTGAGCTCTGCTCACACTCGCGCAAGGAGGAAGACGCTACTGACATGTGGGTCCCACTGTGTCAATGAGAGAAAATGGTGCGCGTCAAAGAGTGGCTCAGTCAGTTTGAGCTAGAGGGTTGGGTCAAGTCAAATGGTCCAATTCGGAACGTTCGGGCGGTCCGATTGAAAATGGACAGTTCTGATCGAGATGGTCGTTCAGACGGTCCTGATCGAGATGGTCGTTCGGACGGTTCGAATGGCCCAAATGATGTGGATGGTCCAATTGAAATCTAACGGCTCGCGCATTTTTGCTTGTTCGGACGGTCCGATCGAAATTCAACGGTCCAAATCATGTGTTCGTTTGGACAGTCCGAACGGCCCAATCAATACGGACGGTCCGAACGGCCCAATCAATATGGACGGTTGATAACAAATCGAAAGGTTTAGATTTCGTCACTCGTTCGGAATGGCCATTCGATCTCGTAGATGGTTGGGTTCAACCAAGCGCTAAGGAGCAGTGCGACTTGGGTCCGGTCGAAGGAACAGTGCAACTAGGTTTTGAAAGTAAAAGGGTAAGTTTTTGAGGAATTTTTAGATAGAGTTTTACAGCTCTAAAAATTCTGAAAGTTTTACATGACATTCCTGACTCTAAGATTAACCTTGTATAAAATACTCAGAGGTTTTCAGGAATTGCATTTTTCTCTGAAAATTTCTCAAGGTGCAGTCCTAGGGTTTTGACCAAGGATCTAACTGGTTTGACTAGCCCCTTAAAAATAGCAAATAAAATATAAAAATTAGGAAATTTTTCAGAGGAGTCACTAGGATGATCTAGAACTTAGGAAAAATATTTCTAGAGGATGATCACAAGATTTGTTTTTAAAGTTTTAAAGGATTATGCTTCTAGTCAATTGAAGCATTAGGTTTTCAAAATCAACAAAACCTTAAAAAGAAATTCCAGAAAATTCCAATAACACCATGATGCAACAAAAGTTTTAAATTCTCATCATTTTTATATATTTGAAATACAAACCCGAGTTTGGGATGTTACATGAACTTACTTGTGTCCCAGTAATGTTATATTGTTAATTTTGGGTACCAAAATTTAAATGTGGAAATTTAGTTCCAAACTGTGAGTGTTTTAATTTTTGGAATTTTTTTTAAAGTGCATATTTTCCTTTCATGTATGGATGCATGAAGTTACATAACAAAGTTATGTAAGGCTCAGTATGAACCTAGCTAGAGGTCATGGGATTAGCCACACAACTTGCATGAGTGCCACACTCGTTGGATTGGCCAGCGGTTGTCTTCCTGATATATTAGTGTATATCTAGTAACACCTTCTTCAATACTGGAATTAATATAGGCTTATATAGTTTTATGGGTGGTTTTGAACTACGACCCTTTATTTTTTGCTTACGAGCATACTTTTCATTGACAAATTGCTAAACATAATCCAGCTGACATGATTTAATATCAGCTAAATTGTCCTGTAAATTTCATGAATTCTCTAGCAGTGCATCTCGTGCGTGCACTCGAGAAGGTCTAAGCAATATGCCAATTTTCCAATTATCGCAACTATTGAAAATGGTCCAACGTACTTTGGGCTAAGATTCCATTTGGTACTAAACTGAATAATGCCTTTGGTGGGAAGTAAAAAGAATTCCAATATTTGTCATCTCACATCTACATAACTTTTCTGCCTACTCTGAGCTGTTAGCAGATTCTGCCTGATTTTCTCCACTTGCTCTACGGTCCATTGAACCCATTCTGGTCTCAGAACTGCATTCTTGCCCACGATATCCCAACAAAGTGACGACCCACACCTCCACCCATACAGAATCTCAAAAGATGCTACTCGAATGCTGGAGTGCTAGTAGTTGTTGTAGGCGAACTCTGCAAAAGCCAACTAATCCTCCCAATTCCCAATCCAAGACAAGACACAGGACCCCAGCTGTCTTCCAATGTCTGAATGGTGCATTTGTACTACCCATCTGTCTAAGGGTGAAATACAGTGCTAAGGCGAAGCTGAGCACCCAAAGTACTCTGCAAATTCTCCCAAAACTTAGAGACAAACCATGCAATGTCACTATCTCCCACACATAAATAGGAGCCAAATCGCTAGCCGTATTTGTCGTGCAGATGGGGATAAAGTTTGCAGACTTGCTGAAACGGTCCACCACTACCCAAATAGCATGTTTCCCTTGTGTAGAACGAGGAAAAATAACCACAAAATTCATTGAAATATCATCCCAAGACCAGTAAGGAACCTCCAAAGGTTACAACAGTCTTGCGAGACGCTTATGCCCAGCTTTCACTTGCTGACAAACTCCATAAGAAGCCCCAAACTTAGCGATATCCACCTTCATCATTTTCCAACAGAAGCTCTATTTCTGATCCCAATGCATCTTGGTCTCACCAGCATGAACGGTGTATGCCTTATGATGAGATTCTCTCCAGATATCATCCTTTACTCGCCACTTCTGTGGCACACAAAGGTGGCATTTAAACCGCAATGCACTAGACTCATCAAGGATGAAATCCCCTATTTTTATTTCATCAAGACTCTTCCTTACTTCTTGCAATAGGCAATCACTCTGTTGTGCTTCCCGTAGATGTTTTGGAATTGGTGACTCAATAATCAACTTAGTCTCATTTTGTGTTGTACTAGCACAGTAATAAGAGATTCTAATTCGATCAAAATCAGCAATGAGATAATCAAGAGTAGAAGGAGTCACCTTATGACTAAGAGCATCAGTAATTACATTTGCCTTACCTGGATGGTAAGATCATAATCTTTGATAAATTACAACCAACTTCTTTGCCTCTGTTGGACCGAAACGGCGACTAGACATGGGGGGGGGGTTGAATAGGAGCTCTGCCTAATTTTTCCCTTTGATTGGATTTAACACGTTTTTCACTCCAATAGCTATGAAAGCTATGAAGATCAATATACAAGCATAGCAGAAGACTTGTATTGAATCCAATTGAAATCCCAGAGCAAATAAACCAAAGATGCAAAAATCGGAACTACCTTAGTGAAAAATGTGGTACTACCAATAATCGGAACTACCTCAGTGCAACGTGCGGTACTACCAATAATCGGAACTGCCGCTGTACAATGGGTGGTACTAGCAACTATACTAGAACTCAGCCCGAAATCCAAATTCAAAATTGGCATAACTTTTGATCCACAACTCCAAACTTTATGAAACTTGAAACAAGCCTTCCCTAGGATGTTAGAAACATATTCCAATCAAATATTGTGAAGATTGTTGGCTAAGTTCCGACCTTTCTCTATTTGAAGAAGAGTTGCTTCAAAACCGAATTAGAAACCTAAATATGATCTAAAGCTTACTCATGGGTCAAGGATGATCAAGATGATCTTATATGCACTCCCATATGTCACAGCAAGCAAGATCACCACAAGAACTCAAAGGAAAACCAATGAATCATCAAAAACCCAAAATCATCAAAGAGAGAGCAAGAACAAGAATAGACTCATCTAGAGGAATCTTGCTTAGATTGATTTGAGATTGATATTGGTTTACAGCCACTCCATCAAGAAGGACAAAACTTAATACATGAGCGCACAATCAACCCAACTCTCCTAGAACCCTAACCTCTCCACTATTCTCTCCTAACCCTAGAACACAACCTAGGGTTTGTAGATATGAGGGTTGGGGAGTGCACAACTAGCACCCTCCCCTATTTATAGTGGAGGCTAGCTTCTAGAAGGATATCCCTAATGGGCACCCGTTAAGTCCACACACAAATGGGTTTCACTTACGCATGTATTTTAAAGCGTCATCTTCATCTCCTCTTGACCTAAACCGCTTCTCCTTGCACCGTCTTGCGCCGTAGGTTAGCAAAAGGTCACCAAGGCGGTATTCATGTGAAGTTACCAAAATACCCCTTCATGATCCTTCTCCGAAGACCAAGTCCAATCTTCATGAAGCAATCCCATGTAGGTTGATCAACGGCTCTCCTCATGTCGGCAAGTCTCTCCCATTTGGCTCCCACCGAAACCACCATGGCACTTGCACCGACCCTCGCGCCGCTTGATGCAACTCGTCACATCGAACTTCCCGTTCGATCATCCTTGTCCATTTTGCACCATGCTTGAATCCACTAACTTCACCTGGCATCCTCGATCGTTCTAAACCTCAGCTCTCAAGCTTAGTCCCGATCATCCTTGTCGTTGACCGTCGTTGACCACCAAGCAACCTGCACAACAATAGACCAAGAAATCGTTTTCGGGAACAAGTTCTTCGCAACTTGACCCACATTAGTCAAAACATGCATGATGCAACACAAATGCACTAAAACCCATGAACTTGACCTACCTAAAAACCATTTTATCAAGTCGATCGACATTCAAAACGCAACCGGTACTACCGCTATGTAATCACTAGTACTACCGCACTGCGGTAGTACCATGCCAATAACTACGGTCATACTGATTCTTACAGAATACCAGAAATCCAAGAAAACACGTTCTCTAGAAAATTCATACCGCCATCTAAGATCCGGTACTACCGCGCTACGGTAGTACCACCATCATACTTGTGGTCATAACACTCTGCGGTAATACCGCTTCCTTACTTGCGGTACTACCGAAATTCCTGAACTTTGATGAAAACGAGTGTTTCAACAAACCTTCAACACCATTGCCAATTGTAACATCATTCTAAGATCATGAGTATATCCCTCAACGTTTTCGCGCAAAGGCACAACTTGGTCCAAGAGCAAGACAACGCAATGGAAATGACCAAGTTGGCTTCATATTAGCATAGACAAGTGAGATAAGGCAAGAGAAAGCTAGAAAGCCTCAATTTCCATAGAAGAGTAAAAAATCTCACTTAAGGTCTATATGAAAGAACAATTGTTCAATACGACCTTTGATCATTGTGAGGTTCCAAGAATTGCATTTCAAGTTCAAAAATGGCAATACGATCATAAGAATGCAAATTAAATGCTCCCCCTCACTATGATCATCATTTTTCAAAAAATTTCATTTTCTCCCTTTTTCTCCAAATAGCTCTCCTTTTTAACATTTTTTTATACATCTTTCTTCTCCCCCTTTGACAATGGAGTCATCAAGGAATCACGCATTCCTCTCATCTAGAGATGACAAATGCAGAAATGAGGAAAAAGCATAAGAAAGAGCATGTATGAAATGCAATGAAGTGGCTTTATTTTTTTTGTAATTTGTCAACTTTTAGCACAAGAAGCTTTGGAGATTACCCACAAGAGCAAGCTAGCATTTCTACTAAAACTCAATACCCTATTAAGCTTGAAAGTGCTAGCAAGATTATGTTAAGACATATATATCAAAGCTAAGCTAGAAGGCTCAAGATAAAACGATGAATTGTAACAATTTAAGCAAAGCTTCAAAATTAGCAAGTTCATCAACAGGGATCCTAAAATGATAATGGCCATGTCAGAATGTCAATGTGAGATCAAGAAGCTAACAACGACCATCCCAGAGACAAAAAGTCCCAAATTGAATCATTTTGCTCAAAATACCTCAATCACCCAATTTTACAACAGTTTTTCATTTGCAATGAATATTAAAGTTGATTAAAGGTCTATCTTAGTGAAGAAGATCCTAGACTAGGCACCATCCACAAACTCTTCCTAAGCTTCAACCAAGGCGACAAATCTTGAGGTTCATGTCAATTTTGACAAGAAGTCCCCATGAGATCGCCTAGATCATCAAACTATCTTTAAGTTCATGTATTTGACATGCAGTCTCATGAAAATAGTTTGGCACAATTTAATCACATGACAACTTTGGAATTTGATTTTTTTTTTATTTTGTACAAGAGCAATTTTAGATTCACACAGGAACAAGAAGCTCAAGAGATGTTCAATTCTAGATTCAAGAGCTAACAAAACAATTTTGACAGGACCAATGTCACAAAAGGATTACTAATTGCTCAACTATCTAAAAGATCCACAAATTTCAATTTTTAGTTCAAGTTGTCTTAAAGTTCTAGCTCATTTAGCAAGGACTTAGCTACACATGTGAAGGCATGATAAATCTAGCAAGTCAAAGAAACTAGACATGGAACTGAGCAAAATGTGAAACACTACTGCTCAAAAGGGTAATAAGCAAAGCTTCATCAATTTAAAAGACAAGTAGTAAAACTTATATTACAATGCATCTTTTTGTGATTTTTCTATGAATGCAATATGATACAATGAGATGTAAGAAAAACTTAAAAGCCTAAAAAGGTCAAAAAGATCAACAGGTTCAGAAAAGATCAAGGAAAGATCAGATGGACAAGAAAAGTTCAGAAAAGAACCAACTCCCCCTCAAACCAACCCATAAGGGTAAATTACCCCTAACTCACTCCTCAAGGTGGCAAACCTGGTTGGGTCTAAAGGCTTGGTGAGGATATCAGTTAACTGAGCCTCGGACTCTACAAATACTAGCACAATATCACCCTTCTCTACATGATCTCTAAGGAAGTGATAGCGAATGTCAATGTGCTTGGTCCTAGAATGTTTCACAGGGTTCTTAGCAATATTAATGGCAGAAGTGTTATCATAGAGAGGAGAAACACTAGCAAATGTTAACCTAAAGTCCTTAAGAGTGGACACCATCCACAAAATCTTACTACAGCAACTAGCGACAGCTACATATTTAGCTTATGCAGTGGATTGTGCAATAGAGGACTGCTTCCTAGACGACCAGGAGACAAGAGAAGTGCCTAAGAAGTGACAAATGCCTGAGGTACTCTTCCTATCTAGCCGACAGCCCGCAAAATCAGAATCAAAAAACCTCTGAATGGATAAGGAAGAAGAGCAGGAATACCAAATGATATACTGGAGGGTAGAGTGAAAGTACCTGAAAATGCGCTTAACGGCTTGGCAATGTGAAGTCCTTGGAGACGCCTGAAACCTCGCACAGAGGCTGACCACGAAGTGGATGTCCAGTCTTGAGGCCGTCAGGTAAAGAAGGGAGCCAATCATGCTACGGTACTCGCGTTGATCCACGGCTTCTCCTTCCTCATCTGGATCCAAAACAGTCAAAGTCGTCATGGGAGTAGCGATCGGCTTGTAGTCACCTATCTCCAAGCGCTTGAGCAAATCCTTGGTATACTTCGTTTGATGGATGAAGATCTCTTCCTTGCATTGCTTGATTTGAAGCCCCAGAAAGTGGTTGAGCTCTCCCATCATACTCATCTCAAATTCCCTGGATATGGTCTCAGAAAAACTTGAAACAAGAGCATGAGAAGGACCGGCAAAGATAATATCATATACATAAATCTGAACAAGCAAGAAGTCATTGCCATGCCTAAGAATGAATAGAGTCTTGTCTACCTTACCCATCTCAAAATTATTCTTCAGCAAGAAGGTCTTAAGTCTATCATACTAGGCTCTAGGGGCTTGCTTAAGACCATACAAGGCTTTGGATAGCTTGAAGACATGATGTGAATGTTTGGGATTCTCAAAGCCTAGGGGTTGCCTAACATACACTTCCTCCTCTATATAACCATTCAGAAAAGCACTCTTGACATCCATCTATTGTAGCCTAAAACCCTTAGATACAGCAAATGCAAGCAAAATATGAATGGCTTCTAATCTAGCAAAAGGAGCAAATGTTTCATCAAAGTCTAACCCCTCAACTTGGCTAAAACCCTAAGCTACCAATCTAGCCTTGTTTCTAACCACAAGACCATCCTCACTTTGTTTTTTTTTGAACACCCAACGGGTTCCTATCACATTATGACCACTAGGAGGTTCTACTAGGTTCCAAACCTTGTTCCTCTCAAAGTTCTCTAACTCCTCATACATGGCATTAACCTAGCTAGAATCAGATAAAGCATGTGATATATCGCGGGGTTCGGAAGAAGCAACAAATGCAGAATGGGAGTAGAGACTCGGGTCATGATACTTGGAGCGAGTGACTCGCTCATGAAGATGACCAATGATCTAATCCGGAGGATGATGCTTCTGAATGTGAAGTGGAGTGCCCAGGGGAGATAGCATCTCTTCGACCTCCGCAGGTACTACTGATGATGAAGATGCAGCAGGAGCCTCAATTGGAGGTGAAGTTGTGGAAGTAGGTTCTTGAGCTGAAATAGGAGTGTCAACAGCAGGTGGGAGAGCATCATCGACTTCATCATCATCTTCCTCTACAAAAATGCTCTCTATCGCCTGTGTATCACCTGAAATGTCTGATCTAGTACTAGGGCTAGTCTCATTAAAAGTGACATTGCATGTCTCTTGGACAACGTTAGTCTCAAGATTAAAAACCCGAAAACCCCTCGAATGTGCATGATAACCCAAAAATAAACCATCAGAATTTCTTGACTCAAATTTATCTAGGTTTCCTGTCTTGGGCATGAAACATTTAGCTACAAAAACTCAAAAATGAGAAACAACCCATCGACCGCGTGAAGGAGGTGAACCATCTTGAGTCTCCAGTCATGTGGCGTGAACAGCCGGAGTCGACGAACCACATGTTCTTCCCCCTTCCGCGGTGATCCTAAAAATCAAGGCACAGAAAAATGATGTGTCTCAATATTGGGATTAGTTAAATATGACTTAGAAACTCAATACTAGGAGACACGTCTATGAGTAGTATACAAAGAAGAATTGCTATCCTTGATCCTACTTGAGGTTCTATCATGAGCAATGGTTACATGAACATGAGAAGCAACCTATCTAGAAACATGATGATGATGAGCATGTGAAATAAATCCTAGTCCAGGTTTCTTCTTTTCTAGATGACCATGTCTCATGAAGGCTCTAGGTTGATGAGATAAAATTCTAGCAAGATTTCTCCTAGCATTTTTCAACCTACGCCAACAGAACTCAAGCAAATGTTCATCCTTCTTGCAATAGGTGCAATGGTGTTTGGTACCTCTGGGAGAAGCACCTTTTGGCTCAAAAGATGGTTGGGCAAAACCTGCAGATTTGAAAATGGTTTTTGTAGGTTGGGTTTTGAACTCAACTAAGCCATTTTCCAAGACTTGAATAACATTTGGCTTGAACTTGTCTTGGGCAAAGTTGTATCCTAACCCTTGCTTCTTATAAGGAGTTTTTGACTTGTCAAGAATCATGTTTAACTATTTCTTACTCTTAGAGAATTTTTTTAATGTATCCTTAAGATAAGCATTCTCTTTTGTAAGGTTAAAACATGATTCACAAGTTTTGGCCTTAATGGCTCTAGCATGCTTCTCCTTATGAATAGCAACTTGAAGCTTAAGGGCTTCACATGAAGCGTAAGGAGCAGAATCAATTTTGTCCTTAAGCTTAGCATACTTAGCACTAACTGCTTCTAATATGTCCTTTACTTCATGTTCATATTCTAAGCAGAAAGTGCAAAAGCTATACTCAGCCTTATCAGAAGCGACCAACTTGCTAGATTCTAAGCATTTTTCACATGGAGCAGATTTAACTTCAATTAACTCAGTCCTAGCATTTTATAGTTAGTGCAAGGCAACATCATGAGCAGTTTGCAATTTAGCAAGTTCAGAGTGTAAAGCATGGCAAGATGAACATTAATCAGCATCAAGATTTTTAGCATTCACAAGTTCTAGTGTGAGATTATCAACTTGTGACTCAAAATACTTGTTCCTAGCCATGGTGAACTCTAACGCTTTATCCTGGCTAAGCAATTGCTCAAACATGGTATCACATCTAGCAGAGAGAACATCATAGGATGGAGGTACCTCATCAGTGTCATCGATGTCGATGGAGTCGGCCATGAAGCACATGCCAGTGAAGTTTTTTGCCTTCCCTTTCTTCTTATTTTGAAGGAGCTCCTCCTCCTTGTCTTCCTCGCTCCCGAAGTCCACATCGCTCATGGATTGCTCTCCAAAAGCAGCAAGGACCCAGTGAGCGGCCTTCATGAGCTTGGCAGCATCAAACTTAGACTTGTTCCCTTGAGGCTTCCTCCAAGCTGCCTTCTCATCCTTGTGGTTGCCCTTCCCTTTTAGCCTGGGGCAGTTCACCCGGATATGGTAGAGCTCTCCACACTCATAGCATGTCACAAGGCCGCCTCTCTTCTTGTTTCTCACACTGTTATAGGGCCGTGTGAATTTTTTTGGCTAGAAGGGCTAACTCAGCCTCAGCAATACTCTCAAGTTCCTCTTCATGGATTGCAGATAAATAGGCAAGTGAAAATCTAGAGGAAGACTCAGAAGAAATATCAGAAGTTCTTTTAAGAGGGTCAGTCACTAAAGCTATGTTCTCCTTCTTAGGATAAATACCTCTCTTGATCTCATGAGTCTTGAGCTTGCTATAGAGTAGCTCCAAAGAGAGATTAGAGATATCGACATTCTCCTCAATGGTAGTAGCCTTCATTTCTCACTCCTTGGTGTTGATTGCAACCAAGAGATGGGTGGCATTCTCAGACTAAGAATACTCGATGTCTACTGCTCTTATCTGATTAATCACTTTGTTAAAGCGAGTGAATACATCATCGATGCTCTCTCCAGGACGCATCTCGAACTTGTTGTATTCTTGCTTGAAGACTGTCTGGCGTACTTGCTTAATTTCGGACGAACCCTCATGGTAGGTTTCGAGGGTGTGCCAAATCTTGTGCGTGGTATCAAGATTGCAAATCCTATCATACTCCTATCTACCAAGCCCAGCATATAGGAGATTCTTTGCCTTATGGTTGTTAGCCAAAAGGGCTGTTGAAGCCGGCAAAGCAACCTCAGGCAAAACAAGTAGGGCTCGAACAACCTCCCATATGGCTTGACCTTCTGTCTGAAGGAAGACACGCATGCGATTCTTCCAATAGGCATAGTCGAGCCCATCGAAGATATGCGGCTTGGTGGAGTACTTCTCCATCGCCAAGTTCAGTGACTGGTTAAGATTAAGATTGAACTAACCGGGCTCTGATACCACTTGTTGGACTGAAATGACGACTAGAGGGGGTGAATAGGAGCTCTGCCTAATTTTTCTCTTTGATTGGATTCAACACGTTTTTCACTCCAATAGCTATGAAAGCTATGAAGATCAATATACAAGCATAGCGGAAGACTTGTACTGAATCCAATTGAAATCCTGGAGCAAACAAACCAAAGATGCAAAAATCGGAACTACCACAGTGCAAAGTGCGGTACTACCAATAATCAGAACTACCTTAGTGCAACATGCGGTACTACCAATAATTGGAACTACCGCTATACAATGGGCGGTACTACCAATTATACTGGAACTCAGCCCGAAATCCAAACTCAAAATTGGCACAACTTTTAATCCACAACCCCAAACTTTATGAAACTTGAAACAAGCCTTCCCTATAATGTTAGGAACCTATTCCAATCAAATATTGTGAAGATTGTTGGATAAGTTCCGTCCTTTCTCTATTTGAAGAAGAGTCGCTTCAAAACCGAGTTAGAAACCTAAATATGATCTAAAGCTTGCTCTTGGGTCAAGGATGATCAAGATGATCTTAGATGCACTCCCACATGTCACAGCAAGCAAGATCACCATAAGAACTCGAAGGAAAACCAATGAATCATCAAAAACCCAAAATCATCAAAGAGAGAGCAAGAACAAGAATAGACTCATCTAGAGGAATCTTAATTGGATTGATTTGATATTGATATTGGTTTACAGCCACTCCATCAAGGAGAACAAAACTCAATACATGAGCACACAATTAACCCAACTCTCCTAGAACCCTAACCTCTCCAATATTCTCTCCTAACCCTAGAACACAACCTAGGGTTTGTAGATATGAGGGTTAGGGGGTGCACAACCAGCACCCTCCCCTATTTATAGTGGAGGCTAGCTTCTAGAAAGATATCCCTAATGGGCCCCTGTTAAGCCCACATACAAACGGGTTTCACTTACGCACGTATTTTAAAGCACTATTTTCATCTCCTCTTGACCTAAACCGCTTCTCCTTGCGCTGTCTTGTGCTGCGGGTTAGCAAAGGTCACCAAGGCGGCATGCGGGTGAAGTTACCAAAATACCCCTTCTCGATCCTTCTCCGAAGACCGAGTCCAATCTTCATGAAGCAATTCCATGCTTCGCCACGTGTAGGTTGATCAACGGCTCTCTTCATGTCAGCAAGTCTCTCCCATCTAGCTCCCACCGAAACCACCATGGCACTTGCACCGACCCCCACGCCGCTTGATGCAGCCCGTCACACCGAACTTCCTGTTCGATCATCCTTGTCCATTTTGCGCCATGCTTGAATCCACTGACTTCACCCAGCATCCTCGATCATTCTGAACCTCAGCTTTCAAGCTTAGTCTTTGTAACGTCCCAAAATTTGGCTTTTCAAAAATCTTTTGAGTAGTTTAGGTCCCTGGAAAATTTCACCAATTTTATTTGAATTAATAAAGCTTCATTGGGAATTTTCTAAATTAAAAATATTTAATTTGACTAATCTAAACATCAATTAAATAAAAACCTGTGTTATTTGGCTTCCTTGTGCTCCAAGGAATTTTCTGAGATTTTTCTGGATTTGTTTGCTATTTATTTGGATCTCCTTGATTTTTGGGATTTTCTTTAATTTCGAAAATCCTGTTTTCTCTCTCCGGCCGCACTGCTACGCTACCCGTCGGTACTGTTCATCCGAACCACGTGCTACAGTGATCGCGCGTGACTGTTCACTTGGTATCTCCAACCGAGCGAGTCCCAGCCAGTACGAGTCGTTTCAAACTCAAATTTTAAAATTTCATATCTTTCTCCTCGGTGCGTATAAAAGCGAACCGTTTGCGCTCACGCGTCCGTCTTGATCTCCTCTTTCAATCCCCTGAATTGGTTTCCTCCAAATAGATCTATTTTCGTCGCCATCTACAGAATACTAAGCTCTACCCCAAAGGTCTTCTCCGGCGAGTTGCGCCTTCATCCGACGTCCGCCGGCCGAACCGTCTGCGGCGTTGGCTTCGCGTCGCAGCCCTCTACGTCATGGTTCCATCCACTTCACCCGAAGATCGCCGGAGCCACGTCGAGCCGTGAAGCCGAACCACGTGCTTCCTCGGTGAGTTTTTCCAAAATCCGATCATGCCATCGCGTCCAGCTCGTCGTTTCCTTTCCGTTTTGCCCCTTGGCCTCGCTGCCGGACATCGCCATCTCCATGTGCCGAATTGGCCGACATTTCAATGTACTGTAGCTTTTCTTTTGTCTTCAGGAGAACGCTGAATGGGTTTGGTTGTCTTGCTTCGTTCCTATTTCGATTCCGTTGAAGCAGCCCAGCCGCCAGCCCTTCCCGCCTCGCTCCAGCCCAGTCCCTCTCCCGGCCATTCCTTTTGTGCACGTGCAGCCCAACCAAACCGAAACCACTTGCCGCTTTCCTTGACCGATCGGTGCACTCGTTAGCCAGCCCTGGGCCGCTGTTTTTCCTTGCGCGTGTGTGGGGCGTGGCCGAAGGCCAGCGCCATTCTTGGCCCACCCGAAGCTAGCTGTCTAGGCCTATCAGTCTGCTCCTTTTCTCAGCCAGGCCGCCGCTCGTTTCTTTCTTTGCGCATGACCTCCAAAGCCCAACCCGTTCCTTTTCTTTGCGCGCGATGGAGCCCAAGCCAGCGCCATTTTCTTTCTTTCTCGCTGCCACGTGGGACCGCCGTCAAGCGCACGTGTGCTTCGTTCTCAGTCGTTCCGAACACGGACTCTTGAGTCCGAGCCTCTTACGCCATGAGCGCCGCCGGCCCCAATTCTAATTCTCCCATCCGGTGCTTTACAAACCGAACCAACCGCGTCGATTTGTTCGCATCGCTCATCTCCACCAAAACCCTAAAGTCCCCTCCCCTATTTCGTCTCAACCGCGCCGTAATTTCCGAAGGACCGAAGACCACCGAAGAATCTTCATTGCCGGATTTCATCGCCGTTGGTCCCTCTCAGCTCAAGCCGCCACCGCAGTTGTGATCGTCTCATCGAGAGCTTCAACATGCTTCCTCCATCTTCGGTCGAGGATCATCGAATCACCATCGCCTTCACCTTCCCGACAACCGGCCGCGCCACTGTTGTCGATCTACACGCCGGTGAGAGCCCTAGCTCTTTTGTGCGTGTCATCCTGTATCCCTTGCCTTCCTCATCTAATCCCCCACCTCCTCCTTGCTCTTTGGCCACCGAGGTGTTGTCGTCGACCATCTTCTTGTCCTTCGATCATCCTCGGATTGCCACTGCTCCGGTCATCTTCCGGCCCGGTGCTCCCTCTTGTTCACTTCGGACGCCATCCAATCGTCATCGCCACAGTGGCCGTGAGCTCCTCGCCGCCCGAGTCACCGCCGTCGGCGAGCCCGTACCGCTATCGCCGAGATGCCACCACCCAGGGTATCCTTAGGCCCATGGGGTTCCATTTGGCTGCTCACCGCCATCTCCCTCGCCTCCTTTCACCTTCGCCGTCGTTGTCTTTCACCGCCGGCCATGGTTTCCTCCGGAGCCTTCTTTCCTCTCTCTTTGCCGAGGTGGTAGCCAAATCAGCGTCCACCTCACCAATTTGATCCATGTGGCGCCTACGTATCCTGCCATGTGGCGTATCCAAAGCCCCATCCGAGACCGAAGTCCACAGACCCGGTCCATGGTGCATCCCTCAATGACTAGTGGGACCCTTTTGTCAATTCCTCTCTTTCTCTCTACAGCACTCTGACCCCACACGTCATCCATTGTTTACATCTTTGTTTCACTTACCAGTGGACCCCACTTGTAAGTCTCCAATTCCTTTTATTTTATTTAATCCGAAGGAATATTCTCTGAATATTCTTTTCTCTCTCTCAATTTCATCATTTCATGTGATCTTCCGAGCTCATATCTTTTGCATCCGAACTCCAATTGAGTTCATTCGAATTCCTAAATTCATCTCAATTCAATATCTATCGATCTGAGATTATTATTTAATTGTTGGAGTTGTTTGTCTCTATTATTTATTTATTTGGTTTATTTGCTTGTTACGAGTAGACGTTGATACGGCGAGGAGTGCTGATTAAGAAGGAGCAGAAGATCAAGGAAGTAGAAGATTAAAGATTAAATAAGATCGTCATTGCTAGCAAGGCAAGTTGTACCTTTGATCATATTGAATCCCAGTGTTCTAAAAGTATCTTGATTCAAATTATTGCATTTACTTTAAGTATTTATTTAAATATTTTTGGGTTTAATTAATAATCCAAATTGTTATAACATCCTTGTCTAATTGATATGTCATAATCTTTTGTCACCCTAGATTGGTTTATTTAGTTGGTAATATTCTAGCACCAACGTGGGTTGGTTAGATGCGATTAGATTGCTTAGCCATGCCTCGAATCACCTTTTCATGTAAGGTTGCAATTATCAACTTGACTAAGTGACTATGGAACTATGTGATAAAACTGTGTGTACTGTGTGCTATTATGGCATGTGTTGCACTTAACCAACTGGATGGGAAAGGATTTAGACTAAGGCAAGTGGTGGAAACTGTGTGCCATGGTGGCTGTGTGAATTGGGAATATGAATCTGTGTGTCAAAATAATCTATGTGGTTTAGTTAGAAATTGAAAGTCTTGCCTTGGTCAATTAAGGACTGAACTTTGTGCACCATTGAACTGAGCCCTCTCGTACAACCACATGCTTGTTATGGGACGGGCCTAACTTAGTAAGTTATGGAGTCTTGACATTGATTGCTCAGGCTGTAGGTTAGGCTGTGTGCAAAAGGGTGGAGGTGTGTGTTACCATGTAGTCGCATCGCGGGACGGTTCGCCGCTTCCCTGTCCGACAGTGTGTGTCGTACCATCCACTGTGTATAGTTTGGTATGGTGGTTTGTAAGCACACTGGGAGTATCAATGCTTGAGATGAAGTTTCCGAAAGGTTTTGTTGTGATCAACTCTGATCCGGTTGATTGCATCTTGTGGGTAAAGTGTACAAACTCTGCAGAGTGTTAAACAATCTATTCGAATAGCCGCGTCCACGGTCATGGACATGCTCGGTGATTTCACACGAGGGGTAGTTTTCATAAAACTGTGTGGAAAGGGAGCTGTGTGATCTAAATCATACGGCTATGTGAATAATCTGTTTAGGCTGTGTGTGTCTTTGTGAAATCAAATTGTTAAATTATGATTATCTATTTGTTTTACTTGCTTTCAATCTATTATTTGTATTCAAATGCAAATGTTGCATTTCTGTAAAATAACCACAGAATGCCATTCCCTTGGAATAAGCCTACATGTATAATTGCATTTCTGTGGTATGACTCGCGAGTACGGTGTGTACTCACGCTTGCTTTGACGAATCAAGCAGAAGTGAAGGAATCGCCAGTCAACAAGGTCTACTTCAAGGATCGTGGAGAACTAGGTCGCGCACCCCAGCCGATTGCTTGTGGGCATATGGATGGGCTTCACTGGAGTTATCCCGTTTTGTTCCGCTGCAGCTTCTTTGAGCTTTTGCCTTCTGAGGCATTAATTCTAAGCTTTGACCTTAAGGTCTTTACTCTGATATTTATTGTATTTACCTATTAATTAGTTATCTTTGTATATGGAATTGATATTTCACTGATGTTGTCACTGTGTGCACTAGCGTGATCCTGGATTAGTGCAGTATACACAGAGGGTCCAGAATCATAATTTTGGGTCCCGACAGTCTTGATCATCCTCGCTGTTGACTGTCGTTGACCTCTGAGCAACCAGCACAACAATAGACCAAAAAATCATTTCCGGGAACAAGTTCTTCACAAATTGACCGTGTTAGTCAAAACATGCATCATGCAACACATATGCACTGAAACCCATGAACTTGACCTACCTAAAAACCATTTTACCAAGTCGGCCGACATTCAGAACACAACCAGTACTACCGTACTGTGGTAGTACCGCTCCAATGACTACGGTCATGCTGATTCTCAAAGAAGACCAAAAATCCAAGAAAACATGTTCTTTGGAAAGTTCATACTGTCATCTGAGATCCGGTATCATCGCGTTGTGGTAGTACCGCCATCTTACTTGCGGTCATACCGCTCTGCGGTAATACCGCTTCCTTACTTGTGGTACTACCGAAATTCATGAACTATGATGAAAACAAGTGTTTCAACAAACCTTCAACACCATTGCTAATTGTAACATCATTCTAAGATCATGAGCATATTCCCATGATATCCACAGCCTCAGATTCAGGTCTTTTCGCGTGAAGATGTACTTAATGCTCTTATGATTAGTGAAAAATATCACAAGACCCCCCGTACAGATACTGACTCCAAATCTTTAGAGCAAAGACAACAGCGGCCAACTGTAAGTTATGAGTAGGATAATTCTGCTCATATTTCTTTAACTGCCTAGACGCATAAGCAATAACTTTGCCATCTTCCATGAGAACACAACCAAGACCCCCTCGAGAAGCATCCGAATAAACTGTGAAGCACTTCCCAGCCTCAGGGAGAGTGAGAACAGGGGAAGTTACTAACTTCTCCTTCAAAGTACTGAAACTACACTCACAGTCATTAGTCCACTAGAACTTCATGCCTTTCTACATGAGTTGAGATATTGGTTCGGCAATGATGGAGAAATTTTTCTTGGAATGCTGGTAATAACCAATTAACCCCAGAAAAGTCATCACTTCCTTGACATTAGATGGTCTCTTCCAGTCAACCAATGGAGAAACCTTGCCAGGATCAACGGTGATACCTAGCGGGTTAATCACATGATCTAGAAAGCATACTTCTGAAATCTAGAACTCGCACTTCAATAAATTGGCAGAGAACTTGTGCTTCCTCAGAGTTTTTAGCACAAGCCTTAGATGTCGCTCATGATCCCCTTCGATCTTAGAATAGATGAGAATATCATCAATGAATACCACTGCAAAGTCATCCAAGTACATGTGCAGCATGCTATTCATTGTCTCCATGAAAACGACAGGTGCATCCTTTGTCCAAAAGACATAACTTTATACTCATGATGCCCATGCCTAGTGGAGAAATCAGTCTTTTCAATATCCTGTTCCCGCAAACGGATTCGATTTTACCTAGATTGAAGATCAATCTTAGAGAACACCTCAGCTTCGTGCAACTGATCAAACAAGTCGTCAATGCATGGCAAACGATATTTGTTTTTTATTGTCACCTGATTGAGAGCATAGTAATCGACACACATGCACCAACTCCCATCCTTTTTTTTTCTGTGAACAATAGAAGAGCTCTCCATGGTGACACACTACACCGGATAAGGTCTTTGGATAGCAAATCGTCCAATTGCTTCTTTAAATCCTCCTAGATAGGACGCGATGAACAATACAGAGACAAGGAAATAGGTCAAGTACCAGGAACAAGGTCAATGCGGAATTCTACGTTCCGCTCTAGAGGCATTCTTGGAAGCTTGGCAGGAAACACATCAGGATAATCACACACTATTGGGATCTCCTCAGTACACAAAGATACACTCAGCTTTTCTGCAAGAGCCAAGAGTAATCCAGTCTTTACCACTCGTCGACCAAGGAACATACTAGCCAACACAAATAGAGAATGCAGAGGTGCACTCCCTTGAAATATAAACTCCTGTTCGGATGGAGCCTGCAAGGTAACGATCTTCCAGAAGCAAGAGATCACGGCCCGATAACTATGCGACTAGTCCATGCCAAGGATAACATCAAAAGCTTCTAGGGGAATAACCATCAGATTAGCAGTGAAATCCTCATCCTTATAATCCAGCTAACATGATTTATTATCAGCTAATTTGTCCTGTAAATTTCATTAATTCTCTAGCTGTATTACACTTTTATCAATCACATTTTATTTTTGTTTGACATTTTTTGTTATTTGATCTCATAGGAATGAAGAGTCCATCATAATCTACAATAATAGAAAAGTGTGTATAGTTGAGTGGATAATTTACATGTCATGATCTAGTCTTCATACTAGGACTGGGCTATCGCATGGGATACCTTTTGCATACCAACCTATTTAAGGAGCAGCCGAGCTGGACAAATGAGTACTGTGGTTGTGTGGACATTATGTATCATACTTCCCTATCAAAAAATATACACCGTCCTCGAATCGTGCACTCAAACTTTTTAGCTTTGACTATTAGTATACTAAAAAGTATCTAGATTGATCCCATAAATTTTAGAATACTGTACTCATTATTAAATATTTTTTTTTATTTATAGAAACATATTATCATAAAAAAATAGCGGCAAATTACTACTCTTCATACCTTCCTAACATCCGAAACAAAATACCACCTTCGTTCCTTTTTACTTATCGTTCTTGACATCAGCCCTCTAATACGCACATTTGACTATTACGTTTTCTAATTATATGTTGGTAAAAATTATAAAACATACAACGAAATGGAAGTATTGTTTATGAAAAAATATAATAATAACATTCCATACAACAAATCCAAATATTTTTGTGTATATTAAAGATCATTGTTTTAAAACATTATCCATACACATTAGAATGTATATCTATAAAAGAACGGAGAGAGTCCTGTGACAAGTTGAGTACCAACTTGTACAATTAACAATGAATATGTATAAAGCCTTTTTAAAAATATGAATTACTAATCTTAAAGGCAGAAGGAAAGGGCTCCCTCCCACGCGGTACACGTCACCCTGAAAAACCTGGGCCCTCAGATGGTTAGCAGACGACCATGATGTCATGGAGGAGCTCCTAAGCATCCAGCTACGCAGGCCACGTTTCGACCGTCAGATCATCATCGGATGACCAATATCACGTGCAGCGGAAACCCTAATCCCACTTGCCTCTCTCATCCCGTCTCCTCACTCGCTTTTTCTTGTAGCGCTACTCCTTGCTTCGCTCCTTTTCCCCTCCCCTTCCGGTGTAACAAACTGGCTTAGCAAAAGCCCAAGATGTCACCTACAACTACTATCGCTACCAATTTTATTTCATAATAAAGTATTACTACCTTTTAGACTTCACAAATAAACATTCAACAATATGGAAATCATAATTTCAGCAACATGACTAATCCTAATTCAAATGTAATATGATCCAAATAATTACCAAAGGCATCACCAAATAATTACCAAAAGCATCATAGATAAATTTCAATTAAGGAAAACATCAACTAGCAATATTATCAACCATAAGAAACTAAGGGAAACCACAATTTATCCAATTATTTCAAGTCCAAAGTGAATGAATTATTAAGTGGAGTGAAGTGCTACAAAAATGCAATAGTTCCATGTTCTACTTCCACCCAAAAGTATGCTATCGTCAACGATTACCTAAAACAACAAATAAGCAAGAGTGAGTCCAAGACTCAGCAAGTACAAAGAAAAATAACAACAAAGCATCATCTCATCAACAAATCATTATTATTATTTCATATCCCATTTTCATCTTTCATGAATGCAATGGAAATTCGTGCTCATACCACACTTCACTTCTACTGATGCTGGTATAGCGGAGTGTTACACCGTCAGTGTTCACTCATGCCTGCATTCTCAAATGCGGGAATCCACTGTTGTCTTTTTTTATACAGGGATCTCATCACCCATATCTTACATATGGGGATCTCATCCCACTCCCGTGGGTCAAATTATTTCAACATGAATGCTCAATATGCAATGCAATGAATAATTATCATTCTTAGAGCCGAATTCCACTCTTTCTTTACTGAGCCAACTGAATCTCGGGGTCGAGATTCTTTGTAAGGGGGGTAGGTCTGTAACATCCCAAATTTATGGTTTGTGTTTCAAATGTATTAAGATGTGATCTTTTTGAAAACTTTTGCTGCATCTTGTTGTCATTTAGTTTATTTGGGTTTATATTCAAGGTTTGTGGATTTTAAACCTAAACATCAAATTATGGGAAGCATAAACCTAGTGAATAAAGAAAACAAAATGAAATGAAAAATAATAGTTAAATCCAAACTTAGCATGTGCACTAAATATAAAATGTGGGATAATTGAATCATAGTTTTGAAATTTCCCTCAAATCAAGTAATGAAATTACAAGTAAACACAAACTTCAAAGAATTATAGAGGAAAATGTAATACATTAAAAACCCTAGAAAAATTATGTAAGGATAGACACTAGGTCAGTAACCTACCCTAAAATTTTCCTAATTTTTAGACTTGAATTGCTATGTTTAAAAATTCACTTAACTCAGCCATTTCCAGCGCCCATGCCCCGTCATTGCCCCTGTCGCTCAAACCATCAATGCTGGGTCTCATCGCTACGCCGAGCGCATCAGCACCCATGATGGCTCCTCCTCACAAATCCTCCGCCCATGGCAGTCGGCCGAAAGCACCCCAAGCTCCCCCTATACCACCCAAGCCCTTCCCCTCTCTCACTCTCACCCCTCACCCAGCAAAACCGAGAGAAGGAGCTCAAGTCATTTTCGGCCGACACGCCGCCCCACTCGCCGCCAGAGCTCCGGTGATCCATTGGCCTCACTGACCGCATCAGCCCATGTTCCAAACCACAAGCAACCTTTCCCCTAAACTAATTTAGCTTTCCATTCACAGGGAACCATCGGAGCTCTCTTCTTCCTCGACTCCGGCCAAAACAAACAACCTCGCCGCCGCAGCTTCTCTGGTGGGACTTGGTCCAATTCCCAGAGCAAGGAGCACCACGTGGAGATCCCTGAGCCTCCCTAAGCTACCTCAAGCCTCAAGGTCCTCCTCGGCGAGCTGTCCACAAGAAGGAAATCGCTGCCGCCTCGGTTCCACGCCGCCAGCCCATCTCCTGCCACGTCAAACCCTCCGCGTCATCTCGGTAGGATCCTAGTACCTTGAAGGGTGCCGCCAGAATTCGTTATTGCATGTTTGCTGTAGGAGCGCCACCACTAAACGTCATCATGCCGCCGCTGTGCGTCACCAGAGTCTCGCCACCGGTGACAACAGGGTCGCATGGTCATGAGAACTCCGTTTTTAGCCATAGCCGGTGCCGCCATAGGCTAGACTGCCGGCGATTGGCCAGAGAAGCCAGCGGCTGGGAGCTTCTCTCTGTTGTCCGGAGTCGGATAGTTACTATAGCATTGCAATTAATTAGCCAAATAAATGTCCTAACTGAGTTTAAAAGCAAATCATTGTTATTACTCGGGTTTGATTACTACCGAGTTACGCTGACGTGTGGGGTCCCGAACTGAAACCCATGAGTATTAATGCACTGAGATCCGCACTAAGACAATAACATTCGGGCCCGAACTCGTGAACCGCACCATGGGCCACAGCGTGGACTGTGCTGTGGACTCTGGGTCCACACGTACTGTGTTGTAGACCGAGCCATTGACATCTGGGTCCCACTAGTAAGTAACTAGATTTCGTTAGAAAAATAAAAGAAAAGAAAAACAAAATCCCTAGACCCACCTATAATTGCCTGGGAATTTTCGGCTGGGAAATAAATAAAAAAAATGAAAAAGGGAGTGGACCCCACCTGTCAGAGAGAGGTTTCTCTCTCCCTTTTTCTTTTTCTGGAATTTCAAATCCAACTCAACTTCAAACCTTAATAACTCTTGCTACAAAAATCCAAATGAATTGATTTTTATCTCTAAATTCGTATAAAATCATAATCTACCTGAATATGTAAAAATATTTGAAATTGGTTACTATTTTAATTTATTTGCATTATTTAATTGGTTTTTGGGTCTTTTTGCAATAGACGTCGATTGTACAAGCGAAATCTCCGACGACCAACCATTCTTATACTCAAAAAAACCTGAGCAAGGCAAGCACCCCCTTTAACCATTTTGCTCCCAGTATTTTACTTGTTGTACCACTACAACAAGACTAAACTATTCCAACACACACCGCCAACGCATATAGCATATGTTGCAGGAAAACTCAACTGCAACACATATTCTCATGTTGCTATGACCTAAGTGTAGAAAGCTCCAAACATACTCAACACTAGTATGTTACAACACTTTGTAGTGTACGCTACAACACTTAATAGACATGTTGCTAGGTCAACCTACAAATTTTATGACAATTTACCACCTAATGTTATATTACTAATAAAAATAAATTGCTAATTACAATAGTATGAAAGATGGGCTAAGATACTTGGTTGTATTAATTCTACTAATCTGCTTATTTGTTTTTTATTAGAAAGGAACATGCATGCTATCAAAGTGCGATTGTCGATTATCTCACCATGGCAGTTACATCCAATGTAGAGTGACTATAAGTTATTACTTTTGTAGATTTATTGATTTTTATAATATTACAGGTAGACTACTTCAAGATCAATGACATCTCACAAACAAGAGTTCAATATTGAAGAAATATATTGTTTGGCTTATATATCACTCCATTTTTTATTTTGTGATTTTTGATTTACTTTATTATTAGTAATAATAAACCATTGTTTTTTAAAATTATGAAATAAAGTAAACGCACAAATGTGAAACCATTGGAAGGACACAAAATTTATTTTATTAGAACAATACTCGAACCCAGACCTTTACGTTAGCATTTAACCCCACAACCAACTGAACAACTTCTAGTTTTATATGGAGGGTATCAGTATTGTACCAGTTAAACAGAGCGGAAGTTCTCCTGCGGGCACACAGGCCACGTCACTCGATTGTTTTGGGCCGTCCGATCCGTTTTCGCCGTCCGATATTTCTTTTATTTTACGTGCCGACGATGCCGTCGCGCGCTTCCCCTCTGCCGTTCTTCCCCACGCCCCCTCCCCCAACGCCCGGCCGCCGCCCCTCCCCTCTGAGTTCCGTGTGCAAACCCAATCGCCTCCCCAACTCAGAGAGCGGCGGCCTTCCCCCACCACTCCACCGCGACGCACCCTCCTCCTCCTTTCTTCCACGAGCTCCGCAGGCTCCCTCTCTCTTCCCCTCACCACATCTGCTCTCCACTCCGCGTCGCTCGTGGGACGACCACCCTGGCGGTTTCTTCCTCTGCTGCCGCCTCACCGACGCCCCCTCCTCCTCCTTTCTTCCACGAGCTCCGCAGGCCCCCTCCCTCTTCCCCGCACCCGCCTCACTGGCAGTCCCCTTGCGTCTCTTGTTATTAAATCCCCCACCTCCCCACGATTCCTAGTCTTCCCGTTCCCCCCCTAGACATTGCCACCCCCTGCCTCCCCGTCCATCTCTGACGGCCATGGCCCACCTCCAGCTCACGGCGGTCGCCGGCGGCCGTGACGACGAGATGGAGGAGGTGGCGCTGCTGGGCTCCTACGACGAGGAGGTCACGGGGGAGGCAGAGGAGGCGCCGGGCATGCGGCGGGTGCAGGTGCGGGTTACCAGCATGACGTGCTCCGCCTGCACCGTCGCCGTCGAGGCCGCCGTTTCTGCCCGCCGCGGTGTGCGGTGCGCCTCCGTGTCGCTGCTGCAAAGCAGCACCCACGTCGTCTTCGACCCCGCGCTCGCCAAGGTCCGGGGATTGGCTCCGTGATCCTCCCCCTCACCTCGCCTCGCACGCACTGCAGATGTGGTTTGGGCCTGTCGGTTTGGCATGAATTGGGGTTTTCTTTCCTTATTTTTGGTGGTTTTCTGCGCAACGAGGCCGGCCAGTTTGGTTTCTTGCTCGACTACAAGTGGTTCTTGCGCTTATCTATCTATCTATTTATTGCAAAAAAATGTGCTTTGAGGCAGGTTGAGCCTTTGTGGTCAGGATGGAATTCTGATGCAAATCTTCGGTCTCCTTCTGCTTGTTCCGAAATATTTGTGCTAATTATGTGGCTAATTATGTTTGACGACCTCAGATATGGTGAGGGGAACCCACTGATAATGCATCAAAATCTCAAAAAGGGTGTCAGACAGTTTATGACTTTGAAAACGCGAAGCGGATCCATAGCAGAAATATCTTTCACCTGTTTATACTCACCACATTTAGCATAGAGCAATATGCTTTCAGTTAGCACTAGAGTTGGAATCATAGTAATTAATTGAAAAAATGTGATGATGCATCAGACGTGCAGGTTTTCCATTCCGTTTTTGCTCTGATCATTCTATGGATTCTGGATGTTGGTCTATAGAAGTGCTTGATTGAAAACCATATAATGCAGTTTCTTTGTCTATTTACTGTTTGTTGTTCATCTACTTTCTGATGTCATAATAGCATGCTAACCACGTTTCCAAGTGTGGACCTCTCTTCATGTCATCCAAAGGTACTCTCTCTCTTTCAATCAATGTTGTTTCACCCAGTTTATGTGATGCAAACCTGCAAGGTCAAGAAGTTGAACCTTTCCCATTTGCTTTAGTTCTGTTGTTTGCTTACTCAGATTCTATAGCTAAGTGGAAGGGCCAGAATGCTCCGTAGTTTCCTAAGTAGGACAATAAAATTTAAGTATTTTACTGACAATTACATCACATATGCACGCAACAACTTTCAAAATTATAGAATTATCTAGAAAAATAACATTTCTCAAATACCAGTAAGATATGCCAGTTTCATGCACGTGAAAGTGAAGGAATCATCAATGCGTATATCAAGAAAAATTAGCTTCGTTTCTTCTGATATCAGTAATTAACATAAATGGTTGTATGTACCTTGTCACCAACTTATGTGTATATGTTGGTTAGGTAGTCACTGTGTGTTTTTTTGGAACAGTCCTCCTTTGTGCTAATTTACTAGGTGGTTATGTATATGGCAGTGAAATGCAGATCAATGATAAATAATATTCTTTGGTTCGACTCAGTAAATGCGGTGGAAAGACAGAGACTAAGTACAAGGGAAACGGTGCATTGATGAATGGTGAGTACCTCTCCTGCATCTTGGCCCATGCACTGAGAATCTATGGCTCCTGCTAGCTCCATTCCCCTTGCTTTACTTACTGCCACTATTGCCGCCCTCCCAATTTCTTATTGCAAATACATCATCCTTTTCCTTATTGCAATATGCAATTTATTTCCGTCAAATACGCATGGCTACAAAACCCAGATTTCCAATGACCACAAAACCGCTTATTCAACTGCTTGAAGCTGGAATTGGTGATGCTCTGTTTTAGCAATTAGATCATGAAAGTAGACACCTTTATAGAAACTGGAGAGTTAATTTAACTAATAAAAATGGGCAGTTTCCAGTTAAATCGTTGTATTCTTATGGAAGAACTAAGCTAAGACCTATTGATACAAAATCGCCTTGCATATGGTATATTTGTAGAACTAGATAGATCTGTTCATTTTTTATAAGAGTAAAGAGAACTGCTATAATCACTTCCCGACGACGTACAAAATTCATAGATCAAAGCCTCAACGTACAACCAACGCCGTTGTCAAACTACAGGCTTTTTAGCATCGTTAAAACATGCGCGTCCAAGGGCGCGCTCGGGCTACTAGTAAGATTATATCAGGAGCCACCTCGCATCTAAGCGTCTTATCCCTTCCGGGCATAATTTCTTGGCCCAAATCGAATGACCAATTCGCATCTACTCCGAAGGGCATCCCCTGACCGCTCCTACCGCCGCCCCCTGAGCCCTCGACCTCCCTCTGCACCCCCACGCTTCGCCCGACCCCTCCTCCCTCCGCCCGATGCCTCGACTACCTAGCTCCACCCACCGCCTCCTCCTCCGCACGGACGCTTCATGCCCAGCTCATCCTGACGCCTCCTCCTCCACTCCACCGCCCAGGCCTTGAGTCTGCTCCGCCTCTCGCCCTGCGCTCACTTTGGCCTCCTCCCTCTGTCGGTCCACCTGATGGCCTCCGGCCTCCTCTGGTCTTCCCACCTCCTGTCAGGTTCCAGAGATCTGAACCCGGAAATATGCGTGCAACCGACTTAGTACTTTTTTTCTCTAAGATACTTATAGAATGTTGAATCATGTCAAGCTTGTAATTTTTGGGGCATTTCAATGGATTATAAATTTATAGCACACATCATTTTTGTTTTCTATAGGGGCATCCAGAGTTAGTCGTCCAACTTGTCGACCTGATTGGGATCGCATCGATAATGGAGGTAAGCTGTTATTAAGAATTATTATTTGCGAATTGATGTTTTGGCAGGTGCATATGGTTGATGTTGCTGCCTCTGGAATTCTTGAGTCTGATACGGTGATTGGTCTTTGGTGAGACCATATATTCAAACTATCTTGATACATTGCGTTGGTTAGAAAATACATATGTCCTTGAAATGATTGCGAGATAAGTTTAGCTCATTGGTAAGTTACTAAAGCTTGATTGCTAAGAAATATATATCAATGTGTGATGCATTTATTTGTTGATCTGGCATAGTAGGTCTAGGCATATATCTGCTTGTAATTTCTTTCAGATGATTGTATACAAACTTTGCTTCTCTTGTGATATTCTACCTACGTAACATAAGCCCCTAAATATTAATATTCCATTCTTGTTAGAAAAAGCGTAAGTATTTGATATAAAAGTTTTCTAGCAGAAAAGGCTTAGTAAAGAAGTTGGCATGACGTGAGAACATAGAACCAACAGAGGTAAAAATAATAATTTATCATTCATATTGAAATTTAACTCAACTGATACTTTATAAAAGAAAGGTATTATCAAAATGTTGATCAAGTGTTAGCCTTTTGGTATTATGTTTTATCACTGTTTAAATTTGCAGACAGTTGAGTGCAATGTATCGAACCTAAACAACTCTTTCACTGAACAAGATACATTACGGGTAAATTTCTTATTACTACGGCTATTTCATTTCTATATTCTACAATAACTACAACATTCTGTACTTACAAAATAACTAATGTGTCCCCATTTAATTTTAGAATAAAAAACGTCATGTGGACAGAGACAACACATGAGAGAAAAATAATATTTTTTTGCTAAAAAGGTTAGCATAGCGTTGTTACTTATGTTATAAGATCATACCATTATCAATTGATTTACATGACTATATGATGCAACTAGCAACATGCGGATTTAAATATCAAGGAAGTAACCCATCAAGAAGCATCATCATCATGTTCTGCTCATGATTTTCCACGTGAACATGTATTTATTTTGTGCTAAATATCTATAATGCAGAATTTGCCAATCTATTTTTAGTTGGATGTAATTAGATCATGTTACATATAAAACATTACTGTATTTCCTTCATATGAAATATATTTCTTCTAGCTTGTTCACACTGCATGATGTAGTTAAACTTATCTCCTCATTTCAGTTTCATACACAGAGAAGAAAGTCTATTGAGCATAGGAAAAATATGGCAGTGCAGACAAGATTATGAATATTAAAATTTTAGTTCATTGGGAAATATGGAATATGAATTTTATATCCTTAATCATATTTGGGTCTCATAAAATTTGTTTTTTCTAACTAAAGCAAAATAAGAAGCAGAAGCAATTACAAGACACCATGAAAAAGAGACAAGAAAAATTGACTCAAAAGAATATCCGTCTTTCTGCAATGGAGGTACATAAGAATCATAGAAATGTTCCTTCTTAACTGCGATAGATCTAATTCAAGTATTTCTTTTAATGACTATTAAATTCCAATACAGTTTGGTACCACCGTACTACTCAAGTCTGCCAACAGAAATCCAAACAAAGAGCCTGTGGTATATGCTACTTTCTTGAGTAGTGATCCAGATGCACAAGTTGGTGGTTTCAAATTTGGTAACCAATTTTGGAAAGTGCGTGTTAATTATCCTATTGGAGGACATGAGGTGCTGGTACTAAGGCCATGGGAGAACTACAAGACAATTGGTCAAACCAAAGGAAAAGCGATTGCCTGGCCTTCAATTTGTGTCTGTTAATTTTAGCTAGATTCAATTTATGTTAGATTCACTTGCCCTACATTATATTTACATCCTTGCAATTTATTGTTATCATTAAAGGTTGAAAAGATCAACAGTTGAATTACTATATTTAGATGTTTATCTCTTTGATCGACGGATCAAGAATCAAGGAATTTCATAAAGAAAAGAAAGTAGTAGTTAGATTTTATATTTTAGAACTCAAATTTTACTCTTGTTCAAAGCTAGTGTGTTGACAACAAATTAGTTGTATTTGTAATGTGTAATGATGTTAACAATACCTATATTTATTTCTTTAATGCAATGCAATCTACTTTTTGAACATTGATCATGTTGAGTTGTGTTATACATTCTACAATATGACATGCTTAATTAGCAAATAATTTTTTTTGTAGCAATTATAATTTCTACGTACATAGCACACAAATGAATCGTATTTTTCCTATATACTAATTTGTGTTGTAATATATCAATTATATGTTGCTAACAGATGTTAGCTATGTTTCGAAAACATGTGTTGTTACAAATAAAAAATTGTGTTGCAACTTTGCAACACCTTTTCTTTTGTATAACAACACCTAATTTGTATTGTAGTAGACCTACTTTATAGCAACACAACCAACAACATCACTTATCACATGTGTTGCTATCCATCCTAGCAATACATATTTGTAGATATAGCAGCATATACGCGTGTTGATATAACCTAGTCCTGTTGTAGTGTACATTGTTCTGCAAATCCTATTATTTCATGCTAGTATGTTCAATATTAAACTGCTATGTTTGGGATGCTGGTAGTTGTTAATCCTATTCAATGCATGAATTCCTTTGATATGTTGATATCCTTGCTGTTGTAGCCAATAGATTATGGTTTAGGCAATATATAATGTCAACCTGGGAATTTGAGCGAAATATCGCACAAATGCTTACTAGAACGATAGCTTTCCCATAAAGAGATGTAAAAGGACAATTATGATAAATGTGTTTTTGGGAGATTTATGAAAATGTCTAGAGGGGTGTGCCTCTGATATTTTGTATAAAAATGAAATGCAAAACCTAGTTTTGGATGCGGGCGAGTTATATTATATTCTCGAAAGGGTAGGAAAGGAGTCTCACTCGTTGATAGGGGGAGATTCTCGCCCAAGTCAATCATGGACCGAACGCCGGTACATTCAACCTAAGTGTAAGCGTGCAACCATAGTGCTATTCTGGGATGGCCTGAGCCAATTAAGCTATCGAAAAACTAGCCTTGCACGTAGGTAGGCCGCAGAGTGCGGACAGGGCCAAAGGACCGGTATATTCGAAGGGGCTCCCTCACCAAGGTGTTGGGAACAAAGTTTCTCAATACAACTGTGAATGCCTCACTCAATGGGAGCTATCCGGGTAGTGAAGGGAATCCATTCGCTAGGCACGTGCTCTAGACTGCTTACATACGGTAGTGAGTGGTGGCATCGACGGGTGCCGAACAAACTAGAGAATTCATGTATTGTGGGTAAAGTTGTACTCCTCTGTAGAGTGTAAATCTATTATAATAGTCGTGCTCACGGTGATGAGCGTGCTAAGTGTAATATTGCCGGGTATAGTCTTGATTTTTACAAAAACTGGCTTATCAGAAAAATATGGGAAATGGTGTATGATTTATTTGAGTTAACAATCGAGTTATGGCCGAACCTGATATGTTGCTCGTAGCCAAGTAGGGGTGCAAGTTGTAGTTGTTATTATTGTTGGATCATTCAAATACTTATTTGTGGATATCATGGGGATATGTGCATGATCTTAGGATGATGAAACAATTGGCAATGGCATTGTTGGTTTGTCAAATCACGCGTTTTCGGCGAGATTAAAAGAATTGACCTTGAGAGGCGTCAGGCCGTGGTCAATGACCGGTCGAGCCGATGCAGTGCGGTCTGACCGCCGATGAACTCTGCGGTCAGACCGGATTTGTGTTGATCTTCGGCCATTTTGGAATTTTGGCTTTTGGGATAGGTTGAGTTCATAAGCTATAGTGCATATGTGTTGCACGATGCATGTTTTCACTAACGTGGGTCAAGTTGTGAAGAACTTGTTCCCAGATTCGATTTCTTTGTCTATTGCTGTGCAGGTGGCTTGCAGGTCAACGACGGTCAACGGCGAGGAGGATTGGGACTAAGCTTGGAGAGCTGAGGTCCAGAACGATCAAGGATACCAGGTGAGGTCAATGGACTCAAGCGTGGCGCAGAATGGACAAGGATGACCGAACGGGCAGTTCGGTGCGACTGGTTGATCAAGTGATGTGGGGGTCAGTGCAACTACCATGGTGGTCCGGTGGGATCCGGACGGGAGAGACTTGCCGACATGATGAGAGTCGTTGATCAACCTACACGTGGCGAAGCAGGCGATTGCTTCGACAAGATTGGACTCGGTCCACGGAGAAGGATCAAGAAGGGGTATTTTGGTAATTTCACCAAATATCGCCTTTGTGACTCTTGGCTAAACCGCGGCGCGGGTCGGTGCATGGTGAAGTCGTTTAGGTCAAGTGGAGATGAAGACGGCGCTTTAAAATGCGTGCGTATGTGTCCCGTTTGTTTGGGCCTTAACAGGAGCCCATTAGGTGAACTCTTCTAGAAGCTAGGCCTCATTATAAATAGGAGGGGGTTGCTGTCAAACAGCCCTAAGCACTTCATTTGGAGAAACCCTAGTTTGTCTTAGGGATTAGAGAGGAGAGGAGACGCTTAGGCTCTAGAGAGATGAGTTGAGTGTGTGCTCATGGATTGAGCTCTTGTCCTCCTTGAGGGAGTGGCTGTAACCAGCAACCAATCTTGAATCAATCTATGGATGATTATTCAAAGATGAGCCTTCTTGTGTTCTTCCTTCTCTTTTAATGATTTTGAGTGCTTCCTTGATCCTGCGGTTTTTGGTTGGTTTCTTGCCCTCATTTACCTTGCTGTGATGTGTGGGAATACATCTAGGATCATCTAGATCATCAATCTCCCACGAGCAAGTTTTGGATCAAGTTTTTCGTTTTGCTCGGTTTTGAACCCTCCTTCGGTAAAACAAAAAAATGTCAAAACTTTGACGCAGATATAGACGATTGTTGCTTGGAATAGGTTCCAGATATCCTTGGGAAGGTGTGTTCCAAGTTTTGTTAAGTTTGGCCGTGTAGATCAAAAGTTTGATCGATTTTTGTTTTGGAACTCGAGCTGATTTCATTTGTTTACGGTTAGGGCGGTCGGACCGCCCATATCTTGCGCCGGTCGATCGCGACCTTTTGGTCGATCGCCCAATGAACGGCATTCTGACCGCTCCATAGGATTTGGTCTCCATATTTTGGGTCTTTTGCTTTGGGGGTTAATTAGATTCAGCACAAGGCTTCCACTGTGCATTTACTGATCTTCTTAGATTTCATAGCTATTGGAGAAAAGTTCGTGTTGAATCTATTTAAGGTGAAAATCGAGAAAGCGTCTATTCACCCCCCTCTAGTCGCCTTTCTGGTCCTACAAGTGGTATCAGAGCCTGGTTAGCTCTTCTCATAGATCTTAACTGGTCTTTCGAGCCATGGCGACTGACAAGTATTCAACCAAACCACCTGTTTTCGATGGAGTTGATTTTGCTTACTGGAAGGCTCGTATGCATACCTACATCGAGGCTCAAGGGCACGCTATTTGGCTTAAAGTCAAAAATCCATATGTCGTGCCAACCAATGACGATGTGATCACTCCAGATGTTGAGGCTAATAGCAAGGCTCAGAACTTTCTGATCCAAGGTCTTAGTCGATCTGAGTTTGAGCGTGTGGCTCATTTGAGGTCTGCTCACGAGATCTGGAGGACCCTTTGTGACTACCATGAGGGCTCTACTGCGATCAAGAAAGTGAGACAGAACCAGCTCAAGAAAGAATACTCAAAGATCAAGCAAAGGCCTGATGAATCTTTAGATAAGCTGTGGGGGAGGTTCTCCAAGATTTTTCATGACCTACGTGCAGTAGATCTTGTTTTCACTGAGTCTGGGGGATGAAGATCATATCCATCAATGACAACACTATCACGAGTGAGCTTACCATGGATAAGCTCTACTCGAGGTTGAAGACGCATGAGATTGACTTTATCTCGCGTCTCCCCAAGACAGAGTCGATGGCTTTGGTGGTCGACCCATCTAAGGATAGTTCTTCTGATTCATTGGATTTTGGCTCATCTGGTTTTTCCTTGTCAACTTTGCATTCTCTGAGTGATGAGCAGCTAAAGAAGCTATCTGAGGATGATCTAGCCCTTCTACCCACAAAATTTTTCAGAGTATACAACAAGGTGAGGAATAGGAGGAGAGGTGGCCCTGTCACTTGTTTTGAGTGTGGTGAGCCGAACCACATTCGCTCCAAGTGCCCCAAGCTGAAGGGCAAGATAGAGAAGGATTCTCAGAGGCGTCCTCAAGCTAAAGACACGAAAGACAAGAAGCCCAACTATCGCAAGTTCGTCAGCCAGGTCCTTGCCGCTCTTGAGAGTGTTGACATGAGCGATGTGGACTCGGAGACAGAGGACGACGACGATGACTCTCATGGCAAGAAGAAGGCCCAAGACTTCACCGGTATGTGCTTCATGGCTAGGGACAGCCTTGACGTCGACTCCTCCATTGACGACGACCCTTTTAGTGATCCCGATGAGGTACATCCCTCACTTGCTGATATGAAACGTGCTTTGGTCCTTGCTGAACAAAAACTGAATAAGCAAGCAAAAATGATTAAGAAACAGGATATCATGATTGATGACTTGAACCTAGAAGTTGTTAGGCTCAAATCCATTAATCCTGCTGATGATTGTGATTCTTGCTCTAGCTTGCTTAATGAACTAGCAAATCTGAAATCTGCTCATTCCTCTATTGCTAATCAACTGAAAGATGCTTTTTATGAACTAGATTCTCTCAAGTCGAGTCCTAGTCATGTTTGCATGGATGCTATTGCTCTAGATGTGACTGCGGTAGATGCTATTCATTCATCTTGTTCAAATTGTGCATTACTTGAGTTGAAATTGGATAGTGCTACTAAAGAAATGCATAAATTTGATGTTAGTCACATGTGTTCTCATTGTGAGGATAGTAGGATTAAAATGAAGGAGATGACTAAATTGGTTCTTTATTCTAAAACTGCTTCATGTGAAAACTGTATTAAACTCACAATTGAGAATGATGCCTTAAACAAGACTCTTGAGGAGAAAGCTAAAATTGAACAATCTATATCCATGACTGCTTCCAAGAAAGTTGTTGATTCTAATTCTTGTGCTCTTTGTATTGAAGTTGGGCATAATGTAGATAAGATACAAGAAGCTTTTAGAGTTAAGTTCAAAGAGCAGTTGGATAGGATTAGAGATGACTATTGTGTGTCTTGTGAAGCTTTGAACGCTGAGGTAGCTCACTATAAGGAAAGTTATGATAGGGCTGTCAAGTCAAATAAGTGTGCCTCATGTAAGGAGCTAGCCAAAGAAATTGACTACCTTAACAGGACTCTTGAGAGATTTACTGGTGGGATGAAGAACCTCAACATGATCCTTGACCAATCTAAGGTGAGTGTGAAGAAAAGTGGACTAGGATTTAATTCCCTAGAGCATTCCAAGAACCATTCTCCTAAGGTTGTGAGAGCTGTTGAGAGTGGTATGTTTGAGGTAGAACCTCCTAAGCCATCTAGGGTAGTTTTTAGATCTGCAGGTTTTGCCCATACTCTTTCTAGCAAGACAGGTGCTTTTGCTTCATCAGGTCAGACCCCTCAAAAGGTCAAGTACCATTGCACCTTCTACAAGAACGATGGTCATATTGTTGAGTTCTGCTTCCATAGAGCCAAGACTGAGAGGAAGGAGAGGATGAGTGCCTTGAGAACCATTAGAGGAATTCCTTCACCTGCTGTAGTCTCTAGAGCCAAGCAGCCTGTTTTTCCTGCTAGACATAGGCCTAGGTTCGTAGAGGACTTCTTTGACTCTTTTGGTGGCTCTAGGTAGCGTTCTGGTTTAGGATATCGTGAGGAGAGACCGCGGGTAGCATCTAGACAGGGGGAGTACCGACCTTTTGGTAGGTCGATTCGGAAAGGTCTAGGTGTTTCTCGTGTGCATTCTTATGATTTTGCTCCTAACCATTTTACTGCTGTTTCTACTGCTTTGCCCAAGCATCGTGTGACTCAGTACTGGATTCCTAGGTCTTTTATCACTAACCCCAGTACTGAGGCACAGATATTTCCTATCCGTGCTCTCTAGGTCCGTCGTGCGAGGAAGGAGGACATATGGCTTGTTGACTCCGGGTGTTCTTGACACATGACTGGAGATTCTAGATGGTTCTCCTTCCTCACACGTGCATCCGGCAATGAATTGATCGCATTTGGGGATGCTTCTACTGGGACCGTGACAGCCAAGGGCACAGTGCGCGTCAACAAGAAGTTCATGCTCAAGGACGTCGCTTTGGTAAGTAAGCTAAGGTATAATCTTTTATCTGTTTCCCAGCTTCTTGATGAGGGCCTAGAAGTGAGATTTAAAAGTGGTGAGTGTAGAGTTCTAGACTCCTCGAGTGAGCTTGTCTTTGAGATCTCCAGGGTAGAGAGGATCTTTTGTGCTGATTTCAGTATCTCTACTGCTTCTAACCCTAGGTGTCTTGTGGCTTCTGACTCCCATGATCTAGTGTTGTGGCATCGTAGGCTTGGACAGATAGGCTTCGATCACTTAACTAGAGTCAGTTGCAAGGACCTGATTAGAGATTTGCCTAGGTTGAAGGCTGTTAGAGACCTTGTTTGCTCACCTTGTAGACATGGTAAGATGGTTTCTACTTCTCATCCACCTCTTACCTTAGTGATGACAGATGGACCTAGTCAGCTCTTGCACCTAGATACTGTTGGTCCTTCTAGAGTTCAGTCTGCCGGTGGGAAATGGCATGTGCTTGTAATTGTGGATGATTACTCTAAGTATTCATGGGTTTATTTTCTAGTTTCTAAGGATGAGGCTTTTGGCTTTTTTAGAGAATTGGTCCTTAGACTTGCTGTTGATCTTCCTGGAGCTTTGAGAGCCATTAGGAGTGACAATGGGATAGAATTCAAGAATTCTTCCTTTTCTACCTTCTACACAGATAGGGGAATTGAGCACCAGTTCTCTTCTCCTAGAGTTCCCCAGCAGAATGGTGTTGTAGAGAGGAAGAACAGAACCCTTGTAGAGATGGCCAGGACCATGCTAGATGAGCATTCCACACCTAGGAGGTTTTGGGCTGAGGCGATCTCTACTGCTTGTTATATCTCTAATAGGGTATTCTTGAGATCTGTGATTAGCAAGACTTCTTTTGAGCTCAGATTTGGTCATAAGCCCAAAGTTTCTCATTTCAAGATTTTTTGTTGCAAATGCTTCATTCTTAAACATGGCAACTTAGATAAATTTGAATCTAGATGTTCTGATGGCATCTTTCTTGGATATCATGCTCATTCTCGTGGCTATCGTGTATTTAATTTTGACACTAACAAAATTGTTGAGACTTGCGAAGTCACTTTTGATAAGGCTAGTCCTGGTACTAGACTCGATGCTGTAGGTACACAGGTTCCTGATATTCGAGAAAGCATCTTCGTCGACGATGACTCTGAGGATGAGGACCTAATCCATCCTCTAGTCACTTTTGAGATGGTTGGAGAGCCTGCTTCTACTTCTCCAGTTTTAGCTGAGCAGCCTCCTCCTACCTTCACCGACGACCTGAATGGCTCTGCTCCTACCTCCACAGTTCATGAGGTAGAGGCCACTTCTGCACCAGGACCTCCTCTTCACATTCAGCGACAACATCCACTTGAGCAGATCATTGGAGATCTCCATGAGCGAGTCACTCGCTCCAGGTTTATTTCTCCTGATTCTCATGCACATTCTGCTTTTGTTGCTTCTTTTGAACCCCGAAATGTCACCTATGCTTTATCTGATTCCTCTTGGGTCAATGCTATGCATGAAGAACTTGAAAATTTTGAAAGAAACAAAGTCTGGATCTTAGTTGAACCTCCACCTAATCATAATGTAATTGGAACAAAATGGGTTTTCAAAAATAAGCAAAGTGAAGATGGGTTGGTAGTTCGCAACAAGGCTAGACTTGTAGCTCAAGGTTATTCCCAGGTAGAAGGCTTAGATTTTGAAAAAACCTTTGCTCCTGTAGCTAGATTAGAAGCCATTCGCATTTTGCTAGCATTTGCGGCATCCAGGGGCTTCAAGCTATTTCAAATGGATGTCAAAAGTGCTTTCCTGAACGGTTTCATACAAGAAGAGGTCTTTGTCAAGCAACCTCCTGGTTTTGAAAATCATAAGTTCCCAAACCATGTTTTTATACTCTCCAAAGCCTTGTATGGTCGAAAGCAAGCCCCTAGAGCTTGGTATGATAGGCTTAAGAGTTTTCTGCTTAAAAATGATTTCAAAATGGGAATGGTAGATAAAACCTTGTTCACTCTCAAGCACGGCAGTGACTTTCTGTTGGTTCAGATTTATGTGGCTGACATTATATTCGGTGATTCCTCTCATGCTTTGGTGTCCAGATTTTCAGATTCTATGAGCAGGGAGTTCGTGATGAGCATGATGGGCGAATTGACTTTCTTCCTTGGTCTTTAAGTCAAGTAACTGAAAGAAGGTACTTTCATTCATCAAAATAAGTACACAAAGCACCTTCTTCGGCGCTTCGACATGGGAAGCAGTAGGCCAATGTCTACTCCCATTGCTACATCCACCGTGCTGGATCCTGATGAGGATGGAGAGCCCGTGGACCAGAAGGAGTACCGTAGCATGATCGGCTCCCTCCTCTACCTCACTGCGTCAAGGCCGGACATACAATTTGTTGTGTGTCTGTGCACTCGATTTCAAGCTTCCCCTCGTGCCTCTCATCGTCAAGCAGTACGTCGCATATTCAGGTACCTCCAGGACACTCTTGACTTTGGACTTTGGTATTCTTCTACTTCTGCTCTCTCTATTTGGGCTTTTTCTGATGCTGATTTTGCGGGGTGTAGAGTGGATAGGAAGAATACTTCTGGCACTTATTATTTCTTAGGCACATCTCTTATCTCTTGGTCATCTAGGAAACAGTCCTCTGTTGCATAGTCCACTGCCGAGGCCGAGTATGTAGCTGTAGCCAGTAGTTGCTCTCAGGTTCTTTGGATCTTATCTACTCTTCGGGACTATGGGTTGTCTTTGGATAGTGTTCCTCTTTTTTGTGACAACACTAGTACCATAAACATTGCCAAAAACCTGGTGCAACATTCTAGGACTAAGCACATTGACATTCGATATCATTTCCTTAGAGACCATGTTGAGAAGGGTGATGTTGTGCTTCACTTTGTAGAGTCCGAGCAGCAGGTTGCGGGTATTTTCACTAAAGCTCTTGATTCTTCTCGTTTTGCTTTCTTGCGGGGAAAGTTGGGAGTTATTAGTCCTCTTGGCCTGTTTTTAGGGGGAGTTTGCTCTTTTGCATTCATTGTATCATAATGCATTTTAAAATTTAGCAACTTCCATTGTAATATAAACTTGTGGAGCTTTGATTATTATCCTTGTATGACATGTTTTCATGCTTTATACCCTGCCATGTCTTGTGCTAGCCTGCTAGATTTCTTTTGTGGCTTTTCATGTTTAGCTTAGCTTTTGCCATGCTAGTTTTATTATCTGTGAGCAAATTGAATCAAAACATGACTTCTTGGATCTTGTGACTTGTTTCGCTATAGTGATCCTCTTATGCTTCATGCCATGTCATATAGGCTAAATTGAGTCTTGAACTTATTTTGAGTTTTAAAATGAGCTATGATAATTCTTAAGTCAAGCAAATGAAAAATGAGCTTTTCTGTGCGAAAAAACTGATCTCACCAATTCTTTCTTATGAGACTGCTTGCCATTGCACTAGGCATAAACTCAGGGGGAGTTTTGGATAACCTAGACCATTCTTTTAAGCTTCATGCTTGAGATGGTCGTGGCAAGGCTTGAGATCTAGCACAATGCTAAGAAATCAAAATTGTCAATTGGTTGAAGCTTAGGAGGCAGTTGTGGATGGCTCCTAGTCCAGGACTGGCTTTACTAAGATAAAACCAATCATTTTCAGCAAAGTGCTCAAAGTGCTTTATTCCAATTGCTTGAACAATTTGATTCGTAATTAAACTGAAAATGCTCAAAATTGACTTATTTGCTAGTTTCTGGCTCCGTTTTGCTTATAGACATGGCCTAACTCATTTTTGGATACCTTTAGTTAAACTATGATCGTGAGCACCATGTCATGCTATCAATTCATTTAATCTCAGAATATTACTATTTTGGCCTTAGCTTTGCTGTACATATTTTTCCATGATTGAACATAGCTTCTTCACATAATATGGCTTGGTGTAATACTTGTACAGTCTTCATGGATAATCTTCATGGCTCCTTTTGCTAAAATTAAAAAAAAACTGAAAAAATTGAAAAATTGAAAAACTGTAGCCACTCCATTTCATTCCATTCATGCTCTATCTTCTTCCATGCACCTTGATGAATTCATTATCAAAGGGGGAGAAAGATTGATAAAAATGTTGTTTTAGAGCTTTTTGGAGTCATAGGGAGAAAATGAGTTTTCTGGAAATTTGGTGATCATAGTGAGTGGGAGCATCTCAATTGCATTCTTTTGGTCTTATTGCCTTTTCTGAATTTGAATTGCAATTCTAGAAGACTCACAATGATCAAAGGTCAAATAGAACAATTGTTCTTTCATATGGACCTAAGTGAGATTTTTGGCTTTTCTCTGAAAATTGAAGCTTATGTGCTTTCTTTGCCTTATCTCACTTTCCTGTGCTATTCTGAAGCCAGTTTGGTCATTTCCATTGCTTTCTCTTGCTAATGGACCAAGTTGTGCCTTTGCGCGAAAACATCGAGTATTTTCATTTTCAAACCTCAAAACTATGTTTTATGAGAAATTGCCAATGTGTTCATCAAGGGGGAGATTGTGGATATCATGGGGATATGTGCATGATCTTAGGATGATGAAACAATTGGCAATGGCATTGTTGGTTTGTCAAATCATGCGTTTTCGGCGAGGTTAAAAGAATTGTCAGGCAGAGGCGGTTAGACCGGCGGTCAATGACCGGTTAGACCGGTCTAGTGCGGTCTGATCGGCCAGTGAACTGCGATCAGACCGGATTTGTGTTGATCTTCGGCCATTTTGGAATTTTGGCTTTTGGGATAGGTTGAGTTCATAAGCTATAGTGCATATGTGTTGCATGATGCATGTTTTCACTAACGTGGGTCAAGTTGTGAAGAACTTGTCCCCGGATTCGATTTCTTTGTCTATTGCTGTGCAGGTGGCTTGCAGCTCAACGACGGCCAACGGCGAGGAGGATCGGGACTAAGCTTGGAGAGCTGAGGTTCAGAACGATCAAGGATGCCAGGTGAGGTCAATGGACTCAAGCGTGGCGCAGAATGGACAAGGATGACCGAACGGGCAGTTCGGTGCGATTGGTTTATCAAGCGGTGTGGGGGTTAGTGCAAGTGCCATGGTGGTCCGGTGGGATCCGGACGGGAGAGACTTGCCGACATGATGAGAGCCGTTGATCAACTTACACGTGACGAAGCAAGCGATTGCTTCGACAGGATTGGACTCGGTCCTCGGAGAAGGATTGAGAAGGGGTATTTTGGTAATTTCACCAAATACCGCCTTTGTGACTCTTGGCTAAACCGCGGCGCGGGTCGGCGCATGGTGAAGTGGTTTAGGTCAAGTGGAGATGAAGACGGCGCTTTAAAATACGTGCGTATGTGTCCTGTTTGTTTGGGCCTTAACGGGAGTCCATTAGGTGAACTCTTCTAGAAGCTAGGCCTCACTATAAATAGGAGGGGGTTGCTGTCAAACAGCCCCAAGCACTTCATTTGGAGAAACCCTAGTTTGTCTTAGGGATTAGAGAGGAGAGGAGACGCTTAGGCTCTAGAGAGATGAGTTGAGTGTGTGCTCATGGATTGAGCTCTTGTCCTCCTTGAGGGAGTGGCTGTAAACAGCAACCAATCTTGAATCAATCTATGGATGATTATTCAAAGATGAGCCTTCTTGTGTTCTTCCTTCTCTTTTGATGATTTTGAGTGCTTCCTTGATCCTGCGGTTTTTGGTTGGTTTCTTGCCCTCATTTACCTTGCTGTGATGTGTGGGAATACATCTAGGATCATCTAGATCATCAATCTCCCACGAGCAAGTTTTGGATCAACTTTTTCGTTTTGCGCGGTTTTGAACCCTCCTTCGGTAAAACAGAAAAAGGTCAAAACTTTGACGTAGATCTGGACGATCGTTGCTTAGAATAGGTTCCAGATATCCTTGGGAAGGTGTGTTCCAAGTTGTGTTATGTTTGGCCGTGTAGATCAATAGTTTGATCGATTTTCGTTTTGGAAGCCGAGCTGATTTCACTGTTTCTGGTCAGGGCCGGTCAGACCGCCCATATGCCGCTAGTCAGACTGCACCCCGATCTGACCGCCCAATGAACACCGGTCTGACCGCTCTAGAGGACTTGGTCTCGATATTTTGGGTCTTTTGCTTTGGGGGTTAATTAGATTCAGCACAAGGCTTCCACTTTGCATTTACTGATCTTCGTAGCTTTCGTAGCTATTGGAGAAAAGTTCGTGTTGAATCTATTTAAGGTGAACATCGAGAAAGCGTCTATTCACCCCCCTCTAGTCGCCTTTTCGATCCTACATTATTACTGTCCGGTATCTATTTAAATGCTCCTTCAAATTTCGTTGCAAAGTAATACTTACGAATATTGCAAATAAAATCTTCTTAATGCAAAATAACTTGCAGCATAGAGCCTTCTCTTTGACTAGCCTTGCATCTATAAATTTTTTGATACACTACAAGTTTTGCTGAGTACACAATGTACTCAATCTTGCTTATGATGTGGTTTAGAGTATGAAGAGAAGCCAATACTATACGACGATTTCTTTGCACCCAGAACCGGAGGGTACGATGACGGGTCTATCTAGGACCTTGTTTCTTGCCGGTTGCCTGAGGGTTGGATGGACACACCGCTAAGATTTTTCCACTTTTGTCTTTACTTCCGCTGCTACTTTACTCTGTTAATACTTGTTTATATTTGACTGGTCGGCCTTTGATAGAATGGTGGTTAGATTAGGACTTGGATTTTGAAATGCATCCTAATCTAATCATAGAAATGTTTCTGAAAATTTAGGAGTAATTGCTAATCTTACCTCTCTTAGCATTCTCCTCTTGTCTAAAGTCTTTATTTTGGTCATCTTCTCTCATCTCATTCAAAATAACTCTAGTTTTGAGAGATGGGATGCTCTCTGAAAATAAAAGTTTTAATCAACTTTTAGGACATTAAAGCTGAACCTTAATATTTTGAAAAATGTCCCTAAAACATCTTACATAAAGATCTCTTGGAAAAGCCCGCTGTTGACGACGCAAGATGCTTCTTTAGATGGATCTTTTCCCAAAAATTTCAGAACATGTACTTGCTAAAATTATGTGATGTAATATTCTTGAAAACCCTACTACCCACTTTTGGAGTTAAATTGATTGCTATTACAAAGTTCCAATAGTATGTGAAGACCAAGGGGTAGTATGACCTATGTTTTGAGTTATAGGAGTTGGTTAAATAATATAGAGAATGAATAAGAAATTTGTGCCGAAATTTCCTTCCGTGTCTAATATCACTTCTTATCCATGTCTCTTTATACATGTTTACTAACTTATCTTGATCTTAAATTGTAGATGACTACCCACTGGGAACCACAATACCGCACGAGTGCCTTCGAGAAAGGTACACAGCAGCACACCCTTTGGGTGATGCTTCAGCACATGGATTGGCTGCATACACCTCTGTATATGACCTTCAACATGCCCTCTAGCGTGGCATCCACCGAGTACCTTACCCAGGTGCTCATCCAAGGACGTCACCCTTTAGATCCCAACTACCGCTACAACGGGAGAGGCTCTACCATCCTGATGTCGCTCTACGACGTGTTCCCTGGTCTCCTCTCTCCTTTCCCTCCCTTCTTGCTCTCTATCTATCACCAGTTTCCTGTCGCTTGTCTTTTCCTTGTTTCCGGTCATCTTCTTCTCACCGGCATTCCTGTCGATCTCCGGTAGCTTCAAGGTGGTCTCTGAGTCCCTTTTGTCATTGCCAAGTCGGTGCTCACCATATTCGTCATCGGGCACCTCTGTTTCATCTTCGCCACCACAACCGTGAAACTCGCCACCACCAATGTCGCCGCTGCCGCCGCATCACCGCCGCTCTTGCCACGCCGACGCCGCCCAAAGCTTCGCCTTGTCTTAGGAGTCCCATTTTGCCCCTTGGCTGGACTTCTCTCGCCGTTGATCATTGTCGATGCCACTTCTTTGTCGCCGACCATCTTGTGTCCCTCTCTCTCTTGGGTTCTCTCTTTGTTGATGTGGCAGCCACATCAGCGGCCATATCAGCTTCTTTGCTTGCGTGGCGTCCTTGTCAGCAGCAACTTTGGCAAACTCCATAGCCAAAAAGCCAATGAACTTAGTCCACCATGGACCATCTCAATGCCATGTGGAACCCCCTTGCTATCCTCTCTTTCTCTCTCCAATACCTTGGTCCACCTGTGTCATCTCTCATTTAATTCTCTCTCACTTACGAGTGGACCCCACTTGTAAGTCTCCAATTCTTTTTATTTTTTTAATCCAAAGGAATATTCTCTAGATATTCTTTTCTCTCTCAATTTGTCTTCCAGCAAATCTTCTAAGAGTCTGTTCTCCTTCGTCCTAACTCCAATTCAGTCCATTTAAATTCCTAAATTCATATAAAATTGATCCTTTTCTTTTACAGTTGGTTTTACTATTTTTGGATTTTATTTGAATTTCTTTTGAATTTACCATATAAGTAAAGTTCTACATGGGCCTAAGGAGTGATACCCTCAGGTCTAAAAACTTTTATATGTCCTCCTCGTGTCTTCGAGGAAACTGAAATATTATTTTTAGGCGCACAAGTTAATTGTGTCGTATGCGTTTCCCTTAGGAGAGGTCCTCCAGAATAGGGAAGCAGTGGGATACATGGCAAAATGGTCGGTCAAACTTGGGGAGTTCAACCTCTATTTCGTGTCTCGAATATCCATTAAATTCCAGATCTTAGCAAACTTTTGTCGCCAAATGGATAAATCTTGAACGCTTCCCACGACCAGTGAATGATGTACTTTAATAGGTCACTTACACTAAGTGGCTCGGGGGTGGGGTGGTCCTAGAATCTTCTATAAGAGAGACCTTAAAGTATGCTATTGAATTACACTTTCTTGCCACTAACAACATGATAGAATAGTTGGCTGGCATACAAGCAGTGAAAGCGCTCGGGATTTGATGACTACTCGTGAGAAGAGACTATCAACTAGTCATGAATCAGGTCGAAAAAGAGTACCAGTGCTCCAATACAACCATGTCTCGGTACTTATCGAAAGTCAGAAAGCTTAAAAATCATTTTTCGGTTTCGAGTTACAATATATCCGTCAAAAGGATCATTTTCTCGCTGGCCAGTTAGCTCGAATGGCTTCTTCCTGATCTCAAGTACCAAAAGGACTCTTCTTGGAGTAGCTCTAGAAGCTGTCTCTAGTCGAAACACCAGAGACATCTCCTATTGAGACATCCTCTCTAGAATATGAGGATACCTAGATGGGTCCCATCTATGAGTATCTTCAGAAGGGTACAGTACCCGTGATGATCTCAAGGTAGATCATTTATCCTGTAAGGCCAAAATATATACTTTGGTCGAAGGAGTCCTCTACAAAAGAGGTACTCAAGGGGTTCTTATGCGACGCATATCGCAGAAAGAAGGATTAAACCTTCTTCACAACATACGGGGCATCTGTGGAACTCATTCTTCTTACAGAACGTTGGACGGTAAAGCCTTTTGACAACGCTTTTACTGGCCAATAGCCCTTCATGATGCCAAAGAGTAGGGTAAAAAGTGTGTACAATGCTAGTTTCACAGCAGACAAATACACCAATCGGCTCAGGTATTGCAAACAATACCTCTTTCTTGGCCTTTTGTGACCAGGGGTCTCGATATCCTAGGATCGTTCCCAAAAGCACTAGGAGGCTTCGAGTTCCTTTTTGTGGCTATTGATACATTCACAAAAGGGTTCAAAGTCGAACCTGTAACTGGGATAACAACGGAAGCTGCTAAAAGGTTCATGATGAGAAACATGCTTACTCGATTTGGTGTTCCAAGTCGAATAATTACAGATATGGTAAATAATTTTCGAGCGCAAAACTTCAAGAATTTGCGACGAATTAGGTACCAAGTTGTGTTATGCTTCTATTTCCCACCAACAAAGCAATGGGGCAATCAAACGAGAGAATGGCCAAATAATACAGGGATTCAAAACTCGAGTCTTCGACCAGCTTGTAAAGCGCTCAGGGGCTTGGGTACAAGAGTTACCCTCAGTGTTATGGGCAGTTCGCACGACTGCTAGTTGAGCCACAGGTGAAACACCTTTTTTCTTAGTTTTTGGAGCCGATGCCATGCTTCTACCAGAACTAAAGATCAGGTCGACAAGGGTCGAAAACTTCAACGACTCTAACCAGGAACAACTTCGGGCAGATGGCATCAACCTGCTCGAAGAGAAAAGGAATCAAGCCTTAATTCGTTCAGCAGTCTACCACCAAGCCCAGGGCAAATGCTACAATCGTAAGGTCCAACCTCGCAGCCTTACTGTAGGTGACTTGGTACTGAAAAAGATTCAATCCCAGTCTAATCGAAATAAACTTTCCCCCAAGTGGGAAAGCCCTTACACCGTGGTCGAAGTTACACGACCAGGTTCGATACGACTAGCAATGGAAGATGGTCGAGTCCTTTCTGACTCTTGGAACATCGACCAATTACACAAATTTTATGTGTAACTTCTTACTCTCTCAATAAAGTTTTAGTTTATTTCAATCTTTATTGTCTAGCATTGAGTAGCGCTTTAATGATTTTTTTTTATCATTTTTACACACTTAGATTTTCTTTACACTGGTCAAAGGAGGGTAACACCAACAAGTCGAGATCTTTCCTCTGTGCACATGGTCTTGCCCAATAAAAGGAACTTCCTAGTATTGACTCATTCCTAACTTTTGCTGCCAACACAAAGAAACTGAGTTCCACAAATTTGGTCGAAATATTTTCAAGCCAACTTTTTTTACCTGAGTTTAATTTTCTATTTGGTAAAAATTCCATAATCAGAGTATACTTTTATAATTTGTTCAATTACTTTGGGAGAACTAAACTCGTTTAATCTGGTCGGAGAAAGACACAATACCTAGTTAAAGTATTTCGTCTCTGCACGTGGTCTTGCCCACTAGAAGGAACTTCCAAGTTTCATACTATTTCTAACTCTTGCTATCAGTGGAAATGTCAGACCCCTAGGCGTGGAATACCCGTGGATCAAATATGTATACTATGCTAGTCCCAGGAATAAAGGTTAGCACACACATTCACAATATTTGGTATCACATTCATACATTCATAATCTAAAGTAAAGCAAAAGGGACATTCTACTTAAGTTATTACAAACCATGGCCGACCGGCCAAATAAAAGCAGTCATCAGAGAGAGTAAAGTCGCAACGGAAGATATAGTATTAGTAGCAAAAGTCCAGCAGCATGCCCATCTGATCCCTCAGGCAACCGACAAGGAAACAAGGCCTAAGCAGACCCATCACGGAACCCCTCGGTGCCAGGTGCAAAGAACTCGTCGTTAGGCGTCAGATCATCTGCAAACTCTAAAGCAACAACAATAGCACGATTGAGTACTTGTGTACTCAGCAAGACTTGTAGTGTATCGCAAAAATTATATTAGATGCAAGGCTAACAAGTGTATGGCTCTACTCTACAAGTTCATTTGCTCAAAGCCAAGTTTATTTGCAATACTCATAAGTAATAATTTGCAACGGAATTTGAAAGAGGAGTTTATGAAAAAGCAATTACAGGACAGTACATAAAGTAACTGAATAAGTAACAACAAACACTCACAAACCTACCCGGTTGTAAGCAAAAATATAATCAATGTTTCACCATAGAAATGGCACTGACAAATTCATGTTCAACCATAGACATGACAATACTGCTATAGAAATAGCAAATCAGTCATAGAATGACAATCTGCTATAGACATAGCTACAAAACCATAGACATGGCAGTTAGCCCAACAAAGTAAAACTCCATGTCATTACCCCAACATTTTGTGACAAAACAGTTTGGAAAATAAAGCTATCGCCATACTAGCCGCACTAAGCATGCTCATGACCGCGAGCGCGGCTATTCGAATAGTTTATCACTCTGGAGAGGTGTACAACATTACCCATAGTACGCGGTATTCCAGTTGCCTAAAATATCTCTATATCATTGCTCACTGCCGAAAGTAAGCAACCTAGAGTTCGCGACGCAGCCTTTACATTATCTAGTCCTAACCTTGCACTAGCCCTGCGAATCATTATCCTCATCCGTCCGGAAAAATAATAATAACAACACTGATAGTAACAAGGTAACACATCGGATGAGGAGCCTTACTCGTTGGACAGTCCCCATCGAGCAAGTCCCTCACTTCGCCCGGATAACACCCGTCGAAGTGAGGCATTCACAGTTGTGTCGGCATTACCGATACCCCGGCAATGTGCGCACTACTTTTGCCTACTATCATGCTAGGCTAAGATTTTGATAACTTAGTTAGCTACGACCGGCCCACACTAGCACATATGGCTGTACGATTAGGTCTTAGTCCCGGATTTGCAGGCTTCAATCCTTAACCGAGTATGGGCAAGATCTCCACCCTAACTACTAGTGAGTTTCAATCCTCACTTTCTCAGAATACAACAATAACTTGCCTGTGTCTAAAAACTAAAGTTTTCATGTCATTTTCATACAAAATAACAGAGGTAACTCCTTTGGACATTTTGCAAAAATAATCCCAAATTCACAAATTAACATATTGTCCACTAATCAATTTTTCAGAAATTCTATTGCTCTAATTGCATTTGTGTAATAACTGCACTCGAAAATTCCCAAATGACATCACATATTGTCTAACCCATATTCTAATGGTTACAACAGTAAGAAATCAATAATCCAAGGAGACATATGTAGCAAGTAGGATTTACAACTACCAGTTTTCCGATAATAGCATTTTCATACAAACATACACACATGCATAATAGGATTTGCAAAAACAAAGTACAATAAGTAAAATACTAGGATCAATATGGTCAAAGGGGGTGCTTGCCTTGCTCTTGCTGTTCTAGAGGTATAATGGACTGATCGTCGCAAGAATAACCCGAATAATTGATGTCTAAAAAGAGCCAGAAGAGAATAAAAATAACATCCAAAAACAACAACAGCAACCAAAATAAAATGTTTTTACATATTTAGGTAGATCATGATTTTGTACGAATTTAGAGACTGATTTCAGTACATTTGGAGTTGTGTAGCAAAAGTTATTAAGCTTTAACTGCAATTTGTTTGAATGATCCAAAATAAATGATAAGTACGTTTTCTAATGGAGAATGTGTATTCTCGTGTCTGTTACATCGGAGTTTACACCTTCCAAAAGGGAAAACGTGTTCCGGTTGTAACTGAAAGCGTACTTTCTATTTCCCACTGGATTTCTGGTTAACACTGATAGATGGGGCCCATTATTAGTGAGACGGTTCACTAAGTTCACGCTGTTCACTTAAACTGTGGGGCCCGCATGTCATAGACTCAAGGGAGGTTAACAGGTTGAGTTAAATTAAAAGCTTGGTCCCACATCTAAATGATTCATTAGGATTAACTAAACAGTTAAGGACTGGTTTAGCCCTTTAGGCATGATAATGATGTGCTAGTGTCATCATCGCGGTGCCACGTGGTGGTGCTTCATGGCTACGCTGCTCGCCAGTGATGTGGGGCTCGACAAGGCAAATGGATGCTCAAAACGGGATCTACATACTATTGCGCACCTGCCGGCACCGACGGCGTGGCCTAGGGTGGCTGATCGCGGTGGCACGCTAGCGGCGAGCGGAAGGACAGCTACGACAAATGACGACAAGGCAAACGAGCAATTCTCGTGACAAACTAACATGTGCATAAGCATCTAGGGACTACTAGGAGTGTACTGGAATGATGCGGAGGTACAGAGATGGTCTGCGGCGTGTTGTCAACAATGAGGCATGGCGGCGAGGTTGATCGTGTGTGGAGAAGATGATGAGGTGGAGGAGCTTTAAGTCCAATGATTGGAGGAGATCCCTGGTGCTCTGGTGATGCTTGAGGTGCAGCCAATTGGTGCAAAGCGCAAAGAATCGCTGGCAATGCTTGAGGCGGCGCTCTGATCGGAGACAAAGAAGAAGATCCAAATTAGGAGCTCCTATGGATCAAAGGCTAAATCGATTGAGGGGAAATACTCAAGGTGTCAAAGGACGCGATATGACGTGATAGAATTGACACAAAACCCTTCACGGCGTAGGAGACGAAGATGATGTCGTGTGGCAAAATTAGGGGTTGTGTTCTTGGAGCTCTAGGGCTCGATTGAGTGGGTGAAATGAGAAGTGAGTGAGCGCATGGAGTTGGAAAAGAGAATGCGAAGCTCGGGGTGGCCTTTTTATAGGCGGAGTGGTGGAGATGAACAAGGTAGGGTTCAGGTAGCCATGGGCAACAGAGGCGGAGCATCCCAACATTGTACGGGCAGAGAGAGTTGGCACGGGTAGGTATGGGCATGAAATTGAATGGCGATGCTACTGGAGTAGCTGAGCTGTAGCAAAACTGTGGGCGGTGAGGTCAAAATGGTGGGCGGTGGAGCTCTCGCGGTGTTGCGCTGGAGCTCCCGGGCGCGAGGTGGACGAAGGTCCCTGCGCTCGGGGCCCACCAGCTAGTGGCTCAAACGAAGCGGTAAGAGTTGAGTTAATCTTGGTGGTCCGATTAGAAACGAACGGATGAGATGAATTGTGCTGTTCGGATGGTCCGAACGGCCCAACTAATCTGGAGCATTCATTTGATAATCAATGGCACAGATGAAATGTGTTGTTCGGATGGTCCGAACTGCCCACTCGATCTGATTAGTCCGATAAAGATCCAACGGTGCACGTATGTGTTTGCTAGGACGGCCTGATAAAAAATGAGCAGCCCAGATTGCGCAAACATTCAAACGGTCCGAACGTCCCAGTTAATCTAGGCGATTGGTTTCAAATCCAACGGCTCACAAGGGTTGTGCTATTCGGATGGTCCGAACGGCACATTAGATCTGGACAGTTGATTTCTAAATCCAACAGCCCAAATCTCTTGCGCACTTTCAGACTGGTCAGATTGTGAAGAGGGTTGGGTTCAATCGTGGGGTTTTGACTCGAGCCCGAGGAACAGTACATGCTTTAGGGTTTTGAATTATCAGCTAATTTCTTTGCTGATTTAATTGACCACCCAAACTAAGTCCGAAATTCTTGAAAATTTTTGTGTAGGCTACTGGGCTCAAGTAGTTCCTACCACAAAATTTTTAGACTAACACCTTTTGTGAATTTCTACAAAATTCAAACGAGGTGCTGCTCCTAGGTGTTTGCAATGATTTTCCTAAACAAAATTTCATATAGAAATTTTGGTTGAATAGTTCCTGGGGTAAAAGCCTGAAACCATTCTCTCACTTAGAGAAAATTTATTTTTGTTTTCTCTATTTCCTTTTTAGCACCTAGTGTTGTTCAAGTTTTAGTTTTAAAACCAACACAAGATTTTCAAAAAGACAAAGTTTAAATGGAAATGTTCAATGGAATTTTTCCTAATGCATTTATATTACTTAATCCCAAGATTAGGATTTTGGGATGTTACAGACCTACCCCCCTTACAAAGAATCTCGTCCCCGAGATTCAATAGGCTCGGAGAAGAAAGAGGGAAATTCGACTCTAAGGCGGTCTTCTTGTTCCCATGTAGCTTCATCTTTGGTGTGGTTACTCCACTAGACTTTTAGCATTTTGATGGCACGGCTTCACATATGGCATGTGGCTTCTTCTAAAACTCAAATTGGTTGCTCCCGGTAAGATAGGTTTGGTTGGATATCTAGGCTTTCCAAAGGAACAGTTTCGATAGGAGTCCGAAGATATTTCTTAATCTAAGATATGTAGAAGACATCATGTACGTCTGAAAGTTGAGGTGGCAGCTATTGCTGATAAGCTAGTTCACCTCGTCTTGCGAGGATTCGGTAGGGACTGATATATCTTGGTGACAATTTCCCACGAACTTAGAAATGGCGGATACTTCGCATTGGTGAGACCTTGAGGTAGACAAAATCGCCTACTTCAAAGCTTAGCTCACAACGACGATGGTCGGCGTAGCTCTTTTGTCACGATTGTGCTTCCTTTAAGTGTCTTCTTATCACATCCACCTGCTCTTGAGCTTCCTGAATGATGGTAGGTCCAAAGAATTGTCGCTCTCCGACTTCAAACTAGAACAGTGGTGTCCTACACTTCCTTCCATATAGTGCTTCAAATGGAGACATTTGGAGACTGGCTTGGTGTCACATCCCAAAGTGTTGTTACCAAAATAAAAATAAATAAAGTTATTATCTTATTGGATTTCCTGAAATTTGAAAGAGTTTTATTGCTTTAATTGAATTTCTGAAGTTTTAATAGTCAAAAAATAAAATTTATTAAAGTTTTTGAAGTTTTATTTGAGTTAAAGTTGAAAAATAAAAATTTAATTAATTTCTGGATTTTTCTAGAATGTCAAAAAGCTTTTCCCTTATTATTTTAAAGCCAAAATAAATTATGTGCAAAAACTATTACCAATTTTAAGTTGGAAATATTTTATTTAAGTCCAAAATAACTCTAGGAATTTCTGTGAATTTTTATAGAATTTTTGGATTTATTTTTCTATTTTCTAAAGCCAAAATGAATTAATCGAATTGTTTAAAATGCTAAATCTTTAAAAATCCTCCAATAGTGTTCAGGCCGAATTCCTTCGGCCCAATCCTATTTTTTTCTCCCCATGTCGGCCCGTTTTGGCCCACCCGCACCCTCTCTCCCCCTCAACCCGCCTCTCCCTCTCTCGACCGTCCGATTTACATCGGAAAGCCATCACGCGCACACGCTGCACGGCCCATTCCACATTGTCGGATCAAAATCCAGCCGCCTGCACGCCTTCTTCCTCAACCGCCCTTCTTCCTCGCGCGGTCAAGCCACGGCCGCCATTTTTGCCGCGTTGAGCTCCATCTCCGCCGTGAATCTCGCCTCCTTTCCTTGCGCGAACGTGCGCATTGAAGCCCCCTCATCACGCCGCACCTTCATCGGCCATTGCCCCCTCGTCCACGTGCGAAATCACCAGATTTTTGAATCGGTCACCGCCGTGACCTTCGCGCCCGATCTCATCACTCCGGCCCCCTCCGTCCCTGATCACTGATCTTCCTGTTGACTGCAAGCCAGTAGGTTGTAAATGGATCTTAAAAAAGAAGCTTAGGCCAGATGGAACCATTGAAAAGTTCAAGGCCAAAAGGAGGCATGGTGCGCCCCTCGTCCTCCTCAACTAATTCCCACCACCCACTCCTCCTCTCCCCTCTCGGTTTCGCCGGATTTTGAGTCTAAAGGATCCCGGCCAAGCACCATTCTTCTTCATCTCCAGCGCCATGCAAGCCATCTCGTCACCGCTGACCCCTCCTACCGCATCGCCGCGACGACGCCGTCCCCGTGTGCACCCTCCCCTGGCCCGAAGACCGCTAGAGCCCCAACTTCATCGGAGGCCGAACGTCACTGCCGCCAAACCTCATCGCCGACGGTCAAAACTCCTCGCTCCGCCGCTATTTTGGTGAGCATCAGTGTCGCCTTGATCCACTCTTTCTTTTGAGCACACCCACGCACCTCGCCATGGCGCTCCGTGCCGGCGAGCTCAACGCCATTACCGCCGGCCGCCAAGATGACGTGGCCGCGCCACCTCACGGCCACGCGTGCGCCACATCACCATATCCTCCTATGTGGCTGCCCCGTCACTGCCTACGTGGCGCTGACGTGGCCCATTCCTTAACCAAACGGAAATTTGGGCGCTGATGTCATGCTGATGTCATAAAGCCATTTTCTTTCAGAAAGATAATTCAAAAATTCTATAATTCATCATTTCATGTGAATTGTAAACTTCCCGGGGTTCGTTCTCCTTCATATGAACTCCGATTTCGTCGATTCAAATTTCCAAATTCATATAAATTCAATATCTAGCTAACTAAACTAATATTATTTAATTTGGAGTTCATTTGGATCTACATTTGAATTTTTTTTAAATTTGGCTTATTTTCACGTAAGATTTCGACGACTTCGGAGAGTTAGAATTCGACGTCGTTTGAGAGGAACTAATCAAGCAAGGCAAGTTATACATTTGATCATATTTGATCCCATTATTTTAAATTATGTTTTAAATTATTATTGCATGCTTATTTCTATACAGTTTAGTTTAAATCCCTGTTTTAAATTATAGTTATGCCTAAATCCTTTGTACCACCAATCCTAACATTGAAATAAACCTACCTTGACACCTTAGATGAAAATCTAGTTTATAAAATAGTATGAACTAGAACATTTTGAGAAAAATTATGCTTAGCCATGCTTAGACCAAAAATATTTGATTTGGGGAATTTCAGCCAAAAATCAAATGATGTTTAAAAGTCTATGGCATTGGTTTGTCATGGAAGATTTTGTAAATATTTTTGTAAAGTAAAAAGGAAAAGTTGGTTTGTACTTGGGCGAAATGGTTGATTGGTGGGTGCAGGTTTATGCACGGGATCAATCCGGGTAGGGGTTGAAGCTTAGTGGTTTTGTGGATAGTCGCCCAGTCAGTTAAGGACCGGCCTCTGAGCGTTCCTTTGCTATGCCTATCATGGGCTATGCCTCATCATGCAACCACATGTCCTGAGAATGGGGAGGGGACCTAGCTAATTAATTTGCAATGTTCCACCGTGGTCGTTCCCTTCAGAGGCAGTGGGTAGTCATGTTATGACCTACGTTAGTCCCACCTGGCGCAAGAGGGGGCCACAAACCCGGCGGACGGTCAGTCCAAAGGGGGCGAAACCTTAGCGAGGGGGGACTACGGTGGAATAGTGCTTTGTAAAGGCCTTGACACGTGCTCTAGACTGCTTACCTAAGGTAGTGAGCAATGGTATCGACGGATGCCGGATAAACTAGAGAATTCATGTCATGTGGGTAAAGCTGTACAACCTCTGCAAAGTGTCAATCTATTCGAATAGCTGTGTCCACGGTCATGGACATGCTAGCAAAGCCACTCAAAGTTAGACTTTGATTTTGTTTTGAAAAGACTTTATCAAATGGTTCATGCAAATGGGAATTGGGCGGGGAGCCTTGTGACAGGAGGGTATCCTTCACCACTTGTTGATGAATGTTATCCAAACTATAAAATTGATTTGGAAAATAAATTTTAGTTATTGTATAACTGCCTTGGAACTTAGTGTTAGTATTTGAAAGAAACTTGGCTTTATGCAAATCAACCATATTAAGCCTTCCTTTGAGATATCCATGTATGCATGTCATCCTGTTATTTGACGGGTGTAACTTGCGAGCACAGTAGTTGTGCTCATACTTGCTTTATGCAAACAAATTTCAGAGGAGAAGGACTTCGCTACTGGTGTGGATCTTGACGACTAGGCCCCTACCCCAGTCGATTGCCTGTGGCAGATCAGCTGGACTCCACTACTTCTTTGTCTTCCATTGTGTTCTTTATTGTTGGCTTGTAAGCCCCTTTTGTAATAAACTCTGTTGATTATTAATATAATTATGTGATTTATGGATGTTACCATATCTGTTTACTATGTGAACTAGCTACTGATCATGAGACTAGTTCAGAAATGCACAGAGGATTTGGGGTGTTAATCCCGGGTCCGACACTTGGAAGCTGTTGTTGTAAGAAAACTCAGCGAGCGCTAAGCATTTCTCCCAATCAGTGCTATAGGACAACACGCATGCTCGCAACATGTCTTCTAGTATTTGGTTTGTCCTTTCAGTCTAGTCTCCGGTTTGAGGATGAAATGCCGTGCTAAAAAATAGCTTGGTTCCCAATAGTTCATGTACACTATCCCAAAATTGGGAAGTGAACTAAGGTCCTCGATCAGAGGTTATGATCTTTGGCACGCCAAGTAGACGGATGATGTTATCCATATAAAGCTCTGCTACCTAGGCTCCATTATAGGTGGTCTTGACTCGAATGAAGTGGGCCACCTTGGTTAGGCGATCCACAATAACCCGTATGGAGTCATGCCCTTTTCGGGTTTTTGGTAACCCTGTGATGAAATCCATGCCAATTTCATCCCATTTCCATTCGGGGATATTCAGGGGTCAAAGTAATCCTGCTGGTCGTTGATGTTCCACTTTGACACGTTGGCATACATCGCACTAGGCAGCATGTGTGGCGATGTCTTTGTTCATACCGGGCCACTAGAATTGCTTCCGTAAATCCTGGTACATCTTGGTGCTTCTGGGATGAATAGAGAGAGGAGTATCATGAGCTTCCTTTAGGATTAACTCTTTGATATCTGGATCATTAGGAACACAGAGTTATTGTTCGCGCATAATTATTCCATTCGAGCCTTCGGAAAAATTGGATTTTTCGCCCTCTTGGAGATTTTGCTTGATTTCAATTATCGTCGGATCTTTGAGTTGGGCAGCTTGGATTTGCGATTCTAGAGTAGGTTGGAGGGCCAGGGTGGCAACATAACCTTCTTGAACTATTTCCAAGTTGAGTTTCCAAAATTCTTCATGTAGCATCGGTTGATCTTCTTCGATCGATGCCCTCATGTGGTGAAGTTTTCGGCTTAGAGCATCGGCTACTACATTGGCTTTACCAGGGGTGGTAATGAATGCTTAAGTTGTAGTCTTTGATTAATTGAAGCCACCTTCGTTGCCTTAGGTTGAGATCTGGCTGTGTGAAGAAATACTTCATGCTTTTGTGATCTGAGTATATCTCACACCGGTTGCCGATAAGGTAATGCCTCCAAATTTTTAGAGCATGGACCACTGCTGCTAACTCCAAATAATGGGTTGGGTAATTAGCACCATGTGGCCGCAGCTGACGTGAGGCATAAGCAACTACCTTGCCTTCTTGCATTAGCACACATCCAAGGCCGTGGCGGGATGCATCACAATATACAGTAAAGTCTTTATGTATATCTGGCAAAGTGAGCACTGGGGCTGATGTGAGCCTTTTCCTTAGCTCACAGAAACTCTCATCACATGAGGCTATCTATTCAAACTTCTTTTCCTTCTTTAGAAGCTAAGTCATTGGTCTTGCAATCTTGGAGAAGTTCTCAATGAATCGACGGTAATAACCCGCCAAACCAAGAAAACTTCGGACTTCATGAACGGTTCGGGGTTGCTTCCAATCTAGAATCTCTTGGATCTTGCTTGGGTTTACTACCACACTTCCTTCGGATAGAACGTGGCCTAGAAATCCGACTTCTTTAAGCCATAATTCACATTTGCTGAACTTGACATATAATTGATGCTCACGCAGCTTGTCGAACACTAAACGCAGATGCTGCTCATGCTCTTCTGTAGTCTTGGAGTAGATGAGAATATCGACAATGAAGACCACTACAAACGATCCAAGTACTCCATAAAGACCTTGTTCATGAGATTCACGAAATTCACAGGAGCATTGGTAAGTCCGAAGGACATTACGGTATATTCATACAAACCGTAATGGGTAATGAAGGCCGTCTTCGGAATATCTTCGGGCTTGACCTTCAGTTGAAAATATCCAGTTCTCAGATCTATCTTGGAGAAAATGCAGGCACCATTCATTTGATCGAAGAAGTCATCAATCCTTGGAAGTGGATATTTATTCTTGATGGTTACTTCATTCAGAGGGCGGTAGTCAACGCACATACGTAAACTAGGGCGAATAAATGCGGGACACCCCCATGGAGATGAGCTGGGGTGAATAAATCCTTTGTCCAGCTATTCCTTGAGTTGTTTCTTCAATTCGGCTAACTCATCGAAATCCATACGATAAGGCCGTTTGGATATAGGTGTCATCCCAGGTATCAAGTCGATCACGAATTCCATGTCCCAGTCAGGTTTCATTCCTCGCAGTTCATCCGGAAATACATCAGGATATTCGCATACCACAGGCACTTGACTAAGCTCGGGTACGGTTATGGAATTGAGTTTGGGCTGTTGCGACAGAGCACTATATGTGGGAATAAAGTCGATGTGCTCTCCGTCAGAATTGACTAGAGAAACTGCTCGTCTAGCACAATCGATAACCTCGTGATGCTTGGATAACCAATCCATCCCAAGGATTATATCTATCCCAAGTGTATCTATCATGATAAGGTCGGCTTTGAATCCTACCCCATTGATTTCCATTGGAACACCTAGATAGTCGAATTTTGTTTTCATGACGGATCCAGGTGAGTGAATTTCCATAGTGCTTTGTAAAGATGCAGCTTCTAGTTCTTGTTGTAGAGCAAACTTTTTAGACACAAAGGAATGAGTTGCTCTAGAATCAAATAATGCTAAGGTAGGTACCAAGTGTACGAGAATCATACCCGTTACCACATCAGATGATGCGTCGGCCTCCTCGGCGTAGTGTGATTGAGATGACCACGTCCATTGCCTTGTGCCGGCTTGCGCGCTTGCTGTCTGCCTAGGCCTTGAGCAGGGCCCTCAGGTCGCTGCTGAACACCAAATTGCTGAGGTTGAGGCACTGAAGTATTCTTCTTTGGACACTTGTTGGCATAATGTCTGCGCTCATTGCAGTTGAAGCAAGTGATGTTGGCTGCCGGATTTTGAGTACCGGACTACTGATTTTGGCAGCTATAGTGTCGAACCGTGGCTTATTGTGGACGGGGAGCTGGTGCTTGAGATCTCTAATATGGTGGTGTAGGAGGGCGATCATTTGACGTCTATCAGGCTCGAGGTCTCAGCTGGCTACTGCTAGCTGATTTCTAAGCAAGCCACTTGTGCTTGCGGCTCTCAACTACTGCTCGAGTGCTATCTTCAACTCAAATAGCTTTATTGATCAAATCCTAGAAGTTGGAGACATCATGAGCAGCAAGTGACCACTTCATCTCGTCACTAAGTCACTCTCGGAAAAGAGCAATCTTTCTTCCCTCTGTAGGTATCTCAGAGGCTGCATAGCGAGCAAGATAATTGAAACAGTGCAAGAAATCCATCACGATCTGGTTCCCTTGCCGGAGTTCATAGAACTCTTGCCTCTTGATACCCATGATGCTTAAAGGAATTGGGCATTATGGAAATCTTCTTTGAATGTAGCCCAAGTAAGAGTTTGACCTTCTGGAAGCATGGCCTGATGATTTTCCCACCAGGCAGTTGCTGCACCCTAAAGCTGATGGGATGCGTACAACACTTTCTCTTCGTTGGTGCACTAGGCAATGATTAGCTTGCTCTCCACTGTACAAAGCCAATCATTGGCGTCGAGGGGATCGACAACCGATGTGAAAGTGGGTGGCCGAGTTCTCAGGAACTCGCCCATCCTGGATGAGGGCTGGTTGTTCGTAGCTCCATTTCCTCCAGCGACGGTGCCAAGAGCTGTAGTGTTCTGAACCAACTGCTGTAGCAGTAAAGTGTTGGTTTGCCATCCTTAATCAATCATGGCGAGCACTTGAGCCATGGTGGGTGGCGATGGCGAAACTTGCTTTCAGCGGCGCAGACCGAGGCCGATCCGTCTTACATTGCTGTCAGCGACGGATGTTGGGGATTAGGTAACAAAGGCACAGGAGTCTCGTTCTCTAAAAGTTGGGATCCAGAGGGGGTTCCTGTGGCCATGAGCTGGTGAACTGAGCGGGTTACTGGCATCCTGATCAAAACAGCAGGTAGAGTAAACAAAAGTTCGCAAGATACGAGGGAAAGAGCAAAACTTAAGTGGGTCAGTAAGCAACTTCATCCCAAACTATTGTAACTTAATATAAACTAGTAGCATGCATATTCTTAAGATTTAGGGGCAGCACACATGAAATTTAACATACTAGTTAAACATTACATGGCACACACGCCCGTTGTTTCCGAAATACAAACGAGAGCAACTAAAACATAACAAGTAGCATATTACAACAAAAGTACAGCGAGGTCCCACCTCGGTCTATGTCTACAAAATGTCCAAAAGAGCTCACTTAATGACCTACAAGTGAGCTATAAGCAGACTGCAATAGTCTAGTCCATCTAGTCGTGCTGGGTAGCTCCCGAAGATTCAGGGGCAGCAGAGGAATGAGTACTCTAGGGCTCGGTGTCCCCAAGTCCAGCAAGGCAGTGACGAAAACGCTACAACAATTGTGTAGGAGCTATAGCATCCGCGTAGAGAGCCATCACCCAGCAGCGATGTCTGGTCATCGACATACGAGGACGTCGAGTACGGGGCTGCAGGCGAACGATGGGCTGGGGTAGCTCCTCGGCGGGTGCCAGTACTGCATCCTCTCCATATAGCAGCTCCCGGGAGAAGAAACCCTGGGCTACCATAGGAGCGATACTGTTCTCCAGTGTGCAGATCCTCCGACGAGTCTCTAGAAGTTCGCGAGACACCCGACAGAGATATCCGTCAAATGACCTCACCAGGCCTACGAGGTGCAGGTGAGGGGTAAGGAACTATCTCGAGCCTACCTAGTAGGTAGGCTCCTCCTGGTCCGCAGCTCGGGCTGGGAAGTGAAAGAAAGGCTCCCATAGCCTGGTAGCTCGTGTTGTAGTCGAACGATAGCAACATAAGCCGCGTCAAGTAGGGACATCCGAACAGTAGAGCCTCTCCTGTAGCAACAGAAAGCTAGGTCACTGAAATTCCTCCCTTGGATGAGCACCTGGGTGAGATACTCAGTGGAGGCTGCACTCGCCGGTGCGCTTAGCAGTGTACTACGAAGTGTGAGGCCACTCAATGTGCTGCAACATCACCCAAAGAGTGTGCTGCAACGTGCCCTCCTCAAAGGCACTCGTGTAGTACTGAGGCTCCCACTGGTTGACCATCGACACAATTATAAGGAGAAGATGAGTCGAAGATCAAATGGCCAGAATTATGGACAAGAAAGACAGTAGTTAGGAAAGAATTTTCAGCACACACTTTTAACCATTCTTAGGTTTACTTACTAATCCCTTAAGGCTGTTAAATAGGTATTTCTATCCCTTGGTCTTTATATAAATAGACCATTACAATTTCACTTCAAATAACTCCAAATGAAGGTAGGGAGGTTTAATAAGATAGTACATTACAAAAATTTCAGCAAGCAACGTATTCTGAAATTTTATGAAAAGAGAGATCTAAAGTGGTATCCTGAAGACGAAACTTCAAAAGGATTTTGTGGGGATGTTTTGACCACACTTTGGTTCAGTTTTTAAAGTCCTAAAAGTTGATTACAGACTGTTATTTTCAGAGAGCATCTCATCTCTCAAAACTATAACTATTTTGAACCAGATGAGAGGAGATGATCAAAAAGAGACTTTAGGTAAGAAAAGAATGCTAAGAGCGATAAGTTTAGCAAAATTTTCCAAAATTTTCAAAACCATTACTAAGGTTACATTAGATTGCAATTTTATTTCTAAGTCATAATCTATTAACCATTCTACCTAGGGCTTGTCCTACAACAAGATAGCTCGATACCAAGCTATCGCCCACAGGCGTGGAATACCCGTGGATCTTATGTGTATACTGTGCTAGTCCTAGGAATAAAGGCTAGCACACACATTCACAACATTTAGCATCACATTCATACATTCATAATCTAAAGTAAAGCAAAAGGGACATTCTACTTAAGTTATTACAACAGTTATTACAAACCACGGCCGACCGGCCAAATAAAAGCAGTCATCAGAGAGAGTAAAGTTGCAGCAGAAGATATAGTAGTAGTAGCAAAAGTCTAGCGGCATGCCCATCTGATCCCTCAGGCAACCGACAAGGAAACAAGGCCTAAGTAGACCCGTCACCGAACCCCTTGGTGCTAGGTGTAAAGAACTCGTCGTCAGGTGTTGGATCATCTGCAAATTCTAAAGCAACAACAATAGCAAGATTGAGTACTTGTGTACTTAGCAAGACCTGTAGTGTATCGCAAAAATTATATTAGATGCAAGGCTAACAAGTGTATGGCTCTACTCTACAAGTTCATTTGCTCAAAGCCAAATTTATTTGCAATACTCAGAAGTAATAATTTGCAACAGAATTTGAAAGTGCAGTTTATGAAAAAGTAATTACAGGATAGTACATAAAGTAACTGAATAAGTAACAACAAACACTCACAACCCTATCCAGTTGTAAGCAAAAATATAATGAATGTTTCGCTATAGAAATGTCACTGACAAATTCATGTTCAACCATAGACATGGCAATACTGCTATAGAAATAGCAAATCAGTCATAGAATGACAATCTGCTATAGACATAGCAACAAAACCATAGACATGACAGTTAACTCAACAAAGTAAAACCCCATATCATTACCCCAACATTTTGTGAAAAACAGTTTGGAAAACAAAGCTACCGCTATACCAGTCGCACAAAGCATGCTCACGACCGCGAGCGCGGCTATTCAAATAGTTTATCACTCTGGAGAGGTGTACAACTTTACCCATAGTACGCGGTATTCTAGTTGCCTGAAATATCTCTATATCATTGCTCACTGCCGTAGGTAAGCAACTAGAGTTCATGACACAGCCTTTACATTATCTAGTCCTAACATTGCACTAGCCCTACGAATCATTATCCTCATCCGTCGGGAAAAATAATAATAACAACACTGATAGTAACATGGTAACACATCGGATGAGGAGCCTTACTTGCCGGATAGTCCGTGTTGAGAAAGTCCCTCACTTCACCTGGATAACACTCGTCGAAGTGAGGCATTCGTAGTTGTGTCGGCATTACTAATACCCTAGCAATGTGTGCACTACTTCTGCCTACTATCATGCAAGGCTAAGATTTCGATAACTTAGTTAGCTACGACCAGCCCACACTAGCACATACGGCTGTCACTACACCATGGCATGGTATTAAGGGCAATTATCTACCGAGGAAAAACTAGATTAGTGGCAATCTATCTGCTAGCAATATCCAAGATTTTAGGGGTCCCATTATGTGCCGGGAATAATTATTTTCTAGAACAATCTATCTGTTGGCAATGTTTTAACGTTAGCAACAATATATCTGCCCTAGAAAAAGTCAATCAGGTCAATCTATCTGCCGGGAATACCTTTTGGGCGGAAAGATGAAAAATTTATCCGATCTCCCGCACACATTCTCCCCTCCCACACGCGCGGTCCCGCCCCAGCCCCACAAAACCCCAAATCGCCACCCTCCTCCCTCCTCCCACGCGCGCGGTCCCGCCCCAGCCCCCCCAAACCCCAAATCGCCTCCCTCCTCCCTCCTCCCCCGCCGTCGCCTCCCTCCTCCCTCGCCGCCGCAACCACCGCCTCCCTCCGACCTCGCACCCTCTGCCACCTCCCTCTATCCCATCCAAGACCCGGCCCCTTCGTCCCTCTCCCACTACCCTCTTTTCTACCAGAAGCAGCCCAAATCGAGCTCAAGCCGCCCGCCTCACCATCACCACCGCACCCCCACCACGCCACCGGTGCTCCGGCGAGTACTTCTCCACCACCTCCTCCCTTCACCCCTCTTCCCCACCGAGCACAAGGAGGCCCGAGGGGAGCTCAAGCCAACCACGCCACTCCCAGCCTCCAGCACCACCGACGCCGCCCTCGCCGTCCGGCCGGCCCAAAGCTTTTTCCCCAAATCCCTCGTGTCAAAATGTATCCTAGGACTCCCTCTGTGTTTCCCCTCACCCAATTTTGGGTTTCACCTGCAGGATTGCGCCGCCGACTCCATCTTCACTGGCTCTGGCCCGAGACCGCCCTTCATGCTGCCTCCTCACTGAGCACCTCGGCTCGATTCTTCGCAGGTGGAGCATCACGGACCTCCTCCCCTTTCCTGCCACCCGTTTGGCTCCTTCCTCCTTGGCCCGCCCATGTGAAGACTCCCACACAATGCATCAGACGCGCCACCCCACTCCGGTCTTCTCCGCCTCCACTGACTACCCCGGTAAGTCCCCTACATTCCGCCAATACTCATGCTCCTGCTAACTTCTTCCTCTACCCCATCCAGCGCCGGCGCCCTTTTTGCTTCCCCATGGCCGGCCGCCGCACATAGCTGCCCGGCGGCGCCATCCTCCTCAAGCCGCAAAGCTGCCACCAAGAAGACCACCACTCCTCATCGGTTCCATTTCACCCATGCTCGGCCGGCGCCGTCACCTCCTCTACCTACGCCACAATCGCCACTAAGCTACCCTGGCACACCTCAACTCCTCTCTGTTTCAGGTGAACCCCATCAGTGTATGACTGTATGTTGTATGTGTTGTGTAGAAGTGCATGACAGTGGAGGATGTAATGCCATGGTTAGTACAGTCAGTAGAAATGCTCTTGAGTCATTTTTGACAGTGGAGCATTTATCCTCTAGTTGTAGCCAAACCTGATTAAAACCAGTTTGGATTCAATTAACCATTTGAATACTTAAGCTATTGGTAGTAGTCTAATCTGAAAATTAAGAGTGGAGGTGAAGTTTCAGAAACCAACAGTAAACAACCAAAGATTTTGATAAAGTGATGAACAGAGAAGGTCTCCTGTTGTGAACATGCAGTTGGTAGTAGACTCCCACTTAGCTTTTAGACTGCATCATTTTGCTGTTAGCTAAGCCAAACTTTGTTAATAGGTTTGCTAAGAAGTTGGAGGTGATCTAATGTAAATGTCAGAAATCTTATTGGATTAATCATGCCATTAGCAATTAATCCAAAGTGGACAAGAACTATATGGGAAGCAAGATTGAAATGCTATAATATTTTTCTGTTACAATGACCTGGTAATTGTTTGTTCACATGATGCAGATTGTAGTTTTGAGTTTCATTTAGTGTTATATGCTCTATTTATAGTGATTGCAACGTGTATTATGTATGTCTTGCTTTGTTATCGGATAATACTATTGGTTCGTTCCGCCCAATCTAAATTTCAATCCTAGGTCCACCACTGTACGCCCGCATGCGGCTTGGCCTATGACCGTTGCCGGCTCGCTCTCGACCGGGCTCACCTCCGGCTCAGCCGACTCCTCCTCTCCCTCCTTCCCTGGCTCGGCCCCCATGGCGCTGGTTGTGCCTACGCCCGCGTGCGGCTTGGCCTACGGCCGCCGCCGGCCCGTTGCCCTCTACACCCCTCTCTTTTGATTATGCTCATGCTTAAGCTTGATTTAATTTTTGAAGCTTAATTGATGGTTCTTGTTTATGCAAGGTGAGATGATAAGGTGGATTGCTATATGATCCAGCATGAGGAGAATGATGGTTCTAGAGTCGATTAGTCTCTTTTCCTCTTAATGGCTACATTTTTTGTGTTAACTTTTTGTGATGGTCTGATTATGAGAAGTTGTTCCTGCTTCAATTATTGCAATATGATTGTGATGTGTTCTAATAATATATTTCTTGATTTATATATGTATTCCTCGTGATCATGAGATGGGCTTATTTGCTACTTCATTCTATTGCAGGCACTTTATTTTTGTGTTCCTTTTCGTGAGCAATTACTGTGCATGCGTGTGTGCAAAGTAGTTGAAACAATAATAAATTTAAGGCAACCTTCCTCATGCATATCTTGTTTCTTAATTTTGATCTTTTATACCATATAAATATCTAATTGATGCTTTTGTCACATGAGTAATTCAGATTTGAATTTATCTTAACTACTATAATTTCGAGTTTAGGAATTGAGGAGCCGATTTGTGGGGGCTTGGGGATGGTTTTGGAGGTGGTGTTGTGCTATTGCCTAGGGTTTGCGAGGGAGTGGTTGTGTGAATTAAGCTAGAAATGTGGGGTTTACATGTTTTGGGCCAATTTGTCTTGTGGTTCGTCTTTGGGCCTTTGGGTTTGGTTGCCTGGTTTGGCATGCTTGTTTGGTTCGCCGTTAGGTTTGTAGGAGATTGTTGGAGTAGCTCTTGAAAGAGGATTATCTTGCGCGTTTAACGGAGGAAAACAGAGATGCGTAAACTTTTGACGTAGATTATGTTTGTTCTTCGTGATTTTTTCATGGATACAGCCGGAATTTCGACTAGGTTAAATCGGTGGTGGAGCAAAGATTCGTTCATTACTTTCGGTGTTATCTTAATATGTGGAGCAATTTATTTGGCGTGCTTGTTGATTGGCTATGACTCCTTGAATGAGATATGCTTCTTGCCTTCTCTGATGGCGTCACATTTTCAAGGTCTGTTTCATTTTGACCTTTCTTTTTTGCAAAACACAAATATGGGTTTCTTCAACAATGATGAATCACAATTTATCCTGGAAAGTGGAAACATATCCTTTGCACATAGCATTTATATTTTGCCAGAGTTCATCCGACTTAAAACAATAAAACCTATCATTTTATAATGTGTAAATTCAAGTGCTATTCATGCATATAATACGAGAAGAGTTGGTTACATGACATCAATTCATATCACATCCTATCCTCTATTTTCTCTAGTTAATACTATTTTATGAAATGTTCATGAATGGTGAAAAGTTGACAAAAGACACTTTCTAGGATAGAGTTTTCACTCTTCTAAAAATCCAAATACTGAACTACTAAAGAAGCTCAAGACTCTTTATACATTTCTCAACCCAAAATCTTTGATGTATACATGCTTAAGCATTATTTTCTTCCTACCTGTGAAGATTGTGTTGTACTTTTGTTTGTGTGTGTGTGTCTACCTTGACATGGTTCATATTTTATTTGATGTACTGTGTTCTATACTGACTATTCTATTTCATGGTTCTTTGCTTCATGTGCTATTCAACATGTTGGCCTTGGTACCCTTGGGCCTTGAGTTGGAGAGAATTATGGGATCAATCCGTCTCTTATTCTTGATGTTCCTTCTTGCAACAACAAATGCAATTCTTCATCTCATCATTGCTTTCTTGGTGGCTTACAATCCTCTATACCTGTTCCATTTCTTGTGGATGAATGCTCTATTGGCTTTTACGAGTTATATTCTCAATGATTGTCATTGAGACAAGTCTGAGTGGAGTGCAATCTCGAAGGTGTAGTGCTTCTCGGTGGTTAATAATACATTATACTCATTTTAATGATTTATATGAGGTTTCGAAGATATAAATGTGGGAGGAATTGAGTTTATACCGCTACGTTGATAAAGTTTCCTTACTCAAATTATGCGTGTTGAGGTCATACCATTTTTTTGCATGCGAGGATATAAGATTGCAAACTATTGTTCAAAATGTTGAAATTTGATATCATGTTGTACAATGACACTGTTAGACTAGTTTAGATATGAGCAGTTGACCACCGTCATTGAATTAGCTTATTACTTTTACCACTGATTACTGAACTAGGAGAACTTACTCTGTTCTAAGGGGGCATATCTAGTGCAAACTCATATTTGAGTGCAATTATGCATTCTCCCACGTGCACTGTTGGGTGAGGGTTATATGCATCAAATGTAGTAGGTCTTGGCTCTTGAGAAGGTATTTTCTTACATGAGGGGGTTATTTAGAAAATATTTCATTGAGCTCCCATAAATCTGATCTGTCCGTCACTCACCCAACGGTCTACATGGAGAATTTGCATGATTGCAACCATATACGAGTTTTCACTAGATATCTTGCCCTACTATAATTCCCTACAATTCCTTCTTTGTTCTTGTTGGCTGTTGCTTGTTATGTCCTTGATATAGTGGAAAGAGCATCATTATTCATTAAACAATTATCTAGTAAAGTTCAATTCAAAATTTGTCCATTTTCAGAAAGAAATTGCCCTTCCCTTAAATGTCTCTGAAAGTCTATTTTTCCCCAACTTTACGAAAGAAACCAATCCTTTTACATTATATGATATTTATTCCATATAAAGTGACATCCTCTCTCATTTGCGGTGTCTTGGTCTCTTCAATGTTCTGCAAAATGGTACTCATTCTCGGCACTGTTGAAGTTCCTTACTTCCAGTTTCTTGTATGGAATTATCTGACAATATGTTAAATGTGTGCAATGTCGGTATGCATGGATTTTGCTGATACTGTTTTAGTTTCTCGCAAGCAATGTTTCACTACTGGGGCACTTGTGTGGCATCTTGTCGGGGTTTGCATGTTTGTCCCTTGTACCCTTTTTTTGTGAAGTCTTCATGAGCTAGATTAGTTATTATCATCCTTGCTGATCTTCTCTATTTGCCCTCAAACACTAATGGGCTGTTCAACTACTTGCTGCCTAGACCATCATTTTATTCTTCTATTGAGGGCTTGTCAGTGCTAGTAAGTTTTGCCTAAATGATTTAAGTTGTCCTTGTCATACCATCTTCCATAGTTCCATCTTCCTTAGGGAGATGTTCCTTGTATCAATATTTATTGTCCAAGATATTGGATGTCAGTCTGTTTGTGTGAGGTGTTCTGGCTTTATTCTTTGTACTAGAGGGACTACATATGGCCAGCTTCCTACATACTCTAACACGTCTACCACACCCAGGTATTGTTTCCATATTGATTTACATTGGTCTAATGTTCATAAAAGTAATATATTAAACTCTTGAATTACGATTGCTTTCGATTAATGGGAATTTCTGAGAAATATTTCATCATGGATGCCAAGTAGGCGACATCCACTACTCAGTATAAAAATTAAGAATGCAAATAAATGTGCTCATGTTTGCAAGTATAAATTTTCTCTTGATGACTTCCATCATCTGCTTAGGGTTTAGACAATCATTTAGTAGTATTTGTTGGAAAGCTTTTCCAGAAGCTCTTGTGAAGCTTCTATGAGAAACTCGAGCTTGGCGAGAACCCATCGAGGTTGAATCATTCCATGGATAGTAGACATCATATGATCATAGTAATAGTTGGTTTTGTTATGATGTTTTTGCAACATGATTGTCTCGAGTGAGAAAAACTTATTCCAAGCATTCATCTAGATAGAACCAAAGTTACACTTTTGTACATGCGTTCTTAGAAGGCAATGTACAACAAAATCTACATATAAATCTCTGAACTACTTCTGGATCAGTATCTTGGTGGCTACCCACTTAAACCGCTATTCTCGCTTGATTCTCGGATAGTTGATACAGGTGTTAGTTTTTATCCTCTCCTTGTAGTTTTTTTCAAGGTTATAGATAGCACTTTTGTTTAGTTTTGTAGCCATCGGGATGATCTTTGTCCAAGAAATATTTCGTCCTAAGCTTACAAAATTGTGCACGTCGGGCTAGCCACATGGGTCGCCCACTACCATGGCATCATCTTCATTTGATCAACACATTACACAGATCTATAGGCCATCTTCCTGAAATATAGGCTATCGCTGCAATATATGAGCTTAGGAGTTAAGACTTTGCTAATTTCCATATCATTGGCTTCCTCTGTTTGTGTTATCCTTGTATGAAATCTTTTTTAATAGCATAGAAATACCTAATTCTCTGAAAGATCAATTTTAGGGGTTCTAGAATAGGATAGAAGAGTGAAACTCAAGGGGAACTTTAGAATGAAAAACTAAAACTGATTGATGTTGTAACAGGGGTCAGCACCTGGAAAAGCCTTGGATGTGGCAACAGTCGCCGAAATGCATATGGGAGCCCTTCCTCCCCACTTTTAAGTGCCCCATCGCCAAAACTTCTAGACCATGATGGTTTCTGTGACAGAAATTGTTTGATCTGATATTTGTCCGTGTGAACTATATGTAATTATGTCCCTCAAAATAACGAAGAACAAATCTGACTGGTAAATAATTGACATATGATCAAAGGGCTCTAATCTGGTTGTGCATGGTACTTGGTACAGTTTGCTGATGAAATAGTGTGAGTAAAAGCCATCTTTGTATTTGATTTCTGAGGTGTCTTTGTGCACTTCTATTTACCATTCTTGTTTTGCCTAACTGTGTTTAGTTAAATGATGATAGTATTTGACGAGGATATAATAATCCTCATTTTATCTTTTATCTATAATTCTTATTATAGGTAAATATGACGTCATGTGAACCCTGAGTATACCCCTTAATGTTATGAGGGAAGAGCCTACTAGGTGGTCGTAAGTTCTTCTACGACCACCCCCATAGTCGTAAGTTATGCTACGACTATCCCATAGTCGTAAGTCTTGCTACGACTACCTCATAGTCGTAGGTTCTTCTACGACTAGGTCAGCTACGACCACCTTATGATCAATTAAACCTACAGACAAGCGGACCTTATTGATTAAGGGATTCAAGCAAATATCATCTGTTGTTACTCTGCGAAGTAATGGCACGTAATACTCCATTATCTACGGTATATAGTCATTGAGCGGCGTGGAGGAGTTAATACACGGTGATTATTACCAACGTCGCCCATTACGGGATGTGATGAGGCGCCGCTTCACTCGAGTAATCGCCTCCTTCACGTACTATAAAAAGCGACAATCGAGAAAGGAAGGGGATCAATCGGGCCATCAGGAATACAAGCACTATCTGTAATAGTCTTAGTTTTTCCCCGATTGTTCGAATACACTCAATACCATACACACATAGGAGTAGGGTTGTTATTCTCTTCGGAGAAGGCCCGAACTCAGTATAAAATCCCCATGTCAATCTCTCTCGCGTGATTCCATTCTAGGAGACCCCGAATCAAACAATCTTTACGTAAGTTCAGTTCTAAAACACCGGCGGTTGGCGCCGACCGTGGGGATCTTCGGTAATCTCTTGTCAACATTCTCTCTGTTTTCCAAATCTCATGCACTCATGGCGTAAGAATGGAGCGAGGAGAACTAGTTCGACTTGGCGAGATTATCTGACGCGTCGACATGGATGCGGTTTCGATTATGAGCCAAGTGATGACTCATCCGATGGTACTCGCCTCCGGTGATCTTCCCACGCATCCAGAGACAATGCGTGATGGAGTTGAGGAGGATCCTTATCCCCACAACAAGACGTCAGAGAGGAATCTACCCTCTCAAAGGACAAGGGTCAATTTGACCAGGACCACACCCAGGTGGACTCACAACACAACGAGAGTTTTTCCTCAAAGTGTCCGAGTCCCCCTGAGACGGTCCGATTTGGTGAGGCAAGCTCTGGAAGCCACAATTCCGGGACTTCACCAGCATCTGGTAATCATCTCTCTCCGGATGATATTAGAGACAGCGGGATCAAGCATGCTTTTCCTGCAAATTCGACCATCTCTCCGCAGGTCATACCTGCCGACGGAGATGGTTATAACCCGGACTTCCCCTACATGGAGGGGATTACTCCAAGTCGCCAGATGGTGTCTCTCGACGACTCCTCAAGCGGGGAGGCCTCGAGCGCAAGTGAGAATCATCAACGGGAGGTCTTCGTCCTTCCCTCGGATCAAGGTCACTCTCCTAGAGACCGAGCTGGAGACTCTCCTAGAAGATCACACACTACACCCCCTCGTGGCAATGGCAAGGACACCACCACTGGTGGACACGACCAACACCTTCATGAACGCGAAGGAAATCCTCGACATTCTCGCACTTCATTGAGGTAGTCTCAAGAGTCCGACATGGAAGCTCTTGAGGCTGCCCGACAGAAGAAAATTGAAGCCCAGAAGAATTTGCCTGGGCGCATTCAATATCAATCAAAGGAAGCTCGAGAACTCCAGTACATCAATGACTTGCTCGAGAATCCAACTCGAGCTAGCCCGAGCGCCAGGTTACGACCTCTTCGTTGAGGAGATCGCACAAAGGCTTCGGAACACGATGGCAAGGCCGAAGCACCTCACGACATCACTCGAGAAGTCATAACAATCGAATTCTTCACTACGGTCGATCGAACATATCACCACGGAGGAATCGACGCAACAGTAAGTCGCATCGATCTCCTACTCGGAGAAATATCTTTCGAACGATTGATGATCAGCAAACTCCTCGGAGAGGTGATCGCTCACCATTCCGACATGAGAATCTGCAGCAGCAGATGAACTACGAGGAGTATTCCCTCGTGGGGTCGAGATCTATCGTGGAGTCCGGTCAACCTATTCTTGGGTATCATCGAGTACGACCACCTGATGATATAAACCCTTCTTTCCTGCAAAGGAGGCATCAAGAAGTCATTACTGGATGTCGGGCATTCTCGCCTGATCTCCGAGCTGTTCGCTGGCCACCTCGATTTCGACCAGTGAACATGGAGAAGTTTGATGGTTCCCAAAATCCCATCGAATTCCTTTAGATCTATACCACAGCTGTCCGAGCAGCAGGAGGAGGAGAGCATGTGATGGCAAATTACCTTCCAACTGTGCTCGAAGGATCTGCTCGATCGTGGTTATTGAACCAACCACTCAAGTCGATTTACTCTTGGCAACACCTCTGCGACCTTCTACTGGCAAATTTCCAAGGCACTTACAATCGTCCCGGAAAGGAGGATGACTTGCACCGGATGAGACAGAACGACAATGAGACCTTGCGCCAATTCATCAAGCGTTTTAGTCAGGTTCGTAACTCAATTCCGGAAGTTTCTGATTCATCTGTTATCAGGGCTTTCAAGCAAGGAGTCCACAGTAGAAGGATAACAGAAGACATTGCTTTGAATCCTCCTACTTCTGTCGCTGAACTCTTTGAGATGGCTGATCGATATGCAACTGCTTCTGAGGCAGTCGAGTGGAATAACACGATAGATCGAGAAGACAATACCTCTCGAGAGCTAGGCGACATTAGTAAGAAGAAGGATAAGAAAGCAAAAAAGTACAAGAACAAGGCAAAGGGTCAAAAACTCCAAGCCAGCGGTTCCAAGGAAGATTTGGCTGTGAATGATAAAGAGCCACGCACCTCCAAGCCGCACTCTGACCGAGGCAAAGGTAAGCGCCCCGATCGGAAAAATGATAAGCCTAGGTGGTGTCTTTCCATAAAAAGGAAGGACATGACCTTCAAGAATCGCTAAGGTCTTCCAACGTAAAGCTTGAAGACTACTACAGCGACAAGGACCACTTCCCACTCTCGGCGGTAGGGCAAGCGAGTGGTCATAAGTCATCGATGATAGCGAGGAGATCTTGTTCGGGATCCGCAACACACCGTCGAACACATATACGGGATCATCGGCATATGAATCAAAGCGGCAGACTCAAGGTCGCCGAGCGTGAGGTAAACTCCATAGATCCTCCTCTTGTCAATAAATTACCAAAGTGGTCGGAAGTCACCATCTCTTTCGAGAAGGGTGACTGCCCGATTCCTTCGACTCGAACAGGTTGATACCCAATCGTGGTCGAACCCACCATCAACAATTGTCGGGTCAATCGAGTTTTGGTTGATGGTGGCAGCTCGTTAAACATTTTGTTTACGAGTGCCCCGATGACATGCAAGTACCGGGACCAAGGTAAGACCGACGATACTCTTTCCATGGAATCGCAGGATCTTCGGCTAAACCAATTGGCCAAGTTTCTCTTCCTTTAACATTTGGTTCACCAAGTAATTTCAGGACAGAGAAAATCTCTTTTGATGTGGTCGATTTCGATACGGCATATAACGCCATAGTCGGACGACCAACTTTGGCAAAATTCCTAATGGCTACTCATTATGGATATCAATGTATTAAGATGCGAGTCCCAAAGGAGTAATCACAATCCATTGTGACAAGAAGATGGCGCATACTGCGATCACGATCCTCGAGATGGTTGGACAAATACCAACTCGAGAAGAAAGTCGACCTTCGACTAGCAAGTCGGCCTTCAAAGTACACCAAAGCCGAACGACAAAGTCAAAGAGGTTCCTCCGACGCAGGGAGCCCTCGAAGATCGCTCAGCATCGAGGATACTTCCGACCCCAAATAGGAAGACGCCCTCATCGCCTTCCTCCGAGCTAACGCAGATGTCTTTGCGTGGCAAGCATCCGACATGCCCGAGTCCCGGGGAGGTGATCGAGCACGAGCTAGCTTTTACGGCCTAACAAAGTACCAGTAAAACAAAAATTACGGAGATTTGCCCTGATCGACGAGATGCTATTAAATCGAATTGGATAAGCTACTCAAGCGGGCTTTATAAGAGGTCAACCACCCGAGTGGTTGGCTAATCTGTAATGGTTAGAAAGTCAAGCGGCAAATGGCGATGTGCGTGACTTTATCGATCTTAATAAAGCTTGTCCAAAAGACGATTTTCCTTTACCTCGACGATCGGTTGGTTGATTCTACTGCGCAGGTTGTGAAATGTTAAGTTTTTTAGATGCATATTCTGGATACCACCAGATCAATATGTGTCTAGACGATGAAGAAAAGACCGCATTTATTACACAATTTGGTATATTTTGCTATGTCAAAATGCCATTTGGTCTAAAAAATGCCGGCGCTTCTTTTCAACGCTTGATGCAAGCAACTTTTTCATCTCAATTAGGCCGAATCTAGAGGCCTATGTTGATGATCTAGTTGTTAAAAGCATCAAGAGGCTTAATCATATTATCGACCTACAAGAAACATTCGACAATCTCGTAAAACATCGCTTAAAACTCAATCTCGAGAAGTGTGTGTTGGAATCTCTTGAGAAAATTGCTTGGATTCCTAGTATCTATACGAGGAATCGAAGCAAATCCCGAAAAGATCAAGGCCATTCTCCAAATGCGCCCTCCAACCACAAGGAAAGAAGTTCAGAAATTCACAGGGTGCATGGCGGCTTTAAGTCGTTTCATCGCACGACTGGGAGAAAAGGGACTACCTTTCTTTAAACTTCTAAGGAAACATGAAGGTTTTGAGTGGTCGAAAGAGGCAAACGCTGCCTTTGAGGATGTCAAGAGGTACCTTACAAGTGCTCCTATTTTGGTCTCTCCGAGGTCAGAAGAAACACTCTTAATTTACCTAGCTGCCACGCCACAGGTAGTAAGCGCAGTACTGGTCGTAGAACGTGAAAACGTACAACGACCAGTTTACTACGTGAGTGAAGTTTTACACGGCCTAAGGAGCGTTACCCTCGAGTCCAAAAGCTTCTATATGCCCTCCTCATGTCTTCGAGGAAATCATGCATTATTTTCAGCGCACAAACTAGTCAGTCTTGCCCGAGTTTCCCTTAGGAGTGATCCTCCACAATAGGGAAATAGCGGGACGCATGGCAAAATGGTCAGTCGAACTTGGGGAGTTCGACATCCATTTCGTGTCTCGAACGGCCGTTAAATCCCAGATCTTGGCAGACTTTGTCGCCGACGGACAAATCTGAACTCATTCAGATCACCAATCTGATTCCCACGACCGATGGGCGATGTACTTTGACGGGTCACTTACTTTAAGTGGCTCGAAATCAGGTGGTCTGGTATCTCCTACCGAGAGACCTTAAAGTATGCCATACAATTAAACTTTCGGGCCACTAACAACGTGGCGAGAATCTGAAGGTTTGCTAGTCGGCATACGAGCGTGGAAGCGCTCGATTCGCCGACTACTTGTGAGAGGAGACTCTCAACTAGTCGTGAGTCAAGTCGGAAAAGAGTACCAAAGGTTTCTAGTCCGACAATGTCTCGATTTATCGGAAGTCGTAAGCTAGAAAAGCACTTTTTAGGTTTCGAGGCACAATTCATCCTCGAAGGATAATTTCCTCATCAGACCGACTTGCTCGAATAGCTTCTTCCCGATCTCAAGTACCAAAAGGAGTCTTCTTGGAACAACTCAAAAGCCGTCTCGTCGACGAACCGTAAACACCTCCTATTGAGACAAATTCTCTAGAATACGAGGATACATGGATGACACCCATCTATGCATATCTTCGTAAGGGTTCTATACTCAAGACGATCTCAAAGCAGATCACTTATCCCGAAAAGCCAAAATGTATACTTTGGTGGAAGGAGTCCTTTATAAACGAGGTACTCAAGGGGTGCTCATGCGATGCATTCATGAGCGAGGATTAACACTTCTTCATGACATACATGAAGGCATCTGTAAATCATGCTTTCTCTGAGCGGCTGGTCTGGTAAGGCCTTTCGACAAGGTTTTTTCGCCAACACCCTTCGATGCTAAAGAGTTGGTTAAAAGGTGTGTCCAAAGGCGGTTTCATAGCAGCGAGATACACCAACCAAATTTCGCATTACAAACAATACCTCTATCTTGGCCTTTTGCGACCTGGGGTCTCGATATCCTAGGACCGTTCCCCAAAGCTCCAGGAGGTTTCGAGTTCCTTTTTGTGGCTATTGATACGTTCACAAAATGGATCGAAGCCGAACCTGTGACTGGGATAACAACGGAAGCGGCAAAACGGTTTATGATGAGATGCGTAATTACTCGATTTGGAGTACCGAGTCGAATAATTACAGATAATGGTAAGCAATTTTCGAGCGCAAAATTTTAGGAATTTTGCGACGAGTTGGGTACCAAGTTGTGTTATGCTTCTGTAGCCCATCCCCAAAGTAATGGGGCAGTCGAACGTGCAAACGGCCAAATAATGAGAGGAATTAAGACTCGAGTCTTCGACAAAGACATCAAACGCCGGGGCTTGGGTACAAGAGCTACCCTACAGATATGGGCTGTTCAGATGACTACCAATCGGATATCTGGTGAAACACCATTCTTTCTAGTCTTCGAGTGAAGCCATGCTTCCTCCTAACTAAAGATACGGTCAACACGTGAAACTTTCACAGACTCCAACCAAGAACAACTTCGAGCAGATGATATTAATCTACTTGAAGAAAGGAGAAACCAGCCCTAATTCGCTCGGCGGCCTATCAACACGCCTGCGAAGATACTACGATCGTAAGGTCCAACCTCGCAGACCTCAGAGGTCACATGGTATTGAGACTCGCCAATCCAAGTCTAATCGAACAAACTTTCTCCCAAGTGGGAAGGTCCTTACACGTGGTCGGGTTACTCGTCGAGGTCGTGACGATTGGCAATGGAAGACGGCCAGTTCTCTCGAATTCTTGGAACATCGACCCGATTCACGCAAGTTTTATGTGTAACCAATCATTGAGCATAATAAAGAATCGTGTTCTCTCTACCTCTATTGTCTTACTTTTGAGTAGTGCTTTCATAGTCTTTCGACTATATTCTAAACACCCAGTTTCCTTTACACTGGTCGAAAGGCAGATAACATCACCTAGTCGAAGCCCCTCCTTTCTGCATGTGGTCCTGCCCACTAGAAGGAGCTTCCTAGTGTCAACTCGTTACTCACTTTTGTTGCCAACACAAAGAACTCGGGTTCTATTTAGTCGAAATATTTTTGAAGGCCAACTCCTTTCACCTTAGATTATTTCTTCACTTCATTTTTGAAAAATATTCAAAGCAGAGTATACTTTTTTAGATTTGTTCAGCTGCCTTTGGTGTATTCGATTCGTCTCAACTAAATCGGAGGAAGAAACACATCTAGTCGAAGTCTCTCCTCTCTGCACGTGGTCCTGCCCACTAGAAGGAACTTCCTAGCATCGTTCAGTTTCCTACTCTTGATATCAGGACAGACTTACCGAGTCCTCCAAAGAAGGGGCAAACAAATTTTTTAGAGTTCTCTGGATGTTTGTTTAACTCAAGTTGCTGTTCTCGATTTAAAAAATCTAGTCGAAGATGGTCACATCACCTAGTCAAAGACTTTCCTCTTTGCACGTGGTCTTGCCCACTAGAAGGAACTTCCTAGTGTCGATTCGTTTCCACTTTTTCGACCAGTGCATGACAGTCGTGATCAAAAACTACAAGTCAAACAAACCTCTCTGTTTTCAGAAACCCTTTTTAACACTATTTATTTAGTTTGTCAAAACAAACTAAGCAAATAGTCGGGGGCTAGGATAAAGCTATTAATTTGACTTCAATTTGTAGTCTTTCTTTCGTTAATTATCCTTTGAGTTACTAACTACTCGACAAGATGATTTGCAGGAAACAAGATGGATTATATAATACATCAACAAAAGATTGTTTTTCAGGTTTGTTACAAACTACTCTAAAGAGGGAGAGCCTAGTTGCATTTCCTCCGAAACCTTCCGGCCAACTGATTGCATTTCTTTAATCAGACGACTTGCTTCGCTTGAGCGATCGAAGTCGGTTCCGATTGGTTGAACATTAAGGCTGGGGTCATGAGTTTTAAGTTTTGCCAATGCATAACTTACTGCAACTTCGACCGCCTCCTTTATCGATTCAGTTTGGTTGGTCTTCAGAGTGGTCACCAGTTCTTGTAAAGCCCTGACTTGTTCCCCAATTGTACTTACGTGAGCAGCCATCGTATCATCTTGAGGAGCTTTTCCCTTAGTATGTAGCTCACTAAGTACGTTGTTCAGGAGCGTGACACTGCTTTGAAGATTAATCTTCATTGTCTCCATCTCCTGTTGGGTACGAGTCGAAGCCTCACGAAGTTGTTTGTTTTCGACCGCTTGCTCTGAAAAGAATAAGACCGGTCAAGTAAAAGTAAACTTCTAGAGGAAAAGAAAACAAAAATAATTACAGGTAAAAGATTTCCTTACCTGCTAGTCGAGAATCTAATTTCTTGATTTACGCATCATGGAGGCAACGGTCTCGATGCTTCTTCTCCCATGATCTAATCTCCTCCGCATTTTCTTTGTAATCTGGACGGTCTCGAGATAAATCACGGTTTTATCCACGAGCTCATTTTCGAGCCTTCGATTCGAGTTCCATTTCTAGAAAAGAAATGAGAGTGAGAATATGGAAAGAGCTCAGAAAAGATTGCGAGTAAAGAATTGCTTACGATCTTGGGATTTTAGTCTCGTAATTTCTTCATCTTTCTCTCACGAGATACGAGAAATCTCATGAATGACCAAAGTTTTATTTTGGACTTCATTCGAGCTTTCTCATATCATCTTCTTTTCTAAAATAAGTAATGATCGAGGCAAAGATCGAAAACATAAGCGATCTTAAGTTCAACACTTCTTGTTTATCCTTTCCTCGCACCCTTTCGGTTGCAGAGTTAGCTTCTTTAAGCTTCCTCGGAGAAATTCTACTTTTTCCTCAGAACTTTCTCGACTCCTCTTTTTGATAATCAGCGAGTCGGCGAGTCTTTTCATCATTTGTTTAACTTTGTAAAGGTTAAAAGTGGACATGAACATTATTAAATTGGTTGTAAGCTTTCCTACAACCATTGATCTAGTTGTAAGTTCTTCTCGACTATGGATCTAGTCGTAAGTTCTTCTACGACTAAACATCCGGTCGTAAGTCTTTTACAACTAGCATATAGTCGTGAGTTTTTCCACGACAAACCCTCGTAAGCACTATATAAGTAGTCAAGTCGAAAACGACTATGAAAAATAGTAACTTACCACCTCTCTCTTTGTTTGCGAGTTCCTCTTTCTGTCGTCAGACTCTAGAAGTTGTCGATGATACTCACCGACAACGGCGATTTGTTCTATGGCTTTCTGCAAAAGAAAAGACAGTGAGAAACAAGAGAAGATTATACCTGTATGCATAAGTATCATCAAATACTTACACTCATGGTTGATCGAGCAAATATCGAGTAAACTAGCTCTGGGTGTCCACTCTCTCAACTTGGTCCCACCAAGCCTTCTCAAGGCGCTCATTATCAAAAGTGTTCCCTCTATTGAGAATGTCTTTGGGGTGGGGGACTCGGTGGCGAGATCTAAAGGCAGAAGACCCCACTATGGAAGCAGGGCCAATGAAATCAGAACAGAAGTTGAAGTATTCCTCATCTTCCGATTCTGAAATTGTAAATTCTCTTTGGGTACCAGGAAGGAGGTCTCGCAATGATTTCCTTCCCTTGCGGTGGTCCGCACATCACCACCTTGGGCAGAAGCTTCTACGACTGCCTCTGCTGGTCCCACGACCACATCAGTGGTCATGGTGGCTATCTCGGTTGTTGTAGCCACTACCTCGATGGTTGTAGCCGCTACCTCAGTAGTAGTAGCTGCAACCTCAGTGGTCATGGCAGCTACCTCAGTGTTTGTAGACGCCACCTCGGTAACTATGGCCGCTGCCTCAGTGGCCATAGCTACAACTTCAGCGGTCGTGACAACCGCTTCAGGGGCCACGACTTCTTCCACAACCCGAGATGTGGATGATCCTTCGACCATCTCTGCTGTCATCTCTCCAATCACTGGAGAGGCTGCAATGGGCTTCTCGATAGAAACCACTACGAAATTTGAAGGGTCGAGCTAAAACAAACAAAAGGATAGCAAGTCAAATTGTGGAAAGCAAAAGGTAAATGCTGTTCTTACACTTTAGCTTGTTTCACATACCTCTGCGTCCTGGACTTAATCAGAAACTTTGGAGCCATCTTCCCGATGGAAGAATTCTTTGACTTCTTTTCTACGACCACGTCGGTCGTAGTTCAGCTGGGGAATAGGTTCATCACGACCACGCCTCGTCGTGAGTCTTGAACAGGACCATCTCTCGGTCTCTCGACTTTCCGGAGGGCCGAGATCGGTCTCGATCACTCCAAGAGCAGCGCTACCCTCAACAGTAGGCTCTACCGATCAACGATGTCCTTCAAAAAGACATAAACTCCTTCCAGGTTCTCCTTTTCTAGTTTCTTGACAAATCTAGAAGTAGCGTAAACCGCTGAAAGCTTTCTTGTCATAATAAAAAGGTACCTTGGCCTTGTGGACTTTATGCCTAGGAGGTTCTTCGACCTCCTCGGTCTCCTTAGCTGCAGCCGCTCCAGTCTCGGCTTCCGCTGAAGACGTGCCTTTGCCCTTACGGGCCTTGCGCACAAGAGGTTCTTCATCCTCCTCAATTTCAGCTGTTTCAACCTCAGCTATTGTTGCGAGCGTGTGTGCTTCAGATTTTGCTGAGGACCTCGTCGAAATAAAGGAACTTGAGCTTGATCCTCCCTTGTCAGCGACTCTTGTAAGTCGACGCTTTTTCGTCGGAGGAGATGAGCCCTTGTTCACTGTTGCCCCTGTGCCAATGGTTACCAGTTCGACTTCTTCGTCGTCCTGGCGATTTTCCATGCCTACTTTCTGTAAAAAAAAAGAAGAATCAATTGCTAGTCGTAAGTTTTTCTACGACCAGTACCTAGTCGTAAGCTTTTCTACGACATGTCCCTGATCGTAAGATTTTCTACGATCACTACCTAGTCGTGAGTTCTTTCTATGACTATGAACTCCTAAGGATGAAATCAAATTTTGATTACCTTTAGGCGCTCAACCTTTTCTTCTGCGGATAAAACTGCAAGAATTTGAGGAACCGCCACACTAGGTGGCGGGGGCTTCTCACAAACAAGTTTGACTCGAACGTCAATCTCTGTCTATGAAAGATCTGTATAAAACAGATAAAGATATTAATTAGACAATTTTGAAGAAGACTAAACTGAGAGTTAAGTCGAAAAACTACTTACCTCCCTCGTAGTCCCAGTGGTCTTTTGGCCCGTGTACCTCCACATAGGAGGCACTTGTTTCTTCAAAGGACTAATTCGACGTGTGATGAAATCCTTCACCACATGCCATCCAACAACCCTCTGCTTTCAAATCTTTGATGGCTTGAATATAGGGGCAATTAGACTAATATCCCGGGAGTCGAATCCTGGAAGCTTTCTTTTGGCCTTCCTTGAAGGTAAGATGCCTTCTGAGGTGACTTTCGGTAAAACCACCTCTTCCTCCACAACGCCATGAGGACCGAGTGAACATCTGAATGTACTCCTTCGACTTCCCGTCATGGAGCTTGCACCACAACTTCCAAATATCCTTATTGTCGAGCCATTCCAGTAGAAATCTTGAAAAAGCTCAAGATCTGCTGGAATTCCTGTGCCTGCCTCACAGATACACAAATACGCCAAGATTGTGATGGAATTAGGACCAAGGTTCACCAATTCCACTCCAAAATGCTCAAGTATGAGTGTGAGAAAGGGTGAGCAGTAATCGAAGACCACACTCTGTCAATACGGAAGACGGGATTTGTTCATCCTCCCCGACGGCCATTCTTTGCTTGTCTTGCGCCGAACCACTCCACAAGAATGCTCTCGTGAATCTTCCCATTTTGACAAGGGCTTCCATCTTCGCCATATCCATCTCCGACTCGGCCCATTCGGAGACTCTCCGCCATTTTTCTCGTAAAGAGGAGATTTTCGATTGAGTTGGTGGCGGAGAAGACAAGAACTTGATGAACAAAGAGAATGATTTGGGGAAAAGTAAGATCTTAGGTTTTACCCCGGTAGGTATTTATAATCACAGTACCTTGAGCCGGGCGTGACATTCCAAGGGACGCCACCGTCTCGGGAACCGCTTCAACAGACAGGCTAACGGGCGTCATTTAAGATTCCCCAGTGTGTCCGTTCGAGAAAATCAGGTTTGCTTTTACACCTCAAGCGAAATTACTTCCTTGGTTAGATTTTTTCAACCAAAGGAAACGATAATCGGAAAGTTATTTCTTCCGATCACTATACTACGACTACCTCGTGATCGTAGGAATGCTTTTATGACTACTTGATAGTCATAAGTAATCTTCTTCACCAAGCATATTTCTGGTTAAAGTAACATACAATAATATCGAAGAGTTTTTCCTTCGATTATCTTTCTACGACCCTCTCGTGGTCGTAAGACCATCTATAACGCCTTTTCCAAGTAAGTTGCTTTCACTTGAAGCTGGGGGGCTAGATGACGAGGATATAATAATCCTCATTTTATCTTTTATCTATAATTCTTATTATAGGTAAATATGACGTCATGTGGACCCTGAGTATACCCCTTAATGTTATGAGGGAAGAGCCTACTAGGTGGTCGTAAGTTCTTCTACGACCACCCCCATAGTCGTAAGTCTTGCTACGACTACCTCATAGTCGTAGGTTCTTCTACGACTAGGTCTGCTACGACCACCTTATGATCAATTAAACCTACAGACAAGCGGACCTTATTGATTAAGGGATTCAAACAGTCATCATACGTTGTTACTCTGCGAAGTAATGGCACGTAATACTCCATTATCTACGGTATATAGTCATTGAGCGGCGTGGAGGAGTTAATACACCGGTGATTATTACCAACGACGCCTCACACGGGATGTGATGAGGGCCGCTTCACCGAGTAATGCCGCTCCTTCACGCACTATAAAAAGCGACAATCGAGAGAAAGGAAGGGGGATCAATCGGGCTATCAGGAATACAAGCACTATCTGTAATAGTCTTAATTTTTCCCCTGATTGTTCAGAATACACTCAATACCATACACACACAGGAGTAGGATTGTTATTCTCTTCGGAGAAGGCCTGAACCTGTATAAAAATCCCCGTGTCAATCTCTCTACATGATTCCATTCTAGGAGACCCCCTGAATCAAACAATCTTTACGTAAGTTCGGTTCTAAAACACCGACAGTATTATTCCCATGCATTCTAGTAATAACATAACTAATATTTTTACTAATAATTTTTGTCAAGACTTGCAATTCATCTGTTTGGGCTCTACAATTGCTCTACTTTAGATGTTGTCTTTTAAGTGCACTACAAGGTTTAGGCACTTTTTAGCTTTCACTACATTAATAAACTAATTTATCACCAACCTGTAGGATCTACTTGATGGGTCAATCAGGAGGAGCACATATCGCAGCATGCACTCTCTTGGAGCAAGGAGTTAAGGAATCTAGAGGAGAGCGCATTTCTTGGAGTGTTACTCAAATAAAAGCATATTTTGGTATGTAAAATAGATTGGTGTTATCATATTATGATAAGGATACTTAGTTATTCTTGCTTACGACTACAAGATTTTGGCATGTAAAATAGATTGGTGTTGTCATATTATGATAAGGATACTTGGAGATCTCAATGCACTTTTTATTGACTTCACTTAATTTATTAGAGCTCCAACATACAGTTATATCCTTAAACATCAATGGACATCTCTCTGCATTTCTTCTACAAAGAATCGTAGGCATTTCCTACAAATATTATAGCTTATTTCCTCTTGATTGCTCACTTTAAGCTTCGTGTATGCTTGAAAGAGTATGGATGGCTAGGTGCAGCTAGCATTTGATATTGTTTGTTAAGTGCTTGATAAGTCATGGAGTCGCTTATGGTTAAATGGTGCAAAAAGACAATTGAGGCGGTTTAATCGCCGCAATACGCCTAATCTGCGGGGAAAAATTGATAATCGAGGGCAGTTTAATTGCCGGGAAAAAAACTTATCTAGGGTACTTAACTGCCGGGAAAAAACTTATCTAGGGCACTTAACTGCCGAGAAAACATGCAATCGAGGGCAAGTTAACTGCCGGAAATACGTATAACTACTGGGGAAACTCTAACTGCCGGGGAAACTCTAACTACCGGGAAAACTCTAACTGCTGGGGAAAAACGACTTTTCTAGGGCGTTAATCGCCGAATGACATATCTGCCGAAATGTTTTTCCGCAACACTTCTGACGAGGCTATAAGTCTTTGAATACACATTCGAGATAAATCTGTGGAAAAGAAGTTTTTTCCAGCAGTTGCATTGCCCTTAATACTATGCCATGGTGTAGTGTGTACGATTAGGTCTTAGTCCCGGATTTGCTGGCTTCAGTCCTTAACCGACTACGGGTAAGATCTCCACCCTAACTACTAGTGAGTTTTAATCCTCACTTTCTCAGAATACAACAATAACTTGCCCGTGTCTAAAAACTAAAGTTTTCATGTCATTTTCATACAAAATAAAGAGGTAACTCCTCTGGACATTTTGCAAAAATAATCTCAAATTCACAAATTAACATATTGTCCTCTAATCAATTTTTCAGAAATCTTATTGCTCCAATTGCATTTGTGCAATAACTGCACTGGAAAATTCCTAAATAACATAACATATTGTCTAACCCATATTCTAATGGTTACAACAGTAAGAGATCAATAGTCCAAGGAGACATATGTAGCAAGTAGGATTTACAACTACCATTTTCCCAATAATAGCATTTTCATACAAACATACATGCATGCATAATAGGATTTACAAAAACAAAGTACAATAAGTAAAATACTAGGATCAATATGGTCAAAGGGAATGCTTGCCTTGCTCTTGCTATTATAGAGGTATAACAGATTGATCGTCGCAAGAATAACCCAAATAATCGATGTCTAAAAAGAGCCAAAAGAGAATTAAAATAACATCCAACAAAAATAACAGCAACCAAAATAAAATATTTTTACATATTTAGGTAGATCATGATTTTGTACGAATTTAGAGACTAATTTCAGTAAATTTGGAGTTGTGTAGCAAAAGTTATTAAGCTTTAACTGCAATCGGTTTGAATAATCCAGAATAAATGAAAAGTACGTTTTCTAACGTAGAATGCGTATTCTCGTGTCTGTTATATCGGAGTTTAAGCCTTCCAAAAAGGAAAACGTGTTCCGGCTGTAACTGAAAGTGTACTTTCTATTTCCCGCTGGATTTCTAGTTAACACTGACAGATGGGGCCCACACTGTCAGTGAGACGGTTCACTAAGTTCACGCTATTCACTTCAACTGTGGGGCCCACATGTCATAGACTCAAGCGAGGTTAACGGGTTGAGTTAACTTAAAATCTTGCTCCCACATGTAAGTGATTCATTTGGATTAACTAAATAGTTAAGGATTGGTTTAGCCCTAATGGCTGGATTAGGCACGATAATGATGTGCTACAGTGTCGTCATCGTGGTGGCGCGTGGTGGTGCCTTACGGTTGCATTGCTCGCCGGTGATGTGGGGCTCGACGAGGCAAATGGATGCTCAAAACGGGATCTACATGCTATTGCGCTTTTCGCCGACACCAGCGGTGTGGCACAGGGTGGCTCATCGCGATGCATGGCAAGCGGCGGCGCGGAGGACTTACGGCAAATGACGACAAGGCAAATGAGCAACGCTCGTGACAAACTAATGCGTGCATAAGCATCTAGGGACTACTAGGAGTGTACCGAAATGACACAGAGGTATAGAGATGGTCTGCGGTGTGTTGTCGACGATGAGGTGTGGCGGTGAGGTTGATCGTGTGTGGAGAAGATGATGAGGTGGAGGAGCTTGAAGTCCAATGATTGGAGGAGATCTCTGGTGCGCTATGTGTTTGCTAGGATGATCCGATAAAAAATGAGCGGCCCAAATTGTGCAAACGTTCGGATGGTCCGAACGTCCCAGTTGATTTAGGCGGTTTGTTTCAGATCCAACAGCTCACAAGGGTTGTGCTGTTCGGACGGTCCGAATGGCACATTAGATCTGGACGGTTGATTTCTAAATCCAACGGCCCAAATCGCTTGTGCACTTTTGGACTGGTTTTGAAGAGGGTTGGGTTCAACCGTGGGGTTTTGACTCGAGCCCGAGGAACTGTACAGGCTTTAAGGTTTTGAATTATCAGCTGATTTCTTTGCTGATTTAATTCACCACCCAAAAAAAGTCCAAAATTTTTGAAATTTTTTGTGTAGGCTACTGGGCTTAAGTAGTTCCTACAGTAAAATTTTAAGAGGCTAACACCTTTTGTGAATTTCTACAAAATTCAAACGACGTGCTGCTCCTAGGTGTTTGCAATGATTTTCCTAAACAAAATTTCATATAGAAATTTTGGTTGAATAGTTCCTAGGATAAAAGCCCGAAACCATTCTCTCACTTAGAGAAATTTTATTTTGTTTTCTCTATTTCCTTTTTAGCACCTAATGTTGTTCAAGTTTTAGTTTTAAAACCAACACAAGATTTTCAAAAAGACAAAGTTTAAATGCAAATGTTCAATGGAATTTTTCCTAATGCATTTATATTACTTAATCCCAAGATTAGGATTTTGGGATGTTATAGCAAACCTATTATGTTCAATAGAAAAAGTCGAACGAATTTTTAAGGCACTCTAAGAGTTTATCCTACTTGTGTCGATGCTCTTGATTTGATTACTATGGTCGAAGAGCGTAGCTTCATAGGTCGAAGTCTTTCCTTTCTACATGCAGTCCTTCCCACTAGAAGGAACTTCCTAGTGCCCATGTTTTACTAACTCTTGCAACCAAAACATAACAATCGAGATCGACAACAAAAGTTGGACAAACCGCTTTTTAAGCAAACCCATATATCCACTATTTACTTAGTTTATACTAATAAACTAAGCAAATAGTCAGGGGCTAGGATAAAATTATTAGTATGACTTCAATTCATAGTCTTAAATTCAATTTCCTTTTTCTATTTTATCTTATGAGTTACTAACTACTCGACAAGATAATTTGCAGGAAAAAGCAGATATATATTCATAAACAAAAGATTGTCTTTACAAGTTTCCTATTACAAACTACTCTGAAGAAGGAGATACAATCTGCATCTCCTCCGCGACTTTCCTACTGACTGATTGCACTTCTTCAATCAACCGCACTGCTTCTGCTTCAGGGCAGTTGAAATCGGCTTCGATTGGTTGAAGGTGAAGATTACAGTCACATGCCTTAAGTTTTGCCAAGGTATAACTTACCACACTTTTGACCGCTTCTCTTATTGAGTCAACTTGGTTGGTCTTCATAGTGTTTATCAACTCTTGCAAATTTCTGACTTGTTGTCCAATGAAACTCGTATGGGCGATCATGGTGTCTTCAATAGGAGTAAACTACTTAGCACCAATCCCTCTGAGTATATTGTTTAGGAGGGAAATGTTATCTTGAAGGTTGGTCTTCATCGACTTCATCTCCTCCTGACTATGAGCCCAAGATTCTTGGAGTTGTTTTATTTAGACTTCTTGCTCTTAAAAGAGTATGACTAGTCAAAAAAATACCTCTTAAGAGATTGGTAAACCAAACTAGTCGTATGTAAAGAGTTGCTTACCTACTAATCGAGAGTCAAGCTTCTTGACTTCTTCATCATGGGAAGCAGTACTCTTTGCGCACTACTCTTCCCATGACTTTATCTTCTGGTGTTTTTCTTTGCCGATACGGGAGAGCTCGCTGACAACCGAGGCCTTTGATTCGACCTCGATTTTGAGCTTGCCCATTTTGACCTCTTTTTCTAAAAAATAAGAGTTAGAAAAAGAAAAAGAAATTATTAATATAAGCAGTCTTAAGTTCAGAACTTACTATTTATTTCATTCTTCAACTCGTGAGTTGTAGAATTCGCCTCCTAAAGCTTCTTCAACAGGTCTGGTCTTTCATCCCTTAGCTTATGTGCCTTAGCTTTGACATAGTTGAGTGTAGAAGTTAAGGTCTTATCGTCATCTCTAGACCTCCAGAAGGATAGAGTTGATATGAGTATTGATGGCGTGGTCGAAATAAGATAAAGATTGCTCATAATCAAATACTTACGACTTCACTACCAGTTGACAGAATTCAGCTTGCCGCTTCTTCAGCAGGACATGTTGCCTGTGGTATTCACCAACGATGGCAACTTGTTCAAGAGCTCTCTAAACAAAACGAAAAAGACAGTGAGCAACAGGAAAAATCCTAAATATGATGATGTTTGGTATTGAGCACTTACACTAATGGTTGACCAAGCAAATTTACCATACACACTCTCGGAATCTTGAAGTTCAGAGAGCTGTTCGACTTGGTCCCACCATACTTTTTGAAGATGCCCATCGTAAAAAATATGTTCCCTATTTGGAATGTCCTTAGGGTGTGGAACTCGGTGATGAGACCTGAACGAAGAAGTTCTAATAATTGGTGGGTTGAAGAACTCGGGGAAGAGGTCAATGAAGCCTTCGTCTTTTTCTCCTCCTTCTTCGTTGCTAACAGTGGCAACAATTCCTCCTTGAGAACTGGTAGGAACATCTTCTACGACTTCCTTCCTAGCACGGTGGACAGAGGTTCTTCCACTATCTTGAGTGGAAGCTTTCGGTGATCGAAGGACCAAGTCCCTTGTCCGGTTATTGATATCCACAATAACCGGCTCGATCATCGCAGCGACCGGATCTTTCGTTGTCTTTGCTTCTGCACCTATGACCAATTCGGTGGTCGTAGTAGCTTCAATGATAGTACCCTCCTCCACCACAGAGACAGTGGTTGATCCCTCGACCACCTCTACTATTATCTCCTCGATTGTAGTAGAAATATCAATAAGCTTCTTGATGGAAGCATCTTTGGGGGTTGGAAGAGCGGGGCTAAAATTCGGAAAAAGCAAAGATGTCACGTTGTGAAAAACAAAAGGTAAATGTTGTTCTTATGCTTTTGATTTTTACATACCTTGGCTTTTTGGCTTTAATAGTGAATCCAGAAGAGATCTTCCCTAAGAAATGCCTCTTCCTTTTCTTTTCTTCGATTGCCTCAATCCTCGTGACACTTTCAGCCATTTGGGGGCTTTCGATGCCATGAGATTAGGTGGTCGGGGCTTCTTCGACCACGTCTAGTTGAAGACCTTCTTGAGCGTTTGAGACCTCTATGACCATGTCTGGTCATAGGTCTTGAACGAGAGCAAAAGCTCTTGAAGCGTCTTGCCACTCTTGGTGGTCGGAACTCATTTTGATCACCTTACGGGCAGCGTTTGCCTCGACCATGGTCTCTGCTGATGCAACAGTCTCCTTCACAAAAGACACAAAACTTTTCCAATTCTTCTTTCCTAATTGCTTGACAAGGCCATGAGAGGAAAAAACTGAAAAAGTCTTGTTATCATAGTAGAATGGTACCTTAGTCTTGGGGGCTTTAGGAGTAGACAATTGGACTGGCCTTGCCTTCTGCAATGATTACATCTGCAAAGAATTTCTTGGCGGAACTGGTTAGAGGAGGAGCATAGCTCGAGTTTTTGACTTTCTTGTCGACGGCTGATGAACCTTGGAGATCCTGATCTGGCCCGATCTTTCGATGAGAAGATAAATTCGGTAGAATTCACTCAACGCACACGATCCTGGCTACGAACTTGTAAGGCCCAAAACTGTAACATCCCAAAGTGTTGTTACCAAAATAAAATAAGTAAAGTTATTATTTTGTTGGTTTTTTTTTCTGAAATTTGAAAGAGTTTTATTGCTTCTCTTGAATTTCTGAAGTTTTAAAAGTAAAAAAAAATTTAATTATTTTCGGGATTTTAAAAGCTTTTCCTTATTATTTTAAATCCAAAATAAATTATACATAAAAACTATTACCAATTATAAGTTGGAATTATTTTATTTAAGTTCAAAATAATTCTAGGAATTTTTGTGAATTTTTCTAGAATTTTTGGACTCTATTTGCTGTCTTCTAAAATTGTATTTGTTTATTGCTTAAATCTGAATTTCGAATTTTAAAAAAATAATTTTAAAAAAAATATTTTATTCTGTTCACGCGTGGGCGCACCGTTCCCGTTCAGTCACCCATCTTAAGTTTCCTCCCAACACATGCACGCTTAACTCCCAGGTTCCTCGCATGCATGGCTTCCAGGGTGGCCTTTTGATCTCTTATGGTAGTATACCAACTTTTATCTTTTTATCCTTTCTTTCTTCTCTCTCTTCCAAACAGCCTTCTTCCTCCCGTGAACTTCCTTTTCTGTTTTTGCTCTCACCAAAGCCGACAGTGACTCCATGGTCGAACTAACCAGCTCGGCTACCACCTCCCACCCCCTTGCCAGGCCTTGCCCCCCGGCCCCACTCCACCGCGCCACCCTCCCTTCCCCTCTCCCATGCCTCCATGCATTCCTGCTGAGACCTTTGAGCTCCAAGCACCATTAATGGTGGCTGCACTTCCTCCTCTCTCATTTATTCCATTTAAAGCTTTCTATTCAAATTCGTTTGCAGCACTAAGTCCCTATTAAACTCTCCCATGATGCCATGCTTTCATTTGAGCAGCCTCTCTAGTGCAACCTCTGTCTCTTCCATTTCCAACTGAACCGACTCGGCTGTCCTGTAGCTCTGTGTCTTCCCGTCGTTTCGGCTCTCCTCCGCCTCTATAAAAGGAAGCCCCGTGAGCCCCTTTCACCCCCTTCCAAACCCCCTGAGTATCCTCTCCTCTCTTCTCCTCATTTCGCCGGATTTTGGAGTTTTGCCTCGCCACCCGAAGCTCAGTCCTCCTTCGATTCCGGCGGCCACAGGGACTAATCGGCGCCGTGGGCCGCACCAACGGCATCGCCGCAGCCCCGCCAACGCCGTGCTCACCCTCTCGTCGCCGGAGCATCGCCGGAACATCCGCGCCACCGTGAGCCCAAGCCGCGCTGATGCCGTCGTCCTCGCCTCCGGCCATTTGTACACATTCCTCCACAACCGAGGTGAGCACCAACATCCCTATCATCCTCTCTCTCCATTCCACCCCTCACCGGCCGTCGGAACACCGTCGTTCGCCGGCAATATCGCCATCTAAACCATAGACCGAAGCTTCTTCCTTTGCGAATTGCGTCGCCGTCGAGCTAGCTCCGGCCACACCATCTCCACCACTGGCATCGCGTTGTCGCACTCTTCGTGATGCTCTCTTTTCCTTGCCAATTCCGCCGCCCGAGCATCGCCAGCACCTTGTGCAAGCCACGGTCGCGCCATGCTTTATGTCTGTTCAGCTACATGAGGAAGTTGTACAGTACATCACTTTCTAGTCAATGCTTCATCCTTGTACATAGAAATTTTATTCCTTCCAAAAATTCTCTCTCACACATGAAAGCTCCAAATCCGTTGATTCCTTCTCTTAAATTCATCTAAATTCATCCTCTAAATTTTAGTATTTATTTTATAATTTTTGGATTTTATTTGAATTTGGATTGTTTTCGCGTTTAGATTTCGACGAGTCCGAAGAACCAGAATTAATCAACGACCAGACTTTTGAGTAAGGCAAGTTACATTCTTGATCATATTTGAATCCCAGTATTTAAAATTATTTAAATTCTATTTTTAAATTATGTATTGCATGCTTATTTAAATACAACTATTTAAATACATGTTTTAAATTCATAGATATTCCTACAATCCTTTGTATGACCAATTTTGGTATTGAACTAAACACCTTGTCACCTTAGGTAAAACCTGGTTGATAAATTAGTATGAACTAGGAGCATTTGAAAATGTTATGCCAAGACATGCTTAGACCAAAATGTTTATTTTGGGGAATTTAGCCAATGATTCAAATCTTGTTTAAAATTAAGCTATGGTATTGTTTTACCATGGACTCTTGGAAATGATTCTGAAAACAAAATAAAATCAAAAGATGGTTTAACTTGGGCAAAATGGATGTCAGGCTAGTGCAGGTTTATGCACGGGCTCAACCTGGTCAGGGTTGAGGCCTAGGGTTTTTATTTGGTATGCTGCCCAAGTTGTTTAAGGACCCGCCTGAGAGCTGCTTTTGCTAAGCCACAATCGTACTACAACATGTCGTGTATGGGCAGGACCTGGCCAACAAATTTGTAAAGTTCCATTGCGGTTGATCCCGTTTGTACGTGGGCGGTCTTTCGTGGCCATTTCTTTTGACAAAGTCTTTCATGACTATTGTTCCCACCTGGCGCAAGAGGGGGCTAGGAACTCTGCGGATTTCTATCCAAAGGGGGCGAAACCTTAGCGAGGGGAAACTGCGGTGGAATGGCGCATTGTAAAGGCCTTGACACGTGCTCTAGACTGCTTACCCAAGGTAGTGAGCGGTGGTATCGATGGATGCCAAACAAACTAGAGAATTCATGTCATGTGGGTAAAGTTGTACAACCTCTGCAGAGTGTAAACCTATTCGAATAGCCGTGTCCACGGTCATGAACATGCTAGCAAAGCCACTCAAAGTTAGACTTTGGTTTTGATTTCAAAATGGATTTGACACAAATGGTTTATCAAATTGGGAATTTGGGCTGGAAGCCATGTGATAGGAGGGTATCCTTCACCATTCATGTGTGAATATTATCTGACTATAAAATTGAGAATTTATAAAATGAATTTTAGTTATTAAATAACTTCTTTGGAACTTAGTATGAATATTTGAAAGAAACATGGCTTTATGCAAAATGAACCCTATAAGCCTTCCTTTGAAATATCCTTTATGCATGCATTAAATCTGTTACTTGACGGGTGTAACTTGTGAGCACGGTAGTAGTGCTCATCCTTGCTTATTGCAAACAAATTTCAGAGGAGAAGGACTTTGCTACCGGTGTGGATCTCGACGACTAGGCCGCTACCCCAGTCGATTGCCTGTGGCAGATCAGCTGGACTCCACTACTTCTTCGTCTTCCGCTGTGTTTGTTTATTGTTGGCTTGTAAGCCTCTTTTGTAATAAACTCTTTTGATTATTAATAATATTGTGCGATTTATGGATGTTACCATATCTGTTTATTGTGTGAACTAGCTACTGATCATGGGGCTAGTTCAGAAATGCACAGAGGATTTGGAGTGTTAATCCCGGGTCCGACAAAAACCACGCAATCGCTGAACTACTCGACAAGTCATTATCAACCGTGCACGAATACCCAAATGACCTTATCACAAAGATCAATTCCTGAATACACCGAAGAAGCACACAAGAACAAGGTAAAACGTAGTATGATGCATTGCAAATATGAATTAAAATTGTATTGATAAGTGGGGTTCCAAAGACAATGTCGCTGTTGATCTTGCCGAACAAGAGGACAAATAATATAGTTAAGCTAAACTTCAATCAACATAACACAAGGAACCTAGAGGGGTGGTGGCCACTATGTATAGGAGAAGGGAGGGTACCACGTGAATAGTCCCAAAAACCCTAGGTGGCTGGCCATATGGACCCTATGGGCCAAATCAGCCCATTCATTACAAAGCCCATAGGCCAACAATTGGTGACACAACACCATGGCATGTAGACGCAACACCATGGCATGTAGATGTAGCTCGGCTCGTAGGAGTAGAAGTAGCTTAGTTCAATTGGGGAATATGGAAGTGTATTAGCCGAAAGTCCTATCAGAGAAGATGTGGTTGAAGTAGAGGATGCAGTGCAACAGGTCAAAGTAGTGGTTGCATCCTTAGGGTTGATGTCCTCATCATCCTCCCTTTCACAAATTTGAGTCGTCCTCGACTCAAGCGTTTTCTCCAAGTCATCACTTGCCTACAAAAGGTTAATAGCAACAGGAGGCAAAGAAACACACATTTCTTCTAATGGATACAAAGATTCTTTGCAAATCATAGTATAGCATTCATATTCATGTTTTTCCATGTCAATTCAATCAGATTTTGTAGCTAACATAACAAGAGCTTTCAATTTATTTTCACTTGGAGCTATAATCTTATGATCATCTTTTCTCTTCTCCTGACTTGTTCTCGCATCTCTTTCTAAATCATCCTTTAATATGGCATTAGGGGAGAATGGAAGTAAATTAATTTTCTTTTCTTTATATGTGAAAGTATAATGATTGAATCTACCATGATGTTCAGTATATCTATCATATTGCCAAGGTCTACCTAACAATAACTAGCATGCTTGCATAGGTACAACATCGCAATCAACATAATCATGATATGATCCAAGAAAAAAATGTACTCACACAAGTTTAGTCACTTTTAACTTACCAGAAGAATTCAGCCATTGAATGTAGTAAGGATTAGGGTGTTGAGTTGTGATCAAGCCAAGCTTCTCGACCATGTCTGTGCTAGCAAGATTGTTGCAACTTCTGCCATCGATGATGACTCTACATGAATGTTCGTTGGTGACAAACTTTGATTGTAACAAGGTGTGGCGTTGATTCTGTTTTGCAAGCTCTATTTCAGCACTTAGCACACATTGGACAACTAGGCTTTGGTACTTGTTAGATGTCTTATGGCCTAATTGTTCTTCCTCAATTTCATCACCTGCATTGTTAGCTGCAACCTCCTCAATATGGCTAGCTGAAGTGTACTCACCATTGTCCTTGATAAGCAAAGCTCACTAACTTGGGCAATCGCACAACCAGTGCCCAAATCCTTTGCAACAGTGACATTGTACATCTCTAGATCTCCCTATAGAAGCAAGAAGAAGCACTTTTTGTAGGGACTTGTACCTTTGCTGATTTGCTTGCATTAAGGACATGTGCAGGAGTGGAAGGAGCGGTAGGGGGTGCACGGCTTGAGGAGAGTGCATCTCGGCCAGAAGTGGAAGAAGGTGCCATGTGTTGTTACAGACTTGATCGACCTGCTAAAGATCCTCCAAAATTGCCCCTACAGCAAATTGTTGACCCTGCACTTCTCTTTCTGCTTTTCCAAGCAAGATGAAATAAGCGGGTGATAGAATTGTATTCTTTATAATCAAGTATGTCCTGAATTTCATGGTTTAAACCTCCCAAAAATCTTGCCATCTTAGCATCTTCAGTTTCATCTAAACCACAACGCAACAAACCAGTTTGCAATTCTTGATAACAATCCTCTACAGAAATACTACCCTGTCTTAAGCGTTGCAATTTATTAAGCAAATCACGAGAATAATATCAAGGTACAAATCTATGTCTCATTGCTCTCTTCAAAGCATTCCATGTTCTAGGTATGGTCTAATGAGTACGACCATATTCACTCCACCAAATAGAGGCAAAATCAACAAACTCACTAGTAATAGCCCTAACTTTCTTATCTTCAGGGAACTCATGATAAGGAAATTTTTGTTCTACGGTAAGCTCCCAAGTGAGATAAGCATCAGGATCAAATTTTCCAGCAAAAAAAGGCATAGTGAATTTAATTTTACCAAAAGCATCATTATGGTCACATACCTCACATTGATTTCTTCCCATACCATGACGATTGTCACGAAGCCGACAATGGTTACGATCATTCTGAACATTAATTCCATCTATTTTTGTATCAGTAGTGTAGTTGTTCACGTCTTCTTCTTCCACCTCATCTACCCAAGAGCGAGTAGTAGGTGGTGTGCGGTTAGCAGGTGGGTCCTCCAGCCTTGGCTCATCCTGGGCCATGGTTCTAGCAAGTGGGTGTCATTCGATGAGCTCAACGTGTGCGCAGAGCGCCGCGAAGTTATCGTTGATCTTATCTAAGGTATCACGAACGCTCTCACCGAGCGAGTGCTCAAAGCACCGCACGATCTCTTTCGTGCGTGGTGTGAGAGGACCGTCGCCCTCATGCGCAAGAGGGTAGTTGTTGTTGTTCCCTCCATGTGTAGACCTGCCATTTTTAGTAGAACACAAAGAACAAATCATAGTGTGACTTGGTTCAACACCAGATAGACCTGTCCTTAATCACCTAAACAATTCCATAACAAAATCTCATCACCGTACACCCGATCAAGTTAAAATATAAAGAACCCAAAGTCCATCATGTCCATAATAAAGAAAAAACCAGATTCAAAGTTATGATTATAATCCTCAAGTTTTAACAAGATTCAATTCATCTTGCCCGATGGAATAGCTCCATCAACTACTTTCAACTACATCTACTAGCATGGCTAATCATCCTTCTAAAAATTACGAACCAACCCATATAATATTTAACCTAAACCTCAATGGTAATTAGGTAATCAACTTTCAAAAGATAGGAAATGCAGCAAGTAGGACATAGCTAAATCTACCCATTTGACATGCAAGTAATTGAATTTAAAGCAATGCATAGAATACTTGAAATCAATATAGATACTTTTTGAAAATAATAGGAGCAATATGATCAAACGAGGGGATTGCTTGCCTTTACTGGTACCACTCTTAATTACCCTCAGATGGAACTCACAATACGTCGGAATTGTCAAAAACCTAACGAAAGACGATATCATTCAAAAAATGCATGAAATTCACATAGTTGGTAGAGTGAGATTTTAAGTGAATTTAGGTGAAATTTTTAGTTCAATTGGAGCTCATATGAATTTTCTATACATTTTACAAAGTTAAAGTCATTAATGTACAATTAAAACAAGTATCAAAATTTTCTGTAACCGAAACATATTTCAAAGTTATTCCGTTTAAAAGTATATTAAAAATGAGAATTAACAAAATTGGTTTAATTCAATTTGTAGTTAATTTGAATTAGTTATGAATTTTTCAAGTTATTAGATTTTTCATTGCAAGATTAAATCTATTCGGAATTTGTAAAAGAATTAGATTTTTTTAGTGCAAGATTAAATCTATTCGGAATTTGTAAAAGAATTAAATACATGTTACACTCACTCTCAGCTAGCCACAGGAAATGACAAGTGGGACCCAGGGTTAGGGTTTGACCCAGTCAACTTTGACTCGGTCATGGTCGAAAGTGACGTCGAAGGCATATTCGAGGGAATACGTCTTCTGATTACAAGTACGGATGTTAGGTCTAAGCATACATGGAATACGTTTTCCTTAAGAGAAAACATACTTCATAGTTTTACACAATCACTTAACTAGCCATACGGGCCCACATGTCGAAGTCTCAATCACTATAACGGGTTTTAATTAGAATGCTAATCATGTTTTAAACCGGTGTGGCCTACATGTCATACATGCATTAAGAACTAGATTAAAACTAATGATGACTATTCACCTTAAGCTACCAGTGGCTTGATGGAGCTCCCGTGCGCATACAAGCACGGTGAGGATGGTGATTAGGCACTTCAGTGGGGCTCTAAGCTCGGGATCAACACGTACGGGTGCAGAGTAGCCTAGCGAACTTGCTCAAGATGATGCGGAGTCCAAAGGTCGTCGGTGGTGGGCTCATGACAGCCAGAGGTGGAGCCGAACCGGTGGCTCACGTGGAGGTGATGCTACTAGCGTCGAGGAAGCTAGGGGAAGAGTGCGTTGAGATTGCTTCGTCACCAGGATTACAAAGTTCACGATGATAACACCAGAGGAAGCCGGTGGTGCCTGGAATGTCGACGACAGCGATTCAACGGGGTCGGAGAAGAACGGGTCTCACACCCTCAGTGTTGCACCAAACGCAAATTAAACTCGCATGTAAACTCAATAGAATAATGCGATCTCAAGGGGCACAATGGTGTAAATGATAACTCACTGCAACGCCCATGAGCTACAGGTCCTAGGTCGCCGGAGGCGAGAACGATGAAGTGGCTCCCGACGATTTAGTGGATGACAAAGCTTCAGACTGGCAAAAATGGGTGTGGCGAGGTGGGTGGAGTCCGGTAGTGGGCTTACGGGCTCATGGGAGGCATCAACGCGGCGGTGCTCCACTTGTCATCACTCCCGGCCGAAATGAAAAAGAGATCAGGGATGGCAAAAGAGAGTACGAGTGAGAGAGTGGATTGGTTCGGGATTTTGGTGATGCCTAGGCGATGCCTAAGAGGTAGGCACGAGAGCATGAGGTGGTGATCAGCGAATGTCGTGGCGTGCATTCACGGCGACAGCGCGCTCGGTTGAGCGGCGCGAGGAAGAGGATGGCCCTGGCAGGTGGGGCCCGCCCGTCAGTGGTGGAGAGGAAAATGGCTCGGTGCGGTTGAACCAGGATGCGATCGGGTTCGAGTCTAACTCGGGTTCGGTCATGGTTTGAGTTAGGGTTTTGATTTTATTTCGATTTGATCAACAAGTAATAGATTTGACCAAGCAAATAAAAATAGAAGATAAATTCAAAAAAATTTGAAATTTTTTGAGAGTGCTATGAGATTAAAAGGGGACCTAGGAGAATTGGTTGCAAGTACTGTTCATGCACAAGTTGTGAGGATAAAATCATTTTCATATCTGCATTAGTGAAATGGTTTGGATTTTGATGAAATCAAAATGGCTTCTAAAAATTTGTGAAAAATTATATTAATTCATGTTAAATAATCTAGTATTTTAATAAATTACTTCCAACAACACACATGTTTCTAGAATCAAAAGAAACTTGAATTCAAATTAAAGGTTTTAAATTCTGATAAAACTTTATTACAAACAACAAATGTTTTGCATTCATAACAACGTTTGCACACATAACATGAGATGCTCAGCTAAAAAACCTAAAGGATTTTTGAGGACGTTACACTGCCACGTGAGCAGCCACGCAGCTTGACACGCGTGCAGAAACGACCGAGGTGGCATAGGCGTGGCCGCGCCACATTGGCGGGAGGACGGTGGTGCTCGAGTGCGAGTCTCACCAACACTACGCGCCACGGAGAGTGGCGGTGAGGGCAGCAATTAGGAGACGGGAGCAAGGGAAACCCACTGTGCACGGTCTTGATGGCGGGCCGCAAGGAGGTGGCCGACGGTGATGAAAGGAGCGGTGGCGAGACGCAGCTTGCAACGACGCTAGGGCTCCGGTGGTGAGGAGGTGTGCACGACGTAGGCCATGGGCTTGCAATGCCAAAGGTGAAGACGAAGACACCTGAGAGGCTTCAACGGCGCCGCTATAGGCGGTGGCGTGAGCTCCGGCTGGTGATGGCGAAACTCGGATAGTGGCGAGGTGGGGGAAATGGAAGAGGAGGGCAAAGGGCTCCCAGTGCTTCTTCTTATAGAGCCGGAGGAGGGGTAGGTGTGGTGACCTAGGATCGGATCCATTTCAAGCTAAGTGATTATGCCAAAATCACAACTCCTAACGAGAGACGAAAATGGTTCCGACTGCCTGGATATGTGTCTCATGTTAGCTCCCAAGGATCAGTGGCTAACATGCACATATCCAAACACAACATTGCATTCACATCCATACACAAATATACAAGAATAATAGAATCGTATTAACAACATCATTAAATAGAACCTTAAGGTATAGGTTTGCATAAGAGGGCCGATCGGCCAAATCTAAACAACACAAATAAATCGCAGCGTAAGATAAACTTACAAATAAAAGAGAAAGAGCCGAGTTGGCATGCCCAAACCCACAAGCAACCAACTAGGGTGAAAGTCATAGCATCTGAAGTACTTAACTCAATTTGAATGACTTCTCACCTGCAACATGGACAATGCAACTGAGTACAAAAATGTACTCGCAAGACTTATGAATAGCAATATATAATAAATGCATTCAAGTGTCAAAGGAAGGCTTACATGGTTCATTTTCAGCATAAGGTAGGTTTTTCATTGGGATAAATGATATAGATTCAAATTGCCATTGGTAAAACATTTAGAAAACTTATATAATCAGTAGGCAATCCCAAATTCATGATCAAGAACAGTAGATACTCCAAATATAATCAACACACAAACTTCCCATTCGTGACACAATTCATTCCTTAACAAATCAACACTCGAACTTCCCGTTCGTGATAACATTCAAATTTGAACAAACTAACACAATGACATAACATTTCCAACCATAACCCAAACCCAATTTCTCATAAGCTAACTATGCATGCTTTCCCACAAGCAATGTCCATGACTGGGGACACAGCTACTCGAATAGATTTAGTTGACTCTGCAAAGTTGTGTACATCTTTACCAACACGATATGAATACCTTGTACTATCGCCATGCACTCTTCAGTAGGAGTGTGACTAAGATATCATAACGAGGCCGTTACAATGCCATGTCCTAACTATCAAACCACCTGAGGATCAGAACCATGGCAGGCTATAGTACGCGCTAGAACCACGGTTCACCCCGTTGTGTAAGTAAGTCCCTTGTGCACAAAAGACCCTTAAGGGCAAATAAGAGAACGCTTAACATGCCCCTACTAGATTGACAAGAGAACAATTAAATAGTAACAATAACAATTGTCAATCTAATTGTGTTTTGATAACTAACACATAACAAATTATTAAGCCAAGCCTTCACCATTATCCCGACGTGTGGTTGCATGTAAGACTTGGTTCATCATGCCACAGACCGGTCCTTAATCACCTAGACGGGGCTACACGAATCTAGGACAACCTCCCTTCATCACCCGATCACCCATCCAAGTCCAACACACAATAACTCTACCCAACAATTCCACAAACACCAGATGCGAATATCTGGACATATTCCTCAATTTCAACATAATTCAATCCATATAATCATCAAATTTCATCAAGAGTCGATTCAATCTATCGCCCGATGGACTAGCTCCGTCAACCGCTTCCGGCTACAACTACTTGCTCGGCTAAGCATCGTTCTACAAATTAGCAAACATCCCATGTAACATATATCCTTAATTATTCAAGGTAAAAAGGGTAAGCAACATTCAAAGGAGGGCCAATGGAGCAACAGGATATAACTAATTCTACCCAATTGACATACGAGTATTTGAAATAAAGCAATGGATAGAATACTTGAAAAACAACATAGATACTTTTCAAAATTGATAGGAATTCAACATGCATCAAAGGATGGAACTTCTTGCCTTTGCTGTGGATGGTCCATCTGCTGCTGCAAATCACTCTCGATCACACTCGTACCTTCGTCAACTATCGAATGAACGAAAACATCCAAAAATTCAATATCCTCCAAAATGCATGAAATTTATACAGTGGGTATATTATGCTTTTATATGAATTTAGGTGAAAGAATTATTCCATTTGGATTTATTATGTGAAAGTTATGGTGGTTTGAAAATCTGTTTTCTAGAAAATCCAGAAAAAATGCATTCGGTTACTATTCATTCTAAATTAATTATTTGGCAAAAATTTGTATAATAGTAGTGGGAAAAATGATTACATAGATAAATAGTGAATAAAAATATAAAGCCAAAATAACTTGGTTTATCTTATTTGGAGTTCATAAACATTTTCTATGAATTTTCCAAGTTAAAACCATTTTCTAGTGTGAAAATAAGTGGGTTTTGGATTAATTTCCAACAACTATATTTTCTATGACAGTGAAATGCTTGAAACCTATTTTTAAATAAAGTTCATTAAAAATGAAAATTAACAAAATTGATTTCATTGCATTTGGAGTTAGGATAAAATAGTTATGAAATTTTGAAGTTAAATCAATTTTTTGTGTGCAAATAAATGATTTCCGGATTTTCTTAAGTATTAAATACTTTTTCTACCGAACTTAACCTAGACAAAACCTATGATAGGTGGGGTCCAATGCACAATACCGTTTCTCATTTCCCAATTAAATTCTGGTTAAAACCGACAGGTGGGACCCACAAGTCACTAACTTGGTGCACGAAATAGTGTGTGGACCTTCGGTCCACAGCACAGTGCAAAAAGTCTATGGGGAATGGTTACTATGCACTTAAGGTGCCAGGCCCACATGTCATCCACTCGCAGCAACCCGATTTAAGACAAACCTCGTTCACTGTTTAAGGGGGTCCACACGTCAATGACTCACTAGTATTTTAAGACAATCATTTATTACTCTAAACAATCATTGACACTAATCCAAATGAGATGTGGCTCTTAATTACCTAGCTACAGTGTTGTTGTCATTTTGTTTCGATCAAAAGAGCTCATCGCCCATGGCTTTCGTGACTTCTTGTGGTCCAGTCCACGCACGCCAGACAAAGCCAAAATTGGATTCCTCTCACTCTCGCGAAGCTAATGGCAACAGTGTCTAAGTTGACGGCGATCCGCAGCGACGATGCGCCAGAGAATGGCGGCAGTGAGCTTCGGCTACACATGCATGCCACAACCCGGTGGTGTTGTGAGTGAAAAAGTGTGTGCATGTGCTCCTACGTGGTCTAGTGAACTCACCAAAAAGATGCAGAGGTCTGGAGGAGCTCGGTGCTTACTTGTCGACGGCAATGGTGACGGCGGTAGCAAGCTCCATGAGGAGGGGACTCCCTGGGCAACAAGACTAAAAAATGGAGATAGGATGAGCCTAGTTGCTACCAGTAGATTGTTACACGAGAAGGAATTGGGGAAGACATACCACGATCGACAAAAGACGATGAACAGTGTTTTCGGCCGACACTTGGGCAAAACCAAATTCATAAGCTCCTACGAATGCATTGTCGGAATTAGATGAGGGGAAATGAGGCTAATACCCCATGGCCCAAGATGACGAGCAAGAAAGAGTAGGGGGCTCACTAGAGATGAAAACAGTGAAGAAGTGCCACTCGGTGCGAGCTCCGGAGCGTCGAGAGCGTCGAGTTTGGACTGAGGACTACAAGCCAAAGCACGAGCTGAGTTTAGCCAAAATGGATACGGTGACAAACGGAGAAGACAAAGGATGCCATGGCTTCGAGCTTACCTGAGAATGGAGCTTGCACAAGCGTCCTCCTCCTCTCGGGTGCGAGGAGAAGTGAGGCAACAAGAGCAGCAGGAGTGAGGTTTAAGCCCGGGGAATGAGACGGAGTGAGGGCGGCGTTAAGTGGAGATGGCAGGTGATAGGTTGGGAGAGGCGGTGGCTTATAGTGGTGACGGCATGCAGTAGGCTCTGCTCGGCGCATGACGCACGCGTCCTGTCCGCTAGCCTGCGCGAGGTGGAAGATGACTCTGTCACGAGGGCCCGGGCGGTCAGTGGCTGCGAGGCGAGCTGGTGCAGCTGGATTAGGCGGCTTGGTCGGTAAGTTCAGACTGGTCTAACATGTAGTTGGTTCAGTTGGTCCAGCCGAGTCGAGTGGGAGCAATTTGGTCGGACTCAAGTCAAGGGTCTGAGTCGAAGCAACAGTGCTAGGGTTTTGAATTTCAGGTTTCACCAAGCTCAACAAGTTTGACTTAGGCTTTAAAAATAGAAATAAAATTCCTAAAATTATAAAATAATTTAGAGGGCTTCCTAGGATGGTCTAGTGCTCAAAAAAAATTCTTAAACCTTACTATTCAAGAATTATTTGCTTAGTTAAAATTCAAACGTACAATAGGTTATTGAAATGTGTTTGAATTTTCTGAGGGTTGAATTGAGTTCCAAAAATTTGGCAAAAATTATATATATTCATGATAATTAGTATAGTATTTTAATAAATTATTTTCCAGAGGTCTTTATAAGGACTTATTTCTGTTTTGTTTGGAGGAGTTGAATTTGGTTAAAGTTTAATCTTTTGATTTAAGATTTTCCAAGTGCAATACAATATGCAAATGCTTCAAAAACAATATGCATGCTGATGAGATGCATACTAATTATCATTAATTAACTTGGGGATGTTATAGTAGGAAAGGAGCTCATGCGTGGAGCGCTGGCGGGTTGTCTGGCGGCTTTCGCGCGGGCACGGACATGGGCATGGGATGGGCGGCATAGAGGCATGGGCAGGCGCGGTGGTGATGCATGAAGGTGTGCCGCTGACATGCGATAGGAATGGCGGAAGGGATGGGGTGGCCAGCAAGATTTGTGGATGCAGGCGCTGACGCATGGGCAGCGTGGGCACTCAACGGGAAGATGATGGGAAGGAAGAGGGAACTGACAGGAGAGGGCCGCCTGTTAGTGAGAGAGAGAGGGACGAGGCGTGGAGCGGGCTGACGCGCGGGAGCGGTCTAGGGGATTGGGCTAGGGAGCGGAAAAGAGAAGACAGCGCGGGGATATTCAGCCCAAAGTGAAAAGGGATTTTAAATACCTTTTTTATTTATAGAAAATACAATAATTCGAAAAGGCTTTTAGAAAATAGTAAAGAAAGTCCAAAACTTAAGGAAAACTTCACAGAAATTGCCTAACTTATTTTGAACTTATTAAAATTATTTCCAACTCAACATTTGCATTTAATTTTGCAAATAAATTATTTTAATTTTTTTGAAAATAGGAAAAACCTTTTAAAATACTAGAATATTCAAGAAATGAATTAAAATTTTCTTATCAACTTTAAATCCAATAAACTCCATAAATTTTATTTTTGATTTTTTAAAACTTAGGAAATTCAAGAAAGCACGAAAACTCTTTGAAACTCAGAAAATCCAATAAAATAATATTTCATTAATTTAAATTTGGTAACATAATTTTGGGATGTTACAGTAAGTTAGTTGTATTGAAGTTCCTAGATTACTCTTTTTTTTTCTCTCTTTGCTTCTCTTCTATAATTCTATTCTTGTATGAATTTTGATTGTACAAGAGTAAAGGACTATGTTTGTATCAATTTAGCTTAGTCCTATGAGCCTATCCTCTATTTTGATCGTGTTTTGGGCACAGAATGGTCTCAAATCTCCCTCCATGAAAAAAAATTGTACAGCCAAAGTTATACAATGCAAAACGAAAGAAGGAAAGAAGACCGCATTGGTAAAGGTTCTATCCTTGATCTTCATGATGTTGACATTGGAGTATGAAAAATTAGGAGAAAACATAGACCTTTCATCAACTTTTTTCACACATCCACGACATAACACACTTCCTAACTCATATATTTTAGTACAAACTTTTACACGATATACTTTCACCAGAGTTGATAATTTCAAACAACTCTAGTTACAGAGTTAGACAGCCCTACAATAGGAACAATAATTGTGACATTACCAAATTGTATGATACATCTTTAGTATTGACTTCTTATTCAACCATCAAATCCAATGAAATAGTGTGTTCAGTCTTTGCTCCAAAAACATTTTACATTTTAGAAAAAGAATATACGATGTATTCCCATAGCAACACGTGGGTCCAATGCTATTAATGCACTAATATTGGTGAAATTGGATATATTATGACAAGACATAGAAAATTCGTGTCAGACCCCCAGGTGTGGAATACCCAAAGACCTTATGTGTGTATCGTACTAGTCCTATGATCAGTGGCTAGTACACACATTCACAACATTTGGCATTCACAACCATACATTCAAATATACAAGGTAAAACAAAATGGTACTTAACTTAAGCGATTACAATATTCACATTACAAAGGCCGACTGACCAAATGAGACTTAAGTACCAGAAGTTACAGAGTAACAGAAATAGCAGCGGAAGATTAAAAGTGGTGAAAGTAAATAAATTCCAGCGGTGTGCCCATCCATACTATAACACCCTGGCTATGTGGAAGCCATGATACCAAAAAGACTAACATACAACAGCAATACGGAATAATTTCAACATCATCTCCACTAATGGCATAGAAAGAACAACATCTATTAGAACGAATGCAGGAATAATCTGATTCCAATAACATATCACAAATTCCAACTATCCAAGTCTACTTAATCAATTAAGATAATTCTATCAACAGATTAATCAGGGATCACAAGCAGTTATTTAATCAATCATATCAAAGAGAAAGATATCATCCACCATCAAACTATATTTATTACAATTCAACATTTAACAAATGAAAGACAATGACAAGTTCATATCATTGAAAATTGAATATTGTGAAGTGAATGCATTATCCGTGACTACTCCCAAGAATGCCGTCTTCAATGTTTACCTAAAACAAGTAAACACAGCAAGAATGAGTCCACGACTCAGCAAGTACAACAGAACAAAATGTACCATACTGAATAAGAATATAATAGAATGAACGATAAGAACATTTCATCACATTATAGATTTCGAATGTAGAATGGACGAATAAGAACAAGACAGTCACTTTATAGAATATGAATTTAGAACGATAGAAATCATATGAATGAAATGCATGAAGTCCACTTCTGCTTATACCGGTATAGCTAGTGACACACCTGTTGGTGTTCACCTAGGCCCGCATTTATCAAAAGGCGGGGATCCAAGGCCCGTATGAAGAACGTTTCATATGGGGATCCAAATCTGCCCACATTAGAATGGTGGCTCTTACGTGCCCATACTGGAATTGATGGGTCTTTACATTCCACTCCTGTGGATGAAACATAAACAATGAATGAATGAAATGAATTATGAATAATGAAAGACAACATCTCATTAAACATGGATTAACGAACGTGAAAAGAACATGAAGCATTGAATCTACTCATGGATCATAGAAATAATAGTATGAACAACAAGCACTCAGCATTTACCAACAATAAGAATCACAAGGTACTTGCCCATATTGGAATAATGGGACTTCCCTACCCACTCTCGTGGATGAACATGAACGAAGGAACGATTGAATATATCGAACGTGAACATACCACTAAATAATCATGGTTTAACAATTATGAAGGGATTACCCATTGCATAATCACCAATCAAGTGGAACAAAACAACAAACAAGACAAATCAATTGTACTTGCCTTTCGAACTACGATGCGTTAGGAGGCAAGGACGAAGCCACTATTCCCGAACCCTCTCCTCCTACACAATTAAATTAATTGAATAAGAAACAACGTGACTAGGATGCTGCTCGAAACACTTAGTCGCATCATCCTAAATCTAAGGTTCACATGGTCGATCTATCCAATTAACTCGACAGTTTAGCAGGACGATAACTTGGACAGCGGTACTAAACACATCATAAATTTTGGTCTGAGACTCTAAACGGATTGAGCTCAGATCCTATGGAAAGATAACGAAAATACCCACATTAAACTAATTGGGTGAATCCTCTAATTCGGCCAACATATTAGGTTAACAATTAGATGAAAGTCTAATACAGAATCTGCCTAGTAGAAATAGACAGTAGAAAAGAAATAATCATAATTTTTGATTGGTTTAACCAAAATCCACGATTCTGGTCATTCTGGAAATCTAAGAACAATATCATCAAAAGTCTATTTGGCATGAAGCTCAGATTTTGCCTTTAACAAAAAGTGGCACAAGGTTCAAAACTACTATCAGAACCCGGCAAATAATCTGGACAGTCAGATTGAAACATTCATAACTTTTATTCTACAAATCCGAATAGAGTGTTCTTTAACAATCTAGAAAGATGATAAAATTATCTACAGAACTTGTTTCGGGCAACAATCCTGAATCTGATCCTAACCAAAACATATTTTGATAAACATCTTGACTGATAATTCTCGTCAGATTTTCAGTACAGCAGGAAAGATTCTATCATAACTTTTGAACCGTAGATCAGAATTAAGTGATCTTGGTGGCTACGGAAAGCTAAGAACGATTCCCACATAACTCCTGGTGATGGGAACCTCAAATTCGTAATCTAAACATATGAAAACTGTCGTGCAATGTTCTGGAAAGAACTGATCTAATTTCAGCAGGGAACCGATCTACTAATTGTAACCAATTACGCATCTTACATGAATCAAACAGCGAGGAAAACTGCTCGTTACCCTTGAAGAACCACGGGACGTCGCCGATCAATACTCACGAAGAAGATCCCCTTTTCTCCTCCTTTCTCTTCCTCTTTTCCCTTGGTCGGCGGCACCCGAACGGTTCATCTTCCTCCCTCCATCTTCTCAGACAGCAGCAAGTGGAGGAGATGAGTACTGTAGATGATGGGGTTACTGTAGTTGGCAGTGGCACTACAGCACAGGCATGCTACAGTGCATCTAGGGTTTTTGGCTGCCCCTAATGGGCTAAGGCTATGGGCCTGTGGCCCAAGATTTAATCCCCCTTCTTGAGAAATTCTGAAATTCCATTTTAAATCCCGTTTAAAGGTTTAAAATTCAATTATAATTCTAAAGATTGAGCGGGGTATTACATTCTACCCACCTTAAACAAAATTTAACCCTGAATTCTACTCGAAAGTACACCAACTGAACTTAATAACCATTAACACGTACCCATCGTTAACAACTCTGGTTAAAGCTCGCGCATGCGAGTTTGCAGGTCCCAAGTCTCATCACAGTTAGGCCATAACGTATACCAACGTCTTACACCTCAACACTCGTCTTGACCTTTATAGGTTCTCTCAACACACAGGACACAAATGTAAGATCTTACTCGTTGGCCAACGGCTCTATCAAAAACTCAAGCTTTGGACCTCTCAGGCACTCATTCAACATTGCACATACCAGACGTTGCGTACCCCGTGTATGGACTCGAGACAGTCCTAGCGGTATGCCAACTTTCGAATCCCCATAACTAACGAAAACAACCCAATGTATCTTGGGCTAACCTCTCCTTATGGTACCAAACCACACTGCATGCACATAGCACACGGAACTCTTGTTACACCTCTCAATCGAACTCTTCACCGTAACAAGGATCACCTCCTTTAACGATGGACACACAACGAAACTCGCTTTGAACAAACTCTATTATAAACAAAGTCAACTGAAAGTAAAGGATTCTCATCGCAGCCACGCGATGCCAACTCCCTACCAAAAGGGTCAAAACCAAAATCGAAGATTCATCACGAAAACCATTCCACTTTCTAATTAGGCAATTTGCAAATGAACAGCACGAAAGCCAAAGGAGAAATCACTCGAACGCCCAAATCAAATACTTCTTTTATTTTGTTTGAAATGGAAAGAATCGTACATGCCAACACAGGGCCAACTCAAATTGCGGAAGACATCAGTCAACAACACAAAGCTAAAACAAGAATCAAGAAAACGCTTCACTACTCGACGTAACATCCTTTTTCTCAGTTTCTCTTATAGGAATAAAAATTTCTCTCAAACCTTGGAATTCGAACTCATTGCATACCACACGAGCTCAACCCTCTTAATTTAACATCCTCAAATTATGCTCAAACCGGAATACATTATCCACACCTTAGTGGCGAGGCTCTATTGATCCCACCGAACACTCTAGACAACTCCTTCTACTGCCGAAATTAATTTGACAGAAGGCACCCAAAGCACCTCGAAATAGATCTCACGCAATCACATCACCTCAAACTTTTAAGAACAAACAATTAAGAATCTTCAGTACACATGCTCATATACTACATCAGAAGGGTTCTATCAATGATCATTCCACTGCTCAGGAAACACCATATTTTATTTTCTCTACACACAATCATTGGGCGACTAGGTCTAGCATAAAAATGCAAAGCCCAAATTTAACCTCCAAGACCTTTACAATGAACTTCTCTTATGACAGATAGAGAAATCATTAGATTAAATCTCTAACATCCCCACAATTCTAACATACTCACTCATTGATATCATCAGAAATCACCCACACAATCTCGCAATACAATCCAACTGCGTTACTCTATAAAATTGATCAAGGTTTCCACACCTTCGATAATCCCCAACATCTCAACATAAACTAAGGTTCTAGAATTACACTATACCATAGATTCTACTTAGTCGTAACACTATTCAGTTTTACTTCGAAGCCATACATTACCTTTCAATCAAATTTCCTCCAAGAGGTACAGTTCAAAACCAATTCATCTTCTACTACTCCTCCAATAGCTTGGTAGCAAAATCTCACCACTACAATTACTTAACCACCACCAATAGTTGCCAATTTATGCTTTGTAATACATTGCAACACAAAACTGTTGATCCTTTCTCAAAAGAAAGAGGCAAACAAGGACAAGTTTCGTCACACAGGAAAATATTGCTCCTCACAACGAGCACAAAACCAAAAGAAATAATCTGATAATGATGATCTTGGAAAACGAAAGTTGAGTTCACAGTTGAGGGTAGACATCCCTCAAAAAGGGAATAGCAAATAACAACCAATAAGAAAATGACATTGCGATTGAAACTCGACATCTCTTGTGCAGAAAGAGCAGAAAGTTTAGGCACGATTCAAATAACCACAAGTTATAAAAACTTGACTCCAATTCTCAAATACTCCTACTGCACTCTTTTTTTTTAACACTGAAATTAACCCTTTTGATAATAACAACACTTTGCCACAACGAACAAGTTAAGTTCTTTAGTCCAAACCACAAGAACTAGTTAAGAACCAATAAAATTCTTCAACACGTCATATTTGCTCGGAACAGTTCAACTACCCATGAAACATGAGATCCAAATGATCTCAACCACAAAACTCGAAACATTTTCATTTAAGGAATATCACGAAAAGCAAATAGATTAATTTCCTCTTAAAGAAATCAATATAATTTTCTTTGATTGCAACCTCACGTTGTGAACTCAGACCAAAGAGCCTTTAAGATTTAATCACACGAATCTCTTAAAAAGCAATAGGACATTCCAATACATCACTTTATTTAGAATAATTTTAGCTACCACAAACAATAGCCCAACTTGATGTCATAGATTATCAATTATCTTCTTTACTTACAACCTCTCACATAACACCACAAAACCTCACAAAAGGGTTTCGGCACTTTCTTTTCCAAGGAAAAAGGTTCTAACCTCCAACACTCCAACTAGTCCAAAAGAAATGAGCAGAGTCAAAACTTTCTTCAATGAACTTTGTAAAAGATAATTCCCAGTATCGAAAACACTAAATGGATAACCAGGTCACCTTTATCAACAAGAAAGATAGGATTCTTATGAAAGAGAACAATCTTGTAAATAACAACGTTTACAAGTAGCAAAGAGAGCTCAACAGTTGAAAAAATATTAATTGTTCTGAAAAACAAATAGGGACCAGTGGAAACCCATACCCAACCATTTTGTTTTATTACAATCTCCGAATTAACCCCAACAAGGCATCACAAAAGGATTTTAACACTTTCCTTTAGAAAAGAGATGCATTAAACTTCAACACTCAGAATGATCCAAAAGAAATACATAGAGCCAAAGCTTTCTCATGTTAACGAACTTGCAACAAAAAACTTTCATTATCCAAAATATCAAACGAATAAATGTGTCATTGAAAATATCAATCTCGCCAATTAACAATGATCACAAGTAGTATAAGCAACTCAATAGTCGAAAAAAATAATTGTTTTAGAGAACCATTAGTTACCTATTGAAACCCATCAGCTACCATGAACCACGAATCCAAGGTAAATTCATCAACCACCACAGGGCAAGAATTGGCCAAATTCAAAAAAATCAAGGAAGAGAACAACTTTCTAAAGCAACTCACACTCAACACCTGTAACTATGGTACACGGGGTAACTACTCCCCTAACCACATACCACGAATGGTGGTGTAACCTGGTGAATCCCAGAGCAACAACCACGACCTCAACTTCTTAACATCCGTTATCAACACGCATAACCATTATAATCAATTATGAATATACATGATCATCTCATGACAATCATAGTATAAATTCATAGATATAGAATATCATAACATATCATAGATTAACAACAAGAACGATAGTACAGAAGCAATTCAATACAGTATAGCATAATGAAACATACCACTAGAAATGTGCATGCAATGGATTTCCCAAACCCCACCTACTGTGCACAATGTGTCATTTTAATATTTTATTTACCACGGACCTAAAGCCCACTTTGATACCAACTGTAACACCCAGGCTATGTGGAAGCCAAGATGATACCTAAAAGAGTAACATACAACAACAATGCGGAATAATTTCAACATCATCTCCACTAATGGCATAGAAAGAACAACATCTATTAGAACGAATGCAGGAATAATCTGATTCCAACAAAATATCACAAATTCCAACTATCCAAGTCTACTGAATCAATTAAGATAATTCTATCAACAGATTAATCAGGGATCACAAGCAGTTATTTAATCAACCATATCAAAGAGAAAGATATCATCCACTATCAAACTATATTTATTACAATTCAAAATTTAACGAATGAAAGACAATGACAAGTTCATATCATTGAAAATTGAATATTGTGAAGTGAATGCATTATCCGTGACTACTCCCTCCCAAGAATGTTGTCTTCAATGTTTACCTAAAACAAGTAAACATCGCAAGAATGAGTCCACGACTCAGCAAGTACAACAAAACAAAATATACCATACTGAATAAGAATATAATAGAATGAACGATAAAAAAATTTCATCACATTATAGATTTCAAATGTAGAATGGACGAATAAGAACAAGGCAGTCACTTTATAGAATATGAATTTAGAACAACAGAAATCATATGAATGAACGAAATGCACAAACTTGTCGGTATAGCCAGTGACACACCCGTCGGTGTTCACTTAGGCCCGCATTTATCAAAATACAGGGATCCAAATCTGCCCACACTGGAATGGTGGGTCTTACGTGCCCATACTGAAATTGATGGGTCTTTACATTCCACTCCCTTGGACGAAACATGAACAATGAATGAATGGAATGAATTATGAACAATGAAAGACATCATCTCATTAAACATGGATTAATGAACGTGAAAAGAACATGAAGCATTGAATCTACTCATAGATCATAGAAATAATAGTATAAACAACAAGCACTCAGCATTCACCAACAATAAGAATCACAAGGTACCTGCCCATATTGGAATAATGGGACTTCCCTACCCACTCTCGTGGATGAACATAAAAGAAGGAATGAATGAATATATCGAACGTAAACATACCACCGAATAATCATGGTTAAACAATTATGAAGGAAAACAAGGAATACCAGGATTACCCATTTCATAATCACCAATCAAGTGGAACAAAACAACAAACAAGACAAATCAATTGTACTTGCCTTTCGAACTGCGATGCGTTAGGAGGCAAGGACGAAGCCACTATTCCCGAACCCTCTCCTTCTACACAATTGAATTACTTAAATAAGAAACAAAGTGACTAGGATGCTACTCGAAACACAGTCGCATCATCCTAAATCCAAGGTTCACATGGTCGATCCATCCAATTAGCCCAACAGCTTAACATGACGATAACTTGGACAGCGGTTCTAAACACTTCATAACTTTTGGCCTGAGATTCTAAGCAGAGTGAGCTCAGATCCTACGGAAAGATAACAAAAATACCCACATTAAACTAGTTGGGTGAATCCTCTAATTCGGCCAACATATTAGGTTAACAATTAGATGAAAGTCTAATATAGAATCTGCCTAGCAGAAATAGACAGCAGTAAAGAAACAATCATAATTTTTCATTGATTTAACCAAAATCCACAATTCTAGTTATTCTGGAAAGCTAAGAACAATATCTTCAAAAGTCTATTTGGCATGAAGCTCAGATTTTTCCTTTAACAAAAAAGTGGCACAAGGTTCAAAACTACTATCAGAACCCAGCAAATAATCTAGACAGTCAGATTGAAATATTCATAACTTTTATTCTACAAATCCGAATAGAGTATTCTTTAACAATCTAGAAAGACAATAAAATTATCCAAAGAACTCGTTTGGGGCAACAATGCTGAATCTGATCCTAATCAAAACATATTTTAATAAACATCTTGACTGATAATTCTCGTCAGATTTTCAGTACAGCAGGAAAGATTCTATCATAACTTTTGAACCGTAGATTAGAATTAAGTGATCTTGGTGGATACGGAAAGCTAAGAACGATTCCCACATAACTCCTGGTGATGGGAACCTCAAATTTGTAATCTAAATATATGAAAACCGTCGCGCAAAGTTCTGGATAGAACTGATCTAATTTCAGCAGGGAACCGATCTACTAAACGTAACCAATTACACATCTAACATGAATCAAACAGTGAGGAAAACTACTCATTACCCTTGAAGAACCACAGGACGTCGCCGATCAATACTCACGAAGAAGATCCCCTTTTCTCCTCGTTTCTCTTCCTCTTTTCCCTTGGCCAGCGGCACCCGGACGGTTCATCTTCCTCCCTCCTTCTTCTTGGACAGCAGCAAGTGGACGAGATGGGTACTGTAGGTGTGCTACAATGCATCTACGGTTTTTGGCTACCCCTAATGGGCCAAGGCTATGGGCCTTTGGCCCAAGATTTAATCCCCCTTCTCGAGAAATTCTGAAATTCCATTTTAAATCCCGATAAATGGTTTAAAATTCAATTATAATTCTAAAGATTGAACGGGGTATTACACATACCCAAAGGCAACTGACAAGAAACAAATCCTAGATAGTCCCGTCATCGAACCCTCCGGTTCCGGGTGCAAAGAAAACGTCGTCTGGCGTCGAATCATCTTCAAACTTTAAACAGTAACATAAGCAAGATTGAGTACTTGTGTGCTGTTACGTCCTCAAAATCCTCAAGTTGGATTAGCTCAGCATATCATGAGTTATGTGTGTAAATTATGTATTAATGTAAATCTTTGGTTGTTGTAATGAAGTTTATCCCGAAATTTCAAATGTTAAACTTGAATTCAAGCGTTGTTTTGAATCTAGAAAAATGTGTCATTAAAAGTTGTTCGAAATAATTTATTTAAATAATATATTATTTAACACGAATTAATTTATTTTTATCAAATTTTTAGAAGTCATTTTGATCTCACCAAAATTCAAACCATTTCACTAATGCAGTTTTGAAAATAATTTAATTTTGACAAATTTTGGTATGAAAAGTGCTTGAAAATATTTTTCCTAAGTCCTATTTGATTCTCAAAACATTCACAAATTTTTTTAGAATTTTTATTCTATTTCAAAGCACTCAGTCAAACTCTTTGCATTTCGCTCAAAATCCTTTTAAACCCTAACTCCAACTAGGCTAATCGGACCAGCTCCGATCGCGCCATGTCCATCTGGACCATCCGATGCAGATCGCACACACCGCATCGCCATTTTGGTTGGACCATCCGATGTTGATCGCACGGCTCAGATCGCCTGTGCTGTTCAGACTGTCCAAACATCCCATGCATCTAGACCATCCGATGCTGATCGCACGGCTCACATTGTCGGTGCCGTTCGGACCAACCACTCCGATCGGATGCAACTATCATTTGGTTTGATCCAACCTGCTCACCTGCGCCCGAGTCGGACTCGCACCCGACCGCACCGTTTTCTTTCTTTCCCTGACGAGTGGGCCCTACATCCAAGCAGTGGCCTTCGACTTCCTCGTCAGTGTCACTCGGCGCTGGCATTCTACATGTGGGCTACCGAGCCATCGCTTGCCACCTCATGACCACGTGTTTGTCTCTAGGGCATGGCCTAAACATTACTAACACCCAGAGCCCAACCATTCTCTCCCTCATTCTCTTTTTCGCCTTCTCCGGTCGTCTGTTCTTTTCGGCCGAGGAAGAAGACGGGTGAAGCACCACTGCTGAGCTACCTCTCACGAGCCCACGACCTCACCGTTGGGTTCCTTGTACTGTGCCGCATCCATTTTGCCCAGCCTAAGTCTCCATCGTCCATGGAATCATCTAGGGCATTATCTTCGTTCCCGCCTCCAGCGGCCATGGCCATGTAGAGCGCCAATGCTCCGGTACGCTACCATTTGAATCTTCTTGTACTTTGTGATCACAACGTTTCACTGAGTTCTTAGGCCAAGCTAATTTGGATTTTGGTGTTGTCTTGAGGGCATGCTAATCATTCTTTTCCGATCACGGTGAACCGCCATCGTATCTATTCTAGGCGCTACCGGCCATCTTCGTTGTCATTCTCGGGAACTCTATGATTAGGATGACAAGGCGAACTCAGCACGCACCTCATCAAGCCTCTTAATGGTCTATAGGAGCTTACCCTCGAGCACCGCTCCTTCGGCTCTACCTCCGGTCGTGGCAATCCTACCGCTGGCGACCTTTGAGTTTCCCACCACCTTGAGCAAGTTCATGAAGGGCTTCCACATCTTTTGGTGTTGATCGCAGGCTTGGAGAACTCCTATTGTGCCAAATCGCCGTTCACAGCCGCGCCACCAGACCCGGAAGGTCCGTTGAGCCGCCGGCGAATTTAGGTAATGGCATATCTTTAGTGTTAATTAAGTTTTATATGGAGCCTATGATAGGTAGGTCCCTCTGGTAAGGAACTTGATTAGGAATTTAAATAAAACTGGTTAGATCTAGGAGTCTTTGACATGTGGGCCTGCTTAGCCAGTAAAATGAAAGTGCATGTGATTGGAATACGTTTTCATTTATGCGAAGCGTATTTCCTATGCACTAAGGGCAGATTTTACGTGTTGCTTATTAGAAGCTATATTCTTTAGAATACGCATTCTTTTAACCTCAGCTGACTGGGTTAAACCTTTGACCTCAGCCCTGCTTGGCATTCTCTAAGGCTAGCTATGAGTGAGAAAAGTATTTAATCCTTTTAGAAATCCAAAACGTTTTAAAGTTGTACTAAAAATTCAAATAACTTGAAAAATTCATAATTAATTCAATTTAACTCCAAATTGAATGAAATAAATTTTGTTAGTTTTCATTTTTAATGTACTTTTAAATGGACTAGGTTTTAACCTTGTTTCTATTATAGAAAATTTTGAGAATTCTTGTAATTGTACATTCATGACTTTAATCTTGTAAAATGCTTAGAAAATTCTTATGAACTTCAAATGAACTAAAATTTTCACTTAAATTCACCTAAAATCTTATTCTACCTACTGTGTGAATTGCATGCTTGTTGGAATGATTTGTTATTGTCGGTTTTATTTGGAGTTTATTGCAATGTCATCTTTTCGTTACGATTTCGACGACTTCGACGTATTGTGAGTTCAATATAAGGGTATTTTCTAAGGCAAGTAGTTCTTCCCTTTGATGCACATTGAATTCCTATTAATATCAAAAACTATTTATGTTGATTTTCAAGTATTCTATGCATCGCTTTAATTTCAATTATCTGTATATCAATTGGGTAGTTTAGTTATATCCTCTTGCTACATTGGCCTTCCTTGAATATTGATTAGCCTTTTACCTTGAAAAATTAAAGTAATACGTTATATGAGTTTGTTTGATAATTTTTAGAACGATGCTTAGCCATGCTAGTAGATGTAGTCGAAAGTGGTTGATGGAGCTAGTCCATCGGCCGAGATTAAAATTTAATTATGATTGAAATTGAGAATTATGTTCAGATCTTGGATATAGTTATTGTGGACATGTTGGTCCTTGGATTCTTTACATTTTTAACTTGGACGGGTGTAGGGTTATTGATGAGAAATTCTTATGAAATTATGTAGCTTCGTCCGAGTGGTTAAGGACAGGTTTATGTGGTGTTGAACCAAGTTACTCATGCTGGGTTAATGGCGAAGGCTTGGCCTATTAATTTGTAGTGTGTTTGCTATCAAACCACAAATAGATTAACAATTGTTATTTTTATTATTGTTGTTACTGTTGTATTGTCAATCTAATGGGGGCATGATAAGTTTTTGTCTTACTTGCCCTTAAGGGTCGCTTGTGTTAGCGAAAGAGCTTCGCAAGTACTTACTTACACAACGAGGTGTAACCGTGGTTCAGGCGACCGACAGTCTTCCATGGTGTGTATCCTTGGGTGGTTTAATAGTTGACACATGGCATAGTAACGGTCTCGTGATGATATCTCAGTCACACTCCTATGACAGAGTGCATTGGGCAACACTGAGAGATATTCATATCATGTGGGTAAACCAGCACAAACTCTGTAGAGTCTTAAATCTATTCGAATAGCCGTGTCCCCGGTCATGGACATTACTTGTGGGAAACCAGGCACAGTTAGTTGTTGCGAATAGGCATGGTATGGTTGGAAATGAATTGTCATCACGAATGGGAAGTTTGTGTATTAATGTTAGTTTACCCAGGTAGAATAACCATTTTGGGTATGATTTTTCATGATAGTGAAATTTTGGAAATGTTGATCATGAATTGGAGGATCTATTACTATATCATATTTCAAAGTGTTTGACCAATGGCAATTACAATCTATACTAGTTACCTTGTCAAATAACCTTGGTTTATGCTGAAAATGAACAATTTTAGCCATCCTTTGATCAAAAATGCATTTACTTAAATTTGCTATTCGTAAGTCTTGTGAGTACGTTTTTGTACTCAGTTGGCTTGTATATGTTGCTGGTAAGAATGTCATAGTTGAGGCAATAACAGTTAGTATATCAGCTTTAATCCCAGTTGGTTGCCCTTGGGTTGTGGCGCACCATTGGGAAGGTTATTTTTATTACTTGACCTTCTATTCTTGTTCACTTAATGTTTTCCATTGTTAAATTTTATTCGTTATATTCTAATCATGTATGCAAGTGATATAATGTTGTTTGGATATGTGCATGTTAGCAGCTATCCTGGGAGCTAACATGCGACACATGTCCGGGTATTCGAAATCAAATTCATTTCCTATTAAGGGTCGCGTCTTTGGCGTAATTACTTAATTTGAAATGGGTTAAATTTCGGGGTCGCCACATGTACTTAGCAAGACTTGTAGTGTATCACAAATGTTATATTAGATACATGGCTGTCAAAGGAAGAGGCTACTACACTAGGCAATTTTCAGCATAAAGCGATAATTTTCAGCAAGATATCATATTTAGATTCAAATGGCAGTGAGTAAAACAATTTAAATACTTAAATAACGGCAATGTAACATTTAATAATCCTCACATTAAATCCATGGCAACAATTTAAATAACAGAATCATAACAGTTCAACAGTCCTCACATCAATCCATGATCACAATCTCATACCCTTCCAAAATGCTCCTAATCCCAAATATCAAATTCTAACTATGCCTGCTTTCCCACAAGTGATGTCCATGACCGGGGACACGGCTATTTGAATAAATTTATGACTCTGCAGAGTTTGTGCTGCTTTGCCCACATGACATAAATATCTCTCAATGTCGCCCAATGCACTCTTCCGTAGGAGTGTGACTGAGATATCATAACGAGGCCATTACAATGCCATGTGTCAACTATAAAACCACCCGAGGTGATGAATCACAGTGGCCCGATCTTCCGATAGGTTCGATTGATTTCATCGTGAGGACGTTGACGCTTTGAGGCTTCCGACCCGCAGATCGTCACCTCGCAATTCGCTACACCCGCACGACTGTCGTTATCAACCACGCTTGCACGCGATCGACCTTACCACGAGGGTTATGATTCCTGCAAGCAATCGAAGCAACTCACAAGAACAAGGTAGATGCAATCTGAATTATATTGCGAATATAGATGAAGTTCACAAGTGGGGTTCCTTAAACCGAACAAGCGGCGAAACTGCAAAGTGGCAGAATAATCTAAGAAAAACCCACCCTAAACTGTGGCGGCGGCTGCAATATATAGGGGGGGGGGAAGACGAGGAAGATGACCTAGGGTTGTGCTGCCATGTGGAGAGGCGTACACTTCCTGGGTTTCGACCTCGCCACGCTTACAAGGCCTTATTAGGCCCAAAGCGGTGTGTGACACCTTATTTCAATGTCTCGACCAACACCCAACGTGGTCGCTCACTAGTCGTGGGCACGGTCGTGGGGTGGTCAGTATAACTGAGACACAGTCGTAGGGCTGGTCGTAGAGCTTGAGACCTGGTCGTAGATCTGGCAGATCTGGTCGTAGAGCAAGTACACCTGGTCGTAGAGCTTGCAGATCACAGAGAACAGGGTCACAGAGAACTGGTCGTAGCCCTTGGAAACCTGGGCGTAGACGGTTTGGATCCTCCCCATTATTCCTAAGTAATAGAAGATCACAATTTTTGGTAGCATACCATTCTGCATAGATAAATTATTAGCACCTAGAAACGAGCTCACCTCATAATTTAAGTGACGTGCACGAGCTCTTGTCATAGGACCTTGTAGTTTAGCAACCGGATCTGGAGGATTTTGTGTAGTGCGTGTATCCGAAGGAGTGATGTCCTCATCATCCTCCCCCTCTTGAATTGGAGTCGTCCTCGACTCAAGCTCATCTTCTTCTCCCACGTATGGCTTCAAATCTGAAATGTTAAATGTAGGGCTAACCCCAAAATCTGCAAGTAGATCCAATTGATATGCATTGTCATTTATCTTTGCAATTATCTTAAAGGGTCCATCAGCCCTAGGCATCAACTTTGATTTTCTTAATTCCGGAAACCTATCCTTTCTCAAATGCACCCAAACTAAATCACCTGGTTCAAATTTTATTTCTTTTCTACCTTTACTTCCAGCAACTCTATACTTTTCAGTCATACGCTCTATATTCTCTTTAGTTGTTTCATGCAACTTAAGAACAAATTCAGCACGCTTCTTAGCATCGAAATTAATTTTTTCAGAGGTAGGCAAAGGTAGTAAATCAATAGGAGCATGGGGTTAAAACCATACACTACCGAAATGGACTTACCTTGGTGGTAGAGTGTCTTGACTGTTGTAAGCAAACTCAATATCACGGTAAACACTCTTCCCACATCTTCAAATTCTTCTTTAAAACAGCCCGCAACATGGTGGATAATGTGCGGTTGACAACCTCCGTTTGTCCATCGGTTTGGGGATGTACGTAGTAGAAAATAGTAGCTTTGTCCCCAATTTGTTCCAAAGTGATCTCCAAAAGTGGCTCAAAAACTTCGCATCGCGATCCGAGACAATAGTATTGGGCACTCCATGTAAGCGAATGATTTCCTTGAAAAACAAATCAGCTATGTTTGTGGCATCATCGCTCTTGTGACAAGGTATAAAATGTGCCATTTTAGAAAACCGATCCACTACTACAAATATCTTGTCCTCCCCTCTTTGTCCTAGGCAATCCTAAAACAAAATCCATAGAAATATCCTCCCAAGGGGTGCTAGGAATAGGAAGAGGCATATAAAGTCCATGTGGGTTAAGACGGGACTTAGCTTTGTTGCATGTAGTGCAGCGAGCCACGTAGCGCTCGATATCGCGTCTCATCTTTGGCCAAAAGAAGTGGGCGGCTAGCACATCTTGAGTCTTCTTTGCTCCAAAATCGCCATCAAACCTCCTCCATGCGCCTCCTGCAACAACAAAAGACGAACGGAGCTAGCTGGAACGCATAGCTTGTTAGCACGATAGACTAAACCATCCATCAGCACATATTTATTCCATGTTTTCCCTCCTTTACAATGTTCAAGCACTTCTTTAAAGTCTAAATCAGTAGCATATAAATCTTTAATGGTTTCCAAGCCAAAAATCTTATGATCAAGTTGAGATAACATAGTATAACGTCTAGAAAGCGCATCGGCAATCACATTGTCCTTACCTTTCTTATGCTTTATGACATATGGAAACGACTCAATAAATTCTACCCAATTAGCATGTCGTTTATTCAGTTTAGCTTGACATCTAATATGTTTTAGCGATTCATGATCGGAATGTATAACAAATTCTTTGGGCCATAGATAGTGTTGCCAAGTTTGAAGCACACGAACTAAAGCATACAATTCTTTATCATAGGTAGAATAATTCATACTAGGCCCATTTAATTTCTCACTAAAATATGCAACCGGTTTACCTTCTTGAATCAGTACACCACCTATCCCAATCCCGCTAGCGTCACATTCAATCTCAAAAGTCTTACCAAAATCAGGGAGTTGGAGTAGGGGTGCTGTGGTGAGCTTTTCTTTCAATAAGTTGAATGCCTTCTCTTGCGTAGGTCCCCATTGGAAAGGCACTCCTTTCTTTGTTAATTCATTCAATGGTGCGGCAATGGTGCTGAAATCCCGCACAAAACGTCGATAGAATCCAGCAAGGCCGTGGAAGCTCCGCACCTGTGTCACAGTGGTAGGCGTCGGCCAACTTTGGATGGCTGCAATCTTTGCCTCATCCACCTCAATTCCCTGTGGTGTCACAACATAACCAAGAAACGCAACTCGATCGGTGCAAAAGGTGCACTTCTCGAGGTTACCAAACAAATGTGCATCTCTCAAAGCATTAAAAACAGCACGTATATGATTCAAGTGTAGCTCATGTGACTTGCTATAAATCAAGATATCATCAAAATAAACCACCACAAATTTTCCAATGAAAGAACGTAAAACCTCGTTCATCGATCGCATAAAAGTACTAGGTGCGTTAGTTAGACCAAAAGGCATGACTAACCACTCATATAGTCGAACTTAGTTTTAAAAGCGCCTTCCATTCATCTCCCAATTTCATTCTAATCTGTGGTAACCACTCCATAAGTCAATCTTTGTGAAAATAATAGAACCACTCAACTCATCAAGCATGTCGTCTAGCCTAGGAATAGGATGACGATACCTTATCGTAATATTATTAATGGCTCTACAATCAACACACATCGCCAACTACCATCTTTCTTAGGAACCAAAAGAACAGAACAAAGACAAGGACTAAGGCTTTCTCGTGCGTACCCACGGTCCAAAAGATCTTGGACTTGTCATTGAGTTTCCTTAGTCTCCTCTGGATTGGTCCTATATGCAAACCGGTTTGGCAAAGTCGCTCCGGGATCAAATCAATTTGATGCTCTATCCCTCGAATAGGTGGCAATCCGGGGTATCTCACCGAAATACATCCACATACTCCTGCAAAAGATTAGCAACAGCAGGAGGCAAAGAGCTAGATATATCCTGAAGTGAAAATAAAGCATCTTTGCATATCAAAGCATAGCAGGACAGCTCATTATCACAAATTTCAGCAAGTTCAGATTTAGTGGCAAGCATAACACACCCCTTCAATTTTATTCCCTCGGACTTAGAACTAGGCGTCACTTTCTCCCCTTTAGGTGGGAAAACATGTTTTGCTACTTGCTGATTTTCAGAATCATGTTCATTGATGTTTCTTTCATTTTTAGCACACTCTACTTCATCTTTCACAATTTCAGCTGGTGTCAAAGGCAACAACTTAATCTTCTTGCCCCTATGTGAGAACGAGTAGGTATTAGCTCTACCATGGTGCAAAACATCATTATCATATATCCAAGGCCTACCAAGCAACAAAGAGCATGCTTGCATAGGCACTACATCAAAGTCGGTACTATCCTTGTAATTACCAGCTGAAAATTGCACTCTGACAACTTGGTTTACCTTTAACTTACCACACGAATTGAACCATTGGATGTAGTAGGGATGTGGGTGTGGCTGTGTGGCCAAGCCAAGCTTCTTGACCATCTCGGAACTTGCAAGGTTATTGCAGCTCCCTCCATCAATGATTACTCTGCAGGCTCTCTCCTTCACGAGAAATCTGGTTTGAAACAAGTTGTGCCGTTGATTTTGCTCTTCTCTCTCCACTTGTGCGCTCAGCACTCGTTGTGCAACAAGGCTCATATGATTCCCGGTGTCAACAGCAGCTACTTGTTCCTCTACATCATCAGCATCACTGTCTGTTTCGTCTCCTCCACCTGCAATGTTAGCTGCAAGTACATATTCATCCTCAATATCACTAGCACTTACATAACCTCTGTCTGCAGTGGCAAGGTATGCTCGCTGACTTGGGCAGTCCCTCATGACGTGGCCCATTCCCTTGCAACGGTGGCAAATAATCCCAGTCGTACGGCCCGTGGAAGCAACCGAAGAAGAACTCTTGGCTGGGGCATGCACACTAGTAGATTTGCTTACCTCGGGTGCATGTGATGGTGTCGGAGGTGCTGCTGAACGCGCCCTACTCGAGGAGGGGGCAGCAGACCGTGTAGCCGAAGGTGGGACTATTTTAATTTGACCCGGCGTTGTTCTTGGTGTAGACGTGCTTCCAAAATTGTTCCTTGGCCTCTGCTGTCGTCCCTGCAATTCCTTTTCTGCCAAGCGTGCAAGTTGAAACAATCTAGGGATACTATCATATTCTTTGTAATCAACTATGTCCTGAATTTCACGTGTTAATCCTCCATAAAAACGTGCCATCGCAGCCTCTTCATCCTCAATAATGTCACAACGTAACATACTAATTTGTAGCTCCTGATAATATTCTTCTACGGATCTATTGCCATGGTTTAAGCCCTGCAATTTCTTAAGCAAATCACGTTTAAAAGAAGGTGGAACAAATCTATTACGCATAGCAACTTTTAGAGCATCCCAAGTAGTAGGCGCTAATCCATCATTGCATACCCTATTCCACCAAATGATGGCGAAGTTTTTAAATTCACTTGTGGCTTGTCGAACTCTATGCACTTCAGGAACTAAGTGAGCATTAAATTTCTGTTCTACCGTCAACTCCCAATCTAGATATGTTTCAAAGATCATAAGCACCCACAAAAGATGGTATAGTGAACTTGACTTTAGCATATGGATCATCATTAACACGTGCATTATGTTGCTTTGAGTGTTATTACCTCTCATACCTTGACGGTTGAAGTTCAACCGGTTCGTTGTCGTGCATCAAAGGCGTCGTGGTTGTGCATCTCATTTCCATTGTCAAACTCACGGTCATGGGCTGCACCATGAGGACCCACACGCCCATTGTTCGGTGGTTGATTGGCCAAACCATCAATGCGTGTGTTGAGCATTGCGATACTATCATTGAGTTGCTGCTTGCATGTAGCGATTGTTTACGCAAACTTCCTATCAATGTCGTCATTAATAGCGTGGCGGTGCTCATCCAACACCCTCGTGAGCTCTTCCTCAAAACACACTCTTAGCATCCAATTCCTCACCGCCATGGTTAGTAGAAGACAAAAGACAACACAAAGATATTATCCCTATCAACTACTAGGTGGTGGGAGGTGGGATCACACACTCTCAAGCGTCTTACCAAGCTCTTATGAATTTCTTACCAATTGCAGCAGGTGGTATGATCGGAGAAGGTGGGATGTACAACCGCGGCGGATGGCGAATGCGAGGATCCAAATCTGAGGGCCGAAAGTATGTGGAGCTCGGACAGGTAAAATTTTGTAGCAAGGAATAGCAGTAATGAAAACATATTAGCAAAGCTGAATCAAAGTCCACGGTACTCGTCACAGTTGCTGGCCCAAACGCGTTCCTAGAACTAGCTCGAGCAAGCCGAAATACAAGCACAATAGAACAAAATTCGCAAGGCAACTGATTTCTCCTGTGGGTGGTCGTGGACCAACTGTGGATTGTCGTGAGCCACCTGAGGGGGTGGTCGTGGACCAAATGAGGGTGGTCGTGAGCCAACTGGGGTGGTCTCTTTTTCGTTCTTTTTTTTTGCTTCTCTCTTTCTTTCTTTTTTTGACTGCCGAAACCCAACCGAGGGTTCCTCTCTTTTTTTTTTTTTTTTTGCGAAAGTGACCTTGACTCACAACTCTTCAAAACCCTCTTCTGGGTCTGGGGATATATATAGGTCACAAACTTTTTCTGGAGAGCAGGGGTATAAAGGTAATAAACTCTCTCTCTCTCTCTCTCTCTCTCTCTCTCTGAACTTTGGCTAGGTGGTCAAAAGGGTAGGTGGTCGGATCTGAGGAGGTGGTCGAGCCGACTAGGCAGTCGAACCCGAGGAGGTGGTCGAACTCAAGTAAGGTGATCGAACTCCAAGAGGTGGTCGAATTCGAGGAGGTGGTCGAACTCGAAGAGGTGGCCGAATCCGAGTGGGTGGTCGAATCCGACTGGGTGGTCGAACCCGAGGAGGTGGTTGTATCTGAGGATGGTGGTCGAATCCGACTTGGGGGTCGAATCCGAAGAGGTGGTCGAATCCAACCGGGTGGTCGAACCCAAGGGGGTGGTCGTATCCGATCAGGTGGTCGAACTCGAGTTGGTGGGAAGTCGAAACTGAGTACGTGGTCGGATGAGGGTGATGACACGATCTCGGCTATAGTAGACAAAACAACGGATGCAACCAAGGGCAAGCCGAGATACACGATGACCAGAAACAGCAAAGACTCGACGCTAGAAACTAGATCACGACGACTAGACCAGCAACAAAGACACCGACGATGGACTCGAATTCAACAACGCGAAAACTGAAAACACAACTGCGAAAGGCACAGAGTGGTTTGGACAGCGGAAGAACTAAGATCTAAAACTTTTTTGGGGGGCAATTTTCTGGACTCTAGGTGATGGAAAACAACTAGCAAAAAGGGATCAATGAGATTACCTAACGGGCAACCTGGTGCTCTGATACCACTTGATGAATCACGGTGGCCCGATCTTCCGATAGGTTCGATTGATTTCGTCGTGAGGACGTTGATACTTTGAGGCTTCCGACCCGCAGATCGTCACCTCGTAATTCGCTACACCCGCACGACTGTCGTTATCAACCACGCTTGCACGCGATCGACCTTACCACGAGGGTTATGATTCCTGCAAGCAATCGAAGCAACTCACAAGAACAAGGTAGATGCAATCTGAATTATATTGCGAATATAGATGAAGTTCACAAGTGGGGTTCCTCAAACCGAACAAGCGGCGAAACTGCAAAGTGGCAGAATAATCTAAGAAAAACCCACCCTAAACTGTGGCGGCGGCTGCAATATATAGGGGGGGACACGAGGAAGATGACCTAGGGTTGTGCTGCCATGTGGAGAGGCGTGCACTTCCTGGGTTTCGACCTCGCCACGCTTACAAGGCCTTATTAGGCCCAAAACGGTGACGCAGCACCTTATTTCAATGTCTCTGACCAACACCCAACGTGGTCGTCACTAGTCGTAGGCCTGGTCGTAGGACTGGTCGTATAGCCTGAGACCTGGTCGTAGGGCTGGTCGTAGAGCTTGAGACCTGGTCGTAGATCTGGCAGATCTGGTCGTAGAGCAAGTACACCTGGTCGTAGAGCTTGCAGATCACAGAGAACAGGGTCACAGAGAACTGGTCGTAGCCCTTGGAAACACAGGCGTGAAGCGGTTTGGATCCTCCCCATTATTCCTAAGTAATAGAAGATCACAATTTTTAGGTAGCATACCATTCTGCATAGATAAATTATTAGCACCTAGAAACGAGCTCACCTCATAATTTAAGTGACGTGCACGAGCTCTTGTCATAGGACCTTGTAGTTTAGCAACCGGATCTGGAGGATTTTGTGTAGTGCGTGTATCCGAAGGAGTGATGTCCTCATCACGAGGATACACACTATGGCAGACTGTGAGAGCCGACAGGCAATTTAATTTGTAATACTTAACCTTTTCATTGGTCCTAGCATTACAAATCAAATTTCCTCGCACTCAGCGTATACATACTTCCCAGAATTGCAGTACACATACCTTATACAAAAATTAAGCATCAACTCCACACGCAAGTCATTACATTACCGAAGGTTTCATAATTTACAACATAGTTAACATACATTAAGATTCCATACAAAAGAGTCAAGTCTGCAGCGGAAACACTTGCCATAAAGATGGCTGAAACAAAAGCCAACCAGTTTGCCCTTACCCACAAGGCAACCAACCAAAAACGCCCAAGCTAGTCGTCAACAGTGAAGTCAGCCTCACAAACGTCCACCCCTTGTGGGTCAACCTCCTCTACAACAAATAAACAATGCAGTTGAGTACAAAAATTGTAATCGCAAGACTTACGATTAAGAAACCTATATATAGCTACATGCAGGCTTAAATCAATGGAGATGGCCATATGGTTCATTTTCAACATAAAGCCACATTTCATTTGCAATAATGTAATAGATTGAAAACAATTTGTCGAAACAATTTTTAAAATATCAAATAACAGTGAGACAATAATTATAGACATAAGCAACATCCTAGAGGTGACTTCCCAAAGCCACCACAATAGCATGAATTACCCATTCGTACCACCCATTTTCAAGTTTTATCAAAATGTTGTAGTCTAACTCTTGAAAGACCTCCCCAAGCGTGTCCATAACCAAGGACTTGGCTTTTCAAAAAGATTAAACCCTACAAGGGTGTACAACTTTACCCACATGTCACACCGCTCCTTACACCATCGGATAAAGCACACTTCCAAAGGTATGCCAGCAGAGCTAAATCCTATGAGATGTTTTCCAATATTGTGTATTAACTACGAGCCGCCTGTATGGTTACCCATACGTTGTGTCGGAGTCATTGCAAAGCCGAAGGTCAACTACCCTATAGGGGTAAAGCCCTCGGACATCTACAATGCCCCTCAGTGTGGAGAACCTAGATAGGATTCCACTTCAGCACTCCTAACACATATAGACACATTTACTTTTTAACACAACACACGCACCCACCTCCTACGTCTCGGAGCTAACACACGCCAAAGTACTAAGTCAAGAGGGGTTCCCAATACCCTCATGTGGATGCACGCAATAATGCTTGGTTCAGTCCTTGTTGACTCGGGCACCAAGCACACACTCAAAAGCACACCAGCCAACCAATGTGCCTAAGTCTAAAACATTTTATTTTCATTTTTAGTTTTTCCAAATATGATACATACATGAGTACCCTGACTCAAGTATTTTAGAGTGAGGTTGTAATGACCATCGCCGAGGCGATGATCCCAGACCACCGTTCTAAGCATGGCTAAGCGACAACTCGTATATAGTATATAGAGTGACTAGAGCCCATCCATCGAGCTCTAAATCACCGCGGATATAACCTAGGCTCAGTAGTAGAGGATGGATATATTATCTACAGTTCATTTAACTATTCAGGTAAACTATCGTGACTGAGAAAATACTTGTCAACATAGCATGCATACATACAGTTGAAACATTTGAAATATTAGCATGCGTAAATAAAAGGATCAATGTGCATCAAAGGAGAACTGCTTGCCTTGCTGAAGAAAATCCACTTGCTGCTGAGGATCACTCTTGTATTCAATTGAATTGTCGGAACCTATCGATCGAGTAAAAGAGCGAATAAGAGCGAATAACACCAAAATAACCAAATACAAATATATTTTTGCAAAAAATAGGTAGATCAAGATTTTAGAAAAATTATAAATAAAAATAATTTTATTTGGAGTTAAAAAGAATTTTCTATGAATTTTCGAAGTTAAAAGGATTTTCAAAGTAACAAATAATCCTAATTGGAAGTTAATTCTAATACCAACATTTTCTATGATAGATACAAACTTAAAACCTATTTCATATTAAGGTACAAAAAGAATGAAAACCAACAAAATTGGTTTCACTCAATTTGGAGTTAAAATGAAATAGATATGAATTTTTGAAGTTTATTGAATTAATAGTGCAAAATTAATTCAATTCGGAATTTGAAAAAGGATTAAACACTTTTGTCACTTAGGTTGAGCCGACCCATGGTCACCGATCAGTGGGCCCAAAGCGAGGCGCTGACTAGGTCAGCTTTGACCCAGGTCGGCCGAAGGTACGTCAGAAATGGATTTCCAAGAATATGCCTTCGTTTTTATGGCAACGTAAACTCAATTTAAGAGTTAAGGAAATACGCTTCCATTAAGTGAAAATGTACTTCGCCAAAAGGCACCATCACTTAACCACTCGGGAGGGCCCACATGTCAATCACTTAACAGCTTAAACGAGTTTAAACAAACTGCTAAACCGGTTTATTAATGTGGGGCCTACATGTCATAAGAACATTAACAAAACACTTAAACGCTAATGACTTAGGGTTAACCTTCTCACTCGCCGACGGTTCAACGGGGTTTCCCCACGCGCGGTGGTGCAACCGAGTATGGCTAATCGTCGCAGCGATGAGGCTTTGGACTCGGGACCAATGTGTACGTGTAAGGACCCTCAAATGTTGGAATTTATGCCGAATTAAGAATCATACTTAAAGCATAAGTCTTAATCAAGAACAACCGGTCCTTAATTAAAAATTATACTAGAAGCATAATTCTTAATAAGTTACAAATCCAACATTCGGGTTCTGGATATATGCTTCATGTTAGCCCCGAAATCATTTGCTAACATACACATATCCTTACAACATTATATCACAAGCATACGAGTAGATTATGTATACACGATTAGAATATACATATCGGTAAAAATTTACAATGAAACATTTTGTAAACAAGAAAGAAAATGAAATAATAGTATAAACTTTCCAAAGGAGCGCCACAACCCAAGGGCAACTTGATCGATTAAAGCCGAAGAACCAAAGCAATCGTCTTAACTTGAAATATTAATTAGAATGTCTTCACCTGCAACAAGTGGACAATTTCCACTGAGTACAGAAGGTACTCAGCAAGACTTACACAAACTAATAAAAGAAAGTGTTTGATAGAACCTATACAAAGGATTAGAACTGATATATGCATAAGGTTAACAACAGGATGGTTATAATGGTTCAATTTGCATAAAGCAATACATCTTAACCTACCATTGCTAAATTTTTACAAAGCAATTTAATAAATCAATTTGGACTAAAATAGTAAATAAATGAGACATAATCATAAACAGTAACATTAACAAAATGACTGAAATCATAAACAGTAACATTAACAAATTGGCTATTCACTACCAAACATTGCATGACACCAATCATGCCGAAAGTACCCATAACCAAAATTTGATTTCCAAAATCTATATAAAGCGCTATTCAATCCAAGCGTTGTCCGTAACCATGGACACGGCTATTCGAATAGTTTTAAACCCTGCAGGGGTGTACATCTTTACCCACACGACTTAGTTAGCCCGTAGCCCCTAGGATAATAGCACACTGCCTTTGGTATGCCGGCCGGGTAAACTAAGATTTGGTATTTTTCAACAAGTTGACACTATTGAGTTGGGATGCCCATGTGTGACTGATCCCGCTTAAACAACGACTGATAGCATCTATTCAACTGGGGTCCACATGTTGTGCCGAGAATGCCGACCCAATCAATTAAATGCGAACTCGTGCATAACTGCACATATTAGACCGCAGTTGGGGCCCTGAAGGTACGTACATGCGATGTAACACATATACGCCCTCACCCTTCTAAGAACATCTGATATCGATATAAAAATTCACATGGCATACGACACGGCCCGAAGACTTAAGCATCTATGCCATATGAGATCAATACACATGTCCTTACTCTCCTGTATCCAACTCAATAGCATTAACCCTTTACTTAACCAAACAGCGCCCATACACCGCGTGTGGAAGTACATTGGGGCTTGAATTGTCCAGTCAATGTTCAGTCCTTAATCAACCTAGACAAGACATCCACATTTCCCAATTCTCGTGCACTACGGCACCATCACTAGCATCCACTTGTCCAGATTTAAAATTCAGTTTGTTAAACAAGATTTAAATTCATTTTTGTTTTAAACAACTGAATAAAGAATCAAAATAAATTAAATTCATTTGTTGTTCCCATGTTTGACAAGATAAGCTTGCCAAACCCTACCGTTCTAAGGACTGCATGGCTAAGCAAAACTGAAAACAAGTACTTAAATATAGAAGCACTACCTTAAGTTTGAGTGTATGATCGGATTAAGGGTAAGCCTCAAATGTTAGGTGGTAACTAACTACTAACAGATCACAAATACATTTTTAGGAAACTAGCATGCAACAGTGTCACTGTTTTTGGAAATCTACGGTACAAAATTTGGGATCAATATGGTGCAGAGAGGATGCTTGCCTTGGTAGAAGTCCACTTGTTCACTCATGTAGACGTAAATGTTTACTCCGTGCAATTTATAATCTAGAGAGAGAATGCGATAGCAAATAAACACCAATAACATCGAGAAATCCAAAAGGCTAAAAAATGCATGATAATTACATATTAATGAGGTTATGATTTTGGATGCATTTAGATATAGATTTTAGCTTAATTAGAGTTCAATTTCTTATGGACTTGTTGAAATTAATTTAATTTCTATTGTAATCATAATAACTAATGATATCTAGAGTTTAGGTGATATTGTTTTCCTTAACAGGACACCTAGTACTCACAAACACTCTCTCTAGACATTCTATGCATACATCCACGATGATCATACAGTCAAAATTAATCCTCTTATATGTTTTCTTATCAATTAATCTTTTAAAGTCTTAACAAGTATTCAAAAGAATAGCTTATTTCATTGTCTTACTAATTACTAAGATACTATTCACACATAAATGAAAAGACAGCAGCTTCATGAATTTTAGTTTGGCTAAGTTTGTTTTAGTTAACCAAATTAATTCTTATTCCTTAGATGATTAGCCTTGGTTAGTTTAAGGGCTAAAGTTCAAATGGACCAAAAAGTTGTTAAGATCAAAATTCTAGAAATGCCTTATGCCTACTGTTATTTAGCCAAAAGTTAGACAACAAGATTAGTTTTAGTTAAGCTCCAATTATTTAGCTAGTTTAAACACCTTAAACAATTTATTAATTACTAAGCTATTTAGCTTCCTAATTTCACTATACTTCAGGTTTGAATGTTGCTTGATAGGTGATGACTAAAAAGACTAATTAAAATTATTAACTCCTCTAGCTACTGAATTATCATAGCCAATGCCTATCAACAGAACTGATTCTTTTTAGATTAATTAATTTAGTGGAGTGACCTACAAAGCTAAACACAACATAAAGCATTAAATCCTTCTTTACTATTTATGCTTCACAACAGGGGTGAGTTAATGGCTCTCTTGTATTGTTCTGAAAATTCAACTTCATAATGGGTTTTCATATTTAATTTTCAGATTTAGTTACTTACTGCTGTAGATAGCTTAAGTGTTCAAAAGAATAAATAAATTAGAAACATTTCTAATTATTGAATTAACCATTTTATAACCCTACTGACAAAACTAATATCTTTAGATTACTATTCATGCATTTATAGCAGCAGTTTTTCCGAATTAAAGTCCTACTAGCTAATCTTATTTTAAATTCAAACTTCCAATTTATTAACTCAATTGATATTCACAAAATTAGTTAGTACATGAAATATTGGTATGCAGTTGGCTTACTAACATAACAACCTTTTCATCACATTACTATTCATCCTCTGTTCATTTATTTTAATCAAGTGCTGTTACAGATTTTGCCAATTAGTTTTTCCATTAAATCAAACATTATTTACTAATTATCTTCAGGTTACTGTTCAAGTATTAAAATGCTAATCTAGACTCCTATGAACTTAAACTTCCAGTAGCCAATTCAATTATCTATTTGTTAATCAATTTTTCAATGATCAAATAGTTAAGTATAACTCTTAACATAAAAGGATTAGCCATTTAACATGAACTATCTATTGTCAGGTCATACATCCTATAACAGGACAATTTTATGAATTGGACAGCTACCATCTATTTCATATTAATTTAACCCTTCAACTTTTGCTAGATCAATTAGGTGATTTAACAACATTTACAAGATTTGGTAACATAGGTTGGTTTGACAAATAGTTTTACTAACAAATCAAATCTTCAACTGAATATCTTTTCTGTTCATCCATTTCAACCAAAGTACTGTTACAACTCTGACAACTAACTTTTCCACTAAATCAACCATTTATTTGCTAATTATCTTTGAGTGAACAATTAGTCATTTAACAGGTTAATTAACAACTATATTAAATGTCTTACAAGCTGGACCCACATATCAGTGAGTGAGAGAGAAAGAAATACACAGAGCAGGACAGGAAGCAAGAGGCTGAGCTGTAGGTGGGGTTCATCAATTCATACAAAGGGCTTTTGCAGTTTAACAACGAAGCTTCTTATTAACTTAATCATTCATTTGCTAATTATATTTGAATGATCAATTGATTAATCACAACACTTAGCTAAAAGCCTTTATCAACTTACGGGAGTTCACAGTTCAACCACCAACACAGGATCAACAGAGAAGGCCGACATGGGGAAAATCAGAATGGCTCGAGCATGGCTTGGCGTCGGGGAGGAGGGTTGACGGCGACAATTAACCATAGGTGAAATGGACAGGGGTGGCCGAGGCAAACTCCACCTGTAGAGAACAAAGAAATTCTTTGAGACATTTATACAAACACATAAAGGGCAAGGAGGAGGAGACCAAGGCAGCTCGGCCATGGCTTGTCGCCGGCGATCGGAAGGTTGGCGGTGGCCATGCCGGTTTTGAGGTGAGCTTCCAGGTGGTGGAGGCGCTGGCTCGGGGACACACTAGAGGAGCAAGAGCACCAGGGTAGGTCAGCGGCGGAGGGACTGGAGGCGATTGGTGGCGAGGAGGCCGGCAAAGGCGTCGTCGGTGAGGACAGACGGTGATGCCGGCGCCGCGCTCGTCGGCCTCGAAGTCATCCGCGATGCCGGAGGCGAGGCAGGAGGCCATCTCGAGCTAGAGCTTCCGCGCGAGGCGGTCGGCACCGGCGGCGGCGAGGCAGGCCTCGGCGTACTTCTCCTCGACCTCCATGTGGACGTCCATGTGGCGCATGGCAGCGGCGTCGGAGAGCGCGCCCATCCATGCGTAGCTGTCGTGCCACGTCTCCCCGTGGATGGTGATGGGCTCCGGCTTCTGCGGCGGCCGAGGTGGGTTGGGGGGAGGTCCAGGCGGTGGTGCAAGGTCGCGGTGATCGGAGTCGCGGTGGTGAGAGGCGATGGTGGAGACCGCAAGCAGGCGGCGAGGTGAGACGACGGCGGCGTGGGGAACTCCGGGTGGCGGCGGCTGGCGAAAAAGGCGGCGGTGGTTCGCGGAGAAGGGCCTCGGCCATGGCGCGCGACAACAAGCGGGGCGGCGACCAGGAGGCAAGCGCCATGGAACAGGGAAGGAAAGAATGAGATTTGGGGAGAAGACAGATTTTGGGGAAGAAGTAGAAGAATGAGTCAGGCTCGAGGTTGTTGACCGAATAGAGAAGGAAGGAAAAGGTGAGGTGTGCTGTCCAGAAGCTCCGAGATGAGGATGGCGTGGCGTGTGCTTGCTTCGGCAGAGGAGAGGAAAGGGGGATGGGCAGGAAAAATGGAGGAAATGAGGTATGCTGCTCCTACCAAGATCAAGAAGATTCGAGATGGAGGTGGCGTGGCTCGTGTGCTGGCTTTGGAGGTGTGGAGAAGAACTGCTGCAATCGGGGCCCACTGGCCAGTGAGAGGGGAAAAAGAAATGGGATTCCTGGATTTTTAGAAAATGGCTGAAGGATAAATGAATTGTTAAGTATAGTTATCAAGCTCCAAAAATTATAAAATTTCCAGAGCAGGTTTCTGATATATTGTAAATTTTTATGCAATTGTTTGAGGATTTTATGTTCTATGTATATTTTTCTAAAATTATGTTCATGATTTATTTATTTGTTGAAAATTTACTTAGAAGATGTTTATTAATTAAGTTTGAATTTTTATCAAGGTTAATTTGAGTTCCTAAATTTGATAAATTTCATTTTTATTTATGGTAATTATTCTAGTATTTAAATAAATTGTTTTCCAGATATTTTCATGAACTTTTATTTAAAATTTCTTTTGTGGCTTTAGTTTGAGTTAGAGGTTTACATTTGGTCTAAAAATTTTAAATGCATAACTTATGCACATGCTCCAGAAAAGATATAAAATGCATATAATTACTATTTATTAAAGTTGGGCTGTTATAGTACGTGTGCGGAGTGACCTCGCGAACTTGATGACGGTGACGCGGTGCCCGGAAGTTGACTGCGGCGAGCTCCCGGTGGTCGAAGGCAGAGCCGAAGAGGTGGCACTTGAGGAAGAGTCGCTGCGGAGGTTAGGGGGCTTCAAGGAGGTGCGTGTTGAAGTCGCCGTGTCACCAGGAACACGGAGCACCCGAAGATGTCGATGAAGGTTGATGGTGGCACTTGGAATGGTGACGGTGGTGGTTCACCAAGATCGGACAAGAAGGGGCCAACCTCCCTCGGTGTTGCTCCAAAAAGAAATCAACTTTGCCAGAACACTCAGTGGAATGAAGTGATCTTAAAGGACAAGGTGATGTTGAGAGGGACTTACCCGAACGCCCGCGAGGTCACAGGGTCAAGGCTGTTGGAGGTGAAGACAAAGAAGTGTCCCTGGCGATTCAGTGCTACCCAAAGGCTGGGATTGGCCAAAATGGAGGCGGTGTTGCACGAGGAACTCTCCCTCGGTCGAAACGAAGAAATGGGCGGAGCGAACGATATAGAGAAAAAGGAAGAAAGAGGGTTGGCTTAGGAGCTTTATAGAGTCATGGCGAAGCTTCACGGGTGGACATGCGTGCAAAAGGTGGTGATCAAGGGATGTCGTGGCGAGCATGCACAGTTCCAATGCCGCTCGGCGCGATGGAGAAGACGAAGGTGTCGAGCTTGACATGCAGGCCCGCCTCGTCAGCGACTGAAGGGAACGGCGTGGGGAAATGGTTCAAGCCAAAGTCGGACTTGGGCGCACGTGAGAGGACTGGGTCCAGTCAAGTCAACCAAAGTGGTTCGAGTAAGAACAGTTAGGTCGGGTTCGGTCGGATGAATAGTGAAAATAGGTTTTTGAAATAAAAGGGCTGAGACTTCTAGGGATTTTTAGATGTAGCTCCTTAACTCCAAAATTTTTATGGGAGGTCAATGACTCTAAGAACAACCTTGCATAAATTTTTCAAGTTTTTTCATGCAATGCATTTCTCTCTAGAAAAATCACAATGTATTGTCCTAGGGTTTTTGACCAAGAGTCAACCTGGTTTGACTGCCTTTTAAAAATAGCAAGAAAAATGTAAAAATTATGAAAATTTTCAGATGAGTCACTAGGATGATCTAGAAGCTAGGAAAAATAATTCTAGAGGATGATCACAAGATTTTCTTTGAAAGTTTCAAAGACTTATGCTTCTAGTCAATTGAAGCATTAAGTTTTTGAAATTAACAAATCCTTTGAGAGAGTTTCTAGAAAATTTCAAATGAAAACATGATACATGAAGAGTTTTAATTTCTCCTCATTTTCATACATTTGAAACACAAACCAATGTTTGGGATGTTACACAGACTGTCGGTCACCTGAACCATGGTTACACCTCGTTGTGTAAGTAAGTCCTTGTGAAGCTTTTCCGCTAACACAAGTGACCCTTAAGGGCAAATAAGATAAAACTTATCATGCCCCACTAGATTGACGATACAACAGTAACAATAATAAAAACAACAATTGTCAAACTATTTGTGGTTTGATGGCAAACACACTACAAATTAATAGGCTAAGCCTTCGCCATTAACCCAGCATGTGGTTGCACGTAAGACTTGGTTCATCACATCATAGATCGGTCCTTAATTACCCAAACGGGGCTACATGAATCCAGGATAGCCTCCCTTCATCAACCTATCACTCGTCCAAGTCCAACCCACAATACCCACAACCCAACAAGTTCACAACAAACAGATTCAAGATCGAAACACAATCCTCAAGTTTAACCAATTTTGATTTAACACATTCCTCAATTATGACATAATTTGATTCACACATTTCTCAACTTTCAACATAATTCAATTCTCTTCGGTCAATGGACAAGCTCCATCAACCGCTTTCGACTACAACTACTAGCATGGCTAAGCAACGATCTATCTTACAATAGAAAATTTCCCATACATACATATATCCTAAGTAATAAAGGAATAATGGGATATCAACATTCAAGGAAGGTAATGCAACAATTAGGAATTTAACTACTTCTACCCACGAACATAATTTCCAAAATAGCAAGCATACATACAGTTGCAAAACAAAGTACATTAATTAAAATACTAGGATCAATATGATCAAAGGGGTGCTTTCCTTGCTGAGGTTGTTCTGGAAATAAAGTTAGTTGGTCGTCGAAGATTTCATTCGCGCAATCAGCGTCTATTACAAAAAGAGCCAGAAATCAATTAAATGACACAAATAAATTCAAACTATAACCAAGTTCAAATATTTTTAAATATCCGGGTAGATTATGATTTTATACGAATTTAGAGACAAAAAGCAGCTCATTTGGAGTTTCCTAGCAAAAGTTATTAAGGTTTGAAGTTGAAAAGGATTGAAAATCCGTGGAAAAAAAAGGGAGAGAGAGAGGTCTCTCTGACAGGTGGGACCCACCCCCTTTGCATTTTCTTTTTGATTTCTTTCTCAGCCGATAATTCGCTAGCATACTATTTGCTTACAAGTGGGACCCATGTGTCAGCCTCTCGGCTCACCAAAATAGTGCATGGACCCTTGGTCCGCCGCTACCGTGCATTGCTCCATGGTGGTGATTATTTTATGAGGTAATAACCTCGGGCCCATGCATCATTAACCCAATGCAAAATTCAGTGTAGTAATACGTGCGGGTTTCCGTGCGAGGCCCCACACGTCATTGATTCAGTGCGGTATTAACTAATCAGCTAAGAAATGCTTAGTACATAATTATAGAGATTTAGTCATTTTAATGCACCACTACAATAACGGGCAGCTTCAGACCACGCAAAGAACTGTCGGGTGCTAGCTCTTCGGCCAATCGTCGGTGGTAGGGACCATGGCGGCGCGACCGGGTGGTCAAAATGGAAGGCCACGGTTCAGGCAGACTCGCTTGCAATGGCGGCGTGGTCTCTGGTGAGCGGAGGTGATGGTGCAACTGAGAGCGGCGGCGGGGAGGTTCGGCCACACATGGCAACTCCGAACCCAGCATCGTTTAAGAAAAAATAATGCACGCATGGGAAGCTCTAGGGCACTAGGAACTTACCAAAGTGAGGAGGGGTAATGGGGTTGACCAGAGGATGGCTGGCGACGTCCACCTGAGGCGGCACGGTAGTGCTCCACGCGTTGGCGAGATCCTAAGCAAAATGAGAGACGAAGAAAGGTTGGGGAGGCTTGAGTGAGGTCAGTAGATGCTCAGGGAGAAGGTGATTAGAGAAAAGCTCACCAGATCAGATGCGGTGAAGAAAAGGGAGCTTTGTGGCTGGAGCTAAGGAAGACGATGCTTCGGTGAGCCCCTGTGAAACAAATGCAAAATTAGATTAGGGAAAATACCGCTTTTGGCCTAGAACGTATGGTGATGGGGCTGGTGGAACGCAGGGAGCTCCGGAGTGCCGGTGACGATGTTGGCGGTGACTCAGCCGAATCGGGTGCTCACACCTTACCTCGCGCTTGAGCTTGACTTGAAGAAGAAAGGAGGTGGGAAGTGGTTTGGTGTGGCAAAGGGAGGTGAATGGTGAGAAGGGAAGCTTCATTGGGTTCCGAATGGCCTTAAATAGGCGACGGGCGGAGAAATGCGAGGAGGCTGGTATGGGCATGGCGATGCCGAGAGGATGGCTCGAGTGATGGCGACTCGACCAGGAGTTAATGCGCGTGCGATGCAACCGTAGGCGAGGGAAATGGTGGGTGCGGTTGAAAACCGGAGGCGGAGTTGGTCGGAGCTAGCACGGTAGAGGAAGCCATGGCGTGCGCGTGTCCATGCGTGGCGTGCGCTGGCGCCGTGGGCTGCACCGCATGGAGAAGAATGGCTGGCCAGTGGGTCCTAACCGTCAGCAGGTGAAGGGAAGGTGCTGCGCTGGGTTGGTCTGGCTGGAACCTGGTCCGATCGGGTTCGGCCAGTGGAATAGCAGTCCTAACGGGTGGGGTCCACCCGTTAGTGGGGGAAGGAGTAATGATTTTTAGTTTTTTTATTTTTTATTTAACTACAAAAGGCTGAGTCTTCTAGGATTTATTTGACCTAGCAAACTAACTCCAAAAATTATGAAAATTTTTGGGGAGGCTTAGGTCACAGTGTAAAACCTTATATAAATTTTCTAGGGCTTTCATATAACATATATATATTTTAAAATTCTTTGAAGTTTTTTTACTTGTATTTTCATAAAATGATGTTTTAGGTTTGTACAATCAAAAGAACCCTGATTTGAAATCCAAATAAAATGAATGACTAAGAAATGTTGCAAAAGTTTAAAAATGACCATATTTTTATACATTTAAAATACAAACTCTAAATTTGGGTGTGAGGACCCCTGATATTGGATTAGTTCTCAAATAAAATATCATACCCGAAGTATAATTTTTATAGAGAACTAACACAATTTAAGGCTCCTAGATATATGTCTTACAATAGTTCCCAAGATCAAAGACTATTGTACATATACCCTAAACAACATTGTACCATGTCATACAAGGCCATAAATACAACAAAACTTTACAAGACCTGTGGTCACAAATGTTACACATAACAATTGTCAACTAGAGGTAACAGTCTGCAGCGGAAACATCAGTATAAACAGCAAAAGATCCACCAAGTGTGCCCTACCACCCTTAGGCAACTGAGTGGGGGTAGAAATAGCGTCATTCGTTAGTGTCGCCTTGATCGGCGCTAACGGATGTGTCGTACACATAACCGTCCTCACCTTCAACAAGTGATTAAAGCACCTGAGTATAAAAGGTACTCGCAAGACTTACACAAAACTACTAAAAGAAGTGTTTAGAAGAACCTAACCAAAGGATTAGAACTTTTATATGCATAAGGCTGACAGTAGAAAGGGTTATAGTGGCATTGGTTTTTGCATGAAGCAAGAAGTTTTACTCCTGTACTTACCAAGTTTTGCTAAGGCAGTTTTATAAACAAGTTTGGACTAAAACAACAAGTAATTTGAGAATTAAACAACAACAAGACAAATGTCGCAGTGGCTGCCCACTATGATGAAATAACATGCATGAACCACCAAGTTCATGTCGATACCAGTATTTCCCATGCCAAAATTTTTCTCAAAGTCTAGCTAAGATGTCAATCAAAACAAGTGTCATTCATAACCGTGGACATGGCTATTCAAATAGTTTTAACCCTGCAGGGGTGTACATCTTTACCCACACGACTTAGTCAACCCGTAAACCTTCGGATGCCTCCGAACGATGACACACCTCCTTTGGTATGCTGGCCGAGTAAACTAAGATTCGGTATTTTTCAGCGAGTTGATCTTATTGAGTGAATCACCCATGTGTGATTAATCCCGCTTAGTACAAGCTTCTGATAGAACTTGCTAACCGGGGCACACATGTTGTGTCAGGAATGCCGATCCAATGAACTAAATCCAAACCTGTGCTCACCCGCACATATTAAATTGCAATCGGAGCCCTACGAAACATGTGATCAATCCTCACATGTCCTCACACCACCTATTTTCCAACTCAATAAAATCAGCCCCTTACTTAACCAAGTAGCACCCATACACCGCGTGTCGAAGTACGTAAGGTACTTGAATTGACTACCTCGAAGCTCGGTCCTTAATGATCTGGACAAGACTACCACATTCCCAAGTCTCATGCACGAAGGCACCATCACTAGCAAACACTTGTCTAGATCTAAACCAAGTTTGAAACAAACAGAACTTAACTTTCAGTTTTTAACAAACTGAACAAAGAAACCAAAAATAGAAATCATTTAGTGTTTCCCAGGATTAACAAGATAAGCTTGTCAATCAACTATCGCTCTACTGACTTGCATGGCTAAGAATTATCTACGGAACACACTACTAACACCAGATCTCTATCTTAAGCACAAGTGTATAAGATTGATTAAGGATAAGCCACAACGATTGGGATATAACTAACTAACTCACAAAGTATTGATACTTCAAAATATAGCATGCACACAATTATCACTGCATTTCAAAATACTAAAGTATCAAATCTAGGATCAACATGGTGCAAGAGGATGCTTGCCTTGGTAATAAACCACCTGTTCACTTTATGGTTGATCAGAGGTAGAATCACTCGCGTCGGGAAAACCAGAATCTAAAAAGAGCAATAACAAATGAACATCAAGAAATAACAGATACCAAAATGCTGAAAAGATGCATGAGCAAAGCTATTAATGTGCAAGCTAACAAAACACTTATGTTTTAAACTAATTTTAGTAAAGGAAGTAACCCAGATTAACATTTATTAGTACTATCCGACAAGGATTAAGGATTAACTAATGAGCTACAGTTCTGGTCGGAAAATCCGACAACAAAAACTAGCTATCGAGAGTTTACTTGGCAAAATGCCAGAGCTATGATCCAAGGCGATGCTAGCTAAAGATCAAAATGGATTCACAATAGTGCAATGAACCTAATGATGGTTGGAATTTCACCGGAGTTTGGCCAGAGCGGCGGCGCGACAAGAAAAACAATGACGGTTCAAAATACGGCAAAAGTGGCTATACGGATTTGAATGTGCAAACTGCAAAAAGACTTTTTCTTAAGCTACTAGTGATGAACCCTAAGGTTCTATTTGTTGGCCCGATCTTTCGATGAGAAACGATAAGTCCGGTAGGCGTCGCTCAACCCTGACGATCCTGGCTACGAACACGCAAGGCTCGAAACCACGCAATCGTTGAACTGATTGATATGTCGTTATCAACCGTGCACGAATACCCGGTTGACCTGACCACGAAGGTCGATTCCTGCATACACCGAAGAAGCACGCAAGAACAAGATAAAGCAAATTGAAATTGCAAATAAAGCTTGAAATATTGAATTTGGGATTTTGATAGCGGTATTAAGGTTGGTCTAGTCGACACAAGCCAATACACGAAGTTGCAGCAATGCTAACTCTTAACTCAACAAAATCCAAGAAAACTAGAGGGGGTGTGGTCTCCTTTTATAGGGAACGAGGAGCCACAAAACTAAAAAACTAGCGGGGTGAATAGTAACCATGCCCCGGGTGGGCCGCCGGTAGATGGGCCAAGTTCAGTATGATTACAAAGTCTAGTTTGGCCCAAACAAATGATATGATGCCTTCTTTTGATGAGTGCGATCAGTCCGTAAGAAATTTGGAGGCAAGGCTGAATCCGTTGGAAAGAGGCCGAAATAAGCTTTCCACCAAGTACTCGTGGACCTCTAACGGACTTCGTATGTGAAAGTTATGCCTATTTTAAGTTGGTGCTGTTAGGCTGATTCTGGAGGACGAACTGGATTCCAAAAGTTATCCCGCATGAACTTGGCACGTGGAGTAGCGGTCATATCTGGCGGGTCGATGTCCTCATCATCCTCCCTTTCTTGCATTTGAGTCGTCCTCGACTCAAGCTCATCCTCCAATGGCAAGAGGAGCTTTAAAACTTGTAGCGATGCATTCTCATCTTTCTGCAAAATGTTAGTAATAACAGGTGGCAAAGAACTAGAGAAAACTTTGGAAATTAAATGTATATTTTCTCATGGCATTCAATTTGCAACTCAATTTGCAAGTATAAGTGAAGTATATAGTAGAGTTATTCATTGCTCTGTGAATGGGCAGCACAGTAATTGAATTCAAAGTGCACAAGTCATTCATATAATCATCTTTCAATTGAGCAATAGCAAATTCATCTAGCAAGGGTGCAAAGATTTGTAGGTTCTTCCATAATTCAACATTGTTATTCAGACTGTCCATACTAGATGGTGCAATATAAGGTGAATACATAGGCATTGGATGAGTACTAAATTTTATTTTCCTCTCAGATTGAACAAGGTTCAGCACACAAGAATTGTTATCCAAAGCAACAAGTTTCAATTCATCCATGTGAGCACAAGTTTTGCATATTCGATAAACTAGAAATTGGTTGTCTATACCATAATCTCCAATTAATTTAAAATAGTAGGTGGAGATGCTAGAAAGAGAATTTAGAGATGAAAGTTCAAAAACTTATTTAGAGATGAAAGTTCAAAAACTTTCTCCCTAGCACATTCCAAACTAACGAGCTCATTAAGCATGATATAGCACAAAGTATCAGCAAGGGATATTCTATCAAGTACTTCTTTATGTGTAATTAATTCGATATGTGCAAAATTATGAGATTTAAGAGTAGCACATGGTTCGTTCGAGTCAACATAAGGAAAATCACAAGATTGCACTACAGCGGGTATATACTCAATTATTTCATCACATGGTGCACTCAAGTCAACAGGTAAATCAACAAGTTTATCACATGGTGCACTCAAATCAATGCAGTCTGAATTCTTTACTTGAAACATGTGCATATCAGAATTGTTTTCCACTAATTTTTGCTCTAAAATAGCATGAACAGTGGACAATTGTAGTTCTTCACAAGCATACTCACCTCCAGTGATGATAGCACCATGGTCTTTACCTTTTTGGCTCTCCTCAAATGATGTAGGTGCATCCATCTCCTCATCTTCCTTCTCAACCAATGGAGTCGGTGTCTCAATCAGCTCATTCTCTTCTTCGGTATGGTTCTCAACTTCCTGCAGGTTGTTAGTCACAAAAAAAGACACAAACACAGGTTTGTTCTCATGTTTCTTATCATCAAGCATTCTCAATTTCTTCTCAATCTGACTTTCAACCTCACAGGCAAGTATAAACAAATGAGAGAGAGAATTATATTCTTTATGAACAAGAAGGTACTGCATTTCATGATTAAGCCCACTTAAAAATCTAATCTCTGCAGCTTCAACATGTTCCTCTAAGCCACAACACAACAATTGACTTTTCAATTCATGATAGTATTCTCTTACAGTTCTACTACCTTGTTTGAAATGTTGCAATTTTTTAAGCAAATCACGAGCATAATATGAAGGCACAAATTTAGCTCTCATAATTCTCTTCATAGTATCCCAAGTCCTAGGTATGTGCTTGTGAGTACGACAGTATTCACTCCACCAAATAGATGCAAAATCATAAAACACACCGGTAACAACACTAACTTTTAGATGATAAGGCAATTCATGGTATGCAAATAATTGTTGTACAACTAATTCCCATGTGAGATAAGCATCAGGATCATAATACCCAGCAAAAGGAGGTACAGTGAAATTAATTTTATGAGACGTACCATCATAATCATATACCTCCCGAGGTGAAGAAGCTTGTCTCCAGCGTGCATCTTCCTCGTTCACTAAGCTGCACTCCCGTCCAATGGTTAGAAGAAGAGGTGGATATACCTTGCAATCATTCCGTGAACCTGCCATAGTTAGTAGAAAACAAGGAAACAAATCACAAGTATATGTCCCTATCAACTACTAGGTTCTGGAGGCTCAACCAAGTCACTCACACTCAAAGCTTATACCCAGTTCTTACAAGTTCTTACCAATGCAATAAGGAAGTGGTACAACCGGTGGCTGGTTCGTGATACTCTCACTTGCGATCGGCCCAACGATTGTGAGGAACGGCACCTGCTGAGTTAGTAGGAAGTGGAGCTCAGAAGGCTAGTATGTAGCAAAGGAATAGCAATTGTTCAAATCCAGTATGCAAAGTTGAATAGCAGTTCAAAGTACTAGTCACAAGTGCTGGTCCTAGTCTAAACCAAACCTAGCTAGAGCAACTCACACGAACGACTAGTAGTAACAACAGAATGCCAAACTGAACAAGCAGGCAGCTCTGATAATTTTTTTCTCTTGCTTCCTTCTCTCTGTTTTTTTTTTCTTCTCTGTTTTTTTTTCTTCTTCTCTGTTTTCTTTCTTTTCTTTTTTTTTGGCTCTTTCTTTCTTTTCTTTTATAACTCAGAAGCTCTCTTTATAACATATAGAAGCTACTGGACAGAAACCGAATCAAACTCACTTGCCTTCTGTCCAAAACAAACTCACTTGCCTTCCCGTGAGGCTTGGCTCCTCTAGAAGCGGCAGCGACGGCGCAAGCCCCGTGCGGCGGCGGAGGTGGGCGCGTGGACGAGGCGAAGCTTCAGTCTTGGCGGTGTGGAGCATGGAAGAGCCCGTGCAACAGCGGCGTGCTTTGGCATGGCGAGCAAAGCGGCAGCGATAAGCGCCGATAAGCGGCAGGCGGCTGCGGGCGGATGCGACAGTGCGACGGCAAGCGGCGGCGGCTATGGCGGATCTTGGCGGCGCGACGGCAGCGGCGGCTGCAGCGCGCGAGGCGGTAGCGGCGGCGGTGGCGCTGCAACCGCCGCGACCGAAATCGAGGGCGGCGACAATGGCGGCGTCGGCGTCAGCAACTCCGCCAGGCGCAAGCCAAGGGCGTGGCGGAACAGCGGTTGAGATAACTTCGCAACACGTCCGGAGGCTGCGACGCGCTTGGTCGGTGGTGGCGGCGGCGCAAAAAATCAGCGGCGCGCGCAGCGGGCGGAGCGACCGCAGCGGCGGCGTCGCGTTAACAACGGGCGTGGCGACTCAAGCGCAAGGCGGCGGTGGTGAAGGTGGGCGTGCGGCTGGAGGCGGCGGATACGGCTACGGGCGGCGGAGGCGGCGCGTATGAGGAGGAGCAGCGTGGAGTTTGAGGCGGCGCCGGTAGTTGCGGTTCCCCGAGAGGCAGTATGCCCCGAAGCGGCGGCGGCCTGGCGGTGTCGTCCCGAATCTGCGACGCCTCGAGAAGAACCGATCTGCTATATCTCTGTTTTTTTTGTATCTGCTGCTTGCTGGTATGAAACACCGAAGCGCTGGTTCTTTATTTATTTTTTATTTTTTTGCACGCCGACACGCGACGACGTCTGTGTGATGGAGGCGGCCGAATCGATGGCGCACAACTATAACAGAACTGACGATATGCAAATGACCTTAAACTAGACCAATCTAGACAGGAAACCAGCACAAAGACTCGACGATGCAACGACAATTCAACAAAGCAAACTAAAAAGAAAAAATTGTAAAGGCACAAATTGGTTTGGACGATGAACTAAACCTAATAATTTTTTTGATTTTGGCTATTAGACTGTAGGGAAAAAAAATTCTCACCGATGAACTGTAGCTCTGATGCCACCTGATGAACCCTAAGGTTTTATTTGTTGGCCCGATCTTTCGATGAGAAACGATAAGTCCGGTAGGCATCGCTCAACCCTGACGATCCTGGCTACGAACATGCAAAGCTCGAAACCACGCAATCGCTGAACTGATTGATAAGTCGTTATCAACCGTGCACAAATACCCGGTTGACCTGACCACGAAGTTCGATTCTTGTATACACCGAGGAAGCACACAAGAACAAGATAAAGCAGTCTGAAATTGCAAATAAAGCTTGAAATATTGAATTTGGGATTTTGATAGCGGTATTAAGGTTGGTCTAGTCGACATAAGCCAATACACGAAGTTGTAGCAATGCTAACTCTTAACTCAACAAAATCCAAGAAAACTAGAGGGGGTGTGGTCTCCTTAAATAGGGAACGAGGAGCCACAAAACTAAAGAACTAGCGGGGTGGTACTAAAAGGTCGCGGTTACTGTTCACATGAACAGTAACCACGCCCCGGGTGGGCCGCCGGCAGATGGGCCAAGTTCAGTATGATTACAAAGCCCAGTTTGGCCCAAACAAATGATATGACGCCTTCTTTTGATGATTGCTATCAGTCCAGAAGGAATTTGGAGGCAAGGCCGAAATAAGCTTTCTATCAAGTACTCGTGGACCTCTAACGGACTTCATATGTGAAAGTTACGCCTATTTTAAGTTGGTGCTGTCAGGCTGATTCTGGAGGACGAACTGGATTCCAAAACTTATCCTGCATGAACTTGGCACGTGGAGTAGCAGTCATATCTAGCGGGTCGATGTCCTCATCAACTAGGGTGTCTAAGGGAGCTACCTGAGCTGAGATGGTGGTCGGAGAAGCTCTAGAGCTCGCCAGTGACAAGGAAAACCGAAAATGACAATTTTAGAGATCCATGACGACAAGATAACCTGATCAAGGAATCAAAGAGTGGGTGATCAGGATAGCTTAAGCAAAGCTCTTAGATGCTCTGAAACAAAGGAATTGAACAATGGCTCACCAGTTTGGAAATAAGGATGAAAGAACCGATGTTGACTAGAATTAGGGGAAATCCAAATCCCCGATGATCCTGTGAATCAAAAGATAAATTAATTGAGGGGTTTTGCTCAGCATATCCTAGAACATGATATGACACACAAAAGATTAGAGATATCTCACCGAGCACAAAGATGACACGGGGGTGGTTTTCAGGGCACACTCTGGACAGCAAGATGACAACCTTGGGGCTCCAGAGCTACAAGAGATGATGGGGACGGGGTCCCGATCTTCCAACAGGTTCTGGATATGTTCGATTTGGTGGAGGCGCGACACAAATCGATTCGGCTTCCGAACAACACGTTCCGAACCCCGCAATCGCAGCACCATGTCTCCTCAGGTTATCAACCGTGCGCTGCCCGTTGACCTCGCCAAGAAGGCTAATCCTCGCCGCGAATCAAGAACACAAGCAAGAACAAGGAAGAACACAACGGAATTGCAGATGTATTGTTTTAGCACTCGAAAGTTGGGGTCTCACAAACCGATGAACGGCGAAACTGTTCAAGACAGAATTAATCTAAGCAAAACCCAACCCTAATGGTGGGGGTGGCGGCTGGATATAAAGGATTGAGGGGCGTGCAAAACCCCTGGACGCGCCCTAATGGGCTCCAACACGATACAAAGCCGAACGGCCCAAAAGACGGTGGCGCAGCACCCTGACAGATTCTGAACGGCCACTTGTTTCGACGATTCCCGTTGACTCAAAAGAAATTTTGACATCAGACCAGAGCCATTGGAAAGGTCGTCTTCTCAGCTTTCCATACATATGTGGAACGTCCAAAACGGAGCCCGGATGTGATCTGGGCGTCCGTTTTAGTGCGGCCTGGTCCTGGACTCCGAATTGGATTCGAAGTCGGCTTGAGTTGGGACTCCAACATGATTCGACCGCCCTCGCTGGACTTGTGTGCCTCGTAGCCCTTCTCCAAGTACTTCTAGGTCCTCTCCATGGTTCCTAATCATAATTAAATCATTAGGTAGCAATCGATTCTCAAATGAACAAAAAGAAGTAGTTAGGAACGAGCTCACCTGTAAATTCAATTGTCGGGCGCGAGCTCTAGTGATTGGTCCTTGAATGTCAAGTGGAGGATTGTTGTGTGTATCCGAAGAAGTGATGTCCTCATCATCCTCCCCCTCTTGAAGCGGAGTTGTCCTCAACTCAGCCTCATCTTCTTCTCCCAAGTATGGCTTCAAATCTGAAATGTTAAAGGTGGAACTAACCCCAAACTCGGGAGGCAACTCAAGTTTATATGCATTATCATTTATCTTCTCAACTATCTTAAAAGGACCAGCAGCTCTAGGCATCAATTTTGACTTTCTTAACTCAGAAATCTATCCTTTCTCAAGTGCAACCAAACAAAATCACCTGTTCAAGTTTAACTTCCTTTCTACCTTTACTACCAAGAATCCAGTATTTTTCATTCATCTTTTCAATGTTTGCCTTAGTAGTCTCATGCATTTTGACAATAAAATCAGCACGCTCCTTAGCATCATTATGAACTCTCTCACTAGTAGGCAAAGGTAAAATATCAAGAGGGGCACGGGGATTGAATCCATATACTACCTGAAAAGGACTTACCTTGGTGGTGGAGTGTGCCGCTCGATTATATGCGAACTCAACATGCGGCAAACACTCTTCCCACAGCTTCAAATTATTCGTCAAGACAGCTCTCAGCATGGTAGACAATGTGCGGTTTACCACCTCGGTTTGGCCATCAGTTTGTGGGTGACAGTTGTAGAGAACAACAACTTTGTACCCAACTTGTTCCATAGAGTACGCCAAAAGTGACTCAAGAACTTGGCATCACGATCTGAAACAATAGTAGAAGGCATACCATGCAAACGAACTATCTCTTTGAAAAAGATGTCAGCAATATGAGTGGCATCATCGGTTTTATGACATGGTATAAAATGAGCCATCTTAGAAAAACGATCCACAACAACAAAATGCTATCCTCCCTCTTAGTCCTGGGCAATCCTAAAACAAAGTCTATAGAAATATCTGCCCACGGAATAGAAGGAACAGGAAGAGGCATATACAACCCATGTGGATTCAAGCGAGACTTAGCTTTTTGACATGTAGTGCAGCGAGCCACAAACCGCTCAACATCTCGCCTCATTTTTGGCCAAAAGAAGTGTGTGGCCAGAACGTCCTCCGTCTTCTTAGCACCAAAATGTCCCATCAAACCGCCCCCATCGCCTCTGCAACAACAAAAGACGAACGGATCCAAGCTGGAATGCATAGGCGGTTAGCTCTAAACAAGAACCCATCATTGATCACGAATTTATTCCAGGTTTGTCCCTCTTTACAATGCAACAACACATCCTTAAAATCAGCATCTAAAGCATATTGTCCTTTAATGGATTGAAGACCAAAATGTGACAATCAAGTTGAGACAACATGGTATAGCGTCGAGACAAAGCATCAAGAATCACATTATCCTTCCCTTTCTTGTGTTTAATGACATAAGGAAAAGATTCAATAAATTCAACCCACTTAGCATGTCTACGATTCAAATTGGTTTGACTACTTAATATGCTTAAGTGATTCATGATCGTAATGAATGACAAATTCTTTAGGCCATAAATAGTGTTGCCACGTCTCAAAGAACGAACAAGAGCATACAATTCTTTATCATACGTGGAATAATTAAGAGCAGGACCATTCAATTTTTCACTAAAGTAGGCAACAGTTTGCCTTCTTGCATCAAAACACCACCAATACCAATTCCGCTAGCATCACATTCCACTCAAAAGTCTTACCAAAATCCGGAAGTTGGAGCAATGGTGAGTGTGTAAGCTTGTCCTTCAAAAGATTAAAGGACTCCTCTTGTGATGGCCCCCAATGAAATCGACTCCTTCTTTGTCAACTCAATCAATGGTGTCGCAATGGTGCTGAATTCCTTGACAAAGCGGCGATAAAACCCTGCAAGGCCAAGAAAACTCCGCACTTGGGAGACCGTCGTGGGCATGGGCCAACTCCATATCGCCTCCACCTTGGCTCTATCAACCTCAATTCCCTGTGGAGTCACAACATAGCCAAGAAAAGAGACTCGATCTGTGCAAAAGGCGCACTTCTCAAGGTTACCAAACAAACGTGCATCTCTCAAAGCATTAAAAACAGCACGTAAGTAATTCAAATGTTCATCCATGGACTTGCTATAAATCAAGATATCATCAAAGTAAATGACCACAAATTTGCCAATGAAAGGACGTAAAACCTCGTTCATTAATCTCATGAAAGTGCTAGGTGCATTAGTTAAACCAAAAGGCATGACTAACCACTCATACAAGCGAACTTAGTTTTAAAAGCGCTTTCCATTCATCGCCAAGTTTCATTCTTATTTGGTGGTATCCACTACATAAGTCAATCTTTGTGAAAATTATAGCACCACACAACTCATCAAGCATGTCGTCTAGCCTGGGAATAGGATGACGATACCTTATAATAATGTTGTTAATGGCTCTACAATCTACACACATACGCCAAGAACCATCTTTTTGGTACCAAAAGAACAGAACAACACAAGGACTAAGGCTCTCACGTGCGCACCCACGGTCCAAAAGTTCTTGGACTTGTCGCTGAATCTCCTTAGTCTCTTCGGATTGGTCCCAGACGCCGCAGCGGTTTGGCAAACTCGCTCAGGATCAAGTCAATCTGGTGCTCAATCCTCGAATGGGTGGAAGTCCCGAGGTATCTCATCGGGAAAACATCTCTAAAATCCTGCAAAAGGTTAGTGACAGAGCGAGGCAAAGTGCAAGGCATATTATCAAGAGAAAATAAAGCATCTTTGCACACAAAAGCATAGAATGTATCATTAATATCATCAATTTCAGCAAGGTCTGATTTTGTGGCAAGCATAACAGAATGTTTTGCAGATTTATCATGTTCCGTTGGATCATTAGCAGCAGCAGCTCGCTCCCTATCGGCCTCTATAATCTCAGCTGGGGTCAAAGGCAGTAAAGTAACTTTCCTTCCCTTATGCATAAAAGTGTATGTGTTACTACTACCATGGTGTAAAGCATCATTATCAAATTCCCAAGGTCGACCCAATAAAAGAGAGCATGCTTGCATGGGAACCACATCACAATCAACATGATCAGCATAACCACCAATGGAAAAATGGACTCGGCATGTTTGTGTTACCTTAGCTTTTCGAGAGTCATTTAACCACTTGAATATGGTATGGATGTGGATGCGGTCGCGGGTCAAGCCAAGCTTCTTGACCAAATCGAACTCACCAAGTTGTTGCGCTTCCTCCATCAATGATGACACGTCTTGGCGCGGTTCTTGATTGCAAAGAAAGTCTGAAACAAATTATGGCGTTGAAGCTTATCGGGTTGTTGTACCTGTGCCGAGGACTCGCTTGCACAATGATGCTCAGAAGCGTCGTGTGGGCGCCCACCAAGGAGCAGTCGTCATGACCACCGCCATTGTCGTCCGAGGCAGCGATAACGTCATCATCCTCCTCGACATCCGGCGTCTTGATGTAGCCTCCATCTTCCGTGGCGATGTATGCCCGCTGGCTAGGGCAATTCCTCGCACATGACCAAGTCCATGGCGGCGGTGGCATCAATGTTGGAGGAGCAGCCCGTGGAAGCCACGGAAGAAGAACTCTTGACCGAGCACGCAAAGAATTTTTTGTAGAATCTGCAGGCGGTCGTGGAAGGTGGCTTCGGTGGCCGCAGCAATCTTGTTCGCTGGTGGTGGAGGGAACGAAAACTCGAAGAAGACTTGGGCGATCCGTCGATGTAGTCGTTCATGGCGTGTAGGAGGGTCGTCCGGTGCTTGTTGTCGCCGATTCTGGCGTCCTGCAATTCTTTTTCGCAAGCATAGCAAGTTTGGAACAAGCGGTTGTGATATTAAAATCTTTATAATCAACAATGTCACGAATTTCACGCCAGAACCCCACGTAGAAACGACAAATCTTATCCTCTGTGTCCTCAACAACCCCACAACGCACCATACCCTTTTGAAGCTCAAAGATAATAGTCTGAGAATGAACTATCACCTTGTTCTAAGCGCTGTAATTTTTTCTCAATTCACGTTTATATGAGGGAGGAACAAAACGATTACGCATAGCTTCTTTTAACCGCTCCCCATGTGGCAAGTTGTAAGCGCATGGTACCCAGCCTCATTCCACCGATAATAGCAAAGTCCTTAAACTCACTAGTAGCTTGTCTAACTCTATGTTGTTCAGGAACCAAGTGAGAATTAAACTTCTGCTCTACCGTCATCTCCCAATCAAGATATATTACAGCATCATAAAGGCCAGAAAAAGATGGTATGGTAAACTTGACTTTAGCAAAAGGGTCATCGTTACCATGACGGTTCTGGTTATTACCTCCCATACCATGTCTGTTTTGCTGAAGACGCCGACGTAGTCGTGCATCTGGTGTCTCCCTCTGATCAATGTTGCCAACCGCATCATGCACTGCGTCATCATCATGATGATGGACGTCATTGACAGGTGGCAGGCGTGCCTCCAATGCGTCCATCTGACCAGTGAGGTCAGCCATCCGCCGCTCCACCCGCTCAATGCCTTCTGTGGTGTTCAACTTGGCAATGGCGGCGACGATGGTGTCCATTCGCGCGCCGAGATTAGTGAATGAAGCATTTTGTGTGTCGAGCGCAGCTTGTAGCTGGCCGCGACTAACACACTCGTTGAAATCGACCGGTGTCCCGTCCCCTTCGGTCCCTGCCATGGTTAGTGGAAACACAGGGAAAACAAAATGGTTATCCCTATCAACTACAAAAGAGGACAGTGGGAACCCGCAAAGGAAGTGGCTTACCAAGCTCTTACAAGTGTTCTTACCCTCGCAAACAGTAGGTGGTACAACCGGTGGCTGGTTCGTGATACCTGGAACGTGGTACTGCGATTGCAAGGGTCAAAAGCTGTGCTATCCAGAAGTAGGTATATGGAGCTTGGAAGGCCAAATATGTTAGTGGAACACAAATCAATAACAGATAGTAATGCTGAGTAAATGTCCAAAACACTGGTCCTAGTTCTTTGGTCTAAAAGTGTCCTATAGCAGGTATGATATGATGAACAAGGAGTCAACTAGAATAGTAAAGCAAAGACAAAGAACAAGGATGGCTGAGCAAAGACAAAGACAAATCAATATTCTGTCACCTAAAAACTGTGCTCTCTGTTTTTTTTTTTTAGGCACGGAGTGCTCTCAAGTGCCCCCTTTTTTTTCTCTAGGCAAAACCAGGTGCCGAAATTTTTTTTTTTTTTTTTTTGATATTTTTTTCACAAAGCAGAGCACGTAAATAAGAACCACACAAAGTTTCACCTCAATCGATGTAAGGTGTGGCCTCTGAAAATGATGAATGTCTTTGCAAAGTCGGTGATGAAAATTCAGAGCTCGAGTCTCAAGCACTTTCGGGCCGAATTTGGGCAAAATAAATTCGCCAAACTCGACAAAGTCGGGAGTTTCGGATGCAAAATTTAATTTCACCCAATTTCAAAAAAAAATTCTGATTTCGAGTTCAGATCACGAAAGTTACTGCCGTTTGAAGGAGGGCCTCAGAGTTATCGTTCTTTGTGGAGGCCAAACGAAATCGGTGGAATAAATTTGTGGAAATTGGGGCGGAAGCTCGAAAAGGTGGAGGATGGTCTTTGGGTGATCACGAGACTCAATGGGGAAAGGTCTTTGGGTAATCAAGAGACGCGATGGATGCCTCAAGTTGACGGTGGAGAAACAGAGGATGGGAGGGTGGGAGAAACAAAAGTTGACGGCTAGGGTTTGTATGAGACGTAGCGGAAGCAAGACAACCCGAAATAAAACACGATCTAAACCAGCAACACAACTCGACTAAGGACACAAACTCAACACTACGGACTCTGAAATCAAATTGTGCAAAAGGCTAAACGAGATCTTGGACAGGGAACAACCTATGACTACAATTTTTTTTTAGGGCTTTTTCTTGGACTCTAGGATGAAACCGAGAACAACAAGGGTAGGGTAAACTCGAACCTGAAGGAACACCTGAAGCTCTGATTACCACTTGATGGGGACGGGGTCCCGATCTTCCAACAGGTTCTGGATATGTTCGATTTGGTGGAGGCGCGACACAAATCGATTCGGCTTCCGAACAACACGTTCCGAACCCCGCAATCGCAGCACCACGTCTCCTCAGGTTATCAACTGTGCGCTGCCCGGTTGACCTCGCCAAGAAGGCTAATCCTCGCCTGTGAATCGAAGAACACAAGCAAGAACAAGGAAGAACACAACGGAATTGCAGATGTATTGTTTTAGCACTCGAAAGTTGGGGTCTCACAAACCGATGAACGGCGAAACTGTTCAAGACAGAATTAATCTAAGCAAAACCCAACCCTAATGGTGTGGGTGGCGGCTGGATATAAAGGATTGAGGGGCGTGCAAAACCCCTGGACGCGCCCTAATGGGCTCCAACACGATACAAAGCCGAACGGCCCAAAAGACGGTGGCGCAGCACCCTGACAGATTCTGAACGCTCACTTGTTTCGACGATTCCCGTTGACTCAGAAGGAATTTTGACATGGGACCAGAGCCATTGGAAAGGTTGTCTTCTCAGCTTTCCATACATATGTGGAACGTCCAAAACGGAGCCGGATGCGATCTGGGCGTCCGTTTTAGTGCGGTTTGGTCCTGACTCCGAATTGATTCGAAGTCGGCTTGAGTTGGGACTCCAACATGATTCGACCGCCCTCGCTGGACTTGTGCGCCTCGTAGCCCTTCTCCAAGTACTTCTAGGTCCTCTCCATGGTTCCTAATCATAATTAAATCATTAGGTAGCAATCGATTCTCAAATGAACAAAAAGAAGTAGTTAGGAACGAGCTCACCTGTAAATTCAATTGTCGGGCGCGAGCTCTAGTGATTGGTCCTTGAATGTCAAGTGGAGGATTGTTGTGTGTATCCGAAGAAGTGATGTCCTCATCAAGAGAAACCAAGAGCTCCAATTAACAGGATGATCTAGGCATGAAGATAAGAGAGTAAGGAAAACAAGAACGATGGTTACGCCTTCGTAGTGAGGAAGAACTGGGTACTTCAACAATTTGGCCGAAAATGAAAAGATCGATTTTTATATCTTTCTCACCGGAGAGAACGATGTGATACCAAGTGGCGCTGCTTGCACCGAAAAATGCGGGCTCTAAGCCACCTCGACGTCGATGTGCTCGGAGCTGGCGAAATGGCACGGAGAAGATGAAGTTGAGTCACTAACTGTTGGGCCCAAGCGGTAAGTCTCAACGGCGAAACAACACGGTGAGCTCAAACGAATGTGGATGGTCCTATCGCAAATGAACAACTCAAATTGAGTGGGATGTTCGGAAAGTCCGAACGGCCCAACTGATATTGACCGTGCGATCGAAATCCAACAGCCACGAAAAAGACGTGCTCTTAAGTTTCAAACGAAGGAAAGCGGCACTGCTGGATCTGAATTCAATGGTTGAAATTGAAGGGATGTTCGGACGGTCCGAACGACCCAATTGATCCTGGCGGTTGACTTTGAATCAAACAGCTCGCACACGTTGGGCTTTCCCAATTGGAAAAGGCACAGCCTGAGAAAATTGTGGACGGTCCGATTGAAAATCGACGGCCTAGATTGTATGGATCGTTCGGACGGTTCGAACGTCACAACTGATCTGGTCTATTCATTTCAAATCGAATGGTTCGCGTGCTAGGTTTAACCAAGGAAAGTAGCGCGTCTGATTGAAAATCAACGGTGTAGATTGCGTGGATTGTTCGGATGGCCCGAACGTCCCAACACATCTAGTCAGTCCGTTTTGAATCGGACGGCTCACACATTTCAAAGGTTTGGGCTGAGCCCTTTGAACATGACTGGATCGATTCTAAAGGAACAAGGCTAGGTCTAAACCATGTTGCTAGGGTTTGAGTCGCTACGGTGCCACATGGCTTGGGCTGGTCTAAAAGGTTGACTAAACCCAAAATCAAACTTCAAAAGTTTGACCAGAGGGTTAAAAATATCAAATAAATTTATAAAAATACAAAAAATTTCAGAGAAGCTACTGAGATGATATATATATCCCAAATAAAATTTTAAAACTCACTATTCATGGTTTAAAATACTTACTTTAAATTCCAGACCGAAAAGGTTTAAAAGAAACATAGGTTTTTCATAAGTTCAAACTGATTTCAAAAAATTTGACAAAAATTATTTTAATTTGTGAAAAATAACCTAGTATTTGATAAAGTTACCTCCTAGTCTTCAATACAAGTATTGACTTGTATTTTCATTTGGAGCCTCAACACAAGTCTTAGATTTGGATTGAAAATGGAGGTTTTCAAATTGTAGCACAATGCCCAAGTTTCAAAATGACTAGAAATGCTATGAAAAACATTTTATTACTGTTCACTAAAACTGAGGCTGTTACATTGGGTTGTTACAATTAGAATATACGGTTCCACCTTCAAACCTGTTGGACCAAGCTCAACCTTGGGCTATGCAAGTAGTTGTGTCGATGGCCCTGTAATTGGGTCAAACTAGGCTATAAATGCACATCAATCACTCCTTCCCTTCTTCTCTTCTAGGAGCAAGTGTATGGGTGCAGATGGATCTTGATCTTCTGTATTGCAGTAAAATTGTATGAACGCAGCAAATGCAGCAGCAATAACAGAACATGTACTGTAGCAACAATGTAGCTATTGGTCTCGCCCTTTGATTTTTTATTGGAGGTGGAGATCACTGGTAATGCCATGAAAATTTCCAGTGGCAAGGGTTGTTGCACACATAAATGGAAATCGATGACAAGTGATAGGTTTGCGAGGCGTTGCGAATTGTATGTCTGCATAAAATTAGTCATGCTAGTTCTTGTAATTTCATTGCCGTTTCAAGTGCTAACATCACCAATTTGTGCCTCAAATTTTCAGTTCCCAATGGTGTGGGAAAGAGCTACACTACATCCAAATAGTCATGCCGCTGTTGAAGATGGATGAAGAAATTTACAAGGCAGATAGAAATATCTACAAAGACCGCATTCCGAACATTTGCCTCAAAGAAATGTTTGAGATCGATGAAGACGGTCGTTATTACCCTAACCTCACCCACCACTTCAAATATATATACTAATATGTAATTGTTGTTCATTCTTTCATTGTAAAATAAGTAAATAATATATTATAACAAGCTGTTTATCCGTGTGCAAATCAAATAGTAAGTACATAATTAAAATTTGGTGCGATCAAGAAGAATGGCGTCAGAACGAGGGGAGCCAGGGCTACCAGGCAGGAGGAACCGAGGAAGCACCCATGGCGCCGGCTGTAGTGGGGATTTGAGGCTTTTGGGGAAAAGAAAAGCAAGAAGAAGAAGAAGATGGATGGGTCCTGGGGAGTTCAGCTTGTGCCTGGAGCAACAGGACTTAGAGGAAGGACCCAAGGATTGAGATAAAGGCATTGGGGAAAGTTAGGGGAGTGAAGAAGCAAGGAAGTAGACTTGTAGTTGAGTCAGATATTCATATGAATATTGGTATCGAAAAACTTGTAGTTGAGTCAGATATTTATATTGGTATTGAATCACTGATCGATATCTATTAGCTTCATAGCTTGTATAGTTCAATAGCAACTGCTAGTGTTGATATGGTATTTTCTTCAATGAATTATGTCAAGAATAAGCTAAGGAATAGGATGGGAGAACAATACTTGAATGATTGCTTGGTTACATTTCTTGAGCGAGAATTTTTTGTGCATGTTAAGGATGATGATATCATATCTCGCTTCCAAGCTATGAAGGAATGTCGAGTTAGATTGTAATTTTCTTAATTATTTTGTAATTTCTCTAAATTATTTGATATGTTGTCTCTAGTAAGAACAATTTGAACCTTGTTATTTTTTATTTTATGATTATGAATATTTATGTTTTACATTCTACAATATGTTTATAACTTCAAACACCTATTTTGAAAATTCTGGATCCACCATTGTCTACAAGATGGGTGTTCTACGTCATTGGATAAAATCAATGAGACGTCGTTCGGTTCTAATTTATTTTGATGCGTTTCCGAGCACTGGAACATATGCTGCTCATGTGTCAAAGAAATATGAAAGCAAAGACAATCGGTGTGGATTTAGATGCTCATGCTAGCTTTTTTCAGAGATCAGAGAGGTCATGTGCTATCTGATCTTAATTTGTTGAGCGCACTTTCTCCGTACAATGTTTGATCAGGCGACGACTGAGAGGGGAGTGGGTTTAATGTTTGATCAGGTGACACCTGACATGGTTACAACGTTGCGGAGTGGTTATGTGAGCTCAGGTATCTTCCGAAGCTACCACGGATGTCATATGATTTACTGTCCCCTGAAAACCATTTTTTTTTGTTCAACAGAATCTATGCTACTCACATCGTTAATTTGAGTTTTGACAGATGATTGACGCATTCAGATTATGAAATACGCCTTTGCTCCCTTTAATTAGACATAGTGAAACACCAACTACAGTGTAGTTATCTTTTACTCAAGACTGATCTGACTGCTGAACTGTGTGTGGAGCATACATCTTATCTTATGTAGCACTATATCTTCAACATGTACCTCAATATCTCGCTATGTTAATTCTTTTGTACTACTGCAGAAAAGGTCATCACAGACGGTTAAAAAAGTCAACACAGATGGTTTCATGAGCCGTCTGAGTTTATGGGTCAATAATGACATGAGGTCATCACATACGGTTTTCGAGCCGTCTGTAATGCATGCTATCACAGATGGTTATTAACTCAGAACCATTTGTGATAGTTAACTATCACAAACAGTTTGTAGATGAAATCGTCTGTAATAGTTGATGTATCACAGATGGTTTGTCCTAAGGAACCATCTGTGATTGATCTCTTCTCTATAAAATCTCCAAGCAGTGGCTGTTTGTGCCTTTAAAACCAGCTATATATATATAGGGGAGTAGAACTGGCCCAAAGAAACCCTAGACCCCAATCCCCTTTAAATCCTAGCCGAGCTCACCCCTCCCCTTTTTGGCCTTTCTCCAAGCCGCCGCCGCCCCTAGCCTTTGGTGTCGCCCACATTTGCTTGCCGTGCCCCTCCTGCTCCTGTCTCCCCCTCCTAGCTCGCCCCCTTCTTCATCTCGAGCCGGACTTGCTCAGCCGCCTCCGTCCAGCTCTAGAGGCACCGCTCCCGACGGGAGGTCCCAACTCCCGGCGCCGCCGCCGCCCGCGATGCTCCCCACCGCCACTGCCCCTACGGCCCCCTCATCCTCCTCCGCGTGCCTCCCTGGCCGCCGATGCAGCTCCTCCTCCTCCGCGCGTCTCCTCAGCCGCCGATGCGGCTCCTTTTCTCGGCGTCTCTGTCGCTGCCGCCGCTTCCCGCTTGAGCTACCGCCCCTCCCGCGCCGCCTCCTTGATCGGCCCGTGCCCGAGCTCGAGCCAGCGCCGGTCGCTGGTCCAAGACCGCCTCCTCGCACTTTCGTGCGCCTCATGATGGTTGCTCACGAGGCTAGGAAGCTACCACGCGAACTCGTGGTGGACGACGACGTCTGCGTCGACAACTGCTACTGGCTCCGCGATGACTCCCGCTCCAACCCCGACGTCGTTGCCCATCTCCGCACCGAGAATGACTACACCATGAGGATCTTCAACTCCGACAGCAGTGAGCCGGAGATGTGTTGTAATAGAGTTCGTTGCTTTGCTCGGTTTATATTGGAGATCCAGGACTTATTGCTATTGGGGATGGCTGCAAGCTGCTTAGTATTTTGAACTTACGTTTTGTTGAAGGCACAACAGATGAAGGCTTGATTGGACTAACAAAGAACTGTGGACAATCACCGGTCTCTCTTGGTGTTGCTACCTATACTTGGATGACTGATGCATCCTTGCATGCTGTTGGATCCCACTGCCCTAACCTAGAAATCCTGTCACTAGAATCAGATCATATTAAAAATGAGGGAGTAATGTGTATTGCAAAAGGATGCTGCTTGTTGAAAACTTTGAAGTCGCAATGTATTAAATCTTTGGAGATAGGGTCTTTGTTTGTGCGATCCTCCTAGGGTCGAAGGTGTGCAGCACCAGATCTGTAGGGTGGAGTCGGCGTCGCCGGATGCCTTTGTGTCCAAGGAGTTCCGCGGCCGTGCCTGCCTCTTCGAGAGCGTGGGGAAATGCGAGTCTTGGTCCCAACGAGGATCGCTATCTCTCGACTGGATTGCCCACAGTGAATGATTTATACAATAGCTGCTACCAACGACTCCTTGGCTGGAAATAAGTGGTGGTGAACTCCGGTGGTAGAGCGTTCCACCTTTTTGGTCTTCTGTCTCACGGTTGAGGCAAGTGCAAGTATTATTAATAAGTTCTTATATTACCTACTTGATGAATGCCATAGGTTAATGATAATGCATACTGACTGGTAATGTTGATGAGCCTAAATGCCTTAGTTGATTGATAATGCTTACTATTTGGTAATGTTGCTGAGCTTGAATGCCATAGGTTAATGACGATGCTTACTACTTGGAAATGTTTACATGATGCTGCATGCTAATGGTTACATGATGATACGTACCTATTACTGTTTACATGGTGATGCTTGCATGATAATGGTTATATGTTGATGGCAAGAATGATGGGACAAGGTGAGCAATGAGGCCACCTTGTTAATGATGAATCATGATAATGATAATGGACATGCACATTTGCATTTCTGCATGTTCATTTCTAAACCTTGGACTACGTGGTAGCCAAGAGTTGTTTCCTTGAGATCCCCGTCATGCATTGGACGAGCCTAGTCCCCACACTTGCGGAGTGTGGGCTTTGGGTCCCTGTGCCTAGAGGGCACAGGCTTAGACTATGTATCGATGGATACATACTCCGCATTACCGGTAATTGCAAAGAAGTGAAGTATTTTGCATTCATGGCATATTCATTGCACTTCTGCATAAGTTATGGATTTGTTGTTTAGCATATGATACTGGCATAAGAGATGGATTGTGGTATTTAAGGTGGTTGTTTAGGTGGGGATTGTTTAATCCCTTTGACTACTTATGACGATGTCATAAGAGATGGATTTGAGGTAATTAGTGTAGTATTCATGACGGAGTTGTTTGTTCCCTTTGACTACTTATGATGCTATGTTTGATTTACTATTGCACTTTGCTGAGTCATGGACTCACACTTGCTGTGTTGTGCTTGCTAGGTACCTCTTGAGGCAGCGACATGCATGTGAAGGGGTAGATATGGTGCATGGCACATAAACACAAATAACAAAGAATAAAGTAGTCCAACTATCCACAATTTATATTCTTGATAATTGCCTAGGTTCAGTTTTGTGACCATCCTTCGAGGTGGATGTTTTGATTGTAATTATGGACGATCCAGTTAGTTTCTTAATCCTTCGTCATTTAAGTTCATTTAACTTCATTTGATGATTTAGTATCTGAATAGCCTGCCTAAGTAATTACCTATGGTTACGCTTTATGCTCTCAATAATTTTGTAATAGAGTTGATTAGGAGTTTATGGACGTCCTTTTGACTATACTTAGGTTGTTTAGCATATTTTGGATGTCCTGTGATGATTCGTTTAAATTGAGTGATTTGATTGATGAATGATGCTATATTAAACTGTTTGAACCTCCGGGATAGCCATCTTTATAAAGGAGGTTCTGCTGGATTTTAGAGAAATGTCTTAGTTCTATGTGGTTAAAGTATTAGAGTTTGACAAATGGTTGAAATTATTCCGTATTGCTGTTGTATGTTAGTCTTTTAGGTAACATCTTGGCTTCTGCATAGCTAAGGTGTTACATTAGGAGGATTCTACAAGCACTTAGAGGATTGGCATGAAACAAATCACACACTCTAGTGTGTCAGGTTCGATGAAGTAGGCCGTGGTTCACCTGCACGTTTAGGATGAACGCCCAAGGAGTGAGTTAGCTAGCTAAATTAAGGCCTCGAATTAGCTAACAAGGACTATGAACTATATATACATATACATATATATATGTATATATATATATATATATATATATATATATATATATATATATATATATATATATATATATATATATATATATATATATATATATATATATATATATATATATATATATATATATATATATATATATATATATATATATATATATATATATATATGAAGTTGGTTTTAAAGGCACAAGCAGCCACTGCTTGGAGATTTTATAGAGAAGAGATCAGAAATGGAATTGTAACATCCTGGCTATTCGGAAGCCAAGATGTTACCTAAAAGACTAACATACAACAACAATACAGAATAATTTCAATAATATCTCAACTAACAACATAAAGAGATCAACATCTAAAAGAATGAATGCAGGAATATAATCTGAATCCGACAACATAACACAATTTCCAAATATCCATATCTACTGAATCCACTAAAATAATCTATCAATAGACTAATCAAAGATTACAAGCAGTTATTTAATCAACCATATCAGAGAGAAAGATAACATCCACCATCAAACTCTATTTATTACAATCCAACATTTAACAAATGAAAGACAAGGACAAAGTTCATAATATTGAAAATTGAATCTTGTGAAGTGAAGGCATTATGCGTGTCTACTCCCTCCCAAGAATGCCATCATCAGCATTCACCTAGAATAAACAAACACATGCAAGAATGACTCCAAGACTCAGTAAGTACATATAATAATTTGAACTACAATGAATATGAACAATACAGTCTCAATAAAGAATGTGAACATAGAACTGAAGGAAACATATGAATGAATGGACTACACTTCTGCTTATACCGGTATAGCCAGTGACACACCCGTCGGTGTTCACTTAGGCCCGCATTTAACAAAATGCGGGGATCCAAGGCCCGTATGAAGAACGTTTCATACGGAAATACAAATCTACCCACATTGGAATGGTGGGTCTTACGTGCCCATACTGGAATTGATGAGTCTTTACATTCCACTCTTGTGGATGAAACATGAACAATGAATGAATGGAATGAATTATGAATAATGAAAGACATCATCTCATTAAACATGGATTAACGAACGTGAAAAGAACATGAAGCATTAAATCTACTCATGCATCATAGAAATAATAGTATGAACAACAAGCACTCAGCATTCACCGACAATAAGAATTACAAGGTACTTGCCTTCCGCTCTGCGAAGCGTTATGAGGCAAGACGGATGCCGCTAAACTCGAAACCCCCCCTCCTACACAAATTAAATACTTGAATAAGAAACAACATGAAAATGATGCTACTTGAAACGTTTAATCGCATCCTCCAAAACCCAAGATTCACATGGTTGATCTACCTAATTAAACCCAAGATTCTAGCATGATGATAAAACTAGACAGCAGTACTAAAAGCAACACAACTTTTGCTCTGAGACTCGAAACGGAGTGTTCTCAGATCCTGTGGAAAGATAACAATATCCTCCACAAAAGTCCAGTTCGTGGAATCTCCCAATTCGGCCAAAAACCTATGCTAATAATCCTATGAAAGTCGAACATCCAATCTGTCTAACAGAACCACATAACAGTAGAGAAATAATCATATTTTTTGTTCTACAAATCCAAATAGAGTGTTCTTTATCAATCTAGAAAGGTTATCAAAAATACTACATCAACTTAGTTGGGTAGAAACCCTGAATCTGCCCTTAACTTAATCATAACTTAAAAGACAAATTGACAGTTAATTCACGTCAGATTTTCAGGACAGAAAGAAAGAATCCATCATATCTTATGAACCGTAACTCGAAATTGAGTTTTCTTGGATGCTACGGAAAGCTAAGAACGAATCCCACCTATCTCTAGCAGACAAGATACTCTAATTCCACTTCTAAGAACCTGAAAGTGGCCGCACAACATTCTGGACAGAATTGATCTACTAGCATCAGGAATTCGATCCAATAAACCTAATCGAATTCGCATCTATTTTGAATTAAACAGCGAGGGGAATCCATCGTTACCCTTGTACAACCTCAGGAAGACGCTGAACAAAACCCACAAAGGGGAACCTTCTTCTCCTCCCCCTTCCTTCCTTCCTTTTGGCCGGCAAAGCTGCTGTCCTCCTCCTCCTTTCCTCGTGTTGGCTGACAACGGGGAGCACCGATGGCAAGGAGGGGAGGCACCATGGCTGGGACGGCACCAAGGGGAGATGGGGTGGCACCAAGACAGGAAGGGATGGGGGTGGCACCAAGGGGGGTGGCGGCTTGGAGTGGGAAATGGGGGAGGTGGATTCGGCCTAGGGTTTGGGGGGAGTAAAGGGGGGTGGCACCCACCCTTTTGGCCGGCCTCCCTCTTGGGCCCTCTAGGCCGAGGCCCGGGGCCCAAGTTGTTGAAATTTCATAGAAAACCTCTTTTTACTTCGACTAATCCCTGTTGGATACATTCTTTGATAGGAGAACTTCGAAATTGAATAAATTCCCTCTCCCGAATAATGTTTTCTCTATTTGATACTTGGGGTATTACAGGAATGATACTTGGACCTTGGGACGCAAGGGAGGAGAACATGACCTGCATGAACACGGTTACACAAACAAAGGTGAAATAGATGATGAGAGGTAGGTGAAGAGGTATTATAGTAGTTTTTGACTCATTTGGTCTTGTTTTGCAATAGAATAGCAAATTTTGCCTTCTGTGATATTTTTTTGTATTGCAAAATTAATTATGAATAAAGCATATTTCCAACACCAATTAAATGACATAATTGACATATAAGCATGTGAATCCTTCAAGTCATTTAAAAGAAATAATATGCTCAACACACATAATATGTGCACAATAAAAATCAGCATAAAGCTAAGATTTAAAAGATTAATTATTGCTCTCAGAAGGCTAGTTGCACAAGATTAAAACTTGGTCATCATAGCACTCATGCCAAATGTAATCACACATTGAATATGACACTTTATAGATTAGACCTTGAGCTCAAAATAAAACTTGCTAATCTATTCAGACTAGTTCAAGCAAATCATCAAAAATTAACTTTGTTGTACACAGGAACAAAATCTATCAAGATACTATCAACTCCAATGTAGATCAAGGATTGTAAATAATCATAGAAAAACAGACTCGAAGACTGAAACTTCTACAATATAGCAAGTATTAGTTGACTAAGAAAGCTTAAAGGATAGCAAGTATATCAGAATGTATAAATTGTATGCTCGAAACAATAGGTAACAATAGGTAATATAATAGCTCAAGACACAATCTATACACAATATCACATCCAATTGCATTTGTGACATCAATTCATCATAGAGCAATTCACCGAGCCCACAAAAAAATCACTTTGCAATATCTCCAAGTGCTAGGCACATACAAATCACACAAATTGAATATATCCAATAGCACAACATATAGGCAAGGTGATATGAAAGGAATGGGATGGTTGGGGGCAGTGGCCGGCTTACCTTGGTGGTGCTTGGGAAGCGCTCGGGGGAGGAGGCGCACTGGGCTCGAGGAGGAGGTGGCGTCGAGGACGACAGCGATGGGCTCGGGGAGGGGAGGTGTAACACCCTAGCTATGCGGAAGCCAAGATATTACCTAGAAGTCTAGCATACATCAACAATACGAAATAATTTCAGCAATCTATCAACTAATATCATGTAGGTATCAACAAATGATAGAATGATCATAAGAATTGAATCAAAATTTAACAACATATCAAACTCTAATTACCTAATCATATTGAATCATCTATGATAAACCTATCAATAGACTATACGAAGATCTTAGACAATTACTATCTCAACATATCATAATCGAAGAGGACATCAACCATCAAACTCCAATTATTACAATCCAACATTTATCCGATAGAAGGTAATAAAAAGTTCATCTAATTAAAGGTGATTAAAGTAATGTGAATGAAGTGTTCCGTAACTATTCCCTCTCAACCATGTCGTCCTCAATGTTTACCTAAAACAAATAAACACAGCAAGAATGAGTCCATGACTCAGCAAGTACAAAGGAATAATATGAACAACAATGAATAAGAACATGACAGTCACATTATAGAATATGAACGTAAAATAGCAGAAATCACATGAATGGATGAAATGCATCAACTCCACTTCTGCTTATACTGGTATAGCCAGTGAACACCCATCGGTGTTCACTCATGCCCGCATTATCCAAAATGCGGGGATCCAAGGACCGTATGAAGAATGTTTCATAACAGGGATTCAATTTGTCCACATTGAAATGGTGGGTCTTATATGCCCATAATGGAATGATGGGTCTTTACATCAGACTCCCGTGGGTGAATCATGAACAGTGAATGAATGAATGAATATATGAATATGTAAGACGAAATCTCAAGAAGCATGGATTCACATACATGGAATGAACAGAAATCATTGAAAACTAGTCATAGACCATAGTATTCAGTCATGGCTTGAACATCAAGCACTATGAACAAACAACAGCAATACATTACACAATGTACTTGCCTTTCAAACTGCGATGCGTTAGGAGGCAAGGACGAAGCCACTAATCTCGAACTCTCTCCTCCTACACAATTGAATTACTTGAATAAGAACAACGTGAACATGACAATACTCGCAACGCTTAATCTCATCTTCCTAAACCCAAGGTTCACACAATTGTTCTATTCAATTTAGACGACAGTCTAGCAAGAGACTATATTGGACAGCGGTATTAAAACCTTCATAACTTTTTCTCTGAAACTCAAAAATGAGTGATCTTAGACTCTCTAGAAAGATAATGAAATCCTCTACAATAACCTAGTTGGCGATCCTTTCTAATTCGGCCAACTTATGTGTCTAATTATCAAATGAAAGTCTAAACCAAAAACTGTTTGACAGAGTTAAACAGCAGAAGTAAATAATTCATAACTTTTGATTGGATTAACCAAAATTCAATATTTTTAACAATCTGGAAAGCTTATGAAAATTTATACAACAATAGAGTTGGGTGGAAACCCTGAATCAGCTAGCCCTTAACATGATCTTAATTAATGAAAAAGACAACTACTCAAGATCTTCAGACTTTCTGGACAATATCAAATAAATCAACGTAACTTTTAAACCATAACTCGGAATTGTGTGATCTTTGAACCTATGGAAAGCTGAAGACATGCCCTAGAACGAAATCCTGTAATTCGATCTCTAAATACACGAAAACAGACGCACAAGTAATTGGATAGAATTCTGATTCTAATCATAGTAGGCTTAAAGAATCTATTTTTGACATCGATCCATAGAGAAAGATTGAATTAAACAATGAGGACTCAAGATTTACCCTTGAAGACCCACAAGACCTCGCTGATCAAACCCCATGAAGAAACCCTTCTTCCTCTCCCTTCTCCTCTCTTCTTCCGCTTGCTTCCTCTTCCTTATGGCTGGCCAATCTGCAGGGGAAACACCGAAGATGGCACCGAGGACCAAGGGCGTGGCTACTGTAGTGGCGTGGGTACTGTAGCGAGGGTGGTGACACTGTAGCAGTATGAAAATACTATAGCAGACTAGGGTTTGTGGATTGATCCCCCCTTCCTTGCCTTCAAGTGGGCTACCAGCCTTCCATGGGCCTTAGGCCTCTAAGGCTGGCTCTTTCCCCCGTGACTATGGGTCGGCGGCCCAAAACTCTCTAAAAATTCTGAATTTTGAACTTATTTCCATCTCTAAACTTTGTTGCAGTCGATATTGAATAAATTTCCCTCTCCCGAATAATATTCTCTCTAATTGATATTTGGGGTATTACAGGAGGAGGAGGGCTCGGGGGAGGAGGCGCGCCGAGCTCGAGGAGGAGGCAATGCCGAGGACAGCGGCGACGGGCTCGAGGGAGAAGAAACTTAGTCGTTTGAGCGGGGGGAGCGGGCAAACCGTAGAGTCCGAATATAAATAGGGTTGGACATCACAGACTATTCTAAAGTAGAACTGTCTGTGGTAAATACACATTATAGATTGTTCTAAAGTTGAACTGTCTATGATAAATACACATCATAGATGGTTCCAATAAATAACTGTCTGTGATAATATATATTCTGATATACATAAATGCAAATTCAGAACATATGACACATTCATATATTAGTAAAGAATTATATATGAATATTTGCTAGAACTATGCTAAAACTGCTAATTTTATGACAAGTAGTTCAACATCTGCGCAAAGGACTTGGCGTATGATGAACCACGAAGGTCCTGCTTTGGCCCAATCTTTCGATGAGAAGAAAATTCGGTAGAAGTCACTCAACTCTCACGATCCTAGCTATGAACTCGCAAGGCTTGAAACCACGCAATCGCTAAACTACTCGACAAGTCATTATCAATCGTGCACGAATACCCGGAAGACCTGATCACGAAGATCAATTCCTACATACACCAAAGAAGCATGCAAGAATGAGATAAATAGCAATCTGAAATTGCGAATAGGAATTAAGATTGTATTGATAATTGGGGTTCCGAAGACAATGCCACTATCGATCTCGCCGAATAAGAGGACAAAGTATAAAGTAGCAAAGCTAAACTTCAATCAACAATACCCAAAGAACTAGAGGGGTGGTGGCCACTATATTTAGGAGAAGGAAGGCCATAGGTACTGTTCACACATAAATAGTGCCATGTGAGCAATACCAAAAACCCTAGGTGGCCGGCCATATGGGCCAGATCGGTCAAATCAGCCCATTTATTACAAAGCCCATGGGCCAACAATTGGTGATGCAGCACCGTAGCATGTTAACGTAGCACCATGACATGTAGACGAAGCTCGGCTCGTATGAGTACACATAGCTCAGTCCAACTGGGGAATATGGCAGTGTAGTAGCCAAAAGTCCTATCGGAGAAGATGCGATCAAAGTTGAGGATGCAGTGCAGCGGGTCGAAGTATTGGTTGCATCCTTAGGGTTGATGTCCTCATCAGCGTACTCATGCCTAATCCTATAGTTGTCGCTGCAGAAGATGACGTAGTCGCCCCACCCTTCCATCATGTCGCAACTAGTGCTTGTGCACTGTTGGCCGTTCTCCAACAACGCCAACACCTGGCCCTGCGGCTTGACTATCTTCTTCCACGTCGCCTTTTGGATCGCGTGTAGTCCCGGTTGGTCCTCTTGGTTGTCTCTCACCCGCCGTCAGCCGGCTCACCCTTGACCTGGCTGATGTAGTGCTTCCCAACATCACGTGCCTCATCGGTCGTGTAAAGTATAGGGCTGAGCAAGTAGGCCGCAACCTTGTGGTCGGCGACGGCCGCCTGGTCGAGGCACACGAGGCCACGCTACATGTCCTGGTGCACAAAGATGAGCGTGAGGCTGACAATGAAGCAGGCCTCCAGGTTGCCGATGCTAGCCAGGTGGTTGACGACGGTGAGGTAGCACTTGTTGTCTAGCCACTTCATCGCCTACTCTTGCTCCAGTGCCACATCCATCCCCACGACACGCTCCTTGGACGTCTTGTACATGGACTTGCAACTCCATAAGGAAAAAATAAAAAGCCAAATATAGTCAGATTAGTAACATGCATATGCATGCATGGATTGGTTGCCGCCACAAATAGTAGTATGTATTTTTTTAGGTATATAAATACGTATGTGGATCATAGGCTACAAAAGGTCAGCCATGGGCTGAGGAGAGCTCACGGCCAAGAGGCCGACGATGTGGACGACGACATCACAAAGAAGAGCGACGGCCATCTCCGACCTCCTCTCCTTGGTCCTTGCTGTCATGCTCCGTGTGCTCACTATGGCGCAAGACAGTACTAGCTATAGCGCTGCTTATGTATCAATATAGCAAGAACTCAGTTAAATACTGCTTGATATGGAAGCATCATGCGGCGAGACGAATAGACGCGTTGGTGCGGTGAGACGAAGAGACGCTTCGAAGCACGAGAGACGAAGAGACGCATCGTGCAGGAGCCGAAGCAGCATTGAACTAATCACAGACACTTCCAACCACAAATCATCTGTGAAACAAAATTAAATTATCATAGACAGTTCTTATTAAAAACCGTCTATGAAGTCTATAATAATCACAGATAGTTCCTGTTAAGAACCGTTTGGGAATTATCACAGACGATCTGTGATAATTACTATGAGCACAGCTATTTGTGGATATCATGGGGATATGTGCATGATCGTAGAATGATGATACAATTGGCAATGGCATTTGCGATTTGTCGAATCTCACGTTTTCGGTAGAGTTTCAGTTCTGTCAGGTCATTGGTGGTCAGACCGACCAGATAGGTGGTCAGACCAGCCATGTCTCGAGGGATTTTCTGGTTAAGTCCCAGGGACGGTCAAACCGGCCAAAACGGCGGTCCAACTGATTTTGACTTGATTGGTCGAGTTGTTTGGCGATGCTTGTTGGGTTAGCTTAAGGGCATGGGCTTTAGTGCATATGTGTTGCATGTTGCATGTTTTCACTAATGTGGGTCAAGTTGTGAAGAACTTGTTCCCGGATTCGATTTGCTTGTCTATTGGTGTGCAGGTTGCTTGGAGGTCAACGACGGTCAACGGCGAGGAGGATCGGGACTAAGCTTGGAGAGCTAAGGTCTAGAATGATTAAGGATGCCAGGTGAGGTCAATGGACTCAAGCGTGGCACAGAATGGACAAGGATGACCAAACGGGTAGTTCGGTGCGACTGGTTGATCAAGCGGAGCGGGGGTCGGTGCAAGTGCCATGGTGGTCCGGTGGGTGCCGGATGGGAGAGACTTGCCGACATGATGAGAGCCACTGGATCAACCTACACGTGGCGAAGCATGGATGTGTTTCGTGCAATTCGGACTCGTCTTCGAAAAAGATCGAGAAGGGGTATTTTGGTAATTTCACCAAATACCGCCTCTGTGACCTTGGGCTAAACTGCGGCGCAAGACAGTGCGTGGAGAAGCGGTTTAGGTCAAGAAGAAGTTGAAGATGGCGCTTTAAAATGCGTGCGTATGTGACCCATTTGTGTTGGGCCTTAACGGGAGCCCATTAGGGTTAACTCTCTAGAAGTTAGGCCTCCATATAAATAGGGGTGGCTGCTATCAAACAGCCTTCAAGCACTTCATTTTGTAAACCCTAGTTTGGTGTTAGGGCATTAGAGAAAGAGAAGAGGCTTAGGGCTTTAGAGAGTTGAGTTGAGTTGTGTGCCCATGGATTGAGCTTTGTCCTCCATGGATGGAGTGGCTGTAAACCCTCTCAACCTCAGATCAATCTATGGATGATTTCCCAAAGATGAGTCTTTTTTGTGTTCTTGCTCTATATTTGAGATTTTGAAGGGTTCTTTGATCTATTGTTTTTTGTTGGTTTCGTGCCCTCTTCTACCTTGCTGTGACATGTGGGAACATATCTAAGATCACCTAGATCATCAATCTCCCACGAGCAAGGTTTTGATCAAGTTTTCATTTTGAACCTTCCTTCGGTAGAAAGGAAAAAGGTCGAAACTTTAACGTGGATCTACTCAATCTCTGCTTGGAATAGGTTTCTAATATTCTTAGGAAGGTGTGTTCCAAATTTGGTCAAGTTTGGCCGGGTAGATCAAAAGTTAGACCGATTTTTATTTTGGTTTTGGGCTGTCTGCACTGTTTCTGGTCAGGAGCGGTCGGACCGGTCCTATAACACCGGTCAAACCACAAGTCGGTCTAACCGAATTTTTGCCAGTGGTTTGACCGATTTCCAGATTAGGGTTTGGTCTTTTTGTTCCTTGCTTTGGGGGTTTTGGTTTGGATTCAGCACAAGTCTTCTGCTGTTCTTGAGAGTGTTGATCTTCATAGCTCTCATAGCTATTGAAGTGAACCTGGTGTTGAATCTAAACGAGGTGAAAAATAAGGCGAGCTCCTATTCACCCCTGCTCTAGTCGCCTTTCCGGTCCTACAAGTGGTATCAGAGTCCGGTTAGCTCTTCTCATAGATCTTAACCGGTCTTTGGAGCCATGGTGACTGACAAGTATTCAACCAAACCACCTGTTTTCGATGGAGTTGATTTTTCTTACTAGAAGGCACACATGCATGCCTACATCGAGGCTCAAGGGCACACTATTTGGCTTAAAGTCAAAAATCCATATGTCGTGCCTACCAATGACGATGTGATTACTCCAGATGTTGAGGCTAATAGCAAGGCTCGGAACTTTCTGATCTAAGGTGTTAGTCGATCTGAGTTTGAGTGCGTGGCTCATGTGAGGTCTGCTCACGAGATCTGGAGGACCCTTTGTGACTACCACGAGGGCTCTACTGCGATCAAGGAAGTGAGACAAAACCAGCTCAAGAAAGAATACTCAAAGATCGAGCAAAAGCCTGGTGAGTCTTTAGATGAGCTGTGGGGGAGGTTCTCCAAGATTCTTCATGACCTACGTGTAGTAGATCTTATTTTCACTGAGTCTGAGAACGCACGCCAGCTTTTGGGTGCTCTTGATGTGAAGGTCTAGGGGATGAAGATCACATCCATCAATGACAACACTGTCATGAGTGAGCTTACCATGGATAAGCTCTACTCGAGGTTGAAGACGCATGAGATTGACTTTATCTCGCGTCTCCCCAAGACAGAGTCGATGGCTTTGGTGGTCGACCCATCTAAGGGTAGTTCTTCTGATTCATTGGATTTTGGCTCATCTTGTTTTTCCTTGTCCGCTTTGCATTCTCTGAGTGATGAGCAGCTAGAGAAGCTACCTGAGGATGACCTAGCCCTCATATCCACAAAATTTTCTAGAGTATACAACAAGGTGAGGAATAGGAGGAGAGGTGGCCCTGTCACTTGTTTTGAGTGTGGTGAGCCGAACCACATTCGCTCCAAGTGCCCCAAGCTGAAGGGCAAGATGGAGAAGGACTCTCGGAGGCGTCCTCAAGCTAAAGACATGAAAGTCAAGAAGCCCAACTATCGCAAGTTCGTCAGCCAGGTCCTTGCCGCTCTTGAGAGTGTTGACATGAGCGATGAGGACTCAGAGACGGAGGACGACGACGATGACTCTCATGGCAAGAAGAAGGCCTAGGACTTCACCGGTATGTGCTTCATGGCTAGGGACAGCCATGACGTCGACTCCTCCAACGACGACGACCCTTTCGGCGATCCCGATGAGGTATGTCCCTCACTTGCTGATATGAAACGTGCTTTGGTCCTTGCTGAACAAAAACTGAATAAACAAGCAAAAATGATTAAGAAACATGATACCATGATTGATAACTTGAACCTAGAAGTTGTTAGGCTCAAATCCATTAATCCTACTGATGATTGTGATTCTTGCTCTAGCTTGCTTAATGAACTAGCAAATCTGAAATCTGCTCATTCTTCTATTGCTAATCAACTGAAAGATGCTTTTGATGAACTAAATTGTCTCAAGTCGAGTCCTAGTCATGTTTGCATGGATACTATTGCTCTAGATGTGACTGCTATAGATGCTATTCATTCATCTTGCTCAAATTGTGCAATACTTGAGTTGAAATTAGATAGTGCTACTAAGGAATTGCAGAAATTTGATGCTAGTCACACGTGTTCTCATTGTGAGGATAGTAGGATTAAAATGAAAGAGATGACTGAAATGGTTCTTTATTCTAAAACTGCTTCATGTGAAAACTGTATTAAACTCACAATTGAGAATGATGCTTTAAACAAGACTCTAGAGGAGAAAGCTAAAATTGAACAATCTATGTCCATGACTGCTTCTAAGAAAGTTGTTGATTCTAATTCTTGTGCTCTTTGTATTGAAGTTGGGCATAATGTAGATAAGATACAAGAAGCATTTAGAGTTATGTTCAAAGAGCAGTTGGATAGGATTAGGGATGACTATTGTGTCTTGTGAGGCTTTGAAAGTTGAGGTAGCTCACTATAAGGAAAGGTATAATAGGGCTGTCAAGTTAAATAAGTGTGCCTCATATAAAGAGCTAGTCAAAGAAAATGACTACCTTAACAGGACTCTTGAGAGATTTTCTGATGGGAAGAAGAACCTCAACATGATCCTTGACCAATCTAAGGTGAGTGTGAAGAAAAGTGGCCTAGGATTTAATTCCCTAGAGCATTCTAAGAACCATCCACCTAAGGTTGTAAGAGCTGTTGAGAGTGGTATGTTTGAGGTAGAACCTCCTGAGCCATCTAAGGTAGTTTTTGGATCTGCAGGTTTTGCCCAAACCCCTTCTAGCAAGAAAGGTGTTTCTACTTCAACAAGTCAGACCCCTCAAAAGGTCAAGTACCATTGCACCTTCTGCAAGAAGGATGGCCACATTGTTGAGTTCTGCTTCTATAGAGCCATGATTGAGAGGAAGGAGAGGATGAGTGCTTTGAGAACCATTAGAGGAGTTCCTTCACCTGCTGTAGTCTCTAGAGCCAGGCAGCCTGTCTTTCCTACTAGACATAGGGCCAGGTTTGTAGATGACTTCTTTGACTCCTTTGGTGGCTCTAGGCAGCGCTTTGGGTTAGGATATCGTGAGGAGGGACCACGGGTAGCATCTAGACAGGGGGAGTACTGACCTTTTGGTAGGTCAATTTGGAGAGGTCTAGATGGTTCTCGTGTGCATTCTTATGATTTTACTTCTAACCATTTCACTGCTGCTTCTACTGCTTTGCCCAAGCATTGTGTGACTCAGTACTGGATTCCCAAGTCTTTTATCACTAACCCCATCTTCGAGGCACGATGTTTCTGCTTTCGTGCTTTGTAGGTCATCATAGCGAGGAAGGAGGACATATGGCTTGTTGACTCGGGTGTTCTCGACACATGACCGGAGATTCTAGATGGTTCTCCTCCTCACGTGCATCCGCAATGAATTGATCACATTTGGGGATGCTTCTACTGGGACCGTGACAGCCAAGGGCACAGTGCGCGTCAACAACAAGTTCATGCTCAAGGACGTCGCTTTGGTAAGTAAGCTAAGGTATAATCTTTTATCTGTTTCCCAGCTTCTTGATGAGGGCCTAGAAGTGATATTTAAAAGTGGTGAGTGTAGAGTTCTAGACTCCTCGGGTGAGCTTGTCTTTGAGATCTCCAGGGTTGAGAGGATCTTTTGTGCTGATTTCAGTATCTCTTCTGTTTCTAGCCCTAGGTGTCTTGTGGCTTCTGACTCCCATGATCTAGTGTTGTGGCATCGTAGGCTTGGACATATAGGCTTCGATCACTTGACTAGAGTCAGTTGCAAGGACCTGATTAGAGGTTTGTGTAGGCTGAAGGCCGTTAGAGACCTTGTTTGCTCACCCTGTAGACATGGTAAGATGGTTTCTGCTTCTCATCCACCTCTTACCTTAGTGATGATAGATGGACCTAGTCAGCTCTTGCACTTAGATACTGTTCGTCCTTCTAGAGTTCAGTCTGCCGGTGGGAAATGGTATGTGCTTGTGATTGTGGATGATTACTTCAGGTATTCATGGGTTTATTTTCTGGTTTCTAAGGACGAGGCTTTTGGCTATTTTAGAGAATTGGTCCTTAGACTTGCTGTTGACCTTCCTAGAGCTTTGAGAGCCATTAGGAGTGACAATGGGACAGAATTCAAGAATTCTTCCTTTGCCACCTTCTGCACTGATAAGGGAATTGAGCACCAGTTCTCTTCACCTAGAGTTCCCCAACAGAATAGTGTTGTAGAGAGGAAGAACATGACCCTTGTAGAGATGGGCAGGACCATGCTAGATGAGCATTCCACACCTAGGAGATTTTGGGCTGAGGCGATCTCTTCTGCTTGTTATATCTCTAATAGGGTGTTCTTGAGATCTGTTATTGGTAAGACTTCATTTGAGCTCAGATTTGGTCATAAGCCCAAAGTTTCTCATTTCAAGATTTTTGGTTGCAAATGCTTCATTCTTAAATATGGCAACCTTGATAAATTTGAATCAAGATGTTCTGATGGCATATTTCGTGGATATCCTGCTCATTCTCGTGGCTATCGTGTATATAATTTGGATACTAACAAAATTGTTGAGACTTGTGAAGTCACTTTTGATGAGGCTAGTCCTGGTACTAGACCCGATCTCGCAGTACATGTGTTCCTGATATTCGAGAAAGCATCTTCGTCGACGATGACTCTGAGGATGAGGACCCAATCCATCCTCCAGTCACTTTTGAGATGGTTGGAGAGCCTGCTTCTACTTCTCCAGTTTTAGCTGAGCAGCCTCCTCCTACCTTCACCGACGACCTGAGTGGCTCTGCTCCTACCTCCACAGTTCATGAGGTAGAGGCCACTTCTGCACCAGGACCTCCTCTTCACATTCAGCGACAGCATCCACCTGAGTAGATAATTGGGGATCTCCATGAGCGAGTCACTCGCTCTAGGTTTATTTCTCCTGATTCTCATGCACATTCTGCCTTTGTCGCTTCTTTTGAACCCTGAGATGTCACCCATGCTTTATTTGATTCCTCTTGGGTCAATGCCATACATGAAGAGCTTGAAAATTTTGAAAGAAACAAAGTCTGGACCTTAGTTGAATCTCCACCTAATCATAATGTAATTGGAACAAAATGGGTTTTCAAAAATAAGCAAAGTGAAGATGGGTTGGTAGTTCGCAACAAGGCTAGACTTGTAGCTCAAGGTTATTCCCAGGTAGAAGGCTTAGACTTTGAAGAGACCTTTGCTCCTGTAGTTAGATTAGAAGCCATTCGCATTTTGCTAGCATTTGCGGCATCCAAGGGCTTCAAGCTATTTCAAATGGATGTCAAAAGTGCTTTCCTGAATGGTTTTATAGAAAAAGAGGTCTTTGTCAAGCAACCTCCTGGTTTTGAAAATCCCAAGTTCCCTAATCATGTTTTTAAACTCTCCAAAGCCTTGTATGGACTGAAGCAAGCCCCTAGAGCTTGGAATGATAGGCTTAAGATTATTCTGCTTAAAAATGATTTCAAAATGGGAATGGTAGATAAAACCTTGTTCACTCTCAAGCATGGCAGTGACTTTCTGTTGGTTCAGATTTATGTGGATGACATTATATTCGGTGGTTCCTCTCATGCTTTGGTGTCCAGATTTTCAGATTCTATAAGTAGAGAGTTCGAGATGAGCATGATGGGTGAATTGACTTTCTTCCTTGGTCTTCAAGTCAAGCAACTGAAAGAAGGTACCTTCATTCATCAAAGTAAGTACACAAAGGACCTTCTTTGGCGCTTCGACATGGGAAGCAGTAGGCCAATGTCTACTCCCATTGCTACATCCACCGTGCTGGACCCTGATGAGGATGGAGAGCCCGTGGACCAGAAGGAGTATTGCAGCATGATTGGCTCTCTTCTCTACCTCACGGCATCGAGGCGAGACATACAGTTTACTGTGTGTCTGTGTGCTCGATTTCAGGCTTCCCCTCGTGCCTCTCATCGTCAAGCAGTGCGTCGCATTTTCAGGTACCTCCAGGACACTCTTGACTTTGGACTTTGGTATTCTTCTGACTCTGCCCTCTCAAGTTGAGCTTTTTTTTATACTGATTTTGCGGGGTGTAGAGTGGATAGGAAGAGTACTTCTGGTACGTGTCATTTCTTAGGCACATCTCTTATCTCTTGGTCATCTAGGAAACAGTCCTCTGTTGCACAGTCCACTGCCGAGGCCGAGTATGTATCTACAGCCAGTAGTTGCTCTCAGGTTCTCTGGATCTTATCTACTCTTCGGGACTATGGGTTGTCTTTGGATAGTGTTCCTCTTTTCTATGACAACACTAGTGCCATAAACATTGCTAAAAACCCAGTGCAACATTCTATGACAAAGCACATTGACATTCGATATCATTTCCTTAGAGACCATGTTGAGAAGGGTAATGTTGTGCTTCACTTTGTAGAGTCCGAGCAGCAGGTTGCAGATATTTTCAGTAAAGCTCTTGATTCTTCTCGTTTTGCTTCTTTATGGGAGAGTCAGGGTTATTAGTCCTCTTGGCCTATTTTGAGGGGAGTTTGCTCTTTTGCATTCATTGTGCCATAATGCATTTTAAAATTCAGCAACTTGCATTGTAATATAAACTTGTGGAGCTTTGATTATTATCCATGTATGACATGATTTCATACTTTATACCCTGCCATGTCTTGTGCTAGTTTGCTAGAATTCTTTTATGGCTTTTCTTGTATAGCTTAGCTTTTGTCATGCTAGCTTTATTATCTGTGAGCAAACTGAATCAAAATATGACTTGTTGGATCTTGTGACTAGTTTTGCTATAGTGATCCTCTCCTATAGTGATCCTCTCATGATTCACGCCATGTCAAATAGGCTTAATTGAGTCTTGAACTTATTTTGAGTTGTAACTTGAGCTATGATAATTCTTAAGTCAAGCAAATGAAAAATGAGTTTTTCTGTGTGAAAAAACTAATCGCACCAATTCTTTCTCATGAGACGGCTTGCCATTGCACTAGGTATGAACTCAGGGGGAGCTTTGGATGACCTAGACCACTCTCTTAAGCTTCTTGCTTGGGATGGTCGCGGCAAGGCTTGATATCAAGCATAATGCTAAGAAAACAAATTGGCAATTGGTTGAAGCTTAGGAGGCAGTTGTGGATGGCTCCTAGTCCAGGACTTGCTTTACTAAGATAAAACCAATCATTTTTAGCAAAGTGCTCAAAGTGCTAAATTCTAAATGCTTGAACAAATTGATTCAAAATTGAACTCATAGTGCTCAAAATTGACTCAATTTCTAGTTTCTGGTCTCCATTTTGCTTATAGACATGGCTTGACTTATTTTTGGATACCTTTAGTGAAACTATGATCTTGAGCACCTTGTCATGCTATCAATTCATTTAATCTCAGATTATTGCTATTTTAGCCTTAGCTTTGTTGTACATGTTTTGCCATGATTGAACATAGCTTCTTCACATAATATGGCTTGGTGTAATACTTTTGCAGTCTTCTTGGATAATCTTCATGGCTCCTTTTTGCTAAAAATTAAACAAAAATTGAAAAACTGCAGCCATTCCATTCATTCATGCTCTATCTTCTTCCACGCACCTTAATGAATTAATTGTCAAAGGGGGAGAAAGATTGGTAAAAATGTTGTTTTAGAGCTTTTTGGAGTCATAGGGAGAGAATGGATTTTCTGGAAATTTGGTGATCATAGTGAGTGGGAGCATCTCAATTGCATTCTTTTGGTCTTATATTGCCTTTTTTGAATTTTAATTGCAATTCTTGAAGATTCACGATGATCGAAGGTCAAATAGAACAATTGTTCTTTCATATGGATCTTAAGTGAGATTTTGGAATTTTCTACAAATTGAAGCCTTCTTGTCTTCTTTTGCCTTATCTCACTTGCTTATGCTATTCTGGAGCCTGCTTGGTCATTTCCTTTGCTTTTTCTTGCATTTGGACCAAGTTGTGCCTTTGAGCAAAAACGTCGAGTTCTTTCATTTTCAAACCTCAAACTTACATTTTTTGAGAAATTGCCAATGTGTTCATCAAGGGGGAGATTGTGGATATCATGGGGATATGTGCATGATCATAGAATGATGATACAATTGGCAATGGCATTTGCGGTTTGTCGAATCTCGCGTTTTCGGCAGAGTTTCAGTTCTGTCAGGTCATTGGCGGTCGACCGCCGGATAGGGCACGACCGCCATGTCTCGAGGGATTTTCTGGTTAAGTCCCAGGGGTGGTCAGACCGGCCAAAACGGCGGTCTAACCGATTTTGACTTGATTCGTCGAGTTGTTTGGCGATGTGATGACTCACGGTGGCCCGATCTTCCGATAGGTTCGATTTGTTTCGTCGTAAGGACGTTGACGCTTTGAGGCTTCCGACCCGCAGATCTTCACCTCGCAATTCGCTACACCCGCACGATCGTCGTTATCAACCACGCTTGCACGCGATCGACCTTACCACGAGGGTTATGGTTCTGCGCAGCAATCAAGCAACTCACAAGAACACGATGATGCAATCAAATATATTGCGAATATGGATGAAGTTCACAAGTGGGGTTCTCAAACCGAACAAGCGCTAAACCGCAAAGTGGCGTAATAATCTAAGAAAAACCCAACCCTAAACCGTATGGCCGCTGCACATATATAGGGGAACGTGAGGAGGTGGGAACCCTAGGGCAAATAAACCGTTCACGTGAACAAAGCAGCCCCTAGGGTGGTCGGCCATCACATGGGCCTTATGGGCCAAGTTAGCCCATATATTACATAGCTAGTGGGCCAATAATTGGTGACGCAGCACCATGGTATGTAAATGCAGCGCCAGGGCTTGTAGGAGTAGAAGTAGCATGGTCCAATTGGATAACATGGTATTGCAGTGGCCGCAAGTCCAACTGTGGAAGATTGAGTTGAAGTAGAGACCGCAAGTCCAACTGTGGAAGATTGAGTTGAAGTAGTAGTTGTAGGTCTTCTTGAAGTGGTCGTAGACCCTGCAGAGCTGGTCGTAGGTCTTCTGGAAGTGGTCGTAGACCCTGCAGAGCTGGTCGTAGGTCTTCTAGAAGTGGTCGTAAACCCTGCAAAGCTGGTCGTAGGTCTTCTGGGAGTGGTCGTAGACCCTGCAGAGCTGGTCGTAGTCCCTACAGAGCTGGTCGTAGACCCTGCAGAACCGGTCGTAGGTCTTCTCAAAGTCGTGGTTATATCCTTAGGGTCGATGTCCTCATCATCCTCCCCTTCTTGAATTTGAGTCGTCCTCGACTCAGTCGTTTTCCCAAAGTCATCACTCTCCGCAAAAGGTTAGTAGCAACAGGAGGCAAAGAAACATGCATTTCTTCTAATGGATACGGAGACCCTTTGCAAATTTCACAAATTTCAAGAAGTTCAGATTTAGTGGCAAGCATAACACACCCTTCAATTTAATCCCCTAACTAGCATTAGGTGCCACTTTCTCCCTTTAGGTGGGAAAACACGTTTTGCTACTTGTTGATTTTCGAATCATGTTCATTGGTGTTTCGCTCATTTTAGCACGCCTACTTCATCTTTCACAATTTCAAAGCAGTGTCAAAGGCAACAACTTAATCTTCTTACCCCTATGTGAGAATGAGTAGGTATTAGATCTACCATGGTGCAAAACATCATTATCATATATCCAAGGCCTACCGAGCAACAAAGAGCATGCTTGCATAGGCACTACATCAAAGTCGGAACTATCTTTGTAATTACTAGCTGAAAATTGCACTCTGACAACTTGGTTTACCTTTAACTTACCGCACGAATTGAACCATTGGATGTAGTAGGGATGTGGGTGTGGCTGTGTGGCCAAGCCAAGCTTCTTGACCATCTCGGAACTTGCAAGGTTATTGCAGCTCCCTCCATCAATGATTACTCTGCAGGCTCTCTCCTTCACGAGAAATCTGGTTTGAAACAAGTTGTGCCGTTGATTTTGCTCTTCTCTCTCCACTTGTGCGCTCAGACTCGTTGTGCAACAAGGCTCATATGGTTCCGGTGTCAACAAAGCAGCTACTTGTTCCTTCACATCATCAAGATCACCGCTCTGCTTTTGACTCCTCCACCGCAATGTTAGCTGCAAGTACATATTCATCCTCAATATCACTAGCACTTACATAACCTCCGCTCTGCGATGGCAAGGTATGCTCGCTGACTTGGGCAGTCCCTCATGACGTGGCCCATTCCCTTGCAACGGTGGCAAATAATCCCAGCAGTACGGCCCGTGGAAGCAACCGAAGAAGAACTCTTGGCCGGGGCATGCACACTAGTAGATTTGCTTACCTCGGGTGCATGTGATGGTGTCGGAGGTGCTGCTGAACGTGCCCTACTCGAGGAGGGGGCAGCAGACCGTGTAGCCGAAGGTGGGACTGTTTTAACTTGACTGGTGTTGTTCTTGGTGTAGACGTGCTTCCAAAATTGTTCCTTGGCCTCTGTTGTCGCCCCCGCAATTCCTTTTACGCCAAACATGCAAGTTGAAACAATCTAGGGACACTATTATAGTCTTTGTAATCAACTATGTCCTGAATTTCACGTGTTAATCCTCCATAAAACGCGTGCCATCGCAGATCTCTTCATCCTCAATAACATTACAACGCAACATACTAATCTGTAGCTCCTGATAATATTCTTCTACGGATCTATTGCCTTGGTTTAAGCGCTGCAATTTCTTAAGCAGGTCACGTTTAAAAGAAGGTGGAACAAATCATACGATAGCAACCTTTAAAGCATCCCAAGTAGTAGGCGCTAATCCATCAGTACATACTCTATTCCACCAAATGATGGCGAAGTTTTTAAATTCACTTGTGGCTTGCCGAACTCTATGCACTTCAGGAACTAAGTGAGCATTAAATTTCTGTTCTACCGTCAACTCCCAATCTAGATACATTTCAGCATCATAAGCACCCACAAAAGATGGTATAGTGAACTTGACTTTAGCATATGGATCATCATTAACACGTGCATTATGTTGCTGAGCGTTATTACCCCTCATACCTTGACGGTTGAAGTTCAACCGGTGCCGTTGTCGTGCATCAAAGGCGTCGTGGTTGGGCATCTCATTTTCATTGTCAAACTCATGGTCATGGGCTGCACCATGAGGACCCACACGCCCATTGTTCGGTGGTTGATTGGCCAAAACATCAATGCGTGTGTTGAGCATTGCGATACTATCATTGAGTTGCTGCAGTGTAGCCATTGTTTCTGCAAACTTCCTATCAATGTCGTCATTAATAGCATGGCGGTGCTCATCCAACACCCTCGTGAGCTCTTCCCTCAAAACACACTCTTGCGCATCCAATTCCTCACCTGCCATGGTTAGTAAAAGACAAAAGACAACACAAAGATATTATCCCTATCAACTACTAGGTGGTGGGAGGTGGGATCACACACGCCAAGCCGCCTTACCAAGCTCTTATGAATTTCTTACCAATTGCGGCGGGTGGTATGATCGGAGAAGGTGGGATGTACGATCACGCGAATGGCGAATGCGAGGATCCAAATCGAGGGCGAAAGTATGTGGAGCTCGGACAGTAAAATTTTGTAGCAAGGAATAGCAAGAATGAAAATAGATTAGCAAAGCTAAATCAAAGTCCACGGTACTAAATCACGCTTGTTTGGCCCAAACGCTGCGTTCCTAGAACTAGCTCGAGCAAGCGAAATACAAGCACAATAGAACAAAATTGCAAGGCAACCGATTTCTCCTGTGGGTGGTCGTGGACCAACTGTGGATTGTCGTGAGCCACCGAGGGTGGTCGTAGACCAAATGAGGGTGGTCGTGAGCCAACTGGGGTGGTCTCTTTTTTTTCGTTCTTTTTTTTTTTGCTTCTCTCTTTCTTTTTTTTTTTTTTTTTTTTGACGGCCGAAACCCAACCAAGGGTTCCTCTCCTTTTTTTTTTCTTTTTTTTTCTTTTTTTTTTGAAAGTGACCTTGACTCACAACTCTTCAAAACCCTCTTCTGGGTCTGGGGATATATATAGGTCACAAACTTTTTCTGGAGAGCAGGGGTATAAAGGTAATAAAAAGATACTCTCTCTCTCTCTCTGAACTTTGGCTAGGTGGTCGAAAGGGTAGGTGGTCGGATCTGAGGAGGTGGTCGAGCCGACTAGGCAGTCGAACCCGAGGAGGTGGTCGAACTCAAGTAGGTGATCGAACTCGAAGAGATGGTCGAATCCGAGGAGGTGGTCGAACTCGAAGAGGTGGCCGAATCCGAGTGGGTGGTCGAATCCAACTGGGTGGTCGAACCCGAGGAGGTGGTTGTATCTGAGGATGGTGGTCGAAAGAGGGTGATGACACGATCTCGGCTATAGTAAACAAAACAACGGATGCTACCAAGGGCAAGCCGAGATACACGATGACCAGAAACAGCAAAGACTCGACGCTAGAAACTAGATCACGACGACTAGACCAGCAACAAAGACACCGATTTATGGACTCGAATTCAACAACGCGAAAAACAAAACACAATGCGAAAGGCACAAAGAGGTTTGGGCAGCGGAAGAACTAAGATCTAAAACTTTTTGTGGGGCAATTTTCTGGACTCTAGGTGATGGAAAACAACTAACAAAAGGGGATAAATGAGATTACCTAACGGGCAACCTGGTGCTCTGATACCACTTGATGACTCACGGTGGCCCGATCTTCCGATAGGTTCGATTTGTTTAAATCGTGGGACGTTGACGCTTTGAGGCTTCCGACCGTAGATCTTCACCTCGCAATTCGCTACACCCGCACGATCGCCGTTATCAACCACGCTTGCATGCGACCGACCTTACCATGAGGGTTATGGTTCTGCAGCAATCGAAGCAACTCACAAGAACACAGAGATGCAATCAAATATATTGCGAATATGGATGAAGTTCACAAGTGGGGTTCTCAAACCGAACAAGCGCTAAACCGCAAAGTGGCAGAATAATCTAAGAAAAACCCAACCCTAAACTGTGGCGGCTGCTGCACATATATAGGGGGGAACGTGAGGAGGTGGGAACCCTAGGGCAAATGGCCCGTTTCACGGCATCGTTCACGTGAATGGTGCAGCCCCCTAGGGTGGTCGGCCATCACATGGGCCTTATGGGCCAAGTTAGCCCATATATTACATAGCTAGTGGGCCAATAATTGGTGACGCAGCACCATGGTATGTAAATGCAGCGCCAGGGCTTGTAGGAGTCGAAGTAGCGTGGTCCAATTGGATAACATGGTATTGCAGTGGCCGCAAGTCCAACTGTGGAAGATTGAGTTGAAGTAGAGACCGCAAGTCCAACTGTGGAAGATTGAGTTGAAGTAGTAGTTGTAGGTCTTCTTGAAGTGGTCGTAGACCCTGCAGAGCTGGTCGTAGGTCTTCTAGAAGTGGTCGTAGACCCTGCAGAGCTGGTCGTAGGTCTTCTGGAAGTGGTCGTAAACCCTGCAAAGCTGGTCGTAGGTCTTCTGGGAGTGGTCGTAGACCCTGCAGAGCTGGTCGTAGTCCCTACAGAGCTGGTCGTAGACCCTGCAGAACCGGTCGTAGGTCTTCTCAATGTCGTGGTTGCATCCTTAGGGTCGATGTCCTCATCACGATGCTTGTTGGGTTAGCTTAAGGGCGTGGGCTTCAGTGCATATGTGTTGCATGTTGCATGTTTTGTAACAGCCCAATTTTTCAAATTCAGAGAAAATTTAAAACATATTTATTTTTGTGGATTTTCTGAATTTTTAAAAACTTTTTCTTAATTAGTTATAGCTAAAACAAATTCAATTGCAAAATCTATTATCAAGTTTAAGGTGGAAATAATTTTAACAAGTCTAAAATGTCTCTAAGAATTTATGAGAATTTTTCTAGAATTTTTGGATTTATTTTGATATTTTCTAAGTCTGAAATGAATTAGTTTGAATATTTAAAATAGAAAACCCATTAAAATCACTAATCAGTAAATGGGCCAAATCCTCGGCCCAATACTGCAGTCATGATGCACGCCCCCAACCGCCGCACAATCCCGCCTCCCTCCTCTTGCCACCGCCGGATCTTAATCCGACGGTCCACACGCGCACACACCTCACGTTCGCTCCGCACCCTCGGATGGACATCGAACGGCCCTGGCTTCTCTTCCCCATCTCCTTCTTCCCCAACGCGCCACACGTACTGCCGCCATGGCCGCGCCGCTTGAGCTCCTCTCCACCCCGCTTCCTCTTCCCGTCTTTATGGGCGTTCGTGCGCATTTAAAACCTTTACTCCACCGCCTCCCTCTCCGCCCGTTATCCCCTCTATTACACCCACTATCCCCGGATTCCCCAAACGCCGCCGCCATTAACGCCGCCCATGATCTCCCTCCCGCGTCCTCCCCTTGCCCTATAAATAAGCGCCCGGCTCCGCCTCCTCTCGCCAATTTCAGCCTTCACTCGCCTCCTCTCCTCCTCTCTATTCGTCAATTTCTAGTTTCTTCACCCGGCCACCGCGCGGCGAAATTTCACAATTCGGCGAGGTCACGCCGCTCGGCCCGCTGTCTTCGACTACGCAGATCGCAAAGACCACCGCCGCGCCGTGCGCAAGACTCACCCGAGCCCAAGACGCCCGGAACCGCCGCGCCACCGTGAGGCCGACACCGCCGCCGCACAACACCTCGTCGCCGGCGACCCCGTGGAGCCCTAGTACCGCCGTGGTGAGCATCGTACAAGCCACATTATCCTCTTCCGCGCATGCCTCGTCGGAGCTCATTGCGGCGCCAGCAGGCGAGCTCACGATCGAGCCGCCGCCGATCGTGCCTACGCGTGGCATCGCCACACAGCGCCAAATCAGCGCCACATCATCACATTTGCTCACGTGGCTGCCACCTAGTGCTGCCGGCACCACGCCACCCTCACGGCCCATATCACCACAACCCCAACCCTAAAGCCGCATGGACTTAGTTCATATAGACCGTGTCTATGACACGAGGACCCACTTGTCGAAATCACATTAAAAACATTTTAAATCGGAAATTCATCGCTGACGCGTCAACATGCACAATATTTAGAATTTTCTTTAGAAAAATAATTCGGGAAATTGATTTAAATAATGATTTAGGATTAAAATTGGAAAATTCATAACTTTTGCATTATAACTCCAAAATAGATGATTCAAGTTGCTAAAATTTTAGAAAATTATTGTCTAACTAAATAAAATATAATAATTTAATTTAGAGTTCATTTTAGTTCTGTTTTAGAATTTAGAATTCTTTTAAATATCAAATTTAGGTTAAAATTTGTAAAATTCATAATAATTGAATCCTAACTCCAAATTTAGTGAAACAAATTTCTAAAATTTTACAAATTGATTATCTAGCTAAATAAAATAAAATAATTATATTTAGACTTGGTTTATTTTGTATTTCTGAGTTTTATTTGAATTTTATTTGATTTGCCTTATTTTCACGCTTAGACTTGACGATTATTCCTGGAATTTGATACTTCTCAAGACTTAGATTTTCCAGATCGCAACGAAGGCAAGTTATACTTTGACCATTTTGCCCTATTATTTTAAAGTTAATTAAATTCAGTTTTTAAATTATTAAATGCATGCATAATTTTATTCAAGTATTTCAAATTCTGCTTAAATAATTAGTTATTCCTATTATCCTTGTATGCCAAATTTTGGATGTTGCCATGTCATTCCTTTGTCACTTTAGATAAATTATTATGTTTAATAATCAAATGCTTCGCAAATACTTAGACCATGATTTATGTTTTTGGGAGAATTTTAGCCAACTCAATAAACTTTGCTGAAAATTAAAACTATGGTATTGTTTTACCATAGAGAATTTGTAAAGATGGTTTTATAGAAATAAAATCAAAAGGGTTTGGACTTGGGCTAAAAGGATGCATGGTGGGTGCGAGTTTATGCACTGCTTAGTCTCGTTAAGATTAAGACCTGTGGTTTAAATTGAATGACGCCTTAAGTCGATTGAGGACCGGTCTTTGAGCGCATTTTGTTATGCCTTATCAGTACAACCACATGTCCCGTATGGGCAGGACTCAGCTTAATAATTTGTAATACCTCTTAGTTATTTGTGCTATGTTGTATGTATGGGTGTCGGGTGCAGACAGTTTTCCCATCTAGCGCAAGAGGGGGTTTTGAGGACTGTCCACCCAATGGAAGCGAAACCTTAGCGCACACAGTACTTTGAGGTAGAACATTGTAACGGCCTTGTGATGTTTGCTCTGTCACACGCCTTAGAAGCGTGGATTGGCCGACACAAAGAGTATAATATCTCGTGTGGGTAAGTTGTACAAACTCGCAGAGTAGAAACTATTCAATAACGCGTCATGATCATGGACATGCTAGCAAAGCCACTCAGAGTTAGTTTTGTTTTTGGTTTTAAAAGTGATTTCAACAGATAATTTCGTGATGGATAGTCCTGTGGGAAAATTAGGCGTAGCCATTGTGATTGGAGGATATCCATCATCTTTTATGGAGGTTATCCACAATAAACTATTGTCATTTAAAATGGTGATTTAGATTATTGGATGAAATGGCTTTGTAATCTAATATGATTATTTAAATTAAAACTGCTGCTTTACGCAAAAATAACCTTGCCAAGATCCTTTGTCTACCTTATGCATGCATATCAATTCCATATTGGTGTAACTTGCGAGCACGGTAGTAGTGCTCACTCTTCTGAATAATCTTTATTCAGAGAAGATATCTACCAGATTCGTGAGGATCTTGACGCTTAGGTCATGCGCTTCTGCATTTATTGCTGTGTGGCTAATCGTTGGGTCTACTACTATTTTTCGCTCATTGTGTTTTACTTTGTTTGGCCTCGTGCCCTTTGTAATAAACTCAAATAAGTATTAATAAAATGCGTGATATGTTTTGATTATCACTTTTGTTTGACTGTGTACATTAGCTATCCTGGACTAATGTATGAACACAGAGAATTCGGGATCCTTCGCTCCTAGGTTCGACAAAAGTGGTATCAGAGCCATATCGACTGTAGGTCGTGGCCTTAGAATCGCCTTAAAGATTTATTTCTCAAAAATTAAAAATATTTTGAGTCTATCCAAGAGTCTTCTCAACACTTCTTTTTAAAATGGTTATCAACTCATCTTATTCTCTAAATTGTAGATGGCTGAACAACCAACCCGGATTTCCCATGGAATTTTCGCCGGACACTGGGCCGCACTCCTATGGAAGATGATGCAGCACTTAGGCTACAACCAGAGACCAACTTATCAAGGGTACATGTATAAAGTGGGGAACCAAGAGCGTTGGAGACTTGAAGTAGTCCTCTACGCCAATCTTCAACCAAACACAAACCACCACATCTTCGACGCCCCAATGAGACGCGATAATTTCGCTGATGGACTTCAGGACGCAGCTAGAGAAGCAACACGTCGCCTCCGCCATATTTACAACAATCATTTTGAAGACTCCGAGTTCCACTACCACCCCATGCACATTCCGACTCGGCTTGATAGTATCTTTCGTTCAGCTGAGAACGAGGACTCTCCTGAATTTACTCACCAAGTGGACCTGTCTAAGGCAATGGATTATGCCTACGGAAACACTCTGGATGAACTGCGTAATACCGTAATGTACCGCTAGATGCGTAAGAAAGGTTGAAAGTCTGCGGAAGAAGAGTCGGCTACCTACAAGGCAGAGAGGGTAGTACTTGCAGCCGATTATACCCTCTTACACCTTAGCAAGATCTCATAATATGATCGTTAGATGCTAATTATGAGTCATCGATGTCTCTTGTGATAGCCATAATCAAACAATAAAATAAAATAATAAAAGGACTATTTTGGCAAAATTTGGTTCTTTTGTCTTGTGATTGTTTGTTCTTGGGCTGTTAAAAATATTATTCCCTTAGAACTTTATTCCTATACTCTATTCTGAATCTTTAGAAGATTCCACAGATGGTTACCACACGCACCGGCAGTGGTAGCGCTCAAGGCCAAGGAAATCCAAACGCAGACACAAGAAAACCCCGCCCAAAGAACCACCTCCTCCACTAAATGAAGGGCCCGATTGGCGCCAGATGATGGCCAATCGACACTTCGATAGACACGCTAGCTCACCCATTAACAACAACCAAGCAAAGACCACCAAGCACCACCACCACCTCCACCGCACAAAGATTGACCATGGCGTAATTCATGCGTATCGCGCCACCGACTTTCTCCAAAGAAAGACAGAGCCGATGGATGCCGATGATCGATCCGTGCTATCGGAAGAAGCCGGATATCACTCGATGTATTGATCGTGAGAGAGTCCTGCTTGCCTCTCACCACTCACCGGTCCCGCATCAGAATGGTGGGATAACTACAACATCTCCCATGCTGATGCGCAGACTATCTCTTGGGAGGAGTTTGTGCTGGCTTTCCGCCATGCACATATTCCCGAGGATAATGACCCTCAAGAAGAAAGAGTTCCACGCGCCAAACAAGGCAACCGCGACAAAGGTGAATACTGCACAAATTCAACCAAATTGCTCGCTATGCCCCAGCAGATGTGGCTAGTGATGAAGAAAGGCAGAAAGGTTCATGGATGGTTTGAACGATGAGATCTCACCAAATGGTCTCCAATGACTACACCGACTTCCAAAGCGGCTAGTGAATAAAGCTTTTCGCCAGAGGCCAAACATCTGCAGATGGAGAACTGCAAGCGGAGGATGGCCGCTCGATACAATGTCGAGGACAACCCAAGCCTCGCTTTACAGCCTCACCACCACAACAGGAGGATTTCATCTTCCACACTCGAGCTCCACCACCAACACAAATACCCCAATACTTCAAAGCTTAGTAGCAACTCAACTGGAGGTCGGTCTCAGCAGAAGAATCCGATTCCATCAGCAGTAGGAGTGACCTGTTTCCACTGCAACAAGATGGGGCATTATGCTAACAGATGCCCTAAGAAGCTGCAAGGCGCACCACCTACTAGGCCAAGACCAGAGTTCCAAATGCATCGGCGGCAATCAAAAGCCGCGGTTCAAGATACGAAGGACGTGTGAATCACGTTATCAGCAGAGGAAGCTCAAGCAAAGACCGGATGTCGCCCTTGGTACGCTTCAATCAATTCAAGATCAAAGATTAGTTCTATTTGATTCCTGAGCATCGCACTCTTTTGTTTCCAATGAATTTGTGGGAAAACATAGGTTATCTATCTCTCCTTTAGATAACCCTATGATAATTCACTCCCGGCATAGAAATGAGAACCGCTTATCTTTGCCCAAACCTTACCCTTGAAATATCCTGAGTAACCTTCCTAGCAGATTTGATAGTCCTGCATTCTCAAAATTTGGATGTAATCCTTGGAATGGACTGGCTAGCCAAGAATCAAGGACAAATAAATTGTGCCAATAGGTCTATTGCTCTTACCAATGAGCAAGGAATCTCAGTTGAATTCAAGCCCAAGACTAGTAACGAGGAAGATCAATTCTAACCAAATTTTGAAAGAATTAAAGCTTGAAGATATACCAATGGTACAAGAATTTCCGGGTGTTTTTCCTGATGAACTACCCGGCATGCCACCCGACAGGGACGTAGTATTTATAATTGACTTAGTCCCAGGGACCGCCCCAATCTCAAAGCGACCCTACAGAATGCCGGCCAATGAATTGGCAGAGATGAAGAAACAGATAATGGAACTAAAACAGAAGGTTATATACGCCAAGCTCATCACCTTGGGGAGCGCCAGATTATTTGTCAAGAAGAAAGACAATAGTATGAGAATGTGTGTGATTACGATCACTTAATGAAGTGACAATCAAGAATAAGTACCGCTACCTAGGATCGATGATCCGCTTGATCAATTAAAGGGAGCAAGTGTATTTTCGAAGATTGACTTGAGATCTGGCTATCACCAACTGAAGATCAGACCAGAAGACATTCCGAAGACTGCATTCACAACCAGATATGGGTTGTATGAATTTACAGTGATGTCGTTTGGTTTGACAAACGCCTCGCCATTTATGAATATGATGAACAAAGTGTTCATGGAATTTTGGATAAGTTTGTGGTTGTGTTCATCGATGATATTCTCATTTATTCAAAGAATGAAGAAGAACACGAGGATCATCTCAGAATAATTTTGGGAAAACTCAGAGAGAATCAGCTTTATGCCAAATTTAGCAAGTGCGAATTTTGGCTAAGTCAAGTGGCATTCCTTGGACATATTGTGTCGGCAGGAGGAGTCGCAGAGATCCAAACCAAAGTTGAAGCCAGAATGGGTTGGAAACAACCCAAGTCATCCTGAGGTGAGAAGTTTCTTGGATTAGCGGGTATTACAGATTTATTGAAGGGTTCTCCAAGCTAGCGAGACCCATGACTCAACTTCAAAAAGGAGAAAAGTTTGAATGGACAAAGGCTCGTGAAAAGAGTTTCCAGAACTCAAAAAGAGATTAGTGTCTCGCACGGTGTTAGTATTGCCGATATTCATAAGGACTTTGAAATCTTCTGCGACGCATCCCGTCAAGGACTAGGATGTGTACTTATGCAAGAAGGCAAAGTAGTGGCTTATGCATCTCGCCGCTTAAGACCACACGAAGGAAACTATCCGACTCATGATCTTGAGTTAGCAAAGATTGTGCATGCTCAAAAATCAAGCGGCATTATCTCATTGGTAACATTGTGAGATTTTCACAGATCATAAGAGTCTGAAATACATTTTACTCAATCGTAACTCAACCTCGCATAACGAAGATGGCTAGAGCCGATAAAAGATTACGACCTTGGAATGCATTATCATCCGGTAAAGCAAATGTAGTTGCAGATGCCCCGAGTAGAAAGGCGACAGCAATACCATTTTGGTTCGGAAGAATCACCAATTGTATGAAGAATCAAACATCTAAATCTGGAGATTGTCAATCAAGGATGTGTCAATGCTTTGGAAGTTCAACCCACTCTTCAGAGTCGATTAGAGAAAAACAGTTAGAAGACGAAGACATCAAAGAGATCAAAAGAATATGAGAAGAGGCAAAGCCCGTGATTCTCTCAAGATGAGCAAGGAACAAGGTGGTTCGGAAATCGCATCTGGTGCCTAATCGCCAGGAATTAAAACAACAATTCGAAAGAAGCACATGAATCACCCTACTCCATTCATCCCTAAGTACCAAAATGTACCAGATCTGAAGGAGAAGTATTGGTGGTCAAGATGAAGCGAGAAATCGCTGAATTTGTTGCCGTTGTGATGTATGTCAACGAGTTAAGGCAGAACATCAAAGACCCATTGGTTTGTTGCAACCATTACCAATTCCCGAATGGAAGTGGGAAGAAATTGGTATGGATTTCATTATCGATTTCCTAGGACCCAAACAGATGTGATTCCATTTGGGTGATAATTGACCGATTGACCAAAGTGGCCCATTTCATTCCAAATAAGACTACCTATCGAGTAGCAAACTAGCGAATTATATGTGGCCAAGATTGTTTGTTTACATGGTGTACCCAAGAAGATTGTCTCGATAGAGGTTCCCGCTCACTTCCGATTTTGGAAGAGTCTTCACGAAGCTTTAGGAACCAGACTCAACTTCAAGATAACAGATCACCCTCGACGGATGGTCGACAGAACGCGTCAACCAAGTTCTTGAAGACATGCTTTGAGCCTCGTGCCTTAGACTATGGAAAAATTGGGACAAGAATCGCCCTAAGCGAGTTCTCGTACAACAATAGCTATCAAGCTAGTCTCTGAGATGTCTCCATTTGAAGCTTTATATGGCGAAAATGCGTAACTCCACTCCTTTGGGATGAAGTAGGAGAGCACCAATTCTTCGGACCTAATTGATCAAAGACGCTGAAAGCAAGGTTAAAGCAATAAGAGAACGCGTCTGAAAGTAGCTCAAACCCGATGTAAAAGTTATCTTGACAATCGAAGAAGAGAATTGACATTTGAAATAGGAGATTTTGTTTATCTCAGAGTTACTCCACTCAGGGGAGTAAGAAGATTTCGAACCAAAGGAAAACTCGCACCCAGATTTGTGGGTTCTTACAAAATTTTGGCAAAGAGAGGTGAAGTCGCTTATCGCTTGGGCCGCCAACCACCTTGTCTGCAAAGACATAACATTTTTCATGTGTCACAACTAAAGAAGTGCCTTCGAGTGCCAGAGGATCAGACTCTTTTAGAGAGTATCAATCTACAAGAAGACCTCACTTATGTAGAACAACCAATCAAGATTCTAGACGTCGCAGAGCGTGTTACCAGGAGCAAGATCATCCGATCATATAAAGTCCAGTGGAGCCACCACCCAGAAAGTGAAGCCACCTGGGAACGAGAGGAAGATCTTAAGGCAGAGTATCCCCATCTCCTTGCTGGCCAAATCTGAATCTCGGGGTCGAGATTCCTTTAAGGGGGGAAGGTTTGTAACAGCCCAATTTTTCAAATTCAGAGAAAATTTAAAACATATTTATTTTTGTGGATTTTCTGAATTTTTAAAAACTTTTTCTTAATTAGTTATAGCTAAAACAAATTCAATTGCAAAATCTATTATCAAGTTTAAGGTGGAAATAATTTTAACAAGTCTAAAATGTCTCTAAGAATTTATGAGAATTTTTCTAGAATTTTTGGATTTATTTTGATGTTTTCTAAGTCTGAAATGAATTAGTTTGAATATTTAAAATAGAAAACCCATTAAAAATCACTAATCAGTAAATGGGCCAAATCCTCGGCCCAATACTAGCGCGTGCACGCGGCCCAGCCGCCGCACAATCCCGCCTCCCTCCTCTTGCCACCGTCGGATCTTAATCCGACGGTCCACACGCGCACACACCTCACGTTCGCTCCGCACCCTCGGATGGACATCGAACGGCCCTGGCTTCTCTTCCCCATCTCCTTCTTCCCCAACGCGCCGCACGTACTGCCGCCATGGCCGCGCCGCTTGAGCTCCTCTCCACCCCGCTTCCTCTTCCCGTCTTTATGGGCGTTCGTGCGCATTTAAAACCTTTACTCCGCCGCCTCCCTCCTCCTGCTTATCCCCTATTACACCCACTATCCCCGGATTCCCCAAACGCCGCCGCCATTAACGCCGCCCATGATCTCCCTCCCGCGTCCTCCCCTTGCCCTATAAATAAGCGCCCCGGCTCCGCCTCCTCTCGCCGACCCCGAGCCTTCACTCGCCCCTCCTCTCCTCCTCTCTATTCGTCGAATTTCTAGTTTCTTCGCCGGCCACCGCGGCGAGGAATTTCGTCAATTCCGGCGAGGTCACGCCCGCTCCGGCCCCGTCGTCTTCGACTACGGCATCGCAGCACCACCGCTGCGTGCCGTGCCGTCGACTCACCGAGCCCAAGACGCCGGAACCGCCAGGCCACCGCGTGAGGCCGACACGCCGCCGCAAGACACCTCGTCGCCGGCGACCCCGTGGAGCCCTAGTACCGCCATGGTGAGCATCGTACTCACCACATTCTCCTCTTCCCGCGCATGCCCTCGTCGGAGCTTCATGGCCATGCAGAAGCGCCATGAAGCTCACGACCGAGCCGCCGCTGGGACCGTGCCTACGTGGCATCGCCACACAGGCGCCAAATCAGCGCCACATCATCACATTTGCTCACGTGGCTACCACCTAGTGCCTGCGTGGCACCATGTCACCCTCACAGCGCCATATCACCACAACCCCGAACCCTAAAGTCCGCATGGACTTAGTTCATATAGACGTGTCTATGACACGTAGGACCCACTTGTCAGAAATCAAATTAAAAACATTTTAAATCGGAAATTCCTTCGCTGACGTCAACATGCGCAATATTTAGAATTTTCTTTAGAAAAATAATTCGGGAAATTGATTTAAATGACAGATTTAGGATTAAAATTGGAAAATTCATAACTTTTGCATTATAACTCCAAATTAGATGATTCAAGTTGCTAAAATTTTAGAAAATTATTGTCTAACTAAATAAAATATAATAATTTAATTTAGAGTTCATTTTAGTTCTGTTTTAGAATTTAGAATTCTTTTAAATATCAAATTTAGGTTAAAATTTGTAAAATTCATAATAATTGAATCCTAACTCCAAATTTAGTGAAACAAATTTCTAAAATTTTATAAATTGATTATCTAGCTAAATAAAATAAAATTATTATATTTAGACTTGGTTTATTTTGTATTTCTGAGTTTTATTTGAATTTTATTTGATTTGCCTTATTTTCACGCTTAGACTTGACGATTTATTCCTGGGAATTTGATACTTCTCAAGACTTAGATTTTCCAGATCGCAACGAAGGCAAGTTATACTTTGACCATTTTGCCCTATTATTTTAAAGTTAATTAAATTCAGTTTTTAAATTATTAAATGCATGCATAATTTTATTCAAGTATTTCAAATTCTGTTTAAATAATTAGTTATTCCTATTATCCTTGTATGCCAAATTTTGGATGTTGCCATGTCATTCCTTTGTCACTTTAGATAAATTATTATGTTTAATAATCAAATGCTTCGCAAATACTTAGACCATGATTTATGTTTTTGGGAGAATTTTAGCCAACTCAATAAACTTTCTTTGAAAATTAAAACTATGGTATTGTTTTACCATAGAGAATTTGTAAAGATGGTTTTATAGAAATAAAATCAAAAGGGTTTGGACTTGGGCGAAAAGGATGCATGGTGGGTGCGAGTTTATGCACGGCTTAGTCTCGTTAAGATTAAGACCTGTGGTTTAAATTGAATGACGCCTTAAGTCAATTGAGGACCGGTCTTTGAGCGCATTTTGTTATGCCTTATCGTACAACCACATGTCCTGTATGGGCGGGACTGGCTTAATAATTTGTAATACCTCTTAGTTATTTGTGCTATGTTGTATGTATGGGTGTCGGGTAGACAGCTTTTCCCATCTGGCGCAAGAGGGGTTTTGAGGACTCGGTCAATGGAAGCGAAACCTTAGCGAACACGAGTACTTTGAGGTAGAACATTGTAACGACCTTGTGATGTTTGTTCACACACGCCTTAGGAAGCGTGGATTGGCCGACACAAAGAGTATAATATCTCGTGTGGGTAAAGTTGTACAAACTCTGCAGAGTAGAAACTATTCAATAGCGCGTCATGATCATGGACATGCTAGCAAAGCCACTCGAGTTAGTTTTGTTTTTGGTTTTAAAAGTGATTTCAACAGATAATTTCGGGATGGATAGTCCTGGGGAAAATTAGGCGGTAGCCATTGTGATTGGAGGATATCCATCATCTTTTATGGAGGTTATCCACAATAAACTATTGTCATTTAAAATGGTGATTTAGATTATTGGATGAAATGGCTTTGTAATCTAATATGATTATTTAAATTAAAACCGCCGCTTTTAAAATAACCTTGCCAAGATCCTTTGTCTACCTTATGCATGCATATCAATTCCATATTGGGTGTAACTTGCGAGCACGGTAGTAGTGCTCACTCTTCTGAATAATCTTTATTCAGAGAAGATATCTACCAGACGGTGAGGATCTTGACGCTTAGGTCAGCGCCCAGCGATTACTGTGGCGAATCGTTGGGTCTACTACTATTTTTCGCTTCATTGTGTTTTACTTTGTTTGGCCTCGGGCCCTTTGTAATAAACTCAATAAGTATTAATAAAATCGTGATATGTTTTGATTATCACTTTTGTTTGATGTGTACATTAGCTATCCCGACTAATGTATGAACACAGAGAATTCGGGATCCTTCGCTCCCGGGTTCGACAAAAGTGGTATCAGAGCCATATCGACTGTAGGTCGTGGCCTTAGAATCGCCTTAAAGATTTATTTCTCAAAAATTAAAAATAGTTTGAGTCTATCCAAGAGTCTTCTCAACACTTCTTTTTAAAATGGTTATCAACTCATCTTATTCTCTAAATTGTAGATGGCTGAACAACCAACCCGGATTTCCCATGGAATTTTCGCCGGACACTGGGCCGCACTCCTATGGAAGATGATGCAGCACTTAGGCTACAACCAGAGACCAACTTATCAAGGGTACATGTATAAAGTGGGGAACCAAGAGCGTTGGAGACTTGAAGTAGTCCTCTACGCCAATCTTCAACCAAACACAAACCACCACATCTTCGACGCCCAATGAGACGCGATAATTTCACGATGGACTTCAGATTGCAGCTAGAGAAGCAACACGTCGCCTCCGCCATATTTACAACAATCATTTTGAAGACTCCGAGTTCCACTACCACCCCATGCACATTCCGACTAAACTTGATAGTTTCTTTCGTTCACCGAGAACGAGGACTCTCTGAATTTACTCACCAAGTGGACTGTCTAAGGCAATGGATTATGCCTACTAAACACTCGGATGAACTGCGTAATACTCGAGCGACCGCTAGATGCGTAAGAAAGGTTGAAAGTCGCAGAAGAAGAGCGGCTACCTACAAGGCAGAGAGGGTAGTACTTGCGAGCCGATTATACCCTCTTACACCTTAGCGAGATCTCATAATATGATCGTTAGATGCGAATTATGAGTCATCGATGTCTCTTGTGATAGCCATAATCAAACAATAAAATAAAATAATAAAAGGACTATTTTTGGCAAAATTTGGTTCTTTTGTCTTGTGATTGTTTGTTCTTGGGCTGTTAAAAATATTATTCCCTTAGAACTTTATTCCTATACTCTATTCTGAATCTTTAGAAGATTCCACAGATGGTTACCACACGCACCGGCAGTGGTAGCGCTCAAGGCCAAGGAAATCCAAACGCAGATTACCAAGAAAACCCTGTCCAGCAACCACCTCCTCCACCAGCTGAAGGGCCTGATTGGCGCGGATGATGGCCAATCGACACTTCGATAGACCGCTAGCTCACCCATTAACAACAACCAAGCAAAGACCACTCAAGCACCACCACCACCTCCACCGCACAAAGATTGACCATGGCGGAATTCATGCGTATCGCCCACCGACTTTCTCCAAAGAAGACAGAGCCGATGGATGCCGATGATCGATCCGTGCTATCGGAAGAAGCCGGATATCACTCGATGTCTCGATCGTGAGAGAGTCTGTTTGCCTCTCACCACTCACCGTCCCCGCATCGTAATGGTGGGATAACTACAACATCTCCCATGCCGATGCGCAGACTATCTCTTGGGAGGAGTTTGTCTTGGCTTTCCGCCATGCACATATTCCCGGGGATAATGACCCTCAAGAAGAAAGAGTTCCACGCGCTCAAACAAGGCAACCAAGACAAGGTGAATACTGCACAAATTCAACCACTTGCTCGCTATGCCCCAAAGAGATGTGGCTAGTGATGAAGAAAGGCAGAAAGGTTCATGGATGGTTTGAACGATGAGATCTCAGTCCAGCTGGTCTCCAATGACTACACTGACTTCCAGCAGTTAGTGAATAAAGCTTTTCGCCAGGAGGCCAAACATCTGCAGATGGAGAACCGCAAGTGGAGGATGGCCGCTCAGAAGTACAATGCTGGAGGACAACCCAAGCCTCGCTTTACACAGCCTCAGCCACCACAGCGTGGAGGATTTCAGTCTTCCACACTCAGAGCTCCACCACCAACACAAATACCCCCAATACTTGAAAGCTTAGTAGCAACTCAACTGGAGGTCGGCCTCGTGAGAAGAATCCGATTCCATCGCAGTAGGAGTGACCTGTTTCCACTGCAACAAGATGGGGCATTATGCTAACAGATGCCCTAAGAAGCTGCAAGGCGCACCACCTACTAGGCCAGCACCAGGAGTTCCAGCCACTGGCGGCAATCAAAAGCCAGCGGTTCAGTACACGAAGGGACGTGTGAATCACGTTACCGCAGAGGAAGCTCAAGCAGCACCGGATGTCGTCCTTGGTACGTTTCGATCAATTCAATTATCAAAGATTAGTTCTATTTGATTCCGGAGCATCGCACTCTTTTGTTTCCAATGAATTTGTGGGAAAACATAGGTTATCTATCTCTCCTTTAGATAACCCTATGATAATTCACTCCCCGGGCATAGAAATGAGAACCAGTTATCTTTGCCCAAACCTTACCCTTGAAATATCCGGAGTAACCTTCCTAGCAGATTTGATAGTCCTGCATTCCCAAAATTTGGATGTAATCCTTGGAATGGACTGGCTAGCCAAGAATCAAGGACAAATAAATTGTGCCAATAGGTCTATTGCTCTTACCAATGAGCAAGGAATCTCAGTTGAATTCAAGCCCAAGACTAGTACCGGAGGAAGATCAATTCTAACCAGCTTGAAAGAATTAAAGCTTGAAGATATACCAGTGGTACAAGAATTTCCGGGTGTTTTTCCTGATGAACTACCCGGCATGCCACCCGACAGGGACGTAGTATTTATAATTGACTTAGTCCCAGGGACCGCCCCAATCTCAAAGCGTCCCTACAGAATGCCGGCCAATGAATTGGCAGAGATGAAGAAACAGATAATGGAACTAAAACAGAAAGGTTATATACGGCCAAGCTCATCACCTTGGGGAGCGCCGGTATTATTTGTCAAGAAGAAAGACAATAGTATGAGAATGTGTGTGGATTACAGATCACTTAATGAAGTGACAATCAAGAATAAGTACCCGCTACCTAGGATTCGATGATCGGTTTGATCAATTAAAGGGAGCAAGTGTATTTTCAAAGATTGACTTGAGATCCGCTATCACCAATCAAGATCGCACTGAAGACATTCCAAAGACTGCATTCACAACCAGATATGGGCTGTATGAATTTACAGTGATGTCGTTTGGTTTGACAAACGCCCCTGCTTACTTCATGAATATGATGAACAAAGTGTTCATGGAATTTTTGGATAAGTTTGTGGTTGTGTTCATCGATGATATTCTCATTTATTCAAAGAATGAAGAAGAACACGAGGATCATCTCAGAATAATTTTGGGAAAACTCAGAGAGAATCGACTTTATGCCAAATTTAGCAAGTGCGAATTTTGGCTAAGTCAAGTGGCATTCCTTGGACATATTGTGTCGGCGGAGGAGTCGCAGAGATCCAAACCAAAGTTGAAGCCGTAATGGGTTGGAAACAACCCAAGTCATCCTGAGGTGAGAAGTTTCCTTGGATTAGCGGGTATTACCGCAGATTTATTGAAGGGTTCTCCAAGCTAGCGAGACCCATGACTCAACTTCAAAAAGGAGAAAAAGTTTGAATGGACAAAGGCACGTGAAAAGAGTTTCCAGAACGAAGAAGAGATTAGTGTTCTGCACTAAGTGTTAGTCTTGCTGATATTCATAAGGACTTTGAAATCTTCTGACGCATCCGTCAAGGACTAGGATGTGTACTTATGCAAGAAGGCAAAGTAGTGGCTTATGCATCTCGCCGCTTAAGACCACACGAAGGAAACTATCCGACTCATGATCTTGAGTTAGCAGCAATTGTGCATGCTCTGAAAATCTGACGGCATTATCTCATTGGTAACATTGTGAGATTTTCACAGATCATAAGAGTCTGAAATACATTTTACTCACGTAACTCAACCTCGGACAACGAAGATGGCTAGAGCCGATAAAAGATTACGACCTTGGAATTCATTATCATCCGGGTAAAGCAAATGTAGTTGCAGATGCCCCGAGTAGAAAGGCGATTGCAATACCATTTTGGTTCGGAAGAATCACCGAATTGTATGAAGAATCAAACATCTAAATCTAGAGATTGTCAATCAAGGATGTGTCAATGCTTTGGAAGTTCAACCCACTCTTCAGAGTCGATTAGAGAAAAGCAGGTTAGAAGACGAAGACATCAAAGAAATCAAAAGAATATGAGAAGAGGCAAAGCCCGAGATTCTCTCAAGATGAGCAAGGAACAAGTGGTTCGGAAATTGCATCTGTGTGCCTAATCGCCAGGAATTAAAACAAATCAATTCTCGAAAGAAGCACATGAATCACCCTACTCCATTCATCCGGAAGTACCAAAATGTACCAGATCTGAAGGAGAAGTATTGGTGGAGTCAGATGAAGCGAGAAATCGCTGAATTTGTTGCCCGCTGTGATGTATGTCAACGAGTTAAGGCGAACATCAAAGACCACCGGTTTGTTGCAACCATTACCAATTCTGAATGGAAGTGGGAAGAAATTGGTATGGATTTCATTATCGGACTTCCTAGGACCCAAACAGATGTGATTCCATTTGGGTGATAATTGACCGATTGACCAAAGTGGCCCATTTCATTCCAAATAAGACTACCTATCGAGTAGCAAACTAGCGAATTATATGTGGCCAAGATTGTTTGTTTACATGGTGTACCCAAGAAGATTGTCTCGATAGACGTTCCCGATTCACTTCCGATTTTGGAAGAGTCTTCACGGCTTTAGGAACCAGACTCAACATCAAGATAAACAGATCACCCTCGACGGATGGTCGACAGCACGCGTCAACCAAGTTCTTGAAGACATGCTTTGAGCCCAGGCCTTAGACTATGGAAAAATTGGGACAAGAATCGCCTATGCAGAGTTCTCGTACAACAATAGCTATCAAGCTAGTCTACAGATGTCTCCATTTGAAGCTTTATATGGCGTAAAATGCGAACTCCGCTCCTTTGGGATGAAGTAGGAGAGCACCAATTCTTGGACCTAATTGATCAAAGACGCCAAAGCAAGGTTAAAGCAATAAGAGAACGTCTGAAAGTAGCTCAAACCCGATGAAAAGTTGTGCCGACAATCAAGAAGAGAATTGACATTTGAAATAGGAGATTTTGTTTATCTCGAGTTACTCCACTCGGGGAGTAAGAAGATTTCGAACCAAAGGAAAACTCGCACCCAGATTTGTGGGTCCTTACAAAATTTTGGCAAAGAGAGGTGAAGTCGCTTATCAGTTGGAACTGCCAACCACCTTGTCTGCAGTACATAACGTTTTTCATGTGTCACAACTAAAGAAGTGCCTTCGAGTGCCAGAGGATCAGACTCTTTTAGAGAGTATCAATCTACAAGAAGACCTCACTTATGTAGAACAACCAATCAAGATTCTAGACGTCGCAGAGCGTGTTACTGTGAGCAAGATCATCCGATCATATAAAGTCCAAAGGAGCCACCACCTGAAAGTGAAGCCACCGGGAACGAGAGGAAGATCTTAAGGCGAGTATCCCCATCTCCTTGTCAAGCCGTCAATCTCGGGTCGAGATTCCTTTAAGGGGAAGGTTTGTAACAGCCCAATTTTTCAAATTCAGAGAAAATTTAAAACATATTTATTTTTGTGGATTTTCTGAATTTTTAAAAACTTTTTCTTAATTAGTTATAGCTAAAACAAATTCAATTGCAAAATCTATTATCAAGTTTAAGGTGGAAATAATTTTAACAAGTCTAAAATGTCTCTAAGAATTTATGAGAATTTTTCTAGAATTTTTGGATTTATTTTGATATTTTCTAAGTCTGAAATGAATTAGTTTGAATATTTAAAATAGAAAACCCATTAAAAATCACTAATCAGTAAATGGGCCAAATCCTCGGCCCAATACTCGTGCGTGCACGCGGCCCAGGCCGCCGCACAATCCCGCCTCCCTCCTCTTGCCACCGTCGGATCTTAATCCGACGGTCCACACGCGCACACACCTCACGTTCGCTCCGCACCCTCGGATGGACATCGAACGGCCCTGGCTTCTCTTCCCCATCTCCTTCTTCCCCAACGCGCCGCACGTACTGCCGCCATGGCCGCGCCGCTTGAGCTCCTCTCCACCCCGCTTCCTCTTCCCGTCTTTATGGGCGTTCGTGCGCATTTAAAACCTTTACTCCGCCGCCTCCCTCTCCGCCCGTTATCCCCTCTATTAATCCCACTATCCCCGGATTCCCCAAACGCCGCCATTAACGCCGCCCATGATCTCCCTCCGCGTCCTCCTTGCCCTATAAATAAGCGCCCGGCCCGCCTCCTCTCCGACCCCGAGCCTTCACTCGCCTCCTCTCCTCCTCTCTATTCGTCAATTTCTAGTTTCTTCACGGCCACCGCGGCGGAATTTCGTCAATTCCGGCGAGTCACGCCCGCTCCGGCCCGTCGTCTTCGACTCTGACATCGCAAAGACCACCGCTGCGTGCGCGTCGTGCACTCACCCGAGCCCAAGACGCCGGAACGCCCAGGCCACCGTGAGGCCGACACCGCCGCAAGACAACACCTCGTCGCCGGCGACCCCGTGGAGCCCTAGTACCGCCGTGGTGAGCATCGTACAAGCCACATTCTCCTCTTCCCGCGCATGCCCTCGTCGGAGCTTCGCCATGGGCCAGAAGCGCCATGAAGCTCACGACCGAGCCGCCGCCGGGACCGTGCCTACGTGGCATCACCACACAGGCGCCAAATCAGCGCCACATCATCACATTTGCTCACGTGGCTACCACCTAGTGCCTGCGTGGCACCACGTCACCCTCACAGCGCCATATCACCACAACCCCGAACCCTAAAGCCGCATGGACTTAGTTCATATAGTCCGTGTCTATGACACGTAGGACCCACTTGTCAGAAATCAAATTAAAAACATTTTAAATCGGAAATTCCTTCGCTGTTGTCAACATGCGCAATATTTAGAATTTTCTTTAGAAAAATAATTCGGGAAATTGATTTAAATGACAGATTTAGGATTAAAATTGGAAAATTCATAACTTTTGCATTATAACTCCAAATTAGATGATTCAAGTTGCTAAAATTTTAGAAAATTATTGTCTAACTAAATAAAATATAATAATTTAATTTAGAGTTCATTTTAGTTCTGTTTTAGAATTTAGAATTCTTTTAAATATCAAAATTAGGTTAAAATTTGTAAAATTCATAATAATTGAATCCTAACTCCAAATTTAGTGAAACAAATTTCTAAAATTTTATAAATTGATTATCTAGCTAAATAAAATAAAATTATTATATTTAGACTTGGTTTATTTTGTATTTCTGAGTTTTATTTGAATTTTATTTGATTTGCCTTATTTTCACGTTTAGACTTGACGATTAGGGAATTTGATACTTCTCAAGACTTAGATTTTCCAGATCGCAACGAAGGCAAGTTATACTTTGACCATTTTGCCCTATTATTTTAAAGTTAATTAAATTCAGTTTTTAAATTATTAAATGCGTGCATAATTTTATTCAAGTATTTCAAATTCTGTTTAAATAATTAGTTATTCCTATTATCCTTGTATGCCAAATTTTGGATGTTGCCATGTCATTCCTTTGTCACTTTAGATAAATTATTATGTTTAATAATCAAATGCTTCGCAAATACTTAGACCATGATTTATGTTTTTGGGAGAATTTTAGCCAACTCAATAAACTTTGCTGAAAATTAAAACTATGGTATTGTTTTACCATAGAGAATTTGTAAAGATGGTTTTATAGAAATAAAATCAAAAGGGTTTGGACTTGGGCGAAAAGGATGCATGGTGGGTGCAGGTTTATGCACGGGCTTAGTCTGGTTAAGATTAAGACCCAGGGTTTAAATTGAATGACGCCCAAGTCAGTTGAGGACCGGTCTTTGAGCGCATTTTGTTATGCCTTATCGTACAACCACATGTCCTGTATGGGTAGGACCTGGCTTAATAATTTGTAATACCTCTTAGTTATTTGTGCTATGTTGTATGTATGGGTGTCGGGTGCAGACAGCTTTCCCATCTGGCGCAAGAGGGGTTTTGAGGACTGTCACCAATGGAAGCGAAACCTTAGCGAACGAGTACTTTGAGGTAGAACATTGTAACGGCCTTGTGATGTTTGTCTCACACACGCCTTAGGAAGCGTGGATTGGCCGACACAAAGAGTATAATATCTCGTGTGGGTAAAGTTGTACAAACTCGCAGAGTAGAAACTATTCAATAGCGCGTCATGATCATGGACATGCTAGCAAAGCCACTCGAGTTAGTTTTGTTTTTGGTTTTAAAAGTGATTTCAACAGATAATTTCGGGATGGATAGTCCTGTGGGAAAATTAGGCGGTAGCCATTGTGATTGGAGGATATCCATCATCTTTTATGGAGGTTATCCACAATAAACTATTGTCATTTAAAATGGTGATTTAGATTATTGGATGAAATGGCTTTGTAATCTAATATGATTGTTTAAATTAAAACCTATTTGCTTTCATAAAATAACCTTACCAAGATCCTTTGTCTACCTTATGCATGCATATCAATTCCATATTGGGTGTAACTTGCGAGCACGGTAGTAGTGCTCACTCTTCTGAATAATCTTTATTCAGAGAAGATATCTACCAGATCGGTGAGGATCTTGACGCTTAGGTCAGCTTCCCATTTATTACTGTGGCGAATCGTTGGGTCTACTACTATTTTTTCGCTTCATTGTGTTTTACTTTGTTTGGCCTCAGGCCCTTTGTAATAAACTCTGAATAAGTATTAATAAAATGCGTGATATGTTTTGATTATCACTTTTGTTTGACTGTGTACATTAGCTATCCTGGACTAATGTATGAACACAGAGAATTCGGGATCCTTCGCTCCCGGGTTCGACATGTTTTCACTAACGTGGGTCAAGTTGTGAAGAACTTGTTTCCGAATTCGATTTGCTTGTCTATAGGTGTGCCTTGGTGGTCCGGTGGGAGCCGGATAGGAGAGACTTGCCGACACGATGAGAGCCGCTGGATCAACCTACACATGGCGAAGCATGGATGTGTTTCGTGAGTTCGGACTCGGTCTTCGAAAAAGATAGAGAAGGGGTATTTTGGTAATTTCACCAAATACCGCCTCTGTGACCTTGGGCTAAACCGTGGTGCAAGATAGTGCGTGGAGAAGCGGTTTAGGTCAAGAAGAAGTTGAAGACGGCACTTTAAATGCGTGCGTATGTGACCCGTTTGTGTTGGGCCTTAACGGGAGCCCATTAGGGTTAACTCTCTAGAAGCTAGGCCTCCATATAAATAGGGGTGGCTGCTGTCAAATAGCCTTCAAGCACTTCATTTTGTAAACCCTAGTTTGGTGTTAGGGCATTAGAGAAAGAGAAGAGGTTTAGGGTTTTAGAGAGTTGAGTTGAGTCGTGTGCTCATGGATTGAGCTTTGTCCTCCATGGATGGAGTAGTCGTAAACCCTCTCAACCTCAGATCAATCTATGGATGATTTTCCAAAGATGAGTCTCTTTTGTGTTCTTGCTCTATATTTCAGATTTTGAAGGGTTCTTTGATCTATTGTTTTTTGTTGGTTTCGTGCCCTCTTCTACCTTGCTGTGACATGTGGGAACATATCTAAGATCACCTAGATCATCAATCGCTCACGAGCAAGGTTTTGATCAAGTTTTTGTTTTGAACCTTCCTTCGGTAGAAAGGAAAAAGGTCGAAACTTTGACATGAATCTACTAAGTCTCTTCTTGGAATAGGTTTCTAATATCCTTAGGAAGGTGTGTTCCAAATTTGGTCTTGTTTGGCTTTGTAGATCAAAAGTTAGACCGATTTTCGTTTTGGTTTTGGGCTGTCTACACTGTTTCTGGTCAGGAGCGGTCGGACTGATCCAATAATGCCGATCAAACAACTAGTCGGTCTGACCGAATTTTTGCCGGCAGTCTGACCGATTTCCAGATTAGGGTTTGGTCTTTTTGTTCCTTGCTTTGGGGATTTTGGTTTGGATTCAACACAAGTCTTCTGCTGTTCTTGAGAGTGTTGATGTTCATAGCTCTCATAGCTTTTGAAGTGAACCTGGTGTTGAATCTAAACGAGGTGAAAAATAAGGCAAGCTCCTATTCACTCCCCCTCTAGTCGCCTTTTCGGTCCTACACTATTATAATAGATTTACACTCTGTAGAGTAGTACAACTTTACCCACAGTATATGAATTCTCTAGTTTGTTTGGCATATATCTATGCCACCACTCACTTCCTTAGGTAAGCAGTCTAGAGCATGTGTCGAAGCCTTTACATTATCCTGCAGGCAACCGCAAGGAACAAGGCCTAGGTAGAACCGTCACCAAACCACTCTGTGTTGAAAGTAAAGAACTCATCGTCTGGTGTCGGCTCCTCTGCAAACTCTAAACCAACAACAATAGCAAGATTGAGTACTTGTGTACTCAGCAAGACTTGTAGTGTATCGCAAAACATATATTAGATGCAAAGCTAATCAAGGAGAAGGCTCTAAGCTACAAGTTATTTTGCATTAAGCATATTTTATTTGCAATATTCATAAGTAGTACTTTGCAACCGCATTTTGAAAGAGCATTTAAATAATAACCGGACAGTAAGTAAGTAATTGAATGAATCACCAATAATAATAACTACAATTTGCCACCCTCCTTGGCTGCGAGCAACATTTCATGTTCAGCCATAACATGGCAGTTATCTCAAATAAAACACGAACCATTTTCTATGTTTTCCCGATAAGACAGTTTTTTTTTGGAAAAATCAAGACTATACTCGGCAATACTACACTTAGCACACTTATCACCGCAAGCACGTCTATTATAATTGTAATACCCTGTTCAATCTTTAGAACTATATTTGAATTTGAACCATTTTATCAGGAATTAAAAAGGGATTTCATAATTTCTCTTGAAGGGGATGCAATCTTGGGACAAAGGCCCAATAGGGACAGCCAAAACCCCTAGGGCACTGTAGCACGCCTCCTGCTACAGTGCCACCGCTGCTACAGTAATCACCCCCTCCCATGCTACTGTCCAAGAAGAAGGAGGGAGGGAGAAGAACCCTTCGGGTGCCGCCGGCCAAGGAGAAAAGAAGAGGAATAGAGGAGAAGAAGAGGAGCTTCTTCGAGGATAGATCATCATCTTCCCGTGGGTCTTCAAGGGTAATGAGGTGCTTTCCCCGCTGTTTGATGATGATTAGATGCGAATTCGATTAGTTGGATTGGATTGAATTGCTGCTGTTAGAATTTCAGATCTGTCCAGATTGTTGCGTGGCTAATTTTGGATTTTTAGAAGCCGAATTGGAGGTTTCCATCTCCTAGAGATTTATAGATATTGTTCTTAGCTTTCCGTAGCCGCCAAGAACACTAAATTCCGACGTACGGATCAACAGTTATGGTATGATCTTCCCTGCTGTCCTGAATTCTTGACGAGAATGATCTGTCAAGTTTCCTTTTAAATTATGATTATGATAATGGAAGATTAAGGGTTTTCACCGAACTAGGTTATTGTAGAAATTTTTATAACCTTTCCAGAATAATAAAGAACGCCCTAATCGGAGTTGTAGATCAAAAGTTGTCATCTGTTCTTTCCTGCTGTCCTTTTCGTCTAAACAGAATATGTCTTGTACTTTCATCCACCAGTTAGCATTTTATTTTGGCCGAATTGGGAGATCTTGTCAACTAGAATTGTGTAGATATGTTTGTTAAGTTTTCATAGGATCTGGACTCACCTCGTTCCGAGTCCCAAATCAATAGATATGAGTTATTTCGTCCTGCTGTCCAGATTCATTTCTGTGGTTGGGTTGTCTGTTTTCAAAATAGGTCTATTAGTTAATTCTTGGGTTATCAAGAAAGTGTTGTAGAACGTTGCTGGTAGTGTCCTGCACCATGTTGTTCTTATTTCGAGTACTTACTTGTGTAGGCGGCGAGGCTTCGGGTTTAGGAGCACCTTCGTTGCCTACTAACGCGTTGCAACGCGGAAGGCAAGTACTTTAATATTCTTAAGATTAGTGAATGCTGAATGCTTGATGTTCGTATTGTGTTTCTCTATGATACATGAGAAGATTAAATGTTTATGTTCCTTGCATATGTGTTATTTCCATGATTAGAGATGATGTCTTTCATTATTCATAGTTCATTCCATGCATCCATTGTCATATTCCATCCACGGGAGTGGATCATAAAAACCCATCAATTCCAGTATGGGCACATAAGACCCACCATTCTAATGTGGGATCCACGGGAGTGGATTATAAAGACCCATCAATTCCAGTATGGGCACGTAAGTCCCACCATTCCAATGTGGGCAGATTTGGACACCCGTATGAAACGTTGTTCATACGGGATTTGGATCCCCGCAATTTGTTAAATGCCGGCTTAAGTAAACACCAACGGGTGTGTCACTAGCTATACCGGTATAAGCAGGAGTGCAGTCCTTTCATTTCATTAAATCCATTCATTCATATAAACATTCGGTGTTATGTTCATATTCTTTAATGTTGTTCTCTTGTTCATATTTGTTGTATGTCCAATTATTCACCGTACTTGCTGAGTCTCGGACTCATTCTTGCTTTGTTTGTTTATTTTAGGTGATCGTTGATGATGACTCTTTTGGGAGGGAGTAGACACACACTATTCATTCATTTCACCGTGCTCCAGTTTCAATAATAGGACTTGGTTATGTCTTTCATTCATTAATTGATGAACTGTAATAAATAAAGTTAGATGTGGTTGATATCTCTCTCCATGTTATGGTTGCTTAGGTTACGCTTGTGGTCTTTGATCACCCTTTGATATAATTATTTGGATTCAGATTATATTCTTGCCTTTGTTCTATTAAATGTTAATCTCTTTATGTCATTAGATGAGATATTGTTTAAATTCTTCCTCATTATGGATGTATGCTAGATCCTTTAGGTAACATTTTGGCTTCTGAATAGCCAGGGTGTTACAGTTGGTATGACAGCGGGCTTTAGGTCCGTGGAAATCGAAACATTAAATTGACACACTGTGCACGGTAGGTGGGATTTGGGTAATCTATTGCATCTGCGTTTCTGATAGTATGTTTCATTATGTTGATCTACTGTTGATTCGATTCTGTACTACTATTATTGTTGTTCTTGAGCTAAATGATTAGCTATATCTATGATCTGATATGATCTCTATACATATGAATTTATTCTATGATTGTTATGAGATGATCTTGTATACTCATAACTTGTTATATTGGTTCTGTGTGATGATAGTATGTTGAGATGTTGAGGACGTGGTTGTAGCCCTAGGCTTTGCCAGGTGGCACCGCCGTTCGTGGTATGTGGATAGGGGAGTAGTTACCCCGAGTACCATAGTTACAAGTGCGGAGCGTAAGTTGCTTTATGAAGTTGTTCTCTTCCTTGATTGTTTTTGAACTTGGCCAATTCTTGTCCAGTGGGGGTTGTTGAATTTCTCTTGGGTTCGTGGTTTATTGCAGTTGATGGGTGTTCATCGGTCTTTGTTGGTTCCTTAAAACAAATATTTGTTCTTTCGAATGATGAGTTGTTTTGCTACTAGTAAGCATAGATCATTTGTAAGGTTGATCTTTTATTGGATAGTTCTATCCTTCTTGTTGGGAAACACAATTTGTTCAATCATCGGACACTTTGGTTAATGATGGTTCTCTGTTGTAAGTTCATTTACATGAGAAAGCTTTGGTTCTATGTATTTCTTTTGGATTATTCTGAGTATTGAAGTTAATGCATCTCTTTTCTGAAGGTAAGTGCTAAAATCCTTTTGTGATGTCTTGTTATGGTTAAGTCAGTGATTGTAATAAAATAAATTGATATGGTATGGGTATCAAGTTGAGTCATTGGTGTGGTGCATGATAAATATTAATTAGTAACCTTGGATTTGAAATTGATTAAGTTGATGTTGTCTTCTACTAGTTCTTGATGAACTATAATTATGAGTAGTGACTAAGAGTATGTCCATAGCTAATTAGAGTCACAAGAGTTATTAAGAAGTATGGAACATTGATGAACTAGTCTGGTCATTAAAATTGTTTAGATTGCTAAACTTGTTGGATTCTTTGGTCCCAATGGATTAATCTAAATGTGTGGAAAGGGAAACAGGAGGAAATGCTAGATTTACATAGTCCTTACTATGATTAATTATTGTAATTGTGTACGAAAGGTTGAAGGGATTGAATATCGATGGGTCTAGAATTTATGGGAGGAGTTCAGGACAGTTCTTCTTTATAGAATGACGCGATGAATTCGGTTGTAGTGTTGTTGAGACTTTTGATCAATGGAATGTTTCGATTCTTGAAGTTTTAGTGTGATTTTGCCAAAATCTAAAGATTATAAATGTTCATGTGATTCGCAAAGGAAAGTAGATAACAACTTGACTTCATAATGGAGCCAGTGGATAGCAACAATGGTTGGGGTACAACTGTTGTGTATTGACCTTTGGTGATGAGCATCTATAAGAGTTGAACTGATGTGATTTAATAGGTGGCTTATGCTTACATGATTGTAGAATAGTCGGATGATAGCATGTCCATGATGAAAGGGTTTTGGTATAACCTTTTAAATTGTGTAGCAGATTTCCTCTAAAATAAGTGGTTGTTGTAGTGAGGTTGTATGATTTTGGTATACTCTCAATTTGAGGAGGAGATGATAAATTGGTATGTAACAATTTGGTGAGCCTTTGGAGGCTTTATAATGGAAGAGTAGACGCTGGCGATTCGTGTTAAGAGTGAATTATCCTTGATGTTAGTAAGGTTGTCTGTAAGGGACTGAGACTTGTGGGAGTGATGAAGATTCTTTTAGAAATAAAGTAATTTGATCGTCTTTCATAATATCAGTTATATGAAAGGTTTGTAGTTTTGCATTCATGACCTTTGATAGTTCATGAATTATGTGGTAGTTGAAACTGTTTTGAGTAAAGTGACATGTTGAAATATTTTATTGGTTCTTAAGTGGTTCCTGTGTTTTGGTCTTAAGAGCTTATTTTGTTTGAGCTAGCAAAGTGATGTTGTAATCATAGAAAATAACTTTCCTTGTTAAAGGAAGGAGTGAAGTAGAAGTATTTGAGATTAAAGTCATGTTTTGTAACTTGCGGTTTATTTGAGTGTGTCTAAACCTTATGCTTTTGCCCCATAAGAGAGTTTCCTGATTTTCAAAGGCAATGCCTTCTTCTCATCTGGAGTTTGATCTTCTCTTCGGGCGGGACTTGTGCCCTCAACTGTGGACTCCCCTTATGTTTTCGGAGTTCATTGCCTAATTGACTATTTCCCTTGGTCCTGTGTTCATTGCGAGTGGTAAATATTTTTCTGGTTGGTGAAAATTGTTTTTATTTGCCTTTTCTTTTGAGAAAGAATCAACCTATTCGTTTCATAGGGGTCTTTCAAAGTGTTTATTAATTGTTGTTGTGAGATCTTGGGTTGTAAGTTATTTGAGGAACATTGGAGGATGAATTGATTTCGTGTTATAATTCTTGGAGAGAATTTTATTTAAAAAGAATGTATGACTTTAGGCTAAACTGATTGCATTATTGCAACTAGTAGAACCTATAGTGATTTGTGGTCCAAGATCTTTTGTTCATATTGAGTGGAACATTAGAAATTGTTGAAAGTATATGAAATCTTGGTCAGTTTATTCGAGTACCACGATTGGGTACCTTTCACGGTTGTGTAGAAGAATTGTGACGGTGTAGTTTTATGAGCATAGAATGGTGAAGAAATCTAATCGTTATGACCACCATTGAGATGGAAGAAAAGGTTGAGTTAATATCAGGTATGACTTGGCCTTAGTGAATAACTCTTTGAGAGTTAAAATTTTTTCTAAATATAATTTGGTCGAGGAAACATTTCCATGTTGATGTTAATGAGTAATATGATTGGATTGTGGGAATTTAGGGATTTAATCTAAGGGTTTCCTTGTTTTATATGAGAAGTTCGATGTAGGAGTCTTGGAGGTTAATTGTTTTGGGGGGCTTTGCATCTTTTGTGCCAGATCTTTGATCGCGCAATGATAATGTGTAGTAGGAGTAGAATAAGGGTGGATTTCGAATAGAGGGATGATCATTGATAGAACTCGTTTGATGAAGTACATGCAAATGTGTGTTGTGAATTCCAAGTAATTCATTCTTGAAGGATTGAGGTCACGGGTTTCTGTACGAAGATCCATTTTGGGGTGCATTTGAGTGTCATCTATCAAATTAATTCCGTCAGTAAAGGAATTGGCTAGAGTATGTTTTGTGAGGTCAATAGAGCCTCTCTTCAAAGGTGTAGATGAGGTATTTCGATTTGAGTTTGGCGTTGAGGTCGCCAATTGAAGAGTAATAAGTTAGTGTGTTGTGCGATGATTGGAATTCCATAATTTGAGAGAAATTTAATTCCTAAAAGAGAAATTGAGAAAAAGGTGTTTCCTCGAGTGATGAAGCGCTCCCTTGATTCTTGATTGAGCTATGTGTTTATGACTGATGTCTTAGCAATTTGAGTTGGCGCTGTGTTGGCATGTGTGATTCTTTCCATTTCAGACAGAATAAAAGAAATATTTGGTTTGGGCATTCGAGTGATTTCTCCTTTGGCTTTTATGGTGTTCATTCACAAACTGCCTAATTAGAAAGTGGAATGGTTTTCGTGATGAATTTTTGATTTTGGAGTTGACCCTTTTGGTGGGGAGTTGGCATTGCGTGGTTGCGATGAGAATCCTTTATTTTCAGTTGGGATCTGTTTGTAAAAGAGTTTGTTTAAAGTAAGTTCTTTTGTGTGTTCCGAGTTAAAGGAGGTGCTCCTTGTGTAGCGGAAGAGTTCGATTGAGAGATGGAATAAGAGTTCCGTGTGTTATATGCATGTGGTGTGATTTGGTACCAATAGGGGAGTAAGCCCAAGGTACATTGGGTTGTTTTTGACAGTTGCGGGAATTAATAAGTTAGTGTATCGCTAGGACTGACTCGAGTCCATACGCGAGGTACGCAATGTCTGGTATGTTCCAATGCTGAGTGAATAATTGAGAGATCCAGAGCATGTGATCCAGTTAGAGACGTTGATCATCGAACAAGATCTTATCTTCAAATCCCAGCCAGTGCAAATTATGGAAGAGTCAGAACGAGTTCTAGGGAACAAAACTTTGAAGTATGTCAAGGTGCTTTGGTCTCATCAGTCCAAAAGAGAGGCCAATTGGGAGCCGGAGTCTCGCATGCGCGATTAATATCCGGATTTGCTCATGACGGTTACGCGTATTTCGTTGTTAATTTTGAGTTGTGGTTTTTCTTTCACGTAGATCGTTGCGAGGATTCGGGATTGAATCCTATTTAAGGGGGGGGTAGAATGTAATACCCTGTTCAATCTTTAGAACTATATTTGAATTTGAACCGTTTCATCAGGAATTAAAAAGGGATTTCATAATTTCTCTTGAAGGGGATTAAATCTTGGACCAAAACCCCTAGGGTTACTGTAGCACGCCTCACCTTTCTGGTGCCGTCGCCCTTCTGATGAGTCACCGCTAAGGAGAAAAAAAGAGGAACAGAGGAGAAGAAGAGGCGCTTCTTCGAGGATAGATCATCGTCTTCCCGTGGGTCTTCAAGGGTAACGAGGAGCTTTCCCCGCTGTTTGATGATGATTAGATGCGAATTCGATTAGTTGGATTGGATTGAATTGCTGCTGTTAGAATTTCAGATCTGTCCAGATTGTTGCATGGCAAATTTTGGATTCTTAGAAGCCGAATTGGAGGTTTCCATCTCCTAGAGATTTATAGATATTGTTCTTATCTTTCCGTAGCCGCCAAGAACACCAAATTCCGACGTACGGATCAAAAGTTATGGTATGATCTTCCCGGCTGTCCTGAATTCTTGATGAGAATGATCTGTCAAGTTGCCTTTTAAATTATGATTATGATAATAGAAGATTCAGGGTTTTTACCCAACCAGGTTATTGCAGCAATTGTTATAACCTTTCAAGAATGATAAAAGAACGCCCTAATCGGAGTTGTGCATCAAAAGTTGTGATATGTTCTTTCCTTCTGTCCTTTTCGTCTAAACAGAATCTGTCTTGTACTTTCATCCACCGGTTAGTATTTTATTTTGGCCAAATTGGGAGATCTTGTCAACTAGAATTGTGTAGTTATGTTCGTTAAGTTTTCATAGGATTTGGGCTCACCTCGTTCCGAGTCCCAGATCAATATATATGAGTTATTTCGTGCTGCTGTCCAGATTCATTTCTGTGATTGGGTTGTCTGTTTTCAGAATAGGTCTGTTAGTTAATTCTTGGGTTATCGGGAAAGTGTTGTAGAATGTTGCTGGTAGTGTCCTGTACCATGTTGTTCTTATTTCGAGTACTTACTTGTGTAGGCGGCGAGGCTTTGGGTTTAGGAGCACCTTTGTTGCCTACTAACGCGTTGCAACGCGGAAGGCAAGTACTTTAATATTCTTAAGATTAGTGAACGCTAAATGCTTGATGTTCGTATTGTGTTTCTCTATGATACATGAGAAGATTCAATGTTTATGTTCCTTGCATATGTGTTATTTCCATGATTAGAGATGATGTCTTTCATTATTCATAGTTCATTCCATGCATCCATTGTCATGTTCCATCCACGGGAGTGGATTATAAAGACCCATCAATTCCAGTATGGGCACGTAAGACCCACCATTCCAATGTGGGCAGATTTGGACACCCGTATGAACCATTGTTCATACGAGATTTGGATCCCCTCATTTTGTTACATGCAGGCTTAAGTGAACACCGACGGGTGTGTCACTAGCTATACCGGTATAAGCAGGAGTGCAGTCCTTTTATTTCATTAAATCCATTCATTCATATAAACATTCGGTGTTATGTTCATATTCTTTAATGTTGTTGTCTTGTTCATATTTGTTGTATGTCCAATTATTCACCGTACTTGTTGAGTCTCGAACTCATTCTTTCTTTGTTTGTTTATTTTAGGTGATCATTGATGATGACTCTTTTGGGAGGGAGTAGACACACACTATTCATTCATTTCGCCGTGCTCCAGTTTCAATAATAGGACTTGGTTATCTCTTTCATTCATTAATTGATGAACTGTAATAAATAAAGTTAGATGTGGTTGATATCTCTCTCCATGTTATGGTTGCTTAGGTTCTGCTTGTGGTCTTTGATCACCCCTTTGATATAATTATTTGGATTCAGATTATATTCTTGCCTTTGTTCTATTAAATGTTAATCTCTTTGTGTCATTAGATGAGATATTGTTTAAATTCTTCCTCATTATGGATGTATGCTAGATCCTTTAGGTAACACTTTGGCTTCTGAATAGCCAGGGTGTTACAATAATAGATTTACACTCTGTAGGGGGGTACAACTTTGCCCATAATACATGAATTCTCTACTTTGTTCGGCATATATCTATGCCACCGCTCACTTCCTTAGGTAAGCAGTCTAGAGCATGTGTCGAAGCCTATACATCATCTAGCCATAACCTTGCACTTAGCCAATCGAATGTTGATCCTCACTGAACCCGAGCATACCTGTCTAGTTGCTACGTTTATTGTCACTTCGCCCAGGTATCGCCATCCCAGTGAGGCATTCGCCGTTATGTCGGCAATCGAACATGCTCGCACCTCTCTTGCCTACCCCTCATGCAAAGCTAGTTTTCGATAACTTAATTGGCTAAGGCCACCCCATAAATATCACATGTGGTTGTACACTTATGCTTAGGTTGTAAATACCGGCGTTCGGTCCTTAGTTGACCTAGGTGAGAATCTCCCCCTATCTATGAGTGAGAGTCCTTCCCCACTCTTTTTAGAATATAATATAACTCGCCTACATCCAAAACTAGGTTTTGCATTTTATTTTTATACAAAATAATAGTGGCACATTTTCATAAATCTCTGAAATTCGCATTTATCATATTATCCTTTTATATCTTTTTCCAAAAAACTATCGTTCTAATAAGCATCTGTGTGATAAATCACACTAAAAATTTCCCCAAGTGGCATTATATATTGTCTAACCCATATCTAATGGCTACAACAATAAGACACCAATTTTTCAAGGAGGTATATGCAGCAAATAGGATTTACAATTACCGCTTTCTCAGACATAGCAATTTCATAGAAACATACACGCGTGCATAATAGGATTTGCAAAACAAAGTACAAATAAGTAAAATACTAGGATCAATATGATCAAAGGTGGTGCTTGCCTTGCTTATATTGTTCAGAGAGTGAGGTCGCTTGATCGTCGATAATCTTGCTCGCATGTTCCAACATCTATTCGAAAGAACCAGAAACAAAGCACAAATGGAGAAATAAATCCAACAGTAAGAAAAACCAAATATTTTTGCATATTATTACTAAGAATGATTTTGTATGAATTTGGCAGAAAGATTCATTTAATTCCAAGTTCATATGTAAAAGTTATTAGCGTTTTGATTTGCATCGACTTGTTGAATTGTTACTGTTCTATTGAGAGTATCTTATCATGAATTGCATAGAAGGTCCAGCTCATATTAAAGATTCTTTTTCTTATTATTTCCTATTTATGTTTTAAGCATGTCCTTTTCATAGTCATTATCATGACTAAGTTTATAATAAGGTACATCTAGTATGTTAGGTTAAACTTTAGCTAGAATATGTACCAAGATTATTATTATTTTAGTTGACCTCCATTTTAACCTAGACATTGGTGTTATTGGCTAAGTACATACTAATGATTTTTAAACTCGGATTGCTTTACTAATTTCTATCAATCATCTCAAAGACCTAGTACCACTATTACTATTGTCATGATCAACGCATAAAGTTACTTTTGTTTGACTAGCCACATTCAAAATCTTGACTCAAGATTAGTTTTACTCTTCTAGATTAAATGTTAATGGCTAACCATACTTTCTAAGTAAATTATTTTGGCACTTCATATGGCTCCATCTTACAACATTGTATCCTAATTCTTGCATCTTATTTAGTTCTTGCTCTTTTGGATTAATTGATAAGGGCTAACTAAGTTAACATATCTTCTAAATACTTGTATATGAAAAGGCATTAGCTTACTGTATGTTTTTGAATACTCATACCAATGGCTATCTTTGGATTGGTTTGCTACTGCTAGACAAAGGCCGTATGGCTAGTTGAATTGATAAAGTTTCTAACTACTTGTTTTACCCAAGTCATTGGCATGTTGACAATATCTTCAGATTCTATTCTCTGTCCAAAACTTACAACAGGAGAAAATTCTAAACTGAAGTGCTTGTTGTTAGCTATGTTCAACTGACTAATTGAATCAATAAAAGTTCTAACTATTGGTACTAGCAAGTTCATCAGTCCTACTGAGAAATCTGATTATTTTCAGTTAGATAAATTTTGGTTGTTAAGGCTACTAAGCACTATCAAAACTTCTTTAACTACCAAAACTCCTTTAACTACTAGACTAAGCTAACATCACATAGCCTCAACCTACTAACTACCAGTTCTTCAATCTGGACTACAGTGGCAAATGAGCTAGCACAAATTCTAGTTCAGTTTGTCCTTGTGTCTATGGTGACATCTCACAGAACATTTTGAATTAATCCCTAAGTAGATTTGTCTTTGCAATTTAGTTGATAACAGTTGGTTACTTACTGTCATCCAACCTCTAATAACCCCTACTGTTCAGGTTCAGATGTTCTGGATATTGAGAAGGGATTTGCCTAGTGGGAGTATTGTTTAACTATGCTTCTCGCTAATTGAATTTCCTTCAAATTGGCTAATGGAATCAATAACCCTTCTAAGTACTAGCATCAACAAAGTTATGAGTTCACTGTTATTTTAGATTTTCATGTAGTCACCTTTGCTAGCCATTTTTCCAAGTGTCTGTTAGTTAGATTTCTTACTAGATCAATTACCCCATTGGTTAAGCAAGTTTTTGAGGAATCAATTAGTTATCATAGCACTCTTAGCTATTTTATTCAATGACATTCTCTAACTGCTTGTATTAGCAAATTCATTAACCTACTATTAATTTCAAATTTTCATCTAACACATTACTCTGTTCATATAGTTCAAAATGAGAAATTATCATGATAATGTGTGGCTGTTAACTAAACTCCTTACTAAACCCGAACATTCATTTGGTAAGCAATTTGGGTGATTCAACCATCATTACAAAGGCTTATTAGCCTACTGTCTTTCCAGTTTCTTATCTAAGCACTTCTTTGTTCAATATCATTTAACAGAACAACTTCTTTGAATTGAAAAGCTACCATCTAAACTTCATACTAATTCAAACTTCAAATTTTTGTTAAATCAATTGAGTGGTTCAATTATTAGTCATTCAAAAGTTTTACTAGCCTATTGTCATTTCAAACTTCCATCTAATAGTTCTCTGTCCACTCAACTAACAACACAGCATACTTCTGAAATGCAGCGCTGCTATTCAAACCTTTCTCAATTTCAATCTTAAATTTTGTTAATCCATCAGAGTGGTCTAATTGATAGTTACATCATTTGTTAGCAGTAAAAGGGGTTTGATTTATATGGATGGGTCCCATGTTCAGTGGGAGAGGGATGGACATGCACGGAGCTCAAATGATAGAACAGAGAAGGGCTCGGCTGTAACATCCCAAAATTGGGTTTGTGTTTCAAATGTATAAAAATGAGGAGAATTTAAAACTTTCGACGCATCATGTTGTTATTTGTATTTTCTGGAAACTCTTTCTAAGGATTTATTGATTTCAAAAACCTAATGCTTCAATTGACTAGAAGCATAATTCTTCAAAATTCTTAAGAAAATCTTGTGATCATCCTATGGAATTATTTTTGCTAGGTTCTAATTCATCCTAGTGACTCCTCTGAAACATTTCATAATTTTAGATTTTATTTTCTATTTTCTAGGGGCTAGTCAAACCAGTTAGACCCCTGGTCAAACCCCTAGGGCAGCAACTTGTAATTTTCTAGAGAGAAATGCATTGGATGAAAAATTACACAAGGTTTTTTGTTAGATCTAGTAACCTTCCATAAAAATTTTAGAATTGTTGGAGTTAAATTACTACCTCTGAAAATTCCCAAACCATCTCAGCCTATTTATCAAAAATCTGGTTTTACTGTTTCTCCGACCGGACCCACGTCCGACCCAGACTCTAGTTGCACCACCCACCTAAGCAATCCGACCCAAGCATCTATGCACAACGATCGGACCGTCCATGTCCGCCCAAGTCCGATCGGACTTTCTGATATCGGGATCAAATCCAACTGTCCAATCTTCGCCCGGTCCGATCAGATCGTCCGTCTAACCCACACAACCAACCCAGCCCTTACCTGGTTCCACTGCCCGGTGGGCCCCACGAACAGATCTTCTTCTCCATGTGGATCCACCCGTGTCAGCTCGCTTGCAGCATGGAGTCTTTAGTCAGCTCCGCCTGCAGCAGCTTCAACTGCCTTGCCCACTGTTTGGGACCGTATGCCCATGGTTTCCCCGCGCTCACCCATTCTCTAATCACCTCACCGTCGTGTCTTTGTCTCTCAAGCTCATCCATGGACTGAGCTCACCTCCTCCACTCCCTCCTCGTGAGTCCTCCACCCTAGAGGCTATAAAAGCTCACCCGGGGCTTCCTCTTCTCCTTTTCGACACCACCGAGCCACTCCCCTACCTATCTCCCACCCTCTCACAGGCTCAATCGACCCCGAGCACGAGACCGAGTTCAAGTGCCATTCCGGTCGAGACGCCACCGTCATCTCCTTGCCACACCAATGGTTCTTGGGCATTTCTCTTCGCGTCATATCAAGTTCTGGGGTTCTAAGAGTATTTCCCCTAACCCAATTTCATTGTTCCTCTTCAGGAGTTATCAGATTTTGGCTTTTCACCGAACTCAGTCGAAAGCATTGTTCATCTTCCTCATCTCTGGTAAGAGGCTCCAATTTCTAATTATTTTCTCTCGCACCGTCTAGTGACCTCACAAAAGCTGTTCCTACCTCCCTTTGTTCCTATTTTTGCTTAGGCCGAACTCCCCTCGTCGACTTCTTCGTGCCGCCTCGGTCCTCTACCACTAGCTCGTCTCCGAAGAGCTCGACCTCTCCTCTCTACTCTGGTAAGGTCCTTGGACCTTACTCATGCTTGTGTGCGTGTTAATCGGACGAAACCGAAGTCGAAACGCTTTTGCCGAATTTGCCCAAGTTCCTCCTCTGCCCCTCACCGCCGCGCCACTGCTTGAGGTTAGTAGAGCCCTCGCCGCCAGTGTCTATGAGTGTGCAATAACATGTAGATTCCAATTTAGTCCTTCACCGGAGCCAACGAGCCCACCTTCGCCAGCGACATGCCAGCAAAGTTCACGGCCAGAGGCGCCCTGTTGTCGGACCAATCAACAATCACTGTAGCTAGGTGTTTAATTAGCCGAATCTTGGTCATTAGGTTTTAATCAATGATTAGCATTTATGAGTTGTTGGATTAGAGCTCTAATTGTAACACCCCAGCCCAACAAAGGCCCAGGATGCTACAAAAAAATAATAATTTAAAACATATACTAACTAAAACTTCATACAAAAATTCGGCAGAACCTCCTTTGTATAACTAAGTATACCGGAGGTTCCGTCAGATGCATAATTTATTATCAATATCTCAATATCTAAAATCCATCAAGCAACCATAGTGAATCTATTCAGCTAAAGCATAAGTAAGCATAATCAAGATTTACCACCCTCATTATTACAAATAGTTCAATGCATTCAAGCATAACCAAATTTATTCCTTAAGCAGTTTGCTTTTGTTAAGGTATGAACTAATGATGATCATCTCTAAAAGAATGTGTGGTAGTGAGTGCATCCTTAGCAAATCCTACTCCCTCCCATGTATGCCGTTCTTGCAAGAAGTACCTAAAAACACAAAGAAAAACAAGAGGTGAGCCCAATGACTTAGCAAGTATAATAAAAGGCATCAACAATGAACAACCATGTAAATCAGCATTTAAACCTCTCAATTTCACATATCAACTATCTTACACATGCATGTATGCAATATGCTCAAAAAGACAATTCTCTTCCTTCTCTTTCCTTTTGCATTTTACTGTAATGCAAAGTGCGATCCGTCGATGCACACCCATGCCTGTACCATCTGGTACAGGGACCATTGCCCATACGCCACGCGTATGGGGACCTAAGCCCATGCTCTTCAAGCATGGGGACCTTTAGCCCGTCATCAACATGACGGGGACCTCAAGAGATGCTTGGTCATCACGTGACCAAGACTTCAATAATTCAGCATGATGCATATGTAAGAACTCTCAAAATTATCACAACATGCATCCACATCAATATTTCATATGAATATCCTATTCATAAAGCTCATCAACATAGAACTCACAAATTATCAGATATCCATGATTAACACGTAAATCACAACTCTAGCAACCATGAACATTATCAAACATGCCATCATCACGATCATGAACACACAATGCCAATCATCAATATCTATTATAACCGTCATTATACTTGCCTTAACCGCGAGAGAGTGAAGGATGCGCCGAAGGTGCCGCCCCCGGGACCCGTCCACCACCTGAGTAATTAATATAACGCATACTAAGATAGCAGTAGCGGAACAAACCAAAGCATACAACAACAATTGCTAACTTGAAGATCGTCTAACTCGATCCCAACCCCAAATCCTACACGTCGATCTGTCCCCTCGGTGGACTGTCAACTTCTAAAATTCATATCTATTGATTCAGAAGTCCAATTAAAGTTTCCTTAGACTTTATGGAAAGGTAATTAAATTATCCAACTAAGTCTAGTTGGTGAACCTCTCTGAATCAGCCAAATAATACCCCTACCAAGCCAGTTAGTAAAACATCGATTTCCCGTCAGGCTCTCTGGACAGAGCACTAATAATGCCATAACTTTCAGTACGTGTATCCAAATCCCATGTTCTTGAGCTTTCTGAAAATCTGAGGCACTGATCTACAACTTTGGTTATACTGAGCTTCCCTGATTTCCCCTTTAACTAGTCGTTGAAACCAGATTACTAAAACCTGTCAGAACACCAACGATTCTGCAGAACAGTCCCACTAATAAAATCATAACTTCTGCTACAGGGGTCCAAATTACGTGTTCTAGCCCTTCGTGGAAAGATGGCGATGTCCTATACAATATCCTAAGAGACGTCCTGGACCAATTCTGCCATCTACTGCCCCTATCAAGCCAAACTACAGAACATCAATTATCACGTCGGGTTCTCTGGACAGTTCACTAAAATTATCATAACTTTTGCTACGAAGGTCTAATCCTTACGTTCTTTAGCTTTCTGGAAAGGTGAGGAAATTACCCATCTTTTTCATTATAACGAGATCCTCTAATTTCGTATTTAACTAATATATTAACTCAAATTTCTACAGACTGTTTGAATGCCGACAGATTATCAGGACAGCGACACTAGAAAATTCATATCTCCCTGACCGTTAATCAGATTTGGGCGTTCTTGGCGGCCACGTAAAGCTAAGGACATGATACAAATATCTCTAAGAGAGTGGATCCCCAGATTCTTCTCCTAAATACATGAAAACCATTGCGCAAGGTTCTGGACAGAACCGATCTAATTCCCGCAGAACAACCGATTTTACTAACATAGCGAATTAGCATCTAAAACGAAACCAACAGCGAAGAAACCCATCGTTACCCTTGGAGAACTGATGTAGATCACAAAGAACACCACGCGATCCCGCTTCCCCTCCCTTCTCTCCTTCCTTCTTCCTTTCTCTTCCTTGGTCGGCAACACCCGAGGAGGCTTCTCCCTTCCTCCTTCTTGGCCGGCAGCGAAAGCTAGGGGCGGGAGGGTACTGTAGCACGCCATGGTACTGTAGCACGGCGGCGGTACTGTAGCCGTGCTACTGTAGCAACCCTAGGGTTGCCCCCTCTCCTTCTTATGTGGCCAACTACCCCTTCCCCTTGGGCCTAAATGCTGTGGGCCGGAAGCCCACAGCCCAGGTTGTCCAAATTATGCGTAAACCCCCCTCTCATCTCCTGTTAAAACACTTTCCTAATTGGTCATTCTCTCTAATTTATTTCTTCTCTCTCGAATACATTTGGGGTATTACATTCTACCCCCCTTAAACGGAATTCGACCCCGAATTCTAATCACGCTTTACGCCAAAGAATAGCTTATTAACATTACCACGTACCTGCTGTGAACAATTCCGGATCTTGCTCACATGATGAGACTCCAATTCACAAGTTGCTTCCTCTCGGACTTATGGGATCACATCACCTTGACGGATACCAATGTCTTACACCTCAACATTAGTCTCGACCTTTATAGATACACTCAAGACACGGGACTCAAAGATAAGGTCTTACTTGTTGGCCAACAGCTCTAACAAAAACTCAAGTTTCGAACCTCTCATGTACTCACTCAGCAACGGAATATACAAGACATTGCATATTTCACAAGATGCACTTGAGACGGTCCTAGCGATTCGCCAATCTACAAATCTCCGTAACTATCAGAACCTATCCAACACACCTTTGGTTAAACTTCCTTTTGGCACCGAATTACACCGTCTGCACCAAACACATGGGACTCTTGTTCCAACTCTCAGTCGAGCACTTTACCTATGCAAGCAGCATCTCCTTTAACAAGGGACACACAAAGAAGTCGCCTTCCAACTCACTTATCCGAAGAACTAAACTGGAAACAAAAGAGTCATAATGCATCCAACTCAAAACCATCTTCCCTTAGAAGAGCCCAATCCAAAATCAATGGATTTATCAGGAAAACTTTTCCACTTTTCAAGTAGGCAGTTTAGAAATAAATGCCACATAAGCCAAAAGCAAAATCACTCGAATAACCAGATTAACCATTTTTTTTCTTAACTGGAAAGAACCACATATACCGACAAGAACCAACTCAATTTGTAATTGACAGCCATTGTAAACACATAGTTCAAATAAGAACTAAGAGAATATCTCACTATCCAAGATCACACCCTTTTTCCACAATCTTTCTGTTAAAAATTTAACTTTCTCTTAAACCATAGGATCCCAAATCATCGCATAACACACTAACTCATTTATCTTAAATTGGCAACCTCAAAGCTATGTTTGACCGAACATAAAATCCACACTTATAAAGGGAGACTCTTCCAATTCACAATATCACACTCTAGCCAACTTCTCTACCGAATGAATTACTTTGACAAAATAATTCCCAGCGCAACTCAATATAGATTTCACCCACCATCACATCCCTCAATCTGTTAAGGATAATCAATTTGAAATTCACATCACACACTCTTATTTACTACACCAAAAGGATACTATCAATGATCATCCCACTACTCGGAATCCACTCTTATTCTACTACCTTTACACATAATCATTGGCAACCAAGGTTCTAGCATAAAAATGCAAAGCCCAAATTCAACCTCCAAGACTCCTACAACAAACTTCTCGTATAAAAGACCGAGAAATCCTTAGATTCATTCACTAAAATTCCCACACTCTAAATATACTCAATCATTATCATCCACATGTATATATTTTCTCGACCAAATTAACTTTTAGAAGAATTCTATCTCCCCGAAGGTTATTCACTAAAGCCAGGGCATACCTGCCGACAACTCAACCCTACCTACTATCCCATCAATTGACATTACGATTAGATTACTTCGCTAATCCTATTCTCATTAAACTACACCATCATAGATCACCTACCCAACCTTGCAAAATTACCCAACGCGATACCTAACACATTGATCAAGCTTCCAGACTTTCGATAATCCCAACATGAATGAAGGTTCTTGGATTATAATTCGCTATGGGTTCCACTAGTTGTAACACTAATCTGTTTTATTTCAACGACAATCATTCCATTTAAATCCAACTCTTTCCAAGAGTTATAGGTCAAAACCAAATCACTTTCTACTGTTCTTCAAATAGCTTGGCCCCCAAAATTCTCATTGCGATCACTTACTTGACCACCACCAACCAATCGCCACATTACACTTTATAAGACCTTGCAACCCAAGTCGGTTAATCTTTTCTCAATAGGAAAGAGCAAACAAATACGAATTTTAACACACGAGGAAACGCTACTCCTCGCAATGAGCACGAATCCCAGAGAAATAGTCAAATAGCATTGATCTCGAAAAACAAAGGACGAGACCACAAATGAGGGCACATGTCCCACAAGAAGGGAGTTTCAAACATCAATAGATCACAATAAAACATTGCTATTGAAACTCAAGAAACATTTAAGCATAAACTACCAAAAGCTCATAAATGCAAAACTCCAAACTTTTTATTTAACCGGTATTACGAGAGGTAGTCAAATTACCTTCTTTCTAAAAGAATCATCACCACTCCCACAAGTCCCAATCCCTTGTAGACAATCTTATTAACATCAAGAATAATAATACACTCTTAACAATAATCTTTATCATCAACTCTTTTAACAAGGGCATGCAGCCACAAGTCATCCTCATGAGACACACATGAATAAATCATTTTTTTTCAACCCTTCACTTATTAGCAATGCTCATACTAATTTTGTACACAAACTCAATTTAGCGGTTATCGTAGACATTTAACGAATTATACATTCATGGAAGAATTTATGGTCCATTCTCTATCTGCGTTCCCACTAGCAAATATGAGACCAACAAGCAACCAATTAAAAGAAATTTCCAGATTATTATCCACTAGGACAACAGTCAATTACATCCTCATCTCTCCCTTCCTTCACAATTAAATTTATCCATTGAGGTCAAGTAATCCAACCGGTTTAGCAACCTAAACAATTTTTAATGATCAACCTTCTCATCAAAGATATACTGTTATCCTACCACTCTTCCATCAAGTAAACAAAGATCGCCAACTACATCCCATCAATTCATCTATTAGTGATGCTCAACACCCTACTTCAATACATTATAATTGAACCTTGCAATTACATATGATCAGTACTTATCCATAAAAGATAACTTTCAAGATGAATATCCACTATGACACTAATCTAACACCTTCTGGACTTATCCATCCCAATGGATTAGGTTAATCAGTTGAGTCCAGCAAATCCAGTCTGCCAGAGAAGCTTACCAAAATTATCACCCATAGTGATCAAACTAGTTTCATCAACGTTCCATACTTCTTAATAACTCTTCTGACCCCAATTAGGTATGGACAATCTTTTATCGCTACCCATCAGGTAATTACTCAATGACAATATCACATTAATCAACTCCAAGTCCAAATATCTGGGTTAAGACCAATCATGCACCACGCTGCGGATTCGACTTGATAACTCAAACCTTATCAATGAACTTCTATGTTTAACACCTTTAGCTTAAACATATCAAGACCTCACAAAAGGATTTTAACTCCCTTCAGAAAAAAGAGGCATTAACTTCAAAACTCGAAATAATCCAAAAGAAATACATAAAGCCAAAGCTTTCACATGATAAAGAACTTGCAACAGAAATCTTTCAGTATCCCGAATACCCAGCGAATAAATGAATCAGATCTTCCAATAAGAAGGGCAGAACTCCCAAGACACAAATAGAGACCAAGTGAAATCCCAACAAATTTCACCATCCGCATCTATACCCAGAATTGGTCTAAATCAAGCTCAAGAAGAGAACAACTTTTCTAAAGGAATTCACCCACAGTACCTGTAACTATGGTACTCGGGGTAATCACTTCGCTAATCTCATACTACGAACGGTGGTGTAACCTGGGTAAAGCCAAGGCCACAACCACGACCTCAACCTCTCAACAGCAACTATAGTTGCATGGCTATCATAATAATCAAATAATAAGCATTCATAATCAATTCATAACAACAATGATCAAAGCGACATAACGGAAACGTAAATGCAATGCTTGACCCATTCCCCACCTACTGTGCTTAGTGTGTCAAAATTAATGTTGTTCAATAACCACGGACCTCTGACCGCTCGATACCAATCAGTAACACCCCAGCCCAACAAAGGCCTAGGATGCTACAAAAAAAATAATTTAAAACATATACTAACTAAAACTTCATACAAAAATTCGGCAGAACCTCCTTTGTATAACTAAGTATACCGGAGATTCCGTCAGATGCATAATTTATTATCAATATCTCAATATCTAAAATCCATCAAGCAACCATAGTGAATCTATTCAGCTAAAGCATAAGTAAGCATAATCAAGATTTACCACCCTCATTATTACAAATAGTTCAATGCATTCAAGCATAACCAAAATTATTCCTTAAGCAGTTTGCTTTTGTTAAGGTATGAACTAATGATGATCATCTCTAAAAGAATGTGTGGTAGTGAGTGCATCCTTAGCAAATCCTACTCCCTCCCATGTATGCCGTTCTTGCAAGAAGTACCTAAAAACACAGCAAAAACAAGAGGTGAGCCCAATGACTCAGCAAGTATAATAAAAGGCATCAACAATGAACAACCATGTAAATCAGCATTTAAACCTCTCAATTTCACATATCAACTATCTTACACATGCATGTATGCAATATGCTCAAAAAGACAATTCTCTTCCTTCTCTTTCCCTTTTGCATTTTACCGGTAATGCAAAGTGCGCATCCGTCGATGCACACCCATGCCTGTACCATCTGGTACAGGGACCATTGCCCATACGCCACGCGTATGGGGACCTAAGCCCATGCTCTTCAAGCATGGGGACCTTTAGCCCGTCATCAACATGACGGGGACCTCAAGAGATGCTTGGTCATCACGTGACCAAGACTTCAATAATTTAGCATGATGCATATGTAAGAACTCTCAAAATTATCACAACATGCATCCACATCAATATTTCATATGAATATCCTATTCATAAAGCTCATCAACATAGAACTCACAAATTATCAGATATCCATGATTAACACGTAAATCACAACTCTAGCAACCATGAACATTATCAAACATGCCATCATCACGATCATGAACACACAATGCCAATCATCAATATCTATTATAACCGTCATTATACTTGCCTTAACCGAGAGAGTGAAGGATGCGCCAAGGTGCCGCCCCCGGGACCCGTCCACCACCTGAGTAATTAATATAACGCATACTAAGATAGCAGTAGCGGAACAAACCAAAGCATACAACAACAATTGCTAACTTGAAGATCGTCTAACTCGATCCCAACCCCAAATCCTACACGTCGATCTGTCCCCTCGGTGGACTGTCAACTTCTAAAATTCATATCTATTGATTCAGAAGTCCAATTAAAGTTTCCTTAGACTTTATGGAAAGGTAATTAAATTATCCAACTAAGTCTAGTTGGTGAACCTCTCTGAATCAGCCAAATAATACCCCTACCAAGCCAGTTAGTAAAACATCGATTTCCCGTCAGGCTCTCTGGACAGAGCACTAATAATGCCATAACTTTCAGTACGTGTATCCAAATCCCATGTTCTTGAGCTTTCTGAAAATCTGAGGCACTGATCTACAACTTTGGTTATACTGAGCTTCTCTGATTTCCCCTTTAACTAGTCGTTGAAACCAGATTACTAAAACCTGTCAGAACACCAACGATTCTGCAGAACAGTCCCACTAATAAAATCATAACTTCTGCTACAGGGGTCCAAATTACGTGTTCTAGCCCTTCGTGGAAAGATGGCGATGTCCTATACAATAACCTAAGAGACGTCCTGGACCAATTCTGCCATCTACTGCCCCTATCAAGCCAAACTACAGAACATCAATTATCACGTCGGGTTCTCTGGACAGTTCACTAAAATTATCATAACTTTTGCTACGAAGGTCTAATCCTTACGTTATTTAGCTTTCTGGAAAGGTGAGGAAATTACCCATCTTTTTCATTATAACGAGATCCTCTAATTTCGTATTTAACTAATATATTAACTCAAATTTCTACAGACTGTTTGAATGCCGACAGATTATCAGGACAGCGACAGTAGAAAATTCATATCTCCCTGACCGTTAATCGGATTTGGGCGTTCTTGGCGGCCACGTAAAGCTAAGGACATGATACAAATATCTCTAAGAGAGTGGATCCCCAGATTCTGCTTCTAAATACATGAAAACCGTTGCGCAAGGTTCTGGACAGAACCGATCTAATTCCCGCAGAACAACCGATTTTACTAACCGCAACGAATTCGCATCTAAAACGAAACCAACAGTGAAGAAACCCATCGTTACCCTTGGAGAACTGATGTAGATCACGAAGAACACCACGCGATCCTGCTTCCCCTCCCTTCTCTCCTTCCTTCTTCCTTTCTCTTCCTTGGTCGGCAACACCCGAGGAGGCTTCTCCCTTCCTCCTTCTTGGCCGGCAGCGAAAGCTAGGGGCGGGAGGGTACTGTAGCACGCCATGGTACTGTAGCACGGCGGCGGTACTGTAGCCGTGCTACTGTAGCAACCCTAGGGTTGCCCCCTCTCCTTCTTATGTGGCCAACTACCCCTTCCCCTTGGGCCTAAATGCTGTGGGCCGGAAGCCCACAGCCCAGGTTGTCCAAATTATGCGTAAATCCCCCTCTCATCTCCTCTTAAAACACTTTCCTAATTGGTCATTCTCTCTAATTTATTTCTTCTCTCTCGAATACATTTGGGGTATTATACTAATGTTCCATTGACTTGTTGGCCCATGTAGCTAGTTAAGTGGTTGTGTAATGTTGTTAAGTACGTTTACCCGAAAGGAAAACGTATTTCTCTCATGTTCAGTTTAAGTTTACGCTTCCGTAAGCAGAAGACGTATTCCTCAAATACGCCATCGGAGTCACCTTCGGCCGAGACCGATCAATGTTGACCAAGCCGAAACCTTGACCTCGGCCCCACTTGTCATCTACTATGGCTAGCTGACTACGAGTGTAAAAAGTAATTAACTCTTTTAGTATTTCCGAAAAGATTTATTTGTGAACTGAAAATTGTCTTAAACTTCAAAATTGCATAAGTAATTCTTCTTAACTCCTTTTTGGACGATTCAAATTTTGTTGTGTTACATTTTTAGTGTACTTTATTTTGGTATGGTTTTTAAGGCTGGTTACTGTTCCATCATTATTTTTAGTAGAATTACTTTCGTTATAGCTTTATTTCTTACACTAGAAATTCGTTTAACTTACAAAATGCATAAGTATTTATCTGTAACTCCAAATTGAGTGAAATCAAATTTTTTGGTTTCCTCTATTAGCGTACTTTATTTTAGAATAGGTTTTGAGTATGTTACTACCTCTGAAAAGCTTATGTTGCATATGATTTGTGCACTACTTTCATGTGTTTGAAAAATCCTAGAAAATTCATTCTAACTCCAAATGAGGTGAATCAAATTTCATTGTTCATCTCGTGTGGTACTCTGTCTACCATAAAATTTTCTTGTTCACAAACTCTCTAGAAATTTTCGCATGAACAGTAACCAAAAGTGATTTCCTTGATTTTATTTTCTAGTAAAATTGTTTAGGCTATAACTTTTGCATAGGACATCCAAATCGATTGATTTTTGTTGTTTAATTCATTTAAAACCATGCTCTGCCTTCTGTGTAAATTTCATAATTTTTGAATGATTTTGAATTTTTGAGTATTTTCGGTGTTATTCGTTCTTATTGTTTCTTCTCGAATCTTTTGATAGGTTTCGACAAATTCGTTGAGTGCAAGAGTGATCCTCTCTAGCAAGAGAGTTATCTCTAGCAAGGCAAGAAGTTTTCCTTTGAGCATGTTGATCCCATTACTTTCAAATTCTATTATCTTGTTTGTAAAGTGTATGTATGCATGCTCTATTTTTTATGTTTAAATTATCATTCGAGTAGTTGATCCTAAATAGTTGCATAAACTGTTGGTAAATGTTCATCCTCTACCACTGAGCCTAGATTTATATCCGATGTGATGTAGAGCTTGATGGATGGGCTGTAGTCACTTTACATGTAGTATACGAGTTGATGTCGCTTAGCAATGCTTAGAATGGTAGAATGGGGATCATCACTTCAACGATGGTTATTATATCATCACCATAATTACTTAGGTCAGGGTACTCATGTATGTATTGTATTTGAGAAACTAAAACTGAAACAAAAAGATTGAGACTTGGGCACATGGTTGATGGTGTGGTTATCGGGTGTGTGGTTGGTGCCTAAGTCAACAAGGACCGAATTACTTGCATCACTGATCCAAGCATTATTGTGTGCATTCCACACGAGGGTATTGCGAACCCCTCTTGACATAGTAGTTTGGCGTGTGTTAGCTCTAAGTCGTAGGACGTTGTGTGTGTGTTGTGTATAAAAAAGAAATATTAATGTTCTATGTGTGTTGGGTGTGCGAGGGTGGGTTCCTGTCAAGTTTCTCCACACCGAGGAGCATCGGTTCCTTTTCAAAGGTCGGTGACTTCAACACAACGTATGGGTTTCCATCCATACGGGTGACTCGTAGTTAATACACAATATTGGAAATGTCTCGTATGACCTAGCCTTGCTGGCATACCTAAGGAAGTGTGCTCTATTGCATGGTGAAAAGGCCGTCTAGCATGTGGGTACAGTTGTACAACTCTACAGGGTATAATCTATTTGAATAGCCTTGTCCTAGGTTATGGACATGCTTGGTTAGGTCGTGCGAGAATTAGACTACAACATTTTCGATAAAACTTGAATTCGAGTGGTACGAATGGGTAATTCGTGCTATGTTGTGGTGGCTGTTGGGAAGTCACCACCAGGATGCTAATTATGTTTATAAATGTTGTCTCACTATTATTTAAACAAATAAAAACATATTTGTTAAAATTGCCTTCAATCTATTACACTATTGCAAATGAAATATTGCTTTTTGTTGAAAATGAACCCTATAGCCTTCTCCTTTGATTCAGCTTACATGTAGCTATGTATAGGTTTGTTATCTGTAAGTCTTGCGAGTATGTTTTTGTACTCAATTGTATTACTTAATTGTTGCAGAGGAGGTTAACCCCCAAGGGGTTAACTATTGTGAGACCGACTTTGTGCAGGATGACTAGCTTAGCAGCCCGGTCGGTTGCCTTGTGGGTAAGGGCAAACTGGTTGGCTTTTGTTTATCGCCATCTTATGGCTTTTGCTTCCGCTAGTACTTTTGTTATTTACCTTGTCTTTTAGCTGGTTGGCCCCTGTTGTAATAACTCTATTATGTGTACATCTTTGTGATGCAAAATTGAAGATTTGGTATTGTAATGACTTGTATATGAAATGGATGCTATATTTTGTCAAGGAGTACGTGTACCGCTCCTGGGAGGTACATACTACTCCGAGAGTCAGGTTATTTGATTTGTAATGCTAGGACCAATTGGATGGTTAAGTATTACAAGTTAAATACTCCGGGTTTTCACAAAAGTTGGTATCAGAGCCATACTGACCGACGTAGCATCTTGCAGCGTCATCAACGGGTTCTTCCAAGAGGTCTTCATGTAGGATGTTTTAGGGACTCTTTCAAAATATTTTTAGCTTAGTTTTAAGGTCCTAAAAGTTGATTATGCACTGTTATTTTCAGAGAGCATCCCATCTCTCAAAACTAAAACTATTTTGAACCAGATGAGAGGAGATGATCAAAAAGAGACTTTAGGTAAGAAAAGAATGCTAAGAGGAATAAGTTTAGCAAAATTTTCTAAATTTTCAGAACCATTACTAAGGTTAAATTAGATTGCAATTTTATTTCTAAGTCCTAATCTATTAACCATTCTACCTAGGGCTTGTCCTACAGTCAGTACAGCTCTGATACCAAGCACTGTCAGACCCCAGGGCGTGGAATACCCAAAGATCTTATGTGTATATGGTGCGAGTCCCACGAATAAAGGCAAGCACACACATTCACAACATTTGGCATCACATCCATACATTCATACACTACTGTAAAGCAAAAGGGAGTATTCCACTTAAGCTATTACAGCAATTATTACAACAACGGTTGACCGGCCAAATAAAAAGTAATCATCAAAGAAAAGTAAATAGCAGCGGAAGACATAGTAGTAGTAGCAAAAGTTCAGTGGCATGCCCATCCGATACCGCAGGCAACCGACAAGGAAACAAGGTCTAAGTAGACCCGTCACCGAACCCCTCGTTGCCAGGTGCAAGGAACTCGTTGTCTGGCGTCGGCTTATCTACAAATTCTAAACCAACAACAACAGCAAGATTGTAACACCCTGGCTATTCCAATGGACTAATCAAATATCACGGTAGTTATTTAATCATCCAGATCATAGAAAGAGGTATCATCTACCATCGAACTCTCTTTATTACAATTCAACATTTAACGAATGAAAGACAAGGATAAATTCATCTTATTGAGAATAGAATGTTGTGAAGTGAATGCATTATGTGTGTCTAGTCCCTCCCAAGAATGCTATCATCAACGATCACCTAGAATAAACAAACAAAGGCAAGAATGAGTCCAAGACTTAGCAAGTACAAAGAGTATTATGAATTACGTTGAATATGAACATTACAGTATCATTAAGAATATGAATATAGAACTGAAAAAAACACATGAATGAATGGAATGAATAGACTACACTTCTATTTATACCGGTATAGCCAGTGGCACACCCGTCGGTGTTCACTTAGGCCCGCATTTAACAAAATACAGGGATCCAAGGCCCGTATGAAGAACGTTTCATACGGGGATCCAAATCTGCCCACATTGGAATGGTGGGTTTTACGTGCCCATACTGGAATTGATGGGTCTTTACACTCCACTCCCGAGGAAGAAACATGAACAAATGAATGAATGGAATGAAACATGAATAATGAAAGACATCCACTCTTTCAACATGGATTAACGGATATGAAAGGAACATGAAGCATTAAATGTAATCACGGATCATAGAAATAACAGTATGAATTCAAACACTCAGCATTCATCAACATTAAGAATTACAATGTATTGCCTTCCGCTCTACGAAGCGTTATGAGGCAAGACGGAAACTGCTACACTCAAAATTCCCCCTCCTACACAAATTAAATACTTGAATAAGAAACCACGTAAATAGGACGTCACTCGAAACATCTAATCACAGCATCCTAACCCAAGGATCACAAAGTCGATCTACTCAAATAAACCGACAGTCTAACAGGACTACAATCTGAACAGCAAGTACAAAAATAAATCATAACTAATGATATGAGACTCGAAATGGAGTGCTCTCAGATCCTATGGAAATATAACAATATCCTACACAAAATTCTAGTTGGCGTGATCTCCCAATTCGGGAAAAAATAAATGCTAACAGTCCTACGAAAGTTGAACATCGAATCTGTTTGACAGAAAAACATAGCAGTCGAGAAATAATCATATCTTTTGTTCTACAACTCTAAATTGAGTGTTCTTTATCATTATGGAAATTTTAACAAAAATACTATAACAACCTAGTTGGGTGGAAACCATAAATCTGCCATTATCTTGATCATATTTTAAAAGACAACTTGATAGTTCATTCACGTTAGGAATTTAGGACAGCAGGAAAGATTATACCATATCTTTTGAACCGTAAGTCAGAATTAGGTGTTCTTGGTGGCTACGGAAAGCTAAGAACAATTTCCAAATATCTATAGCAGATGCAAGTCTCAAATTCGGCCTTTAAGGATCCAAAATAGGCCACGCAATCTACTGGACAGAACTGAACTAATAGCAGCAGCAATTCGATCCAATCAATCTAATCGAATTCGCATCTATTAGTAATCAAACAGTGATGAAAACCTTCATTACCCTTGTAGAACCATTGGCGACTGCTGAACCAAAAACCCACGAGGAGGATCTTCCTCCCTCTCCCTCGATCTTCCTTTCTTTCGGCCAACCAGCCCAGAATCTCCCTTCTCCTTCCTTCGCGATGACCGGCAGCAGAGTAGTGCGGGTCCAAGGGGGGAAGATGGTCAGCACCAAGGGCAGTAGGGGCAGCACCATGGCCAGAGGGGGCAGTGGCTTGGAGAGGAGGAAGTGGAGGTGGCGGCTTGGAGGGGGAGGAATGGGTGAGGAGAGAATTTTGGCTAGGGTTTAGAGAGGAGGTGGGGGCAGCTTGGGCTGGGCCTTAGGGGCGCCTTTCCCCCCTAAAGGCCCACTAAATGGCCAGCCACATGCTGTCCTAGGCTTGGGCCAGAGGCCCAAGTTCCCAAATTCCTCCAAAAACCTGAAAATAAATTAATTTCCCTCTCCTGAACAATTATTCTCTCTAATTGAAATTTGGGGTATTACATTCTACCCCCCTTAATAGGATTCGACCCCGAATCTACTCACCGACCTTCCCAAAAGAAAACTGTGACTGGAATGAAACAACGACAAACACACACCCATTGCGAACAAATCCGAATATTGTTCGTGCATACAAAACTCCGTCTCCCAAGTGACCTCTCTCTCGGACTGACGAGACCACAACACAAAGATGTAAAACGACGTCTGTCCTAACACTCAACCCGGCATTTTCTAGGTACACTCATCAGAAGAGGATCGAAGGTAAGACCCTACTCGATGGTCAACGTCTTTAATGAAACCTCAAGATTGAATGGCTCAGCTGCTCACTCAGGACCAGAACACACCAGACGTTGCGTACTTCGCGTTTGTACCTGAGACGATCAAAGCGATACGCCAACTTCCTGATTTCTGCAACTGTCGGAAACGAACGAATGTACCTGGGCCACCTTCCCCTTTGGTACGAAAGCACACAACATGCTCAAAATCGAACTTTTCATCTAACAAGGGACACCTCCTTTAAACAAGAATGCACAACAGAACTGGTTCTTAAACCACTGATTCACAAAGAGAATCCAACTAGAAATAGAGAGTTCTCATCGCATCCACGCAATACTAACTCTCCACCAAAAGGGTAAAATCCCAAATTTGACAATTCATCACGAAAACAATTGCACTTTCTAAATAGGCAGTTTACGAATGAACACTACGAAAGCCAAAGGAGAAATCACTCGAGTGCCCAAACCAAATACTTCTTTTGGTTTGTCTGAATTGGAAAGAATCAAACATGTCAACACAGCGCCAACTCAAATTGCGAAAGACACCAGTCAACAACACAAAACTCAAACGAGAATCAAGAAAACGCTTCACTACCCGAGGAAACATCCTTTTTTCTCAGTTTCTCTTTTAGGAATAAAACTTCTCTCGAACCTTGGAATTCGAATTCATCGCATACCACACGAGCTTAAACCTCTTAATTAAACATCCTCAAATTATGCTCAAACTAAAATACATCATCCACACCATTGTTGAGAGGCTCTATTGAATCCACCGAATACTCTAGACAACTCATTCTACTAACGAAATTAATTTGATAGAAGGCACCCAAAGCACCACAAAATAGGTCCCACGCAATCACATTACAGCCAATTTTTAAGAACAACTCAAAATCCTCAGTATACACGCTCATGTACTACATCAGAAGGGTTCTATCAATGATCATTCCACTGCTCAGGAAACACCATTATTCTACTTTCTCTACACACAATAATTGTGTGACCAAAGGTCTAGCATAAAAATGCAAAGCCCATATTTAACCTCCAAGACCTCTACAACAAATTTCTCTTATAACAGATAGTGAAATCATCAGATTAAATCTCTAACATTTCCACAATTCTAACATACTCACTCATTGACATCATTAGAAATCACCCACACAATCTCGCAATACTATCCAATTGCGTTACTCTATAAAATTAATCAAAGTTTCTATACCTTTGATAATCCCCAACCTTTCAACATGAACTGAAGTTCTGGGATTTCACTATACCATAGGTTCTACTCAATCGTAACACTATTCAGATTTACCTCAAAGCCAAACATTCCATGTGAATCAAATTTCCTCCAAGAGGTACAGATCAAAACCAATTCATCTTCTACTACTCCTCCAATAGCTTGGTAGCAAAATCTCACCACTACAATTTCTTATCCATCACCAACAGTTGCCAAAATTACACTTTGTAAAACTTTAGAACACAAAACTGTTGATCCTTTCTCAAAAGAAAGAGGCGAACAAGGACAAGTTTCCTCACACAGGATAACGTTGCTCCTCACAGCGAGCACGAAACGAAAAGAAATATTCAGATAATGGTGATCTTGGAAAACGAAAGTTGAGTTCATAGTTGAGGGCACACATCCCTCAAAAGGGAATAGCAAATGACAGCCAATTAGAAAAAGACATTGTGATTGAAATTCGACATCTCTTGAGTGGAAAGAGCAAAAAGTTTAGAAACGATTCAAATAACCACAAGTTACAAAACTTGACTCAAATTCTCAAATACTCCTACACTCTTTCCTTTAACACTGAAATTAATCCTTTACTAGCAACACTTTGCCACAACGAACAAGATAAGGTCTTTAGTCCAAACCACAAGAACTAATTAAGAACCAATACAATTCTTCAACATGTCATGTTTGCTCGGAACAGGTCAACTACACATGAAACATGAGATCCAAATGATCTCAGCCACAAAACTCGAAACCTTTTCATTTACAGGATTTCACGAAAAACAAGAAGATTATTCTCCTCTTAAAGGAACCAACATAAATTTCTTTGATTTCAACCTCTCGTTGCCAACTCAGACCAAAGAGCCTTTAAGATTAAACCACACAAATCACTTAAGAAGCAATAGGACATTCCAATACATCATTTTATTTAAATAATTTCAGCTACTAGATAATTCATAAGCTCCAAAAGATCACGAAGCTAAACTTGAAATATTCTCATTTAAGCGATATCACCATAGGCGACCAACTTACTACAAGTATTAACATCAATCTCTCAACAACAATTAGAAAACACTTCGAAAGACCCCTGTGAAAAGAATGAGTTGATTCTTTCTCAAAGGAAGAGGCAAATGAAAATGATTTTCACCAACTAGAAAATCATTTACCACTCACAATGAACACAGGACCAAGGGGAAAACCAATTAGGCAATGAACTCATAGAACATAAGTGGAGTCCATAGTTGAAAGCATAGGCCTCACAAGAAGAGAATATCAAACCTTAACAGATAAGAACAAACGAGCATTCAAGATCGAATCACTTGCATCACTAAAGAACCATTAGAACTTTGCATTTTGTCGCGTTACTCGATAAACTTCGTTTACCACATAAAGCTTGAACCCCTAAAAGATCATGAACGCAAAACTTGAAATATGATCATTTAAGAAATATCACGAAAGGTGATCAAATTTCTTTATCTATACAAGAATCAACATTACCCTCACATTACTGAACATTTTATTAAGATCAATAACATACATTCCTAGTAACAATCAATTTACCTTACTATCACATCAATAAACCTTCTAAAGGAAACATGACAAATCATGTCATAGAAATCTCCAGCATCTAGAAAAGAAACCTAGTGCGAAAGCCACAAAGCTGAAACGAACCTCTTTTTAACAAGCTCACTCTAGTACTAGACAAACTCATAAAACACACTAATAGCACTCAAACCATTAATACTAACAACCGAAGATTATCTAATCATGGAAGCATTCATAGTCCCACCTTTGTTCAGAAATTGGAATGAAATATCTTTAAACTTCAGCAATGGAATATTTATAAGACAATGTTTTGGAAGTCAATACAACCACCCTCATCCATTACATATAACAACAATTTAGCATGGAAAAATCAGGTGAATCTAACATTTGTACAAATTCTTTAGGTATCCAAATAGAAGACATATTTAAGGTTAATATTTATCAAGGCAAAATTAACTTCACTTTTGAAGAAATTAACTAAGAGTCATTGGTTTGCACCAAGATATTAACCCAACCTGATAACTCCTACCATACCAAGTAATTCTTTTAATTATTAACCCAAAAGAAATATGCAAGGTCAAAGCACCCACTTAATAAAGAACTTGCAAAATAAATCTTCCACTGCCTGAAATTCCAAGCAAACAAATGAGTTACATTTTCCAATAGGGGTAAAACAGAACTTCCGTGAAAAGATAAATCTTGCAATTTAACTAAGCTCACCTGGAGCAGAAATATCACAATAGTCGGAAGAACAATATTTGTTTCAAAGAACGATTAGAGACCTATTGGAGCTTTCCCACTTCATTATAACTCTCATTCAAAAGAAATTCATCAACTGCAAGAAACTACAACCAGAAAACCAGATACAAGCTCGAGAAAGACAACAACTTCATCAAAGAACTCATGCTCAACACATAACTACGGAACGGGGGTAAGTACTTCTCTATTTTCATACCACGAACAGTGTTGTAGCCTGGCAAAACCCAGGACAACAACCACGATCTCAACTTCTCAACATCCGTTACCAATATGCATAACCAATATAATCAATTATGAATATAAGGTCATCTTATAGTAATCATAGAATAAATTCATAGATATAGAAGATCATAACAGATCATAGATTAACAACAAAAATGATAGTATAGAAGCAATTCAAGAACAGTTCAACATGATGAAACATACCACTAGAAATGCGGATGCAATGGATTACCCAAACCCCACCTACTGTGCACAGTGTGTCATTTTAATATATTTCTATTAACCACAGACCTAAAGCCCGCTCTGATACCAACTGTAACACCCTGGCTATTCCAGTGGACTAATCAAATATCACGGTAGTTATTTAATCATCCAGATCATAGAAAGAGGTGTCATCTACCATCGAACACTCTTTATTACAATTCAACATTTAACAAATGAAAGACAAGGATTAATTCATCTTATTGAGAATAGAATGTTGTGAAGTGAATGCATTATGTGTGTCTACTCCCTCCCAAGAATGCCATCATCAACGATCACCTAGAATACACAAACAAAGGCAAGAATGAGTCCAAGACTCAGCAACTACAAAGAGTATTATGAATTACACTGAATATGAACATTACAGTATCATTAAGAATATGAATATAGAACTGAAAGAAACACATGAATGAATGGAATGAATGGACTACACTTCTGCTTATACCGGTATAGCCAGTGACACACCCATCGGTGTTCACTTAGGCCCGCATTTAACAAAATACTGGGATCCAAGGCCCGTATGAAGAACGTTTCATATGGGGATCCAAATCTTCCCACATTGGAATGGTGGGTCTTATGTGCCCATACTGGAATTAATGGATCTTTACACTCCACTCTCGTGGAAGAAACATGAAAAAATGAATGAATGGAATGAAACATGAATAATGAAAGACATCCTCTCTTTCAACATGGATTAACGGATATGAAAGGAACATGAAGCATTGAATGTAATCATGGATCATAGAAATAACAGTATGAATTCAAGCACTCAGCATTCATCAACATTAAGAATTACAATGTACTTGCCTTCCGCTTTGGGAAGCGTTATGAGGCAAGACGGAAACTGCTACACTCGAAATTCCCCACCCTACACAAATTAAATACTTGAATAAGGAACCACGTAAACAGGACATCACTCGAACTGTCTAATCGCAGCATCCTAACCCAACGATCACAAAGTCGATCTACTCAAATAAATCGACAGTCTAACAGGACTACAATATGAACAACAAGTATAAAAATAAATCATAACTAATGATATGAGACTCGAAATGGAGTGCTCTCAGATCCTATGGAAATATAACAATATCCTACACAAAAGTCTAGTTGGCGGGATCTCCCAATTCGGCCAAAAATAAATGCTAACAGTCCTATGAAAGTTGAACATCGAATGCATGCGCGAGAAAAACATAGCGATCGAGAAATAATCATATCTTTTGTTCTCTGACTCTAAATTGAGTGTTCTTTATCATTATGGAAATTTTTTAAAAAATACTATAACAACCTAGTTGGGTGGAAACCATGAATCTGCCATTATCTTGATCATATTTTAAAAGACAACTTGACAGTTCATTCACGTTAGGAATTTAGGACAGCAGGAAAGTTTATACCATATCTTTTGAACCGTAAGTCAGAATTAGGTGTTCTTGGCAGCTACGGAAAGCTAAGAACAATTTCCAAATATCTATAGCAGATGGAAATTTTAAATTCGGCTTCTAAGGATCCGAAATCGGCCACGCAACCTACTGGACAGAACTGAACTAATAGCAGTAGCAATTCGATCAAATCAATCTAATCGAATTCACATCTATTAGTAATCAAACAGCGATGAAAACTTTCGTTACCCTTGTAGAACCGCTAGGGATTGCTGAACCAAAAACCCACGAGGAGGATCTTCCTCCCTCTCCCACGATCTTCCTTTCTTTTGGCCAACCAGCCCGCAATCTCCCTTCTCCTTCCTTCGCGATGACCGGTAGCAAAGTAGTGCGGCTCCAAGGGGCAAGATGGCCAGCACCAGGGGCAGCAGGGGCAGTACCATGGCCAGAGGGGGCGGCGGCTTGGAGAGGAAGAAGTGGAGGTGGAGGCTTGGAGGGGGAGGAATGGGGGAGAAGAGAATTTTGGCTAGGGTTTAGAGAGGAGGTGGGGGCACCTTGGGCTGGGCCTTAGGGGCGCCTTTCCCCCCTAAAGGCCCACTAAATGGCTGGCCACATGCTGTCCTAGGCTTGGGCTGGAGGCCCAAGTTCCCAAATTCCTCCAAAAACCTGAAAATAAATTAATTTCCCTCTCCCGAACAATTATTCTCTCTAATTGAAATTTGGGGTATTACAAAGATTGAGTAATTGTGTACTCAGCAAGACTTGTAGTATATCACCAAATCATATTAGATGCAAAGCTGTCAAATGTATGCCTCTAGTCTACATGTTCTTTTGCTCAAAGCCAAGTTTATTTGTAATAGTCATAAGTAATAATTTGCAACGGAATTTGAAAGAGCAGTTTAGGAAAAAGTAAGTACAGGATAGTAAGTAAAGTAACTGAATAAGTAACAACAACACCCACAACCCTACTCGGTTGTAAGCAAAAATATAATCAGGTTTTGCCATAGAAATGGCACTAGCAAATTCATTTTCAACCATAGAAATGGCAGTCCTGCTATAGAAATAGAAAATCAGTAATAGAAACGACAGTTCTGCTATAGACATAGCAACAAAGCCATAGAAATGGCAGTTAACTCAACAAATGATAAACCCCATGTCATTACCCCATGTGGTTCCATAAGTTTGAGCGGAAAAATGACTTGGGAATTGGAGACTCGCATGCATGAGCGATATCCAGAATTATTCACAGTAGGTACGTGGTATCGATGGTAAAACCTTAGCTGTGATGTTTCTTTGGCGTTAAGCGTGGTTAGAATTCGGGGTTGAATTCCATTTGGGGGGGGGGTAGAATATAATACCCCAAGTGTTTTCGGAAGCAAATAATTAAATTAGGAAGACAAACCAATTAACAAAGCATTTTAACAGAGGAATTAGAGGGGGGTTTCTACGAAAATTGGGCAACCTGGGCTTGGGCTTTGGCCCAGCAGGCCATGCGGTGGCCGGCCATAGGGGGAGGGAGGCGCCACCCTCCCCCAAAACCCGAGCCGCCACTCCTCCTCCCCACTTGTGGCCGCCACCCCCTCTCACCTTCCCCCCTTTGGCCACCACAACTAGCACCCCCTACGCCTCCCTCCACCTCTGATCAGCACCTCCAGTGGTGCCATGCACTCCTGGTGAAGCTCCTTGCTGCTGGCCAATTAGAGGAAGGAGTTGATCACTCTTGTGGAGGCTGGCCAAGAAGAAGGAGGACGAAGGAAGAAGAAGGAAGAAGAAAGAAGAGGGAAGGGAGGGGAAGAGGGATCGCATGCTGGAGATTGTGTTCTTCAGTGGTTCTTCAAGGGTAAGCCCGATCCCCATTCGTTTAGTAGCGTAATTGGGTAATTAGGCGATGTTAGTAATAGATCTGTTTAGGGCAGACAGTAATGGCCGACAGTTTTGAAGATGATAACTACAGATTCTGATCTGGCCGCCTCCAAGAGAGTTGTGGGTGACGTTGCTAGCTTTCCGTAGAGTATTTGATCAAGTCTTTTGGATGAGCATATTAGGAGATATGATTTTTGTAGCGCTGTTGTTCTGTAGTTCTGTCATAATTCTGACAATTAATATTAATCGGTCATTAGAAATTAGTTAATGGATTATTTCGAAGATCTCACTATAAAAAAAGTTGTATGTATTTTGTTAAGATTTCCATAAAGCTAAAGAACATAAAATTTGGCCTTGTGTACTGAAAGTTGCATTATATTTAGTGTCGCTGTCCATAACTCCTGACGAGGTTTAGATGTTCTTTTAATCAGTTTGGTAAGGGTACAAGATTGCCGAAACTGGAAAACTCACCAACTAGGTTTAGGTGGGGAATTTGATAAGATTTCCAGAAAGTCTAAGAACGCCACATTTGGATCTATGTACGAAAAGTTATGGATTTTTGAAGGGGACTGTCTGTTGAGGGGACAGACTGATGTTTAGGATTTTGGAGTTGGGATTGCGCTAAAGAGTGTAGCGAATTCGTATTTGCTTCTAGCTATGTTTTTGTCCAGAATTGCTATCTTAGAGTGCTTGTTAAATTAATTTAGGTGGGGGTTTGGTCCCGGGGGCAGCGCCCTCTTCGTGCCCTCCATCTTTGCACGGTTGAGGCAAGTACAATTAGTGATGGATTACTTAGAAGAGATTGTTCATGTTTGCAAGTATTGTGTATACATTCGATATTCATGGATGCTAGAATGATATGTATGTAAATGATCATGAATGCTAGAAGTATGAGTAAGTTTTTATTCATGCATGATGCTGCTGCTAATACATGGTTATCATGGATAAAAGAATTGTTCATGTGCATCATGTTATCATATTTGAGGCTTGGTCATATGGTGACCAAGCATTGATTTGAGGTCCCCGTCATGTATATGACGGGCTTGTGGTCCCCACACTTGTGAAGTGTGGGCTTGTGGTCCTCACACTTGTGGAGTGTGGGCTTAAGGTCCCTGTGCTAGAATGCACAAGCATGGGTATGCATCGACGGTTGCGTACTCCGCATTACCAATAAATGCAAAGAGAAAAGGGAAAAGATGCATTGCGCATTTGCATTTCATAAGCATGTGAATTGTTTTATTGTAAAGATTTAGGGATGGATGTTGATGTTATAATTGTGTATTATAATGTCTTATTAATTATACTTTGTTGAGTCTTTGGACTCACTCTTGTTGTTATTGTGTTTTTAGGTACCCCTTATAGGAATGGCATACATGGGAGGGAATAGTCATAAGTTTGGATACACACTGCCACGAACCTTTTATAGCTGGTTAAATTTGGAACATGCCTTAATAATTGAGCAAACTGCTTAAAAGATTTGTTATGATTATGCCTTATGCTTTGGATAAATTGTAATAGAGTTGATTAGCATATTGTGGATGTTCTTTTATGATACGATTAAATTGGGAGCTTGGATTATTGAATGATGTTATAATAATCTGTTAGAACCTCTAGTATACTCACCTATACGACGGAGGTTCAGCTAAAATTTAGTAAAAAGACTTTGTTTATTTTGTTACTCTGTTATTTTAGTAACATTCCAGGCCAATGTTGGGCTGGGGTGTTACAGCCAGTGAGAGGAATAAAGCTCGCATGGAATTAGGTTAAGGATACAGAAAAGACTTGACAAGGTAGAGAAATAGGTGAATTTGGCTCTAAGGCCATCTTCTCGTTCCCATGTAGCTTTGTCTTCGGGGTGATTGCTCCACTGAATTCCTCAACATCTTGATGGTGCGGCTACGGGTGTGTCGTGGGGCTTTATCTAGAAGTTGAATCGGGTGTTCTCGATAATAAAGATTTGGCTAGAGATCAATGCTCTCCAACTTACCTCAAGGTTCTGGGAAGGTCTCCATGAAGCCTTAGGGACAAGACTCAATTTTAGCACTGCTTACCACCCTCAGACCGATGCCCAAACAGAGAGAGTGAATCAAGTGCTTGAGGACATGCTTCGAGCTTGTGCTTTGGACTATGGGGGAAGTTGGGACAAAAACCTTCCCTATGCTGAGTTCTCCTACAATAACAGTTACCAAACTAGTTTGGAGATGTCTCCATTTGAAGTGCTGTATGGCAGGTAGTGTAGAACCCCTCTCCTATGGGATCAAGTGGGTGAGCGCCAATTTTATGGACCTGATGTCATTAAGGAAGCTGAAGAAAAGGTGAAGCTCATAAGGGAGCGTTTGAGAGAGGCTCAGTCTAGACAAAAGAGCTACGCCGATACTCGACGCCGGGACTTATCTTTTGAAGTTGGAGATTTTGTATACCTTCGAATAACTCCACTCAAAAGAGTTAGGAGATTCCGAACCAGAGGGAAGCTAGCTCTAAGATTTGTTGGACCATACAAAATATTGACAAGACAAGGTGAAGTGGCTTATAAAATTGAGTTGCCCACTTCTCTGTTGGCAATGCACAATACATTCCATGTGTCACAATTGAGGAAGTGCCTTCGGGTACCTAAAGACCACACCTCGCTGGAAAGCATTGACCTCCAAGAAGACCTCACTTATGTGGAGAGACCAATCAAAATTTTGGATGTCGTAGAACGTGTCACCAGGAACCGGATCCATCGAACTTACAAGGTGCAATGGAGTCACCATCCAGAGAGTGAAGGCACATGGGAAAAGGAAGAGGACCTTAGAGCAAACTACCCATACCTCTTTGCTGGCCAAGCTTGAATCTCGGGGTCGAGATTCCCTTAAGGGGGGTAGGTTTGTGACACCCAGATTTTCAGAGTCTTTTTCAAAAATTTTCAAAATAAAAAGAACCATTTTGTTTTGATGAGAATTCAAAGCTTAACCTAAAATTTCATAATGGATTTAAGTTGACTAACTCAAACTTCAACTAAAGTTCCTTGTTGGTTTGTTGTGTTGTTGGAGTTTTGTTGGTCTTTCCTTCTCTATCCATCTTTTACCCACCTCTGGCCTAGACCTCCCTTTGTCTGGAATCTAATGGCCCAGACCTCATCTTTGTTTGGATCCAAAGGTCCGGACCTCCTTGGTGTTGTCCACCTCAGGTCCAGACCTCCTTGGGTCTGGACCTCCCAAACGCTTGGACCTCTCCATGTCCTCTAGGACCTCCCCTTACTTTTATTTGACCTCCCTGTGTCCTTCAGGACCTCTCCATGTCCTCTAGGACCTCCCCTTACTTTTATTTGACCTCCCCGTGTCCTTCAAGACCTCTCCATATCCTCTAGGACCTCCCCTTACCTTTATTGGACCTCCCCGTGTCCTTCAGGACCTCTCCATGTCCTCTAGGACCTCCCCTTAACTTTATTGGACCTCCCTGTGTCCTACCGGACCTCCCCGGGTCCTCTAGGACCTCCTCCTTGCCTATTTGCATCTCTATTGATTGTGAGTCGTCCGATTTGCATTGGACGGTTTGATCCTGGTCAGACGTTCGGATGGTCCGAACGTCCCGCTTTCTCTGAGCCCTTAGATCTTCATTGGACGGTCCAATTTGTTGTGGCGTTCGGGCGGTCTGAACGTCCCAAACATTTTGGACCACCCGATTTAGTTCTAAGGCTGAGATCCAGCGCCAGCTCTGTTGGTCCGAATGTTCCACCTTCTCTGAGCCCTTAGATCTTCATTGGACAGTCCGATTTGTTGTGGCGTTCGTGCGGTCCGAACGTCCCAACTATTTTGGATGGTTCGATCGAAATCCAGCGGCCTAGACCTCCTCCTTGTAAATCGGGACCGTTAAGACCTCCCCCTTGGAGATCTTAACCGTCCAGACCTCCTCCTTGTGGATCTAGACCGTCAAGACCTCCCCTTTGGAAATCTTGGCCGTCCAGACCTCCCCTTTTTGGTAGATCCGATCGTTAGGACCTCCCCTTGGAAATCCTAACCGTTCAGACCTCCCCTAGATTTCATTCTACGGTTCTAGACCTCCCTTACGGGTGAGGACCTCCTCTGGTGCGCTTAATCTTGACCGTTGGACCTCCCCTTTGGAGATCCAATCGTCAGGACCTCCCTTGCGGGTGAGGACCTCCTCCTTGCCCTTGCGGACCTCCTCTGGTGTGCTTAATCTTGGCCGTTTGGACCTCCCCTTTGGAGATCCAACCGTCAGGACCTCCCGGTGGGTGAGGATCTCCCCTTGTTCGCTGCAAGACCTCCTCAAGGTCCTTGCAGGACCTCCTCTGCGGGTCTTGGCTGCCCCACTTGGTAGTCACACTCCCAGTTTCTTTACCTTTGACTAAGTCCTTGGGCAAGAAAGTCTCCACAACATTTAATGCATGTTGTATCACATTAAATGCTCCTACCTTTGTAGTACTCATGTCATACCGATTGTCACATTCCTTGCCTACTCCCATCGTCCTCTTTACCAACTTTTGTTGACCACTATCCTGGGTCATGTACATTGACTCCAGCTATATATAGTTGGGATAGCCCTCTTTTCTCACTATCTTCCCCATTTCTCCTCTCTGTCTCAACCGAGCACTTCTTGGACCTCCTCTAAACAGTTCTTGAGCATCCTCTCTCAAGCCCCAGGATCGCTCCAGCAAGCTCGTTGGACCCCTTCTTGACCTTCCAACCTCTCTGTTGGTTTTATCTTTGAGTTTATTTGGAGTTCTTTGGATCTTGCTTGAGCTTCATTTGAATATTTGATTTTTCACGTGTAGATTGTCAAGACCGTGGGGAGCCAGAGTTCAGTGACAGAGAGGGAGCAGCTCAAGACTTTGAGCAAGGCATGTTACACTCTTGATCATGTTGCACCCAATACTTCAAATTACTTATGTCGTCTTCAAAGTTGTATGCACGCTTAATTCACTAAGATATTTCAATGCCTACCTTTAAGTCCATAGTTATGCCTACTGCTTGGTATGACCTCTATCCATGTTGAATCAACCCCATTGTCACCCTAGATAAAACCTGGTTCTTGCAATAGTGAGGACCCGTAGCTCTTGAAAAATGAATGCTTAGTAAAGCTTAGACCAAAATCTTCATTTGGGAGTTATGACCAAAACTATCACTTAAACAAATGATTTGAGCCGTGGCATTGGTGTGCCATGGAGATTTCGGCCATGACATTGGTGTGTCATGGATGTCTTACTTATGGCCATGGCATTGGTGTGTCATGGATGTTTGGTTGGTGCATGTCTGTGCACGGGGTCGTGTGATCCGATGCCCCAGTGTTGAGGTTTGTCGCCTAAGTCAGTTGAGGACCGGTCTTTGAGACACCACTTGCTAAGCCTATAATGGGCTACGCCAAAATTGTGCAACCACATGTCTCCAGTATGGGGCGTGGGACCTGGCTAACTAATTTGCAAAGCTCCTTCGTGGTTGATCCTGCGAAGTCGGTGGGTTGTCATGTTACGACTGTTGTAGTCCCACCTGGCATAAGAGGGGGCACCCCAATAACCCAGCGGGTTTGTATCCAAAGGAAGTGTGAGGTGGTATCGACGGATGCCAAGCAAACTAGAGAATTCATGTCATGTGGGTAAAGTGTACAACCTCTGCAGAGTGTAAATCTATTCGAATAGCCGTGTCCATGGTCATGGACATGCTGGCAATGTCACTCAAAGTTAGCTCTTGGTTTTGGCTTTCAAAAGATTATGAAATTGGTTTTGGTGGTTTAACCAAATTGCGTGTGGGCGGAAAGCCATGTGCAGGAGGGTATCCTTCACCATTTCAATGTTGAATGCTATCCAACTGAAAATGGATTTCACAAAAATGAATTTTATCTATTGTAACCTACCTTGAAACTTAATACTTGTATTTGAAATAAAATTGGCTTTATGCAAATCAACCTTAATATGTTGTCCTTTGATATATCTCTATGCATGTCATTCTATTAATTGACGGGTGTAACTTGCGAGCACGGTTGTTGTGCTCACTCTTGCTTGATTCATGAATTGAGCAGATGAAGACTCCTATGACGATGAAGATGATCAACTCAATTAGGCCACGCCCTCCAGCCAGTCACCTATGGTGTAATGGGTGGACCATGTCTTTTGGTTTTCCGCTGCGTTTATGTGCTCTCCGTTGCTGGAGCTTGTAAGCAACCCTTGTAATCAAACCTCCTTTTTTGTTAATAAAGTCATAGTGGATGTCTATGTTATCACTTGCTTGCTGTGAGAACTGGTCGACGATCCTTGGGGACCAGTTTGGATCGCAGTGGATTTCAGGCTCATCTTCAAGCCTCACGACCTCCTCGGGTTGGCTCCTTTCGGACCTCCCTGAGTAGCGCGTGGAGTTTGAGGAGGTCTGAGGTGCAACGACCTCCTCAGGGTCGGGACCCCAGACCTCCGAGTGGTTCTATCGGACCTCTTGGGAGGTCTGGAGGTCCATCCGGGATGTCCTCTCGGGACGTTCTGGGAAGTCCCTTTACGGACCTCCCAGGAGGTCCTGAGGGACCTCTCGGGACGTCCTGAGGGTTCCTTTTTGGACCTCCCAGGAGGTCCTGAGGGACCTCCCGGGTGTGCCCTGGGTTGGGTCGTGACAGGTGGTATCAGAGCCTCTTGACTGCAGGACGCAGCCTAATAGAATGTCCGTTAGGAAGAGTTCAAAATGTGTTTTAATAAACAAGAGAAATAAATTGTTCTCTCCTTACCTGAGTCATCTATCCATTCTTACCCCTCTTCTGTGTCTTATCTCAACTTATCTCCTCCTCATATTTTTGCTTGCCTCAACGTTTTATAAAATTAAAAGGATTTCTTTCCTTGGAATATCTATAGGGCCGATCAAGGTTGTTGTGGCAGCATTAAGGACCTCCCTATCGAGGCAATGAGCGGCAGTCATTTGTAAAGGTTACTTCTAGGGTAACTTTGCAAAAGACCACCCCTCTTGTCGTGACCTCATTACTTGCAGCCCTGAGGGCAGCAAGCCTCGCATAGAAAGTGTTGAGTTTAATTGCTGAAGTTCTGGCTTTTGGGGTTATCGTGGGTTTAGTTGCTTTAAGTCTTAAGCCTTTTCCCCTAGTTCTCTTATCTTTTCTTACCTCTTGGACCCTAGCAGATGGTGACCATAAGGGGTAGTGGTAGCGCCAGTGGCCAAGGTAGAGCCCCTGGGAATGATCCAGAGACTCGGTCGGCAAGAGACCACCTCCTCCTCCAAATTTCAAGGTCCAGACTGGAACCAAATGATGACCAACCAAGCACAATTGATCAACCTATTAGCTCAGTCCATCACCAATACTCAGAACCTGCAAGCCGCAGCAGTAGCACAGCCTCCTGTACATGTTCCACCTCCTAGAGCCAATATTTCTGAGTTTATGAGGATGAGGCCACCTACTTTTTACAGCACCACCGAACCTCTAGAAGCTGACGACTGGCTCAGAGTTGTGAGTAGAAAACTGGACATGATCCACTGCACAGACAGAGAGAGAGTTTTATTTGTCTCTCATCAACTTCAAGGACCGGCCTCGGAATGGTGGGAAAACTTTACTCAATCCCATCCCGACGCTCAAGAGATCACTTGGGAGGAATTCACTCAAGCTTTTAGGCGTGCACATATCCCTCATGGAATGATGGTACTAAAGAAGAAGGAGTTTAGAGCCTTGCGCCAAGGGAACTACATGGTCAGCGAATATCTACACAAGTTCAACCAGTTGGCAAGGTATGCACCTGAGGATGTGGCCATAGATGAGTCCAAGCAAGAGCGGTTCTTGGATGGACTTAACGATGATCTCTCAGTCCAGCTTCTTGCTCATGACTACCCAGATTTCCAGCACTTAGTGAGCAAGACCCTTAGGCAAGAGGGCAAGCATGTTGAAATGGAAAACCGCAAAAAGAGGAAAGCAGCCCAGCAGTTCAGGTCAGAGGGATTCTCTAGGCCAAAGACCTCCCAATTCTAGCCTATGAGGTCTGCGACCTCCTCCCCCGTTAGGACTTCAATGCAAGTCAAGCGGTTTGGCACCTCCAGTTCTCATAAGACCTCCCCAGGAGGTCAATTTCAGGCAAGGCCAGCCACAAACTCTGCAGAAGGAGTGACTTGTTTCAATTGTCATGAAGTGGGGCACTATGCAAACAAATGTCCAAAGAAACTTCAAACTCCAGCTCCAACTCCCACCCGATCGGCTCAAGGGTCCTCAGCTCATGGCAGCCACACCCATTCAAGACCTCCAGTGCAATTCAACAAAGGGCGAGTGAACCATCTCACCGCTGAGGAAGCTCAACAAGCTTCGGATGTGGTCCTTGGTACGTTCCTTGTTAATACCATTCCAGCCTCAGTTCTTTTTGATTCCGGAGCTTCACATTCATTTATCTCTTCAAAGTTTGTGGGTAATAATGGGTTAGCTATAACTCCTTTAGTAAGCCCCATGTTAATCCATTCCCCGGGCTTGGAAATGAGGACTAACTCCTTGTGCCCAAATCTTTCCTTGGAAATCTTGAGAGTACCTTTCTATGCCGACTTGATAGTCCTGCACTCCCAAGGGTTAGATGTGATTCTTGGAATGGACTGGTTATCTAAGAACCATGGCCAAATAGATTGTGCCAAAAAGTCCATTGTGCTCACCAATGAGCAAGGGGTGCAGGTGGAGTTCAGCCCCGAGACCTCTCCTAAGGCAGGTCCTAGGGTGTTTTGCTTAAGGGAAGTGAGACTTGAAGACCTCCCTGTGGTAAGGGAGTATCCCGATGTGTTCCCTAGTGAGTTACCTAGAATGCCTCCGGATAGAGATTTGGAGTTTGTCATTAATCTAGTCCCAGGGACGGCACCTATTTCCAAAAGACCATATAGGTTGCCTGTCAATGACCTAGTTGAGCTAAAGCAACAAATTGAAGAAATGCAAAGTAAAGGTTTTGTGAGGCCGAGTTCCTCTCATTGGAGAGCTCCTGTGATCTTTGTGGCAAAGAAGGATGGTACTCAACGCATGTGTGTGGATTACAGAGCTCTCAATGATGTTACCATCAAGAATAATTACCCTTTGCCCAGGATCGATGACTTATTTGATCAACTAAAGGGAGCAGCAGTTTTCTCCAAGATTGACCTAAGGTCAGGTTACCACCAATTGAAGATTCGACTAGAGGACATTCCAAAAACAGCTTTCTCAACTCGCTATGGACTTTATGAGTTCACAGTCATGTCCTTCGGACTAACCAATGCTCCTGCATACTTCATGAACTTGATGAATAAAGTGTTTATGGAGTACTTAGACAAGTTCGTCATTGTCTTCATAGATGACATTGTTGTGTACTCTAAAACAGAGGCAGAGCATGAAGGTCACCTTCGGTTGGTCCTAGATAAGCTCAGGGACCACCAGCTCTATGCAAAGTTTGAGAAGTGTGACTTTTGGTTGAGTGAAGTCACCTTTTTGGGCCATATTATGTCGGCTGCTGGAGTGGCAGTTAACCCTAGCAAGGTCCAAGATGTCCTAGATTGGAAACCACCTATGTCAGTGCCGCAGATAAGAAGCTTTCTTGGCATGGCAGGGTATTACCGTAGGTTTATTGAGGGTTTTTCAAAGATAGCAAGACCTCTCACCCAACTGCTCAAGAAGGAAACCAAGTATGTTTGGACTCCAGCTTGTGAGCATAGCTTTCAAGAATTGAAGAAAAGACTGTGCTCCAGTGTTGATTCTGCCCGATATTCGGAAGGATTTTGAAGTCTTTTGTGATGCCTCAAGGCAGGGTCTTGGTTGTGTTTTAATGCAAGAGGGTCGGGTAGTAGCTTATGCCTCCCGACAGTTAAAGCCTCATGAAGCCAACTACCCTACTCAAGATTTGGAACTAGCAGCCGTGGTGCATGCTCTAAAAATTTGGCATCATTACCTTATTGGTAATCGCTGCGAGGTCTTCACAGACCATAAGAGCTTAAAGTATATCTTTACCTAACTTGACCTCAACCTTAGACAGAGGAGATGGTTGGAACTCATCAAAGATTATGATCTTGGAATTCACTACCACCCAGGTAAAGCAAACGTGGTAGCTGATGCTTTGAGCCAAAAAAGCTACTGCAATCTCCTATTAGTCCAAGAAAATCAGCCCAAACTATATGAAGAGATGAGACGCCTCAATCTGGAAATTGTGGAGCAAGGGTCTGTGCATGCGCTTGAAGTGGAGCCTATTGTCCAGAAGCAAATCCGAGAGAACCAATTCAAGGATAAAGACCTCCTCGAGATAAGAGACAATGTAGGAAAAGGCAAGGCTCCTAGATTTTCATTGGATAAGCAAGAGGTCCTTTGGTTCGGCAAGAGGCTATGTGTGCCGAACTGCCAGGACATAAAGGACCTCCTGCTTAAAGAAGCCCATGAGTCACACTACTCCATCCATCCAGGGAGCACCAAGATGTATAGAGACCTCCAAGAGAGGTATTGGTGGGTCAGCATGAAGAGAGAAATAGCCGAGTATGTAGCACAATGTGATGTATGCCAAAGGGTCAAGGCTGAGCACCAAAGACCTGCTGGTTTGCTTCAACCTTTACCCATTCCCGAGTGGAAATGGGAGCAAATTGGCATGGACTTCATCACTAGTTTACCAAGAACCCAATCAGGCTATGACTCCATTTGGGTTATTGTGGATCGGTTGACCAAAGTAGCACACTTTATCCCGGTCAAGACCACCTATTCAAGCAACAAGTTGGCTGAGTTGTACCTAGCCTGAATTGTATGTTTACATGGTGTACCCAAGAGCATAGTGTCTGATAGAGGTTCCCAATTTACCTCAAGGTTCTGGGAAGGTCTCCATGAAGCCTTAGGGACAAGACTCAATTTTAGCACTGCTTACCACCCTTAGACCGATGCCCAAACAGAGAGAGTGAATCAAGTGCTTGAGGACATGCTTCGAGCTTGTGCTTTGGACTATGGGGAAAGTTGGGACAAAAACCTTCCCTATGCTGAGTTCTCCTACAATAATAGTTACCAAGCTAGTTTGGAGATGTCTCCATTTGAAGTCTTGTATGGCGGCGATGTAGAACCCTCTCCTATGGGATCAAGTGGGTGAGCGCCAGTTTTATGGACCTGATGTCATTAAGGAAGCTGAAGAAAAGGTGAAGCTCATAAGGGAGCGTTTGAGAGAGGCTCACTCTAGACAAAAGAGCTACACCGATACTCGACGCCGGGACTTATCTTTTGAAGTTAGAGATTTTGTATACCTTAGAGTAACTCCACTCAAAGGAGTTAGGAGATTCCGAACCAGAGGGAAGCTAGCTCTAAGATTTGTTGGACCATACAAAATATTGACAAGACAAGGTGAAGTGGCTTATAAAATTGAGTTGCCCACTTCTCTGTTGGCAATGCACAACACATTCCATGTGTCACAATTGAGGAAGTGCCTTCGGGTACCTGAAGACCACACCTCGCTGGAAAGCATTGACCTCCAAGAAGACCTCACTTATGTGGAGAGACCAATCAAAATTTTGGACGTCGTAGAACGTGTCACCAAGAGCCGGATCCTTCGAACTTACAAGGTGCAATGGAGTCACCATCCAGAGTGTGAAGGCACATGGGAAAAGGAAGAGGACCTTAGAGCAAACTACCCATACCTCTTTGCTGGCCAAGCTTGAATCTCGGGGTCAAGATTCCCTTAAGGGGGGTAGGTTTGTGACACCCTGATTTTCAGAGTCTTTTTCAAAAAATTTCAAAATAAAAAGAACCATTTTGTTTTGATGAGAATTCAAAGCTTAACCTGAAATTTCATAATGGATTTAAGTTGACTAACTCAAACTTCAACTAAAGTTCCTTGTTGGTTTGTTGAGTTGTTGGAGTTTTGTTGGTCTTTCCTTCTCTGTCCATCTTTTACCCACCTCTGGCCTAGACCTCCCTTTGTTTGGAATCTAATGGCCTAGACCTCATTTTTGTTTGGATCCAAAGGTCCGGACCTCCTTGGTGTTGTCCACCTCTGGTCCAAACCTCCTTGGGTCTGGACCTCCCAAACGCTTGGACCTCTCCATGTCCTCTAGGACCTCCCCTTACTTTTATTTGACCTCCCCGTGTCCTTCAGGACCTCTCCATGTCCTCTAGGACCTCCCCTTACCTTTATTGGACCTCCCCGTGTCCTTCAGGACCTCTCCATGTCCTCTAGGACCTCCCCTTACCTTTATTGGACCTCCCCGTGTCCTTCAGGACCTCCCCTTACCTTTATTGGACCTCCCTGTGTCCTACCGGACCTCCCTAGGTCCTCCAGGACCTCCTCCTTGCCTATTTGCATCTCTATTGATTGTGAGTCGTCCGATTTGCATTGGACGGTTTGATCCTGGTGAGACGTTCGGATGGTCCGAACGTCTCGCTTTCTCTGAGCCCTTAGATCTTCATTTGACGGTCCGATTTGTTGTGGCGTTCGGGCGGTCCGAACGTCCCAACCATTTTGGACCACTCGATTTAGTTCTAAGGCTGAGATCCGGTGCTAGCTCTGTTGGTCCGAACGTTCCACCTTCTCTGAGCCCTTAGATCTTCATTGGACGGTCCGATTTGTTGTGGCGTTCGTGCGGTCTGAACGTCCCAACCATTTTGGACGGTCCGATCAAAATCCAAATGCCTGACCTCCTCCTTAAATCGGATCATTAAGACCTCCCCCTTGGAGATCTTAACTGTCCAGACCTCCTCCTTGTGGATTTGGACCGTCAAGACCTCCCCTTTGGAAATCTTGGCCGTCCAGACCTCCCCTTTTTGGCAGATCCGATCGTTAGGACCTCCCCTTGGAAATCCTAACCGTTCAGACCTCCCCTGGATTTGATCCTACGGTTCTAGACCTCCCTTGTGGGTGAGGACCTCCTCCTTGCCCTTGCGGACCTCCTCTGGTGCACTTTGTCTTGACCGTTGGACCTCCCCTTTGGAGATCCAACCATCAGGACCTCCCTTGTGGGTGAGGAGCTCCTCCTTGCCCTTGCGGACCTCCTCTGGTGCGCTTAATCTTGGCCGTTTGGACCTCCCGTTTGGAGGTCCAGCCGTCAGGACCTCCCGGTGGGTAAGGATCTCCCCTTGTTCACTACAAGACCTCCTGAAGGTCCTTGCAGGACCTCCTCTGCGGGTCTTGGCTGCCCCACTTCGCAGTCACACTCCCAGTTTCTTTACCTTTGACTAAGTCCTTGGGCAAGGAAGTCTCCACAGCATTTAATGCACGTTGTATCACATTAAATGCTCCTACCTTTGTAGTACTCATGTCATACCGATTGTCACATTCCTTGCCTACTCCCATCATCCTCTTTACCAACTATTGTTGACCACTATCCTGGGTCATGTACATTGACTCCAGCTATATATAGTTGGGATAGCCCTCTTTTCTCACTTTCTTCCCCATTTCTCCTCTCTGTCTCAACCGAGCACTTCTTGGACCTCCTCCAAACAGTTCTTGGGCATCCTCTCTCAAGCCTCAGGACCGCTCCAGCAAGCTCGTTGGACCTCCTCTTGACCTTCCAACCTCTCTGTTGGTTTTATCTTTGAGTTTATTTGGAGTTCTTTGGATCTTGCTTGAGCTTCATTTGAATATTTGATTTTTCACTTGTAGATTGTCAAGACCGTGGGGAGCCAGAGTTCAGTGAGGGAGAGGGAGCAGCTCAAGACTTTGAGCAAGGCAAGTTACACTCTTGATCATGTTGCACCCAATAATTCAAATTACTAATGTTGTTTTCAAAGTTATATGCATGCTTAATTCACTAAGATATTTCAATGCCTACCTTTAAGTCCATAGTTATGCCTACTGCTTGGTATGACCTCTATCCATGTTGAATCAACCCCATTGTCACCCTAGATAAAACCTGATTCTTGCAATAGTGAGGACCTGTAGCTCTTGAGAAATGAATGCTTAGTAATGCTTAGACCAAAATCTTGATTTGGGAGTTTTGACCAAAACTATCACTTAAACAAATGATTTGAGCCGTGGCATTGGTGTGCCATGGAGATTTCGGCCATGACATTGGTGTGTCATGGATGTCTTACTTATGGCCATGGCATTGGTGTGCCATGGAGAATTGAAACGCAAATTAAACGAAAAATGGATTTGACTTGGGCGAAGTGGTTGTTTGGTTGGTGCATGTCGTACGCACGGGGTCGTGTGATCCGATGCCCTGGGTTGAGTTTGTTGCCCAAGTCGGCTGAGGACCGGTCTTTGAGACACCACTTCCTAAGCCTATAATGGGCTACACCAAAATTGTGCAACCACATGTCTCCAGTATGGGGCGTGGGACCTAGCTAAGTAATTTGCAAAGCTCCTTTGTGGTTGATCCTGCGGACACGGTGGGTTGTCATGTTACGACTGTTGTAGTCCCACCTAGCATAAGAGGGGGCAATCCAATAACCCGGCGGGTTTGTAACCAAGGGGGGGATCTGCGAAACCTTAATGTGGGTGGACTGCGGTGGAGCAATGCATTGTAAAGGCCTCGTCATGTGCTCTAGACCTTTCACCAAAGGAAGTGTGAGGTGGTATCGTCGGATGCCAAGCAAACTAGAGAATTCATGTCATGTGGGTAAAGTGTACAACCTCTGCAGAGTGTAAATCTATTCGAATAGCCGTGTCCACGGTCATGGACATGCTGGCAATGTCACTCAAAGTTAGCTCTTGGTTTTGGTTTTCAAAAGATTATGAAATTGGTTTTGGTGGTTTAACCAAATTGGGTGTGGGCGGAAAGCCATGTGTAGGAGGGTATTCTTCACCATTTCAATGTTGAATGCTATCCAACTGAAAATGGATTTCACAAAAATGAATTTTATCTATTGTAACCTGCCTTGAAACTTAATACTTGTATTTGAAATAAAATTGGCTTTATGCAAATCAACCTTAATATGCTGTCCTTTGATATATCCCTATGCATGTCATTACATTAATTGATGGGTGTAACTTGCGAAACACGGTTGTTGTGCTCACTCTTGCTTGATTCATGAATTGAGCAGATGAAGACTCCTATGACGATGAAGATGATCAACTCAATTAGGCCGCGCCCTCCAGCCAATCACCTGTGGTGTAATGGGTGGACCATGTCTTTTGGTTTTCTGCTGCGTTTATGTGCTCTCCGTTGCTGTAGCTTGTAAGCAACCCTTGTAATCAAACCTCCTTTTGCTGTTAATAAAGCTGTTGTGGATGTCTATGTTATCACTTGCTTGCTGTGAGAACTGGTCGACGATCCTTGGGGACCAGTTTGGATCGCAATGGATTTCAGGCTCATCCTCAAGCCTCACGACCTCCTCGGGTTGGCTCCTTTTGGACCTCCCCGAGTAGCGCGTGGAGTTTGAGCAGGTGTGAGGTCCAACGACCTCCTCAGGGTCGGGACCCCAGACCTCCGAGTGGTTCTATCGGACCTCTCGGGAGGTCTGGAGGTCCATCCGGAATGTCCTCTCGGGACGTCCTGGGAAGTCCCTTTACGGACGTCCCAGGAGGTCCTGAGGGACCTCTCGGGACGTCCTGGGGGTTCCTTTTTGGACCTCCCAGGAGGTCCTGAGGGACCTCCCGGGTGTGCCCTGGGTTGGGTCGTGACATTGCTCAACTCGCGTCGTCAAAGTAGAAGGTGCTGTGAATTTGGGTAGCGAAGGAGTAGGGACTTTGATTCCCGGTTGCTATGATGCAAAGGCAGCTACTGTTGCCATGAGCTGATGAACAGAGCGTAGGATAGGCAACCATTCGTAGGGTAAGAGGGAATAAGCACAAGTTAAGAGGGTCGGCAAGTATCATCATCCCAACTAGTTTAACTAATCTAAACTGAAAATATGTACATTTTTAAATGTTTGGGGCAGCCCACATGAATTTCAACATATGAGTCAAATTTACAGGGTGTTCATGCCCGATATTTTCACATTACAAAAGAGGCAACTAAACTAACATAAGTAGCAAATTACAACCAAGTTATAACAATATTATACCTAAGTTATTTCTACAATTTGAGAACAAGGAGAGTTTAGTGAGCATGTAAAAAGAGACATGGATAAGAAATGATATTAGACAAGATAAGAATTTCAGCACAAGTTTTACCCATTTGCTAGTTTATTTAGCTAATCCCTAAGGCTCAATTTCAAAGAATTCTACCCCTTGGTCTTCATATACTATTAGACCTTTGTAATAGCAATCAATACAACTCCAAATGAGGGTAGGAGGGGGTTAAAGAATATTACATCACATTGTCTTTCAAAGGTACTAGGTTCTGAAATTTTGGGGAAGAGATCCATCTGAAGTAGCATCTTGCAGCATCATCAACGAGTTCTTCTAAGAGGTCTTCATGTAGGATGTTTTAGGGACTTTTTCAAAATATTTTTAGCTTAGTTTTAAGGTCCTAAAAGTTGATTATTCACTCTTATTTTCAGAGAGCATCCCATCTCTCAAAACTAAAACTATTTTGAACCAGATGAGAGGAGATGATCAAAAAGAGACTTTAGGTAAGAAAAGAATGCTAAGAGGAATAAGTTTAGCAAAATTTTCTAAATTTTCAGAACCATTACTAAGGTTAAATTAGATTGCAATTTTATTTCTAAGTCCTAATCTATTAACCATTCTACCTAGGGCTTGTCCTACAGTTAGTACAGCTCTAATACCAAGCGCTGTCAGACCCCTAGGTGTGGAATACCCGAAGGTCTTATGTGTATATAGTGCTAGTCCTAGGAATAAAGGCTAGCAGACACATTCACAACATTTGGCATCACATCCATACATTCATACGCTACTGTAAAGCAAAAGGGAGTATTCTACTTAAGCTATTACAGCAGTTATTACAACAACGGCCAACTGGCCAAATAAAAAGCAGTCATGAGAGAAAAGTAAATAGCAGCGGAAGGCATAGTAGTAGTAGCAAAAGTCCAGTGGCATGCCCATCCGATCCCGCAGGCAACTGACAAGGAAACAAGGCCTAAGTAGACCCATCACCAAACCCCTCGGTGCTAGGTGCAAAGAACTCATCATCTGGCGTCGGCTTATCTGCAAATTCTAAACCAACAACAATAGCAAGATTGAGTACTTGTGTACTCAGCAAGACTTTTAGTGTATCATAAAATCCTATTAGATGCAAAGCTGTCAAATGTATGGCTCTACTCTACAAGTTATTTTGCTCAAAGCCAAGTTTATTTGCAATAGTCATAAGTAATAACTTGCAACGAAATTTGAAAGAGCAGTTTAGGAAAAAGTAAATACAGGATAGTAAGTAAAGTAACTGAAAAAGTAACAACACACCTACAACCCTACTCGGTTGTAAGCAAAAATATAATCTAGTTTTGCCATAGAAATGGGACTGACAAATTCATGTTCAACCATAGAATGGCAGTCCTGCTATAGAAATAGCAAATTAGTATTAGAAATGACAATTCTGCTATAGACATAGCAACAAAGCCATATAAATGGTAGTTTACTCAACAAATTATAAACCCCATGTCATTACCCCAATCTTTTGTGACAAAACAATTTTGAAAAGCAAAGCTACCGCCATACTAACAGCACTAAGCATGCTCATGACTGCAAGCACAGTTATTCTAATAGTTTATCACTCTGCAGAGGTGTACAACTTTACCCATAGTACGTGGTACTCCAGTTGCCTGGAATATCTCTAGTTTGTTCGGCATCCATCAATGCCACTGCTCACTACCGAATGTAAGCAATCTAGAGTTCGCGACGCAACCTTTATATTATCTAGTCCTAACCTTGCACTAGCCCTACGAATGATTATCCTCAATTACTCGGATAGAAACCCGAAGTATGAGGAGTCCTCAGAAATGGATAGAAACCCATCGAGTGAGCCCCTCACTTGACGGATAGAAACCCGTCAGGTGAGTCTTTCACTTCACTTGGATAGAAACCCGATGGAGTGAGCCATTCGTTGTTGTGTCGGCATACCGATCCTTCGGCAATGCGCACACTACTTCTGCCTACTATCGTGCAAGGCTAAGATTTCGATAACATAGTTAGCTACGGCCATCCCATACTAGCACATATAGTTGTACAATTAGGTCTTAGTCTCGGAGTTGCTGGCTTCAGTCCTTAATCGACTACAGGCGAGATTCTCCACCTTAGCTACTAGTGAGTCAAAATCCTCACTTTATCAGAATACATTATGACTCGCCCGCGTCTAAATACTAAAGTTTTCATTTTATTTTCATAAAATAATAGAGGTAACACATCTGGACACTTTTCAAAATATCCCAAATTCTCAAATTATCATATTGTCCTTTTATCAATTTTTCAGAAAATGTATCGCTCTAGTTGCAATTGTGTGATAATCGCACCCAAAAATCCCTAATTGACATTACATAGTGTCTAACCCATATTCTGATGGTAGGGGATCAATATTACAAGGAGATATATGCAGCAAATTGGATTACAACTACCAATTTCCCATTCATAGCATTTTCATACACAACATACTCGCATGCATAATAGATTTTAAAAACAAAGTACAATAATTAAAATACTAGGATCAACATGATCAAAGGGGGTTCTTGCCTTGCTTATATTTTTTAGATATCCTTGATCCTATTTAAAGTTCTGACAATCTTGATCCCGTTGGGAGTGTTGTCCCATCACAGCGGCAGAGTCTAACTATGCAGATTATGGTTAAATCCAAGAGCGTTTTAAAATAACCAAATGAAATCCAATAAAAACATATTCAAACCAAATGAAACACTTCAAATAAGACTAAACATATTTATCGGCATCTTGAAAGAAGGGAGTAATTCAGATGAGATCAATACATACTCATCTAGAGCTGATGAAGGAAAAACTACAGATGAATTATCTTCAAAAGAAGTTGATGAAGGAAATACTTCAGATCAAAGTAGATAAATCTAATAGGGAGAGAGAATTTTCGCAGGAACATTCCTCACTGGCTACTTAGGTGGGAGAGATTACCTAGATAGGTAATATTCTCATATCTGCTTTCGTATCACGAATCATCCGATCACTGGGGACAGATGGCAACGGACGACACCTAGAGTCTAGGTAATGTTGTTTTCCTTAACATGCCTCCTAGTACTCACAAGCACTCTCTCTAGACATTCTATGTATACATCCATGATGATCATACAATCAAAATCAGTCCTCTTGTATGCTCTCATGATTATTTTAGTTAATCATTAACTGACTTGATTTCATTGTTATCAGTACTACATCCATCTTATTAAGCCTTTGCCTAGTTAAGGTATTCTCTAGATTATTTAGTTCACTAATCAATTCTTTTATCCATATCAAGGTCTACTGTTCATTTGGTTGTTAACTAGCTACTAAGCACTTATCAAACCTATTGAACTATTGGGCTTTAGCTAACAACATGTGGTATGAAATTTTTAGTACGTTACTTGCTGTTTCTTAGATTTTTTTATCCTATTAATTCTTTGCCTAGTCCAAGCTCTCTTTGATTAGTTAATTTACTACACCTTCTTTTCTTTAACCATTCAATGGTTCTCTGCTAGCTTTGAATATCCATCCCAATACATGTTTTCATATGGGGTTACCTCTATTGGATAAATGCTCAATTGTGAATTTGAATCAAATAACATTGCTAATTACTTGTTTTAGCAAAGTCTTTAGCCTACTGTTGTTTTCAATTACCCTAGATCATCTTATTTGTTCATCCTTCTCATTAGAGGGGTTATTTTGAGAAGTGTTTTCCATCTAAACCTTCGTATTAATTCAGTTATCTACTGTAACAAATCATTGAGTGATCGATTAGCTAATTACTTAACTAATTATTCTCTCTACTCAGCATTTCATCGAAAGGACTTGGCTGTTTTGGGATGTTGTTAATTATCCTTCTCACTATTTCAGCTATCCATTTGTTAAATCCATGTTACTAATCTAGTACTTAGTTATAAGGCCTACTAGCAATTGCATCTAGCCTTCCTTATTATTCATGTTTAGGCACTTTGAATATTGAGATGAATTATGTTATTTGATGTATTGTTTAATTAATCTTCTTACTAATTGAATTTGTTTAAAAAAAGCTAATTGAATTAATAACTCTCTCTAGGTACTAGCATCAGTAATGTCCTAAGTTCATTGTTAACTCAAATCTTCATGAAGTCACTTTCTCTAGAAATTTTCTAAGTGTCTTTTAATTAGGCTTCTTACTAGATCAACTACCCAATTGTTAAACCAATCTTTGGGAGATTAATTAGTCATCACAGTATTCTTTAGCTAATTGAATCAATACTTTTCTAGGTACTTGTATTACAAAGTCACTAGCCTATTGCCATTTCAGGTTTTCATCTAACATCTTCTTTGTTTATTTGACTGTCAAAGCTACTAAGCACTTACAAAATATTTTTAACTACTGTACTTGACTAACATCAAGAGGTTTGAAACTTGAATGCTGCATTAGTTGTTAATCCCACTGTTTAGTGTCTCACTCTTAGAGACAAAACAGAGAGAGAGAGAGAGCATGTAGAGAGCCAAAGGGGGCTGAACAGGGGGTGGCTCGGGCCTGGTTCGTAGCTGGCGGGGAAGTGACGGCGAGGCGGCAGTGACAGCTAAAATGGAACCGAGGATGTGGGGTGAACGGAAGGGTGGTGGTGGCTTGGCCGGAGCTGGTCGGTGGCGGTCGGGAGGTGATGAGTGATGGCTGGCCGTGGAGTTAAGATGGTGCTGGCAGCGTATGGTGGAGTTGGGGCCAAATTGGTGGGAGCTGAGCAGCCATGGAGTCCTAGAAGCACGTAGGAGGGGTCGGCAAAGAAGGGGATGCGCCGAGATGAGCCAACGACGCAAGCCTACGGCGACGCGGCCATGTCACCATCGAGAGGGCATCCGGGAGAGGGAGAGGGAGAGTGGGTGATGGGGGAAGCTCATAGGTGGTGTGGGGTGCTTTTGGCCAAAGTAATCTAACCGAAACTCCCCCTAGAGGGAATGGTGCCGACAGTGGTGATTTTCACCGTGCGTGGGGAAGATGGCCATGGCATGGTGATTCTTCGGGTTTGGGCCAAATTAGTTGGTGGTTATTGATCCTAGGGAGTAAGGACACAATGTGACATGGTCTACAAGATGAGGGACTCACCAATTCAGCCGGGACGGGAAGTGGAGTTGCAGCTGTGCTCCGAATGCAGCCGGCCGTGTTGAAGATGCCTCATGATCCTGATGCTCTAGCTGCAAAGAGGAACAATGGAGGAGAGGAATGGCAAGAGGAGGTCAAGGTGAGCTAGAGGGACAAGAAGATGAGGCCCGAAGCTTGTTGGTGCGGCCGGGGAGCTCGGAGGCGGCGTAGCCATGGCTGACGTTGGCATTCGGGGTTTTTCTCGGTTTGGAGCTTGGGATGGATAGGAATTGGAGAGGGAAGTAGGGGAGAGTGGCAGCAGGGGTAGAGCAAGCTCATAAGCTCCCTCTTTATAGGTGAAGGAGACGGAGAGGCCGAGGGTGGTTCGGCCAGTCATGGGTGCGATGGTCATGGCCACGATGACATGGGTGTGGTGAGTTGGCACTAGGCCGAGGGCAATGCTGCTACATGCACTCAACATGGCAGGCGGGACGACGAGCTGGTGAAACCATGGTCGGCGCAGCCCAAACCGGGGGCGATGACGTGCGCTGACGCGAGGTGCCATGCCACGTGGCCTAGCACGGTCGGTGCTGACCTGGCGTTGGCTTGGCCTGTGGAAGAAGAACGCTGCACAATGGGGCTAGCTGTCAGCCGGAGAAAAAGACAATTGGTTTTTCCAGATTAAAAAAAATGGCTGAGGCTTTAGGGAATTATTTGACCAACAAATATAGCTCAAAAAATTATGAAAATTTTAGGGTAGCCTTCTGACATGATGTAGATTTTTTATTATTTGTTTTAGAATTTTATGTGCTATAGATAATTCAATAAAATTTTGTTAAGCTTCTCCTATTTGTATGTATTGTTATCATTCTATTTGAGAAAAGTTTGTAAAGACATGTTTTAATTATTTCCCATTTTGTTTATAGAATCATTATACCAAGTTTGGATTTTTGTTTATCCTATTTTGTTTCAACTTATTTTGATCCTTAATAAAATTTGTAAAGCTAGAATTTGATTCTCAAATTCTTTATTCAGACAAAAAGCCTTGCAAATAAAATCCAGAAAAGCAATTGTAAATAAAGTCCATCAAAAGTTTTAAAAATATCACATTTTCATATTTTTGAAAATAAGCCCAAATCTCGGGCTGTTAGAGGTCGTGTCGGGAAGTTAGTCTTTTGTCTTATGGTCTTGAGCAGGATGTTATGCATTTTTACAAATATTTGGAGTTGATTTCTTGTTATTTATACATATTTGGTTTCCAGATAGGGTAATATCTCATTCGCCTTAGTCGATGGCTTCTCTACTGCTACCTTTCGCATCTAATTTTTGGGTTTTGTTGCTAACCCAATTCAACGGAACAGGATGTCTGGAAGAACTCGAAGTGGACAAGGTCAACCAGCTAGTCATGATGAGGAGCTCCCGCATTCTCCAACCATGGCCGAGGTTCTCGCTCAGATCGAGCGAAACCGAATGGATCAGATAAGGATCCTGGAGGTTATTGCGCAGAACACCTTCACTCTATTTGGTGCCTCTGGATCGGGAGGAGGAATTGGACATCAACCTTGGGGAGGACTCTCGGAGTTCCTTCGCACACAGCCACCGACTTTCTCCCGATCGGAAGATCCCCTTGATGCAGACGACTGGTTGCGTCTAGTCGAGCGGAAGCTCAACGTCGCTCAGTGCCAAGATCATGTGAAGGCACTCTTTGCCTCCCATCAACTGAAGGGGGCAGCACTTTCATGATGGGAGAACTTCATCGACATGCAGCCCGCGGGCCAAGCCGTCACTTGGGAGGAGTTCCGTACTGCCTTCCGACAGGCTCATGTTCCCACCGGTTTGATGAAGCTCAAGAAGGAGTTCTTGGCGCTCAAGCAAGGGTGCAAATCAGTCATAGAGTATCTCGATGAGTTCGACTATCTCTCTCGGTATGCTCTCGAAGATGTGCCCACTGATGATGCTAAGCAAGAGATATTCATGGATGGCTTGTCCGAGGAGCTTCAGGACAAGCTGTCGATTGTTGACTTCCCCGACTTCCAAACTTTGGTCGACAAGGCCATTGTCGCTGAACACAATGGAAGAGCACTGGGCGAGTCTCGCAAGCACAAGTGGGAGGCCCAAAAATCAGCAAGGGCCAACCTTCCCCATCCTCGCATCGGGTAAGCACCAGTGCCCCATCCTTAGGCTCCACCACCAACGAGGCCACCGGTGTTTGTACCGCACCCACCGCAGGCCATGTCTCAACCACGTGCACCTGTAGGACAGCAAGTTGACCTCTACAATCCAGCTGCTGAGGTCACTTGTTTCTTCTACCGTAACAAGGGCCACTATGTGAATACTTGCCCCAACAAGATTGGAGCGGCCCCTCATCCTAATGGAGGGTGAGGGCAAGGAAATAGTCATCCTCCAAATTAGAAGGCTATCTAAAAGACCCAGAGCTTGGGAAGCAGCCGAGTCAACCATATCTCGGCCGAGGAAGCGCAGGAGGCACCCGACGTCATGTTGGGTATGCTTCTTGTCAACTCTCAGCCAGCTACTATCTTGTTCGATTCTGGAGCTTCTCATTCTTTTACATCAAACTCTTTTGCTGCACTTAGTGATCTTCAAATTGTTCCCATGAATGTTCTGTTGATTATTCACTCTCCGGGGTCGGAAATAAGAGTTGAAAAACAATGTCAGGACGTCTCTATTGAAATCGAAGGAGTAGGGTTTTTGGCAAATATTATCCTCCTCAATTCAGTGAGTTTGGGTGTGATACTTGGCATAGATTGGCTGTCCTAACACTTGGGGCAAATTGATTGCGCCAAGAAATTCATCTCCCTCACAAGTCCTTCTGGCGTTCAAGTTGGAATTTCACCAAAGCTGCAGGAGCTGCATCTTTCGCGCTTGAAGCGAAGCTGGCTCTGGAAATTCATGAAGTCCCAGTGGTGTGTGACTTTGTGGATGTATTTCTCGAAGACTTGCCTAGAAGGCCTTTAGTCTGGGACATCGAGTTCGTCATCAAGTTGTTGCCCAGTACTGCCCCGATTTCGAAGAGGCCACACTGGATGCCTCCAAATGAGTTGGGGGAGTTGAAGAAGTAACATAGTGAACTTCAAAAGAAGGGTTTCATCTATCCAAGCTCATCACTGTGGGGCTATCCTGCAATCTTTGTGAAGAAGAAAGACAAGACTCTGTGGATGTGCTTTGATTACCGTCCGTTGAATGAAGTGACGGTGAAGAACAAGTACCTGTTGCCTCAGACTGACGACCTCTTCGATTAATTGACCGGAGCTCAGGTATTCTCCAAGATTGCTCTGTGTGGATATCATGGGGATATGCTCATGATCTTAGGATGATGATACAATTGGCAATGGCGTTGAAGGTTTATCGAAACACTCATTTTTCATGAAGTTCAGATGCTGTCAAGCTTCACGCGGTCAGACCAGCCTATGTGGCGGTTAGACCAGCCATGCCTCGGGTTGAGTGGCTGGTGGTTAGACTGGCCAATGGGTAGCGGTCTAACCGGCCATAAGGAAATTTTGAGTTTGGAGCTGGGCCAAAAATAGAGGGTGTAGGCAAGAGAGGGCATTCTTCTACACTTGGTCTCATAATTTTTGGAGCTTCAAGTCGAAAGATCTATTCATTTGAAAGTTCCAGAGAGTTTCAGAATTTTAGGGTGGAAATTTGGCTAAGTCCTCGCCGGGCGGTCGACCGCCAGTGGTGGTCAAACCAGGCTAGCGGTCGACCGCCAACAGTGGCGGTCGAGCCGGCCAGGTGGTCGAGCCGCCATGGGTGGCAAATGACCGATTTTGACTTATTCGTCGACCATCTTGGCAGCGATGATTGTTTGGTTAGGTCAAGTTCATGGGTTTCAGTGCATATGTGTTGCATGATGCATGTTTTGACTAACGTGGGTCAAGTTGCGAAGAACTTGTTCCCAGAATCGATTTCTTTGCCTATTATTGTGCAGAAATCTTGGAGGTCAACGATGGTCAATAGCGAGGATGATCGGGACTAGGCTTGGAGAGCTGAGGTTCAGAACGATCGAGGATGTCGGATGAAGTCAGAAGACTCAAGCATGGCGCAGAATGGACAAGGATGACCGAACGGGAAGTTCGATGCGACGGGTTACATCAAGCGACGCGGGGGTCGGTGCAAGTGCTATGGTGGTTTCGGTGGGAGCCGGATGGGAAAGACTTGCCGACATGAAGAGAGTCATTTATCAACCTACACGTGGCAAAGCATGGGATTGCTTCCTAAAGATTGGACTTTGTCTTCGGAGAAGGATCGAGAAGGGGTATTTTGGTAACTTCACCTAAATACCGCCTTGGTGACCTTTTTCTAACCCGCGGTGCAAGATGGCGCAAGGAGAAGCGGTTTAGGCCAAGAGCAAATGGAGACGGTGCTTTAAAATACGTGCGTAAGTGAAACCCGTTTGTGTGTGGGCTTAACGGGTGCCCATTAGGAATATCCTTCTAGAAGCTATCCTCCACTATAAATAGGGTAGGGTGCTGGTTGTGCACCTCCCAACCCTCATACCTAAAAACCTAGTTTGTGTTTAAGGGTTAGGAGAGAATAGTGGAGAGGTTAGGGTTCTAGAGAGTTGGATTGATTGTGTACTCTTGTGTTGAGCCTTTGTCCTCTAGGATGGAGTGGTTATAAACCAACATCAATCTCAAATCAATCCAAGCAAGATTCTTAAAGATGAGTCTATTCTTGTTCTTGCTCTCTATTTGGTGATTTTGGGACTTTCTTTGATCTGTTGGTTTTCCTTTGGTTTCTAGCCTAGATCTTGCTTGCTGTGACATGTGGGAATGCATCTAGGATCATCTTGATCATCTATTACCCACAAACAAGCCTTTGGATCATATTTTGGTTTTGACTTGGTTTTGAAGCAACCATCACTCAAACGGAAAAAGGTCGGAACTTTGGCAATGATCTTCACGATCGTTGATTAGAATAGGTTCCTGACATTCTAAAGAAGGTATGTTCCAAGTTTCTTGAAGTTTGGAGTTGTAAATCAAAAGTTTGACCAATTTGTGATTTTGAGTTCAAGCTGATTTTGCTGTTCATTGGGCAGGAGGTCAGACCGCCAACTAGTTGGAGGTCAAACTGCCCATGGGAGAGGTTAGACCACCAACTACAGGGAGGTTTGACCGCCCAACTAATTTGGGTTTGAGTTTTTGTGATTTTGGTCTATTTGTTTTGGGGTTTTGATTGGATTCAATACAAGTCTTCCACTATGCTTGTATATTAATCTTCATAGCTTTCATAGCTATTGGAGTAAAATTAGTATTGAATTCAATCAAGGAGGAAAAGAGATCGTGCTCCTATTCACCCCCCTTCTAGTTGCCTTTTCAGTCCAAGAAGTGGTATCAGAGCCCGTTTAGTTCAATCTTGATCTTAACCGGTCACTGAACATTGCGATGGAGAAGTACTCCACCAAGACGCATGTCTTCGATGGGCTCGACTATGCCTATTGGAAGAATTGCATACGTGTTTTCCTTCAGAGCGAAGGTCAAACCATATGGAAGGTTGTTCGAGCCCCGCTCATTTTGCCCAAGGTTGCTACGCCGGCTTTAGTAGCCCCCTTGGCTAACAACCACTACTACAAAACAGGCTATAGTAGACGCCCCATCACAGACGGTTCCTTTGGAACCGTCTGTGTTGGGTCTGTCCGGACCTACGGGTGGCGCGGGAAGCCTATCACAGACGGTATTTTTTAGAACCGTCTGTGATAGTCATATATCACAGACGGTTTGTAAATAGAACCGTCTGTGATAATTCACAGACGGCTCTATTTACAAACCGTCTGTGATAATCTCGCAAATCACAGACGGTTTTATTTTACAATCGTCTGTGTACTATCACAGACGGTACTATTAACAAACCATCTGTGATTAGCGGGATTATCACAGACGGTTCTGAACAAGAACCGTCTGTGATAGTACACAGACGGTGCTGAATAAGAACCGCCTGTGATATTGAGTTATCATAGACGGTTACGATTAAGAACCGTCTGTGATATCCTCACTCCTTATAAATTGAGCCCGACACATCCCTCGCCAGATTGCTGCTTTGTGTCCACCGCCGCCTTTTGCCCGTGTGTCCTTGTCGCCACACTGCTGCCGCTGCCTCTGCCACTCCGCCTACGTACCGCTTTGGAGAGCAAATTAAAACCCCCTGCAGCTGGCTCCACTTAGATCTGCTACTCCTCCCTAGGTGCCACACTTCCCTGCCCTAGCTCTCCTCCAACCTGCGGCTCCTCCCCTAATTAAACAGATGGAGTAATAGTTATTATCCTTTATCCACTCTATTGATTAATGATTTTCCCTTATTTTGCTACTCTGTACATGGACCCTAATATTTATTTGTTTTCTTTGTTGTATTCCTTAATCGAAAGCATAGGGTTTAAGTTTCAATTAATACTTCTCACAAAAGCAATAAATTCTTAGAAAAAGGCAAATTTAAACGTTTAGCTCTAATTTGATGGACCCTAATTAAACCTAAACTATAGCAACCATTGGATGTTATTGAACCAAAACTATGACGATATAAATTCCAGAAAATGAAAAGCAAAACATGTAGCCTTTAATCTGGTGTAATTCCTTTGTGCAACGATGAGACAAAACGAGTAAGTACGTACAAAGAGGTGAAAGTCTTAATCAGAACTAATTTCATGAGTTGTTTTCTAGAACTGATTAAAAAGAAGAATTTATGACACACCAAGATAAGTCACATGTGCAATGATCTATTTTATATTTCCTCCATTTATCCATGAAGAAACGTCATCACAGTGTTTATTGTTTCAATTATATCAAAACGGATACCGGCGCAATCGCACGGACCAACTTGCTAGTTATTAATTAGGATCTTCCTCTTGTCTTTTGTCTCGTATCTAATCAACAATCATGCAGATAATCAATAATTATCCGTCGCCAGCTTAGAGAGGAGAAGGTTGGACCCCTATCCCTAGCGCCTCCAACACCCACTGCCTCCTCCCCCATTGCGCCACCTTAGAGAGGAGAAGGAAAGGAGAGAGGAATCGTATTTTCTTCGTGAGCTCTGTAACATCCCTAATACCTAAACAGGGTTTGTTCAAATATAATTAAATGTGTAGAAATTAAAACTTTTTCTCACATCTTGAAAACCCCTAAAACTCTCATGAGATTCTTGTCCAAGAGTTGTGTAATCCAAAAACATAAGCTCTTGTTGACCAAAAGACAAACTCATTTCCCATTTGTCACAAATCTTATGCCAAACATTTGGAAATATTTTTCCTTGGTCCTAGAAATGTTGTGGGACCCCTCTGAAAAATATCATGAGTTTTAAAACTTGTTTGATAATTTTTGGAGGTAAAACAAATTCTTGAATTGCCTTCATGAATTTCCTGAGAAAAATGCATTGCATAATAACCTCTAGAAATTTTATGTAAGGTTAATCATGATGTCAGCAAGCTCCTGTTAAAATTTCATAAATTTTGGAGTTGAATTGCTATCCTAAACAATTCTGCAAAGTCTCAGCTGTTAAAAACTAAATTTTAAATGGTGCACTGTTCCTTGGGCTAGCCGCTTTGCAAAGCTGGTCCAACCCAACCTCGTTCGCAACCCATCAGACCTCCCTTCCCGCCTTGTTGAGGTCGCAGCCGTTGGATTTACATCCAACCGCCTCGATCTCCTCCACGGTCAACACCGCAAGGACCTGCCCACCTACATGAGGTCATTGCCCTTGGATCAAAATCCGATGGCCATGATCTCCCCTTGTTATCAAACCTCAAAGTCCACTTTCCACCTTGGTGAGGTCATAGCCCTTGGATTAAGATCCAACCGCTCCTGACCTCCCCGAGCTGTTAAACCACTAAAGCATCCCACCTACATGAGGTCACAGCCCTTGGATCAAAAATCCATGGCCATGACCTCCCCTGTGTTTTTAAACCTCAAAGACCTCCCTTTGCACCTTGTTGAGGTCTGTAACACCCCAGGCCTACAAGGGCCTGGAACGCTACTAATCTAACAGATTATCAAAATTAAAATGGAAGACAAAATAAATCCTAAATTTGTGAGAACCTCCCCGTCAAGATAAGCTATCCGGAGGTTCAATAACAAAAAACATCAAGATAATAATGAATTCAACAGTTTTCAGAATCCTCACAGGAGTATAAACTGATCTCAAGCAACCATATCAAAGAATGAACTAAGTTCACACTCAGTACTTAACCAATCTTAAAGGAGAAGGGTTTTCAGTCACAACCAACCGGCATTATTACAGTTCATCAATATTGAATGATTAAATCAAACTAAAATGAAATCCACGACTTATATAAAGTCTTTGTGAAAGGGTAGTGTGTGTCTATTCCCTCCCCATGGAGCCAACCTCAAGGATCACCTAAAAAAAACAACAACGCAAGAGTGAGTCCGAGACTCAGCAAGTACAGAAAGTAATAAAAATACAAACAACAATCCATGGATAAGCCAACATCATCGGAGAATATGAATGAATTGCAGAACAAGTATTTGAATAAATGCAATGAATGAATTGGATGGAAGGAAGGGACTACACACATGCATATACCGGTATTCTTTGGTGACACACCGTTGGTGTTCACCTAAGCCCGCACTTAACAAAGTCGGGGACCCAAGCCCGTCTGAAGAACGTTTCAGCGGTGTCCGAACTGCCCACATTGGAATGGTGGGTCTTACGTGCCCATACTAGAATTGATGGGTCTTATACAATGATCCACTCCCGTGGATGAAATATGAAATGTGGATCTTTGAGTATGACATATGAATATTGAACAATAAGAAACATGCTCACTAATATGGAGGTAACCACATGGATTGAATACTGAACATTTAAGAATCAACAAGGTACTTAGAGGTGCAGTACCAACAACAAGCATACCACATGTCATAATCCTAGGAACACTAAGGTACTTGCATTTAGCGCCATGACGCGTTAGTAGGCAATTGCGGTGCTCCCAAACCTGAAGCTTCACCTCCTAATCAAACAAATAACTGAAATAAGGATACGACGAACACGACAATACTAGATAAAGTTCTACAACGCCCCCCCGGCGATTCAAAATGTAACTAGAAACTCTAAACTGAAAATCAACACATTCTGCCCTAAACCACCCCTGGGCAGCAGCACGGTAAATGGCATAACTCGTGATCTGGAACTCCAAATGAGGTGAACCCAGTTTCTGTGGACTCTTAACTGACAAATCTACAATACTCTAGTTGACCAGATAATTTAATTCGGCCAATTTAGAACACTAACAGACATATGAATGTTCAGCACAGAAAAACTGTCTACAGAATAAACAGCAGCACTAAAACGACCATAACTTTTAATCTATAACTCCGAATTGATCAATCTTTATCAATCCGGAAAGCTTATCAAATTACCTACAATAACCTAGTTGGGAGAAATCCCAGATTCTGCCAATTACAATTTCATAATTTACGAATTATCACAACAGTTTAATCTCGTCAGGAATCTAGACAGCAGAAACTAAAACGGTGATATCTTTTGACTCGAACGTCGGAACTAGGAGATGGGCATCTCGAATTCTGTCACTAAGGACTCGAAATCAACCACGCAACTAACTGGACAGAACGGGACTACAGCAGAAACCATTCGATGCAAACAAATTTGATCCAAATCGCAAATACTAACAAATCAACAACTAAGAATGACAACCGTTACCCTTAAAGATCCCAGGAAGTTGATGAACAACAACCCACGAAGAGGATCTTCTTCTTCTCCTCCTTTCTCTACCCTCCTTCTTCCTCCACGGTCGGCCACCAAAGCAGGAAACGACAACGCTGAAAGATGGCAATGCGGGGAGGCAGAGCACTGTAGTGGCGCGCACTGTAGCAGGCAGCGGAGGTACTGTAGCACGTGTGCTACAGTACGAGGGTTTGGAGGAAAAGGGCACCTCCCCCCTTGGGCCTCCTAGGCCAAGGCCTGAGGCCCAGGTTCCCGAAAAAAGGCAAAAAACTCCCTTTTTAATCTATTAATCTCTGTTGGATACTTCCTTTGCTAGAATAATTTCGAGGTATTACAAGGTCGTAGCCGTTGGATTCAATCCAAAGGCCACGACCTCCTCCTCAAACATTCACAGTGAGGTCCTCCACCCATCGAGGTATTGTGCCGTTGGATCAAAGATCTATGGCCATGACCTCCCTTCGCTATCAAACCACTCCGACCTCCTCTCCACCTTGTTGAGGTCGTAGCCGTTGGATTTAAATCCAAAGGCCACGACCTCCGCTGCAAATAATCGCAGCCCAGGACCTCCCCGCTTCAATTGTTGTGCGCCGTTGGATCAAATCCAACAGCCCACAACCTCCCAGCGATATCCAGCGCACAAAACCTCCCCCATCTCATGTTGTGCACCGTTGGATTAAAATCGACGGTCACGACCTGCTCCTCGCTTTGTGCGCGCCGATCTCCCAACAACATGAGGTCGTAGCCGTTAGATGTAAATCTCACGGCCATGACCTCTCTTGTGCGTTGCGCAGCGTCTAAGTCCTCCCTATCTGTTATGTGCCCTTAGATCTAAATCTAAAGGCCATGACCTCCACATCTTGGGCTGTAGCGTGCCCAAACGTTAAGTCCCCCAGGAGGTCCGCACCGTTGGATTTAGATCCAACGCCTTGGACCTCCTGTTCCCTTTTCCTTTGCGCATCCGCGTTAAGGAAATCGGAGGGCCACGACCTCCCCGTCCAAGATCGTGTGGCTGGGACCTCCTCCCAGTCACTTAAAACATAACGGTTCAAAAATCACATCCGATGGTTAGGACCTCCCCGAAGTCTTATCCAACGGTCAAAATGATCTCCCCTGTTCTTCTCCTTCCTCGGTCACGCATGCGTGCTCTCAGGCGAGGAGAAAAGGCGTGCTCATCACTTGTGTACCTTCAACGACTCTTTCTTGGCCGCATTAAATCTTTGGTCACCTTCCGCCTCTCCATCAAGACAGACTGTCCCCATGTCAGCTCCACGTCTTGTCCAAGCCCTGGACCGAGCCATGGGCTAAGCTCACCATGAGCTTAACCCAGCTCATGTGCCCTGCTTATCCAAATTATAAAACCCCATTGGGTTCCTCCTTAGCTTCTTTGGCACACTTCCAAGCTTTAGCTTGCACCAGTGTCTTTGAGCTTTCTCCTCCACTGACCTCCCCTTTTGGCCACCATTGTTGAAGCTTGGAGCCCTCGGTGGCACCATTGTTCCAGTGGCTCCCTCTTCAACTTCTTGCTCATTTTGTGCTCCCCTTGCCTTCTGGTGTTGACCCTAACCTTGTTTAGGTTGACATTTTCAGAGGAGGCCTCACTGGGAGCTGGAGCTGGAGCATTGGCCGTGGAGCAACCCCATCTTCTCCAACTCCGGTCCTCCCCTCCACGACCTCCTCGGCATCCTCTGGACCCCAGTAATCCCCGTAGTCCCTAGGCTTGGCACCCGCTTGAATGTCGCTGCGGAGCTCTAATCTTACTGCTTGTCTTTTGGCCCGTGCTTGTCACCTTGGCCATCTCCGGCTCGCCAGCGTTCAAAGCCGTCGCCGCCGTCGAGAGTGGTCCCACTGTGTGTGCAACACTATTGCGCACACAATGGTGCCCTTGGATGTCGCCGGCAAGGTCTACATCGCCGGCGAGGACCATTTCTTCGAGCTCGGGTTTTTGTTGGACGTAAACGGCAGCGCCGTGTCACCTTCGGACAAAGATCCTCCCCCTTAAATGCGCCAATCATTGCTTAACCTTGGTAATCATGGGTTTAGCTTTTAATGCCTTTAATCTTGTCCCTTGCGCGCATTTAAGACCTCGCGCGCGGACCTCCTCGTTGTCCCGCACATTAACTCGCCCGCGCACGCGTGCGTGAGGTGCGAGGTCGTGGGCCGTCCATCTCGCAGATCAACGGTCACGACCTCTTCTCTGATCGAGCGCATGAGATCCAGCAGCGCGAGCGCGCGAGATCTTGAGGTCATAGCCGTTGGATCCAAGATCAACGGCCACGACCTCTATCTCGCGCGGACGCGTGTGCGTTTCCGCTGGGAGGACAAGGACCGTGGGATCCAAGATCCACGGCCCATGTCCTCTGGATCTCGCGAGCGCGCGTGTGTGCGTCAGCGCCTGGGAGGTCTTGAGCTGTTAGATTCAAAATCTATGGCTCATGTCCTCCCAGTTCGTTCTAGTCCTTAGGACCTCCTGTGAGGTCTTAATTATAAACTGAAAAAGGTATGAATTTTAAAAATTGCATAACTAAGTCAATTTAAATCCAAATAGGGTGATTTAAATTTATTTAGCTCTGGTTTGACCTGGGCTCCAATCTAAAAATGGTTATGAGCCCAGTTCAGCTCCAGAACATGGTTTTGCAAATAGGTTTTAAAACTAACTTTAAATGTAGTGTTTAACTTGTAAAATACATAACTAATGCTCTGTAGATTATTTTTGAGTGAATCTAACTTTGTTGGGTTCCTCTATTGATGAACTTACTGTGAAAATTAGTTTTGAGCAGGTTGCTGTTGTCAAAAAGAATTCTTGTGCATTATAATTTTGTTCAAGTTCTTGTTTTTGAAAAATTATAGAAAATGCATAATAGCTCCAAATGAGGTGAACTCAATTGTGTTATTCATCTCATGAGGTGCTGGTTTTACTGTAAAAATCTCAGTATCACCACCCTTCTAGAAAATGTTGCCTAATAATTAAATTAGTGAATAGTGACAGTTTGGTATTTTTAGGGCTGAGCAGATTTGTTTTGCTCATAACTTTTGCATTGAGAATCCAAATCAATTGGTTCTTGTTGCTAAATTCCCTAAAAATCATACTCTTGCTTCTGTAGAAATTTCAGAGTATTTGGAGTTCGTTTTCTGTGCTGTCTTTGTCGTTTTCGTCGTTCTTATCGATTGTTTTTGTCTTTTCGATTAGGTGTTGACGAATGTGTTGATCCCGTGAGCGATCCTCAGCAACAATTTGACCAGCAACAGCAAGGCAAGCAGTTTGATCATATCCCCTCTATCGTCCCATTACTTTAAAGGTTAATATATTGTTTTACTTGTATGTATGCATGCTGCTTTGTGTTAAAGTATCGTTAGCAAGCCTATAGTTGCATAATCTGTAGGAATTATTTATCCTCTACTACCATGAGCCTAGGTTATTTGCTGTGGTTTGAGCTCGTTGGATGAGCTCTTATCACTTAGTATTTTTCGATTAAACTGCTTAGACATGCTTAGTTATCGGTAGTAATGGGCGATCATCGATTTAGTCGATGGTCTTGATCACACAAATCTAATTATTACTCCTTTATGTCCAGCACTTGTGCTTTGTTATTTTGTAAAGTCAAAATCTGAAAATAAAAGTTTGATTTGGACTTGGGCATATTGGATGGATGGTGTGGTTTTGGAATGTGGTAGTATGCTGGGTCATTAAGGACCGAGTTACTTGCGCCACCGTTCGAGCATTATTGTGTGCTAACCACACGAGGGGGATATGGGACCCCTCTTGACTAAGTACTTTGGGGGTGTTAATTATGAGCTGGTCGGTTGGTATGTTTTACAAGAAAATGTGTGTGTGTGTGGTGTGGGAGGGGAGCATTAGCAGTCCGGTTAGGTCTGTCTAATGTGTCCTTATCCCGTGGGTTCTGACTCGTAATTAGCATCATCCATTGGAAATGTCTCGTAGGACTTAGCCGTGCCGGCATACCAAAGGAAGTGTGCTAAATCATGTGGCGAAAAGGCGGTCTGACGTGTGGGTACATTGGTACACCCCTGCTGGGTTAAAACTATTCGAATAGCCTCGTCCTAGGTTATGGACACGCTTGGATACGCCCCGTGAGAACTAGACTACAACCTTTAATTAAAATTTGACATGGGTGGTATGAATGGGTAATTCATACTATTGTTGTGGTGGCCAACGGGTTAGTCACTTCCAGGTGTTCATATGTTGCTATTATGTTATTATCTCGTTGTTACTTCAACAATTAAAAATGCTTTGTCAAATCGCTTTCAATCTATTACATTATTGCAAATGAAAACTTGCTTTATGCTTAAAATGAGTCCAAAGCCTCATCCACTTAAATAAAGCTTGTATGTAGTTAAACTATAGTTCTGTTATACTACACGTCAGTCTTGCGAGTACATTTTTGTACTCATTTGCTTTGCTTAATAACTTTGTTGCAGAGGAGGTAGAGCCCAAAGGGCTTTACTTTTGTGAGCTGTGCGGTGGTTGGGAAAGCAACTAGCTTGGCGATCCGGTCAGTTGCCTTGTGGGCTAAGGCACACTGGTTGGCTCTTATTTTGGGTCATCTCTATGGCACTTTTGCTTCCGCTGTTATCTTAGTTGTCTTGTTGTATTTGGCCAGTCGGCCTCTCTTTTGTAATAACTATCCTTTATTTATATTAACTTCTGGTTTGTTGCTTGTTCTATTCTATGTGTTGGAATGGGATTGATGCAATCTTTTGTAATGAGTTGTGTGTACTGCATTCTGGGAAGTACATATATCTCGAGGCACGGTTTATTTAGTTGATAATACTAGGGTCAATTGGATGACTAAGTATTATGAGCCTAATAAATCGGGGTCTCACAAGCTCCAAGGGTAACGATCTATAACCCTTCATGTTTGCTATAAATTAATCGCTAATCAATTTGACACTAATTTGTTACATGCGTAGTGTAGATGGATCGAAACTGGATGTACGGTGTGAATCGTGTGAGTCAAGAGTACATTAATGGCGTGGTTGCTTTTAGAAGAGCCGCTGAGCAAGATATGTTGAAGAAGGGGATAAATTTTATGTACTGTCCATGTATTGATTGCGGTAATCTGAAGATGTTTAACAACGCGGCGCAGATCGAAGCACACTTAATTCAAAGGGGTTTCAAAAAAGGGTATACATGTTGGACCAGTCACGGTGAAGAGCAAATTATACCAGAAGTTAATAATGACGACATCGCCGAGGAAGTCAACGATTTCCCGGATGAGGACTGTGCTTTTGATGAGGATAGGTGGCACGATGACAATCTGGATCAAATGCTACGCGATGCAGAAGAGAACTACAGTGAGAGAGAGTTTTGTAAATTCGAGGGCTTAAGGGAGGACTCGGTGAGACCTTTGTTCCCTGGTTGCAAGCCGGAATATACAAGGTTGTCAACCATGCTTGAACTGCTGAAATTGAAGGCAAGCAATGGTTGGTTCAATAAGAGTTTCACGGCGTTGTTAGCTCTCCTAGTGGACATCCTTCCGGAGGGAAATGTGTTGCCCAGCACCACCTATCAAGCAAAGAAGGTTATTTGTCCATTGGGAATGGAAGTAGAAAGAATACATGCATGTCCTAACGATTGTATCCTCTACCAGTAAAGAGTATGCGACATGCATGTATGTCCCATGTGCAAAGCATCCCGATACAAGCGTCGAATCGCTAAGGTGAAGCAAGGACCTCCTGCTAAGATGTTGTGGTATCTGCCTGTGATCCCACGTTTGAGGCGTTTATTTGCGAACCCAAAGGAGGCAAGATTGCTGCGTTGGCACTCGGAGGAGCGTAAGAGAGATGGAAAGCTAAGACACCCTGCTGATTACGCTCGGTGGAGAAACTTGATCGGAGCTTCAAGAGTTCAAAGCGGGTCGAGGAACATAAGGTTAGGGTTGAGTACAGATGGAATGAATCCTTTCGGTAACATGAGCGGCCGACATAGCACCTGGCCCGTGAATCTATGTATGTACAACCTTCCTCCTTGGCTGTGTATGAAGCGGAAGTACATTTTGATGTCACTACTTATCCAAGGGCGAAGCAACCTGGGAATGATATTGATGTGTACCTAGCACCATTCTTTGGAAGATCTTGTGACACTATGGAGCGAAGGGTATGCAGTATGGGATCCGTAAAACGAGAGAACTTCACTTTACGTGCCATGTTGTTCTCGCACCATCAATGATTTTCCGCCCTTGGTAACTGTCAAGACCCGATACAAAAGGAGCCAAAGCCTTGTCAAGACTTTGCTTAGATGCTACGGAGAGTGTATGGTTTGAACAACTCACGCAAAATCGTATATATCGTCCACCGTAGGTTCCTTCCCAGGAGTCACCCATACCGCAAGATTAAAAAACAATTCGACGGAAATAAGGAGAACATTCAGCTCCAAGGGCTTTTAGAGGGAAAGAGGTCTATGATATGGTTAAGGATATCGATGTTGTGCTTGGTAAGGGACGTAAATTAAGGACCCGTGAGAAGAACATCTGGAAGAAGCGGTCAATTTTTTGGGACTTGCCTTATTGGGAGCACTTAGAAGTTCGCCACTGCATCGACGTCATGCATGTAGAGAAGAATGTATGTGATAGCTTGATTGGTCTCTTGCTGAACATTAGTGACAAAACAAAGGATGGTGTTAACGCACGGCGTGACTTGGTTGATATGAACATAAGGACCGAGTTAGCACCGGAAGAGACCGATACAGGACGAACGTACCTCCCCCCAGCTTGCTACACTCTGTCCAAGGGCGAGAGAAATAAACTGTGCTAGAGCTTGCATGGAGTGAATGTCCCATCTGGTTACTCCGCTAACATTAAGAACCTTGTTTCTATGCAAGATTTGAAATTAATTGGTATGAAGTCTCATGATTGTCATGTGCTGATGACACAAATGCTTCCTGTTGCAATTAGAAGTATCTTGCCGAACAAGGTCCGAGTGGCAATCTTGAGGCTGTGTTATTTTTTCAACTCAATTGCTCAGAAGATCATTGATCCCCAAGGACTAGATGCTCTGCAGGCCGAGGTGGTGATGACTCTATGTCATCTTGAGATGTATTTCCCTCTGTCATTTTTCGATATCATGGTCCATCTCATTGTATATGAAATTAGTTTCACTTGATTTGGAGTTGAGTTGAATTAGATATGAAATTTTGAAGTCAAATATGTTATGAACTTGTTATGGACTTGTCATATTTGATATTGATGTCAATGTGGACATACATTGTAATGTGGAGTATCAAAATTGGTTTCACTTGATTTAGAGTTGAGTTGAATTAGATATGAAATTTTGAAGTCAAATATGTTATGAACTTGTTATGGACTTGTCATATTTGATATTGATGTCAATGTGGACGTACATTGTAATGTGGAGTATCAAAATTGGTTTCACTTGATTTGGAGCTGGGTTGAATTAGATATGAAATTTTGAAGTCAAATGTGTTATGAACTTGTCATCATATACTTGTCACCAGGTTCGAATTCATATAGACTTGTCATGATTGTCATCATATATACTTGTCACCAGGTTCACTATGTTTTGACAGGATATCACACATTGTCATCAGGTTTTGTCAGGCTATCACAGACGGTTTTATAATACAACTGTCCGTGATAAGAATATCACAGACGGTTTCTGATAAGAACCGTCTGTGAGAATAATATCACAGGCGGTTCTATAATCGAACTGTCTGTGATATTATTATCACAGACGGTTCTCATTAGAAACCATCTTTGATATACTTTTTATAAGGCGGGAAACGCTAGGGTTTTGCTCTCACTTGTCACTTCCTCTCCCGCGCCCCTTAGGCTCTCGCGCGCTCGTTTGCCTCCTCTAGGGTTTAGGGCTCGCCCGTTCACCGCTGACTACTACCTCGGCGCCGCCACCCCCGACATTGGCGACCCCGACCTCGGTGCCACCGCCCCCGACATTGGAGCCCCCGACCTCATGGCTCCACCCGTGTTAGCTCGCCCACACCATGGCGTCTTTGGTCAGCTCTACCCGCACTAGCCTCAACTGCCCCGCCCACTATTTGGGACCGTATGCCCACGGTTTCCCCACGTCCTCCGCACTCACCAATGCTCCTATCGCATCTCTATCGCTCAAGCCACTACAACACAAAAGCCCTATAGAGATGTCTATTTTATGAGTTAAAGACGTTTTCAATAATCTCTATAGTATCGTAGAGTCATTTTTGTAAAGCGTCTCTAGATCGTCTCCTCACGTACCGTGTCAAAGATCATAGAGACATATTGTTAAGCGCGTCTACAATGATATGAGTCATTTAGATTGCGTCTCTAGAAGCTTGGAGACGCTTTCATGTATGCATTTCCACATCGTCTCTACTCTCCTTAGTGATGCTTTATTGTGTGCCAAGAAACATAGATATGCATTCATAGACATATTTATATTGAGCTAGAGACGTCTATTTTTATTTTGTTCAGTAGAAATATTTTATCGCTAAACAACAAAGATTCTGAGGGTATAGTATCACATATTTTTATAAGAAGTTTCAGATCTTAGGTAAAGCCATTTCAAATGTAGAATTACATTGTCGATATATTAAAAAACTAGAAGAAAAAAACATAGACACTCCGTTGCAGAGTGAATCGAGTTAACAACTGAATCTAGCATCCACATACAAAGGTGCAAACACACCGAAAAAAATTCCTACAAATCCTACAACTGAATCAGGCAACGAGTGGCTAGAGGGCAGCGGCGGCATCTTCAGGAACAAACAACCTAATCCACCTCCAAATAACAGAGCCAGGTACCTATTCAGTGGTAAATTTGTTTATTATGTCTATTGATGTTTCAAAAAGAAATCATGCATGCATGATATAAGATGGATTGCATTTATCGAAAACAAAGGAAATACACAATACGAAATTGGAAGCACATGAACCGCAAGGATACTTCTTTTTTTTTTGAAGTAGCGAATTGTGAAGATAGAAATGATAAAGCATAAGAAATAGTCTCTTCAATTTAAGTTGGCAGAAATACCAAGAAGTAATCAACTTCTTCAGAACTGGAGTAAAAGTGCACCTTCACTTGGTAGCATATCAAAAAAAAGCTGAAGTGATGACCCCTGGAAAGAAAGAAAGAAATCAAGAAATGAGCAAGAAGAGTCCGAGATAATCAGCTTATTACGCACAGCACTAACCATCCCTCAACACCAAACTCATCATAGCAACTCCACTTGTTTTTAAACATTCGACATAGCTACTTTATGGCAAGTGTGAGTGGTAAGATGTATAAACAACATCGATGTGAAAGACTTTGCGTAAAGGCGCCTAATATATTGTTAATAGCATGCCAGTTTATAAAAAAAATGTTCCTGTGAAACATTGCTGGGCCTCCTTCAATGATACTACTAAAGTTATACAGATTGCTCAAGTTGTTGGTTGGTTTGTAGCCGAAAAGACAAAAGAACTTTGAATAAAGTCGAGAAGACAATACTAATTCCTACTTTGTAATGCATTTATTATTGGTCTTAGCAACCGATACTGGTTTCTACGCCATAAACGTTTTTCAAATGGATATACACGTACAACAATGATCCAATCTTTTTAGATAATGGAAGAGAAAACATCTCCCAGTCTCTGCATCAAGGATGCACACAGCCTATTTTATTAGCAAGTTTAAAGCACCAAAGTGGCCAAAGCCTTACAAGAAAATGATGACCGAAGATTAAACTCAAACATTTCAAATCCTGTGACTAAACCGCCACCCATGAATACATAAAATTTGCTTCACCACAACCTCCAAACGGTCGCTTCCAGCCAGCATGGACTCCTTCTGGGCCGATTTCTGCAAATTTGCCCAAGCCCTCAGCCAGTATCTAGTCAAAAAGATAACTTGCAATGGGTTAGTAACAATATTTTTATTAAAAATGACATCATTCTGGCATAACCAGATAGACCAACATAAGGCACTAGCTCCCATTAGGAGCTGTGACTTTAAAAGTTTGGGAATACCGTTTAACCAATTCCCAAACAGATTTTCTATACTCAAAGGAGGAGATAAGTTAAAAGCACATTGAACCGCCCACCATGCAAGACATGCAAAGGGGCATTCAATAAAAAGATGTTGAATTGTTTCCTTGTTAATACAAAAACAACACTTTTTGCTTCCCCTCCAATTTCTTTTGAACAAATTATCTTTAGTTAAAACTACCCCTTTTTTGAGATACCAAAGAAATATTTTTACTTTTAATGGAATTTTAATTTTCCAAAAGTGGTTCATAACAGAAATGTGAGAACTTGTAATTAGAGCTGCATATAAAGATTGTACTGAAAAAAATCCTAGACTTGTTCAAATTCCACCTAAAAACATCTATTTGAGCTATCAACTGTACATTAGTGATTCTCAAAAGTAACTCATTCCACGCAAGTAACTTATGCCCAACAATAGGTCATCGAAAAGATATATTTAAAGGAACTGCTCCCAGAATATTCCCCACTGTATCATCCTTTCTCCTTACCACATTGTAAAGAATTGGATATTACTTTTTCAGTGGAGAGTCTCCTAACCAAATATCTTCCCAAAATCTAGTTTGCATTCCATTTTTAATCTGGAATGAACCAAAACGAAAGAACTAATGTTTTATTTTCATTAAACCTGACCAAAAATGGGAAGTTCCAGGCTTATAAACCATCTGCGAAAGACACTTCCCACCCAAATATTTTCTTTGTGACATAGATTGCCATACTCCTTCTTCATTAAGCAACTTAAACAACCATTTTCCAAGTAAGCTTTTATTTTTTTTGTGTCTAAGTTTTGAATTCCTAGGCCGCCCTGCTCTTTGGGTGAACACACTAAGCTCCACTTAGTAAGCCTATATTTTCGTTTATGATTATCGCTCTGCCAGTAAAAACGAGAGCGAAAAAAATCTAATCTTTTGAGGACCTCCCTAGGAATCTCAAAAAAGGATAACATAAACATTGGCAGACTGCTAAGTACCGAGTTAATAAGTACTAAGTGTCCACCAATAGACATATTTTTTCCTTTCTAACTACTAAGTTTCTTTTCAACTCTATCTTCAACCCCTTTCCAATCACAATTCCTAAGTTTCCTGAAGTGAATTGGAATACCTAGATATCTGAAAGGAAAGGCACCAACTTCACAACCAAATAGCTGTGTATGCTACGATTCAACCTCTTTGGCATTGCCAAAACAAAAAATTTCACTCTTATAGAAATTAATCTTTAAACTCGATAATTGTTCAAAGACACATACAATAAGTTTGAGATTTTTTGCCTGTTCTAAATCATTATTCAAAAAGAGGATAGTGTCATTAGCATACTGCAATATTGACAACCCATTATCAATCAAGTGGGGAACAACTCCAGATAAAAGACCTTCTTCTTTAGCTCTAGAAATAAAGATGGCAAGCATGTCCACAACAATATTAAAAAGAATTGGGGACATAGGATCACCTTGCCTTAGACCCTTTTGGGTTTGAAAAAAGGATCCTAGGTCGTCATTCACTTTTATGCCAACACTCCCTCCCTTAACAAAACTTTTCACCCAAGAACACCACTTAGTAAAAAAGCCTCTCATTGTCAAAGTTTGAATTAAAAACAGCCATTTTACTTTATCGTAAGATTTTTCAAAGTCAATCTTGAAAACTACTCCATCCAAATTTTATTTATGTAACTCATGGATTGTTTCATGAAGGATAACGACTCCATCAAGATTAAATCTCCCCTGCATAAACGCCGACTGAGAAGACCTGACAACCCTTTGAGCTACACCAATAATTCTGTTAGTAGCGACTTTGGTAAAAACTTTAAAACTAACATTTAAAAGACAAATAGGTCTATATTGCTGTATTTTCTTAGCATCTGTTTTTTTTTTTGAAGCAATGTAATGATCCCAAAATTCAAGCTAAAAAGAGACATAGAACAAGAATGAAACTCATGAAACATGGCCATCATGTCTTTTTTAATGATTTCCCAAAACACCGGATAGAACTCAGTTGGGAAACCATCTAGTCTGGATGCTTTATTGTGTTCCATTTGAAAGATAGCTTCTTTCACTTCCTTTTCCGTGAAAGGTTTCTGTAAGTATTTTGTTTTTAGCATCCGAAACTTGAGGCATGTCATTCACAAAAGTATCAATCATGGATAAATGATTAACTTCGGAAGGTCCAAACAGATCTTTATATTAGTTAGTGATGTACTTTTTTAATTGTACATCACCCCGAATTATCCCCTCCTCTTGTTCAAGCTGAAAAATTCTTTGTCTCCTATGCTTACCATTTGCAATCAAATGATAATATCGTGTATTTCTATCTCCCTTCAGAAGAAATTTCGCTTTGGACCTTTGGTACCATTTAATTTCTTCTTCTCTTAACAAATGTGCCAATCTTTTATTGGCAAAATTTTTAAGAGCCAAGTCTGCAGCAGACGAACTCCAAAGCTCAGCTTTTTTCTCGATCTTATCAATTATCAAGTTGAGTTCTCGCTTTTCCTTTTTATTTTTGCCACTGATATTTTTAGCCCAACCGTGAAGATATTTTCTAAGAGATCTAACCTTATATTGCCAAATGTGTAAGGCATATTGTCCACTAATTTCCTTATTCCAAATGTTAGCCACCATCTCCCTAAACCCTCCCTGACACAACCAACCTAATTCAAATTTAAATAAAGGTTGACTCTTTGTATTACAAGAGGCCGCTCATGTATTTAAAAGCAACGGCGCGTGATCAGACAAAGATCTTTCAAGAGCACTAACTGTAACCAAAGGAAATTTGTGCTCCCAATTTGTACTCATTAACACTCTATCCAACTTTTCGAAGGTTGGATTATCTAATGAATTGGCCCAAGTAAACTGTCTCCCAGATAAGTCTATTTCCCTTAATTCCAAATTATTAATCACAGCATTAAACAAAAAGGGCCACCTATACTCGAAATTATCATTATTTTTTTCACCTGCATGCGTGATAATATTAAAATCACCCCCAATTAAAATGGGGAGCAAATCTTTCCTACAAGCATGTAAAAGTTCAATAAAGAATTTTTCTTTGAATTGGGTTTGAGCTGCACCGTAAACAACCACAAGAATCCATTGGAAGTCATCCTCTCTATTTTTTAGGTGAAACTTTACATAAAATTCACCAACATCAATAGAACCAATATAAAAAATCCTAGGGTCCACCCCTAAAAGGATTCCCCCGAATTGACCTTGAGGAGGAGAACAATGCCACAAAAAATTCCGCCCACCACAAAGATGATTAAGACAAGACATTGAAAAGTCTTTCTTACCAGATTCAAGAATAGCTACAAAATCTAAATGTTGCTCCTTAACCACTTCACAAATGTATCTATGTTTAGCCAAGTCCCCTAGACCTCTGCTATTCCAAAAAAGACCTTTTATTTTACCTTTAATTTGATTGGCCTATTACGAAAAGTTTTCTTTTTCGATGACTTTCTATTTGTCACCACAATGAAATTAGAGTGATCATCCTCCAACATGTCATCTAAATCACTACAAAAATGGTTAAGGACTGAGATATCGTTGCAATCTAGATTCTCATCCTCCATCTCCTCTACATCTACCAAACCTTTATTTTTTAACCTCCCTAGTTCTAAAGTCTTAAGATTGTTAATCAAACTACCAATCTTTGTACTATCAGAACCCAAAGATATTCCTATGCTAGCAATTTTTTCAATAATTTGCTCATCAGAAAAAGACATAAATGAAAATTTATTTCCAGACTTACTCGGATCTAGTTCAAGATTACAAACTTTCACCCTCCGCATAGCCTTTTGGATTGAGTCATCATCACCGGACTGCTGCTTCTTAATGCGTGCACTCTATCTAATGCCGACCGAATCAACCCTCTGAATCAACATTGGCCAAGACTCTGGACTTGCATCAAAAGCAACCTCGACAGCCGTTGGGTCATTCACAGTAGCTTTTGCGTTACCATGGAGATTGGGATTTCTACTCGGACCACTGGCACAACCCCAACCAAAACCCATGGAACTTCGCTGACGAACAACTTCAGCAAACGATCTTCGATCTCCTGTTAACGTCCCTGACCATCCGCCACCAAGCTTTTTAGGGTTGGGACGGTTTCTATTCCAGTTGCTTTGAAACACTTTTCTCATCCAAAGCAATCCTCTCGTGGTCATATGATCCGACCGAAAAACTGGCAAGGAGGCCACCGTCTGGCCCAGCCCATTAGCCACAATCCCGTTGTGCACAAGACAAGGCAGAGATTCCTACGAAATTGCCTTGCCATTTGAATTTTGAAATGCCGACCGAACTGCCGCCAATTGAGCATGGTTAATCAGCCTGGGCAATTTACTCCGGCAAGCTTCATCAAGGACATCATCGACCGTCACTGAAGGTGACCTTCGAGGAGGTGGTAGAGGCCCCAGCCATGGTGTGTATCCTCGATGAAATGGAATGCAGGACTAGAAACCGCACCGTCAAGTTCTTAAAAATCCAATGGACTAACCACACAGAAGAGGAAGCCACGTGGGAGCATGAGGATCTAATGAGGATTGAGCACCCCTACCTCTTCCATGATTGAAGTGCCTTCAAATCAAGAAAGGAAAGGTTAAACAAAGCAACGTAAAAGAAGATGTAATAATGTTGGACTCAAGAGGCGAATAGAGGGAGAGAGGGAGGGGGTGAATAGGAGCACGCTCAATTTTTCACTTTGATCGGATTCAACAAGAATTTCACTTTAGTAGCTATGGAAGCTATGAAGATCAATCTATAAGTACAGCGGAAGACTTGTATTGAATCCAAACAAAAACCCCAAAGCAAGAGACCAAGCAGAGTTCAAACCTAGGCGCGCAGTCGACCGTGAGGCGGTTTGACCGGCGACAATCGTGGTCGACCATTGGGCGATCTGTTGGCGTTAAAAGGCGGTTTGACCACCGATTCGAGCGATAAAAAACAGCCCGCGTTCCAAGACACAAATTGATCTAACTTTTGATCTACAAGGTCAAACTCCACGAAACTTGACACACACCTTCTTAAAGATATTAGCAACCTATTCCAATCAAGGATCGTAGAGATCCATGCCAAAGTTCCTATCTTTTTCAGTTTGAACGAAGGGTGCTCCAAAATCGAGTCAAAAACGAAATATGATCTAGAGACTTGCTCGTGGATAAATGATGATCAAGATGATCCTAGATGAGTTCCCACATGTCACAGCAAGTTAGATCAAGGCAAGAAACCAAGCAAAAACTCGTGGATTAAAGAAAGACTCAAAATCACCAAATAGAGAGAAGGAAAGCAAATAGACTCATCTTAAGGAATATTTCCTTGGATTGATTTTGATATGGTATTGGTTTACAGCCACTGCATCAAGGAGGACAAAGACTCAATACATGAGCACGAAATCAAATCCAACTCTCTAGAACCCTAATCTCCAACTATCCTCTCCCTAAGCAAACTAGGGTTTCAAAACAAATGAAAGGGTTCAGGGGGTGCAGCCACCACCCTTCTCTATTTATAGTGGAGGGTTAGACCTTCTAGAAGATTGAACCCTAATGGGCACCCATTAGGCCCACACACAAACGGGTCACACACGTATGCATTTTAAAGCGTCGTCTTCATCTCCTCTTGACCTAATCTGCTTCTCCTTTTGCCATTTTGCGCCGCGAGTTGGCAAAAGGTCACCAAGGCGGTATTTAGGTGAAATTACCAAAATACCCCTTCCCAATCTTTTTTGCAAAGACCGAGTCCCATCTTCGTGAAACACTTCCATGCTTCGCCACGTGTAGGTTGATCCAGTGGCTCTCATCATGTTAGCAAGTGTCTCCCATCCGGCTCCCACCGAAACCACCATGGCACTTGCACCGACCCCCGCGTCGCTTGATCCAACCCGTTGCACCGAACTGCCCGTTCGGTCACCTTTGTCCCTTTTGCGTCATGCTTGACTCCATTGACCTCACCCGGCATCCCCAATTGTTCTGGACCTCAGCTCTCGAAGCTTAGTCCTGATCATCCTCGCCGTTGACCATCATTGACCTCCAAGCAACTTGCACAACAATAGACAAAGAAATCGATTCCGGAAACAAGTTCTTCACAACTTGACCCACGTTAGTCAAAACATGCATCATGCAACACATATGCACTGAAACCCATGAACTTGACCTAACCCAACACTCATCGCCACCGATTGGCCGATGAACAGAACAAAATCGGTCAGACCACCATTCAATGGTCGGTCTAACCGCTGGCCGGTCTAACCGCAGTTTACATACCGGTCTGACCACTGGCCGGTCTGACCGCACTTGCCTGACAGCATTTTAACCTTTGACGAAAACTCATGATTCGACAAACCTTTAACGACATTGCCAATTGTAACATCGTGCACATATCCCCATGATATCCATAATCTCCCCCTTGATGAACACATTTGCAATTTCCCAAAAAATGCAAGTATTGAGGTTTGAAAAGTAAAGAACTCACGTTTTCGCGCAAAGGCATAAATTGGTCCAAATGCAAGAGAAAGCACAAGAAATGACCGAGTTGGCTTCAGAATAGCATAGGCAAGTGAGATAAGGAAAAAGAAAGTAAGAAAGCTTCAATTTCCAAAGAAGAGTAAAAAATCTCACTTAAGGTCCATACGAAAGAACAATTGTTCAAATTGACCTTTGATTATTGTGAGGTTGCAAGAATTTCAATTCAAGTTCAAAAATGGCAATAAGACCATAAGAATGCAAATAAGATACTCCCCCTCACTATGATCCTCATTTTTCAGAAAATCTCAAATTCTCCAAATAGCTCCCCCTTTTTAACATTTTTGTTACATCTTCTCCCCCTTTGACTATGGAGTCATCAAGGAATCACGCCTTCCTCTTGTCCAGAGATGACAAATACAGAATGAGGAAAAAGCATAAGAAAGAGCATGCATGAAATGCAATGGAGTGGCTTCATTTTTTGTATTTTTCAATTTTTTGAGTACAAGAAGCTTTGGAGATTACCCAAAAGAACAAGCTAGCATTTCTAATATTACACAAAGCATATCAAGCCTGAAAGTGCTAGCAACATCATGTTAAGATATATATATCAAAGCTAAGCTAGAAGGCTCAATGTAAAGCAATGAATTGTAACAATTTAAGCAAAGATTCAAATTTAGCAAGTTCATCAACAGGGATCCTAAAGTGATAATGGTCATGTCGAAATGTCAATGTGAGATCAAAAAGCTAATAATGACCACTTTAAGAGACAAACAGGTCCTGAATTGAATCATCTTGCTCAATTTAGCTCAACGCCCATTTTTCAACAATTTTTCATTTGCAATGAATATTGAAGTTGACTAATGGTCTAACTTAGTGAAGAAGTTCCTGGACTAGGAGCCATCCACAAACTCTTCCTAAGCTTCAACCAGAAGTTGATTAAAGGTATATCTTAGTAAAGAAGATCTTGGACTAGGAGCCATCCACAAACTCTTCCTAAGATTCTACCATGGCGACAAATCTTGAGGTTCATGTCAATTTTGACAAGTAGTCCCCATGAGATCGTCTGGATCATCAAACTATCTCCAAGTTCATGTCTTTGACATGCAGTCTCGTGAGAGTAGTTTGGCACATTTTAACCACAAGACAATCTTGAAATTGATTTTTCATTTTGCACAAGAGCAGTTTTAGATTCTTAGAAGAGCAAGAAGCTCAAGTAGTGATCAATTCTAGATTCAAGTGCTAACAAAGCAATTTTGACAGGGCCAATGTCACAAAAGGAGCACTAATTGCGCAACTAGCTAAAACATCCACAAATTGCAGTTTTTAGTTCAAGTTGTTTTAATGTTCTAGCTCATTCAGCAGAGACTTAGCTACACATGTGAAAGCATGATAATTCTAGCAAGTCAAGGAACTAGACATGGCATTCAGCAAGAATTGAGATACTAAAGCTCAAGAGGGTAATAAGCAAAGCTTCATCAATTTTAAAAGATAAGTAGTAAAGCTTATATTACAATCACTACTACAAAAAGGCTAATACTGGACGCCTCATCATAGACGGTTGACCAAAACTGTCTGTATTACATGCAATTACAGACGGTTTTGGTTTAGAGACTGTCTGTGTTACTAGCTGTGCTAAAAACCGTCTGTGAAGAGGTAATACCACAGACGGTTCATGTTGAAAACCGTCTGTGAAGTATCATAGACTGTTCTTGTTAATAACCGTCTGTGATAATTCTAAATATCACAGATGGTTTTCAACAAAGAACTGTCCGTGAAACATCACAGACGGTTCTTAAAAATAACCGTCTGTGATATTACCACATATCACAGACGGTTTTTTGTTATAACCATCTGTGATAATATCGCTATAGCCCAATGCGTTTTCTTCTTTGTCGCCATCCACTTCGGCTCCCCGATGCGTCTCTTCGTCGCATCGATCCGCTTCGGCTCCCCGATGCATCTCTTCGTCTCACGCTCCGAATTTATACCTTATTTTATAAAAAGGATCATCCCCCATCAAAGATGATCATCCCTACATACTTATAAAAAAACAGAAATGGCTGCCTCTTCCTTGTCGCTGGCATTGATGGCCTACCTGGCCGCACTGTACGAGCACCTCTCTCGTTGTACGTTGAACCGTGCTGCAGAAGAATACTATTTCAACAGTGTCTTCACTCCTACGTCGGCCGAGAATTTGCTGGAGCAGATGACGGCCACCTTCCATCGTCCTGACATCCTCCTCCGCCGTGTCTTCTGGGTGATCTCCCACTTTCGATGAGTTTACCGCGTCATCAACGTGGTTCTCCAAAACAACATTGCACGTCTTCAGGAGGCTTGCCGTCACTTGGATTGCATAATCGAGGCAGCAAGCGACCGAGTCGACCAGGCCGAGACCCCTCAAGCAAGGGAAGAGAGCCTATGGGCTCAATTCTTCTTGGTTCAACAATCTGAGGTCTTCGGAGACACTTTCGAGCGAGTCGTCGATGGGTGGGCGCATTTCGAGCTTCGTTCGTGATGATCGAGGAACCGTCCGATCCCGACACCATCGCTATGAAGTATTGAAGATGGAGATAGCGACCTACCTCCGCCATTAGAAAAACTTTGTTTAATTATAGGTTTCTACTTTTTTAATATAAACATGTAATTTCTTCATGTCATGTAAGTGTATATACAAGATAAATATACTTGAGAAAAACCATTTCACGACGATTCCATTATGGAACCATCGTGATATGGGACATATCCTGAGCGGTTCTATTATGGAACCTTCGTGATATATCTAGCAACGGTTCCATAATAGAACCGTCTATGATAAATCTCTTTATTAGTAGGAGACCGCCGCTAGGGTTTGCGCTTCGCCCTAACTCGTCACTCCTCAGTGCATTTACTCTCGTCCGTTCCCTCCCACCTCGGCCTTGCGCCGCCAGAGCCACATCGCCGTCGCCGTAGCCGTAGGTTGTGACACCACTCTGCACTGCACAAGATCGTACAATAGTCGTAGTGTCTTGTGCAGTGTCAGGGTCGTGCCACAACTACGGTGACGCCACCACCCCGCGTGTCACCTACGCCACCATGGCTTGGTTCTCCTACTCGGCCTCCTGCGCTCGGGCCCTAGCGGGGCTTTGCTTTCCCCATCCTCCCTCTATTCTCCTCTAGATCTATTAGCTTAATGTCTTTTGTTGAGTTTGATTTTTATGCTTGAGCCTTAGTTGTGTCCTGATGTTTGTGTGATTTATGCAAGGTGAAGGAGATGGATGAGGGTTGTCTTTGAGTGGTGGGGTCGCCACCGTGGTTGCTTATTTATCTTGAGGTATCACCCTACCTTACTCCCTCTCTGTCTCTACCCCCCTTGCTCTGTGATGAAAATGGCTAGTGCTCTACGATGGATTCCGAGGGCTACTACTGGTGTGGTGGGTTTGGACACCCTTGGTCTTGTTGTCTTGTTGATGAACTGCTCAATGATGTTAATAGTCTTATGCTGAAATTGAATTGATAATTAGTTCATATTAATAGTCCCCTTGCTCTGTGATGTAATCATGTCAATAGTCTTATGCTGAAATTGAATTGATAATTAGTTCATATTAATAGTCCCCTTGCTCTGTGATGTAATGATGTCAATAGTCTTATGTTGAAATTGAATTGATAATTAGTTCATATTAATAGTCCCCTTGCTCTGTGATGCAATGATGTTAATAGTCTTATGCTGAAATTGAATTGATAATTATTTCATATTAATAGTCCCCTTGCTCTGTGATGTAATGATGTCAATAGTCTTATACTGAAATTGAATTGATAATTAGTTCATATTAATAGTCCTCTTGCTCTGTGATGTAATGATGTCAGTAGTCTTACACTGAAATTGAATTGATAATTAGTTCATATTAATAGTCCCCTTGTTCATGCCGGTCAAGTTCTCCTACCCCTTGCGTCCCAGGTACGTCCTACCATTCCATTCATAATCTCTTCTCTATAAAGTCTCCAAGCAGTGGCTACTTGTGCCATTAAAGCCAGCATCATATATATATTCTATATATATTATTAAGTGATCTCCGACCACTTTAGGAAATTAGATCCCATGACATGAGAAGGATGAGGCAGTATCCACGGGCAACCTCATTGAGCCCCTGCAAGTTTAAAAAGTATGGATGCAAGGAGAGCGTTAGGACATCCAATTGCGTGGATGTTGTCGATAGGTAATTGGACGTCGCTATGTTCAGAAAGTGACATTGATCTTGCGAGTATTCCATTGGGAAGTGGCATCATCTATCGACAACCAACAATTCTTGAGCATGTAATTGTCTTTAAACCCAACAAGAACACCAAGCAACAAGTTGAGAATTCTTTTGAAATATGAGAATGGTTGCTTGGTGTTCTTGTTGAGTTTAAAGATGATTACATGCTCAAGAATGGTTAGTTGTCGATACATGATGCCACTTCCTACCAAAATACTGCGTCCCACGCTATTTCTTTCTCAACCTAGGTCCAATTACCTATCGACAACATCCGTAATTGGATGTCCCGACGCCTCTTGGCATTCATATTTTTTAAACTTCATCAATGAGGTTGCCCGTGGCTACCGCCTCATCCTTCTCATGTCATGTGGACTCCCCAAAGTGGCCGAGAGACTACTAACAATAAATATATAATATATATATGATGCGGATTTAATGGCACAAGTAGCCACCGCTAGCTTTATAAGAAAGTCATCACGAGCGGTTTCAACCACAAACCGCTCAGGATAAGTACTATCACGCATTTGTTTCAGCCACAAGCCGTCTGTGATATATACTTATCACAGACGGTTCTTAGTTAATAACCGTCTGTGAAAGTATGCATCACAAATGGTTCAAAACCGTCTGTGATGACCTCATGTCATCACTGACCCATCAACTCAGACGGCTCACCAAACCATCTGTGATGACGTTTTTGAACCGTCTGTGAATACCTTTTCTATAGTAGTGAATGCATCTTTCTGTGTTTTTCATATGAATGCAATATGATACAATGAGATGCAAGAAAAACTCAAAAAGCCTAAAAAGATCAATAAGTTCAAAAGAAGATCAAGAAAAGATCAGATGAACAAGGAAAGATCAGAAAAGATCCAACTCCCCCTCAAACCAACCCATAGGGATAAATTACCCTTAACTCACTCCTCAAGGTGGCAAACCTCGTTCGGTCTAAAGGCTTGGTGAAGATATCATTAATCGAGCCTCGGACTCCTAAAATCTGACACAATATCACCCTTCTCAACATGGTCTCTAAGGAAGTGATAGCGAATTTCTATGTGCTTGGTCCTAGAATGTTGCACTGGGTTTTCAGCAATGTTAATGGCAGAAGTGTTATCACAGAAAAGAGGAACACTAGAAAAATTAAACCCAAAGTCCTTAAGAGTGGACACCATCCACAAAATCTGACTATAGCAACTAGCAGCAGCTACATATTCAGCTTCAGTAGTGGATTGTGTAACAGAAGACTACTTCCTAGACGACCAAGAGACAAGAGAAGTGCCTAAGAAATGACAAGTGCCAGAGGTACTCTTCCTATCTAGCCGACAGCCCGCAAAATCAGAATCAGAAAACCTCCGAATGGACAACGAAGAAGAGCAAGAATACCAAACACCATACTAGAGGGTAGAGTGAAGGTACCTGAAGATGCGCTTAATGGCTTGGTGATGTGAAGTCCTCAGAGACCCCTGAAACCTCGCACAGAGGCAGACCGCGAAGTGGATGTCCGGTCTTGAGGTCGCCAGGTACAGAAGGGAGCCGATCATGCTGCGGTACTCGCGTTGATCCACGGCTTCTCCTTCCTCATCTGGATCCAAAGTAGTCAAAGTCACCATAGGAGTGGTGATCGGCTTGCAGTCACCCATCTCGAAGCACTTGAGCAGATCCTTGGTGTACTTTGTCTGATGGATGAATATCCCTTTCTTGCATTGCTTGATTTGAAGCCCCAAAAAGCAGTTGAGCTCTCCCATCATATTCATCTCAAATTCCCTAGACATGGTCTCAAAAAAACTGGAAACAAGAGCATGAGAAGAACCACCAAAGATAATATCATCAACGTAAATCTGAACAAGCAGGAAGTCATTGCCATGCCTAAGAATGAAAAGAGTCTTATCTACCTTTCCCATTTCAAAATCATTCTTAAGCAAGAAGGTCTTAAGTCTATCATACCAGGCTCTAGGGGCTTGCTTAAGACCATACAAGGCTTTGGATAGCTTAAAAACACTATCTGGGTGCTTGGGATTCTCAAAGCTAGGGGGTTGCCTAACATATACTTCCTCCTCTATATAGCCATTCAAAAAGGCACTCTTAATATCCATCTAATGCAACCTAAAACATTTAGATGCAGCAAATGCAAGTAGAATGTGAATGACTTCTAATCTAGCAACAGGAAAGGTCTCATCAAAGTCTAACCCCTCAACTTGGCTAAAGCCCTGAGCTACCAACTTATCCTTGTTTCTAACCACAGAACCATCCTCATTTTGCTTATTTTTGAACACCCAACGGGTACCTATCACATTATGACCACTAGGAGGTTCTACTAGGTTCCAGACCTTGTTTCTCTCAAAATTCTCTAACTCCTCATGCATGGCATTGACCCAGCTAGAATCAGATAAAGCATGTGATATATCGTGGGGTTCAAAAGAAGCTACAAATGCAGAATGAGAGAAGAGACTCGGATCATGATACCTATAGCGAGTGACTCGTTCATGAAGATTACCAATTATCTGATCCGGAGGGTGCTGCTTCTGAATGTGCAGTGGAGCGCCTAGGGGAGATAGCATCTCCTCAACCTCCGTAAGTACTGCTGATGATGAAGATATAGCAGGAGCCTCAATTGGAGGTGAAGTAGTCGTAGTAGGTTCTGGAGCTTGGACAGGAACATCAGCTGCAGGTGAAGGAGCAATATCGAATTCATCCTCATCTTCTTCAACAAAAATACTCTCTGTCACCTGTAAGTCACCTGAAACATCAGATGTAGCTCCAGGGCTAGTCTCATCAAAAGTGACATTGCATGTCTCCTGGACAATGTTAGTTTCACCATTAAAGACCCGAAAACCCCTCGAATGTGCAGGATAACCCAGAAATAAACCATCACAAGTCCTTGATTCAAATTTATCTAGGTTTTCTATCTTGAGAATAAAACACTTGGATCCAAAGACTCGAAAATGAGAGACAGAGGGTTTTCTACCAAATCGAAGCTCATAAGAAGTCTTGCCCAAAGTTGGTCTCAAGAAGACACGGTTTGAAATATGGCAAGCTGTAGCAACAGCTTCGGCCCAAAACCTCCTCAGTGTGCTATACTCATCTAGCATCGTCCTAGCCATCTCGACTAAGGTCCTATTCTTCCTCTCCACAATGCCATTTTGTTGAGGGATGTGTGGAGAAGAGAACTGATGCTCAATACTGCGCTCAGCACAAAAAGAGGAAAAAGAAGCATTCTTGAACTCTGTGCCATTGTCACTGCGAATTGCTCTTAAGGCACCAGGAAGTTCAGAAGCCAAACGAAGAACAAGATCATGATAATGATCAAAAGCCTCATCCTTCGAAGCAAGAAAGAACACCCAAGAGTATCTCGAAAAATCATCAACTATGACAAGAATATACCATTTGCTGCCGACTGACCGAACCCTAGCAGGACCAACAGTATCCATGTGAAGCAACTGTCGCGGTCCATCAGTCATGACCATAGTCAATGAAGGATGTGAGGTGACAACTTGCTTGCCATGCCTATAGGGCACACATACAGCATCCTTGATGGCTTTGAGTTTAGGCAAACCTCTCATGAGATCAAGGCCGCTAACTCGTGTTAGATGGTCAAAACCAATGTGCCCCAAATGTAAGACCCGGGATTAACGTCCCAAATCCTCTGTGCACTTCTGAACTAGTCCCATGATTAGTAGCTAGTTCACACAGTTAAACAAATATGGTAACATCCATAAATCGCATAACTTTATTAATAATCAACAGAGTTTAGTACAACAGGGGCTTACAAGCCAACAATAAAAACACAATGGAAGACGAAGAAGATGTAGTAGAGTCGATTAATCGCCACGAGCAATCGATCGGGAAGCGACCTAGTCGTCGAGATCCACACCGATGATGCGGTCCTTCTCCTCTGAAATTTGTTTGCAATTAAGCAAGTATGAGCACAACTACCGTGCTCGCAAGTTACACCCGTCAAATAACAAAATGACATGCATACATGGATGTAACAAAGGATGGCTTATTGGTTACATTTGCATAAATCAGCAATTTCTTTAAATACTTGTACTAAGTTCCAAAGCAGTTTACACAATAACTAAAATTTATTTTCTAAATCAATTTTATAGTCAGATAACATTCACAGACGAATGGTGAAGGATACCCTCCTATCACATGGCTTCCCGCCCAATTCCCATTTAAATAAACCAGTTGATAAAGTCTTTTGAAATCAAAATCCAAGTCTAACTTTGAGTGGCTTTGCTAGCATGTCCATGACCGCGGACGCGGCTATTCGAATAGTTTTACACTCTGCAGAGGTTGTACACTTTACCCACAAGACACGAATTCTCTAGTTTGTCTGGCATATATCTATGCCACCGCTCACTACCTTAGGTAAGCAGTCTAGAGCACGTGCCAAGGCCTTTACAATGTGCCATTCCACATGATTTCCCTCGCTAAGGTTTACGCCCCTTGAATAGAAATCCATGAGTTCCTAGCCCCTCTTGCGCCAGGTGGGAACAATAGTCATGAAAGACTTTGTCAAAAGAAATGGCCATGAAAGACCGCCCACGTACAAACAGGATCAACCGCGATGGAACTTTACAAATTAATTAGCCAGGTCCCCTACCCATACTCAGGACATGTGGTTGCACGATATGGCATAGCCCATTATAGGCATAGCAAAGGCAGCTCGAGGCCGGTCCTCAAGCGACTTAGGCGACTTTCCACAAAACCCATGGGCCTCGATCATGGAAATGACTCGATCCGTGCATTAACATGCACCATCAAACAACCATTTAAGCCCAAGTACAAACCATAATTTTATTTTATTTTTCTCAAATTCATTTACGACAAAACTTCCATGACAAACCAATGCCATAGATTCTTAAACAATATTTGATTTTTGGTTGAAAGTTTCCCAAATCAAATATTTTGGGGTCTAAGCATTGCTAAGCATAATCTGTCTCAAAATGTTCTAGTTCATACTATTGTATCAACTAGATTTTATCTAGGGTGAGGGTTAAATGTCCAAGACTTGTCAAGAACGAGATCGTTATGTAATCCATCGACATTGTGATAATCCAACCTTTAACAATCCAAAATTCATTAGTCCAATCTACAATATAAGTCTATTTCTATGATCCAACTTCAATTGATCCAAATATTTAACTATACTCAAATTTTATAATCCGATATCTATCAATCCAATGACTATGTAATCCTATAATCAAATTTTTAGATAATCGATATCCAATGACAATCTATTTCTAGAATCCAATATCAACAATTCAAGATTTGACTATAGTATCTATCTATCATCCAATCTTTATTAATCCAACATCAACAACAATCTACCTCTAAAATCCGGTATCCAATAATCATTTATTTCTACAATACAACCATAATAATCATGTATTTCTAATAATCCAAAGATCATTCATTCCAATATCCAATAATCCAATGATAATCTATATCTATGATTGACATCTAATATCCAACAATCATATAACTCTAATAATACCACAATCCGATCCTTAATAATAATCTATTTCCATAATCCAATACCAATAATCACCTATTTCTGTAATCATTCATTATTTATTAACAATTTTCCTCTATCTTCACACATCCATTCACAATCTTCTTTTATTATCCAAACTCCAAAATATATATGCCTTCGATAATAGTCTCCATACCACCTCTCTTGACAATAATTGGACATACAAAGGCATTGGGAATAACTATAAAGCTTAAAACAGGAATTTAAATTACTTGAATATAAATACGCATGCAATAATAATTTAAAACAGAATTTAAATAATTTTAAATGCTGGGTGCAAATATGGTCAAGAATGTAACTTGCCTTGCTTGATGGATTATTCTCAAACGGCGTTGAAATCTGGTCGTCCGAAGTCGTCGTAATCTATACGCGTAAACGATCCGAATTCAAATAACAATCAAATAAAATCCAAATAAAAACAAAATAAAATTATAAAATAAATACTACTAGGAAGGTATCTGCTTTTTATGAATTTAAGAAGTTGAATCGAAGGAATCGGAGTTCGTATGAGGGAGAACGAAATTCCAGAAGGTTGCAAATCACATGAAATAATAGAATTCCGAAAATTATACTATTCATGCGGAATTGGCTGTTTCGGTTTTCTGAGAACATGGAAGGGCTAAAGTATTGAGGGCATGACAAGGAGGGTGATGCGGCCCAAGAAACCATACTATGCATGGGAAGGTGACTCGAGAGCGTGGAGGCTATACGTGCGGATACCAAACCTGCCCGTGTGCACAGGTTGGTCAAAACAATTTAGACAATCGCGTAGCGTATGAGACGCATGCAACTGCATGCATGGAAAGCAAGGAAGGGCGGCTCAGGTGTATACATGCAATCGCATGGAATGCATGCATGGCGTGGCCAAGAAAAAGGAAGTATTAATTTCGGTGCGATACAAAGAAAGGGACAGGAGGCCGGAATCAATTATTGGTTGCATGCAGATTTTTGCATGGAACCAGAGATGAATGCATGCATGCATGCGTGTGTCTGTGAGATAAAATACATGCATGGAGTCCAAGAAATTAAGAGGAGAAAGGAATCCTATTTTGTTGCGTGGCTTAGAAAAAGAAATCAATGCCATGCAAGTGCTAGAGATTAGAATGGGAGATCGCATGCGCTAGAAAATGGGAAGCAATTGCTTGTTTGGATTGCATGATCCTACGCCTCCAATCTGCCTGGATGCAGTTATTTGATTGCCCCTATTTTTACTCCACATGATTTCCTTTCTCTAAGTGATTTAGGCTGGGGTCACCTGTAATCCGACCCCACCAATCCAAGATGGCGCGTACCAGGATTTAGAGATAGTCTTAGTTAAAGATCAAATATCTTGTAACGTGTTCATGCTAGACTCTAGGTGGGTGCATGTGTGAGAACGAATTTTAGAATGAATAAAATTTGTATGAACAAAAGGAAGCAATGACTAGAAAATTGGTACTATTCACTTTCTTCTTTTCAAACAGACAAGCACAGGAGCTCTGACCATGGAGGAAAATGGGTGGCCGACGGTGAAAGAAAGGAGGGATGGCGGCGAATGGCATAAATGGATTGCTCACCTTGCAATGAGGCCGTGGGAGGTGGCGGCGGCGAGGGGTGGTCGATGGTGGCGGCGGCGACCATGGAGCCGCCGCGGTGGTGCACGGGCGGCGATGCTCGGCGGCAGCGGCAATGAGGAAGGAGAGCACCGTGTAGAGGACGACGTCGCGATGCGGTGGTGGTGGCGAGTGGCGGAGATTCACTGCGGCGACACTAGAGCGGCGGCGGCGTCCAGAGCGACAGGCGCCAAGGCCTCACGGCAGCGGCGCTCCCGGCGATGTTTGGTGAAGCGAGGAATCATGATGTAGCACATGACGGCGAACCTTATAGTGGTGGTGGCTCGGGAGAAGACCTTTGGTGGAGACGCGCTTTGTTGTAGAAGGAGTTTCGGCGAAGCACGGTCATCGGCGAAATTGTGCAAACGAAAGGGAGCTAGGGGCGGGGTTTGAGGCGAATTGGTAAGGAGAGCGAGGACACGCTGTGCTCTCTTTATCTTGAGGAGGAGACGCTGAGTCGTGAAGCGCCGAGGAATAAAGAGGCGCTTTGGATGCAAAGAAAAAACAACGAAACCGGCAAAATTAATTTCGTCGTTGAATGTGGCGGCCAATTGATGGAGGCATGATGTGGGCAATGAAGAGGAGATCGTAACGCCTCAAACGGAATTGAATTTGGTGCGTCGTCTTGTGAAAAGGAAGAAAGGGTGAGAAGCGGCCACGGTAGTAGCGGTATGCGAACTCTACGCGGGTTGGGCACGGTGACCAGTATTTGGAGCAGCGATGGTCGGGGCCCGGCGGCACGGCAAAAGGGTAAGGCACGGCCGGGTTGGCAAGGGGGAAGAAACGCACGGGCTAGGCAGCCATGAAGCTCACGGAAGACAACGAGTAGAAAAGAACTCGGGAAGAAGAAAGCCACGTGAAGAAAAAGATGGAGGAGAGAGATAAGCAGTAAAGAAATAAATAAAATACTAATTTTATTTGTACTTTCCTTAACCGACACACACGGTCCAAACATCTTGCATGCATGGTCCGAACAACATGCTCAAGCACGCATACAAGGCATGCACATGCACGCACAAGGCAAGAAGAAGGAGAGAGAAAAGAAATAGAAGGAAAGAAAACCGGAAATTAAAAAATAAAATAAATTCCAGAAAAATTCTATAAATTAATTTAATTTTTATTTTTCAATTTGAACTCAAATAAAACTTCAAAAACTTTGATAAATTTTATTTTTGACTTTTAAAACTTCAGAAATTCAAATAAAGCAATAAAACTCTTTCAAATTTCAGAAAAACCAATAAAATAATAACTTTAATTAATTTAAAATGGTAACAGAACTTTGGTCTGTTACAAACTACCCCTTTTAAAAGGAATCTCGTCCCCGAGATTCGGAGAGGGTAGAAAGAAAGCTGGGAATACAAGGTTTTCAACTGGAGTTATCGTCGTCTACATTCCACTCTTCATTTGACGGGACCTGAGCTGTGACATTGTTCAGGCTTCTTGTTTGCTTGCATGGTGTTGATTCTTGGAACTTCAGAGTTGGTTGGATTTGTTGCCTGCTGCTTCTTTGGGCATTTATTGGCATAATGTCCCATATCTTGACAATTGAAGCATTGTATCCCTGCCCTTGATGTTTTGTTCTGCTGAGATTGTCCTCCCTTGTTGTCGAGGGATATCTGCGTTGGTGGAAGTGGTGTTGATCCTGAAGTCTTGAGTGCGGTCATTGTTGGTACATGGTTGGGTTGAGATTGAATCACACGAGCCTTGAAGTTTCTTGCATCATGTTGCCCTTGATCCACCATCTTCCTTTTGGAACACTTGGTGCAATAACGTCGTTCTTGTGTTGTAGGAGCGATGGTTGAAAAACATTGTTGTTGTTCATTTGTTGCATTATCTGCTGCATTAGCTGAGCCTGGGTGACGAAAAATTGATTCAAATTCCGAAGGGTTTCTGCCGTCAGTGGTTGGTTGGCTTCATTACTGGCATTTCCTGGGATATTGTTGTCTTGGTTGGTTCCACTTCCCGAGTGACGAGTGTTCACCATCTGTTGGTTATTCCAGAGTTTTTAGGGAAGGGGACAAAGGATAGGGAAGAGACAAATAAGAATGACTAAGGGGATAGATCAAAACAACACTCCCAAACAAAAGAACCAACTCAAAAGCTTCAAGAAAACTTATTAGCTTTAAACAACGTTCTATCGATTGAAAATCGAAATATGGTCAAACGACTCAATACACAGAATGAGTCCTGGCAAACTTAAACTATATGGCTTGACTAACAAAACGATCTTCGGTATATCTTGTCCGTCGTCCTTGGATAATGGAGACGATGAAACTTTCCTTGATAGCTCCATGTCTTGTAGTCTTGTACGTAAGGGTTAATAATCGTATCGACCTGTAACATCCCAAATGTATAATTAGGGTTATTCAAGTATAATTATATGTGTAGAAATTAAAACTTTTTCTCACAACTTGAAAACCCTTACAATCTCATGTAATTCTTGTCCAAGAGTTGTGTAAACCAAGAACACAAAGCTCTTGTTGACCAAAAGTCAAATTCATTTTCCAATTCTCTCAAATCTTGTGCCAAACAATTGGAAAGTATCTTCCTTGGTCCTAAAACTGAGGTGGGACCCTCTGAAAAATATCACAAGTTGTAAAACTAGTTTGATAATTTTTGGAGGTAAAATGAATCATTGAACAACCTTAATGAAATTCCTGAGAAAATGTATTGCATAATAACCTCTGGAAAATTTATGTAAGGTTAATCATGTTGTCAGCTAGCTCCAGTTAAAATCTTATGAATTTTGGAGTTCATTTGCTATCTCAAACAATTTTGCCAAGTCTTAGCTGTTAGAAAATTAAATTTAAAACAGGGCACTGTTCCTTGGGTGAGCCAGTACTCAAACTGGTCCAAATTTCAACCCCATCGACCTCCTTTCCCACCTTGATGAGGTCGTGGCCGTTGGATCCAATCCAACCGCCACGACCTCCCCTCAACCAAGGCCCCGGGACCTCCCATTCGAGGTCCTCTTGACCTCGTGGACCTCCTCGGGTCAGCGTGGGCGTCGAGACCTCCCCACCTCATCGAGTCATAGCCGCTGGATCAAAGATCCATGGCCACGACCTCCCACGTGTGTTAAACCTCAAAGGACCTCCTCGTCTTTGTAAGCCATCGCGTGAGGTCATCCCACCTATGTGAGGTCTTGGCCCTTGGATTCAAGATCCGTGGCCTGACCTCCCCACCTTTGTTAAACTAAGCAAGTCCACATCCCACCTCGTGAGGTCACAGACCATTGGATCAAAATCCATGGTCACGACCTCCTCCTCCCAATCTAAGCGCCAGACCTCCTTTGCACTCACTTGAGGTCGTGGCCGTTGGATTTACATCCAAAGGCCACGACCTCCTCTGAAAAACATCACAACAAGGTCCTCCCGCCTTGTTGAGGTCATAGCCCTTGGATCCAAATCGGAGGCTAAGACCTCCCTTCGCTTTGTGCGTGTCGAGACCTCCCCATCGTGTCGGTCTGGTTGGTTTACATCCAAAGGCCGACCTCCCCTCTGTCTTTTCGATCGCGTGCATTAAGTCCTCACCGGAGGTCCGCACTGCTTGGAGGGAGATCCAACGCCTTGGACCTCTGTCCCATTTCCCACGTGCGTTTGCGATTAATGAAATCGGAGGGCCACGACCTCCCCATCCTTGATCGTGTGGTGGGACCTCCACCCGACCACTTAAAACGTAACGGTTCAAAACTCTCATCCGATGGCAGGACCTCTCCTGTGTCTTATCCAACGGCCACTAAGACCTCCTGTTCTTCTCCTTCCTCTGGCGCGGGCAAGCTCGGCGATGCATTTATTGCGTGTGCGCACATGAGGTACACTTCATGACTCTTCTTGACCGCATTTAATCTGCAGTCGACCTTCCGCCCTCCGTCCACACAGGCTGCACCTTGTCAACCTTGTGTCTTGTCCAAGCCATGGACCTCCCATGGGCCAAGCTCACCATGAGCTTGGCGATGGTCCACAACCTCCTGTGCCCTTAGTATAAAGCCTCCCCCATGTCTTGGTTGGCTTCCTTTGCACACCTTTGTTCCTTGGCTTACACCTGTCTTTGTGAGCTTTAAACCACCAAAGCTTCCTTGGCGCCATTCTTTGGAGCTTGAAGCTCCTCGGTGGACAAGGGTCACTGGAGTTTTTTTTCTCCTTTTCTCTAAGCTTCTTTTGTGCCATTCCCTCTGGGACCAAGTCCTAACTTGAATTGGTTTGGGCAGTTACAGAGGTGGACAAAGTGGAGCTTGGAGCTGAAGCTTTGGCCATGGAGCACCCTTCCTCCCCGGCACCGGTCCTCCCTTCCTCGACCTCCTTAGCACCTTAGGACCTCCAGGTACATCCCCTGGTAATCCCTTAGTGCTGGCACCCGCATGAATGTTTTCGTGGAGCTTTAGTTTGGCATAAGCTTGTTTGTCGCGCGGAGCTCATTTTTGCTTTTCGGTTTTGCCCGTGCGGGTCACCTCTGTCCTCTCCGGCTCGCCGGCGTTCAAGGCCGTCATTGCCGTTGAGAGAAGGTCCGTTGGGTGCGCGTGGTTATTGCGAACCCAACGGTACCATTGGATCTCGCCGGCGAGAACCAAATATTTGAACACGGGTTTTTGTCGGACGCAACGACAGCGTCGTTGTCGTTTTTAGGACAAAAGATCCACCGAGTTAATGCGCTTATCATTGCTCCCATCATTGAATTCATTTGGTGTGTCTTAACTGTCTTAAATCCACCATTTATCGCGCCATTAAGTCCTCCGCGGACCTCCTCGTGGTCCCGGCGCATTTAATCTCTTGTCCATAGCGGCGTGCGTGTGTGTGCGCTAATTCTAGCGCCGGATCTGGACATCGGACCTCCTCCAAGGAGATCTGGGCGTCCAAGACCTCCTTGGCGCAATCTTAGCCGTCCCGACCTCCTGGAGGTGCAGCGGCGTTGAGGACCTCCTCAGGGACCTCCTCGAGGTCATCTCATCGTTGAGGACCTCCCTTTTAATCTGGTCCGTTCGGACCTCCCTTCCATGTTGTGGTCAGTTAGATCTTCCATCTCGGCCATGACCTCCTCTCACCTCGCGCATAATGCGTGGTTAGGAGGTCCAGACCTCTGGACCTCCCATGTGCATGTGTGTTGTTCTCTGGGAGGTCTGAGCCGTTAGATCTGAGATCTGTGGCTCACGACCTCCCATGTCTTTGTGAATGTTAGGAAGGTCGAGAAATTCTTAAGTATGAACTGAAATGAGGTAGACTTTAGAATTTCATATCTTTTTCATTTTAAATCCTTTTGAGGTCATTCAAATTGTGTTAGCTCTGTCTTAAACTTGACTTTAATCCAAAAATGGTTGTAAGTTGAGTTCAGCTCCAGAGCACAGTTTTGCCATAGGTTTTAGTACTCCTTTTGGATAATACACTCAAAATTTAGGTTTAACTTGTAAAACCCATAACTAATGTTCTGTAGGTTATTTTTGAATGAGACCAACTTTGTTAGCTTCCTCTATTAATGAACTCACTGTAAAAATTAGATTTGAGCATATTGCTGTTATAGAAATAAGGACTTGTGCATTATAATTTTGTTCAAGTTCTTGTTTTTGAAAAATTATAGAAAGTGCAATATAGCTCCAAATGGGATGAACTCAATTGTGTTATTCATCTCATGAGGTGCTGGTTTCACAGTAAAAATCTCAGCCTCACCACTTTTCTAGAAAATGTTGCCTCATAATTAAATTAGTGAATAGTGCAGTTTGGTATTTTCAGGGCTGAGCAGAATTGTTTTGCTCATAACTTTTGCATTAAGAATCCAAATCCATTGGTTCTTGTTGCTAAATTCCTAAAATCACCCTCTTACTGCTGTAGAAATTTCAGAGAATTTGGAGTTCGTTTGCTGTGCTGTCTTGTTGTTTTTCGTCGTTCTTATCGGTTCTTTATCGTTTTTCCGTTAGGTTTCGACATTTGTGGTGATCCATAAGCGACCCTCCGCAACAAAGTGACCAGCAGCAAGGCAAGCAGTTTGACCATTTCCATCATTGTCCCATTATTTTAAAGCTTACTACTTTGTTTTACTTCTATGTATGCATGCTACTTTGTGTTAAATGTCGCTAGCTTTCCTATAGTTGCATAATCTGTAGGAATTGTTATCCTCTACTACCAATGAGCCTAGGTTATTCGCTGTGGTTTGAGCTAGTTGGATGAGCTCTTATCACTTAGTAGTTGCGTTTAAAACTGCTTAGACATGCTTAGCTATCGGTAGTAATGGGCGATCATCGACATAGTCGATGGTCTTGATCACACAAGTATAATTATTCCTCCTATATGTCCAGCACTTGTGCTTTGATTAATTGTAAAATCAAAACTGAAAATAAAATGTTGATTTAGACTTGGGCATATTGGATGGATGGTGCGGTTTTGGAATGTGGTAGTATGCCCGAGTCGTTAAGGACCGAGTTACTTGCGCCACCGTTAAAAGCAATATTATGTGCTAACCACACGAGGGGATATGGGACCTCTCTTGACTAAGTACTTTGGGGGTGTTAATTATGAGCTGGTTGGTGGGTATGTTTTAATAAAATGTGTATGTGTAGTGTTGGGAGGGAGCATTGGCGGGCGGTTAGGGTTTGTCTAATGTGTCCTTGTCCCCGTGGAGTTCTGCTCGTAATTAGCATCGTCCATTGGAAATGTCTCGTAGGACTTAGCCGTGCGGCATACCAAAGGTAGTGTGCCTAAAGGAAAGGCGATGCAGCGTGTGGGTACATTGGTACACCCTACAGGATAAAACTATTGAATAGCCTCGTCCTAGGTTATGGACATGCTCGGAAAGCCTCGTAAGAACTAGACTACAACTTTTAATTAAAACTTGACATGGTTGGTATGAGTGGGTAATTCATACTATTGTTGTGGTGGCTATTGGGTTAGTCACTTCGTGATTGTTCTTGTTGTTGTTATTATGTTATTATTGCGTTGTTATTTCAACAAGTAAAAATGCTTTGTCAAATTGCCTTAAATCTATTATGTTATTGCAAATGGAACTTGCTTTATGCTAAATGTAAGTCCAAAGCTCCATCCACTTAATTAAAGCTTGCATGTAGCTAAATTATAGTTCTGTTATCTTACGTCGAGTCTTGCAGTACAATAAACAAGTTATTGTACTCATTTGCTTTGCTTAACAACCTTGTTGCAGAGGACGGAGGTGAGCTCCAAGAGCCTTACTTACGTGCCGCGTGTTGCGATTTCTTGACGACTAGCTTGGCGGTCGGTCGAGATGCCTAGGGGTTAAGGCACACTTGATTGGCTTTGTGTTATAGCCATCTTTATGGCACTTTTGCTTCATTGTGTATTCTTGTAACTTATTGCTATTTGGCCTAAGGGCCCTCTTTTGTAGTAGCTATTCCATATTAATATTAACTTCGGTTTGTTGCTTATGTTCTATGTGTTGTATGGAATTGATATATTCTTTTGTTGTGAGGTATGTATCTTGCATTCGGGAGTATACATCTCTCGAGACCGAAGTTTATTAGGTTGATAATACTAGGGTCAATTGGATGACTAAGTATTATGAGCCTAATAAATGTCGGGTCTCACAAAAGTTAGTATCGAGCCGTTATGACCGTAGTAACACAAGCTTGGTCGTCTTTAAGATATTTTGGAAAACCTATTTTCAAAGTATAAGCGAGATTTGAAAGCTTAAGAAAATTCTCAGATTTTACTCCTCATCTACCTTAGCTTTCTCTTCTCATCTCACTCTAATTTGAGTTTTGAAAGTTGTTTTCCTCTCTTCTCTTCTACAAAATAGTCATTATCGATTAATTGGGTTTTGGGTAACATATGAGAGTTCTAAATTGATGTCTTGGCTACCTTCTTGGTGAAGAATAGAAGTATTTGAAGGCGAAACTCAAATCTGAAAATTCTGGACAGCAAGCAAGCATTTTAGGGCAGCAATGCTTAAGCTAGTAAATGAGGTAGAAAATGAGAGGCTAATCAACTAAAACTTGTGGGAATAAAAGGGTAAGATGTGATACTAGTTAGCTAAGTATCTAACACTTATTTCGCTGCCTTAACCTTGCTCTCTAATAGTTTTAGATCTCATCTTACAATCTGATTTGTAATCTTCCGATCAATTACTCGTTCATTCAATACGGGTTAGTTGAGTTGAGAAGTTGAACCTTGCTTTTGGTGTTTCTTGGCTGTTTGTAGAGTCTTTTAGAAGCTTTTAAAGTTTAATTACTCGTTGTTTTGGCTTTCGTTTAGGGTGATCTTCATTCCCTAGTCGATCGCTTTTGTTTTCTTTAAGGCTTAGTTTTTGGTCTAGTTGCTAACCAAAATTTCTTGTAACAGGATGGCGGACGACTTCGTAGCGGCCAAGGCGATCGGTGGTCGGACGAGGAGCTTCCTCCTCCTCCGACCATGGCCGAGGTCCTTCTTGATTGAGCGCAACCGCGGATGACAGAGAGTTCTATTGGGCGTCATCGCTGCATAACACCACCGCCCTTCTTACCGGAGCTTGAGATCTGGGCGAGGAATGCCCATCGACCTCGTGGGGTCTTCTTGAGTTCGCCGTACTCAGCCCCTACCTTTTCTTGGCGGTCGAGGACCCTTTGGATGCAGACGATTGGCCGTCTTGTGGGCGTAAGCCGATAGCGCAGTGCTGCCGAGCACGAGAAGGCGCTGCTCAGCATCGCACCGGCTTGAGGGTGCGGCTTTGTCTGGTGGGAGAGCTATCTCGCCATGCAGCCCGTAGACCACACCGTCTCTTGGGAGGAGTTTCAGATTGCCTTCCGTCGGGCTCACATCCTGCCGGCTTGATGGAGATCAAGAAGGGGAGTTTCTTCTTGCTCAAGCAAGGGCGTAGCTTCGATCATGGAGTATGTGTACGAGTTCAACCATCGGCTCGTTATGCTCGAGGATGTAACCCTTGATATGGCCAGCGGTGCCAAGTTCAGCGCGGCTTGTCCGAGGAGCTGAAGGACAAGCTATCCATTGCCGACTTTCACGATTTTCAGACCTTGGTCGACAAGGCCATCGTCGGCGAGCATGCGGCTCGGGAGCTTATGGATTCCATAGCGCAAGTGGGAGACCTATAAGACTTCGAGCCCAGTTCTTCCGCCCTCGTTTGAGCGGTCTCGAAGTACCACTCTCATTCTTGGCGCCCAAGGTCACCTTGTCCTCGTCCTTCGCAGCCGTGCCCGATCACGTCGTCTGCCGGTCGGCGGTGGCCCCAGAACCCGGGCCGGGTCACATGCTTCTCATGCAACGAAGGGGCATTATGCGAACCAATGCCCTAAGAAGATCGGGCAGCCCTCGTCCTAATGGAGGACGCGGGCCAGAGGTGGTGCATCTCGGGACCGAAGATCGTCCGGCTACCCAAGGCATGGGTAGTGGTCGCGTCAACGCCATCACCGCAGAGGAGGCTCAGGAGGCACCCGACGTCGTACTAGGTACACTTTCTGTTAACTCTCACCCTGCTACTGTCTTGTTTGATTCAGGAGCATCTCATTCCTTTGTTTCTGAGTCTTTTGCTGCTGTTGGAGAGCTTCCTTTCTCTCCATTGTCGATCCCGCTTCTCATTCGCTCTCTGGTTGGAGTTGAGAGTCAATCCGAGTGTAGAGATGTCCCTATCGAGATCGGCGTGGGTTCTTAGCAAACCTTATCCTTCTCCATTCAGCGAGTCTTGATGTGATTCTTGGTATGGATTGGTTGTCTCAGCACATGGGACAAATCGATTGCGCCAGGAAGCTCATCTCTCTGTCTAGTTCTTCCGGCGAGCAGGTTTGCTTCTCGCCGAAGCTGCTAGGCCCTCATCTCTTCGCACTTGAAGCGAAGCCCGCTCCAGATATTAGCGAAGTCCCAACAGTTTGTGACTTTGTTGATGTCTTTCCGCGATCTTCGAGGATGCCACCCGTTCGAGACCTCGAGTTTGTCATTGAGTTGGCTCCCGGTACCGCCCCTATCTCAAAGAGGCCTTATCGGATGCCACCGAACGAGTTGGTGGAGTTGAAGAAGCAGTTAAGCGAGCTGCAAGAGAAGGGTTTCATCCGCCCTAGCTCATCTCCGTGGGGTTGTCCAGCAATCTTCGTAAAGAAGAAGGACGGTACTTTACGCATGTGCGTTGATTACCGCCCACTTAATGAAGTGATGATAAAGAACAAGTATCCGTTGCCCGCATTGGCGATCTCTTTGATCAATTAACTGGAGCTCGAGTTTTCTCCAAGATTGATCGAGAGTGGGATATCATCGAGTTCAGATTCGACCCGAGGATATTCCAAAACGACATTCTCTACTCGCTATGGCTTGTATGAGTATCTTGTCATGTCATTCGCAACCAATGCTCTGCCTTGTTCATGAATCTCATGAATTCGGTATTCATGGAGTATTTGGATAAGTTTGTCGTGGTCTTCATCGATGATATTCTTATCTATTCCAAGGACGATGAGGAACATGATCGAGATCGAGGCTTGTGTTAGGCAAGCTACGTGAGCACCAACAGTGACGCGAAGTTCACAAGTGTGCATTCGGTTGAAGGAAGTGGCTTTCTTAGGCCATATTCTTTCAGCGGAGGCGAGTCCGTTGATCCTAGCAAGGTCACCGATGTTCTTTCATGGAGTCGGCCTTCTTCGGTCACCGATGTGCGGAGTTTTCTTGGTTTAGCGGGATATTATCGCGCTTTATCGAGAACTTCTCCAAGATCGCGGGCCGATGACGGAGTTGCTCAAGAAGGACAAGAAGTTCTTGTGGTCCGCTGAGTGTGAGGAAAGTTTCCAAATACTCAAGAAGCGTTTGACCACCGCTCTGTTCTTGTTCTTCCCGATATCCATCGGCTTCGATATCTTTTGCGATGCTTCTCGTCGAGGCCTCGGTTGTGTCCTTATGCAAGAAGGCAAGGTAGTGGCCTATGCATCAAGACAATTGAGACCTCATGAACTCAACTACCCTACTCATGATTTGGAGTTGGTCATGTGATTCATGCACTTAAGATTTGGCGACATTACCTAATCGGTGTCGTTGTGAAGTGTATTCGGATCACAAAAGCCTCAAGTACTTGTTCACCCAACCCGACTGAACCTCGTGCAAAGGAGATGGTTGGAATTGATCAAGGACTATGATATGGGTATTCACTACCATCCGGCAAGGCTAATGTCGTTCTTGATGCGCTTAGTCGCAAAGCGCATTGTAATGCCTTAGTGCTCAAGGAGCATTCGCCTCTCTTCTCGAAGCATTCCAGCGTCTCAACTTGGAGATAGTTGAGCATGGATTTCTCGCGCCATGGTTGTGCAACCAACCTTGGTGGATCGGATCAAGTCCGCTCAGCGATCGGTTTGGGAGTGAGCCACATTAAGGCAAATGTCAAGGCCGGAACAGCCAAGTGCTTTTCTGAGGATGAGCATGGTGTTGTGAGGTTCGGGCAACGCCTTGTGGTTCCAAAGGACATGGAGTTGCGGAATTTGATCCTCCGCGAAGCCCATGATTCGCCTTTATCCATTCATCCCGGGGCCACAAAGATGTATCAAGATCTCCGCCTGAGATTTTGGTGGACCCGAATGAAGAGGGAGATTGCGAAGTTCGTTGCCGAGTGCGACGTATGTCGTCGTGTCAAGGCCGAGCATCAGCGTCCAGCAGGATTGCTTCAGCCCTTGCCTGTGCCGGAATGGAAGTGGGATTCCGTCGGCATGGACTTTATCACCGGTCTGCCCCGAACACCAACGGGGAAAGACTCCATTTGGGTTGTCATTGATCGGTTGACTAAAGTAGCGCATTTCTTGCCTGTGCGGGCTAAGATTTCTGTTGGTCAATTGGCCGACCTCTATGTCTCTCGCATCGTGTGCTTGCACGGTGTGCCCAAGACGATCGTCTCGGATTGTGGTTCTCTTTTCACCTCTCGCTTTTGGCATAGTTTGCAAGAGGCCATGGGAACCCGTCTTACCTTTAGCACGGCATTCCACCCTCAAACCGATGGTCAGACCGAGAGGGTCAACCAGGTTTTGGAGGATATGCTTCGTGCTTGTGTCCTTTCCTATGGGAAGCATTGGGAGAAATGCTTGCCATTCGCCGAAGTTTTCTTATAACAACGACTTTTCGGGCCGGTCTCGGCATGGCACCTTTTGAGGCCTTGTGCGGAGAAAGTGTAGAACCCGTTGAACTGGTCGAGACCGGTGAGAGACCTCTCTTTGGCCGGACTCAATCAATGAGGCCGAGCGCCAAGTTCAACTTATTCGTGGCGTTTGCGCCTGCTCAATCGAGCAAAAGAGCTATGCGGATCGCCGCGGCGTGAGTTACGTTTTGAGCCTAATGACTTTGTTTATCTCAAAGTCTCTCCTTTGAAGGGCCATCAACGTTTGGCGTCGGGGCAAGTTGGCTCCTCGATATGTCGGTCCCTACCGCATTATCGAGAAGAAGGAGCTGTTGCCTATAAGTTGGAGTTGCCAGCTGCACTTGCGGGGGTACATGATGTTTTCCATGTGTCCCAGCTTAAGAAGTGCCTCCGTGTTCCAACCGAGGAAGCTCCGTTGGAAACCCTCGATGTCCAGGAAGATTTGACCTATCGCGAGCACCTGTTCACAGCTCGATGAGTCTGAACGAAGGACAAGGAATAAGACCATCAAGTTCCTTAAAGTTCAGTGGTCAAACCATTCCGAGGATGAGGCTACTTGGGAAAGAGAAGATCGTCTGCGTGCGGACTATCCATCCTTCTTTACCGAGTGAGCCAAATCTCGGGACGAGATTTCTAGGGGGAGATTTTGTAACATCCCAAATGTATAATCAGGGTTATTCAAGTATAATTATATGTGTAGAAATTAAAACTTTTTCTCACAACTTGAAAACCCTTACAATCTCATGTAATTCTTGTCCAAGAGTTGTGTAAACCAAGAACACAAAGCTCTTGTTGACCAAAAGTCAAATTCATTTTCCAATTCTCTCAAATCTTGTGCCAAACAATTGGAAAGTATCTTCCTTGGTCCTAAAACTGAGGTGGGACCCCTCTGAAAAATATCACAAGTTGTAAAACTAGTTTGATAATTTTGGAGGTAAAATGAATCATTGAACAACCTTAATGAAATTCCTGAGAAAAATGCATTGCATAATAACCTCTGGAAAATTTATGTAAGGTTAATCATGTTGTCACTAGCTCCAGTTAAAATCTTATGAATTTTGGAGTTCATTTGCTATCTCAAACAATTTTGCCAAGTCTTAGTCATTAGAAAATTAAATTTAAAACAGAGCCTTTGTTCCTTGGGCCGAGCCGTACTCAAACTGGTCCAGCCCAACCCCATCGACCTCCTTTCCCACCTTGATGAGGTCGTGGCCGTTGGATCCTATCCAACCGCCACGACCTCCCCTCAACCAAGGCCCCAGACCTCCCCATTCGAGGTCCTCTTGACCTCGTGGACCTCCTCGGGTCAACGTGGGCGTCGAGACCTCCCACCTCATCAGTCATAGCCACCGGATCAAAGATCCACGGCCACGACCTCCCCGTGTGTTAAACCTCAAAGGACCTCCTCGTCTTTGTAAGCCATCGCAGCGAGGTCATCCCACCTATGTGAGGTCTTGGCCCTTGGATTCAAGATCCGTGGCCTCGACCTCCCTCACTTTAAAACTAAGCAAGTCCACATCCCACCTCACGTGAGGTCACAGCCATTGGATCAAAAATCCATGGTCACGACCTCCTCCTCCCAATCTAAGCGCGAGACCTCCTTTGCACTCACTTGAGGTCGTGGCCGTTGGATTTACATCCAAAGGCCACGACCTCCTCTCAAAAACACCACAACAAGGTCCTCCCGCCTTGTTGAGGTCATAGCCCTTGGATCCAAATCGGAGGCTAAGACCTCCTTCGCTTTGTCGACGACCTCCCCATCGTCGGTGGTTGGATTTACATCCAAAGGCCAGACCTCCCCTCCTGTCTTTTTCGATCGCGTGCAGTTAAGTCCTCACCGAGGTCCGCACCGCTGGAGGGAGATCCAACGCCTTGGACCTCTGTCCCATTTCCCACGTGCGTTTAGCGATGACACGAAATCGGAGGCCCACGACCTCCCCATCCTTGATCGTGTGGTGGGACCTCCACCCGGCCACTTAAAACGTAACGGTTCAAAACTCTCATCCGATGGCGGGACCTCTCCTGTGTCTTATCCAACGCCACTAAGACCTCCCTGTTCTTCTCCTTCCTCTGCGCGGGCAAGCTCGAAAGTGCATTTATTGCGTGTTCCGCACATGAGGTACACTTCATGACTCTTGCCGACCGCATTTAATGCAGTCGACCTTCCGCCCTCCTGTCCACACAGTGCTTGCACCTTGTCAACCTTGTGTCTTGTCCAAGCCATGGACCTCCCATGGGCCAAGCTCACCATGAGCTTGGCGGTGGTCCACAACCTCCTGTGCCCTTAGTATAAAGCCTCCCCCACTGCTGGCTGGCTTCCTTTGCACACCTTTGTTCCTTGGCTTACACCCCTGTGCTGTGAGCTTTAAACCACCAAAGCTTCCTTGGCCGCCATTGCTGGAGCTTGAAGCTCCTCGGTGGACAAGGGTCACTGGAGTTTTTTTCTCCTTTTCTCTAAGCTTCTTTTGTGCCATTCCCTCTGGGACCAAGTCCTAACTTGAATTGGTTTGGGCAGTTACAGAGGTGGACAAAGTGGAGCTTGGAGCTGAAGCTTTGGCCGTGGAGCACCCTTCCTCCCCAAGACCGGTCCTCCTTCCTCGACCTCCTCAAGACCTTAGGACCTCCGGTACATCCCCGGTAATCCTTAGTGCTTGCACCCGCATGAATGTTTTCATGAGCTTTAGTTTGGCATAAGCTTGTTTGTCGCGCGGAGCTCATTTTTGCTTTTCGGTTTTGCCCGTGCGGGTCACCTCTGTCCTCTCCGGCTCGCCGGCGTTCAAGGCCGTCATTGCCGTTGAGAGAAGGTCCGTTGGGTGCGCGTGGTTATTGCGAACCCAACGGTACCATTGGATCTCGCCGGCGAGGTCTACATCGCCGGCGAGAACCAAATATTTGAACACGGGTTTTTGTCGGACGCAACGACAGCGTCGTTGTCGTTTTTAGGACAAAAGATCCACCGAGTTAATGCGCTTATCATTGCTCCCATCATTGAATTCATTTGGTGTGTCTTAACTGTCTTAAATCCACCATTTACTGCGCGCCATTAAGTCCTCCCGCGCGCGGACCTCCTCGTGGTCCCGCGCGCATTTAATCTCTTGTCCATAGCGCGTGCGTGTGCGTGCGCTAATTCTAGCGCTGGATCTGGACATCCAGACCTCCTCCAAGGAGATCTGGAGCGTCCAAGACCTCCTTGGCGCAATCTTAGCCGTCCGCACCTCCTCGGAGGTGCAGTGGCGTTGAGGACCTCCTCTGGGACCTCCTCGAGGTCATCTCACCGCTGAAGACCTCCCTTTTAATCTGGTCCGCTCCGGACCTCCCTTCCATGTTGTGGTCCGTTAGATCTTCCATCTACGGCCATGACCTCCCTCACCTCGCGCAGATGCGTGGTTAGGAGGTCCAGACCTCTGGACCTCCTATGTGCATGTGTGTTGTTCTCCGGGAGGTCTCGAGCCGTTAGATCTGAGATCTGTGGCTCACGACCTCCCATGTCTTTGTGAATGTTAGGAAGGTCAAGAAATTCTTAAGTATGAACCTGAAATGAGGTAGACTTTAGAATTTCATATCTTTTTCATTTTAAATCCTTTTGAGGTCATTCAAATTGTGTTAGCTCTGTCTTAAACTTGACTTTAATCCAAAAATGGTTGTAAGTTGAGTTCAGCTCCAGAGCACAGTTTTGCCATAGGTTTTAGTACTCCCTTTTGGATAATACACTCAAAATTTAGGTTTAACTTGTAAAACCCATAACTAATGTTCTGTAGATTATTTTTGAATGAGACCAACTTTGTTAGCTTCCTCTTTTAATGAACTCACTGTAAAAATTAGATTTGAGCATATTGCTGTTATAGAAATAAGGACTTGTGCATTATAATTTTGTTCAAGTTCTTGTTTTTGAAAAATTATAGAAAGTGCAATATAGCTCCAAATGGGATGAACTCAATTGTGTTATTCATCTCATGAGGTGCTGGTTTCACAGTAAAAATCTCAGCCTCACCACTTTTCTAGAAAATGTTGCCTCATAATTAAATTAGTGAATAGTGCAGTTTGGTATTTTCAGGGCTGAGCAGAATTGTTTTGCTCATAACTTTTGCATTAAGAATCCAAATCCATTGGTTCTTGTTGCTAAATTCCTAAAAATCACCCTCTTACTGCTGTCGAAATTTCAGAGAATTTGGAGTTCGTTTGCTGTGCTGTCTTGTTGTTTTTCGTCGTTCTTATCGGTTCTTTATCGTTTTTCCGTTAGGTTTCGACATTTGTGGTGATCCATAAGCGACCCTCCGCAACAAAGTGACCAGCAGCAAGGCAAGCAGTTTGACCATTTCCATCATTGTCCCATTATTTTAAAGCTTACTACTTTGTTTTACTTCTATGTATGCATGCTACTTTGTGTTAAATGTCGCTAGCTTTCCTATAGTTGCATAATCTGTAGGAATTGTTATCCTCTACTACCAATGAGCCTAGGTTATTCGCTGTGGTTTGAGCTCGTTGGATGAGCTCTTATCACTTAGTAGTTGCGTTTAAAACTGCTTAGACATGCTTAGCTATCGGTAGTAATGGGCGATCATCGACATAGTCGATGGTCTTGATCACACAAGTATAATTATTCCTCCTATATGTCCAGCACTTGTGCTTTGATTAATTTGTAAAATCAAAAACTGAAAATAAAATGTCGATTTAGACTTGGGCATATTGGATGGATGGTGCGGTTTTTGGAATGTGGTAGTATGCCTGAGTCGTTAAGGACCGAGTTACTTGCGCCACCGCTACGAGCAATATTATGCGTGCTAACCACACGAGGGGATATGGGACCTCTCTTGACTAAGTACTTTGGGGGTGTTAATTATGAGCTGGTTGGTGGGTATGTTTTAATAAAATGTGTATGTGTAGTGTTGGGAGGGAGCATTGGCGGGCGGTTAGGCTGTCTAATGTGTCCTTGTCCCGTGGGTTCTTGACTCGTAATTAGCATCGCCCATTGGAAATGTCTCGTAGGACTTAGCCGTGCTGGCATACCAAAGGTAGTGTGCCTAAAGGAAAGGCGGTCTCATGCGTGTGGGTACATTGGTACACCCTGCAGGATAAAACTATTCAATAGCCTCGCCCTAGGTTATGGACACGCCGAAACGCCCGTAAGAACTAGACTACAACTTTTAATTAAAACTTGACATGGTTGGTATGAGTGGGTAATTCATACTATTGTTGTGGTGGCTATTGGGTTAGTCACTTCCGTGATTGTTCTTGTTGTTGTTATTATGTTATTATTGCGTTGTTATTTCAACAAGTAAAAATGCTTTGTCAAATTGCCTTAAATCTATTATGTTATTGCAAATGGAACTTGCTTTATGCTAAATGTAAGTCCAAAGCTCCATCCACTTAATTAAAGCTTGCATGTAGCTAAATTATAGTTCTGTTATCTTACATCGTCAGTTTTGCAGTACAATAAACAAGTTATTGTACTCATTTGCTTTGCTTAACAACCTTGTTGCAGAGGATTGAGGTGAGCTCCAAGAGCCTTACTTACGTGCCGCGTGTTGCGCTTTCTTGACGACTAGCTTGGCGGTCCCACAGATGCCTAGGGTTAAGGCACACCGATTGGCTTTGTGTTATAGCCATCTTTATGGCACTTTTGCTTCATTGTGTATTCTTGTAACTTATTGCTATTTGGCCTAAGGGCCCTCTTTTGTAGTAGCTATTCCATATTAATATTAACTTCGGTTTGTTGCTTATGTTCTATGTGTTGTATGGAATTGATATATTCTTTTGTTGTGAGGTATGTATACTGCATTCTGGGGAGTATACATCTCTCGAGACCGAGTTTATCCGGTTGATAATACTAGGGTCAATTGGATGACTAAGTATTATGAGCCTAATAAATGTCGGGGTCTCACACGACCATCTATAGAAATTTTCTAGGGAAAGAGGTTCCATTTAACATTTCAAAATGGTGAAAAGAGAATTTGGTAAGAAAGAATATAGATGACCAAGATGAGGAGAGAACAAATTATTTTTCTCGTTATATAAAATAAGTTTTGAAGTTTTTCAACTAACGGCCATTCTAACTAGGTCACGACCTCACACCAATATGGCTCGATACCACTTTGTAAGACCCGGATTAACGCCCCAAATCCTCAGGCACTTCAACTAGTCCCATGATCAGTAGCTAGTTCACACAGTTAAACAAATATGGTAACATCCATAAATCGCATAACTTTATTAATAATCAACAGAGTTTAGTACAACAGGGGCTTACAAGCCAACAATAAAAACACAACGGAAGACGAAGAAGATGTAGTAGAGTCCAGTTAATCTGCCACAGGCAATCGACTGGGGAAGCGGCCTAGTCGTCGAGATCCACACCGATGATGCAGTCCTTCTCCTCTGAAATTTGTTTGCAATTAAGCAAGTATGAGCACAACTACCGTGCTCGCAAGTTACACCCACAAATAACGAGAATGACATGCATACATGGATGTAACAAAGGATGGCTTATTGGTTACATTTGCATAAATCAGCAATTTCTTTAAATACTTGTACTAAGTTCCAAAACAGTTTACACAATAACTAAAATTCATTTTCTAAATCAATTTTATAGTCAGATAACATTCACACACGAATGGTGAAGGATACCCTCCTATCACATGGCTTCCCGCCCAATTCCCATTTAAATAAACCAGTTGATAAAGTCTTTTGAAATCAAAATCCAAGTCTAACTTTGAGTGGCTTTGCTAGCATGTCCATGATCATGACGCTGCTATTCAATAGTTTTACACTCTGCAGAGGTTGTACACTTTACCCACAAGACACGAATTCTCTAGTTTGTCGGCATATATCTATGCCACCGCCACTACCTTAGGTAAGCAGTCTAGAGCACGTGCCAAGTCCTTTACAATGTGCCATTCCACATGATTTCCCTCGCTAAGGTTTCGCCCCTTCGAATAGAAATCCAGAGTTCCTAGCCCCTCTTGCGCCAGGTGGGAACAAGAGTCATGACAGACTTTGTCAAAAGAAATGGCCATGAAAGACCGCCCACGTACAAACAGGATCAACCGCGATGGAACTTTACAAATTAATTAGCCGGTCCCCTACCCATACTCAGGACATGTGGTTGCACGATATGGCATAGCCCATTATAGGCATAGCAAAGGAACGCCAGAGGCGCCGTTCCTCAACTGACTTGGGCGACTTTCCACAAAACCCATGGGCCTCGATCATGGAAATGACTTCGATCCGTGCATTAACATGCACCATCCAAACAACCATTTCGCCCAAGTACAAACCATAATTTTATTTTATTTTTCTCAAATTCATTTACGACAAAACTTCCATGACAAACCAATGCCATAGATTCTTAAACAATATTTGATTTTTGGTTGAAAGTTTCCCAAATCAAACATTTTGGGGTCTAAGCATTGCTAAGCATAATCTGTCTCAAAATGTTCTAGTTCATGCTATTGTATCAACTAGATTTTATCTAGGGTGAGGGTTAAATGTCCAAGACTTGTCAAGAACGAGATCAAGATGTAATCCATCAAGATTGTGATAATCCAACCTTTAACAATCCAAAATTCATTAGTCCAATCTACAATCGTATAAGTCTATTTCTATGATCCAACTTCAATTGATCCAAATATTTAACTATACTCAAATTTTATAATCCGATATCTATCAATCCAATGACTATGTAATCCTATAATCAAATTTTTAGATAATCGATATCCAATGACAATCTATTTCTAGAATCCAATATCAACAATTCAGATTTGACTATAGTATCTATCTATCATCCAATCTTTATTAATCCAACATCAACAACAATCTACCTCTAAAATCCGGTATCCAATAATCATTTATTTCTACAATACAACCATAATAATCATGTATTTCTAATAATCCAAAGATCATTCATTCCAATATCCAATAATCCAATGATAATCTATATCTATGATTGACATCTAATATCCAACAATCATATAACTCTAATAATACCACAATCCGATCCTTAATAATAATCTATTTCCATAATCCAATACCAATAATCACCTATTTACGTAATCATTCATTATTTATTAACAATTTTCCTCTATCTTCACACATCCATTCACAATCTTCTTTTATTATCCAAACTCCAAAATATATATGCCTTCGATAATAGTCTCCATACCACCTCTCTTGACAATAATTGGACATACAAAGGCATTGGGAATAACTATAAAGCTTAAAACAGGAATTTAAATTACTTGAATATAAATACACATGCAATAATAATTTAAAACAGAATTTAAATAATTTTAAATACTGGGTGCAAATATGGTCAAGAATGTAACTTGCCTTGCTTGATGGATTATTCTCAAACGGCGTTGAAATCTGGTCGTCCGAAGTCGTCGTAATCTATACGCGTAAACGATCCGAATTCAAATAACAATCAAATAAAATCCAAATAAAAACAAAATAAAATTATAAAATAAATACTACTAGGAAGGTATCTTCTTTTTATGAATTTAGGAAGTTGAATCGAAGGAATCGGAGTTCGTATGAGGGAGAACGAAATTCCAGAAGATTGCAAATCACATGAAATAATAGAATTCCGAAAATTGTACTATTCATGCGGAATTGGCTGTTTCGGTTTTCTGAGAACATGGAAGGGCTAAAGTATTGAGGACATGACAAGGAGGGTGATGCGGCCCAAGAAACCATACTATGCATGGGAAGGTGACTCGAGAGCGTGGAGGCTATACGTGCGGATACCAAACCTGCCCGTGTGCACAGGTTGGTCAAAACACTTAGACAATCACAGAAGTATGAGGAGACGATGCAATTGCATGCATGGAAAGCAAGGAAGGGCGGCTCAGGTGTATACATGCAATCGCATGGAATGCATGCATGGCGTGGCCAAGAAAAAGGAAGTATTAATTTCGGTGCGATACAAAGAAAGGGACAGGAGGCCGGAATCAATTATTCGGTTGCATGCAGATTTTTGCATGGAACCAGGAGATGAATGCATGCATGCATGCGTGTGTGCGCGAGATAAAATACATGCATGGAGTCCAAGAAATTAAGAGGAGAAAGGAATCCTATTTTGTTGCGTGGCTTAGAGAAAAGAAATCAATGCCATGCAAGTGCTAGAGATTAGAATGGGAGATCTGCATGCGCTAGAAAATGGGAAGCAATTGCTTGCTGGATTGCATGATCCTACGCCTCCAATCTGCCTGGATGCAGTTATTTGATTGCCCCTATTTTTACTCCACATGATTTCCTTTCTCTAAGTGATTTAGGCTGGGGTCACCTGTAATCCGACCCCACCAATCCAAGATGGCGTACCAGGATTTAGAGATAGTCTTAGTTAAAGATCAAATATCTTGTAACGTGTTCATGCTAGACTCTAGGTGGGTGCATGTGTGAGAACGAATTTTAGAATGAATAAAATTTGTATGAACAAAAGGAAGCAATGACTAGAAAATTGGTACTATTCACTTTCTTCTTTCAGCCGACAGCAAGCACAGGAGCTACGGCCATGGAGGAAAATGGGTGGCCGACGGTGAAAGAAAGGGAGGGATGGCCGGCGAATGGCATAAATGGATTGCTCACCTTGCAATGAGGCCGTAGGAGGTGGCGGCGCGGCGAGGGGTGGTCAGTGGTGGCGGCGGCGACCATGGAGCCGCACGGTGGTGCACGGGGCGGGCGATGCTCGGCGACGGCGACAGCGGGGAAGGAGAGCACCGTGTAGAGGACGACGTCGCGATGCCGGTGGTGGTGACGAGAGTGGCGGAGATTCACTGCCGGCGACACTAGAGGCGGCGGCGGCGTCACAGAGCGACGGCAGCGCAAGGCCTCACGGCAGCGCGGCTCCCCGGCGATGTTTCGGCGAAGGCGAGGGAATCATGATGTAGCACATGACGAAGCGAACCTCATAGTGGTGGTGGCTCGGGGAGAAGACCTTTGGTGGAGACGCAGTTTGTTGTAGAAGGAGTTTCGACGAAGCACGGTCATCGACGAAATTCGTGCAAACGAAAGGGAGCTAGGGGGCGGGGTTTGAGGCGAATTGGTAAGGAGAGCGAGGGACACGCTGTGCTCTCTTTATACTGAGGAGGAGACGCCTGAGTCGACGGAAACGCCCGGGGAATAAAGAGGCAGTTTCGGATGCAAAGAAAAAAACAACGGAAACTGGCAAAATTAATTTCGTGCGTTGAATGTGGCGGCCAATTGATGGAGGCATGATGTGGGCAATGAAGAGGAGATCGTAACGCCTCAAACGGAATTGAATTTGGTGCGTCGTGCGCGAAGAAAAGGAAGAAAGGGTGAGAAGCGGCCACGGTAGTAGCAGGTAGCGAACTACCTTCGGGTTGGGCACGGTGACCAAAGCCGAGCAAAGAAAGTGGTCGGGGCCCGGGCGGCACAAAAAAGGGTAAGGCACGCACGGGTTGGCAAGGGGAAGAAACGACGGGCTAGGCAGCCATGAAGCTCACGGAAGACAACGAGTAGAAAAGAACTCGGAAGAAGAAAGCCACGTGAAGAAAAAGATGGAGGAGAGAGATAAGCAGTAAAGAAATAAATAAAAATACTAATTTTATTTGTACTTTCCTTGGCCGACACACACGGTCCGAACATGCTGTATGCATGGTCCGAACAACATGCTCAAGCACGTACAAGGCATGCACATGCACGCACAAGGCAAGAAGAAGGAGAGAGAAAAAGAAATAGAAGGAAAGAAAAACCGAAATTAAAAAATAAAATAAATTCCAGAAAAATTCTATAAATTAATTTAATTTTTATTTTTCAATTTGAACTCAAATAAAACTTCAAAAACTTTGATAAATTTTATTTTTGACTTTTAAAACTTCAGAAATTCAAATAAAGCAATAAAACTCTTTCAAATTTCAGAAAAACCAATAAAATAATAACTTTAATTAATTTAAAATGGTAACAGAACTTTGGGCTGTTACACCAAACTTCGGTGCCAAAGCTAGATATCAAAAGAAGATGCAATTAAACATTTGAGAGATCTAGCAAGAGATTCAGAAAAATCAGCTCCAAAGATTTTACCAACTCTAGAAATGCCAAAAACAAGCTCACCGGCAGAATCAAGCACACAACAGGCATTTTTCTTAAAATGAGTTTCGTAGCCATCATCAAGAAGCTGCGAAACAGAAAGCAAGTTGTACCTTAGCTTGTCTACAAGGGTGATATCCTTCAAAATGAATCTGTCATTCATCTTGATTGATCCTGTTTCTTCAATTCACCCTTGTGTATCATCTCCAAAGGTGATGAAGTCATCACCCGTCAACCGCGTGAAGGAAGTGAACCATCTTGAGTCTCCAAATATGTGGCGTGAATAATTTGAGTCGACGAGCCACGTGTTCTTCCTCCTTCCACGGCGATCCCGAAAATCAAGGCACAAAAGATCGATGTGTCTCAACATCAAGTTAGTTAAACATGACTTGGGAACCCAATCTCGAGACACACGCGTCTCATGAAGTAGTATGCAAAGCAGAAGTGCTATCCTTGATTTTATTTGAAGTTCTGTTATGAGCAATGGTTACACAAACATGAGAAGGATCCTGTCTAGGAACATTATGATGATGAGCATGTGAAACAAATCCTAGTCCAGGTTTCTTCCTTTCTAAATGACCATGTCTCATAAAAGCTCTAGGTTGATTAGATGAAATTCTAGCAATATTTTTCTTAGCGTTCTTCAACCTACGCCAATAGAATTCAACCAAATGTCCATTCTTCTTGCAATAGGTGCAATGGTATTTGGTACTACTAGGAGAAGCACCTTTTGACTCAAAAGAAGGTTGGACAAAACCTATAGATTTGAAAATTATTTTTGCAGGTTGGGTTGTGAATTCAACTAAGCCATTTTCCAAGACCTGAATGATATTAAGCTTGGATTTGTCCTGAGCAGAGTTATATCCTAACCCTTGCTTCTTATAAGGAGTTTTAGACATGTCCTGAATCATGTTTAACTGTTTCTTATCTTTAGAGAATTTTTCTAATGTGTCCTTAAGGTAAGCATTTTCTTTTCCAAAGTTAACACATGAATCACAAGTCTTGGCCTTAATGGCTCTAGCATGTTTCTCCTTAAGATAAGCAACTTCAAGCTTATAGGCTGCACATGAGGCACAAGGTGTAGACTCAATTGTGTCCTTAAGCTTGGTATATTTAGCTCTAACTACTTCTAGAATGTCTTTAACTTCATGTCCACGTTTTAAGCAGAAAGAGTAAAAGCTAGATTTAACATTATCAGAGGCATCCAACTTACTAGACTCTAAGCATTTTTCAGAGGGAGCAGATTTAACATCAATTAGCTCAGCCCTAGCATTTTCAAGTTGGTGCAAAGCAATATCATGAGCAGATTGTAGTTTAGCAAATTCAGAGTGTAGAGCATGGCAAGATGAACATTCATCAAATTCAAGAGTCTTAGCATTTACAAGTTCTAAAGTCAAATTATCTACTTGTGACTCTAAGTCTTTGTTCCTAGCCATGGTAAACTCTAAGGCCTTATCCTGACTCATGAGTTGCTCAAACATGGGGTCGCATCTAGAAGAAAGAACATCATAGGATAGAGGTACCTCATTATTGTCATCGGCATCGATGGAGTCGGTCATGAAGCACATGCCGGTGAAGTCCTTGGCCTTCCCTTTCTTGTCTTGAGGGAGCTCCTCCTCCTTGTCCTCCTCGCTCCCGGAGGCCACATTGCTCATGGATTGCTCTCCAAAAGCTGCAAGGACCCAGTGAGCAGCCTTCATGAGCTTGGCAGCATCATACTTGGGCTTGCTCCTCTGAAGCTTCTTCCAGGCAGGCTTCTCATCCTTGCAGTTGCCCTTACCTTTCAACTTGGGGCAGTTTGCTCGGATATGATATAGCTCTCCACACTCATAGCACATCATAGGGCCACCTCTCTTCTTGTTTCTAACATTGTTATAGGCCCATGTGACTTTCTTGGCTAAAAGAGCTAAATCAGCTTCAGGAAGACTCTCAAACTCTTCTTCTTGAATTGCAGGTAAACACGCAAGAGAAAATCCAGAAGAAGACTCAGAAGAACCATCAAAAGTTCTTTTCAGAGGATCAGCTACCAAAGCCATGTTATCCTTCTTAGGAAGACTGTCTCTCTTGACCTCATGAGTCTTGAGCTTGCTATAAAGCAGCTCCAAAGTGAGACTAGAGAGATCGACGTTCTCCTCAATGGCAGTAGCCTTCATCTCTCACTCCTTGGTGTTGATTGCAGCCAAGAGGTGGGTGGAATTCTCAGATTGAGAGTACTCAATGTCAACAGCTCTCATCTGATTATCACCTTGTTAAAGCGAGTAAAAACGTCATTGATGCTCTCACCAGGATGCATCTTGAATTTATTATACTCTCGCTTGTAGACCGTCTAGCGCACTTGCTTGATCTGGGACGATCCCTCATGGTAAGTTTCGAGGGTGTGCCAAATCTCATGTGTGGTCCCAAGGTTGCAAATCCTATTGTACTCCTGTCTACCAAGCCCAGCATATAGGAGATTCTTAGCCTTATGGTTGTTTGCCAAGAGGGCTGCTAAAGCCGACGAAGCAACCTCGGGCAAAACGAGCGGAGCGCGAACAACCTCCCATATAGCTTGTCCTTCACTCTGAAGGAAGACTCGCATGCGATTCTTCCAATAGGAATAGTCGAGCCCATCGAAGATATGTGGCTTGGTCGAGTACTTATCCATCACCAAGTTCAGTGACCGGTTAAGATCAAGATTGAACTAACCGGGCTCTGATACCACTTGTTGGACCGAAGAGACAACTAGAGGGGGTGGGTAAATAGGAGCATGCTCACTTTTTTACTTTGATCGGATTCAACAAGAATTTCACTTCAGTAGCTATGGAAGCTATGAAGATCAATCTATAAGTACAGTGGAAGACTTGTATTGAATCCAAACCAAAAACCCCAAAGCAAGAGACCAAATAGGAGTTCAAACCCTAGGGCGCGGTCTGACCAGCGTGTATAGCACGGTCAGACCGGCGGGTGATCTGACCAGCGGCAAATGCATGGTCTGACCGCTGGGCGGTCTGACCAGCGTTGTAAGGGCTATCAGACCGGCTGATTCGAGAATAGTAAAAACAGCTCGCGTTTCAAGACACAAATTGATGTAACTTTTGATCTACAAGGTCAAACTCCACGAAACTTGATACACACCTTCTTAAAGATATTAGGAACCTATTCCAATCAAGGATCATAGAGATCCATGCCAAAGTTCCTATCTTTTTCAGTTTGAACGAAGGGTGCTCCAAAACCAAGTCAAAAATGAAATATGATCTAGAGACTTGCTCGTGGGTGAATGATGATCAAGATGATCCTAGATGAGTTCTCACATGTCACAGCAAGTTAGATCAAGGCAAGAAACCAAGCAGAAACTCGCGGATCAAAGGAAGACTCAAAATCACCAAATAGAGAGAAGGAAAGCAAATAGACTCATCTTGAGGAATCTTTCCTTGGATTGATTTTGATATGGTATTGGTTTACACCCACTCCATCGAGGAGGACAAAGACTCAAAACATGAGTACGAAATCAAATCCAACTCTCTAGAACCCTAATCTCCAACTATCCTCTCCCCTAAGCAAACTAGGGTTTCAAAACAAATGAAAGGGTTCAGGGGGTGCAGCCACCACCCTTCTTTATTTATAGTGGAGGCTTAGACTTTCTAGAAGATTGAACCCTAATGGGCACCCGTTAGGCCCACACACAAACAGGTCACACACGCACGCATTTTAAAACGTTGTCTTCATCTCCTCTTGACCTAATCCGCTTCTCCTTGCATTGTCTTGCGCCGCGGGTTGGCAAAAGGTCACCAAGGCGGTATTTAGGTAAAATTACCAAAATACCCCTTCTCGATCTTTTTGCAAAGACCGAGTCCCATCTTCGTGAAGCACTTCCATGCTTCACCACGTGTAGGTTGATCCAGCGGCTCTCATCATGTCAGCAAGTCTCTCCCATCCAGCTCCCACCGAAACCACCATGGCACTTGCACCGACCCCCACGCTGCTTGATCCAACCCGTCACACCGAACTGCCCGTTCGGTCACCTTTGTCCCTTTTGCGCCATGCTTGACTCCATTGACCTCACCCGGCATCCCCAATCGTTCTGGACCTCAGCTCTCCAAGCTTAGTCCCGATCATCCTCACCGTCGACCGTCATTGACCTCCAAGCAACCTGCACAACAATAGGCAAAGAAATTGATTCCGGGAACAAGTTCTTCACAACTTGACCCACGTTAGTCAAAACATGCATCATGCAACACATATGCACTGAAACCCATGAACTTGACCTAACCCAACACTCATCGCCACGGATTGGCCGATGAGCAAAACAAAATCGGTCAAACTGCCATTCAATGGCCAGTCTGACCGCTGGCCGGTCTGATCGCGCGCCCAACGCTAGTCTGACCACACTTGCCTGATAGCATTTTAACCTTTGACGAAAACTCATGATTCGACAAACCTTTAATGACATTACCAATTGTAACATCATCCTAAGATCGTGCACATATCTCCATGATATCCACAAATAACAACACTATGTTGTTCTTAATGATCTTTCTTTTTCTATCTTTGAAGGAAATAAAGACAACAAATGTTGTTTATCTATCTTTCTATCTTTGAAAGAAATCAAAACAACAGATGTTGTGTTTCTAGAAAAGAACTGTTCAGCATCATTCTATTCCAACTTCTGAACTACCTGGAATCATAGGACGAGATTCTCTTTGGGGGGGGGTTGTAGCACCCTCAAGTTAGTGAATAGTAATAATATGCATTTCATATCATGTTTGTATTTTGGAGAATGTGCATAAGTTGTTACTTTTTAAAACCTCAAATCCAAACCCTAATTTCAAGCTTGTATTGAAGACTGGGAAGTATTTTTTTTATCAAATACTAGTTTATTTTTCACAAATTAAGATATTTTTTGTCAAATTTTTACAAACCAATTTGAACTTAAGAAAAACCTATGTTCCTTTTTAAACCAACTCGGTTGCAGAAATTAAAATAAGTATTTAAACCATGAATAGTGAGTTTTCAAATTTTATATGGGACATATATTATCCCAGTAGCTTCTCCGAAAAATTTCATATTTTTACAAATTTATTTGATATTTTTAACCCTCTGGTCAAACTTTTAAAGTTTGATTTTGGTTCTAGTCAACCAAATAGACCCAGCCAAGCCAATTGGTACTGTAGTGACTCAAACCCTAGCAACTTGGTTTAACCCAACCTTGTGCCGTTCGGACCGACCCGAGCCACGTTCAATATACTCAGCTTAACCTCCAGGTTGCGCGCAAGCCGTCTGATTTTGAAACGAACGAACCAGATTAGTTGTGACGTTCGGACCGTCCAAACACTCCATGCAATCTGGGCTGTCAATTTTCAATCGGACCGTCCACAATTTCTATCGGGCCGAGCCATTTTCAAATGGTTAAGTCCAATGAGCACGAACTGTTAGATTTAAAATCAACAGCCAAGATCAGTTGTGACGTTTGGACTGTCTGAACGCGCATTGCTTTTGGACCGTTGGATCTAGATCGGACCGTCCGCATCGAGTGGGACGTTCGGACCATCTGAACATCCCTTTGATCTTTATCGTTGAATCTTGATCCAACAGCGCCACTTTTTCCTTCATTTGAGTCTAAAGCGCGCATTTTGCCAAGACCGTTAGATTTTGATCGCACGGTCAATATGAGTTGGGCCGTTCGGACCATTCGAACGCCCCACTCAATCTGAACCGTTCATTTGCGATCGAACCATCCGCGTGCATTTGAGCCAACCGTTGTGTTTCGCCGCTGAGACTAACAGCTTGGGCCCACATGGCAGTGACTCACTTTCGTCGTCTCCGCAAGCCATGCCAGCTCTTTGTGACGCCGAGGGCGAGGTGGCATTGCGCTGCACATTTCGCCGCATGCAATCACCACTTGGCATCGCTTTGCTACCATTTTTGCCACGCACGAGCTTCCCTCGTTCTCTCCGGTGAGAAAGCTATAAAACCCGATCATTTCCTCCTTGGCCAAGCTGATGCGCTGCTCTTTTCTTCCTCATCACTCAGAAGTATCTCTTCGTTCTTGTACCTTTGTTCATCTATCCTCATGACTTAATTATCTTCCTAATTGTTGACCTTGGCATTGTTTGTACCGTTGGAACCCCGGAGCTGTCTTTTGAGCAATGGGAGCACGCACCGAATGCCAACCTTGGATTAATCTTGCATTCGGTAAGATTTTTGTAGTTCCATTCATGTCAATCCATGTCTTATACTTTAATGAGTAAAATCCCTTAGTTAATTCCATCTTTGGTCAAATAGGTTGGTTGAAATTTGAAAATCTCCTGTTTCGGCCAAATTTGCCCCCTTTTGTCTCCAACTCCGACCGGGTGAGCAATTTCTCAATTCCTTCCTTTATGAGCTTCTTGTGGACTGAAATGACCTAACCCAACCTCTCACCTTTTCATTTCCATACTCATATCATCTTGTCGACGTGGTTCTCTAAATTGTCGTTTTCGGTTTCTTATCGCTAGTGAGCTCTAGAGCTTCTTCGACCACTTTCTCAGCTCAGGTAGGTTCCTACTACCTACTAGTAGCTTAAGTAGGCACTAGTTCACTCATTGTGCATTCAAATCGGCAAAGTTCACGACTGCTTACGCTTTCTGTTGTGGACACCGACAACACCAGAGTTTAGACTTTAGTCGCTAATCCTCGCTTGGCTAGTACTAATGACTACTTAAACTGGTTCAATCCTTCATTACAAATAGTTTAAGACATAAGTACTTTGTTAGTTAAATCACTTTCACATTAATAACTTTGATCATGCATCTTTTCAGCATTTTGGCATTTGGTATTTTTCCTCGATGATCATTTGTCATTGATCTTTTTAGATTCTAGCTTTTCTGACATGAGTGATTATATCTCTGATCAACCTGAGGGTAAACAAGTGGTTTATTATCAAGGCAAGCATCCTCTTGCACCATGTTGCTCCCAGTTTTGATATTTTAAGTGTTTTGAAATACAGTGATAACTGTATGCATGCTATTTTGAAGTATCAATACTTTGGTGAGTTAGTTAGATATATCCAGATCTTGTGGCTTATCCTCGATCAAATTCATACACTTATGCTTAAGATAAAATCTTGTGTCAGAATTTTGGTCTGTAGATAATTGCTTAGCCTTGCAAGTCAGTAGAACGATAGTTTGATTGACAAGCTTATCTTGTCGGTCATGGAAAACATTAAATGAATTATAGTTTCGTTTTCCTTGTTCAGGTTGTTAAAACTGAAGTTTTAAGTTCAAATTGTATATTTACAAACTTGATTTAGATCTGGACATGTGTTTGATAGTGATGGTGCCTTCGTGCACGAGATTGGGAACTGTGGTTGTCTTGTCCATATCACTAAGGACTGAACTTTGGGCTGTCATGGCAACAACTACTCGTACTTCCACATGCTGGATTGGGGCCGGTTTGGTCAAGTAAGGGGAATGTTTCATTGCTTTAGACCGCAGCTGGTGTGAGGACATAGAGACCGTGAAATCCTATGTTCCTTAGGAACCCAGTGTGATATATACTGTGCGGGTGAGCACGATTACCTATGTTGAGGGAAAACCAACATACTAATTACCTCACACTGGCCCCTCCGACACAACTTGCATGCCCACTTAGCATTTGCTATACGCACATGTACTAAGCTGGGATTCGACTTGCATGGGTGGTCTAACTCAGTGGGACCTTCTTGCTGAAAAAATACCGAATCTCGATCTACTCGGCCGACACACCTAAGGAAGTGCGTTAATTCTAGAGGCTTACGGGTGGGGTCAAGTCTTGTGGGTAAAGATGTACGCCCCTGCAGGGTTTCAAAAACTATTCGAATAGCCATGTCCCGGTTATGGACAATACTTGGTTTTGATAGACATCATTGTTAGACTCTGAATCAAAAATTTAATATGGGAACTTGGTATCAACATGAAGGGTTATTCATGCATGTTTACAAGTCAAAGTGGACAGTCACTTTAATTTCTTTGAGTTATGATTAATTCTTTACTACTTGTTGTTTTTAGTCCAAACTAGTTTACAAAATGGCCTTGGCAAAAATTAGCAAGTGTAGAGATAAAACTTGGCTTTATGCAAAACTTAATGCCACTACAGCCTTTCCTTTGGAATAGCCTTAAGCATGTATAAAAATTCTAATCCTTTTGTTAGGTTCTACTAAACACTTTTTTTAGTAGTTCCGTGTAAGTCTTGCGAGTACCTTCTGTACTTAGATGCTTTAACCACTTGTTGCAGGTGAGGACGATTATGTGTACAATACATTCGTTAGCACCGATGATGGTGGCGCTAACGAATGATGCTGTTTCTACCTCCACTCAGTTGCCTGAGGGTTTTAGGGCACACTTGGTGGTATTTTGGTGTTTATAGATGTTTCTGATGTTGTTATCTGTTTTAGCCGACTGTTGGTCCTTTATGTAACTATTGAACTGAAACTCAGGTCTTGTAAAGATTTATTGTAAATATATGGCCTTTGTGTGACTTGTACAATGTTGTTTAGGATGTGTGTACATTAATCTTTGATCTTGGGAATTAATGTATGACACACATCCGGGAACTTGAAATTGAGTTCATTCCTTATTGAAGATTTTACCTTCGGTATAATCTTTTGATTTGGAATGTATTAACTCTCAGGGGTCCTCACACAAGTAGTTTTCCTTTGATCATGTTGATCCCATTACTTTCAAATTCTATTATCTTGTTTGCAAAGTGTATTTATGCATGCTCTATTTTTGATGTTTAAATTATCGTTCAAGTAGTTGATCCTAAATAGTTGCATAAGCTGTAGGTAAATGTTCATCCTATACCATTGAGCCCAGGTTTATATCCGCTGTGATGTAGAGCTCGATGGATGGGCTCTAGTCACTTTACATGTAGTATACGAGTTGATGTCGCTTAGCAATGCTTAGAATGGTAGAATGGGGATCATCGCTCCGGTGATGGTTATTATATCATCACTATAATTACTTGGGTCAGGGTACTCATGTATGTATTGTATTTGAGAAACTAAAACTGAAAACAAAAAGATTTAGACTTGGGCACATGGTTGATGGTGTGGTTATCGGGTGTGTGGTCGGTGCTTAAGTCAACAAGGACTGAATTACTCTTGTCACTGACCCAAGCGTTATTGCGTGCATTCCACACGAGGGTATTGGGAACCCCTCTTGACTTAGTACACAATATTGGTTAGCTCCGAATCATAGGAGGTTGTGTGTGTTGTGTATAAAAAAGAAATGTTCTATGTGTGTTGGGTGTGTGGGGGTGGGTTCCTATCAAGGTTCTCCACACCGAGGAGCATCGGTTCCTTTTCGAAGGCCGATGACTTTGACACAACGTATGAGTTTCCATCTATACACAATATTGAAAATGTCTCGTAGGACTTAGCCTTGCCGGCATACCTAAGGAAGTGTGCTCTATTGCACGGCAAAAAGGCGGTCTGGCGTGTGGGTATAGTTGTACACTCATGCAGGGTATAATCTATTCGAATAGCCTCATCCTAGGTTATGGACATGCTTGGTTAGGTCATGCAAGAATTAAACTACAACATTTTTGACAAAACTTGAATTCGGGTGGTATGAATGGGTAATTCGTGCTATGTTGTGGTGGCTATTGGGAAGTCACCTCCAGGATGCTAATTATGTTTATAAATGTTGTCTCGCTATCATTTAAAAAAATAAAAATAGATTTGTTAAAATTGCCTTCAATCTATTACACTATTGCAAATGAAATATTGCTTTGTGCCGAAAATGAACCCTATAGCATTCTCCTTTGATTCAGCTTGCATGTAGCTATGTATAGGTTTGTTATCCATAAGTCTTGCGAGTACATTTTTGTACTCAACTACATTACTTAATTGTTGTAGAGGAGGTTAACCCCCAAGGGGTTAACTATTGTGAGACCGACTTCGTGCAAGACGACTAGCTTGGTGGCCCGGTCAGTTGCCATGTGGGTAAGGGCAAACTGGTTGGCTTTTGTTTATCGCTATCTTATGGCTTTTGCTTCCGCTGCTACTTTAGTTATTTACCTTATCTTTTGGCCGGTCGCCCCCTTTTGTAATAACTCATTATTTGTATGTCTTTGTGACGCAAAATTGAAGACTCGATATTGTAATGACTTGTGTATGGAATGGATGCTATATTTTATGAAGGAGTATGTGTACTGCTCCTGGTAGGTACATACTACTCCGAGAGTCGGGTTATTTTATTTATAATGCTAGGACCAATTGGATGGTTAAGTATTACAAGTTAAATACCCTGGGTTCTCACATCGGCCGAATTGGGGCGGCGGTCATCGCCGACTATTGGAGCAGCATGGGGGAGGTGGCTATGGTTAAATGGATTGACAAGGGGTTAGTGAACCTAAGGGATGCCTCGGTGCAGCCGAGCATTCACTAGAGTAGGCGCGCGGCGACGAGGGATGGCCGACCGTGGGGGTGACAAGGCGAGGCAACGCTCGGGTGTCATGGGGACTAGTTAGGAGAAGCATCAGCTAGAGTGAGTCTCATGGAACTCATTGGAGTTGTCGGAGGGAGCCGAGGTGGCCGGAGTTGGGCTGGCGATGAAAGCCAGTGGTGGCGCGGTCGGTTCAATGTGGAGGGCTCCCTGGAGAAGAGGAGAATGCAAATGAGTGCTAGGGGGAGGAAGAGGATTACTAGAGGATGCTCATGGAGAGAAGAATCGAGCTGGGGCTCGCTGGAGAAGACGCGGCAGCGGTGGAGGTGGTCTTGGCTGGTCACGAGGAAGAAGGAGTGCACGCGGCTCCTCGGTGGCGGTAGCATCCAATTGGGTGAGGGATTTTGCTCCTCATGATGTTGGGCGCATCGTGATGAAGTTAGCGATGGCCAGAGCGGTCGGAGAGCTTGGAGGTGCGGTGGTCTGATATTCAGAGCTCGATCGGGGAGCTCAGGTGGAGTTTGGAGATGAGAGAATTGGAGAGGGAGTGGCAATAGGGATGAAGCGGCTCGAGAGCTCCCTAGTTATAGGTGAAAAGGGCGGAGTGCACAAGGTGTCGACGTGGCTGACGCACGGCCGAGTGCGCTGAGCGTGGGTGCGTGGCGCGCATGCGATCCAGCCGGAGGTGTCATGGCGGGAGCGGCCTCGCTTCGGGATGGGCATGGGCAGAAACCACGGGTGGCCGGTCCGAAACCAGGGGCGAGGTCGACGCGTTGGCGCGGTGGTGCGGCCGCGTGGTCTGGCGATGGTGGTGCTGGCTTGGTGAGTGGCTTGGTGTCGTGGTAGAAGAAGCCTAGGGTTGGGGCCCACTGCCAGTGAAAGAGAAAGATTTTTGGTTTCTAGGATTTTCAAAAATGCTGAGAGTGATTAGTTAATTAGTTAGACCTAGAAATATAAGTCTAAAAATTATGAAATTTTTAGGGAAAGTTATTCACATAGTCTATTTCATACTATAATTTTTGTAGAATTTTATTTGTAATGTATTTTAATCTAAAAATATTTTATTTTTTAATTTGTTTTATCTTTAATATTTGTTTTGAGGAAAAGTTCCAAAACATGCTTCAGTTGTTTCCCTCATTTTATGTTTAGCATAATTATGCTAAGCTTGTATTTTAATTGTGATCTTTTGTATTGATTTGTTTTTTTTCTAATTATCCAAAAGGTTTACTTTCCATAAATTGATGTTCTAGGTTTTAGAAACAACAAAACCCTGATTTGAAATCCAAATAAAATGAATGACCAAGAGATGCAGCAAAAGTTTTAAAATGATCACATTTTTGTACATTTAAAATACAAACCCTAAATTTAGGATGTTATAGATATTTTCTTCCAAAAGTAATATTTATATGTGCCATGATAGAAGATGTTATTTGCCACGCTAAATGTAAGTAACGAATTAGAATAAGGGGATTTTAGTTCAATTAAATTAGAACATGTTTTTAAAAGAGTTACAGTGCCTAAAAAGTAATTTGATAGAAACATGTCGATAAAGTTAACCTATACAAAATGGCGCTGTCTAGCTTGACCTTGGAGAAACCGAGAAAGTAAGCCTGAAACATGATCAAATTTGGCAATAGACAAAGTTTGTACTACCATTTAAGCTCCATTTGGAATGTATGAATTTAACAGGAAACATTTTAATTCTTGCAGAATTTGAAAAAAATCTCCACGTTCCAAATGTGGCCTTAATTTTGGAGGGTACATTGGATGAATGACGTGCTTGAAAATTTGAGTTCATCCTGAGATATCGTTTGAAAGCAACTCGATCACAAGAAGGAAAAAATTATAAGAGACTTATTGTGTTTCATTAGCTTAAATATTATTCCGTTCTATTTAATAAAAATAAATATTGCAAAAGCTATTCAGATTATAAAATAAGGCCACCTCAAAAGCCCAACGCTCCCTTATTCTTTATTTCAAAATACAAAAACAACATCACGACATGCAGCAGAAACAACAACAAAAGTGTAATTAACCTAGCCTACATATACTGTTTTAATCCCAGGCCTTAATAAGGTTCAGTTTTAAAATCTGGGCTAGATTTTCACTCCATCGATCATTCCCAGAGTAAAAATGGGCCATGAGAAAATGTTTCAACCTTATTTCAAACAAAAGGAAATACACCATCAGGGGAAATGCCTTGAATGCCCTCAGCGAGAGCCCGAGCTCTTGGCGCCTTTGTCCGGGCCTTAGCTAGTGCCTCATCGTCCTCCTTTGGTAGTGCTTGATCGTCCTCCTGTGGTAGCGCCTGGGCCAGGGCGAGGGTCAGGGCTCTTGGCGTCTTTGTCCGGGCTTTTCGACACAAACGGCACACTGTTTACTGTGCGCTGCTTGGACTTGCCAACGGTCACCTCCAGCATCCCGGCCTTGAGCTCGGCCTTCACGTTGTCTCTGTCGTACTCCTTGGTCATGAGCAGCCGAACGTGGAAGGAGCCCACCCCGTGCACGTCCGCCGGCGTCTCGTCGTCGCGGTAGCTGAACTTGGCACCCTTCCTCTTGATCTCGAGCATGTCCTCACTGACGGTGATGTCGAGGTCGTCCTCCGAGAGCCCGGGCACCTGAAACCACAGCTTGACGTGGTCGTCCTCCTCCTTGATGGCCCACCGCTCCTTACCATCTGGTGGCGAGACAGGGTACAGCAGAGCTACACGCAGGCAAATCAGATTTGTACAACTCCTAGGTCAATTACATTATTTTGATGATCAAGTCAGCATATATATATATATATATATATATATATATATATATATATATATATATATATATATATATATATATATATATATATATATATATATATATGTGTGTGTGTGTGTATGTGTGTGTATGATAATATCATACTGATCCTAAAAAATTGATCGGACGGTTTACCACAGAATTATGTCTCAAGAATATGAAGGAAAAGAGCAAACTAAGAACGAAATTGAAAGATTTGCGCTGACTGAGGGTAGTCACAAGTCACTCACCGGTGGGGGCAATGCTGAACGCAGCCCGCTGCTTCTCCGTGACTGTGAGGGCACATGTCACAGACAATGGCCGCCGGCACCTGACGGCGACAGAAGCAGGGAACGCCGCCGCCGGCCTCCAAGAACGGCTAGCCGACCGCGTGCCGGATGGAGCGTACGTCAGCACTGGCGAAGGGCACACGGGAGTGTAAGAGGCAACAACCGTCGACATTGCACCTGTTGTTGCACCACTGATTTCTCTTGCCTCAGGATCGTAATTAAGAACAACCTGAACTGAAGGGAAAATAGATTTAACGCATGTTAATTCCGGTGTAGTTTGAGGCTGTTCTAATTTATCCAATATGCATGGTAGCGTTTATATAGATGGAGAAAGGATCAAAGGAGTGAGTTGGTCAGCTTTGCTTGGTCGGGTTGGGAGGGAATAAAGACGGAGATCAGGCTGGCCGGGAAGCTGCTTTGGTACATAAAGTGACGATTCTTCAGGTGGATGGTAGTGATGCCAATCTTGCTGTTGTGGTACGATGGACTGTGTAGGTGTTCATGTTGGACATGTTTCTTTTTCTGCTTTTCACCTTTTTTCTTCCTTCAGAAGGAGATGCTGAACAATGTTTGGTCCTACTGTAGTTTGTGTTTGGGCTAGACCCCATATTTGTAGTTTAAATCCATATTTAATTTTAAATGCAAATGCCACAATTTTCATGGGTGGTGGCTTAGTCACCGGATTTGCAATGATCAAGTTTAGTTGTCATTTGTCTTTTTATGGTTGTAAGGCTTCTTGCCGCTTTTAGCTACTTTGGTTATTGTGTTACTTTGTTCTCTTAATAAATGGGTGGTGTGCATCCTCGATGCAGATGCTGGGAGATATTTTTTTTCTCTTCTATTATCTAAAAAAGTTAATCATGTTATGTAATTCAATTATGTCAAATTTTGCTAGCTGCAGTTGGTTTAATGATACTGGATTGTTCAATTCAACACATATGTAATCATATTTGGTACCCCCTTTGTTGCAAAATACACCAGCGCCAACCAGTTGGTAGCATAATTGGTAAATAAATTGTTTCTGCGATATGTCCTAAATTTTATCTTGCGTTGGGTTATGCTAGTATGTAAGCGTGCTAGTATTTGATTTGGATTCGCGCCAAAAAACAAATTGTGATGATGGTGATCTAGGGTTCAAATGACACTGACGATTGTAATTAAATGGACTACTACAGTGTTTTCAATAGAGTTATACGTTTGCCCGCACAAAGGAGAACTAAAATTACAAGAAATTGTAGGGGTTTTTGGAGGACATTTTTTTGGAACGAGGATTGCTCCATAGGAAGTCCATGGACAAATTTCTTATCTAAACCTTTTGGAAGAAATCAAGTACATGAAGTGCTCCAGCCTCATGGTAAATTTTCTTGAGTCCCAAGAAATGCAATCTCTCTGTTAATTTCTGTTTCTTTCAACTACATCTATTCAAGACATATTTCTCAACAAAAAACTCTATATTTTTTTCTGTAAATCATCAAAACACCTTTTTTTAGGTTAGCTGATTATGTGTTTTTCTGTTATTTTATTTCTTGTTTCATGTCTTACGTACAAATGGACCCTTAAGTTTTCAGGTTAAATTAACCCTTAATTTTCCTGTTGAAATATATTGCACATGTATCCTCAGAAATATAGATTTTTGGGTGGACTGCTTCGTGCATGCAACCTACTAAATATGGCATCACAGCCAAGATGCTAGATCTGGCTAACACAATTTTACAAAAAAAATGTATATATATTTTTTGACCCACTTCCGAAATTTCATTTATTTTAATGATGTTCTCATTTCCCCCAACCCCCTTACTTTCTGACACTTGATCACCTTAGGTCTCATCCTGTAGAGATACAAATTAACTAAAATCTATACATATATACTTGCTATAAGGGGTATAGAAAGTTGGCATGGGATCCGGATTCTCTACTATCACCACAGAGAACATTGAGCCAGCAGTGTTTTGAGTATGAGTGAACAGTACCTGCATTAGAATTGCATCAAAAAAACCGTAGCGATTTACTGTGCACTTTCATGCTATAGCGCTCAATCTAGACTGTTCACTTTAGATCGTACTGTGGAGGCAATGCCCTGATGCATGTTACTGTGCTCCTCTGCTTTAGCATATTCTAATACAGAGGATCTGTTTCCAACTTGGTATCATCTAGTATAGTTATTAATTCATTTGTTTCATATTAGAAGGCACTATGGTATTGACGGAACACTGGAGTAGTCATCCTGGGCCGTTAGATCTGAAAATAGGTGGCTGAGATTGCTTGCAGTCCTTAACGTGCAGTTGCTGTTAGGACTGAACGCGATCTCCTTTCCTATGGTATGCACGTGGTCAAAATTTTCAAACTCTATTCACAAATATATAGAGATGTATTTTGATCATAACATGTGAAAAATAGTACATCAATATATAGATTTATAATATTTTCATAATAAAATAGTATTCAGACTAACGATCAAAGTTGCATATTGGAAGATTGCAAGAAGTCGACGAAAGCACCATATAACGTGAAAGGGAGGCAGCAACAATGTCACACTTGTATAGAGCACAACAAACGGAGGCTCATTTTATTGATTTCGTTGGAAGCACAAAGCACGCGTTACATATATATATATGTATATGGACGAATTTAGGAAAACAAGAGGTACGTATACGCAGTAGTTATTCATGAGCCTCTTGGACAAGTGCTAGCTCCTTCACGCCATGGACGTCAACGGCAGTGCAGTCATGCACACGCATGCACTCCTAGCTACTTTACATCACCTGGATGTCGACATTCATCCTCCTGCGCGCGTGCTCCTTGACCTTGGCAATGGTAACCGTTAGCACGCCGGAGTCGAGCTTGGCCACGACGCTCTCCCTGCTGTACCCCGCCGGGACGAGCAGCCGAGCGTAGACGCCGCTGTCGTAGGTCGCGTCGGCCTTGCCCTTGGCCGCGGCGGCCGCAGGCGTGTCCCTGCCGGGGCTGGCCCTGGCGCCGGCACCGGCCCGTTGGTCTTGGACGCCAGTGTTCACGTCGGCCTTGGGCTTCTTCCTGATAACGAGCACGTCCTCGTCGATCTCGACGACGAGGTCCTCCTTGGAGAGCCCCGGCACCTCGAACCACAGATTCACGGCGTTGGCCTCCTCCTCCAGCTGCCACCGCTCGTCCCGCGGCGACACTGGGTGCACCAGACTGACCAGAGCTTCGTACATATCACGACGTCAAATGAATTCGTTAATTAATTGGCTGAGCATGATCAATTCGATGAACGAAATGTGTAATATCATGGTACGTATACAATTAGATATTTAATCATCTCCAACTTTAACCACTAATTTGTATAGAGGTAACTAGATATTTGTCATCAAAATAATTTCCGTTGCATTGCTCTTTTATAATCTTTTTACTAACATTCGGGGAGCTGTAGACATTTTTGGTCAAAGTTGTACACTGAATACCGAAAAAAAATGTCCGAGACACCGGTCGATACTATAAGGGTACATGAGCTTACCGACGGGTGAGATGTTAAATGGCACCAAATCCGTCTTTGGATTGTGCTCCCCCTTTGTACTATTTGCCAGGCACACAGAAAGAGGCCGGGACTTTGTTTGGAAACAAGGGAGAGCAACTGCTGCTGCCTTGCCGAATTGAAGGCGACTGCCGGAGGTATTCACCGGTGTCGCCGCCGGCCGGCCGCTCAGGAGGGTGCAAGAGGTGACCGTCGACATTGCAATTAATTGCTTGTAGATAGTAAGATGAAAAGACAAGATGAGAGTGGACCAGCTGCACTTGTTTGGTGAGATGCATGGAAGGGATTGTGTGAAAGGCCTTTTATAGATACGGCAGAGGGCAAACTGAGGATCCATCAGACTCACATTTGCTTGCTCCATGCAATGGTGGGAATAAAGAGGTTTGTGAACTGCTTTGGTAAAGGAATTTGCAATTGGTGCAAATGATTCCAACCTTCTTGTTGCAAGCTAGAGAAAAGAATAAAACTACAGCTGTGGTGTTTTTTCCTCTTCTTTTGGATACGCCCTTTTGGTCAAGATAGATCTAGTGGAGTAGCTGGAAAATAAGGAGAGTTCCCTACATGCATTGCAGGCACTCGGTCCGAGATAGGAAGCCCGATTCCAAATCGGTTCTTTGCGAGATGAGGGCAACAAAATCTTGTAAATATATGTTGGTCCTTGGTGTTTATGCTAAAACCAAATACGCCCTGTAAAGCTGAACGGAGGGACCACCATTCTGATCCAGTGATGGAGGGAGGCATGACATGTGGTGTCAGTTCACCCCATAGCTTTTAACAAAACTAGGAGTTAACCAGCGCCAAATGGCATGGATACTGTGGCGAGGGCCATATACTGAAAATTTGAGGTAGGAAAAAACGAATAATCATACAGGGACAAAAAAAATGTGTAGCGTATCCTCAAGAAGCCCAGCTAGATTGTAGACAGGAGCAGAAATAACAAAACATATTTATGGGAAAAGGTCTACAAAACAAACAAACTAATTTGGTTACTTAGCGTATGAAATGTCTATTTTTCCTAATTAAAGCATCCTACCACTGCAGTAACACTATGTAAGAAACAACTACTAACTGAAGAGGTAGGAGTTAAAGAAATTTGGAATGGAATAAAAGAAACTGTACTTACCTAAGCTCTGCATACGTGGACGTCCATGCTAGAACTGGTCTTCTCTTAGTCCTCATCTATGCACTCCACGTCAACTAGAACTATCTTGACAAAAAAACATTTGTAGCAGCTTAAAAACTTCATAAAAGAGCGAAAGGAAACTTGCAAGCTATGAGTTTTCCATCATACATGAGAGCAGGCTATTCATGATTTCTTATAGATGGTTCATCTAGTTAAAAAAGGAAAAAGATCATCATACGTGGTCAAAAGTTCAAGAAAAGATAGAAATTAAAGGAATGCTCATAAAAAAAAACATATGGGTCTTGATTAGGTTCTTAGCCATACTATATTTTCCATGGACAGGGAGAAAAATAGGAAAATATGTTATTAAAATTTTATTCTTTTGGATTGGGAGACCACAAAAATAGAGTATTACCAAAAGCAAGATGTATGATAGAGTAGACATCTTTTCCATGGAATAAGAAATTGGGAAAGTGATAAATGGTGGCAATGCTCTTTGGTCATCAAAAGTGATAGCTGTCGCATGGCAAAGACAAAAGGAAGATAACAGAAGTGAGCTTCAAAACACAACCAGAAAAACAGATTAAGAGGATAGGATTTTTTAACGTTCAATCTCTGTCTAGGGTAACAAAACCCGCTAGTTTTATGATCCAGTTTCATATCCTAGGCATTGTTTATATCTTTTTATTATGCTGACAAACAATAAAACATCCCTAACTACAACAATTGGAAAAATAGAACGAAGATTAGAAGAATGAAATAGACATGTAGTAAGTCCTGTCATGCCAGGGATCCTAGCATGACAGTACCAGTCTGTTACGCCATGGGCACTGGTGTAACAGAACTGTGCTACTACGCCAATGCATGGGAAACTCCAAAGGCATTGCAAGCTAGCACCCCACTTCTGGTGCTAAGTCCTGTCACGCCAGGTCCTGGCGTGACAGTATAAGTCTGTCACACCATGGGCATTAGCGTGACAGAACTGTACTGCCACGCCAATGCGTGGGCAACTCTAGAGGCGTTGCAAGCCAACACCCTGCTTCTGGTGCTAGGTCCTGTCACGCAAGGGATCCTGGCATGACAGTACCAATTTGTCACGCCATGGGCACTAGCATGACAAAATTGTGCTGCCACACCAATGCGTGGGCAACTCTAGAGTGTTGCAAGCCAGCACCCCACTTCTGGTGCTAAGTACTGTCATGCTAGGGATCCTAGCGTGACAGTACCCAGTCTATCACACCATTGGCACTAGCGTGACAGTACCTTGAAGAAAAAACAACATCTATGTATATATCCATTCAATTATTTCATTCAAACAGTGACATGTATCCATATATCCATTCAATCATTTCATTTCATTCAACAAGAATCATCCATTCAATCATTCCATTTCATTCAATCATTTGATTCTACTTAGTCATTCATACGTGCATATACCCACTCATTACATCACTTGCGCTTTCGGCGTGTACCCGTTCCCGGTGTGAACCTAGAAGTTGGATGTTCGCCGCGCATGACCTCGATGACGTTGACTGAACAAATGTCCAAGCAATCACGAAGTTTATGGCACGGAGGCATGGCCTGAGTCAGCTGTGTTGGGGTAGGTGCACCAACAAGTCCGAGAGGTCCATCTCATCGGGCAACCTATTTAACATCCCGTTTTCGAAAACAAAAATAGTAATTACCTTCGGTTCTTGGTTTTCAAAAGCCATTTCAAATTAGCATTTAATTTCCAAATCTTCTAGCTTTCCTTCTAAGCTCGGGTTTGTTTTTCAAACTTCCTTAAACTCCAAAATTCAAATTGAGGTTTGAATTTCTCCCTTCTTCCGGTTTTGGGCCTTCCATTTTTTTTTGGTCTACCTTCTTTCTTCTTAGCCCACCCGGCCCTTCTCTCCCTTCAGCCCAATCGGCCTAGCAACTGACCCTTTTTCCCCTGTGCCTTCTTCTTCCTCGGTCAACTCAACCGAGCCTCCCTCTCTCTCACCTCGTTCTCTTTGCTGCGCCCACAAGCCCTCTGCCACGCACGCTGCTCCCTGCCACCCATGTGCCGCTGCAGCTCCTACCTGCCATGCCATGACGCCGCCTGCACCATCCCGAGCATCCGCCTACTCCCTCTACCGCGCACGAGCGCTCCTGCCGCTCCCATGTGCCTGCCCACACTACTACAGAAAAGGCCTTCACAAATGATTCAAAAACACCATCACAGACAGTTTCGTGAGCCGTTTGAGTTTATGGGTCAGAAATGACATGAGGTCATCATAGACGGTTTTCGAACCGTCTGCAATACATAATATCATAGACGGTTATTAACTCAAAACCGTATGTGATATTCTTTTGCATTGCTAAATCTATTTCTATTTATTGGCTAGCCTCACGAAATGCTAGCCATGCCCTCTGAAACAAGAACATCCAATTCACATTCATTTCAGAAGCACATCAAATTTGCATTCATTTCAGAAATAAGCACATCTAATTCACAAATCAATTAACTAAAATTAACAATTAATGTACATTTACACACATGTACCATTAAGTTCAATTTATCCCAATCAAGTTCAATCTACACTGTGGAAACTCCCATCTGGATTTATGACCTAACTGTTCAAGAATGACGTAAGGTGTGATCGAACTTTTATGAGCTCGCTCTGTTCCAATGCAGTTTCGGCAATGGTCACAACCTGTCGATAGGAAGGTTAAATTCATGCTTATATAAATTGGTAAGTATATACGAAATAATTGTTGCAAGATTGACAAACCTGAGGATCATTGGTTATCGCGGAACCGATGAGTAGTTCCATGTTGTGGCAAACATAGTATCCACAGATGTTGCGGCCCGACGGCTACTGGTGGCACTGCAAAAATAGAATTGGTTAGTTCAAGAGGCATTACTACGAAGTGTTATATAGGATTAATGTGTACTAGCTAGCGAGTACCGGGAAAGTTAGATCGTGTTGCAGCGACCTTCCCCTGCATTTCCCTCCTTTAGCATATAACACATCGAACGCCCTACGTGACTCCAAGAAGTTAGCCTTAGCCATTGCAAAGGAAGGAAAGACTACAATAGAGTTTCTATGGAGGAAATGTGTTTACCTGTTGATTAAATTTCGAATAACTGTGAAGTTGTGAGTGGTCCTCTTTAGGGAATCTAGGTTTATTACCCATTTCCGTTTTGGTATAATTACAATTAGAATCCAGTGGAAGCAATACAGGTATGTCAGCATGGTCATTAAACCTAAGTTTGTGTTGCTTATAAAGTACAAATCAACAAGTATAGCCAGTAGTGCAACACTTACCCCTGGTTGTAGGGCAAAAGTATGTATTCCTTGTTGCGGCGAGCCAGCAAAAAATCTATAATGTAATCCTCGACGAACGTTGCATTCACCTGAATGGTTTGCTCAGAGACCACGTGTGGGTCAAGGAAACCTACTGGTGAATTCCTTCTTTCAGCTTCAGACATCATGTATCTATGTACAAAAGCAAGGAGTTATATATAACATTTAACGGTATTACACGAACATTGACCGTGATTGTACACACTTACAGTGTGTAGCATCACATGAGTGAGACGTCGAGCTCGTTGAGGTTGAGGAGACAGAACAAGTCCTCGAAGATCATCGTGAAGACATAGTCTTGAAGCTCGTGGTTAAAATGATCCAACTTAAACTTGATGGTGACACCCAAGCATCGTTGTTCATCCGGCTTGTTGGAGTGTTCCATGTACCATGTATGCAATGCTGTGCAACCCAGTCCTAGGGTAGGGCTGTCTAACCTCTCGACCAATGGCTCGCCTAGAACGAATTTCCGGGCCAACGGCAAGAAGGGGATATTAGAATAGGAGTCGACCGTCTTCGATTTGCCCTTGCTGTCTCACTTTGTATAGTTCGACTTCACAAGAGTCGACTGAGCACGAGGTGTAGGTGCATCAGTCGACTGAGCACGAGGTGTTGATGCATCTGATGCACCGGGCCCTTGCCGCGTCGGTGCAGGTAGCTTCGGTGCAGTCAGCTCCTGTGGACTTGGTACCGTTGCAGGACATTCCCGTGAAGTTGACACCGGAGCACGTAGCTCTAGGCAGATGTCCCCCTTGGGCCACTAGATGAATATTCCAACGACTTGCTCTAGAGTCATGACCTCATCGTTTGGGGGAATATGCAGTGGGACAGCCTTGAAATTGGCACAAACACCGTCCACATTTACTTTTGCAAAACCCGGCGCTAGATTTTCAACGTGCACCAAAGCCCCGACACCGGATGGATACACCTGGGCATATCTCACTTGGAGCTTGCACTTCATAGCCCCCTACATAATGATACAAAATTAGCTACACCAACAGGCCTATCAATGGATCGAGCATTCCAGAGATAATAATTATTACCTGGATGTCATCGACAGGAAATCTGTCGTCGCCTATTGGAGTAGGGTTAGACGCGCAGCTACTCAGAAGTTTGGGGGGGTGCTAGCTAGCACAGTAGGGGCAAGGGCTTGCAACTGATTTGGGAGTTGCAATTCCTTAAGCCTTTCCTCAAAGCTCTCCATCTGCCGTTGTGACGTAGCTTTGACGCGATCATCGATCTCACGGGTGATCTCATCTCTGAGGGATTCATGAATCTCCTCTCGTAGCTTTGCATCGCACTCGGCTTTGGCTCTCCCTACTCCGATACGATCCGGAGTCCGCTTGGAACCATTCTGCCCATGTAACATAAACACCAACGCCTCTCGTGCGACCCGGATGCTCATTGTTTTCTAGGGCCGCGGAGAGTATATCTCTCTCCTTGTCTGCCTGGAATGAGCCTTGGGAAGATTGTGCACTCAGTGTTACCTGCAATAGCCCGACATGTCATTTCACTTCCTATGAAGTTATGGAGTAATTACACACTAGGTTGTTCGATATCTTACCAAGCGCTGGGACACTTCCTGGTCTGCGGGGTTTGGAAAAGACTTCTCCCGTAGACAGGGTACGTAACCTCCCAAATAACCACTGTCGGGCGTGCACATTAGTGATCTTGGGAAATAGCGGGGAGACATTCGAACAGCTTGCCTGCTGGTCCTGATCCCTCCATATCGGGATATTACCCGCATACCCAGCGGTGCCGAGTCTGTGGGGGTGCTTGTTTTTTGCCTGGAGGGCCATGTGCGCCGCACTTTCACTCCTAAATTCATCTATCATCTTCTTCACTACAAACTCGGCCCAGGACTATTCCAAGAACGGATACTTGTGGAAGGGCGTCAGATCCTTCTCCACGTAGTTTTTGACAAGCATGCTCTTGAAGTTCTTCCACGCTTTGCACGCCTGTAGCAACGCGTGTCGTCGCACGGAGTCCCGGTGTTGTTCTGGGATCTCGAACGATTGAAAAATATTAGTCAGCAGCTCATCTTTCTGTACTTTGGTCAACTCCTTCCACGAATCGTAGGTGACGTTGACCCGTTGCCGTGCAACTATTCCAACCGTTCTCTAAAATGCAGCAGCTGCTCGGTGAGGATTGATAGGGGTCCCAGATTGATCAACCTCCGTGATGGTATATCGGCCTGCGGGCCTTTTCGATATTCCTCTTCTTCTACCGCGGTTGGATATTCCAGAGGATGGTGCATCATCAGACATATGAGGCGGCGATGACGAAGAATGAGCAGAAGACATCTTCACAAGAAATAGAATTTTTGACACGCATGAACATATTATCATAAGATTCGGTCTCTATGTGTATGGGTATACACACCAATTAATAATAATTGGGATATGTAGGGAAGAAATTAAGACCAATACAATGACATAATTGACATAGACATGTAAATCCTCCAAGTCATTTAAAAGGAATAATATGCTCAACACAAACATCATGTGAACAAATGAAATCAGCATAAAGCTAAGATTTAACATTTTGATATTGCGATCACATGTAGAGTAAGCATTCCAATTAGAGCTCAAGTTCAAACCAGATTATCTAATTTCAGTACAAGACTATTATCATCAGAGAGCATTCATCTCAAGCCCACCACACCACATTGCAATATATTCTAGTAGCAATATCAAAACAAATACCATATGAATAACTGACTAGAACAAATACAAATTCCTAAAACAAGTACAATTATCATGAGTCAATGAGGACCATAACAGATTATTGATAGAAAGAGTGAGGGAAAGGGGCGTCGGGGTCGGCAACTCAGCATTGGTTACCTTTGGGCGTCGAGGAGAAGGATGAGTAGGGAGTAGTACCGGAGCAACAGGGCGGTGTCGAAGGGGAGGCGTGCCGGGCTCGGGGGAGGAGGCGCGGCGGACTCGGGGGAGGAGGCAGCGTCGAGGACGGTGTCGACAGGCTCAGGGGAGGAGTCGCGCCGGGCTCGAGGAGGAGGCGGCATCGAGGACGGCAGTGACGGGCTCGGGGGAGGAGGGAGTGAGGTGTTGAGAAACTTAATCATTTCAGTGGGGGGCGCGGGCAAACCCTAGAGTTTGAATATAAATAGGGATGGACATCACAAACGGTTCTAAAGTAGAACCATCTTTGATACATAATATCACAGACGGTTCCAATCAACAACCGTCTGTGATATGTGATGCATCACAGACGGTTCCAATCAACAACCGTCTGTGATATATAATCACAAACGATTTTTACCAAGGAACCGTCTATGATATATAATCACAGACGGTTTGATCTACAAACCGTCTGTGATATTATTTTGTATTAGTTAATCTAGTTCTATTTATTGGCTAGCCTTAGGAAATGCTAGCCATGCCCTCTGAAACAAGCAGAAAACACAACAAGTACATGTATATACATCGAATTCACATTCATTTCAGAAACAATCACATCCATTTCACAATACAAATTAATTAACTCAAATGAACTAAAATTAACCATTCATCAAAACGTACATGTACACATATTAATTGTTCAATTAATCTTTAAAAATTAGCCCTTCATGATGATCGACGCGTATGTAGCTAGTTTCATCACGTTCTTCTTCCTCGACCCTTATGCCATTTCCAAAAGGAGGCAACTTGTCAAATTGATTGTATTCTTCCTCGTCCACTACATTCTCAACTCCGAAAATCCTTGTTTTTCTATGAAGAACTACGTGGCGCTTTGTATTTGTCGGGTCGGTTACATAGAAGACTTGAACAACTTGGTTAGCTAATACGAATGGTTCGTCTTTGTATCCGACACGTTTGAGGTGCACGGTAGTGATGCCGTACTTGTCGACCTTCACCTGTGGGAGATGGACCCAACGGCACCGAAATAGGGGGATCTTGAAAAGCACGTAGTCGAGCTCCCATATCTCCTCTATTTGCCCATAGTAGCAGCTCCTCAGCCCATCGGTACTGAATGCATCTATGTGGACACTGTTGTTTTGGTTAGTGCTCTTTATATCCTGAGCCTACGTATAGAATGTGTACCCATTTATGTCGTATCCTCACCATGTGACAACTGTAAATGTTGGCCCTTTTGCCAACCATGTCAGCATATCACTTGACGAGCTCCTAGCGAGTCGCTCCTTCAACCATTGGTTCAACCGTCTATTGTGTTGTATTGTGATCCAAACATCCGGCCGCTCCAGATTCTGTTGCCGAAGCATGTCCTTGTGCTGGTCGATATACGGGGACACTTCAGTCATGTGTTGCAAGACTGTGAAATGGGCTTGAGCATACGCATCCATATCTGGAGTGATTGCTTTCCTTTCGATGGTCCCGATACCCTCGAGCCTCCCCTCATGGCGAGATCAAGGCACACCTATCGGTTCGACCTGAGCCATGTAATCGATGCATAACTCAATGACCTCTTTGGTTGCATAACCTTCGACGATGCTACCCTCCGACCGAGATCGATTCCGTACATAGGACTTGAGAATTCCCATGAACCTCTCGAATGGGTACATGCTACATAGGAACACCGGCACACACATCTTTATCTCCCTCACAATGTGAACAATTAGATGGACCATGATATCGAAAAACGACGGAGGGAAATACATCTCAAGATCACATAGAGTCATCACCACCTCGTCCTGCAAAGCATCTAGTCCTTCGGGATCGATGACCTTCTGAGCAATTGTGTTAAAGAAATAACACAGCCTCATGATTGTCTCTTGGACCTTGATCGGCAAAATACTTCTAATTACAACAGGGAGCATTTGTGTCATCAGCACATGACAATCATGAGACTTCATGCCAATTAACTTCAAATCTTCCATCGAAACAAGTTTCTTCATGTTGGCGGAGTAACCGGACGGAACTTCGCACCATGCAAGCACCGGCACAGTCTAGTTCTCTCAGCCTTGGACAAAGTTTAACAAGCAGGGGGAAGGTACATTCATCCTTTATCGGTCTTTGTTGGTGCTAACTGAGGTCTGATGTCCATATCAACCAAGTCAAGCCGTGCGTTGACATCATCCTTTGTTTTGTCACGAATGTTCAGTAAGAGATCAATCAAGCTATCACATACATTCTTCTCTACGTGCATGACGTTGATGCAGTGGCAAACTTCTAGGTGCTCCCAATAAGGTAAGTCCTAAAATATTGATCTCTTCTTCCACATGTTCTTCTTGCGGGTCCTCGATTTACATCCCTTTTCGAGCACAACATCTAAATCCTTAACCATATCATAGACCTCTTTTCCGCTTAAATGCCTTAGAGCTGAACTGTCCTCCTTCTTTCCGTCGAATTGTTTCTTCATCCTGCGGTATGGGTGAGCCCTCCAAAGGAACCTACGATGACGCGTGTACACGGTTTTGCACGAGTGATTCAGCCACACACTCTCGGTATCATCTAAGCAGTGAGTACAGGCTTTGGCCCTTTTGTACTCTGGCCCGACAGATTAGCAAGGACAGGATAATCATTTATGGTGCAGAACAACAAGGAACGTAAAGTGAAGTTCTCTCGTTTGTACGCATCCCATACCTGTACCCCTTCAATCCACAATATTTTTAGATCTTCCATCAATGGTGCTAGGTACACATCAATATCATTCCCAGGTTGCTTCGGCCCTTGGATAAGTATCGACAGCAAAATATACTTCCGCTTCATACACAACCAAGGAGAAAGGTTGTAGATACGGAGCGTCACGGGCCAAGTGCTATGTCGGCTGCTCATGTTACCAAAAGGATTCATTCCATCTGTACTCAATCCAAACCTTATATTCCTCGGTTCCACACCGAAGTCTGCAAACCTCCTATCGATGTTTCTACACTGGGCGGAATCAGCAGGGTGTCTTAGCTTTCTGTCATTCTTACACTCCTCTGAGTGCCAATGTAGCAGTTTTGCATTCTTTGGGTTTGCAAAAAACCGCTTCAAACAGGGAATTACAGGAAGATACCACGACACCTTAGCAGGAGGTCCTTTCTTCACCTTGATTCCCTCATCGTCATCTGATTGATTCTTACGCTTGTATCAGGATGCGTTGCACACCGGACATACATGCATATTTGTATACTCGTTACGGTAGAGGATACAGTCGTTTGGACATGCATGTATTCTTTCTACTTCCATTCCCAATGGACAAAGAACCTTCTTGGCTTTGTAGGTGGTTTTGGGCAACTCGTTTCCCTCCGGAAGCATGTCCGCTAAGAGACCTAACAGCCCCGTGAAACTTCTGTCGGACCAACTGTTGCTTGCCTTCAATTTTAGTAGTTCAAGCACGGATGACAACCTTGTGTATTCCGGCTTGGAGCCTGGGAACAAAGGTTTCTCCAAGTCTTCCATCAAGCCCCAGAATTGAACATACTCCCTCTCATCACAGTTCCCTTCTTCACCGCGAAGCATCTAATCTAGATTGTCATCGTGCAGCCTATCTGAATCGAAACCACAATCGACATCATCTGGCGGCATATCGTTGACTTCCTATATAATACGCTCTTCACCATGACTGGTCCAACGTGTATAACCCTTTTTGAAACCCCTTCGAGTCAAGTGTGCTTCGATCTGCGCTCGGTTCTTAAACATCTTCAGATTCTCGCAGTCAATGCATGGACAGTACATATATTCCGCCCCCTTATTCAACATATCCTCCTCGACAGCTCTTATAAAAGCACACACGCCATTAATGTACTCTTCACTCACACGGTTCTCAGCGTACATCCAGCTTCGGTCCATCACATGGTTCATATTGAAAACCCTAGAAATAAATAAAAGGGTGACTTCGAAAGTGTTTTTTCTGAGGCTTAATTATGCTTTCCAACAGAGAAAGCGTATTTTTCTCTAAACTAATGGTGGCTTTTTTCATTTTTACGTTTTTTAGGATTTTATTAACTTACATGTGGGCCCTACTTGTTAGTGACTCATTCTCTATTTCATGATTTTATTTATAAAATCTATGGTGGTCCCACATCTTATAGACTCGTTAGTTTATTAACTAAATGATTAAAAATAGTAGGATTTTAAGCTCAAATTGGGCTTAAGGTGACATCGCATTGCTAATAGTCGTGGCTCGGGGCCGTAAGGTCGCCTAAGGTGAACCGACGGTGATGTCCCATGGCGGCGCCATGGGCTTCACTACCGATTTCGGCGTAAACGCCTGAAACTACTCAAATTAAAGGACACTTATGCTCAAGTAACTCACCTCGATCACGAGGAAGGTGTCAATGAAGTCGGGGAAGGTCTAAGGCAGCTGGTCATCGATTGGTGAATAGAGGCGACAGCGGCAAGCTCCTCGGCGATAATAGCTGAAATGGACCACACGAGTGGGCTCAGTGAGGTGAGACGATACTCAAACCGGGCACGGAGTGGCAATGGACTCACTGGGCTTGGAGATCTCCCGCAGTTACCGTAGCGCCAGAGATGGAGATCAAGAAGACTCTATTGGGGAGCTGTGTACACTGCACCGTCTGTGGTGTTAATTATCATGGACGGTTTTCAATAAAAACCGTCTGTGATATGTAGTAATATCACAGACGGTTCATATTTAAAACCGTCTGTAAAGTATTACGGACGGTTCTGACAAAAAACCGTCTGTGATATTGGGTAATATCATAGACGGTTTTTGGTCAGAACCGTTTGTGATACTTCACAGACGGTTTTAAACATGAACCGTCTATGATATGACCTCTTCACAGATGGTTTTAAACATGAACCGTCTATGATATGACCTCTTCACAGACGGTTTTTAGCGTGGAAAATAACACAGACGGTTGGTAAATAAAAACTGTCTAAGATTGTGTTTAATACAGACGGATTCAATGAACCGTCTATGATCAGGCGTCCAGTATTAGCATTTTTGTAGTAGTGCCACGTCGCTCCTTGCTGCCTTGCCACCTTTGCCACTTGCCCAACGTGCCAAAGTCGCCGTGCGCCCCCGTCAACACTTGCTCACTCGGCCTCCGAAGTTGTCGCACAGAGCTGCCCATCCCACAGTTCCCACCTCATCCCATCGCCATGGCTCCCTCGGGACCGCGCGCTTCCTCCACCGCTCCAATGGCTCTCGCCCTCTCCCTCGGCTATAAATAACCCCTGGCCGCCTCCCCTTGCTTCCCCTCCTAGAGCCCTTGCCCCTTCACCTTCTTCGCCGAGCGACGCCGGAGCCGAAGCTGCCGCACCCGAGATCCCTTGGCCGCGCAGCCTCGCCACCGCACCACCGCGCTAGTGAGCCGCCGCCCCAATCGACCCCATCACCGGCTGCCCCTGTCTCCAAGGATGCTATCCCCTATCTCCCCTCTCCTTCCCCGCCGCTGGAGCTCCTTCCTCCTCCACCCCGGCCCTCGTCGTCGGACCCCTCCGAAGCACCTCCATCCTCCCTACCCGGCTACACGCCTCCCTCATGGCGGCGCACAACCCGTGCATGCCCTACTTTCCTTAGCGCACCACCCCACCGCCGGCGCCACCACACGCCCCCACTCCCGTGCCGCCGCCACCCTGGTGATTTTCTGGCACTACCGCCACCGCCCATAGGGCCACCCTCCTCGAGAGAGCCATTTCACCAGCGTGCCTTCCGCCTTGCGCCGCCGCCACTGCCGCTCCCGAGCCACCGCGTTCCCCCCTGCTCCCCTTTTCTCTGGCCGAAGGAAAGAAAGCAAATGAGGATTGGGTTGATGGCCTATGGCCCCACCTGTCATGGCCTTAACCCCCCCCTCTCTCTCTCTACCGGTTGAGGCCCACCATATCATGCTCACAATGGCAATTTGGTGAAATACAAGAACAGTGTTTTTAGAATAGTACATTTTCTGAATGTCCATCTTTTCTTGTAATAATCAAACTTCGGAAACCTCGTTCTCCCTCGTCGTAACTCAAAAAATTATGAAATTTATTTCTAAAATTTTGTAAATTAAAGATCTTACTAATGGCATAGGTCTTGTTTAATTTGGAGTTCATTTGTTTACTCCTGTGTATTTATTTGTTTTGTTTGCTTGTTTTTGCCTTTTTCCGGTACGTTCGTCCGAATAGGATTTGAAGACGCGGGAAATCTCCAACTTGATCAAGCACAAGACTACCAAGATCCTCTTACCTATAACTAAGGCGAGTCAATGCTTTGATCATTTTGATCCTACATTCTATATAAATTATATTCTTTTTAAATTACCAAAATTGCATGCCTTAATTCTTTAATCAAATGTATGTTAAAGTTTAAGGTAGTTAAATACCTATTTGATGATTAATTAATTAATATGCCATCCATTGATATTTGAATCCATTATTCCATGTCACCCTAGTAACTATATGGTAATTACTAGTAATAGGTTGTGCTTAAGCGACATGCTAGTCTTGCTTAAGTACCGAACATTAAATGTCCCAATCATCATATTTTAAACATGAAAATGGTTTTGGGCAGTCATTGTGGGGAAATGACTGAGATGGTTGAGTTGATGTATTTTACTCCTCAAAAACCCTAATTGATGTTCCTATCTAGGTGGATGATGTGATGAATGGTATATTAGTGGGTGCTAATGTAGCCCAAAGAATGTTACTTGTGAATGGTATAATATTGATGGGTGCTAATGCAACCCAAGGAGTTTGGTATATGAAATAAACGGCCTAGATAACCCCTAAGGACTTAATCTTGTCATGACCTCCTGTGTAAAACAAGTACAACCACAAGTCTGCAAATTCCAACTTGGCTTAGTAAATTTATTGGACCCTAAAAGTCATCTCACTAGTGAAGATGTGCAAGTGTGAGCTGGGAAGAGACACTAATGGTGAAGTTGCCTGCTATGGCTCGTCGTGGGGGCGACATCCCGCACAACTTATGGGACCCACTGCAAGCACGGCCCATATGGATGAGATGATGGAAGGGGAGAGGTAAATTGAAAGGTTACTGTGACAGTCATTCAACTACATGACTAAGGAATTGTGTAGGGTAACGAGTATGACTATCTCTTGTGGGTACAATGTACAACCTCTGCAAAGTCTAAACTGTTTAAATAGCCACGCTTACAGCCAAAGGCGGACATGGGAACTTTACTTGAGTTAGTTCTATTTCAAAAACCTTTGTGGGTGGAATAAAAATATGATGGGCTCACCTAGCCCTGAGATTAGATTTTCCCTGAGCCGTCGAGCTTAGTGGTGTTAATAATGGAGGTAGCTCTAATCAAATGAAGCATAAGGTAGAGTTTCCAATGGAGGGAACCTCTACTGAAATAAATATTGCACAATTACTCTCTTTAATAAAATGCAATTTGGTTAAAATGCTAAGTAATAGGAATTTGTAATTATGATAATTGAAAACATTGCTTTAGCAAATAAAAGAACCCGAGCCATCCTTGTTCAACCTTGCATGTATATTATTGCATATTGTGTGTTGGCTCGTGAGCACAGAAATTGTGCTCATTCTCGCTCTTTCCCCCAAAACCCTCAGAAGTAGGAAATCTTGAAGACTACGCGTACTACGAGGATCCAGAAGTTGGAGGCCCAGGAGAGTATGAAGCATAGTTTAGTTTCTTTTACTCTAGATCTCGCCTCAGTCTAGTTGACTCCGCTTTTGCTTGCGTGCAACCTATATTGTCTGAGTCTTTGGGTAATATCGGGCACACACAAGTTTCCCTAGTCGCTTGCCTATGGAGAGATGTGCTCTCACCCCTTTTGCTTCCGTTGTAGCCTCCACTACTTTTGTAATGTAATCAGTTTTGCCTGTTCAGCCTTTATTGTAAAACCCAACTGATGTGGTCTATGTAAACTATGATGTGTTAAATTAATGAATGGTATGGTTTAATCTACGCCATGTATGAATTGATTTAGTGATGTATCTGTAAATGCTATCTACTGATCCAGGGAATAGCACAATGTCTTTCACAGAGGATTCAAATTCTCGGAATCTGGGTCCGACAACCTAGCATCCACATCATCATTATCCTCCTCCTCGTCTTCGTCGTGTTGTGTGGCGGAAGTAGATGTCATTGCCCATGATGATGTAGCACACGACGAGCCACTCTGAGCCGGGGCTGGTTGAACAACATGCCCCGTCGCCGTGGTGCAGTTCATTCTAGTCGCCATTCGCCATCATCGGTGGTGAACCATCTACAAGGGGAAAAAATAGAGTAAAATTATTGCAAGATATATTGAAGTGAACTACTGTTACTGTAGTGAACAACTTGATGGAAAACAAGGAATTGAACTATTGCTAGATATATTGAAATCAAGTCAGTGGATAAAGTCTGGCAAAGTAGCATGTATAGGATTATTGGGAGCAATGTTCTTCACTTGTGAAAAAGAGAATTGCACAACATTGTTCATCAGTCAATGAAATTCACACAATTGGTAGAAAACTCTTCTATGGCACAAGTGGCAGAAAACACTTCTATGGCACAACTGACTTAGAGTTCAAAAGTTGCTGGAAGTTCCATTGCTGAAAATCACATGGTTTAAAACCATTTTGGACAATTGCATCTTTAACCTGAGAAATGTAGCTTTGCACATATCAATTGGACTTGTGAGGACCCCTGGTATTGGATCGGTTTCAAGTTAAAAGATTATACTAGAGGCATAATTTTCAACGGGAAACAAACTCAATGCCAAGTTCCCGGATATGTGTCTCACATTAGTTCCCAAGATCAAGACTAATGTGCACATATCCTAAACAACATTTGTACACAGTCATACCAGTCATACATCATATATACCACATTAATTTTTACAAGTCTTAGAGTTCGGTACAACTGAAACAAGCGACCAGCAGGTCACTTAGCTGATGTTTTTACAGCGGAAACAAAATATAAATAGCAAAAGGACCACCAAGTGTGCCTCACACCCTCAGGCAACTGAGTGGAGGTAGAAACAGCGTCACTCGTTAGCGTCGCCCTGGTTAGCGCTAACAGAAAGGTCACAAACATAACCATCCTCACCTGCAACAAGTGGTTAAAGCACCTGAGTACAGAAGGTACACACAAGACTTACACAAAACTACTAAAAGAAAGTGTTTAGTAGAACCTAACCAAAGGATTAGAATTTTTATATGCTTAAGGCTGATCAAAGGCAAGGTTATAGTGGCATTAGTTTTGCATAAAGCAACCAGTTTCATCCCTGCACTTGCTAAGTTTCGCTAAAGCAATTTTATAAACAAGTTGGACTAAAACAACAAGAAATTTAATGATTAAACAACAAAAAAGAAAATGTCAAAGTGGCTGTCCACTTTGACGAATTAACATGCATGAATAACCCTTCATGCCGAACCAAGTATACCCATGACAAAAATTTACTTTAGAGTCTATACTATGGTGTCAATCAAAACAAGCGTCATCCGTAACTGTGGACATGGCTATTCGAATAGTTTTAAAACCCTGCAGGGGTGTACATCTTTACCCACACGACTTGGTTAGCCCGTAAGCCTTCGGATGCCTCCGAACAATGACACACTTCCTTTGGTATGCCGGCCGGGTAAACCAAGACTCAGTATTTTTCAGCAAGTTGATATTATTGAGTTGAATCACCCATGTGTGACTAATCCCACTTAGTACAAACAACTGATAGCACCAGCTAACCGGGGCACACATGTTGTGTCAGGAATGACGATCCAACGAACTAAATCTAAACCTACGCTCACTTGCACATATTAAATTGCAATCAGAGCCCTACGGAACATGTGATCAATCCTCACATGTCCTCACTCCACTAGTTCCACAACTCAATAACATCAGCCCCTTACTTAACCAAGTAGCACCCATACACCGCCTATGGAAGCTTGTCAGTTACTTGAATTGACAGGCCAAAGTTTGGTCCTTAATGATCCGAACAAGACTACCACATTACCCAAGTCTCGTGCACGAAGGCACCATCACTATCAAGCACTTGTTCAAATCTAAACCAAGTTTTTATCAAACAAAACTTAACTTAACTTTCAGTGCTAACAAACTGAACAAAGAAACCAAAAACAGAAATCAATTAGTGTTTCCCATGACCGACAAGATAAGCTTTTCAATCAATCTACCGTTCTACTGACTTGCATGGCTAAGCAAAAAAAGTAAAGACCAAGTATTTCAACAAAAGAGTACTACCTTAAGCTTAAGTTTATGAATAGATTAAAGGTAAGCCACAAAGATTGGGATAAATAACTAACTCACAAATTATTGATACTTCAAAATAGCATGCACACAGTTATCACTGCATTTCAAAATACTAAAGTATCAAAACTGGGATCAACATGGTGCAAGACGATGCTTGCCTTGATAATAAACTACTTGTTCACCCTCAGGTTGCTCAGCAATATATTCACTCACATCGGTAAGATCAGAACCTAAAAGAATGAATAGCAAATGAACATCCAGAAAAATACCAAAATGCTGAAAAGATGCATGATCAAGTTATTAATGTGCAAGTGATTTAACTAACAAAATACTTGTGTTTTAAACTATTTTCAGTAAAGGATTAAACCAGATTACATTCACTAGCATAACTAATAAGGATTAAAGGTTTACTAACAAGCTACAATCCTAGTCAGAAATCCGACAACAGAAAAATTATCGTGAGCTTGCTTAGCAAAATGCTGGAGCTGAGGTCCAATGAGGCACTACCTGAAGATCAAAATGGATTCACAATAGCACAACAAACCTAATGGTGGTTGGAACATGGCTGGAGTTTGGCCAGAGCGGTGGTGCACAATACGGCAAAAATGGATATGACGTTTTGAATGTGCATTGAGCAACTAAAGGCCTGCTTATGCTACTAGGGTTTAGTAGAAACCTACCTGAGCTGAAAAAGTGAACGAAGAAGCTCTAGAGCTCGTCGGCGATGAGAGACCAAAAACGATAATTTAGAGATCCACGGCGACGATATGATCTGAGGGAGGAATCAACGAGTGAGTGATCGGGATAGGTCACTTAGGTCCATAACAAGCTCATAATGGAAGGAATTGAGAAATGGCTCACCTTGCCGGAGTTGGAGACGAAAGGGGTGATTTCGGCCGGAAAAAGGGAAACTTCAAAATTCAACAAACTTGTTGAACCAAAGATGAAATTATTTGTGGGGTTTTACTCCCTAAAGTCTAAGACATGAAATGACACGAATAGATTTGCTAAGAACTCACCGAATGCAAGATTGACACAAATTTGGCATTTGGTGCACCCTCTAGGCGTCCAAAAGGCAACCTTGCATTCCCAATCTACAAACAATGCCAAAAGCTCCCATTAGCAGGATGAACAACGCATCATGAGAGATGAACAAGGGTGCAAGAATGAAGAAATACTCCTGAGTGACAAGGATGAAATGAGCAGCGCAATAGTTTGGCTGAGGAAGACATCATCGGCTTTTATAGTTTCCTCGCCGGAGAGAATGAGGGAAGCTCGTGAATGGCAAAGATGGCAGCAAAACGATGCCAAGTGGCGATTGCATGCGGGGAATTGCATGGTGCAACGCCACCTTGCTCGCGGCATGGCGCAGCACTGGCATGGCGTGGAGATGACAAAACTGTGCGGCTGACAAGTGGGCCCAAGCTGTCAGTCTCAGCGGCGAAACAAAGTGGTTGGCTCAAACACATGCTGATGGTCTGATCGCAAATGAACGGCCCAAATTGAGTGGGATGTTCGGACGGTCCGAACGGCCCAACTCATGTTGACCATGCGATCAAAATCCAACAGTCACAAAAAAAGAGGCGCGCTTAAGTTTCAAACGGAAGAAAAGAGGCATCGTTGGATCTGGATTCAACGGTTAAGATTGAAGGGATGTTCGGACGGTCCAAACGTCCCACTCGATGCGGACGGTCCGATCTAGATCCAATGGTCCAAAATCAAGGCGCGTTCGGACAGTCCGAACGGCCCAATTGATCTTGGTGGTTGATTTTAAATCTAACGGCTCGTGCGTGTTGGGCTTTTCCATTTGAAAAATGGCACGGCCCGAAGAAAATGCGGACGGTCCGATTGAAAATCGACGGCCCAGATTGCATGGAGCATTCGGACGGTCCGAACATCACAACTGATCTGGTCCATCTGTTTCAAATCGAGTGGTGGAGATCGCATGGGCCAAAAGGATCTGAACGGACCATTTCAAATCGGACGGCTCACGAGCATTGGAGGTTGAGCTAAGCCCTAAACATGACTGAGCCAGTCTGAATGGCACTTGGTTGGGTTAAACCAAGTTGGTTCAAATCGCTACAATGCCGATTGGCTAGGGCTGGGTCTAAATGGTTGACTAAAACCAAAATCAAACTTGAAAAGTTTGATTGGAGGTTTAAAAATATCAAATAAATTTATAAAAATACAAAAATTTTTAGAGAAGCTACTGGGATGATATATGTCCCATATAAATTTTTAAAACCATTGCTCATGTTTTAAATACTTTAACCGAAAAGGTTTAATTAGAGAACAAAGATTTTTCTTAAGGTCAAAATAATCTCTAAAATTTTGACAAAAATTATTTTTATTTAAGATAATTTAACTAGTATTTGATAAAAATACTTCCCCGGCTTCAATACAAGCATTGACTTGTATTTTTATTTGATGCTTCAGGACAAGTTTGAAATGAGGGTTTGGAATTGAGGTTTTAAAAAGTAACAACTTATGCACATGCTCTTAAAATGACAAAAATAATATGAAATGCATATTATTACTGTTCACTAACTTGAGGCTATTACAGGACTCGTCGGTAAGACATACTTCAGAAAATACCAATGATAGTATCAGATGATGAAGATCTTAGGTTGTAGCTCCCAATGTTCCTCATGCCGTTGTAGCTCCCACCAGAACCTTCTGGTAGCATGAGCATCTCACTGTAACACCCTGATTTTCAGAATCGGGATGTTAGTATTTAATTTGGTGATCTATTAAATTTTTTACTGTGTTTTAATTTTTTTTCCAGTGTTTAATTAAAATGTTATTTTTAAAATCAAATTGAATTAATTAAAAGGTTGCATTTTGTTAAATCAAATTGTTTGAAAAACTGCATTTAAATTAATTTATGTTGAATTCTTGCTTTTGCATGCTTTTCAAAAATCATGTCATCCTGCATGCATTAGTTTCATCACTCTTTTCCTGGTTCGACCGACCGCAGGGAAAATACCCGCGAGTCCCTTCTTTTTTGGTCATTCCCCTTTTTCCTTCCCTGCTAACTCCTTTCGCTTCTCTCCTTCAAATCTTACCCAAAAGCTCAAAACCAAGCCATGCATGTCGTACAACCGCGATCATCATCGCATGACCAACCTATTTCTGCGATTCGTTTTCGCATGCATGGCAGTTTGCGCGATTTCGCGAACGGAGAAAAGAAGTAGCAAATGAAACACATGTGTTCCCAATTCTTTTCCCCAACCCATCCCTACCATTTTCTTAACCCAACCAAACTCGTCTCCACTACCATGTACATCCCTAATTCTTTAATCCCTCAACCAAACCTCCCATCTCCAAATAAAGTATGCCACTGCCCATTTCCTTATCACCAACTGAAAGCCCCCACACCACACTGTCATTTTCGTTTCCATCTCTCCTCCCCACGCCACTTCTTCCCCAGCACACTAGAACACCATTTTTCTCTCGACTAGCTCAAGCTCCCACCTTCTCTCTTCCCAATCACCATCCAAAATCAACAATCGTGCAATGCATGCTATGCCTTTGCATTCACAATCACACAAGCTTTCCATCCATCCAAACATCATTTACATGCACGGTTGTTCAAGCATTTTGAAGAGGGAAGAAGGAGGTAGCAACAATGCCAGCGGCATCGAGCCGGGAGCACGGCGCGCCTAGTGGCAAGGCCACACAGGCGCAGCGGTGGCCTGATAGATAGCCAGCAGCTGGGGTGGCGTCGGCGCGGAGGCACAACCATCACAAGCATGCCGCAGCGAAGCATGCAGCAATGGCATGCGGCCGGGCTCGACGACATCGGCTTGGTCGCAGCATGTTCGTTGGCAGCAGTTTGGCGCTGAGGCGAAGGAGCCAGCGGGCCTAGCGCACGGCGCGGTGGCTAGCATGTAGCGCACGGCACGGCAGCCATGAGCGGCCGGCACACACATGAAGTGGCGAGGCACCATGGGCTGGCCAGGGCTGTTGGAATTAATCTTGCCATGCTAAGTGTTCTTCATGTTTAGTGGTGTGTTCTAGGTGAAGTATAGGAGTTACACACACCAAGGAACTAGTCTTTGCACGTTGCATGCATGTTAAGTGTGCGTGTGTTAGTTAAGTGCATGTAGATGGTTTAGTTGTTTTAGTAGGATGAGTTATAAGGCCACGATGTGTATGGCTTAAGAATTGGTCTGTGTGCTTACATCTAGGAGGCGACGTGTGTAGCGAGCAAAGTCGTGGTGCACGAAGCTCAGTAGGAAGTGGTCCAGGTTGCTTGGACTGCATGCATGCATCGAGTCCTTGCTTGTGTTTTTTTAAACCTTGTTTTCAGCTCGTTGAGTGGATTGAATATGAGAATAAGAATAACAGACGCATTGTAGTTTTGGAGTGAGTCCCACTGCTGCCATTCATGTGTGTGTCTTCGTGAGGGACACAAGCTGAGACAGAAATAGGGAGATCAATAAAACATTTCCAATAGAGGCTAGGCGGCACGTCGGTGCTTAGGCGACTATTGTTGGACTAACTCTTAACAAGTAGTAATTGCATATATGCGTTGCATGCATGAGTTGTAGTTGAATAGGTGCTTGATTTTCTATTCGTTGAGTCTTGGAGCAAAAAGCAGAGTAGTTAGTGGTTTGTTTTGTCTACATGTAGCAGTGTCTGTTAGTGTGTTAGTTACCTAGTAGTTGGCCGAGTCCATGGTAGTAAAAGTGCTAGATATGGCTTGCTTTTGCATATAGGCTAGTACTTAATCATCCTGGCTAGTAGGAGCATGATTGAGTGCATGCGGCGGCATCGAGACGTGGATGCGAACAAGAAGCCGGGCGGCACGCGGACGCGGACGGGTGCGCTGACAACTACGGTGGACATGGACGCGGACGCGGATGGGGAGCCGTGAAGACGATGCCCTGTGATGATTTGCACACCTAGCGTTTGTTAAAATCTTTAGTATTATTTTTGTTACCGCGCTATGTTTTTAGTCATGCATGTCGCATATTAGTCATGAGCATGGCATCTAGTTATTCATGCTTCATTATAAAAAATAATTTGGTAGCTTAAGACTGGTATAACTCTCCAGTTATGTCCTAATTGTGCTTGTGTGTGATCTTGGGATGATATTTTGAGGGATGCGATTGATTAGATCATTGTAGCGGTTTAGGTGTATTATTGGTCGGTGAATGCTAAATTAAATATACATTGGATCAATTGATTGGATGATATTATTTTGGAGTCGCATGCAAAATTGTGTTGATGTTAGATGATAAATTAATTGGAGGTTTTCCCTCACTTTGGATTAGTAATTTTTGGAATTAGGACACATAAGGGTTTTATGACTTATTACTTGATGGATAGCTCTTGTGATGATATTTATTGAGATATGGAGGTTGAATCGGGTGATTTATTTAATCGTGAGTAAATTGATGGGATGTCTTAAGTAATAGCTTTGCGAGTCATTTATGCTAGATTTGGGTGATGGTAGAATGGATGATTTGATTGTGGATAGATATTTGCATTGCCATGTAATTAGTAGTTAAGTCCTATGTGCCGAGTTGATAGAATTGCATCCTCAATTGGATTAGTAGATAAAGGATTATAAGTTAATTGTGGAGGCACATTTATGATTGGATTGGTAGAGGTCGTTCATGACTAAGTTCGGTAGTATGGATATGAGTTGATCGATTAGTGAGCCATTAGATGTTGGATGTGTTTTTAAATTGTAAAGCTCATTAGGTGTCGGTTAGTCTATTAAACCTCGGTCGGTGGAATTTTTGGGTGTATGCGAATATGAATTGCCGAGGCGATACTAGTATAGTTAGATAGTTATTATTAGCTTAAATAGCATAGTGAAGAGCAATTGATGGATTTAGGCATAGTCTTATGCCCATAAGTCGGTGGATTTCGTACAACTATCAAATAGGTTGTAATGTTGGAAGATCATGAATCTGGGTATTGTGTGGTTGGATGGGATACTTTGATTATGACAGAGGCTAGGTTGGCCTGAGTTTAAAAAGTATTTTAATGTGGTAAGAATTTCAGAAAATAATTATTTTTACACTAAAAACTCTTTTATCTTTGAAAATTTCGAGAAAATTCTTATGAACTACAAATGAGTTGAACCAAGTTATTCTGGTCTTGCAATCTTATTCTATATTTATCTATGTAATCCTTTTCTTCACCACTGTTCTATAAATTTTTGCTAAAAATTGGATTTCGGATGAATAGTAATCGAAGCCCATTTTTGTTAGCATTTTTCCAAAATTTGAATTTTCAAACTGCTATAACTTTCACATACTAACTCAAAATGGAATAATTCTTTCAGATAAATTCATCTAAAATTATAATCTATCCGCTGTATAAATTTCATGTATTTTTTAGTATTTTTAATTTTCATCTTATTTGGTGTTTATTGCAATATCATTCTTTCGATAGATTTTCGGCGATTTGGACATACTCGTGAGTGTGACCAGAGAGTAATCAAGTGTGGTACCAGTAAATGCAAGCAATCCCCTCCTTTGATGCACATTGAATTCCTATTAATTTCGAAAAGTATCTATGTTGATTTTCAATTATTGTATGCATTGCTTTAATTTCAAATACTTGTATGTCAAATGGGTAGCTTTAGATATGCCCTACTTGCTACATTGGCCTTCCTTTGAATGTTGATTACCCTTTTATCTTGAATGATTAAGGTTATATATTATATGGGTTTGTTTGGGGATTTGTAGAACAAGGCTTAGCGATGCTAGTAGTCGTAGTCGAAAAGGGTTGATGGAGCTAGTCCATCGGGCGATGGATTGAATTGAATTTTGATGGAATTTGAGGATTGTGTCCAGATCTTTGAATCTGGTTTTGTGGACTTGTTGGGTGGGGGTTGTTGTGTGTTGCACTTGGACGACTGATAGGTTGACGAAGGGAGGATGTCCCGGATTCACATAGCCCCGTTTGAGTGATTAAGGACCGGTCTGTGGTGTGTCGAACCAAGTATCACGTGCAACCACACGCCGGGTTTATGGGCGATGGCTTGGCTAAATAATTTGTCATGTGTTAGCTATCAAAACACAATTAGATTGACAACTGTTGTTTGAGCACCGGTAGTTGCCTATGCTTTACCAATGGCTCGTGTTTTACTATTGTCATTGTGTTGTCAATCTAGTTGGGGCATGTTGCTCGTGTTTACTATTGTCGTTGTGTTGTTAATCTAGTGGGGGCATGTTAAGTGTCGTCTTGCTTGCCCTTAAGGGTCTTTTGCAGTTGCGGGTAGCTGCACAAGGGACTTACTTACACAACAGGGGTTCCCTTGTGGTTCAGGCGACTGACAGTCTGTCATGGGATCTGTTCCTTGGGTGGTTTGATAGTTAGGACATGACATTGTAACAGCCTTGTTATGACATCTTAGTCACACTCCTACAAAAGAGTGCATGACGATAGTACGAGGTATTCATATCGTGTGGGTAAAGATGTACACCTCTGCTGAGTTTAAAATCTATTCTAATAGACGTGTCCTCGGTTATGGACATCGCTTGGTGAAACCATGCATAGTCAGCTTATGGGCTTTGGGTTGGGTTATGTTGATAGGTCATGTCTTGAATTATTCAGATCTTGTATATTGTCACGAATGGGAAGTTCGTGTGTTGATTATTTTTGGAGTACCTACTATTGTTGATCATGAATTTGGTATACCTACTGTTATATAAGGTTTTCTAAATGTTTGACAAAATGGCAATTTGAATCTATATTTGTTATTTCAACACAAAACTTGCTTTATGCTGAAAATTGCCTAGTGTAGTAGCCTTCCTTTGACACTTGAATGCATTTATTATATGTTGCTATTTGTAAGTCTTGTGAGTGTGTTTTTGTACTCAGTTGGATTATCCATGTTGTAGGTGAGAAGTCATTCGAATCAGGTTTTAGTATGATAGATGCTACAACTTTAACCCCAATTGGTTGCTTGTGTGTTTGGGCATGCCAACTCGGTTTCTCTCTTTTATTTCTTTATTTACTTCCACTGCGATTTATTCTCTTATGTTTAAATTTGGCCGGTCGGCCCTCGTATGCAAAATTAGACCATAAGGTTCTAATTGTTGAGGATATATTAATGATTCTTTTCTCTTGTATGTTTTGTGTATGGATGTGATTGCAATGTTGTGTTTGGATATGTGCATGTTAGCCACTGATCCTTGGGAGCTAACATGAGACACATATCCGGGCACTCTGAATCGTTTTCGTTGCTTGTTAAGTGTTGCGCTTTTGGTGCAATCACTTGGCTTGGAACGGGTCCGATTCCGGGTCCCTACACTCACCGGCCTCATTGCTTATGCGTGCAAGCTGCTTTCCCTATGAACGGGTACACAATGCACATTAGTTCGCCAACCGTGACGTGGGAAATTGGCAAGGGGACTAAAAATTACTCACGTAATAGGCATTGATGGGGGCCCTCTCTGGCTAAGTACCCATCTATGTGAACTCGTCGTACTTGTCTATGATGTCCTCATCAGACGAGTGACTCTCCCCTATGTTCGCCTGGGTCAGGGTTGATCGAAGTTGCAAGCGCGCGACGCCATGGAGCCACCGGTGGTAGTTGACGAACTAAGGCCTCCAATGGATCCGCAGTGTGCCTAGACCAATTGGACTGGTCAGCCCACTCCAACAAGTACAAACGGTGATAATGGGCCTAGTCGGTGTGCCGATACCTCCGCCTTTAGTTAATCCTACCACGCAAATAAGCAAATTGTTAACATTCGAAGCGCAACCAATGGTGTAAACGGACAGCAATATGAACCCTTAGCCCTGAAGGCTCAGATCTATCGAGAACTGCATCATTGGACAGTCTTGAGGCTTGCCGAACTGTCTCATCACCTGATGGGGCACGTGGTACTCCACCACATGGAAATAAATAAGTGGTGAGAGAGTCATCCACAAATCGTCTTCCCACTCACACATCAGGTTGAGCTCCATTTCCAATACCTCACCACGCGTATATGGCAACCACGTGACCTACACAAGATTTGCAAGACATTCATGATGACATCAAAGTTAGAACTAAATTATGAGCATGCAAATTAACTAATAAAACTATACCTGATCTTGAGTGATGACGTCGAGCTCGTTTGTGTAGCCGATATAGCGCGACCTCGGATGCCCAATAGGTGGCACGATGGAGCTCCAGAGGTAGGCCACCGTCAGAAGCAATGAAGGGTCGTCAAGGGGCATGCCTGTAGGGAGAATGATTTGAGTCGCCTTCTTATTAAATGATAAAGAATATTATAAAACAAAATTTGTCTGTACCTGCAAGGTACCACGAGTGGGCCTACCCACGGGCAAACGCTCCGACATCCAAAGTTGCAGGAGGTATGTGCAGCCAACCAAGTTGCCATCGGCACTCTGTGAGTGGCACGCATCACACAAGTGGCGGTACAGACAAGCCAGTGCAGCTGAACCCCAACTGTAAGTCTCTGCCGCTCCAAAATCAGCCAACATGGTCAAGTATAACCAAGAGACGACGTAGGTATGCAAACTCGGATCGTAACCCTTCGCCTCCTAATTGCATGACTCCTGTTCCTCCAGAGTAAGGTGTTTGGCAGTAGCCGCAGCCCAACACTTCCCGGCATTGTATGCATCCCTTGCACGGGTCCACCGATCAACAAAGTATGAGTTGGTCTTCCTAAATGATTACTCCACGATGGCCAATACTAGCATTGCACGGATGCCCTTCAGAACATTATTGAATACATCTGAGATGTTCATGGTCATCATGCTAGTACTTCCAGGTTAGGAATGTGGCGTCAACTGATAAGACAGGCCTGCAATGCTTGAAGGCATCTTTGCATTGCCCAAAAGATCAGTACACCCGCATGAGAACATGTTTCATAACTCCTTCATGGGGTTCCATTCGGTTCCTGTGCCAAGGATAAAACTCCATGCTCGGATTCTTGGCCTGCATAGCGGTTAGGATTTGAGGAAGCAACACGTAAACCTCCATCTAATCACCCCACAATAAATGCATCGGTGAGGGTGGCGATCACATCAGGGTTGATAGCTACAACCTTGGTTATGCACCTTGCAATGAAATTAGCGGTCGCCAGAAGGTGTTCCCAGGAAACTCGTGCAGTCCCACAAGAGTGAGGTTGCAACACATTCGTTATTTTCTATTTCTTGCCCCTAGTTTTCCACCCCCAAACCTTCCATCTGTACCCCTTTTCACACCTTATGGTATACCTCTTGTTCACATCAGAGTGTTGTACTACAAACGGACGATGGTGCCTCTTTGAGTATTCTTCTAGCCAAACCTTCATATCCTCCATGCTTGCAAACAACATGTCCTTGCGTATGAGGTCATTCCCCGGGTCCGCAATGTCATCCTTGCTCTTCAACCCATTTGCATAGAGCACATTACCAACCATTCTGACATTCTCGAATGCATGCACCGTCGGGATCTCACCCATTACACTTTGAAGAACCTGACCTTCCTTAGAGAAGAAAAGCAGAGCAAGCGCTTTGTTCTCGGTCAAGCTCAAACCTTTGTCGGACTCAACGCCACAGTCTGTTCCATCTCAAAACACCTCCTCGTTAAGCTCATTGTTCATTAAAGTACCATTGAAATAAGTCACAGGGTCACTAACATGGTGCGGCGAAGAAACAGGTACATATGATAAATCCACCAACGGGGGGCGTCGTTGTTAAGACTGACGCCAATGACCTCTTGGGATGGTTGCTCCTCCATTGGGGGGCCTTGCGAAAGTTCCACAATGGATTGAAGTTCCTCCTTGGTGTCGTTCACCACATCCACATTCTTTCGCATATCCTCGCTAATGATTATCCTCTTCATCACAACCTCCAATGACCGGACCTGAGATACTAGCACAACCTCCTTGTATGTGTCCCAATCATCATCGTAGGATATTGGCATCAACAAGGTGTGCAACTTTGAACCTAGCTCGGCATCATACCGCCCCTCTATTCCGACAACGACCCTAGGCTCATCCCATCCAAAGGTCGACTTAATCCTCGTTAAGAGAGTTCAAATGGCTAGTGATTCTTGAAACACAAGAACAGTAACGTTCATGCCAACAAAGTCTACACCACTCCCTGTTTGACAAACTAGCCCACCAGAAAAAATACGTACAACCTTTTCCATCTACATAAAACAATGCGAATAAAACATTTCAAAGTCAGTACTACATGCCATAGGTACCAAATACCACACATAGTAAATAGGCCTTTCTAGAAGAAAGGTTTCATAAACGAATATGATCTGGTAGAAATACAAGATTGCACGTTCCGGAAGAAACATTTTCCTCCCAGGAATTTTAATTTTGTTAGGATTCTAGTCACAAAATAGATTAACCCTATCACAGGATCGACAACCTAGATTACTTCTTTGTTAAAGAAGAACATATCCCTCCATTTTTAAACTCTGATTGCTTTACTAATTTCTATCAATCATCTCAAAGACCTAATACCACTATTACTATTGTCATGATCACGGCATAAAGCTACTATTGTTTAACTAGCCACATTCAAAATCTTGACTCAAGATTAGTTTTACTCTTCTAGATTAAATGTTAATGGCTAACCATACTTTCTAAGTAAATTATTTTGGCACTTGATATGGCTCCATCTTACTGTTACTTGGCAGCATTGTATTCCAATTCTTGCATCTTATTTTGTTCTTGATCTTGTGGATTAATTGCTAAGGGCTAACTAAGTTAACATATCTTCTAAATACTTGTATATGAAAAGGCATTAGCTTACTATGTGTTTATGAATACTCATACCAATGGCTATCTTTAGATTGGTTTGCTACCGCTAGACAAAGGCCCTATGGCTAGTTGAATTGATAAAGTTTCCAACTACTTGTTTTATCCAAGTCATTGGCATGTTGACAATATCTTCAGATTCTATTCTTTGTCCAAAACTTACAATAGGAGAAAATTCTGAACTGAAGTGCTTGATGTTAGATATGTTCAGCTGACTAATTGAATCAATAAAAGTTCTAACTATTGGTATTAACAAGGTCATCAGTCCTACTAACAAATCTGATTATTTTCATTCAAATAAATTTGGTTGTTAAGGCTGCTAAGCATTGTCAAAACTCCTTTAACTGCCAAAACTCCTTTAACTACCGGACTAAACTAACATCACTTAGGCTCAACCTACTAACTTTATTCAATCTGGACTACAGTGGCAAATGAGCTAGCACAAATTCTAGTTAGGTTTATCCTTGAGTCTATGGTGACATCTCACTGAATATTTTGAATTAATCCCTAAGTAGATTTGCCTTTGCAATTTAGTTTATAACAATTGGTTACTTACTGTCATCCAACCTCTAATTACCCCTACTGTTCATGTTCAGATGTTCTGGATATTGTGAAGGGATTTGCTGTGAGGACCCCCGGGTTATTCTCGTAAGACCGAGGCCTTCCCGATCTTATGGAGATAACTCTGTGCCTCAAGTTAATGGATTCTAAGTTAACTTCATCTAAGTGAGGGGTCTTTACTGAAACTAGAGCCCCGGTGATCATATGTACTGTTCCTTTGCAAGTACTGCATGATTATCGGTTCTCTAAACAATCAAAGGCCACACTTAGTGAGTTAAAATGGAATCCATGAACAGCGAGAATAAGGTCATGTTAGCTCCCAAGATCAGCGTCCAACATGCCTAAACTCACATACAACATTGATCACATCCATACAATATTCATACATTAATAGTTCAAAAGACATACATCATAGTAGTTCAAGTCTACAACTATTACAAGTGGCAGACTGGCCAAATTCAAATAAGAACTTAAAGTAGCAGCGAAAGCAAGTAAATAAACCAAAAGTCTAGCATGGTATGCCTCATAACCCATCAGCAACTGACTGGGAGTTAAATGATAGCACTACTCGTCAATGTTGCCTAAATTGACACTCACAAGCTCATCGGGCTCATAGTCTTCTATACCTGAATCGTTGCAGTCAGGTTAAGTACAAAGTTGTACTCGCAAGTCTTACACAAATATAAAATTAGTTATGCATAAAGGACATTCAAAAGATAGCATTAGTGGCTTTAGTTTTGCGAAAAACGCAACAATTTTCCAACCTACACATACTAGTTTCTCAATTTGCCATTTTAAAAACAGATTTGAAGTAGAAGTAAAACATGTGATAAAGTAATAAATTGAATAACAAATGAATCAAACAAACACCAAAGTGGCAGCCCACTTTGATACATAAACATGCATGAACATCTCATTCATGCCGAATACCACGTTGTACCCACAAATTTTAATTCAAAGTCTAATGATAGTAACCACATAACTCAAGCAATCGTCCATAACCATAGACACAGCTATTCGAATAGATTTATCTCTACAAAGGTGTACTACTTTACCCACATGAATCGATCAGCCCGTAAGCCTCCGGATAATGACACACTTCCTTAGGTATGTCGGCCGGGGAAATCGAGATTCGGTATTTGTAACATCCCAAAATCCTGATCTTGGGATTAAGTAATATAAATGCATTAGGAAAAATTCCATTGAACATTTGCATTTAAAATTTTCCTTTTTGAAAATCTTGTGTTGGTTTTAAAAATAAAACTTGAACAACATTAGGTGCTAAAAAGGAAATATAGAAAGCAAAATGAAATTTTCTAAGTAAGAGAATGGTTTTGGGCTTTTATCCCAGGAACCCTTCAACAAAATTTCTATATGAAATTTTGTTTTTAAAAAAATCCTTATAACCTCTTAGGATCAGCACTTTGTTTGAATTTTTTAGAAACTAGTCATGTGCCCGTGCGTTGCAACGGAAAATCAATTTTTACATAGAATATGTTATTGCAGCTCACCAATCTCTCTATTACCATTCATAAGTTAAAACTTCCATGACTTGCAGTAGAGCTAAAAAGGTTTCCTCGATGTAGGTTTAACTAAACAACCATGCAAAATAAACTTAGTATATCAAACATATCTAAATGAGATAATTAAAAAATATTGTGTTTACAAACATATCTATAGAGACATCCATCCAGGACGAATAGATGCCTAGTTAAGTGCATGCTAAATTGTTGTTACCTGGCATATCTAAATGGCTTCTGTAGCCTCTCAATAGGGCAAGCGCAAAGTAATTAGTTTCAGCTCTTTTTTTTGGAAATAGTTGATTTGGAGTTAATGGAGTTTTTTTTTTTTGAAACAGAGGGTTTGACCCCCAATTCTTTTATTAGAAACCAGTTAGTACCAGTACAGTGTTTTCCTACTAAATTGAAACAGAAAGCAAGCTAGAGGCTGGCATCTTCAATAGAGGCTAAGTCTAGCTATCGTTTCTCATACAGTAAAATGTAAGTGGTTCGCCGAAAGATGACAAAATAACAGGACTACAGGCTTCCAGCAAAACCGCAACCATTTCCTGTGGAAAGCCATAAACTCGTTGTCTTCCATCTTGTTGTCGTCGTCTTCTTTTATCTTGTAATCCTTCATACTCCGGCCTGGTCTTGCTTGGAGCACTTCAACTGCAACCTGCTCCAACACCTTTGCCCCCTGCTCATGGATGACCTCTTTGCTTGCTTCTTTTGTCTGTAGCAATGCCCAGAAGTTCAATTGTAGATCAGATAGAGTAGACAATCTATTCTGAAAACAGGTTGTATTCCTACTTTTCTAGATTACCCAAAGGATAGCCGAGGCACCAACTATGATCAGCGTCCTTGTTTTGCTATCAAACTCTGTTAGTCAATTAGAGAATAAAAGTTCCATGCATGCTTCTATGTTTGTTTGTGAAACCAAAAACACATTTCACAACATTCCAAATGAATTTAGCTATTGGGCACAACAAGAATAGATGATCCATGTTTTCTTCAGCACCACAAATCTCTGGTAGCCTGCTGTGTCAAGCCATTTATGCGGTATTTTCTGCACGCAAGTCCTCGGTGAATGACTTCAACCCTCAGGCCCCCGAGGGCCTTCTTGATTTGCAAATTCAGGAAGCATGAACAAACCACTTCAAGAGCAACTTTGAGCAATGCATTTCAATAAGGAAAGCATTCGGGCAGAAGATATATGTACCTTCACATACTCAAAATTAGTCATATTCTGAGTAATATTTCTATTCAGTGTCATTTCGACAAAGGTAATCAACGGCACCGATTGAATGAAAGCAGTTGACGAATTGTCTGCAAAATGAAATTGTGCAGTGTGTGAAGTATACAGATATACAAGATCTGATCAATACTACACAAATAAATATGATTATCATGATGACCAAGTAAAATCTCAGATCACTCAAGCATTAATAACAATTTCTACTTAATTCCTCAAAAATTATCAAATTAATTTATGACAACATATATAATAGCCATGTCATTTTGATTTATTTCCATTATGTAATCATGCCACCCATTTCGAACCGGATAACTCGCACGGATGTTCGAAACAAACCGATAGGTTGTGTTACGAAATAACATTTATCTTTAACACATGAAGTTCGCTAGCAGAACGACAACTTCCAATCTTCTTCACCAGTAAAAAACAAAAACAAAAGGATCGAGAAAGATAACATCATACCAAATGAATAACTAACAAAGAAAAAAAGAAGAGCACAGCTTAGTGGTAGTACAGATTATCCACAATGAAGACAAAGACGCGTCCCAGAGAGCTTTGTAGCATCTATTGGACGCCAAGAATGACCAGATGTGAAGCCTGGTCAGGAGGATATCCTTGAAGAGCAAGTAAGGTTGGTGTTCACTATAGAAGTATAGAGCTAGCTGCGAGCATTGTGGTCATGAGAAAAAGAGCAGCAAAAACTTTGGAGGACTCAAGAAAATTAGAAGAGGGATTGGCTCCTAACTCTTAAGGCTACAACCTGTTTGATGGAGTCTGGAAGGAGATTTTTTTTGGATGTGGAAATGTCCAAAGGACCCAATGGTTTTGGATGGGATGTGCCTGTATATCTGAACTAGTGGTGGAGGTTGAGCAGGTAGTGAGATTGACAATCTAGATTGTGGACATGTAGCTTGGCCTGACCCCACAACACTAACAATCTAAAAAAAATACTTACCATTGCATTTCTCTTCCCATGACATAATTTCTGGTGTTTGACTCGGAAATTTTTTTAGCTTTTCATGAATGTGCAAAATAAATTGAAAGAAAAGGACACAACATCATTTCTATAAAATCCAACTTCATTATTGGTAATCACCAGTTACCAACTACAAATGGGAATACTATGATGCCCAAATAGACTGCTTATTGAAAACCAAATCAATAACTAAACAAGAGTACACCACAAGCCAGAAAATGGAGCCCCTTAAGATCACTTAAACCTCTCAAGTCTCAATTCAGAACACAAACAGAAGACACCATTTCCTCGCTCTTCTTTAGCTGAGCTCTGCTCACTCACTCCAGTACCCATCATCTTCCTTCTCCTTCTTCTCATCTCCCACCTCGCCAATCTCCATCACTGCCTCCTTAAACCGCAATCTTTATTAGTTAAGATATATTCTACAAGTACCTCTAGTGATTATTTTTTCGAAGTCTTTGGGCCAAAAGAGGGAGAGGATAAGTGGATCATCTAATAGCAGAAAACTCCAGAGAAGCTGATGATAATACCATTTGCAATCTACCGCAAATATACATAGTAGTCTCTCTTCTTCTTCTTTTTTGAAAGGGCGTACATGTACTCTTTGAAAGTCGATTTTATTTAGAGAGGGCCTCGATGGATAAACTTGATGAGGACAACATATTAATACTGAATGGCTCTTAACAAAACCGCCGTCATTATTGTATTTCTTTGTTTCCTCCTCGCCTCTGCGCCCTTTCAATAATGTATAGTGCAACTTACCTTACATAACTTTTTTTTGCATAAAGGATTAATAGGCGATGTCATGCGGAGCGATGAAATACGATAGATGACTGAATTTAACATGCTCATGTCGACAACTAACGTAAATTACCTCTGGGTGCATCCCACTCAGGACCAAAACCATTTCCACGAAGTTGGGCATGGGGGCGATGGATGCATCTGGTTTGGACTTCTGACCAAGCAACCTCTCTCAAAGTCCCCAACACCATGTTGGCGAAGCATGCCCGACACCGCATTATCTCTCGGTAGCATGTGCGCAAAAGCAAACATTAGCACACACCATTAACATAAGAACATGGGAAAGTTACTGCCACTGAAGAAAAGATGCACTCGTTAAATAGAAACGTAGTCACCGAGCAAGTTTGCATAAACCAAAAACAAGTAAGAGGGGGAATTAGGCCACCGTGAATCCGCAAAAACAAATTCCAATCTAATCCAATAATGCTATCCACTCAAGAAACAGAACACTGGAGGCTAAGAACCGGATCAAACCTCTCACCTTGATTCAGTAGCCTGCTGCAGATTGGGAGCACCTGCATGAACAACCCTAGTTTTCTGGTGCTCCTGTGTCACCGTAATCCAACCCCGAGTCATCCAATCTAATCCAATAATGCTATCCACTCAAGAAACAGAACACTGGAGGCTAAGAACCAGATCAAACCTCTCACCTTGATTCAGTAGCCTGCTGCAGATTGGGAGCACCTGCATGAACGGCCCCAGTTTTCTGGTGCTCCTACACCACCTCAATCCAACCCCGAGTCATCCAATCTGACCTAGACACACAAGAAAAACAAAAACAAGACGCAATTCAGACCGCCGGCCATCCAAGAACACACCAAAGAACGAACCTTTTCTCTTCCCAAGAAACAAAACCCAATCTCAGCATTCCTATCTTACCCGCCACGTTAAGCGAACCAATGGGGCCTTACTCATGACATGGCCTCCCGGCGAGAAGCAGTTAAATCAGACGCAGGACATCCATGGCGACGGCGGCTAGGTCGGATTGGGCTCAGGCACCAATCGGGCAGAGCCTCCTCCCTCGCCTGGTGGTCGTCCCTCGGTGGGCCCCTCGGCTCGGCCCTCCTCACCTCACCTCCTCCCGTCTTCCTCTCCTCCTTCTCAGGATGGAGGTGGCTCCCGCCTCCCGGCCTCCCTCTTCGATAGACGGGCTTTGGCTTGGGCCTCGATGCCCGTGCGCGGCGCGGTGCAGCGTAGGCGAGGGCAAGGGAGGAAGAGAGCGGGTGGTGGCGAGGAGGTGGGAGACATGGAGGTGGGCGACGCGGTGATGCGACGGTTGGAGGGAGGAGGCGGGCGGTGGCGAGGCGGTGGGCGATCTTGGCGATCGACAGCTTGGAGTGAGCGAATCGGGAGTGCACAGCGCAGAAATCGCGAGGCGAAAAGCGGTTTTAGTCGTACGTGGGTCGCGAGCTGGGCACACGCGAGAAGATCAATGGCTCACGTCGTATGAAAGATGATGGATCCAATGGTTTAGATCGTAAGAAGGAGGACGAACCATCACCAACTCGTATTTTTAAGTAGTAGAGATAGAGATTCAGGTAAGGTGTTAACCTCTAAAAATTTTACTGTAGATACTACTCAATCTCAGTAGTCTACACAAAAATTTTCATAAATTTTGGACTTTGTTTGTTAGTGAATTAAATCGTCAAAGAAATCAGCCGATAATTCAAAAGCCAAAAGCTGGTACTATTCCTCGGGCTCGAATCCAAACCTCACGGTTGAACCCAACCATCTTCCTGATCGGACCAGGCCCGAAAGAGTGCAAGTGATTTGGACCGTTGGATTTGAAAATCAACTGTCCAGATCAAGTTGAACGTTCGGACCGTCCGAACGAATGCGCAATATGAGCCGTTCAATTTTGATCAGGCCGCCAAGCAAACACACACGCTCACCGTCAGATCCTTATCGGATGGATCAAAATCAAATAAAACATTCAGACAATCTGAATATCTCATTTCATCTGAGCCGTTGATTACGAAATCGATGGTCCAGATTGGTTGAAACATTTGGACAGTCCGAACATCTCTTTTCATCTCAGCCGTTCGTTTCTAATTGGACCACCAAGATTAGATCAACTCTTACCATTTCGTTGCGTCACTAACTGGTGGGCCCCGAGTGTAGGCACCTTCGTCCACCTCACGCCCGGGCGCTTCAGCGTAGCACCACGAGCTCTTTGCCGCGCCACCCACCGTTTTTTATCACCGCTCGCGGTTTTGCTATAGCTCAACCACTTTGGTCGCATCGCCATTCAATGCCGCTCCCGTGCCTACCCGCGCCAACCTTCTCTGCCCATACAACGTTGTGAAGTTCCGCCCCTGTTGACCATGACTGCCCGAGCTCTACTTTGTTCATCTCTACCGCTTTGCCTATATAAAAGCCACCCCGAGCTTCGCATTCTCTTTTCCAAACTCATGCGCTCACTCACTTCTCATTTCACCCCCTCAATCCAACTCTAAAGCTCTGAGAGCTAAAACCCTAAAACAACCTTGCGCCATCATCTTCGTCTCCGGCGCCGTGAAGGGTTTGGTGTCAACTCTATCGCGTCATATCATGTTCTAGATCACCTTGAATATTTCCCCTCATTCAATTTGATCTTCCATTCACAGGATCGCTCGAATCGACTCGTCTTCTTCGTCTTCGGCCAGAACCACCACTCAAGCCTCGCTGGTGATTCGTTGCGTTTCGGACCAATCGGCCGCACCTAGAGCATCGCTAGAGCAACAGGGAGCTCCTCCGATCATTGGATTTCACTCTCCTTCAACCGGGTTTCTTCTCCACGAGCAACTAACCTCGCCGCCGCACCTCACCATCAACAACCCAGCTCAGACCACCTCAGCTCCTCCGCATCATTCCGGTACACTCCTAGTAGTCCCTAGATGCTTATGTGCACGCTTGTTTGTCAAGGGCGTTGCTTATTTGTGCTGTCACCAATTGCCGTAGCAGTCCTTTTGCTCGTCGTCGGCGCGCCACCGCATTGAGCCACACTAGGCCACGCCATCGGTGCCGGTAGGTGTGCAATAGTATGTAGATCCCATTTCTAACACTGTTTTGCCTCGCCACACCCCACATCGCCGACGAGCAGCGCAACCGTGAAGCACCACCGCGCGGCCCCGCGATGACGACATCGTAGCACGTCATCAGCGTGCCTAATCGCATCATTAAGGCTAACTGACCTTTTAACTGTTTAGTTAATCCTAATGAGTCACTTGCATGTGGGACCAAGCCTTTAAGATAACTCAAACCGCTAACTTCGCTTGAGTCTATGACACGCGGGCCCCACGGTTTAAGTGCATAGTACAAACCCCATGGACCTAGTCACTGATAGTGGGCCCCATCTATCAGTTTAACCAGAAATCCAATGGAAAATAGAAAATACGCTTTTAGTTATAGCCGGAATACATTTTCCTTTTTGGAAGGCATAAACTCCGATACGCGAGAATACGCGTTCTCCGTTAGAAAACGTATTTTCCATTTATTTTGGATTATCCGAACCGATGGTAGTAAAAGCTTAATAAATTTTGATACACAACTCTAAATTTAGTGAAATTAGTCTAAAATTATGATCTACCTAACTATGTAAAAATATTTGCTTTTGGTTGCTGTTTATTTTGTTGGATATTATTTAATTCTTTTTCGGCTCTTTTTAGACATCGATTATTTGCGTTATTCTTGCGATGATCAATCGATTATACCTCCAGAACATTAAGAGCAAGGCAAGCACCCCCTTTGATCATATTGATCTCAGTATTTTACTTTTTGTACTTTGTTTTGCAAATCCTGTTATGCATGCGTGTATGTTTGTATGAAAATGCTATTATTGGAAAAAACGGTAGTTGTAATCCTACTTGCTGCACATGTCTCCTTGGATTATTGATCTCTTACTGTTGTAACCATTAGAATATGGGTTAGACAATATGTAATGTCAGTTGGGAATTTTCGAGTGAAGTCATTGCACAAATGCAACTAGAGCAATAGAATTTTTGAAAAATTTATTAAAGGACAATATGATAATTTGCGAATTTGGGAGTATTTTGTAAAATGTCCAGAGGAGTTACCTCTTTTATTTTATATGAAAATGACATGAAAACCTTAGTCTTTAGACACGGACAAGTTATTTTGTATTCTGAAGAACTTAGGATTGTAACTCACTAGTAGATAGGGCGGAGATCTTGCCTGTAGTCAATTAAGGACTAAAGCCAGCAAATCCGGGACTAAGACCTAATCATACAATCATATGTGCTATTATGGGATGGTCGTAACTAACTATGTTATCGAAATCTTAGCCTTGCATGATAGTAGGCAGAAGTAGTGTGCACATTGCCGGGGTATCGGCAATGTCGACACAACCACGGATGCCTCACTTCGATGGGTTTCTATCCGAGCGAAGTGAGGGACTTGCTCAACGGGTTTCTTTCCAGGTGAGTATGGCTCCTCATTCGATGTGTTACCTTGTTACTATCAGTGTTATTATTATTATTTTCCCAACGGATGAGGATAATGATTCGCAGGGCTAGTGCTAGGTTAGGACTAGATAATGTAAAGGCCACATCGTGAACTCTAGGTTGCTTACCTTCGGCAGTGAGCAGCAATATAGACATATTTCAGGCAACTGGAATAACACGTACTATGGGTAAAGTTGTACACCTCTGTAGAGTGATAAATTATTCGAATAGCCGCGCTCGCAGTCATGAGCATGCTTAGTGCGGCTGGTATGGTGGTAGCTTTGTCTTTTTTTGAAAAACTGTTTTGTCACAAAAGATTGGGGTAATGACATAGGGTTTTTCATTCGTTGCGTTAACTACCATTTCTATGGCTTTGTTGCTATGTCTATAGCGGATTGTCATTTCTATAACCGATTTGCTATTTCTATAGCAGGACTACCATTTCTATGGTTGAACATGAACTTGTTAGTGCCATTTCTATGGCAAAACCTGATTATATTTTTGCTTACAACCAAGTAGGGTTGTGACTATTTGTTGTTATTTGTTCAGTTACTTTACTTATTGTCCTGTACTTACTCTTTCATAAATTGCTCTTTCAAATTCCGTTGCTAATTTATTACTTATGATTATTGCAAATAAACTTGGCTTTGAGCAAAAGAACTTATAGAATAGAGCCATACTTTCGATAGCCTTGCATCTAATATAATTTTTGCGATACACTACAAGTCTTGCTGAGTACACAAGTACTCAATCTTGCTATTGTTGTTGGTTTAGAATTTGCAGATGATCCGACGCCTGACAACGAGTTCTTTGCACTTGGCAGCGAGGGGCTCGGTGATGGGTCTACTTAGGCCTTGTTTCCTTGTCGATTGCCCAAGGGATCGGATGGGCATGCCACTGGACTTTTGCTACTACTACTATATTTCTGTTGCTTCTTACTTACTCTGATGACTGCTTTTATTTGGCCGGTCGGCCGTGGTTTGTAATAATGGTTGTAGTAACTTAAGTAGATTGTCCCTTTTGCTTTACTTTAGATTATGAATGTATGAATGTGATGCCAAATGTTGTGAATGTGTGTGCTAGCCTTTATTCCTGGGACTAGTACAGTATACACATAAGATCCACGGGTATTCCACGCCCAGGGGTCTGACAGTATTTTTCACCAAGAAAATCCCATTGAGTTAGACCACCCATGCAAAATAAACCCCAACTTAGTATACATGCATATAGCAAATGCTAAGCGGGCATGCACATTGTGTCGGAGGGGCCAGTGTAAGGTAGTTAGTATGTTGGTTTTCCTCAACATAAGTAATCGTGCTCCCATGCACAGTATATAGCACACTGGGTTCCTAAGGAACATAGGATTTCACGGTCTCTATGTCCTCACACCACCTGCGGTCTAAAGCAATGAAACCTTCCCCTTACTTGACTGAATGGTACCCACATACCACGTGTGATAGCACGAGTTTTACTTGAATTAGCGATGTTACCAAAGTTCGGTCCTTGTTTGTCCGGACAAGTCAACCACATACCCGATCTCATGCACGAAGGCACCCTCACTGGCAACCACTTGTCCAGACCCCAAAACTCTTTTAAAATAACAAAGTTTAACTCGTAAAACAGATACGAAGATCTGGAATAAAAAGAATATAAGAAAGCGCGTTTCTCCCATAATTGTCGGGTTAATCCTGACAATCAAACTACCGTTTCTAGACTTGCATGGCTAAGCAAACCCGAACAATATATTTCACACAACCTAACTTAAGAATGTAGTATTGGAATAATTCAAGGATAACCTCATGATTTAGGATATAGCTAACTACACATCACAAAAATAGCGACATAGCAAAATAAGAATGCAAGCAATTATCATTGCACTAACTTATCAAAAACTAGGATCAAATATGATGCAAAATAAAGTTCAAATGATGCTTGCCTTGGTGGTAGATCAATTGCTCACTCTTAGTGGCGTAGGAGTCAATATCAAACGCTTCGGAATTTAGAGAAATAACGATATCGATAAACACCAAGAAATACTTCAAAAATAAAATTGCTAAAAAATGCATCATTTTTCTACAGTGGCTAGTGCATGATTTTAGATGAATTTAGGTGAAAGAATTATTCCATTTGGAGTTATTATGTGAAAGTTATAGCAATTTGAATTTCAGATTCCAAAAGGTCATTGTTCATACAATTTAATTATTTGGTTAAAATTTGCAGAATAGTGAGGGATACAAGGATTATATAGATAAATAGATAATATTATTACAAGTGCAAAATATCTGGGTTCAACTCATTTGGAGTTTTTGTGCATTAGTTATGCATTTTCAAAGTTATCAACCTATTTCTATTGTAAAAATAATAGAGTTATGGATCATTTTTCAAAATTATATTCTCTGCTACAGAGACATGTTTGAAACCAGTTTTATAAAAAAAAATTTCATTAGAAATGAAAATTATTAGCACTGGTTTCATCCATTTTGGAGTTGAGACGAATTAGTTATGTATTTTTAAAGTTAAATATATTTTTAGTGTACAAATTAATGTATTTCGAATCTTTCTTAAGCATTAAATACTTTTTCTACCAAGGTCTATCCTAGCCACTGAAGCTGACAGCAGGACCTGTGCAGATTTTAATTTCCTTTTTTTATTAATTTCCGGGGTTACCCCTACTGACGTTTGGGCCCCAACCGTAAGTGAGATGGCTTACTGGAATAGTTCATGGACCAGCCCATGTGCACCAGGTCCACCGGTTCACCAACCTGTGAACTATCCCCCTCAAAGGCCAGTCCCACATGCCATAGGCACCAAGCCAACTAGTTTAATATTTTGTTTACTACTCACTGGGCCCACATGTAATACACTAATTACCCCTTCTTAAGACAACCATTACTGTTGAGCACTCATTAGTGCCAATTAAACCGAGATTCAGTTCTAATCCCCATGCTACAGTATGGTCAGACGCTTTGACAAAATAGAGCAGCGCTGAGCTCGATTTTGGCCCCAGCCTCGCTGGCGATCCTAGCCACGGCGGTGCCGACAAAAGGCAGGAATGGGTTCGTCGAAGCTTTGTGAACCTCTAGGGGGTAGTGGCGGCGGTTGAGGTGCCCTATAACGGTGGCTAGCTGGCGACGAGCGGCGGCGCCCCTATGGCAGAAGAGCCTAAGGCAACTCAGCGACGCCCCGAGCAAAATAACGAGTGCAAGAGTATCTACGAGGCCCTAGGAAGCTTACTAGAGAGAAAGGAACATCGAAGGAGGCTCCGTGATAGGTTGTCCACGGCAATGACAGCGGCAGCGGCAAGCCTCATGTGGGGAAGACACTAGGCGCAAAATGAAAGGCAATGAGGGTGCCAGAAAGAATAAGTAAGCTATGGAGATGGTGCCATTGCAAGGAATCGGCAAAGGACTTACCCGATTGACAATGGATGATGTGTAGGGTTTTCATCCAGCAAAAAGGGAGAAGTTCGATTTTCCAACGATCCTGTAAAGCGTCGACCAAATTGGTTGAGAGAAAATACTGTTGTGCTAAGAGACACCATATGACGTGCAAAGGACGAGAAGGAGCTCACCGGAAAAGTTCCTCCTTCCTCAGCCTCGAGAGGAAGGATGAGGAGAATTGGGCGCGAAGGGGGAGTATTATCCTCGTGCGACGACGGGAATGGTCACGGCGTGAGAAGGAGATGGACATGCAAGGAGATCAAATGACATAACAGAGAAGGGCTCGGCCGATTTGGGACGGCGGTTGAAGCCGGCAGTTGGAGCAGTGTGGGGGAGGCGGCTATGGCTAAATGGATTGTCAAGGGGTCAGTGAACCTAGGGGATGCCTCCGCGCAGTCGGGCGTTCACCGGAGTAGGTGCACGGCGGTGAGCGGCGGCCGGCCGTGGGGGTGACATGGCGAGGCAGCTCTCGGGTGTCAATGGGGACTAGTTAGCAGAAGCACGAGCTGGAGTGAGTCTCATGGAACTCACCGGAGTTGTCGAAGGGAGTCGAGGTGGCCGGAATTGGGCTGGTGGTGAAAGCCAGTAGTGGCGCGACCGGTTCAACGTGGAGGGATCCCTGGAGAAGAAGATAACACAAATGAGTGCTTGGGGGAGGTCGAGGATGACTAGAGGATGCTCACGAAGAGTAGAATCGAGCTGAGGCTCATTAGAGAAGAGGCGGTCTTGGCCGGTCACGAGGAAGAAGGAGTGCGCGCGGATCCTCAGTGGCAGTAGCATCCAATTGGTTGAGGGATTTTGCTCCTCATGATGTTGGGCGCACCGTAATGCAGTCAGCGATGGCCGGAGCTAGCCGAAGCAGTCGGAGAGCTTGGAGGCGTGGCAGTCTGACATTCGGAGCTTGATCTGGGAGCTTAGGTGGAGTTTGGAGATGAGAGAATTGGAGAGGGAGTGGCAGCAGAGATGAAGTGGCTTGGGAGCTCCCTAGTTATAGGTGAAAGGGGCGGAGTGCACAAGGTGTCGATGTGGGCAACACCCACTAGAAAAAATATGTACAACCTTTTCCATCTACATCCAACAATGCGAATAAAACATTTCAAAGTCAGTACTACATGCCATAGGTACCAAATACCACACATACTAAATAGGACTTTCTGGTAGAAATACAAGATTGCACGTTCCAAAAGAAACATTTTCCTCCCAAGAATTTTAATTTTGTTAGGATTTTGGTTACAAAATAGATTAACCCTATAACAGGATCGACAGCCTAGATTACTTCTTTGTTAAAGAAGAACATATCCCTCCATTTTTAAACTATGGTTGCTTTACTAATTTCTATCAATCATCTCAAAGACCTAGTACCACTATTACTATTGTCATGATCTCGGCATAAAGTTATTGTTGTTTAACTAGCCACATTCAAAATCTTGACTCAATATTATTTTTACTCTTCTAGATTAAATGTTAATGGCTAACCATACTTTCTAAGTAAATTATTTTGGCACTTGATATGGCTCCATCTTACTGTTACTTGGTGGCACTGTATTGCAATTCTTGCATCTTATTTAGTTCTTGCTCTTTTGGATTAATTGCTAAGGGCTAACTAAGTTAACATATCTTCTAAATACTTGTATATGAAAAGGCATTAGCTTACTATGTGTTTATGAATACTCATACCAATGGCTGTCTTTGGATTGGTTTGCTACCGCTAGACAAAGGCCCTATGGCTAGTTGAATTGATAAAGTTTCCAACTACTTGTTTTATCCAAGTCATTGGCCTGTTGACAATATCTTCAAATTCTATTCTCTGTCCAAAACTTACAATAGGAGAAAATTCTGAACTGAAGTGCTTCTTGTTAGATATGTTCAGCTGACTAATTGAATCAATAAAAGTTCTAACTATTGGTATTAGAAAGGTCATCAGTCCTACTGACAAATCTGATTATTTTCTACGAGATAAAATTTGGTTGTTAAGGCTACTAAGCACTATCAAAACTTCTTTAACTGCCGAAACTCCTTTAACTACTGGACTAAGCTAACATCACTTAGCCTCAACCTACTAACTGTTATTCAATCTGGACTACAGTGGCAAATGAGCTAGCACAAATTCTAGTTAGGTTTGTCCTTGAGTTTGAATTTATCCCTAAGTAGATTTGTCTTTGCAATTTAGTTGATAACTGTAACATCCCAAAAATTTACTTTGTTTTGAAGTTTTAAAAAGAAAAATAACCATTTGAATTTCCTATTAAATTCAAAGCTTAATTGGAATGTATAGAGTTCAAAAAACAATTCAATATGAATAATCTCAACATCCATTATTATCAAAATTATTTTATTTGGATTCTATGTGCTTGGATATATTTGCTATTTTCTATTTTCCATTTGGATTTTTTCTATTTTCTAAAAAGGAAAACTAATATAAAATCTCAGATCTACCCTTGGGCTCAAACTTCCGCTCCTTTGGCCCATTTCCCTTCTTTCGGCCTGGCCGCTTTTCGTCTTTTCTTCTTCAGCTAAAGCCCCACCCGCTTCCTTTTCTGTGCGTACAACCCAGCCCGAGCCTCAGTTTTCTTTCACCGCTCAGCTTGTTTCCATTTCACCTCCGGTTCCCTTTTCTGTTGTGCCTCAGCCCAAGCCGCTATTCCCGTGCATGCGGACGAAGTCCAAACCGAAGCCAGCGCTGAATCTCTTTCCTTTTCCTTTAATTCGCTGTGTGTGGCCCCGCTATCATCCACACACGTGGTTATCTTCCTTCCCCGTAAGGACTCCTGAGTTCAAGAGCTTCACGCGAAGCCACCGCCATGCCCCATGTCAACTCCCCCATCCGGCGCTATATAAGAAGCCCCGCCCGCGTCAAATTGCTTGCCCGGTCCTCCTCCACCAAAACCCTAAATTCTCCACCTCGGATTCATCTTGGTTGCACCGCAATTGCTAAAAAACCGAGGACGCCCGAAGCTCCTTGGGCGACGAATTGCTCTGCCGTCCGTGCATCTCCAGTCGTGTCATCTTCGCCTTCGGGTCCGCAATAGCTTGGTCTACACCGTGACGCCGTCGCCTTCGATCGCGGACCACCCCCTCGCCGTTTTTGTATTTGTCCGAAAACGACCGCCGCCACTTCCTTGCCGATCTCCAACTCTGGTGAGCTTCCTCACTGTTTTGAGCATGCCACCACGTGCCTTTGATTGATCTCATCCAATCCCCACTTATGTCTTGCTTCTCCTTCACCGATTTTGCCGCAACCGTGGAGCCTCTCCGCTGCTCAAGTCGCTGCCAACGATGAGCTGGTGTTGCCCTGGCCGAACCACTACCGCCTGAAGCTTCCCCGTGCTCCCGGGGTCTCGTTTTGCTACCTCATCAAGCCTCCCTTGCCGTTGGTTGCCCTTGTTGCTGTCTCCTTTACTGCCGACCATGGCTGCCACTATGTCCATTGTTTTCCTCGGTGCCGAGTCAGCATGCCAAGTCAGCGTCCACTTCATATTCTTGGCCCATGTGGCATCCAGTCATCAGCAACATGGCGATCCAAGTGGTGAACCCAAGTTCTAGCTGGACCAAAGGTTCATGGATCCGGTTCACCATGCACCATGTCAATGACAGTGGACCCCATAGATAAAATCAATTTCCTTTATTTCTTTTTCAGCTGAAATTGCCTTGATGACGTCAGCTGACGTCATAATTCCTTTTTCCGTCGGTAAATCCATAAAATCTGATTTTCATGATTTTATGTGATGTCAATCTTCCAAAGCCCATATCTTTTGCATCCGAACTCCGATTGAGTCCATTCAAATTCCTAAATTCATCTAAATTTAAGATCTATTTATTTAATTTTTTGAGTTAGTTTTATCTCTGTTATTTATTTATTTATTTTATTTGCTTGTTTGTGAGTACGTTGATACTTTAGGAAGCTTTGAGCAAGGAGGAGTTCACTAAGATCAAGATCAATCCCAAGATTTATTCCAAGGCAAGCCATAGTCATTTGATCATATTGAACCTATGATTTCAAAAATATATTGTTTTATACAATTGCATGCTATCTTTATATAAATTGTTTTTGGGAGTAGTTATTACCTGTTGTCATTATGTCTCCTTTGATTAATTGAATGCCATGAATCCTTTGTCACCCTAGTATGGATAATTTTAGTTGGACATATTTGTATCACCAACATGGGTATCGTACAAATGCTTAGTTTAGCTTAGTTACGATAGGTTCATCATCACATGTGTCATAATGATTAATCTTGACTTAATGAAATATGGAATCGTGGTGGTGAGCCACTCTTGTTAAAAATTGTGTACCATGACAGGGTGTGTCATTAGTCTTGGTTAAACAAAATGGTTTTTGCTCAGGCGAGTGGATGGTGGATAAGATTGAGGGTGTGGGTTTAGCACGGTTCAGGTTGTGGAAGACTTGCCTGTGTGACTTATCAAGGACTTAATCTTGTGTGCCATTGAACTGGGCCTTAACCGTACAACCACATCTCTGATGGGACGAACCTGGCTAACTAATTAGCAATGTCTTAATTTCGGTTCTGTCGTGGAAAGCGTGAGATATGGGAAACGTATTTTCACGGTGGCGCAAGAGGGGGGCCCTGTCTGGTTGGAAAGACAGTTAGTGTTGAAACTTTAGTGGGTAGAATTGGGTTAAGAAGGAGCTTTGTAAAAGCCTTGTGATGATCACTTAAGTCGAATACCCAAGGAAGTGTGGTCATACTCTTTGAGTTGATTAATCTCTTGTGGATCTAGCGATACAACATCTGCAGAGTGTAAAACTATTCGAATAGTCGTGTCCGTAGATATCAACGTGCTCAGGGATTTCACACACGAGGTAGAGTTTCTTATAAAATGTGTCGGAGTGTGGATGGGAAGTTCACTTGATGAATACAATGTTTGTTCGGTGAACAGGTCATTTACTTGGTGGTTTGTGTCAATTGGTGAATTGGGGATTCACTTATATTTGGTTTGGTTGTGAAGTGAACGGGAAATTCACTAGTTGTTTCAAAGAAATTGTTTAATTACTTATTATTGTTTTCAACTACGCATTTCAATCTATTTATTGTATTTATCGTCAATGCTGCTTTCTACAAAAGAACCATACAACTAACCTTTGTCAAGCCGTGCATGAATACTATTTGCATACATTTCCCTATGGCTTGCTGAGTGCTTTATGTACCCACGGCTTTACATCTTTGTTGCTCAGTTAAAGAATATCAAGCTGCTCAGGAGTTCTTTCAGAAGGAGGACTATGAAGGTTTTGCGGATTAGGATGTGTTATCCACTCGATTGCCTGTGGGCTTGTTGATTGGCCTTGTCAATAGTTTTGTTCCGATGCAGGATTTTATTTATTTCTTTAGCCCTGTGTGGCAAGTTAAGTAAACGTTGACCATAAGGTCTAGTTACTCTGAGATCTTTTTAGTTAAATCAAATAAATGGATGGTATTCCATCACTGTTTCCTGTGTGAGCTAGCAACTGATCTGGGACTAATTCAGAACACACAGAGGGTTCCAGAGATGCATTTTCGGGTCCCGACAATAACAGTTGGTTACTTACTGTCATCCAACCTCTAATTACCCCTACTGTTCATGTTCAGATGTTCTGGATATTGAGAAGGAATTTGCCTAGTGGGAGTATTGTTTAACTATGCTTCTTATTAATTGAATTTCTTTCAAATTGACTAATGGAATCAATAACCCTTCTAAGTACTAGCGTCAACAAAGTTATGAGTTCACTGTTATTTTAGTTTTTCATGTAGTCACCTTTCCTAGGCATTTTTCCAAGTGTCTGTTAGTTAGATTTCTTACTAGATCAATTACCCCAATGGTTAAGCAAGTTTTTGAGGGATCAATTAGTTATCATAGCACTCTTAGCTATTTGATTCAATGACATTCTCTAACTGCTTGTATTAGCAAATTCATTAACCTACTGTTAATTTCAGATTTTCATCTAACACATTACTCTGTTCGTACAGTTCAAAATGAGAAATTATCATGAGAATGTGTGGTTGTTAACTAAAGTCCTTACTAAACCCCAACATTCATTTGTTAAGCAATTTGGGTGATTCAACCATCATTACAAAGGCTTATTAGCCAACAGTCTTTTCAGTTTCTTATCTAACCACTTCACTATTCAATATCATTTAACAAAACAACTTCTCTGAACTAAAAAGCTACCATCTAAAATTGATACTAATTCAAACTTCAATTTTTTGTTAAATCAATTGAGTGGTTCAATTACCAGTCATTCAAAAGTTTTACTAGCCTATTGTCATTTCAAACTTCCATCTAATATTTCTCTGTCCACTCAACTAACAACACCGCATACTTCTGAAATGCAGTGCTGCTATTCAAACCTTTCTCAATTTCAATCTTAAATTTCATTAATCCATTAGAGTGGTCTAATTAACAATTACATCATTTGTTAGCAGTAAAAGGGGTTTGATTTATATGGGTGGGTCCCATCTTCAGTGGGACAGGGATGGACATGCAAGGAGATCAAATGACAGACCGAGAAGGGCTCGGCCGAATTGGGCGGTGGTTGTCGCCAGTAGTTGGAGCGGCGTGGGGAGGCAGCTATGGCTAAATGGATCATCAAGGCATCAGTGAACCTAGGGTATGCCTCGGCGTAGCCAGGCGTTCACCGGAGTAGGCGCACGGCGGCGAGTGGTGGTCGGCCGTGGGGCTGATAAGGCGAGGTAGCGCTCGGGTGTCATTGGGGACTAGTTCTCATGGAACTCACTAGAGTTGTTAGAGGGAGCCGAGATGGCCGGAGTTGGGCTAGCGGCGAAAGCCAGTGGTGGCATGACCGGTTCAACGTGGAGGGGTCCCTGGAGAACAAGATGTAACGACCCGACCGGGTGGTCTCTAGACCTAGCCACAACAGGACCCAGGAGGACCTATCACGGTCAAACTAGGAGGTCTCCAAGTCTGGTCGCAACTGGACCCAGGAGGTCCCAGTCACGATTGGACGTGGGAGGTCCGTCAGGACAACCAGAGATCCCCAAGACCACCCGGGAGGTCCTTCAAGACAACCTGGAGGTCCGGAGGTGGGCGTGGGACACGGGGTGACCCCAAGTGCCACGACCCGTCCCAGGGGTGGTCGAGAGACCAAACCCGAGGAGGTCGTGAGACTTGGAATGACTCAAAGTCCTCTATACAGAGGAACTAGGAATAACTATGAAGTTAAAACAGGGATTTAAATTACTTGAATTGAAATAAGCATGCAGTAATAGTTTGAAACACAACTTAAATAATTTGAGATACTGGGTTCAATATGATCATGGGTGTAACTTGTCTTGCTCGAAAGCTTAAGGATCTACTCCTTCACAGAGCCCTGGCTCCCTGGAGACAATGCGATCTACACGAGAACGAAGCAAAGAAAATAAAGACCAAATAAGATCCAAATGAACTCTAAACAAACCGAACTAGAAGCAAACACAAGGAACAGAACTAGAAGAACTAAGAAAGGGCTCTCAGGAGGAGGTCCAACTAAGAGGGTGGTCTTTGCAAAAGACCAAAAGGGGATGGCGGAGATCAAGAAGGTGGTCTTTACAAAAGGGAGGTCCTGAGGAGATCAAGGGGCGTCCTGAGGAGGACCCAAGCGGGTCGTCTTTGCAAAGGGAGGCCTTCAGGAGATCCAAAGGAGGAGAAGGTCCAACAAAGGCTACGACTACACAACGTGGTCATACAAGGAATACGATCACACCAGGTGGTCGTAGGGACAAGGGAGAAGATCGAGGCACGAAGAGACTCACCAAGGCCGAGAGAGACTAAAGGAGGAGGAGAGGTCGGTGGATGGTGGCGATGGTTGAAGGCGGCGCGGGCGTCCCGACGAGTTCTTCGGTGGCAAGGTTGCGGCGCAGGCTCCAACGGTCTTCTTGGCAATGAAGCTTCAACACAGTGCAACTGGGCAAGAGCAAAAAAAGAGATAAGCATGGAAAAAGGTGATGATAGAGGGTCACTCAAGCTATTTATAGCCTTAGAAGGAGGAGAAAGAGAGTCACAGAAAAACTCAGAGACGGATGAGTCAAAGGTAGGTAGGAGACAGGGCAAGTGTCACAACCGCTCAAGTGAAGGACAACAGGACATGATATGCTGAGAAGAGAGGGGACAAGGAGGGAGAACAAGGTACCATGCTAGTGACCACGTAAGTGACCGCATTTAATGTGACACAACCGGCATTAAATGCACAAGAGACTTATGTGGCAGAGAAAGATAAAGGTGAGCAGGACTGACAAGTGGAGCTAGTCAAACTCGGGAAACAGTTTAGTCAAAGGGGGTGATCGCGACCAATGGGGAGGTCGTGACTAAGGAAGTAAGTCTTGACCACAGGGGTGGTCTTTGCAAAAAGACCAGAGATTGTGACCACAAGGGGTGGTCTTGACCAAAAGGGTGGTCTTTGCAAAAAGACCAGAGGTCGTGACCACAAAGGGTGGTCTTGACCAAAAGGGTGGTCTTTGCAAAAAGACTAGAGGGTGGTCTTTGCAAAAAGACCACGAGGTCCTGAAGAGTAGGAGGTCAAGAGGGGCACGGAAAAGGCACGGCGAAACAAGGCCGTCCGATTTTGATTGGGTGGTTCAAAACGAATGGAACGTTTGGACTAGCCGAACGTGCCAACAAGATCGAGCCGTCCAATACAGATCGGACGGTTCCAAACGAAGGCACGGAGCTAGGCCATGTGGGGAGGTCTAGACTGAAGGGAGGTCTAAACCTACGGAGAGGTCTGGACCCTTAGATCCAAACGAAGGGAGGTCTAACGGAGGGATTTCAAAGGAAAAGGGATCCGACGAAGGAGGTCCACGAAAGGTGGTCCAAAGGGGGTCCTGACGGCCAAGATGAAATCAACGAAGGTCTTGACGGCCAAGATGAAATCAAAAGGAGGTCTTGACGGCCAAGATGAAATCAAGGGAGGTTCAATTGGACTCGGGGAGGTCCAAATGAACAAGAGGGAGGTTCAAATAGACATGGGGAGGTCCAAATGAACAATAGGGAGGTTCAAATGGACATGGGAGGTCCAAATGAACAACAGGGAGGAAAGAAGGTTGAACAGGAGAGTCCCAGAAGGGAGAAATTCAACTCGAAGTTGAATTTCAGAAATCAAGGACGTTTGAAACACAAACCCGAGCTTGGAATGTCTTGGGGGTGTTTGTGGTCCAAGGGGAGGTCAAAACCGAAGGGATGGTCTAGACACAAGGGGAGGTCTGGACACAAAGGAGGTCTAGGCACAAAGGAGGTCTACGCATAAGGGAATGCCCAAACAAGAGGGAGGTCTGGGCATACAGGAAATTCCCAGACAACAAGGAGATCTAAACCAAAGAGGTCTAGAAAGAAAGAACGGGACCAAGGGAAGAACATAATGAGCAGAGACGGGGATAGACAACACCAGAGCTCAGACAACTCCAAATAAACCAAGCTTTGTTTTAGTTGAAGTTTGATTTAGTCATTTTAAACACTCGAATTCCGAAAATCTCAAGTTAAGCTTTAGGACTTCAACAAAACCAAATGGTTCTTTTTGTTTTGAAAATTTTCAAAAAGGCTCAGAAAAATTGGGGTGTTACAAACCTACCCCCCTTAAGGGAATCTCGACCCCAAGATTCGGAGAGGCTAGAAAGAAAGGGGCTGGCTGCAAAGGCTTCAACTGGAATCGGTGAAGGACGGCTAGATTCTTTGCCTGACACTTCTTCGGACATTTATTGGCATAATGTCCCATCTCTTGGCAATAGAAGCACCTGATCCCTGCAGCATGAGATGGCTTCTTCTGGGACTGGCCTTGAATAGTTGACTTGGAGGTGCTAGAGCTGGTCTGATGATCCACTGCTACTCCTTGGGGCATTGGCAAGCCCAAACTTCTGTACTTGTGCAATTGTGACATAATCCTTCTATTGGTCTTGCTCCCTGCTGCTGGTGCTATTGTCGCGATTAGGGTAGTTTCTAGAGGGATGTCCACTGACGTCTTAATCTAGAGAGAACGTTCACCAAACATGCCGGTCTTGGAGTTCTTTGCAAAAGTCTTGCTCTTACTCTGACATCTTCCTCTTGTGACCACTGTCCTGTTGATGGTAGGTAGCTTGCAGATTGAGTGCCTTGGAATTGGTTCTGTTGCAGCTCTGTTCCTTAGCTCCTTGGGGTAATCTGGCAGATAAATCCATGGCCATGTCTAATTCGACTTGATTGGAGGTGGCTTGATCTCTTGTACTCTGCTGTTGGGTAGTAAGGGTTAATGATGTCTTCAAATAATCTTTACCTTCTTGACTTAAGCAATTGATTGCTGCTTGGGGTGGTGTCTTAGGTCCTTTTGAGCTGTCTTCCAAGGCTGAGGTTGCTTGCAAGGGGCATTGTTTGACAAAATGCCCTTCCTTGCCACAATAGTTGCAGGCTTGATACTGGACTTCCTTTCTCCTGGAACACTTGATGAAATGGTGTCCGATGCGATTGCAGCTAGCACAAAGAATTTCTTGTCCTGGCTTTCCTTTTTGGGGGCATCCATAAGCGAAGTGTCCTGTTTCCCCACATTTGTAACAAAGAACATACTTCCAAGGGTGGTGGCTTACGGGATGAAGGTGGCTTGCGTCTTCATTAGGAGAGACTTTTGGTGGCTTGATTTTGGATAACTCATCGCAGGGGTGCTCTTCAGGTGCTGCAGAAGCAAAGGCTGGGGAAACATGGCTGACATCCAATTGTTGTATTAACCGTTGCATCAGTTGAGTCTGGGAGACCAAGAACTGATTCAAATTCTAGAGTGTCTCTACTGTCAGCTGTTGGCTTTCATCAGTACTGGAACTCTAAGGGGCAATATGGCTGACATTGCTTCCATCTTTGTAGCGACGAGAAGTCACCATCTGCCGGGTGCTCCAGAGGGTTAGTGAGGAGACCAAGGATAGGGAAGAGTCAAAACGACCAAGAGGGGATAGAGCGAACAACAACCCAACAAACAACCAACTCAAAGCTTGCCAGAAGAACTAAGCAACTTATGGCGTTCTAACGATCAGCACTCTCAAACTGGCAAGACAACTCAGTACACAGAAAGAGTCTTGCCTGATACAGCTATATGGTTGGGCTGATGAGATTGTCTTCAATCCACTGTCTTCAGGGAGTCCAGCATGAAGTCCTTGGAGAGTAGAGACGGCGATGCTTCTTTTCTTCCATCCGGCTCTCTTCATGAGCCACTTGTCTCAACCAAGTGCTGGGTGCTAGCTAGGAGCCAAGAATCAAACTTCCCATGTTTGTCAGATCCACAACTTATTATTATTGAAATCCACCAATCCACTTATCTTAGAATCACCCAATTAGAAGATTTTGATCATTCAATCAAGATCACAAACTACTGGAAAGGCCACCAAATCCACAAACCTTCATTACAGAATCTCCCCAAAAGACTTCTAGCAATCCACCAGTTCAAATTTGATCCACCAACTCATTTTATTACCATCTGTCCAGCAAATATTTTGACCAAAACCAATATCAGCATGGTATCCCTCAAACATATATTCCACATCCAACAGTCATACAATTCCATAATTTGATCAAGACGTATCTCTATAATCCAACCAAGGTTCCTTTCAAATCCAAATTCTCTATTCAATCATATCCAACTAAATCTAGTATAACCCACATGTTCAATTCCAAGCTTCTAATCAGCACTACAATCCACTCAATATTCGAGAATTTCCAATTTATCCTAATAATCGAGTCAGTACTTCAGGTTCCTATCTCCTTCTTGATCCATCAAAACTTTCTTGCAAGATCAACTTCTGCTTGCACAATCTGCACAATCCATCATTCTGCTCTTCTTTAATCCATTCACAATCATAGCATATTCACCAACACACTCCAGCATTCACAAGACTTCTAATAATCATTCGCAATCCTCAAAATCTTTAATTCTCAAAATCAGCCTCATCAATAATCCTTCAAAGCTACCTAACTTGGCATTCCAACGCACTAGTTATCTCACATGGGTAGCTTCCAAAAGCCTTACAGCGCAGAACCAACTGCTCTAATCTTCCCAGGGCATCTAGCGCTTGCACATGAGGGGCTCGATCCTATAGAGATTACTAGGGAAAGAGGATCCATTCGACCTTGTAAAATGGTGAGTAGAGAATAAGGTAAGGGAGAATACCAGGGAAGAGGTAAGAATAGAAAGATGACCAAGATGAGAAGAGAACAAGTTACTTTTCTTGTTATATAAAATAATTTTTGAATTTCACAACTAACGGCCATTCTACTAGGTTACGACCTGCAGTCAACATGCTCTGATACCACTTTGTAACGCCCCGACTGGGAGGTCTCTAGACCTAGCTGCAACAGGACCCAGGAGATCCTGTCATGGCCAAACCAGGAGGTCTCCAAGTCTGGTCGCAATCGGACCCAGGAGGTCCCAGTCACGATTGGACCTGGGAGGTCCCTCAGGACCACCCAGAGATCCCCAAGACCACTTGGGAGGTCCTTCAAGACCAGTCGGAGGTCTAGAGGTGGGCGTGGGACACGGGGTGACCCCAAGTGCCACGACCAGTCCCAAGGGTGCTCGAGAGACCAAACCTGAGGAGGTCGTGAGACTTGGAATGACTCCAAGTCCTTTGTGCAAACCGAACTAGTCCCAAGGATCAGCGGCTAGCTCGCACAGTATGCAACAGTGGTAACAAACATCAAACGTGAACTTTATTAACAACAGAGTTGATTACAAAGGGGAGGCTTAAGAGCCAATAAAATAAAATACAACGGAAGATAAAACAGCAGACCACCCGATTCACCACAGGCAATCGGCTGGAGGGCGCATCCTAGTTGACCAGTACCTCTTGGTCCACCGCGTAGTCCTCCTCAAAGCTTTCTTTTCCTGCTCAATAACATTATCAAGCAAGAGTGAGCACAACAACCGTGCTCGCAAGTTACACCCGTCAAATAACAGAATGACATGCATATATGGATATCTCAAAGGAAGGCTTAATATGGTTGATTTGCATAAAGCCAAGTTTCTTTCAAATACAAATACTAAGTTCCAGGGAAGTTATACAATAACTAAAATTCATTTTCCAAAACTAGTTTTACAGTTTGGATAACATTCACCAACAAGTAGTGAAGGATACCCTCCTGTCCCAAGGCTCCCCGCCGAAACCCATTTGGTTAGAGATCCAAAACCATTTTAACAAAGTCTTTTTGAAACACAAACCAAAAAGCTAACTTGGAGTGGCTTTACTAGCATGTCCATGACAGTGGACACGGCTATTCGAATAGTTTTATGCTCTGTAGAGGTGTACAACTTTATCCACACGACACGAGTTCTCTAGTTTGTTTGGCATCCGTCGATACCACCACTCATTACCGAAGGTAAGTGGTCTAGAGCACGTGACAAGGCCTTTACAGTGCATCATTCCATTGCAGTCCACCCTCGCTAAGGTTTCACCTCACCCTGCGGACAGAAACCCGTAGAGATCAAGGGCCCCCTCTTGCGCCAGGCGGGGCTAACAGGTCATTCAAATGACTACCCACTGCATCAACAGGATAAACCACGATAGAACTTTGCAAATTAGTCGGCCAGGTCCCCTCCCCATTGTTAGGACGTGTGGTTGCAAGGTGTGGCCAGCAAAGGAACGCTCGAAGGCCAGTCCGTCACTAACTTGGGTGACTTCCACAGAACCCTGGGCCTCGACCATAGAAATGGATTGATGTCGTGCATGGACATGCACCCATCCAAGCAACCAGTTCGCCCAAGTCCAAACAAATTTTCCTTTTTCTTTGCTTTTTAAAAACATTTGCAAACTACCACGACAACCCAATGTCATGGATTAAAACATTTAGACCATATTGGTCTTTTGGCAGTAAAACTCCCAAAACAAGATTTTTGGTCTAAGCTTGACTAAGCACAGATTTTTGCAACATGCTAGTTCATACTAATGTGCCAACTAGCTCTTTTACTACGGGGACAAGGGGTGATCAGATCAATAATCAAATTTGGGTCTACAAAGGAACTAGGAATAACTATGAAGTTAAAACAGGAATTTAAATTACTTGAATTGAAATAAGCATGCAGTAATAGTTTGAAACACAACTTAAATAATTTGATATACTGGGTTCAATATGATCATGGGTGTAACTTGCCTTGCTCGAAAGCTTAAGGATCTACTCCTTCACAAGGCTCGGGCTCCCTAGAGACAACACGACCTACACGAGAACAAAGCAAAGCAAATAAAGACCAAATAAGATCCAAATGAACTCCAAACTAACCAAACTAGAAGCAAACACAAAGAACAGAACTAGAAGAAATAAGAAAGGGCTCACAGGAGGAGGTCCAACTAAGAGGGTGGTCTTTGCAAAAGACCAAAAGGGGATGGCGAAGACCAAGAAGGTGGTCTTTACAAAAGGGAGGTCCTGAGGAGATCAAGGGGCGTCCTGAGGAGGGGGGTCTTGAGGAGGACCCAAGCGGGTCATCTTTGCAAAAGACCAGGAGGGTCGTCTTTGCAAAAAGACCAAGAAGGTCGTCCTTGCAAAAAGACCAAGAAGGTCGTTTTTGCAAAAAGACAAAGAAGGTCGTCTTTACAAAGGGAGGCCTTTAGGAGATCCAAAGGAGGAGAAGGTCCAACAAAGGCTACGACTACACAACGTGACCGTACAAGGAACACGATCACACCAGGTGGTCGTAGGGACAAGGGAGAAGATTGGGGCACGGAGAGACTCACCAAGGCCGAGAGAGACTAAAGGAGGAGGGGAGGTCAGTGGATGGCGACGACGGTTGAAGGCGGCACGGGCATCCCAGCGAGTTCTTCGGTGGCAAGGTTGTGGCGCAGGCTCTGGCAGACTTCTCGGCAATGAAGCTTCAACACAGTGTAACTGGGCAAGAGCAAAAAAAGAGATAAGCGTAGAAAAAGGTGATGATAGAGGGCCACTCAAGCTATTTATAGCCTGAGAAGGGGGAGAAAGAGAGTCACGAAAAAACTCAGAGATGGATGAGTCAAAGGTAGGTAGGAGACAGGGCAAGTGTCACAACTGATCTGGTGAAGGACAATAGGACATGATATGCTGAGAAGGGAGGGGACAAGGAGGGAGAACAAGGTACCACGCAAGTGACCGCATTTAATGTGACACAACCGGCATTAAATGCACAAGAAACTTATATGGCGGAGAAAGATAAAGGTGAGCAGGACTGAGAAGTGGAGCCAGTCAAACTCGAGAAATAGTTCAGTCAAAGGGGCTGATCGCGACCAATGGGGAGGTCGTGACTAAGGAAGGAGGTCTTGACCGCAGGGGTGGTCTTTGCAAAAAGACCAGAGATAGTGACCACAAGGGGTGGTCTTGACCAAAAGGGTGGTCTTTGCAAAAAGACCAGAGGACGTGACCACAAGGGGTGGTCTTGACCAAAAGGGTGGTCTTTGCAAAAAGACCACGAGGTCGTGATGAGGAGGAGGTCAATAGGGGCACGGAAAAGGCGCGGCGAAATAGGGCCGTCCGATTTTGATCGGGTGGTTCAAAACGAATGGAACGTTTGGACTAGCCGAACGTGCCAACAAGATCGAGCCGTCCAATACAGATCGGATGGTTCCAAACGAAGGTGTGGAGCTGGCCCGTGCGGGGAGGTCTAGACTAAAGGGAGGTCTAAACCAATGGGGAGGTCTGGACCCTTAGATCCAAACGAAGGGAGGTCTGACGTTGGGATTTCAAAGGAAAAGGGATCCGACGGAGGAGGTCCACGGAAGGTGGTCCAAAGGGGGTCCTGACGGCCAAGATGAAATCAAAGAAGGTCTTGATGGCCAAGATGAAATCAGAAGGAGGTCTTGACGGCCAAGATGAAATAAAGGGAGGTTCAATTGTACACGGGGAGGACCAAATGAACAAGAGGGAGGTTCAAATGGACATGGGGAGGTCCAAATGAACAAGAGGGAGGTTCAAATGGACACATGAGGTCCAAATGAACAAGAGGGAGGAAAGAAGGTTGAATAGGAGAGTCCTAGAAGGGTGAAATTTAACCTGAGGTTGAATTTCAGAAATCAAGGACGTTTGAAACACAAACCCGAGCTTGGAACGTCTCGGGGGTGGTTGTGACCCAAGGGGAGGTCCAGACCAAAGGGGAGGTCTGGGCACAAAGGAGGTCTGGGCACAAAGGAAGTCTGGGCATAAGGGAATGCCCAAACAAGAGGTAGGTCTGGGCATACAGGAAATGCCTACACAACAAGGAGGTCTAAACCAAAGAGGTGTAGAAAGAAAGAATGGGACTGAGGGAAGAACAGAATGAGCAGAGACGGGGAGAGACAACACCAGAGCTCAGACAACTCCAAATAAACCAAGCTTTGGATTAGTTGAAGTTTGATTTAGTCATTTTAAACACTCAAATTCTGAAAATCTTAAGTTATGCTTTAGGACTTAAACAAAACCAAATGGTTCTTTTTATTTTGAAAATTTTCAAAAAGGCTCAGAAAAATTGGGGTGTTACACAAGATAACACAAATGAGTGCTAGGGGGAGTTTGAGGATGACTAGAGGATGCTCACGGAGAGAAGAATCGAGCTAGGGCTCGCTGGAGAAGACGCGGTAGTGGTGGAGGCGGTCTTGGCTGGTCACGAGGAAGAAGGAGTGCGCGCGGCTCCTCGGTGGTTGTAGCATCCAATTGGGTGAGGGCTTTTACTCCTCATGATGTTGGGCACACCGTGACATAGTCAGCGATGGCCGGAGCTAGCTAGAGTGGCCGGAGAGCTTCGAGGCACAGCGGTTTGACATTCGGAGCTCAATCGGGGAGCTTAGGTGGAGTTTGGAGATGAGAGAATTGGAGAGGGAGTGGCAACAAAGGTGAAGTGGCTCGGGAGCTCCCTAGTTATAAGTGAAAGGGCGGAGTGCACAAGGTGTCGATGTGGGTGACACACGACCGAGTGCACCGGGCGTGGGTGCGTGGTGCGCATGCAATTCAACCGGAGGTGTCGTGGCAGGAGCGACTGGCGCTGCGATGGGCAGGGGCAAAAACTGCGAGCGACCAGTCTGAAACCGGGGGCGCGGTCGATGTGTTGGCGCGGTGGTGTGGCCGCGTGGCCTGGTGATGGCGGTGCTAGCGTGGTGCATGGCTTGGTGCCATGGGAGAAGAAGCCTAGGGTTGGGGCCACTGTCCTACGAGAGAGAAAGATTTTTGGTTTCTAGGATTTTCATAAATGCTGAGAGTGATTAGTTAATTAGTTAGACCTAGAAATATAAGTCTACAAATTATGAAATTTTTAGGGAGGTTATTCACATAGTATATTTCATACTGAAATTTTTGTAGAATTTTATTTGTAATATATTTTAATCTAAAAATATTTTAAGTTTTAATTTCTTTTATCTTTAATATTTGTTTTGAGGAAAAGTTCCAAAACATGCTGCAGTTGTTTCCCTCATTTTATGTTTAGCATAATTATGCTAAGCTTGTATTTTAATTGTGATCTTTTGTATTGATTTGTTTTTTTAAATTATCCAAAAGGTTTACTTTCCATAAATTGATGTTCTAGGTTTTAGAAACAACCAAACCCTGATTTGAAATCCAAATAAAATGAATGACCAAGAGATGCAGCAAAAGTTTTAAAATGATCAAATTTTTATACATTTGAAATACAAACTCTAAATTTGAGATGTTACAGACCTACCCCCCTTACAGAGAATCTCGTCCCCAAGATTCAGGTGGAATGGATGGTAAGGAGATGGGACGGAGAGGAATGGTGAATTAGCGCGAGATGTTGACACGCTTATCGTTGTTCCACCAGCTCTTGTCATTGCGAGATCCTGAACGGCTTGAAAGCTTGGTTGTTGAAATTGGGGCTTTTCCAAGTGCATCTTCCGGTCAAATGAATGGAGCGTGGCTTGATGTGTCGGAAGTGTCTTTAAATCAAGAAAGGAAAGGTTAAACAAAGCAATGCAAATTCGGCTCTACAACGGGCTTCTCATTTCCACGTAGCTTCGTCTTCAGTGTAGTTGCTCCACTGGAATCTTAACATCTGGATTGCATGGCTATAGGTGTGTCGCATGGCTTCGACTGGAATTCGGGTTGATCGTTTTTTATAAGAAGAATTCGGTTGGAGGTCAATACTCTCCAACTGAGTGGGTTCAGTGGGAGTTTGAAAACAATTCTTGACATGCGATACGTGGAAGACGTCTTGCACATCTGAAAGTTGAGGTGGTAGCCCCATCTGGTATGCTACCTTGCCTTTTTCCTTACAAGGATTCAGTATGGACCGATATACCAGGTGTCAGTTTCTCATGGGTTTTGACATGGCGAATACCTCGCAATGGTGAGACTTTGAGATAAACGAAATTGTTTACTTCAAAGCTTAGCCCTTGGCGGCGTGGATGTCATCAGCGTCGAGAGGGTCAACTGCTCATGCAAAGGTTGGCGGCCGAGTTCGCATGAACTCGTCCATCCTGGACGATGGTTGGTTGGTAGCAGCTCCGTTTACTCCAGTAGCAGTGCCGAGGGCAGTGGTATTCTGCACCAACTATTGGAGAAAAAGAGTGTTGGTTTGCCGCCCTTACTCGATCATGGAAAGCACTTGTGCCATGATGGAAGGTGGTGGCAACACTTCGAGTTCTTCGGTAGACATGGGCTGAGGTTGCCCAACTCGCGTCATTGAAATAGAAGATTGGTGTGGTTTAGGTTGTGAAGGTGTAGGGACTTCGCTTCCCAGTTGCTGTGATCCAGAGGTAGCTCTTGTCGTCATGAGCTGACGAACAAAGCACGTTACCAGTATCCTGATCATACAGAGCGCAGGATAGGCATCCGTTTGTAGGGTAAGAGGGAATAAGCACAAGTTAAGAGGGTCGACAGTATCATCATCCCAACTAAATTAACTTGTCTATATTGAAAATATGTAGGTTTTAAACTTTAGGGGTAGTACACATGAATTTGACCTAAAGGTCATTTTTTTCATGGCACACATACCCGATACCTTTACATTACAAAAGAGGCAACTAAACGAATGTAAATAGCAACTTACACATAGGTTATCGCACTGTTATACCTAAGCTCATTCTACAATTTGAGAATAAGGAAAGTTAGTGAACATGAAATAAGAGACATGGATAAGAAATGATATTAGACAAGACAAGAATTTCAGCACAAGTTTTACCCATTCGCTAGTTTATTTAGCTAATCCCTACGGCTCAATTTCAGGGTATTCTACCCCTTGGTCTTCATATACTATTAGACCCTCGTAACAGCAATCAATTTAACTCCAAATGAGGGTGTGAGGGGGTTAAAGAATATTACATCACATTGTTTTAAGAAAGTAACTAGGTTATGAAATTTTGGGAAAGAGATCCATCTGAAGCAGCATCTTGCGACATCATCAATGGGTTCTTCCAAGAGGTCTTCACGTAGGATGTTTTAATGACTTTTTCAAAACATTTTGACTTAGCTTTAAGGTCCTAAAATTGTTTAGGAACTTTTATTTTTAGAGAGCATCCCATCTCTCAACACTATATTTATTTGAATGAGATGAGAAGAGAATCAAAAGAATAATTTCAGATAAGAGGAGAATGCTAAGAGGGATAAGATTAGCAAAAACTCCTAAATTTTTAAAATCATTTTCATGACTGAAATGAGTTGTATTTTGAAAACTAACTTCTAGTCTATCGACCATTCTATCTAGGGCTTGTCCTACAGTCAGTATAGCTCTGATACCAAGCGTTGTCGGACCCCCCAGCATGGAATATCCGAAGACCATATGTGTATTCTGTGCTAGTCCCTGGTGTAACACCTTGGCTATGTGGAAGCCAAGATGATACCTAAAAGACTAACATACAACAACAATGCGGAATAATTTCAACATCATCTCCACTAAAGCCATAGAAAGAACAACATCTATTAGAACGAATGCAGGAATAATCTGATTCCAACAACATATCACAAATTCCAACTATCCAAGTCTACTGAATCAATTAAGATAATTCCATCAATAGATTAATCAGGGATCACAAGCAGTTATTTAATCAACCATATCAAAGAGAAAGATATTGTGACGTCCCACCCTGTGATGCACCGCAGGAGGTCCAGGAGGACCATTTTTTTTGCGCTGCGGAGCCACCACGGAAAGGAGTGGTAGCACTGCACGGTGCATTCCCGAGGAGGTCTGCCAGGACCTCCCAGGAGGTCTTCAGGACCTCCTAGAGATCTTAGCCCGCCACCGACCTCCCAGAGGTCTTCAAGTCCTCCCCGAGGTCTTGGCCAAGCAACCCCTCGAGCACCTCCGGTACATCACAAGAGGTCCGGCGGACCTCCTGTTTAAGTCCCGTGGGACATCACGGAGGTCCCGCCTGCATCATCCGAGCTAGTCCCGGGACAACAGAGCTAGCTCACACAAGAACACAAACTAATATCACATCCACGAGGTCAAACAAAGATGAAGCGCATACAAATTAAACTTTATATAACAGACCTTATGGTCAAGCTTGTTAACAAGAGGTCTACCACGAGGGCTTACAAAACCAAAGAAGGACTTACACCCGGCAACAAGGAGCTCTAAGGCTCCAACACCAAAAGCGAAAGCACACCATCCAACAAGCACCACAGTCAGCGGGTGGAGGACGCCCTAAGCGACTTAGTCGTCAAGAACTCCTCCTCAAGAGAGTCAGACCGCTCAAGACTTGACCATCTTCATAATCTGCTTTGACACAGGGCTTAAGCCATGAGTACCTTGAATGTACTCAGCAAGTCACAGAGAGCAATTATGCAATAATATTCATGCAAGGGCTGACCAATTGAGATGTGTATGGTTAGTTTTGCGCAAAGCCAGATTTGGACAATAATAACAATAATAGATTGAAAAGTAGCAAGGTAAAACAATAGTACATAATACATTTGATGAAGAAAATGTGGAGTGAGCACCAACTCACATCCACAGCAACAATGGGGGAGGTCTGGTCACACTAGTGGCCAGGTCCTCACCCAAAACCCACTCTAGAGCACCCACTCCAGAGGTCCGAACCAGCCCCTGGACCACCACCCGAGCCAACCCTGACCCCTCTGGAGCCGGCCAAGGTCTCTTCGAGGCAAAGCCAAGGCATCTCGCGGAAGTGTCCAGTGGCACAAAATTTTTGAAACAACTACCCCTTGCACCATTTTCATTGAGCATGTCCATGACCAAGGACTTGGCTATTCGAATAGATTTTACACTCTGCAGAGGTGTACAACTTTACCCACAATCCACGGTCTCTCTAGCGAGACGGGTTCCGGCCACCTTTGCTCACTTCCTAAGGTGAGCAGTCTAGAGAGCGCGGCAAGGCCTTTACAAAGCTTTGAACTGACTCGGGCTACCCACTAAGGTTTCGCAATCCCCTCCTGTGGTCTAGAAATCCGCAGGGTTATGGGGTGCCCCCTCTTGCGCCAACGAATCACACGCTCCACCACAACAGCCCCAAGCCATCTCATTGCTAATTATTCAGCCTGCACCATTCCCATAAAATGATCTTGTGGTTGCAATTTGCTTGGCCTACCAACAGACACAAAGTGAAGTCCTTAATTGTGCTAAGGCAAGACTTCCACAACCAAGTTTGCACAACACCCACTACTCACTCCCTGCCTTCTTGCCTCAGCAAAACAATTTGTATTAACCCATGCCAAAAGACCACCCAGTCTTGGCACAACAATTTTTAACCATGTGGTCTCACACCATAGTCAACACAGCTTAGGCATCCTGCCATAGCTGCTCAACAAAGGGCACCAACCACACATTTCATAAGTCATTAGTCAAGATTATTAGAGATGAAGCATGATACGATCAACCACGCTTCCTAAGCAAAGCTATAAAGACCTACGGCCCCCATGTTGGCAAATAACAAAGGACACCAACTAAATATCCACCCTAAGGCTCACAAGGTGAACATAACAACATGATAGGGACAAAGTATGAGGGAGGCATAACAGCAAGTAGGCAAGTAACTACAGCCCAAACCATTTTCTTATAAACATAGCCATGCATGATAAAGTAAAACCGAAATACATTAGCCAAAACTAGGTTCAAAATGATCAAAGGGAGGTCTGTGGCTTGCCTTGGTCAAGCAGTGGAGAGCCTTCAGTAGAGAGAGCTGGGTCCAAGATCTCCTCAAACTCGTGATCTACACATTCGCAAGGAAACCAAATAAGTAAAACCACCCTAAGCCAAAGAACTTCAAAAGACTCCAAGGAACACAAACCAACTCAGCAAGGAAGGAAAAACCAAGAAACTCAAAGACAATTTCAACGAGCTCCCTGGGAGGTCTTATGAAGAAGGAAACCAAAGGGGAGACAAGGAAGAAATGAGCAACAGGTTACAAAGGCTTGCCCGCCCAGGCTATATATAGCCAGAGTTGGTGGAGTGCACCAAGAAAGAGGTTTGGAGACGTGTTGGTAATCGGGGTGGTTTAGGTCAGGACTTGCCCTAAAAGAATTAAAATAAAGTACCTCAGATGTGACTGCATTTAATGTGACCCGACACCTATTAATTACGCACAGAGTTCTGAGGCAAGAGCATTAATTACAAGGTGGAGAGAGGCTAGCAAGTGGGGCCAGTCAAAAGGGTGCACCACTGGTCAAGGAGGTGGCCCCACCGCAAGGGTCATCTCCGCCAAAGACCACTGTGAGGTCCTGGGCAAGAGGTCCAAGACACTCAGAGGGGGTGGTCCTGGACAGGAGGTCCAAGGACTCAAGAGGTGGTCCTGGACAAGAGGTCCTCAAAGCTCACAACGAGGAGGTCCTGACGCTCAGATCTGTTCAAGGGAGGTCTTAGGGTCAAGATCTCAAAGGGGAGGACCTCAACGGTCCACATCAAAGGGTGCAGGGGAGGTCCTGACGAGTAGATATCCAAAAGGGAGATCTAACGGTCAAGATCTCAAAGGGGAGGATCTCAACGGTCCAGATCAATGGGTGCAGGGAGGTCCTGACGAGTAGATCTCCAAAAGGGAGATCTAACGGTCAAGATCTCGAAGGGGAGGACCTCAACGGTCCAGATCAAAGGGTGCAGGGGAGGTCCTGACGAGTAGATCTCCAAAAGGGAGATCTAACGGTCAAGATCTCAAAGGGGACGACCTCAACAGTCGAGATCAAAGGTGCGAGGGAGGTCGTGGCAGTAGATCTCCAAAGGGAGATCTAACGGTCAAGACCTCAAAGGGAGGACCTCAACGGTCCACATCAAAGGGTGCAGGGAGGTCCCGACGAGTAGATCTCCAAAAGGGAGATCTAACGGTCAAGATCTCAAAGGGAGGACCTCAACGGTCCAGATCAATCGGTGCGGGGAGGTCTGGACGAGTAGATCTCCAAAAGGGAGATCTAACGGTCAAGATCTCAAGGGAGGACCTCAACGGTCCAGATCAACGGGTGCGGGGAGGTCTGACGAGTAGATCTCCAAAAGGGAGATCTAACGGTCAAGATCTCAAGGGAGGACCTCAACGGTCCAGATCAAAGTGCAGGGAGGTCTGACGAGTAGATCTCCAAAAGGGAGATCTAACGGTCAAGATCTCAAGGGAGGACCTCAACGGTCCAGATCAAAGGGTGCGAGGGAGGTCTGACGAGTAGATCTCCAAAAGGGAGATCTAACGGTCAAGATCTCAAGGGAGGACCTCAACGGTCCAGATCAACGGTGCAGGGAGGTCCCGACCAACAGGATATTCTCGTTTAGGAGGTGGTCCTTACAAAGACCAAAGAAGGACCGAGGAGGTGGTCTTTACAAAACAACCAGGAAGAGGTCCTAGAAACAAAGGAAAACGCGCAGCAAAGTAGAGCCGTTCGATTGGAATCGGGCGGTCCAGAAAGGAGGAACGTTCGGACCATCCAAACGTTACCTCGCGGTTGAGCCGTCAGATCCAGATCAAAGGGCACAAAGCAAAGGGGTCGTTCGGACCGAGCGAACAGACCAATGAGACTAGGCCGTCTGATTTTAATCAGACGGCTAGGAGGGAAAGGGGACGTTCGGACCAAGCTAACGTGCCCTTTGGATCGGGCCATCCGAACAACATCGGACGGTCCTAAGGTAATGAAGGCAAAGCCTCAAACGATACAGCCACGAGAGTCAAAGATGGGTCCAAGCGCTAAGGAGGTCTTGGACCTAAGGAGGTCGGAACCTTTAGATCCAACGAAGGGAGGACCTGGACGGCTAAGATCTCCAAAGAGGAGGTCCTAACGGCCAGATCTGAACAAGGGGAGGTCTGTGCGGCTAGGATCTCCAGAGAGGAGGTCCTAACGGCCAGATCTCAACAAGGGGAGGTCCGTGTGGCTAGGATCTCGAGAGAGGAGGTCCTAACGGCCAGATCTCAACAAGGGGAGGTCTGTGCGGCTAGGATCTCCAGAGAGGAGGTCCTAACGGCCAGATCTCAACAAGGGGAGGTCTGTGCGGCTAGGATCTCCAGAGAGGAGGTCCTAACGGCCAGATCTCAACAAAGGGAGGTCTATTTGAACACAAGGGAGGTCTAAATAGCCACGAGGAGGTCTAGGAAGGTCCCAAAAGGAGCACTGAGAGGTCCAGAGAAACTCTGGAGCGCCCAAGAGAACTCAGGGGTTCCGAGAGAGTGTGGAGAAATCCATGGGGAGGTCCAAAAGAAGCAAAGCCAAGCGTGGCTTGAAGAGACCAAAGAGGTTTTGAAACACAAACCTGAGCTGGGTCCTTAATAGGAAAACCCGAAGCACGGGAGAGGTCCGAACAGAGGGGGAAAATAAGAGAGAGAGATCTAGATCTCAAAGAGATTCAAACCAACAAAGGAAGTTAAAAGAGAAGAGACAAACCAGGGGCACACAGAGAGGCTTCGGAGAACCAACAGCCCAAGGGAAGCAAAGACACAACGGAGAGCCACAACCAGCAAGGAACACCAACAAAGAGCTTAGTTAATGTTTGATTAATTCCAGTTGAACTCTCCAAATTTTCAAAATGTCAGGTTAAGCTTTGGATTCTCAATAAAGCCAAATGGTTACTTTTATTTTGAAAACTTGGCAAGAACTTAAGGGAAACGAGACATTACAAACCTTCACCCCTTAAGGGAATCTCGACCCCGAGATTCAAGCTGAGCTAGGGAATAGGTGGGGGAATTCCTACTTGAGGTCCTCTTCACGTTCCCAAGTTGCTTCGGCTTCAGAGTGGTTGCTCCATTGCACCTTGCACAGCTTGGTGGTCTTGTTCCTTGTAACTCTCTCTGACACGTCCAAAATTTTGATGGGTTGCTCTCTGTAAGTGAGGTCTTCTTGGATGTCCACAGCTTCTAAAGGCATCTGGTCCTCTGGCACTTGCAAGTATTTCTTCAACTGTGACACATGGAACACATTGTGAACTCCAGCAAGTTGAGGAGGGAGGTCTAACTTGTAAGCCACTTCACCCCTTCGGGCCAGAATTGGAAAAAGTCCAATAAATCTTGGAGCAAGCTTTCCACTAACTCTAAACCGCTGCATACCCTTGAGAGGTGACACTTTGAGGTAGACTTGATCTCCTGGGACAAAAGCTAGGTCTCGTCGTCTAATATCTTCATAGCTCTTTTGCCGAGTTTGAGCAGCCCTTAATTTCTCCCTTATTGATCTCACTTGATCTTCGGCTTCTTTCAGCAGGTCCGGGCCAAGAACTTGGCCTTCACCCGATTCCGTCCAGTACAAAGGAGTTCTACACTTCCTCCCATAAATAGCTTCAAAAGGGGACATTTGAAGGCTCGCTTGGTAGTTGTTATTGTAGGAAAATTCTGCATATGGCAACATCTTGTCCCAGCTAGATTGCCTTTCCAGAGCACAAGCTCTCAGCATGTCCTCAAGGACTTGATTAACTCTCTCAGTTTGGCCATCTGTTTGTGGGTGGTATGCTGTACTGAAATTAAGGTCTGTGCCCAGGGCATCATGTAGCTTTTGCCAAAATTTGGAGGTGAACTGAGATCCTCGGTCCGAGACTATCTTCTTTGGAACACCATGCAAGCATACAACCTTGGCCATGTAGATTTCGGCCAACTTGTCTCCAAAATAGGTGGTCTTCACAGGAATAAAGTGAGCCATTTTTGTTAACCTATCCACAATGACCCAAATAGAATCAAAACCAGCTTGGGTACGCGGTAAACCAATTATAAAGTCCATGCCGACCTCTTCCCACTTCCACTCGGGTATGGGTAATGTTGGGTCACGGGTAGGCTACGATAGCTACAAACAAAAATTTCTACCACGCAAACCAGGAAGCCATGCAAGTAGATAATCATAGATCGTTACCACTAGACGCGCAGAACAGCGGAAGAAGGGTTGGAGCAGCCTGGTCCAACGAAGAGCGCGTCGATGTAGTGGTCGTAGTCGATCGTCTCCTCCAGCAACGTCTGCAGTTCCTTGTGAAGATCGCGGATCGTCCTAAGCGCAACAATCGTAGTAGCGCCTCTCACGGTATCCGCACGTCCGTGGAAGGAACAACCGAACGCCGGTGTGCGGCACCAAGTCGCACAGTGGAGCTCTCAAGAAGATGGCGGCTAGGGTTTCGGTGGTGTTTCACGCCTCTCCCCAACACCTCATGCACCTCCTTATATAGTGCTCGTGGCGGATCCTATCCAACACGCTTTTAATCAGATTCGTCTTGGTTTGTTCCAACCCGTTAAGTGTGTGACCACAGAGGTTCATGTGTAGTTCGGTTGTGACTCGAAACCATTTCCGATCACGAGTCGAAGTGCTCCTAGCGTAACATATCGATTCCCTAATACACACAAATTATATCGGACGAACCTTAATGCAATATGATCTACGACTAGGTCCTCATCACTTACGACTAGGTCCTATTTTATACGACCAGTTCGTATTTGGTCACGACCAGCTCGTAATTGCTTACGACCAAGTTACGACCACTCTGTTACTACGTTCGACCGATCTCGACCAGCTTGTATCTCAGATACGATCATAGCTGAATCGAACTAAGCGACCTACTCGTTTATACTCCCTTTGCCTCACGATGTCTGGTCGAACTCCAGGTGAGATGTTGTGTCATCCATGGACTGTTCAATACTTTCTCGATCGAGTGTCAGATAGCTTTACGTGGTCGAACACTTCGACTACTAGTGGCATGGCCATGCACTTTCTTTATTCGATCACAACGAGGGGCCCAGAGACATCTCTCCTATTATGTTAGGAGGGGCAAATCCCATATCCGACCAGTCACATTCCTCTGCATATTTCATAGCATACCCGAAAGCCACCTTTATAACTACCCAGTTACGGTGTAGCGTTTGGCAACCCCTAAGAGTGCTCTTACACATGTAGGAAACCATGCTAATCTCAGGTCTAAGGATTATACATCATCATTGCTTGAGACCAACTAATGACACATAGATTCATAACAATCTCAATAGTGCCTCAAGGTGGGTCTTATCCAACATCATGTTCTCTAACATGTGTCCATATTATAGGTTTGATATCTCCATATCTATGACTCGTGAAACATAGTCATCAACCAATACATATGCTAGTCTATTCATATGTGTCCTCATATGTTTACGACCGAGGATCGATAAGAATAATTATCGCAGAATATAGAGTTTCACAACCAAGTCACATACTTGATAATAAATATTAACAATATTATTCTAGGAACAAGATAACACATTATCCAATGTCATGAACATAATGAAATATAATCATCTCTATGATTGCCTCTAGGGCATATTTCCAACATCTCCCACTTGCACTAGAGTCAATCATTTTAGGTATCTAATACCGATAGCTCTTGTGTGTGCCTCATGCTTTGGTCAGTGAGAGGCTTTGTCAGCGGATCGACAACATTTAAATCAGTATGAACTTTGCATATCTTAACATCTCCTTTATCCACCAATTCGCGGATAAGATGATAACGCCTGAGTATGTGTTTGGACTTCTGATGGGATCTAGGCTCCTTAGCTTGAGCAATGGCTCCATTGTTGTCACAATAGAGATCCATTGGGCTCGAGGCACTTGGAACCATTCCCAATTCAGCAATAAAATTCCTTATCCAAAGACCTTCTTTTGCAGCTTCAGAAGCCGCAATGTACTCAGCTTCTGTCGTGGAATCAGCAACCGTCTCTTGCTTGGAACTTTTCCAGCTCACTGCTCCTCCATTCAAAATGAATACATAACCAGATTGCGAACGATAATCATCTTTGTTGGTTTGAAAGCTTGCATCGGTGTAACCATTTACAACGAGCTCTTCATCACCGCCATAAACTAGGAACACATCCTTAGTCCTTCTTAAGTACTTAAGAATGTTTTTCACGGCTGTCTAGTGACATTCACCGGATCGACTTGGTATCTGCCAGTAACACTTAGAGCATATGATACATCCGTCGTGTACATATCATGGCGTATATGATAGATCCAATGGCGAAGCATATGGAATATCACTCATTTTGTCTCGCTCATCGCTGGTCGAGGACACCGATTCTTGCTAAGATTAATGCCATGTGCCATGGGCAAGAATCCTCTCTTGAATTTTGCATGTTGAATCGATTCAACACTTTGTCTATGTACATTTCTGGCTTAATCCAATTAGCCTCTTAGATCTATCTTTATAGATCCTTATTCCAAGATATATGTTGCATCTCCTAAATCTTTCATTGAGAAACTTTTCCTTAATGAAGATTTAATGATTCTAACATCGGAATGTCATTTCCGACCAGTAGTATGTCATCTACATACAAGATCAGAATAACAAGTGCGCTCCCACTAACCTTCATGTAAACACAAGGTTCTTCTTTGTTCTTGACGAAACCAAACTTTTTGATCTCCTCATCAAAACGTATATTCCAACTCCGAGATGCTTGCTTCAACCCATAAATGGACTTTTTAAGTTTGCATACTTTACTAGCATTCTTTGGATCGACAAAACCTTTAGGCTGTGTCATGTACACATCCTCATCTAGATTTCCATTAAGGAAAGCTGTTTTGACATCCATTTGCCATATCTCATAGTCGAAATATGCAAAGAATAGCTAGAATGATCCAACAGATTTAAGCATCGCTCTTGGTGAGAAAGTCTCATCGTAGTCAACTCCTTGAACTTGTCAAAACCTTTTGCGACTAGTCGAGCCTTATGAATGTGAACATTTCTATCCATATCAATCTTTTCTTATAGATCCATTTGCACTCAATGGTTTTGACACCATCAAGTGGATCGACCGGTGTTCCAAACCCGATTTTCTCTCATGGAATCTATTTGGATTTCATGGCTCCAAGCCATTTCTCGAGTCCGGGTCCATCATCGCTTCCTCATAAGTCTTAGGCTCACCATTATTCAATAATAATACGTCATGCCCATACCTTGTAGGTAATTGACGCGCCTTTTAGATCTACGTAATGTGGTGTCTTATGTACTGAGTTCAACAACAATTTGTTCATCCAGTAGAGGTTCAGTAGGAGTTGAAACACTTTCAGATGTTTCCCGAATTTCTTCGAGTTGCACCTTTCTCCCACTGACTCCTTTTGAAAGAAACTCTTTCTCCAAAAAGACACCATTTCGGGCAACAAAAACTTTGTCCTCTTCCCGGTTGTAGAAGTAATATCCTTTGGTTTCCCTAGGATATCCTATAAAGAAGCATTTATATGATTTGGGTGTGAGCTTATCAGACGTCAAACGTTTAACATAGACATCACATCCCCAAATCCTTAGAAAAGACAAGCTAGGACTTTTCCCAGTCCACATCTCATATGGTGTCTTATCTACTGATTTAGATGGTACCTTATTTAAAATGAAAGCGGCAGTTTCTAGAGCATAACCCCAAAAATACAATGGCAGATCCGATTGGCTCATCATTGATCGAACCATGTCTAATAAGGTTCTGTTACGCCGCTCGGACACCCCATTCCATTGTGGAGTGCCGGGTGGTGTAAGTCAGGAACAATTCCACATTGTTTCAAATGATTACCAAACTCATGGCTCAAAACTCACCTCCACGATCGATCGTAAAGATTTGATTGTCTTGCCAAGTTGATTACAAGACTTCATTCTCGAACTCCTTGAACTTTTCAAAGGATTCCGACTTGTGCCTCATTAAGTAGATATATCCATATCTACTATAGTCATCGGTGAAAGTAATGAAGTATCTGAAAACCACCTCTGGTCGTCGTGCTTATTGGTCCACATACATCAAGATGTACGAGTTCCAATCGGTCGGCGCCCTTTCACTACGACCGGTGAAAGGTGTCTTGGTCATCTTACCGACTGTGCAAGACTCGCATGTTTCAAATGATTCCAAATCAAATGAGTTTAGAGTTCCATCATTATGGAGCTTTTTCATGCGTTCTCACTTATGTGACCCAAACGACAATGCCAAATAAAAGTGGAATTTATTTCATTAGGCCGAAGCCTTTTAGCATTAATATTATAGACCGATGCATCATCAAGATTTAAAATAAACAACCCATTCAAAATAGGTGCATAGCCATAAAACACTTTATTGAAAAATATAGAACAACCATTGTTCTCTATAATGAACTTATAACCCTCTGCCATCAAACATGAGGCAGAGATAATGTTTCGACTAATGGCTGGAACGTAATAACAATTATTCAATTCCATAATAAATCCTGAAGGCAAAAGTAGTGGCATAGTCCCGACGGCTAATGCAGCAACCTTTGCTTTATTCCCGACGCCAAGATCCATCTCGCCTTGCAATCATCCTACTTCTTGTTAGACTCGCATCGAATTGCAAATATGAGCAACCGATCCGGTATCAAATACCCATGAGTTAACGTAAGAGTCAAGAAGAAAAATGTCTATAACATTAATACCAGAGTGGAAGTTTTAGTCCCACCATTCCTTTTCGATCGGCCAGTATTTCTTGCGGTTCCTCTTCCAATGGGCCTAGTTCTTTGCAAGAAAAGCATTCATTCTCTTGAGTCGGGCCGACTTGGTCTTGGGTTTAGGTTTGTCGGTTTGGATCTCATCCAAACTTTAGCCTTGCCCTTTTCTTGATCCAAGTCTTAGCCTTCTTCTTGAAGCTTGTACTCTTTTGCACCATCATCACATGATTGTTGCATTTCTTATCTTGCCATCTCTTGTCTTAAGCATCATATGCGATTCGGTGAGATTCTTGTCTAAGCTGCTCATATGGAAGTTCAAAATGAACTAGCCATAGCTTTCGAGAAGCGAAGCAAGAATCAAATCAGTAGCCAATTCTTGGCTAAGTGGAAAACCAAGTTTTTCCAAGCTCGTGTGTAACCAACCATTTTGATTACATGAGGGCTCACCGAACCACCCTCGGCTAGCTTACATCCAAACAAGTTCTTTGAGATCTCAAATCTCTCGGTTCTTGCTTGTGTCTCAAATATGCCTTTGAGCGCTTCGATCATATCGTGAGGCCTCTATGTTCTCAAACCGCTTCAAGGTCTCGAGTTCATAGCGGCAAGCATGAGACAGACTAACATCAAGGGACTCATCACATGCCTTTTATAGGCGGTTTAATAGCAAAGAAGAAGACTTTACGTAGGCACATCTCGAATTGGTTCTTCTAGAACATGTTCCTTTTATCTTGCCCGAGAACAATTCTCAGAGTTGCGGACCAATCCATAAAATTTGTTCCATTAAGTTTTTCCTTTTCAAGTATCGAACGTAAAGCAAAAGCTGGATATAGGTACAGCAGTTGGTGCCATGATCTACAACAAAAATATATGCAAAACTAAGACATATGTTCATTAAGGTAACTTCTATTAAACAATTTAATAAAGATACTCCCACTAAACACCATATCCCTCTTATGACATTTAATGATTCAAGATCCATAATCATTTAATCAACTAGTGAGCTTTGGCTTCACTGCTAAAAGACTAGTTAAAATGGTAAGCAACCTTTGCTAATCATATCAACTATATGACTCTTGTTGTTGGGCAGCATCTGTATGCTTCGGCACCCAACCTTTATGCCCCAAGGTCCACAACTGTTATGATAACCTTGTTAAGTTAAACCAATGCCGCCAGTAAGTGTCGACACAAACCCATCTAGTCAAGGAGAGTTAATGGCACTCTGCTTTGGCAAGACCTACCATTAAAAATACATGACTTTGGATGGTGCGGCATGTTTGGGAGGGCATCAATTTAACTTAATATTAAGTGAGGGAATTTTACTTCTATCATGTTAAAAGCAATTAAAGCAAAATAACATGCATAGAAATAAACGAACAGGAATGTAAAGGCATTCACAGACAATCAAATTGCATTGTGATATAGCATGACCCTTCTTCATGGTAATCTCCATCGCCATGCATCCTGTTCACCATGTCTTCAAGTGGTGGACTCCTCCAAGCACTCCCACTAAGCCATTATTTCTAATAGCACTAGTAATGAAACACAAGGAGTAAAGAAGCATCACAAGTCGACACGCAGTCAAGTTATACAAATATAGACAACCTTGGGCTGCAATTAACATGACACGCAGTCATGAATATTACAAGCATACATGCATCTCATACATGAAACAAGATGGGTCATACTATTCACATCTACCCTGCAAAAACAAGTTATGCACAGAATCCAATTCTAACGGACGACATGAGCACACACTACCTATAGCGCGCGGTACGAATACACACTGCGGCATACTCCGATGGCGGAATTCCGACCGGTAGGAGTGATATGCAGTCTGGTCGTGGACAAGTGCAATAAACCTTCTGGTCCTTATAGCTCATACCTCCTCGTAAACCCATCTACTACCACCGAGAAACCGATCGATCAAATCGACCAGGGTCTAGATCGTTCCATCTATATAAACCGATCTTGGTTACCAGATTCGACCAGTAATAGATCCAATCTATTACTACCACATATCAAATATATGCGATCGATCCAGATCAAAAACTACGCAGGATGGCTCTGATACCACTGTTGGGTCACGGGTAGGCTACGATAGCTACAAACAAAAATTTCTACCACACAAACCAGGAAGCCATGCAAGTAGATAATCATAGATCGTTACCACTAGACGCGCAGAACAGTGGAAGAAGGGTTGGAGCAGCCTGGTCCAACGAAGAGCGCGTCGATGTAGTGGTCGTAGTCGATCGTCTCCTCCAGCAACGTCTGCAGTTCCTTGTGAAGATCGCGGATCGTCCTTAAGCGCAACAATCGTAGTAGCGCCTCTACGGTATCCACACGTCCAGGGAAGGAACAACCAAACACCGGTGTGCCAGCACCAAGTCGCAAGGTGGAGCTCTCAAAAAGATGGCGGCTAGGGTTTCGGTGGTGTTTCACGCGCCTCTCCCAACAGCCTCATGCACCTCCTTATATAGTGCTCGTGACGGATCCTATCCGAACACGTTTTAATCGATTCGCATCTTGGTTTGTTCCAACCCGTTAAGTGTGTGACCACAGAGGTTCATGTGTAGTTCGGTTGTGACTCGAAACCGTTTCCGATCACGAGACGTGGCGGCTCCTAGCGTAACATATCGATTCGAATACACACAAATTATATCGGACGAACCTTAATGCAATATGATCTATGACTAGGTCCTCATCACTTACGACTAGGTCCTATTTTATACGACCAGTTCGTATTTGGTCACGACCAGCTCGTAATTGCTTACGACGAGTTACGACCACTCTGTGACTACGTTCGACCGATCTCGACCAGCTTGTATCTCAGATACGACCAATCCAGAATCGTCGAACTAAGCGACCTACTCGTGTATACTCCCTTTGCCTCACGATGTCTGGTCGAACTCCAGGTGAGATGTTGTGTCATCCATGGACTGTTCAATACTTTCTCGATCGAGTGTCAGATAGCTTTACGTGGTCGAACACTTCGACTACTAGTGGCATGGCCAACGAGGGGCCCAGAGACATCTCTCCTGTTATGTTAGGAGGGGCAAATCCCATATCCGACCAGTCACATTCCTCTGCATGTTTCATAGCATACCCAAAGCTACCTTTATAACTACCCGATTCACGGTGTAGCGTTTGGCAACCCCTAAGAGTGCTCTTACACATGTAGGAAACCATGCTGATCTCGTGTCTAAGGATTATACATCATCATTGCTTGAGACCAACTAATGACACATAGATTCATAACAATCTCAATAGTGCCTCAAGGTGGGTCTTATCCAACATCATGTTCTCTAACATGTGTCCATATTATTGGTTTGATATCTCCATATCTATGACTCGTGAAACATAGTCATCAACCAATACATATGCTAGTCTATTCATATGTGTCCTCATATGTTTACGACCGAGGATCGATAAGAATAATTATCGCAGGAATATAGAGTTTCACAACCAAGTCACATACTTGATAATAAATATTAACAATATTATTCTAGGAACAAGATAACACATTATCCAATGTCATGAACATAATGAAATATAATCATCTCTATGATTGCCTCTAGGGCATATTTCCAACAGGTAAGGGCACTAAAAGTCCTCTAGGTCTTTGGTGTATTGCTTTAACCTTTTGGCAAGTGCCACATTTGGCTACAAAATCTGCTATTTCTCTCTTCATTTTCGGCCACCAGTACAATTCCTTGATATCTTGGTACATTTTTGTAGCTCCTGGATGTATAGAATACAATGGCTCATGTGCTTCTTTAAGTATTACATCTTTGAGCTCTGTGTTATTGGGCACACAGAGCCTCTTATCAAACCAGACCGCACCTAGGTCATCTATAGAAAACCTTGCAGCCTTCCCTTCCCTTTTCTTGGATGTTAGCATCTCCATCTTGGGCTGCCTTGATCTGTTTTTGCAATGTAGGTTGCACTTCAAGTGCTGCTAAGAACCCTTCTTCCACTAACTCAAGTCTAAGCTTCAAGAATTCTTCATACAAGGTAGGTTGGCTCTCCTTGATCATCAAAGTATTGGCATAAAGTTTCCTGCTCAAAGCATCTGCCACCACATTGGCTTTGCCTGGGTGGTAATGAATTCCCACATTGTAATCCTTAATAAGCTCTAGCCACCTTCTCTGCCTCAAATTCAAATCTGCTTGAGTAAAGATGTACTTTAGGCTTTTGTGGTCAATATAGATTTCACACCTATTACCAATGAGGTAATGGCGCCAAATCTTTAAAGCATGAACCACAGCAGCTAACTCTAGGTCATGAGTAGGGTAGTTTGCTTCATGGGGCTTCAACTATCTTGAAGCATAAGCTACCACTTTTATGTCTTGCATTAGAACACAGCCAAGTCCTTGCTTTGATGCATCACAATAGACTTCAAAATCTTTCCTGACATCTGGAAGAACCAAAACTAGGGCAGAGGTCAACTTCTTCTTGAGCTCTTGGAAGCTTTGTTGACAATCAGAGGTCCAAAGAAACTTCTTTTCTTTCTTTAACAGCTGAGTTAAAGGTCTTGCAATTCGGGAAAAGCCTTCAATAAACCTTCTGTAGTAACCGGCCATACCAAGAAAACTCCTGACTTGAGACACTGTCCTAGGGGGTTCCCAATTGAGCACATCTTGCACCTTGGTGGGATTGACAGAGACTCCCTTTTCAGACAACACATGTCCTAGAAAGACCACTTCTCTTAGCCAGAACTCACACTTGCTAAACTTGGCAAAGAGCTGATGAGCTCTCAGCTTCTCCAAAACCGAAAAGAGATGCCTTGCATGCTCCTCTTCACTCTTGGAATATACAAGAATGTCATCAATGAAGACAATGACAAACTTGTCTAGGTACTCCATGAACACCCTGTTCATCAAATTCATGAAATAGGCAGGGGCATTGGTCAGCCCAAAAGACATGACGGTGAACTCAAATAACCCATACCTGGTTGAAAACACTGTCTTAGGGATGTCTTCCTTTCGAATCTTGAGTTGGTGATATCCTGTTCTCAAATCTATCTTTGAAAACACAGCAGCTCCCTTCAATTGGTCAAACAAATCATCAATTCTTGGCAAAGGATATTTGTTCTTGATGGTGACATCATTGAGAGCTCTGTAGTCCACACACATTCTTTGTGTACCATCCTTTTTAGGCACAAAAATCACTGGGGCTCTCCATGGTGAGGAGCTAGGTCTAATAAAACCCTTGCTCTGCAAGTCTTCCAACTGTTTCTTCAACTCCACATGATCATCAACATGCAATCTGTAGGGCCTTTTGGAGATGGGGGAGGTCCCTGGAACAAGGTTAATGACAAATTCAAGGTCTCATGCTGAGGCATTCACTGGAGCTCATCAGGGAACACATCCACAAATTCTTTAACAACAGGGACATCTTCCAAAGCTTGAACTTGAACACTACAAGATAGGGCTCCTTAGAGCTTCTCTGAGGGGGCCAAAAACTTCACAGAGGCACCACTAGGGCTGGTCAAAGAGATACTTTTACCATTACAATCCAACATGGCATGGTGGTCAGCCAGCCAATCCATGCCCAAGATCACATCTAGGGACCTGTTGTCCAGAAGGATAAGGTTGGCTAGAAACTCTACTCCTTCTATGACCAACTTAACTTGTGGACAACCTTGGTTCGTGCTCAATTCCGAGCCGGGGGATTGAACCAACAAGGTAGACTTAAGAGCAACAACTCGAAACTGGTGCTTTACAGCAAAACTCCGAGAAATAAACGAATGGGAAGCTCCAGAGTCAAACAAAATCTACGGTAGCATCAATTTACTAGGAACATACCTAGTACCACATCCGAGGAGGTCTGAGCTTCTTCCATTTGCAACATGGTTCACACGCCCCTCCAAAAGATTGGGAGGTCCTAGTTTGAGGAGGTCCTGCGGCTGAGAGGTCTTGGCCGAGGAGGTCTGAAGTAGAGGTCTTCTTGGCTTGCTCGGTCTTCAGTGGGCATTGATTGGCAAAATGCCCCACTTGGTGGCACTTGAAGTAGGTAATCCCAACTCTTTGTGGAGGTCGTTGGGGTTGACTTAGTGCCGCCAAGATCTTGTACCTGGTCAGGCGGTGGGTGGGAGGTCTTGGCAGAGGTCCTGGGAGGTCCAGGAGGTCCTTGGCGCTTGTGTTGATACTACACAAAGGTCTTGACACATTGGGGAGGTCTTTGTTGAGCACTGGAAGGCGGCACCTTTCTCTTAAAAGACTCAAAAAGTTCTCTTCGGGACTCCTCAATGAGCATGGCCTTGTTCACCATATGCTGAAAATCGGGGTAATCGTTGCCCACAACTTGAACTTTTAAACTGGGATGGAGGCCTCGCTTAAAGCGCTTCTGCCGTGCATCATCTGTAGCCACATCCTCGCGGGCGTAACATGACAATTGTGTGAACTTTGTGAGATACTCACTCACTGACATGCTGTCCTGCTTGAGATCTCTAAACTCATTCTTTTTCATCTCTACCTTTCCATCAGGAACATGAGAGTGGCGAAAGGCAGCTGCGAATTCTACCCACATGATCCTCTGGGGGTCAGCATGTGAGGCACAAAATGTGTCCCACCATTCAGCTGCAGGTCCTTCCAATTGATGTGAGGCAAACAAAACCTTCTCCCTGTCTTCGCAGCAAGCAATATCCAACTTTTTCTCGGTTGATCTCAGCCAATCATCTGCATCTAAGGGCTCAGGGGAGCTCGAAAATGTAGCTGGGCACGTCTTCATGAACTCTGACAGCCTTGATTGATGGTGAGCTGGGGGTGGAGGTGGTGGCACTATTGCAGCTTGAGTATTCTAGCTCATCATGGCAAGTAAAGCATTGGTGGTCTGGCTTTGTTGAGCCATAAGTTGGTTCATATTCTGCATCATAGAACTCATCATCTGGGCTTGTGCTGCCATAAACTACCCAAAACCCGGTGCATTCTTTCGCCCTTTGGAGGAGGTGGGGGTGGAGGCAAGCTGCCTGCAGGGGCTCAGCCTGACTTGTGCACTGCCGAGTCTGCACCATCTGAACAAAACTCTAAAGGTTTAATAGGTAAGAAAGAAAGCATGATAGGTAAGGGGGATAAAGCACCAAGATAAGTGAGAACAGAGAGAAAGATAGAGCATCTATAAGGGGTGACTTGGTTAAACCCAAGAGAAAACCGAAAGGCCAGGGGGCCAAAAGAGGCAACAAAACTTCAAAACAGAGGTCTTAAAGACCAAAGCTAAGCGAGACTCAAACTAGGACCACTAACCCTAACCTTACTACAGTCGGCCCTATGGAAATTACAAAGGCAAGGAGGTCATATTAGACTTAAAATCGAGGTTCCAGCAGAGACAAGATAATGGAAGTAAGGAGGAGTTAAGATTGGAGTAGAATAAGGTGAGAAAAGATTTAGACAAGTTAAGGGCAGCATAGAACCAGAATAAGGATAGAACCACCAAACAAATGTTAAGTTGATTTGCTTTAGAAAATAACTTTTTGAATCAAAACTAAATCGACCTTTCTACCTATGGCCACGTCCTACAGCAGACCAGGGCTCTGATACCACTTTGTGACGTCCCACCCTGTGATGCACCGTAGGAGGTCCGGGAGGACCATTTTTTTTTGCGCTACGGAGCCACCACGGAAAGGAGTGGTAGCACTGCACGGTGCATTCCCGAGGAGGTCTGCCAGGACCTCCCAGGTGGTCTTCAGGACCTCCTGGAGGTCTTGGCCCGCCACTGACCTCCCAGGAGGTCTTCAAGTCCTCCTGGAGGTCTTGGCTGGCAACCCCTCGGTAGCACCTCTAGGTACATCACAAGAGAGGTCCCGGGACCTCCTGTGTTAAGTCCCGAGGACATCACGGAGGTCCCGCCTCAGCATCCGAGCTAGTCCTAGGACAACAGAGCTAGCTCACACAAGAACACAAGCTAATATCACATCCACGAGGTCAAACAAAGATGAAGCACAAATTAAACTTTATATAACAGACCTTATGGTCAAGCTTGTTAACAAAAGGTGCGCCATCGAGGGCTTACAAAACCAAAGAAGGACTTACACCCAAAGAACAAGGAGCTCTATGGCTCCAACACCAAAAGCGAAGCACACCCATCCAACAAGCACCACAGTCAGTTGGGTGGAGGGCGTCCTAAGCGACTTAGTCGTCAAGAACTCCTCCTCAAAGAGGTCTCAGACCGCCTCAAGACTTGATCATCTTCATAATCTGCTTTGACATGTGTGAAGCCATGAGTACCTTGAATGTACTCGAAGAAGTCACAGAGAGCAATTATGCAATAATATTCATGCAAGGGCTTACCAATTGAGAGTCAGATGGTTAGTTTTATGCAAAGCCGATTTGGACAATAATAACAATAATAGATTGAAAAGCGACAAGGTAAAACAATAGTACATAATACATTTGATGAAGAAAATGTGGAGTGAGCACCAACTCACATCCACAAGAACAATGGGGAGGTGCTGGTCACACTAGTGGCCGTGTCCTCACCAAAACCCACTCTAGAGCACCCACTCCAAAGGTCCGAACCACCTGGACCACCACCCGAGCCAACCCCGACCCTCTAGAGTGGCCAAGGTCTCTTCGAGGCAAAGCCAAGGCATCTCATGGAAGTGTCCAAAGGCACAAAATTTTGAAACAACTACCCTTGCACCATTTTCACTGAGCATGTCCATGACCAAGGACTTGGCTATTCGAATAGATTTTACACTCTGCAGAGGTGTACAACTTTACCGACAATCCACGGTCTCTCTAGCGGGACGGGTTCCGGCCACCCTTGCTCACTTCCTAAGGTGAGGAGTCTAGAGAGCGCTGCAAGGCCTTTACAAAGCTTTGAACCCGACTCGGGCTGCCCGCTAACGTTTATAATCCCCTCCGTGGTCTAGAAATCCATGAGGTTATGGGGTGCCCCTCTTGCGCCAACTAATCACACGCTCCCCACAACAGCCCCAAGCCATCTCATTGCTAATTATTCAGCCAGACACATTCCCATAAAATGATCTTGTGGTTGCCTTTGTTTGGCCCATTCAATGCAGACACAAAGTGAAGTCCTTAATTGTGCTAAGGCAAGACTTCCACAACCAAGTGTGCACAAGACCACTACTCACTCCCCCTTCTTGCCTCAAAGAAAACAATTTGTATTAACCCATGCCAAAAGACCACCCAGGTCTTGGCACAACAATTTTAACCAAGTGGTCTCACACCATAGTCAACACGACTTAGGCATCCTGCCATAGCTGCTCAACAGTGGCACCAACCACACATTTCATAAGTCATTAGTCAAGATTATTAGAGATGAAGCATGATACGACCGAACCACGTTTCCTAAGCAAAGCTATAAAGACCTACGGCCCCCATGTTGGCAAATAACAAAGGACACCAACTAAATATCCACCCTAAGGCTCACAAGGTGAACATAACAACATGATAGGGACAAAGTATGAGGGAGGCATAACAGCAAGTAGGCAAGTAACTACAGCCCAAACCATTTTCTTATAAACATAGCCATGCATGATAAAGTAAAACCGAAATACATTAGCCAAAACTAGGTTCAAAATGATCAAAGGATGTGCGTGGCTTGCCTTGGTCAAGCAAAGGAGAGCCTTGATGAGAGAGAGTGGGTCCAAGATCTCCTCAAACTCGTGATCTACACGTTCGCAAGAAAACCAAATAAGTAAAACCATCCTAAGCCAAAGAACTTCAAAAGACTCCAAAAAACACAAACCAACTCAGCAAGGAAGGAAAAACCAAGAAACTCAGCACAGCCTCAACGAGCTCCTGGGGAGGTCTTGCGCAAGAAGGAAACCAGGCGAGGGAGACAAGGAAGAAATGAGCAACAGGTTACAAAGACTTGCCCGCCTAGGCTATATATAGCCAGAGTTGGTGGAGTGCACCAAGAAAGAGGTTTGGAGACGTGTTAGCAATCGGGGTGGTTTAGGTCAGGACTTGCCCTGAAAGAATTAAAATAAAGTACCTCAGATGTGACTGCATTTAATGTGACCCGACACCTATTAAATGCGCACAGAGTTCTGAGGCAAGAGCAATAATTACAAGGTGGAGAGAGGCTAGTAAGTGGGGCCAGTCAAAAGGGTGTACCACTGGTCAAGGAGGTGGCCCCACCGCAAGGGTCATCTCCGCCAAAGACCACTGTGAGGTCCTGGGCAAGAGGTCCAAGACACTCAGAGGGGGAGGTCCTGGACAGGAGGTCCAAGGACTCAAGAGGAGGTCCTGGACAAGAGGTCCTCAAAGCTCACAACGAGGAGGTCCTGACGCTCAGATCTGTTCAAGGGAGGTCTTAGGGCCAAGATCTCAAAGGGGAGGACCTCAACGGTCCAGATCAACAGGTGCAGGGGAGGTCCTGACGAGTAGATCTCCAAAAGGGAGATCTAACGGTCAAGATCTCAAGGGAGGACCTCAACGGTCCAGATCAGCAGTGCGGGGAGGTCTGACGAGTAGATCTCCAAAGGGAGATCTAACGGTCAAGATCTCAAGGGAGGACCTCAACGGTCCAGATCAAAGGGTGCGGGGAGGTCTGACGAGTAGATCTCCAAAAGGGAGATCTAACGGTCAAGATCTCAAGGGAGGACCTCAACGGTCCAGATCAAAGGGTGCAGGGGAGGTCCTGACGAGTAGATCTCCAAAAGGGAGATCTAACGGTCAAGATCTCAAAGGGGAGGACCACAATGGTCCAGATCAAAGGGTGCAGGGGAGGTCCTGACGAGTAGATCTCCAAAAGGGAGATCTAACGGTCAAGATCTCAAAGTGGAGGACCTCAACGGTCCAGATCAATGGGTGCAGGGGAGGTCCTGACCAACAGGGATATTCTGGTTTAGGAGGGTGGTCCTTACAAAAGACTAGCAAGGACTGAGGAGGTGGTCTTTACAAAACAACTAGGAAGAGGTCCTGGAAACAAAGGAAAACGCGCAGCAAAGGAGAGCCGTTCGATTGGAATCGGGCGGTCCAGAAAGGAAAGGAACGTTCGGACCATCCAAACGTTACCTCGCGGTTGAGCCGTCAAATCTAGATCAAAGGGCACAAAGGAAAGGGGTCGTTCGGACCGAGCGAACAGACCAACGAGACTAGGCCGTCTAATTTAAATCGGACGGCTAGGAGGGAAAGGGGACGTTCGGACCAAGCTAACGTGCCCTTTGGATCGGGCCATCCGAACAACATCGGACGGTCCTAAGGTAATGAAGGCAAAGCCTCAAACGATACAGCCACGAGAGTCAAAGATGGGTCCAAGCGCTAAGGAGGTCTTGGACCTAAGGAGGTCGGAACCTTTAGATCCAACGAAGGGAGGACCTGGACGGCTAAGATCTCCAAAGAGGAGGTCCTAACGGCCAGATCTCAACAAGGGGAGGTCTGTGCGGCTAGGATCTCCAGAGGGGAGGTCCTAACGGCCAGATCTCAACAAGGGGAGGTCCGTGCGGCTAGGATCTCCAGAGAGGAGGTCCTAACGGCCAGATCTCAACAAGGGGAGGTTTGTGCGGCTAGGATCTCCAGAGAGGAGGTCCTAACGGCCAGATCTCAACAAGGGGAGGTCCGTGCGGCTAGGATCTCCAGAGAGGAGGTCCTAACGGCCAGATCTCAACAAGGGGAGGTCCGTGCGGCTAGGATCTCCAGAGAGGAGGTCCTAACGGCCAGATCTCAACAAGGGGAGGTCCGTGCGGCTAGGATCTCCAGAGAGGAGGTCCTAACGGCCTGATCTCAAGCCAGATCTCAACAAGGGGAGGTCCTAAAGGACGCTGAGGAGGTCCGTAGGACACAGAAAGGTCTGCAGGGACAAAGGGAGGTCTATTTGAACACAAGGGAGGTCCAAATAGCCACGAGGATGTCTAGGAAGGTCCCAAAAGGGGCACTGGGAAGTCCAGAGAAACTCTGGAGCGCCCAAGAGAACTCAGGGGTTCCGAGAGAGCGTGGTGAAATCCACGGGGAGGTCCAAAAGAAGCAAAGCCAAGCGTGGCTTGAAGAGACCGAAGAGGTTTTGAAACAAAAACCTGAGCTGGGTCCTTAACAGGAAAACCCGAAGCATGGGAGAGGTCCGAACAGAGGGGGGAAATAAGAGAGAGAGATCTAGATCTCAAAGAGATTCAAACCAACAAAGGAAGTTAAAAGAGAAGAGACAAACCAGGGGCACACAGAGAGGCTTCAGAGAACCAACAGCCCAAGGGTAGCAAAGACACAACGGAGAGCCACAACTGGCAAGGAACACTAACAAAGAGCTTAGTTAATGTTTGGTTAATTCCAGTTGAACTCTCCAAATTTTCAAAATGTCAGGTTAAGCTTTGGATTCTCAATAAAGCCAAATGGTTACTTTTATTTTGAAAACTTGGCAAGAACTTAAGGGAAACGAGACATTACAGATATCATCCACCATCAAACTATATTTATTACAATTCAACATTTAACGAATGAAAGACAATGACCACTTCATGTCTTGTGAAGCGAATGCATTATCCGTGACTACTCCCTCCCAAGAATGCCGTCTTTAATGTTTACCTAAAACAAGTAAACATGGCAAGAATGAGTCCATGACTCAGCAAGTACAACAGAACAAAATGTACCATACTGAATAAGAATATAATAGAATGAACGATAAGAAAATTTCATCACATTATAGATTTCAAATGTAGAATGGACGAATAAGAATAAGAAAGTCACTTTATAGAATATGAATTTAGAACAATAGAAATCATATGAATGAATAAAATGCATGAACTCCACTTCTGTTTATACCGGTATAGCCAGTGACACACTCGTCGGTGTTCACCAAGGCCCGTATTTATCAAAATGAGGGGATCCAAGGCCCGTATGAAGAACGTTTCATACGGGGATCCAAATCTGCCCACATTGGAATAGTGGGTCTTACGTGCCCATACTGGAATTGATGGGTCTTTACATTCCACTCCTGTGGACAAAACATGAACAATGAATGAATGGAATGAATTATGAATAATGAAAGACATCATCTCATTAAACATAGATTAACGAACGTGAAAAGAACATGAAGCATTGAATCTACTCATGGATCATAGAAATAACAGTATGAACAACAAGCACTCAGCATTCACCAACAATAAGAATCACAAGGTACTTGCCCATATTGGAATAATGAGACTTCCCTACCCACTCTCATGGATGAACATGAAAGAAGGAACGAATGAATATATCGAACGTAAACATACCACCGAATAATCATGGTTTAACAATTATGAAGGGAAACAAGGAATACCGGGATTACCCATTGCATAATCACCAATCAAGTGGAACAAAACAACAAACAAGACAAATCAATTGTACTTGCCTTTCGAACTGCGATGCGTTAGGAGGCAAGGACGAAGCCACTAATCCTGAACCCTCTCCTCCTACACAATTGAATTACTTGAATAAGAAACAACGTGACCAAGATGCTACTCGAAACGCTTAGTCGCATCATCCTAAATCCAAGGTTCACATCATCGATCTATCCAATTAACCCGACAGTTTAGCAGGACGATAACTTGGACAGCGGTACGAAACACATCATAACTTTTGGTCTGAGACTCTAAACGGAATGAGCTCAGATCCTATGGAAAGATAACGAAAATACCCACATTAAACTAGTTGGGTGAATCCTCTAATTCGGCCAACATATTAGGTTAACAATTAGATGAAAGTCTAATACAGAATCTGCCTAGTAGAAATAGACAGCAATAAAGAAACAATCATAATTTCTAATTGGTTTAACCAAAATCCACGATTCTGGTCATTCTGGAAATCTAAGAACAATATCTTCAAAAGTCTATTGGGCATGAAGCTCAGATTTTGCCTTTAACAAAAAGTGGCACAAGGTTCAAAACTACTATCAGAACCCGGCAAATAATCTGGACAGTCAGATTGAAATATTCATAACTTTTATTCTGCAAATCCGAATAGAGTGTTCTTTAACAGTCTGGAAGGATGATACAATTATCTACAGAACTCGTTTTGGGCAACAATCCTGAATCTGAACCTAACCAAAACATATTTTAATAAACATCTTGATTGATAATTCCCGTCAGATTTTCAGTACAGCAGGTAAGATTCTATGATAACTTTTGAACCGTAGATCGGAATTAAGTGATCTTGGTGGCTACGGAAAGCTAAGAACGATTCCCACATAACTCTAGGAGATGGGAACCTCAAATTCATAATATAAACACATGAAAACCATCACGTAACGTTCTGGACAGAACTGATCTAATTGCAGCAGGGAACCGATCTACTAAACGTAACCAATTACGCATCTAACATGAATCAAACAGCGAGGAAAACCACTCGTTACCCTTGAAGAACCACATGATGTCGCCGATCAATACTCATGAAGAAAATCCCCTTTTCTCCTCCTTTCTCTTCCTCTTTTCCCTTGGCCGGCGGCACCCGAACGGTTCATCTTCCTCCCTCCTTCTTCTTGGACAGCAGCAAGTGGAGGAGATGGGCATTGTAGATGATGGGGTTACTGTAGCTGGCAGTGGCACTGTAGAACAGGCATGCTACAGTGCATCTAGGGTTTTTGGCTGCCCCTAATGTGCCAAGGCTATGGGCCTTTGGCCCAAGATTTAATCCCCCTTCTCGAGAAATTCTGAAATTCCATTTTAAATCCCGATAAAAGGTTTAAAATTCAATTATAATTCTAAAGATTGAACGGGGTATTACACCTGGATCAGTAGCTAGCACACACATTCACAACATTTGGTATTCACATCCATACATTCACATGCTAAAGTAAGAAAAGGGTACTCTACTTAAGTTATTACCTGATTATTACAACAGTGGCCGACCGACCAAATAAAAACAGTCATCATAGTAAAATAAATAACAGCGGAAGACTTAATGAAGTAGCAAAATCCAGTGGCACGCCCATCCAATCCCGTAGGCACCCGATAAGGAACAAGGCCAAGGTAGACCCGTCACCGAACCCCTCGGTGCCAGAAGCAAACTCTAAACCAACAACAATAGCAAGATTGAGTACTTGTGTACTCAGCAAGACTTGTAGTGTATCACAAAAGATATATTAGATGCAAAGCAAATCAAGGAGAAGGCTCTAAGCTACAAGTTATTTTGCATTAAGCAGATTTTATTTGCAATATACATAAGTAGTACTTTGCAACCGCATTTTGAAAGAACATTTAAGTAGATAACAGGACAGTAAGTAAGTAATTGAATGAATCACCAATAATAATAACTACAACTCGCCACCCTCCTTGGCTGCGAGCAACATTTCATGTTCAGCCATAACATGGCAGTTATCTCAAATAAAACACGAACCATTTTCTATGTTTTCCCGATAAGACAGTTTTTTTTTTGGAAAAAACAAGACTATACCCAGCAATACTACACTTAGCACGCTCATCACCGCAAGCACGTCTATTATAATAGATTTACACTTTGCAGAGGAGTACAACTTTACCCACACTACATGAATTCTCTAGCTTGTTCGGCATATATCTATGCCACCGCTCACTTCCTTAGGTAAGCAGTCTAGAGCACATGTCGAAGCCTTTACATTATCTAGCCCTAACCTTGCACTTAACCTGTTGAATGTTGATCCTCACTGAACCCGAGCATACCCGTCTAGGTGCTACATTTATTGTCACTTCGCCTAGGTATCCCCATCCCAGTGAGGCATTCGCCGTTATGTCAGCAATCGAACATGCTCGCACCTCTCCTGCCTACCCCTCATGCAAGGCTAGTTTTCGATAACTTAATTGGCTAAGGCCACCCCACAAATATCACATGTGGTTGTACACCTATGCTTAGGTCGTAAATACCAACGTTCGGTCCTTAGTTGAGCTGGGTGAGAATCTCCCCCTATCTACGAGTGAGAGTCCTTCCCCACTCTTTTTAGAATATAATATAACTTGCCTGCATCCAAAACTAGGTTTTGCATTTTATTTTTATACAAAATAATAGTGGCACACTCCTCTTGACATTTTCATAAATCTCCGAAATTCACATTTATCATATTATCCTTTTATATCTTTTTCCAAAAAACTATCGTTCTAGTAAGCATTTGTGCGATAAATCACACTCAAAATTTCCCCAAGTGACATTATATATTGTCTAACCCATATCTAATGGCTACAACAATAAGACACCAATTTTTCAAGGAGGTATATGCAGCAAATAGGATTTACAACTACCGTTTTCTCAAACATAGCAATTTCATAGAAACATACACGCGTGCATAATAGGATTTGCAAAACAAAGTACAAATAAGTAAAATACTGGGATCAATATGATCAAAGGGAGTGCTTGCCTTTCTTATATTGTTTAGAGAGTGAGGTCGCTTGATCGTCGATAATCTTGCTCGCGTGTTCCAGTGTCTATTTGGAAAGAACCAGAAACAAAGCACAAATGGAGAAATAAATCCAACAGTAAGAAAATCCAAATATTTTTGCATATTATTACTGAGAATGATTTTAGATGAATTTGGCAAAAAGATTTATTTAATTCCAAGTTCGTATGTAAAAGTTATTAGCGTTTTGATTTGCATCAACTTGTTGTTGAATTATTACTATTCTACTAAGAGTATCTTACCATGAATTGCATAGAAGGTCCAGCTCATGTTAAAGATTCTTTTTGTTATTGTTTCCTATTTATCAAGGAAATTCCATGTTTTAAGTGTGTCCTTTTCATAGTCATTATCATGACTAAGTTTATACTAAGGCACATCTAGTATGTTTGATGTGACCATGCCACAAACGTATACGACCATAAAGGTGAATTTGTTCCTTCAGCTTCAATTTGTCTTAAATAAGAATATGAAGCTACCTAATAATGAAAATGTATATTTGTGTAGCTACACAAGGAGGAATGCATCAACACCTAAAGGGACAAAGTTGAATATGTTCTGGAAACCAATTCGGCCTCTGGAGATAACACTGACTTCAAACATGCATAACTTTCACATACGGAGGGTGTTGGAGGTCCATGAGTACTTTATGAAAAGATTACCTCGTTATGTTTCGAATGGATCTAGCCCCACCTCCAAATTCCGTCTGTGCACCTCGGAATCCCCAAAACAATCTGGTTCTAGGACAGCCCAACAGGCCCATAATAAAAAGGCCATAACTTTCACAAATAGAGTCCGATTTGGGTGTTCTTGGACTTGTTGCAAAGTTTATTCCGAGACCTTTCCAATGGATCTAGCCTCACCTTCAAATTGTCGAAACAAGACGGCAGATCAAGAGATAGAGCTAGGGTTTACTATTCATATGGTACTGTTCATGCGTGAACAGTACCACCGCCCCTCCCTCTTGTTCCTTTACATAGTGGCCGCCATCCCTTTCGTTTCTCAGGGTTTTGTTGATTGAAGTTTAGCTTTGCTACTTTATACTTTGTCCTCTTGTTTGGTGAGATCAATAGCAACATTCTTCTTCGGAACCCCACTTATCAATACAATCTTAATTCATATTCGCAATTTCAGATTATTATTTATCTCATTCTTGCGTGCTTCTTCGGTGTATGTAGGAATTGATCTTTGTGATCAGGTCTTTCGGGTATTCGTGCACGGTTGATAACGACTGGTTGAGCAGTTCAATGATTGCGTGGTTTCGAGCCTTGCGAGTTCATAGCCAGGATTGTGAGAGTTGAGCAACTACTACCGAACTTACCTTCTCATCGAAAGATCGGGCCAGAACAGGACCTTCGTGGTTCAGCAAGTGGTATCAGAGCTGCAGTTGATCGGTGAGAATTTCCAATTTTCTAGTAGTAGATTCATTTTTCATACCTAGAGTCCAGAAAATTGCCCAAAAAATTATTACATCTATCATCGGTACTGAACCCCTTTGAGCCATTGTAATTTTCTTTTCGGTATTTTGCTTGTTGAATCATTGGTTGCATCATCATGTCTAGTTACTGATCTTTAGTTCTAGTTATTATCTAGTTGGTCGTTGTCTAGATTGCTTCTCGTATTTTTCCTTCGTGTCGCTTGATCGTTCTTTTAGGGTTTTAAGTTTTTGCATCTAAAACAGAAAATTCGTTTGTTAGAACTCCTCTAATCTGCACCAAAAACAGAAATTTCATTTTGTTGTTAATCCAAAAAAAACTCGAGAGGATTGCTGTGATCTTTTGTGAGAATTGATGTCATTTGCGACTTGCGACAAATCCTAGGGCTTGCTAGATAGTAGAAGGAGAAAGAGGCAACCGCAAGAACAAAAGCCGTGGTAGAGAAAAAAAGAAAGAACAAAAGGAAAGAAAAGAAAAGCGCATCAAACTTTTGCCAAAACCAGTGAAAATTGGTGGAGCTCTTCTACATATAGCCACATACTTCCATAAAAAAAATTAGCAAGTTTAGTCCACGGGTTTGAAAGATATAATAGTTTCAAATTTGAACCCGAGTCGGTTTCGAGTCCGAATAGGATTCCGTTTCCCAAACACCTTCAGTAAAACGGGCATAACTTTTGCATACGGTGTCTATTTTTGATGTTCTTGTGCTCATTGGAAATCTAACGGCGAGGCGCATCCAATAAATACGACTAGCTTCTTGCCATCAAAGACCCCCAAAATTGGCCATCTTCGGCCCCGAATTCGCGTCGCAAGTTTTCAGTTTCTGTTTTTGCCGATTCTTTCAATCTTCCCTTCAAAATTTGGGGTTTGCCTCAACTAGAAAGTTGTAGATCTCATCAAAACCTTTTAAACAAGTATATATAAGCCATATAAAACTTTTCTTTTTCATCTCTTGAGACTAATTGTTGTTTCTGCTTAAACTAGAGGGGCTGTTTATGTTGCACGTTATTCCATTTTTGTGCTCTACATCGCGTGAATAATGTTGTGCCCCTACAAAGAAGTTTGAGTAGATTGGTTAGCGTCTCTTCTAACACTTGTTGTGAGGTTTTCCATTGCTTACATCAAGTCACATTTATCTTTGCGTGTGCGTACATACACATCTCTTAGTAGGGCTTTAATTAGCTAGCTTTGATTAGGTTAGGATCAGCAACATTGACTAGTCCTTTGAATCATCTTTCAACTTGCATTAACTGATTTGATTATTGCTGATCCTTGCTACCATATTGAAGCCTTCTGAGTTGTACTTCCTACTAACTCAGCCGATACCATTCCTCACAATCGTTGGTCTAATCACAAGTGAGAGTATCATGAACCAGCCACTGGTTGTACCACTTCCTTGCTGCTTTGGTAAGAGCTTGTAAGAACTTGGTATAAGCTTCAGTGTGAGTGACTGTTGAGCCTCCAGAACCTAATAGTTGATAGGGACATATACTTGTGATTTGTTTCCTTGTTTTTTACTAACAATGACAGGTTGGTTGAAGTTGGTAGATTACGATGACAACGCGGGCAGATTTGAACTCAGAGGGAAACAACTACTAGCATACATCTTGCCACTCACCGCTGAGAGTACGTCATTGGACTACTTCCTGTGGGTTACTATGTTGGATAGCTACTTTGAACGATAGGACCTTGATCCTTATGAGAAGATGAGCATGGCAAGGACGGTGCTGATCGGTGATGTTCAACATTGGTGGTCGAATCTTGAGTACCACTAGATGTACACTTGGGAGCAGATGAAGAAGAAATTGCAACGTCGTTTTGTACCTCCACCATCGACAGTCACAAGCGAGGAGCAAGCTAAGGTAACTGAAAATGCTGACATTGTTTTGGCTCCTATTCCATCTACAGATACCGCCGAGACGCTTGAAGAGATGAAGGATGATCTGGCGCATCATATATCATTAGAGAAGAAGTTTGAGGTACCTATAGTATTTGGATGACAATGTCAAAGGTACTGATTTGATACTACAACAAGACATAGAGCAGCCTTGTGAGTATATACCTGCTGTAGTGCAATCTTTTGATATTCCTTGTGTTGACTTGAACGAACCATGTGCTGATCTGAATTCGCATAATTTTGTACAATTCGAATTAATTACACGTAAGGAAGTACTTGATAGAATATCCACTGCTGATGCATTGTGTTATACCATGCTTAATGAGCCCGTTAGTTTAGAATGTGCTATGAAGAAAGTTTCTGAACTTCCATCGCTAAATTCTCTATCTAGCACCTACACCTACTGTTTTAATTAATTGGAGATTATGGTGTAGATAATCAATTTATGGTATATCGAATATGCATAACTTGTGATCACATAGATGAATTGAAGCTTGCTATTTTGAACAACAATTCTTGTGTGCTGAATCTTGTTCATTATGAGAGAAAAATAAAATTTAGTGATCATTCAATCCCTATGTGTTCGTCTCTTATTGCACCATTTAGTACTGACAATCTGAATAATGATGTTGAAGTATGGAAGAACTTACAAATCTTTTCACCCTTGCTAGATGAATTTGCTATTGCTCGATTGAAATATGATTATATGGATGAACTATGTTTGATTCCAAAAGTTGTAGATTTGCCCATATATGCTACCCCTACAAGTTTACAATTTCAGAGATTTGAATTGCATAAATGCTTCACTTACATTTGCAAAACTAGTTACAATAATTGCTGTGTGAGAAATTTTGTTTTGCTCATTAACACATATGATTATTCTTATGGTGATAATACAATGAGCTTTTATGCTCGCTGCTGTTTTGTAACATTAATTGTGCAACAACGAAGGACTGTCAAAATGGATGACATATACATATACCATGCATACACCTTGGCTTCTTTGTTACTCTCTTTTCAGCTTATCACAAGCCACATACGGCTTTGCTTTCAAGAAAGGGAGGATGATGTGACCATGCCACGAACGCATACGACCATAAATATGAATTTGTTCCTTCAGCTTCAATTTGTTTTAAATAAGAATATGAAGCTACCAAATAATCAAAATGTATATTTGTGCAGCTATATAAGGAGTAATGTATCAACACCTAAAGGGTTCAAGTTGAATACGTTCTGGAATTCAATTTGGCCTCCTGAGACAGCACTGATTTCAAACATGAATAACATTCACATACGGAGTCCGTTGGTGGTCCATGAGTATTTGATGGAAAGCTTACTTCGTTATATTTCAAATGGATCTAGCCCCACCTCCAAATTCCTTCTGTGCACGTCAGAATCGCCAAAACAATTTCGTACTAGGACAGCCCAACAGGCCCATAGTAAAAAGGCCATAACTTTCGCAAATGGAGTCCGATTCGGGTGTTCTTGAACTTGTTGGAAAGCTTATTCCAATACCTTTCCAATGGATCTAGCCTAACCATCAAATTAATTCTGAGCACATCAAAATCATCAAAACAAGACGGCAGATCAAGAGATAGAGCTAGAGTTTACTATTTTTGTTGTACTGTTCTTGCGTGAACAGTACCGCCACCCCTCCCTCTTGTTCCATTACATAGTGGCCACCATCCCTTTAGTTTCTTAGGGTTTTGTTGATTGAAGTTTAGCTTTTCTAATTTATACTTTGTCCTCTTGTTCGGCGAGATCAACAGTGACATTGTTCTTCGGAATCCCACTTATCAATACAATCTTAATTCCTATTCGCAATTTCAGATTGCTATTTATCTTGTTCTTGCGTGCTTCTTTGGTGTATGCAGGAATTGATCTTTGTGATCAGGTCTTCTGGGTATTCATGCACGATTGATAACGATTTGTCGACCAGTTCAGCGATTGCGTGGTTTCGAGCCTTAGGAGTTCATAGCCAGGATCGTGAGAGTTCAGCGACTACTACCAAACTTACCTTCTCATTGAAATATCGAGCTAGAACATGAACTTCGTGGTTCATCAATGTTAGGTTAAAGTTTAACTAGAATATGTACCAAGATTATTATTATTATTAGTTGACCTCCATTTTAACCTATAATTAGTGTTATTGTCTAAGTACATACTAATGATTTTTAAACTCTGATTGCTTTACTTATTTGTATCAATTATCTCAAAGACCTAGGACCACTATTACTATTGTCATGATCAAGGCAAAAAGTTACTGTTGTTTAACTAGCCACATTCAAAATCTTGACTCAAGATTAGTTTTACTCTTCTAGATTAAATGTTAATGGCTAACCATACTTTCTAAGTAAATTATTTTGGCACTTGATATGGCTCCATCTTACTATTACTTGGCAGCACTGTATCCCAATTCTTGCATCTTATTTAGTTCTTGCTCTTTTGGATTAATTGCTAAGGGCTAACTAAGTTAACATATCTTCTAAATACTTGTATATGAAAAGGCATTAGCTTACTGTGTGTTTATGAATACTCATACCAATGGCTGTCTTTGGATTGGTTTGCTACTGCTAGACAAAGGCCCTATGGCTAGTTGAATTGACAAAGTTTCTAACTACTTGTTTTACCCAAGTCGTTGGCCTGTTGACAATATCTTTAGATTCTATTCTCTGTCCAAAACTTAAAACAGGAGAAAATTCTGAACTGAAGTGCTTGCTGTTAGATATGTTCAACTGACTAATTGAATCAATAAAAGTTATAACTATTGGTATTAGCAAGGTCATCAGTCCTACTGACAAATCTGATTATTTTCAGTTAGATAAAATTTGGTTGTTAAGGCTACTAAGCAATATCAAAACTTCTTTAACTGCCAAAACTCCTTTAACTACTGGACTAAGCTAACATCACTTAGCCTCAACCTACTAAACTATTCAATCTGGACTACAGTGGCAAATGAGCTAGCACAAATTCTTGTTAGGTTTGTCTTTGAGTCTATGGTGACATCTCACTGAATATTTTGAATTAATCCCTAAGTATATTTGTCTTTGCAATTTAGTTGATAACAGTTGGTTACTTACTGTCATCCAACCTCTAATTACCACTACTGTTCATGTTCAGATGTTCTGGATATTGAGAAGGGATTTGCCTAGTGGGAGTATTGTTCAACAATGCTTCTCACTAATTGAATTTCTTTCAAATTGGCTAATGGAATCTATAATCCTTCTAAGTACTAGCATAAGCAAAGTTATGAGTTCACTGTTATTTTAGTTTTGGGAAATTTTCTAATATGCCACTGCTTAGTTCATGCCTGACAAATGTGCCACTCCAAAGTTTTTTCTTCTAAAAATGCCACTCCCTAGTGTAAAACTTTACACTAGGGAGTGTCAATTTTAGAAGAAAAAACTTTTCAGTGGCACATTTGTGAGACATCATCTAAGCAGTGGCATATATCAATTTTTTCCTTTAGTTTTTCGTGTAGTCACCTTTCCTGGGCATTTTTCCAAGTGTCTATTAGTTAGACTTCTAACTAGATCAATTGCCCCATTGGTTAAGCAAGTTTTTGTGGGATCAATTAGTTATGATAGCACTCTTAGCTATTTGATTCAATGACATTCTCTAACTGCTTGTATTAGCAAATTCATTAACCTACTGTTAATTTCAAATTTTCATCTAACACATTACTCTGTTCATACGTTCAAAATGAGAAATTATCGTGAGAATGTGTGGTTGTTAACTAAACTCCTATAACATCCAAATTTTCAAGAGTTTTTGAAATTTTGAAAATAAAAATCACCCTTTGATTTTTTTCTAATTTGTTAAAGCTTAATTTGAAATTTCATAAATTAAAAACAATTTAATGTGAGTAAATCAAAGTTCAATTAAATAAAAAAAATTATTTGATTTTATGGCTTTTCTTGGAATTCCTTTTCTCCAAGACACGGTTGTTTTTCCATGGAGTTCTTTTTATTTCTTTTCAGCTTGCCTGTATTTCGGAGTTCTTTTAAAGCTTTAGAAATTAAACTATTTGCATTTCATTGAATAAATGTAAAGCTTAAATTAAATTTCCAAAGTGAAAAACATTTAAATGATTAAATCAAATCTTAATTAAATCTAAAATGAGTTTATTAGATTTTTTGGGTTTCTTGGATTTTATTCAAGTCGGTGTTGTTTCTTATAACCCGGTCTGTTTTATTTCTTCTCGGTCTTTCTAAAAATTATTTTATTTGTTGTAAAATTTAATTTAAATTGGTGGTCTATTTTGAAGCTTTAAAAATAAAACTAATCGTTTGGATTTTCTCGGTTTAATTTAAAGCTTAAATTGAATTTATGAAGAAAAAATATTTTAATTGGCTACAATAAACTTCAGAAAAATCAAAAACTATTTTATTTGTTCTATTCAAGTTCCAAAGTATTTTACAAAATTTCCATGGAGTTTTCGGATTTATTTATTTTATGGATTTTTCTTTATTCCTTTCTCTCTCCTTCCTTTTGTTGTTCATCTTCCAACCGAACCGTCCTCTTCTTTTCTCTTTCCTCTTATGCATGCCGTGCGCATGCCCCATGCCGGCCATGCCTGCCTCTATGCCCAGCACCCCCACCCATCCCCTGCCACCTCCATGCCCTTCTCCTCCCCATGCTCTACCGCCTGCCCCCATCACGTCGTCCCCATGCAGCTTGCCACCCATGCTGCTGCTCCCTCTCCCCCCTTGACCTGGCGCTGCACCATCCCATCTCCCCCCCATGCTTGCCAATCCTCCATGCCCTACCGCGCCCATCTCCTGTGCCAAGCCGCTCCATGCCATCGCCCCTTGCTGCCTACCGAGCACCAGCAGCACAAGCTCCCCGAGCCGAAGCTTCCCTTCCCACTGCAGAAGCTGCATTTCTTCTCCAGTTCAGCTGGCTGCCAGCTCCCAGTGCAGCTCCCCATCCTCTCCCTCTCTATAAAACTGAAACAAGCATGCACCTCTCCCATCCCCTTCCCTTCCTCCTCCTTCCCTCCTCCCTTTCCTCCATTCTTTTCCCAGCCAAAGGCATAGCCGAGAGCTCCCTTTTGTTTCTTCAATTATGCCGTGAGCTCATTTCCTGTCCTCCCAGCTGTCACACTCTTCCTTCCCCTCTCTACAAAAACTAGCAGGCCTTCCTTCCCTCTCCCACCCTCTCTTCATCCGCTCCCCCAAGATCCAACTGAAGCCCCCATAGCCGTGACTTCCCTTCTCCATTTCCTTCTCCAACAGTGAGCTCCACCTCCCTCAAGCTCCCTCTCCGATGATCACTTCACTGCACCAACCACGTCACGGCGTGCCCATCGGCTACCTCCTGCACCCCTCCGAATTCGCCCCGCTCGCTCGCTTTCTTTTCTCCGCGGTCGAAGTTTTTCCGCCATCGGCCGTACTGCCTTCCATCATAATTTTGTAATTTTTGGATTTTCTTTGTATTTGTTGTATTTATTTGGCTCTTTTTGCGTGTGTAGATTGTGGCATTCCCAAAGAATTCTTGGAACCATCTGTCGAAGCATCTTAGGCCTTCAACGGAGGCAAGTCGTAGACCTTTGATCATATTGAACCCATTTTACAAAACTACATTAATTTATATCAAATGCATTGCTATGTTTATAATAAATTCTTTCGGGAATAGTTAAACACCTAATTGTCATTATGCCTCCTTGTATAATTGCTATTGACATGTACCATTGAATGACATAAATCCTTGGACACCATAGGATGGTTAACTACTAGTTGGACATTATTGTACTACCAACAGGGGTCGTATTGTGCTTAGCCATGCTTAGTCGTGTGGGATTAATGATCACATATTCATAAATGATCAATTTTGACCTAATGATATATGGAATTATGGTGCGATACTACTATTGTGCAACTGTGATGCGAGGTCACAGTTGTCTCAATTGTGGTGCGATGCCGCTGTTATTAAAATTTGTTGTGCCATGGCAAGGGTCGTCATTTGGCTGGGTTGAACGAAAATGATTTATGCTCAAGTAGTTGGATAGTAAAGGAGGAATACGCGAGGCAATGCGAGAGGCACATTATAGGGTGCGGGCGGCACTTAGGTGCGCGAGGCACGTGGGATGCGGAAAGTCTCGCCTGAGCAACCACTAAGGACTTAACTTTGTGCGCCATTGATCTGTGCCATACCGTACAACCACAAGTCTATTTATGGGTGGACCTAGCCAACTAATTAGCAATATTTTGATTCGGTTCTGTTTGTGTTGATAAGCGGCGCAAGAGGGGGCCCAGAATGGCGAAACATTAGCGGGCAGAACCGAGTCAAAACAGAACTTTGTAAAAGCTTTCTGATAGTCTCTCCTTGATTCACATGTCTAAGGAAACATGAGTTATATCAAGCGATTATCTCTAGTGGGTCAAGATGTACAACCTCTGCAGAGTGTTAAAATCTATTCGAATAGCTGTGTCCTAGGTTATGGACAATGCCTGGTGATTTCACACGAGGAGTAGATTTTCATAAAATGTTGGAATGGTTTGGTTGGGAAGCGATCTGGTTGTTGGTTGATGGTTGGGAAGTGAACGGGGTGTTCACTAGTTGTTTTAAGGAAACTTGTTTACTTATGTATTAATCTTTTAGATTATGTTTTTCAATCTAATTACTATATTTACTATTAATACTGCTTTCTGCAAAATATCCATAGAGTTATCTTTGTCAAGCCCTGCATGAATACTATTTGTATACATTTCCCTACGGCTTGCTGAGTACTTTAAAGTACTCATGGCTTTGCGCCATTGTTGAATAGTCATAGAGGAAGAACCAAGGAATACAGAGATTTACAATGAATAGCTTGAAGACTATGCGAACTAGGATGTGTTCTCCGCACAATTGCTTGTGGGCATGTCGGATGGCTACCACAAGAGTATTTTATTTCTGCTGCAAGTTTACTCTGTTGTCATTAAGCCCTGTGTGGCAAACTCTGTAAAACTTGACCATAAGGTCCTTTGCTACTAAGTAATATTAATTTGTATGCTTCATTAGCTATCTTGTTGTATGGATATGATTATATCAATGTTGCAACTGTGTGAGCTAGCTACTGATCTGGGACTAGTTCAGAATACACAGAGGGTCTTGAAGTTGTATATCCGGGGTCCCGACAGAGATGGTATCAGAGCCACATCGACTGTAGGATGTAACCATAGTTAGCATGGTTGTTTAATCAAAAGTTTCAAAATTTATTTTATAAATCAAAGCAACCAATTGTTGAATAGTTATTCTTCTCTTGTCTTATTCTATTCTGTTCTCATCTTATTCTAATCTCTTCTCATCTCATTCTTAGGTTCTTACATCTTACCTTTTCCAAAACTTTGTTTTCAAATTTAAAGTGACCCTCTCACCTCAGTAATCGCTATGGGATCGATTCTTCGGCGATCAAAGTGACGGATCGCTTGGAAGTTTCGAGAGTTGCCAAGTGTTCCAAGTCGATCGTCCATATAAGTTAGATTAGTAGTAGCCCTTCTTAGTATTAGTATCGTTTAGTCCGCATAATAGGATATTTTTGCTTGAGTATCGCCTGTTATTGCTTCTTAATAGCTTTCCAGCTATTTGTTCTTTGGGTTAAACTGACTTTCCCCAGTTAGGTTGTTCTATCTTTCTCCCTTGTTCTCGCTCGTCTTCGTGCTTTACCCTCTCACCTATCGTGCTTTCTTCTCCTCATATATTACAACTAAGAAGATTTGTTGTAGATTGTTCAGACCCGCAACTCCGCAAGTCAAGAAGAACCCCTTCTGCCACCACCTCCTAGTCAGCCCTAGATGTACTTGGAATAGATGATGGCCATGCAATTGCAACTACTTCAGGCACTTGTTCAGAATCAAGTTAACCAGCCTACACCAGCTCCACCACCAGTTTTACCTCAGTCTAGACTTGGAGAGTTCATGAGAACCAGGCTGCCACTTTTGCCGGTTCAGTTGATCCACTAGAAGTTGATGATTGGCTAAAGGATGTCGAAAAGAAACTTACCCTGGCATAGTGCAATGATCAAGAAAAAGTCCTCTATGCTGCACACCAACTCAGCAGAACCATAGGAACTTGGTGGGTAAACTATTGCGCAACCCGTCAGAATGTTCAGGATATATCTTGGTAGGAGTTTTCTGTAGATTTCCATATGGCACACATTACTTTGGGAATGATGGAGATGAAAAAGCGAGAGTTCCATAAGCTGCAACAAGGCTACCTCAGCGTGTCAGAGTATCTCAATCAATTCACTCAACTGTTAAGGTATGCACCGGAAGACGTTACAACTGAAGAAGCTAAGATCTAGCGTTTTATGGAAGGACTTAACCCCAACCTCAAAGTGCAATTAGCGTCAGTCGACTACCCCAATTTCCAACAGATGGTCAACAAAGCTCTTGTGCAAGAAGATGCTCAACGTCAGTTGTACGAGTCTCGTAAGAGGAAGATGGTGCAGCATGAGTCTCATCAAAACCATCTGCAGAGATTCAGAATGGATGTGCAGCATCCCATCTGTTTCACTCCTCCTACTGCATTCAGAATTACCACACCGACACCTTGCTCAGTTGTTTCAAGATTCAGCAATAACAACCAACCTTAGGGAAGCAACAATCCAGCACTAGGAGTCACTTGTTACAAATGCCACGAGATAGGTAATTATGCTCATAATTGCCCACAGAAATGCTGAGCCAAGACTCCAGTTCCCTTCAACTTGGGAGCTATACTAGCCCAAATCACTACACCAGGAGCAGGCCAAGGAACAACTCAAATCCCAAGTCAAGCCACTAGGACTCCATTTTCTTCGACAAGAGGGCGACTGAATCAAGTCACCGCAGTGCCAGCTCAATCAACTCAGAACTTCATTCTTAGTAAGTTCTAAGTTAGTGCAGCTTCAGTTGCAGTTTTGTTTTGCTCGAAAGAGAGTCAGTGGAGGATTGTGCAAAGTCCGAGTTCCCAAACCTATTCTCTAGTCAACTTGAATCTCGAGCTCGAGAATCTGTTTAAGTGCGGTAGATTTGTAACATCCCAATTTTTAGGAGTTTTTGAAATTTTCAAAATAAAAATCACCATTTGATTTTTCCTAATTTGTTAAAGCTTAATTTGAAATTTCATAAATTATAAACAATTTAATGTGAGTAAATCAAACTTCAATTAAATAAAAATTGTTTTATTTGATTTTCTGGCTTTTCTTGGAATTCCTTTTCTCCAAGACCAAGTTGTTTTTTTGTGGAGTTCTTTTTATTTCTTTTCAGCTGCCCGTATTTCGGAGTTCTTTTAAAGCTTTAGAAATAAAATAAACTATTTGCATTTGATTGAATAAATGTAAGGATTAAATTAAATTTCCAAAGTGAAAAATATTAAAATGATTAAATCAAACCTAATTAAATTCAAAATGAGTTTATTGGATTTTCTGGGTTTCTTGGATTTTATTCAAGTCGGTGCTAGTTTCTTGTAACCTGGTCTGTTTTATCTCTTCTCGGCCTTCCTAAAAATTATTTTATTTGTTGTAAAATTTAATTTAAATTGGTGGTCAATTTTGAAGCTTTAAAAATAAAAATAATTGTTTGGATTTTCTCAGTTTAATTTAAAGCTTAAATTGAATTTTTGAAGGAAAAATATTTTAATAGGCTAAAATAAAGTTCAAGAAAATACAAAACTATTTTATTTGATCTATCCATGTTCCAAAGTATTTTACAAAATTTTCTTGGAATTTTTGGATTTATTTATTTTCCGAATTTTTCTTTATTCCTTTTCTTTATTCCTTTCTCTCTCCTTCCTTTTGTTGTTCATCTTCCAATCGAACCGTGCTCTTCTTTTCTCTTTCCTCTTGTACACGCCGTGTGCATGCCCCATGCCAGCCATGCCTTCCTCCATGCCTAGTACCCCCACCCATCCCCTAGCACCTCCATGCCCTTCTCCTCCCCATGCCCTACCGCCTGCTCCCCTTCCCATCGTCCCCATGCTGCTTGCCGCCCATACTACTGCTCCCTCTCCCCCCTTGACCTGGCACTACACCATCCTATCTCCCTCTCCACGCTTGCCCATCCTCCATGCCTTGCTATGCCCATCTCCTGCGCCGAGCTGCTCCATGCCGTCGCCACTTGCTGCCTACCGAGCACTAGCAGCACAAGCTCCCCCAGCCAAAGCTTCCCTCCCCACTACAGAAGCTCCATTTCTTCTCGAGTTCAGCCAGCCGCCAGCTCCTAGTGCAGCTCCCCATCTTCTCCCTCTCTATAAAACCAAAACTAGCATGCACCTCTCCCCTCCCCTTCCCTCCTCCCTTTCCTCCATTCTTTTCCCAGCCAAAGCCATAGCTGTGAGCTCCCTTTTGTTTCTTCAATTCGGCCGTGTGCTCATTTCCTGTCCTCCCGGTTGTCACACTGTTCCTCCCCCTCTCTACAAAACTAGCACCCTTCCTTCCCTCTCCTACCCTCTCTTCTTCCTCTCCCCCAAGCTCCAACCGAAGCACCCACATCCGTGAGCTCCCTTCTCCAACAGTGAGCTCCACCTCCCTCAAGCTCCCTCTCTGGTGATTGCTTCACCGTACCAACCACGTCACGACGTGCCACTCGGCTACCTTCTGCACCCCTCCAAATTCGCCCTGCTCGCTCGCTTTCTTTTCTCCGCGATCAATGTTTTTCTGTCGCCTGCCGTACTACCTTCCGTCATCGATTTCGATGCCATCATTGATCCCCCGGCAATGTCATCATTGTTGTTAGCTTCGCCTTGTGATGTTCTACGTCGTGTTCCCTTCCCTTTCTCCAAAACATCACCGGTTCACCGGTGCCACTATTCCCTGTGCACCTTTTTGCGTGCCACCGCCGCACCAGACCTCCACCGGCGATGCAACCACCACCATTTGGTCCATCTCACTCCCGAGATTCCATTTTGCTAGTTCACTGGTCGCCCCTCCCTTTCCCTCAATGGTGCCATCATTTTTGCCGATCTTGCACTATTCACGTCCGATGATTTTCTATATTTCATGTGAAGGCAAACTTCTGGATATTCATTCTCCTTCATACGCAATCTGATTCCATCAATTCATGGTTCTAAGTTCATCTAAATTTAGCCCCTCTCTTTCGCTACTAATTTTGTAATTTTTGGATTTTATTTGGATTTATTTTATTTATTTGGCTCTTTTTCACGCGTGTAGATTCCAGCGTTCTCGAAGATTTCCTGGAACTGTCTGCCGAAGCACTCAGGCCTTCAACGGAGGCAAGTCGTAGACCTTTGATCATATTGAACCCATTTTATAAAACTATATTGATTTATATCAGCATGCATTGCTAAGTTTATAATAAATACTTTCGGGAATAGTTAAACGCCTAATTGTTATTATGCCTCCTTGTATAATTGCTATTGACATGTACCCTTGAATGGCATGAATCCTTGGACACCATAGGATGGTTAACTGTAACGTCCCGTTTTTCCGGAGTTTTAAAAATTAAAAATAACCATTTGGTTTTGGTGAGAGTTTAAAGCTTAACCTGAGTTTTCAAAAGAAGCTCTAATTGACTAATCTAAACTTGAACTAAATCTGTTCGGTTTCCTTTGGGAGTTTGTTGGAGTGTTCCTTTCCTCCCTCTTGTGCTTTGTGTGCCTTAGGGTTTGGCTTCTCCTTCCCAGACCTCTTTTGTGTCTGGGTGCCCCTTCTCTTTCTTTCTCTCCTTGTCGGCCCAGGCCTCCTTTGGGTTTAGACCAGCTCAGGTTTGTGTTTCAAACCCCTCTGATCTTTGGACCTTTTCCTTGTGCCTATCCTGTAGTCCAGACCTCCTCTTTGTTGGTTTGAATCTCTTTGTGTCTGGACCTCCCTCTCGGCCTAATCCTTTCTCTATCTAGACCTCCTTCTATCTAGACTCCTTTTCCTTATCTTGGCCACCCCGTGGACCTCTCAACGTCCATTGGCAACTCCTGTGTTCATTTGGGCATCCCTAAGTCCCTCTGGACTTCCCTATGTCCGCATGGACCTCTTTGTATCCCTGAGGAACTCCTTCGGACCTCCTCTGCGTCCTTTAGGAATTCCCTTGCCTATTTGGATCTCCCCTGGGTTCAAATAGACCTCCCCCCCATTGTTGAGATCTGGCCGTTAAGACCTCCTCTCTGGAGATCTTAGCCGCTCAGACCTCCCCCTTGTTGAGATCTGGCCGTTAAAACCTCCTCTCTGGAGATCTTAGCCGCTCAGACCTCCCCTTTGAGATCTTGGCCGTTCAGGTTCTCCTTTTGAGATCTTGAGTGCCAGGACCTCCCTTTGCCTTTTGATCTTGACCATCCAGGTCATCCTCTTTGAGATCTTGACCGTTAGACCTCCCTTTTGGAGATCTAACCGTCAGGACCTCCTCCTCATGCGTGTATTTTGGACCTCCCGTCCATAGGAGCTCCCCGTGGTTGTGTCTTTGGACCTTCTGTCCATAGGACCTCCGCGTTGTGCGTCTTTTGGACCTTCTGTCCACAGGACCTCCTCTTTTGTGTTTAGACCTTTGTTGTCTAGACCTCCTTGTTGTGTTTGGACCTCCTTTGGTTCAGACCTCCTTGTTGTGTTTGGACCTCCTTTGGTTCAGACCTCCCTGTTGTGTTTGGACCTCCTTTAGGTTCAGACCTCCTTGTTGTGTTTGGACCTCCTTTGGTTCAGACCTCCCTATTGTGTTTGGACCTCCTTTAGGTTTAGACCTCCTTGTTGTGTTTGGACCTCCTTTGGTTCAGACCTCCTTGTTGTGTTTGGACCTCCTTTGGTTCAGACCTCCCTGTTGTGTTTGGACCTCCTTTAGGTTCAGACCTCCTTGTTGTGTTTGGACCTCCTTTGGTTCAGACCTCCTTGTTGTGTTTGGACCTCCCTCAGGTTCAGACCTCCCTGTTGTGTTTGGACCTCCTTTAGGTTCAGATCTCCTTGTTGTGTTTGGACCTCCTTTGGTTCAGACCTCCTTGTTGTGTTTGGACCTCCTTTGGTTCATACCTCCCTGTTGTGTTCGGACCTCCTTTAGGTTCTGATCTCCTTGTTGTGTTTGGACCTCCTTTGGTTCAGACCTCCTTGTTGTGTTTGGACCTCCTTTGGTTCAGACCTCCCTATTGTGTTTGGACCTCCTTTAGGTTCAGACCTCCTTGTTGTGTTTGGACCTCCTTTGGTTCAGATCTCCTTGTTGTGTTTGGACCTCCCTCAGGTTCAGACCTTCCTGTTGTGTTTGGACCTCCTTTAGGTTCAAACCTCCTTGTTGTGTTTGGACCTCCTTTGGTTCAGACCTCCTTGTTGTGTTTGGACCTCCTTTGGTTCAGACCTCCCTGTTGTGTTTGGACCTCCTTTAGGTTCAGACCTCCTTGTTGTGTTTGGACCTCCTTTGGTTCAGACCTCCTTGTTGTGTTTGGACCTCCCTCAGGTTCAGTCCTCCCTGTTGTGTTGGACCTCCCTTAGGTTCATACCTCCCCTTTTGTGTTTAGACCTTCGAGGTCTAAACCTCCCTGTTTGTCCTAGGACCTCCTTCTTGGACCTCCTCCTTGGACCTCCTCTTTGGACCATGGATCATGTCTTTGACTGGTCTGTGCACCTTTTGACTGGCCCCTTTGGCAGTCTTAAGTACATTTGATGTGGGTTGAGTCACATTAAATGCTGCCACCTACCTTTGTACTCTTTTTCTTCTTTGTGTCACATCCCTTGCTTTCTTTATTTCTTTTCTTACCTTGTGGCAGTGTGCCCTTGTCCTAATACCTTGAACCTGGTCATTTCTTTGTGTTGGTGCTCTGTTCCCCTTGCTCTTTAAATAGGGCACCAGGGGCCTCCATTTGCTCCCTGTTCGTCATTTCTTCCCCCTCCCCTCTTTTCTCTCGGGTCTGGAGAAGCTCTCCAGGCTCCTCTGGTTCGGACCTCCTTGAGTCCGAGCCCTTTACTTCTTGGACCTCCCTCCCGTGGGATTTCCTCCCTCTCGGACCTCCTCCTTCCTCCTTGTTGGACCTCCCCTTCTGTGGATCTTTTCTTTCTGTTCTTGCTAGTTCTTTTCGGGTTCCTTTTTGAGCTACTTTATTTAGTTGTTTTCTTTGCAATGTGTAGATTCCGTGGGTACTAAGGAGCTTGAAGATCCAGCAGCCCCGGTTGAAGCTCAGCAGCCCGCCATTGAAGGCAAGTCATGGGACCTTTGACCATCTTGATCCCAATTGCAAAAGTATTTTGATTTGTTAAACTTGCATTGCTATTTGTATAAAATGGTTTGGGCTCTAGTTAAATACCTACTGGTTTTATGCCTCCTCGACTATTTGGTAATCCACATGTTGACATGTTACCTTTGACAACCTTAGGATGGTACTGTTAGTTGGTCTTGTATTGCTATTGCCAACATGGGTATCGTTCTTGCTTAGCCTTGCTCTAGTAGACGTGGGTCTTCTCATGAATCATCATTATTGCTTAATCTTGACTAATGAATTATGGAACTTTGGTTGGTGCCACTGATAAGCAACTAGGGTTGAAGCCATAGTTGTGTTGTTTGTGGTGCGAGACCACTTTAAAATATGTTGTGCCAGATGGGTGGTCTTTGGCGAGTTGAACCTAAAAGTTTGTTTTGCTCGGGCGAGTTGGCGGAGGCGAGTAGTGGGTGCTCAAGGGTTGAAGCCATGGAGTCACTGGGTGATCAAGGGTGGTAGCCATGGAGTCACTGGGTGCCCCAAGTTGTTGGGGTCACATTTGGGTTGTGGAATGCCTCACTTTGAGCTGACCATTTAAGGATGAACCTTGGGAGCCATTGATCTGGGCCAAACCGTGCAACCACATGTCCATTATGGGGTGGACCGAGTAATAACTGGTCTTGTTACGATTCGGTTCCAAGGTAGAGGAGGTGTTGATGGAGCACCATGGCTTAAGAGGGGGCTACTGGTGCTATCGCACACCGTGATGGCGAAACCTTAATGTTGGTGGTGAGTCGAGCGGGACCTTGTAAAAGCCCGGTGGTAGTCTCCACTTGATTTGCATGTCTAAGGTAACATGTGAAATATCAAGCGACTACCTCTTGTGGGTAAAGTTGTGCACCTCTGCAGAGTGTAAATCTGTTCGAATAGCCGCGTCCTCGGTTATGGACATGCCCGGAGATTTCGAATGAGGGTTAGAATTCTTTTTGTGAAAATGTGTTTCCCCTGGGCGCTTTGGTGAGAGGTCATGGCTTGTGCCTCGAAGAGTCCTTGGCCGGCTCTAGAGGGGTCATGGCTGGCTCACATAGTGGTTCAGGGGCTGGTCTTGTGGTACTCTGGAGTGGGTGCTCCAGAGAGGTCTTGGGTTGGTGCCTTGGGAGTAAGTGGGTGCTCACTGTCCCCTTTAAAAATCAAAAGTTACTATGAATTATGCTTTCTAGCTTGAGCTTTGCAATCTATTATGTTATTTACTGTCACTTTGGCTTTACGCAAACTAACCATACAGCTCACTTTGTCAAGCCATGCATGATTATTACTTGCATACCTTACCCATGGCTTGCTGAGTACATTCAAGGTACTCATTGGCTTGTGCCCTGCTGTTTTGATCAGCAGAGGTTGGAGTTCCAGGTGGTCCAGTGCTCTCAGGAGGGGAGCACCCTTGAAGACCTTGCACAGTAGGTGACGTCCTCCACTTGGTAGCCTGTGGGCTGGCCGAATGGACCTTGTGTTTTTGTCTTCGCCTCCGCTGTCTTGTTGTTCTCGTTTGTTGTTAGCCTTTAGTGGCACCCCCTATACAAACCTTGGCCATAAGGCCACTTGTTAATATATGTGTTATTTTGGTTTGTCTTCTCTTTAAGCTTGTTGTATGGATTTGGTTACCCTGTGTGGCCTACATGCGAGCTAGCCAATTTGATCCAGGACTAGCTCGGTCTTGAGGCAGACCTCCAGAAGTCCTACGGACTTGGCACGAGATCTGTCGGACCTCCCTGAGATATACGCTGAGGTGCTCCTGGCAGGTTGTTGGCCAAGACCTCCCTCGGGCAGCACCGAGCGGTACTACTGCTCCTCCATGCGGTAGTACCGCAACTCAAAAAAAAAAGGGGGTCCTCCCGGACCTTTGCTGTATATCACAGGGTGGGACGTCACATTAACTACTAGTTGGACATTATTGTACTACAAACAGGGGTCATATTATGCTTAGCCATGCTTAGTCGCGTGGGATTGATGATCACATATTCGTAAATGATTAATTTTGACCTAATGATATTTGGAATTATGGTGTGATACTACTTTTGTGCAACTGTGGTGTGAGGTCACAGTTGTGTCAATTGTGGTGCGATGCCGCTATTATTAAAATTTGTTGTGCCATGGCAAAGGTCGTCATTTGGCCGGGTTGAACGAAAATGATTTATGCTCGGGAGAGTAATTGGATAGTAAAGGAGGAATGGGGGAGGCACATTATAGGGTGCGAGAGGCACTTAGGTGCGCAAGGCACATGGGATGCGGAAAGTCCCGCCTGAGCAACCACTAAGGACTTAACTTTGTGCGCCATTGATGTGGGCCATACCGTACAACCACATGTCTATTTATGGGGTGGACCAGGCCAACTAATTAGCAATGTTTTGAGTCAGTTCTGTTTGGGTTGATAAGCGGTGCAAGAGGGGGCCAGAATGGCGAAACCTTAGCGGGCAGAACCGAGTCAAAATAGAACTTTATAAAAGCCTTGTGATAGTCTCTCCTTGATTCACATGTCTAAGGAAAACATCAGTTATATGAAGCGATTATCTCTTGTGGGTCAAGCTGTACAACCTCGGCAGAGTGTTAAAAACTATTCGAATTACTGTGTCCCTGGTTATGAACAATGCCTGGTGATTTCACATGAGGGGTAGATTTTTATAAAATGTTGGAATGGTTTTGTTGGGAAGCGATCTGGTTGTTGGTTGGGAAGTGAACGGAGTGTTCACTAGATGTTTTAAAGAAACTTGTTTACTTATGTATTAATCTTTTAAATTATACTTTTCAATCTAATTACTGTATTTACTGTCATTACTACTATTTGCAGAATAGCCATAGAGCTATCCTTGTCAAGCCCTGCATGAATAGTATTGCATACATTTCCCTACAACTTGCTGAGTACTTTAAAGTACTCACGGCTTTGCACCATTGTTGAACAATCACAGAGGAAGAACCAGGGAATACAAAGATTTATGATGAATACCTTAAAGACTATGCGAATTAGCATGCGTTCTCCACTCGATTGTCTGTGGGCATGTTAGATGGCTACCGCAAGAGTATTTTATTTCCGCTGCAAGTTTACTCTATTATCATTAAGCCCTGTGTGGCAAACTCTGTAAAACTTGACCATAAGGTCCTTTGCTACTAAGTAATATTAATTTGTCTGCTTCATTAGCTATTTTGTTGTATGGATATGATTACATTAATGTTGCAACTGTGTAAGCTAGCTACTCAGCTAGGACTAGTTCAGAATATAGAGAGGGTCTCGGAGTTGTATATCCGGGATCCCGACAACTCCTTACTAAACCCCAACATTCATTTGTTAAGCAATTTGGGTGATTCAACTATCATTACAAAGGCTTATTATCCTATTGTCTTTTTAGTTTCTTATCTAAGCACTTCTCTGTTCAATATCATTTAATAGAACAACTTCTCTAAACTGCAAAGCTACCATCTAAACTTCATACTAATTCAAACTTCAAATTTATGTTAAATCAATTGAGTGGTTCAATTATCAGTCATTCAAAAGTTTTACTAGCCTATCGTCATTTCAAACTTCCATCTAATAGTTCTCTGTCCACTCAACTAACAACACAGCATACTTCTGAAATGCAGTGCTTCTTTTCAAACCTTTCTCAATTTCAATCTTAAATTTTGTTAATCCATTAGAGTGGTCTAATTAACAGTTACATCATTTGTTAGCAGTAAAAGGGGTTTGATTTATATGGGTGGGTCCCATGTTTAGTGGGAGAGGGATGGACATGCAAGGAGCTCAAATGATAGAACAGAGAAGGGCTCGACCGAATTGGGGCGGCGGTCGTTGCCGACGGTTGGAGCGGCGCAAGGGAGGCAGCTATGGCTAAACGGATTGCCAAGGGGTTAGTGAACCTAGGGGATGCCTCTGCGCAATCGGGCGTTCACCAAAGCAAGTGCGTGACGGCGAGCGCCGGCCGGCCATGGGGGTGATAGGGCGAGGTAGTGCTCGAGTGTCATGGGGGACTAGTTAGGAGAAGAATGAGCTAGAGTGAGTCTCATGGAACTCACCGGAGTTGTCGGAGGGAGCCGAGGTGGCCGGAGTTGGGCTGGCGGCGGAAGCCAGCGGTGGTGCAGCCGGTACAATGTGGAGGGGTCCTTGGAGAATAGGAGAACACAAGTGAGTGCTAGGGGGGGTAGAGGATGACTAGAGGATGCTCACAGAGAGAATAATCGAGCTGGGGCTCGCTGGAGAAGACGCGGCGACTGTGGAGGCGGTCTTGGCTGGTCACAGGGAAGCAGGAGTGCGCGCGGCTCCTCGGTGGTGGTAGCATCAAATTGGGTGAGGGTTTTTGCTCCTCATGATGTTGGGCGCACCGTGATGCACTCAGTGATGGCCTGAGCTAGCCGGAGTAGCCAGAGAGCTTGGAGGCGTGGCAGTCTGACATTCGGAGCTCAATCGGGGAGCTCAAGTGGAGTTTGGAGATGAGATAATTGTAGAGGGAATGGTAACAGGGATGAAGCGGCTCGGGAGCTCCCTAGTTATAGGTGAAAGGGGCAAAGTGCACAAGGTGTCGACGTGGGTGACGCACGGCCGAGTGTGCCGGGCGTGGGTGCGTGGCGCGCATGTGATCTAGTCGGAGGCGTCATGGTGGGAGTGGCCTCGTGCTAGGATAAGCAAGTACAGAAACCACGGCGATCGGTTCGAAACCGAGGGCGAGGTCGACGTGTTGGCGCGGTGGTGTGGCCGCGTGGCCTAGCAATGGCAGTGCTGGCTTGGTGCATGGATTAGTGCCGTGGGAGGAGAAGCTTAGGGTTGGGGCCCACTGGCCGATGAGAGAGAAAGATTTTTGGTTTCCAGGATTTTCAAAAATGCTAAGAGTGATTAGTTAATTACTTAGACCTAGAAATATAAGTCTAAAAATTATGAAATTTTTAGGGGATGTTATTCACATAGTCTATTTCATACTGTAATTTTTGTATAATTTTATTTTTTATATATTTTAATCTAAAAATATTTTAAGTTTTAATTTGTTTTATCTTTAATATTTGTTTTGAGGAAAAGTTCTAAAACATGCTTCAGTTGTTTCCCTCATTTTATGTTTAGCATAATTATACAAACACTACTAAAAAAGAGGTAATACTGGACGCCTCATCACAGACGGTTCATCGAAACTGTCTATATTAAACACAATCATAGATGGTTTTTGTTTAGCGACCGTTTGTATTACTTTTCGTGCTAAAAACCGTCTGTGAAGAGGTAATATCACAGACAGTTCATGTTGAAAACTATCTGTGAAGTATCACATACATTTTTGATAAAAAACCGTCTATGATATTACCCAATATCACAAACGATTTTTTGTCAAAACGGTCTGTGATACTTCATAGACGGTTTTCAACATGAACCGTCTGTGATATTACTACATATCATAGACAGTTTTTGTTGAAAACCTTCCATGATAATTAACTCATCACAGACGTTGCAGTGTACATAGCTCCCCAACAGAGTCTTCTTGATCTCCATCTCTGGCGCTACAGTAACCACGGGAGATCTACAAGCCCGGTGAGTCCATCGCCAGTCCGTGCCCGGTTTCAGTATCGCCTCACCTCATTGAGCCTGCTCGTGTGGTCCATTTCAGCTATTGTCGCCCACACCGAGCTGTCACCGTGGTCCTCTCTATCACCACCACTGCCATCGACGCCGACTCGTCTCCGGTGAGTCCTTGACCCTACCAAGGTCGATTTCCCCACCTATATGTCCCCATAAAGTTGTGCATGTGCTTGGTTTCAGTTTATTTCCACTGAGAAGACCTATCACTGAGGAGCTTGTCGCCGTCGCCTCTGTTCACTGACGACCAGCCACCTTTGACCTTCCCCGACTTCGACTAGCCGCCTTGGACCTTCCCCGACTTCATAGACACCTTCCTCGTGATCGAGGTGAGCTACTGGATCATAAGCATCCTTTAATTTGAGTAGTTTCAGGCATTTACACCTAAATCGCTAGTGAAGCCCATGGTGCCGCCACGGGACATCACCGTCAGTTCGCCTTAGGCAACCTTAGGGCCCTGAGCCACAACTATTAGCAATGTGATGTCACCCTGCCATCATATATCACACATGGTTATTTATTGGAACTGTCTGTGATACATCACATATCACAAACGGTTCTACTTTAGAACCGTCTGTGATATCCATCCCTGTTTATATTCGGACTCTAGGGTTTGCCCACACCCCCAACTCAAACGATTAAGTTTCTCAACTCCTCCCTCCTCCCCCGAGCTCGTCGCCGTCATACTCGACACTACCTCCTCCTCGAGCCCAGTGCAACTCCTCCCCCGAGCCCATCGCCGTCATCCTTGATGCCGCCTCCTCCTCGAGCATGATGTGCCTCCTCCCCCGAGTCCACCGCGCCTCCTCCCCCAAGCCCGCCACCTCCTCCCCTCCCTCGAGCCCAGCGCACCTCCCCTTTGATGCCGCCCTGGTGCTCTGGTATTGCTCCCTGCTCGTCCTTCTCCTTGAAGCCCAAAGGTAACCAATGCCGAGTTGCTGACCCAGACACCCCTTTCCCTCACTCTTTCTATCAATAATCTGTCATGTTGTGATGGTCCTCATTGAGTCATGATAATTGTGCTGCTATATGGTTCAAACACTAGGTAGTATGAGGTGTTGTACTTGTTTTAGGAATTTGTATTCTAGTTAGTGATTCATACGGTATTTGTTTTGATACTGCTACTGGAATATATTGCAATGTGGTGTGATGGGCTTGAGATGAATGCTCTATGACAATAATAGTCTTGTACTGAAATTATTTTGATAATCGGGTTTGAACTTGTGCTCTAATTGGAATGCTTACTCTACATTTGAGAGCAATATTAAAATGTTAAATCTTAGCTTTATGCTAATTTCATTTGTTCACATGATGTTTGTGTTGAGCATATTCTTCCTTTTAAATGACTTGGAGGATTTACATGTTTATGTCAATTATGTCATTGTATTGGTCCTAATTTCTTCCCTACATATCCCAATTATTATTAATTGGTGTGTATACCCACACACAGAGAGATCGAATCTTATGATAATATGTTCATGCGTGTCAGAACTTCTATTTCTTGTGAAGATGTCTTCCGCCCATTCTTCGTCATCGTCGCCTCATGTGTCTGATGCACCGTCCTCTGGAATATCCAAGCGTGGTAGAAGAAGAGGAATATCAAAAAGGCCCGCGGGCCGATTTACCATCACGGAGGTCGATCAGTCTGGGACCCCTATCAATCCTCGCCGAATAGCGTCCACATTCCGGAGAACGGTCAGAATAGTTGCACGGGAACAGGTCAACATCACCTACGTTTCGTGGAAGGAGTTAACCAAAGAACAGAAAGCTCAGCTGCTGACAGATATTTTTCGATCGTTCGAGATCCTGGAACAACACCAGGACTCTGTGTGACGACACGTGTTGCTACAGGCGTGCAAAGCGTGGAAGAACTTCAAGAGCACACTTGTCAAGAACTGTGGAGAAGGATCTGAGGCCCTTCCACAAGTTTCCGTTCTTGGAAGAGTGCTAGGAAGACTTTGTGGTGAAGAAGACGACATATGATTTTAGGAGTGAAAGTGCGGTGCACAGGGCCCTCCAGGCAAAAAACAAGCACCCCCGCAGACTCAGCAAAAAACTTATAAGAGACTTATTGTGTTTCATTAGCTTAAATATTATTCCGTTCTATCTATACATATACTAATTGGAGGTTCTCCTAGAAGCCCCTATATTAATCCTAGGAGGTAAAAATGGTAGAAATTCCTACATTAATCGAAAAAAAGAAAAAAAAACTAAAAATTCCCACATTAATCAGATAAATCTAACCATCCAATTCAAGCTTATGGTGCAACCTGTGGCTTGGATTGTTTTTTGTATCTGGCAGCCTGCATGGACCCGCAACCTGCAACTTGGATTGTTTTTTGTATCCGGCAGCCTGCATGGACCCGATTCAAGCTTTCAAAAGACCAACAGACTCAGGAAAAGCCTGCATAATCTGTTGCATGCGTGCATTGCATGCTTAATTAAGCAGTTACCGGGATTGATGGAACTTACAAACATCAGGACGAGGATGTCGCGATTGGTGATTGTGCCGTCCTCCTTCTGGAGCCTGAGCAGGACGTGGAGGAAGTCCCTGTGGGCGGTGGCGGTGTTGTCGCCACAGTCCATGGATTCCAGCCTTTCTTGGATGATTCGCTCGAGGATTCGCTGGATCTTGTCGTGGCAGGCGAGTGACCTGCGCGGGGTAGAGCCAAGACGCTCGCCGAACATCTGCATGAGCTTGGAGGATGGGAACATGTCGGCGGTGGTCAACGCCGTCGTCTGCCGGACAATCGTGTCGAAGGCGCGGAGATACTCGTCCTGGTACTTGCACCGGCTGCCAATGGACTTCCTCACGAAGGTATCGTTGATGAAGTTGTCCACACTCCTGGTGACATTCACGGACGTGCCGGCGGCGGCGGACACAGCCAGGTCCTGCATGAGGCGCGCCACACCTCCTCCTACCAGATGCGGCGGAGCGCCTGCACCCGTGCGACGCTGAGCAGCTCTAGCACGCAGATCTTGTGAAGCTGCTGCCACCGCTCGTCGTAGGGTGCGAAGATGAGGTCGTTGGCCTTGAAGGTGGCCACGCTGGTGGTGGCGTTGAGGTGCCTATTGGCGAACGTGAGGTCAGACGTCTTGAGGATCGCCTGCGCCGCCTACGGGGACAACGCCACCAGCGTCGGCACCGCACCAGCGTCGGCACCTCACCGAGTCAGAGCATCATGAGCGGCCCGTGCTTCTACGCAAGCCCACGCATGGCGCGGTACATCTTGTGGTGGTGATCGTGGTGGTATTTGTCGAGCACCGGCAAGGCCCTGTGGGCAAAGTTGAGCTTCGGCTTCACGGCGGATAAAAAGGTAGAAATTCCCACATTAATCGAAGAAAAAAATGCTAGAAATTTCCACATTAATCATAGAAAAGGGGAAAAACCTATCCATCCAATTTGTCATGTGGTACAACCTGTGGCTTGGATTTATTTATTTTAGCCGGTAGCTACATGGACTCAGATTCAAGCTTTCCTATAATACCTGCCTTATGTGTCGATAGAAATAAGAGTTTGATTGGACATTCAAACCTGATGCCGAAACCAGACATTCAAACCTGTCCGTTTGTTTGTGTTCCCCTGAACCTCCTCTGGCTGTATCTAATTAATGTGGATGCACAAATACATATAGGCATCAATTAACCATCCCATGATGAGTTCTTTTTATTTTTTAATTCTTTTTTAAAAAATATTGTAAAAAAAATATCACATCCAACAATCCCACTAGAACACTAATCCTCTACATGTCTTTTATGGAAATCTTTTTTTGTTTTTGTAATAGGTCATGTATGGAAATAAAATAGCAAGTATACGTCTTCTTTTGTACTATAGGCGTGCTCTGCTTACAATTTACAAATTAGAATCTGAGTCGTGATCTATGCATGTCCTAATTATGAATCAGTGTCTTGATTTACCGATGATCTCTTTCTCCTAGACACATTTGTCTTTGTGGGCAGAAATTCACGTTGTTAATCATGACTATCCGTCGAAATAGGAGCACATCCTCTGTCATCCATAGTAGGATTATGAATAGTAAATTAAGTTGTGAATTGAAGCCCAATTCGAGTGTATACATGAAGAATTGGATTTTAAATTAATTTCATAAGTAAGGTCAAAATTAGGTATTAATTTAAAATATAACTAAATGTCAATAAGAAATTAATCCTAATACTAAAATAAATTCAAAGTCCTAAATAAAATAGAAATTCTAATTCAGATCAAATTTGAAATTAATTTATGGTTCAAGTGAAATTTATAGAAAATAAAATTTGTTTTTACTTATTTGTACTAATTTATAATTTTTTTAGTAATAATGCAAAATCAAACTATACTTCCCAAGCTTATGTCTATTTGGAATTAAAACTATAGTATTATAGAAATATAAGTTTTGGAGTTTGCAAATTGATTACATAATTGTATTGGAAGCCCATGCTCTTTGAAAATGTAAAGTTTGAACTTTGAACAATCCAAACTAATAAAAGATAAAAAGTTTATCCTAATTTGGTTATTATTCTTACAGATTCTTTAACACTAAAATTACATGTACACACAACTTGAAACTTGGCATGTAGACATTAAATATTGCAAAAACTATTCAGATTATAAAATAAGACCACCTCAAAAGCCCAACGCACCCTTATTCTTTATTTCAAAATACAAAAACAACATCACGACATGCAGCAGAAACAACAACAAAAGTGTAATTAACCTAGGCTACATATCTGCTTTTAATCCTGTGCCTTAATAAGGTTCGGTTTTAAAATATGGGCTAGATTTTCACTCCATCGATCATTCCCAGAGTAAAAATGGGCCATGAGAAAATGTTTCAACCTTATTTCAAACAAAAGGAAATACACCATCAGGGAAAATACCTTGAATGCCCTCAGTGAGAGCCTGAGCTCTTGGCGCCTTTGTTCGGACCGTTGCTAGTGCCTCATCCTCCTGTGGTAGCACCTGGGCTAGGGCGACGGTCAGGGCTCTTGGCGTCTTTGTTTGGGCTTTTTGACACAAACGGGACTTGCCAACGGTCATCTCCAGTGTCCCGGCCTTGAGCTCGGCCTTCACGTTGTCTCTGTCATACTCCTTGGTCATGAGCAGCCGAATGTGGAAGGAGCCCACCCTATGCACGTCCAGTGGCGTCTCGTCGTCGCGGTCGCTGATCTTGGCACCCTTCCTCTTGATCTCGAGCATGTCCTCAGTCCTCACTGACGGTTAGTGGTGAATCCAAAATGAAAATAGAGGGGGAGCTCTACTGTTGAGGCTATAGTTGGAGGGTTACTGTTGAGGCTACTGATTATGGGGCTTAAGGCCTAAGAGCATTCTAAAACTTGACATGGACTTTATTAGTATTAATACCAATGGTTTACATGACCAGCACAAGCATGTTGAATTGATGAGAAAAACTAAGCTCGGAGTACACTTTTTTTCTAGAAGGAAAGGACAAACAATTACTGACCTTAATAATCTGATCCTTGGAGGCAGTCAGTACCCAGTTCCCGTTTTGGTTCCACTTTACACATTGCACAATATTTTTATGACCATGGCTGCAGGTATTGCTCATCAAGTGCAAACGTGCAAAAGAACTTCAAAATTAATATGAGCAACCAAAATATTCACAACGAGCATAGCTCTCTACCACTTTTTGCGTCCCAGAGTTTCACAAGATAGTCTTTACCACCTAAATCCTAAATAGCATAGAAATGAATCAGCTCTGGACATTACAATTAATCTCATTAAACTAGCAAGAATAATAACTAACCTGAAACCAATAAAGACTTCGTGGGATGCCAATCGACACTTTTAACATCCCAACCATGGCCTGGCTGAGTTTGAAGGCAAATTCAAGTTACTTGACAAAAACATAACAAAAGTAATAACACACAATAACTTCACACATGCAAGCATCAAGTAGTTAAGGCTCATAAGAAAAGTAGAGTTACTGCTAGTTGCATAAATCATCAATAACACACAATAATTTTGCATCAATTCATCAATCTTCAACTTCAAGCATTTTCAACAAACATTTCGCATAGGGAATTTGGGACTTGGGATTGGGAGAGGTGGACAGCCATGAACTCACTGAGTCATTGGTGCCAGTGTGGTGGTGGCTGCAACCTACTGAGTGCCGACTCCGAGACACTGGCTCACCGCGACGCCGCCAGGCGCCAGCCACCGTGGTCTGCAGACCCACACCCCCGTCCCCGCCCCGCTGGCCGCCCACCAAGTCACCGACCGCCTTCGGCCTCCCATGGTCCCGCCTCTCCCTCTGGCCACGCCCTAGCCCTGGTCGATGCTCACGTGGTCACGCCACCATTCACCACTATCACAGAGCTAGCTCTCGTCGGGCTCCCGCATGAGGTGAGGCCTGGCCTTATCCATCGACCGTCGATGGTCGACCTATCTAAATGGACCAGCAGCTCGGCTGGGCCTTAACTCCTTAAGCCACATGTCTCACGGCCCTCACCACTTCACCAGACTTTCTTCAACCTCCACTCCTCTAACACCAGTAGTCTGCTGCACGCCCGAACAGCACTGCCGTAGAGCTAGCTCTCACCGGTGCTCATGGGTACTAGGGGTCCGGTGGTGGGGGGAGAGGGTGCTCGAGCACCCACTAGCACCCACGGTGGATTCGCCCTTGCTGACGGTGATGTCGAGGTTGTCCTCCGAGAGCCCGAGCACCTGGAACCACAGCTTGACGTGGTGGTCCTCCTCCATGATCGCCCACCGCTCCTTACCATCTGGTGGCAGGACAGGGTACAGCAGAGCTACACGTAGGCAAATCAGATTTGTACAACTCCTAGGTGAATTACATTATTTTGGATGATCAATACACACACACACGCGTATATATATATATATGTGTGTGTGTGTGTGTGTGTATGATAATATCATACTGATCCTAAAAATATTGATCGGACAGTTTACCACGGAAGTATGTCTCAAGAATATGAAGGAAAAGAGCAAGCTAAGAACGAAATTGAAAGATTTGCACTGAGGGTAGTCACAAGTCACTCACCGGTGGGGGCAATCTTGAACGCAGCCGCTGCTTCTCCGTGAGGGCACATGTCACAGACAATGGTCGCCAAAGACCTCACGGCGATGTAAGCGAGGAACGCCGCGGCCTCCTCAGAACAAATGACTAGCCGATCACGTCTTGGGATGGAGCCGTCGACCGGCGAACGGCACCTGAGTGTGAGGCAACAACCGTCGACATTGCACCGCTTGTTGCACCACCGATTTCTCTTGCCTCTGGATCGTAATTAAGAACAACTCGAACTAAAGGGAAAATAGATTTAACACATGTTAATTCTGGTGTAGTTTGAGGCTGTTCTAATTTATCCTATATGCGTGGTAGCGTTTATATAGTTGGAGAAAGGATCAAAGGAGTGAGTTGGTCACCTTTGCTTGCACTACCAGAATCGTCTAATTTCCCGAGTGCTCACAAGTTTCCCGAGTGTTTTGAATAATACACTCGGGAACTTCCCGAGTGCCTCATGAAACACTCGGGGAGAGAAGAAAACACTCGGGAAATTAAAATTTCCCGAGTGTCGAAACTTTGACGGAGCAACGGGAAAAATGATTTCTGAGTGTCTTCGTTCTGACACACTCGGGAGCTAAAACAACAGCCGCGCCATCCCCCAGCGTGCGTTTCTTTAACTCCGTTCTCCCCAACCCCCACACCCCCCCGCCTCTCCCAATCCCCCAGCGCTCTCTCCCCACGACCGGCGCGCTCCTCCTCGTCCTCCTCCGCCTCCACCGCCTCCTCAACTCCGCCTCCCTCGGCTCCCTCCTCCTGCCACACCCCTCGTCGCCCGCGCCCTTGCCTCGCCTCGCTCCGCCTCCCGGCTCCCTCCTCCATTGCTCCCTCCTCCTCCGCGCCGCCCAGACTCCGCCTCCCGGCTCCCTCCTCCGACAGGCCGCCCCCCCAGCCTGCTCTGCGCATCCTCTCGGTCCGACGAGGTAACTATGCTCACTAACTTGACTAGCATGGACCTAAGCTACAATGCCTTGCATGTCGCCCTCACAAAAGAACACTTTGTTTGGTGCCTGCATGACTTAAAATACATATACTTGTCTGATAATCACTTGAATATTGTGGTAGGTCCTGAATGGTTGGCCCCCTTTAGACAAGAGCGTATATCTTTTGCATCTTGCCAATAGGGTCCTCGGTTTCCTGCATGGCTTTAGCGGTTGGTAGGTACTGATGATATTGACATTTCGAGCAATGGTATCACCCGTTAGCTTCCAGATTGGTTTTCTCCCATGTTTTCAAAGACCACATATTTGGACATCTCCAACAATCAAATCAGTGGTGGCTTGCCACCAAATATGGAAACCATGTCATTGATAATGCTCCATCTAGGTTCAAACAAGCTAGCCGGGGAAATACCTCCATGGCCGAGAAACCTCGACCGTTTTGACATATCAAATAATGCTCTGTCGGGATGTGTTCCAGGATCTATTTGCAAAACTCAAAAGTTGACGATCTTAGATTTAACCAACAATCATTTGGAGGGAGAATTTCCCCAATGTTTCGTGATGAGAAATGCATTTGCTCTCTTGTTAAGTAACAATAGGTTCTCAGGCAAGTTCCCATCTTTCATGCAAGGCTGCTCAGATCTAGCTTTTCTGGATCTTTCAAGGAACAATTTCTTTGGAAGATTGCCTGTGTGGATTGGAGACTTGATGGGATTACAGTACCTAAGGGGGTTTCTTTAATTTAATCTATATTTTGCAGAAATCCAATTCTGTTTTTCCTTCTTTAGCATGTTGTCAGTAAATTTGTGCTGGGTTATAATAAATAGTCAACAACTAGGAGATTATAAAAAATTCTGAGGGTTCCAAGTTAGAACGTAATTTCATGGAACTATATATATGACACTAGATAAACATTTGTGGGAGTGCTATAGATATTGTCCATTTTAAAGGATTTTTTTGTTTTGTCTAAATTTCAATGCTTAAGTGCCGATTTTGTCCTAATATAGCTCATGGTTTTCAATACTGTCCAGAGATACTATAGTTCGCTGAGGCTTGATTGTTTTCGGTTTGCCTCACAAGTCTTGCCGCCTCCTCGACCGCCTCCACCGACACACAATTGCAGCCATCTTCCCCACCGCAGCTCCCTCGGCTCCTCACTCCAAGAAGTCTTCAGAAGGTAATGGATAAGTGGAAAAGAAATAAAGTTTGCTTATTTTCTTTTGTGTTGTCCATTTATGGTGGATTGATATGTTGTCATTACAATGCTACATTAACGTGTTAATAAATAAAGGTATTCATATATATTGAAAGAAAGTGTTTTTATGTCTGCTGATCATGTATATTGTCTTCATGTCAATCTGCTTTAGTGTACATATATAGGGCATGCATCATAGGGTAGCTTCTAGCTAGCTCTGCAGCTTGTAATTTTTGACATAAATAAAAGTTGGATTAAAATATGCATTATGTTTTGCACACTAGGATGGCTGAGGATCGTAGTTGGATGTACACTGGGCGTAGAGCGATTGGTGACTGTACCCAAGAATGGATGGAAAAGTCGACAGATTTTGTGGATCGAGCATTTGCTAGGAGTAATGGACGGGGTGTGTTGTGCCCTTGTTCTTGTTGTTCGAACACATGGCCACAAATCAGGGCAACAACGATCGCACACCTATGCAAGTACGGATTTAGGGCAAGCTATACTGTGTGGGTCTATCACGGCGAGTCACAACATAGCAGATCAGATGTGCTAAGGGAAGAAACGGACGATGGCGGCCACAATGAGAGTAGGATAGAAGACATGCTAGATGATGTGCGTCATGCATATGGGCCACCGCCGAGGAAGAACCGAGCTGCACTAAGGGCTTTTTTGATATGTTGTCCGCAATGAGTCAACTACTTCATGGGCAAACACAGTGTCCCAACTAGATGCCATCACACGACTACTTCTTTGTGAAGTCTCGATTCAGCACAAGCATTGCTTGCTTTGATGCATTCTTAAGTGTGTTTAGCACCCTTCTCCTAGATGGTCACAAACTACCCACTAACTTGTATGAGGCCAAGAAATTGATAAGTGCACTAAATATGCCATATGAGAAGATAGATGTTTGTCCAAATCATTGCATGCTATTTAGGAATGAGAATTTGGACAAAGATCACCGTGATAAGTGTGGTGAGTCTAGGTTTGTTGAGGTTGACTCGTGATGGTCAAGAGGCAGACTTCCTATTGGCGAAAAAATACTTTGCTATCTACCATTTGTGCCACGAATCCAACGGTTATACATGTCGAGGTTTCGCCAAACAAATGGTATGGCACAAGTATGGTCGCTTGTACCATAATGACAAGATGGTCCACCCATCGATGGTGAAGCATGGAAGCAATTTGACTGAGACTATGTAGAGTTTGCTGCGGAGCCTCGGAACGTTCGAATTGCAATTGCAACTGATGGGTTTAACCCATTTGGTATGGGGGTTGCGCCATACAGCTGTTGGCCTGTGTTTGTCATTCTCCTTAACCTCCCACCCGGCGTTTGCATGCACAAGCAGTACATATTCCTTTCCTTGATAATCCCTGGTCCTGAATACCTAGGGAAGAATATGAGTGTATTCATGGAACCGGTGGTCGATGAAATGTTACATGCTTGGGAACAAGGCATAGTGACATATGATCAGGCATTGAAACAGAACTTCACTATGCGGGTCATGTACCACACATCCATGCATGACTTCCCGACGTACGGGATATTCTGTGGGTGGTCTGTACATGGGAAGATGCCATGCCCAATCTGTAGGGAGACGTTGCGTGGCTGTTGGCTAAAGCATGGTCGCAAGCACTCCTTCTTCGATTGTCATCGTCAATTCCTTCCAATTGACCACGAATTCAGAAGTGACACAACTGGATTTAGGGCCAATATTGCTGTCCGCAGTGGACCACCACGTCGTCTGGCAGGTGAGGAGGTTCGTGCATGGCTAGATGCTTTGAAGCCTCTTGATGATGGTGATGGGTTCGAGAAATATGGTGAGGAGCACAATTGGACTCACATTCCAAGTTTGTGGCGGCTGCCATACTTCCAAAAGCTCATTCTTCCCCATAACATAGATGTAATGCATAATGAGAAGAATGTTGCAGAGGCCATATTTAGCACATTCTTTAACATTCCAGACAAGACAAAGGACAATGTGAAGGCTCACCTTGATCAGGAGGAGCTTTGCAACAGGCCCTCGCTGAATATGATCCATAAGCCAGCTACTGGCAAGTGGGAGAAGCCAAGAGCTAGTTATTGCCTAACTAGGGTTTAGAGGAAGGAGATTTTGGAATGGTTTCAGACCCTAAAGTTTCCTGATGGGTATGCAGCAAATCTAAGGAGAGGAGTGAATTTAGCTACCATGCGCATCAATGGCCTAAAGAGCCATGACTACCACATATTCATGGACCGCCTTTTGCCTGTGATGATCCGTGGCTACGTCACCGAGTGTGTTTGGCAAGTGATGGCGGAGTTGAGCTTCTTTTATCGACAGCTATGTGCGAAAGAGATAGATCCCATGGTAATGTCAACTATGGAGCGTGAAGTACCTGTGTTGCTTTGCAAGTTGGAAAAGATCTTTCCACCTGGCTTCTTCAATCCAATGCAACATTTGATTCTCCATCTTCCCTATGAAGCTAGGATGGGGGACCATTGCAAAACCGTGGATGTATCTAATTGAGAGGAACAAAAGGAACTACGAGGCAAAGCAAAAATCGATCGCGTGTTGAAGCATCCATAGCGGAGGCGTACATAATTGAGGAAATTTCCCATTTCACATCAATATACTTTCTTCGACAATGTTTGCACGGTGCACAATCAAACCTCACGATACAATATTGGCATCCTCAAAATAATTGCCAACTTAGCCTCTTTACCGAAGAGGTGACACTTCAAGTGGTGGTACTCCCAAAGTTTTATCGCGGGATGAGTGGTTGATGTGATGTTGTATGTCTTTACCAACCTCTCCAAGTGGATGATTACATTAGGTATGCAACAATTATTTTTCCCAATAATTGATGCATGAGTGTTTTAATCTACTTGTCTTGTTGCTTATAGGAATTTGTTAGGAGCGAAGGAAGCAACGTCGAGACCCATCAAAAACAAGTTGAGACCCTTCTTAGGAAGGGTCTTTGAATTGTAAACCTAATTTCCCAACTTGGTTCTATCGTATAACTTCTCTATTAGCTAGTCCCCTTGCACATAATATTTACTAAGTAAAGAGGAACTAATACATGAAACCCATTCTATTTATGCTGTAGTGTTTGAAGGACAAGTCTATGAGCAAATGAATTGAGGCAAGTTGCTCAAGGGTGCCACACTCGGTGTCTTGTCCTATAGTACCTACGATGTGAATGGGTACCGCTTCTGAACATCGACACATGAGAGGGAACAGCCTAATGCAACAACAATTAATAGTGGATTGGTGACTATAGGACAAGATGGGAGCGATACACCTATTGAATACTATGGAGTAATTGAAGAAATAATTGAACTATATTTCCATGGTAGCAAACTTCTCAAACTTATGTTATTCAAATGTCATTGGTTCCATCCGTTTAGGGGAGTCAGACGGGATACATCACTTGGGCTGGTTGAAGTTGCACATCAATCAATCCTACCGAGCAATGACCCATTTATTATGGCTCGACAAGCCACCCAAGTATACTACATCCCGCACCCATGCAAAACTATGAGTAGTCTAGTGGATTGGTGGGTAGTACATAAGGTGCAACCATATGGTAAACTACCTACCCCAGTGAGCAGACTACAACATGGAGACCAACAATGGTGTTGACCTATTCTTTCAAGAAGATGGGCTACGAGGACTTTTCAAATAATAATTGGGGAAGAGGACGATCACATGGATGATATTCAAATTGATGCCGATGAGGTTGTAAACCAAGAGGACTTGGAACTACTTAATCGCTTAGACATTGATGGCAATCAGGGGATGAGGTTGAGTCAACACCTCATGATAGTGACGATGACTTTTAGAGGGCCCATCTGCGGAGGATCCCATTGTAGACGACTACTTCTAAGCATGATCTTGTATGTCTTCCATTTATTTCTTTGCATGTTTTAATTTTTTGTATGAGCTTACTTGATTACGTTATATTACATTTTTCTATGAGCTTACTTGATTACGCTATATTAATTGATTTATTTTATTTCATTTCATTTCAGGACACCAAAAAATGAGTGGCGTCGAAGAGGTAGCATACTCTAGTCGAGGCAGACGCTTGTTTTCCACTCGAGGAGGTAGAGGGGCAGCCGCGGCCACTCAAGGAGGTAGAGGGGCAGCCGCGGCCCCTCCAGGAGGCACAGGGGCAGCCGCGGCCCCTTCAGGAGGCACAGGGGCAGCCGCGGCCCCTCCAGGAGGCACAGGGGCAGCCGCGGCCACTCGACGAGGCAAAGGGGCAGCCATGGCCCCTCGAGGAGGCAGAGGGGCAGCCGTGGCCCCTCAAGGGGGCAGCGGGGGGGTCTACCTCTAGTAGATCAGGCTCCCGTACCCCGCAGCCCTCGCGTGCTGATGATGTGGAGTATGAGCACCGTGAGGCGGAGGGTGAGGAGGGAGAGCACCCTGAGGCGGAGGGTGAGGAGGATGCCACGATGACCAACCCGAGAGGAGGAGAAGACTATCATCGTTCCTGTTGGCGACACATAAGTAATTGTTTACACTTTCACTAATTTAGCCCACTTACTTGCATACCTCAAAAAAATTAATATGCAGGCAATGGAGAGAAGAAGGCGGGGGTGAGAAATGTAGACTTCCGAACAGCATAATTGGCGTGTTGATTCGATGACACTTCCCTGGCTTGGTCACCTACAGAGGAAGGCGGGAGCCTGCATGGACATGGTGCCACTACAAGGCCATCAAGATCTTGCCGCTGCCAAGGAGAGGTTCCATTTGACAACTGCTTGCGGCGGTGGAGGAAAGTTTTGGGTAAGTGATCAATATTCAAATCTGCTTCTATGTGTTCCTATGCATGTTAGGGTTGATTTGGTCACAACTCTCGAGTCTCGATTTAGTTACTATACTAACTTACCACACGAATCCCTAATAATATGTACTTCTACATGATGCAACAGGACAGAGGAAAGCCAACAATTGAAATATATTTTCTACTTTGTTTCCCATGCAGTTCTCTTTCTCATGGAATTTACTTCAAGTAGTCTGACATGTTTAATTTACCTCTTTTGGATGTTTAGTAGCCAAGTAATAAATGTCAACTAAATCATCTTATTCTTTATCAATTCCTTTTCGCTTTCATCAACTAACTTAATCATCTTATTCTTTATCAATTCTTTATTCTTGGATTGTAGTGGTGGTTTCGATGGGCTGAGGGACAGGAAGCTGATTCTAGGAGAGTCCTGCGTAATTGTGTTAAGAAGCTGATCCCACAGATGTTCTACGAAGCACGCATCCAAGCGGTGATCTGTTACCACACACAAGTCCTTGGACAGCAAATTCGTAGGGCCGAGGCTTGCCAAACGCATATCACTTTGGACGAGTACAAGCAGGTAACCAACTGAACAAACGATATCCTTGATTACAATCAATTCTAGTTTATTCATATTTAACACTTAGTTAATTTAGGCAATACCTTGGTGGGCCCTTAAGTGTGAAGATGCATGGCAGCAGATTGCCCGAGAGAGGTGGTGCAACGAACGATGGTTAGAGGACTCTCGTGCTGCTAGGGAGCGGAGATTGTTGATGGACGGGACATCACATCGTCAAGGCAGCTCCTCCATGGCTCGTTACAAGAAGAACCTGGTAGGTCAACATGTTCATATTGATTGTATGTTGCAGATACATATTTATTGACCGCCGTGGTTTTTGGGTGCGAGAAAAGAAGAAGCAGAGGCCTGCCTCTCGATATGGAGGCATATTTAGAAGCTAGGAGGGTGATCAGAGGGCACCTTGCGCACCCAAATACGACAGAGAACTTGGTGCGATTTCGATCATTTTGTCCTCGATGATTTTCGCTCCTGATGATTTTGTCCAACAGGCTGCATATACTGATGCTGCTAAGGAGATTCATGGCCCGGACGACGACATGATGAATTCAACACTAGATGTGAGTGCTGTGTACAAGGCTGGAAAGGGGAAGAAATATGGTCGTTTCTTCATGGGTGCCAGCTACATTAGCACACCGACAACCCTCTAGGAGGTCCGATCCACGAGTGCTACATCAACGGATGAAGTACACCTTCAAAGTCGACAATGACCATCACATGAGATCTAGTCTCAGGTTTCTGAGCTTCAGGCGCAGCTGCGATAGGAAATTGAGGCTAGGCAACGGTTGGAGCAAATGCTCCTGCAGGTTAGTTGGAGCGTGGTAGTACAATAACAAAGTAATATGCAATATATATATATATATATATATATATATATATATATATATATTCATACTTTGCTAATGTATGGCAATGTGCAAACAAATATGCGAGCACTCGGGACCGGACTCGACTTAATGTCCTCCGTCGGGGAACCATTGCCTCACTTATCTGCTCCTGTAGTAATCGCGATAACGATTATTATATTGTTAGTCTCTTATGACTGCTTGATTCAGAAGACATTGAAATGACATGCAATGTAATTATTGGTCGCTACTGCAAATTTCTTATAATGCGATTTCTTATGAAAATGTAGAGAACGGTGGGATCGGTTGCTTCTCTTGCTAATGTCAAGATGTTTGGTGCTAATGTTAATGAAGATCATGTGAATCGTCCATCACCGAGAGGCCACCACCAGTGCTTGCTATTTTCATGATCTACTAAAAGGATACCAATATTAGAAAACATTCACAATCGTGATTGCTAAAAATGGATAAAAATGGCTACATATATAACTAATTCTCTATATCTATATCATAAATTCTTTTGAAATGTGTCAACATATAATAATTTGTATGTACACTCCTTTCTATGAATTTGATGATAAGTGCTTGAGACATAAATGTTGATCAAGAGTTCACAATGACAAAATATTGAGAGTTGGAGTTTAACATTTTTAGCACTGTGCTTTTCATGTTCTATATTGTTAGGTGCTAATAAGCACGCCAACATATGAATTTGCTAGAGCTTTTAAAAGGTACATGATACAAGTGGATACCATGCATGTAATTATATATCTAACAAAATATCACTTATCGCACCTCTTAATTAAGTCCATATATAGTTTCAGCTCATTCCTTTTTACAGTAGTACATCATTATACTAAAATTTCTCTTGCATGTCTTTGTAGATGACATAAGTAAATGATCAATTAGGCAACAAGCTAGTGGCCCACACCCCTGCATGCCCTTAATCGATTTGCCATGTTATTAGGTTGCTCATCATGATTTAAAGGAATTTTTTGCTTTGTCAATAGTTTGGTTAATTATCTTTTCATGTAATATCAATTCCTAACTTTTGTTGTAAGATGGCACTAATATTAAGTTTTGCTCTATCTGCAGAACTCCCAAAATGATGCTTTTGTGCACGAAGATTGAAGCAGAAATTCATGCATGCAAATGGTTGTAGTGATACTTGCTTTTGTTTTATGTATATAAGACTATGAAATTACTATTTGAACTGGCATATGTATAATGCCTTATGCTTACATTTTCTAACTTGAACTTGAATGTTGTGAGCTCTGTGAACTGTTATGATGTCTTTTGTTCGATCTATACATACATACATATATATATATATATATATATATATATATATATATATATATATATATACATATATATATATATATATACATATATACATATATATATATATATATATATATATACATATATATATATATATATATATATATATATATATATATATATATATATATATATATATATATATATATATATATTGTGGAATGGATGGATGGATGGATTATTTGATTGCTGTGGAATGGATTTTAAATGAATTTGTGAAAAATGGGGTTCTGCTGGTTTGTCGATTTCCCGAGTGTTTGTCGCTTTCCCGAGTGTTTTTGGCACTCGGGAAAGTGACCAAATATTTCCCGAGTGTCGACACTCGGGAACACTTGACCTGTGGGAATTTCCTATCGGATTCGTCGGAAGTTTTCCCGAGTGTCGTTTTCACCATGCACTCGGGAAACACGGCCAGGTGTCAATTTTCCCTGGTTTCGTTGGTCAAACGTTGGAAACATTCTCAAGTGTTTTTTCAGCATATTACCGAGTGCCAACACTCGGGAAAGATTCTCGTTACGGGCGGAGAAGCCGTTCAGCAAGGTTTTCTCTCGAGTGTGTGAGTTTCCCGAGTGTATACATATACACTCGGGAAAGTAATATTTCCCAAGTGTAACACTTGGGAAACTGCTTTTATCCCGACTAATCTATCCCGAGTGCTGTTTCCCGAGTGTTTGACCCCATTTCCCGAGTGTTTTTGGCACTCAGGAAAAATCCTGTTTCTGATAGTGTTGGTTGGGTAGGGAGGGAATAAAGACAGAGATCAGGCTGGCCGGGAAGCTACTTTGGTACGTGAAGTGACGATTCTTCAGGTGGATGGTTGTGATGCCAATCTTGCTGTTGTGGCATCATGGACTGTGGAGGTGTTCATTTTGTTGGACATGTTTCGTTTTCTGCTTTTCACCTTTTTTCTTCCTTCGGAAGGAGATGTTGAACAATGTTTGGTCCTACTGTACACTACTACAAAACAGACTATACTGGACGCCTTATCATAGACAGTTTCTAGAAACCGTCAGTGTTGTAATTATCACAGACGGTTTTACAAGCTTGACCGTCTATGTTACTAGCCCTCGCTAAAACTGTCTATGATACATCATTATTACAAAAGGTTCTTGTTAAGAACCGTCTGTAAAATATCACAGACAGTTCTTAACACGAACCGTCTGTGATAATTGGAGTCTACGGGAACCACGAGTGGTCTATTCTCTATTCGAGTGACAAGTAGTCTTTTCAGAATTAAAACTGCAACCTAAATCTTGTAAAAGTATTTTCAGAAAAGAGATGAATTAGAAAATGTAATGACAACAGAGATGAGGCATCCAATGCATTTTCGCTATTAATGCTTGCTGAGCACCTCTGTACTCAACCTTGTTAGTATTCTCCTTTGTTAGATTCCAGTTCGGCCGGGAATTATCCCGAGTGGGACGAGGGACACGCTGGTACCATTGAGACTACAAGAGACGACGGCGCTTATGTTGGAAATATGCCCTAGAGGCAATCACAGAGATGATTATATTTCATTATGTTCATGACATTGGATGATATGTTATCTTGTTCCTAGAATAATATTGTGAATATTGATTATCAGGTATGTGACTTGATTGTGAAACTCTATATTTCTGCGATAATTATTCTTATACAATCCCTGGTCAGAAACATATGAGGACACATGAATAGACTAGCATATGTATTGGTTGATGACTATGTTTCATGGGTAATGAATATGGAGATATCAAACCAATAATATGGATACATGTTAGAGAATATGATGTTGGATAAGACCCACCTTGAGACACTATTGAGATTGTTATGATTCTATGTATCGTTAGTTGGTCTCAAGCAATGATGATGTATAATCCTTAGACCTGAGATCAGCATGGTTTCCTACATATGTAATAACACTCTTAGGGGGTTGCCAAACGCTGCTCGTAACTGGGTAGTTATAAAGGTAGCTTTCTGGTATGCTATGAAACATGCAGAGAAATGTGACTGGTCAGATATGGGATTTGCCCCTCCTAACATAACAGGAGAGATGTCTCTGGGCCCCTCGTTGTGATCGGATAAAGAAAGTGCATGGCCATGCCACTAGTAGTCGAAGTGTTCGACCACATAAAGCTATCCGACACTCGATCGAGAAAGTATTGAACAGTCCATGGATGACGCAACATCTCACCTGGATTTCAACCAGACATCGTAAGGCAAAGGGAGAATACACGAGTTGGTCGCTTAGTTCAATCAGTTACGAACTGGTCATATGGAGATACGAGCTAGTCGTAGACTAGTCGAATGTAATCACAGGGTGGTCGAAACCTGGTTGTAAGAAGTTACGAACTGGTCGTGACCAAATACGAACTGGTCGTATAGAAATAGGACCTGGTCGTAAGTGATGAGGACCTGGTCATAGATCATATTGCATTAAGGTTCGTCCAAAATAATTTGTGTGTATTCGGGAATCGCTATGTTTTGCTAGGAATAGCTACAACTCGTGGTCGGAAAAGGTTTTTGAGTTGCAATCGATTACGCATGAACCTACACGGTCACACACTTAATGGATTGGAACAAACTAGTATGGATACGATCCGTCAAACGTGTTCGGTTAGGATCCATCACGAGCACTTTATAAGGAGATGCATGAGACTGTTGGGGATGTAGATAACAGTCAAGTTGACGTGAGTTGCTCTACCGAAACCCTAGTCGCCATCTTCCTGAGAGCTCTACTGTGCGACTTGGTACTAGTACACCGGCGTACGGTTGTTCCTTCCCTGGACGTGTGGATACCGTAGAGGCGCTACTACGACTGTTGTGCTTGAGGACGATCTGCGATCTTCACAAGGAACTGCAGAGGTTGCTGGAGGAGATGATCGACTCGCGAGGACGCTGGACGATCGACTACGACCACTGCATCGACGTGATCGACATTGGATGATCGACTACGACCACTACATTGACGTGCTCTACATTGGACCAGGCTGCTCCAACCCTTCTTCCGCTGCTCTGCGCGTCTGGTGGTAACGATCTATGATCATCTACTTGCTTGGCTTCCTGGTTTGCGTGGTTGAAATTTTTGTTTGTAGCTATCGTAGCCTACCCGTATCCCTACAGTGGTATCAGAGCCATCCTGCGTAGTTTTTTTTATCTAGATCGGTCGCATAGACTTGATATGTGGTAGTAGTAGATTGGATCTATTACTGGTTGGGTCTGGTAACCTAGATCGGTTCATATAGATGGAACGATCTAGGCCCTGGTCGATAAGATCGATTAGTTTTTCGGTGGTAGTAGATGGGTTTATGAGGAGGTATGAGCTTATGAGGACTAGATGGTTTATTGCGCTGGTTCACGACCACTCTGCATCACTACTACAAAACAAGATATAGAAGACGCCTCATCATAGACGGTTCTATTAATCAACCGTCTGTGATATATGCCTATCACAGACGGTTCATTAATAGAAACATCTGTGATAGGCTGGTACCTGGCCCCGACAGACCCAAACACAGATGGTTCCTTTTAAACCGTTTTTTTGATAATTTCATCACAGAACTATCACAGACGGTTCGATTAAAAAACCGTCTGTGATAATCTCCAGTATCACAGACGCTTGTCAACGCAGACCATCTGTGAACTATCACCGACGGTTGTATTGAAAAACTGTCGGTGATAGTTGTATATCACAGACGGTTCATAATAAGAACCGTCTATGATATCCTCGCGCTATAAATTCCTGGACCAGACCCCCTGCCCATTCCCATTTGAGCCGCCACCTAGTGTTTGCCCATTGCACCGCCGACAGAGAGGGAAGGGAGGAGAAGGAGAGGAGAAAGGGAGAAGGGGGGAGAAGGAGAGGATTGGTATTTTTGTGATAACAATCTAGAACCCTTTAGAGCATCTGCAATGTATGTGCTTAATTAGCCAATTCAAATGGCTAGATTTAATGCTAGGAACCGATTTCACACGTTGGAAGCTGCCGATTCCGAAGCAAAACTCTAGGAATGGAGAGAGAGAGAGAGAGTGGTTGAGAGAGATTTTATTTCTTTTCTGAATTTTTTAATAAGATGTCAGTCCCACTTAAAAGTAAGAATCGGATCAATACATTGGGGGAAAATGACTAGTTCTTTAAATGCTTATGTGGCATCTCTTTGAATCGGCATCAGTTCAATACACTGGAGATGCTCTTATGTTGCTATAAATTAATCGCTAATCAATTTAAGTATGTTTGGTAAATAGGAAGCCCATTGCGCCGCCGACAGAGAGGGAAGGGAGGAGAAGGCAAGGATTCTTGAGAGATATTAGGTATTTTCATCGTGAGCTCCGAGGGTAACGATCTATAACCCTTTATGTTTGCTATAAATTAATCGCTAATCAATTTAAGTATGTTTGGTAAATAGGAAGCCCATTGCGCCGCCGACAAAGAGGGAAGGGAGGAGAAGGAGAGGAGGAAGGGAGGATAAGGAGAGGATTCTCGAGAGATATTTGGTATTTTCTTCATGAGCTCCGAGGGTAACAATCTATAACCCTTTTTGTTTGCTATAAATTAATCACTAATCAATTTAAGTATGTTTGGTAAATAGGAAGAGTACGTACTTGCGGTTTATTAATCTAATTTGATACTAATTTGTTACATGTGTAGTGTAGATGGACCGAAACTGGATGTATGGTGTGAACCGTGTGAGTCAAGAGTACATTAATGGCGTGGTTGCTTTTAGAATAGCCGGCAAGCAGGATATGTTGAAGAAGGGGATAAATTTTATGTACTGTACATGCATTGATTGCAGTTATCTAAAGATATTTAACAACTCGGCGCAGATCGAAGTGCACTTGATTCGAAGGGGTTTCAAAAAAGGGTATACATGTTAGACCAGTCACGGTGAAGAGTAGATTATACCATAAGTTAATAATGACGACATTGCCGAGGAAGTCAACGATGTGCCGGATGTGGACTGTGCTTTTGATGAGGATAGGTCGCACGATGACAATCTGGATCAGATGCTACGTGATGCAGAAGAGAACTACAATGAGAGAGAGTTTTGTAAATTCGAGGGATTAATGGAGGACTCGGTGAGACCTTTGTTCCCTGGCTACAAGCCGGAATACACAAGGTTGTCAACCGTGATTAAACTGCTTAAATTGAAGGCAAGCAATGGTTGGTCCAACAAGAGTTTCACGGCGTTGTTAGGTCTCCTAGCAGACATCCTTCTAGAGGGAAACGTGTTTCCGAGCACCACCTACCAAGCAAAGAAGGTTCTTTGTCCACTGGGAATGGAAGTAGAAAGAATACATGCATGTCCGAACAATTGTATCCTCTACCGTAAAGAGCATGTAGGCATGCATGTATGTCCCGTGTGCAAAGCATCCCGATACAAACATCATAATACTGCTAAGGTGAAGCAAGGACCTCCTGCTAAGATGTTGTGGTATCTGCCTGTGATCCCACGTTTGAAGCGTTTATTTGCGAACCCAAAGGAGGCAAGATTGGTGCATTGCCACTCGGAGGAGAGTAAGAAAGATGGAAAGCTAAGGCACCCTGCTGATTCTGCCCAGTGGAGAAACTTTGATTGGAGCTTTGAAGAGTTCGGTGCAGAACCGAGGAACATAAGGTTCGGGTTGAGTACGGATGGAATGAATCCTTTCGGTAACATGAGCAGCCGACATAGCACCTGGCCCGTGAATCTATGTATGTACAACCTTCCTCCTTGGCTGTGTATGAAGCGGAAGTACATTTTGATGTCACTACTTATCCAAGGGCTGGAGCAACCTGGGAATGATATTGATGTGTACCTAGCACCATTGCTAGAAGATCTTGTGACACTATGGAACAAAGGGGTACAGGTATGGGATGCGTACAAACGAGAGAACTTCACTTTATGCACCATGTTATTCTGCACCATCAATAATTTTCCTGCCCTTGGTAACTGTCGGACTTGCCAAAGACAAAAGGATCCAAAGCCCGTCAAGCCCGCTTAGATGCTACGGAGAGTGTATGGCTGAACAACTCAAGAAAAGCGTGTATATAAGTCCACCGTAGGTTCCTTCCTAGGAGTCACCCATACCGCAAGATAAAGAAACAATTCGACGGAAATAAGGAGGACGGTTCAGCTCCAAGGGCTTTTAGAGGGAAAGAGGTCTATGATATGGTTAAGGATATCGATGTTGTGCTTGGGAAGGGATGTAAATTAAGAACCCGTCAGAAGAACATTTGTAAGAAGCGGTCGATTTTTTGGGACTTGCCTTATTGGGAGCACTTAGAAGTTTGCCACTACATCGATGTCATGCACGTAGAGAAGAATGTATGTGATAGCTTGATTGGTCTCTTACTGAACATTAGTGGCAAAATAAAGGATGGTGTAAACGCACGGCGTGACATGGTTGATATGAACATAAGGACCGAGTTAGCACCGAAAGAGACCAATACAGGACGAACGTACCTTCCTCCAGCTTGCTACACTCTGTCCAAGGCTGAGAGAAATGAACTGTGTCAAAGCTTGCAAGGGGTGAAAGTCCCATCTGGTTACTCCGCTAACATTAAGAAACTTGTTTCTATGCAAGATTTAAAGTTAATTGGTATAAATTCTCATGATTGTCATGTGCTGATGACATAAATGCTTCCTGTTGCAATTAGGAGTATCTGGCTGAACAAGGTCCGAGTGGCAATCTTAAGGCTGTGTTATTTCTTCAACTCAATTGCTCAGAAGGTCATCGATGCTGTGAGACCCTGATTTATTAGGCTCATAATACTTGGTCATCCAATTGACCCTAGTATTATCAACTAAATAAACCGTGCCTCGAGATATATGTACTCCCCAAGAATGTAGTACACACAACTCATTACAAAAGAATGCATCAATTCCATTCAAACACATAGAACAGAACAAGCAACAAACCGAAGTTAATATAAATAAGGGATAGTTATTACAAAAGAGAGGCCGACCGCCAAATAACAACAAGTCTACCAAGATACACAATGAAGCAAAAGGGCCATAAAGATGGCCATAACGAAGCCAACCAAAGGTGCCTTCACCCACAAGGCAATCGACCGACCGCCAAGCTAGTCGCTTTTCCAACCCATGCACATCTCGCAAAAGTAGAGCCCTTTGGACCCTACCTCCTCTGCAACAAAGTTATTAAGCAAAGCAAATGAGTGCAAAATGTACTGCAAGACCGACGTGTAATATAACGTAACTATAGTTTAACTACATGCAAGCTTTATTTAAGTGGATGAGGCTTTGGACTTATTTTAGCATAAAGCAAGTTTTCATTTGCAATATTTAAATAGATTCCAAAGCAATGTTGCAGTTCATTTTTCATTTGCAAGAAACAACGAGACAAGTAACAATTGATAGATAACAATCCTAGAAGTGGCTAACCCATTAGCCACCACAATAGCATGAACATCCACTCATACCAACCCATCAAGTTTTAATTTAAATGTTGTAGTCTAGTTCTTGCATGACCTTACCAAGCATGTCCATAACCTAGGACGAGGCTATTGAATAGTTTTAACCTGCAGGGTGTACCAATGTACCCACGTCCGACCGCCTTTTAGCCACATGATTTAGCACACTTCCTTTGGTATGCCGGCACGGCTAAGTCCTCTGAGACATTTCCAATGGATGATGCTAATTAAGAGTCAAGAACCCACGGGATAAGGACACACTAGGCACCCTAACCGGTGCGCTAATGCTCCTCTCCCACACCACACATACACATTTAAAACCACCCACCGACCAGCTCATAATTAACACCTCCCAAAGTACTTAGTCAAGAGAGGTCCCATATCCCCTCGTGTGGTTAGCACGCAAGAGCGCTTGGCTTAGTGACACAAGTAACTCGGTCCTTGGGGACTTAGGCACCATTCGATCACACCCAAAATATCACACCAACATCCATTGTGCCCAAGTCAATAACAGTTTTGTTTTCATTTTGGTTTTATTTGTTTACAAAGTAACAAGCCACAAGAAGGACAAAATGGAATAAAGATTTTAGTGTGATCAAGGTCATCGACATAATGTCGACAACCGCCCATTTCTACCGTTATCTAAGCATTGCTAAGCATTATCAACGTAAACTACTAAGCGATAAGAGTCCATCCAGTGAACTCTAAATCGCAGCAAGATAATCCTAGGCTTAGTAGTAGAGAATGAACATTTACCTACAGAATATGCATCTATAGGATTACTAGCGACATTTTAACACAAAGTAGCATGCATACATATAAGTGAAACAAAGTATTAAGCTTTAAAGTAATGGACAATAAATGGATATGATCAACTGCTTGCCTTGCTGATTTTGCTCAATATATTGCTGAGGGTCACTCACAGGTTCAAAGTACTCATCGGCACCTAACGAAAATGCGAAAAGAAACGATAAGAACGACGAAAACCACAAGACAGCACAGCAAACCAACTCCAAATGCTCTGAAATTTCTACAGCAGCAAGAGGATGATTTTTAGGGAATTTAGCAACAAGAACCAATGGATTTGGATTCTCAATGCAAAAGTTATGAGCAAAACAAATCTGCTCAGCCCTAAAAATACCAAACTGCCACTATTCACTAATTTAATTATGAGGCAACATTTTATAGAAAGGTGGTGATACAGAGATTTTTACTGTAAAACCAGCACCTCATGAGGTGAATAACACAATTGAGTTCACCTCATTTAGAGCTATATTGCACTTTCTATAATTTTTCAAAAACAAGAACTTGAACAAAATTATAATGCACAAGAAAGTTTTCTGAAAATAGTGACATGCCTAAATCCTATTCTAACATTTAGAGCATTAACAGAGGAAACCAACAAAGTTGGATTCAGTCAAAAATAATCTACAGATCAATAATTATGCATTTTACAAGTTAAAGGAATTTCTAGTATAACATTTAAAGCTAGTTTTGAAATCTATTTGTAAAACCATGTTCTGGAGCCGAACTGGGCTCATAACCATTTTTAGATTGGAGCCCAGGTCAAGCCAGAGCTAACACAATTTGAATCACCCTATTTGGATTTAAATAGAATTAGTTATGCAATTTTAAAGTTCATACCTTTTTCAGTTCTTAAAATAACAGTTCACTGGAATTTCTAAAAACCATAAAGACATGGGAGGACGTGAGCCACAGATCTGAGATCTAACGACTTAGACCTCCCAAGAGTTAACGCACACGCGCGCAACGAAGGTCCAGAGGTCATGGACCTCCTAGCAGCGCGCACGCGCGAGCAGAGGGGAGGTCGTGGCCGTTGATGGCACATCCAACGGGCCACAACACGGAAAGGAGGTCCTCAACGGCTGCAATCAACACAGGGAGGACATAAGCGGCTCAGATCAACTCGGGGAGGTCATAACGGCAGAGATGACCTCGAGGAGGTCCAAGCGGAGGTCTTAACGTCGCAGACCTCCAGGGGAGGTCTGGACGGCCACGATTGCGCAAGGGGAGGTCTTGGACGTGCCAGATTTCCTCGGAGGAGGCCTGGGACATCCCAGACCCAGCGCCCTTGCGCTCGCGCACGCGCTCGGATAGGGAGTTAATGCGCGCAGGACATAAGGAGGTCCGCGTGCGAGGTCTTAAATGCGCAACAAGGGGCGGATTAAAGGCATTTAAGGCACAACCAATGATTAACAATGATTGCGGTATTAAGGCGAAGGATCTTTGTCCTAGAATGACAACAGAACTGCTGTTCTTGTCCGACAAAGATCCCGAGCCCAAAGAAATGGTCCTCGCCGGTGATGTAGACCTCGCTGGCGACATCCAAGGGCACCATTGTGTGCGCAATAGTGTTGTGCACACACTGGGACCACTCTCGACGGCGGCGGCGGCCTTGAACGCCGGCGAGCCGGAGATGGCAACGATGACAAGCATGGCCCAAAAGACTAAAATGTGAAGTAAAGCTCCGCAACTTCATTCAAGCGTGTGCCAGCATCTAAGGACTACCAGGAAGGTTACAGGAGGTCGAGAGGTGCCGATGAGGTCGAGGAAGGAAGGACCGTCTTTGGGAAGAAAGGTGTTCCACGGCCAAAGCTCCAACTTCAAGATCCACTTTGGCCACCTCTGAAAAATGCCCAAACAAATTAAGTTAGGGTTAACTTCCAAGAGGTTTTGGGAGCACAAAGTGAGCAAGGGTTGAAAAGGGAGCCACTGGAACTCTTGTGCCACTGAGAAGCTCCAAGGACTTCAACAATGGCAGCCACCAGAGAGGAGGTTAGTGAGGTAGGAGCTCAGCCAAGCACTGGCATGGCAAGCTCCTAGTGTGTAAAAGAAGCCAAAGGGGGGCTCAAGGGAACCTTATACCAAAGGCACGGAGGTCCTGCACCATGGGTTAAGCTCATGGTGAGCTTAGCCCATGGGGAGTTCCATGGGAGGTCCTGGACTTGGACAAGATGGATGGGACAGAGTAGGTTAAGACAGGGCGTGGTCTAGGGGCGGAAAGGGCTGACGCGCATTTAATGCTTGCAGGGGAGCCGTTGGATGTGACCAGCTCGACTTTGCCCATCGCCATGGCTCTGCACGAGAGCCCAAGCTAGGAGAAGAACAGACCTCAAGCTCACCGTCGGATTAAGTGAATGAGAAGGTCTCGCCATCGGATGTTCATTTTGAACCGTTATGTTTTAAGTGATCGGAGGAGGTCCCACCACACGATCCGAACAGGGAGGTCGTGGCCTCGATCTCCACATTCTTGACGCCAAGACGTGGAAAAAGGGACAGAGGTCCAAGGCGTTGGATCTCAATCCAGCAGTGCGGACCTCTGGGAGGACTCAATCGCACGCGACTTGAGAAAATGAGGGGAGGTCATGGCCTTGGGATTTAAATCCAAGGGCACATAACAAATAAGGAGGTCTGAGCTTGCGCTAACGCACAAGGGAGGTCATGGCCTTTAGATTTAGATCTAAGGGCTACGACCTCACGTCTTGTGAGGTCTGATCGCGACGAGGCAAGGAGGAGGTCGTGGCCAGTGGATTTTAATCCAACGGTGCACAACATGAGATGGGGAGGTCGATCGCTAGATTTTGAGGGGAGGTCGTGGGTGTTGGATCGATCCAACTCCACGACCTCAACAAGGTGGGAGGTCCTCGCGGTGGTGGTTTTTAGGAGAGGAGGTCGTGGCCTTTGGATTAAATCCAACGGCTCTGACCTCAACAAGGTGGAAAGGAGGTCAGTGAGGTGCGAAAATGGTTGAAATGAAACAGCTTTGCCAAGCTGCTAGCCCAAGGAACAAAGTCTTGGTTTTGAATTTGAACCTTTAATAAATGAGACTTTGCGTAATTGTTTGGGATAGCCAAACAACTCCAAAATTTATGAAATTCAAACTGAGCTTGTCGATGGTAAGATTAACCTCACATAAATTTTCCAGAGGTTTTTATGCAATGCATTTTTCTCGGAAATTCATTAAGGTTGTTCAAAGGATTGTTTTACCTCCAAAATTTATCAAACAAGTTTTACAACTTGCGATATTTTTCAGAGGGTCCCACATCAACTTTAGGACCAAGGAAAATTATTTTCCAAATGTTTGGCACAAGAGTGGTGACAAATGGAAAAAGGACTTGACTTTTGGTCAACAAGGACTTTGTGTTTTTGGATTACCCAAATCTTGGACAATAATTACATGTGAGAAAAAGTTTTAATTTCTACACATTTAATTACATTTGAAACAAACCCTGATTATACATTTGGGATGTTATAAAATCTCCCCCCCTTACAGAAATCTCGTCCCGAGATTTTGGCTTACTTGGAAAAGAAAGAAGGGTAGTCCGCACGCAGACGATCTTCCCTTTCCCAAGTAGCCTCATCCTCGGAATGGTTCGACCACTGAACTTTAAGGAACTTAATGGAACGATTCCTAGTTCTTCGTTCAGCCTCTTCGAGTATGCGAACAGGGTGCTCGCGATAGGTCAAATCGGGTTGGACATTGAGAGTTTCCAACGGAGCTTCCTCAGTTGGAACACGGAGGCACTTCTTCAACTGGGACACATGGAACACATCATGTACCCCCTCAAGTGCAGCAGGCAACTCCAACCTGTAGGCAATAGCTCCTTTCTTTTTGATAATGCGGTAGGGACCGACATATCGAGGAGCTAACTTGCCCTTGAGGCCGAAACGTTGATGGCCCTTCAAAGGAGAGACTTTGAGATAAACAAAGTCATTAGGCGCAAAACTCAACTCCCGACGTCGGCGATCCGCATAGCTCTTTTGCCTGGATTGAGCTATGCGAAGACGCTCACAAATAAGCTGAACTTGACTCTCGGCCTCATTGATCGAGTCCGGACCAAAGAAAGGTCTCTCACCGGTCTCAGACCAATACAACGGGGTTCTGCACTTTCTCCCGTATAAGGCCTCGAATGGTGCCATGCCGAGACCGGCTTTGAAGTCGTTGTTGTAAGAAAACTTCGTGAATGGCAAGCATTTCTCCCAATGCTTCCCAAAGGAAAGAACACAAGCGCCAAGCATGTCTTCCAAAACTTGGTTGACCCTCTCGGTCGACCATCGGTTTGGGGATGGTATCTTGAGCTAAAAGCAAACGAGTTCCCATAGCCTCTTGCAAGCTATGCCAAAAGCGAGGCGTGAAAAGGGATCCACGATCCGACACAATCGTCTTGACACACTTGTGCAAACTCACGATCACGGGCAATGTAGAGTTCCACCAAAAGACCTACCAAGGTCGGTCTTGACAGAAGGAAATGTGCCACCTTAGTCAATCGATCGATGACGACCCAAATGGCATCATTCTTCTTGAGGGCGTGGGTAGACCGGTGATGAAATCCATTCCGATCGAATCCCACTTCGACTCGAGAATGAGCAAAGGTCAAGCGATCAACCGACACCGATGTTCGGCCTTCACACGACAACAACACGCTTTCGACTCTAAGAACCGCAATCTCCCTCTTCATTCGGGTCCACCAAAATCACGACGGAGATCTTGATACATCTTTGTGGCCGGGATGAATGGACAAAAGCGAATCATGGGCTTCATGGAGGATCAAATTCTGCAATTCCATGTCCTTTGGAACCACAAGGCGTTGTCCGAACTTCACAACACCGTGCTCATCCTCGAGAAGCACTTGGTCGTTCCGTTCTTGACATTTTCCTTGATTTTGTTCCTCCAGGTCCGATTGTCGAGCGGCCTTGACACGATCCACCAAGGTTGGTTGCACAACCAAGGTAGCGAGGAACCATGCTCAACCAAACCCAAGTTGAGGCGCTGAAACTCCTCAATAAGGGTGGGTGAAACTCTTTGAGCGACAAAGCATTACAATGCGCTTTTACGACTAAAGCGCGCCGGCAACGACATTAGCCTTGCCCGATGGTAGTGAATACCCACATCATAGTCTTTGATCAATTCCAACCATCTCCTTTGCCCGAGGTTCAGATCTGGCCGGGTGAACAAATACTTCAAGCTTTTGTGATCCGAATACACTTCTAGCGATTCTGATTAGGTAATGTCGCCAAATCTTAAGTGCATGAATCACAGCAGCTAACTCCAAGTCATGGGTAGGATAGTTGAGTTCATGAGGTCTCAATTGCCTTGATGCATAGGCCACTACCTTGCCTTCTTGCATAAGGACACAACCGAGGCCTCGACGAGAAGCATCGCAATAGATATCGAAGCTCCTATGGATATCGGGAAGAACAAGAACGGGAGCGGTGGTCAAACGCTTCTTGAGTATTTGGAAACTGTCCTCACACTCAGCGGACCACACGAACTTCTTGTCCTTCTTGAGTAACTCCGTTATCGGCCATGATCTTGGAGAAGTTCTCGATAAAGCGACGATAATATCCCGCTAAACCGAGGAAACTCCGCACATCGGTTACCGAACGAGGCTGACTCCAGGATAGCACATCGCTGACCTTGCTAGGATCAACGGCTACGCCTCCTGCTGAAAGCACATGGCCCAAGAAAGCCACTTCCTTCAACGAACGCAGCGATTTCTTGAACTTCGATACACCGGTGCTCACGTAGTTTGCCCAACACAAGCTTCAGATGCTCGGCGTGTTCCTCATCGTTCTTGGAATAGATAAGAATATCATCGATGAAGACCACGACAAACTTATCCAAATACTCCATAAACACCGAATTCATGAGGTTCATGAACAAGGCAGGAGCATTGGTCAAGCCGAAAGACATGACGGTGTACTCATACAAGCCATAACGAGTAGAGAAAGCCGTCTTGGGAATATCCTCAGGTCGGATACGAACTTGATGATATCCCACTCTCAAATCAATCTTGGAGAAAACCTGGGCTCCAGATAACTGATCAAAGAGATCATCAATGCGGGGCAATGGATACTTGTTCTTCACCATCACTTCATTAAGCGGACGATAATCGACGCACATGCACAAAGTACCATCCTTCTTCTTAACGAAGATAGCCGGACAACCCCACGGAGACGAGCTAGGGCGAATGAAACCCTTCTCTTGAAGCTCATTAAGTTGCTTCTTCAACTCCACCAACTCATTCGGTGGCATCCGATAGGGCCTCTTCGAAATCGGGCGATGCACGGAGCCAACTCGATGACGAACTCGAGATCACGAACGGGTGGCATCCCTGGAAGATCCTCGGGAAAGACATCCATGAAGTCGCATACTGTTGGGACTTCACGAATATCCGGAGCTGGCTTTGCTTCAAGTGCGAAGAGATGAGGGCCTGACAGCTTCGGCGAAAAATGAACCTGTTCGCCGGATGGACTTGTAAGATAGATGAGCTTCCGGGCGCAATCGATTTGCCCCATGTGCTGGGACAACCAATCCATGCCAAGAATCACATCTAAGCTCGCTGCATTGAGGAGAATAAGGTTCGCCACAAACCTTACTCCCTCAATCTCGATAGGAACATCCCTGCACTCCAACTCAGCTCTCAACTCCGACCCGGGAGAGCGAATGAGCAATGGGACCAACAGAGGAGCAAAAAAGAAGGTCACTAGCAGCAGCAAAAGATTGAGATACAAAAGAATGAGATGCTCCTGAATCGAACAAAAGCGATGAGCAGGATAAGAGTTTACAAGAAGCGTACCCAACACGGCGTCGGCGCCTCACATGCCTCCTCGGTGAGATGGCGTTGACGCCATCACGCTTCCCCTTTGGGGCTGCAGGGACAATCTTGATCTGAGAAGATCCACCACCTTGCCCGTCCTCCATTAGGGCGAGGGCTCCGATCTTCTTAGGGCATTGGTTAGCATAATGCCCCTTCGGTTGCGGGAGAAGCAAGTGACCTCGGCAGCCGGGTTGCGGGGCCACCTGCCGACTCGCAGTGCGTGATTGGGGCACGGCTCATGCGAAGGACGAGGGCAGTCTTGGCAACCTCGAAGTCTTGAAGCTGAGCACGGGACCCTTGAGAGTACCCTGAGTGAGGACGGGAAGAACTGGTCCTAGACGACTTGTAGGACTCCCACTTGCGCTTGCGGGAATCCACAAGCTCTTGAGCAGCATGCTCAGCGACGATGGCCTTGTCGACCAAGGTCTGGAAATCAGGGAAGTCGACAATGGATAGCTTGTCCTTAAGCTCCTCGGACAAGCCACGCTGAACTTTGCACCTTGGCCATATCGGTGGCCACATCCTCGAGCATAACGAGCGGATGGTTGAACTCGTAGATATACTCCACAACTGAGCTACGCCCCTGCTTGAGGGCGAGAAACTCCTGCGGCAGGGATATGAGATCGACGGAAGGCGGTACGAAACTCCTCCCAAGTGATAGTGTGGTCTGCGGGCTGCATGGCGAGAAAGCTTTCCCACCATGACAAGGCCGCACCCTCCACCGGTGCGATGCAAGCAGTGCCTTCTCGTGCTCCCATCGCTGCTGCGATCTTGAGCTTCCGCTCCACCGGACGGCAAGCCGTTCGTCGGCATCGGCGGGTCCTCGGACACGAAAAGGTGGGGGCCGAGTACGAAGAAACTCAGCGAGGCCCCCACGAGATCGATGGGCATTCCTTGCGGATCTGAAGCACCGAGAAGGGCCGAGGTGTTGCGCGCGATGACGTCGATAGAACTCTCCTATCATCCGCACGCAGCGCGCTCTATCTGAAGAAGAACCTCGGCCATGGTCGGAGGAGGAGGAAGCTCTTCGTCCGGACCAGCTGCCTGGCCTTGGCCGCTACGAGTGTGTCCAGCCATCCTGTTACAATGAAATTTGGTTAGCAACTAAACCCGAAAAACATAGCCTTAAAGAAAGCAAAAGCTAACGACTAGGGGAATGGAATATCGCCCAAATCGAAAGCCAAAAACAGCGAGTAATTAAACTTTAAAAAGCTTCTAAAAGACTCTAAAAACAGCAAATGATCACCAAAAACAAGGCTCAACTTCTCAACACAACTAACCCGTATTGAATGAACGAGTAATTGATCGAGAAGACAAAAATCAGATTGTAAGGTGAGATCTAATGCTACTAAAGAGCAAGGTTAAATCAGCAAAATAAGTGTTAGATACTTAGCTAACAAGTATCACATCTTACCCTTTTATTCCCACAAGTTTTAGTTGAATTAACCTCTCATTTTCTACCTTAATCACTAACTTGAGCTTGCTGCCCTAAAATGCTTGCTTGCTGTCCTAAATTTCCAGATTTGAATTCCATCTCCAAATACTTCCATTCTTCACCAAAAGACAGCCAAGACTTCAATTTTAGGACTCTCATAAGTTCCCCAAAAACCCAATTTAATCGATAACAACTAATTTTGAGGGAAGGAGAGGTAAACAATTTTTTTTTAAAAAAAACTCAAACTAGAGCAAGGTGAGATAGAAAGCTAAGATAGGTAAGGAGTAAAATCTGAGAATTACTTAAGCTTTCATAAACTCTTTGATACTTCGAAAATAAGTTTTCCAAAATATCCTAAAGGCGACCAAGCTTGGGTTTCTACGCTCAGGATGGCTCTGATACCAACTTTTGTGAGACCCCGATTTATTAGGCTCATAATACTTGGTCATCCACTTGACCCTAGTATTATCAACTAAATAAACCGTGCCTCGAGATATATGTACTCCCCAAGAATGCAGTACACACAACTCATTACAAAAGAATGCATCAATTCCATTCAAACACATAGAATGTAACAAGCAACAAACCGAAGTTAATATAAATAAGGGATAGTTATTACAAAAGAGAGGCCGACCGGCCAAATAACAACAAGTCTACCAAGATACACAGCGGAAGCAAAAGGGCCATAAAGATGGCCATAATGAAAGCCAACCAGTGTGCCTTCACCCACAAGGCAACTGACCGGACCGCCAAGCTAGTCGCTTTCCCAACCCATGCACATCTCGCAAAAGTAGAGCCCTTTGGACCCTACCTCCTCTGCAACAAAGTTATTAAGCAAAGCAAATGAGTACAAAAATGTACTCGCAAGACTGACGTGTAATATAATAGAACTATAGTTTAACTACATGCAAGCTTTATTTAAGTGGATGAGGCTTTGGACTTATTTTAGCATAAAACAAGTTTTCATTTGCAATATTTAAATAGATTCCAAAGCAATGTTGCAGTTCATTTTTCATTTGCAAGAAACAACGAGACAAGTAACAATTGATAGATAACAATCCTAGAAGTGGCTAACCCATTAGCCACCACAATAGCATGAACATCCGTTCATACCAACCCATCAAGTTTTAATTTAAATGTTGTAGTCTAGTTCTTGCACGACCTTACCAAGCATGTTCATAACCTAGGACGAGGCTATTCGAATAGTTTTAACCCTGCAGGGGTGTACCAATGTACCCACACGCCGATCCGCCTTTTAGCCACATGATTTAGCACACTTCCTTTGGTATGCCGCACGGCTAAGTCCTCTGAGACATTTCCAATGGATGATGCTAATTAAGAGTCATGACCCACGGGATAAGGACACACTAGGCAGCCTAACTAGTCTGCTAATGCTCCTCTCCCACACCACACATACACATTTAAAACCACCCACCGACCAGCTCATAATTAACAACTACCAAAGTACTTAGTCAAGAGAGGTCCCATATCCCCCTCGTGTGGTTAGCACGCAAGAGCGCTTGGCTTAGTGACACGAGTAACTCGGTCCTTGGGGACTTAGGCACCATTCCGATCACACCCAAAATATCACACCAACATCCATTGTGCCCAAGTCAATAACAGTTTTGTTTTCATTTTGGTTTTATTTGTTTACAAAGTAACAAGCCACAAGAAGGACAAAATGGAATAAAGATTTTAGTGTGATCAAGGTCATCGACATAATGTCGACAACCGCCCATTTCTACCGTTATCTAAGCATTGCTAAGCATTATCAACGTAAACTACTAAGCGATAAGAGTCCATCCAGCGAACTCTAAATCACAGCAAGATAATCCTAGGCTTAGTAGTAGAGAATGAACATTTACCTACAGAATATGCATCTATAGGATTACTAGCGACATTTTAACACAAAGTAGCATGCATACATATAAGTGAAACAAAGTATTAAGCTTTAAAGTAATGGACAATAAATGGATATGATCAACTGCTTGCCTTGCTGATTTTGCTCAATATATTGCTGAGGGTCACTCACGGGTTCAAAGTACTAAATCGGCACCTAACTAAAATGCTAAAAGAAACGATAAGACGATTTAAAACCACAAGACAGCACAGCAAACCAACTCCAAATGCTCTGAAATTTCTACAGAAGCAAGAGGATGATTTTTAGGGAATTTAGCAATAAGAACCAATGGATTTGGATTCTCAATGCAAAAGTTATGAGCAAAACAAATCTGCTCAGCCCTAAAAATACCAAACTGCCACTATTCACTAATTTAATTATGAGGCAACATTTTATAGAAAGGTGGTGATACAGAGATTTTTACTGTAAAACCAGCACCTCATGAGGTGAATAACACAATTGAGTTCACCTCATTTAGAGCTATATTGCACTTTCTATAATTTTTCAAAAACAAGAACTTGAACAAAATTATAATGCACAAGAAAGTTTTCTGAAAATAGTGACATGCCTAAATCCTATTCTAACATTTAGAGCATTAACAGAGGAAACCAACAAAGTTGGATTCACTCAAAAATAATCTACAGATCAATAATTATGCATTTTACAAGTTAAAGGAATTTCTAGTATAACATTTAAAGCTAGTTTTGAAATCTATTTGTAAAACCATGTTCTGGAGCCGAACTGGGCTCATAACCATTTTAGATTGGAGCCCAGGTCAAGCCAGAGCTAACACAATTTGAATCACCCTATTTGGATTTAAATAGAATTAGTTATGCAATTTTAAAGTTCATACCTTTTTCGTTCTTAAAATAACAGTTCACTGGAATTTCTAAGAACCATAAAGACATGGGAGGGCGTGAGCCACAGATCTGAGATCTAACGGCTCGAGACCTCCCAAGAGTTAACGCCACGCCACCTGCGAAGGTCTAGAGGTCATGGACCTCCTAGCAGCAGCCTTGCCAGCAGAGGGGAGGTCGTGGGTCGTGATGGCACATCCAACGGGCCACAACACGGAAAGGAGGTCCTCAACGGCCGCGATCAACACAGGAGGACATAAGCGGCTCAGATCAGCGGGGAGGTCATAACGGCAGAGATGACCTCGAGGAGGTCCAAGCGGAGGTCTTATCGTCCGCAGACCTCGGGGAGGTCAGACGCCACGATGCGCAAGGAGAGGTCTTGGGCGTGCAGATTTCCTCGAAGGAGGCCTGGGACATCGCAGACCCAGCGCCCTTGCGCTTGCGCACGCGCTTGGACAGGGAGTTAATGCGCGTAGGACATAAGGAGGTCCGCGCGCGAGGTCTTAAATGCGCAACAAGGGGCGGATTAAAGGCATTTAAGGCACAACCAATGATTAACAATGATTGTGGTATTAAGGCGAAGGATCTTTGTCCTAGAATGACAACAGAGCTGCTGTTCTTGTCCGACAAAGATCCTGAGCCCGAAGAAATGGTCCTCGCCGGCGATGTAGACCTCATGGCGACATCCAAAACACCATTCATGCGCAATAGTGTTGCGCACACACTGGGACCACTCTCGACGGCGGCGGCGGCCTTGAACGCCGGCGAGCCGGAGATGGCAACGATGACAAGCATGGCCCAAAAGACTAAAATGTGAAGTAAAGCTCCGCAACTTCATTCAAGCGTGTGCCAGCATCTAAGGACTACCAGGAAGGTTACCTGGAGGTCCAGAGGTGCCGATGAGGTCGAGGAAGGAAGGACCGGTGCCGGGGAAGAAAGGTGTTCCACGGCCAAAGCTCCAACTTCAAGATCCACTTTGGCCACCTCTGAAAAATGCCCAAACAAATTAAGTTAGGGTTAACTTCCAAGAGGTTTTGGGAGCACAAAGTGAGCAAGGGTTGAAAAGGAGCCACTTGGAACTCTTGTGCCACTGAGAAGCTCCAAGGACTTCAACAATGGCAGCCACCAGAGAGGAGGTTAGTGAGGTAGGAGCTCAGCCAAGCACCGGCATGGCAAGCTCAAAGTGTGTAAAAGAAGCCAAAGGGGGCTCAAGGAACCTTATACCAAAGGCACGGAGGTCTGCACCATGGGTTAAGCTCATGGTGAGCTTAGCCCATGGGGAGGTCCATGGGAGGTCTGGACTTGGACAAGACGGATGGGACAGAGTAGGTTAAGGCAGGCGTGGTCTAGGGGCGGAAAGGGTGGCCGACATTTAATGCTTGCGAGGCGAGCCGTTGGATGTGACCAGCTCGATTTTGCCCATCGCCATGGCCGAGGCACGAGAGCCCAAGCTAGGAGAAGAACAGACCTCAAGCTCCCGTCGGATTAAGTGAATGAGAAGGTCTGGCCATCGGATGTTCATTTTGAACCGTTATGTTTTAAGTGATCGGGAGGAGGTCCCACCACACGATCCGAGCAGGGAGGTCGTGGCCTCGATCTCCACATTCTTGCCAGCAGACGTGGAAAAAGGGCGGAGGTCCAGGCGTTGGATCTCAATCCAGCAGTGCGGACCTCTGGGAGGACTTAATTGCACGCGACTTGAGAAAATGAGGGGAGGTCATGGCCTTGGGATTTAAATCCAAGGGCACATAACAAATAGGAGGTCTGAGCTTGCATAGCACAAGGGAGGCATGGCCTTTAGATTTAGATCTAAGGGCTCACGACCTCACGTCTTGTGAGGGAGGTCGATCGCGCGAGGCAAGGAGGAGGTCGTGGCCGTGGATTTTAATCAGCGGTACACAACATGAGATGGGGAGGTCGGATCGCTAGATTTTGAGGGGAGGTCGTGGGTCGTTGGATCGATCCAACGGCTCGACCTCAACAAGGTGGGAGGTCCTCGCGGTGGTGGTTTCTGAGAGGAGGTCGTGGCCTTTGGATTAAATCCAACGGCTCGACCTCAACAAGGTGGAAAGGAGGTCGGTGAGGTCTAAATGGTTGAAATTTGGAACAGCTTTGCCAAGCAGCTAGCCCAAGGAACAAAGGCTTGGGTTTTGAATTTGAACCTTTAGCAGTTGAGACTTTGCGAATTGTTTGGGATAGCCAAACAACTCCAAAATTATGAAATTCAAACTGGAGCTTGTCGATGGTAAGATTAACCTCACATAAATTTTCGAGAGGTTTTTATGCAATGCATTTTCTCGGAAATTCATTAAGGTTGTTCAAAGGATTGTTTTACCTCCAAAATTTATCAAACAAGTTTTACAACTTGCGATATTTTTCAGAGGGGTCCCACATCAACTTTAGGACCAAGGAAAAATTATTTTCGAAATGTTTGGCACAAGAGTGGTGACAAATGGAAAAAGGACTTGACTTTTGGTCAACAAGGACTTTGTGTTTTTGGATTACCCAAATCTTGGACAATAATTACATGTGAGAAAAAGTTTTAATTTCTACACATTTAATTACATTTGAAACAAACCCTGATTATACATTTGGGATGTTACAGATGCCCAAGGACTAGATGCTCTGCAGGCCGAGGTGGTGATGACTCTATGTCATCTTGAGATGTATTTCCCTCCGTCATTTTTTGATATCATGGTCCATCTCATTGTTCACCTTGTGAAAGAGATAAAGATATGCAGCCCTGTGTTCCTACGTCATATGTACCCGTTCGAGAGGTACATGGGAATTCTCAAGTCCTATGTACGGAATCGATCTCGACCGGAGGGCAGCATCATCGAAGGTTATGCACCCGAAGAGGTCATTGAGTTCTGTGTCGACTACATGGCTTAGGTGGAACCGATAGGTGTGCCTCTATCTCGCCATGAGGGGAGACTGGATGGTATCAGGACCATCGAAAGGAAATCAATCACTCCCGATCTGGATACGTACGCTCATGCCCATTTCACGATCTTGCAACACATGACCCAAGTGTCCCTGTACATCAACGAGCACAAAGACATGGTACGCCAACCGAATCCAGACCGGTCGGAGGTTTGGATCACGAGAGAGCACAACCGTCGGTTCAATGAATGGTTAAAGGTGCGAATCACTGGAGGTCATCAAGTGATGATACACTGCTATGGTTGGCACAAGGGCCACAATTTACAATTGTCACATGGCAAGGATACGACATTAATGGGTACACATTTTATCTGACATTTCGGGATAGGAAGAGCCTGATCGTAACAATGTGTCCGTGATAGATGCATTCAGTACCGATGGGCTGAGGAGCTCCTACTATGGTCAAATAGAGGAGATATGGGAGCTCAACTACGTGCTTTTAAGATCCCCCTATTTCGTTGCCGTTGGGTCCATCTCCCACAGGTGAAGGTCGACAAGTACGGCATCACTACCATGGACCTTGAACGTGTCAGATACAAAGACGAACCATTCGTACTCGCTAACCAAGTTGTTCAAATCTTCTATGTGACCGGCCCGGCAAATAAGAAGCGCCACGTAGTTCTTCATGGAAAAAAGGAGGATTGTCGGAGTAGAGAATGTAGTGGACGAGGAAGAATACAATCAATTTGATGAGTTGCCTCCTTTCAGAAATGACATAAGGCTCGAGGAAGAAACCAATGAGGAAGCTAGCTATATGCGCATCGATCATCATGAAGGGCTATATTTTAATTAAGAATTTACTCCATTGTAATTAATGTATTCCATAACATCATGTGTTATGGACTTGTAATCTCTCATATATTTTGATGTCAACATGAAATTGTCATGTGTTAATATGTTATGGACTTGTCATCTTTGATATTGATGTCAATGTGGACGTTCATTGTAATAAACAGACGATAAAAGACCATATCCTTTTTACATCACAGACGATAAAAAAGGATTAGCGATCCTATCTTAGCCTTCAAATCTTCATAAGCCTTCTCGTCGGTTTCAGTGGTGGCGGGATCAGCGATTGTCAGATCAAATGCCTCCACCTGCGACCTTGCACGCTCGATTCGCGCTTGTAGCCGTTCGGACTCCGCAACCAAGCCCCATATAGCCCAGATGCCATAAGCCCTGGTCTCCTCTGTCTCGATGAGGTCGACCTGCTCTCCTGCAATTTGGATGTCATCCTTGACTCTCTGGGCTGCATCCTTGGTGCGGACCAAGTAGTTCCATATGACGATCTCCACGATGAGGTTTACTCACTGGATGCTGTGGACCCTCGCATTGGTCCGTCTAAGAAGGAGCTCCAGTCAACGATGATGGCTGCTATGGTCTCCGGTAGATCGGAGGGCCTACAACGGATGACATTATGAATGGAAGGCTTGTCTGCAGCTTGGGCCAGGTTGCGACCAGAGCGGTGCGAGTAAAGAAGAACAATGTAAGCGAATACAGCTGGCACGAGAGGAGAAGCCATTTGGAGTTTGTGGAGAAAACGGATCAAGGAGGTTGTGTGAAATCCATTGTAGAAGGGGATATCTATTTATAGAACAAGTACTAAAGCCGGAGCGGGAGACGAGGAGATATTTGGGAGTCAGAGCGGCGTTGGAAAACAAAGAGACGGTTGCGATGCGATCGTGAGACGAAGAGACACACGCGGAAAATGAAGAGACTTGTTGATTTGTCGGCGAGAAGTCGAGTTATCACGAGCGGTTCTATTATAGAACCGTCTCGATAAGGAATCACTGAGCGGTTACATTTACGAACCGTTTGTGATATATTCCATATCACGAGCGGTGCTTTAATGTAACCGATCGTGATATATCACTGAGCGGTTCTATTAGGGAACCGTGCAGGATTCCTATCCTGAGCGGTTCTTATATAGAACCGTCTGTGCTATCCTTTTTATAAGGAGGGAACCGCTAGGGTTTTGCTCTTACTCGTCACTTTCTCTCCCGCGCCCCTTAGGCTCTCGCGCGCTCGTTCGCCTCCTCTAGGACTCACCAGTTCACTCCCCTTAATCCCCGGCCGACACTGTAACATCTCAATTTTCTGAGCTTTAAAAATCCTTTAAATAGTTGGTAGAGAGAAAATTCACTATTTGGATTATTTGAATTTAATTCAAAAGCTTAAATATGGACTTTGAGTAACAAACAATTTAATATGACTAAACTCAACATGAATAACGGTCAAAACTATTTTATTTTGATTCTATGTGCTTGGATATATTTTCTAGAATTTTTCTAAGTTCATTTGCTATTTTCTATTGCTTATTTGAATTCTCAGTATTTTCTAAAATAGAAAAGCTATTTAAAATCTCCCAACCAGTTTTCGGCAATTCCATCCTACCCGGCTCCCTTTTTTTCGTGGGCGCCTCATAGCCAGATCCTTCAAGATACTTGCGTGGCGCATGCGCGCTCTCGCCGTTGCCCTCTACTAGGTGGCCCCGCGCACCCGCTTCCCCATCTCGCTGTCAGGTGGCCCCGCTACAGCGTCGTCGTCCCCGACCCGGCCTCTTCCTCGTGACGCAGCACCCGCGTCCACCATTTTTGCATCTTCAAGCTCGTCCGACAAATCCGCAAACTGCCCCGATTTTGTGCGCGGACGACGCCATCTAGAAGCTCTATCCTTCCTGCACTCATTTCAAATGAATTTGAATTTCAAACTCGTCTCTATCTCCTATTCCTTCGTGTTTCTGTTTTTGGGTTGTTTCGGTCTCCGCCGCCGTTACGCCGCCCTAGCCATCCCCGACGCCTATAAATAGCCCCCGAGCATCGCCCTGCCACCCTTTCCAAAACCCCTCACCCAATTGCCCCTCCCAAGCCCTTGCGCCGCCGCATTTCCCCATCTTTTCGGCCGAGCTTCGTCTTTGTCGAATTTTGCCGCCGTCTTCACCGCCGCGTCGTCGTGGAGCACACCGTCGAGTCCGCCGTCGCAGCCTCTACCTCCAGAGCCCCGTCGCATCACCGGAGCACCATTGGAGCCCTCGTCCGACAACAGCCGAAGCTCACCGCCGGCCGCCACCGATGTCCTCGACCACCCGGGAGTGCATCACCAGGTGCGCAATAACCCGGACTACACGCCTGTACCACCCACTTTCGGTGAGGAGCCGCCGTTCGCTGGTGACCAGTGGGATCCGTGCGCCGCCGCTCACGCTGTCGCCGTGTCAGCCGCCACCTCAGCGCCCTTGCCTCCGTGGCGCGTGCGTGTCGTCGTATGTGGTGCCGCGTCAGTGCCACGCGTGCGTGGGTGCGCCACACCAGTTGAGCCAGATCCCGAGTCCCCGCATGGACTTAGTCCACGGTGCACCCAGCCACTTCTAGGTTGGACCCACTTGTCAGGTGGAGCACTGTGCGGTCAACCCCTTCGCTGACGTTAGCGTTGCCCAATAATTCGACTTTTCTATTAAGAAATAATTCGGATTATTCTAAAAATAGGTTTTTCTTTAATTTGATTCGAACTTCCAAAGCCCATATCTTTTGCATCCGAACTCCAAATCAGTCCATTCAAATTTCTAAATTCATCTAAATTCAAGATCTATTTATTGGAGATTTTTATTTAATTTTTGGAGTTTATTTTGCTTCTATTATTTATTTAGTTTGTTTGTTTGCTTCGTTTGCGAGTAGACTTCGACACTTCTGGGAGATTTGAAGAAGAAGGAGCACCTCAAGACCAAGATCAATTTCTAGACCTGTTCCAAGGCAAGCTATACCTTTGACCATCTTGAATCCCACTTTGCTAAAAGTTATTTTACTTCAAATTATTGCATTTAATTCAAATAATTATTTAAATGCTTTTGGGTATAGTTAATGATCCAAATTGTTGTACCTTCCTTGTATAATTGATATGTCTTAATCCTTTGTCACCCTAGTTGGTATTTTAGTTGGTAATATTGTAGCACCAACGTGGGTTGGTTAGATGAGATTAGATTGCTTAGCCATGCCACGAATCATCTGTTCATGTAAAGTTGCAATTAGCAACTTGACTAAGTGACTATGGAACTTTGTGATAATCTGTGTGTAATATGTGCTATCATGGCATGTGTTGCACCTAGCCAACTGGGTGGTAAAAGGTTTGGATTGAGGCAAGTGGTGGAAACTGTGTGACATGGTGGCTGTGTGACATGGGAATATGAATCTGTGTGTCAAAATAATCTGTGTGCCTTAGTTAGAATTTGGAAGTCTTGCATTGGTCAATTAAGGACTGAACTTTGTGCGCCATTGAACTGAGCCCTTCTGTACGACCACATGCCTATTATGGGATGGGCCTAGCTTAGTAAGATACGAATTCTTGACATTGATTGCTCAGGCAGTAGGTTAGGCTATGTGAAAAGGGTGGAGGTGTGTGCTACCATGTAGTCGCATCGCGGGACGGTTCACCGCTTCCCTGTCCAATGGTGTGTGTCGTACCATCCACTGTGTATAGTTTGGTATGACGTAAGCACATCGGGAGTGTCAATGTTAAGATGAAGTTTCTGAACCGTTTTGTTATGACTAGTGCTCGCTACACTAGTTGTATCTTGTGGGTAATGTGTACAAACTCTGCAGAGTGTTAAACAATCTATTCGAATAGCCGCGTCCGCGGTCATGGACATGCTCGGGGATTTCACACGAGGGGTAGATCTTCATAAACTGTGTGGGAAGGGAGTTGTGTGATCTAAATCATATGGCTATGTGAATAATCTGTTTAGGCTGTGTGTCTTTGTGAAATCAAATTGTTAAATTATTATTGTCTATTTGTTTTACTTATGCTTCCAATCTATTATTTGTATTCAATTGCAAATGTTGCATTTCTGCAAAAGAACCACAGAATGTCATTCCTTTGTAATAGGCCTGCATGTATAATTGTATTTCTGTGGTATGGCTTGTGAGTACGGTTGTGTACTCATGCTTGTTGTAAAACATGCAATAGAAGAGGAGGAGTCTTTGCTAGCATTTGGGGAGGAGTTCATCGAAGGTGCTTGATCGTAGGGTCTTGATCCCAGTCGGTTGCCTGTGGTGAATTGATGGGATGCCGCTGCCATTTCTGTTTCCGCTGCTATTTATTACTCTGTTAGCCATGCGTGGCTTAATAAATGTAAACTCGACCATAAGGTCAAAACCCTTATTTGTTAATCAAATTATTCATTTATGTTATTAATCGCTTGTGTGGATCGATATCCATCTTTGTTGACATTGTGTGCACTAGCGTGATTCTAGACTAGTGCATTATACACGGAGGGTCCAGAATCGTATTTTTGGGTCCCGACAGAGGTGGTATCAGAGCCATACTGACTGTAGGTCTAGACCTTAGTTAGATCGGCCGTTTGAGTGTCCAAATTATTTTCTAAAGAAAAATTTAACTTGCAAGACTAAATGAATTGCTTAACTCCTCTCACATCTTTCTTGACTCATCTCTTGCTAGAATTTTTCCTTTCCCCGCTGTTTTAACTTGGTTCCTGCCTCTTGTCTGTCTTGACATATGCCTTACCTTTAGACCTTCGGAGATCGCAATGGAGGACTTGCCGCAGAGCTGTGGAAGCTGCTGCAAACGCTTGGAGGCTTCGACTGCCCAATGTACCATGGCAGCGAGTATCTGGTCAACGAGCGAGATCATGGTGTGATCTGTCGTCTAACAGTCTACGCCAAGAGGAACACTAGAGCCGACCAGCCGTTGGACATCTCAGTCAGGAGGATCACCTTTACGCAAGGAATCTAGGAGTCATCACGCCTGGCCATCCTCCGAGTTTGCAACGTCTACGCGCAAGAGCTGCAGAACACCGTCTTCCGCTACCATCCCAAATCTTCTTTAGTGGAGCTCTCTGCTTGCTTTCCGTCTACAAATGGGGAAGGCAACGCCACAGTGGTGCACCTTGCCGAGTTTGGAGCAGCTCAGGAGGAATCACTGGAGTTGGTCGCCATAGAGCTGGAGTGTGCCTATGAAGCCTGGGAAAGAGCCGAGGAAAGGATCACAGTCCTAGAGCAAGCTCTCTATGGTCAGCATGAGCCCGAAGATGATCAAGAAGAAGATCCGGAGGATCCAGAAGAAGATCCTGAGGATGTTCCAAAGGAGCCAGCAGAAGCTGCACAGCTAGAGGAGCCAGTAGAAGCTGCACAGCCAGAGGAGCCAGCAGAAGCTGCTGAGCTGGAGGAGCCAGCTGTGCTTACACCCAGCATGCCTGCTCCTACAGCACTAGTCCCGGGGCATCAGGATCAGATCGTGAGGATGCCAGCCCACTTCTAGGTCTACAGCAGGCGGGAGCACCGCCGTGGCAGTGGAGGCTTTCTTGAGTAGTTCGTTTAAGTTCCAGTTTAGTCAGGCTTAGCCATTTTTAGTTTAAGAGAGTTGCCTTTAGGCGGTAGCTTGTGTGCTTAGGTTCACCTTATTTCCTTGTGTGCAAGTGTGAGCTGCAAAGGCCCTTTGGCATTTGTTCCAGCCATGCTAAGACCCTAATAATAAAGTTATTTCATTTGACTTTCTTGAGCTGTGTTTGTTGGGTTTAATCTGCTCCCTTGTTTAGTTCTTAACTCATCTTATGCTTGCTACCTTATCTAACCCATGGAGCTTCACCAGATGGTTCGGACTCATCACACTGCTGCAAGTGGATCCGGCACCCCAGCGTCCGAAGAAAATGATCAAATCCCCGCAGGAACAGTGCCACCCCAAGCACCCCCTCTCGACTTGCAGAACTTTGGAGCCTTCATGGCAGCGCAAACACAGATGATGTATACCATGATGAACCAGATGCAGGCTATGAACAACAACAACAACAACAACAATCATCACGGAGGAGCCCCAGTCGCTCATGGTCACCAAGGACCATCCAAGTTGGCTGAATTCATGAGGACCCATCCGCCAACTTTCTCTGGACATGTCTCGCTAGTAGAAGCTGATGATTGGCTTCGCGTAATTGAAAGGAAGCTGCTGATCACTCAATGCAGTGATCACGAGAAAGTTTTGTATGCCACTCATCAGATGGAGGGCATAGCTGCTGAGTGGTGGGAGAATTTTTGCACAGCGCATGAGGCACCGCAGAATATCACTTGGGAAGAATTCTCCGCAGCCTTTCGCCAGTATCATGTACCTGAAGGGATCATGGATTTAAAGAAAGATGAGTTCCGTGCTCTTAAGCAAGGAGCTATGTGTCAGAACCGGAGAAACCCAAATGAAAAGAAGAGGCAGTCTGTGCTGTGAGGAAGGGCTAAGAAGAAGTCGGCAGTGAGGATACCGTTTCATTGATTTCTTCATAACCAGAAGCAAAGGCCGAGATGGGCAGCCGAAGATCCAACGGCCAAGGAGCATCAGTTTATTTACTGTTTCCGGGTCACTTGTTGTCATTTAACTCTGAACTCTGAACTTTACTCTTTTACTTTCACCTTGCTGTAAACTTGAATTGCAATCCCTGGCTTATAACCCAGTGGAGTTTGGAAGGGAAATCTAAGAAAGAATAGCATATTTGTATCTTTGGTAGCTAGTTTCGTAGGAACCCTAGTGCTTGTTCTTTTCTTCTCCAGCCGCCTCCACTGATTCCACAATACAACTTCCTGTTGAACTTCTAAAACTCGGGATCTGACATTTAGGTATCAGAGCTTAGTATCATCCTTGGAGCTTAGATTTGGCCACGAAGGTTGGGGGCAATCAGAAGATTCCCGCCATAAAATCCCTGAAGTCGGTCAGATCTGGAACCAGTGAAGACTTCTTGATGGTGGTGAGAACCCGTTCTCACGGATCCATTGAAGAAGATGACATCGAAATGGAGAATCGTGCAGAAATCGCGAAGATCCATGAGAAGCTGGCTAAGTTAGACACACTGAAAACCGATGTAGCGGTGATCAAAGCACTACTATTTGCCAACTTTCCCCAAGCCTCAACATCAAGAACTGACCAAGCATCCGATGAATTTCAGAAGGAGTGGCCGACAGTGACTGAAACAGGTATGAATCCACCTTCTTAGTCCCAATGTGTGGATTTACCTTACAACATGACCGCTCCACTGGTTTCTAGTCCCGTTCAAGTAGCCACAATTGCAAACTGGAGTCACGGACAGAATCAGGGTAGTAGGATCTTGGCACCTTTCTTTGTGGAGCCGAATACTGTAATACCTAGTCTTTCACCCATATTCTCACCAGCGATGAGAACCGCTGCTCAGGTAGACATAGGGTCAAGGCTGGGAGTGAATAAGATGAATAGTCACCAGCTCCCAGTAGCAATCAATCTGACAATACAGCCCAGTTTTAACCCGGGATTAAGGAACCCATGGGTACCACCCTGGATTGGGCAGCATACACAGCAAATGGCTGCAGTGCAGAATTATTATCACCCAACACTTAACCCGAACATAGGTCAGGACACATTTATGAATCCTAGTGGGCTGATTGTGAGTATGAACTGGAATGGCAATGGCAATGGTCACCAAAGTGTGGATGCTGTAATCAGAGGACCTAAGTTAGAAATACCTTTGTTTGTTGGTGATGAACCTATTGGGTGGCTAGAACAATGCGAAAAATTCTTTGAGATGGCTGGCACTCCGAGGGAGCAATGGGTCAATATAGCCACTGGGCACTTTTCTGGAAGAGCACACACTTGGTTCAAAGGGATTGGTATTGCATGGCAGGTATTGAACTAGCAACAATTGTGTGTCATGATAACAGATCGTTTTTCGGAAGCGGATGCTCACGAAGCTGTAGAAAGGTTACAAACAATGAAGCACATGGGCAATGTCAGTAAATACATTGATTATTTTGAGAAATGTGTTGAATTGGTGAGGAGAGACCATCCATACCTGCAGGAAGCTTTTCTGATGAGTTGTTTTATTGGAGGTTTAAAGGATGAAATCAAATATGTTGTGAGTAGCCACCAACCTAAAGGACTATTGGAAGCCTATTGGTTTGCTAAATTAGAGGAGAAAGCATCCATAGCCAGGAAGAATAGTCAGTCAGGAGGAAGTAACAGAAGCAAGGCAAATCTGTTTAACAATCGGCCGGCAACACCGAAGAGCAATAACCCAGGAGAAACTGATAGGATAAAAGAAAATACACAAGAATTCAACAAGAGGACTTGTTGGCACTGTAAGGAGCCTTGGACACCCAGCCACAATTTGAGATGTAAGGTTAAAAAGGCATTACATGCCTTACTAATGCAAGAAGAAGAGATAGAAGAGAATCCTAATGATCTGGAAGTGGTTGAGGAGCAAGGATATGCTACTGCCCCTGGGAGCCCGACTGAAGCTAAAGGAAATACAGATCAGGAGAAGCTCATGCTGATTTCTAATAATGCAATGGAGGGCACAACGGGACCTGTGACTTTTTCCTTAATCACCATGATAGGAGGCAAAAAGGCAGTGATGCTAGTGGATAGTGGGAGTACCAACTCCTTCATGGATTATGGGTTTGCTATCAAAAGCAATTGCAAGATGACTTACAGACCGGCCAAAAGAGTGGCTGTAGCAGGAGGAGGAGAATTGTGCACGGATGCTATAACTGAAAACATTCATTATATGGTACAAGGGAGTGCATTCACAAAATCCTTTCAGCTATTGAATCTTAGAAGTTATGATATTATCTTGGGAACCAATTGGATATATAACCATAGTCCTATTGTAATGGATTTGAAAACTAGGGAATTGACCATATACAAAGAGGGCAAAACGGTGACTTTCAAGGATCATACCTCTCCTGGTAAACATTTCATGGTGAATGCTAGTAAGTTGGAGAAGATCATGAGAAAAGAGGTGTTGCGTTATGTGATTCAAATGAATTGGGTTCAAGAGGAGGAGTCCAAGGAGTCGACAGTAATACCAATAGAGGTTCAAGAAGTATTGTAACAATAAGATAATGTATTCAGAGAATCTCAAGAGTTACCTCCTAAAGAGAGATTGTGATCATTCCATTCCACTTAAAGCCAATGCAGATCCTCCCAACATCAGGCCTTACAGAATCCCTCACCATCAGAAAAATGCTATGGAAGACATCATTAGGCAGTTATTGGAGAACGAAGAGATCAGAGTGAGTGCGAGTCCTTACTCCTCTCCTGCGGTGATGGTCAGAAAAAAGGATGGTTCTTGGAGGATGTGTGTGGACTATAGGCAGCTTAACTCTATGACAATTAAGAACAAATTCCCAATGCCAATTATAGAGGATTTATTGGATGAGTTGCAAGGAGCAACCATATTTTTAAAGCTGGACCTCGGGTCAGGGTATCATCAGATTAGAATGGTTGAAGAAGATATCCCTAAAACAACATTCAAGACACATCTGGGACATTATGAATACACTGTGATGCCATTTGGGTTGACCAATGCACCAGCAACCTTCCAATCACTCATGAACACTATTTTTGGACAACATTTAAGGAGGTTCATCCTAGTCTTCTTTGATGATATTTTGGTGTATAGTAAGAACTTAATGGATCATGTTAAACATTTACACACAGTCTTACAGATTCTACAACAAAACCAATTAACTGCCAAATTGAACAAGTGTTGTTTTGCTATGGCTGAGATTGGGTACTTGGGACATATCATCAGTGGGTCAGGAGTGTCAACAGATCCGAGAAAAATAACTGATGTGTTGAATTGGCCAGTTCCTGACACTGTCACCAAGTTGAGGGGATTTTTGGGCTTAACTGGGTATTATAGAAGATTCGTGAAAGGGTATGGAAAAATATGCAAACCCTTATTTGACAAGTCTTAAAAAAGATGCATTCATATGGGGTGAAGCTCAGTCAATAGCCTTTGAGAGATTGAAGCAAACTACGACAACGTGTCCTGTTCTAGCATTACCTAATTTCTCAAAGCCATTCATCCTAGAGACAGATGCTTGTGGGACTGGATTGGGTGCAGTGTTGATGCAAGAAGGGAGACCCATTGTATATTATAGCAAAACATTGGGAGTGAGAGCAGCTGCACAGTCCATATATGATAAAGAGGCAATGGCCATTTTGGAAGCACTTAAGAAGTGGAGACATTATTTGTTGGGCAATCAATTGGTAATCAGGACAGATAAAAAAAGCTTGAAATACATCACAACTCAGAGGTTAGTGGAAGGAATACAACATAAATTACTGCTTAAGCTGTTGGAATTCGATTACCTTGTGGAATATAAGAAGGGAAAGGAGAATGTGGCAGCCGATGTGTTGTCCAGGAGAGGTCACAATTATAAAAAGAGTGAAGATGTCTGTAATGCTATAGTTACTATCCTACCTGACTGGGTAGAAGATGTTAAAGCTAGCTATACTTCTGATTCTCAGTATGAGAAATTGGTGAGCAATAATCAGTTGAATGATGGGACAGACAGCAGCTAAACAATAGAATATGGGTTGGTGAGGTACAAGGGAAGGATATATGTTGGAACAGGTAATGATATCAGATCAAAAATTTTGGAATCTTTCCACTCATCCGCTATTGGAGGACATTCAGGTATGAGAGTGACCTATCACAGAATCAAGAAGTTATTTTATTGGCCAAGGCTAAAAAGAAACGTAGAAATGCTGATTTCTGAATGTCCAGTGTGTTAGATTACCAAATCTGAACATGTACACATTCCTGGATTACTTAACCCTTTGGAGGTACCAGATATGGCATGGACTCATATTAGCATGGATTTCATAGAAGGACTACCCAAATCCAGACGTAAAGAGGTGATATTAGTGGTGGTTGATAGATTCACCAAATATGCACATTTCTTATCACTAGCTCATCCTTATTTGGTGCCACAAGTGGTAGAAATATTTATGGATAATATTTTCAAATTACATGGACTTCCTATTGCTATTGTGACTGATAGAGATAGAATTTTTACTAGCCACCTCTTTCAAGAGATTTTCAGAAATTTAAAAGTGTCTTTGAGGCTAAGCAGTGCTTATCACCCTCAAACGAATGGGCAAACCGAGTGAGTAAATCAATGTTTGGAGTCGTATTTGAGGAGCATGACTTTTCAAGAACCTAGGGAGTGGATGCATTGGTTGACTCTTGCAGAATGGTGGTACAACACTTCTTATCACACAACGCTGAAAATCTCCCCTTTTCAAGCTTTGTATGGTTATCCCCCTCCTCAAATTGGTGAATTAACTATCCCATGCAACATATCCGATGAGGCTCGGGTCACTGTGGAATAGAAGGAACATATGATGGAGTAATTGAAGGTGAACCTACAGCAGGCACAAGAGAGAATGAAGTATTTTGCTAACAAATTGAGGTCCAAAAGGCAGCTCCAAGTTGGAGATATGGTGTACCTCAAAATGCAACCGTATAGACAAACAGCTTTTGGGATCAGGGGCTCTCTGAAACTGAGATCGAAGTATTATGGCCCATTCAGAGTGCTGAAGAGTATCGGTCCAGTAGCTTACCACCTACAGTTGCCCGAAGGTACTGCAATCCATCCTGTCTTCCATGTAAGTCAATTGAAGAAACACCTGGGCGCATGCTGTACCAATTCCTGGACTACCACTAGTGGGAGAGAATGGGAACATTAAGACTGAACCAGCAGCCATTCTGGACAGAAGAATCATACCTCGCCGCAATGAACCAATCGCACAATGGTTGATTCAGTGGTTGAACCTGGGACCCGAGGATGCAACCTGGGAAGACAAAACCTTCATACAAAGTACTTTTCCAGACTTCACACCTTGAGGACAAGGTGGAGCTCAAGGGGGAAGGCAATGTCAGAACCGGAGAAACCCAGCTGAAAAGAAGAGGCAGTCTGTGCTGTGAGGAAGGGCTAAGAAGAAGTTGGCAGTGAGGATACCGTTTCGTCGATTTCTTCATAACCAGAAGCAAAGGCCGAGATGGGCAGCCGAAGATCCAACAGCCAAGGAGCATCAGTTTATTTACTGTTTTCAAGTCACTTGTTGTCATTTAACTCTGAACTCTGTACTTTACTCTTTTAATTTCACCTTGCTGTAAACTTGAATTGCAATCCCTGGCTTATAACCCAGTGGAGATTGGAAGGGAAAGCTAAGAAAGAATAGCATATTCGTATCTTTGGTAGCTAGTTTCGTAGGAACCCTAGTGCTTGTTCTTTTCTTCTCCAGCCGCCTCCACTGATTCCACAATACAACTTCCTGTTGAACTTCTGAAACTCGAGATCTCACACTATGTCAGTGACTGATTACTTGAATAAGTTTTCTCAGCTAGCTCGCTATGCTGTAGAGGACGTTGCTACTGACAAGGCTCGTCAGAGTCGTTTCTTGAAGGGATTGAACTCAGGACTATAGGTCAATCTGCTTGCCCACACTTTTCCAGATTTTCAGGAATTGATTAACAAGGCGTTGGTTATGGAGGACAAACGCAAAGAACTGGAGGACCACCACAAGCATAGGATGGTTCAGCAGGGAAGGCACTAGCCACAACATCAGAGAGCAAGAGTAGTGCCACAACAGTTTAATCGTTTCCAGCCATAGAGTTCTTTCAGGACACCTGCATCGCCTTCAGCACCTCGTCCAACTGTTCAGAATTTTCGCAACTTAACACCAGTCAACCCTACCCCAGGGAACAATCGGCAGAATGAACCAAGAGTGTGTTAGAGTTGCCGTCAACCAAGGCATTTCGCCAATTAGTGCCCTCAGAAGGGAACAATCACTCCAGTCCGCTTCAAACTTGGAGCAACACCTGCCAAGACCCCAGTGCAGAGCAACCAAGGAGTTTCTCAGGGAACCAGTCAACCAGGAGGAGCGCCTCAATCAGTTGTCAGAGGTCGTGTTAACCATGTCACTCTTGAAGGAACCCAGGAAGCACCAGACGTCATACTGGGTAAGTTCCTAGTAAATTCAGTAACTGCATCAGTTCTGTTTGATTCTGGAGCTTTGCATTCGTTTGTTTCTGGAGTTTTTGCAACTAAGAATAAATTGAAAGTTATGCATCTTAAGCATACTTTGTTAGTCCAGTCGCTTGGAGCAGAGCTAAGTTCTAAAGTGGGTTGTTTAGGGGCTAAGTTACTCATAGCTGGAGTTGAGTTTCTAGCTAACCTAATTGTTCTAGACACCCAAACCATAGATGTCATTCTTGGCATCGATTGGCTAACCAAGCACAAAGCCGTGCTAGATTGTGGCCGAAGAGCCGTTACAATCGAGGATACCAAAGGAAACAAGGTAGAGTTCCTAGCCACCTCAGTGCATAATGGACATCTGCTAGTCAATAGCCTGAAGACCGTTGCTTTGGAAGATGTGCCTATTGTCAGAGAGTATCCAGATGTGTTTCCGGAAGAGTTACCAGCGATGCCACCAGACCATGACATCGAGTTTGTCATTGATCTAGTGCCAGGAACAGCACCAATGTCGAAGAGACCTTATCGGATGCCAGCCGATGAGTTAGTAGAAATGAAGAAGCAAATAGAAGAACTTTTGGAGAAAGGTTTTGTGAGACCTAGTTCGTCGCCATGGGGAGCACCAATCTTGTTCGTCAGAAAGAAGGATGGAAGCATGAGAATGTGCATCGACTACCGATCTCTCAATGAAGTCACCATCAAGAACAAGTACCCATTGCCCAAGATAGATGATTTGTTTGATCAGATGAAGGGAGCCAGAGTGTTCTCGAAGATCGATCTACGATCAGGTTACCATCAGTTGAAGATTTGTCCTAAGGATATACCTAAGACCGCTTTCTCAACGCGGTACGGATATTATGAGTTCTTAGTCATGTCCTTTGGTCTAACTAATGCCCCTGCCTATTTCATGAATATGATGAATAAAGTATTCATGGAATATTTGGACAAGTTTGTAGTTGTGTTTATTGATGACATTTTGGTTTACTCCAAGTCAGAAGAAGAACATGCTGAACATTTGATATTAATCCTAGAGAAGTTCAAAGAGCATCAGTTGTATGCTAAGCTTAGCAAGTGTGATTTCTGGAAAAAGGAAGTTGATTTCCTTGGTAATGTGATGACAGCCGCAGGAGTAGCAGTTGACCCTAGTAAAGTAAAAGCAGTATTACATTGGGAATAGCCCAAGATTGTCACTCAGATCCGTAGTTTCTTGGGATTGGTAGGATATTATCACCGTTTCATTGAAGGATTCTCATTGATTGCTAAACCTCTTACGCAATTGTTGAAGAAAGAGAAGAAATTTACCTGGACCCCAGCTTGTGAAGAAAGTTTTCAGGAATTGAAGAAGCGTTTGACTTCAGCCCCAGTACTGATTTTGCCAGATATTCGCAAGGATTTTGATATCTATTGTGATGCTTCGCGTCAAGGATTAGGTTATGTCCTAATGCAAGAAGGAAGAGCTGTCGCTTATGCGTCAAGGTAGTTAAGGCCTCATGAAGAGAATTACCCTACCCATGATCTGGAATTAGCTGCAGTAGTGCATGCTTTGAAGATTTGGCGTCATTACCTCATTTGTAATCGCTGCGAGATATACACAGATCATAAGAGCCTGAAATATATTTTCACTCAGTCAGATCTAAATATGAGACAGAGAAGATGGCTAGAGTTGATAAAGGATTATAATCTTGGAATCCGTTACCATCCCGGTAAAGCCAACGTAGTTGCAGATGATTTAAGCCGCAAGAGCTACTGCAATGCGGTGGAAGTAAAAGAGGTTTGTTCAAACCTTCAGGAGGAATTCCAAAAGCTGAAGCTAGAAGTGGTATCTGAAAGATTTGTGGCCAATCTGGAAGTGCAGTCTACTTTAGAGAAGCAGATTCGTGAAGCTCAACCAAAGGATTCAGAGTTTTAAGACACCAAGAAGAAGATGGCAGAAGGAACGTTCAAAGACTTCACAGTAGATGATCAAGACATACTTTGGATCAATGGACGTATCTGCGTACCAGATATTGATGGTTTGAGACAGCTAATTTTGAAGGAGGCCCATAACTCAAAGTATTCGATTCACCTTGGTAGTACTAAGATGTATCAAGATGTTAAGAATAAGTTTTGGTGGCCGAATTTGAAGTGAGACATCGTAGAGTTCATTGCCTTGTGCGACGTGTGTCAGAAAGTCAAAGTAGAACATCAGAGACCAGCAGGTCTGTTGCAACCCTTGAAGATTCCAGAGTGGAAGTGGGAAGAAATCGGAATAGATTTCATTACCAGTTTACCCAAGACTCAATCGGGTTACGATTCGATTTGGGTAGTAGTGGATCGTTTGACCAAAGTTGCCCATTTCTTGCCAGTCAAAAGCACGTACTCAGGAGATCATTTTGCAGAGCTGTATATGTCAAGGATTGTTAGTTTGCATGGTGTGCCTAAGAAGATAGTGTCAGATCGAGGATCTCAGTTCACCTCCCGTTTTTGGCACAGTTTGCATGAAGCCTTAGGGACTCACCTGAATTTCAGTACTGCATATCATCCCCAAACAGATGGACAAACTGAAACAGTTAATCAGATATTGGAGGATATGTTGAGAGCCTGTGCTCTAGCTAATGCTACCCGCTGGGATAAGAGTTTGCCATATGCAGAATTCTCGTACAACAACAGTTATCAAGCCAGTCTGCAAATGTCACCGTTTGAAGCTTTGTATGGTCGTGCCTACAGAACCCCGTTGAATTGGTCAGAAATAGCTGAACGTTCGGTGTTTGGTCCAGATATTATTCAAGAAGTAGAAGAGCAAGTGTCTATGATCAGAGAGAGATTAAAGATAGCTTAGTCGAGGCAGAAGAGTTATGCCGATAATTGTCGTCGTGATCTCAGTTTCGAGCCAGAGGACTTTGTTTATCTTCGAGTTACGCCCCTTAGAGGTGTGAAAAGGTTTCATGCCAAAGGGAAGCTTGCCCCTCAGTATGTTGGTCCGTTCAAGATTTTGGATCGCCGTGGAGAAGTGGCTTATCAATTGGAGCTGCCGTAGTCGCTAGTAGGAGTACATGATGTCTTTCATGTCTCTCAGTTGAAGAAGTATCTTCGTATGCCAGAAGAACAAGCCCTGTTGGAGTCAATCGAACTGAAAGAAGACCTCACCTACAAAGAGCAGCCGGTCAAGATTTTGGATGTCACAGAACGTCGGATAGAAGCAAGACAGTTCGTTTTTGCAAAGTGCAATGGAGCAACCACTCAGAAGATGAAGCAACATGGGAGAGTGAAGAAGAGTTGAAAGCCGAGTTCCCTAGCCTTTTCTCCAGCTAGCCTGAATCTCGGGTCAAGATTCCTTTAAGGGGGGAGGTTTATAACATCCCAATTTTTTGAGCTTTAAAAATCCTTTAAATAGTTGGTAGAGAGAAAACACTATTTGGATTTATTTGAATTTAATTCAAAAGCTTAAATATGGACTTTGAGTAACAAACAATTTAATATGACTAAAGTCAACATGAACAATGGTCAAAACTATTTTTTTGGATTCTATGTGCTTGGATATATTTTCTAGATTTTTCTAGAATTTTTTCATGTTCATTTGCTAATTTCTATTGCTTATTTGAATTCTCAGTATTCTCTAAAATAGAAAAGCTATTTAAAATCTCCCAAACAGTTTCGGGCCGAATTCCATCCGGTCCAGCTCCCTTTCTCCGCGTGTGAGCCTCACAGCCCAGTCCTTCGCGCAGCCCGTGAGCGCGCGCGCTCTCACTGTCGCCCTCTGCCAGGTGGCCCCGCGCGCCCGCTTCCCCGTCTCGCTATCAGGTAGCCCCGCTACAGCGTCGTCGTCCCCGACCCGGCCTCTTCCTCGTGACGCAGCGCCCATGTCCGCCATTTTCGCATCTTCGAGCTCATTCGAAAAATCCGCAAACTGCCCCAATTTTGTGCTCGGACGACGCCATCTAGAAGCTCTATCCTTCCCGCACTCGTTCAAATGAATTTGAATTTCAAACTCGTCTCTATCTCCTATTCCTTCGCGTTTTCATTTTTGGGTTGTTTCGATCTCCACCACTGTTACACTGCCCTGGCCATCCCCGACGCCTATAAATAGCCCCCGAGCATTGCCCTGCCGCCCTTTCCAAAACCCCTCACCCAATTGCCCCTCCCGAGCCCTTGCGCCACCGCATTTCCCCATCTAGGGTTTTCGGCCGAGCTTCGTCTTCGTCGAATTTTGCCGCCGTCTTCACCACCGCGTCGTCATGGAGCACACCGCCGAGTCCGCCGTCGCAGCCTCTACCTCCAAAGCCCCGTCGCATCGCTGGAGCACCACCAGAGCCCTCATCCGACAACAATGGAAGCTCACTGCCGCCTCAAGCTTGCCGCCGGCCACCACCGACGTCCTCTACCACCCGGGAGTGCATCACCAGGTGCATAATAACCTGGGCTACACGCCTGTACCACCCACTTCCGGTGAGGAGCCGCCGTTCACCGGCGACCAGTGGGATCCGTGCGCTGCCGCTCACGCCGTCGCCGTGTCAGTCGCCACCTCAGCGCCCTTGTCTCCGTGACACGTGCGTGTCGTCCTATGTGGTGCCGCGTCAGCGCCACGCGTGCGCGGGTGCGCCACACCAGCCGAGCCAGATCCCGAGTCCCCTCATGGACTTAGTCCACAGTGCACCCAGCCACTTCCAGGTGGGACCCACCTATCAGGTGGAGCACTGTGCGGTCAACCCCTTCACTGACGTCAGTGTTGCGCAATAATTCGACTTTTCTATTAAGAAATAATTTGGATTATTCTGAAAATAGGTTTTTCTTCTGATTCAAACTTCCAAAGCCCATATCTTTTGCATCCGAACTCCAAATCAGTCCATTAAAATTTCTAAATTCATCTAAATTCAAGATCTATTTATTGGAGATTTTTATTTAATTTTTGGAGTTTGTTTTGCTTCTATTATTTATTTAGTTTGTTTGTTTGCTTTGTTTGCGAGTAGACTTCGACATTTCTGGGAGATTTGAAGAAGAAGGAGCACCTCAAGACCAAGATCAATTTCTAGACCTATTCCATGGCAAGCTATACCTTTGACCATCTTGAATCCCAGTTTGCTAAAAGTTATTTTATTTCGAATTATTGCATTTAATTCAAATAATTATTTAAATGCTTTTGGGTATAGTTAATGATCCAAATTGTTATACCTTCCTTGTATAATTGATGTGTCTTAATCCTTTGTCACCCTTGTTGGTATTTTAGTTGGTAATATTGTAGCACCAACGTGGGTTGGTTAGATGCAATTAGATTGCTTAGCCATGCCACGAATCATCTGTTCATGTAAAGTTGCAATTATCAACTTGACTAAGTGACTATGGAACTTTGTGATAATCTGTGTACTATGTGCTATCATGGCATGTGTTGCACTTAACCAAGTGGGTGGTAAAAGGTTTGGACTGAGGCAAGTGGTGGAAACTGTGTGACATGGTGGCTATGTGATATGGGAATATGAATTTTTGTGTCAAAATAATCTGTGTGCCTTAGTTAGAATTTGGAAGTCTTGCCTTTGTCAATTAAGGACTAAACTTTGTGCACCATTGAACTGAGCCCTTCTGTACGACCACATGCCTATTATGGGACGGGCCTAGCTTAGTAAGATACGAATTCTTGACATTGATTGCTCAGGCAGTAGGTTAGGATTTGTGAAAAGGGTGGAGGTGTGTGCTACCATGTAGTCACATCGCGGGACGGTTCGCCGCTTCCCTGTCCAACGGTGTGTGTCGTACCATCCACTTTGTATAGTTTGGTATGACATAAGCACATCGGGAGTGTCAATGTTAAGATGAAGTTTCTGAACCGTTTTGTTATGACTAGTGCTCGCTACACTAGTTGTATCTTGTGGGTAAAGTGTACAAACTCTGTAGTGTGTTAAATAATCTGTTCGAATAGCCACGTCCGCGGTCATGAACATGCTCGGGGATTTCACACGAGGGGTAGATCTTCATAAACTGTGTGGGAAGGGAGCTGTGTGATCTAAATCATGTGGCTATGTGAATAATCTATTTATGCTGTGTGTCTTTGTCAGATCAAATTGTTAAATTATTATTGTCTATTTATTTTACTTATGCTTCCAATCTATTATTTGTATTCAATTCCAAATGTTGCATTTCTGCAAAAGAACCACAGAATGCCATTCCTTTGTAATAGGCCTGCATGTATAATTGCATTTTTGTGGTATGGCTTGCGAGTACGGTTGTGTACTCATGCTTGTTGTAAAACATGCAATAGAAGAGGAGGAGTCTTTGCCAGCATTCGAGGAGGAGTTCATCGAAGGTACTTGATTGTAGGGTCTTGATCCCAGTCGGTTGCCTATGGTGAATTGATGGGATGCCGCTGCCATTTTTGTTTCTGCTGCTATTTATTACTCTGTTAGCCTTGCGTGGCTTAATAAATGTAAACTCGACCGTAAAGTCAAAGCCCTTATTTGTTAATCAAATTATTCGTTTATGTTATTAATCGCATGTGTGGATCGATATCCATCTTTGTTGACATTGTGTGCACTAGTGTGATCCTGGACTAGTGCATTATACACGGAGGGTCCAGAATCATATTTTTCGGACCCGACAGGCATCGCCGCCTATGACCTTGGTGTTGCCGCACCCTCCAGCGGTCTCACTACTCCCGCGCCCCTTAGGCTCTCGCGCGCTCGTTCGACGCCGCCGTCCTCGACGCGTGACCTCCTTCGACTCCAGCTCGACAAGCGGCTGCCTCCCTGCTCCGACTCCAGCTCGACGAGCGGCCGCCTCCCTCGTCCGATGCAGCCCATCGCCTCCTCTTCCACTACACATCGCCATCCCCCTCTCCGGCCTGTCACCGGCTCCCTCCTCACGCCGGCTCCAACGCCTCCTCCGGTACTCCCTCGCACCTCCTCTGGTATACCACTCAACTCGCTCTATCCTGCTCCCTCCCTTGCTCTGTGATGGGTTCTGTTGATGCTCTGTGATGGACTTGGTTGATGCTCTGTGATGGATTTGGTTGAAGCAAATTGGTTAGCTGAGAATTGAGTGAATATCTGTTGATGCTCTATGATGGTCGAAATCTGAAATCAAATAGATAATCAGAAACAAACTTGAGCTTAATCATATTGTCATATTGCTTTATATGGTCAGTTATAATTAGTAGCCTTTATACTTTCTGTTTTCAGTTATAGCTGAATTAAGATTACACTTGTATGTTCTGTGATCTGATTGATCTTCTATGAGATATTTGCATTTCTATTCTCAATATGTCAATTAGGCTTATTGTTGATATAAATTTGTGAATTATCTTGAAGGCATATGATCGATGTTCTTTCTTAGAATGCTTTATGTGTTGTTTTTGTGATTTTATTTCACTAAGATAGTTAAATTGTAATCTGTTGACTGAAAGTTTAACTGCTACTCTGAGATAACTTGACATATGAGAAATTTGTAGTTTGAGCTCAAGATCTGTTTTGTAATTATCAAAATTGATTGGTGAACAGATTTTGACAAAGGACTGAGATTGCAAAGACTATGTCTTATGTAATTAGTCAACTGAGAGCAATTGAGCAATCTTATTTTCTTAGCTTCATGCTTTTTTTAGTTGTTCTTATAATGAATATGTTGAGCATATTCTTCTTTTTAAATGGCATGGAGAAATTTCATATGTATATGATAATTTGGTCATTTAAATATGCTGGAATATTACGAGTGTTAGAATACGAGCTAGTTTCTATCTGTACAAAGATCACAAGAGATTGTTATACATGTGATTGTTATGTCAGTTTAGTTAAGCTTTGGATAGAGCTCAAAATCTGAATTTTAGTTTTCTTATCCAATTTATGAAGAGAATAGACCTTAGTGCTGAGATGGCCAAGTTTGTTTCTTGTGCAACTCGCCATATGAGAGCTCACATTAATTTCAAATTTTTATGTTCTGTGCTAATTTCATTCATATACATGTCGTACATGTTTTGCATTTCAATCAATTTAAATGACTTGAATGATTTACATTTGATTATGTTAATTTGGTCCTCCCTCGTGCCTTGTTTGGAATTAATTATGCAATTTCATTCATATACATGTGGTATATGTTTAGCAGTTTAAATGACATGGAGATACTTCATATGTATATGTTAATTTGGGACACTTGCAATCCATTTTATTGCATGTGTAACTTATATAGATAGCAAGTGTTTAGATGGCAGAGGCACTGTCTTATTTGCCGCCACCGACGCCATGAGATGGTAGAAACATCATCTTATTTGCCATCACCGAAGCCGCAGATGGCAGAGGCGTCGACGAGGCCACCGTCACTGACGCCGCAGATGATACGGAAGCGAGATGGCAGAGGACAATCAAAAATGCCTGTGGACCGACTGGTCATCACGGAGGTTAGTGACTTTGGGGTCCCTCTGAGTCCCAAGAGATCAGCGGTGAGATTCCAGACCATCTACGGGATACTTGCAAGGGAACGGGTCCCCATCACCACACCAAGGTGGAAGGATCTGACAAAAGAAGCGAGAGACGCGTTGTGGACAAAACTTTCAAGCAAGTTCACTATCCCAGAAGCAGACATGGCACGCAAGAAATAGACGGCGATGCTCACGATGGATAAATCGTGGAGGACCTTCAAGAGCACTCTTGTCACTAAGTACGTGAACACGGGTCAGACGCCCTTCGCGAAGTATGGATTCTTGACGCGGGAAGCATGGGACACCTTTGTGGCCGTGAAGACGACAGCCGAATTTAAGGAGCAAAGTGCGGTGCACAAAGCTCTCCAGACACGAAACACTCACCTGCACAGACTCGGCACCGCTGGGTATGTGGGTAAATACGAGGAATGGGCGGCAACGAACGCAGTTGGGCCATTTGCTGACATCACAGACCCGCGTTCCCGAAGCTGGTTACAAGCGAGGGCAAAAGTCTCGTCTTTGGGCAGCATCTCTTTCACAAACCCAGTAGACCAGGAAGTGTCCCAACATGTGGTAAATATGTCGAACTACCTAGTTGTTAATAAGTCCATAACTTCATAGTGTCTAGAATAACATGATAACCTCTTGCAGCGTGAATTGACTACCCAAACTTCCCAAGGCTCCTTCCAAGCAGACAGGGAGAAGGATATACTATCTACGGCCCTGGGAAACAAGGAGCACCCGGGTCGCACGTGAGGCCTTGGGGTTAACGTACCTTGGAGTCGTAGATTCGTAGATGACTACTGCACGTATAGGAGTAGGAAGAGATCCAAGGCTGAGCACGAGGACCGGTTGGTACAGATGATTACTGAAAAATTTGAAGGAAAGCTAGCAGCATTGCAGGATCAAATGAATCAACTCCTGAGCCAGTCGCAAGCCGCCCCTGTTAATTTGGGAGCCAGTCCTGCTTGACATCGAAGTAGTGTCGCATCCACGCATAATTCTGAACATGATGACGTCCAATTACCGATAGACGACATCAAGGTAATGTACATCTATGGAATGCACCAAAGATAGACCTATAGGACGCCTTAGCTAATTGCGTATCGTTTTGTAGGGGCCGACGCCCTGCAAGCTCCAAGTGAGGATGGTTGGGTCAATTTCTATTGAAATCGGGGATGGTGTACCCAAACCAGAAGGGTAGTGCAACCACGGTGCCTAGGCGGCCTTGAGGTTACGCTAGGGTCCAGGCGGATATGGTACATGACAATTTCATGGCTGTCCCACTCGAGATTCGCCCAAACGAAGACATTAGAACACTAGGGAATGCCGTGCACACTTTTATCTAGTGGCCCAAGAAGGACATCACCCTGGACCCAGCAGTGCCGCGATCTCGACACGACCATTCCACTCCAACGGGACCCTCGATGACTCCACCTCACATTTTGCCTCAGAAGGCCACCTCATCGGTTCCCGTGCAGAAAGATGCCGAAGGAACAACAAAAATATGTCGCCGTATTGGTTCCCGAGTCGTCTCGCAGGAAGACGGTGCCAATCATTAAGGTCAAATCGAAATTGATGAACGTTAAGCCGCCTCCCAAGTCCGGGAAGTCTGGGATGTCTGGGAACTACATCATCGGAAAACTGTTGTGCTCCCACGCAGTATTAATGCGCGCTGGATATGCTTGTCAGGCTTTGCATGCCTGGTACATGCAGAAGACCGCAAAGAAGGGGTGCGATACTGGAACCACCGTCAAATACAACGATGAGCATTTCTTCAACGGGACGAACCACTTTGTCGTGGGCTTCAACGACTTATTTGACCTATTCAACCTCGTTGGCCTCGACACCTCGCTTCTACAATGTTGGACACTGTAAGTGCGTACAATCAAGTTCTACATTCACGTAATACTGATAAATATCAGAACTCATTGCTTGTGTATAGATACATGTGGAAAAAGTCCGGGAATGGAAAGAACCGGTTGGTTTCCTCGACCCACACGTGGTATCTTTGCAAACCATCAAAGCAGACCCGTCCTTCGTCGAGAAATACATAGCGGTAGCATTGTTTCATCAGGTAGACAAGAAGTACATAGTGTTGCCCTACAACGAGGGGTAAGTGTCACTACTTGCTATACAAATTTCATTTGTACTTTATACGCAGCACGAACTTAGGTTTAATGACTATAGTGACATACATGAGTAGGCACCACTAGATCCTTTTAGTCATTATACCAAGAGGAACCATGTGATATACCTTGATTCCCTAATCATAGCGACCACAAATTCACATTCGAAAGGAATACTCGAGAGGTATACTCATTTCCTCCACACATAACTCTATTGTAGTCTTCATTCGTTTGAAATGGCCGAGGATAACTTTTTGGAATCATGTAGGTCGTTCATTGCCTATGTTGCCAATGAAGGAACATACAATGGAAGCAGCGCCGATCTAACACACAAGACGAAATTTCCGGTATGCGCTACAACACGATAATCCTATATCATACTTCATAATAACGCGTCTCGAACTGACTATACCTATATATGTAATTCTATTTTTGCAGTGCCGCCAGCAAAAAAATGATGAGTTATGTGCAATCTATGTTTGCTATCATATGCAGCAAATCATTAGAGCTAGGAAGAAGGATCCCGAGGTTTGTCAATCTCGAAATAATTATTTTCTAATTATAAATTTAAATATATATGCTTACCACTTTACTCTTGCTAGCGACAGGACTTGTTGATACATTTGGATGGACTCGTTGCGGATGAGATCACGGACAATCGAGGGAAGCTCTGCGCCTTTATCATGTCAGATATCATTGATGACGATGGAGATTTTCACTCCGTCGCCGACCCAAAGCATCACCCAGCCGACACCTCTCAACCACCTGCAAACAATTGACTCAATTGTAATCCAATTGTAACTATAGAGACAATACTTGAACAAATGCGATCTTTTGTAATTTATTTTGAGTAATGACCATTTTGAGTTTGTCAACAATTGATTATCTGTGATGTATCTATTTTTGTGCATGCTTGTTTTTAGAGGGCATGGCTAGCAATTCCTGAGGCTAGCCAAAAAACAGCAAAAATGTAGTTAGGATGATGAACTATCACAGACGGTTTTTTGTTGAAACCGTCTGTGAAGGCTAGTATCACAGATGGTTTCCATTAAGAACCGTCTGCGATACGTAGCATATCATAGACGGTTCTATTTAAGAATCGTCTATGATAGGCTACGTATCACAGACGGTTCTTAATGGAAACCATCTGTGATACTAGCCTTCATTGATGGTTTCAACAAAAAAACCATCTGTGATAGTGAGTATCACAGACGGTTTTGATCCGTCTGTGATAACCGCCCGTTATCACAGACCAACAAATACAAACGGTTCAAAAACCGTTGTGATGACGGTTCCGAACCATTTGTGATGGGGTGATCCGTAGTAGTGCATAACACTCCTACCAGTCAGAATTCCGCTATCGGAGTATGCCGCAGTGTATGGTCATATCAAGGCAGTGATCAGATTGGTTCGGAATAGGAACCACCGTGCTGGCTAATCGTACCACGTGTCATAGGTGGTATGTGCTCATGTCGTCCGATAGAATTGGATTCTATGCATAACTTGTTTTTGTAGAGATTGATGTGAGTAGTATGACCCATGATGTATGAGATGCTTGTATGTGCGTAATGTTCATGACCTGCGTGTCATGCTTATTGTAGCCTAAGGCTGTCCATATTTGTATAATGGCCTGCGTGTCGACTTGTGATGCTTCTTTACTCCTTGTGATTCATTACTAGTGATATTAGGAGTAATGGCTTAGTGGGAGTGCTTGGAGGAGTCGACCACTCGGAGACACGGTGAACAGGATGCATGGTGATAGAGATCACCATGGAGAAGGGTCATACTATATCACAATGCAATTTGATTGTCTGTGAATGCCTTTATATTCCTATTCATTTATTTCTATACATGTTTTTGCTTTAAATGCTTTTAGCATGGTAGAACTAAAATTCCCTCACATAATATTAATTTAAATTGATGCCCTCCCAAATATGCTGCACCATCCAAAGTCATGTATTTTAATGGTAGGTCTTGCCATAGCAAAGTGCCATTAACTTTACTTGACTAGATGGGTTTGTGTCGGACACTTACATGCTTAGCATTGGTTTAACTTAACAAGGTCATCATAACGGTTATGGACCTTGGGGCATAAAGGTTGGGTGCCAAAGCATAGAGATGCTACCCAACAACGAGAGTCATATAAAGATATGATTAGCAAAGGTTGCTTACCAATTTCACTAATCTTCTAGCAGTGATGCCATAGCTCACTAGTAGATTAACTAATTGAGGGTCTTGAATCACTAAATGTCATAAGAGGGATATGGAATTTAGTGGGAGTATATTTGTTAACTTGTTTAATAGAAGTTACTTTGATTGAACATATGTCTTAGTTTTGCATATTTTATGTTGTAGATTATGGCACCAACTGTTGTACCTACATCTAGTTTTGCTTTACGTTGGATACTTGAAAGGGAAAAACTGAATGGAACAAATTTTGCAGATTGGTCCCACAACCTAAGAATTGTTCTTAGGCAAGATAAAAAGGAACATGTTCTAGAGGAACCAATTCCAGATGTGCCTGCTGAAAATGCTGCTGCTTCTCTTAAAACCACCTATAAAAAGGCATGTGATGAATCCCTTGATGTTAGCTATCTCATGCTTGCTGCTATGAACTCATACCTTTAGAAACAGTTTGAGAACATTGAGGCCTACGCGATATGATCGTGGCACTCAAAGGCATGTTTGAGACACAAGCAAGAACTGAGAGATATGAGATCTCAAAAAACTAGTTTCGGTGTAGGCTAGCTGAGGGTGGTCCGGTGAGCCCTCATGTGATCAAAATGGTGGTTACACATAGAGCTTGGAAAAAACTTGGTTTTCCACTTATCCAAGAGTTAGCTACAGATTTGATTCTTGCTTTGCTTCCTGAAAGCTATGGGCAATTCATTTTGAACTTCCATATGAATGGCTTAGACAAGAATCTCACCGAACTGCATATGATGCTTAAGGCAATGAGAGGGCAAGATTAAGAAAAGCAACAAATATGTGATGATGGTGCAAAAGAGTACAAGCTTCAAGAAGAAGGCTAAGACTTAGGTCAAGAAAAGGGCAAGGCTAAAGTTTGAGATGAGATCAAAACTAACAAGCCTAAGCCCAAGACTAAGTCCAAATTCGACTCAAGAGAATGAATGCTTTTCTTGCAAAGAGCTAGGCCATTGGAAGAGGAACCGCAATAAATACCTAGCCGATCGTAAAAGGAATGGTGGGACTAAAACTTCCACTACAGGTATTAATGTTATAGATGTTTTTCTTGCTGACTCTTCTGTTAACTCATGGGTATTTGATACCGGATTGGTTGCTCATATCTGCAATTCGATGCAGAGTCTAACAAGGAGTAGGAGAATTGCAAGGGGTGAGATAGATCTTCGTGCCGGGAATAAAGCAAGGGTTGCTGCATTAGCCGTCGGGACTTTGCCATTACTTTTGCCTTCAGAATTTATTATGGAATTGAATAATTATTATTACGTTCCAGTCATTAGTAGAAACATTATCTCTACCTCATGTTTGATGGCAGAGGGTTATAAATTCATTATTGAGAACAATGATTGTTCTATATTTTTTAATGAAGTGTTTTATGGCTATGCACCTGTTTTGAATGGGTTGTTTATTTTAAATCTTGTTGATACATCAGTCTATAATATTAATGTGAAAAGGCTTCGGCCTAATGAAATGAATTCCACTTTCATTTGGTATTGTCGTTTGGGTCACATAAGTGAGAAATGCATGAAAAAGCTCCATGATGATGGAACTCTAAACTCATTTGATTTGGAATCATTTGAAACATGTGAGTCGTACTTGGTCGGAAAGATGACCAAGACACCTTTCACTGGTCGGAGTGAAAGGGCATCCGACCTGTTGCCACTCATATATACTGATGTGTATGGACCAATGAGTACGACAGCTAGAGGTAGTTTTCAGTACTTCATTACTTTCACCGATGACTATAGTAGATATGGATATATCTATTTAATGAGGCACAAGTCGGAATCCTTTGAAAAGTTCAAGGATTTCTAGAATGAGGTACAGAATCAACTTGGCAAAACAATCAAGTCTTTGCGATCTGATCATGGTGGTAAATTTTTGAGCCATGAATTTGGTGATCATTCACTACAAGAGATGTGTGGCTTTTTGACATTCTATTATGTCATAATATATGCAATTTAAGTCACAAATTGAGATTTGTGACATCGAGTTGACATAAATTGTAATGTCAAAAGCCACAATCACAAAATAATTATATGACATCTGTTTTGCTAAAGGTCATAAGTATATGACGTCGATTTGATGTCATATAATCGTATGACAATGGTTTAGTGTCATATAATCCTAGGCCTTGCCACATGGGCAAATGCCACGTGGGATCAATTCTTGACATGGCAAGAAGGAAAAACGTCAAAAAAAAAAATTTGGCTGCTAGAGCCCACATACCATGCGCTTGTCTTTCAGCCCATATAGCTTTTTTAGCCCACTTAATTTCAGCCCATATATTTTTTTAGCCCACAATTTCAAATAATTTTTTTCTAGCCCGAACAATTCAAATTTATAACTTTTTCCAACCAATGAATTTGGCCCAACCTTTTTTTTTCAGCCCATACAATTTGGCCTATCAATACAATTTAACTTGACTTTTTTTCAACGCCCATACAATTAATCCTGCTTTTTTCCAAATTTCACAACACAATTCACCCACAATTCGCCCACAAAACATCCAACCAACATACATAATTCAGCCCATACAACCGCCTCATATAACCAATCTCCATAAACAATTACAATATCACAGGCATTCTACAAGTTTTAAAATGCAATACAATTACATCCACAGTGTCTCAAATATCTCCGGCACACATCTAGAATCTCAAATGCCAACCACTCACCAAAATGTCCTGCTGCAGCTCACCAAAATAGCATCTTAGTCTTGCTCACCAAAATGGCTACCAGCATGATGTCGCCAAAATATCTAGAGCCTAATCCTACTTGAGTTTGAGAGATTACTGGTCAGCATCAGGTGATGCAAACCTGCTACCAAACAAGGTGCGAAGGAATGCTTGGATTTCACTTCCTTGTTGTTTCAGCTTCTCGGTTGCTTCTTCATTCTCCCTTGCTGCCTCTTTCTGGTCCTCTACTTCCTTCTGCAGATCAGCCACCTGTGATCGCAGCCCCGCTGATCCCGTCTTCTCAGCTTGCAATTCGCCCTCAAGTTCTTGCACACGCTTGCTCATTGCAGCAGCTTTGGCATTTTTCTTCATCTGTGTGGACTCCATGCCAACATTGCGAAGAAAAGTTGATTTAGGCGAGAACATGAGCTCTGACTTGAAGCGGTGTCTTTGGATCTTGCCCATCTTGAGTTGGTTTAGCAAGATAGGCCTCCATTTCAACCTAGCAACAATAGCGACCAAAAATTCAATCTGCTAGTTATGCATGTATCGAGAACAATATATATGTAAAAATGGTGTCGAAACAACATTGAGAAATTATACAATATGCTAGTTATGCATGTGTCCGAACAATATATATGTAAAAATTTAGTTATGCATTGCTATACATGCTTATTTTCATGAAGTGGGCTCTTGATTTCATCGTATAAATATTCACGGAATTTCGGGACAACCCACATACAGAAGCATACTCTCTTTGAAGCTATACAAAAATAGGACAACAAATGATGCAGTCAAAAGAATAAATCATAGCGAGCTCTAAAACACGGAAAACTTTGTTATTTAGCATTTCGGAAAGCTTAAAAAGTTATCGACACCATTCTAGTTGTAACACAAGCTTGGTTTCTATGTTAATAGGGTCGAAAAGCACAAAGAAGCATTGCTGCGCAGATATGGACAAAACCTGATAGGAAACTTCAAAATTTCATATCTGAAGCTCTTGGCAACCAAAAGTAGTATTCTATAACAATTTAGAAAGCTTAAGAAAAACACTACAATATGGAAGCACTGCTTTAGTCTCATTCTCATTTGCATTATACAATATAGAAGCACAACTTCAGTTTCATTCTCATGTAGTCATCACAGTAAGATAGGAAAAAGGTACTCACAATGGCATCCTTCGTGTTCTCTTGAAAACCTCGACTTCTCACTGCAGTGTGTCCTTGAAAATATCAATCGCAGATTGGTGTTGCATCCTTAAATTTGGTTTGCTACGAAATTATTGAAAGCATGTGAAGAGTTAAATGAATAGTAGCGACTAAAAATCCCTTTAATCCTCTTGTGCTAGATATGAGCAGAACAAGCCATTGTTGACAGGAACACATTTTTATGACAAGACACTTGCACTCCCTAGTGCTCAATTGACAACAGACCTTTATGTCTTGTAAGTATAATTCAATGACCAAGTAGAAGCGGCGAGAGAAGCTAGGCAATGACTAATCTACTAAATTTATCTTGATGAATTATAGAATCTCTTATATCATTATATCCAAATTGAATGAAGCAATAAATCCGAATATGGCATAGGCAGCCAATCTCAAGATGATGGATACAATGGTCGACTCAAAAACCTATGTAACATGTTGCTTACACAATTTTTGCCATGTCTAGAACTCCACAACTTTTAGCTTTATCTCGACAATAAACACTAGCGCTAGAGGAGAACACAATCTTAGGCCTAAATAATTTGGCATTGTTGAAGCCTTAGAGCCATGGGCGCAAAATTACACAATCACACAATAGACATAAATATGTAAGGGACAGTTATGACTTTGCAAAATTACACAATCACACAACAGAGTCCAAAGTGACTCCTCACACACGTAATTGGCTTAGCACCAACAGAACAATAATTTTAAATATAGGTGATTTTAGCCCAAACACCACCATAGCACAGCTTCTCAAAATTAGACAACAGATTGAGAATATTCTACTTCACTCGGACACATGCGGCTAGCTCCAAAGTCAACTAAAAATCACAAAAGTTTGTAAAGATGTAGCCATTTATCTTACCATGACATGGCATTGGCGACATAGCTCCGAGATCCCGCATCTGGTGGTACTGAACTTGCTCACGAGCATCTTTGGCTTTAAGACATCTTCCCTATAGGAAGACAAATATTAGTGGACAGCCAATCCATATTCTGTAAGGCAACATTTGTGAAAGATATTAAGGAATTATACCTTGTGCTTTGGGGTAGACCACATGTCCACGAGTTGTTTCCACTCCGAGTCAGTCATAGTGGTCAGCGGTGAAGTTGTTCTAACTTGGTTCGCGGGTATGCCATCGAAGTATTGCTTCTTGACACCATCTCATCGCCTTTGTCCTTTTTGAGCGGATCGAAAATGCCTCTTTCATTTGGATCAAGATTCACATCAATGGTGAATTGACTCGGAGGAGAGCATGAACATATCGTTAAATAAAAATCAAATGATGTCTATGAGTGTGCGAGAACAATGAGCAAGAAGCAAGACAAACAAGTGTCGACAAAGTGCAGATTTAGAACAAGGAAGGAGCATAACATGGGTGTGGACTTGTTTCAAGTGCACTAGGTTCACATGCCATATTGCAGAAAACACTAAACAGCTTACAGGTACTAGCTAATTATAATTATCCTATTTGAGTAAATAAGGAGCATCCTTTGTTTCATGAATTGATTTCCTACTAGCACTATTAGCCACACGAACACCAAATAAAATTAAAAGCGCAAAATGACCATGTATATATTTAGTAATCCATGAACCACAGAAAAATATGTTTGTAGCAGCCACAGATTATTTTAGGTGCAGCAGCAAAGCCGGAAAGGACTCTACCCAACATTTATAACACTTTGACTGAATGGATCCTTTATAAGCACTATTTCTGAAAATGCAAGCAGCCACATACAGTAATCATGTGCATGAATGACTTGCTCAGATTTAGAATAAAACTAACTAAAGCTGCAGGTACAAGCTTTGATTTAGAAATAACTATCCCCACAGATTATTTTAGGTGCTCAGATTTTAGGTGTGGACTTGTTTCAAGAGCACTACGTTCACATGCCAAAGCTTAGAAACAACTAAACAGCTCAGATTTTACTGGTATGTATGCGTAGTCCCTGATGGTTTGAAGGCAGGAGGCGAAACTATGGACAGAGGCCCCAATAAAAAACATTATAAAAATAACATAACATATGTATAAGAAATGTTTGTGTGCGGAATCGTGCAAAATCGGCATTTAACATATAACAAACAATAATTGACAAAGGATGAACACCAAATAAGTTTATGAAAATGCAAGCCACGGTATCTATTTAGTAATACATAAAGCACGTAAATATTTTTGTGCGGCCAAAGTTAAAAGCAAATCTGTGGCTACTTACACCACAAGAATCCATAAACCACGCTATCTAGTTAGCGGCGGGTTACTTACATCGACTTTGTCGTTGAAGTTCTTAACAATAGGCATGGGCGACCTTGTCCTTATAATGCTTCGGTGGAGTGAAAATTGGGACATGGTTGCGTAGAATAATACCGACCTCGATGCTAGTTTTGCGACTTGCAAAGGCACCTCGAGCCGCATGACTTTCCTTCAAATGATGTGCCTTTGGGATGTTGTTGGTTAGCCCTCTTGAAATATTATCCAAATCTCTGCCTATGTGCATGCTTATGTGACTTTGGATGACACGTTGATCTATCAAGGAATTTGGAAATCAATTAGAAAATCATAGACCCATTAATGGAAATATGTAAACCATTAATAGTGGATCGAGATCAAAATCACTTGCCTTGATGAGACAACTCATTACGGTTATTGGTCTCGGTATTAGCATTGGCGACCATCAACCCATCTGTTTGTGGAATCATCTTGTGGGTCTCTTGTTGTATCTTGAGCTGAGACCAATTCCATTGTCCTCTGCCTAGTAATTCTTGGAGGTTGGTCTTGCTCCTGAATTGCCACTGCCATCACTCTCTTTGAGGTTCTTGATCCTCCAGCAGAGATGGTGGCCCTCATCTTGAACTCTTGTTAACCGGGCTCTAAATCCTGCATATTTAACACAAATTAGAAAGGAATAAATAATTCTGCATATTTAACACAAATGACTGAGCTTTGCTCATGTACTGCACATTGAACATAAAAGGGAGTTGTCATCAAAGTACCTTATCCAATACTCCCTGTTCAACGTCTTCACCATCTTCAGGTTGATACAATGAGCCAGAGTCTTCACGAGCAGCAATAGTGGCCTTTGGTCCTGACTTTTTCAGAATTTCTGCTGCCTCTCTTATTCCAAGACCGCGGAACACCCGACTGTTCCGCATGCATCTTTCCATCTTTTCCAACTCATATTGAGTCAGTGGAGCCTCTGTACATGCATGAGAAAAACAAATCTCACATCAGTGAAAACATAAATGAAGAAAACCAATCAGAAAATTATATGATCAATGCACTTAGAGGAACACAGACCATGTAAACTAAGCATGTCAGACAACAGACCATGTAAACTAAGCATGTGAGAACAAAACCTACAGAGTAATGTACCATTAAAATTACAAATTGAAGTTTGACAATGAAATATGGAACCATACTACTTGAACCATAAAAATTACTTGATAAAAAGAGTAATCATCGTGAACCATACTACTTCGAACCATACTCTGAAATTTCGAAACCACAAAGCCTATCAACTTAACCACAAAGCAAATCCACACATCCGAGGCCATAGCCTCTGCAGCGAGTCGCACCATATGTATTGCAAAGTGAGATGGGAAGTCGTCACCGCCGGTTCACGTCGAGTTGAGGGCCGGGTCGCCGGTTTCCGACCAGGAGGCATCTTCGCGAGTTGAGGAAGCCGGGCCGGAGCACGGAGGACGCCGTCGGAGTCGCAGTGCCTCGACGGCGGCGGAGGGCACCGAACCCTCTTCCTGTCGCTCTGGCAGAGCCTCTTCATTGGCGGAGGGCACCGAACCCTCTTCCTGTGTCGCTCTGGTAGAGCCTCTTATTTGGCCATGGGCCGAGAGGAATGATTTGGGGTGGCTAGGGTTTGGGGCAGGGGTCGGTTGAGTAGGTCCTTGTATAAACGATACCTTGTAGTATATTTGTGGATAGGAAAGGTATTTTGCTTCCAAAATTTTTGTTGAGCGGGATACCATCGCGCCAAAAATTTTCGAGAACGCGCTTAGCACGTACTCCTCCGTCCCAAAATAATAGTCGTTTTGGGTGTTCGTACCTACAAGTTTGACTAGATTTGTAGAAAATACATGTAACATTTATAGCTTTAAATAAATTTGTTAAAAACTAGATTCAAAGATCTTTCCGATGATACTTGTTATGTACCATGAATATTAATATTTTTAATATATATTTAGTCAAAGTTATTTCTCGAAGAGCGAACAGCGCTTATTTTGGGACGGAGGGAGTATTTCATTAAGTAGAAGGGGAAAGTTTTACACAACCCACATCATGTCACGGCGAGAAGCCATCCTTGATGGGGAGGGGCACACAAACACAGAGCACCGACGAGCGGTGGACACTTTGGTTGTAACTAAGCTAAGAACTAATGGCGCGACTGAAGACGAGTCGTGCAGCCTATCCTTGCCCTCAAGAGCGGCGACAACGCTCAACCCAGCTCAATCAGCGTCCCGCTTCTCGGCAATGGATTGGCAAAGCTGAAGCGTCGAAAGGGAGGCTCCCTGGAAAGTCCTTCTGTTTCGCTCCTTCCATAGATTCCAGGAGGTGAGCAAGACGACCAATCAAAAAATTGTCTCAAGGTCTGGTGGATTGCCGATCTCGAATGGAGCCACCGGTCATGTATGCCCGAATCTGCTTTGAAGTCCATGGCGTTTCGTGATCGGCGATCCAAAGTCGACCATGTAGTGCCAACGAGAAAAAAATTTCACTTTCTGCGGCACCTTTGCTTTTCCGACCACCTATTTTCAAGAATGATCACTATCTTTGTGGGGTTACCCTCACATAGCTTTCACAACTAAAATAATAATGTGTTTTGAAAATGCTTTGGTTCAATATTGTAACACCCAAAATTTCAATTTCAGAGAAAATTTAAAATTTATTTATTTTTGTGGAAATTCTGAAATTTTTAAAACTTTTCCTAATTAGTTAAAGATAAAATAAATTTAACTACAAAATCTATTATCAAGTTTAAGTTGGAAATAATTTTATTAAGTCTAAAATGTCTCTAAGAATTTATGTGAATTTTTCTAGAATTTTTGGATGTTAATTGTTATATTCTAAAGCCTATTTTAAATTTCAGGATTAAATTAAATAGAAAAACAAAAAAAACTTCTAAACAGTATTTGGGCAATGAAGCCTCGGCCCAACTCCTCTCTCTCAGCTGCCCACACAACTAACTCATCAACAAATGCGATTCAGATCGGACAACAAACATGTGACCACGCCACACGCGCTCTCCAAGCCTCACGATCCGCATCCAACGGCTTGTGACCTTTCTTCTTCCCGCTTCCATCTTCCTCGCGTCGTCGTCGCAAGACCGCCATGGCCGCCCTTCACTCAAGCCTTAACGCCAAGACTTTACTACCCCTTTTCTCGCGTTAAATGCGCAATCAAACCAGCGCCTCTCGCCGCGCTCACTCCGCCTGTTTTCCCCTCTTTAACCCTCTTTAATCTCCACTTCGCTCACCGCGCCATTGAAGCCACGCCGCGATCTTCATCTTATCGATTGCCTTTAGCCCTATAAAGGAGCACCGGTGCGCTCTTGCTCCCTCAATCCAACGCGACCACTCACTCACTCTCTCGTTCTCACCTTGAGGAATTTGGAGATTTTTCACCGTGACCAAGTTTTGAATTTTCTTCGATTCCGGCGCACTCGTTGGCACCGCGTCCTCGTGGCCGTCATCTTCATCATCGTTGACTCATCGCGAACCTGCTGCTCATCTCCGTTTTGTCGGAACGCCTCAGGAACATCTTCGTCACCATAAGCCGCCGCCGTCGCCGCTAAAACCTCAACGCCGTCGAGTCTCCGGTCACGTGCCGCCGCTAATTTGGTAAGCATCGTGTCCAGCGTCTCCCCCTCTCTCGAACGCGCCCATTCACACCCCTCGCCGTGGTGCGTAGCGTCGGCGAGGGTGTTGCCGGAGCTCCGCCTCCGTCAAGCTGACAAGGCCTGGCCACCTCGGCGCCAACGAGGTGCCACCTCAGCTCCGGGTCCGACGTGGCAGCCGCGTGGCGGCCACGTCATCCTCGTTACCGCCACACCAGCACAGCCCTCCGGGCTAGGGCTCCGTGGACATGGTTCATGTGAGCCGAGCCTATGTCACCTGGGCCCCACCTGTCAGAAAATTAATTCAAATTCATTTAAATTCCGGAAAATCATCGCTGACGTCATCATGCGCAATATTTAGAATTCTCTTTAGAAAAATAATTCAGGAAATTGTTTAAATAACAGATTTAGATTAAAAATTGTAAAATTCATAACTTTTGCATTAAAACTCCAAATTAGATGATTCAAGTTGCTAAAATTTTAGAAAATTATTATCTAACTAAATAAAATATAATAATTCAATTTAGAGTTCATTTTAGTTCTGTTTTAGAATTTAGAATTCTTTTAAATATCAAATTTAGGTTAAAATTTGTAAAATTCATAATAATTGAATCCTAACTCCAAATTTAGTGAAACAAATTTCTAAAATTTTATAATTTGATTATCTAGCTCAATAAAATAAAATTATTATATTTAGTCTTGGTTTATTTTGTATTTCTGAGTTTTATTTGAATTTTATTTGATTTGCCTTATTTTCACGTTTAGACTTTGGCGATTAGGGAATTAGATACTTCTCAAGACGTAGATTTTCCAGATCTACAACGAAGGCAAGTTATACTTTGACCATTTTGCCCCTATTATTTTAAAGTTAATTAAATTTAGTTTTTAAATTATTAAATGCATGCATAATTTTATTCAAGTATTTCAAATTCCTGTTTAAATAATTAGTTATTCCTATTATCCTTGTATGCCAAATTTTGGATGTTGCCTTGACATTCCTTTGTCACCTTAGATAAATTATTATGTTTAATAATCAAATGCTTCGCAAATACTTAGACCATGATTTATCTTTTTGGGAGAATTTTAGCCAACTCAATAAAATTTGCTGAAAATTAAAACTATGGTATTGTTTTACCATAGAGAATTTGTAAAGATGGTTTTATAGAAATAAAATCAAAAGGGTTTGGACTTGGGCGAAAAGAATGAATGGTGGGTGCAGGTTTATGCACGGGCTTAGTCTGGTTAAGATTAAGACCCAGGGTTTAAATTGAATGACGCCCAAGTCAATTGAGGACCGGTCTTTGAGCGCATTTTGTTATGCCTTATCGTACAACCACATGTCCTGTATGGGCAGGACCTGGCTAAATAATTTGTAATACCTCTTAGTTATTTGTGCTATGTTGTATGTATGGGTGTCGGGTAGACAGTTTTCCCATCTGGCGCAAGAGGGGGTTTTCGGAGGACGGTCAGTCCAATGGAAGCGAAACCTTAGCGGGCACAAGTACTTTGAGGTAGAACATTGTAACGGCCTTGTGATGTTTGCTCTGTCACACGCCTTAGGAAGCGTGGATTGGCCGACACAAAGAGTATAATATCTCGTGTGGGTAAAGTTGTACAAACTCTGCAGAGTGTAAAACTATTCGAATAGCCGCGTCCACGGTCATGGACATGCTAGCAAAGCCACTCAGAGTTAGTTTTGTTTTTGGTTTTAAAATGATTTCAACAGATAGTTTCAGGATGGATAGTCCTGTGGGAAAATTGGGCGGGTAGCCATTGTGATTGGAGGATATCCATCATCTTTTATGGAGGTTATCCACAATAAACTATTGTCATTTAAAATGGAGATTTAGATTATTGTATGAAATGGCTTTGAAATCTAACATGATTATTTAAATTAAAACTGCTGCTTTACGCAAAATAACCTTGCCAGTATCCTTTGTCTACCTTATGCATGCATATCAATTCCATATTGGGTGTAACTTGCGAGCACGGTAGTTGTGCTCACTCTTGCTGAATAATCTTTATTCAGGAGAAGATATCTACCAGGACGGTGAGGATCTTGACGCCTAGGCTGCGCCCCCAGACGATTGCCTGTGGCGAATCGTTGGGTCTACTACTATTATTCTGCTTCCGCTGTGTTTTACTTTATTTGGCCTCAGGCTCTTTGTAATAATCTCTGAATAAATATTAATAAAATGCGTGATATGTTTTGATTATCACTTTTGTTTGACTGTGTACATTAGCTATCCTGGACTAATGTATGAACACAGAGAATTCGGGATCCTTCGCTCCCGGGTTCGACAAATATGAAAAATGTTTTGCCTATCATTAGTATATAGGAAAAAGTATGGTGAAAAGATTTAAAACATAAGTTATAAAAGATTTAAAACATAAGTTATTGAACCCTTAACACAGCAAATAACCTAGGCTCATGGTAGTTGTGAGGACCCGGAAAATATTGGAAATTGTACCGAATTAAAATTATATTGAAAGCATGGTCTTTAATTAAGAACAGTTCAATCCTTAATTAAAACCATACAAACAACATAATCTTTAACAAGTTACAGTTCCAATATTCGGTTCCCCGGATATATGTTCTATGTTAGCTCGCAGAATCAGCTGCTAACATACATATATCCTTTCAACATGATATCACAAGCATACACGATAAAACAGTATACACAATCGGAATATATATATATATCGGTGAAATTTTACAATGGAAGCATTGAACAAATAAGAAATCAAGAAGAACTAGTAAATAAACTATCGGTGGGCGCCACAACCCAAGGGCAACTTGATCGATTAAAGCCAAGAACCAACGCATAATCGTCTCAATCGGAAGTATTAATTAGAACTCCTTTACCGCAACAAGTGGAGTGTATGATCATGATTAAAGAAATCCACAAGTGATAGGTTATAGCTAGATGCTAAACAAATCACAATTAATTTTTAAAGAATTAGCATGCAACATTATCACCTGCATTTAACAAATCTACAGTTCCAAAACTTGGGATCAACATGGTGCGAGAGAGAAGCTTGCCTCGGAGAATCCACTTGTTCAAAGTTCACTTTTGTAGACGTGAATGTTCACTCCGTATAATTCATAATCTAGAAAGAAAATGCAATAGCAAATAAACACCAATAACAGAGAAATCCAAAATGCTTAAAAATGCATGATAATGAAATGTTGATGAAGTTATGATTTTAGATGCATTAAGGTATGGGTTATAGTTTAATTGAAGTTCTATTTCTTATGGATTGGTTAAAGTTAATTCAATTTCTGGAAGGATTAATATAAGTGATAATATTTGCAGTTTAGGTGATATTGTTTTCCTTAACAGGACACCTAGTACTCACAAACTCTCTCTGGCATTCTATGTATACATCTACGATGATCAAACAGTCAAAATCAATCCTCTTATATATATTTCTAACTAATTAATCTTTTAAAATCTTAGCAAGCTTTCAAAAGAACAGATTAATTCATTATCTTATTAGCTATAAAATACTATTCACACAAAATGGAAAGACAACGGCTTTACAAATTTAATACTTATTCTTTAAATGTTGGTTTTGGTTAATTCAATTTAATACTTATTCTTTAAATGTTTAGTCTTTATTGATATAAGGTTTAAAGCTTAAATAGATTTAGAGGTTATTAAGATTAAAAGTTTAGAAATACCTTATACTATTGCCATTTGGCCAAAAGATCGAGACACAAGATAAGTTTTAATTAAGCTCCAATTAATGAGCTAGTTTTAAACACATTAATGATTTATTGGTCAATAGATTAGTTAACTTCTTAATTTGATTACACTCTGATTAAAAGATTGTTTGCTTAGGTAATGACTAAAAGACTAATTAATATTATTAGCACTATTAATTACTAAATTAACATTCATTTGACTCTCAACAAATTGATTCTTTTAAATTAACCCATTTAGTAAAATGGTTTAAAAGAGCTAACACAACAAAATAGTATTAATTCTTACTTTACTATTTACATTTTTCAACAAAGGAAGTTAACTAACTCCTATTGGGGTTCTAGCAATTAAATTTTAAAATGAGTTTTCACCATTTGATTACTATTATTAAATAGCTTACATGAGTAAAAGATTAAATGAATTGGAACTATCTCTAATTATTGGATTAATCATGTTATAATTCTAATGACAAAACTAACATTCTCAAGTTACTATTCAAACATCCAAAAGGTTAATCTAGACTTCTTCAAAATAAGATTCCATAACCAATTCAATTATCTATTTGGCTAATCAAATTTGCGTGATTAATAAGCAAGCACCATATTTAGCCACAAGGGTAAGTTATTAAACAGGAATTATCCATTTGCTAATCAAGTTTTAGTGATCACATGTTAAACACAATTCATAGCACAAAAGTATCGACCACCTACAGTAAGTACCTCTAATTAACTCATGCCTTCTACAACAGGCGATTTCCAAATTAGATAGCTATTACTTATTCATGTTTATTCAATCTTTCAGCTTTTGCTAGATTAATTAGGTGACTTAACAATGTCGCAAAATGTATTAACTGAATAGCTTGACCAACAGGTCATCTTGACAATTCAAAGTTTTAATCGAGCAGTTGGTGCGCTCAAACATGTTTCATCGAGCACTTATTCTGATTTAATAAGTAATCTTCCCATTAGATCAAACATTCATTATTAATTATCGTGAGTGAATCAATTGATCAATTAATAGGTTGTTTAACAAATCTATGGGGTATCCTATCAGCTAAACCCACATATCGGTGAGTGAGGAGAATGATTACAGAGATCGAGCAGGGAATCACAGAGTGAAATGAGGGTGGTTCATCGATTATCTGAGAGGATTTTACCATTAACAGCTAATCTTTCTATTGATTAAATCATTCATAGATTAATGATACTTAGGACTAATTAACCCATCTCTACACACTTTAATTTATAACTGAATAGTTCATTTGGTCATCGGCTCAAGCAGAGAACACCTCTTGACCTATTCGGCTTTTCAAAAATACTAAAATTTCCTATTCATCGATTATCTGAGATGACCACTATTTGGTATCTAATCTATTTCATTAACTTAACCACCCATTAACTAATGATACTTAAGATCAACTAAATCATCTCTGATCAATTAAGCCAATTAGGCCAAAATTAATCCTAATTAAATTAAAAAGATGGTACTGTTCATAAAACATTTTCTAGAGGTTTGCTGGACATGAAAATTTTATGGTAGATAGGCAATGACATTCTAAGACTAATGGAAGTGGTTTCAACTAAATTGGAGTTAAATTGCATCTTTTATAATTTTTAAAGACAAGAACTTGAACAAAATTACAATGCATAATTATTCTTTACGAAAACTAAGTTGGTTTTAATGCATTAATAAAGTGAAAAAGGAATTAAATGCATTAACATATTTTTCTGGAGATAATTAAAGCTCAAAACTATTTTTAGATTAATCTTTAGTGAATAACGTAATTATAGAAACTTGATTAATCTTAACAAGTCAAGAGCTTCAAATGCTTGCTAAACACACATTGTATACAACTCAAGATGCTGATTATTTAAACAAATAATCTCCATATTACATAGACCATCTCCATATTACAACTATATTGAGACCACAACTAAAACTACTCGTAATCACTATCATCGTCATCTTCGGAGGGATTGTCGGACCTTCATTATCACTAACATATTGCCATCCGGTTTCATCTTATTTGTCACTTGACTCATCTTGTTCCCCTTCCGCTTCTCTTTGTACACGGAGGTCATCAACTACACTAGCATCAACACGAACACCATCTTCACAAACCGGTGCTCATTTTCAAATACACTAGCATCAACACGAACATGCACACCTTCACAATCATCGTCTTGGTAGGACAGTACCACGCCATCAGGTATATTGCCATTGTCATTTTCAGCCACACTCCACAAGTGTCTGTGGGAAAAATTTTGAACAACTCGCCAATTCTCACGATACTTGGTGTCTAGCAAATAAAATATCTTTGTTGCCTGTGCCGCTAGAATAAAAGGATCATCCCTGTACCACAACCTGCCATGGTTTATGCTTCTGAAGAACCCATCTTCCTTCATGCGAAACTTCTTTCCATGAGTGTCAAACCAATCACATCGAAATAGAACCACTGTCCTATGGCCACCCTCATCTGCGTTGTACCTAAGCTCAATAATTTCCTTCAAGGAACCATAGAAGTCAATATCCCGGTTGTCATGTGTACCCTCACCATAACTCCACTATTTTGTGTCCTCCTATTTTTCTCACGATCTACAAGATTGTGGAATCGAACACCATTAACAAGACATCTTGAATAAATTCAACTTCAGATCGGGCTCACTTGACAAAGCAAATAGCTCATCATCTATGTCTTGGTTCTCCGTGATAACGAAGTTTTGCAACTTTGCACAAAAATTTCCTTATTAAAATAGGCGAAAATCATCAATTTTGCTTCTTAAACCAGGAACAAAATGATGACATAAATCAAAACAGCCTAACTCACATGCTTCTTAAACCAGGAGAAAATTGCTTCTCAAGGGTTTTTGGAACATTAGGACATCCTTCGTTCTCCAAATCTTCCTTGTATATCCCGAAAAAGATGGTTAATTCAAACATTAGGGCTAATAATAAAGTTATAATAAACAATAAAAAGAGTAGATGGTGACATACTCAATATATGGCTCAACCTCCTGGACAATTGTTTAGCACAAACCAAACCATTTTCTCATAATCATGTTCAAGATATGTAAGGCTTGGTGCTCCAAGAAGCTCAACTCCATCTTTGGAAAATAGATAGGTCTCCTTTCACAACAGAACACGCTCTCTATTCCTTCCCTCCCTATTGTGTCGTGTCTCAATATCATCATCAAAGTACCTCGAGCAAAAATTCAAGCACTCAAGACAACATATGCTTCGCAATGGACCCTTCAGCCTTGCCATGTTCCTCACAAACCGTTTCAATGTTAACAACCTTCTTTCTCACGGGTACATCCATCCATATTGTCTTGGACCTCGAGAATCGCTTCTTGAGTAAATGGACAGCCGGTGTAGCATCACATCAAAGAAAGAAGGAGGAAATATTTTCTCAAGCTTGCATGTAATGATTGGGATCTCGACTTTAAGCCTTTCCAACACATCTAACTTCAAAGTTTTTGCACAAAGTTGCTGAAAAAATTACCCAATTGAGCAAGTGCTTCGCATATGTCATACGCATCATCCTCGAACCGCAGCGGTATAATCCTTTGAAGAAGAATATGACAATCATGAGTTTTCAACGCTTGGAGGTTGCAACCATCGCCGATAACACATGTTGCTAAGTTGGAAGCGTATCCATCCGAAATTTTACACTTTTCAAAAATCACGAACTCGACTTTTGTTTTTAGTCATTGTGTAGGGAGCATGAGGCATAGTATATGACTTTCCATCACGGATCAAGTGCAAATTCTTCCTAATGCCCATATCTTCCAAATCAAGCCTAGAATTAGGATTGTCCTTAGACTTCAGTAAGCCTAGAAATGTAGCAAGGATGTACTCACATATATTTTTTCAATGTGCATCACATCAAGATTATCTTTGCTTCAAACTTGACCAATACGGCAAATCCCACAAACATGACCTTCGCTTCCAACATTGGCCCTCTCAGATCCCTTTCTTTTTACGCTTTCAGATGCTTTCCGGTCCGACATCCTTGACCCTCTCTAGTTGCTCCATCACTCACCCGTGGTAAATTTCTCCGGCTTCTCACGGTTTTCAACACTACCATCAAACACCTTGCTCCTCCTCCATGGATGATCCCTAGCAAGGAAGCGCCGATGGCGATGTAACATATCTTATTCCGTATCCTTTTGGAGCAAGGGTTTTGTCACAATGCACACAAGCATAATAACCTCTTGTGACTCTACGACAATGTGCTCAAAGCAGGATAATCATGAATGCACCATATTACAAAGACATGTAGATCAAACTTCTTCCCATAATTGCATCAAGAGTAGGGCGCCTTTCCAAAGCTCTAGCAACTCCTCAACAAGTGGCTCCAAGAAGACATCAATGTCCTTTCTGGACATTCTCGACCGAGGATAAGCGACCCCATGATAAAGTTTGATTGCTCTACACATTCCCATGGAGCAAAGTTGTATGGTATAAGAAACACCGCCACATGCTATACGAGGAGCTCATCTTACCAAATGGATTGAAACCATCGGTAGCAAGGCCAAGTCGATGTTCCTAGCATCTTCGCAAACCACCCATACTTTCATCAAAGTCTTTCCAAGCCTCGCCATCAATTTGGATGGCTAAGCTCATTCTCCACCCACCCTCTTCAACTTGTGCCATTGCACCTCCTCGACCTTTTTTGGAAGAAAAGATTCTCTTGAGCCTAGGAATCAATGGAAAATGTCGCAAAACCTTCTCAGAATCTTCTTTTTGCCATCATTGTCTTTCCATCTTGATGCACTACAAACTGGACACACGTCAACTTTTTCTAAATTCTTAGAAATAGGACACAATTATTCGGGCACACATGGATTGAATTGTATCCGAGCCCCAATGCACGGATAAGTCTCTTTGCTTCCTCATAGGTTGTAGGAATAGACCAATTTGGGAATCTTGATGACAACAACTTCGTAAATCTTGTGAATGCAACATTAGAAATTCGTAAAATGACTTGATATGAAGTAACTTCACCACAAAAGAAAACCTTTGGCAAGGACCACGTGGTACAACTCTTGTTTCATCTCTTCCAATAGAATTGCAAACATCGACTCTTTCCTTTTACCTTCCTCTTCACCGTGTACAAGTCCTCTACCATACCATGAATTCCATCATCGTGGTCATCTTCTTCATCCACATTCATGCCAAAATCCTCATCGAGACTAGTTTGTTCATCAACATGGTCATCAATTTCATGTGGTACAACCTCCAATGGTTCTCCATGATGTACCCATCTAGTGTAAGTAGCAGCCATCCCATGAATATACAAGTGATCCTCCACATCCTTTAGGTTTGCGAACACGATTCAAACACCGATTTACATGGACAGAGTATCTCTTCATCATCATTGAATCTCTCGGAAACAAAGGTCATGAATTCATTCACCCCATCCACGTGTTCCCTGCTGAACATCCTACTCTTGATCCAAGATCTATCCATCTGCACAAAATCATGAAATACAATTCCTCAAAAAAATTACATATAGATGATCTTTGAACCAAAGTTATCAAACATGTGACACATTATTTATGTAAGTTGGTATTCGCGCCATAAATGGATTGAAACCATGTACATTCGCGCCACTTCAGTGTCCCCGCCCCCTCAAAGCTGAAAATAATCCCCCCAGTATTTTCTCCTTGTGCTTTCCTTCATGCTTACCCTCATGCTCATCTCCAACTTGTTCCATCGGTTGATAGGAAAATAAATTTTCGTTCATTTAAGTAAGTTGGTATTAACTCTCGATCACAAACCTCCTCTGCTATTCATTGAAGAGTTTCTAATATTCGAGAAATCGGCCTTTGAGCGGTCCTGCGCCAACACTTCAAGAAGCTCGGCAAGCTTTGCATGAGTATTTTTCGGTATTGTAGGCGCAATCCACGAGAAGGAAGCTTACTATATTAGAAGATTTCGATAATGTAGTTCTATTTTCCTTTCCTTTTCTTTCCAAAGAATAGGAAAGAATGTTTCATTCTTGATCATATAACTCATACATAAGACCAGATAGCTATCATTATTTAACTATAATGTCTTTGATCGAGCAAAATGGCAAACAAAAACCACGATGTAAAAGAGCCCTAATGTCATTCTGCAGTTTTTACTAGTGCATTTGCAAAACTTCCCTAAAATGTGTTTCTTCTGTTGTTTATATCTCAAACATCCCCATGATTTCATGGAACAAAAAAAAACTCAAAAACAAGCTCGTTATCCATGTGCGATAATCCAAAACATATAAAGGATCATTATCATTGTACTATGTGGTTGACATGATAAGTTGAGTAAGAATTCCACTTGAAACATAATACGAACAAATAAGACTAGAAGAAAAATTGACAGTAATGTTTACCTTCGAACCACACCTACAACCGCTTGTAAAGGTGTCGGTACTGTAAGGAATCTGCGAACAATACATGGATAAACCAATTACCAACTCATTTGAAACAATGGAGCTAACATAATGAATTAATAGAGCAGCAGAAGACTAATGCAAGTACCTTCCCCGTGAGTAGTTCCCACAAAGAAACTCCAAAACTAAAAACATCGACCTTGTGGTCATAGGGCTTGTGTTCTATGACCTACAATGTAAAATTTTGTAAGGTGATATACCAATTGAGGGCAATGTCACTGAAGCTCTCCATTTCTTAAGTTCATTGTCACGCAAACTTGCAATCCCATTTGGATTTACAATTTTACAACACATGAAGATACAGAGAAAAATAAACAAATGCCATTTTGTCATAAAGATCTGAGAGAAAGATAAGAGGAAGCTATCATAGCATGCAAGTCCTCAAAATATTTGCTTCACGGTGATCTTAGCCTCGCATACCATCTCCATCACAATGAGCAAAGACCATCACAGCTCTGCAAAGACACAAACCAGCCAGCTGAGGGGGTAGGGAAGTAGAGCGGCAGAGGAGGGAGCAGAGCAAGTAGATCGGCAGCAGAGCGGGAGGATGGCGGCGACGCGAGGGTGGAGCGGAGAAGGAAGGGAGCATCGGAGGTGAGGGCGGCGTGAGGGTGCAGCAGAGAAGGGAAGGAGGATCGGAGGAGGTCGGCGGCGGGAGCAGAGGGAGCGGCGTACCTCGATTCAAGCGTCGTAGATGGCGATCGACTGTGTTCGGAGGCGGCGAGGTCGATTCGGCGGCGGAGATGGCTAAGCGAGCTCGATTCGGGCGGCGACGAGGTCGAATCGGCGGCGAGATGGCGGAACCGGGGCGAAGTCGATTGGCGGCGGGGAGGCGCGATCCCAACCCTAGCGCCGTGACTATTGGATGGGGTCGGGGCATCGGCGCGAGACCTTCATGGCTTCACCTTCTCGGCTCCGCCTCGGCGCCCGCCTCACGCCATGCGCTGAGCTGCCGCCACGCCGCCGAGACCGGCTTTGACCGCCGAGCGGTCCAAGCGGCACTACCGCTTAACCTGGCGCCTTGGCGAATCGCGCGCAGAGCTACGCCTCGGCGTGGTCGGCGCCTAATCGGCGCCAAAACCGATTTTGTAACCTTGGTCGCCAGACGCTGCTCACGGGCGGCGGCCGTTTCTTGCGCCGTCCGTCGCGGGCGCTAGACTGGCAGCGCCTCGCCGGCCAGCCCCAATGTTAGCGAGTCCCTCGACGGCCAATGGCAGAGCATTTCGCCTCGCCCGGCCACTGCGCTCTCTCGCCCACCACCTGCGCTCTCTCTCACGGCCGCGGTCTAGCTAGCCGCCCACCGCTCTCCTCGGTGGCCGCCGCCCGTCAGCGCTCTCGACGGCAGCCGGCCGTCACAGCGTGCCTCGGCGCAGCACTGCCCTGGCCGCGCCACGGATCTCTTAACTTCGGCTTGCTGCGAACGCGTTTGGTCAAGTGTTGAGCCAAATTCCCGACAGATTCATCGTATGGTGTATCATCTACTATATAAAGAATATATAGAATAAAATGAGTATGATATCGAAAACACTTGTGGTAGGCGCATGGTTAGTGCAGTTGGCTATAGACCACGGTGCGATGGCACAGGTTCGAATCCCGGCGCACCTTTTTACGTTTTGGGATTTTCTGTGCTGTGGGCTCGAGGTCTTGGGCCTTGCGAACGGTGGCCCATTTAGAAATTTGGATCAGACGGTCCATGACGAGATTGGTGGCTGTTTATCTGGTGGCCCAACTAGAATGAAAAAAAGCAGTTGGGCTGAAATAAACATCGAAAAAAAAAAAAAAATCGGCGTGGCATCGGGGCATGCCAAAGATCGAAAATACTATTTAAAATAATTCAATAAATATTTTTTGACACACAATCTTTGTCAAAGGCTCATGACATTCAAAAATAGGCCTGATGACATACAAAATAGTGTCACTACATGAACTTGAAATAGTCAGATGACATATGTTGTGACATACAATTTTCAAAGGTCACTAAATCGAAATTCCTAGAAAATAATGTCAAAAAATAGATGATATAGTGACATCTCGACCTATTGTCATACTAAATATGTCAAAAAGCCACACATCTCTTGTAGTGATTTGAAGCAATGTGGAATTATTCCACAGCTTACACCACCGGGCACTCCACAATGGAATGGGGTGTCCGAGCGACGTAATAGGACCTTGTTGGATATGGTTCGATCGATGATGAGCCAATCAGATCTGCCATTGTATTTTTGGGGTTACACTCTAGAAACTGCCGCTTTCATTTTGAATCAGGTACCATCTAAATCAATAGATAAGACACCATATGAGATGTGGACTGGGAAGAGTCCTAGTTTGTCTTTTCTAAAGATTTGGGGATGTGTTGTCCATGTTAAACGTTTGACGTCTGATAAACTCACACCCAAATCAGATAAATGCTTCTTTATAGGATATCCTAGGGAAACCAAAGGATATTATTTCTACAACAGGGAAGAAGGCAAAATTTTTGTTGCCCAAAATGGTGTCTTTTTGGAGAAAGAGTTTCTTTTAAAAGGAGTCAGTAGGAGAAAGGTGCAACTCGAAGAAATTCAGGAAACATCTGAAAGTGTTTCAACTCCTACTGAACCTCTACTGGATGAACAAAATGTTGTTGAACCTATAGATGAGGCACCAGCCCTACGTAGATCTAAAAGGCTGCATCAACTGCCTACAAGGTATGGGCATGACGTATTATTATTGAATAATGATAAGTCTAAGACTTATGAGGAAGCGATGATGGACCCAGACTCTGAGAAATGGCTTGGAGCCATAAAATCTGAAACAGACTCTATGAGAGAAAATCAGGTTTGGAACCTAGTCGATCCACTTGATAGTGTTAAAACCATTGAATGCAAATGGATCTATAGAAAAAGATTGATATGGATGGAAATGTTCACATTCATAAAGCTCGACTATTCGCAAAAAGGTTTCGACAAGTTCAAGGAGTTCACTACGATGAGACCTTCTCACCAGTAGCGATGCTTAAATCTGTTCGGATCATTCTAGCTATTGCTGCATATTTCGACTATGAGATATGGCAAATAGATGTCAAAACGGCTTTTCTTAATAGAAACCTACATGAGGATGTGTACATGACACAATGTGAAGGTTTTGTCGATCCAAAGAATGCTAGTAAAGTATGCAAACTTCAAAAGTCCATTTATGGGTTGAAGTAAGCATCTCGGAGTTGGAATATACGTTTTGATGAGGAAATCAAAAGGTTTGGTTTCGTCAAGAACAAAGAAGAACCTTGTGTTTACATGAAGGTTAGTGGGAGCGCACTTGTTATTCTAATCTTGTATGTAGATGACATACTACTGGTCAGAAATGACATACCTATGCTAGAATCCATTAAGTCATCATGAAAAAACAATTTTTTCATGAAGGACCTAGGAGAAGCAGCATATATCTTGGGGATAAGGATCTATAGAGATAGATCTAAGAGGCTAATTGGATTAAGCCAGGATATGTACATAGACAAAGTGTTGAATCGGTTCAACATGCAAGATTCCAAGAGAGGATTCTTGCCCATGGCACATGGCATTAATCTTAGCAAGAATCAGTGTCCTACGACCACTGATGAGTGAGACAAAATGAGTGATATTCCATATGCTTCGGCCATTGGATCTATCATGTACGCCATGATATGTACTCGACCAGATGTATCATATGCTCTAAGTGTTACGCGTAGATACCAAGCTGATCCCGGTGAAGGTCACTGGACAGATGTGAAAAATATTCTTAAGTACTTAAGAAGGACTAAGGATGCGTTCCTAGTTTATAGCGGTGATGAAGAGCTTGCTGTAAATGGTTACACCGATGCAAGCTTTCAAACCGACAAAGATGATTATCGTTCGTAATCTGGTTTTGTATTCATTTTGAATGGAGGAGTAGTGACCTGGAAAAGTTCCAAGCAAGAGACAGTTGCTGATTCCACGATGGAGGTCGAGTACATTTGTAACACCCTGATTTTCAGAGCCTTTTCGAAAAATTATAAAATAAAAGAACCATTTGGTTTTGATAAGAATTCAAAGCTTAACCTGAGAATTTTAGAAGTTGAAGTGTTTAAAATGACTAAACCAAACTTCAACTAATCCAAAGCTTGGTTCTTTTGGTGTTGCTCTAGCTCCCTAGAGCTCTCTCTCCTTCTCTTGATAAGGGTTTCCTATCCTCTATTCTACGTTTGGACATTCTTATATGTCCAGACAGTCCCTTGTGTGTGACCTCTGTTGTTGTTATCTCCCCCATGTATTTTCGGGTCTTTCCTTTCCTTTGGAAATCTCTCTCTGTTGAGACCTTTGTTAAGTTTACCCTCCTGGTCCAGCCCATCCTTTGGGTCAGGACCTCCCTTAATCTCAATTACAGTTCAAACCTCCTCTCAGGTTTAGATTCTTCCTTGTATCTAGACCTCCTTTGAAGACTGGACAATCCTTGCGGTTTTGACATTTTTCCCTTTTGCTTGGGCACCCCCCTAGGTCTAGACTTTCCTTGGGTTTAGACCCTTTTGTATGCCCAAACTTCCTTACCACTTGGACCCCTCCTGTGGTTCGGACCTCTTCTTTGTCTTGACCTCTTTGATGTCTGTATCTCTTTTTGATCACAGACCTCATTCCTTGTTTGGGTATACTCTTATGCTAGACCTTCCCTCAAGTCTTGTGCTTGAGTTTTCCCCATGCTCACTGGAACGTCCAGTAATTCACTTGAACCCACTCGTGTCCAATTAGACCTTCTTTGCATTTGATCGAACCACCCTTGTGCTCAAATTGGACCTCCTCTGGTCCGGATTTCCTTCTCTCGCTTAGACCTCCTCAGGGTCTAGGTCTTCTCTCATACTACTTGAGTTCCTTCTATGCTGTTGTGAACCCCTCGGTGATCACTTGGACTCCTTTTCACCTTGACCTTAGTAAACCTTCTCTTTGGAAAAGTCCTCCTAGTGCAATCTGGTATTACCGCCCCAACTCGCGGTATTACCGTTTTCTAGGACCTCCTCCCTTTGCCGATCGTGACCGTTAGGATCTCCCTTGTGAGGTCCTAGCCATCAGATCTCCACCTTTCTAATTGAGCTTGACCTTCGGACCTCCCGTAAGTAGGTCGTTGGACTTCCTGTCCAGAGGACCTCCTCCCGGTTGTGTCTGTTGGACCTCCCTGTCGTTGGACCACATCCTAACCACCCAGACCTCCTCCGAGCAGGTCTAGACCGTTGAGTTGTTCCTTGATCATCTCTGAGCCGCTCAGATATCCTTTGCTTATTTTCTTGATCGTCAGGACTTCTCCTGACTTTTGATCTTGACCGTCAGACCTCCCCCTTGTGAGATCTAACCGTCAGGACTAGCCTTTTGTGGGTCCTGTCCTCAGGACCATCTTGTGGGTGTGTCTTTCGGACCTCCTGTCCATGAGACCTCCCCCTTGTGTGTCGTTTGGACCTCCCTTTGCCTTGATTTTAATTGTTAAAGCTCTCTTGATTTCATTCCAGCCGTTGAGACCTTCCCTGAGTTGATCTCACTCGCTAAGGACCTCCTAGACCAAATCTTGACCGCAATTTCATTTCAATTCTTTTGAACCTCTTTTGTCCTTCGGGACCTCCTTCTTGTTTAGCTAGATCTTCCCATGTCCTTCAGGACCTCTTCGTGTTCTCTAGGACCTCCCCCTTGGCTGGACCCCAACCGTCCAGACCTCCCTTGAAGACATCCTAACCGTCAGGACCTCCTCTTGTTGATCCTGATTGTTTGACCTCCCATGTCCGACCTCCTCTCAGATGTCTGGACCTCCTCAACCTTTAGACCTCCTTGTCCTTTGGGCCTAGGACCTCCTAAGCCTCTCGGACCTCCTCAAAGACCTCCTCTGCGGGGCAAGACCTCCCCTCTTGACCCGACTGTTTCTAAGTTGACTGGCCCCACTTGCCAGACTTAGTCATTCTCATTTCCTCCGCCACGTTAGTGTCTTAGGCATTTAATGTATGTCTTGTCACATTAAATGCATCCATATACGTGGTGTTTACTTTGAATTTGGTCACTTAGCCGTACTCTGACATCCTTCTTTGTTCCTTCCCATAGCAACATACGTTGTCCTTCCTCGTACCTTTTACCCAGGGTGGTGGTGACACTTGTCCTGCCACTCACCTACCTTTGACCCATTTCTATACTTAGCCTTGGTACGTATACTTCTAGTTTTCTTCACCCACTTTGACTATAATCAGCCCAGGGAACTTTGCCGTATTACCTTCTTCACATTCACTATCTTGACTCTCGTTCAGTGGCCTTCCAGGGAAGACCTTGCTGCTCACGACCTCCCCTCCTTCCATTGCCCCTTCTTGTCCCTGGTAGGTCCTCTGATGGTCCGCTTCACCCTTATTTTTGTCACCACATTGAGCTGGTCGTGTCCTTCACAGGACCTCCCCTGGTGGACATCTTCTCGGATTCTATGGCCCTCGTGTGAGGACCTCCTCTGACTTTCTGCAAGAACCATTGCCTCGGGACCTCTCGCCATCTTGCTTAAGCCACTCCCTTGGGGTCTTATGCTAAAGACCACCCTCCTCCCGGTAAGCTTAGACCTCCTCCAAAGAACCTATTCTAAATCTGATTTTCTTACATTAATTGAGTTTTGAGGTTCCTCTAGAGTTCTTGTGATTCTTTATTCGGATCTTTGTTGGTTCTTTATTTGAGCATTCTTTGAATCTGTTCCTTTGACCGTGTAGATCTTGACGTTCTTGAGAGCCAGAGCTGTGAGAGAGAGTAGATCCTTAAGCTATCAAGCAAGAGGCAAGTTACACTTTTGACCATATTGCACCCAGTATCTTAAATTACTTATGTTCTGTTTCAAAGTATACTACATGCTTATTTCTATCAAGCTATTTCAATACCTGTCTTCAAATCCATAGTTATACCTATCTCTTCCATATGGCCGACTTTGATGTTGTACCCAACTTATTGTCACCATTAGGCAAAATCTGGTTGATACAATAGTGTGAACCAGGAACCATTATAAAACCAAATGCTTAGTCATGCTTAGACCAAAAATATTGATTTGGGGAAATCTTTACCATCATGACCAAACACTGTTTTAAATGTTTTCACCATGACATTGGGATGTCATGGAAGGATGAAAATGTTGCTGGGGAAGCAAAGAAAATGAAAATGGAGATGGATTTAGACTGGGGCGAATTGGTTGGCTTGGTTGGTGCAAGTGTATGCACGGGATCGTGCCTTTATGGTAGATCGATGCCCTTGGGTTTGTGGAAGTCGCCCTAGTCATTTTAGGACCGGTCTTTGAGCGACCGATGCCAAGCCTATAATAGGCTATGCCACAATCGTGCAACCACATGTCTCCAGAATGGGGCGTGGGACCTGGCTGAGTAATTTGCAAAACTTCACCATATGCTGCTCCATTGGAGGTGTGGGAGGTCTTATATGGCCAATGGTCTTTTATAACCTACTGTTCCCACTAGTGCAAGAGGGGGCTTCCTGCTGGATTGCAGTCCATAGGGGGGGTGAAACCTTAGCAAGGAAAGGCTGTGGTAGAGCAATGCATTGTAAAGGCCTTGTCATGAACTCTAGATCTCTTACCTTCGGCAGTGAGAGGTGGCACTCGCGCATGCCAAACAAACTAGAGTACTCATGTCGTGTGGGTAAAGTGCACAACCTCTGCAGAGTGAAATCTATTCGAATAGCCGTGTTCGCGGTCATGGACGTGCTGGCAAAGGCCACTCGGAGTTAGATGTTGGTTTTGGGTTTTTCAGAAATGTTTATCAAATCTGTTTTTGGGATTGCTATCCCATGGGTTGGGCAGGGAGCCTTGCAACAGGAGGGTATCCTTCACCACTTGTGATGAACGAATATCCAACTGAAAATCAAGTTTAGAAAATGAATTTTATCTATTAAGAACCTGCTTTGAAACTTAGTAATTGTATTTGAAAGAAACTTGGCTTTATGCAAATTAACCATATTCAGCCTTTCATTGTGATATCCATTTATGCATGTCATTTTGTTATCTGACGGGTGTAACTTGCGAGCACGGTTGTTGTGCTCACTCTTGCTTGATGCTGTCTTTAGTAGGTTATGGAAGCTTTAAGGTGATCTACTCAGTGGACCAAATGGTCCAGATCGACTAGGATTGCGCCCTCCAGCCTGTTGCCTGTGGTGTATCGGGTGGCCCCTGTGTTTATTTTATTATGCTTTGCCTGCTGGCTTGTAAGATCTCTTGTAAACAACTCCTTTGGTTATTAATAAAGCTTGTGTTGTTGCTATGTTACCACTGTTATTGCTGTGAAGAGCTAGCCATGATCCTTGGGACTAGCTCAGTTCACATAGAGGACCTTGGAGAGCTCCCAGTCCTCCACGTTCACTCAATGGTTGGGTCGTGTGTGGTTTGGTGGTGGCCTCAGTCCTCCACGACCTCCTCTGGTGGTCACGGGTGGACTTGAGATGCCCACGGATCTCCACGAACACCCTTGGTCTGGCCGTGGCAGGCTCTCGGGTGCTCCCTGGCTCCAAGACCCTCTCGAGTCATGTTCTCCTGGACCTCCAGGAGGTCCTGCCGGACCTCCTGGGAGGTCTTGGTGGACTGTCCGAGAGGTCCTTTGTGGACCTCCTGGGAGGTCCTGATGGACTTTCCAGAAGGTCTTGGAGGACCTCTCGGGTGCCCTAGAGTTGGGTCGTTACAACATTGTGGCTTCTGAAGCTGCAAAAGAAGGTGTTTGGACAAAAAATTTCATTGCTGAGTTGGCTGTGGTTCCGAGTGCCTCGAGCCCAATGGATCTCTATTGTGACAACAATGGAGCCATTGCGCAGGCTAAGGAGCCTAGATCCCATCAGAAGTCCAAGCATATACTTAGGCGCTATCATCTTATTCGCGAATTAGTGGATAGAGGAGATGTTAAGATATGCAAAGTTCATATGGATTTAAAATGTTGCTGATCCATTGACAAAGCCTCTCACACAGCCAAAGCATGAGGCACACACAAGAGCTATCAGTATTAGGTACCTAAATGATTGACTCTAGTGCAAGTGGGAGACTGTTGGAAATATGCCCTGGAGGCAATCATAGAAATGATTATTTTTCATTATGTTCATGACATTGGATAATATGTTATCTTGTTCCTAGAATAATATTGTTAATATTAATTATCAAGTATGTGACTTGATTGTGAAACTCTATATTTCTGCGATAATTATTCTTATACGATCCCTGGTCGGAAACATATGAGGACACATATGAATAGACTAGCATATGTATTAGTTAATGACTATGTTTCACGGGTCATGGATATGGAGATATCAAACCAATAATATGCATACATGTTAGAGAACATGACGTTGGATAAGACCCACCTTGAGACACTATTGAGATTGTTATGATTCTATGTCTCGTTAGTTGGTCTCAAGCAATGATGATGTATGTTCCTTAGACCTAAGGTCAGCATAGTTTCCTACATATGTAATAACACTCTTAGGGGTTGCCAAACGCTGCTCGTAACTGGGTAGTTATAAAGGTAGCTTTCAGGTATGCGACGAAACATGCAGAGGAATGTGACTGGTCGAATATAGGATTTGCCCCTCCTAACATAACAGGAGAGATGTCTCTGGGCCCCTCGTTGTGATCGGATAAAGAAAGTGTATGGCCATGCCACTAGTAGTCGAAGTGTTCGACCACATAAAGCTATCCGACACTCGATCGAGAAAGTATTGAACAGTCCATGGATGACGCAACATCTCACCTGGAGTTCAACCAGACATTGTAAGGCAAAGGGAGAATACACGAGTAGGTCGCTTAGTTCAATCAGTTACGAACTGGTCGTATGGAGATACAAGCTGGTCGTAGACTGGTCGAACGTAATCATAGGGTGGTCGAAACCTGGTCGTAAGAAGTTATGAACTGGTCGTGACCAAATACGAACTAGTCGTATAGAAATAGGACTTGGTCATAAGTGATGAGGACCTGGTCATAGATCATGTTGCATTAAGGTTCGTCCGAAATAATTTGTGTGTATTCGGGAATCGCTATGTTCTGCTAGGAACCACTACGACTCGTGGTCGGAAAAGGTTTTTGAGTCGCAACCGATTACACATGAACCTATAGGGTCACACACTTAACGGATTGGAACAAACCAGTACAGATATGATTCATCAAATGTGTTTGGATAGGATCCGTCACGAGCACTATATAAGGAGATGCATGAGGCTGTTGGGGATGTAGATAACAGACGAGTTGACGTGAGTTGCTCTACTGAAACCCTAGCCGCCATCTTCCTGAGAGCTCTACCGTGCGACTTGGTGCTAGTACACCGGCGTACGGTTGTTCCTTCCCTGGACGTGTGGATACCACTGTTGTGCTTGAGGACGATCCGTGATCTTCACAAGGAACTGCAGAGGTTGCTGGAGGAGACGATCAACTCACGAGGACGCTGGACGATCGACTACAACTACTGCATCGATGTGATCGACGTTGGACGATCGACTACGACCACTACATCGATGCGCTCTACATTGGACCAGGCTGCTCCAACTCTTCTTCCACTGCTCTGCGCGTCTGGTGGTAACGATCTGTGATCATCTACTTGCTTAGCTTCCTGGTTTGCGTGGTAGAAATTTTTTGTTTGTAGCTATCGTAGCCTACCCGTATCCCTACAGCTTACCACGAGGAACAGGGCAAGATGGGCACCATACTTGGCGCGGGGGACGGGTAGAAGACCGATGGAGCAAGGAAGGCAAGCGAAGGGATTTAGTCCCATTTTGCAGTTATAAATTACTATGTAAGAACCATAGCCTTGTGTGGCTAACTGGAATAAAAGTATAGTTTCTATCTTATTATTCTGCTGCATAACTCTAGTAAACGCTTACTATTCGTTGGAGCAGTGTTCTACTGAGCAAATAAATAGTAATCTGTATGCCTAAGTATGATTACCCCTAGGATAATGACACGGGGTGTCGCACCATATCGGTCTGGCTTTTGGAATGGTACATTCCTGTACTGGTCCATATCGATGTACCGTTCTTGAGTTTATACTATATATGTTTTATTGTATATACACAAAATTTCACTTGTAATATTGCTCTAAATACATAGCAGTAGGATAAAATATAACATATACTTCAATGAGTACAATAGACGGTATTTTTAATTCCACCGGAATGGCTGGTATTTTCCGGTATCGAAGCCAGTATAACTGGTATCGAGTATAGTCGGTGTTGACCGGTATCGAGGTCAGTATGGAATGCAGGCCTACTCTGTACTGGTGTCGAAGCTTGAAAAACTTGCTTTCAGGCCTGCATCTGCGATCTGCTCTATAGATCCCAGAGTTTTTTTTACCGGTAAGGTTTTTTTAACGGGGGCGGGGGGTGTGGGGCGGTAAGACTGGTTTGGCCAAAAATTGGAAAATTTTGGCCAATTTTGGCCGAAATTTTTCATTATTTTTGGATTTTAAATTTAAAAAATCAAAATCAAAAAAATTAAAGCAAACTTGATTTTTTTGACAAAATTTAAGCAAACCGATTTTTTTAAACCTGGTTTGAATTCCTAAGTGGGGCCGATAGAACCGTAATCACCGATTTTCAGCCGACAGAACCCTGATCGATCCTGCAACTCAAGAGACTTGCTACGCAAGAACAGACGCAGAGCCATGTGCAGGTCTGCAAGATGGATGTTCTACGTCATTGGATAAAATCAATCAGACCTCGTTCGGTTCTAATTTATTTTGACGCGTTTCTGAGCACTGGAACATATGCTGCTTATGTGTCGAAGAAATATGAAAGCAAGAATGAAAAGACAATCGGTGTGGATTTAGATGCTCATGCTAGCTTTTTTCAGAGATCAGAGAGGTCACATGCTATCTGATCTTAATTTGTTGAGCGCGCTTTCTCCGTACAATGTTTGATCAGGTGACGACTGACAGGGGAGTGGGTTTACTGTTTGATCAGTTGACACCTGACATGGTTGCAACGTTGCGGAGTGGGTATCTGAGCTCAGGTATCTTCTGAAGCTACCACGGATGTCATATGATTTACTGTCCGCTGAAAACCAGTTTTTTTTTCAACGGAATCTCTGCTGCTAGTTAATTTGAGTTTTGACAGATGATTGATGTATTCAGATTATGAAATGCGCCTATGCTCCCTTTAATTATGTAACACCCCGTTTCCAAAAATAGGAATAGTAATTATTTTCGGCTTTCGTTTTTCGTTCAAATTTCAAATTAGCAAACTATTTTCAAAAATTTCATTTCTCCTTTTAGCTCGAGTTTGTGTTTCAAATGTCCTCGATCGTTGAAATTCAAATTCAAATTCAAGTTCGAATCCCTCCTTTTTGAACTTCGGGCTTTCCTTCCTTGTTTCGGGCTCAGCCCATTTTCTCTTTTGGGCCTGGCCCATTTTCTTTGACCCACCCGGCCCTCCTTTTCCCTTCGGGCCAACCCCTTGCCCTAGCCCCTTTTCTTTCCTCCCCCCCCAGGCCTTTCTTGGCCTGAGCCAGCCCCAACGCCCGCGTCGTCTTCCCCTTGGCTCCATCCTCCTGGCGCCTTCCTCCTGGTGCCATCCTCGGTCGAGAGCCTGCTCCTCCCCCTTTGCTTCTCTAGCGCACGCACCTCCCCCTGTGCCGCGCCGCTCCTGGCCCCTACGCCTCGCACTCCACCGCTTTGCCCCGTCCCCTCAACGTCGCACCCGTGCTCTCTACGCACGCGCCGCCTAGCACGCCCTGCCACCCCGAGTCTTTGCGACGCCACCACCAGCTCCCTCTTGCCACCACCGAGCTCTCATGCCACCCTCTGCGCCTCCCTCTGTGCCGCCTCTATCCCGCGTGCTCTTTGCACCGCTGCTGCCACCCCATGAGTGCCCGAGCCTCTCCAACAGCTCCAAGACGCCCACACCGGCTATAAAGCCCCCCTTTGCACTCCCCTGGTCTACCCCTCCCCACCTCGCCTCCTTCCTCGAAGCCGAGTCCGCCGCGACCGCATTGTCACCAGACTCCTCGCACAGATCGCCGCTCCGGTGAGCAACTCGCTTTCGGGTGACACGTCCGAAGCCCCATAACGCAAGGATGTCGTTCCCCTCCTCCCTTCGCCTTCCCCGCTGCCGAGACAAGCCGCCGTCGTGGCCCTTCCTCCTCCGTTCGTGGCCGCCATCGCCGGACCAGCTCGGTCACTCCCAGGCCACCTGGGTCATCCCACCGGCCTCCCCTCGCCCTCCTTCCTACGTTGCCGCTTCGCTGGCACCGCACAAGCTCGTGGAGCCGCCGCCACCTCCTTGCTCCGTCGTCACCGCTCCTGCCCCTCCCTGGAGCCGCCGACACCTCTAGTGGGACCGCCACCCTCCGACGCATCCATTCCACCCACCCGCTAATCACCTTGCCGCCCCACCCGCCGGCGCCGCCACCGCCCAAATGCTGTTGGCGCCTGTCTCTGCTTTCCCCCTTTTTCTTCTCTGTGAGCCGAATGGAATTGGGGGTGGGATCTGCCCCACTGGTCATTGACTAGAGCACCCCTCCCTCCCATTGGCTACCATGTGGGCCCCCTTTTTCCCGTTCCAGTGGACCAGTGCCTTGTGCACAGGAACTTGGTCTATGCACTCTGCAGCGCACCCCTTTCTCTCTCTCTCTCTCTTTTAATTCCAAATCCAAGTTCGGAAGTCCCGTTCTCCTCCGTTATAGCTCCAAAAATTATGAAACTTGTTTCTAAAAATTTGTTAATTCAAGATCTTGCTAATGGCATAGGCCTTGTTTATTTTGGAGTTCATTTGTTGTTCTTTATTATTTATTTGCTCTCTTTGCTTGTTTGTGTCTATTTCCAGTACAGTCGTCCGATTAGGATTCGAAGATGCGGAGGATCTCCAAGTTGATCAAGCACAAGAATATCAAGATCATCTTACCTATATCCAAGGTGAGTCAATACTTTGAACATATTTATCCTACATTTCATGTAAATTATATTCATTTAAAATTACCAAAAATTGCATGCTTAAATTCTTTAATCAAATGCATGTTAAAGCTTAAGGTAGTTAAATACCCATGTGATGATTAATTAATTAATATGCCATCCCTTGATAATTGAATCCTTTATTCCATGTCACCCTAGTAATCTGTATGGTAATACTAGTTATAGGTTGTACTTAAGCGACATTGTCATACCCCAAATCTATTTAAGTGAAATGAAAGAATTAGGGAGAATGACCAACTAGAAAAAATAGAATTAACAAAGGATTAGAGGGGGTTTCTGCAATTCTTCGGCAACCTGGGCCACAGGCCTTGGCCCAGGAGGCCCGTGAGGGACCGGCCACCAATAAAAAGAGGGGGGAAACCCTAGGGCGGTACTGTAGCACGGCGTGCTGTAGTAGCCGCCATTGCTACAGTACCCCCCCCGTGAACAGTGCCTCTCCACCTCCCTTGCTGCCACCCAAGCCCTGGTGCAGCACCCCATTCTCCTGGAGCTCCCCCTCGGTGTCGATCTCCCCGTTGCCAGCCTCCCGCAAAGGATTGATTGGTGCTTCGCAAGGGTTGCTGATCAAGACGGCGGGGGACTTCTCCACGGTTCAATCTTCATGTTCCTGGGTGCTCCAAGGGTAACCATCGTTGATCGTTGTTTTATGTTTGATCGTAGAAGCGAAATTGATTAGAATCGTTTGGATCAAATTCAGTCTGCATTAGATCAAACCTGTCCAGTATGTTGCGCGGGCTGTTTCGCGTTCTTAGAAGCCGAACCAGTAGTTTTGATCTTCTAGAGATATCTAGAGGCTGTTCTTAACTTTATGTGGCCACTGAGTTCACTTGATTCTGATGTTCGAGTCAAAAGTTATGATAGATTTAGTATCTGCTGTCCAGATTTCTGATGAGATTAATCTGTTTTGTTATTTCGTAAATTATGAAATTGTAATTGGAAGAATCTGGGTTTTCACCCAACTAGGTTATTGTAGTTAATTTGATAACCTTTCCATATTGTTAAAGAACGATCAATTCGGAGTTATAGATTAAAAGTTATCATCGTTTTAGTGCTGCTGTTTATTCTGTTAGACAGTTTTTGTGGTGAAAGTTCATCAGTCTGTTGACGTACTAATTTGGCCGAATTAGATTATCTTGTCAACTAGAGTATTGTATATTTGTCAGTTAAGAATCCACAGAAACTGGATTCACCTCATTCGGAGTTCCAGATCAAGAGTTATTCTGTTTACCGTGCTGCTGTCCAGAGGCGGTTTAGGGCAGAATGCGTTGGTTTTCAGTTTAGAGTTTCTAGTTAAATATTGAATCGCCGGGGGAAGCGTTGTAGAACGTTATTCAGTAATGCCGTGTTCATCGTATCCTTATTTCAGTTATTTAATTGTTTAGGAGGTGAAGCTTCGGGTTTAGGAGCACCATCTTTTCCTGCCAACGCGTCGCATCGCGGAAGGCAAGTACTTTGATGTTTTGATAATTAGGAAATGTTGGATGCTTGATGTTGATCCTGTGTTTTTCTAAGATCCATGATAATATTTAAGTTCATATTCCTTCCATATGTGTGTTATCTCCATGATTAGAGAGCGTGTCTTTTCAATATACATATTTCATTCCATGCACTCATTATTCATGTTCCATCCACGGGAGTGGATTAAAAATACCCATCAATTCCAGGATGGGCACATAAGACCCACCATTCCAATGTGGGCCCCACCATTCCAATGTGGGCAGTTTGGGACACCCGTATGAAACGTTCTTCATACGGGACTTGGATCCCCGCATTTTGTTAAATGTGGGCTTAAGTGAACACCGACGGGTGTGTCACTAGCAATACCGGTATATGCATGTGTGTAGTCCCTTCATTCCATTCACTCCATTCATTCCATTCATTCAAATACTAGTTCTGTGATTTCTTCATAATGTTCAATGATGTTGGATTGTTAATGATTGTTGTATGTTCCATTTACTCACGGTACTTGCTGAGTCTTGGACTCATTCTTGCGTTGTTTGTTTTATAGGTAAACACTGATGTTGGCTCACTTGGGAGGGAGTAGACACACACTACTCATTCACATCATCCTATTCAAGTTCAAGATTATAATTTAGTTCCATCTTTCATTCATTATTGAAGAACTGTAATAAATAATTCTAAATGGTGAAGGAAGGATACGTTCTCCATGTTACAGTTGATTTATTACTGCTTGTGAACCTTGATTAATGATGAACTGTAATAAATAAATTTAGATGGTGAAGGAAGGATACCTTCTCCATGTGTATGGTTGATTTATTAATGCCATTAGATGTTATTTTATTCAAATTCTTCCGCATTGTGATTGTATGTTAGAGTATTTAGGTGACATCTTGACTTCCAAATAGCTAGGGTGTTACAGTTGGTATCAGAGCGGGCTTTAGGTCCGTGGTAATTAAATTATTAAAATGACACACTGTGCACAGTAGGTGGGGGTTGGGTAATACATTATTTCCGCATTTCTATTGTTATGATTCATATGTTCAGCAATTGTTGAATTGCTTCTGTACTATTTTTCTTGTTGATAATCTATGAATTTATTCTATGATTGTTATGAGACGATCATGTATACCTATAATCGATTATAATGGTTATATATGATGGTAGCGAATGTCGAGAGGAAGAGGTTGTGGTTATGGCTGTGGGTTTTACCAGGCTATACCACCGTTCGCGGTTTAGAATAGTGAAGTGGTTATCTCAGGTAACTTAGTTACATGAGATGAGGATGAGCTCTTTTGGGATGATGTTGTCCTCCTTGAGTTTGAATTTGGTTTTCTGGTTATAGTCGTAGAGGATGAGTTTTCTTGAGTTAGCATTATATTTCAGCTTATGAGCTTTCATTGGTCTTTCTTGGTTCCATAAAAGCGACTCCTTGTTCGCCTGACTGCTGATCTATTGTTGCTTCTTGTGAACATCGGTTAAACAGCAATATTGATCTTTTCATGGGAGTTCTTCCCTTCTTATTGGAAAATGTGACTAATTTATTCGCTTGGTATTTCAGATACTGAGAGTTTGCTGTTGCAAGCTATTTAATTTATGAAAGTTGTGGCTTTATGTATTTATTTTGGATTATTTCGAGTGTTGAAGTTTAATGCCTCTTTTTCTGAAAGGAGTTATAAATCTTAAGCGATGTCTTGTCATGTTTAAGTAAGAGGTGTTAATTAAATGAATTAATTGTTATAGTATGAGTTACCCGGTTGGGTTATTAGCTTTGTGCAAGCAGATTATTCTTAACTAGTCTACATGGAAGTGAAATTGATTAATTTGTTATGTCAATTGTATTTGGTACATGATGAATTTTAGCTAAGAGTTTGTCCATATCTGTTCAGAACCTATTGTTGTTAAGAAGTGTGGAAATGTTGATGAACCGGTTTGATCTTTACGATCGAGTAACCTGCTAAGTTTACTAGATGAATTGGAATCTAGGTCCTTTTTCGGGTTATTCTAACCACTAGTGATGGTTAAGTTAAGGATGTGTTCGAATGCTGCATTGGTAAATATTAATCCTGAATATGTCTTCTATTGAGATACTTGACGAACTCATTCAAATGCTTGATTCACCTAATTTTGCCATGCTAAACTGATGTTATATGTATTAAGAAATGAATGAAGGTGAATGTGTTGACTTGTGAAACCTTGTCTTATGTATCCTATAACATTGAAGATTAAAGATATTTCGTTCTAGATTCTGAACTTAAGGTAGAATAGTGAGTCTATACCCATAACTGTTTCTGTGATTGCAAACAGAGGTAAGACCATGAAAGTTTCCATGATTAGTACAATCATCAATTGTTAATGAGCGCTGAAGGAGGTGTTGAGCAACACCAACAGTTAAGTAGATGAATTTCGTAAGTAGTCTTTGATAGCGTGCCTTGTGATATTGTTATTGCCTAGCATAATCTTGATATAATAAATTTGTTTCAACCTTGTGGTTTGTGTTTCCTTTGGGAAGTTTTAGGATAGGGTAATAAAATTTGATGATTCTCGGTACTAGTGTATGTTGTCATTGTTATTAAATTGTTAGAATGTGAGATTGATGTTAATTCTCGTAGTAATTTGATCACTTATGGTGATATTGCTAAACGAGAGTATTTCAAGTTTTGCTTTCCTGATCTTTTGGTGTTCAAGATTTATGTGGTAATTGGGAGTCATCGAGTCAAACGACGGGTCGCAAAGTTCTATTGGTTCTTAAGTGATTCACGCGATTTGATCTTGATTGTCTGTTTGTTCTTATCTGATAAGGTTTGATATTCTCTTCCTGTGAGGCCTATGTCCTCAAGTGTGGTCTCCTCTTATGTATTCTCGAGTTCTTTGCCTAATTAATTATTTCCCTTGGCCCTGTGTTCATTAAGTAGTGGTAAATGATTTTCTAGTTGGTGAAAATCGTTTCCATTTGCCTCTTCTTTTGAGAAAGAATCAACCCATTCTTTTCACGTGGGTCCTTCGAAGTATTTTCTAATTGTTGTTGTGAGATTGATGATTAATACTTGTAGTAATTTGATCGCCGTTGGTGATATCGTTTAAATGAGAATATTTCAAGTTTAGCTTCCAAGATATTTTGGAGCTCATGAATCATCTGGTACCTGAAATTATTTTGAATAAATTGAGGTATTGGATTGTCCTGTTGCTTCTTAAGAGGTTCGTGTGATTTATTCTTAAAGGTCCTTCGGTTTGAGTTCGCAAAGTGAGGTTGCAATCAAAGAAAACTTTTTGTTGATTTCTTCAAGAGAAAATTAATCCGTTTGTTTTCCGTGAAATTCCGTAAATGTTAAAGTTTCGAGTTTTGTGGCTGGGATCATTTACATCTCATGTTTCATGTGTAGTTGAACTGTTCCGAGAAAATAGGACGTGTTGAAGAATTTTATTGGTTCTTAATTAGTTCTTGTGGTTTGTACTAAAGACCTTATCTTGTTCGTTGTGGCAAATTGTTGTTAGTCAAAGGATTTATTTCAGTGTTAAAGGAAGGAGTGTAGTAGTAGTATTTGAGAATTTGAGTCAAGTTTTGTAACTTGTGGTTATTTGAATTGTTCCTAGACTTTCTGCTCTTTTCGCACAAGAGTTGTCGAGATCCAATCGCAAAGTCATTTCCTTATTGGTTGTTATTTGCTATTTCCTTTTGAGGGATGTGTGCCCTTAATTGTGAACTCAACTCTCGTTTTCCAAGATCTTCGTTATCAGATTATTTTCTTTTGGTTTCATGCTCGCTATGAGGAGCAACGTTTTTTCTGTGTGACGAAATTTGTTCTTGTTCGGCTCTTTCTTTTGAGAAAGGATCAACATTTTACGTTGCAAAGTTTTACAAAGTGTAAATTGGCAACTGGTTGGTGGTGGCTAAGCAATTGTAGTGGTGAGATTTTGCTACCAAGCTATTGGAGGAGTAGTAGAAGATGAATTGGTTTTGATCTGTACTCTTAGAGGAAATTTGATTCAAAGGAATGTGTGGCTTCAAGTAAAACCGAATAGTGTTACGACCAAGTAGAATCTATGGTATAGTGTAATTCCAGAACCTTAGTTCATATTGAAATATTGGGGATTATTGAAGGTATGGAAACCTTGATCAAATTTATTAAGTAACGCAATTGGATAGCATTGCGGGATTGTGTGGGTGATTTCTGATGATGTCAATGAGTGAGTATGTTAGAATTGTGGTTGTATGTGTTAGAGGTTTAATCTGATGATTTCTCTATTTCTTATAAGATAAGTTCGTTGTAGAGGTCTTGGAGGCTACATGTGGGCTTTGCACTTATATGCTAGACCTTAGGTTGCCCAATGATTGTGTGAAGAGGAAAGAGAATTTGACGTTTCTTGATCAGTGGAATGATCATTGTTAGAACCCTTCTGATGAAGAACATGAGTGTGTGTACTGAAGATTTTGAGTTTTTGTTCTTGAGAATTGGAGGTAATGTGATTGCATGGAATCTATTTTTGTAGTGCTTTGGATGCCTTCTATCAAATTAATTTCGTCGGTAGAATGAGTTGCCTAGAGTGTTTCAAAGGATCAATAGAGCCTAGCCTCTCCACAGTGGTGTGGATGATGTATTTCAGTTTGAGTATAATTTGAGGATGTTTAATTAAGAGGTTTGAGCTCGTGTGGTATGCGATAAATTCGAATTCCAAAGTTCTAGAGAAGTTTTATTCCTAAAAGAGAAACTGAGAAAAAGGATGTTTCCTCGGGTAGTGAAGCGTTTTCTTGATTCTCGTTTGAGTTTTGTGTTGCTAACTGATGTCTTCCGCAATTTGAGTTGGCGTCTTGTTGACATGTTTGATTCTTTCCAATTTAGACAAACCAAAAGAAGTATTTGGTTTGGGCATTCGAGTGATTTCTTCTTTGATTTTCGTGGTGTTCATTCATAAACTGCTTATTTAGAAAGTGGAAAGGTTTTCGTGATGAAATTCCGATTTCTAGATTTGACTCTGTAGTTCCGAGCTGGTAACGCATAGTTGCGTTGTGAATCTTTCTTTTTCAGATGGGTTTTGTCGGTAAAAGAGTTTGCTTAAAGAGAGTCTGTTGTGTGTTTCTGGTTAAAGGCGGTGATCCTTGCTGTAGAGAAGAGTTCAATTGAGAGGTGGAACAAGAGTTCCGTGTTCTATGTGCATGTCATGTGGTTTGGTATCAATGGGAAGGTTAGCCCAAGGTACATTGGGTTGTTTTCGTTAGCTACGGGAATTCGAAAGTTGGCGTATCGCTAGGACCGTCTTGGGTTCATACGCGGTGTACGCAGCATTTGGCATGATTGGTGCCGAGTGAGTACCTGTGAGATCTAGAGTTTGAGTATTCGTTAACAACGTTGACCACTGAGTGAGATCTTACCTTCGAGTCTTGTCTGAGGAGTGTACCTGGAAAAGTAGCGTTGAGTGTTAGGACTTACGTCTTTTCACGTCTTTGTGTTGTGGTCCTCAGTCCGAGAGAGAGGCCACTTGGGAGTTGGAGATTCGCAAGTGTGAGCATTATCCAGATTTGTTCGCAGCAGTATCTGCTTACCGTTGTTAGTTCTCGGCCAGGTTGTTCTTTCACAGAGAGTCGTGAGAGGATTCGAGGTCGAATCGTATTTAAGGGGGGTAGAATGTAATACCCCAAATCTATTTAAGTGAAATGAAAGAATTAGGGAGAATGACCAACTAGAAAAAATAGAATTAACAGAGGATTAGAGGGGTTTACGCAATTCTTGACAACTGGGCCTCGGGCCTTGGCCCAGAGGCCCGTGAGGGACCGCCACCAATAAAAGAGGGGAAACCTAGGGCGGGTACTGTAGCACGGCGTGCTGCAGTAGCCGCCATTGCTACAATACCCCCCCCCGTAAACAGTGCCTCTCCACCTCCCTTGCTGCCGCCCAAGCCCTGGTGCAGCACCCCATTCTCCTGGAGCTCCCCCTCGGTGTCGATCTCCCTGTTGCCGGCCTCCCGCAAAGGATTGATTGGTGCTTCGCAAGGGTTGCTGATCAAGACAGTGGGGGACTTCTCCACGGTTCAATCTTCGTGTTCCTGGGTGCTCCAAGGGTAACCATCGTTGATCGTTGTTTTATGTTTGATCGTAGAAGCGAAATTGATTAGAATCGTTTGGATCAAAGTCAGTCTGCATTAGATCAAATCTGTCCAGTATGTTGCGCGGGCTGTTTCGCATTCTTAGAAGATGAACCAGTAGTTTTGATCTTCTAGAGATATCTAGAGGTTGTTCTTAACTTTCTGTGGCCACCGAGTTCACTTGATTCCAACGTTCGAGTCAAAAGTTATGATAGATTTAGTATCTGCTGTCCAGATTTCTGACGAGATTAATCTGTTTTGTTATTTCGTAAATTATGAAATTGTAATTGGAAGAATCTGGGTTTTCACCCAACTAGGTTATTGTAGTTAATTTGATAACCTTTCCAGATTGTTAAAGAATGATCAATTCAGAGTTATAGATTAAAAGTTATCATCGTTTTAATGCTGCTGTTTATTCTGTTAGACAGTTTTTGTGGTGAAAGTTCATCAGTCTGTTGACGTACTAATTTGGCCGAATTAGATTATCTTGTCAACTAGAGTATTGTATATTTGTCAGTTAAGAATCCACAGAAACTGGATTCACCTCATTCGGAGTTCCAGATCAAGAGTTATTCTGTTTACCGTGCTGCTGTCCAGAGGCGGTTTAGGGCAGAATGCGTTGGTTTTCAGTTTAGAGTTTCTAGTTAAATATTGAATCACCGGGGAAGCGTTGTAGAACATTATTCAGTAATGTCGTGTTCATCGTATCCTTATTTCAGTTATTTAATTGTTTAGGAGGTGAAGCTTCGGGTTTAGGAGTACCATCTTTTCCTGCCAACGCGTCGCATCGCGGAAGGCAAGTACTTTGATGTTTTGATAATTAGGAAATGTTGGATGCTTGATGTTGATCCTGTGTTTTTCTAAGATCCATGATAATATTTAAGTTCATGTTCCTTCCATATGTGTGTTATCTCCATGATTAGAGAGCGTGTCTTTTCAATATACATATTTCATTCCATGCACTCATTATTCATGTTCCATCCACGGAGTGGATTAAAAATACCCATCAATTCCGGATGGGCACATAAGACCCACCATTCCAATGTGGGCCCCACCATTCCAATGTGGGCGTTTGGGACACCCGATGAAACGTTCTTCATACGGGACTTGGATCCCCGCATTTTGTTAAATGTGGGCTTAAGTGAACACCGACGGGTGTGTCACTAGCAATACCGGTATATGCATGTGTGTAGTCCCTTCATTCCATTCACTCCATTCATTCAAATACTAGTTCTGTGATTTCTTCATAATGTTCAATGATGTTGGATTGTTAATGATTGGTGTATGTTCCATTTACTCACGGTACTTGCTGAGTCTTGGACTCATTCTTGCGTTGTTTGTTTTATAGGTAAACACTGATGTTGGCTCACTTGGGAGGGAGTAGACACACACTACTCATTCACATCATCCTATTCAAGTTCAAGATTATAATTTAGTTCCATCTTTCATTCATTATTGAAGAACTGTAATAAATAATTCTAAATGGTGAAGGAAGGATACCTTCTCCTGTTACGATTGATTTATTATCGCTTGTGAACCTTGATTAATGATGAACTGTAATAAATAAATTTAGATGGTGAAGGAAGGATACCTTCTCCATGTGTATGGTTGATTTATTAATGCCATTAGATGTTATTTTATTCAAATTCTTCCGCATTGTGATTGTATGTTAGAGTATTTAGGTGACATCTTGACTTCCAAATAGCCAGGGTGTTACAGACATGCTAGTCTTTCTTAAGTATCGGGGTATTAAATGCCCCAATCATCATCTCTTCAAATATGAAAATCGTTTTTGGGCAGTCATTATGGGGAAATGACTGAGATGAATGTGATAATTTGGTTTTACTTCTCAAAACCCTAATAACCTACTTTACCCATCTGGGCAGATGGTATGACGGATGATGTGTTGGTGGGCGCTAATGTAGCCCAAGGAATACTGGTATATTGGTGGGTGCTAATGTAGCCCAAGGGAATACCTGTATGTGGAATGAACCGTCCAGATAACCCTAAGGACTTAATCTTGTCATGACCTCCTATGTAAAACAAGTACAACCACAAGTCTGTAAAGTACAACCTAGCTAAATAATTTGTATCCCTCAGTACGAGTTGCACTAGGTAGATGTCTTGTGACGCCGTAAGCCTCTGTGGCGAAGGGTGTCAGGGCGCAAGAGGGGGGGGTCCGGTTAAGGGTTAACGGATCTAAACGGACGTAACCCTTCAAAGACAAAACCTTAGCGGGTGTAACTAATATTGTTGGATGCATTGTAAAGGCCTTGTGGTGATATCCCCTTGATTCACATGTCTAAGGAAGCATGTGTACATATTAGGACGATTATCTCTTGTGGGTAAAGTGTACAATCTTTGTAGAGTATTAAACTGTTTAAACAGCTGTGCCTACGGTCAAAGACGGACATGGGAACTTAACTTGAGTTAGTTCTATTTTAAAAACCTTTGTGGGTAGTATGAAAATGAGATGGGCTCACCTAGCCCAAGGTTTGGAATTTACCTAAGCCTTCGAGCTCAGCAGTAGTAATAATGGAGGTAACTCCAATCAAAATAAGCATAAGGCGGACGTAGCCTCTGCTGTTACAAATATTGCACAATTACTCTCTTTAATAAAATGCATTTTGTTAAAATGCTAAGTGATAGGACTTTGTAATTATGATAATTGAAAATGTTACTTTAGCAAATAAAAGAACCCGAGCCATCTTTGTTAAGTCTTGCATGTATACTATTGCATTGTGTATTGGCTTGCGAGCACGGAAGTTGTGCTCATTCTCACTCTTTCCCCCAAAACCCTTAGAAGCAGGAATTCCCGAAGACTACACATACTACGAGGATCCAGAAGCTAGAGGCCCAAGAGATGACGGACGTAGTATAGTCTTTAGTTGTTCTAGTCTCACCCTAGTCTAAGTTGACTCCATTGGTACTTGCATGCATCCTATATTATCTGAGTCCTCAGGTAATATTGGACGCACACGGGTTTCCCCAGTCACTTGCCTATGGAGAGATGTGCTCTACCCCTTTTGCTTTCGTTGTCGCTTCCACTTTTGTAATGTAATCTTTGGCCTTGTTCGACCCTTTTGTAAAATTCGACCCGATGAGGACTATGTAAACTCTGTGTGTTAATTAATGAATGGTATGGCTTAATCTACGCCATGTATGAATTGAGTCAGTGATGTATCTATGAGTGCTATCTACTGATCTAGGGAATAGCACAGTGTCTTTCACAGAGGATTTGGATTCTCAAAATTCGGTCCCATGATCTGTATCGAGCATATGATCAGAGGAGCCTTAGCTAGACTGGTCGAGCCTAAGGACTTGTGTCTTATTTTCAAAAACTAAGAAAAGTTTTGAGCAAAATATACTATATTTATTGCTCTTACTCATCTCTCTTAGTTCTCTACTTATCCCCTTTTTGTGAGTCTACTCCGTTGCTGGTTCTCTCTTTTGTTTTAAAATCCTAGATGACCGTATCGTCGCCCGATGGCCCATGGGATTTCTTCTCTCATGACGAGAACAACGACGAGTTTGCCGGTATTCCCCCGCAAACTTAAGCAGTACCTTGGTTCACCACCAGCCCATCTTCAGAGGCTGGAAGACTTAGGTCCTAGATCAAGAATCTTGTTCCATGGAAGTTGAGTTCATCGCTCACACCTTCCGGACCGAGCATCTCAGGAGCTATTGTTCTAATGTTGTTCAGAATATAGCATGCTTCGCCTTGACTCACTCGTGCCAGATGCACGAGGATCTCTTGTTGAGATTGCCTTTTTGTTCCTTCTTGTCTCTCTAGGAGGGAGAACGCTACCCAAAGCTCTTCGACATCAGGAGAAGAACACCGCCGTTGTAGTAGCTATTGCAATCTTTGCCCCAACTCTAGCTGTGCCTGTTGTCGTCCCCAGCAACCCGGCACCAGCTCGACGTTCAGGACCTCACATCAGGATCACTACGCGCAAGAGCGTGCGACGTCCCAGTCTGCTACCTGTCATCGACCTTGGAGAGTCCAGCCGTGGATGCAGTCTCAGCCGTTCCCGCTCTAGTTCTCGTTCACCGAGTTTTGGCCAGAGCCGTTCTCACTCCCGCTCCCCGGGCAACTATGTCGCTTGTGGCCAGTACCCCATTGGAGTAGTCAGGATTAGTCTAGATTAGCCAGCAGTGCTTGCTAGGCAGTCCTTTGTTGCAAGCACTTTCTGTTTCCTTCTTTTGTAGACGTTGTGTTTGTATCTCATGTCGTGACTTAGCATGGCCTATATGCTGTGCTTCAGGAGTCATATAACACCTAACCCCTTAATATAATGCAGCCACTCTAGGCTTTGTATTGTATTTGATCGTTTCTCCTTGTTGGTTTGAAGTTCTTCCGTTGTGCTCTAGAGGGCCAGTAAACCCTCATATAACTCATTTAGTTCTAAGCTGAGTTATTCCCTTCGATGGAACCAAAGAGAGCAGTAGTCTAAGTCTTCCTCCCTTGTTCTCTCTCGTCTAGTGTGCTTTTTCCCTCTCGTCTATCGTGCTTTCTTCCCCTCATCTATGAACCTGTGAAGAATTATTTAAGATTGTTCAAATAGGCAAGTCACATGGAAGCTATTCTTGTTGGGATTAACTACCATGTTTGGATGCCAAGCTAGATAGCTTCGGGAAATCATTGATAGGACTAATTTTGGGAATTGAAAATTTTAAGATTGTTGATGTTATAAGAAGTCCTGTGAACACGGATTATGAATGATTTAAAAGAATAGCAGATTGATGGATCATATAGATTATGGAGAAAGAAAATGATCGTAGAGAAAAATTTTGATTGATCATGAGGGATATAAGAATCTGAAATACCAATTTGATTATTAGGAGAAATTGGATTTTTATCGAACCTTAGGTTGATTATGACGTTGGTTGGAAACTTTGAATTGAGAAATGAGTGCAGTAAAGGCAGAAAGTGGAATGCGATGAAAATTGGATTTTCATATTGATCCATGATATTAATTTTGGAAGAGTAAGTTGAATTTTGATTGGATTATAAAAATATAATCGTTGAAGGTTAGATTATTGAAATGTATTACGGGTGGATTTTAATCAAAGAATTACAGGATTTTTGACAATTAGATTATAGGATTACCAATTCAGGATATTGATTTTGATTGAGTAAATCGAATAAAAAATGTATGAAATTAATTGGATATGTTGGTAACTTTGGATTCAATTGAATATGATTGGATAGACAAGTTGGGATTTAAAAGAAATTTTGGTTGGAGTATAGAGATATGTTTTGATTGGATTATAGAAGGATATCTTACTGATGTTGGAGTTAAACAAAAAAAATATGGATAGATAGTGATAAAATAATTTGGCGGATTAAATTGCATTTATGAATTACAAGCAGTCTTTTGGAAGGTTCCATAATAAACATATTGGATTTATATAAAGACATTCCAGAGGATCGCAATTAAGAAATATGCTTGAAGAATTAAGTGAATGATGTTATGGATTTAGTCAAGAATCTTGGAGGAAACAATTGCACGGTTATAATCTTTGTTGAATCTCGTTCCAAAAAGGGATAGAATGAAATTTAGCATGATCTGGAGTTTATCGAATTAGAAGATGTGAGATTAATTAATGACTGGAGTTTTTTTTAATTGGGAGACTTTATGCTATGCTGGAATGACGGACTTCAATAATAGTGAGACTTGGATCTAGCAATTTGGAAGATAAAAAATTTAGCTTTTTAGTTGGCACTCTAGTATATGGTTATGAACCAGCAGATGACATCAGTTTACCAAGTTGCAGCGCACAACCGGATAACTCATCTTCGTTGTTTCAACCCTGGAAAAAGATGGTATTTTGCCAACAAGTGCCCTCAACAAGTCACCCCAAAGAAGTACAACTTGAGAGCCACACCAGTTCGATGCAAGACTTCAACTCCAAGTAGAAGTCATCAGACTTCGCAAGCACCTAGAGATGCTTCAACACCAAGCCGCAGACGTGTGGACTATGTCACCACCACCGATGAAGCCCAAGCAGCTTCAAGAGTACTAAGAGGTACGTTCTCTGGGATAACTCGAATCTCAGGGTTGAGATTCCGTTTAAGGTGGGTAGGATTTGTAACATCCTGTTTCCGAAAATGGGAATAGTAATTATTTTCAGCTTTCGTTTTTCATTCATATTTCAAACTAGCAAACTATTTTAAAAAATCTCCTTTCTCTCTTTAGCTCGAGTTTGTGTTTCAAATGTCCTCGACCATTGAAATTCAAATTCAAGTTCAAATCCCTCCTTTTTGAACTTCGAGCTTTCCTTCCTTATTTTGGGCCTAGCCCATTTTCTCCAGCCCACCCGACCCTCCTTTTCCCTCTGGCCCAACCCCTTGCCCCGGCCCCTTTTCGTTCCTCCCCTCCCGGCCTTTCTTGGCCCGTGCCAGCCCCAACGCCCGCGTCGTCTTACCCCTCGCTCCATCCTCCTGGCGCCTTCCTCCTAGCGCCATCCTCAACCGAGCGCCTGCTCCTCCCCCTTTGCTTCCCGGATGCATGCACCTCCCCTTGTGCCGCGTTGCTCCTGGCCCCTGCGCCTCGCACGCCACCGCTCTGCCCCGTCGCCTCAGTGCCACGCCGGTGCTCTCTACGTACGCACCGCCTGGCACGCCCTGCCACCCCGAGTCTCTACGATGCCGTCACCAGCTCCCTCCTGCCACCACCGAGCTCTCACGCCACCCTCTGCGCCTCCCTCTGTGCCGCCTCTGCCCCGCGTGCTCTCTAGTTGCAAATATGCCCTAGAGGCAATCATAGAGATGATTATATTTCCTTATGTTCATAATATTGGATAAAATGTTATCTTGTTCCAAGAATAATATTGTTAATATTGATTATCAAGTATGTGACTTGATTGTGAAACTCTATATTTCTGCGATAATTATTATGATTCTATGTGTCGTTAGTTGGTCTCAAGCAATGTTGATGTATAATCCTTAGACCTGAGATCAACATGGTTTCCTACATATGTAATAGCACTCTTAGGGGTTGCCAAACGCTACACCGTAACTGGGTAGTTATAAAGGTAGCTTTCGGGTATGCTATGAAACATGCAGAGGAATGTGACTGGTCAGATATGGGATTTGCCCCTCCTAACATAACAGGAGAGATGTCTTTGGGCCCCTCGTTGTGGTCGAATAAAGAAAGTGCATGGACATGCCACTAGTAGTCGAAGTGTTCGACCACGTGAAGTAATCCGGCACTCGATCGAGAAAGTATTGAACAGTCCATGGATGACACAACATCTCACTTGGAGTTCAACTAGACATTGTGAGACAAAAGGAGTATACACGAGTAGGTCGCTTAGTTCGAACAGTTACGGACTAGTCGTATGGAGATACGAGCTGGTCGTAGACTGGTCGAACGTAGTCACAGGGTGGTCGTAACCTGGTCATAAGGAATTACGAACTGGTCATGACCAAATACGAACTGGTCGTATAGAGATAGGACCTGGTCGTAGATCATATTGCATTAAGGTTTGTCCGATATAATTTGTGTGTATTCGGGAATCGTTATGTTCTTCTAGGAGCCGCTACGACTCGTGATCGGAAAGGGTTTCCGAGTCACAACCGATTACGCATGAACCTACAGGGTCACAAACTTAACAGGTTGGAACAAACCAGTACGAATACGATTCGACAAATGTGTTCGGATAGGATCCGTCACGAGCACTATATAAGGAGATGCATGAGGCTGTTGGGAGGTACGCGTGAATCACCACCGGAACCCTAGCCGCCATCTTCCTAAGAGCTCTACTGTGTGACTTGGTGCTAGTACACCGACGTACGGTTGTTCCTTCCTTGGATGTGTCGATACCGTAGAGGCACTACTGCGACTGTTGCGCTTGAGGACGATCCACGATCTTCACAAGGAATTGCAGACGTTGCTAGAGGAGACGATCGACTCTTGAGGACGCTGGACGATCCACTACGACCACTACATCAATGCGCTCTACGTTGGACCAGGCTACTCCAACCCTTCTTCCGCTGCTCTACGGGTCTGGTGGTAACAATCTATGATCATCTACTTGCTTGGCTTCCTGGTTTGCGTGGTAGAAATTTTTGTTTGTAGCTATCGTAGCCTATCCCGTGGCCCAATACTCTACACCGCTGCTGCCACCCCACGAGCACCCGAGCCTCTCCAACGGCCCCAAGACGCCCACACCGGCTATAAAGCCCCCCCTTTGCACTCCCCTGGCCTCCCCCTCCCCACCTCGCCTCCTTCCTCGAAGCCGAGTCCGTCGCGACCCCATTGTTGGCCGCACCGCCTCGCCGCTGCACCATCGTTCCGATGAGCGTCTCACCCGGCCGATCGCGTCACGAGACGCCCCGCGATGCAAGGATGTCGTTCCCCTCCTCCCTTCGCCTTCCCCGCCACGGAGACAAGCCGCCGCCGTGGCCCATCCTTCTCCGTCCATGGCCGCCGTCGTCGGACCTGCTCAGCCACTCCCAGGCCACCTAGATCATCCCACTGGCCTCCCCTCGCTGCCGCGCAGCCGATGCACGCGTCGCCCTCCTTCCTGCGTCACCGCTTCACTGGCGCTGCACAACCTCGCGGAGCCGCCGCCACCGCTCCCGCCCCTCTCTGGAGTGGCCGCCACCTCTAGTGGGACCGCCACCCTCTAGCGCCTCTGTTCCGCCCACACGCCGATCGCCTTGTTGCCCCATCCGCTGGTGCCGCCACCGCCCAAATGCCATCGGCACCTGTCTCTACTTTCCCCCTTTTTTCTTCTCTGTGAGCCGAATGGAATTGGGGGTGGGATCGGGCCCCACCAGTCATTGACTTGAGCCCCCCTCCCTTTGGCTACCATGTGGGCCCCTCTTTTCTTGTTTTGGTGGACCTGTGCCTTGTGCACAAGAACCTCGTCTACGCACTGTGCAGTGCACCCCATTCTCTCTCTCTCTCTTTTAATTCCAAATCCAAGTTCGAAATTCGCATTATCCTCCGTTATATCTCCAAAAATTATGAAACTTGTTTCTAAAAATTTGTTAATTCAAGATCTTGCTAATGGCATAGGTCTTGTTTATTTTGGTGTTCATTTGTTATTCCTTATTATTTATTTGCTCTCTTTGCTTGCTTGTGCCTTTTTCCGGTACGATCGTCCGATTAGGATTCGAAGACGCGGAGGATCTCCAAGTTGATCAAGCACAAGAATATCAAGATCATCTTACCTATATCCAAGGTGAGTCAATACTTTGAACATACTCATCCAACATTTTATGTAAATTATATTCATTTAAAATTACCAAAAATTACATGCTTAAATTCTTTAATCAAATGTATGTTAAAACTTAAGGTAGTTAAATACCCATTTGATGATTAATTAATTAATATGCTATCGCTTGATAATTGAATCCTTTATTCTATGTCACCCTAGTAATCTGTATAGTAATACTAGTTATAGGTTGTACTTAAGCGACATGCTAGTCTTTCTTAAGTATCGGGGTATTAAATACCCCAATCATCATCTCTTCAAATATGAAAACGGTTTTTGGGTAGTCATTATGGGGAAATGACTGAGATGAATGTGATAATTTGGTTTTACTTCTCAAAACCCTAATAACCTGCTTTACCCATCTGGGCAGATGGTATGATGGATGATGTGTTGGTGGGCGCTAATGTAGCCCAAGGAATACTGGTATATTGGTGGGTGCTAATGTAGCCCAAGAGAATACTGGTATGTGGAATGAACCGTCTAAATAACCCTAAGGACTTAATCTTGTCATGACCTCTTGTGTAAAACAAGTACAACCACAAGTTTGTAAAGTACAACCTAGCTAAAAAATTTGTATCCCTCAGTACGAGTTGCACCAGGTAGATGTCCTGCGACGCCGTAAGCCTCTGTGGCGAAGGGTGTCGGGGCACATGATGTAAGTCATTAAGAGGGCGCAAGAGGGGGGTCTGGGTAAGGGTTAACGGATCTAAACAGACGTAACCCTTCAAAGATGAAACCTTAGCGAGTGTAACTAACACTGTTGGATGCATTGTAAAGGCATTGTGGTGATCTCCCCTTGATTCACATGTCTAAGGAAGCATGTGTACATATCAGGACGATTATCTCTTGTGGGTAAAGTGTACAATCTCTGCAGAGTATTAAATTGTTTAAACAGCCGTGCCTACGGTCAAAGGCGGACATGGGAACTTAACTTGAGTTAGTTCTATTTCAAAAACCTTTGTGGTTGGTATGAAAATAAGATGGGCGCACCTAGCCCTGGGTTTGGAATTTACCTGAGCCTTCGGGCTCAGCAGTAGTAATAATGGAGCTAACTCCAATCAAAATAAGCATAAGGTAGAGGTAAACTCTGCTGTTACAAATATTGCACAATTACTCTCTTTAATAAAATGCATTTTGTTAAAATGCTAAGTGATAGGACTTTGTAATTATGATAATTGAAATTGTTGCTTTAGCAAATAAAAGAACCCGAGCCGTCTTTGTTAAGCCTTACATGTATACTATTGCATTGTGTATTGGCTCGTGAGCACAAAAGTTGTGCTCATTCTCGCTCTTCCCCCAAAACCCTCAGAAGTAGGAAATCCTTAAGACTATGCATTCTACGAGGATCCAAAAGCTGGAGGCCCAGGAGATGACGAAGCGTAGTATAGTCTTTAGTTGTTCTAGTCTCGCCCTAGTCTAAGTTGACTCCGTTGGTACTTGCGTGCATCCTATATTATCTAAGTCCTCGGGTAATATCGAACGCATACAGGTTTCCCCAGTCACTTGCCTATGAAGAGATGTGCTCTACCCCTTTTACTTCCGTTGTCGCTTCTGCTTCTGTAATATAATCTTTGGCCTTGTTCGGCCCTTTTGTAAAATCCGACTCGATGCGGTCTATGTAAACTATGTGTATTAATTAATGAATGGTATGGCTTAATCTACGCCATATATGAATTGAGTCAGTGATGTATCTTTGAGTGCTATCTACTGATCTAGGGAATAGCACAGTGTCTTTCACAGAGGATTTGGATTCTTAGAAATCCGGGTCCGACAAATTAGACACAGTTAAACACCAACTACAGTGTAGTTATCTTTTACTCAAGACTGATCTAATTACTGAACTCTGTGTTGAGCATACATCTTATCTCATACAGCACTGTATCTCCAACATGTACGTCAATATCTTGCTATGTTAATTCTTCCATACTACTGCAGAAAAGGTTATCGTAGACGGTTCAGAAACGTTATCACAGACGGTTTCGTGAGCTATTTGAGTTTATGTGTCAGTAATGATATGAGGTCATCAGAGACGGTTTTCGAACCGTCTGTGAAAAAGGTGTCACAGACGGTTTTAAACAGTAACCGTCTGTGAAAAAAAAAACTATCATAGATGGAAGGATGGGGCGACTACGTCGTCTTCTGCAGCGACGACCGTAGAATTAAGTATGAGTACGTCATGTTCTTGTTCAAAACCATTTGTGATAGTTTTTTTCATAGATGGTTCAAAAACCGTCTGTGATGACCTCATATCATCATAGACACATAAAGTCAGACAGTTCAAAAAACTGTCTGTGATGACGATTTTGAACCGTCTGTGATGACCTTTTCTGTAGTAGTGGTAGTTTGTGTTTGTGCTAGACCCAACATTTTTTTTGGAACGAGGATTGCTCCATAGGAAGTCCATGTACAGATTTCTTACATAAACCTTTTGGAAGAAATCAAGTACATGAAGTGCACCAGCCTCATGGTAAAATTTCTTTTGAGTCCCAAGAAATGCAATCTCTCTGTTAATTACTGTTTCTTTCAACTACATCTATTCAAGACATATTTCTCAACAAAAAATTCTATATTTTTTTCTGTATATCATCAAAACACTCTTTTTTTTAGGTTGGCTGATTATGTGTTTTTCTATTATCTTATTTCTTATTTCATGTCTGACTAATGGACCCTTAAGTTTTCAGGTTAAATAAGCCCTTAATTTTCCTATTGAAATATATTGCCTATGTATCCTCAGAAACATAGATTTTTGGGTGGACTGCTTGGTGCATGCAACCTACTAAATATGGTATCAGAGCCAAGATGCTAGATCTGGCTAATATATATATATATATATATATTTTGACCCACTTCCAAAATATCAATTATTTTTAATGATGTTCTCATTTCCCCCAACCCCCTAACTTTCTGACATTTAATCACCTTAGGTCTCATCCTGTAGAGATACAAATTAACTAAAATCTATGCATACTTGCTATAAGGGGTAAAGAAAGTTGGTTGGGATCCGGATTCTCTGCTATCCCCAGAGAGAACGTTGTGCGGGCAGTGTTTTGAGTATGGGTGAACAGTACCTGCATTTGGAATTACAACAAAAAACCGTAGTGATTTACTGTGCACTTTAATACTATAGAGCTCAATCTAGACTGTTCACTTTAGATCGTACTGTGAAGCCAATGCCTAAATGCATGTCACTGTGCTCCTCTGCATTAGCATGTTCTAATACAGAGGATCTGTTTCCAAGTTGGTATTATCTAGTATAGTTATTAATTCATTTGTTTCATATTAGAAGGCACTATGGTATTGACGGAACTCTGTGGTAGTCATCCTGGGCCGTTAGATCTGAAAATAGGTGCCTGAGATTGCTTGCAGTCCTTAACGTGCAGCTGCTGTTTGGACTGCACGCGATCTCCTTTCCTATGTATAGGTCATAATTTTCAAACTCTATTCACAATTATATAGAGATGTATTTTGATCATAACAAGTGAAAAATAGTACATCAATATATAGATTTATAATATTTTCATAATAAAATAGTATTCAGACTTTGCATATTGGAAGACTGCGAGAAGTGGATGAAAGCGCCATATAACGTGAAATGGAGGCAGCAACAATGTCACACTTGTATAGAGCACAACAAACGGACGCCCATTTTATTGATTTGGTTGGAAGCACAAAGCACGCGTTACATACATATATGTATATGGTCGAATTTAGGAAAACAAGAGGTACGTATACGGAGTAGTTATTCATGAGCCTCTTGGGCAAGTGCTCCTTCACGCCATGGACGTGAACGGCAATGCAGTCATGCACACGCATGCACTCCTAGCTACTTTACATCACCTGGATGTCGACATTCATCCTCCTGCGCGCGTGCTCCTTGACCTTGGGAATGGTAACCGTTAGCACGCCGGAGTCGAGCTTGGCCACGACGCTCTCCCTGTTGTACCCCGCCGGGACGAGCAGCCGCGCGTAGACGCCGCTGTCGTAGGTCGCGTCGGCCGCAGGCGTGTCCCTGCGGGGGCTGGCCCTGGCGCCGGCGCCGGCCCGTTGGTCTTGGACGCCAGTGTTCACGTCGGCCTTGGGCTTCTTCCTGATAACGAGCACGTCCTCGTCGATCTCGACGACGAGGTCCTCCTTGGAGAGCCCCGGCACCTCGAACCACAGATTCACGGCGTTGGCCTCCTCCTCCAGCTGCCACCGCTCGTCCTGCGGCGACACTGGGTGCACCAGACTGACCAGAGCTTCGAACATATCACGACGTCAAATGAATTCGTTAATTAATTGGCTGAGCATGATCAATTCGATGGACAAAATGTGTAATATCATGGTAAGTATACAATTAGATATTTAATCATCTCCAACTTTAACCACTAATTTGTACAGAGGTAACTAGATATTTGTCATCAAAATAATTTCCGTTGCATTGCCCTTTTATAATCTTTTTACTAACATTCGGGGAGCTGTAGACATTTTTGGTCAAAGTTGTACACTGAATACCGAAAAAAAATTCCGAGGCACCGGTCGATAGTCGATACTATAAGGGTACATGAGCTTACCGACGGGTGAGATGTTAAATGGCATGAAATCCGTCTTTGGATTGTGCTCCCCCTTTGTACTATTTGCCAAGCACACAGAAAGAGGCCGGGACTTTGTTTGGAAACAAGGGAGAGCAACTGCTGCCACCTTGCCGAACTGAAGGCGACTGCCGGAGGTATTCACCGGTGTCGCCGCCGGCCGGCCGCTCAGGAGGGTGCAAGAGGTGACCGTCGACATTGATTGCTTGTAGATAGTAAGATGAAGAAACGACAAGATGAGTGGACCAGCTGCACTTGTTTGGTGAGATGCATGCAAGGGATTGTGTGAAAGGCCTTTTATAGATACTGAAGAGGGCAAACTGATGATCCATCAGACTCACCTTTGCTTTCGCCATGCAATGGTGGGCATATCGGGAATAAAGAGGTTTGTGAGCTGCTTTGGTAAAGGAATTTGCAATTGGTGCAAATGATTCCAACCTTCTTGCTGCAAGCTAGAGAAAAGAATAAAACTACAGCTGTGGTGTTCTTTCCTCTTCTTTTGGATACTCCCTTTTGGTCAAGCTAGATCTAGTGGAGTAGCTGGAAAATAAGGAGAGTTCCCTACATGCATTGCAGGCACTCGGTCCGAGATAGGAAGCCCGATTCCAAATCGGTTCTTTGCGAGATGAGGGCAACAAATCTTGTAAATATATGTTGGTCCTTGGTCTTTATGCTAATACGCCCTATAAAGCTGAACGGAGGAGTACCATTCTGATCCAGTGATGGAGGGAGGCACGACATGTGGTGTCAGTTCACCCCATAGATTTTAAGAAAACTAAAGTTAACCACCGCCAAATGGCGCGGATGCTGGTGGATTATGTGGTGGGTACTGGGTGGGGGTGGTGGGGGTCTGGTGAGGGGCACATATACTGAAATTTTGATGTAGGAAAAAATGGATAATCGTACAGAGACAAAAAAATATGCGTAGCGTATCCTCAAGAAACCCAGCCAGATTGTACATAGGAGCAAAAATAACAAAACATATTTATGGGAAAGGGTCTACAAAACAAACAAACTAATGTTTTTATTTAACGTAAGAAATGTCTATTTTTCCTAATTAAAGCATCCTACCACCCCAGTAACAGTATGTAATAAATAACTACTGACAGAAGATATAGGAGTTAAAGAAATTTGGAATGGAATAATAGAAATTGTACGTACCTAAGCTCTGCATACGTGGACGTCCATACTGGAACTGGTCTTTTCTGGGTCCTCTTGTATGCACTCCACGTCAACGGGAACTATCTTAACAAAAAAACATTTGTAGCGGCTTAAAAACTTCATAAAAAAGCGAAAGGAAATTTTCAAGCTGTGAGTTTTCCATCATGCATGAGCGGAGGCTATTCATATTTCTTATAGATGGTTCATCTAGTTAAAAAAGAAAAAGATCATCATACGTGGTCAAAAGTTCTAAAAAAAAGATAGAAATTAAAGGAATGCTCATACAAAAACATCCGGGCCTTGATTAGGTGGTGCTTAATTAGCATCTTTTCATGATTCTAAATATCATTGTCCCCAAGTTCTGGATAATATAAATATGTTATTAGAAAAATAGAGAAAGCTCGCTGTACTATATTTTCTACGGACAAGGAGAAAAATAGGAAAATATGTTATTAAAAAAATTATCCTTTTGGATAGGGAGACCAAAAAATAGAGTATTACCGAAAGCAAGCTGTATGATTGAGTAGACCTCTTTTCCCTGGAATAAGAAATTGCATTGGGAAAGTGACAAATGGTGGCAATGCTCTTTGGTCATCAAAAGTGATAGCTGTCGCATGGCGAAGACAAAAGGAAGATAACAGAAGTGAGCTTCAAAATACAACCAGAAAAATAGATCAAGAGGATAGGATTTTTTTAACATTCAATCTCTGTCTAGGGTAGCAAAGCTCGCTAGTTTTATGATCCAGTTTCATGTCCTAGGCATTGTTGATATCTTTTTGTTATGCTGAAAAAACAATAAAACTTCCCTAACTAGAACAATTGGAAAAATAGAATGAAGATAAGAAGAATGAAATACACATGTAGTAAGTCCTGTCATGCCAGGGATCCTAGCATGACAGTACCAATCTATCATGCCATGGGCACTGGTGTGACAAAACCGTGCTACCACGCCAATGCGTGGGAAACACCAAAGGCATTACAAGCCAGCACCCCACTTTTGTTGCTAAGTCCTGTCACGCCAGGGATCCTGGTGTGACTGTATCAGTCTGTCACGCCATGGACACTGGCGTGATAGAACTGTACTGCCATGCCAATGTGTGGGCAACTCCAGAGGCGTTGCAAGCCAACACTCTGCTTCTGTTGCTAAGTCATATCACACACAGGGATCCTAGCGTGATAGTACCAGTTTGTCATGCCATGGGTATTGGCGTGACAGAACCGTGTTGCAACACTAATGCATGGGCAACTCTAGAGGTGTTGCAAGCCAGCACCCCGCTTCTGGTGCTAAGTACAGTCATGCTAGGGATCCTAGCATGACAGTACCTAGTCTATCACGCCATTGGCACTAGCGTCACAGTACCTTGAATAGAAAATAGCAAAATCTATGTATGTATCTGTTCGATCATTTCATTCAAACAGTGACATGTATCCATATATCCATTCAATCATTTCATTCAACAAGAATCATCCATTCAATCATTTCATTCAACAAGAATCATCCATTCAATCATTTCATTTCATTCAATCATTTGATTCTACTTAGTCATTCATACGTGCATATACCCATTCATTACATCACTTTCTTTCGGCAGGCACTTATTCCTGGTGTAAATCTAGAAGCTGGATGTTCGCCGCGCGTGCCCTCACAATGTTGATTGAACAGATGTCCGTGCGATCATGACATTTATGGCACAGAGGCGTGGCCTGAGTCAATTGTGGTGGGGTAGGTGCACCAACAAGTCCAAGAGGACCATCTCGTCGGGCAACCTAGCATCCACATCGTCATCGTCATCTTCCTCCTCTTCATCGTGTCGTGCGGCGGAAGTAGATGTCATTACCCGTGATGATGTAGCACGCGACAAGTCACTCCGAGCCAGGGCCGGTTGAACAACATGCCCCGTCGCCATGGTGTAGTTCATTCCAGTCGCCATTCGCTGTCATCGATGGTGAACCATCTACAAGGGGAAAAATAGAGTAAAATTATTGCAAGATATATTGAAGTGAACTATTCTTACTGTAGTGAACAACTTGATGGAAAACAAGGAATTGAACTATTGCTAGATATATTGAAATCAAGTCAGTGGATAAAGTCTGGCAAACTAGCATGTATAGGATTATTGGGAGCAATGTTGTTCACTTGTGAAAAAGAGAATTGCACGACATTGTTCATCAGTCAAAGAAATTCACACAAGTGGTAGAAAACACTTCTATGGCACAAGTGGCAGAAAGAAACTTCTATGGTACAACTGACTTAGAGTTCAAAAGTTGCTGGAAGTATTCCATTGCTAAAACTCACATGGTTTATACCATTTTGGACAATTGCATTTTTAACCTGAGAAATGCAGCTTTGCACAGATCAATTGGACTCGTCAACAAGACATACATCAGAAAAATCCCAATGATAGTCTCAGATGATGAAGATCTTTATGTTATAGCTCCCAATGTTCCTCATGCCGTTGTAGCTCCCACCAGAACCCTCTAGTAGCATGAGCACCTCACCAGCCTCGTTGCTTATGCATGCCAGCTGCCTTCCCTGTGAATGGGTACACAATGCACATTAGTTCACCAACTGTGACGTGGGAAATTGGTAGGGGGGCTAAAAATTACTCACGTAGTAGGCATTGATGGGGGGCCCTCTACGGATAAGTACCCATCCCTGTGAACTCCTCATACCTGTCTACGATATCCTCGTCAGACGAGTGACTCTCCGCTATGTCCGCCTGGGTCATGGCTGGTCGAAGTTGCAATAGCGCGACACCATGGAGCCACCAGAGGTAGTTGACGAACTAAGGCCTCCGATGGATCTGTGGGACGTCCCTAATCCGATTGGGCTGGTCAGCCCACTCCAACAAGTACAAACAGTGACAACAGGCCTAGTCGGTGTGCCGATACCTCTGCCTTCGGTTAATCCTGCCACGCAAATAAGAAAACTGATAACATTCGAAGCACAACCAATGGTGTAAACGGCGGCAATAGGAACCCTTACCCCTAAAGGCTCAGATCTGTCAAGAACTACATCATTGGATAGTCTTAAAACTTGTCGAACTGTCTCATCACCCGATGGGGCATGTGGTACTCCACCACATGGAAATAAATAAGTGGTGGGGGAGTCATCCACAAACCGTCGTCCCACTCACACATCAGGTTGAGCTCCATTTCCAAGACCTCATCGCGTGTGTATGGTAACCACGTGACCTGCAGATGATTTATAAGACATTCATGATGAAATCAAAGTTAGAACAAAATTATTAGCATGCACATTAACTAATAAAAGTATACCTGATCTTGAGTGATGACGTCAAGCTCATTTGTGTAGCCGAGGTAGTGCGACCTTGGACGCCTAGTAGGTGGCACAATGGAGCTCCAGAGGTAGGCCACTGTCGGAAGCAACGAAGGGTCGTCAAGGGGCCATGCCTACAGGGAGAATGATTTGAGTCGCTTTCTTATTAAACGATAAAGAATATTATAAAACAAAATTTGTTTGTACCTGCAAGGTACCACGAGTGGGCCTACCTACGGGCAAACGCTCCCAAATCCAAACTTGCAAGAGGTATGCGCAGCCACCCAAGTTGCCGTTGGCACTTTGTGAGCGGCACGCATCGCACAAGTGGCGGTACAGATAAGCCAGTGCAGCCGAACCCCAACTGTAAGTCTCTACCACTCTGAAATTAGCCAACATGGGCAAGTATAACCAGGAGATGGCATAGATATGCAAAGACGGATTGTAACCCTTCGCCTCCTAATTGCATGACTCCTACTCCACCAGTGTAAGGTGTTTGGCAGCAGCCGCACCCCAACACTCCCCAGCATTGTATGCATCCCTTGCATAGGTCCACCGATCAACAAATTATGAGTTGGTCTTCCTAAATGAGTACTCCACAATGGCTGATATTGGCATTGCACAAATGCCCCTCAGAACATTATTGAACACCTCTGAGATGTTCGTGGTCATCATGCCAGTCCTTCCCGGTTTGTAATAAGGCGTCAACTGATAAGACAAGCCTGCAATGCTTGAAGATATCTTTGCATTGCCCAAAAGACTAGTACACCCGCACGAGAACATGTTTCATAACTCCTTCACCGGGTTCTGTTCGGTTCCCGTGCCAAGGATAAAACTCCATGCCTAGGTTCTTGGCCTGCATAGCTGTTAGGATTTGAGCAAGCAACACGTAAACCTCCTTCCATTCACCATACAATAACTGCATCGGTCTTTGCTTTGCCCTCCATGCTTTCTTGTACTTTACGCGGTACTTAATGAACCCAAATATAGCCTCAATGAGGATGGCAGTCACATCAGGGTTGACAGCCATAACCCTATTGCTTGTCCCTAGTTTTCTACCACAGACCTTCCATTTGTGCCCCCTTTCGCCCCTCACGGTATATGTCTTGTTCACATCGGAGTGTTGTACTAAAAACAGACAATGGTGCCTCATTGATTATTCTTGCAGCCAAACCTTCATGTCCTCCATGCTTGTAAACAACATGTTCTTGCGTATGAGGTCATTTTCTGGGTCCGCAATGCCATCCTTGCTCTTCAACCCATTTGCACAGACCACATTACCAACCATTCGGACATCCTCGAATGCATGCACCATCAAGATCTCACCCATTACACTTTGAAGAACCCGATCTTCCTCGGAGGAGAAAAGCGGAGTGGGCACTTCGTTCTTGGTCAAGCTCCAACCTTTGTCTGACTCAATGCCACGGTCTATTCCATCTCAAAACATCTCCTTGTCAAGCTCGTTGTTCATTACAGTGCCATTGAAATAAGTCACGGGGTCACTAACATGGTGCGGTGAAGAAACATGTACATATGACAAATCCACCAAGGGGGGGGGGGCGTCATTGTTAAGGCCGATGCAAATGACCTCTTGGGACAGTTGTTCCTCCATTGGCGGGCCTTGAGAATATTCCACAATGGATTGAAGTTCCTCCTTGGTGATGTTCACCACATCCGTATTCTTTCACATTTCCTCGCTAACAATTGTCCTCTTCACCACAACCTCCAACGACTGGACCTAAGATACTAGCACAACCTCCTTGTACATGTCCCAATCATTGCCGCAGGAGATTGGCATCAACAAGGCGGGCATTTGAACCTAGCCTAGCATCATACCGCCCCTCCACTCCGACAACGACCCTAGGCTCATCCCATCCAAATGTTGACTTAATCCTCATTAAGAGAGTTCAAAAGGCTGGTGATTCTCGAAACACAAGAACAGTAACTTCCATGCCAACAAATTCTACACTACTCCATGTTTAACAGACCAGCCCACCAGAAAAAATACGTACAGCCTTTTCCATCTACATCCAACAATGCGAATAAAACATTTCAAAGTCAGTACTACATGCCACAGGTACCAAATACCACACATACTAAATAGGCCATTCTGGAAGAAAGGTTTCATAAACGAATATGATATGGTAGAAATACAAGATTGCACATTTCGGAAGAAACATTTTCCTCCCAAGAATTTAAATTTTGCTAGGATTCTGGTTACAAAATAGATTAACCCTATCACATGATCGACAACCTAGATTACTTCTTTGTTAAAGAAGAACATATCCCTCCATTTTTCCACATGTACTATCTAGACCGCCAGTTCATTGACAGGCGATAGAGTTGCAAACTTGCAATAATGCAATTTGAAGTACATGTGTCCTCAATTGCAACACACCATTTGCAAAACAAAAGTGTTACTATAAATGCAGAAACCATCCATTTATGTCAAACCAACTTGCTAAGCAAAGAAACAGAAGCATGGGATGTTTTCCAGGACGTATATTTTATCAAGGTTGTCTTTATTGAAAGAAGATGCAACAAAAGAAACGCAACAATTCTCTTACAAAAAAAAGACAAATGCAAGGATATATATTCACCAATCTTAAGTTATATTTTCTGTTAAAATATTATTTGAGTTCTATATATCAAAACTTAAGCTCATCACACAAAAACCATAACTAATTGTACCAGGCATGAGAACTCTAAAAGGCTCAAGTCAAAAAGAGTGATAGCAACCATCTAGGTAGAAATCCATGCGAATCATTAAACCAAATAATACGTGAAGTTAGTAGGCAAGGACTAGCTTAATACTATGATCCTATCTCCAACTATCCACAGCAAATATTACACATAAATTAAAATTTCAAGCCACAGCAATTGAACTAATAGTGCACTACGCCAACTATCCAGCTTCGATCCATTCCACCACTAAATTACTACAGCCCATAAATTTCACATTCTTACCCAACGGCATCATCCATCTGGGTTGATTGCAATCAAATTCTCCAAGCCCTCCACCATTGCTAACTCTACTAACTAGCACTCACACTAGGTAGATCCAAAATATCTCGTCTACAATCCGACATGCGAACAATGTGTGCACACGTTCAACTACAATTCACTCCGACATGCAAACAATCAAAGAAATTCCTCTAAAATAACCAATTCGGCCAAAACCCTAATTCAACAAAACTAACCAATTTAATCCAAAATAAATGGAGGGGATGTGTGAGATTACCTTGGGGGATGATCTTCATGGGTTTTAGAACTTCAAAATGCGTCAAATTCGCCGGATTTGGGCAGGAGGGAGACAGGGAGGAGAGAAGGCGCATGGGTAGGAAGGGGTGACTTTAGGCAAAATGAAGAATTGGGTGGGCGCCATCACCTAAGTAATCCCTGTCATGGCACATGCGTTGGTGCGACAAGGCAGGCTCGTCACGCTATTCTTCTTGGCATGACAATTGCCATGCATGCCCTTTAGGCTGGCACGGTGTGCAACTGAGCGCTTGCGTGGCAGGTTTGGCTACACCGAGGTCGGTAGCGTGATAGAACGGTTTGCCCATGCCACGCAGGGTGGCAACACCAAAGGGGTCAGAATTGGAAATAAAATTAGCGAGGGGTTAACTTTAAAATATTATTAACAAAAGGTTTAAATAATAATAAAAATTCCCAATCTACATGCAACATGGAAACAAAAAAAGAAGGCCAAAAGGAAAAATTAAAAGGAAAAAAGCGGAAATTTTGGTTGCCTTCGTGCAGTGATGAACACCCTATTGCTACATAAGATTTAATCATGCAATATAGTGAGGAATTTTCAATTGGCCTCCTCAATAATTCATCTCTTACTATACATCCTTATCATATAGAGCTGGTGTAACATCCCAAAAATTTCATTTGTGGGAAGATATAATAAAAATAATTGGGAAAGTAATTTTGAGCATATTCTATATGGGAAACTACTTATGCATGAAATTTTGAACTCTTTATTTAGAGCAAATAATGAAATCTCATACAAGCAGCAACTTGTATGAATTTTTGAGAAAACCACAGTGCAGATGAAATCCTAAAAAATTTACAAGAGAAACTATATGATGTCCGAAACCCCCACAAAAATTTTCGTAAATTTTGAGGCTTGTTTGATAGGTTTAAAACTTCGGCAAAGACTCAACCAATTTTGGAAATTCAAAAACTTTGCCAGCTCCACCTATCACCCACTGTTTTCTCTCGCTGCCAATCGTTTTGCACCCAACTACCCTATCACCTCCGCCAGCCCCTGCCCATGCTAGCTACCCCATTCATGGCGCCTTATTCCCGCACTGGCAGAGAGACCTAGAGCAGATCGCGAGTTTCTTGCGCTGCTGCTGGCGACTCGCCATTTTTCTCGTGTGTTTGTCCTAGGTATTTTAAGCCTTAGTGTGCGCACTATAAATCTTAGCTCACCCATGTTCCATTTTGTGCTAACCCGAGCTTCATTGCTCCTTGGTTTTGCAGGAACGTTTGCGTCGTTCTCGACGCCGATGAGCGCGCCTCGACACCATTCCCCTCTGGTGAGCTTCCTCATCCACTATGCCCGCATCATCTTGATCCTCATGCATCACTCATCCCTCTTCTGTGCTTAATACAGCCCTAGAGGTCTTGTAGCTCGATCGCATCTGCCATCGTCCTCAACTCTAGTGCGCACTCAAGCTCGCCAACATGTTCATGTCGCTCCGGTGAGTCTGAGCCCAAACTAATCATGTCATAAGGTGTTCTACACTCCATTGATGCTAATCCCTCACTCAATGTAGACAATCTCACCCTAAATCTGAGCTTCACTCTCATTTCCCCCATTCACAGCCGCCGCCACTATTTCTGTTCTTCTTCGAAACCCATTGAGCCTCGGGCCGATTCCCTGCATCTACACCATCCTTAGGACCTCAGTAACCTAATGCGACACTTCTTGTAGCACCTCCATTGTTGTGGTGAGCTACCATCGTGGACCTCCTCTGTGCCGCCACTGCTCGTCGTCGACAAGCTGCTCCAGAGCCTCCCCGACCTCATCTTCAGCACCCTCGTGGTCGTGGTGAGCCACTGATCCTCATGCGTGCATAAATTTTCCAAGGGCGAGTCCCTAGCGAGATATTTGTTAGTCACTCATGGTGCCGCCGTGGTCCCATGCCGCTGGCACGCCTCTGGTGGCCCCAGGTCCCCATGCCTGACCCAATAGCATCGCCTGGACTCACTGATCCCAGTGCAGCACTCCTTTAGCCTGGGTAAAACCTCCCACGCGAAATGCATAATAGACCCAAGAGGCTCTGCTGCTCATCTCCGTCGCACCACAATTTTGTCTACCTCTCCGGCCTCTTTTACACTACTACAGGAAAGTTCATCACATAGTGTCTAACCCATATTCTAATGGTTACAATAGTAGATGATCAATATTTCAAAAGGATAAATGCAACAAGTAGGATTAGAACTACCATTTTCCAAATAATAGCATTTTTCATACACAACATACATGCATGCATAATAGGATTTGCAAAACAAAGTACATTAATTAAAATACTGGGATCAACATGATCAAAGGGGGTGCTTGCCTTGCTTGGTTGTTCAGAGAGTGAAGTCACTTGATTGTCGATAATCTTGCTCGTGTGTTCTAGCATCTATACGAAAGAACTAGAAACAAAGCACAAATGGAGAAGTAAATCCAATAGTATGCAAATCCAAATATTTTTGTATATTAGCTCAAATAATGATTTTATATGAATTTAGCAAAAAGATTCATTTAATTCCGAGTTTGTATGTAAAAGTTATTGGTGTTTTGATTTGTGGTTGACTCGATACTAGTTTAATTAGTGTTTCTTACCATGACTTGCATAGAAGATTCAACTCATGTTAATGATTCTTTATGTTATTATTTCCTATTTATCGAGTAAATTCCATGTTTTAAGTGTGTCCTTTTTATAGTGATTATCATGACTAAGCTCATGCTAAGGCACAACTATTACACTAGGTTAACTTCCAACTAAAATACATAGTAATGATTTTTAGTCCTTCATTGCTTTACTACTTTTTTTATTAATCAACTCACCTAGTGCTACTATTGCTATTATCGTATCGTTTCATAAGGTTACTATCATTTTAATAATTATATAGTCTAACTCTAGAGTTCTAATTAGTTTTACATATTTTTAGAGTAAGTGGTAACGGCTGATCAACTAAAGATTATTCCTATTTAAACTTCTATCAGATTTGAAGCTATCTTCACTTGGCCTCAACACACTACTACCAGCTAACTCCCTGAATAACTAGACACTAACCTAATCTAGTGGGCACCACTGCCATATTGGTTAGAAAAACTGAGATTCTGAACTTTCTGAAATTCAGTCAGTTCTGCACTTGAAAGTTGCTAATCCATTTTAGTGACCTAAGTGGTAGCCACAACATTTGTTAGCAGTAGATGGTTTGTTTTTAGTTAACCTCTAATTACCCAGGTTAATCATCTCATTTTATTTGCTAATCACTCAACTATCGAGCTTACCAACTTGATTCATGATTAATTTTATTCTTCTAGATTAAATGTTAATGACCAATAATCATATGTTCTAATCAATTGGTTTTGGCATTTGATATGGTTCTATCTCATATATTATTTCTTTGCCTAATCCAAGTTCTCTTTGGTTAATTAGTTCACTAAACCTTTTCTTTGATCATTTGGTTGTTTACTGTTGTTTTTTGGATAATCATATTCAACATTTGTTTTCAACTTGAGTTGTGCTGTTGGATACAAGTTCAGAGGCTAATTGAATCAAGATGATTTCTAACTACTTGTGTTAACCAAGATCATTTGTCTATTGTCAAGTCTAATCATCCCAATTATCTTAAATCTTCCATACAGTTCAAACATTATGATTATTTGAGAACATATTTGCTTAGTTGAAGTATTGTCTTAACCAAACTTCTTGCTTACTAAAATTTCAATTTGGCTAAATTTGTGTGGGTCCCTACTGCTACTTGTATTAGAATGTCATTAGCCTATTAACAATTCGGATTATCTTCAGTTTGGTTTACTTCTGTTTAATTAAACTCTAAACGCTAACCAAGATATAATAACCTCTAATCACCTCAATTAGTACTGTTATCAGCCTACTACAACTTCTAATTTTCATTAGATCATTTCTCTGATCATTCTTCTTATTAGAAGAATTATTCCGAGAAGAAGTGTTTGCCATCTGAACCTTCTTATAAATTCAATTATCTATTGTAACAAATTATGGAGTGATCAATTAGCTATTCACTTTAACTAATTATCTCCTCTGCTCAAACATTTAAAAAGGGTTTTGCTGTATTGAGGTGTTGTTAATTAACCTTCTCACTGTAAGCCCCCAAAATTGGATCCGTTTCAAGCCAATTGATCGCACCAGAGGCACAACACTTCACATGCAACGAGAACGATTTCGAGTGTCAAGATATGTGTCTCATGTTAGCTCCCAAGGATCAGTGGCTAACATGCATATATATAAACAATATTGTTCATCACATCCATACACAATTTACAAGAATAATAAAAACCTTATTACAACATCAACAAATATGACCTTATGGTCCAATTTTGCATAAGAGGGCCGAACGACCAAATTTTATTACAAACAAATTAAATTGTAGTGAAAGTAAATAAAGAAATAAAAGGGGAGAAACTGAGTTGGCATGCCCAAACTGACAAGCAACAAAAAGGGGTTAAATTCGTACCATCTGTCGTACTAAAATCCAATACGAACGACTTATCACGTACAACATGGACAATCCAACTGAGTACAAAAATGTACTCGCAAGGCTTACAAGTAGCAACATATAATATATGCATTCAAGTGTCAATGGAAGGCTACTACACTAACCAATTTTTAGCCTAAAGCAAGTTTTTCTTTGAGATAACCGATATAGATTCAAATTTCCATTTGTAAAACATTTTAGAAACATTATATAACAATAGGTAATCCCAAATTCATGATCAACAACAGTAGATACTCCAAATATAATCAACACATGAACTTCCCATTTGTGACACAATTCATTTCTTAACAAATCGACAGGCGAACTTCCCGTTCGTGACACATATAAGATTTTAACAATTCAACACATGACCTATCAACATAACCCAACCCAAACCCATAAGCTAACTGTGCATGCTTTCCCACAAGTGATGTCCATGACCGGGGACACAACTATTCAAATAGATTTATAAACTCTGCAGAGGTGTATAGCTTTACCCACACGATATGAATACCTCTTAATGTTGGCCAATGTATTCTTCCTTTGGAGTGTGACTGAGATATCATAACGAGGCCATTACAATGTCATGTCCTAACTATCAAACCACCAGAGGAAATGATCCCATGGCAAGCTATCAGTCACACTGAACCACAGGTGAACTCCATTGTGTAAGTAAGTCCCTTGCACAAAAGAGACCCTTAAGGGCAAGTAAGATGACACTTAACATGCCTCCACTAGATTGACAACACAACAATTAAATAGTAACAACAACAATTATCAATCTAATTGTGTTTTGATAGCTAACACATAACAAATTATTTAGCCAAGCCTTCGCCATTATCCTGACATGTGATTGCACATAAGACTTGGTTCATCACACTACAGACTGGTCCTCAAATACCTAGATGAGGCTACATGAATCCGGGACAAACTCCCTTCATCATCATATCACCCGTCCAAGTCCAACACACAACAATCCCCACCCAACAAGTCCACAACTCCAGATTCGAAGATCTAGACGCAATTCTCAATATCAACATAATACAATCAACACATTCCTCAAATTTCATCAAGATTCAATTCAATCCATAGGCCGATGGACTAGCTCCATCAACCGCTTTTGACTACAACTACTAGCATGACTAAGCAACGTTCAAATCACCAAACAAACCTATATAACCTATAACCTTAATCATTCAAGGTAAAAGGGTAATCAACATTCAAAGGAAGGCCAACACAACAAGTAGGGCATATCTAAAGCTACCCATTTGACATACCAGTATTTGCAATTAAAGTAATACATAGAATACTTGAAAATCAACATACATACTTTTTGAAATTAATAGGAATTCAAAGTGCATCAAATGAGGGGATTGCTTACCTTTGCTGGAACCACTCTCAATTACCCTCTGGATGAACTCACGAATTCATCGGAAACGTCAAAGACCTCACAAAAGAACGATATCATAATAAACACCAAATAAAGCCAAATATTCTAAATATTCTAAAATGCATGAAATTTATACAAATAGGTATATCATGATTTTAGATGAATTTAGGTGGAAGAATTAATTCATTTGGAGTTTATATGTGAAAGTTATAGTCTTTGGAAAATCAGTAATTGAGAAATTGATGAAAATCAAACATGTAACTCAAAATTAACCTCCAATCTCAGGTTAACAACTTAGTGCAATGATGACCTAGCCTCCTAACTAACTACTGTCAAACAAAAGCTCATTTTTAGTGGCGATGAGGCGGTGGTGATGTCTAAAATGGGATTGGGGAGTGGGGACGACCATGAGGGGTGGTGGTTTTGGGGCTCGAGCGACCCTATGGCGGCGTGGCAATGCCAAGTAGTGGCTGACAATGGGGGTAGCAAGGTGAGGCGGCGCTCGGGTGAGGGAGAAGGGGACTTAGGGCGAGCATGAGCAACGGCAGGATGTAGGGGACTCATCGGTGTGGTTAGTGGAGGTAGAGAAGACCGGAGTCAGGCCGGCGACACGTACAGATGACGGCGTGGGAAGGTCTTTCGTGGCGGGGGGCCTGGGGAGAAGGAGGGCACAAGAGCAAGTTAGGGGATGGTAGAGGGAGCCTAATAGATGCTTATAGAGAGAGGAATTGGAGGGAGGCTCCATGGATCAAGGTCAATGAAGGTGGCAGCGGTTTTAGGCCGAAATCGAGGAAGAAAGCTCATGCGCGGCTCCTTGGTGGACCAAAGCTGAAATTAGTTGAGGGCTTCGGCTCCTAGAGTGGTGTGACACGTCGTGACGCAGACGACTAGCGACAGAGATCACTGGCGTGGCCTGGACGGCAAGCGCGGCTTGGCGGCCAGCGTGTGCTCTGCGTTCCTTCGGAGTTTTCTTTTGGTGATGATGATATGGGGGGAGAGGAATGGCCACAGGGGTTCGTTATCTCGGGTTTGCCTGTTTATAGGCGAAGGGCGGAGTGCCGAAGGTGAGGCCGGCAGCATGAGCAGAGGGGAGGCATGGCGGCATGCATGGCATCGGGGTTGGGTGCGTGGAAGAGAAGGCCTGTACCGTGGGCCCGGCCGGTCAGTGTGAGAGAAAATAATTAGGATTTCTAGATTTTTGAGAAGATGCTGATAGCTTTGGGAATTTATTTGACATAGAAATATAAGTCTAAAATTTATGAAAATTATAGAGAAGGTTACTGACATAGTGTATATTTTTCTTTAATTATTTAAGAATTTTACGTGCCATGTATATTTCTCAAAAAATCTTTTAAGTTCCTATTTGTATGTATTGTTATTATTCTATTTGGAGAAAAGTTTGGAAAAACATGTTTTAAATATTTCTTATTTTATTGATAGTATAACTACACCAAGTTTGTATTTATAATATTTTGTTTCAAGTTGTTTTAATTTTCAATTAGGTTTGGATTGTTATTTATTATCACCTGTTTCAATTCATTTCAAATTCTAGGATTTTCCAGAATTTGATTCTTAAATTTCAAAGTTTTGCAAATGAAACCCAGAAAAGCAATTGTAAATAAAATCCATCAAAAGTAAAAAAAAATCATATTTTTGTATTTTTGAAAATAAGCTCAAATTTCGGGTTGTTACAATTTAAGCTCCATTTGGAATGTATGAATTTAACAGGAAACATTTTAATTCTTGCAGAAATCAAAAAAAAAAATTCCAGGTTCCAAATGGGTCCTTTATTTTGGAGGGTACATTGGATGAATGACGTGCTTGAAAATTTGAGTTCATCCTGAGATATCGTTTGAAAGCCACTTGATCACAAGAAGGAAAAAGAATTATAAGAGACTTATTGTGTTTCATTAGCTTAAATATTATTCCGTTCTATTTAATAAAAATAAATATTGCAAAAACTATTCGGACTATAAAATAAGGCGACCTCAAAAGCCCAACGCACCCTTATTTTTTATTTCAAAACACAAAAACAACATCACGACATGCAGCAGAAACAACAACAAAAGTGTAATTAACCTAGGCTACATATACTGCTGTTTTAATCCCAGGCCTTAATAAGGTTCAGTTTTAAAATCTGGGCTAGATTTTCACTCCATCGATCATTCCCAGAGTAAAAATGGGCCATGAGAAAATGTTTCAACCTTATTTCAAACAAAAGGAAATACACCATCCGGGAAAATGCCTTGAATGCCCTCAGAGAGAGCCCGAGCTCTTGGCGTCTTTGTCCGGGCTTTTCGACACAAACGGGACACTGTTTACTGTGCGCTGCTTGGACTTGCCAACGGTCACCTCCAGCATCCCGGCCTTGAGCTCGGCCTTCACGTTGTCTCTGTCGTACTCCTTGGTCATGAGCAGCCGAACGTGGAAGGAGCCCACCCCGTGCACGTCCGCCGGCGTCTCCTCGTCGCGGTCGCCGATCTTGGCACCCTTCCTCTTGATCTCAAGCATGTCCTCACTGACGGTGATGTCGAGGTCGTTCTCCGAGAGCCCGGGCACCTGGAACCACAGCTTGACGTGGTCGACCTCCTCCTTGATGGCCCACCGCTCCTTACCATCTGGTGGCGGGAACAGGGTACAGCAGAGCTACACGCAGGCAAATCAAATTTGTACAACTCCTAGCTCAATTACATTATTTTGGATGATCAAGTCACACACACACACACACATATATATATATATATATATATATATATATATATATATATATATATATATATATATATATATATATATATATATATATAGTTGTATGATAATATCATACTGATCCTAAAAAAGTTGATCGGACGGTTTACCACGGAAGTATGTCTCAAGAATATGAAGGAAAAGAGCATGCTGAGAACGAAATTGAAAGATTTGCGCTGAGGGTAGTCACTACTCACTAGGCACTCACCGGTGGGGGCAATGCTGAACGCAGGCCGCTGCTTCTCCGTGAGGGCACATGTCACAGACAATGGCCGCTGGCACCTCACGGCGACAGAAGCAGGGAACGCCGCCGCCGGCCTCCAAGAACGGCTAGCCGACCGCGTGCCGGATGGAGCCGTCAGCACCGGCGAACGGCACACGGGAGTGTAAGAGGCAACAACCGTCGACATTACACCAGTTGTTGCACCACTGATTTCTCTTGCCTCTGGATCGTAATTAAGAACAACCTGAACTGAAGGGAAAATAGATTTAACGCATGTTAATTCTGGTGTAGTTTGAGGCTGTTCTAATTTATCCTATATGCATGGTAGCGTTTATATAGTTGGAGAAAGGATCAAAGGATCGAGTGAGTTGGTCACCTTTGCTTGGTCGGGTTGGGAGGGAATAAAGACAGAGATCAAGCTGGCCGGGAAGCTGCTTTAGTACGTGAAGTGACAATTCTCCAGGTGGATGGTTGTGATGCCAATCTTCTTGTTGTGGTACGATGGACTGTGGAGGTGTTCATTTTGTTGGCATTACTACACAAAAATTCATCACAAACGGCTCAGAACCGTCATCACAAACGATTTTTGAACCATCTCAATTTGTATGCCTGTGATAACAGGCTGTTATCACAGGCGGTTTTTGAGCCATCTATGATAAGGCACAACACAGACGGTTTTTAGTTGAAACTGTCTGTAAAGGGCTACTATCACAGACGGTTTCCACCAAGAACCGTCTGTAATATTTAAGATATCACAGACTGTTCTATTTACTAACCATCTGTGATATCCGATATATCACAGACGGTTTGTAAATAGAACCGTCGGTGATATCTTACATATCACACATGGTTCTTAGTGGAAACCGTCTGTGACAGTAGGTCTTCACAGACGGTTTATACAAAAAAAACCACCTATGATAGTTCATCATACCAAACTATTTTTTTTCTAGTTTTTTGCTAACCTCGGGTATTGCTAGCCATGCCCTTTAAAAACAAGCAAGCAGAAAACAGATAGATCACAGATGAATCAATTGTTGATAACTCAAAGTGATCATTTACAGCTCAAAATCAATTACAAAAGAATATGTTCACGTATTGTCACTAGATTTACAACTGAATTACAACTACTCAAAATGAATTACAATTGAATCAATTCTTTGAAGATCGTGCAGCAGTGTCGATGGAGTGAAACTCTTCGTCGACGTTAACGATCTCCGTCTTGATGAAGCCGCAGAGCGCTCCTCGAACCTCCGAGATCTTAGTCATAGCGAATGAATCTGAATCAAGTATCATGCCCTGTCGCTAGCAGGAGTAAATTAGTAAGCATATATAGTTAAATTTATAATTAGAAAATAATTATTGCGAGATTGACAAACCTCTGGATCATTCATATTAGCACCCATGATTTGTTGCATATGACAACAAACGTAGAATGCACATAGGTGATTTTGTTTTTGCTGGTGGCACTGCAAAAATAGAATTACATATATAGGTATAGTCAGTTCGAGAGATATTATTACGAAGTGTGATATAGGATTATTTTGTTGTAGCTCATTCCAGAAATCGCTTCCTGTGTTGCAGTATGGCGCTCGATCCCTTGTATGGCCCTCTCTTAGCAACATAGGCGTTGAACAACCTACATGATTCCAAAAAGTTAGTCTCGGCCATTTCAAACGAAGGAAGACTACAATAGAGTTATGTATGGAGGAAATGAGCATACCTGTCGAGTATTCCTTCCACAAGGGTGAAGTCGTGGGTTTTGTTGAATAGGGAATCAAGGTATATTACCTTGTTCCTCTTTCGTTCAATGACTAAAAGGATCCAGTGGAATCTACTCATGTATGTCGCTATAGTCATTAAACCTAAGTTCGTGCTGCGTATAAAGTACAAATGAAATTTGTATAGCAAGTAGTGATGTACTTACTTCTGGTTGTAGGGCACCAGTATTTATTCTCTGTCGTCCTGAGCAAGCAATCCCGTCGTTATGTATTTAATGACGTAGGATGCATCTTCGATGATGGTTTGCTCAGAGACCACGTGTAGGTCGAGGAAACCCACCGGTTCTCGCCATCCCCGGGCATTTTTCATCATGTATCTATACATAAGCAATTAGTTGTGATATTTATCGGTATTAGGTGAATGTAGAACTTGATTGTATACACTTATAGTGTCCAACATCGTAGAAGTGTGGCGTTGAGGGCATTGAGGTTGAATAGGTCGAATAAGTCGTCGAAACCCACGACGAATTGGCCTGGCCCATGGAAGAAATGCTTCTTCATGTATCTGACGGTGATTCTAGTATCACACCCCTTCTCTTTAGTCTTCCGCATGTAACAGACATGCAAATCTTGACAACCTACTCCAGTGCAGGCTAATACTGTGTTGGGGGGCAACAAACTTCCGAGGGAGTATTTCCCAGGCTTGGGAGGCACCTTAATGTTCTTTGATTTCGATTTGGCCTTAACGACTTACCCGCTACACGTACACGTATTCTTATGAGACGACTCAGAAACCAATACGGCAGCACGCTTTTCTTCTTCCTTTGGCGTCTTCTCCATGGGAACTGATGAGGTGGCCTTCTAAAGTGAAGGTTGAGGTGGAGTCATTGAGGGTCCCGTTGGAGAGGAATGGTCGTGTCGAGATCGCGGCACTACAGGGTCCAGGGCGATGCCCTTCTTGGGCCACTGGATAAAAGTGTGCATGGCATCCCCTATTGTTCTGATGTCTTCGTTCGGATGAATTTCTAGTGGGACGGCCATAAAATCGTCATGTACCATGTCCACCTGGACCCTAGCGTAACCCTGTGCCAGCTGGGCACCATGCTACACTGTCCCTTTCTGGAATGGATACGCCATCCCCCGCCCAACCTCAATAGAAATAGACCCAACCATCCTCACTTGTAGCTTGCAGAGCGTTGGCTCCTACAAAACGATACACAATTAGCTAAGGCGTCCTATAGGTCTATCTTTGGAGCATTCTAGAGATGTACATTACCTTGATGTCGTTGATAGGTAATTGGACGTCATCATGTTCAGAATTGTGACGCCCCGTGTCATTACCCCAAGGGTAATCACACTTAGGCATACGGATTACTATTCGTTTGCTCAATAAAACACTGCTCCAATGAATAGTAAGCCTTTACTAGGGTTATGCAACGAAACAATAAGATAGAAACTGTACCTTTTATTCCAGTAATACCCACGCAAGGCTATGGTTCTTAATACAAGTATTATCCAGCTACAAAAGGGAGCTTCTCCGCTTCTCCCGCCTGCCCAGAAGTGTCGATCGCCTATTCGTCCCACGCATCAAATATGGCGCCCATCTCGCCCTGGTCCTCATAGTCTGTGCCTTCTCCTCCTGCAGTTGCTTCGGTACCTGCATGTCCTTCATCCCACTCGGGGTAGCTCCCGGTCGGACTAGGATCTACAAAGGAGCATACTAACAAGGTTGAGTACACGAGTGTACTCAGCAAGCATTAATAGCAAAAATGCACTGGATGACTATATCTGTTTCTTTATCACAATTTCCATATCGTCTCTTTTCTGAAAATAATTTATTAAAACATTAGGTGGCAAATTTTAATATTGAAAACACTACTTGTCACTCGGAGAGAAGAAAGACCCCTAGCGGTTCCCATAGACTCCAATCCAGGAGACTGGCATGAATTTATGATTTGATATAGCACTGCGCAGGCTTGTATCACTTTACCCACAGTTATTCTGAACTCTCTGAGCTAGGTTCACCGCATTTTCTTGGATGCAATTTCAAGTCCAGAATACAGAACGTTTTCTAGGTTACGTGATTTATTTCTCCACCCATTACTTTCTGTCGGTGTTGACATTGTCACGGTGCTGACCTTGTTCTCCACCGAGTTCCAGCAATGTTGGTTGGGGGCAGCTTCTGTCCTGCACCCAACACTCCACCTTAGCGCTATAGCGCTTCCGGACTTCTCCTACCGGTCTTGGGTTCCTCCATCACACTCACACATATATAACTTACCCGTTGTGGAGAGCATAGTCACGTAACAAGGTAGCATTTTCTGCCCGCCAAAATGGGAAAATGGCTGGTACTGAATTTACGGCCTTAAACCGAGTAAGAGTTTTGTTGGTCCTTATATTCTAACCATATGTAAAAAGGGGCCCACTTCTTACCTCATCATCGTCATCGTCGTCGCATTCCCCTGCCCGGGCCCCCTTTACCAACTATAATATTCTCTATATTGCTTTTCTTCCATCATTCTCAATTCTTTCATCTTCATCTTAATCATTTTCATCTCAATCATTGATTTAAGTTTTGAGAAAACAGTTTTGATGCAATAAACATATAATACAACAAAATACGGTTTACATTTAAAATAACTAAATTTATGTTCAAGAGAATAGCTTGCCTCCGTAGATGTAGGAAATGTCGGTGTTGAAACTAACTCGTCATTTGCTCTGTCGATCTTTGGTTCGTCCTCTGTAGCAATACGGCAGCAAGAATCTCTACTACTTAAAAATACGAGTTGGTGATGGTTCGTCCTCCTTCTTACGATCTAAACCATTGGATCCATCATCTTTCATACGACGTGAGCCATTGATCTTCTCACGTGTGCCCAGTTGGCGACCCACGTACGACTAAAACCGCTTTTCGCCTCGCGATTTCTGCGCTGTGCACTCCCCCGTTCTGCTCACTCCAACTGTCGCATCGCCGCATCGCCCACCTCCTCGCCACCGCCCGCCTCCTCCCCTCCAACCGTCGCATCGCCGCGTCGCCCACCTCCATGTCTCCCACCTCCTCGCCACCACCCGCTCTCTTCCTCCCTTGCCCTCGCCTCTGCACTGCCACACAAGACAGCATCGAGGCCCAAGCCAAGCCCGTCTGCGAAGAGGGAGGCCGGGAGGCGGAGCCACCTCCATCTGAGAAGGAGGAGAGGAAGACGGGAGGAGGTGAGGTGAGGAGGGCCGAGCCGAGGGGCCCACCGAGGGACGACCACCCGGCGAGGGAGGAGGCTTTGCCCGATTGGTGCCTGAGCCCAATCCGACCTGGCCGCCGTCACCATGGATGTCCTGCGTACGAACGCTTGCTTCTCGCCCGGGAGGGCCATGTCGCCGCAGGTGAGGCCCCCCGCTGGTTCGCCGAACGTAGGCGGGTAAGATAGGAACGCTGAGATTGGGTTTTGTTTCTTGGGAAGAGAAAAGGTTCATTCTTTGGTGTGTTCTTGGATGGCCGGCGGTCTGAATTGCGTCTTGTTTTTGTTTTTCTTGTGTGTCTAGGTCAGATTGGATGACTCGGGGTTGGATTGAGGTGGTGCAGGAGCACCAGAAAACTGGGGCCATTCATGCAGGTGCTCCCAATCTGCAGCAGGCTACTGAATCAAGGTGAGAGGTTTGATCTGGTTCTTAGCCTCCAGTGTTCTGTTTCTTGAGTGGATAGCATTATTGGATTAGATTGGATGACTCGGGGTTGGATTGCGGTGACACAGGAGCACCAGAAAACTAGGGCCGTTCATGCAGGTGCTCCCAATCTGCAGCAGGCTACTGAATCAAGGTGAGAGGTTTGATTCGGTTCTTAGCCTCCAGTGTTCTGTTTCTTGAGTGGATAGCATTATTGGATTAGATTGGAATTTGTTTTTGCGGATTCACGGTGGCCTAATTCCCCCTCTTACTTGTTTTTGGTTTATGCAAACTTGCTCGGTGACTACGTTTCTATTTAACGAGTGCATCTTTTCTTCAGTGGCAGTAACTTTCCCATGTTCTTATGTTAATGGTGTGTGCTAATGTTTGCTTTTGCGCACATGCTACCAGAGATAATGCGGGTGTCAGGCATGCTTCGCCAACATGGTGTTGGGGACTTTGAGAGAGGTTGCCGGTCGCAAGTCCAAACCAGATGCATCCATCGTCCCCCATGCCCAACTTCTGTGGAAATGGTTTTGGTCCCTGGAGTGGGATGCACCCAGAGGTAATTTACGTTAGTTGTCTGACATGAGCATGTTAAATTCAGTCATCTATCGTATTTCATCGCTCCGCAGCATTAGCTATTAATCCTTTATGCAAAAAAAAAGTTATGGAAGGTAAGTTGCACTATACATTATTGAAAGGGCGCTGTAGGCGAGGGAGGAAACAAAGAAATACAATAATGACGGCGGTTTTGTTAAGAGCCATTCCATATTAATATGTTGTCCTCATCAAGTTTATCCATCGAGGCCCTCTCTAAATAAAATCGACTTTCAAAGAGTACATGTACGCCCTTTCAAAAAAAGAAGAAGAAGAGAGACTACTATGTATATTTGCCAGCAGTTGCAAATGGTATTATCATCAGCTTCTCTGGAGTTTTCTGCATTAGATGATCCACTTATCCTCTCCCTCTTTTGGCCCAAAGACTTCGAAAAAATAATCACTAGAGGTACCTGTAGAATATATCTTAACTAATAAAGATTGCGGTTTAAGGAGGCAGTGATGGAGATTGGCGAGGAGGGAGATGAGAAGAAGGAGAAGGAAGATGATGGGTATTGGAGTGAGTGAGCAGAGCTCGGCTAAAGAAGAGCGAGAAATGGTGTCTTCTTTGTGTTCGAATTGAGACTTGAGAGGTCTAAGTGATCTTAAGGGCTCCATTTTACGGCTTGTGGTGTACTCTTGTTTAGTTATTGATTTGGTTTTCAATAAGCAGTCTATTTGGGCATCATAGTATTCCCATTTGTAGTTGGTAACTGGTGATTACCAATAATGAAGTTGGATTTTACAGAAATGATGTTGTGTCCTTTTCTTTCAATTTATTTTGCACATTCATGAAAAGCTAAAAAAATTTCCGAGTCAAACACCAGAAATTATGTCATGGGAAGAGAAATGCAATGGTAAGTATTTTTTTTAGATTGTTAGTGTTGTGGGGTCGGGGCCAAGCTACATGTCCACAATCTAGATTGTCAATCTCACTACTGCTCAACCTCCACCACCGGTTCGGATATCTGAGCACATCCATCCAAAACCATTGGGTCCTTTGGACATTTCCACATCCAAAAAAAATCTCCTTCCAGACTCCATCAAACAGGTTGTAGCCTTAGGAGTTAGGAGCCAAGCCCTCTTCTAATTTTCTTGAGTCCTCCAAAGTTTTTGCTGCTCTTTTTCTCATGACCACAATGCTCGCAGCTAGCTCTATACTTCTATAGTGAACACCAACCTTACTTGCTCTTCAAGGATATCCTCCTGACCAGGCTTCACATCTGGTCATTCTTGGCGTCCAATAGATGCTACAAAGCTCTCTGGGACGCGTCTTTGTCATTGTGGATAATCTGTACTACCACTAAGCTTTGTGCTCTTCTTTTTTCTTGTTGTTAGGTATTACTGCTTTGGTATGATGTTATCTTTCTCTGATCCTTTTGTTTTTGTTTTTTTACAGCTGAAGAAGATTGGAAGTTGTCGTTCCTGCCAAGCGAACTTCATGTGTTAAAGATAAATGTTATTTCTGTAACACAACCTATCAGTTTGTTTCTGAACATCTGTCTGAGTTATCTGGTTCTGAAATGGAGCTGGCATGATTACATAATGGAAATAAATCAAAATGACATGGCTATTATATATGTTGTCATAAATGAATTTGATAATTTTTGAGGAATTAAGTAGAAATTGTTATTAATGCTTGAGTGATCTGAGATTTTACTTGGTCATCATGATAATCATATTTATTTGTGTAGTATTGATCAGATCTTGTATATCTGTATACTTCACACACTGCACAATTTCATTTTGCAGACAATTAAATCAGCTGCTTTCATTCAATCGGTGCCGTTGATTACCTTTGTCGAAATGACTCTAAATGAAATATTACTCGAGAATATGACTAATTTTGAGTATGTGAAGGTACATATATCTTACGCCCAATGCTTTCCTTATTGAAATGCATTGCTCAAAGTTGCTCTTGAAGTGGTTTGTTCATGCTTCACGAATTTGCAGATCAAGAAGGCCCTCGGGGCTGAGGGTTGAAGTCATTCACCGAGGACTTGCGTGCGAAAATACCGCATAAATGGCTTGACACAAGAGGGCTACGAGAGATTTGTGGTGCTGAAGAAAACATGGATCATCTATTCTTGTTGTGCCCAGTAGCTAAATTCATTTGGAATGTTGTGAAATGTGTTTTTGGTTTCACAAACAAACATAGAAGCATGCATGGAACTTTTATTCTCTAATTGACTAACAGAGTTTGATAGCAAAACAAGGACGCTGATCATAGTTGGTGCCTCGGCTATCCTTTGGGTAATCTAGAAAAGTAGGAATACAACCTGTTTTCAGAATAGATTGTCTACTCTATCTGATCTACAATTGAACTTCTGGGCATTGCTACAAACAAAAGAAGCAAGCAAAGAGGTCATCCATGAGCAGGGGGCAAAGGTGTTGGAGCAGGTTGCAGTTGAAGTGCTCCAAGCAAGACCAGGCCGGAGTATGAAGGATTACAAGATAAAAGAAGACGACGACAACAAGATGGAAGACAACGAGTTTATGGCTTTCCACAGGAAATGGTTGCGGTTTTCTGGAAGCCTGTAGTCCTGTTATTTTGTCATCTTTCGTCGAACCACTTACATTTCTTGTATGAGAAACGATAGCTAGACTTAGCCTCTATTGAAGATGCCAGCCTCTAGCTTGCTTTCTGTTTCAATTTAGTAGGAAAACACTGTACTAGTACTAACTGGTTTCTAATAAAAGAATCGGGGGTCAAACCCTCTGTTTCAAAAAAAAAAAACTCCATTAACTCCGAATCAACTATTTCCAAAAAAAAGAGCTGAAACTAATTACTTTGCCCTTGCCCTATTGAGAGGCTAGAGAAGCCATTTAGATATGCCAGGTAACAACAATTTAGCATGCACTTAACTAGGCATCTATTCGTCCTGGATGGATGTCTCTATAGATATGTTTGTAAACACAATATTTTTTAATTATCTCATTTAGATATGTTTGATATACTAAGTTTATTTTGCATGGTTGTTTAGTTAAACCTACATCGAGGAAACCTTTTTAGCTCTACTGCAAGTCATGGAAGTTTTAACTTATGAATGGTAATAGAGAGATTGGTGAGCTGCAATAACATATTCTATGTAAAAATTGATTTTCCGTTGCAACGCACGGGCACATGACTAGTAATAATATAAATAAATACATAGTTGATTTTGAGTGATATTATAGATACCTCAGTTAGTGGCTTCTAATTGTTAGCACTATTTTACATAAATAAAACTATTCGAGTCCTCAGCTAAGTTAGCACTCCCCAATATAGCTATTCTACTGTCTATTCGCGCTAAGGTCGAAAACTCCAAGGATCGCGTTTAACTAATTCTTTACAAAGGCTCGGGATGGCTTAATTAATTAATTTAATCAGATTAAAACATTTCAATATGCCCACCTAAAATGTCAGCGATGCACATAATTGCTATGCATGCAAATTAACTTGTTATTAACAGAATTAACGACATCTCAGTTTATTTTAGCAATTATCCAACAGATTGATTTTAAGTTTGGTTAACTCGATAAGGACCAAGTTAAATCATTCATTCGCAAAACCAATTAACTAAAACTCATCTAATTTAATGCTAACAGCTAATGCTACATACATAAGTACAACAAATTATTAGCACTACACAACTACTAAAATTACCCAAATCTAAGCCCTTTTAAACCTAATCCTCTAATTTCCTTACCTAACCCCCCCTCTCTCTCTCCTTAACTCCCCAGCCGACACACCCCTACCACCATTGCTCTTCTTCTAATCTCCTTCCTCCCCCAAAATCATTCCCCTCCTTACGTCCTGGCGCTTGCCGCCTTCTTCACCGCCTGACCCGTGCCTTTCTCCCCATGTGTTGTCTTAATTTGCCATACCTGCCGCCGCCGCCTCCTTGCCTCCCCTTCCCCTGCCGTCGCGTGCTTGCCATCCATCTGTGCGCCAGTGCTCTCTCTCCCACGCCCGGCCCGGCCATGCCGCCGACACTCGCCGCGTCCTCCTCCCGGCCGGCCAAGGCTCTTGCGCATTGCTCAGTCGGCTTGGCGTCCATGGCGCCGTTGCGATGCTGCGTCCTCCCAGCTTCACCGCTCCCGGCCCCGGGTCCTCCTCCAGCTGCTCGACCACCACACCCGGCTCCCTCCCCACGCTCCAGCTCCGGCTCGATCCTACACGCCCACCTCTCTAGCTCGGTCTCCTCCTCGGTCCAGCCCAGATTGAGCGCGCCGGTTTGGCCTCCCGGCCACCGGCGTCGCGGCTCACCAACCACCCTTCCCCTCTTCCCTTTCCTCTGGCTTTGGTTAGGGGAGCTGGTCTAAGGTGAATGCAATGCCATGGGGGGGGGGTCTCAGAATAAGAAGATGAATGCAATTGGGGGGGGGGTGAATGCAATGGGCTGGTGAGGTGAATGTGGATGGCTAGGCAAATGGGAGATTGAACGGTGGCTAGGGAGATGGATGCGGCTGCTTGCGCAAGAAAGGGGGGATGCACTGAGAATACTGGGAGATGGGGGGATGAACTAGGGGTGAATGTTGGCTGGTGCTTGTGCTGCTGCTTTGCTGTGAATGGGGGACAAACGGGAATGGGAGATGAATGTGATGGCTTGTGGAATGGGGGATGAATGTGTGCTGTGTGAATGGGGTGAATGAATGGGTGCTATAGAGAACCCGGGAGGCGGGGACCTGTGCAACATGTGAAACAGGAGGGAAGTGTAGCGTAGTGGAGCAGGGGGTGATGTTTTGGGGCTGTGCGGCTTGTGGGAGGTGGCAGTGAGGGGATGAATGTGTTATGCTGGGGTGAAGCATCTGCTGTGCTCCTGGCGAATAGGACCGACTTGCAGAGGGGTGGAGGGGAGATGAATGTAGGAAGGGGAATGGCTAATGCTGGGCTGTGCTAAAAGGGGAGAATGGCTTGGCGGGTTCACTGCGTTGGGAGATGAGTCGCTCGCTATGCATTGAAGAAGAGACGGATAGAAGGCAATGCAGAGATGCATCTGCCAAATCAAGGATGCAATATGCTTGCAATTTAATTGATGTAAAGCTCTCTTGTAAACAATGCAATCATTGATTTACTTATCTAATGGGAATTGAAAATGCAATCTAATTATGACCTTGATTCTACTGTTTTACTGGTGAATGCACAGGAACCTTGTACTGAATGATGAGATTGAAATGAAAGATGAAATGATGGTTCTATGGACTATGAATGAAATGCTCGCGAAACGAAACCCGGATAAACCAACGAGCTGACAACACATTAGTTGCTTAGTAATGATCTTAACACTACCGTTAGCTTACTTCTAAGGTGAGATTGATTACCGCTAATCACTAATTACTACTACGCGATTAGGTCTAAAAACGCGTGTTCTCACAAGAATTATGCGTGGACACAATGCTACTCCGATGTTAAGGAGGATTGGCTCCCAAAATAACGGGGGCGGCTTGCGACTGGTTGAGGAGTTGATTCATTTGATCCTGCAATCTTGTTATATATCCTTGAAATTTTGTAGTAAGCATCTGTACCAACCGGTCCTTGTGCTCGGCCTTGGATCTCTTCTTGCTCCTATACGTGTCGGAGTTGTCTCGGAATTCATCCCTCCAAGGTACATAAACCCCAAGGCGTCGCGTGCGACCCGGGTGCTCCTTGTTTCCCAGGGCCATAGATAGTATATCCTTCTCTTGATCTGCTTGGAAGGAGCCTTGAGAAGAATCGGTAGTCAATGCATGCTGCAAAAGGTCATCATGTTACTATAGACACTACGAAGTTATGGACTTATTAACAACTAGGTAGTTCGACATATTTACCAAACGTTGGGACACTGCCTCGTCTTCCAGGTTTGTGAAAGAGATGCCGCCCGAAGACATGGCTAATGCCCTCTCTCTTAACCAGCTTCGAGCGCACTCGTCTGTGATCTCAGCAAATGGACAGATTGCGTTCTTGTCCTCCACCGTCCATTCCGTGGTTTTACCCGCGTACTTAGCGGTGCGGAGTTTGTGGGGGTGAGTGTTTTGTGCCTGGAGAGTTTTTTGTGCCGCACTTTGCTCCTGAAATTCGGCCGTCGTCTTCATCCGCACAAAGTCGTCCCATATATCCTGCGACAAGAATTGATACTTCGTGAGGGGCGTCCGACCCATATTCACGTACTTCGTGACAAGTATGCTCTTGAATGTCCTCCACGCGTGTCCCGTCGTGAGCAATGCCTGCCGTTCCACACATGCTTGGTCTTCTTTTGGGATAGTGAACGAGCCTAAAATTTCAGTCTACAGCTGGTCTTTCTCTACGTCCGTTAGAGACTTCCAGCTTGGTTTGGTGATGGGGACCCATTCCCTTCCAAGTATCTCGCAGATGGTCCGGAATCTCGCAGCTGCTTTCTTAGGACTCAAAGGGACCCTAGCATCACTGACCTCCGTGATGGTCAGTCGGTCCGTAGGCAATTTCGATATTCCTTTGCCATCTCGCTTATGTACTACTTCTATCGGAGATCCAGACGCATTCGGCGACATCGATGCCGGTGGCGAAGATGGTGCAGACGCCATCTCGCTTGCTTGCTATCTATATAAGTTACATACGCAATGAACTAAAATTTTAGAACTAAAAACACTGAGAGTTTAAATAAAATGCATTGCAAGTTGATATCCACTAGGTATTTTCGAAGATAATTTCCCTTAGAAACATATTTATACAGAAAAAATAGAAGTTGCAAGACTATAAAGATATATACTTGATTCTTGAACAATCAAAGTAATAGAGTAACAACAATTGATAAGAGATAAAAATTAACAAGTAGCCAGTTCAAACTTCAAACGTAGAAACTTAAATGCAGGGTTCAAAGCAACAGAGAAACAACAAGCATGGTTCAAGTATATTTGTCGTAAACAAAGTAGGACAAGCAAACTAATAGAAATAAATCTTGCATAATCACAAAACAAAATAGCATTAATCAAACAACATTCAAATGACCAAATCAACATAATCAAATGTAAATCCTCAAAGCCATTTAAATTGATTGAAATGCTAAACATATACCACATGTATATGAAAAAAATCAACATATTGCTCAAATGTGAGTGAATTTAAAGTTGCTCACAGAAGTAGAGTTGGAAAAGTATTTAAACTCCGCCTTCTCAAAACTATAGACTATACTCTTCACTAAAAGTATTTAACAATATCAATTTAAGCCTTGAGCTCTAAAACAATTTTACTAATCAGTCAAGAGGATCTCAAACATAAAACAACAATAATCACCTTCGGCCAACAGGAGGTCATAGTTAACATATCATCAAACATAGCAATCTAGTCAGCCAACAGACTTTGTTTAACAAACTTGATTTAGACACAGGGAAAAATCACAGATTAAACAAGACAGCAAAAAGGCCAATATTGCTCATAAGACAGCTACTAGCCTAAACTGCTAAAAAGAATCACGGAAACTGAACGTGCAACTCTCTAGGCATCCGAAAGTATTGAGCTATCAATTCAAGACTAGTTGACAAAAGTAAACAAACCTATTAGAGCTCAAGTCTAAACTAAATTTTCAAACCAATTTTAGTATAAGTCTAATTTCATCACAGAGCAATAACAGAACCACTAATAATTTGCAATATCTCTAAAACTAGTCTCAGATATCAAAATATCACAAATCAAGAAGATCAACTAGTACTGCTAATATATATGTAAGGATTAGGCAAACTATCACAGAGGTGCAATACTCACTTGTAAAATCGAGGAGGCCGACTAGAGGGGGGGGGGTTGAATAGGTGATTGTAAAAACTTCTTTGACTAAAACCGAGTTTTATGCGGAATTGTAAATTAAATCAGTTTTGCACAAATAAAGCCTAAATCAACTAGTCTTTACTAAGTGCACCAACAATATGAGACTATCGAAAACTATTACAATCATACAAAGGCAAGTAAGCAATTTAATACAAGGAATATAAATTGCACAAAGTAAAGCACAAGAATGCAAACCACAATGACACGACGATGTTTTACCGTGTTGTTCGGAGACTTGTCGGTCTCCCCTAATCCATGTTGAGGTAAGCCCAAACCACTTGGTTTATTCCACTTTAGTCCCGTGATCAGTAGCTAGAGTACACAGTTTAAACAAGGTGATAACATAACCACAATGCACCATAAAATCACACAAGTTCAGGTTTATTACAAAAGGAGCATAAGTCCAAGAGTAATATACGGTGGAAGCAAAAGTAGTAGCAGTAGACCACACGATTCGTCACAAGCAATCGTCTGAGGGCGTAGCCTAGTCATCCACGTTCTCATTTTCTTCATAGTAGTCCTCTCCTGATCAACATTTAATTAAGCAAGGTGAGTACAAATGAATGTACTCCGCAAGTTACACCCAATAACAGATTATAATGCATGAAGGTATAACAAAGGAATGGCTTATATGGTTTATTTTACATAAAGCGATGTTTTCTTTAAATACTTGTACTAAGTTCTAAAGCAGATACTCTATAACTAAAATTCATTTTCTAAATCAAGTTTTATAGTCAGATTCACACAAGAATGGTGAAGGATACCCTCCTATCACATGGCTACCCGCCCAATTTCCCATTTTGAAACATCAGTTGACAAAGTCTTTTGAAACCAAAACCAAAATCTAACTTTGAGTGGCTTTGCTAGCATGTCCTTAACCATGGACATGGCTATTCGAATAGTTTTACACTCTGCAGAGGTTGTACAGCTTTACAAATATGACACGAATTCTCTAGTTTGTTTGGCACATATCGGCACCACCGCTCACTACCTTAGGTAAGCAGTCTAGAGCACATGATAAGACCTTTACAATGCGGCATTCCACCGTAGTCCCGCCTCGCTAAGGTTTCACCTCCATTGGACTAAACCATCCGCCGGAACGAGCCCCCTCTTGCGCCAGGTGGGAATATATAAAAGTAGGTCATAAAAGACACCCACGCAACCGGATGGCACGACCACGGTGAAACATTACAAATTAGTTAGCCAAGTCCCGCCCACACAGGACATGTGGTAGTACGATATGGCTTAGCAAGATGCGGCTTGCAGACCGGTCCTTAAATGACTTGGGTGACTTTCCACAAAACCCATGGGCCTCAATCCAAACCCGGATTGAGCCCGTGCATAAACCTGCACCCACCGAACATCCATTTCTCCCAAGTCCAAACCAATTTTTATTTTGTTTAGCTTTTCAACAATCATTTGCAAAAAGTCCCATGGTAAAACAATACCATATGCTCGATTAAATCATATTTGAACATTTGGCTAAATTCCCCCAAATTCAATATTTTTGGTCTAAGCATGACTAAGCATAAAGTTTTTTAACAGATTCTAGCTCATACTATTGTATCAACTAGATTTTTCATCTAAGGTGTCAAGGTAGATTCATTTCAATATCAAGATTGGCAGTACAAGAGATTTAGGCATAACTAAAATTTTAAAACATGTATTTAAATTATATTGAATAGAAATACGCATGCAATAATAATTTAAAACATAATTTAATTAATTTGAAATACTGGGATCAAATATGATCAAAGGATATAACTTGCCTTGCTCATATGCTTGAGAATCTATCTCTTCAAAAAGATCGGTTTCCCAGAGTAGTCGCAATCTACACGCGAAAACGAGCCAAATTCAAATAAAATCCAAAAATTATAAAATTAGTAATGATGGAAATATATAGACTTTATACGAATTTAGGAACAAGAAACGACGGATTCGGGGTTCGTAAGAGTGAGAACGAACGTCCGAAAGATTAATATTCCATTTCAGGATTTGGACAACAGGAAAGCTGATTTTTGTGGATCCCTAACTAACCACTTAACTCACAATATTGTTACTAATTAGAGCACAACTCCTATATGTACTGTCACACTAATAGAAATTAGCAATGCCCTAGGTTAACAATCTACAACTTAACTGCCTTGCTAGTCACTTAGTTAATCACTATTTCTTTAGTTAATCAACTAAACCTTAACTACCCCTAATCTCCACTGCTAAACATTCCTTCAAAAGACAGCTTGGACAGAGGGAGGCTGAGCGGCTCGGGCAAGGGGGCGGCCGGCGGCTAGGGCGGCGTGAGGACCGGGCCGGCGGCCACAAATGGATGGCCGGGATCTTGAGGAGGCAGTGCGAGGTGGCGGCGCCGTGAGCGACTTCTTGATGGCCTTGAAAGCAGCGCCGGCGGCGCGGAACTGCTGGCGTCGCCCTTGCAGCGGCAGTGAAAGAAACGATGTCTTGCCACGACACAGCGCCCACCGTGGAGCGTGTAGAAGCCGAGGTCTCGGGTCTCGAGGCGGCGAAGCCGGCCCGGCCGAGGCGAGAAGAAGGAGGCGGCGTGGGGGAGGCTCCTCGGCGGCGGGGAGTGCAAATTGAGGAGGGGGAACGGTGGAGGAGGGTTGTGCGCACATGGTGACGCAGTTGGCCGGGCCGTTGCGTCACCGGGGTGGCCGATTGGGTGGTAGGCGGCGGCGGTGGCTTCGCGGTCGTACGTGAAGCTTCGGGCCGGCTCAAGCTTAAAGAGAGGCAAAGTGAAGGGGAGGAAGGAAGGGAAGGGCAGCAAGAAGGGCAAGACCCAGCTCGGCCTGGCTTTTGTAGCCGGGGCGACAGCGCCGACGTTGATGGCCGCATGGGCAAGGCAGCGATGGGGCCTTGAGCGTAGCGGGCGCGCGGGTTGCGGCATGGGCGGCGGTCTTGAGGCGGTCTTGGTCTGCGTGGCGAGTGGGAGGCGGCGCTGGCTCAAACGCAGAGGAAGGGCGCCGCGTGGCTGGAGACGTGGCGCGCGGGAGGCGATCGTGTCATTCGGTGAGCCTGGAGAAGAAGACCAGGGGAGGGAGAGAGAGGCTGACGCGGATGGCCCACCCGTCAGCGGTAGGGAGGCAGGGACGCGGCTGCGCCGGGAGGAGGTGGCCCGGTCAGTTGGGCTGCGGCTCGTGAACAAGAGATAGGCCGATGGATTTCGGCCCGAAAGAGTTTTAGAATTTTCTTTTGATTAAACATTTTCAGAAAATGAAATAATACCTTTAGGGTTTTAGAAAATAGCTAAAGGAGTCCAAAAATAATGGGAAAATTCACATAAATGCCCTGCGATAATTTGGATTTAAATAAAATATTTTCAACTCAATATTGGTAATTAAATTTGTAAAAAAAATTATTTTGGCTTTAACATAATCAGAAAAAAGCTTTTAAAAATTCCAGAAAACTCAAGGAAAATAATTAAATTTTATTTTTAACCAAAATTGAAAATTTGGGACGTTACACTAATGCATCACATGCAACTAGGGTTTGCCTCTTAAAGCTCACTAAGTGCAACACATACACGAATGAGAGTAGAGGACTTGCTCTTAGCTCAATGGAAATGAATATGGCACCAGCAACATACCCACACACGGCCAAGGTAGGTATTTATAGCTCACACATAAAAACTAGTCGTTGGGAGAAGATTTGCTAAAAAAATAGCGGTCGGTCGATCACAGCACCTGCAATGGTCGATCAAGCACCCTTCCAACGGCTATAAAACTAGCCGTTGGACCACAGCCGGTCTAACTGCCAACCAACGGCCGGTCAGACCGCTCCAACCGGTCAGACCGCTCAAAGCACGCCGGTCAGACCGCTCAGCCAAAATCCCAGAAAAACCACGTTCTGGAAAAGTTGACCGCTGTGGATATCATGGGGATATGCCCATGATCTTAGGATGATAAAATAATTGGCAATGTTGCTTTTGGTTTGAAGTTTCAAGCGTTTTCGGCAAAGTTTCTGGGCTGTCAGGTCATTGGCGGTCAGACCGGCATTTTGGGCGGTCAGACCGGCCAAACCTTAAGTGAAATTCTGATTTAGTCGATGGCGGTCGGACCGCCAATCCGTGATCGACCGCCTTGACTTAAAGTGAGATTCTGTTCGATCCGAGGCGGTCGACCGCGAGCGGCGATCCTGCCGGTTTATGTGCTGAATGATGATATTAGTTGTGGATTGATTTTGGGATAGGTCATTTCCTTGTTTATAATGCATATGTGTTGCATATTGCATGTTTTCACTAACGTGGGTCAAGTTGTGAAGAACTTGTTCCGGATTCGTGTTGCTTGTCTATTGTTTGTCGGTGGCTTGGAGGTCAACGACGGTCGTGGCGAGGAGGATCGGGACTAAGCTTGGAGAGCCGAGGTCGAAGCGATCATGGATGCGGGTGAGGTCAAGTGACTCAAGCATGGCGCAGAATGGATGAAAGTGACCGAGCAGGCGATTCGGTCGATTGGTTGGATCAGCCGTGCGGGGTCGGTGCAAGTGCCAAGGTGGTCGGTGGGAACCGGATGGGAGAGACTTGCCGACACGATGAGAGCCGCTGGATCAACCTACGTGTGCGAAGCATGAATGTGTTTTCGCAGTTTGGACTCGGTCTTGGAAAAGATCGAGAAGGGGTATTTTGGTAATTTCACCAAATACCGCCTTGGTGACCTAATACCAACCCGCGGCGCAAGGCAGTGCGTCAAGAAGTGGATTAGGTCAAGAAAAGTGAAGACGGCGCTTTGAGATGTGTGCGTGTGTGACCCGTTTGTTTTGGGCCTTAACGGGAGCCCATTAGGGTTAAGTCTTCTAGAAGCTAAGCCTCCCATATAAATAGAGATGGGGCTATTCTCAGCAGCACCCAAGCACTCCTTTGGAAAACCCTAGTTTGGTGTTAGGGTTTAGGGAAGAAAAGAGAGGCTTAGGCTCTAGAGAGATGGATTGTGTGTGTGTTCATGGATTGAGCTCTTGTCCTCCTTGAGGGAGTGGCTGTAACCTCGAATCATCAGTCATCAATCAATCCTTGTAAGTTCTTTGAGATGAGCTCTCTTCGTTCTTTTCTTGTTTTTGCACCTTACTTTGATGATTTTGAGTGCTTCCTTGATCCTGTGATTTTTGGTTGATTTCGTGCCCTCCTTCTCCTTGCTGGGACATATGGGAACATATCTAAGATCATCTAGATCATCAATCTCCCACGAGCAAGTGTTGGATCAAGTTTTTGTGTTTTGCTCGGTTTTGAACCCTCCTTCGGTAGAACTGAAAAAGGTCAAAACTTTGACGTGGATCTACTCAATCTCCACTTGGAATAGGTTCCTAATATCCTTAGTAAGGTGTGTTCCAAATTTCGTGAAGTTTGGCCTTACGGATCAAAAGTTAGACCGATTTTCGTTTCGGGTTTTCAGGCTGATTGTGCTGATTTTCCTGTTCATCGTCAGGAGCGGTTTGACCGCCAAAATCAGTGGTCTGACCGCTAGGCAAAAGAGTCAGACCGTCAAATTGAGAGGTCAGACCGCCCAGTACTTTGAGATTTGGGTTTTTGGTTATTTTGGGTGTTTTGCGTCGGGGTTTTAATTGAATTCAATACAAGACTTCCACTGTGCTTGTACCTTGATCTTCATAGCTTCGAGCTATTGGAGTGAATTAGTATTGAATTCAATTAAGGTGAAAAAGTGTTCGTGCTCTATTCACCCCCTCTAGTCGCCTTTCGGTCCTACAATTGGTATCGAGCACGTTAGCTCTTCTCATAGATCTTAACCGAGTCTTTGAAGCCATGGCGACTGACAAGTATTCACTCAAACCTCATATTTTCGATGGAGTTGATTTTGCTTACTGGAAGGCTCGCATGCAAGCCTACATCGAGGCTCAAGGGCACGCTATTTGGCTTAAGGTCAAAAATCCATATGTCGTGTCGGCCGATGACGATGTGATCACTCCAGACATTGAGGCTAACAGCAAAGCTCGCAATTTCTTGATCCAAGGTCTTAGTCGATCTGAGTTTGAGCGTGTGGCTCATTTGAGGTCTGCTCACGAGATATGGAGAACCCTCTGTGACTATCGCGAGGGCTCGACTGCGATCAAGGAAGTGAGACAGAACCAGCTCAAGAAAGAATACTCAAAGATTGAGCAAAGACCTGGTGAGTCTTTAGATGAGCTATGGGGGAGATTTTCCAAGATTCTTCATGATCTTCGTGCTGTTGATCTTGTTTTCACTGAGTCTGAGAATGCACGCCAGCTTTTGGGTGCACTTGATGTGAAGGTCTGGGGGATGAAGATCACATCCATCAATGACAACACTGTCATGAGTGAGCTTACCATGGATAAGCTCTACTCGAGGTTGAAGACGCATGAGATTGACTTTATCTCGCGTCTCCCCAAAATAGAGTCGATGGCTTTGGTGGTCGACCCATCTAAGGGTAGCTCGACTGATTCCTTTGATTTTGGCTCATCTAGCTTTTCTTTGTCAGCTTTACATTCTTTGAGCGATGAGCAGCTAGAGAAGCTACCTGAGGATGATTTAGCCCTCCTATCCACCAAATTCTCGAGAGTTTACATCAAAGTGAGGAACAGGAGGAGAGGTGGCCCTGTCACTTATTTCGAGTGTGGTGAGCCTAACCACATTCGCTCCAAGTGCCCCAAGCTGAAGGGCAAGGAGGAGAAGGACTCTCGGAGGCGTCATCAAGCCAAAGACAAGAAAGGCAAGAAGCCAAACTATTGCAAGTTTGTCAGCCAAGTCCTTGCCGCTCTTGAGAGTGTGAACATGAGCGATGTGGACTCGGAGACGGAGGACGACGACGATGACTCTCATGGCAAGAAGAAGGCCCAGGACTTCACCGGCATGTGCTTCATGGCTAGCGACAGCCATGACGTCGTCTCCTCTAACGACGATGACCTTTTCAAATGATCCCGATGAGGTCGTCCTTCACTTACTAGTATGAAGCGTGCTTTAGCCTATCTTTGAAAAGAAAATGTATAAGCAAGAAAAAATGATTAGGAAGCAGGATGCCATGATTGATGATTTGAACTTAGAGGTTGATAGGCTCAAATCCATTAATCCTGCGATGATTGTGATTCTTGCTCTAGCTTGCTTAATGAACTAGCAAATCTGAAATCTGCTCATTCCTCTATTGCTAGTCAAGCTGAAAGATGCTTTTGATGAACTAGAAACTCTCAAGTCTAGTCCTACTTGTATGAATGCCATTGCTTTAGATGTGACTCTTGTTGATGCTATTCCATTATCTTGCTCAAAGCGTGCTTTGCTTGAATCAAAATTGGATTGTGCTACAAAAGAATTGATGAAATTTGATGCTAGTCACACATGCTCTCATTGTGAGAAAAATAAGATTAAAATGAAGGAGATGTCTGAAATGATTCTTTACTCTAAAACTGCTTCATGTGAAAACTGTGTTAGACTCACACTTGAGAATGATGCTTTAAACAAGACACTAGAAGAAAAGGCTAAAATTGAACAATCCATGTCCATGACTGCCTCAAAGAAAGTTGTTGACTCTAATTCTTGTGATCTTTGCATTGAGATTGGGCATAATGTAGATAAGATACAAGAAGCTTTTAGAGTTAAGTTCAAAGAGCAGTTGGATAGGATTAGAGATAAATATTGTGTGTCTTGTGAGGCTTTGAAAGCTGAGGTAGCTCACTATAAGGAAAAATCTGATAGGGCTAGCAAGTCAAATAAGTGTGCTTCTTGTTATGAACTAGCCAAACAAAATGACTACCTTAAAGAGACTCTTGAGAGATTTATTGGTGGGAAGAAGAACCTCAACATGATTCTTGACAAATCTAAGGTGAGTGTGAATAATAGAGGCCTAGGATTTGATTCCCTAGAGCATACCAAGAACCATCCACCTAAGATTGTTAGAGCTGTTGAGAGTGGTCTGTTTGAGGTAGAACCCCCTAAGCCATCCAAGATAGTCTTCAAATCAGCTGGTTTTGCCCAAACCACTTCTAGCAAGATAGGTGCTTCTACTTCATCAGGTCAGACCCTTCAAAAGGTCAAGTACCATTGCACCTTCTGCAAGAAGAATGGCCACATTGTTGAGTTCTGCTTCCGTAGAGCCAAGATTGAGAGGAAGGAGAGGATGAGTAACTTGAGAACCATTAGAGGAGTCCCTTCACCTGCTGTAGTCTCTAGAGCCAGGCAGCCTGTTTTTCCTGCTAGACATAGGCCTATGTTTGTAGATGACTTCTTTGACTCCTTTGGTGGCTCTAGGCAGCGTTCTGGTTTAGGATATCATGAGGAGAGACCACGGGTAGCATCTAGACAGGGGGAGTACCGACCTTTTGGTAGGTCGATTCGGAGAGGTCTAGGTGGTTCTCATGTGCATTCTTATGATTTTGCTCCTAACCATTTCTTCTTTGCTTCTCTTGTTTTGCCCAAGCATCGTGTGACTCGATCTTGGATTCCAAAGTCTCTTATCACTAACTTGATCTTCGAGGCACGATGTTTCTGCTTATGCCCTGTAGGTCCGTCGTGCGAGGAAGGAGGACATATGGCTTGATTGACTCTGGGTGTTCTCGACACATGATTGGAGGTTCTAGATGGTTCTCCTCCCTCACACGTGCATCCGGCAACATTTTGGGATGCTTCTACCGGGACTGTGACAGCCAAGGGCACTATGAGTTTTCTTACACTGCCTTTATCCTCACGATTATTCAGTCCTGGCGTGTTGTGCTTTTCATTGTGCTCATTTGTATCTTATCGGCATGTGTTCTCTTATGATATTCTTCATCATGCCTTTGCGTGTATTTTGTTTATATATCCTTGTACTATATTGTTTTTCTCTAGTTTCATGGATGTATAAGCTTGGTTTAGTCTTCATGAGCTTGTACGGGTTTGTATATTCTTTATCCTGCTCTTGTTGATTTTTGCCTTGTGTATTCACATGCTCACTTGATTTCCATGATTTGTTCCTTAACATATTTTATGCTTTCATGGTATTGTGGATACATGGGTTTTGCTTTAGCTTCTCTAGCATACTTTTCTCTTGACTAGATGTATGTTGTATGATATGCTATGTACTTGCTTGCTTGCTCCTGTGCCTTATTGTTGATTAAGGATTTGTTGAGCTTTATCATATTTTAGATAGCATGTGTTGCGTTTGATATGTCCATCTCCTTGCTCATGTCTTAAATTGTAGATTACATGCTTTCATGAGCTTTGGATCATTTGCTGCTATTCTTGCTAGTCATGTGTCTTGGTACTGTTTCCCTAGATAATGTCTCACTAACCCAGTACCAAGGCATAGACTTTTTCTGTCTCTTTGGTGTAGTCTTTTCAGTTGAGAAGAAGAACATGCGATTCATGATTTCAAGCTGTTGGTTCTTCGTCATATGTGCATTCAATGATGGCTATCACTTCTTGGAGACGAGGGAGTTCGAGATGAGCATGATGGGTGAATTGACCTTCTTCCTTGGTCTTCAAGTCAAGCAACTGAAAGAAGGCACCTTCATTCATCAAAGTAAGTACACAAAGGACCTTCTTGGTAACCGATATGGGAAGTAGTAGGCCAATGTCTACTCCCATTGCCACGACCACCGTCTTTGGACCACGATGAGGATGGAGAGCGATGGACGAAAGAATCTTCGGCATGATTGGCTCCTCCTCTATCTCCACGGCGTCGAGGCCGGACATACTGATTTCTTTGTGTGTCATGCGCTCGATTCGAGCTTCCTCGAGCTTCTCATCGTCAAGCGGTCGTCGCATATTCAGTACCTTCAGACACTCTTGACTTTGGACTTTGGTATTCTTCTTCTTCGCTCTCTCCATTCGCGCTTTTTCGATGCTGATTTTGCGGGTGTAGAGTAGATAGGAAGAGTACTTCGGCACTTGTCATTTCTTAGGCACATCTCTTATCTCTTGGTCATCTAGGAAGCAGTCTTACATTGCCACGATCCTTCTTAGAGGCCAAGTATGTAGTCTATGACCGATAGTTGCTCTCGGGTTCTCTGGATCTTATCTACTCTGCGGGACTATGGGTTGTCTTTGGGTAGTGTTCCTCTTTTACGTGACAACACTTCGCCATTAACATTGCCAAAAACCCAATTGCAACATTCTAGGACTAAGCACATTGATGTTAGATATCATTTCCTTAGAGACCATGTAGAGAAGGGTGATGTTGTGCTTCACTTTGTAGAGTCCGAGCAGCAGGTTGCGGATATATTCACTAAAGCTCTTGATTCTTCTCGTTTTGCTTCTTTGCGGGGAGAGTTGGGGATTGTTAGTCCTCTTGGCCTGTTTTGAGGGGGAGTTTGCTCTTTTTGCATTCATTTGTATCATAATGCATTTTGCAATTCAGCAACTTGCATTGTAATATAACCTTGTGGAGCTTTGATTATTATCCTTGTATGACTTAATTTCATGCTTTATACCCTGCCATGTCTTGTGCTAGTTTGCTAGACTTCTTTTATGGCTTTTTATGTATAGCCTAGCTTTTGCCATGCTAGCTTTATTATCTGTGAGAAAATTGAATCAAAACATGACTTGTTGGATCTTGTGACTAGTTTTGCTTTAGTGATCCTCTTGTGATTCATGCCATGTCATATAGGCTTAATTGAGTCTTGAACTTATTCTGAGTTTTAAACTGAGCTATGATAATTCTTAAGTCAAGCAAATGAAAAATGAACTTTTCTGTGCGAAAAAACTGATCTCACCAATTCCTTCTCATGAGACAGCTTGCCATTGCACTAGGCATGAACTCAGGGGGAGTTTTGGATGACCCAGACCACTCTCTTAAGCTTTTGTTGCTTGGGATGGTCGTAGTGAGGCTTGAGATCTAGCACAATGCTAAGAAAACAAATTGGCAATTGGTTGAAGCTTAGGAGGTAGTTGTGGATGGCTCCTAGTCCAGGACTTGCTTTACTAAGATAAAACCAATCATTTTCAGCAAAATGCTCAAAGTGCTAAATTCTAAATGCTTGAACCATTTGATTCAAACCTGATCTCAAAATGCTCAAAATTGACTCAATTTCTAGTTTCTGGTCTCCATTTAGCTTATAGACATGGCCTGACTCATTTTTGGATACCTTTAGTTAAACTATGATCTTGAGCACCTCGTCATGTCTTCAATTCATTTAATCTCAGATTATTGCTATTTTGGCCTTAGCTGTGCTGTACATGTTTTGCCATGATTGAATATAGCTTCACATAATATGGCTTGGTGTAATACTTGTACAGTCTTCATGGATAATCTTCATGGCTCCTTTTTGCTCAAAGTTAAAAACATAACCCAAAAAAAAACTAAAAAAAAATGAAAAATTACAAAATTGCAGCCATTCCATTACATTCATGCTCTATCTTCTTCCATGCACCTTGATGAATTCATTGTCAAAGGGGGAGAAACATTTGTGAAAATGTTGTTTTTAAGAGCTTTTTGGAGTCATAGGGAGAAAATGTCATTTTCTTGAATTTTGGTGATCTTAGTGAGTTGGAGCATCTCAATTGCATTCTTTTGGTCTTATTGCCTTTTCTGAATTTGAATTGCAATTCTTGAAGACTCACAATGATCAAAGGTCAAATAGAACAATTGTTCTTTCATATGGACCTAAGTGAGATTTTTGGCTATTCTTTGGAAATTGAAGCTTTTGTGCTTTCTTTTGCCTTATCTCACTATCTTATGCTATTCTGAAGCCAGCTTGGTCATTTCCATTGCTTTCTCTTGCTAATGGACCAAGTTGTGCCTTTGTCTTAACGTCGAGTACTTTACTTTTCAAACCCCAAAACCACATTTTCTGAGAGATTGCCAATGTGTTCATCAAGGGGGAGATTGTGGATATCATGGGGATATGCCCATGATCTTAGCATGATGAAATAATTGGCAATGTTGCTTTTGGTTTGAAGTTTCAAGCGTTTTTCGCAAAGTTTCTGAAATTGTCGGTCATTGGCGGTCGAGGCCAAGCATTTTAGGCGGTCGACCGCCAAACCTTAAGTGAAATTCTGATTTAGTCCCAGCGGCGGTCAGACCGGCCTTGACTTAAGTGAGATTCTGGTTCGATCCCTGCGGTCGGACCGCCGGCGAGCAATGATCTGGCCGGTTTATGTGCTGAATGATGATATTAGTTGTGGATTGATTTTGGGATAGGTCATTTCCTTGTTGATAATGCATATGTGTTGCATATTGCATGTTTTCACTAATGTGGGTCAAGTTGTGAAGAACTTGTTCCGGATTCGTGTTGCTTGTCTATTCTTGTCGGTGGCTTGGAGGTCAATGACGGTCAGGCGAGTAGGATCGGGACTAAGCTTGGAGAGCCGAGGTCGGAAGGATCATGGATGCCGGGTGAGGTCAAGTGACTCAAGCATGGCGCAGAATGGATGAAAGTGACCGAACGGGCAGTTCGGTGCGACTGGTTGGATCAAGCGGTGCGGGGGTCGGTGCAAGTGCCAAGGTGGTCCGGTGGGAACCGGATGGGAGAGACTTGCCGACACGATGAGAGCCGCTGGATCAACCTACGTGTGAAGCATGGATGTGTTTTCTTGAGATTTGGACTCGGTCTTGGAAAAAGATCGAGAAGGGTATTTTGGTAATTTCACCAAATACCGCCTTGGTGACCTAATACCAACCCGCGGCGCAAGACGGTGCGTCAAGAAGTGGATTAGGTCAAGAAAAGTGAAGACGGCGCTTTGAGATGCGTGCGTGTGTGACCCGTTTGTTTTGGGCCTTAACGGGAGCCCATTAGGGTTAAGTCTTCTAGAAGCTAAGCCTCCCATATAAATAGAGATGGGGCTGTTCTTAGCAGCACCCAAGCACTCCTTTGGAAAACCCTAGTTTGGTGTTAGGGTTTAGGGAAGAAAAGAGAGGCTTAGGCTCTAGAGAGATGGATTGTGTGTGTGCTCATGGATTGAGCTCTTGTCCTCCTTGAGGGAGTGGCTGTAACCTCGAATCATCAATCATCAATCATTCCTTGCAAGTTCTTTGAGATGAGCTCTCTTCGTTCTTTTCTTGTTTTTGCACCTTACTTTGATGATTTTGAGTGCTTCCTTGATCCTGTAGTTTTTGGTTGATTTCGTGCCCTCCTTCTCCTTGCTGGGACATGTGGGAACATATCTAAGATCATCTAGATCATCAATTTCCCACGAGCAAGTGTTGGATCAAGTTTTTGTGTTTTGCTCGGGTTTGAACCCTCCTTCGGTAGAACTGAAAAAGGTCAAAACTTTGACGTGGATCTACTCAATCTCCACTTGGAATAGGTTCCTAATATCCTTAGGAAGGTGTGTTCCAAATTTCGTGAAGTTTGGCCTTACGGATCAAAAGTTAGACCGATTTTCGTTTTGGGTTTTCAGGCTGATTGTACTGATTTTTCTGTTCATCGTCAGGAGCGGTCTGACCGCCAAAATCAGCGGTCTGACCGCTAGGCAAAAGAGTCAGACCGCCAAATTGAGAGGTCAGACCGCCCAGTACTTTGAGATTTGGGTTTTTGGTTATTTTGGGTGTTTTGCGTCGGGGTTTTAATTGAATTCAATACAAGACTTCCACTGTGCTTGTACCTTGATCTTCATAGCTTCCATAGCTATTGGAGTGAATTAGTATTGAATTCAATTAAGGTGAAAAAGTGTTCGTGCTCCTATTCACCCCCCCCCTCTAGTCGCCTTTCCGGTCCTACAACCGCGCCTTTGGTCCGGGAGGCCGGTCGATCCGCCCACACACACGCCACGGCCGGTGATACCCAAGTGGGGCGATCACTATCTTGGCGATCGAGGCCACCAGTAGCCTTCCAAGCTAAAAACAGATATTTGATCTTTGCATCAACTCAAATTTGCAAACCACATTTGCCAATTTGATGCAAGATGGACACAAGGTTAAAAGCAAGATTCTCAACAAATTGCAAAACACATTTGCTGACTTTTAGAATCAATGCCACAAGGAATAAGGTACATGGACTAATCTCGTTTGTAAAACACATTCGCAAACTAAAGTCACATGCTACAAAGATCATGCATAAGCCACAACTATTTGCAAAACACATTCGCAAATATTAGCAACATGCCATAAGGACAAGATGCATAGACATCAACCATTTGCAAAACATATTTGGAAACTATAGTCTTACGCCACAAAGTTTATGCATATGCCTCAACTATTGGCAACATATCAGGTGCACAAGCCACCTTTTCTGCACATATGCACAAAACCAATCTGAGCCGTCTGATCTCCTCTGAACGGTCCAGATCTCAGCCGGCGGCTCCCCACCTTCTCACTTGAGCTATTATGCGTTTTGCGCCGCCCCCCCGGATCACACCCTTTTCCCCTGCGAGCTCCATCGTCCTCAGCCGGTCAGCCCGATCCTCCTGCGCACCTCTCAATCAAGCTAGGGTTAGGGCCGACGTGCAGCAACCCATACCTACGGCCGGAGGAGGAGGCGCGGGTTGAGGCCGAGGCGGGGGGTCGCGATGAAGCGGACCGCCAAGCCGTCGTGCAGCGCTGAGCCAACCTCCATCCCCGAGCGCAGCCCCACCATCCTCCTCATCCCCAAGCATCGTCGCCGACCCACTCCACCAAGGCAACCTGCTTCTGCCGTCGGCAACCCGTACCTGCGGCCGGAGGAGACGGCACGGGTTGAGGCCGAGGTGGGGGGTCGCGCTGAAGCGGACCGCCAAGCCGCCGCGCAGTGCCGAGCCAACCTCCATCCCCGAGCGCGGCCCCACCATCGTCTTCATCCTCAAGCGTCATCACCGACCCACTCCACCAAGGCAGCCTGCTCCCGCCGCTGCCACCGCATCGCCCGGACGTTGGGGTCTCCGCCTCCTGTCGGTCCTGATCGACGCTGCCACCAGCCCTCTATGCCGATCACTACCTCCATCAGTCCGCGTCGCCAGCCACCGGTGGTAATCCATCCCCTTCCCCTCATTCCTTTAGACCTTTCCCCTCATTCCTTCAGACCCTGTGTTCATGAGGATGTGTAATACTAGTACTATTGCTTGGTCTCCAGATTTTATTACTTGATTTGTAAATTTGGGTTATCCATGAGGTTGATATTATTTCCCTCTAGTGCAGTAATCTTGATTGCATTTTTTTTATCAGTGGTGTTCCTGACCATTAGTAGAAGAGAAGTTTGATTGCATTTTAGTGCAGCTTGTTTATGTAAGTAGTGCATATCAGTTCATGTAGCAGCATATGATTGTCTTCTTTGATCCATGTAGTAGCATATGATGGTCTTCTTTGATCCTTCCCAAAGTCAACGCTTTCTGGTGTATGTAGCACAAGTAGTTTGATGTTACTGATTTGGTAACAACATATATAGGAATCTGTGTACATGACGATCAGTAGATTCTTTAGGTGGACTGGTTTCTTGATTTTAAATGTTCGGTCCTCAAAAGTTCCCAAGGTAATGAAATTCACTTGTAACAAAATTATCTAGATTGTTCGCGACAAGAATGACTCCCCTGTTAATAGCAAAGTGGAGGCTGAGCAATGATAGGAATAGCATTGTGAATATGACTACCTAGGCTGTGTTGTGAACTTTTTGGAAAGTTCGAAATCATGTGTGTTTTCAGCATGCAAAATGGTTTTGTTTGCATGTATTTTGGGAGGAAAATTGCCCGCCATCTAATGAACCGTGGGTGTTATGCGAGATACATTGTTGCCTGATGAATATCTATTACGGTTGGTCTGCAATGAATGCTCGAGAATTACCGAGATTGCTTGGAGATAATTCATGTGGTCTTCTTGGGAAGAAGAGCCAATGCAATATAAAAAGTGAAGTGCATGGAAGGCTATCATCTTCGAAAGTCTAGAGAAAAAAGATTCAATGTTTCAGTTTTATGTCTTGATGTATGAAGTCTGTGGAAGTTTAAAAATTGTTGTAGGCTACTGCACTTGAGAGCTTGTATGTTTTCTGAATTTTGGGATGCACAATGCTGCTGTTTTGCTTCTCAGTTTTGTTCTTGTCTAATCATGAACAATGTTGGATCGATTTATTTCTAAAGGGAACTAACTCCCCTGTTTCCCAGTTCGCTAAATAGAATATGGACTTGATTGACCATACTTAAGCCAAAACATAAAAAAAAACTTCAAACTTCAAACATAAAATCTTAGTTCATACATGTCCATGACTCCTGAAATATGAAGCTCAATATTTCTGAAATTAAAAGTACTACATGTCCACGAGTCCAAAACAAAATATGAAGCTCAATATTTATGAAATTAACAGTGTTACTACATTCAAGAACATAATTTTCATCCCATCAAAACTGCAGAGTCATAATTCTCATGAAGTTGAATTCAGCAGCATGTAAGCCGAATGTACAAGATCGTCATGCTTAACACAAAGAGTTTGCAAATTCATACATAGGACTACTTCAAATAAGAAGACTACTACAAATTCATTCTTCCAGTCACAACACATATACTCCTGTTGATTTCAGAATTCATACAACACATATCAGTTCATTTCAGAATTCCAAAATCTGGGAAACATACCTCTGATTGCTTATAAACATACAACAACATTCCAGAATTTCAAAATAGGATACAACAAATGCCACTTCATTTCAGAATTATGATAACACATGAGAACTGGCGGCGAGGATGGTGAATGTGGAGCTCGAGGGCAGCTTTGTGGCGTTGAGGTGGTCCCCGTGATGCAGTTGGAGGGGCAAGGGCGTGGACGAGATGGCGGACCGGTTAGGTTAATTCGCACAACAGAAAAATTTGTGCCCTACCATCTCAGAAGATGGTATCCAATCATTTGTTGCATGATCGCTAGTGCAATGAACAAGGCACGAAGATGAGCAGGACACAGTCGTCACATGGAAAGAGCTACCGTTGGGTTTGTCCACTTTGATGAAGCCTGTCCCTGTCTACATAATTAAATACATTATGGATTAAATGGAATCTCACTACTCTAGAACTTGTGTAAGTGATTACATTAAAAAGGATTTTGGAAAATAAGCATTCCAGAGTTGCTTGTACGACTGTAAAATTACACTTTGTTTAAATGTATAAAATTGGTATGCTAGAGCGTACAACTCAAATCCTAACTCATAAGCATACTTCCAAAATAGTTTGCCATTTTTGAACTGATATGCACTAGTTACATAAACAAGCTGCACTAAAATGCAATCAAACTTCTCTTCTGCTAATGGTCAGGAACACCACTGATAAAAAAAATGCAATCAAGATTACTGCACTAGAGGGAAATAATATCAACCTCATGGATAACCCAAATTTACAAATCAAGTAATAAAATCTGGAGACCAAGTAGTAGTACTAGTATTACACATCCTCATGAACACAGGTTCTGAAGGAATGAGGGGAAGGGGATGGATTACCACCGGCCGATGGCGATGCGGACTGATGGAGGTAGCGATAGGCGTAGAGGGCTGGTGGCGGCGTCGATCAGGATCGACGGGAGGCGGAGACCCCAACGTCCGGGCAATGTGGTGGCGGCGGCGGGAGCAGGCTGCCTTGGTGGAGTGGGTCGGCGATGACGCTTGGGGATGAGGACGATGGTGGGGCTGCGCTCGGGGGCTCGGTGCTGAGCGGCGGCTTGGCGGTCCGCTTTGTAAGACCAAGAGGTTTTTGGTCATGTTATTTGATGATGAACACATTGACAATAAGTTAGACCTTGTCTCAGTACTTAAAGTTGAATATTTTGTCCTATAAACTTGCTGTGGTGACTTGGTTCAGAGCTCTGTTAAGCTTTGCTGAAAATCAGTTTTTGTTAGGATTATCGGTAGTCTGCGGCTTTGTTTGTCTTGGAACTACGCGGTCTTGATTTGACCGTGTGTGTGCAGCGGTAGTACCGCAAGTCATTTTCTCTGAAGCATTTTGCTCGGTTCATTAGATCTTGATCTAACGGCTGATATTGAGTTGTAACGTTCGGACCATCCGAACTGCTCAAAGACTTTGAGCCGTTGGATTGAAATCTAACGGAGGACATCAAGTGGGCCGTTCGGACTTTCTACAGTGCTTCTAAATCCAACGGCTGAGACCCATGGTCCGATCGGCCCATGAATCTGGAGCATCCACGTGTCAAAGGACGTTGTTCTGTGGTCTTTGCGGATGTTTGTGGAGTGGTAGTACCGTGGGTTTGCCAGCGGTAGTACCGCACTTGGTTTTTCAGAAAGAGAACTTCTGACAGGTACTATTAAGTCAAATTCGGTTGTTCCAAAGCTGAGGAACGGAACGACCGCAGGACGGTAATACCGTAGGTTGGTTGGCGGTAGTACCGCAAGATGGTGATACCGCAAGGGCGCGGTATGGTTTTTCCAGAAGCGATGTTTTTGGAAGTTTTGGAAGATCTTGAGATTTCCCGATAAGCGGTAGTTCCGCAGTGTTTTGAGCGGTACGACCGCGTGTGCGGTAGTACCGGATGCATAATGGCGGTAGTACCGTTTGTACTCTGGAAAGTTGTCGCTTTGGAGTATTGACTGCGGATTTGTTGATTTTATAAGCTTTATTTTGTTGCATGATGCATGATAGTGTTTATGGGTGTGAGTGAGCTAATGGATGGTCAAGTTGGAGAACTTGTGCCAAGAATTGGTTTCCTTGATCTGTGCATGTGCAGGTTAGATGTTGAGGACGAATCACGGTCGATGACGGGATTGACTCGGACTAGGATGGGGAATCTGAGGTCTTGGAAGTCGTGGATGTCGAGAAGTGGTTTGGATCGCCTTTGGAGCACGTGGAGATCAAGGGGTGCATGCTGGAAGCTACGGGATGGAGTCCTGGAGGCTTATGGCATGGAGTTTTTGGAAAGACAGTTTTGGAAGGAGTTCCAAAACTGGTTGTTTTGAGATAGAGTCCGTATTGGTGTCATGTTGGACGTGAATAGGACTCTAGACTATAAGAAGAGGCAGAGGGTGCACTTTGTAGGTGTGCAGATTTTAGGGTTTTTGACGATAGCTTGTTTTTGCTGTTTTGCTATGGTTTAGAGGTCCTTTGTTTTGGGGCTTTGAGGGGAGCTTGCTGAGCACCTTGTAGACACAAATCAAGTTTGATATATAAAGTTCAGATCAGTTCTACTTTGTTTCTTGATTTGGTGTCCCTTCTGTGCGCTTGAGGTGATTTTTGTTGTGGAGCTACACAAGAGTCATCGGAGAGATTCTGGAGTTCTTGTGCACGAGAAGAAGTTTGAATTCGGGGGTCAATTCGCTGCAATCATTCAACCCCCCCCCCTTCTGATTGCCATTACGATCCTACAATTGGTATCAGAGCGAGGTTGCAATGGCATCAGATCGAGATCGATTCTCAGGTAAGCCACCATATTTCGATGGATCTAACTACATCTATTGGAAGACAAGGATGGAGGTTTTTCTGCAAGCTCAAGGTAATGTCATCTGGCGAAAAGTTGAAAATCCTTATGAAGTGCCTGCTGTGATTACTAACAACAATACTGCTGATGTTGAAGCAAATGCTAAGGCTAAAAATATTTTGTTGCAAGGTTTAAGTAGGAATGAGTTTGTTAGAATTGCCAATATAAAATCTGCTAACAAAATTTGGACAACTCTTGCTGATTATCATGAAGGTTCAAAATCTGTTAAAGGTGTTCGTCAAAATCAATTCAAAAAGGAGTATTCTAAGTTTGAGATGAAACCGGGAGAATCCGTAGATGCACTTTTTGATCGCTTCAATAAAATCATTAGTGATTTGCAATCTGTTGATGTGATTTATTCCAATTCTGACAATGCTAGACAGATTTTGAATGCTTTGGATATGTCTGTTTGGGAGGTCCTAGTCACTACAATCAATCACTCTGTTAATATGAAAACACTCACATTAAATGATCTTTATTCCAAGATGAAAACACATGAGATTGATATTTTGGCCAGAATAAACAAGTCAAATTCTTTGGGTTTAGTGACTAACCAAATCGACAGGTTTATCAAGTTCTTCTAGTTTCTCTTTATGCGCTTTGAGTTCAATTTCAGATGAACAATTAGAGGAGATCCCAGAAGAACAACTTGTCCTCTTCTCAAATAGGGTGACTAAAGCAATTAACAATGTCAGATCAAGGAGAAGAGGAGGACCAATTAGATGCTTTGAATGTGGAGAGCCAAACCACATTAAGGTGAACTGTCCCAAGCTGAGAGGTAAAGAAGCTAAGGATGACAAAGCATCAGCTCGGCGTTCAAAATTCAAATTTGATTCAAGCAAGAAACAAAATTATCGAAGGGCTGTCAACAAGGTGCTTTCAGCTCTTGAGGAGATTGGGTTAAGTGATGTTGATTCAGACAGCGATAATGAGGATGATTGTGAGACCCCGATTTATTAGGCTCATAATACTTGGTCATCCAATTGACCCTAGTATTATCAACTAAATAAACCGTGCCTCGAGATATATGTACTCCCCAAGAATACAGTACACACAACTCATTACAAAAGAATGCATCAATTCCATTCAAACACATAGAACAGAACAAGCAACAAACCGGAAGTTAGTATAAATAAGGGATAGTTATTACAAAAGGAGGCCGACCGGCCAAATAACAACAAGTCTACCAAGATATCTGTTGAAGCAAAAGGGCCATAAAGATGGCCATAACAAAGCCAACCAAGTGCCTTCACCCACAAGGCAATCGACCGGACCGCCAAGCTAGTCGCTTTCCCAACCCATGATCTCGCAAAAGTAGAGCCCTTTGGACCCTACCTCCTCTGCAACAAAGTTATTAAGCAAGCAAATGAGTACAAAAATGTACTACAAAGGCCGACGTGTAATATAACAGAACTATAGTTTAACTACATGCAAGCTTTATTTAAGTGGATGAGGCTTTGGACTTATTTTAGCATAAAGCAAGTTTTCATTTGCAATATTTAAATAGATTCCAAAGCAATGTTGCAATTCATTTTTCATTTGCAAGAAACAACGAGACAAGTAACAATTGATAGATAACATCAACAATCCTGGAAGTGGCTAACCCATTAGCCACCACAATAGCATGAACATCCATTCATACCAACCCATCAAGTTTTAATTTAAATGTTGTAGTCTAGTTCTTGCACGACCTTACCAAGCATGTCCATAACCTAGGGCGAGCCTATTGAATAGTTTCAACCTGCGGGGTGTACCAATGTACCCACACGTCGACCGCCTTTTAGCCACATGATTTAGCACACTTCCTTTGGTATGCCAGCACGCGGCTAAGTCCTCTGAGATATTTCCAATGGATGATGCTAATTAAAAGTCAAGAACCCACGGGATAAGGACACACTAGGCAGCCTAACGATGCGCTAATGCTCCTCTCCCACACCACACATACACATTTAAAACCACCCACCGACCAGCTCATAATTAACACCTCCCAAAGTACTTAGTCAAGAGAGGTCTCATATCCCCTCGTGTGGTTAGCACGCAAGAGCGCTTGGCTTAGTGACACAAGTAACTTCGGTCCTTGGGGACTTAGGCACCATTCGATCACACCCAAAATATCACACCAACATCCATTGTGCCCAAGTCAATAACAGCTTTGTTTTCATTTTGGTTTTATTTGTTTACAAAGTAACAAGCCACAAGAAGGACAAAATGGAATAAAGATTTTAGTGTGATCAAGGTCATCGACATAATGTCGACAACCGCCCATTTCTACCGTTATCTAAGCATTGCTAAGCATTATCAACGTAAACTACTAAGCGATAAGAGTCCATCCAGCGAACTCTAAATCGTAGCAAGATAATCCTAGGCTTAGTAGTAGAGAATGAACATTTACCTACAGAATATGCATCTATAGGATTACTAGCGACATTTTAGCACAAAGTAGCATGCATACATATAAGTGAAACAAAGTATTAAGCTTTAAAGTAATGGACAATAAATGGATATGATCAAATTGCTTGCCTTGCTGATGTTGCTCAATATATTGCTGAGGGTCACTCACGGGTTCAAAGTACTCGTCGGCACCTAACGAAAATGCGAAAAGAAACGATAAGAACGACGAAAACCACAAGACAGCACAGAAAACCAACTCCAAATGCTCTGAAATTTCTACAGCAGAAAGAGGATGATTTTTAGGGAATTTAGAAACAAGAACCAATGGATTTGGATTCTCAATGCAAAAGTTATGAGCAAAACAAATCTGCTCAGCCCTAAAAATACCAAACTGCCACTATTCACTAATTTAATTAAGAGGCAACATTTTCTAGAAAGGTGGTGATACTGAGATTTTTACTGTAAAACCAGCACCTCATGAGGTGAATAACACAATTGAGTTCACCTCATTTAGAGCTATATTGCACTTTCTATAATTTTTCAAAAACAAGAACTTGAACAAAATTATAATGCACAAGAAAGTTTTCTGAAAATAGTGACATACCTAAATCCTATTCTAACATTTAGAGCATTAACAGAGGAAACCAACAAAGTTGGATTCACTCAAAAATAATCTACAGATCAATAATTATGCATTTTACAAGTTAAAGGAATTTCTAGTATAACATTTAAAGCTAGTTTTGAAATCTATTTGTAAAACCATGTTCTGGAGCCGAACTGGGCTCATAACCATTTTTAGATTGGAGCCCAGGTCAAGCCAGAGCTAACACAATTTGAATCACCCTATTTGGATTTAAATTGAATTAGTTATGCAATTTTAAAGTTCATACCTTTTTCAGTTCTTAAAATAACAGTTCACTGGAATTTCTAAAAACCATAAAGACATGGGAGGACGTGAGCCACAGATCTGAGATCTAACGGCTCAGACCTCCCGAGTTCTGCCTGCCTTGCCGAGGTCCAGAGGTCATGGACCTCCTAGCAGCAGCCGCCTTGCAGCAGAGGGAGGTCGTGGCCGTTGATGGCACATCAGCGGGCCACAACACGGAAAGGATGTCCTCAGCGGCTGCGATCAACACAGGAGGACATAAGCGGCTCGGATCAGCGGGGAGGTCTGGCGAGATGACCTCGAGGAGGTCCAGCGGAGGTCTTAACGTCCACAGACCTCCGGGGAGGTCCAGGCGGCCACGATGCGCAAGGAGGTCTTGGGCGTGCAGATTTCCTCGGAGGAGGTGCAGGACGTCCTGACCAATGCCCTTTTTGCGCTTCGCGCCGCCTTCGGACGAGGAGTTAATCGCGCAGACACAAGGAGGTCCACACGCGAGAGGTCTTAAATGCTTGCAGCGGGCGGGATTAAAGGCAGCTAAGACACGCCAATGATTAGCGAGATTTGAGCAATGATTAAGCGCATTTAGCGGCGGATCTTTGTCCTAAAAGCGACAACAGATCTTCTTGTTCTTGTCCGACAAAGATCCCGAGCTCAGGGCGTGGTCATTGCGGCGTCTGAGACCTCGCCGGCGACAACCCGAGACATCACCGTGTGCGCAATAGTGTTGCGCACACCATGGGCTCACTCTCGGCGGCGGCGGCCTTGAGCAGCCGGCGAGCCGAGGACAAAGATGACCCGACGGCCAAAAGACAAATATGAAAATATAAAGCTCCGCAACTTCATACATGCGGTGCCCAGCTCTAGGGACTAACAGGAGGTTACAGGAGGTCGGAGGAGCCGAGGAGGTCGAGAAGGAAGGACCGGTCTTGGGGAAGAAAGGTGTTCCTGACCAAAGCTCCAACTTCAAGATCCACTTTGGCCACCTCTGAAAAATGCCCAAACAAATTAAGTTAGGGTTAACTTCCAAGAGGTTTTGGGAGCACAAAGTGAGCAAGGGTTGAAAAGGAGCCACTGGAACTCTTGTGCCACCGAGAAGCTCAAGGACTTCAACAATGGCAGCCACCAGAGAGGAGGTTAGTGAGGTAGGAGCTCGGCCAAGCATTGGCATGGCAAGCTCAAGTGTGTAAAAAGAAGCCAAAGGGGGCTCGAGGAACCTTATACCAATGGCACAGAGGTCTGCACCATGGGTTAAGCTCATGGTGAGCTTAGCCCATGGGGAGGTCCATGGGAGGTCTGGACTTGGACAAGGCGGATGGGACAGAGTAGGTTAAGGCAGGTGTGGTCTAGGGGCGGAAAGGGTGACACGCATTTAATGCTTGCAAAGCGAGCCGTTGGATGTGACAGAGCTCGACTTTGCCCATGCCATGGCTCGAGCACGAGCCCAAGCTAGGAGAAGAACAGGACCTCAAGCTCACCGTCGGATTAAGTGAATGAGGAGGTCTGGCCATCGGATGTTCATTTTGAACTATTATGTTTTAAGTGGTGGGAGGAGGTCCCGGCTACACGATCTGAGCAGGAGGTCGTGGCCCTCGATCTCCATAATCTTGAACGCCAAGACGTGGAAAAAGGGACAGGAGGTCCAGGTGTTGGATCTCAATCCAGCAGTCGCGGACCTCTGGGAGGACTTAACGCACGCGACTTGAGAAAATGAGGGGAGGTCATGGCCTTGGGATTTAAATCCAAGGGTACATAACAAATAGGGAGGTCTGAGCTTGCATAGCACAAGGGAGGTCATGGCCTTTAGATTTAGATCTAAGGGCTACGACCTCACGTCTTGTGAGAGGTCTGATCGCCGAGGCAAGGAGGAGGTCGTGGCCGTGGATTTTAATCAGCGGTGCACAACATGAGATGGGGAGGTCGGATCGCTAGATTTTGAGGGAGGTCGTGGGTCGTTGGATCGATCCAGCGGCTCACGACCTCAACAAATGGGAGGTCCTCGCGGTGGTGGTTTGCGAGAGGAGGTCGTGGCCTTTGGATTAAATCCAACGGCTCGACCTCAAGTGAGTGCAAAGGAGGTGCAGGTGGTTTGGCGCGAGGAGGTCATGGCTATGGATCGTTGATCCAAGGGCATGACCTCATGTGGAGTGGGGAGGACTGGCTGCGTTCTTGAGGAGGAGGTCGTGGCGGTTGGATGTAAATCCATCATTGCGACCTCATCAAGAATGAAAGGAGGTCGGTGAGGTGCGAAAATGGTTGGGTGGACCCGCTTTGCTGCTGCTAGCCAAGGAACAGTCTGAGGTTTTGAATTTGAACCTTTAAAGAGTGAGACTTTGCGAAATTGCTTGGGATAGCCAAACAACTCCAAAATTTATGAAATTCAAACTGGAGCTTCTTGATGGTAAGATTAACCTCACATAAATTTTCGAGAGGTTTTTATGCAATGCATTTTTCTCAGGAAATTCATTAAGGTTGTTCAAAGGATTGTTTTACCTCCAAAATTTATCAAACAAGTTTTACAACTTGCGATATTTTTCGAGAGGGTCCCACATCAACTTTAGGACCAAGGAAAATTATTTTCCAAATGTTTGGCACAAGAGTGGTGACAAATGGAAAAATGACTTGACTTTTGGTCAACAAGGACTTTGTGTTTTTGGATTACACAAATCTTGGACAATAATTACATGTGAGAAAAAGTTTTAATTTCTACACATTTAATTACATTTGAAACAAACCCTGATTATGCATTTGGGATGTTACAATGATCACAAGAAGGCAAAAGAGGTTGATTTCACAGGGATGTGCTTTATGGCAAGTAGTGAAGAAATTAATGATAATGATGATCTCTACAGTGACCCTGATGAGGTAAAGCTCTCTTATGCTGATTTGTCGTGTGCTGTGCTGAAATTAACAAATGAGCTTAGAAAATACAAAAAGAAAGTGAAGAAACATGATCTTGTTGTTGATAATTTGAATTCTGAAATTGATAGACTTAAAGCATTGCATCATGTGAATCATGTGAATCATGTCAAGTATTGCATTCTGAATTGAAAGTTGCTAGATCATTACATGCTGAATTTGAAAAACTGAAACTTGCTCATGATTCATGTGATGATAAACTGATACTTGCACATGCTGAAATTAAAAAACTGAAGTCTAGTTCAATTTGTTTAGAAACAAGTACTGTGAATGCTCAAAATAAGACTTGTTCAAATTGTGAACTGCTAGAAGCTAGATTAAAGTCATCTCAGGATTCTATACAACAAATGCTTTACCATGAGACACTTTCTTGCACAAATTGTCCTAAACTCACAACTGAAATTGATGCTTTGACTAGACAATTAAGTGAGTTTGCTGAAAAAGAAAAGATGGCTCAGTCTATTGCTTCTAAGAAAATCTAGAATGGTTTTGTTAAGTGCACAACTTGTCCTGAATTGGCTAAAGAGAATGAATATCTTAAAGACACCTTAGAGAGGTTTTCTTTTGGCAAGAAAAAATCTGAACATGATTCTAGATAGATCAAGAGTGAGTTCTAAAAAATAAGGTCTAGGTTTTAATTCTGCTGTTCATGCCAAGAATCACCCTCCCAAAGTTCTTAAGCTTCTAGAACCTGGAAAATTCGAAATTGAATCTGAACCTAAACATGTTGTGTTTAAATCTACTGGTTTTGCAAAGGATCCTTCTCTCAAAGTGAGTATTGTAAAAAGAAATCTGCAATCTCTCATTTAGATAAATATCAATGTACTCACTGTGGAAAAGAAGGACACTTGGTTCAGTTCTGTTTTAAAAAGCTAAGAAAGAAAAGAGATAGGCTAAGAAAAGTTTTTCAAGCTCCTTTTGTTTCCACTAAACAAAGCTAACTGCGAGTTTAGGAGTTTTTGTACAATCGACCAACAATATACTCAAAAGCGAAATAATTTTGTTGCTCCTACTCGGCGTGTGTCACGATATTGGGTTCCTAAATCATGCCTTACTAACTTGATCTTGTGAGATCGATAATTTCTTCAATGTAGAATGCGGCGGTTGAGGAAGGGAACATTTGGCTAGTTGATTCGGGATGTTCAAGACACATGACGGTGATTCAAAATGGTTCTCCTCCTCACTAAGGCATCCAATGATGAATTGATTACTTTTGGGGATGCTTCAAGCTGGAATTGTGATGGCAAAAGGTCTTGTCTTGGCGTAAATGACAAGTTCATTCTGAAAGATGTTGCCTTGGTAAGTAAATTGAAGTACAATCTGCTCTCTGTTTCACAATTGATTGAAGAAAATCTTGAGGTAAGCCTTAAGAAACATGCTTGTAGGGTTTTAGATGCTTCTGGTGATCTTGTCTTTAACATGTCTAGCTTAGGGAAAGTTTTTAAAGCTGATTTCAATCATTCTTTTTCTCCTAATGTTAGATGATTGGTAGCTTCTGAATCTAGGGATCTTTTCTTTTGGCACCGTAGATTAGGACATATTGGTTTTGATCATCTTGTTCGAATTAGTGGAACTGATCTCATTAGGGGGCTATCGAAATTGAAAAGTGAGAAAGATTTGGTTTGTTCTCCTTGTCGGCACGGTAAGATGGTTGCTGCTCCTCATTTTCCTATTTCAGTAATTATCACAGATGGCCCTGGGAAATTGTTGCATATGGACACTATAGGTCCCTCAAGAGTTCAATCTGTTGGAGGTAAGTGGTATATCCTTGTGATTGTTGATGATTACTCTAGGTACTCTTGGGTGTACTTCATGGTGTCTAAAGATGAAGCTTTTGGTCATTTCAAAGATTTGTTTCTCGGACTCAATAATGAATTGAATGGTCTTTGTGAAAGTTATAAGGAGTGATAATGGTCTTGAGTTTAAGAATTCTTTATTTGCCTCCTTTTGCTCTGAACAAGGTTTGGAACATCAATTTTCCTCTCCACGTGTTCCTCAAATGAGAATGGTGTAGTTGAGAGGAAAAATAGAACCTTGGTTGAGATGGCAAGGACCATGCTTGATGAACATGCCACTCCTAGGAAGTATTGGGCAGAGGCAATCTCAACTGCTTGTCATGTCTCAAATAGAGTATTTTTGAGAGCCTCTTTGCACAAGACTTCTTATGAGCTGAGATTTGGCAAAAGGCCTAGTGTCTCTCATTTCAGAGTTTTTGGTTGCAAATGTTTTATTCTTAAACATGGTAATCTGGACAAATTTGAATCTAGATCAAGTGATGGTATTTTTCTTGGATATCCTCTTCACTCTCGTGGCTATCGAGTGCTTAATCTTGAAACAAACAAAATTATTGAGACTTGTGAGGTTACTTTCGATGAGGTCAGTCCCTGTTCTAGAACTGACATTTCAGGTACACAAGTTCAGGGGGAGTCTGAAAGCATATTTCTTGATAAAGAAGATGATCTTGATTTAGGCAATGATCCTTCTCCCATACCATCAACTACTAAAGATCATGCTCCTACTACTGTTGTTGCGCCACCATCAGAAGATGTTCAAAATGTTGAAGCTAGTTCAGAACCTTCTGCACCATTGAGAATTCAGCGAGTTCATCCTCCAGAACTGATAATTGGTGACATTCATGAAACGGTAACACGTTCTAAATTTACTTCTCCTGACTCACATGCTCATTCTGCCTTTGTTGCCTCTTTTGAGCCTAATGATGTAAGTCTCGCTTTATCTGATGAGTCTTGGATCAATGCCATGCATGAAGAATTAGAAAACTTTGAGCGTAATAAAGTCTGGACCTTAGTTGAACCTCCTCATGGACATAATGTAATTGGAACTAAATGGGTTTTCAAAAATAAACAAAGTGAGGATGGTGTTGTTGTGAGAAATAAGGCTAAACTTGTTGCTCAAGGATTCTCTTAGGTGGAGGGTCTTGATTTTGGTGAAACTTTTTCCCCTGTAGCCAGACTTGAAGCAATTAGAATTCTTTTAGCCTTTGCTGCATCTAAAGGATTCAAATTGTTTCAAATGGATGTTAAAAGTGCTTTTCTAAATGGCTACATTGAGGAAGAAGTTTATGTTAAGCAACCACCTGGTTTTGAGAATCCTAAGTTTCCTAATCATGTCTACAAACTCTCAAAAGCTTTGTATGGTTTGAAGCAAGCTCCTCGAGCTTGGTATGAGAGGCTTAAGCTGTTTTTGCTAAAAAATGATTTTCAAATGGGCAAAGTAGACAAAACTCTGTTCACATTTCGTCATGGCAATGATCTATTACTAGTTCAGATTTATGTGGATGATATCATCTTTGGGGGCTCCTCTCATGCTTTGGTTTCCAAGTTTTCAGATACTATGAGCAGGGAGTTCGAGATGAGTATGATGGGGGAGTTAACTTACTTCTTAGGATTGCAAGTAAAACAGACCAAGCAAGGCAATTTCATTCATCAAACCAAGTATACTAAAGACTTGCTTAAGCGTTTTGATATGGCAACTTGCAAACCCATCTCTACCCCAATGGGATCAACAAGCTGTTCTTGACCCGGATGAAGAAGGTGAGGTAGTGGATCAAAAGAATATAGGAGTATGATTGGATCGCTACTCTATTTGGCGACTTCAAGGCGGATATACACTTTCTTTGTATGCTTATGCACTCGATTTCAAGCTTCACCTCGTACATCTCACCGACAATTTGTGAAAAGAATTCTCGGTATCTCAATCCACTTTAGAATTTGGGCTTTTCTATTCATCTTCATCTGTCTTACCTTGAGTGCATACTCGATAGTGATTTTCTGGGGTGTAGGATTGATAGAAAAAGCACATCGGCACATGTCACTTTTTAGGCACATCTTTAGTGTCTTGGTCTTCACGAAAACAATCTTACATTGCTCAATCAACTCTTGGAAGTTTGAGTATGTTGTTCTTCTTTGCTAGTTGCTCTCAAGTACTTTGGATTTCTTCTACTCTTGAGATTTTGGTTTAGAATTGGGTCTTGTTCCACTTTTTGTAACAACACTAGTGCTATTCACATTGCTAAAAATCGATTACAACATGCTAGAACCAAACACATTGATATCGATTTCACTTTCTCGAGATCATGTGGAAAAAGGTGATATTATTCTCCACTTTGTTGAGACTGATTTTCAATTGGCTGATATTTTCACTAAGCCGCTTGATACTTCTCGATTTGTTCGTTTGCGGAGTGAATTGGGTGTTGTTCATCCTATGGGCTTATTTTGAGAGGGAGCTGTTTTGTCAAAATTTCAGAAGCTTTAATTATTCATTAAGTCCCAGTCATTGAAATCAAAAGAGTAGTAGAGCTTCCTTTATCATATTTATTCATGTGCTATGTAGCCTTGATCTGGACTGGTTTAATAAACTTGCTACATAAATAACTAAAGCATGACATGGCTGAAATCTTTGACTAGTTTGATTATTGGAATCACTTTGTGTTGTCTATTGAAAAGGATAAGCTGATTTGTGAGTCCTATTTTAAGTCTTGGATTTGAAGCAAAAACGTCCTTCTTTTCAGTCCTGTGTTGCTCACTCAGTTTGGCATGTTTTAAAAGATAAAAGGGTTGAGAAAAAGAATATGAAAAGATGTGTGCTTCAAGCATGCCATGCATAGCTGTGTATCAAATAAAAAAAGGGGGTACATAACAGTGCTCAAATGCAAGAAGTGTGCTTCAAGCATGCCATACCCAGCTATGTGTTTTTGAAATAAAAAAAATGCACAAAAAGTGGCTTAATCAAAAGAAGTATGCTTCAAGCATGCCACCCTGGAAAAGAAGTATGCCTCAAGCATGCCACATGCAAATAAAAATTGAAAGTGAAGCAAAAGGATGTTATATGAGACTGTGGCTCATCCAGATTTAAAGTTTGTCTCACTGTTTGGCTTTTCACTTTTTGGTAACTTCTAATTGTGATGTTATAATCTTTTTAGTCATTGTGTGAAATGCCTGTCATGAATCTAAATTATCTCATCACCTTGAAATACTTGTCTGGACATTGCTATATGGTATATGCATTTATATGATCTTGTTAGCTCTACTCAATCAAATTGGCTTGGCTAATCCAGTAAATTGCCTTGCAAAGCTTCTGGACTTTTACTCTTCCTGCTCCTTCTCTTTACGCTCTTGATGATCACATTGCCAAAGGGGAGAAAGCGAGAAAAATCTGCAAAAATTCTGCACAAATTTGTTTTCTCTAGTGTTAAAGGAAGTCTTTCAAATTGTAGTTCACTTTGCTGGCGCTTTTGACTCTTTGTCACTTTCTTTCACTCTTTCATTACTTGTTATTGAAAGTATTGTCAATGTAGTCATCAAGGGGGAGATTGTAAGACCAAGAGGTTTTTGGTCATGTTATTTGATGATGAACACATTGACAATAAGTTAGACCTTGTCTCAGTACTTAAAGTTGAATATTTTGTCCTATAAACTTGCTCTGGTGACTTGGTTCAGAGCTCTGTTAAGTTCTGCTGAAAATCAGTTTTTGTCAGGATTATCAGTAGTACCGGCTTTGTTTGTCTTGGAACTACTGCGGTGCGCGGTATGACCGTGTGTGTGCTGTGTAGTACCGCAAGTCATTTTCTCTGAAGCATTTTGCTCGGTTCGTTAGATCTTGATCTAACGGTGATATTGAGTTATAGCGTTCGGACCGTCCGAATCGCTCAAAGACTTTGAGTTTGTTGGATTGAAATCTAACGGAGCACATCAAGTGGGCGTTCGGACTTTCTCTGATGCTTCTAAATCCAACGGCTGAGACCCATGGTCGTCGGCCCATGAATCTGGAGCATCCACGTGTCAAGGGCGTTGTTACGTGGTCTTTGCGGATGTTTGTGGAAGCGGTAGTACCGTGGGTTTGCCAAATGTAGTACCGCGCTTGGTTTTTCGGAAAGAAAACTTCGGCAGTCTTGTTAAGTCAAATTCGGTTGTTCGGTGAGAATGGAGCGACCGCGGATGGTAATACCGCAGAGTTGGTTGGCGGTAGTACCGCAAGGCGATGATACTGCAAGGGCGCGGTATGGTTTTCGAAGCGATGTTTTGGAAGTTTTGGAAGATCTTGAGATTTCCGATAAGCGGTAGTTCCATGATGTTTTGTGATGCGACGCGTGTCTTGAAATACCGCTTTGTACTTTGGAAAGTTGTCGCTTTGGAGTATTATTTGCGGTTTGTTGATTTTATAAGCTTTATTTTGTTGCATGATGCATGATAGTGTTTATGGGTGTGAGTGAGCTAATGGATGGTCAAGTTGGAGAACTTGTGCCAAGAATTGGTTTCCTTGATCTGTGCATGTGCAGGTTAGATGTTGAGGACGAATCACGGTCTACTTTGTTTCTTGATTTGGTGTCCCTTCTGTGCGCTTGAGGTGATTTTTGTTGTGGAGCTACACAAGAGTCATCGGAGAGATTCTGGAGTTCTTGTGCACGAGAAGAAGTTTGAATTCGGGGGTCAATTCGCTGCAATCATTCAACCCCCCCTTCTGATTGCCATTACGATCCTACACGCTTCAACGCGACCCCCCGCCTCGGCCTCAACCCACGCCGTCTCCTTCGGCTGCAGGTATGGGTTGCCAGCGGTGAGAGCAGGCTGCCTTGGTGGAATGGGTCGGTGACGACGCTTGGGGATGAGGACGATGGTGGGGCTGCGCTCGGGGATGGATGTTGGCTCGGTGCTGCGCAGCGGCTTGGCGGTCCACTTCATCGCGACCCCCCGCCTCGGCCTCAATCCGCGTCGCCTCCTCCGGCTACAGGTACGGGTTGCTGCGTGCCGGCCCTAACCCTAGCTTGATTGAGAGGTGCGCAGGAGGATGGGGCTGACCGGCTGAGGACGATGGAGCTCGTGGGGGAAAAGGGTGTGATCTGGGGGGGGGGGCAAAACGCATAATAGCTCAAGTGAGAAGGTGGGGAGCGCCGGCTGAGATCTGGACCGTTCAAATGAGATCAGACGGCTCGGATTGGTTTTGTGCATATGTGCACAAAAGGTGGCTTGTGCACCTGATATGTTGCCTCAACTATTTGCAAAACATATTCGCAAATAATTGCATCAAGCCAAGATGAGCTAGAGCAAACACAATGAGCTATCAACACATGACTATCTCAAGCTACTAGTCAAGACCCCTCTTAATAGTACGGCAACCTATACTAGCAATCCGGTCTTTCAACCAAACACCAAGACCGGTAAAAGACTAGGAACACATTCTTAGCCCTAGCTAGTCATACATTTTCCTTGCACATCTTCTTGAAACTTGATGATACACATCCTCTCTTCAAGTCCGGGTTCTTGACTTTGACATGCATCAACCCATGATGTATTCTTCACTTGACTTTCATCAACACATGATGGGTCTTCTCTTGATGATCAACTCATGATCATCTCCTCTTCTTGAACATCATCAACACATGATAATTTCCTCTTCTTCAAGAATCTTGATATGATGCTCATCAACACATGATGACACCCTTTTTCTTGAATTTGGCTTGATGATCATGAACACATGATGATCTTCTTCACTTCGAGATCTTGACTTGAACATCATCAACACATGATGATTTCCATTTCTCCCGAACCTTGACTTGATGACAATCAACATATGATGTCATCCAAAGTCTTCATCACCCTGGAACATAACCTATTCATCCAACTCATGGAAAATGTTAGTTCCACAATATGATTATCATTAATTACCACGACATACCATTATTTCGTAATGGTGGGACAAGATACCATAATCTTTCCCTCTTTGGTAATTGATGATAATCACTTCAATAGCAAATGAATTGAATGTGGATAAATATGAGTAAATGTACACTACACGAGTTATATATACTCAAGATTATATGAGTATACATAAACTACACAAGTTATATTATACTCATATGAATATATTAACTACACAAGTTAAATATATTCAAGGATGTGTTTCAAAGTAAAGATCCTTAAAGTATGTGGACAAAGGAATATGGATCAGTACTAATGAAACCACAAAACATAGAGTGAACTCCTCCTAAATGTGTGCATACACAAATGTGTAATAAGAATATATGCACATATTCAAGTTAGACTTTTGGTGGAGTTCAACCTATATTTTGGATTCGAGGAATGTAGCAATATATAAGAATATGATGTCGAATGCATACCTCTTCGATTTTCACCTTTTAATCCAACTGAGACTAAACATGAGATATAGCAATAGAAGAGTTAGTCTCACAAATAGATTTATCATTATAAATGCATACCTATTTGGATTTTTCTTCTTTTTATATCCAAGCTGAGACTAAACATGGTATAACAATAGAAGTGTTAGTCTCAAAAGTAGATTTGTCATTAATAACCAAAACTCCATTAACACATAATGGCAGGTCTAGATTCTTCAATCTCCCCCTTTTTGGTGATTGATGGCAAATCCTTTATTTATAACAACATTTGGATATAAATCAACATAAGATAAGAATTTAAGCTATTGAACTATATCCATGGATATCACTAAGCAATTTGAAGCTTCAATCATTACATATGTGAGAATGATATGCATGAAAAGGTGAAATCACAAGAGAGAATATATTACTCATCCAAATTGAAAGATATTGATCATATAAATATTCTCCCCCTTTTGGCATTAAGCACTAAAAACCAACCAAAAACTAAGCCAAGAAGAGTTTTTGTAAAACAAGGAGCTTGGCAATTGAATTCATTTTGTTTTGAACATAACATTTTCTTTGTGCCATTTCTCTGTCACAGGCGGTCAGACCGCTGCCTTGTCCAATTGAACCGCTAGAATGGCCGGTCAGACCACCAGGTTGCAGCCGGTCAGACCGCTAGTGACCTAAAAACAGTCTTGATCAAATACAATTTCCCTTTTGATCAAAACCATTTACACAAACTCCTCTTTTATGGCCAAAAAGAGTAAATCAAGTTGAAAAGAGGCCATCTTGGAGTTTAAATAGAAGAATTGATATTTGAAACACATTCAAATAGACTTGTCTTTAGAAGATATTTCAGGTTTTTAGAAACATTTAGGCTTCAAAGCATGGCTGAAAAACTGATTAAAATAAATCCAATAAATCTAAGAAGATTTGATATAGAAGGTCAATTATAGATGATCAAAAGCCATCATTAAGTCTTCCTCATATTATGAATCTATTTAGAGATACAAAATTCATAAATCAGCTTAAGATCAAGCAAAAATCTTGAAATTTCAGCATGTAGATGAAGAAATAAATCCTTTTCAAATCAAGTCCAAAAGAAGTCCATAAGCTAAGATTTCTAAACAACTTGAATCTTTTGCAAACAAGAGCCATAGAGAAGAAACTCCCCCTAAATATATGCATAAGGAGATGAGAAACGAAAAACTTTGCATATAAGAGGATTTTAGGTAATTTTGACGGAGTTTCCTCTAAATAATTGATCCAAAGAAGCATGACAATAGATAATCAAGATATGAATGAGCATGCAACATCAAGAAGGATTCAAAACACATTATGGACAAAGATATTCAATGAAGCATAATCCATAACACAAGTATTCAACCATTCAACATAAGCATATAACACAGACTTGCATTGGTGTGATCAAATCCATGTAGGAAGCTAAAAGAAACAATAGCCAAAATAACATATATTATCAAAGACCATTCAACCAAGCTTCTTACAATAGTGCCACAAGGGCTTACAACAAAAGAGCACTTTGCAGCAGAAATAAAAGCAAAACGAGCAGATCCAACCAATCAGCCCACAGGCTATCGAGTGGAGGACGTCCCCTAGCACGCATAGCCTCCAAAGACCTCTTCTTCTTGGAGCTTTGAGCTCCCTAGAACTTCCTGATCTGCTGATTAAAACAGAGGGCACAAGCCATGAGTACTTTTGAATGTACTCAGCAAGCCGTGGGGAAATGGATGCAAATATTATTCATGCAAGGCTTGCCAAAAGAGGGCTCTAAGGTTAGTTTACAGAAAGCAAGATTTAACAGAGAATACATAAATAGATTACAAGGCTCAGGTTAAAAGCATATTACATAAATACATTTGATTTAAAAGGGGGAAGTGAGCACCTACTCACTCCCAAGACTCCTCTAGAGCACCAACTCCAGAGCCGCCACAACCAGTCCCTGGACCACATCTTGAGCCAGCCATGACCTCTCGGGAGCCGGCCAAGGTCTCTTCGAGACCAAGCCATGACCTCTCGCAGAAGCGCCAGAGACATATTTTATAAAATCCACCCCTTGCGCAATTTTCACCAGACAATGTCCATGACCAAGGACTTGGCTGTTCGAATAGATTTTACACTCTGCAGAGGTGTACAACTTTACCAACAATCCACTACCTCTCTAGCGGGACGGGTTCCTGGGAAAACCCTTTGCTCACTTGTAACACCCTGATTTTTCAGAGCCTTTTTGAATATTTCAAAATAAAAAGAACCATTTTGTTTTGATGAGAATTCAAAGCTTAACTTGAAATTTCATAATGGATTTAAATTGACTAACTCAAACTTCAACTAAAATTCCTTGATGGTTTGTTGAGTTTGTTGGAGTTTTGGTGATCTTCCCTTTTCTGTCCATGTTTTGTTCATCTCTGGACCAGACCTCCCTAGACCCAAACCTCCCTCTTAGGGTTTTCTCAGGCTTAAAACCTTCCCAGGCTCACGCCTTCCTCACATTCATTTGATGTTCCTTCGGAACCCTCTTGAAGCTTTTTGTGTTCACTCGGACTTCCTCTTTGCTTTGGTCCATGTAACTCTCTTGGGAAATTCCTTTCTCTGCCAACCCGGTGTTACCGCTCCCAACTCGCGGTAATACCATTTCTCGGGACCTCTCTGTGGAACTCCCCGTGTCCTTTGAACCTCCTTGAACTCATTTGGACCTCCCTTGATCAAGTCTGATCGCTAAAGACCTCCCCTTTGATCTTCCCCGTGGGAGTCCCTTCGGACTTGGACCTCCTCTGTCTTTTGCACAGTCTGATCCAGCGTCCTGTGTCCTCTAGGACCTCCCCTCTCCTTTATTGGATCTCCCCGTGTCCTTCAGGACCTCCCCATATCCTCTAGGACCTCCTCCTTGTCTATTTAGACCTCTATTGCTTGTGTACCATCCGATTTGTATTAGACGGTTTGATCTTGGTGAGACGTTCGGATGGTCCGAACGTCCCACCCTCTCTGAGCCCTCAGATCCTTGCTGGATGGTCCGATTTGTAGAGGCGTTCGGACGGTCCGAATGTCCCAACCATTTTGGACCGTCTGATTCAGTTCAATGGCTGAGATCTAGCGCTAGCTCTGGTGGTCCGAACGGCCCAATCACTTTGGGCTGTTTGATTGGAATCCAATGGCTTCCGCTTCTCCCGCTTCTCATCTCGCCATTGCACATCTCCAGACCTCCCTCCTTGTAGATCTGGTCGTTAAGACCTCCCCCTTGGAGATCTTAACCGTCCAAACCTCCTCCTTTGCAGATCTGGCCGTTAAGACCTCCCCCTTTGGAGATCTTAACCGTCCAGACCTTCCTCCTTGTAGATCTGGCCGTTAAGACCTCCCTTTGGAGATCTTAACCGTCCAGACCTCCTCCTTTGCAGATCTGGCCGTTAAGACCTCCCCCTTTGGAGATCTTAACCGTCCAAACCACCCTCCTTGTAGATCTGGCCGTTAAGACCTCCCTCTTGGAGATCTTAACCGTCCAGACCTCCCTCCTTGTAGATCTAGCCGTTAAGACCTCCCCTTTGGAGATCTTAACCGTCCAGACCTCCCTCCTTGTAGATTTGGCCGTTAAGACCTCCCCCTTTGGAGATCTTAACTGTCCAGACCTCCCCCTTTTGGAGATCTTAACCGTCCAGACCTCCTCCTTTGCAGATCTGGCCGTTAAGACCTCCCCCTTTGGAGATCTTAACTGTCCAGACCTCCCCTTTGGAGATCGTAACTGCCCAGACCTCCCTCCTTGTAGATCTGGCCGTTAAGACCTCCCCCTTGGAGATCTTAACCGTCCAGACCTCCTCCTTTGCAGATCTGGCCGTCAAGACCTCCCCCTTTGCAGATCTTAACCGTCCAGACCTCCCTCCTTGTAGATCTGGCCGTTAAGACCTCCCCCTTGGAGATCTTAATGGTCTAGACCTTTCTCCTTGTAGATCTGGCCGTTAAGACCTCCCCTTTGGAGATCTTAACCGTCCAAACCTTCCTCCTTGTAGATCTGGCCGTTAAGACCTCCCCCTTTGGAGATCTTAACCGTCCAGACCTCCCCCTTTTGGAGATCCTAACCGTTCAGACCTCCTTTGGAGATCTTAACTATTCAAGACCTCCTCCTTCGATTAGATCCTAACCATCCAGACCTCCCCCTTGATTTAATCCAACCATCAGGACCTCCCTTGTGGGTGAGGACCTCCCCTTGACCTTTGCAGACCTCCCCTCTGCACTTGATCTTGGCCGTTGGACCTCTCTTTCGGAGATCCAACCGTCAGGACCTCCCAAGTGGGTGAGGACCTCCCTTGTCCTCCGCGGGGCCTCCTCAAGGTCTCCGTAGGACCTCCCCATCGGGTCTTGACTGGACCCACTTGGCAGTCACACCCATGTTTCTTTTATCCTTTGATTGTGTCCTTGCGCAAAGGAGTCTCCCCCACATTTAATGCATGTTGTATCACATTAAATGCTACCACTTTTTGCAGTACCAATGTTATACTTTTGTCACATCCCTTGCCTGCTTCCATTGTCCTCTTTACCAACTCTTGAACACCCGTATCATGGGACATGCTCAATGGCTCCAGCTATATATAGCTTGGGCAGCCCTTCCTCTCTCACTTTCTCCTCATTTCAACTCTCCAGCTCCACTGACCAGCTCTTGGACCTCCCTCCAAGCTCTCTGGACCTCTCCAACAAGCTCGTTGGACCTCCTCCTAATCTCCCAATCTCTTAGTTGGTTTTACATTGGAGTTTATTTGGAGTTCCTTTGGATCTTGCTTGAGCTCTGTTTGAGTTATCTTGTTTTCCCATCGTGTAGATTGCGACGGTAGTGAGGAGCAAGGGTCCCTTGAAGAAGAAGAGGCTGAAGACTTTGAGCAAGGCAAGTTACACTCTTGATCATATTGCACCCATTACTTCAAGATACTTATGTTGGTTTCAAAGATGTATGCATGCTTACTTTTACTAAGATATTTCAATGCCTATCTTTTGGTTCATAGCTATGCCTAATTCCCTTGTATGGCCACTCACTACAAGAAATCTGTTGAACTATGACACAATTGCTATGACAACTAGGTAAATCGTCATTATATGACCCTATTCTATGATGTTGTTCGGCAGCAGCATCATAAAGAGCATCCCGGGGCTGGGACCCTACTTGTAGTGACGAAAAATGTCAAAATCGTCACTAACTCCCAATCCTCAAATTGTCATAAATAGGGCATTTGGCATTGTGACGCCATTGCTTTTGTCGTAGTTACACAGGTGACAATCTCTTATCGTCGTAATCCTCTTGGAGTTTTTTTGGATAAAGTTACACGGTGACAAAATTTGGTTTGTTGCCACCGTGACTGACGAAGTGGGACCCACGTGTCGAAGTGGTGCAAAATGTAATGTGGCACGCGCAAATAAAAACCCGGTCCCAGGTTTCGAACTGGGGACCTGTTGCATCACAAGCTACTCCAACACCACTGCACCATCGAGAGGAATTCGTTGAAATCGTATGTGAATATCTAGATAAGCTATTACATGCGAGGCAGGGACTTACATAGGAAAACCAGTAGCACGGTGGCGGCCACTATGTTTGAACGGTTGAGCAAAGGGGATGGTTGCGACTCCCGCCGGCGATGGCTCCGCCTCCCATCGGCGAGGGCTGCTCGTCCCATGCTCGTTGCGCCACTGCCACAGCTCCGTGGCACGACCACAGCTACTACGGCGGTTGGCCGCCACACAGGCCGACACCCAGATCTGGCCAGACATAGGCCATTCTCAATTGTAGTCTTCAATTGAAGGTAAGGATGCCCTCCATTCTCCTATTGTTGCTTCTTAGTCGCTCGGGTTTGGTTGAATAATAGTGCTATTGTAGATTTTGTGCGTTTTTAGTTGGTCCATGGTTTAACTTGAGTATATGCCACTGAATTACCAATTTGAGAATTTAGAATACACTTAATTTTACAAGCCGTTTGGTCATTGCAAAATATTTATGTTTTGTGAAGTTGAACAGTATGAAGATGTGAACAGCATGGACAATAACTTTGATTAAGGTTTACTTGTTTGAATGGCTGATAGATGGGCAATAATTTTGATTAATTTGTACTTGTTTGAGTGTCTGATAGATGGACAGATCTTGGATTAAATCCAGACAGTTTAGCACTGCACATATGAATGGGGTGAAAGAGTTCATGCAATTTGTTAGTGCCCGATTTGATGAGAATGCTGAAATACTTTGCCCATGTCGTGTATGTTTGAATCGGGCTCATAGACCTCAAGGAGTTGTGGAGGATCACATATATATTCATGGGATGTCAAGCACATACAATAGGTGGATCCATCATGGAGAACCATTGGATGATGGAATTCATGAAAATGCACCGCATGAGAATGAACCATTCGATACTATGGAACATGATGTTGAAGAGGATGTTGGTTTGAACGAGGACGACGACGACGATGATGATAGAATTCCAGATATGGTAGAGGAGTTATACACAGCTGAAGAACAAGGTGGACGGAATTCAATGTTTGGAAGTGTAATAGCAGAGTTGCAGCACCAGCTTTATCCCGGATGTACTAATTTTTCAAGATTTACATTTGTTGTGAAGTTACTTCATATCAAGTCATTCTATCGAATCAGTAATGTTGCATTCACTGCATTGCTAAAATTTGTTGTCTTGACGTTCGACTTTTGCTTTCTTCCCACATCTTACTTGAAGGAAAGAACTTTATCCGTGCATTAGGACTTGGATATGATTCAATCCATGTTTGCAAGAATAATTGTGTCTTGTTTGAAAGGAGTATGCCAACAATGATGAGTGCCCAAAGATGTGGTGAATCTAGATGGAAAGATCTGCGAAGGAAGGAAGCGATTCTGTGAAGGTATTGCGGCATTTTCGATTGATTCCAAGGTGAAGAGGATGTTTGCTTCCAAAAATACAAGGAGGAGGCACAATGGCACAAGTTGAGCGGCAACTTTGGACAATGAACTCAGCCATCCTGCTGATGGTGAGGCATGGAAAGACTTCAACAGAAAATATGGGTGCTTTGCAAAAGATGCAAGGAACATGAGGCTTGGCCTTGCTACAGATGGTTTCAATCCATTTGGCAACATGAGCTCCTCCTATAGCATATGGCCAGTATTTGTCGTGCCTTACAACGGGCCACCCTGGGCATGTATGGAACAGTCCAACTTCATGATGGCCCTACTAATCCCAGGTCCAAAATGTCCAGGAAAGGATCTTGATGTGTTCTTGGAGCCTCTCATCGAAGAGTTGCTGGAGCTTTGGAAGGGTGTCCGTACTTGTGATGCATGTAGTGGTAGTATGTTTGATCTACATGCTGCAATTTTACGGTGCATTCATGATTATCCAGCATTGGGCACCTTGTCGGGACGAACCACAAAAGGTTATTATGCATGGGTGCGTTGTGACAAAGATCCCTGCTCAAAGAAATTAAGGCACAAGATATGTTACATTGGCCATCTTCGTTTCCTTCCAAGGGATCATCCGTGGAGAAAAAGGAAAGAATTTAATGGTGAGAGTGAAACCCGTGCGAAGCCTTGGGAACTTAGTACAGAGGAGCTGCTACAACAACTGGACAATGTAAGAGATGTTAGACCAGGAAAGCATCCGCAAAGTGGTAATAAGAGAAAGCGGCAAGCCGATGGTCAAGTTTACACTCGAAGAGTTTGTTTGTTTCACTTGCCATATTGGTCGAGTTTGAAGCTGCGGCACAATCTTGATGTAATGCACATTGAAAAAAATATATGTGACAACACCTTGGTACATTTCTCAACATTGATGGGAAGACAAAGGACACGATCGATGCTAGGCTAGATTTGGAAGACATGGGCATAAGATCTTTTTTACACTTGGAGTATGAAGGAGATTTATACGGTATCCCTAAAGCCCCGTATGAAATGAAAAAAAGACCAAAAGCGTAATTTTTTTGAATTTATAAGAGAGGTGAAATTTTCAGATGGATATGCTTCTAACTTAGCAAAATGTATTAGTGCGGATGGATGCAAGGTGGTAGGATTAAAAACTCATGATTGTCATATTCTTCTACAAAGAATTTTACTTGCTGCCCTACGAGGAATCATGAGTAAGGAAATATATGAAGTAGTTGCTGAACTGGGAAATTTCTTTCAACAGTTATGTTGCAAAACTCTAAAGCTAGATGTTCTGCATAAATTGAAAGTTCAAATCCCAATCATTTTGTGCAAGCTTGAGAAAATTTTTCCACCAGCTTTCTTTGATGTTATGGTGCACTTGGTCATTCATTTACGATGAAGCAATCCTAAGAGGCCCAGTGCAATATGGCTGGATGTACCCAGTGGAAAGAAGGCTATGTACACTGAAGCATTTTGTGAGGAATAGGGCTAGACTTGAAGGATCCATTGCAGAAGCATATGTTGCTAATGAGTGTTTAACTTTTTGCTCAAGGTACTTGAATGATGTGGAGACACGATTCAATCAAGAGGGCACGAATAGAGAGCGTGTTGACTTAAAAGAAGGTGACCTCTCTATTTTTCAGCATGGTGTTCATTTAATTGGAGCCTCGAGGATGACATATCTTGAAGGTTGTTATGACAAGATGGTTTGGTATGTGCTCAACAATTGTCCTAAGGTTCATCCATTTATGGAGTATGTGATCCCTTCTAACACTTTTGACTTTTGTTTCAGATATAATATACTATTTATCTGTAATTTAAAACCACTATGCAAGTTATGTAGACAAGAGTTAGAAAAGAAGGTACGATGATGTGGAAAAAAGGCTAGAGCATGAATTTGACACATGGTTTAAGAAGCATGTGAGTTTTCTTTGCAATTTTGGATGGAACTACGATCGGTGTATAGGTTATCATCATCTTGACCTTTACATTGTTCGGATGGAAAGATTGCGTTATGTGGAAGGAGTAGAGGTCGATGATGACCTATATTCATTAGCATGCCAACCGGATATCACGAGTGAGATTATATTCACATGTCTTGTTGATGGTGTTCGATATCACACGATTGGCCGTGAAAAAAAGAAAGACTTCGAGCGATTGGAGTCATGGTTCGAGGTACACATAATGGTGAGCATATTGATTTTTATGGTTATGCGCAAGACATTATCGAGTTGCTGATATAACTCAACCCAAGGCGTCTGTCGAGCAGTTGTTTTATTTCGTTGTGGTGGTTTGATCTTGATGGCAAGAAGACAAGATTGAAAGATGATGGATATTTCAAAAGCATCAACACCGCAACTTCTTGGTACAAAGGAGATCCTTTTATTCTAGCCGCACAATCAACAAAGGTATTTTACTTGCGAGGACACAAAGTTTGGTGGAGACGGAGAGTTGTTCAAAAGTTTGAGCATAGGCATTTGTGGAGTGTCACCAAGTAGAAGCCGAGAAGGAACTTACATACCAAGATGATGGTACACACAATGTCGAAAGACAAGAAAATGAACCTATTCACGAAAATTTACATCTTGATGATGGAGAGTGTCATCTTGTCCTGCTAGTGTCGTTGAAAATGCTCGCAACCAAGTGGATGATGTCAATTGCGAGTCTGATGAAGACGACAAAACTTACATGCAGTACTGTAGTGATAATGAAGATCGCGCAATTCGTGAGATAGATAGCGATGAGGAGTAGTTTGTGATCTGTTAGTTTGTTGTAATGTGGACATAGATATGTAAGATTGATGTTAATCTGGCACTTTGTTGTATTTTCGATGTTAATTTGGCCATAGTTTGAGTCACAATTGCAACAAGAGAACCATTTATGCAACTATCAAGCTGTATGAACCATCTTTGAAATGCATTCCAACATTCCATTAGGAAATTAGTTGACAAAAGACTTGAAGATATTGCCTTTGAGACATCTTTTGATTTCATTTCCCATTTCGCACGAGTTTATACAAACGCGATATTACATTACAAAAGACTTGAAGATAACTAAATTAGGAAATCAGTTGACAATCTTCTCAATGCAAATTCCTAATAGCAAGAATACAAATGCAACTACAACCATTCTTAACTTTTCATCTCCAGAAGTGGCTTTCCTGAGTGAATTGTTTATCTCGTCCAATGAAGTCTTGATCTGGTCCAATGAGCTCTTCATCAGAGCAAAATGTTGCTCTTCATTTCCATCTCTTCTCTGGTGTCCGACAGGATGCAGCCCACTCAAATGGCTGAGGTATTGGTCTTTCCACATGAATGTGTCGCACTCACCCGAATACATCTAGAGCAACAAAAACCATAAATTGCCCGGTAAAACCAAAAACCAAATTCAACAGAAAAGGAAGTTTCTGACCCCTTCGTTTCTAGGGCATTTGTAGTACTCCTTTCCTCGATTCTTCGAGCTCCCGGACATGGCCCAGATCATCGTGGTTTGGCACTTTGGGCATGGCATGAGAGGTAGCCCACCGCTAGGGCCTGTGGCTGACCACTCGGAGTGCGTCTCCGCGCGACATTTGTGCTTGTCCATGGTGCAGCGACGCCAGTGATCGTGATCGGGCGTACCACAGAGCAACGCTTGGTCGCCATTTAGAGTGGAGGCCAAACCCTAGAATCGATTTGGGCGTGGAGGCCAAACCCTAGAATCGATTTGGGTGTGATTTGGGCGTGGAGGGCAAAGCCTAGACGAACCTATTTTTAAAGCCTGAGCTCGACGCGTTTTAAACATTGGTTCACTGTGCACCGTTGGATCTTGATCCAACGCTCACACCGAATCAACCGAGTCAGTTGGTTGGGTTCAACCAACTCGGAAAAATCGACTTTCCACCGAGGAGTGTTTCACGCGATTCCAGCCGTTGGATCGCCATCCAAAGGTCGAGATTCATTGGGCCGTTCGGACCACTCTGATCGGCTCAATCACTATCGGCCGTCCGATTCCCAATCAACGGCTAGGATTGAGGGAACGTTCGGACCGTCCTAACGTTCCCTGGATCTCAGCCCTCCATTTCAGATCAACGGCTGAGAACCATTGGGCCGTTCGAGAGCAAGCGCGCCTTTCGCTCATGCGCGTGTGGGCGTTCATCTCGGATCTGCGTTACGTTTGTCCATGTATATTCTTTTCGGTAAAGGTTATTTATTTTCATTAAGCTTTATTTCTGGCTGAAAAAGGCATTAAACTTTGAAAAAGTATAACTAATTCAGATTAATTCATTTTCGGTTGATTCAAGTTTTGATAATTCTTTTTTCCACTAAACTTTAATATAAAAATGGTTTTAAGCTTAGTATAGCTCCAGAAAAATCTCGAAATAACTTTAATTGTGTGTAGGCTTTATTTATTGCAAGGGGGGACTGAGCAGTCGGATCTACAAAGGGGGAGGACCTGAACGGCTTAGATCTCCAAAGGAGATCAAGCGGTCGAGATCTCAAAGGAGGAGGACTGAGCAGTCGGATCTCTAAAGGGAGATCACGGTGGTCGGATCTCAAGGAGGAGGACTGAATGGTCGATCTACAAGCGGGAGAAACTAAGCGGTCGGATCTACAAGGGAGGACTGAAGGCTTAGATCTCTAAAGGGAGATCCGTGGTCGGATCTCAAGGAGGAGGACTGAGCAGTCGGATCTGCAAGGGGGACTGAGCAGTCGGATCTACAAGGGGAGGACTGAGCGGCTTAGATCTCCAAAGGAGATCCGTGGTCGAGATCTCAAGGAGGAGGACACAGGCAGTCGGATCTGCAAGGGGAGAACTGAGCAGTCGGATCAACATGGGGAGGACTGAAGGCTTAGATCTCTAAAGGGAGATCCAGTGGTCGGACCTCAAAAGAGGAGGACTGAGCGGCTTAGATCTCCAAGGGAGATCAGACGAGATCTCAAGGAGGAGGACTGAATGGTCGGATCTCTAAAGGGAGATCCGTGGTCATATCTCAAAGGAGGAGGACTGAGCAGTCGGATCTGCAAGGGGGACTGAGCAGTCGGATCTACAAGGGAGGACTGAGCGGCTTAGATCTCAAGGGAGATCCGTGGTCGATCTCAAGGAGGAGGACTGAACAGTCAGTTGCAAGGGGAGAACACAGGCGGTCGGATCTACAAGGGGGAGGACGAAGGCTTAGATCTCTAAAGGGAGATCTGGTGGTCGATCTCAAGGAGGAGGACTGAGCGGCTTAGATCTCCAAAGGGGAGATCTGGCGGTCAGATCTCAAAGGATGGAGGACATGAACGGTCAGATCTACAAAGGGGGAGAACCTGAACGATCAGATCTACAAGGGGGAGGACTTGAAAGGCTTAGATGTCTAAAGGGGAGATCCAGCGGTCAGATCTCAAAGGAGGGAGGACCTGAACGGCTTAGATCTCCAAAGGGGAGATCTGGCGGTCAGATCTAAAAGGAGGAGGACTGAGCAGTCGGACCTCTAAGGGAGATCCGTGATCGGATCTCAAGGAGGAGGACTGAGCAGTCAATCTGCAAGGGGGGACCTAAGCGGTCAAATCTACAAATGGGGAGGACCTGAATGGCTTAGATCTCCAAAGGGATATCAAGCGGTCGGATCTCAAGGAGGGAGGCCAGCAGTCGGATCTGCAAGGGAGAACACAGGCAGTCGGATCTACAAGGGGAGGACTGAAGGCTTAGATCTCAAAGGCGATCCGGTGATCGGATCTCAAGGAGGAGGACTGAGCGGCTTAGTTCTCAGAGGGGAGATCCGTGGTCGGATCTCAAGGAGGAGGACTGAGCAGTCGGATCTCTAAAGGGAGATCCGTGATCGGATCTCAAGGAGGAGGACTGAGCAGTCGGATCTGCAAGGGGAGAACACGAATCAGTCGGATCTACAAGGGGAGGACTGAAGGCTTAGATCTCTAAAGGGAGATCCGGTGGTCGACCTCAAAGAGGAGGACTGAGCGGCTTAGATCTCCAAAGGGAGATCCGTGGTCGAGATCTCAAAGGAGGAGGACTGAATGGTCGGATCTCTAAAGGGAGATCCGCGGTCATATCTCAAGGAGGAGGACTGAGCAGTCGGATCTGCAAGGGGGACTGAGCAGTCGGATCTACAAGGGGAGGACTGAGCGGCTTAGATCTCAAAGGGAGATCCGTGGTCGAGATCTCAAGGAGGAGGACTGAGCAGTCGAGTTGCAAGGGAGAACATGAGCAGTCGGATCTACAAGGGAGGACTGAAGGCTTAGATCTCTAAAGGGAGATCTGGCGGTCGGATCTCAAGGAGGAGGACTGAGCGGCTTAGATCTCAAAGGGAGATCTGGCGGTCGAGATCTCAAGGATGGAGGACATGAGCGGTCGGATCTGCAGGGAGAACACGAGCGATCGGATCTACAGGGGAGGACTTGAAAGGCTTAGATGTCTAAAGGGAGATCCGGTGATCGGATCTCAAGGAGGAGGACTGAGCGGCTTAGATCTCCAAGGGAGATCTGGCGGTCGATCTAAAGGAGGAGGACTGAGCAGTCGGATCTCTAAAGGGAGATCCGTGATCGGATCTCAAGGAGGAGGACTGAGCAGTCGGATCTGCAAGGGGGACCTAAGCGGTCAAATCTACAAATGGGAGGACTGAATGGCTTAGATCTCCAAAGGGATATCAAACGATCGGATCTCAAAGGAGGAGGAGGCTGAGGCAGTCGGATCTGCAAGGGAGAACACAGGCAGTCGGATCTACAAGGGAGGACTGAAGGCTTAGATCTCAAAGGCGATCCAGTGGTCGGATCTCAAGGAGGAGGACTGAGGCGGCTTAGTTCTCCGAAGGGAGATCCGTGATCGGATCTCAAGGAGGAGGACTGAGCAGTCGGATCTCTAAAGGGAGATCCGTGGTCGGATCTCAAGGAGGAGGACTGAGCGGTCATATCTGCAAGGGAGAACACAGGCAGTCGGATCTACAAGGGGAGGACTGAAAGGCTTAGATCTCTAAAGGGAGATCCGTGATCGGATCTCAAGGAGGAGGACTGAGCGGCTTAGATCTCCAAAGGGAGATCCGTGGTTAGATCTCAAGGAGGAGGACTGAGCAGTCATATCTCTAAAGGGAGATCCGTGATCGATCTGAAAGGTGGGAGGACTGAGCAGTCGGATCTGCAAGGGGGACTGAGCAGTCGGATCTACAAAGGGAGGACTGAATGGCTTAGATCTCCAAAGGGAGATCCGTGATCTGATCTCAAGGTGGGAGGACTGAGCAGTCGAGATCTGCAAGGGAGAACACAGGCAGTCGGATCTACAAGGGGAGGACTGAAGGCTTAGATCTCTAAAGGGAGATCCAGTGATCGGATCTCAAGGAGGAGGACTGAGCGGCTTAGATCTCCAAGGGAGATCTGGCGGTCGATCTAAAAGGAGGAGGACTGAGCAGTCGGATCTCTAAAGGGAGATCCGTGGTCGGATCTCAAGGAGGAGGACTGAGCAGTCGGATCTGCAAGGGGGACCTAAGCGGTCAAATCTACAAATGGGGAGGACCTGAATGGCTTAGATCTCCAAGGGGATATCAAGCGGTCGGATCTCAAAGGAGGAGGAACCGAGCAGTCGGATCTGCAAGGGAGAACACAGGCAGTCGGATCTACAGGGGAGGACTGAAGGCTTAGATCTCCAAAGGCGATCCGGTGGCCGGATCTCAAGGAGGAGGACTGAGCGGCTTAGTTCTCCGAAGGGAGATCCGTGATCGGATCTCAAGGAGGAGGACTGAGCAGTCGGATCTCTAAAGGGAGATCCGTGATCGGATCTCAAGGAGGAGGACTGAGCGGTCATATCTGCAAGGGAGAACACAGGCAGTCGGATCTACAAGGGGAGGACTGAAGGCTTAGATCTCTAAAGGGAGATCCAGATCGGATCTCAAGGAGGAGGACTGAGCGGCTTAGATCTCCAAAGGGAGATCCGTGGTTAGATCTCAAGGAGGAGGACTGAGCGGTCATATCTCTAAAGGGAGATCCGTGGTCGATCTCTGAAAGGAGGAGGACTGAGCAGTCGGATCTGCAAAGGGGGACTGAGCAGTCGGATCTACAAGGGGAGGACTGAATGGCTTAGATCTCAAAGGGAGATCCGTGATCTGATCTCAAGGTGGGAGGACTGAGCAGTCGGATCTGCAGAAGGGGAGAACACGAGCAGTCGGATCTACAAGGGGAGGACTGAAGGCTTAGATCTCTAAAGGGAGATCCGTGATCGGATCTCAAGGAGGAGGACTGAGCGGCTTAGATCTCCAAAGGGAGATCCGTGATCGAGATCTCAAGGAGGAGGATCTGAGCAGGTCTGAGCAGTCGAGATCTGCAAGGGGAGGACTGAATGGTCGGATCTAAAATTTGATGGTTCCTTTTATACTTTTGAAAACTCCAAGAAGTCTAGACAAACGGGACGTTACATTGATCCCCTTTCTCCACAAACTCCAAATGGCTTCCCCTCTCGTACCGGCTGTACTGGCCTACATTGTGCTTGTTTACTCGCACCCCTCCGGTCGCAACCTAGCCCAAGTTGCGGACAAGCCTTCCGTTTGCATTGTCAAAAATCCGTTGTAGGCCATCCGATCTACCGGAGACCATAGCGGCCATCATCTATCGACTGGAGCTCCTCCTCAGACGGACCAATGAGAGGGTCTGCGGCATTCAGCGAGTAAATCTCATCATGGAGATCATCCTATGGAACTACTTGGTCCGCACCGAGGCTGCAGCCCGGAGAGTCGAGGGTTGATGGCCTCTGGGCTATATGGGGCTTTGTTTGGTCCGACGGCTACAAGCCTGAATCGGCGTGCAAGGTCACAGTGGAGGCGTTTCATCGGCGGGTGATAGGCTCAAGACTGCAAATGCTGCTCTATCAGACCCAACACGATGGTTCCTTTTGAACCATCTGTTAAATTATCTGAATTTTAGCATCACATATCATATTAAATTACTTGAAAAATATTATTCACGAGTTTCATAATTCACTAACTTAATTTTTTAGTGAAAATATATTGGGCACTAGAGCAAAAGCTGCAATTGCACCCACAATCCATAAAAAGATTAGTTGTGGCGCCACAACCCACCCCGACCACCCAAATTTTTTGTGAAATGTCTATTTTGTCCAAGCAGATCCTTTGGACCTCCCCAACCTGTCGAGGGTATTTTAAGTAAACATCACACGTCTTGAAAGATGACCCCTTCATATTCTCCCCCAAATCCCCTCCTCAAATCCTCTCCCCCAAATCTCCTCTCCCCAAACCCTAGTCGATCCATCCCCTACCCCAAATCCCCTCCTCCAGACGATGGCACTCGGTGGGGCGACGGCAAGGGCTGGCCGACAGCAACGACAAGGGGAAGGGCGACAGTGACATCCATCCCCCTTCATCCATGCCGAAGCGGAAGGTGCTAGTGACAAGAAAGTTGGCGATGAAGTTCCATCTCCTTCATCCGGTCGGTGAGGGTGCTCCTCCTCTCTCTACTACTTCTTCTATGTGGGTGGTGATCTTTGGGCTTGTGCTTGTTTGTGAATGGATGAGAGACTTGGGGCTGGCTTTGGGTTGGGAGTGGCTTTGCTTGGCTGCCCTCTGGTGCTCTTTTATGATACTATTTGGGCTATGGACCATTTGGTCTATGGTGAGTTCTTTGCACTATTCTCTGGTTTCTTGCTCACAGACGATAATCGGCTCCCACCGTGATGCGTCGCCACTAGTTAGGGAGCCGGCGTTAGGGTGACGAGGGCAGCAGCGGCGGACCCGGCTGCCTCAAATGCTAAAGTTCTTGTAAATTAGTTACTTCCATTGGGCGTTGCATGTTAGAGTTCCATAGTAATCTTGCCGCAATTTAATTAGTTGCATACTAGTAACTTTGTAGTATCAAAATTGCAATCTTATGCTTGTTTTCTTACTCTCGTAAAGAAGCACCACTTACCGAATATGACAAAAAGAGGGCTCAAAATCTGATGAGGAACAATCAAGTGTTGCGAGGACTTGGCGTCACTTCATTAGCATCAATTCTTAAAAATACACGTGTAGACAGCAAGGGTCGTAGTCGTGAAGACTCTGGATCCGAGTATGACCCTCAAGAGAACGAGGATGAGGACACTGAACAAGAGGAACTCGATAAGGTGCTCATTCTTGTTCTGTGCCTCTCTCTCTTGTGTTGGGGGTTTGGGGGGGAGAAATTTGCTCATGTGGTGTCCTTGCACTGCTGCAGTGTTATTTATCATATATTCAATTTGTAGTTTGATTCATGTGCTACTAATTCTTCTTGTATTTTGCCAACGAGGCCTCGTAGGTTTCTAACAAGAGATCTACACAAAGGGAAAACAATTCTGCTAGGATACCTCCAGGAGGCACTGTACCACCAAAGAGGGTGTTGGCACCTGATGATCAATTCCAACCTGCTAGATGCACTAGGCAGAAGACAAGAGAGTCTGCATTAACTCCAGAAGTTTCCCTTGGTACGAGTTCAGATCCAAAAGAACAGGCCACTCAAAGCCCTCCTACTGCCACACATGATTCTTTGGAACCTACCCAATCTGAGGAGCACATTCAAATGTACTGTGATGAAGGCAAGTGATTGTGCACAACCCTTTAAGAAATGCAGATATGCTTTACACTAACTTTATGAAATTCATATTTTCAGATGCACGGATGTCGATCAACAATCAAATAAGAGGGAAGAAACAAGGCGAGATCTTGATAGGATATCAAGAGCATTAAGTCATAAGATTCAATCCAAATTTCGAAGGGAAGAAAGCGGCCGAGGCACCTATGCAAGCCGCAAAGCTTGCATCGAGAAAATGGGATCATACTAAGGTAGCATATACCATCCTTCCACATTGGAAAGAGTACAAGAATGATCGATCTCACCTTACGGACTACATTGGAAAAGTTGCGATAAGTATATCAACTCTTGGCCAAAAGTGAAATCCTTTCTGTTTTCGTTGTTACATTGTTTCTCATTGTATTCACATGTCTCTTGTGTAATGTGTATCTTTGTTTGTTAGGGTCAATTTACCATGGACACCAACTCAAAAGCGATCACATCTGCATGTCTTGATTTGCTCAAGTCGGACAACGACAGATGAGGTCTGAGCTTAAAAGCGCTACTTTGATGGTGTACCACCAAGTGAAGTGAGAACCACTAGCATTGAAGCAAATGGTGATGAGCAATGGAAGTATTTGGTGCACATGTGGTCCAACCTAAACCACATGGTATGAAAGTAATTGGTTCATTTGCTTAGTTATTTGTTACTTGGCGTGTTTTACACTAATCTGTCTTTCTGTAGGACCGTTGTGAGAAAAACAAAGCGAGCAAGTGAGAAAGTCCGGTTTAAGAATGACCGGCTCTCGTTCCTACATTGCACCTTTGTCATCTTTGTTGTAAGTACTTACAGAAATGATGTTCTTATACATTTGTTATGAAACCCTTCCATACCATGTTGGAAGTTTACAGCTTGCAATGATTTGAACATTTCAGAAGCAAGAGAAATATAAAGATGTAGAGCCCACTGCAATTGACCTCTTCAAAGAGTGTCATTATAGCAAGAAACTTGGTTTTAGTGAGCCAGTGAAGAAAGCAATTGTTAGTCACCACTTGTTCATTTCTTTTCTACATAAGTATACTGTAAATAATAACACTTACGCGTAGTCCATCTATTGCTAGGCTGATATGGAAGCCATCGTGGCTCAACCAGTGGAAGATGGACAAGAATCAAAGTCTCCTACTGCAGCTGTTTCTGAAGTGCTCGGTGACTCAACCAAATTCCTTCAACATGTGGGCCTTCAAACACCCTCACAGAAAAGCTCGAGACGAGGCGTTTCTTCGTGTGTGGAAGAGCTTGAAGCTGAACTTCACATTGAGAAGCAAGGAGCATCCCAACCGAGACCATCTTGAAGCTCAAGACAAGACTTGGATGCCTTGAAGAAGAAGGCGGAAGAATCAAAGCGACTAGGAAGAAGAGCTTAGAAGAGATTGGCTTTTTGAAGGATAAGATTGCAGATACTGATGCCCTCCTTCGTCGTCTGCTGAACTGCAATCAGGGTCAGGTGAACCCTACTCCCTAAACTGATGTAGTTTGTGGTTTGATGGCACTGTGATCTGGGATACTGTTATTTTGTGAACTGTGCTGGATGCATGTAACCTGGGAACAATGTGTTGGATGTTGCTATTATGACATGACATGAACTTATTGTATATGCTTGTAATGTTTTTATGCGTATGGATGTCTTTGGGCCAAACACAGCAGTTGTGAAATTGGAAAATTGGTTTGTGAATTGGCAAAGGGCACGTACGATAAAAAAAGCTGGGCTATCTGGGCCAAAATGGTTTTAGCCAAACAATATATTAAGCTTTTCAAAATGTCAAAATAGGGTACATCAAAAAAGCGTCAAAAGGGCTACACCCAAAAAATTTGGGCTAACCTAAAATAAGTTGGGCCTACAAAATGGAATCAAAATGGGCCTTGTAGAAACTATGGCGAAAATTAACATGGGCCTAACTCAAATTATGACGGTGAACATCGTCACAAACCAACGACCACGTCGGATCTGCGTGGCTGACGAAACTACCAATGGCAATAAGAATCGGCGTGGCGGCGTCATAAAATTAAATGGCGACAATGGTTTAAATCACTAAGTCTGTGATTTTTAGCTACTTAAATCACGAAAACTATCGTGACGCACTATAGGTGACGATTCGATTTTTCGTCATGGGAGCATCACAGATCCCATACTGTGACAAAAAAACACAGATCCGTGACGAATTATGATTGTCACCGTTCAGCAGATTTTTGTAGTGACTGTCTATGTTGAACCAACCCCATTGTCACCATAGATAAAATCTGGTTTTTACAATAGTAAGGACCAGAGGCTTTTGAAAAATGAATGCTTAGTCTTGCTAGACCAAACATCTTGATTTGGGAAATGTTTCTTCCAACAGACCAAAATATCAAATGTTTTCAAAGCCATGACATTGGGTTGTCATGGAGGTTTTGATAAATGGTTTGGAAAAACAAAAATGGACAAATGGATTTGGTCTTGGGCGGATTGGTTGTTTGGCTGGTGCAGGGTATGCACGGGCTCAACTCGAGTAGGGTTGAGGCCCAGGGGTTTGTGTTAGCCGCCCAAGCCATATGAGGACCAGTCTTTGAGCCGCATTTTGCTATGCCTATAATGGGCCGTGCCACCCTCGTATAACCACATGTCCTGAGAAATGGGCAAAGGGACCTGGCCAACTAATTTGCAAAGATCCATCACGGTTGATCCTATGGATGCGGTGGGTAGTCATGTTACAACCTTTGTAGTCCCACCTAGCGCAAGAGGGGGCCTGAACCCTGCAGATGGGTAGTCCAAAGGGGGTGAAACCTTAGTGAGGGTGGACTGCGTTGGAGTAATGCTTTGTAAAGGCCTTGTCATGTGCTCTAGACCTCTCACCCAAGGAAGTGTGAGGTGGCATTGACGGATGTCAAACAAACTAGAGAATTCATGTCATATGGGTAAAGTGTACAACCTCTGCAGAGTGTAAATCTATTCGAATAGCCGTGTCCACGGTCATGGACATGCTAGCAAAGCCACTCAAAGTTAGCTCTTGGTTTTGGCTTTTCAAAGGACTTATGAAACTGGTTTTGGATTTCTATCCAAATGGTTAATGGGCGGGGAGCCTTGTGACAGGAGGGTATCCTTCACCATATTGATGATGAATGTTATCCAACTGAAAATTGAGTTTTGGAAAATGAACTTTTACTTATTGTAATGGCTTTGAAACTTAGTACTTGTAATTGAAACAAACTTGGCTTTATGCAAATCAACCCTAATATACTGTCCTTGATATATCCATTATGCATGTCATTCTGTTAATTGACGGGTGTAACTTGCAAGCATGGTTGTTGTGCTCACTCTTGCTTGATTGATGAATTGAGTAGGTGAAGACTTCTTTGATGATGAGGAGGACCAAGTCAATTAGACTGCGCCCTCCAGCCAATCACCTGTGGTGTAATGGATGGAGTCTATCCTTTTGGATTTTCCGCTGTGTATTTAGCTCTCGGTTGCTAGAGCTTGTAAGTAACCCCTTGTAATCAACTCTCTTTTGTTGTTAATAAAGCCTTTTTTGGATTTGTATGTTATCACTTGCTTGCTGTGAGAACTAGTCATTGATCCTTGGGGACTAGTTTAGATCACAAAGGACTTGAGGCTTGTCCCAAGCCCCACGACCTCCTCAGGTTGGATCCTCATGGACCTCCCTCGGGTTAGAGCGTGCAGCTTCGGGAGGTCTGAGGTCCAAAGACCTCCTAGGGTTGGAATCCTAGACCTTCGAGTGGTCCTACCGGAGCTCTTGAGAGGTCTGGGCGGTCCTACCGGGAGGCCCTACAGGATGTCCTGGGAGGTCCTAGCGGACATCCTAGGAGGTCTTGGAGGTCCTCTCGGGTAGCCCCTGGCCGGGTCGTGACATCACTTCCAAAGGTGAGCAGTCTAGAGAGCGTGACAAGGCCTTTACAAAGCTTTGAACTGACTCGGAGCAGCCCGCTAAGGTTTTGCAAATCCCCCTGCTGGGTTATTGGGTGCCCCCTCTTGCGCCAGCGAATCAGCATGCTCCACCATAACAGAACCAAGCTAGCGCATTGCTAATTATTTGGCCCAGACCATCCCCATAAAATGGTCTTGTGGTTGCACGGTGATACCCGGTTCAATGGATCGCAAAGTTAAGTCCTTAATCCACTCAGGCAAGACAACCTCATCCCAGTGTGTGCACAGCACCCCCTTTACTGCATGATCACTTGCCTGAGTGTGAAAAAATTTTAGGTTCAACTTGGCCAAAGACAACCCTGGTCTTGGCGCAACAAATTTTAGCAAGAGTGGCATCGCACCACAATCAATAAAGCTGTGGCATCAGCACCTCAGCTGCTCAATAGTGGCACCAACCACAGTTCTATAGTTCAATTAGTCACGATTATTAATGATGAAGCATGATTCACCAGACCCACGGTTCTAAAGCAAGGCTAAGCATAAACCTACGGTCCCATGTTGGCAATATCAAATGATACCAATTAAATTACCCCATCTAAGTTGTCCACGAGGTTCATGTCAACATGATGAGTATAATTATCAAGGAGGCATAATGTCAAGTAGGAGAATAGCTACTGCCCAAACTTTTCTATAAAAATAGCCATGTGAGTTTAACAAATCAAAATACTTTTGCAAAAATGGGATCAAGATGATCAAGGTCCACAACTTGCCTTCGTTGAGCAGGGGTGAGCCTTCGGTAGAGACTGCCGGGTCCAAGTACTCCTCCTCGAACTTGGGATCTATATGTACGTAAAGAGCCAAATAAACAAGACAACTCCCAACAAAAGAACTTAAGCAAATCTCAACCAAAAACTAGAAAAGCAAGAGGTCTCGGCGAGAGAGGAGGTCCAACCCGAAAGAGGGTGGTCTTTGCAAAAAGACCAAGACATGGATGAGAGGCGATCATGGCCGAGAGGGTGGTCTTTGCAAAAAGACCAGAAGGTGTTCATGAGCAGGAGGGTGGTCTTTGCAAAAAGACCACAAAGGTGGTCTTCGCAAGAAGACCAGTAAAGACCAAGAGGTGGTCTTTGCCAAAATAGGTCATGAGAAAAGCACGACTATTCCACATGGTAGCAAAAAGAACACGACCGCGTAACGGAGTCGTGAGAAGAATACGATCACACAAAATGGTCGTATGAACAAGAAAAGATTAGGCACAAGGAAACTCACCAAAACAAAGAAAGAGATAGAAAAAGGAGGAGATCAGAGGGGCAACAAGGTGCAAGAGGGGCAAGACAGGCACTCCAGTGAACTCTGGGCGACAAAGCAATGGCGTCTTCGATGATCTTCTTCGTGATGAAGAGGTGGTGGCACAGCTTCCTCGGGCACTTCTTGGTGAAGCTTCAAGCACAAGCTCGGAGAAAAACTAGCAAGAGCTGGGAAGTTGGGAAATGAGGAAAAGGTGACAAAGGAAGGCTTACACGGCTATATAAATAGCCAGACAGGGAGGAGAAAAAGAGAGAGCCACAGGGAGGCTTAGAGACACATTGGTCAAGGGTAGATGAAAAACAAGGCAATGATAAGATAGGGTATGCCATCAAAGGATAAACGAAGTACCCTAGAAGTGACGGCATTTAATGTGATGCAATAGGCATTAAATGCGCTTAAGGCTTTAGAGGCGGAGGAACTAAGAAAGTGAGCCGGACTGACTAGTGGGGCCAGTCAAACTCAGGTGGATAGATTAGTCAAAGAGGTGATCTCAGCCACAAGGGTGGCCTTCGCAAAAAGACCACAGGTCTTGACCTCAAAGGGGGAGGCCTTAACCCGCAATGGAGGTCTTCACAAACGACCTCAGGTCTTGACCTCAAAGAAGAGGTCTTAACCCGCAAAGGTGATCTTTGCAAGAAGACCACAGAGAGGCCCAAAGAAAAGAAGACTCAAGGGAGGCACTACTACAGGAAGCCTCATCACGCATTTGTTCGGAATCGTCATCACGAACAGTTTCGAACCGTCTATATTTGTTGATGCTGTGATAACGAGCGGTTATCCTGAGCGGTTCAAAACCGTCGTGATCGCACTATCCTGAGCGGTTTTTGTTGAAACCGTCTGTGAAGGCTATTATCATAGACGGTTTTCATCAAAAACCGTTTGTGATCCGAGAATATCACCGCGGTTTAATTTATAAACCGTCTGTCATGACTTTTTTCACGAGCGGTTCTTGTTGTAACCATCGTGATGAGTTTTCCTGAGCGGTTCTTATTTAGAACCGTCTGTGATAGCCTTTTCGTGGCAAAAAAAAAACGGCAATTTGCTAAAACTTGGAGGCCGTTTAGAGGCCCTAAACGACCTTTTGGGGTTTTCACTTTTTGAGACCTCGTGAAGAGAATCTGACCTTGAGTTATGGATTTTCGGATTGAGCTTTTCGTTAGCTTTCCAGCGAGCTAAAGAACGTCGCAATCGGAGTTCGTATGCAAAAGTTATGATGATTTTACCGAGCGGTCGCGATCTACCATCTATATTTTTGTCCAAACCAAATAACTCAACATGAACTACACACATCACAAAGAGCATCACCCACATCACAAAGCATCAACTCATTAATCCACATCACAAAGCAAAGGGGAGTAGAGAGTGAGGTCGTGGGAGGCCGGGGCGACGAAGTGGAGGAGGCCGAAGGCGACGAGGTTGTGGGAGGCCAGTGACAACGAGGTCGGGGCGAGGTGGAGGAGGCCGGGGGTGATGGTTCGGATGAAGCCGGTGACGATGAGGCCGAGACGAGTTGGAGGAGGCCGCCGGCGACAAGCTCGGCGGAGGCCGGGGCGCAAGGTGTGAGGAGGAGAAACGGCAGAGGAGGAGATGGACCATTTTGAGCTGTGAGGAGGAGAGACCGCAGAGGAGGAGATGGAGGTTATATAAAGCGAGTTTCGGCAGCCCGCCCATTATGTTTAAATTTTCGTTTCCCGCCCAACAATCAGAGACGGTTCTTGTTAAGAACCGTCTGTGATAGCACCTATCATAGACGGTTTTTTAATAGAACCGCTGCAGGACCAAAACCTCGAGAGCGGCGGTCTGGCGCAGAGGATAGCGAGGATATCACAAGCGGTTCTAAAAATTATCACAGGCGGTTCTTATTGAACCGTGCATGTATTATCCTGAGCGGTTCTTATTGAGAACCGCCTGTGATTAAACTGAATATCACGATCGGTTTGTGAATAGAACCGCTGCGTGATAATTCCTGACAGTTCTATTAATGAACCGTCTATGATAGATGACTATCACGAGCGGTTCTAAAAATACCGCTCTGTGATAGTCGACCCGCGCCACCCGTAGGTCGGCCCGACCCAACACGCGGTTCCAAAAGGAACCGCGTGATGGGGCGTCTACTATAGCTGCTTTTGTAGTAGTGAGGGGTACTGACGGTCAAGATCTACAAGGGGAGGTCCTGACGATCAGATCCACAAGGGGAGGTCGTGGCTAAACGACGAAAGAGGGGAGGTCGCGGTCTCAAGGGGAGGTCACGGCTAAACGACAAAAGAGGGGAGGTCGCGGCTAAATGACCAAAGAGGGGAGGTTGCGGCCTCAAGGGGAAGGCTCGAACGGACGTGAGGGAGGTCCTAACGGTTAAGATAAACACAAGGGAGGTCTCAATGGTTAGGATAATCACAAGGGAGATCCCGATTGTTAAGATGAACACAAGGGAGGTCCAGATGAACACGAGGAGGTTCAAGAGAAAGGGGAAATCAACCCAAATTTAGAATTTCGGAGTTCGAGGATGTTTGAAACACACACCTGAGCTAGTCTAAACCCAAAAGAGGAGGTCTTAGACCTAGAAAGGGGTCTGGACAAGGGGAGGTCCAACACAAGGGAAGGTTTGGTCTAAAAAGAAGATCTGGATGAAAAGGAGGTCCTGACGGAGGAGATTCAAAGGAAAAGGATCCAATGAAGGAGATCTAGGGAGGACGTCCAAAGGAGGGCGAGGAGATCAGAACCAAAGGGTAGGTCCTGTCCGCAAGATCTACGACGGGAGGCCCTGGACGGCTAAGACCTATAAAGGAGAGGTCCTGGACGGCCAAGAGCTACCAAGGGGAGATCTTGGGCGGCCATGATCTACCAAGGGGGATGTCCTGACAGTTAAGATCTCCAAGGGGAGGTCCTAACGGTCAAGATTTGAACAAGGGGAGGTCCTGACGGTTAAGATCTCCAAGGGGAGGTCCTAACGGTCAAGATTTGAACAAGGGGAGGTCCTGACGATTAAGATCTCCAAGGGGAGGTCCTAACGGTCAAGATCTGAACAAGGGGAGGTCCTGACGGTTAAGATCTCCAAGGGGAGGTACTAATGGTGAAGATCTGAATAAGGGGAGGTCCTGACGGTTAAGATCTCCAAGGGGTGGTTGAGCGATAGCGAGGAAAAGCAAGGGAAAGGCTGGAGCCGCCAGATCTCGATCGAACGGAGCCAATTGATTGGGCCGTTTGAACCGAGCGGAGGTTGCAACGCGATCAAGCCGTCCGACACAGATTGAACGGTATAGAAAGGATGGGATGTTCAGACCGACTGAACGTGCCGACAAGATCAAGCTGTCTGACACAGATCGGACGGTTCACAAGTAATAGGGGAACGGTGCAACCGTGATAGGAGAGCGGTACAGCCATGATAGAGGGGCAGTACAACCGTGCTAGGATTTGTAGCAAGCGGGAGGTCCGAGCGAACACGAGGGCAAACAAAATAAACAAAGGGGGAGGTCCAAAGGGACATAGGGACGTTCGAATGAACTCAAGGAGTTCAAATGAACGCTGAGAGGTCCACAAGGAAGGTCCAAACAGAGAAAGATGTCTAGATCAAAGGAGATCTAGACAGAGATGAAAGTTTAGACCAAAGGGGATGTCTAAACACAAAGAGATTCAAACCAACAAAGAGGAGGTATGAATTAAAGGAAGTCCAAATAAAAGATACAAGAAAAAGTCCAGAGAGCAAAGGTGGTTTGAACCTACAAAAGAGGTCCAACTGAAGGGAGGTCTAGACATTAGGAGATGTCCAACAAAAAAGGGGAATCTGGACATAGGGAAATGTCCAACAAGAAGAAGGTCTAGGGAAGGAGAAGCTAGCCCGAGGGACACACAGGGCAGACAGAGAAAAGGGGCTAAAAGCCAAAGAACAGCAATTGCCCCAAATCGGCCAAAAGGATTAATTTGAGTTTGATTAGTTCAAGTTAAATCTCCAAATTTCGAAATCTTCAAGTTAAGCTTGTGCAATTCAACAAAACCAAAAAGTTATTTTTATTTTAAAAGCTTTTCAAAACTCTGGACAAACGGGACGTTATAAACCTACTCCCCCTAAAGGGAATATCGACCCCGAGATTCAGGCGGACTAGAGAATAGGTTAGGGAATTGGGTTTTGCTCACTCTTCCAATGATTTTCTCTTTTAAGTGAAACAAAACCACAGCTGACACAACACTGACCCGAGACTCACCAGGAATGAAGCTCTGAGCTGGATGGGTTGCTTTCACGGTGACACCATTCGCTTGGTCTCTTTTAGAAAAGGCTAAAGGACTAGCGTCTTGTCTTGAAAACTGAGGTAGGGCTTGCTTCATGGTGACATGACTTACTCAATCTCCGATAAAAGGAACTGAAGTCCTGGCTTGCTGCTTCTGTGGGCAAATGTGAGCATAAAGACCTATCTTGGGGCATCTGTAACAAGTGATCCTTGGATCTGGACGGCTGCTTCTCTAGGGTTGGTTGATGGTGTAGTCGACGACACAAGCTCCTTGAGTACCAGGGTGTGGTGTTGCTGAAGAGGTCTCGAAGGCAACAGGGGAGGCAAAACTGATAGAGTGCTGCATGCTAGCTCTGAGTCCTTGAAGATGCTTGGATGGCGAGGTCTTCTTTAGTGGGCAATTGTTGGCGCAGAGCCCCCTTTTCCAACCACTTTCTCTTTTGAGTGAGGCAAAATCACCATAGACACTTGCTCACTTACTAGGATTGGAGTCCCGAACTGGCTGGGTTTGCTCCTCAGCAACATGGTTCACTGGGCCTCTTGCAGGAGAAGCTAGAGGTCTGGTAGCTTGGCTTGAAACCTGGGAAGGAGCTTGCTTCCGCTGGTGACGTTGCGGGCGGTTGCTAGCGAAATGGCCCCAATGACGGCAATTGAAACACTGGATACCTTTGGCAAATTTGGCGCTCTTTGGCTGCTGGTTGCCGGGGCTGTTGTCGAGGGTGTGAACTCCTTGAGAAACTGGGTGAGGTGCTGTCGCCGAGGTCTCGAAAACAATGGGAGGAGCAGAACTGCCAGGGGACGACACACTCATCCCGAGGATTTGCGGAGGTTTTGTTCATGAAGCCTTCTTCAGTGGGCACTGGCTGGTGTAGTGCCCCTTTTTCCGGCAGTTGAAACAGATGACACTTGTGACACGAGAGGGGTTCTTCTGTGGCGGGCTTCTCAAAGATGAGCTGGGGAGCAACAAACTGACAGGCTGGTCCACGGTTGCTTCGTGAGGCGTTGGCGATTCCATGTTTCTGTATGCACACAACTGGGACAAGATCCTTCTGTTGTTCCTACCACCTGTAGTGGGTGTTATTGTTGCAATCAAAGTGGCTTCTAGAAGGTTGTTGGCAGAGAATGTTGAACAACTTTTTGAGCACTGGCTAGCAACATGGCCCACCTCTCGGCATTTGAAGCACTGAACTTCTACCCTTGATGTCCTGTTCTGAAAAGATTGGCCACCAAGATTGTCACAGGGCGTTGGTGTCGGCGGACAAGGTGCTAATCTTGGAGGCTTGAGTGCGGCTTCTGCTGGGACTTTGCTAGGTTGAGACTGAATCACACGGGCCTTGGAGCTTTCTGTAGCCTCTTGTTCTTGGTTCAACATCTTCCTCTTGAGCCTGAGGTCCTGCTGACAGCTGGTAGCTTCTAGGTTGAGTGCCCCGGGGTGAATTCCTTTGGAACTTGGTTCCTCTGATCTGGCTTTTGATGTTGAAATTGCTGGAGGTGGTGGTGGAAGGGCAGCATGCTGATGGTTCTGGTTCACCATTGTCATTAGGGCAGCAATAGTCCGGTTCTGCTGGTCCATCCAGTTGACTAGGGCCGAACCAACTTGATTCTGTTGAGCCACCATCTGATTCACATTCTGCACCACGGCATTCATCATCTGGGTCTGAGCTGCCAAAACTGACTCAAGCCTTGATCTGCTACTGATGCCGGTGGAGGTGGTGCAAGAGGGTTCATACTGACATTGGGGTCCTCTGATCCACTGAGACTAGCTGAGGTGCTAGTCCGATCCATTTGAAACAAACTTCACCGGTTTAATAGATAAGAGGGAGAAGCACCATAGATAAGAGGGGAAAGCACTTAGACGAGAAAGAACAAGGGAGAAAGATGGAACAACCTAGTTGGGGAAAAGGTAGGTTAGACCCAAGAGAGCAAGTGCCCTAGAGACCAAAAGAGGCAAAAAGGTGCAATAGGATCTCCTACTGGAGTTCTGATTGCACGAAGTAACGATACAAAGCTAAGGGGGACCACTACTGAAGCACTTATAGCTTAACTTAGGGGAAAAGGTCGGCTAAACGAAGCTCGGTCCTATAGAAATTGTCAAGATAAGGAGGTCAAATTAAGTTCAAAACAAAGTTTCGGAAGGGGTAAGATTCAAGAATCTAAGGAGGTAAGAAAAGAATGGAATAAGAGAAGAAAAGAGTGAGACACGATGAGAACAGAATAGAAAAAGACAAGGGGAGAAACACTAATCAGAGTTTTAAGTTGGTTTGATTTAGAAAATAACTTTTGAATCTGACTAATACGATCATGCTAACTAGGGTTACGTCCAACAGTCGACATAGAGCCCTAATACCACCTCTATAAGGACTCTCTTGGAATATACTAGGAAAGGTCACGACAGGACCTCTTATGGTGGTTCGGTAGGACCGCCCGGAGGTTCGGTAGTACCGCCTGGTATGTCCCAAGAGTAGGTCCGCCAGGACCTCCCAGGAGATCTCAAAGGCCTCCTGGAGGTTTGGCCTCTGCGCATGCTGAGCTAGTCCCGCAATCAGTCCTGCTAGTTCGCACAGACTTGCATTGGTGTGATCAAATCCATGCAGCAAGCTAAAAAAAACAATAGCCAAAATAACATATATTATAAAAGACCATTCGGCCAAGCTTCTTACAAGAGTGCCACAAGGGCTTACAACAAAAGAGCACTTTGCAGCAGAAATAAAACCAAAACGAGCAGATCCAACCGATCAGCCCACTAGCTATCGAGTGGAGGGCGTCCCCTAGCATGCATAGCCTCCAAAGACCTCTTCTTCTTGGAGCTTTGAGCTCCCAGAAACTTTCTGATCTGCTGATTAAAACAGAGGGCACAAGCCATGAGTACTTTTGAATGTACTTAGCAAGCCGTGGGGAAATAGATGCAAATATTATTCATGCAAGGCTTGCCAAAAGAGGGCTGTAAGGTTAGTTTGTAGAAAGCAAGATTTAAGAGATAATACATAAATAGATTGCAAGGCTCAAGTTAAAAGCATATTACATAAATACATTTGATTTAATAGGGGGAAGTGAGCACCTACTCACTCCGAAGACTCCTCTGGAGCACCAACTCAAGAGCCGCCACAACCAGTCCCTGGACCACATCTCGAGCTAGCCATGACCTCTCGGGAGCCGGCCAAGGTCTCTTCGAGAGCAAGCCATGACCTCTCGAAGAAGCGCCCAGGGACACATTTTATAAAATCTACCCCTTGCACAGTTTTCACCAGGCAATGTCCATGACCAAGGACTTGGCTATTTGAATAGATTTTACACTCTGCAGAGGTGTACAGCTTTACCCACAATCCATGACCTCTCTAGCGGGACGGGTTCTCGGGAAAACCCTTTGCTCACTTCCGAAGGTGAGCAGTCCAGAGAGCGTGACAAGGCCTTTACAAAGCTTTAAACAGACTCGAAGCAGCCCGCTAAGGTTTTGCAAATCCCCCCTACTGGGTTATTGGGTGCCCCCTCTTGCGCCAACGAATCAGCACGCTCCACCATAACAGAACCAAGCTAGCGCATTGCTAATTATTTGGCCCAGACCATCCCCATAAAATGATCTTGTGGTTGCACGGTGATACCCGGTTCAATGGATTGCAAAGTTAAGTCCTTAATCCACTCAGGCAAGACAACCTCATCCCAGTGTGCGCATGGCACCCCCTTTACTGCACGATCACTTGCCCGAGTGTGAAAAAATTTTAGGTTCAACTTGGCCAAAGACGACCCTGGTCTTGGCGCAACGAATTTTAGCAAGAGTGGCATCACACCACAATCAATAAAGTTGCGGCATCAGCACCTCAGCTGCTCAATAGTGGCACCAACCACAGTTCCATAGTTCAATTAGTCAAGATTATTAATGATGAAGCATGATTCACCAGACCCACGGTTCTAAAGCAAGGCTAAGCGTAAACCTACGGTCCCATGTTGGCAATATCAAACGATACCAACTAAATTACCCCATGTAAGTTGTCCACGGGGTTCATGTCAACATGATGAGTATAATTATCAAGGAGGCATAATGTCAAGTAGGAGAATAGCTACTGCCCAAACTTTTCTATAAAAATAGCCATGCAAGTTTAACAAATCAAAATACTTTTGCAAAATGGGATCAAGATGACCAAGGTCCATGACTTGCCTTTGTTGAGCAGGGGTGAGCCTTCGGTAGAGACAGCCGGGTCCAAGTACTCCTCCTCGAACTTGGGATCTATACGTACGTAAAGAACCAAATAAACAAGACAACTCCCAACAAAAGAACTTAAGCAAATCTCAACCAAAAACTAGAAAAGCAAGAGGTCTCAGCGAGAGAGGAGGTCCAACCCGAAAGAGGGTGGTCTTTGCAAAAAGACCAAGACATGGCTGAGAGGCGATCATGGCCGAGAGGGTGGTCTTTGCAAAAAGACCAGAAGACGGCCAGGAGCAAGAGGGTGGTCTTTGCAAAAAGACCACAAAGGTTGTCTTCGCAGGAAGACCAGAAAAGACCAAGAGGTGGTCTTTGCCAAAAGAGGTCCTAAGGAAAACACGACTATTCCATGTGGTCGCAAAAAGAACACGACCGCGTAACGTAGTCGTGAGAAGAATACGATCACACAAAGTGGTCGTATGAACAAGAAAAGATTAGACACAAGGAAACTCACCAAAATAAAGAAAGAGACAGAAAAAGGAGGAGATCAGAGGGACAAGTACGGTGCAAGAGGATGGCACAGGCACTCCGGTGAACTCCTGGGTAGCAAAATGGCGGCGCCATCTCCGATGATCTTCTGGGTAATGAAGAGGTGGTGGCACAGCTTCCTCGGGCACTTCTTGGTGAACTTCAAGCACAAGCTTGGGGAAAAACTAGCAAGAGCTGGGAAGTTCAGAAATGAGGAAAAGGTGACAAAGGAAGGCATACACGGCTATATAAATAGACAGGGAGGAGAAAAAGAGAGAGCCACAGGGAGGCTCGGAGACACATTGGTCAAGGGTAGGTGAAAAACAAGGCAATGATAAGACAGGGTATGCCATCAAAAGGATAAATGAAGTACCCCAGAAGGGACCGCATTTAATGTGATGCAACAGGCATTAAAAGCACTTAAGGCTTTAGAGGCGGAGGAACCGAGAAAGTGAGCCGGACTGACTAGTGGGGCCAGTCAAACTCGGGTGGACAGATCAGTCAAAGAGGTGGTCTCAGCCGCAAGGGTGGTCTCGGAAAGACCGAGCTTGAGGAGGTCCCCTGACATTCCGAGCTGATCGGAATGGCTGGTTCCTCTGGCTGTGCCACTGGTTGTGGTGGCGCATCCTCATCCATCCGGTCGATCTCGCTAACGTTGGCAACGTGCGAGCCGGTGGAGGTGGAAGATGAGGATGACATGCCATTTTCTTCCATGGCACAGATGCATCCTTCCAAGTCGAGGTCGGCGTAGTCCACCAAGTCGAACCAATTCTCCTCATTCCAAACCCCAGGCATAGTCACATCAGCGATTATGGGGAATGAACAAGGATTTGATGAGCGGAGAGTTTCTTCAGGAAACTTGTGTCTTCTTACCCACGGACGGCGCCAGCTGTCGACGATCGAGTCGTCGATCTTGTGAAATAAAAGAGGAAAATGACGTGAAGTATCCTGGGATAGAATGGGGGCCGCTCTTTATTGATATGAACTAGATTTATAAGACCTGGCTAGGGACTACCCCTAAATACACTAAATGTGAGGAATGTTGAACTAAGTAATGAGGCTTAGAATTTGAGTCTAAGACCGAATGCCTTGCTTCTAATTCCACTGCTTAGGCTTCTGTGTTTGTCGTCTCGTGTTCTGTTGTTGTTTTTCCCCCCGTCCCTTTGTCTTCTGCGCTCCACCCTTAAATAACTTCCGAAGAGGTGGCAGTTACTCCTGGAGAAGACGTCCCTGGTGAAAGCGTTATGGTCGGTCGAAACGGTAAAGCGATTAACAATGTGCCAACTACCTTACGGTTGTCTGTGAGATGCTTAACCGTAAGGCAGTTAATTGTCAGTGTCTTAGGATTATATCATCGCACGGAATGAAACATATAACACGTGTTCCATTCGTCATACGGTAAGAAATGCTAGTTCATAGCTTTTTCGAGCAGCTATCTAGTCGGAGCCTAGGGACAAAGCTGTAACATCCCAAATATGGGTGTGTGTTTCAAATGTAAGAAAATGAGTAGAAATTAAAACTTTTCTTACATCTTGTAGTCTTTGAACTTTTCTATAATTCTTGCAAAGGAATTGTGGAATTCAAAAACCTAAATCTCCTGTTGACTAAAGTCAAACCCTTATTCAACTTTGTCAGGAATCTTGTGATCAACCTTTGGAAATATTTTTTCTTGGTTCTAGGGATGCTGTGTGACCCCTCTGAAAAATTTCATAATTTTTACAAATTATTTGATAATTTTTGGAGGCAAGTCAAACAAGTTTTCCAATTGGTCAAACCCTAGAACAAACCTTGAGGAATTTCTTCAGAGAAATGCAATACATGAAAATCTCTGGAAATTTTATGTAAGGTTAATCCTAGAGTGAGGAAGCTCCAGTCAAAATTTCAAATTTTTTGGAGTTAGTTTTCTACCTGTAAAAATTCTTCCAAAATCAGCATTCAAATTTAAACTCTAACTGGTTTCCACTGTTCCTCGGGCGCGCCCGTTCACACGGTTGGGCTCGAGTCACTTGATTCGGTCGAGCCAACTAACTACACTGGGCCTTGCCACCTTTGGATCTTGATCGAACCGCCAAGATTCTTCCAATCCTGGCCGTCCATTTCTAATCCGACGCCGGGCGGGTCATCCCCTTCCTCTTGCTCGCGCGGCGCGGCCCTAGCGCCAGCACGCCATGGCAGAGCACATGCGAGGGAGAGGGCAGTGCCTTGTCACCTCCCAACCGCTCTTTGCTGCTGCTAATTAATGCTTGCCAGTGCTTTCGGCCCCAAAGTCATGTACAGAGCTGCCCCCATCCCCTCCACGTCCTTGGCTGAGCGGTGAACCGAGCGTGGGCCGAGCTCACCGTGGGTGCTTGCCCTAGCTCCATACCTTGCTCCTCTGGCTATTTAAGCCCCCCTTGTCCCTCCTTGGCTTCCTTTAAACACACCCTCGACCTGCTCTTTACTGGTCGAGCTCGAATCACCCAAAACACCTCTACCGCCATTGTTGCACCTCGAGCTCCTTGGTGAAGACAGTGCCCCAGTGGCTTTTCTTCTTCTCTCTTTGCTTCAGCTTGTGCCTCTCACCTCTGTGGTTAAAACCCCTCACTCGATTTAGGTTTGCCTTCACAGGAACGGCCTAAATTGGAGTTTTGGTCCCCTTCGGCCGAAATCGCCCCTTTTCGTCCTCAGCGCTGGTAAGTCCTCCATTTTCCAATTACTCGCTCTAGGACCATCCTTGAGCCATGTTGGAGCTATCCCGATGACGCGGTCCCTCTCTCTTTGCTCAGTTTGGCTTCCCCGCATTGTCTTCTTCGGCGCCAGCAAGGTCCTCCGCCGCCAGAGCTTCCCCAGCCACTTTTGGACCTCCTCCGTGCTCAGGTAGCATCCTAGTAGTCCCTAGATGCTCGGGCACCCGCTTCTCTAAACTGTGGCAGAGCTTTTTGTTGTTTGTCATTTCGGCTGCGTTTGCACCATCGCTCTCTCCCAGCTCGCCGGCGTTCTAGGCCATCTCCGGCGGTGTGAGTGGTGCCAGCAGGTGCGCATCTCTATTGCGGACCTGGCGGTACCCTTGGTTTGCGCCACCGCGCCCTAGGTCACCGGCGGTGAGCCAATCTCCCCGGCGAGTCTTTTGTCGGACGGGGACGGCAACTGTAGCGGCGTCGTTAGGACCGTCCATCCCTTGATCTGTGGTTGAGATGTCGCGTGGTCTGTGCGCTCGCACTGTGTCGCGTTCGTCGTGAGCCGTCCACCTCGCGATATGCGCCTGCGATTCGTGCGGGCGTTCGCGCGCGTGAGGTCCAAACGCGGCCGCGGTCAAGTCAATCTGGACCATTGGATTTAATCTCAACGGTCTACGACCAGGGATTCTGCGCGCGCGTCCGTTCGCCCGTTCAAGTTGGCCCATTGGATTTGATCTCAACGGTCTACGACTAGGGTTTCGTGTGCGCATCGTCGCGTCGACCAGTCGTTGGGCCGTCCGATTCAATCTCAACGACCCAGGTTTTTCCACGTCTTTTCGTTTTAGGAAAATTCCCGAGAGGTTTGTTTGTGAACTGAAAAAGGTAATAACCTTCAAAATTGCATAACTAATTCATTTGAGCTCCATTTGAGTTGATTCAAATTTTGTTAGCTCTGGTTGGAATTGAGCTTTAATCTAAAAATGGTTGGAAGCTTAGTTTGGCTCCAGAAAATGGATTGGTAAATTGGTTTAGAAAAAGGCTTTAATTGTTGCTCTAAAAATTGCATTGAACTTGTAAATTGCATAAGTAATTCTCTATAGATCCTTTTTGAGTTAATCCAATTTTGTTGGCTTCCTCTGTTAGTGGACTAAATGGTGGAATAGGTTTTGGGCATGCCACTGTGTTTAAAATCTTTGTGGGTGCATTTTGTTTTGTGCTCTTGTGCAAGTCTTTGAAAAATCATAGAAAATGCATCCTAGCTCCAAATGAGGTGAATCCAATTGTGTTGTTCATATCATGAGGTGCTATGTTTACCATAAAAATCTCAGGTGCAATACCTCTTTGGAAAATTGTGCTAAAGAATTTAATTCGAATGAACAGTAACCGATTTGAATTTTCCAGCATTTTCGAGGCTGAGCAGATTTGTTTTGGCCATAACTTTTGCATTGAGAATCCAAATCAATTGGTTCTTATTGCTAAATTCCTTAAAAATCATGCTATTTCTGCTGTAAAATTTTCAGAGCATTTGGAGAAAGTTTATTTTTGCGTCTTTTCGGTATTCTTCGTTCTTATCGGTTCTTTTTCGCTTTTTCGTTAGGTGCCGACGAGTGCGTTGATCCCAAGAGTGTTCCTCTGCAGCTTAGTGAGCAAATCCAGCAAGGCAAGCAGTTTGATCATGTTTAATCCTATTACTTTCAAAGTCTAATATATTGTTTGCAAAGTGTATGCATGCATGCTCTATTTTGTTGTTAAATTATTGTCGATTAGTTGATCCTATAGATGCATACTCTGTAGGTAAATGTTCCATCTCTACTACTAAGCCTAGGAATATCTTGCTGTGATTTAGAGTTCGTTGGATGAGCTCTTGTCACTTAGTAGATTACGTGTTGATATTGCTTAGAAATGCTTAGCTTACGGTAGAATTGGGCGGTTACCGACTTAGTCGGTAACTTTGATCACACAAATCTAATTATTATTCCATTATGTCCAGCACTTCTGCTTTGTTAATTTGTAAAGTCAAAAACTGAAAATGAAAACTATTTGGACTTGGGCACAATGGATGATGGTGTGATGTGTTGGTGTGTGGAATGGTGCCTACGTCAACAAGGACCGAATATCTTGTTACACTAAACCAAGCAATTTTGCGTGCTAACCACACGATGGTATTAGGAACCCCTCTTGACTAAGTACTTTGGGGGGGGGTGTTAATTATGAGTCGATGGTGGTTAAAATGTTTTTATAGGGATTGGGAGCACCCGCAATTGCTTAGGCTGGGCCGGTGCATCCCACCCTTTGGGTTGTCGCGATTCTTAATTAGCATCATCCATTGGAAATGTTTCGTAGGACTTAGCTGTGCCGGCATACCAAAGGAAGTGTGCTTAATCATGTGGCGAAAAGGCGGTCTGGCGTGTGGTTACATTGGTACACCCCTGCAGGGTATAAACTGTTCGAATAGCCTTGTCCTAGGTTATGGACACGCTTGGGGAGGTCTTTTGAGAGTTAGACTACAACCTTTAATTAAAACTTGATGTGGGTGGTATGAATGGGTAATTCATGCTATTATTGTGGTGACTATTGGGTTAGTCACTTCCAGGATTGTTGTTGTCATCTATCTATTATTATTACGTTGTTGTCCCGCTGTTATTTGCAAATTAAAAACGAATTGTAAAACTGCTTTGAATCTATTTAATTATTGCAAAGGAAAACTTGCTTTATCTTTGAAAACAACCTCTGACCTCCACTTAAATAAGCTTGCATGTAGCATATGTATAGGTCTGTTACACTACACGTAAGTCTTGTGAGTACATTTTTGTACTCATTTGCTTTGCTTAATTAATTTGTTGCAGAGGAGGTTGATCCCCAAGGGATCCACTTTTGTGAGATGTGCGGTGGATTTGACGACTAGGTAGGCAGCCCAGTTGGTTGCCTTGTGGGCTATAGGCAAATCGTATGGCTTTTGTTTATCGCCATCTTAAGGCTTTTGCTTCTGCTATTTATTTAACTCTCTTAGTTGTTATTTGGCCGGTTGGCCCCTTTTGTAATAGCTCTATTATGTATGTCTTTTGTTTAATCTAGTTCGTGCTTTGGTTCTATGTCTTGAATGGAATTGATGCATGATTTTGTAAAGGGGTGTGTATACTGCATTTCTGGGAAGTATACATATCTCGAAGACATGGGTTATTTTGTTTGTGATGCTAGGGTCAATGGATGACTAAGCATTACAAGCCAAATAAGTCGGGGTCCTCACAAAAGCCTTATCCGACCAGGGTACCCATCATGTAACCTCTGGAATCCTCATGATCAGTGAGGTCGTTAGCCTTAGGGGTTACGACCATGAAGATGTATGGTCTTCTATGTATTAAATTGATACATAGAGGTTTTAATCCTCGTCAGCTAGCCCCCAAACTTTAAATGAACAAGTCGTGCGTATACCTTCTTCTGATGAAGTCGTATCGGGCAGACCCCCATTTAATGTCATGGTATACGAGGTGGTCTATGTTTACTTTAAAGTTGAGAACTTGCCTTGGGAATCGAAGAGTTTTTCTGTCCGTTGAACAAAAAAGAAGCATTTTCCCGTTGGACTTTTGTGGGAAACTTCCGGTCGTACTTTAAAGATCTGAAGTTATAAAATCCCCATCGCCAAGCTTTTAGAATTTTATGCTTCCAGATCCCCTTTTGATCCCTTTCAGATTCTTGCCAAGAAAAATCCTTTAGACCTCTTTCTTGTTCTTCTGACCACAAAGCCTCCTATGACCACTACTCATCCTTGAGGATTTTCATCATTTCAGAGCAAATCATGAAGTGGTTGCCTTCAGAATTGAGCAACAAAAAGCTTGAAGTGTTGGAGAAAATCGGGGTGCTCCCAGACAAGAATCTGATCAAATGGAGATCGGCGATCGGAGAGCACTTTTCGAGCCGCAAAGATGGGAAAATCCCCGTTTTCCACGCCTACATCGAATGTGGGCTGAGGTTGCCGGTACACAAATTCCTCCTCCGTGTTCTTGAGTATTACGGGTGGGCTCGTAAATTGGCTCAATTCCATCGCCAATATCAGTATTTTCACTTATTTGTGTGAGGCATACCTGGGAGTGCCATCGAATTTGAGGCTCTTCAGGTATTTCTACCGAATGGTTATGGGGAGATCCACGGCGACTCCCGGAGAATGTACATTACATCTTCATGATGGGAAGGCCGACGAGTACATCCACATGTACTCGAAATCCTCGTGGTCGTCATGGAAGAAGAACTGGTTCTACATGACAGTTATGAGAGACGATGGCCTCTACCTCGCCGGAATTAGAGCAAATGAAAACCCCAAGTGGAGGAAGACCATGGAGAAGGCAGGGGTGGTCGAAAGATGGGTGGATGCCATCTATGGCCTGCGAGTCAACGACTTGACTTCCTGGCATGTGGTGAGGGATTTCACCAAGCGTCAGATTAGCCCTCTGAAGCTCCGGGCTCATTCCCTGCTTTGGTCTATTGGTCGCGATGAAGCTATCTCAGGAGGTGGTAAGTCTTTGAGAAAAGCTCCGACCAGTATATTTTATTTGATTATCATAATGCCTTAAAATCCGCCATTATTTCCTTTTCTTGTAAAGCCCTTTCTCCTGAGAAAGTCGAGAAGCGATCGGTGATCTGTATTGGGAGCTTTAGTGAAAAGGCTACATTCCCCGAGATCTTGGCAATAGTTTCTGCTGAAGAAAAACTGGCAAGGCTTAAGGTAGACAATCAAAATTTCTTTTATCATGTATACATATTCTCCAATCAGATTTTTGATCATGCTCTATTTTTGTAGTCGGTCGGATTGCGAATCACACAAACTAGTGAGGATAAACATCCCACTGTGGTTCTGACCGACTCGTGCCTTGATGTACTGGAAGAAGATGAATCTCCCGAGGTAATAAAGTGTTTTTATATGTACTTTAGATAAAAGATTTCATCACCCAATCAAATTCATTTTTTGATTTAGGTGGAGAAGGCTGAAGGCCCGCAGAGCATAACTATGGAGGCCGTAGATTCTAGGCTGGTTGTTTATGACCTTACAGTTGTTACTGAAACAATTGATCTGGAGGTTGATGAAATTGCTCCCTCCGACCCAATGGTCAAGAATGCAATCCTTGATGAACTTATCGAGGACATTGCTTCCGACATCTTGTTGGAGGATGTGAGTGGTTTAATCAACCCTGCCGGTTCGGAACCGACGAATTTGGTTGAGAAGAAAAGGAAAGCTGGCGGTACAGAATTTACTCTACTGCGCTTCAAAGTCAAATCCAGGAAATTAACTAGGTATGTACAAATGAAAGAGGTCGTATGTGTGCATACCTTTAATAGTTTCTTGATGATTTGGTGTTTTGAACTCCCCTTCTTTGTTTTGTATAGGTCTTCTGGTATGCCGGTTGCTTCCGACTGGATCCTTCCTGAGGACCAGGCACACGTGGAGGTCCCTGACCAGAACACTTCCCAGGACAAAGTTCCTGAGGAAAAAGTGGTCGAAGAATCCCCCGAGCAGGTGTCAAAGCCAACGTTTGAGTTGGATTCATTGGTGGTTCTAACTCCTTTTGCGGAGGTAGATGCCCCTAAAGGCCCTCAACAGGTTCCGACCAATGTTGGTAATTCTTCTCAACTTGATAAGTTCCCTTTTCACCCCCGATTTATCGAGGATAAGGAGCTTGATGAGGCATGGGGAAAAATATCGGATCATCAAATCAAAATGCATCATGATTCAATATTTGGCGGTTATAATGATTTAGCAATCCGGGTAAGTATCTACGACCAGTTTCATAGTCTTTCTTGAAAGTTTTATAGGGAACTTAAAGAGGAAATGCTATTTGTGTAGCATCTGGTCGAGAACTTTGCTGTGGTCGGAGGACTAACCCAGCGAATTAAAGATTTGGAGCAGAAACACTCTGAATTGGAAAGTAAGAACTTTCCACTTAACCTTTTTCTTTCTTCAATACTTTGTCCTTATCTAATTATTCTCCCTCATCGTATTCGATAGATTTGGAGAAAATAAAAGAAGAAAATAACTCTGCTTGAAGAAGAGAATCAAGCTAAGGACCGGTCGATTACAGAGGCATCGACCAGGAATGAGACACTGAACAAGAGAATTGAAGGTAATAGGTCGTAGACTTGACTTATTATCTCCCTCTGATCATGTTGTGCTTTACTACTTGTTTAACTTGTGTAGAGCAAATGCAAGCGCTGAACAGAACCGAAAAGGCTCTGGAATTTGAGCAGGGAAAGGAGGTAGCTCTTGTGAAGAATCTTGTTGAAAAGATTCATGCTTTGAACAAGATGATATTTGGTATGGGATCAGGATCAAGCATGCCTAATTTAAGAGATCCAATAGAGAAAATGAACTACATGGGCCAACTTCTAGGGGATCTTAGTGGTCTGCTCAAAACTACTCGAGAGAATTATGCCCAGACTATGAAAGAAGGCATTGCTACTGGAGTTAGTTTTGCGCTGGCAAAACTGAAGGTTTCCGACCCCTCTATTAATCTCCAAGACGTTGAGGATGATTTCAACTGCCTACCTGATGAGGCGACCAAGCTTATGGAAGAACTTAAGCCACTTGGAGACAAAATTGTAGAGGAGATGGAGGTCGGATCTCCATGAAGTAGTAATTAGTCTGGAGATATTCAAGAGTAGGACATTGTAATATAATAATTGTAAATAAAACTTACCTTTGTGTCATCAACAATCATCTTTTTATCCTGTTGACTTTTTTTGAAATTCTCGTATACTCCCTAGCCCCCGACTGCTTTGTAGTAGAAGAGCTTTACTAAACAAGCAGTTAGCCAAGAAGGAGAAATAAAAAGTCAAAACCATTGTTTTGAGGGTTTATACTGATCACAAGACAAAACTGATTGTAACAATACTAGTAAATCATTTTGGTCGGAACCAATGTATGATTTCGACTAGTTATAGATCTTTTGTTTGTCATAATCGAAATACCAAACAAAATTGTTTATGGTCGGAAAAAAGATTTGTTGTATTGACAAAAGTAGAAATGCAAGAATGCATGCAAAAATGATAAGTGATCATATTTATATATACGACCCAAAACTGGTCGAAAAATACTCCTAGGAATAGAAGATATAGAAAAACATTTCGCAAAACGTGCTCAGGCTCAAGTCCGACTGGCAGCGAGGACCGTAAGAAAAGAACCATCGCTAGGAAGCTCCTTCCAGCAAGCGGGACCACGTCATAAAAAGGAGAGACTTCGACTAGGAGGTTTTCCGTGTCCCACCAAGAGCCAAACGAGAGTAGAAACAGATTTTTGAAATGAAGAAATATAGTCTTCATAATCTTAATAGTATAAAGCACTACATGAAGTTTTTGTATTATGCTCTGTTTACTCAGTATGGTCGTAGCGTGGAATCATTCATGGAATGATCGCGACTAGGACCTATCAATGTATGACATGATGTCGTTCTTTGAAGAGTAATAGAGATCTGGTAAAGGATATCGGAGAGAAAAAATTGTCTTCTCCGACCATCTTAAACAACAATAATAGGTGACCAGAATATAGGTATAGATATATAAACCATATCACTCGTCGAAAAGAAATGAATGAATGCACTAATGAAATGAAAAGAATTTAAATAATGTAAAAAAGAATTAGACATATAACTTACGCAATTGATCAATGTTCCAAGAATTTGACAAAACTTGCCCGTCTGACATGGCTAGTCGTATCGAACCTAGTCGGGTAACTTCGACCACAGTGTAAGGACCTTCCCACTTGGGAGAAAGTTTGTTGCGATTTGCCTGATTCTGAATTTTTCTGAGAACCAGATCACCTACAGTAAGGCTACGAGGTTGCACCTTATGACTATGGTACCTTCGCATGGCTTGTTGATATACTTCTGATCGTACCAGGGCTTGGTTTCGTCGTTCTCCAAGGAGATTGATATCATTGAGTCGTCATTCATTCTGATCGCTTTCGTTGAAACAATCCGTTCGAGCAGAGCCAAGTTTTAGTTCTAGAGGAAGCATGGCTTCAGCACCATAAACCAAGAAAAATGACGTTTCACCGGTCGCACGACTAGTCGTGGTTCGAACGGCCCATAATACAGACGGAAGTTCTTGAACCCAAGCTCCTAACCGTTTGATTAACTGGTCGAATACTCGGCGTTTGATCCCCTACATGATGATACCATTGGCTCGCTCAACTGCTCCGTTGCTCTGTGGATGAGCAACCGAAGCAAAATGAACCTTGATACCAAGTTCGTCGCAGAATTCTTGGAATTGACCACTTGAGAACTGGGCACCGTTGTCTATGATTATACGACTGGGTACACCAAATCGTGTGATCACATTTTTTGTCAGAAATCTCTTAGTGGCCTTAGTTGTTGTTTTAACAACAAGCTCGGCTTCAATCCATTTCGTAAATGTGTCAATCATGACGAAAAGGAATTCGAAGCCCCCGGGTGCTCTTGGGAAAGGTCCCAGAATGTCCAGTCCCCAGGTTGCAAAAGGCCAAGAAAGAGGAATTGTTTGTAAAGCTTATACTACCGATGTACTTATCGGCTATGAAACTGACATTTTACGCACTTCGTCACGAGCTCTTTTGCATCATGAAGGGCAGTTGGCTAGTAATATCCTTGCCTGAAGGCTTTACCAACCAGTGTTCTGTAGGAATGATGTGCTCCACAAACTCCTTCATGGATTTCGGTTAGCAACTTAATGCCATCCGGTTGAGATATGCGTCTCATCAACACTCCGTGAGATCCTCATTTATACAAGGTACGTTCAATAAGAGTATATGATTTGGCTTTTCGTGCTATACGATCAGCCTCTACATCATCTTCTGAAATTATGTCATGCTGAAGATAATTGTAGATCGATGTCATCCAGTCTCTACCTTGGTGGTGACAGCGCCAACCGTCAACGACCTGTGGAGCATCCATGTTCTCACGATCTGTATGTATGACCTGTAAGGAATCATGCATGATCTCGGAAGGCTCGACCACCGAGGGTGAATCGAGTTGCTCGAGAAAAACTCCTGGCGGGACGGTTGTCCTCGTGGAGGCCATCCGTGCCAACTGGTCTGCCAGAAAGTTTTCCTTTCTAGGAATATGTTGGATCTGAAAACTGAAGAAGTGCTTTTCGAGTTTTCGTACTTCCGCCAGATAAGATGACATCTTCGTACTCGAGCATTGATACTCTTTCCCTACTTGATTCGCTACTAGTTGAGAATCGCCTTTCACTAGTAATCTGCGAATCCCGAGCGAACGAGCTGCTCGGAGTCCTGCCAGTAAACCTTCATATTCTGCCATGTTGTTTGTGGCAGGAAAATTTAATTGGATGGTGTACTTGATGTGTTCGCCAATAGGGGATATCAAGACAACTCCAGCACCCGATCCTTTTTGCATCAAGGAGTTGTCAAAGTACATTGTCCACTCATCGTGGTGTTCGTACTCGGGCCCTTGGGTGGGTTCAGGGTTTGTCCATTCGGCAATGAATTCTGCTATTGCCTGGGACTTGATTGCTATTCGTGAGATGAAATGGAGGTCGAACGCCCCTAGCTCAACCGCCCATTTTGCTATTCGTCCTGATGATTCCCTGTTTCCAAGGACTTGACCAAGGGGATACCCGGTTGGTACGACTACTTTGTGGGCCTGAAAGTAGTGCCTTAGCTTCCTTCAAGATATAAGGAGACCATAGAGCAATTTTTGCACCTGTGGGTATCTTTCCTTTGGTCCATGTAAGACTTTGCTTACGTAATAAACCTTTCGTTGGATGTTATTCCTTTCTACGACCTGTACACCGCTAACGGTCTGTGGTGTTGCTGCCATGTAAATTAGTAATGTTTCCCCCGATCTCAGAGAGTCTAAAACCAGGGTTTTCGTAAGGTACTTTTTAAGTTCTTCAAAGGCATTGTTTGCCTCTTTAGTCCACTTGAAACTTCCATGTTTTTGAAGAAGCTTAAAGAAAGGTAATCCTTTTTGCCCTAACCTTGCTATGAAATGACTTAGCGCTGCCATACAGCCGGTTAGTTTTTGGACCTCCTTCTTTGTGGTCGGGGGGCGCATCTGGTCGATGGCGTTATTTTTATTGGATTTGCTTCAATACCTCTAGCCGAGACTAGGAAACCGAGCAGTTTTCCAGCAGAAACTCCGAACACACATTTTTCTGAATTCAACTTGAGGTTATGCCTTCTCAAGTTATTGAAAGTTTGTTGTAAGTCAGGAACATGATCGCTAGCGTTGGTGCTCTTTACGACCAGATCATCAACGTAGGTTTCTAGATTCCGACCTATTTGTGGATGAAAGGTTTTTTGCATCAACCTTTGAAAAGTTGCACCAGCGTTTTTGAGACCAAATGGCATCTTAACATAGCAGTAAGTGCCATATGGGGTGATGAAGGAAGTTTTCTCTTCATCTTCTTTACACATAAATCTGATGGTACCTTGAATACGCATCTAAAAAACTTAGTAACTCACACCCAGAAGTGGAATCTACAAGTTGGTCAATGCGTGGAAAGGGAAAATCATCCTTCGGACATGCTTTATTAAGATCTGTAAAGTCAATACACATTCGCCATTTCCCATTATTCTTTCGAACCATCATAGGATTGGCGAGCCATTGAGGGTGGTCGATTTCACAAATAAACCCAGCCTCGAGGAGTTTGTCAATCTCCGACTGGATTGCTTCCTTCCGATCAGGTGCAAAACACCGCATCTTCTGCTTCATCGGTTTTTTTGTTAAGCTGGAGAGCTAGCCTGTGCTCGATCACCTCCCGGGGGACTCCAGGCATATCGGACGCTTGCCAGGCGAACACGTTTTGATTTGCTCGGAGGAAGGAGACGAGCGACTCTTCCTATTTGGGGTCGAGTCTTGCCCCAACCAGAATCTTGCGGGTAGATGAGTCAGTGTTTCCTGATCTAGGTGGCGACTTGGCGCTGTCCAAAGAAGCGCCTTTGTCGAGTAGTACTACCTTTGTCTGGTCGGAAGGCTTGGGTGTCATCTTCGGCCTCGAGTGCTTGACCTGCATGGTAGATGGATTAGCCTCTCTGATCGAAAGTTCATCGACTAGTTCAAAGGATTTCCGATCACACACATAAGCCATTTTCTGATCTCCTTGAATTGTGATGACTCCCTTTGGTCCCGGCATTTTCAAACTTTGATAACCGTAATGCGTGGCTATCAAGAATTTTGCTAAGGCCGGTCAACCAAGGATTCCGTTGTATGCGGATTCAAAGTTTACCACATCGAATGGAATCTTTTCTGTTCGTAAGTTATCAGGCCTTCCAAACGTAACCGGTAGGGAAACTTGTCCTATCAGTTTAGCGGTGGAGCTAGGAACTATGCTATGAAAAGCGTATTTCACTGGTTTCACCTTTGACACGGGGACCTGCATTTCTTCTAAAGCTCCCGCAAATAATATATTCAAAGAGCTGCATCCATCTATTAGGACTCGATTAACCCTACAATTATTAATAGTTGGTTCAACAACAATAGGGAACCTACCGTCGAGTCGAAGGGATGGGGCGCCTTCTTCTTGAAGGAGATTGTCGTGTCCACCACTTTGATGGCTTGATGATGGTCAAGATTCGACAAGGTTGACCTCCCGCTCTATGGCCTTTAGATGACACTTCGACTTCGTATGAAGAAGATCCTCCAAAGATCATGTTGATCGTGTCTTTGAGGATCTGGTACTCCATCTCTTCGCCGCCATCCTTGTCCTTTTGGAACTCGTCTCTCGGGTTCTGTATTATGAAATGGTCCTTTACCCGCATAATAATCCTCCGATTTCTTTTGCGGACTCGGCAGTCGCGCAGATCATGCCCTCTTCTTTGGTAAAGTGGACACCACTTCTTGTTCTTCTAGAATCCTTCGGTCAGAGCTTTTGTTTTGCTTCGACCGGTGTAGTCCTTCTTACCCTTCGTGAACTTTTCAGGAATCACTAGGACTTCCTTGTCGTCGGTCTGCGGTTCTTTTTCTTCTTGACAGACTTCTTATTATTTTTCTCTGGTTTGTCCAGGCCGGGCTGTGGAATCTTGTCTTTCCGATCAATGGCTTCACACCACTCGATTGCTTCGCTAGCAGTGGCATACTTGTCGGCCATGTCAAAAAACTCAACGGTTGTTCTTGGAGGGTTCATTGCTATGTCCTCCGTAAACCGCCGATTCCTCAGACCTGTTTTAAAAGCCTGAATAACAGATGACTCTGTGACCTCGGGTATAGAATTGCGAACCTGGCTGATCCTCTTGATGTATTGACGTAAACTCTCATCAGAGCCCTGCCGGATTCGGTGGAGATCATCCTCCTTTCCAGGGCGATCGTACGTACCCTGGAAGTTTGCAATTAAAAGATCACAGAGTTGCTCCCAAGTATAGATTGATCCGACTGGTAGGTTTAATAACCACGATCGGGTCGACCCTTCGAGCACGGTGGGTAGATAGTTGGCCATCACATTCTCATCGCCACCAACAGCTCTGATGGTGGTGGTATATATTTGGAGAAATTCCAAGGGGTTTTGAGTCCCGTTGAACTTGTCCAAGTTGGCCGGTCAGAACTGGTTAGGCCAACGCACAGCTTGGAGCCCTGCAGAGAAGGCTCGACAACCCGTGATTGATTCATGGCGCCTTCTCTGGGAAGGTGCCGGATTGTAATCGGTCGGAGACCGGTTCCTAAGATTGGAACGCTAGAACTCCGGTGTGCCGATCCGGTCGTGGACATTGATATGATGTTTTCGACCACCTACTTGATTCAGACGATGTCGGAGATCGTTAGGTTCAAGCAGTGGTTCTTCTCGACGTGATCAGGGAGTGGCTACCTGGAATAGCCTTCGTCCCTCGTGATTCCTTGGTTGGAATCATCGAGGAGGTCTTGGTATCGATTGTTCCCTAGCATAACCATGCTGTCCTGTACTGAGGGAGGAACGTTGGGATGAAGTCATGGTTTGACTCCCTGAGACCCTTTGTTCCTGGTACGCTTCCGTGCGTTGCATAGTCTGTTAGAGAATTTCGGATACTTGGCCTACGAGCTGTACAAAGCCTGGAGTTTCTACTAAAGTAGGATCAGAATTATTTAACATATCTTGAACGTGTCGTAAGTTTTGTATAGTTATCGAAGGCCTCAGGGGGTTCATACTGGTCGTAGGTGTACGCAGATCTGAACCTTCCCCCGACCTTCAAATTTGTTCTATCCTATTAGTTACTCTTGGTGGGGCAATGCCAGGCGAGTTAACTGATTGATGTCGATTAGCTCCGTTGCCTTCGGAAGTTGGTGCCTGATGGCCTGGATCATCTCTAACAACATGTGATGGCGTGGTAAAGAGTGTAGGACCGAGCAAGGCATCTTGATTTGCATCTCCGATCGCATTGACCTCGTGCCTCTAGTATTGATCTTCCGATGAGCTTCCATCGTAACTAATGGAGAGCTTTTCAAGACTTCTGCTAGAAGTTTCCACAACGGAGAGCGGTCGGAGATGAGCAGCTCCTGAGGCCTTCTTGGTGGACTCAGCCTGATCCGACGAACCCCCGATCATATGCGGAGCCTTATCATCCCCACATGGCCTACGACCAGTGGAGGTTTCATCGACACCATTACCAGGTGTCAGCTCGCTCCTAGAATTGCCAGAAGCCGTAGGTGAATATCTTTCAGCCATAATCTCATCGAGAGTATAGAGATTCTCGGATTGTGGTGCTGAAATTTCGTCACTTGTTTCGCCGGTCGAAAAGACCGGGCTTGAGGAGGTCCCCTGACATTCCGAGCTGATCGGAATGGCTGGTTCCTCTAGCTGCGCCACTGGTTGTGGTGGCGCATCATTGTCCATCCGGTTGACCTCGCTAACGTTGGCAACGTGCGAGCTGGTAGAGGAGGAAGATGAGGATGACATGCCATTTTCTTCCAAGGCACGGATAAATCCTTTGAAGTCGAGGTCGGCGTAGTCCGCCAAGTCGAACCAATTCTCCTCATTCCAAACCCTGGGCATAGTCGCATCAGCAATTACGAGGAATGAACGAGATTTGATGAGCGGAGAGTTTCTTCAGGAAACTTGTGTCTTCTTACCCACGGACGGCGCTAGCTGTCGACGATCGAGTCGTCGATCTTGTGAAATAAAAGAGGAAAATGACGTGAAGTATCCTGGGATAGAATGGGGGCCGCTCTTTATTGATATAAACTGGATTTATAAGACCTGGCTAGGGACTACCCCTAAATACACTGAATGTGAGGAATGTTAAACTAAGTAATCAGGCTTAGAATCTGAGTCTAAGACTGAATGATTTGCTTCTAATTCCACTTCTTAGGCTTCTGTGTTTGTCGTCTAGTATTCTGTTGTTGTTTTTCCCCCGTCCCTTTGTCTTCTGCGCTCCACCCTTAAATAACTTCCGAAGAGGTGGCAGTTACTCTTGGAGAAGGCGTCCCTAGTGAAACGTTACGACTGGTCAGAACGGTAAGGCAGTTAACAATGTGCCAACTACCTTGTGGTTGTCTGCGAGATGCTTAACCGTAGGGCAGTTAATTGTTAGTGTCTTAGGATTATATCATCGCACGGAATGAAACATATAACACGTGTTCCATTCATCATACGGTAAGAAATGTCAATTCATAGCTTTTTCGAGTAGTTATCTGGTCGGAGACTAGGCACAAAGCCTTGTCCGACCAGGGTACCCATTGTGTAACCTCTGGAATCCTCACGACCAGTGAGGTCGTTAGCCTTAGGGGTTACAACCATGAAGACATATGGTCTTCTATGTATTAAATTGATACATTGAGGTTTTAATCCTCGTCAACTAGCGGCTTGTCTTGGAAACTGAGGTAGGGCTTGCTTCATGGTGACATGACTTACTCGATCTCCGATGAAAGGAACTGAAGTCCTGGCTTGGTGCTTATGTGGGCAAACGTGAGCATAAAGACCTGTCTTGGGGCATCTGTAACAAGTGATCCTTGGATCTGGACGACTGCTTCTCTAGGGTTGGTTGATGGTGTTGTCGACGACACAATCTCCCTGAGTACCAGGGTGTAGTGTTGCTGAAGAGGTCTCGAAGGCAATAGGGGAGGCAAAACTGACAGAGTGCTGCATGCTAGCTCTGAGTCCTTGAAGATGCTTGGTTGGCGAGGTCTTCTTTAGTGGGCAATTGTTAGCGCAGAGCCCCCTTTTCCAACCACTTTCTCTTTTGAGCGAGGCGAAATCGCCACAAACACTTGCTCACTTACTAGGATTGGAGTCCCGAACTGGCTGGGTTTGCTCCTCAGCAACATGGCTCACTACGCCTCTTGTAGGAGAAGTTGGAGGTCTGGTAGCTTGGCTTGAAACCTGGGAAGGAGCTTGCTTCCGCTAGTGACGTTGCGGGCAGTTGCTGGCGAAATGGCCCCAATGACGGTAGTTGAAACACTAGATACCTTTGGCAAATTTGGTGCTCTTTGGTTGCTGGTTGCTGGGGTTGTTGTTGAGGGTGTGAACTCCTTGAGAAACTGGGTGAGGTGTTGTCACCGAGGTCTCGAAAACAACGAGAGAAGCAGAGCTGCTATTGGGTGACACACTCATCTCGAGGATCTGCGGAGGTTTTGTTGATGAAGCCTTCTTGAGTGGGCACTGGCTGGCGTAGTGCCCCTTTTTCCGGCAGTTGAAACAGATGACACCTGAGACAAGAGAGGGGTTCTTCTGTGGCGGGCTTCTCAAAGATGAGCTGGGGAGCAACAAACTGACAGGCTGGTCCACGGTTGCTTCGTGAGGCGTTGGCGATTCCATGTTTCTATATGCACACAACTGGGACAAGATCCTTCTGTTGTTCGTACCACCTGCAGCAGGTGTTATTGTTGCAATCAAAGTGGCTTCTGGAAGGTTGTCGATAGAGAATGTTGAACAACTTTTTGAGCACTGGCTAGCAACATGGCCCACCTCTCAGCATTTGAAGCACTAATCTTTTTCCCTTGATGTCCTGTTCTGAAAAGATTGGCCACCAAGATTGTCACAGGGCGTCGGTGTCGGTGGACAAGGTGCTGGTCTTGGAGGCTTGAGTGCGGCGGTTGCTCTGAGTTTGCTGGGTTGAGACTGAATCACACGGGTCTTGGAGCTTTCTGCAGCCTCTTGTTCTTGGTTCAACATCTTCCCCTTGAGCCTGAGGTCCTGCTGACAGCTGGTAGCTTCTAGGTTGAGTGCCCCAAGGTGAATTTCTTTGGAACTTGCTTCCTCTGATCTGGCGTTTGATGCTGAAATTGCTGGAGGTGGCGGTGGCAGGGCAGCATGCTGATGGTTCTGGTTCACCATTGTCATCAAGGCAGCAATAGTCCGGTTCTGCTGGTCCATCAAGTTGACTAGGGCCGAACCAACTTGATGCTGTTGATCCGCCATCTGATTCACATTCTGCACCACGGCATTCATCATCTGGGTCTGAGCTGCCAAAAACTGACTGAAGCCTTGATTTGCTACTGATGTCGGTGGAGGTGGTGCAAGAGGGTTGATACTGACATTGGGGTCCTCTGATCCACTGAGACTAGCTGAGGTGCTAGTCCGATCCATCTGAAACAAACTTCACCGGTTTAAGAGATAAGAGGGAGAAGCACCATAGATGAGAGGGGAAAGTACTTAGACGAGAAAGAACAAGAGAGAAAGATGGAACAACCTAGTTGGGGAAAAGGTAGGTTAGACCCAAGAGAGCAAGTGGCCTAGAGGCCAAAAGAGGCAAAAAGGTGCAATAGGATCTCCTACTGGAGTTCTGATTGCACGAACTAACGATACAAAGCTAAGGGGGACCACTACTGAAGCACTTCTAGCTTAACTTAGGTGAAAAGGTCGGCTAAACGAACCTCAATCCTATAGAAATTGTCGAGATAAGGAGGTCTGATGAGGACATGACCCCTATAGATACAACCATATTTGCTATGTTTACTGTTCTAAGAACAAGAGCTCGTATGCTTCACTTAAATTATCAGGTGAGCTTGTTTTTAAGAGTGTCTTTATATTATATGAACTATATGATGCTACCTAATGATGAAATATATATATGTGCAGCACATTTCACTTTTGGTCCAAGACAAGCAGGCAGTTCGAGCGGGACCCGTTTTGGAATCCAGTTCGGCCTCCATAATCAGCCTAACAGCACCAACTTGAAACAGACGTAACTTTCACATACGAAGTCCATTGGAGGCCTACGAGTACTTGATGGAAAGCGTATTTCGGCCTCTTTCCAACGGATCTAGCCTCGCCTCCAAATTCCTACGGGACTGATCGCAATCATCAAAAGAAGGCGTCATATTATTTGTTTGGGCCAAACTGGGCTTTGTAATCACACTAAACTTGGCCCATCTGCCGGTGGCCCACCCGGGGGCGTGGCTACTGTTCATATGAACAGTAGCCCACGACCTTTAGTACCACCCCACTTTTTCTTTAGTTTTGTGGCTCCTCGTTTCCTATTTAAGGAGGCTACACCCCCTCTAGTTTAGTTGGATTTTGTTGAGTTAAGAGTTAGCATTGCTGCAACTTCATGTATTGGCTTGTGTCGACTAGACCAACCTTTAATACCGCTATCAAAATCCCAAATTCAGTATTTCAATCTTTATTTGCAATTTCAGATTGCTTTATCTTGTTCTTGCGTGCTTCTTCGGTGTATGCAGGAATCGACCTTCGTGATTAGGTCAACCGGGTATTCGTGCACGGTTGATAACGACTTGTCAATCAGTTCAGCGATTGCGTGGTTTCGAGCCTTGCGTGTTCGTAGCCAGAATCGTCAGAGTTGAGCGACGCCTACCGGACTTATCGTTCTCATCGAAAGATCGGGCCAACAAATAGAACCTTAGGGTTCATCAGGTGGTATCAGAGCTACAGTTCATCGGTGAGAATTTTTTTTTCCTATAGTCCATATAGCCGAAAATCAAAAATGTCGTTTAGTTCATCGTCCAAGCCAATTTGTGCCTTTGCAATTTTTTTCTTTTTAGTTTTGCTTTGTTGAATTATCGTTGCATCGTCGAGTCTTTGTGCTGGTTTCCTATCTAGATTAGTCTCGTTTTAGGGTTCATCAGGTGGTCGTTCGTCTACTTTGATCTTCGCAAAAAAAAAGAAGAAAGAGAGAGAAACATTTATATCAGATCGATTCGTCGTCGTTTCATCCATCAGCAAAGCAAGCAGTCCAAGGTCTGCCTAGTACCAGCACCGAAGCTATTAGGGCAATTTTGGGTTCGGCCGCTCCATCAATCAACTGCACCGAAGCTATTAGGGCAATTATCTGTTGGGCCGCTCCCATCAATCAACTACATCACGTGGAGCAGATCAATATCATCAAAGGCAAAAGCAAGCCAAGTCACAGATACAAAGATATAGCAGATCGGTTCTTCACGGGCGCCGCAGATTCGGGACGACGCCAGGCCGCTACCGCTGTCGTCTCCGCCGTCGAACGGGCCGCCTCCACCTCACCTAGGTTTGGATCCACCGCCGCGCTTCGGGGAGCCGCCGCCGCCGTCACCTGGTGTCGCAGCTTGCGCCGACGCCGGCCGCCTTGCTCGCGCTCACAGATAACGGCCGCCATTGCTTCCCTCTTGCCTGAAAAGTGCCGCCGCCACATCCGACATCCGCCGCCTCTCCGTCGCCTCCATCGCACCGAGTCACTTGCCGCCTCGCCATCTCCGCCGATTACGCACCACTATAGTGGCTCCACCGGCGTTGAGCCCGCACCGCCTCCACCATCTGTCCGATCACGCATCACACCCGCCGATCCGCCGCCGCGCCTCCGCGAGCTCCGCCGCAGCGCCCAGCCCCGCCGCGCCAGCTCGGCCAGCCACTACATGGCCGCCGCCTTTCGTCGCGGATCCACCGTCGCCGCCACATTGTCACGCCGCCGCCGCCCGCCGTTCCTCGAACGAGCTACGCCGCCGCCGTGCCACCAGATCCGGGCTCGCTCTCTGCGGGACAGCTGCGCCGCTTGATCCCGCCCGCCGGCCGAGCCCGCCCGCTCGGTCAGTGGTGCCGACGCCACCGCCTCTGTTGAGGAGAGGAGAGCAAGTTCTTTTGTTCGGTTTTTCAAGAGAGACAGTCAGGTAGCTCGTGAGCTTTAAAGGAAAAGAAAGAAAAAAAAGAAAGGAGAAGAAAAGAAAAACAGAGAAGAAAAAAAAAAGAAAAACAGAGAAGAAAAAAAGAAGAAGAAGAAGAAGAAGAAGAAGAAAATTAAGAGCTGTCTATTTTCTTGACTTATTTCCTTGTTCAGTTTGGCTTTCCGTGGTTACGACTAGTCGTTCTTGTGAGTTGCTCTAGCTAGGCTTGGTTTAGACTAGGACCAGCACTTGTGACTAGTACTTTGAACTGCTTTTCAACTTTACATGCTGAATTGAATAATTGTTATTCCTTTGCTACATACTAGCCTTCCGAGCTCCACTCCCTACTAACTTAGCAGGTGCCGTTCCTCGCAATCGTTGGGCTGATCACAAGTGAGAGTATCACGAACCAGCCACCGGTTGTACCACCTGTTTGCATTGGTAAGAACTTGCAAGAGCTTGGTAAGAGCTTGAGCGTGAGTGACTTGAGCCTCCAGATCCTAGTAGTTGATAGGAATATATACTTGTGATTTGTTTCCTTGTTTTCTACTAATAATGACAGATTAGTTGAAGTTGGTAGATTACGATGTCATCATGGCGATTTGAACTCAAGGGAAACAACTACTGCATACATGTTACCACTCACACGAGAGTACGTCGTTGGACTACTTTATATGGGTTAATATATTGGATATCTACTTTGAAAGATAGGACCTTGATCCTTATGAGAAGATGAGCATGGCAAGGACGGCACTGATCGGTGATGTTCAACATTGGTGGTCGAATCTGGAGTATCACTTCATGTACACATGGGAGTAGATGAAGAAGAAATTGCAACGTCGTTTTGTACATCCACCACCCACAATCACAAGTGAAGTGCAACCTAAGGTAACTAAAAATGCTGACATTGTTTTGGCTCTTACTCCATCTCCAGATACTGCCGAGATGCTTGAAGAGATGAACGATGATTTAGTGCATCCTAAGTCATTAGAGGAGAAGTTTGAGGTACCTACAAGATGTCGATGAGGATGACAATGACAAAGATATCTTGATTTGGTGCTCTGACAAGACATAGAGCCACCTTGTGAGTATATACCTCTTGTAGTGCAATCTTGTGATTTTTCTTATGTTGACTTGAACAAACCATGTCTTTGCTCTTAAATCTCATAATTGTGCACATGTCTAATTAATTACACATAAGGAAGTACTTGATAGAATATCCCCTGCTGATACTTTGTGCTATATCATGCTTAATGAACCCGTTAGTTTGGAATGTGCTATGGATAAAGTTTTTGAACTTTTATCTCTAAATTCTCTTTCTAGCACCTCCACCTACTATTTTAAATTAATTGGAGATTATGGTATAGACAACCAATTTCTGGTTCATCGAATATGCATAACTTGTGCTGACATGGATGAATTGAAACTTGTTGTTTTGGATAACAATTCTTGTGTGCTGAACCTTGTTCAATCTGAGAGGAAAATAAAATTTAGTACTTATCCAATGCCTATGTGTTCACCTTTTATTGCACAATCTAGTATAGACAATCTAAATAAAAATGTTGAATTATGGAAGAGCTTACATTTCTTTTCACCATTGCTAGACGAGTTTGCTATTGCTCGATTGAAATCTAATTATATGGATGAATGTTATTTGATTCCAAAAGTTGTATATTCGCCTATATGTGCTACCACTGCAAGTTTACAATTTTCAGATATTTGAATTGCACAAACGCTTCACTAACATTTGCAAAACTAGTTGCAATAATTGTTGTGTGAGAAATTTTGTTCTGATCATTCACATATATGATTACTTTTGGATTAATAATACAAGGATCTTTTATGATCGCTGCTGTCTTCTAACATTAATTGTGCAACAACGAAGAACCGTTAAAACAGATGACATATACATATACCATGCATACACCTTGGCTTCTTTGTTACCCTATTTTCAGCTTATCAAAAGCCAAGGATGGCTTTGTTTTCAAGAAAGGGAGGATGATGAGGACATGACCCCTATAGATACAACCATATTTGCTATGTTTACTGTTCCAAGAACAAGAGCTCGTATGCTTCACTTAAATTATCAGGTGAGCTTGTTTTTAGGAGTGTCCTTATATTATATGAACTATATGATGCTACCTAATGATAAATATATATATGTGCAGCACCATGTCACTTTTGGTCCAAGACAAGCAGGCAGTTCGAGCGGGACCCGTTTTGGAATCCGGTTCGGCCTCCAGAATCAGCCTGACAGTACCAATTTGAAACAGACGTAACTTTCACATACGAAGTCCGTTGGAGGCCCACGGGTACTTGATGGAAAGCTTATTTCGTCCTCTTTCCAACGGATCTAGCCCTGCCTCCAAATTCCTTCTGGACTGATAGCAATCATCAAAAGAAGGCATCATATTATTTGTTTGGGCCAAACTGGGCTTTGTAATCATACTGAACTTGGCCCATCTGCCGGCGGCCCACCCGGGGGTGCGGTCACTGTTCATGTGAACAGTATCCCATGGCCTTTAGTACCACCCCGCTTTTTCTTTAGTTTTGTGGCTCCTTGTTTCCTATTTAAGGAGGTTGCACCCCCTCTAGTTTAGTTGGATTTTGTTGAGTTAAGAGTTAGCATTGCTGCAACTTCGTGTATTGGCTTGTGTCGACTAGACCAACCTTTAATACCGCTATCAAAATCCCAAATTCAGTATTTCAATCTTTATTTGCAATTTCAGATTGCTTTATCTTGTTCTTGCGTGCTTCTTCGGTGTATGCAGCAATCGACCTTTGTGGTTAGGTCAACCGGGTATTCGTGCACGGTTGATAACGACTTGTCAATCAGTTCAGCGATTGCGTGGTTTCGAGCCTTGCATGTTCGTAGCCAGGATCGTTAGAGTTGAGCGACGCCTATCGGACTTATCGTTCTCATCGAAAGATCGGCCCAACAAATAGAACCTTAGGGTTCATCAAGGTCAAATTAAGTTCAAAACAAAGTTTCAGAAGGGGTAAGATTCAAGAATCTAAGGAGAGAGGCGGCCAGCAGGAAGAGAGAGAAGTTTCGGGTTGAGGAAGAAATGGGGAGAATACCCCTTTGGGTGGAGGTTTAAAGAATCCTCACGTAGAATCGGTCAAACCACTGGGCCAACGGCGGTCAGACCGAAAGGCCTGCGGTCAGACCGCCCAGATAGCCGGTCAGACCGGTTGGGTCTGAAACTTAACAGATTTAGTGCAGAGAATTGAGAATAGATGAATTTTTTTTTTGTACTTTGCTCCAAAGTTTCACACAATCGATCAAACAAACACCTTTGGAGCATTTCCAACTTATATAGCCCTTTAAAATCCAAAACTTAAATAGTTTTATGAATTAAGCTTTTGGTTTTCACAAATGAAATCTTATTTTCAAGAGACTTCTCCAAAAGATCCAAATTGAGCAATTAAAGATATTTCAAGCAACCAATTGCATGTCTGAGTCATTAATACAATTATGGGCCTATTCATGTGAATAATCTTGGCTCAAATGGCAAAACTCACTTAAGTGCTAGAAAGTGACCGTTTAGGTCAAACTAGGTTTTTGGACGAGTTTCAAAATTAAATAACCTTTTCTAGGTTGGCCTTTTGGAAATCTTGTGAATACCAAAAATGTTTAAAATAGCCAACTCTAGGATTTTCCTTTTGGAATCAATTTCAAATTCCTTTTAGAATAGATTTTACATAAAAATCCAGTTTAGGTACAAAACAAGATACTAAGATCTAGAATTTTGGCTAGAAACTCATTTTCACTTAAAATAGGTTTTCTTGTGCCAAAACCTTTGGGAAACCTTTGAAAAGAATTTGTATACATTTTGTAACTAGTTTTTTTAAAAGGATTACTAATAGTTATGAAATTTTTGACTTTTGGCTAAAAGGGTCAATTTTGAAAAACATTACTAGCACTTAATTTATTTGGCCACACTTAGGGATGTGATATACATGATTATGATTTAGCACTTCCCCTTAATGTGCCACATTCTATCTTGCTTAAGATTTTAATAAACAAGATTTAGCACAAGAGCAAGAGCACCCTCTTAAGATAATTCATGAATGCAACCTACACAAGGCATAAAAGGGCTAGATACTTCAATGTAAATACTTGTTACCGAGATAGCATTGGTTTATGATATGAATTGATCTTCCTCAAGCTTGGCTCCATATTTTGCATATGATGGAATCCACCTCTTCATGAGTGAGCCAAACCTCCAATGCTTCTCCATGTACCTATTTAACATTTAAGCACCTTTTGGTACCCAAACTCGGTTGGGTCCTTGAATGTTAGTCACAATAGATTTGGGCACCCAAATGGCCCTAGTAATAAGCTTTGGTGAACTAATAATCCTAGCAAACACATTGCCATTTATATCCTTCCTAAGCAAATAATGATCATTATTAATAATTGGCTTATGAGTGATACCTTTGGGACAATCCTTACTAAAATGTCTCTTTTCCCGGCAATTGTAGCAAATTGGGCTTTTGCTTCCCCTGCTTGTCTTCTTATCTTGCTCATTGCCTATTTGCCTCTTCTTTGATAACATTGACTTGTCATCCATTTGATTTGGGTACATCGAGGCAATGTCACCATTCTTCTTGCATCCAAAGCACTTGATATTGTAGAATTGTTTTCTATTTTGATTTGGAATGCTCTTCACATTATTCTTGGCGGTGAAACCAATTCCTCTCTTGTCATTTTTCTTGTTAGGGCATACGGAAGCAATGTGACCCTTTTCATGACAATCAAGACATTTGATATTCTTCGTGTGTCTTGCATTATGCCTTGTCTTGCTATTCTCTTTCTTCTTAGGAGTGAAGCCAATTCCACTCTTATCTTGTAAGCTTCTTTGCTTGCTCAATATATCATCAAGAGAGGCTTTCCCTTTGTAGCTTCTCTCCAAGTCAATTTTCAATTTAGTGACTTAGGCCTTGAGCTTATTATTTTCCTCTACAAGGTTAGTCTCACAAGACATAGAGGAAATAGAAGCATCTAATTTTGAGCAACAAGGCATATCAAGTAAATCAGCACAAGAAGTGGATATGCTAACCATAGATGAAATGCAAGAACTAGTAGCTACACATGGCATATCATCTGGCAAGTTACATGTAATGCCTATATCCGCTTCAGGCTTATTAAGCTCATTTAGGAGAAGAGTTTTATGTTCATTTTTTAGAACATCATAATTATTTTGAAGCAAGTTATACTCTTTCTTCAAAACTTTGAATTTTGAAACCTCCTTTCCTAAATGCTCATTAAGCTCCTCAAGCATATTCATCAACTCATCATATGAAGGCTCGTTATTATCATTTACCTTCTTATTACCTTTAGCCATGAAGCAATAAGGTGATGTGGATGAAGTTGAGAAATCCTCATTGTCAGAGCTAGAAGTTGAGCATTCTTCTTTCAACATCCATTCTTGTATGCAATCATCACTTGTGGAAGTGGGCATTTCATAGTGGTTTTGAAGATGGGTCCACATCTCATGAACGTTCTTGAGATTGCATATAGCATCAAATATCTCTATACTCAAAGCACTAAATAAAGCGTTAGTTACTTGAGCGTCGAGATGTGAGCATTTCTCTTCCTCAATAGTTTGAGCAAGAGGATCCTTTGGAGGATAAAAGCCCACATCTATAATACGCCATATTTTTGGGCTCATGGCCTTAAAATAACATGACATGCGGATTTTCCAGTGAGCATAATTTGTGCCATCAAATAGAGGTGTCTCACCAATGTGCACTAAATCACTAGTCACCATCCTTTACTCTCTAAACGATTAAGTCTAATAAATAAGAGACCAAGCTCTGATACCACTTGTAAGATCGAGGAGGCCGACTAGAGGGGGGTGAATAGGCGGTTTTAAAAACTTCTTTGGCTAAAACCGAATTTTATGCGGAATTGTAAATCAAATCAGTTTTGCACAAATAAAGCCTAAATCAGCTAGTCTTTACTAAGTTCACCAACAATACGAGACTATCAAAAACTATTGCAATCATACAAAGGCAAGTAAGCAATTTAATACAAGAAATATAAATTGCACAAAGTAAAGCACAAGAATACAAACCACAACGACACGACGATGTTTTACCGTGGTGTTCGGAGACTTGCCGATCTCCCCTAATCCACGTTGAGGTAAGCCCAAACCACTTGGACCGGTTCCAAACCGAACGAACGTCTCGCTCCACTAGGGTTGCTCTTTCCTTCACTCTGGAGATGGCGAGCACCACACCACTCACAAACCGCCCTGGTCTTCTCACAAGCTTCTTTGAGAAGATCACCGATGCACGACACCTCCACGCCGTCTAGGTGTCAGCAAACACCAAGAGTAACAAGTCTAGGACTCTCACTTGAACTAATCAAGTGTCTAAGCTCAAGTGGATACTCAATCCACTACCTAATGCAACACATGCAATTAGGGTTTGCCTCTTAAAGCTCACTAAGTGCAACACATACACAAATGAGAGTAGAGGGCTTGCTCTTAGCTCAATAGAAATGAATATGGCACCAGCAACATACCCACACATGGCCAAGGTGGGTATTTACAGCCCACACACAAAAACTAGCCGTTGGGAGAAGATTTGCTAAAAAAACAGCAGGGCCGGTCTGACTACAAGCACACAGCCGGTCAGACCGCACCCCTTCCAACGGCTATAAAACTAGCCCTTGGACCACAACCGGTCGGACCGCCAACCAATGGCTGGTCGGACCGCTCAAAGCACGCCGGTCAGACTGCTCAGCCAAAATCCCAAAAAAACCACGTTCTAGAAAAAGTTGACCACGCCTTTGGTCCGGGAGGCCGGTCAGTTTGGCCACACACCGCCGGTCAGACTTCTAATACTGGCGGTCAGACCACCAGTAGCTTTCCAAGCTGAAAATAGATATTTGATCTTTGCATCAACTCAAATTTGCAAACCACATTTGCCAATTTGATGCAAGATGGACACAAGGTTAAAAGCAAGATTCTCAACAAGTTGCAAAACACATTTGCCGACTTTTAGAATCAATGCCACAAGGAATAAGGTACATGGACAATCTCATTTGCAAAACACATTCGCAAACTAAAGTCACATGCTACAAAGATCATGCATGAACCACAACTATTTGAAAACACATTCACAAATATTGGTAACATGCCATAAGGACAAGATGCATATACATCAACCATTTGTAAAACACATTTGCAAACTATAGTCTTATGCCACAAAGTTTATGCATATGCCTGAACTATTTGCAAAATATATTCGCAAATAATTGCATCAAGCCAAGATGAGCTAGAGCAAACACAATGAGCTATCAACACATGACTATCTCAAGCTACTAGTCAAGACCCCTCTTAATACTACGACAACCTATACTAGCAATCCAGTCTTTCAACCAAACACCAAGGCCGGTAAAAGACTAGGAACACATCCTTAGCCCTAGCTAGTCATACCTTTGCCTTGCATATCTTCTTGAAGCTTGATGACGCACATCCTCTCTTCAAGTCCGGGTTCTTGAGTTTGACATGCATCAACCCATGATGCATTCTTCACTTGACTTTCATCAACACATGATGGGTCTTCTCTTGATGATCAACTCATGATCATCTCCTCTTCTTGAACATCATAAACACATGATGATTTCCTCTTCTTCAAGAATCTTGATATGATGCTCATCAACACATGATGACACCCTTTTTCTCGAATTTGGCTTGATGATCATCAACACATGATGATCTTCTTCACTTCGGGATCTTGACTTGAACATCATCAACACATGATGATTTCCATTTCTCCCAAACCTTGACTTGATGACAATCAACATATGATGCCATCCAAAGTCTTCATCACCCTGGAACATAACCTATTCATCCAACTCATGGAAAATGTTAGTTCCAAAATATAATTATCATTAATTACCACGACATACCATTAATTCGTAATGGTGGGACAAGATACCATAATCTTTCCCTCTTTGGTAATTGATGATAATCACTTCAATTGCAAATAAATTGAATGTGGATAAATATGAGTATATGTAAACTACACGAGTTATATATACTCAAGATTATATGAGTATACATAAACTACACAAGTTATGTTATACTCATATGAATATATTAACTACACAAGTTAAATATATTCAAAGATATGTTTCAAAGTAAAGATCCTTAAGGTATGTGGACAACGGAATATGGATCAGTACTAATGAAACCACAAAACATAGAGTGAACTCCCCCTAAATGTATGCATACACAAATGTGTAATAAGAACATATGCACATATTCAAGTTAGACTTTTGGTGGAGTTCAACCTATATTTTGGATCCGAGGAATGCAGCAATATATAAGAATATGATGTCGAATGCATACCTCTTCGATTTTCACCTTTTAATCCAACCGAGACTAAACATGAGATATAGCAATAGAAGAGTTAGTCTTACAAATAGATTTATCATTATAAATGCATACCTGTTTGGATTTTTCTTCTTTTTATATCCAAGCTGAGACTAAACAAGGCATAACAATAGAAGTGTTAGTCTCACAAGTCACAAGTAGATTTGTCATTAATAACCAGAGCTCCATTGACACATAATGGCGGGTCTAGATTCTTCATCACTGAAGCAGCAATAATCACAAGGGCAAGGAGGAGGCGACATCGAAGGTGAGTCGCTCCCGAGGAGCAGCAAGGGCGTCGGCGACGGGGAGAAGGGGAATCGGGGTTGGCGACGTAGCAAGGGCGACCGGAGCTGGCGACAAAGCAGGGGCGGCCGGGACTAGTGATGTAGCAGGGGTGGCTAGATCTGGAGATGTAGCAGGGGTGGGCGGAGCTGGCGATGAAATAGGAGGCTTCAGGCGGCGGTTGCAACGAGGTCTGGTGCGCTCGGGTGGGGAGACGAACGGGCGAGTGCAAGGCGCTCAGGAGGGGAAGTGTCGAGTAAGGGCACAAACCCTATTGGTACCCTAGTAATAAAGGGATATCACATACGGTTCTATTATGGAACCGTCTGTGATTGCGTATCATAGACGGTTCCATAATAGAACACTACTACAGAAAAGGCCTTCACAGACGGTTCAAAAACGCCATCACGCAGCGGTTACGTGAGTCGCCTGCGAGTTTATGGGTCGATAATGCATTAGGTCATCACGCAGACGGTTTTCAAACCGTCGTAATATATACTATCACGCACGGTCAGTAGATGAAATCGTCAGTGATGATCGACACTAGACGGTGCAGAGATGAAACTGCCTATGATAGTCACTATCACGCAGCGGTTTCATCTACTGCACGCTCAGGTAGTAATCGATCATCACTGATTTGTTTCTATCATCGCCTCAGGTAGTCTTTTGCATTGCTAAATCTATTTACGCTTATTGGCTAGCCTCAGAAATGCTAGCCATGCCCTCTGAAACAAGCACATCCAATTCTCATTCATTTGAAGCACATCAAAATTGCATTCATTTCGAAACAAGCACATCGAATTCACAAATCAATTAACTAAAATTAACCATTAATGTACATTAATTTACACACATGTACCATTATGTTCAATCTATCCCAATCAAGTTCAATCTACACTGTGGAAACTCCCATTTGGATTTATGACCGTCTGCTCAGGGAATGACGCAAGGTGTGATCGAATTTTTATGAGCTCGCTCTGCTCCAACGCAGCTTCAATGATGGTCGCAACTTTGTCGATAAGAAGGTTAAATTCGGGCTTATATAAATTGGTAAGTATATATGAAATAATTGTTGAAAGATTGACAAACCCGAGGATCATTGGTGATCGCGAACCGATGAGTAGTTGCATGTTGTGGCAAACATAATATCCACAGACGCTATGTTCGGCGGCCGGTGGCATCGCAAAAATAGAATTGGTTAGTTCGAGAGGCATTGCTACGAAGTGTTATATAGGATTAATGTGTACTAGCTAGCAAGTACCGGAATTTTTATCATGTCCCAAATCCTTCCCTTGATATTCCATCCTCTAGCATGTAACACGCCAAACACCCTACGTGACTCCAAGAAGTTAGCCTTTGCCATTGCAAAGGAAGGAAAGACTACAATAGAGTTTCTATGGAGGAAATGTGTTTACCTGATGATTAAATTCCGGATAGTTGTGAAGTTGTGAGTGGACCTCTGTAGGGAATCTAGGTATATTACGATTTCCGTTTTGGTATAATTACAATTAGAATCCATGGTACCTACACGGTATGTCAAGATGGTCATTAAACCTAAGTTCGTGTTGCTTATAAAGTACAAATCAACAAGTATAGCCAAGAGTGCAACACTACTTACTTACGTTGTAGGAAAAAGTATGAATTCCTTGTTGTGGTGAGCCATGAAAAAATCTATAACGTAATTCTCGAGGAATGTTGCATTCGCCGTGATGCTTTGCTCGGAGACAATGTGTGGGTCGAGAAACCTACCGTGATTTCCTTCTTCGCTTCACAGATCATGTATCTATTATACAAAAGCTAGGAGTTATATATAACATTTATCGATATTACACGAACATTGAACCGTGATTGTACACACTTAAAGTGTCCAGCATCGTATGAGTGAGACGTCGAGGTTGAAGAGACGAACAAGTCGTCGAAGGTCACCGTGAAGACAGCGTCTTGATACACGTGGTTAAAATGATCCTCCTTGAACTTGACGGTGAAACCCGAGCGTCGTTGATCAACCGCTTGTTGGACTGTTCCATGTACCATGTATGCAATTCCGTGCAATCCAAATCCTAAGGTAGGGCTGTCTAACTTCACGAGCAACGGCTCGCCTAGCTTGAATTTACGTGCCAACGGCAAGAAGGGATATCGAGAGAGACTCGATCGCCTTCGATTTGCCCTTGCCCTTGCCCTTGCTGCCTCGCTTTGTATAGGTCGACTTCACAAGAGTCGATCGAGCACGAGGTGTAGATGCATGTGATGCAGCGGGCCCTTGCCGTGTCGGTCAGGTAGCCGGTGCGGGCAACAGTCCGTGGACTTGATACCTTTGCAGGACATTCCCGTGAAGTTGACACCGGAGCAGGTAGCTCCAGGCAGATGTCCTCCTTGGGCCATTGGATGAATGTTCCAACGGCTTGCCCTAGAGTCATGACCTCATCGCTTGGGGAATTTTCACGGACGGCCTCGAAATTTGCACAAACACCGCCCACATTCACTTTTGCGAAACCCGCGCTAGATTTGCACTGCACCAAAGCTCGACACGGATGGATACACCGCCCCAAGCAAAGATCTAGGCAACAGAGACATATCTCACTTGGAGCTTGCACTTCAGAGCCACCTACGCATATAAAGATACAAAATTAGCTACTCCAACAGCCTATCAATGGATTGAGCATTCCAGAAATAATAATTATTACCTGGATGTCATCGACGGAAAATCTGTCATCACCTATTGTGGTAGGGTTAGGGTTGGACGCGCAGCTACTCGGATGTTTGGGGGGGCCGGTTAGCGAGATAAGAGGCGAGGGCTTCCAACTGACTTGGGAGTTGCAATCCCCTAATCCTTTCCTCAAAGGTCTCTATCTGCTTTTGCTCGGATGCACAAATCTCCAATCAAGGATTGAGTGACTCTTTGTCGATTTTTTCAAAGACCTCCGCTCGATTTTTTCAAAGTGAGCTCATCTCGAGGGATGCACGAAGATCCTCTCGTAGCTTTGCATCGTGCTCGGCTTTGGCTCTCTTCCTACTCGACGATCCGAGTCCGCTTGGAACCATTGTTCCCATGTAACAAAACACCAGCGCCTCTCGTGCGACGGATGCTCATCGCTTCCTAGGGCCGCAGAGAGTATATCTTTCTCCCTATCTGCCTGGAATGAGCCTTGGGAAGATTGTGCACTCAACATTATCTGCAATATAGCCCGACATGTCATTTCACTTCCTATGAAGTTATGGAGTAATTACAAACTAGGTAGTTCGATATCTTACGGTAGCGCCGACACTTCTGGTCTTCGGGTTTGGAAAGTACACTTCAGTAGGCCCAATACATAACCTCGCAAATAACCACCGTCGGGCGCACATCACTCATCTCGAAATAGCATAGAGAGATTCAAACCGCTTTTCGCTGTTCTGATCCCTCCATATCGGGCTTTACCCGCATACCCAGCCGTGCCGAGTCCGTAGGGTGCTTGTTTTTGCTCGAGGGCCGTGTGCACTTTCACTCTTAAATTCATCTGCGCCTTCTTCGCCACAAAGTCGCCCAGACTCTTCCAAGAATAGATACTTGTGGAAGGGCGGCTTCAGATCCTTCTCCACATAGTTCTTGACAAGCGTGCTCTTGAAGTTCTTCCACGCTTTGCACGCCTGTAGCAACGCGTGTCGTCGCATGGAGTCCAGGTGTTCTACTGGGATCTCGAACGACGCGAGAATTTTCGCTAGCACAGCAGTTTTCAGTGGTTCGGGCACCACCTTCCACGAATCGTAGGTAATCTTGACCCGTTCCCGTGCAACTATTCCGACCATTCTCCGGAATGCGGACGCTGCTCGGCGAGGATTGATAAGGGTCCCAGACTGATCGACCTCCGTGATGGTAAATCAGCTCGTGGGCCTTTTCGATATTCCTCTTCTTCTACCGCGGTTGGATATTGTTCCAGAGGATGGTGCATCATCAGACACATGAGGCGGCGTTGACTCAGAATGAGCGGAAGACATCTTCACAAGAAATAGAACATCATGTGAACAAATGAAATCAGCATAAAGCTAAGATTTAACATTTTGATATTGCTATCAGATGTAGAGTAAGCATTCCAATTAGAGCTCACGTACAAACCCGATTATCAAAACAATTTCAAGACAAGACTATTATCATCACAGAGCATTCATCTCAAGCCCACCACACCACATTGCAATATATTCCAAAGAGCGATATCAAAACAAATACCATATGAATAATCGACTAGAACAAATACAAATTCCTAAAACAAGTACAATTATCATGAAGGACCATGATGATTATTGATAGAAATAGTTAGGGAAAGGCGTGGGGTCGATCGGCAACTCGGCATTGGTTACCTTTGGGCGTTGAGGAGAAGGATGAGCAGGAGTAGTAATCTTAAGAGCAGGGCGGGCGCGAAGGGGAGGCGCGCTGGCTCTGGGAGGGAGGAGGCGGCGGGCTTGGGGGCAGGAGGCGCGGTGGGCTCGGGGAGGCACGCTGGTCTGTAGGAGGAGGCTCGGCGGGCTCGGGAGGCGCACTGGCTGGAGGAGGAGGCGGCGTCGACGGATCGGGAGGAGTCGCGCTGGGCTCAAGGAGGCGGCGCGAGGACGGCGGCGATGGGCTCGGGGAGGAGGAGGGAGAGAGGAGTTGAGAAACTTAATCGTTTGAGAGTGGCGGGCGTGGCAAACCCTAGCTAGAGTCCTAATGTAAATAGGGATGGACATCACGAGCGGTTCTAAATTAGAACCGCTCAGGATATACACTACTATCACTGCATTTGTTGTAACTTAGAACCATCTGTGATATGTGATGTATCACTGAGCGGTTTTAATAAACAACCGTCTGTGATATGTGATGTATCACAGACGGTTCTCACTTAGAACCATCTGTGATATGTGATGTATCACAGACGGTTCTCACTTAGAACCGTTTGTGATATGTGATGTATCACAGACGGTGTTAATAAACAACCGTCTGTGATATGCATGTATCACAGACGGTTTTAATAAACAACCGTCTGTGATATACATGTGAGACGGTTTGTAGTTCAAACCGTCTATGATATTATTTTATATTGGTTAATATCTAGATCTGTTTATTGGATAGCTAGCCTCAGGAAATGCTAGCTATGCCCTCTGAAACAAGCAGAAAAGACAACAAGTACATGTATATACATCCAATTCACATTCATTTGAGAAACAAATCACATCCATTTCACAGTACAAATCAATTAATTAACTCAAATGAACTAAAATTAACCGTTCATCAGAGTTCTCTAAGTCCTCCATCACGCCCCGGAATTGAACATACTCCCTCTCATCACGCTTCCTTCAGACGCATAAAGCATCTGATCTAGATTGTCATCGTGCAGCCTATCCGAATCGGAACCACAATCGACATCATTCGGCGGCATATCGTTGACTTCCTGTATAATATGCATATCGTTGACTTCCTGTATAATATGCTCTTCACCGTGACTGGTCCAACATGTATAACCCTTTTTGAAACCCCTTCGAATCAAGTGTGCTTCGATCTGCGCTCGGTTGTTAAACATCTTCAGATTCTCGCAGTCAATGCATGGACAGTACATATATTCCGCCCCCTTATTCAACATATCCTCCTCGGCAGCTCTTGTAAAAGCAAACACGCCATTAATGTACTCTTCACTCACACAGTTCTCAGTGTACATCCAGCTTCGGTCCATCACACGGTTCGTATTGAAAACCCTGAAAATAAATAAAAGGGTGATGACTTTCGAAAGCGTATTTTCTGAGGCTTAATTACGCTTTTTTCATTTTTACATTTTTCCGGATTTTATTAACTTACATGTGGGCCCTACTTGTCAGTGACTCATTTTTTATTTCATGATTTTATTTATAAAATCTATGGTGGTCCCACATGTCATAGACTCGTTAGTTTATTAACTAAATGATTAAAAACAGTAGGATTTGAAGCTCAAACTGGGCTTAGGGGTGACATCGCATAGTTATAATAGTCGTGGCTCGGCCCTAAGGTCGCCTGAGGCGAACCTACGGTGATGTCCCGTGGAGGCGCCTGAAACTAGCGATTTCGGCGTAAACACCTGAAACTACTCAAATTAAAGGATGCTTATGCTCCAGTATCTCACCTCGATCACGAGAAAGTCGGAGAAGGTCCAAGGCGGCTGGTACGTCGTCGATCGGTGAACACAGGCGACGGCGGCAAGCTCCTCGGCGCGATATATAGCTGAAATGGACCAGGCGGGCTCAGTGAGGTGAGGCGATACTCAAACCGGGCACGGAACGGCGATGGACCTACCGTAGCGCCAGAGATGGAGATCAAGAAGACTCTGCTGGCTGGGGAGATATATATATATGTCTGCGTGATGAGTTAATTATCAGGGCGGTTTTAACAAAAACCGCTCAGCGATATTAGGTAATATCACAGACGGTTCATGTTTGGAACCGTCGTGAAGTATCACAGACGGTTTTTGGTCAGAACCGTCTGTGATACTTCACAAACGGTTCCAAACATGAACCGTCTGTGATATGACATCTTCATAGACGGTTTTTAGCATGGAGAATAACACAGAGGGTGGGTAAACAAAAACCGTCTGAGATTGTGTTTAATACAGATGGTTTCGATGAACCGTCTGTGATCAGGCGTCCAGTATTAGCATTTCTGTAGTAGTGGAACCATCTATGATATGCTACTATGTGATATAGCATATGAACCTAGTTCCATAATTCATTTGACATCAAATATGCTATGATGTGATAGAGCACATGAACCCGGTTCCATAATTCATTTGACTTCAAAAATTCATATCTAATTGAACTCAACTCCAAATCAAGTGAAACCAAATTTGATATTCCACATTACATCAAAATAAGATATTACAAGTCCATAACACCTGACAATTCCACATTGATATCAAAATAAGAGATTACAAGTCCATAACACATGGCAAGTCCACATTGACATGTCTGATGTTATGGAATAAATTCTTAATTAAAATGTAGCCCTTCATGATGATCGACGTGCATACAGCTAGCTTCCTCACTGGTGTTCTTCCTCGAGCCTGATGCCGTCTCCGACAGGAGGCAACTCGTCAAATTGACTGTACTCTTCCTCATCCACGACATTCTCAACTCCGACAATCCTTTTTTTTCCATGAAGAACTACGTGGCGATTCTTATTTGCTGGGTTCGTTACATAAAAAACTTGAACAACTTGCTTAGTGAGTACAAATGGTTTGTCCTTGTATCCGACACGTTTGAGGTCCACAATAGTGACGCCGTACTTGTCGACCTTCACACCTTGCGGAAGTTTAACACAATGGCATCGAAACAGGGGGATCTTGAAAAGTACGTAGTCGAGATCCCAAATCTCCTCCACGAATACATAGTAGGAGTTCAACCCACGTGGCCCGGCGGTATTGAACTGCTCGTGAAACGCATCTATACGGACACCGCTGTACTGGACCGTGCTCTTCCTATCCTGAGCTGTCATATAAAATGTGTACCCATTTATGTCATATCCTTGCCATGTCACAATTGTAAATTTTGGCCCATTTACCAACCATAGCAGCGTATCATCACCTGATGACCTCCTAGTGAATCGCACCTTTAACCTTTCATTGAACTGACGGTTGTGCTCTCTCGTGTTCCAAACCTCCGACCGGTCTGGATTCTATTGGCGTACCATGTCTTTGTGCTCGTCGATGTACGGGGACACTTAGGTCATGTGTTGCAAGACCGTGAAATAGGCTTGAGCGTGCGTATCCAGGTCGGTAGTGATTGATTTCCTTTCGATAGTCCCGATACCCTCCAGTCTCCCCTCATGATGAGATAGAGGCACACCTATCGGTTCCACCTGAGCCATGTAGTCGACGTAGAACTCAATGACCTCTTCGGTTGCATAGCCTTCGTTGATGTTACCCTCCAGTCGAGATCGATTCCGTATGTAGGACTTGAGAATTCCCATGTACTTCTCGAATGGGTGCATATGACATAGGAACACATGGCCGCATATCTTTATCTCTTTCACAAGGTGAACAATGAGATGGACCATGATATCAAAAAATAACGGAGGAAAATACATCTCAAGATGACATAGAGTAATCACCACCTCGACCTGTAGAGCATCTAGTCTTTCGGATTCAATGACCATCTGAGAAATTGAGTTAAAGAAATAACATAGCCTCAAGATTGCCACTCGAACCTTGTTCGGCAAGATACTCCTAATTGCAACAGGAAACATTTGTGTTATCAGCATATGACAATCATGAAACTTCATACCAATTAATTTCAAATCTTCCATAGAAACAAGTTTCTTAATGCTGGCGGAGTAACTAGACGGAACTTTCACACCATGCAAGCTATGGCATAGTTCATTTCTCTCGACCTTGGACAAAGTGTAGTAAGCTGGGGAAAGGTACGTTCGTCCTTTATCGGTCTCTTTCAGTGCTAACTCAGTCCTTATGTTCATATCAACTAAGTCACGCCGTGTGTTAACACCATCCTTTGTTTTGCCACTAATGTTTAGTAATAGACCAATCAAGCTATCACATACATTCTTCTCCACGTGCATGACGTCGATGAAGTGGTGAGCTTCTAAGTGCTCCCAATAAGGCAAGTCCCAAAAAATTGACCGCTTCTTCCATATATTCTTCTGACGGGTCCTTAATTTACATCCCTTCCCAAGCACAACATCAATACCCTTAACCACATCATAGACCTCTTTCCCTCTAAAAGCCCTTAGAGTTGAACCATCCTCTTTATTTCTGTCGAATTTTTTCTCGATTTTGCAATATGAGTGAATCCTAGGAAGGAACCTACGGTGACTCATATACACAGTTTTGCACGAGTTGTTCAGCCATACACTCTCCGTACCATCTAAGCAGTGCAGACAGGCTTTGGCTCCTTTTGTACTGAACCCCGACAGGTTACCAAGGGCAGAAAAAATCATTGATGGTGCAGAACAATATGGCGCGTAAAGTGAAGTTCTCTCATTTGTACGTATCCCATACTTGTACCCCTTCGTTCCACAATGTCACAACATCTTGCAGCAATGGTGCTAGGTACGCATCAATATCATTCCCAGGTTGCTTCGGCCCTTGGATAAGTAATGACATCAAAATATACTTCCGCTTCATACACAGCCAAGGAGGAAGGTTGTACATACGTAGATTTATGAGCTAGGAGCTATGTCGGCTGCTCATGCTATCGAAAGGATTCATTCCATCTGTACTCAACCCTAACCTTGTGTTCCTCGGTTCCACATCGAACTCTTTGAAGCTCCGATTGAAGTTCCTCCACTGGGCAGAATCAGCAGGGAGTCTTAGCTTTCCATCTTTCTTATGCTCCTCCGAGTGCTAACGTAGCAATCTTACCTCTTTTCAGTTCACAAATAAATGCTTCAAATGTGGGATCACTGGCAGATATCACAACATCTTAGCAGGAGGTCATTGCTTCACCTTAGTAGTATTATTACGCTTTATCGGGATGCTTTACACACGGGACATACATGCATGTCTGCATACTCTTTATGGTAGACTATACAATCGTTCGGACATGCATGCATTCTTTCTACTTCCATTCCTAATAGACAAAAAACCTTCTTTTCTTGGTAGGTGGTGTGCACAACACATTTTCCTCCAAAAGGATGTCCGCTAGGAGACCTAACAATGCTGTAAAACTGTTGTCGGACCAACCATTGCTTGCCTTTAATTTCAGCAGTTTAAGCACGATTGACAACCTTGTGTATTCTGGCTTGCAGCCAGGGCATAAAGGTTTCCCCGAGTCCTCCATTAAACCCTCAAATTTATAAAACTCTCTCTCACTATAGTTCCCTTCTGCATCACGTAGCATGTGATCCAGATTGTCATCGTGTGACCTATCCTCATCAAAAGCACAGTCCACATCTGGCATATCATTGACTTCCTCGGCGATGTCATCATTATTAACTTCCTGTATAATCTACTCTTCATCGTGACTAGTCCAACATGTATACTCTTTTTTGACACCCCTTCGAATCAAGTGCGCCTCGATCTATGCCGGGTTGTTAAACATCTTCAGATTACTGCAATCAATGCATGGACAGTACATAAATTTTATCCCCTTCTTCAACATATCTTGCTCGGTGGCTCTTCTAAAAGCAAACACACCATTAATGTACTCTTCACTCGCACGGTTCTCACTGTACATCCAGTTTCAGTCCATCTATGCTACGCATGTAACAAATTAGTGTCAAATTAGATTACTAAACCGCAAGTACGTACTCTTACTATTGACCAAACATACTTAAATTGATTAGCAATTAACCTAGAGTAAATATAAAGGATTACAGACCGTTACCCTTGGGCACACGGCAAAAATACCAAATATCCCGTGAGATTCCTCACCTTCTCCTTCTCCTCCCTTCCTCCTCTCTTTAGCTTCCTCCTTTCCTTCTCCTCTCTAAGATGGCGCAATGGGGAGGAGGCAGCAGGGTGGCGGCTCAAACCATTCTTAATTAAGGGGTGGAGGCGCTAGGGGCACGGGGTCTGTCGGGACTGGATATTTATAATGCCAGAATATCACAGACGATTCTTAATAAGAACCATCTGTGATAATCTCCTCATCACGAGCGGTTCTTATTAAGAACCGCTCGTGATGAGGAGATTATCACGATGGTTCTTATTAAGAACCGCTCGTGACGCTTCTAGTTATAAACCGTCTCGTGATAGTTACGTATCACACACCGCCCAAAGGAACCGCTTGTGATAAGTATAACACGCATAATTCGCTTGAACTATCTGTGACGAGGCGTCTTGTATATCCTGTCTTGTAGTCTGTGATAATCTCCTCATCACAGACGGTTCTTATTAAGAACCGTCTGTGATGAGGAGATTATCACAGATGGTTCTTATTAAGAACCGTCTGTGACGTTTCTAGTTATAAACCGTCTGTGATAGTTACGTATCACACACCGTTCCAAAGGAACCGTTTGTGATAAGTATAACACAGACAATTCCTTTGGAACTATCTGTGACGAGGCGTCTTGTATATCCTGTCTTGTAGTAGTGTGGACATGTTTCTTTTTCTGCTTTTCACCTTTTTTCTTCCTTCAAAAGGAGATGCTGAACAATGTTTGGTCCTACTGTACACTACTACAAAACAAACTATACTGGACGCCTCATTACATACAATTTCTGGAAAACGTTAGTGTTGTAATTATCACAGACGGTTTTACAAGTGTGATCGTCTCTGTTACTAGCCCTGGCTAGAACCGTCTGTGATACATCATTATCACAGACAATTCTTAACACGAACCGTCTGTGATAATTGGAGAATACGGGAACCACTAGGGGTCTATTCTCTATTCGAGTGACAATTAGTATTTTCAAAATTAAAATTGTAACTTAAATCTTGTTAAAATATTTTAAAAAAAGAGATGAATTAGAAAATGTAATGACAACAGAGATGAGGCATCTAGTGCATTTTTGCTATTAATGCTTGCTGAGTACATTTGTACTCAACCTTTTTAGTATTCTCCTTTGTTAGATACTAGTCCGGTTGGGAATTATCCCGACTGGGACAAGGAACACGCAAGTACCGATGAGACAGCAGGAGACGACGGCACTTACCACAAGGAGAAGGGCAAGATGGGCACCATACTTGGCGCAGGGGATGGGTAGGAGACCAATGGAGAAAGAAAGGCAAGCAAAGGAATTTAGTCCCACTTTGCAGTAGTAAATTACTATGTAAGAACCATAGCTTTGTGTGGCTAATAGAATAAAAGTACAGTTTCTATCTTATTGTTCTGCTACGAAACTCTAGTAAAAGCTAACTATTCGTTGAAGTAGTGTTCTACCGAGCAAATGAATAGTAATCCGTATGCCTAAGTGTGATTACCCCTGGGGTAATGACACGGGGCGTCACACCATATCGGTCTGGCTTTTGGAATGGTACATTCCTATATCGGTCCATATCGATGTACCGTTCTAGAGTTTATACTATATATGTTTAATTGTATATACACAAAATTTCACTTGGAATATTTCTCTAAATACATAGCAGTAGGATCAAATATAACATATACTTCAATGAGTTCAATAGACGGTATTTTTAATTCCACCGGTATGGCCGGCATTGTATCGAGGCTGGTATGGAATACATGCCTACCTTGTACCGGTATCAAGGCTTGAAAAACTTGCTTTTAGGCCTGCATCTGCGATTTGCTCTATAGATCCTAGAGTTTTTTTACCAGGGGGTGGGGGGGGTTAAGGCGGTTTGGCGAAAATCGAAAATTCGCTAATTTCAAATTGAATTTTTTTTTGGATTTTAAATTTAAAATCAAATTCAAGCAAAACGTTTTTTTTAACCCGGTTTGAAATCCGCCGGGAGGGCAATAGAACCAAACCGATGAACCTCGACGATCCTGCAATTCAAGAGACTTGCTACTAAGAACTGACGCCGAGCCATGTCTTGGTCTGCAAGATGGATGTTCTACGATAGAATCAATGAGACCTCGCTCGGTTCTAATTTATTTTGACGCGTTTCCGCAATCGGAACATATGTTTGCTTATGTGTCAAGAAATATGAAAGCAAGAATGAAAAGACAATCGGTGTGTATTTAGATGCTCATGCTAGCTTTTTCGAGAGATCGAGAGGTCATTTGCTATCTGATCTTAATTTGTTGAGCACACTTTCCCCATACAAATATACAAAGGTTTGATCGGTGACGCATCGGCGAAGTGGGTTTAATGTTTGATCGGTGACGATCGACACGGTTGCACTCAAGACCGATCCGATCGCTAAACTGTGTGTGGAGCATAAATCTTATCTTATATAGCATTTTATCTTCAACATATACGTCAATATCGCTATGTTAATTATACTATGCTACTGTAGAAAAGGTCATCACAGACGGTTTCGTAAGCCATTTGAGTTTATATGTTAGTAATGACAGGAGGTCATCACAGACGGTTCGAAACCGTCTATGAAAAAGGTATCACAGACGGTTTTAAACAGTAACTATCTATGAAAAAAAACTATCACAGATGAAAGAATGGGGCAACTACATCGTCTTCTGCAGCGACGACTGTAGGATTAGGCATGAGTACATCATGGTCTTGTTTAGAACCGTCTGTGATAGGTTTTTTCACAGACGGTTCAAAAACCGTATTTGATGACATCATATCATTACAGACACATAATGATGAACCCAAAGGTTCTTGTTTTGGCCTGATCTTTCGATAAAATGGTAAGTTCGGTAGTAGTCGCTCAGTTCTCACGATCCTGGCTACGAACACGCAAGGCTCGAAACCACGCAATCGATGAACTGCTCGACAAGTCGTTATCATCTGTGCACAAATACCCGGATGACCTGACCACGAAGGTCGATTCCTACATACACCGAAGAAGCATGCAAGAACAAGATAAAGCAATCTGAAATTACAAATAGGAATTGAAATATTGAATTGAGTTGGAATTCTGAATAAGGATCTTAATTGGGTGGTCTAACCGACGCACGCAAAAGATACAAGTTGCAACGAAGGCAAACTAAACATAAACAAAATCCAAGAAAACTAGAGGGGGTGCGGTCTCCTTAAATAGGGGAAGAGGTGCTACACATCTAATAGAACTAAGGGGCGAGACTTATTTGCGGGTACTGTTCATGTGAACAGTGCACACCCCCAGGTGGGCTGCCGGCTTATGGGCCAAGTTGAGTACGATTACAAAGCCCAATTTGGCCCAAATAGGAGATATGACATCTTTTGATGATTGCAGTCCACATAGAAGTAATTTGGTGGTGAGGCTAGATCCGTTGGAAAGAGGACGAAATAAGCTTTCCATCAAGTACTTGTGGACCTCTAACGGACTTCGTATGTGAAAGTTATGCATATTTTAAACTGGTGCTGTCAGACTGATTCTGAACTAATCTGACTTGTTGTGGTAGTAGTGGTACTCCCCTTGCCTTTGTTCCTGAGTAGAATGACATCACAAGACTTAGGTAGCAATCCATCCTCAATGGAACAGTTATGAACTCCTAGAAACGAAGTTATCTGATAATTTAGTTGGTGAGCACGAGCTCTAGTAATTGAACAGTAAGCATAGCAAATATGGTTGTATCCATAGGGGTTATGTCCTCATCATCCTCCCTTTCTTGAAAACAAAGCCGTCCTCAGCTTTTGATAAGCTGAAAATAGGGTAACAAAGAAGTAAGGGTGAATGCGTGGTATATGTATATGTCATATGTTTTAACGGTTCTTCGTTGTAGCACAATTAATGTTATAAGACGGCAGCGATCATAAAAGTTCATTATATTATTAACCCAAGAATAATCATATATGTTAATGATCAAAACAAAATTTCTCACACAACAATTATTGTAACTAGTTTTGCAAATGTAAGTGAAGTGTTTATGAAATTCAAATCTCTGAAGTTGTAAACTTGCAGTGGTAGCACATATGGGCAAATCTACAACTTTTGGAATCAAACAAAATTCATCCATATAATCATATTTCAATCGAGCAATAGTAAATTCATTTAGCAATGGTGAAAAGAATTGTAAGTTTTTCCATACTTCAACATTAATATTCGGATTGTCAATACTAGATGGTGCAATAAGGGATGAACACATAGGCATTGGATGAGCACTAAATTTTTTTTCCTCTCATATTGAATAAGATTCAACACACAAGAATTGTTATCCAAAACAGCAAGCTTCAATTCATTCACATGATCACAAGTTATGCATATTCGATATAGAAGAAATTGATTGTCTACACCATAATCTCCAATCAAATTAAACTTATACCCAGGGGTGTAGGCACTAGACAAGGATTTCGAACATGCAATTTTAGAAATTTTCTCCATAGCATGTGACAATTTCATAGATAAATCCAACATAATATAACATAAAGAATCAGCAGAAGAAATTCTAGTCAAAACTTCTTTATTTCTAACCAATTCCACATGATCATTAGATAGGATTAACATATCATCAATTATTTTATCACATGATGCACTCAAGTTAATGCAGTCTAAATTCTCTACTCGAAACATGTGCATATCAGAATTGTTTTTCACTAATTTTTGCTCTAAAATAGCATGAACAGTGGACAATGTAGTTCATCACAAACATACTCACCTTGAGTGATGATAGCACCATGGTCTTTACCTTTTTGGCTCTCCTCAGATGATGTAGGTGCATCCATCTCCTCATCTTCCTTCTCAACCAATGGAGTCGGTGTCTCAATCAGCTCATTCTCCTCTTCGGTATGGTTCTTAACTTCCTGTAGGTTGTTAGTCACAGAAAAAGACACAAACACAGGTTTGTTCTCATGTTTCCTATCATTAAGCATTCTCAATTTCTCCTTAATCTGACTTTCAACCTTACAGGCAAGTATAAACAAATGAGGGAGAGAACCATATTCTTTGTGAATAAGAAGGTCCTGAATTGGTTGATTAAGAACCTATTCTCTGTAGCTTTAGCATGTTCCTCTAAGCCACAACGCAACAAACGAGTTTTCAATTCATGATAGTATTCTCTTACAGTTCTACGACCTTGTTTGAAACATTGTAATCTAGCTAATAAATAATCAGTATGATATTTAGGAACAAATTCATCTCTCAAAAGTTTCTTTAACGCGTGCCAAGTTTGAGGCACTCTTCCATGTCTACATAAATACTTTCACCAAAGTATTGCATCCTCAACAAAAATACTAGTGGCGGCTCTAATTGTTTGCCTATCAGACCATTCATAATATTCAAATTCTTTATCTAAAGCTATCTCCCAGTCAACATAGGCATCAGGATCAAATTTACCAGCAAAGGATGGCAAAGTGATATTAGTTTTACTAGACGTGCTATCACGATCATATACCTTATGTGGTGAGAAACATGGCTCAAGCTTGCATTTTTCTTGCAGACTTTCTTGCACTCCCGTTCAATGGCTCGAAGAAGACATGGATCAATCTCATAATCATCCCATGAACCTGCCATAGTTAGTAGAAAACAAAGAACAAATCATAGTGTATATATCCCTATGAACTACTAGGTTCTGGAGTTTCACAAGTTACTCACACTCAAGCTTATACCCAGTTCTTACAAGTTCTTACCAATGCAGTAAGGAAGTGGTACAACCGGTGGCTGGTCCGTGATACTCTCACTTGTGATTAGTCCAACGATTGCGAGGAGCGGCACCTGCTGAGTTAGTAGGAAGTGGAGCTCGGAAGGCTAGTACATAGCAAGGGAGTAGCAATTATTCAGCTCAGTATGCAAAGTTGAAAAATAGTTCAAAGTACTAGTCACAAGTGCTGGTCCTAGTCTAAATCATGCCTAGCTAGAGCAACTCAAAAGAATGACTAGTAGAAACAACAGAAGGCTAGCACAAGAACTATCAAGGCAAGCGAGCAATGAATGACTATGCCACACTGAACAAGGAAAAAAATAATAATAAAGAAAAGAGGCAGCTCTGATTTTGTTTCCTCTCGCTTTCTTCTTCTTTTTTTCTGTCCCTTTTTTTCTTCTCTGTCCTTTTTCTTCTTCTCTCTGTAGTTTTTTTTATAACTTAGAAGCTACTGGAATCCGAAACAAATTAGAAACTCTCCTGTGAGACCTTGCTCTGGGCGGCGACGGTGCCGACCGGTAGCAGCGGCGACTCGGGCTGTAGCGGCGACGTAAGGCGGTGGCCCGTGTGGTGGTGGCCTGGCGGCAGCGGCCGGCGATGGCTCCAAGATTCGGTGACAGAGGCGGCGGTGGCCTGGCGGCCGCAGTGGATCCAAGCCTTAGTGATGGCGGAGGCGGCCCATTCGACAGCGGCTCCTGTACTCCACGTCTCCGAGTTCTACCTCCCCTGGAAGTGCGAGCCTGAGCGCCACGCCTACGAGACGTGCTAGTATGAGCTCGTCATGGAGCGGATCCGGCAACGAGCCAGCATCGGGTGCGCGGAGCCAGCAGCGACGAACTAGCGTCGGGCGCGCGGAGGCGGGCTCGGCAATGGCGATGTGGATCTGGTGTACGGGGAGGCTGCGTGGGGATGAGGAATCTCACGTGTCACAGGAGCTCGAGGGTCCAGCCGAGAGGCTTGGAGGCGATGACCGGATCCGAAGGGATCCAAGGGCGGTAGCACCGGGAAGGATTGGCGCATCCCGGGTGGCGGCTACACCGGGTGGCGCGGTTGCAGTCAGATCCGGGTTTCCTCGATGACGACGAGGCGGAAGTGAGGCTTGGAGACCAGGAACTAGCTGCGCGATGGCGGTGGTCGAATCGATCTGTTATATTTTTTGTCTACTTCCCTTGGTTTGGCTTGCGATGAAACGCCGAAGAACCAAGTTGTGCGCTGCGCTTGATCGAGTCGGGACGATAAGATGCGCCGCGGGGAGACGCGTGACGAGAGCTCCGATTGGATCCACCGAAACGCACGCGCATGACGGTGGTGGCAGATCAAACTACTATTTTTTTGTATGAATTCAAGCCCTAATATCTCGACAGCACGCCTTTTTCCCAAAGAACAGAACTAACGATTTGCAAGAGACCCTAAACTAGACCAATCTAGACAGGAAACCAGCACAATGACTCGACGATGCAACGAAAATTCAACAACGCAAACTAAAAAGAAAAATTGCAAAGGCACAGATTGGTTTGGACGATGAACTAAACCTATATATTTTTGATTTTCGTGGCTATTTGGACTGTAGGAAAAAGAAAAATTCTCACCGATGAACCTGTAGCTTTGATACCACCTGATGAACCCGAAGGTCCTTGTTTTGGCCCGATCTTTCGATGAGACGGTAAGTTTGGTAGCAGTCACTCAACTCTCACGATCCTAGCTACGAACACGCAAGGCTCGAAAGCACGCAATCGCTAAACTGCTCGACAAGTCGTTATCAACAGTGCACGAATAACCGAATGACCTGACCACGAAGGTCGATTCCTACATATACCGAAGAAGCACGCAAGAACAAGATAAATCAATCTGAAATTGCAAACAAGAATTGAAATATTGAATTGAGTTGGGATTTTGAATAAGGATATTAATTGGGTGGTCTAGCCGACACACGCAAAAGATACAAGTTGCAACGAAGGCAAACTAAACATAAACAAAATCCAAGAAAACTAGAGGGGGTGCAGCTTCCTTAAATAGGGGATGAGGAGCCACACATCTAATAGAACTAAGTGGGTGGGACTAATTCATGGGTTACTGTTCACATGAACAGTGCACGGCCATAGGTGGGCCGCCAGCATATGGGCCAAGTTGAGTGCGATTACAAAGCCCAATTTGGCCCAAATAGGTGATATGACATCTTCTTTTGATGATTGCAGTCCATACGGAAGGAATTTGGAGGTGAGACCAGATCCGTTGGAAAGAGGACGAAATAAGCTTTCCATCAAGTACTCGTGGACCTCCAACGGACTCCGTATATGAAAGTTATGCATGTTTTAAACTGGTGCTGTCAGGCTGATTCCTAACTGATCTGACTTGTTGTGGTAGTAGTGGTACTCCCCTTGCCTTTGTTCCTGAGTAGAATGACATCACAAGACTTAGGTAGAAATCCATCCTCAATGGAACAATTATAAACTCCTAGAAACGAAGTTATCTAATAATTTAATTGACGAGCACGAGCTCTAGTAGTTGGAACAGCAAGCATAGCAAATATGGTTATATCCATAGGGGTCATGTCCTCATCACATAAAGTCAGACGGTTGAAAAAACCGTCTGTGATAATGATTTTGAACCGTCTGTGATGACCTTTTCTGTAGTAATAGTAGTTTGTGTTTGGGCTAGACCCAATATTTGTAGTCTAAATCCATATTTAATTTTAAATGCAAATGCCATGTTAGTTAATCATGTTATGTAATTCAATTATGTGAAATTTTGCTAGCTGCAGTTGGTTTAATGATACTGGATTGTTCAATTCAACACATATGTAATCATATTTGGTACCCCCTTTGTTGCAAAATACACCAGCGCCAACCAGTTGGTAGCATAATTGGTAAATAAATTGTTTCTGCGAGATGTCCTAAATTTTATCTTGCGTTGGGTTATGCTAGTATGCAAGCGTGCTAGTATATGATTTGGATTCGCGCCAAAAAACAAATTGTGATGATGGTGATCTAGGGTTCAAATCACACTGACGATTGTAATTAAATGGACTACTACAGTGTTTTCAATAGAGTTATACGTTTGCCCGCACAAAGGAGAACAAAAATTACAAGAAATTGTAGGGGTTTTTGGAGGACATTTTTTTTTTGGAACCAGGATTGCTCCATAGGAAGTCCATGTACAAATTTCTTATCTAAACCTTTTGGAAGAAATCAAGTACAAGAAGTGCTGCAGCCTCATGGTAGAATTTCTTTTGAGTCCCAAGAAATGCAATCTCTCTGTTAATTTCTGTTTCTTTCAACTACATCTATTCAAGACATATTTCTCAACCACAAATTATATATTTTTTTCTGTAAATCATCAAAACACTCTTTTTTTTAGGTTGGCTGATTATGTGTTTTTCTATTATTTTATTTCTTATTTCATGTCTTACAAATGGAACCTTAAGTTTTCAGGTTAAATAAACCCTTAATTTTCCTGTTGAAATATATTGCCTGTGTATCCTAAGAAACATAGATTTTGGGGTGGACTGCTTGGTGCATGCAACCTACTAAATATGGTATCAGAGCCAAGATGCTAGATCTGGCTAACACAATTTTACAAAAAAAATATTGTTTAGACCCACTTCCAAAATTTCAATTATTTTAATGATGTTCTCATTTCCCCCAACCCCCTTACTTTCTGACACTTAATCACCTTAGGTCTCATCCTGTAGAGATACAAATTAACTAAAATCTATACATACTTGCTATAAGGGGTAAAGAAAGTTCATATGGGATCTGGATTCTCTGCTATCACCACAGAGAACGTTGTGCGAGCAGTGTTTTGAGTATGAGTGAATAGTACCTGCGTTAGAATGGCATCAGAAAACCGTAGCGATTTACTGTGCACTTTAATACGGTAGCGCTCAATCTAGACTGTTCATTTTAGATCGTACTGTGGAGCCAATGCCCTAATGCATGTCATTGTGCTACTCTGCATTAGCATGTTCTAACATAGAGGATCTGTTTCCAAGTTGCACTACTACAAAAAGGCTAATACTGGACGCCTCATCACAGACGGTTGACCAAAACCGTCGGTATTACATTCAATCACAGACGGTTTTGGTTTAGAGACCGTCTGTGCTACTAGCTGCGCTAAAAATCGTCTGTGAAGAGGCAATATCACAGACGGTTCATTTTGAAAACCGTCTGTGAAGTATCACAGATGGTTCTGAACACGAACCGTCTGTGATATTAATCAGTATCATAGACGGTTTTTAAACACAACCGTCAGGAAGTATCACGCATGACTCTGGCAAGAACCGTCTCAGGATATTAATTAGTATCACGACGGTTCTAACAATAACCGCTCGTGATAATATCGCTACGCTCCACGGTCGTCTCCATCCGCTTCGCTCCCGATCGCTGCTCGTTTGCCGCCAATCCGCCTGCCCCGATCGCCTCTTCGCCTCACGCCCGAATTTATTCCTTGTTTGATAAAAGGATCATCCGCCATCCAAGATGATCATCCCCACATACTTATAAAATTAAAAACAGAAATGGCTGCCTCTTCCTGCCGCCGCACCGATGGCCTTCCGGCCTCATCAGACGAGCACCTCTCTCGGTGTAGGTTGAACCGCTTTGCGCAGAAGAACAATGTTTGATCAACAGTTGTCTTCACTCCTCTGCCGGCGGAGAATTTGCCGAAGCAGTGACGCCACCTTCCGCCGCCTTGACATCCTCCTCCGCCGTGTCTTCCGGTGATCTCCCACTTTCGGCGCGTTCTGGCGTCATCGACGTAGTCCTCCAAAACGACGCAGCACGCGTCTGTGAGGCTTGCCGTCACTTGACTGTGAAATCGAGGCGGCAAAGCATCGACACGACCAGCCGATACCCCTCAAGCAAGGGAAGAGAGCCTATGGGCTCAATTCTTCTTGGTTCAACAGTCTGAGGGTCTTCGGGAGACACTTGAACGAGCGCGTCAGCGAGTGGACGCATTTCAGGCTTCATTCGCTGATGATCAGGAACCGTCCAATGCCGACGCCGTCGCCTATGAAGTATTGAAGACGGAGATAGCAGCCTACCTCCGCCACTAGAAAAACTTTGTTTTATTTATAGGTTTTTACTTTTTTAAATCTTTTTGTAAGCGACTGGCCACGCTGTTTGGCCATATATATGAAAATTCCAAAATGAAAAAAAAGTTTGGAGGTGAAGTTACTATATTTAATTATATGTTGAATTATTGCGCTCTCTCTCTCTCTATATATATATATATCAGAGACGGTTTTGTGGAAAAACAAAATCTAGTTTGGAGGTGAAGTTACAATTAATATTAATTATATCGAACGAAGGCTAACGGGCCGGTGGACGATTTCGTGCTTCGTCACGATCAGAACTCGTCCGATGCCGACACACGCCGCCTATGAAGTATTGCGATGGAGATAGCACCTACCTTCGCCACTAGAAAAACCTTGTTTAATTATAGGTTTCGCTTTTTAATATAAACATGTAATTTCTTCACATGTCATGTAAGTGTATATACTTGAGAAAAATATTTCCTGAGCGGTTCCATAATGGAACCGTCTGTGATATGGGACATATCACAGACGGTTCCATTATGGAGCCGTCTGTGATGATTATCACTAACGGTTCCATAATAGAACCGTCTCTGATAAGTCTTTATAAGTAGGAGCTAGCACAGCTTGCCGCTAGGGTTTGCGCTCTAACTCGTCACTCCCCAGCGGCCTTACTCTCGTCCGTTCCCCTCCTCGTCGCTGCTGACGCCGCCATTCTTCCCGTCGCCGACGGTTGTGGCATACGGTGACACTGCAAAAGACACTCGTACGATAAGAGTGTCTTTTGCAGGCACACCGTTAGCCACAACCACGGTGACGCCCAAACTCGCCACTCCTCAGCTCCGGCCGCTAGGGTTTGCGCCCCCTAACTCCGCTCCTCCCCACCTCGACGCCGCCGCTCGACCTCGTCGCCGTCCGCCGCCCGACCCCTTTGCGCCCCGCTAGGGCCCTGGCCGGGCTTTGCTTTCCCCATCCTCCTCTATTCTCCTCTAGATCTGTTAGCTTAATGTCTTTTGTTGAGTTTGATTTTTATGCATGAGCCTTAAGTTGTGTCCTGATGTTTGTGTGATTTATGCAAGGTAAAGGAAATGGATGAGGGTTGTGCTGGTGGTGGGGTCGCCACCGTGGTTGCGCTGTACTAAGGTCCCTCTCTGTCTCTACCCTCCTTGCTCTGTGATGAAAATGGCTAGCTAGTGCTCATGATGGATGCCGAGGGCTACTATCGGTGTGGTGGGTTTGGACACCCTTGGTCTTGTTCTCTTGCTGATGAACTGCTCAATGATGTAAATAGTCCTATGCTGAAATTGAATTGATAATTAGTTCATATTAATAGTCCCCTTGCTCTGTGATGTAATGATGTAAATAGTCCTATGCTGAAATTGAATTGATAATTAGTTCATATTAATAGTCCTCTTGCTGTGTGATGTAATGATGTCAATAGTCTTATGCTGAAATTGAATTGATAATTAGTTCATATTAATAGTCCCCTTGCTCTATGATGTAATGGTGTCAATAGTCTTATGCTGAAATTGAATTGATAATTAGTTCATATTAATAGTCCCCTTGTTCATGCCGGTCAAGTTCTCCTACCTCTTGCACTGTGCACGCCCTACCATTCCATTCATAATCTCTTCTCTATAAAGTCTCATATATATATGGTATATGTGCCATTAACTCGATCGATTCATGTATTAGCAACCAACAATTAGCATGTAATTGTTTAAAGCCAACAAGAACACTGCAACAAGTTGAGAATTCTTTTGAAATATGAGAATGGTTGCTTGGTGTTCTTGTTGGGTTTAAAGACGATTACATGCTCAAGAATGGTTAGTTGCTAATATATGATGCCACTTCCTACCGGAGTACTCAAGATCAACGATATTTTCGAACATAGCGACGCCCAATCCAGTAATTGGATGTCCGACCGCCTCTTTGCATCCATATTTTATATTTGCAAGGGCTCAATGAGGTTGCCCGTGGCTACCGCCTCATCCTTCTCATGCCGTGTGGATGATCCCCCAAAGTGGCCGAGAGATCACGTAACAATATATATGTAATATATATATGATGCCGATTTAATGGTACAAGCACCACCGCTGGGCCTTTATAGAGAAAGTCATCACGACGGTTTCAGCCACAAACCGCCTCAGATATGCACTTATCACGACGGTTTGTGGCTAAAACCGCTCGTGATATGTGATTATCACATACGGTTTGTGGCTGAAACCGTCTCGGATATGTGATTATCACAGACGGTTTGTGGCTGAAACCGTCTGTGATATGATTATCACAGACGGTTTGTGGATGAAACCGTCTGTGATATATGCTTATCGCAGATGGTTTGAACCACAAACCGTCTGTGAAAGTATACATCACAGACGGTTCAAAACCGTCTGTGATGACCTCATGTCATCACTGACCCATAAACTCAGACGGCTCACGAAACCGTCTGTGATGACGTTTTTGAACCGTCTGTGAAAGCCTTTTCTGTAGTAGTGTTGGTATCATCTAGTATAGTTATTAATTCATTTGTTTCATATTAGAAGGCACTATGGTATTGACGGAACACTGTAGTAGTCATCCTGGGCCGTTAGATCTGAAAATAGGTGGCTGAGATTGCTTTCAGTCCTTAACGTGCTGCTGCTGTTTGGACTGCACGCGATCTCCTTTCCAATGGTATGCACGTGGTCATAATTTCCAAACTCTATTCACAAATATATAGAGATGTATTTTGATCATAACATGTAAAAAATAGTACATCAATATATAGATTTATAATATTTTCATAATAAAATAGTATTCAGACTAACGATCAAAGTTGCGTATTGAAAGACTGCGAGAAGTAGTCGAAAGCACCATATGACGTGACTTGTATAGAGCACAACAAACGGAGGCTCATTTTATTGATTTGGTTGGAAGCACAAAGCACGCGTTACATACATATATGTATATGGTCGAATTTAGGAAAACAAGAGGTACGTATACGGAGTAGTTATATGACTTTACATCACCTGGATATCGACATTCATCCTCCTGAGCGCGTGCCCCTTGACCTTGGCAATGGTAACCGTTAGCACGCCGGAGTCGAGCTTGGCCACGACGCTCTCCCTGCTGTACCCCGCCGGGACAAGCAGCCGCGCGTAGACGCCGCTGTCGTAGGTCGCGTCGGCCATGCCCTTGGCCGCGGCGGCCGCAGGCGTGTCCCTGCCGGGGCAGGCCCTGGCGCCGGCGCCGGCCCGTTGGTCTTGGACGCCAGTGTTCACGTCGGCCTTGGGCTTCTTCCTGATAACGAGCACGTCCTCGTCGATCTCGACGACGAGGTCCTCCTTGGAGAGCCCCGGCACCTCGAACCACAGATTCACGGCGTTGGCCTCCTCCTCCAGCTGCCACCGCTCGTCCCGTGGCGACCCTGGGTGCACCAGACTGACCAGAGCTTCGTACATATCACGACGTCAAATGAATTCGTTAATTAATTGGCTGAGCATGATCAATTCGATGGACAAAATGTGTAATATCATGGTAAGTATACAATTAGATATTTAATCATCTCCAACTTTAACCACTAATTGTATAGAGGTAACTAGATATTTGTCATCAAAATAATTTCCGTTGCATTGCTCTTTTATAATCTTTTTAGTAACATTCGGGGAGCTGTAGACATTTTTCGTCAAAGTTGTACACTGAATTCCGAAAAAAAATTCCGAGACAGCGATCGATACTATAAGGGTACATGAGCTTACGGACGGGTGAGATGTTAAATGGCAGCAAATCTGTCTTTGGATTGTGCTCCCCCTTTGTACTATATGCCAAGCACACAGAAAGAGGCCGGGACTTTGTTTGGAAACAAGGGAGAGCAACTGCTGCTGCTTTGCCGACCTGAAGGCGACTGCCGGAGGTATTCACCGGTGTCGCCGCCGGCCGGACGCTCAGGAGGGTGCAAGATGTGACCGTCGACATTGCAATTGATTGCTTGTAGATAGTAAGATGAAGAAAAGACAAGATGAGAGTGGACCAGCTGCACTTGTTTGGTGAGATGCATGGAAGAAATAGTGTGAAAGGCCTTTTATAGATACTGCAGAGGGCAAACTGAGGATCCATGCAATGGTGTGCATGCCGGGAATAAAGAGGTTTCTGAGCTGCTTTGGTAAAGAAATTTGCAATTGGTGCAAATGATTCCAACCTTCTTGTTGCAAGCTAGAGAAAAGAATAAAACTACAGCTGTGGTGTTTTTTCCTCTTCTTTTGGATACTCCCTTTTGGTCAAGCTAGATCTAGTGCAGCAGGTGGAAAATAAGGAGAGTTCCCTACATACATTGCAGGCACTCGGTCCGAGATAGGAAGCTCGATTCCAAATCGGTTCTTTGCGAGATGAGGGCAACAAAATCTTGTAAATATATGTTGGTCCTTGGTCATTATGCTAAAACCAAATACGACCTATTCACATATTTAACAGCCAGTGGGAATCACTCCTCCCCGTGTGTACACATCGCCCAGATTTCGGTGGCTCTCCGATCGCGCGCACGCCTGCCTCCGCGCCGTTCGATCCGATGCGATGCAGTCAAGCGCAATCCACGTCGCCCCACGCCTCCAGCCCGAGCTCTGCCTCGCCTCACCTGCCCTCACGCGCACCCTCTCCCCCTCTCCAACGCCTCCTCCTCCTCGCCGCCGCCGCCGCCGCAGTCCTCTCCACCGAGTCCTCTCCTCCCCAGATCCTCCAACGCCTCCTCCTCATCGCCGTAGTCCTCTCCGCCTCCTCTCTCCCTGGCGTCTCGCCCCTACGCTCTCTCACGCCCGGCCGGCTGTCTCCTTACCTCGCGCCTCCTCGCCAGGTCTTCCTCCTCCCCGCTGCCTCTTCGCCTCCTCTCTTCCACGGTCCTCGTGGCCGGCCACGGGTGGCCGTCTCCTTCCCCCACGCCGCCTCTTCACCAGCGCCGCCGGTCCTTACCTCTTCTTCCCGCCCATCCCCCTTGGCCTCCCTACCCCGCTGCCGCCGTCACCGCTCCCTCCCTACCCCTTCCTCCCAACCGCCCTCTCGGTCTTGCCTGAAATGTTCAGGTTCCTCAAGGAGGTGGTCACGGGATCCACATCGGGCCTCAAGGACTTACCCTACACCATCGTCGAGCCATACGCCTCCGCCTGGGGCTCCTGGACGCACCACCGCGGAGCCTCCAAGGTACGCGACCGAGCCCTTGCTTCCTTTTGAACTCCCGATCAGAGGCGGACCAATTAGATCCCCGTGGGGTATGTGAGGAGGTTTGTTGGTCTGATTTTACCATCAATGTTCAGTTTTTGCGTTGTGCAATTTTGATAATTTAAGCAGCTTTTTCTTTTCCAGAAGGATTGTTCCTTCATTTATTGTCCAATATATATAGAAGTGTAGAATGTTTGTGCATCGCGTTATCGCCCAGCTGATTGTCGCTGTGATATTGATCACATTTCTATGAGGTTTGTTTGTCTGGTTTTGCAATCAGTGTTTAGTGTTTTTCTTGCGCAGGGATGCCATGGTGGATACTTCGGTTGTCTTTGGGATGTTTTTTTGTATCTAGCTATTTTCAGTATTCTATTAGTAGAGACTCTCTGCCATCGTCTTCCTCTAACGTAAGGGGTTCATCCTCCGTTGTCTCAGACTGGTCAATAGATCTGTGCTCCAATTCTGACATGAGTTTACGTTTCTGTATGCTAGATTTGTAATTCATGAGGCTGTCTAGCTGTTGCTGTTCACATGTTCATACTAATAGATCATGTATCCCCATATAATAGAATCAAAATGCTGATTTCCTTTATTAGTAGTGTAGATCATATCGGACAAAGATAAATGCTTTAAGCATACTGAACTGCCTTTTCCATTCTTTTGTTCTATTTTCCAGAGAGCTCCACACTGAAGTGATTGAATTACTTTCTTTTGTTTTATTGTCTTGAAAAGTTCCTGAAAAAATTGTCTGCTTATCTTTTCATTTGCAATGCATTATTGGTGATGGGAACAACTACTATGATTTCACATGTCGAAAATGTGGTATAGGGCCATATTTGTGCAGAGGAAACTCTGTCATCTGAACATGGTGATGAGAGAGATGCTAGAAAAGTAAGGCTCTTCTTTAGCATTAACATCTTAATTGAAGATTCCATGACATTTTTTATGTAGCTTTTCCGTACCTGCTTCATAGCGAATATGGAGGCTATAAAATTTAGGGAGTTTATGTCATTGATTCTAGAAGATAACCTTTCAAAGATCTTAATTTAAAGAAATCCTTTTTAAGAATTTATCTTTAAATCCTGCATCTGCTGTTTGACATTGCTATTTCCCTATTTTGGTCGTAGTTTTTTTCTTTCACTGAGCCTCCAGCTAAGTATTATTCAATGCAGTACAAAAAAGATTCCTGTACCGCAAAGTATTGGCAGAGCTTGATTTCTTGACCATACATCTACGAGACAAGCCATGGACACTGAGGTACACCTACAGACTTTACGCGAAAAAATAGTTCTATACATAAATTACAAAAAACAGCATCATTTCAGTACTTACATAGTAATACCTAAGATTCGTATTATCCTTAATTCCTTATTCAAAAAAAACAAATCCTTTTTTAAAAAATGGCTGCATACATATATTAGCTACGCCTTTGTGGTCTTTTACAACAATTTTGCTTTTGTGCTAGCGTTTTTCATCATGCAACCAAACCTACATTTAATACAACAAGGTACCAACACCTACATTTTGTGCGGGAAAAACACACATCCTGTAACAGATAAATACATAACTCACCCATACATATGTACCTATTCCTTTTTTAGCTCCATTATAAACTTTCCTATACCATCTTACATATATACGTCGTCTTCTTTTTATTGCTCAAGAATGTCATCATTACATGGAATGAGTTGTTAGTTTGATAACAGTGTGTCTTACGTAACTTGAACATATGTATAGAGTTCATCTGCATGTTCTTTTGAGCATTCTTCATATGAACATTGAGCATACATTGTTTCTCTCGCAGAGAATGGACTCATAGCTAAATTCTGCTGGTTGATCTTCTCATTCTACTTATATATATACTGAAAGTGGCAATGGCAAGATGATGCTTTTTTGTATCCTACCTGCAATCAGAACCACTGGCCACGGTGTATCCCAAGTGATTGCTATTGCTCATAAACCATAGAACATCATCATGGAACCAATAATATCTTAGTAACTACGTGCACAAGCTTAACCAAAGTGATGTTCCCTTAGATGGTGTATGATTGTATTAATATAGAGCTTTTTCACAAACAGCTACAAGTTTGTGGCTTTTCATGCATAGAACATATATGCTTTTACATCCTTTTTCATTTTCTTCTATGAGAACACCAAAGATGTACGCTATTCTTCCCAATGTTGCATATTTTGTTTATTTCTTTAGTAGTAATACCTAAGATTCGTATTGTCCTTATTCAAAAAAAAAACAAATCCTTTTTAAAAAATGGCTACATACATATATTTGCTACGCCTTTGTGGTCTCTTACAACAATTTTGCTTTTGTGCTAGTGTTTTTCATCATGCAACCAAACCTACATTACAACAAGGTACCAACACCTACATTTCGTGCGGGAAAAAACACACATCCTCTAACAGATAAATACATAACTCACCCATATATATGCACCTATTCCTTTTTTAGCTCCATTATAAACTTTCCTATACCATCTTACATATATACGTCGTCTTCTTTTTATTGCTCAAGAATGTCATCATTACATGAAATGAGTTGTTTGCTTGATAACAGTGTGTCTTACGTAACTTGAACATATGTATAGAGTTGATCTGCATGTTCTTTTGAGCATTCTTCATATGAACATTGAGCATACATTGTTTCTCTCGCAGAGAATGGACTCATATAGCTAAATTCTGTTTGGTTGATCTTCTCATTCTACTTATATATATATTTGAAAGTGGCAATGGCAAGATGATGCTTTTTTGTATCCTACCTGCAATTAGAACCATTGGCCACGGTGTATCCCAAGTGATTGCTATTGCTCATAAACCATAGAACATCATCATGGAACCAATAATAGCTTAGTAACTACGTGCACAAGCTTAACCAAAGTGATGTTCCCTTAGATGGTGTATGATTGTATTAATATAGAGCTTTTTCACAAACTACTGCAAGTTTGTGGCTTTTCATGCATAGAACATATATGCTTTTACATCCTTTTTCATTTTCTTCTAGAGAACACCAAAGACGTACTCTATTCTTCCCAATGGTGCATATTTTGTTTATTTCGTTAGTACAATGTACATGCTATATACTTGTGAAGTTATGCAATGATTTTTTTACCTCAGTTCAAGATACAAGTTTTTTTCATTTTTCCCTTGCCGATTTCATATGTGCTAAGAACTATAATCTGTCATGTTACATGATGACCAGACCTATCGCATCTACTCAATCATATATTCGTGTATTCGCATGCATGTAAGAGGAGCTACATGCAGAAGACCAATACCTTAAAAGTGACGTGTGTCTTTGTGTTATATATAATTTTGCCTCTGCAGAGGACCAATACCTTAAAAGTGAGTTGCGCCTTTGTGTTATATAGAATTTTGCCTCTGCTATTTTACAATTTTGTCAATTGTCCTAGGCTGCGTCGTACAATAGATTTTCTTGCATTATATTCCTCTGATGATGAAAATAGCTTTTATAATTAAATCTAAAAAGTTATTTTGTTATTTGCCTGACTGGATGTATATAATAATTGTTAATGTGAACTACCTGTGTTACTTGGCTTTGTACTAGCAATGGAATGTATATTGTAATGGACTACACTATCGAACTGTTGTTTCTATTGTCTAAAGAACACTATATATGTATTTGGCATGACCTCTTTGCTCTTTTTGTGTTTTAGGTGCTGGTGCTTCATCCTTTGCAAAGACAAAAGGTTTAAGACAGGATATGCTGTCTAAATGCAGACACAAACTTAGAGGTAAAACACACACAGCACAAAAAAAGATAGATGAATAGTTAGTGTCAAAACATTCAGACTATAGGATTCTACTAATCTGAACTCCAGTCATTTTTTTAATACAAGCATGATTCGACCGGGTGATATATTCCTTTATGGTACGCGACTTTGCTTGCTATTGAGGAATCTTAATTGTTAGTCTGTATGCAACATAGAGAAATAAATAAATAGGCTTATTTGTTTAGCGATTAGTTTAGGGAAAATTTAACATGATTCTTATGAAGACTAGGTGAATGATGCTTCCATACTTCTTTTGGGTTATTTTTGCACTTAAGTGGAAATAGTCTCGCCCAAGTACAATATCAGTTTTACACTTCAGTGTTCTAATCTCCCATTGAACAACCTTTCAAAGTTCGAACACTCATGCTGCCTCTTTTTTTTTTTGAAAAGGAGTAGCTTTGCTTCTTTTAAGATAACGTCAAAGTCAAACAAACCAGTCCAAGAGTATTTTCGTCTACCATTCCAGGAAATTATGTAAATGGTACTCTCAGCTAATATGCCAGCCTTTCTTAAATTTTCTAATAACATGCTTAGATTATGCAGCCACTCGGGAACGCTAATATTCATAATCATGAACATATGACCATTAATAATCACCTAAACAAGGCCCCGGTCTTCCGATTTGTTACGACAGTTTCTTGAATTTCTATATTTTCTATTAGAACTTTTTTTACCGCATATGTTGAACTTTTATATATACCAATACATGGTCTCTGTTGTAATAGATTATTTTAATTCAGGCTTCTATTCATTATGCTTACGTACTACTGCTTTATACGTGTTATACATTCGAATTTACATACTTCTATACTACTAAGTTATATATTATTAGTGTTAATACTACTAAGTTATCTATTATTAGTATTAGACTCATGCAAAGAGGGACAAGTAGCAAAATATTAACTTATCTATGTCATTGTACCTCTCGATGTTCCGCATTCGTGCCTGACAAAAAAAAGAAAGACAACAACAGCATCCGAGCCCCCACGCCCACGCCATTTGGCGCGGGTTAGCTTCTATCTCTTAATTAATTCCTGCACTAAAAAAAATCCACTTTTCCCTCTCTATTTATCGATTTCTATTTCATTTCGCTTACACTCGGTGCACATGCTTCAAACATACTAAACAATTAGCCACCTTATACCACCCCCTCATCCGTCGTCCAAGATGCTACTTATTACATTTCCAGGTTTTCTCTCCTCAAATTATTTATAAAAAAACCTTATACACATTAAGTTTTTACGTTACAAATAATATACATTGGTTCGTTTTGTAGACCTACAACGTATACAAAGCAAACCATACTAACAATAGACGTTTTATGCTCATAGTGATATTTACTATCTTACAAAAAAAATAAAAGAAATAAAAGATGGCTTCACCATCCCTACCACCTTTTGTATCTGCGCCATTCGCGTAGGTCACTTTCTAGTAAAGCTGAACAGAGGGAGTACCATTCTGATCCAGTGATGGAGGGAGGCATGACATGTGGTGTCAGTTCACCCCATAGCTGGTAACAAAACTAGAAGTTAACCAGCGCCAAATAGTGCAGATGCTGGTGGTTTATGTGGTGGGTGGGGGTGGTGGGGGTTGTGGTGAGGGCCACATACTGAGAATTTGAAGTAGGAAAAAAGGATAATCCTACAGAGAAAAAAAATGCGTAGCGTATCCTCAAGAAGCCCAACGATTGTACACAGGAGCAAAAATAACAAAACATATTTATGGGAAAGGGTCTACAAAACAAGCAAACCACTACTACACAAAAGTTCATCAGAGACAGTTCGAAACCGTCATCACAGATGGTTTTTGAACCGTCTGAATTTGTATGTCTGTGATAACGGCGGTTATCACAGACGGTTTTTTAGCCGTCTGTGGTAGGGCAGAACACAGATAGTTCTTGGTGGAAACCGTCTGTGAAGGGATACTATCACAAACGGTTTCCACCAAGATATGTCTGTGTTATGTAGGGTATCACAGACGGTTCTATTTACTAACCGTCTGTGATATCCGACATATCATAGATGGTTTGGAAATAGAACCGTCTGTAATATCCTACATATTACAAACAGTTCTTGGTGAAAACCGTCTGTGATAGTATCCCTTCACAAATGTTTCCTGGTGGAAACCGTCTATGATAGAGGCCTTCACAGACGGTTTATACAAAAAACCGTCTATGATAGTTCGTCATTCCAAACTATTTTTTTTTAGCTAGCCTCAGGAATTGCTAGCCATGCCCTCTGAAGACAAGCAAGCAGAAAATAGATAGATGACGGATGAATCAATTGTTGACAACTCAAAGTGATCATTTATAACTCGAAATCAATTACAAAAGAATATGTTCAAGTATTGTTGCTAGAGTTACAATTGAATTACAACTACTCAAAGTGAATTACAATTGAATCAATTGTTTGAAGGTCGTTTAGGGGTGTCAATAGAGTGAAACTCTCCGTTGGCATTGACAATGTCCGTCTTGATGAAGCCGTAGAGCGCTCCTCAAGCCTCCGTGATCTCGGTCGTAGCGAATGAATCTAAATCGAGTATTATGCCCTGTCGCTAGCAGGAGTAAAGTAGTAAGCATATATAGTTAAATTTATAATTAGAAAATAATTATTACAAAATTGACAAACCTCTGGATCATTTGTTTTAGCACCCATGATTTGTTACATATAATGACAAATGTAGAATGCACATAGATGATCTTGTTTTTGTTGGTGGCACTGCAAAAATAATATTATATGTATATATATATATATATATATATATATATATAGGTATAGTCAGTTCGAGAGACATTATTACGAAGTGTGATGCAGGATTATTGTGTTGTAGCTCGTACCGAAATCGCTTCCTGTGTTGCAGTTTTGCGCTCGACCCCTTATATGACCATCCCTCGGCAACATAGGCGCTGAACGACCTACATGATTCCAAAAAGTTATCCTCGGCCATTTCAAACGAAGGAAGACTACAATAGAGTTATGTATGGAGGAAATGAGCATACCTATCGAGTATTCCTTCCACAGGGTGAAGTCATAGGTTTTGCTGAGTAGGGAGTCAAGGTATATTACCTTGCTCCTCTTTGGTACAATGACTAAAAGGATCCTGTGGTACCTACTCATATATGTCGCTATAGTCATTAAACCTAAGTTCGTGTTGCGTATAAAATACAAATGAAATTTGTATAGCAAGTAGTGAAGCACTTACTTCTAGTTGTAGGGTACCAGTATGTAGTCCTTGTCGTCTTGAGCAAGCAATCCCGTTGTTATGTATTTCATGACATAGGATGCATCTGCGAGGATGGTTTGCTCAGAGACCACGTGTGGGTCAATGAAACCCACCGGTTCTCTCCATCCCCGGGCATTTTTCATCATGTATCTATACATAAGCAATGAGTTATGATTTTTATCGGTATAACATGAATGTAGAACTTGATTGTACACATTTACAGTGTCCAGCATTGTAGAAGTGATGCGTCGAGGTTGAATAGGTCGACTAAGTCATTGAAGCCCACGACGAAGTGGCCGTCGTTGTGGAAGAAATGCTCCTTTGTGTATCTGACGATGATTCCAGTATCGCACCCCTTCTCTTTCGTCTTCTGCATGTACCAGGCATGCAAAGCCTGACAACCCATTCCAGCGTGGGCTAATACTGTGTCGGGGCACAACAGACTTCCGAGGGAGTATTTCCCGGGCTTGGGAGACGCCTTAATGTTCTTTGATTTTTATTTGGCCTTAACGACTTGCCCATTACATGTCTTCCTGTGAGATGACTCGGGAACTGATACGGCGGTACACTTTTCTTGTTCCTTTGGCGTCTTCTCTACGAGAACTGATGAGGTGGCCTTCTGAAGTGAAGGTCGAGGTGGAGTCATTGAGGGTCCCATCAGAGAGGAATGCTCGTGTTGATATTGCGGCACTGAGGGTCCAGGGTGATGTCCTTCTTGGGCCACTAGATAAAAGTGTGCATGTCATCCCCTAGTGTTCTGATGTCTTCGTTCGGGCGAATCTCTAGCAGTACGGCCATAAAATTTTCATGTACCATGTCCACCTAGACCCTGGCATAACCCTGCGCCAGCTGGGTACCATACTGCACTGTCCCTTTCTGGCATGGATATGCCATCCCCTGCCCAGCCTCAATAGAAATAGACCCAACCATCCTCATTTGGAGCTTGTAGGGCATCAGCTCCACAAAACGATACACAATTAGCTAAGGCGTCCTATAGGTCTATCTTTGGAGTATTCGAGAGATGCACATTACCTTGATGTCGTCAATAGGTAATTGGACGTCATCATGTTCAGAATTATGCGTGGACGCGACGGTACTTCGATGTTGAGGAGGACTAGCTCCCAAAATAATGGGGCAGCTTGCAACTGGTTGAGGAGTTGATTCATTTGATCCTGCAATCTTGTTATCTGTCCTTCAAATTTTGTAGTAAGCATCTGTACCAATTCGTCCTCGTGCTCATCCTTGGATCTCTTCCTACTCCTGTACGTGTCGGAGTCACCTCGAAATCCATCCCTCCAAGGTACGTAAACCCCAAGGCCTCGTGTGCGACCCAGGTGCTCCTTATTTCCCAGGGCCGTAGATAGCATATCCTTCTCCCTGTCTGCTTAGAAAGAGCCTTAGGAAGATTCGGTAGTCAATGCATGCTGCAAGAGGTCATCATGTTATGATAGATACTATGAAGTTATGGACTTATTAACAACTAGGTAGTTCGACATATTTACTAGACGTTGGGACACTGTCTCATCTGCTGGGTTTGTGAAAGAGATGCTGCCCGAAGAAGTGACTTTTGCCCTCGCGAGTAACCTGGTTCGAGCGCGCTCATCTGTGATCTCAACAAATGGTCGGGTTGCGTTCTCGTCCTCCGCTGCCCATTCCGTGGATTTACCCGCATACCCAACGGTGCCGAGTTTGTGGGGATGAGTGTTTTGTGCTTGAAGAGCTTTGTGCGCCGCACTTTGTTCCTGAAATTCGACCATCATCTTCATCCGCACAAAGTCGTCCGATATATCCCGCGACAAGAATTGATACTTCGTGAAGGGCGTTTGACTTGTGTTCACGTACTTCGTGACAAGCATGCTCTTGAATGTCCTTCACGCATCTCCCGTCGCGAGCAACGCCTGCCGTTCCACGCATGCCTAGTCTTCTTCTGGGATAGTGAATGAGCCTAAAATTTCAGTCCACAGCTGGTCTCTCTCTACGTCCGTTAGAGACTTCCAGCTTGGTGTGGTGATGGGGAGCCGTTCCCTTCCAAGTATCCCGCAGATGGTCCGGAATCTCATCGCTGCTTTCTTGGGACTCAAAGGGACCCCAGCATCACTGACCTCTGTGATGGTCAGTCGGTCCGTAAGCAATTTCGATATTCCTTTGCCATCTCGCTTACGTATCACTTCCGTCAGAGATTCAAACGCACTCGGCGACGTCAATGCCGGCGGCGAAGACGGTGCAGACGCCATCCCGCTTGCATGCTATCTATATAAGTTACATACGTAATGAACTAAAATTTCAGAATTCAAAACACTGAGAGTTTAAATAAAATGGATTGCAAGTTGATATCCACCACTAGATATTTTCAAAGATAATTTCCCTTGGAAACATATTTTATACATAAAAATAGAAGTTACCCAACCAATTAACTATATAAACAAATAGTATATATTACTCAAATAGTATCAAAGGATACATTCACATCAATAGACAATACATTCACAACAAATGAAAGCATATATAGTACATACTACTCAAGGAAATCTCCAATATATCCAACACATATGTATCAAGTATGTACTACTCAACCATGTCATTTGCACCAACACAGTTTTATATCCATACAGTTTTATATAGCAGCTACCTCGATCCATCCCGCTGTTGTAAAATGTGTAGTTTTAGCAAATAATTATAATTAAGCCTAGCATTCACTATCAGCAATAAAGCATAATACCGACATGTAATAAATGACCATAATAACATGTATCGATGAAATTTTTTCAAGTCATCTAAAGACAAATATTATGCTCAACATTAACATCAGGAACACATCAATAAACAGTATAAAGCACAGATGATTGATGTGTGTGCACTCAGATGGAGAGTTGCAAAAGAACAAACATTTGCCATCTCAATCCTATTGTCTATTCTCTTCATTAAATGATTATGAAAAAAGATTCTAATCTTGAGCTCTAACCAAACTTTACAGAACTATCAATATAACCAGACTAAAACAGTATATCACAGGATAACTGAAAGATCTCTAGATGACTAACAGTAAAAGATCACTCTCTAGTACAACTGATCAAAATACACAGGATGATAATCAATTTCGGTATATAACTAACTTCATCATAGAGCATTAACAGATCACTCTCTAATACAACTAATCAAAATACACATGATGATAATCAATTTCAGTATATGACTAACTTCATCAGCGATCAAAGGGCCGAGCTAGGATAGGGCGTGGCCGATCCCGGTGGCGGCGCTAGGAGGGTGCGGTGCCCGAGGGAGAAAGAGAGAGAGGGAGAGAACAAACCGAGCCGGGGAGGAGGAGTTGGAGGTAGCGGCAGGCCGGGCGAAGGGGCGGCATTGAAGGTGAGTCGCTCCCGAGGAGCAGCAGGGGCGTCGGCGATGGGGAGAAGGGGAATCGGGGTAGCCGGAGCTGGCGACAAAGCAGGCGGGGCCAGAGCTGGCGGGGAGGAGGCTTCGGGCGGCGACAGCATCGAGGTCTGGTGCGTTCGGTTGGGGAGGCGAACGGGTGACTGAGTAAGGCACTGTGGTGGGAAGTGACGAGTAAGGGCACAAACCCTAGCGGTGCCCTTCTAATAAAGGGATATCATAGACGGTTTCATAATAGAACCATCTATGATATGGAGCATATCATAGACGGTTCCATAATAGAACTGTCTGTGATATGCTCCATATCACAACCGTCTATGATATGCTCCATATCACAGACGGCTCTATCATGGAACCGTCTGTGATATACCACTATAGAGCACATGAACCTGGTTCTATGACATGAACCTCGTTCCATAATTCATTTGACTTCAAATATGCTACTATGTGATAGAGCACATGAACCTGGTTCCATAATTCATTTGACTTCGAAAATTCATATCTAATTCAACTCAACTCCAAATCAAGTGAAACCAATTTTGATATTCCACATTACATCAAAATAAGATATTACAAGTCCATAACACATGACAATTCCACATTGACATCAAAATAAGAGATTACAAGTCCATAACACATGACAAGTCCACATTGATATGTCTCATGTTATGGAATAAAGTACAATGGAATAAATTCTTAATTAAAATATATCCCTTCATGATGATCGACACGCATATAGCTAGCTTCCTCACTGAGTTCTTCCTCGAGCCTGATGTCGTCTCCGGAACGAGATAACTCGTCAAATTGATTGTACTCTTCCTCATCCACGACATTCTCAACTCCGACAATCCTTTTTTTTCCATGAAGAACTACGTGGCGGTTCTTATTTGCCGGGTCCGTTACATAAAAAACTTGAACAACTTGCTTAGCGAGTACGAATGGTTCATCCTTGTATCCGACATATTTGAGGTCCACAGTAGTGACGCTGTACTTGTCGACCTTCACACCTTGCGGAAGTTTAACCCAATGGCATCGAAACAGGAAGATCTTGAAAAGTACGTAGTTGAGCTCTCAAATCTGCTCTACGAACCCATAGTAGGAGTTTAACCCACGTGGCCTAGCGGTATTGAACTGCTCGTGAAACGCATCTATGCGGACATTGCTGTTTTGGACTGTGCTCTTCCTATCCCGAGCTGTCGTATAAAATGTGTACCCATTTATGTCGTATCCTTGCCATGTCACAATTATAAATTTTGGCCCTTTTGCCAACCATAGCAACGTATCATCACTTGATGACCTCCCAGTGAATCGCACCTTTAACCATTCGTTGAACTGACGGTTGTGCTTTCTCGTGATTCAAACCTTCGACTAGTTCGGATTCTGTTAGCATACCATGTCTTTGTGCTCATCGATGTACGGGGACACTTGGGTCATGTGTTGCAAGACCATGAAATGGGCTTGAGCATACGTATCTAGATCGAGAGTGATTGATTTGCTTCTGATGGTCCCGATACCCTCCAGTCTCTCCTCATGATGAGATAGAGGCACACCTATCGGTTCCACCTAAGCCCTATAGTCGACGCAGAACTCAATGACCTCTTCGGTTGCATAACCTTCGATGATGCTGCCCTCCGGTCGAGATTGATTCCGTACGTAGGACTTGAGAATTTCCATGTACCTCTCGAACCGGCACATATGACGTAAGAACACAAGGCCGCATATTTTTATCACTTTCACAAGGTGAACAATGAGATGGACCATGATATCGAAAAATGACGAAGGGAAATACATCTCAAGATGACATAGAGTCATCACCACTTCGGCCTGTAGAGTACCTAGTCCTTGGGGATCGATGACCTTCTGAGCAATTGAGTTAAAGAAATAACACAACCTCAAGATTGTCACTCGATCCTTGTTCGGCAAGATACTCCTAATTGCAATAGGAAGTATTTGTGTCATCAGCACATGACAATCATGAGACTTCATACCAATTAATTTCAAATCTTCCATAGAAACAAGTTTCTTAATGTTAGCGGAGTAACCGGAGAAAACTTTCACACCTTGTAAGCTCTAGCATAGTTCATTTCTCTCGGCCTTGGACAGAGTGTAGCAAGCTGGGGGAAAGTGCGTTCGTCCTTAATCAGTCTCTTTCGGAGCTAACTCGGTCCTTATATTTATATCAACGAAGTCACGCCGTGCGTTAACACCATCCTTTGTTTTGCCTCTATTGTTCAGCAAGAGACCAATCAAGCTATCACATACATTCTTCTCTACGTGCATGACGACAATGCAGTGGCGAACTTCAAGTGCTCCCAATAAGGCAAGTCCCAAAAAATTGAGTGCTTCTTCCAGATGTTCTTCTGACGGGTTTTTAATTTACGTCCGTTCCCAAGCACAACATCGATATCCTTAACTATATCATAGACCTCTTTCCCTCTAAAAACACTTGGAGCTGAACCGTCCTCTTTATTTCCATCGAATTATTTCTTCATCTTGCGATATGGGTGAACCCTAGGAAGAAACCTACGGTGACGCATATACACAGTTTTGCGCGAGTTGTTCAGCCATACACTCTCCGTACCATCTAAGAAGTGCGGACAGGCTTTGGCTTCTTTTGCATTGAAGCCCGACAGGTTACCAAGGGTAGGAAAATCATTGATGGTGCAGAACAAAATAGCACGTAAAGTGAAGTTCTCTCGTTTGTACGCATCCCATACTTGTACCCCTTCGTTCCACAGTGTCACAAGATCTTCCAACAATCGTGCTAGGTACACATCAATATCATTTTTACCGGTAAGGTTTTTTTAACGGGGGGCTAGGGGGGGGGAGGGGGAGGGAAAGGCCAGTTTGGCAAAATTCAAGCAAATTTGATTTTTTTTTGACAAAATTCAAGCAAACCGATTTTTTGAACCCAGTTGGCGATAGAACCAAAATCACCGATTTTCGGCCGATAGAACCCTGTCGATCCTGCAATTCAAGAGACTTGTTACGCAAGAACTGACGCAGAGCCATGTGCAGGTCTGCAAGATGGATGTTCTACGTGATTGGATAAAATCAATGAGACCTCGTTCGGTTCTAATTTATTTTGACGCGTTTCCGAGCACTGGAACATATGCTGCTTATGTGTCGAAGAAATATGAAAGCAAGAATGAAAAGACAATCGGTGTGGATTTAGATGCTCATGCTAGCTTTTTTCAGAGATCAGAGAGGTCAATCTAATCTTAATTTGTTGAGCGCACCTTCCCCATACAATGTTTGATCAGGTGACGACTGACAGGGGAGTGGGTTTAATGTTTGATCATGTGACACCTGACATGGCTACAACGTTGCGGAGTGGGTATGTGAGCTCAGGTATCTTCTGAAGCTACCACGGATATCATATGATTTACTGTCCCCTGAAAACCAATTTTTTTTTTGTTCAACGGAATCTCTGCTGCTCACATAGTTAATTTGAGTTTTGATAGATGATTGATGTATTCAGATTATGAAATGCGCCTTTGCTCCCTTTAATTAGGCACAGTGAAACACCAACTACAGTGTAGTTATCTTCTACTCAAGACAGATCTGACTGCTGAACTGTGTGTGGAGCATACATCTTATCTTATATAGCACTGTACCTTCAACATGTACCTCAGTATCTCGCTATGTTAATTCTCCCGTGCTATTAATTCTTCCGTGCTACTGCCGAAAAGGCCACCATAGACGATTCAAAAATGTCACCATAGACGGTTTCATGAGCCATCTGAGTTTATGGGTCAGTAATGACGTAAGGTTATCACAAACGGTTTTGAAACCATCTGTGATGCATGTTATCACAGACGGTTTGTCGATGAAACCATTTGTAATTGATCTCTTCTCTACAAAATCTCCAAGCAGTGGCTGTTTGTGCCTTTAAAACCGGCTTTATATATATATATATATATATATATATATATATATATATATATATATATATATATATATATATATGTGTGTGTGTGTGTATGTGTGTGTGTGTGTGTGAATCACGGCCTACTTCATTGAACATGACACGCTGGAGTGCGTGATTTGCTTCATATCAATCCTCCAAGTGCTTGTAGAATCCTCGTAAACGACGGTCTCAAATGTAATAGCAGTAGAACTGAACTTGAAGTTGTTAATTACAAACATGTAATTGTCTTTAAACCCAACAAGAACACATGTGTTCTTGTTGGGTTTAAAGACAATTACATGCTTGAAGTTGTTGTGTTCTTAATGGGTTTAAAGACAATTACATGCATGTAATTAACAACTTCAAGTTCAGTTCTACTGCTATTACTTCTCATGCCATGGTTTCGGAGGATTCTACAAGCACTTGGAGGATTGGCATGAAGCAAATCACACACTCTAGTGTGTTAGGTTCGATGAAGTAGGTCATGGTTCACCTGCACGTTTAGGATGAACGCCTAAGGAGTGAGCTAGCTAGCTGAACTAAAGCCTCGAGTTAGTTAACAAGGGACTACGCAATATCTCTCTCTCTCTCTCTCTCTCTCTCTCTCTATATATATATATATATATATATATATATATACCTTGGGACGCAAGGGAGGAGAACTTGACCTGCATGAACACGGTTACATAGACAAAGGTGAAATGGACGACGAGAGGCAGGTGAAGAGGTGTTGTAGTAGTTTTTGACTCATTTTGTCTTGTTTTGGAATAGAATAGCAAATTTTGCCTTCTATGATATTCTTTTGTATTGTGAAATTAATTATAAATAAAGCATATTTCTAGCACCAATTAAATGACATAATTGACATATAAGCATGTGAATCCTTCAAGTCGTTTAATATGCTCAACACACACAATATGTGCACAATAAGAATCAACATAAAGCTAACATATAGAAGATTAATTATTGCTCTCAAAAGGATAGTTGCCCAATATTAAAACTTGGCCATCACATGACTCATGCCAAATGTAATCACAAATTTAATATGACACTTTATAGATTAGGACTTGAGCTCAAAATAAAATTTGCTAATCTATTCAGACTACTTCAAGCAAATCATCCAAAATTAACTTTGCTTTACGCAGGGACAAAATCTATCAAGATACTATCAACTGTGATGTAGATCGTGATTGTAAATAATCATAGAAAAATAGACTGGAAGACTGAAACTTCTACAAGACATCAAGTATTAGTTGACTAAAAAATCTCAAAGGACAGCAAGTATATCAGAATGTATAAATTGTATGCTCAAAACAATAGATAATAACAGGTAATCTAACAGCTCAAGGCACAATCTATACACAATACCACATCCAATTGCAATTCATCATAGATCAATTCACCGAGCCCACAAAAAATCACTTTGCAATATCTTCCAGTGCTAGGCACATAGAAATCACACAAAATGAATATATCCAATGACACAACAAATAAACAAAGTGATATGAAAAAATGGGATGGCCAGGTGGGTGGCCAGCTTACATTGGTGGTGCTTGGGAAGCGCTCGGGGGAGGAGGCGCACCAGGCTCGAGGAGGAGGTGGCATCAATTAGGGGTGTAAATAGTCGAATTCGAATCGAATATTGGCCAAACCATATTCATTTCCATATAACTTTAGTCGGATTCGAATGTTAATCGGATGTACACTGAATTCGAATTTGAATCAGATGTGCACTGAATCAAGGTAGTCAGAGTCGAGATCCCGAGTCGGATCGATTTGCCTCCGGTAGGATCGAATCGTAGTATCGAATCGTAGAATCGGCGATTCTACGGATTTGTAAAAATACACATATTTAACATCTATACTATAAGTTTGTATGATTGTTATATGGTTTACCACTTGCATGTTCCTTAAAAGTAGCTAGACATATTCCAGGAATAAAAAGAGCTTATCATTATCAAGCTCAAGATTGCTCATGCCATAATATAGATATTTGTACTAGCATTACCACATCGATACAATATTTTGCATGCTCCTTGTTTATTTATAGTTTCATTCTCAGAAATTAATATCAACAAATTTTGCTCTAAAACAAAATATCGCAAAGCCCGGCCTCTAAAAAATTGCCCTAAGTCTCTACGAGTAGGATCGACAAAGAGATTTGGATCGACAGTCGTTGTGGGTTCAGAGAACCGTAAGACTCTAAGAGTAGGATCGCGATCCTACCGACCTTGAGTAGGATCAGATCGGCAGTAAGACTTGGATCGACAGGCTGTCGTGGGTTCGTAGAGTCGTAAGACTTTAAGACTTGGATCGCGATCCTAACTACCTTGCACTGAATACGAATTTGAATCGGATTTTGGACTCAATTCGATCGAATTCGAATGCCTTTCATGTTTAACAATAAATTGAAGGGATTTTTCTAGAGCATTGCAATTGTATCATGGGAGCTAATAAAACATATCACTAGATGACTATAACTATTAGAGGCAATGTTTCATGAGAGCAACATTATAGTACCACCACTAATCCAATCGTGTGGTGATTAATTGATGACATAACAAGAGGGCATAATATATGTTAGTTCCTACATGCAGCCATCCAGTTCCAAAAACAACACACGCCAAGACATGCACCTCCACCGTCCGTCTTTGCGCTTATTGGGTTGCACCAGCATCGCACCGAGTGGCCCCGCGAGAAGCGTATAGTGCACATCGCTCTCGCTAGCCCACACCTGGCCATAAGAGGACGCAGTCCACTAGAGACATGGCGCAACCGCACCGACAATCAACCATTTTGGGAGTACCGGACGAGTGTTATTAAGTCGGAAATCATTCGGATATTTGAATTCGAATTCGAATTCGACAGGGTGTGCCTTACCGTATTCGAATTCGATTAAGTATTCGGATGCTGAAATTCATACCAGATAAGGATTTTATTGGATTCGGATGTCGGATATTTCGGATTATCCGTTACCAACTTGCACCCCTAGCATCGAGGATGGCTACGATGGGCTCAGGGAGGGGAAGAGGTGGGCTCGGGGGAGGTGACGCACTGGGCTTGAGGAGGAGGCGGTGTCGACGACGGCGGCGACGGGCTCAGGAGAGAAGAAACTTAGTCGTTTGAGTGGGGGCATGGGCAAACCCTAGAGTCCAAATATAAGTTAGGTTAGACATCGCAAACTGTTCTAAAGTAGAACCGTTTGTGATAAACACACATCATAGACTGTTCTAAAGTAGAACTGTTTGTGATAAATACACATCACATACGGTTCTAATAAATAACCGTCTGTGATAATATATATTCTTATATACATAAATGTAATTCAAAACATATGACACATTCATATATTAGTAAAGAATTATATCTGAATATTTGCTAAAACTATGCTAAAACTGCTAATTTTATGACAAGTAGTTCGACACCTATGCAAAGAACTTGGCGTATTCATGCCTAATCCTACAGTCATTGCTGCAGACGACGACGTAGTTGCCCCACCCTTCCATCACGCCATAGCCGGTGCTCGTGCACCGGTGGCCGTCCTCCGGCAGCGCTAACACCCGGTCCTGCGACCCGGCTATCTTCTTCCACGTCGCCTCCCTGACCGTGTCCACAGCGAGTCTCCGACACTGCCTGCACTCCCGGTTGGTCCTCTTAGTCGTCTCACACCCGCCACCGGCCAGCTTGCCCTCGACCTGGCTGATGTAGTGCTTTCCAACATTGCGCTCCTCGTCAGTCATGTAGAGGAGGGGGCCGAGCAAGTAGGCCGCGACCTTGTGGCCGGCGTCGGCCGCCCGGTCGAGGCATATGAGGCGACGCTGCATGTCCTGGTGCGCGAAGACGAGCGCGAGGCCAACAATGAAGCAGGCTTTCGGGTTGCTGGTGTTGAGCAGGTTGCTAATGACGGCGAGGTAGCGCATGTTGTCCAGCCACTTTATCGCTCCGGTGCCACGCCCATCCCCACGGCGTGCTCCTTGGACGTCTTGTACATGGCTGTGCAACTCCATAAAGAAAAAATAAAAGGACAAATATAGTCAGATTAGTAACATGTATGTGCATGCATGGATTGGTTGCCGCCACAAACAGTAGTACGTATTTTTTAGGTATATAAATACATACGTGGCTCGTAGGCTGTAGAGGTCAGCCATAGGCTGAGGAGAGCTCGCCGCCATGAGGCCGACGATGTGGATGACAACATCGTGAAGAAGAGTGACGGCCATCGCAGACCTCCTCGCCTTGGTCCTTGCCGCCATGCTCCGCAGGCTCACCATGGCACGCGATGGTACTAGCTATAGCGTTGTGTATGTATCAATACAACAAGAACTCACTTAAATATTGCTAGATATGGAAGCACCGCTCGGCGAGACGAATAGACGCGTTGGCGCAGCAAGATGAAGAGACACGTCAGAGCGCGAGAGACGAAGAGACGCATCGCGCGGGAGCCGAAGCAGCATTAAACTTATCACAGACACTTCCAACCACAAACTATATGTGATACAAAATTAAATTATCATAAACAGTTCTTATTAAAAACCGTCTATGAAGTCTGCAATAATCACAGATGGTTCTTGTTAAGAACCGTCTGGGAATTATCACGGACGGTCTGTGATAAATACGTGTCACAAACGGTTCTACCCATCGCTAGTAACATAGACGGTCGCGATTGTAAAACTATCTGTGATAATTACAACACTAACAATTTCTAGAGGACCATGTGTGATGAGACATCCAGTATTGCCTCACATGTGATATATCTCTTATCTATGAGGAGTGGTGAAATTTTGGCAGGTAGAACCTGAGGCATACATACTAGCTAAGGATACACGGTAGATATAGCATTGACTGCATTTGCATTAATACTCTCACAACAAACCAAACTTAGTTTTCTTGTTTTAATAAGAAGACTTTATGATCGTATATATTTTCCAAAGGAAATATTTTCTTCCAAAAGTAATATTTATATGTGCCATGAGAGAAGATGTTATTTACCACGCTAAATGTAAGTAACGAATTAGAATGAGGGGTTTTTAGTTCAATTAAATTAGAACAAGTTTTTTAAATAGTTACAGTCCCTAAAAAATAATTTCATAGAAACATGTGCATAAAGTTAACCTATACAAAAAGGCGCTGTCTAGCTTGACCTTAGAGAAACCGAGAAAGTAAGCCTGAAACATGATCAAATTTGGCAATAGGCAAAGTTTGTACTACCAATTAAGCTCCATTTGGAATGTGTGAATTTAACAGGAAACATTTTAATTCTTGCAGAAATCGAAAAAAATCTCCCCGTTCCAAATGGGGCCTTAATTTTGGAGGGTACACTACCAGAAACAGGATTTTTCCCGAGTGCCAAAAACACTCAGGAAAGGGAGCCAAACACTTGGGAAATGTATTCCCCGAGTGTGACACTCGGGACAAAACACTTGGGATAGATTAGTTGGGAACCAAACAGTTTCCCGAGTGTTACACTTGGGAAATTTGACTTTCCCGAGTGCTTCTGTTTACACTCGGGAAACTCGCACACTCGGGAGAAAATCCAGCTGAGCGGCTTCTGCACCCGTAACGGGAATATTTACCGAGTGTTGACACTAGGTAATATGGTGAAAAAACACTCGGGAAAGCTTCCAACGTTTGACTGACGAAACCAGGGAAAATTGACACCTGGCCATTTTCCCGAGTGCATAGCGAAAACGACACTCGGGAAATCTTCCGACGAATCCGGCTGGGAATTGCCACGGGTCATGTTTTCCCGAGTGTCAACACTCGGGAAAGTTTTTGTCGGTTTCCCGAGTGTCTATTCCCGAGTGTCGACACTCGGGAACTATTTGGTTGATTTCCCGAATGTCGACACTCGGGAACTATTTGGTCCATTTACCGAGTGCCAAAAACACTCGGGAAATGCGCAAAACACTCGGGAAAGCGACAAAACAGCAGAACCCCATTTTGACAAATTCATTTAAAAATCCATTCCACAGCAATCAAATAATCCATCCATCCATTCCACAGCAATCAAATAATCCATCCATCCATTCCACAGCAATCAAATAATCCATCCATCCATCCATTCCACAATATATGTATATATATGTATGTATAGATCGAACAAAAGACATCATAACAGTTCCCAAGCTCACAACATTCAAGTTCAAGTTCGAAAATGTAAGCATAAGGCATTATACATATGACAGTTCAAAATAGTAATTTCATACTCTTATGTACATAAAATAAATGCAAGTATCAAGACAACCATTTGCGTGCACGCAATTTCTGCTTCAATCTTCTGTGCACAAAAGCATCATTTTGGGAGTTCTGCAGATAGAGCAAAACTTAATATTAGTGCCATCTTACAACAAAAGTTAGGAATTGATATTACATGAAAAGATAATTAACCAAACTATTGACAAAGCAAAAAAATTCCTTTAAACCATGATGAACAACCTAATAACATGGCAAATCAGTTAAGAACATGAAAAGCACAAGTGCTAAAAATGTTAAACTCCAACTCTCAATATTTTGTCATTGTGAACTACTGATCAACATTTATGTCTCAAGCACTTATCATCAAATTCATAGAAAGGAGTGTACATACAAATTATTATATGTTGACACATTTCAAAAGAATTTATGATATAGATATAGAGAATTAGTTATATATGTAGCCATTTTTATCCATTTTTTAGCAATCACCTCATTGTGAATGTTTTCTAATATTGGTATCCTTTTAGTATATCATGAAAATAGCAAGCACCTGGTGGTGGCCTCTTGGCGATGGACGTCATGTGAACATTAGGACCAGCATCTTCAGCTTCAGCATTAGTAGTAGAAGCAACTGATCCCGTCGTTCCCTACATTTTCATGAGAAATCGCATTATAAGAAATTTGCAGTAGCGACCAATAATTACATTGCATGTCATTTCAATGTCTTCTGAATCAAGCAGTCATTAGAGACTAACAATATAATAATCGAGATGCGCTTACTAACCGGAGCGAGATAAGTGAGGCGTTGGTTCCCCGACGAGGGACATTAAGTCGAGTCCCGGTCCGAGTGCTCGTGCATATTTGTTTGCACATTGCCATACATTAGCCAAGTATGAATATATATATATATATATATATATATATTTGCATTTTACTTTGTTATCGTACTACCACGCTCCAACTAACCTACATGAACATTTGCTCCAACCGCTGCCTAGCCTCAATTTTCTGTTGCAGCTGCGCTTGAAGCTCAGAAACTTGAGACTGGAAATCATGTGATGGCCGCTGTCGACTTTGAAGGTGTACTTCATCCGTTGATGCAGCACTCGTGGATCGGACCTCCGATAGGGTTGTCGGTGTGCTAATGTACCCGGCACCCATGAAGAAACGACCATGTTTCTCCCCCTTTCCAGCCTTGTACACAGCACTCACGTCTAGTGGTGAATTCATGACATCGTAGTCCGGGCCATGAATCTCCATAGCAGCATCAGTATATGCAGCCTGTTGGACAAAATCATCAGGGAGCGAAAATCATCAGGGACAAAATGATCAGAAATCGTACCAAGTTCTCTGTCGCGCGCTGGCTACACAAGGTGCCCTCCTGATCACCCCTCCTAGCTGCTACATATGCCTCTATATCGAAGACAGGCCTCTGCTTCTTCTTTTCCTGCACCCAAAAAAACCATGGCAGTCAATAAATATGTATCTGCAACATACAATCAATATGAACATGTTGACCTACCAGGTTCTTCTTGTAACGCGCCATGGAGGAGCTGCCTTGACGATGTGCTATCCCGTCCATCAATAATCTCCGCTCCCTAGCAGCACGAGAGTCCTGTAACCATCGTTCGTTGCACCACCTGTCTTGGGCAATCTACCGCCATGCATTTTCACACTTAAGGGCCCACTAAGGTATTGCCTAAAATTAACCAAGTGTTAAATATGAATAAACTAGAATTGATTGTAATCAAGGACATTGTTTGTTCAGTTTCTTACTTGCATGTACTCGTCCAAAGTGATATCGCTTGTAAGCGTCGGCCCTCTGAATTTGTTGTCCAAGGACTTGTGTGTGGTAACAGATCACCGCTTGGATGCGTGCTTTGTAGAACATCTGTGGGATCAGCTTCCTAACACAATTACGCAGCACTCTCCTAGAATCAGCTTCCTATCCCTCAGCCCATCGAAACCACCACTACAATCCAAGAATAAATAATTGATAAAGAATAAGATGATTAAGTTAGTTGATGAAAGCGAAAAGGAATTGATAAAGAATAATATGATTAAGTTAGTGGACATTTATTACTTGGCTACTAAACATCCAAAAGAGGTAAATTAAACATGTCAGACTACTTGAAGTTTTAGTACCAAACAAGTGAGATTAGCCAGGTTAGGTTTGCATAAAAACACAAAATATACGACTTTGTCCTCAAATGGCTTACAGGTTCTTCAAAATGTTAGTAGTCCTTGTGCAATTTTATCCTCACGATGTCTTCCACACAGATCTTTACATTGCTTTAGTGATACATCTACCATTACTTTAATATCAACACTTCTATGAGCAAAAGGTTAGTGTGTTGGAAGTCAGAATTTAGATAGGTGATTGAACATTGGGGCCATTATTTTACCCAAACATTTATGCCTCATCTAGTCATCTAGTCACAAAGTAGAAAATATATTTCAATTGTAGAAGTACATATTATTTGGGATTCGTGTGGTAAGTTAGTATAGTAACTAAATTGAGACTCGAGAGTTGTGACCTAATCAACCCTAACATGCATAGGAACACATAGAAGCAGATTTGAATATTCAACATCGACCCAAAACTTTCCTCCACCACTGCAAACAGCTTGTCAAATGGAACCTCTCCTTCAAGTGGCGGTATCTTCAGCGGTCTTGTAGTGGCACCATGTCCATGCAGGCTCCCGCCTTCCTCTGTAGGTGACCAAGCCAGGAAGTGCCATCGAATCAACACGCCAATTATGCCATTCAAGTCTACATTTCTCACCCCGCCTTCTTCTCGCCATTGCCTCGTGATATTAGTTTTTTGAGGTATGCAATTAAGTGGGCTAAATTAGTGAAAGTGTAAACAGTTTCTTACGTGTCGCCAACAGGAACGATGACAGTGTTCTCCTCCTCTCGGGTTGGTCATCGTGGCAAGTTCGCAGGTCCTTGCATCCAAAATTCTTATGCCACATGGTGCTCATCCTCCTCACCCTCCGTCGCCTCAGGGTGCTCTTCCTCCTCACCCTCCGCCTCACGGTGCTCATACTCCACATCATCAGCACGCGAGGGCTGCGGGGTACAGGAGCCTGATCTACTAGAGGTAGACCCCCCGCTGCCCCTCTGCCTCCTCGAGGGGCCATGGCTACCCCTCTACCTCGTCGAGTGGCCGCGGCTGCCCCTCTGCCTCCTGGAGGGGCCGAGGCTGCCCCTGTGCCTCCTGAAGGGGTCGCGGCTGCCCCTGTGCCTCCTGGAGGGGCCGTGGCTGCCCCTGTGCCTCCTGGAGGGGCCGCGGCTGCCCCTCTGCCTCCTGAAGGGGCCGTGGCTGCCCCTCTGCCTCCTCGAGTGGAAAACAAGCGTCTGCCTCGACTAGAGTATGCTGCCTCGCCACTCATATTTTGGTGTCCTGAAATTAAATGAAATAAAATAAATCAATTAATATAGCGTAATCAAGTAAGCTCATAGAAAAATGTAATATAACGTAATCAAGTAAGCTCATACAAAAAATTAAAACATGCAGACAAATAAATGGAAGACATACAAGATCATGCTTAGAAGTAGTCATCTACAATGGGATCCTCCGCAGATGGGCCCTCCAAAAGTCATCGTCACTATCATGAGGTGTTGACTCAACCTCATCCCCTTCAGTGCCATCAATGTCTAAGCGATTAAGTAGTTCCAAGTCCTCTTGGTTTACAACCTGATCGGCATCGATTTGAATATCATCCATGTGATCGTCCTCTTCCCCAATTATTATTTCAAAAGTCCCTGGTAGCCCATCTTCTTGAAAGAATAGGTCAACACCATTGTTGGTCTCCATGTTGTAGTCCTGCTCACTAGGGGTAGGTAGTTTACCATATGGTTGCACCTTATGTACTACCCACCAATCCACTAGACTACTCATAGTTTTGCACGGCACGGATGTAGTATACTTGGGTGGCTTGTCGAGCCACAATAAATGGGTCATTGCCTGGTAGGATTGATTGATGTGCAACTTCAACCAGCCCAAGTGATGTATCCCGTCTGACTCCCCTAAACGGATGGAACCAATGATATTTGAATAACATAAGTTTGAGAGGTTTGCTACCATGGAAATATAGTTCAATTATTTCTTCAATTACTCCATAGTATTCAACAAGTGTATCGCTCCCATCTTGTCCTATAGTCACCAATCCACTGTTAATTGTTGTTGCATTAGGCCGTTCCCTCTCATGTGTCGATGTTTGGAAGCGGTACCCATTCACATCGTAGGTACTATAGGACAGCACCCGAGTGTGGCATCCTTGAGCAACTTGCTTCAATTCGTTGCTCATAGACTTGTCCTTCAAACTCTACAGCATAAATAGAATGGGTTTCATGTATTAGTTCCTCTTTACTTAGTAAATATTATGTGCAAGGGGGAGTAGCTAATAGAGAAGTTACTTTCTGATAGAACCAAGCCGGGAAATTCGGTTTATAATTCCCAGCACCCTTCATAAGAAGGGTCTCAACTTGTTTTTCGGATGGGTCTCGACGTTGCTTCCACTCGCTCCTAACAAATTCCCATAGGCAACAAGACAAGTAGATTAAAACACTCATGCATCAATTATTGGGAAAAAATAATTGTTGCATACCTAATGTAATCATCCATTTCGGAGAGGTTGGTAAAGACATACAACATCACAATCAACCACTCATCCAAATGATAAAACTTTGGGAGTACCACCGCTTGAAGTGTCACCTCTTCCGTGAAGAGGCTAAGTTAGCAATTATTTTGAGGATGCCAATATTGTATAGTGAGGTTTGATTGTGCACCGTCTGTAACATTGTCAAGAAAGTATATTGATGTGAAATGGGAAATTTCTCAATTATGTACGCCCACTATGGATGCTTCAACACGCGATCGATTTTTTGCTTTGCCTCGTAGTTCCTTTTGTTCCTCTCAATTGGATACATCCACCGGTTTTGCAATCGGTCCCCCATCCTAGCTTCATAGGGAAGATGGAGAATCAAATGTTGCATTGGATTGAAGAAGCCAGGTGCAAAGATCTTTTCCAACTTACAAAGCAACACAGGTACTTCACACTCCATAGTTGACATTACTATGGGATCTATCTCTTTCGCATATAGCTGTCGATAAAAGAAGCTCAACTCTGCCATCACTTGCCAAACACACTCGGGGCGAGCCACGGATCATCACAGCAAAAGGCATTCCATGAATATGTGGTAGTCATGGCTCTTTAGGCCATTGATGCGCATGGTAGCTAAATTCACTCCTCTCCTTAGATTTGCTTGCATACCCATCGTGAAACTTTAGGGTCTCAAACCATTCCAAAATCTCCTTCCTCTCAACCCTAGTTAGGCAATAACTAGCTCTTGGCTTCTCCCACTTGCCAAGAGGGCGGCTTATGGATCATATTCACGAGGGCTGTTGCAAAGCTCCTCCGATCAAGGCGAGCCTTCACATTGTCCTTCGCCTTGTCCGGAATGTCAAAGAATGTGCTAAATATGGCCTCTGCAACATTCTTCTCATTATGCATTACATCTATGTTACGGGAAGAATGAGCTTATGGAAGTATGGCGTACCGCCACAAACTTGAAATGTGAGTCCAATTGTGCTCCTCACCATATTTCTCGAACCCATCACCATCATCAAGAGGCTTCAAAGCATCTAGCCGTGCACGAACCTCCTCACCTGCCAGACGACGTGGTGGTCCACTGCGGACAGCAATATTGGCCCTAAATCCAGTTGTGTCACTTTTGAATTCGTGGTCAATTGGAAGGAATTGACGATGACAATCGAAGAAGGAGTGCTTGTGACCATGCTTTAGCCAACAGCCACGCAATGTCTCCCTACAGATTGGGCATGGCATCTTCCCATGTACAGACTACCCACAGAATATCCCGTACGCCGGGAAGTCATGCATGGATGTGTGGTACGTGACCCGCATGGTGAAGTTCAGTTTCAATGCCCGATCATATGTCACTATGCCTTGTTCCCAAGCATGTAACAATTCATCCACCACCGGCTCCATGAATACACTCATATTCTTCCCTGGGTACTCAGGACCAGGGATTATCAAGGAAAGTAATATGTACTGCTTCGCATGCAAACGCCGGGTGGGAGGTTAAGGGGAATGACAAACACAGGCCAACAGCTGTATGGCGTAGCCCTCATACCAAATGGGTTAAACCCATCGGTTGTAATTGCAATTGAACGTTAGGCTCATGACAAACTCTACATAGTCTCGGTCAAATTGCTTCCATGCTTCACCATCGATGGGTGGACCATCTTGTCATTATGGTACCGACGACCATACTTGTGCCATACCATTTGTTTGGCGAAACCTCGCACATGTATAACCGTTGGATTCGTGGCACAAATGGTGGATAGCGAAGTATTTTTCTGCCAATAGGAAGCTGCCTCTTCTGACCATCACCGGAGTCAACCTCAACAAACCTAGACTCACCACACTTATCACAGTGATCTTTGTCCACATTCTCATTCCTACATAGCATGCAATGATTTGGACAAACATCTATCTTCTCATATGGCATATTTAGTGCGCTTATCAATTTCTTGGCCTCATACAAGTTAGCGAGCAGTTTGTGACCATCTGGGAGAAGGGTGTTAAACACGCTTAAGAATGCATCAAAGCAAGTAATGCTAGTGCTGAACTGAGACTTGACAGCAAGTAGTCATGTGATGGCATCTAGTTGGGACACCTGTGTTTGCCCATGAAGTGGTTGACTCGCTGCGGACAACATATCAAAGAAAGCCCTTGTTGCAGGCTCCGGTTCTTCCTCAGCAGGTGGCCCATATGCATGACGCACATCATCTAGCATGTCTTCTATCCTACTCTTATTGTGGCCGCCATCATTCGTTTCTTCCCTTAGCACATCTGATCTGCTATGTTGTGACTCGCTGTGATACACCCACATGGTATAGCCTACCCTAAATCCATACTTGCACAGGTGTGCGATCATTGTTGCCCTCATTTGTGGCCGTGTGTTCGAACAACGAGAACAAGGGCACAACACACCCCGTCCATTACTCCTCGCAAATGCTCGATCCACAAAATCTGTCGACTTTTCCATCCATTCTTGGGTACAGTCACCCATCGCTCTACGCCCAGTGTACATCCAACTACGATCCTTAGCCATCCTAGTATGCAAAACATAATGCACATTTTAATCCAACTTTTATTTATGTCAAAAATTACAACTACAGAGCTAGCTAGAAGCTACCCTATGATGCATGCCCTATATATGTACACTAAAACAGATTGACATGAAGACAATATACATGATCAATGGAGCATAAAAACACTTTCTTTCAATATATATGAATGCCTTTATTTATTAACACGTTAATGTAGCATTGTAATGACAGCATATCAATCCACCATAAATGGACAACACAAAAGAAAATAAGCAAACTTTATTTCTTTTCCACTTATCCATTACCTTCAAGACTTCTTGGAGCCGAGGGAGCCGAGGAGCTGCGGTGGGAAGATGGTCTGCAGCTTGTGTCGGTGGAGGCAACGGCGAGGGAGGCGGCAAGATGAGGCAAGTACCATGAGCTATATTAGGACAGAATCGGCACTTAAGCATCAAAATTTAGACAAAACAAAATTTTTTATTGAAGTGAAGTGTAGATGTAAGTACTGTTGGGCACACTTAATCTTATGGACCTTATACAATACATATAATACAGTAAAAACCCTAGAGCTCATGGGCCTTATACACATGGGTCATATACACATATACATAACAAGTAGATAAGGCAGAACTCAACTCCTTTAAATTGTTCCTACAAGCCCAAAAGAAAGTCGATATTCCCGCAGACTATGTTCTTTTGAGAACATATACATCCGTAAGAATTAGCTAAAGCTCACCAATATATGCAAAGCGTAATACATGCAAATTTCTCAACCTACTAATTAGCATGTTCTTCGATCCCAGATGCCTATGCCGGTCTTGTAAGAAAGGAATTGATCAGATCTTAACTTTTAGATGTAGGAGCATTAGCGCAGATATGTGCACTCACACTAGCCTTCCATTAACACCGATGATCAACATGCGCATTGCATGGGATTCTCCAAAGCTAATCGGGATTGCCTAGTGTGACCAATCACCGAGGATTCAGATAGTCCATAAAGGGCATGCAATTATAACCAAACATGGATCATGCATGTTTGTGGGGATCGATATCGATACCAATACCGATCTCGATATCGATCCGCTGATCGATCCATCGATCGTCAACTTGACATTTATTCCTTGGGCACCGATGGATGATCATGTAGAATATAAGTGCTAGCTTAGCTAGCGGATCGACATTGAGGCATCGCCATCGTGCCATGCTCATGCATTATGTATATCCATCATTCCGCACTCTTGTTCGATTGCAAAATGCGTGCAAACGGTCCCCAATTTGCAAGCTTGATATGTGAAAAGGACTCATGAGCAAATGCCCAAGGGACGAGTGGAGCGCACTAGCTGAGCTATATATGATATTTCTTGGGCATATATCCGAAGGCAACAAAATAATGTTAGTTAGTTGATGCCGGAATAACATCACATGATATATGGGAGTCGAGAGAGTAGTTGCACATATGGATGCAACAAAAGAAGTACCCTCAATTGCCTCACTAGATTCTCAAGGTAGCAGCTTGGGTCTCCCCTACTCATGATCACCATCATGTAAACAACAAGTAGATAAGGCGTAACTCAACAGGCATCGTAGTCATAGGGAATTAATGGGTAGTTTTAGAGTGGGATCATACTCAATATTGGTTTGTTTTTTAGAAAGAAACAACTTAGTTCAAGATCATGCAGTATTTAACCACATAAGAAAAGATATGGAGAAGAAAGGGGCATGCATGGAAGAAGTCTCCAGATCATGAATGAAGAGTCCAATTACATCATGTTGAATCGGTATGCTAAAGAGAAGAAAACTAAATAAACTTGATGTCATATATAATCACATGCTATGTGCATCAAGACAAGAAATTTGACAGAGATGATCTATAAAACTCAAGCTTAGTAGAAAATTATCCATGATAACCCGTTCAAGATACAGCTTTTGCATGGAATGCTAACGTAACAAGAAGTTAGAATATTCGCTATGTAACTAGCTAGCCACGTAAGTACTTCCCGAAAGAAGGAGCAAGGTAGTTCTACTACTACTCGGAAAAATAGTATCTCTTCTTTCAGAGTCAACAAAACATTTACATACAAAGGCAAGAAATGAATTTCAACGCAAAGCATATATCATTTTCTTCAATCATTCTTTTTTTTAAAAAAAAAACACACATCATGCTTGGTTGCAAAAGTTTCAATTTGCAAGACCTCGATCCCATGATAACTTCAAATACATACACATATACCAATTTACACTTATTGTTCAATCTAATTTTCATCTAATATTTTTAATGTAAACAGGAGGACTGGTCTTGTGTAGGGTTTTCTACAAGAGTAGGGCAACAATTGCCAAGCCATGGCCAATTCAACATAACCACCCTCCTAGCTAGCACTCTAATTACACAAGGCAACAACTAGCTAGCTCTAGCTAGAGCATCATCCAGCTAGTTGTCAATCTCTCTCAACTCGAGTGGTGGGAGAGATAATACGATACATACATACATATATATCTCTATTATCTAGGGCATGTACGTGCAGAACTACCCTAGAACAACATATGAATGTAGCTAGCTCACCATATAATCTGTCACATGCATCAGGAAAAAAAACTATCATGCAACGACATACTCATGGTGAAGTTCCCATGATTAATTACCTTCTTAATTCCCCAATCAGGTAGACCTACAAGAGGGGGGAACACAGACAGACATAAAAGCGTGTGTATACTCCATAGATTAGCTACCTACATCTGTATGGCTACAAGATACATGACATGGTTTCACAATTCATGAACATATATGCAGATCAATTTACTAACCCAACAACACTGCACTAGCTTATACTCCATGTAACTCTTCATATGTTACAATTAATTACCTCTCTCTTTCTTGGTGTGGTTCAATGTGTTCCCAACCTATACATGCACCACCCACAGAGAGCAGCTACAATATTCCCTCAAGTGTGGTTCAATGTGTTCTCCAATAATCCCTCAAGCAGATTTTAATTGTGCTATCTATCATTCCTTTAGAGTAATAATATGAATGACTACATCATCTAACCTAGTCCAACAAATTTCAATGGATTTGCTAAATAGCACGTTCGATTTTTTAACTTACCTATATGAACCGGCGGAGGAGGGAGCCGGGAGGCGAGAGTCGGGCAAGGCTTGCGTGGAGGGAGCCCGAAGGCGGAGGGGGGCGGCGCCGTGAGGAGGGAGCCCGGGAGGCGGAGTCGGGGCAGGGCGTCGGAGGAGGGAGCCCGGGAGGCGGAGTCGGGCGGCGCCATGGAGGAGGGAGCCCAGGAGGCGGAGTCTGGGCGGCCGGGAGGAGGAGGGAGCCGAGGGGCCGGGGAGGCGGACTCGAGGCGGCAGGCGGCGGGCGGGCGGTGGAGGCGGCGGAGGACGGGAGGGGCTGGGCGTCGGTCGTGGGGAGATCGACACCCAGGGGATTAGGGGAGCAAGCGGTCTTGGGGGGTGGGGGTTTGGGGAACGGATAGGAACAGGCATGGGGAGAAATTGGCGCGGCTCGTTTTTTTAGCTCCCGAGTGTCTCAGAATTAACGACATTCGGAGAGAATTTTTCCCGTTGCTCCGTCAAAGTTTCCCGAGTGTCGATCGGACACTCGAAATTGCAATTTCAGTGTTTTTCTCTATCCCCGAGTGTTTCATGAGGCACTCGGGAAGTTCCTGAGTGTATTATTCAAAACACTCGGGAAACTTATGAGCACTCGGGAAATTAGACGATTCTGGTAGTGGTACATTGGATGAATGATATCGTTTGAAAGCAACTCGATGACAAGAAGGAAAAATTTATAAGAGACTTATTGTGTTTCATTAGCTTAAATATTATTCCGTTCTATTTAATAAAAATAAATATTGCAAAAACTATTCAGATTATAAAATAAGGCCACCTCAAAAGCCCAACGCACCCTTATTTTTTATTTCAAAATACAAAAACAACATCACGACATGCAGCAGAAACAACAACAAAAGTGTAATTAACCTAGGCTGCATATACTGCTGTTTTAATCCCAGGCCTTAATAAGGTTCAGTTTTAAAATCTGGGCTAGATTTTCACTCCATCGATCATTCCCAGAGTAAAAATGGGACATGAGAAAATGTTTCAACCTTATTTCAAACAAAAGGAAATACACCATCAGGGAAAATGCCTTGGATGCCCTCAGAGAGAGCCCGAGCTCTTGGCGTCTTTGTCCGGGCTTTTCGACACAAACGGGACACTGGTTACTGTGCGCTGCTTGGACTTGCCAACGGTCACCTCAAGCATCCCGGCCTTGAGCTCGGCCTTCACGTTGTCTCTGTCGTACTCCTTGGTCATGAGCAGCCGAACGTGGAAGGAGCCCACCCCGTGCACGTCCGCCGGCGTCTCGTCGTCGCGGTCGCTGATCTTGGCACCCTTCCTCTTGATCTCGAGCATGTCCTCACTGACGGTGATGTCGAGGTCGTCCTCCGAGAGCCCGGGCACCTGGAACCACAGCTTGACGTGGTCGTCCTCCTCCTTGATGGCCCACCGCTCCGTACCATCTGATGGCGGGACAGGGTACAGCAAAACTACACGCAGGCAAATCAGATTTGTACAACTCCTAGGTCAATTACATTATTTTGGATTTGGATGATCAAGTCTCTCTCTCACACACACACATATATATATATATATATATATATATATATATATATATATATATATATATATATATATATATATATATATATATATATATATATATATATATGATAATATCATACTGATCCTAAAAAATTCATCGGACGGTTTACGACGGAAGTATGTCTGAAGAATATTAAGGAAAAGAGCGAGCTAAGAACGAAATTGAATGATTTGCGCTGAGGGTAGTCACTAGTCACTCACCGGTGGGGGCAATGCTGAACGCAGGCCGCTGCTTCTCCGTGACCGCGAGGGCACATGTCACAGACAATGGCCGCCGGCACCTTACGGCGACAGAAGCAGGGAACGCCGCCGCCGGCCACCAAGAACGGCTAGCCGACCGCGTGCCGGATGGAGCCTTCAGCACCGGCGAACGGTACACGGGAGTGTAAGAGGCAACAACCGTCGACATTGCACGTTGCACCACTGCTTTCTCTTGCCTCTGGATCGTAATTAAAAACAACCTGAACTGAAGGGAAAATAGAGTTAACGCATGTTAATTCTGGTCTAGTTTGAGGCTGTTCTAATTTATCCCATATGCATGGTAGCGTTTATATAGTTGGAGAAAGTATCAAAGGAGTGAGTTGGTCACCTTTGCTTGGTCGGGTTGGGAGGGAACAAACAGAGATCAGGCTGGCCGGGAAGCTGCTTTGGTACGTAAAGACGATTCTTCAGGTGGATGGTTGTGATGCCAATCTTGCTGTTGTGGTACGATGTAATGTGGAGGTGTTCATTTTGTTGGACACGTTTCTTTTTCTGCTTTTCACCTTTTTTCTTCCTTCAGGAGGAGACGCTGAACAATGTTTGGTCATACTGTAGTTTGTGTTTGGGCTGGACCCAATATTTGTAGTCTAAATCCATATTTAATTTTAAATGCAAATGCCATGTTAGTTAATCATGTTATGTAATTCAATTATGTCAAATTTTGCTAGCTGCAGTTGGTTTAATGATACTGGATTGTTCAATTCAACACATATGTAATCATATTTGGTACACCCTTTGTTGAAAAATACACCAGGACAAACCAGTTGGTAGCATAATTGGTAAATAAATTGTTTCTGCGAGATGTCCTAAATTTTATCTTGCGTTGGGTTATGCTAGTATGTAAGCGTGCTAGTATATGATTTGGATTCGCGCCAAAAAACAAATTGTGATGATGGTGATCTAGGGTTCAAATCACACTGACGATTGTAATTAAATGGACTACTACAGTGTTTTCAATAGAGTTATACGTTTGCCCGCACAAAGGAGAACTAAAATTACAAGAAATTGTAGGGGTTTTTGGAGGACATTTTTTTGGAACGAGGATTGCTCCATAGGAAGTCCATGTACAAATTTCTTGTCTAAACCTTTTGGAAGAAATCAAGTACATGAAGTGCTCCAGCCTCATGGTAAAATTTCTTTTCCAAGAAATGCAATCTCTCTGTTAATTTCTGTTACTTTCAACTACATCTATTCAAGACATATTTCTCAACAAAAAATTCTATATATTTTTTCTGTAAATCATCAAAACACTCTTCTTTTTAGGTTGGCTGATTATGTGTTTTTCTATTATTTTATTTCTTGTTTGATGTCGTACAAATGGACCCTTAAGTTTTCAGGTTAAATTAACCCTTAAATTTTCTATTGAAATATATTGCCTATGTATCCTCAGAAACATAGATTTTTGGGTGGACTGCTTGGTGCAGGCAACCTACTAAACATGGTATCAGAGCCGAGATGCTAGATCTGGCTAACACAATTTTAGAAAAAAAAATTTGACCCACTTCCAAAATTTCAATTATTTTAATGATGTTCTCATTCCCCCAACCCCCTTACTTTCAGACACTTAATCACCTTAGGTCTCATCCTGTAGAGATACAAATTAACTAAAATCTATACATACTTGCTATAAGGGGTAAAGAAAGTTGGTATGGGATTCGGATTCTCTGCTATCACCACACAGAACATTGTGCGAGCAGTCTTTTGAGTATGAGTGAGCAGTACCTACATTAGAATTGCATCAAATAACCGTAGCGATTTACTGTGCACTTTAATACTATAGCGCTCAATCTAGCCTGTTCATTTTAGATCGTACTGTGGAGCTAATGCCCTAATGCATGTCTCTGTGCTCCTCTGCATTAGCATGTTCTAATACAGAGGATCTGTTTCCAAGTTGAAATCATCTAGTATAGTTATTACAAATGGACCCTTAAGTTTTCAGGTTAAATTAACCCTTAAATTTCCTATTGAAACATATTGCCTATGTATCCTCAGAAACATAGATTTTTGGGTGGACTGCTTGGTGCATGCAACCTACTAAATATGGTATGAGAGCCGAAATGCTAAATCTGGTTAACACAATTTTACAAAAAAGGAAAAAAAAATTGACCCACTTCCAAAATTTCAATTATTTTAATGATGTTCTCATTTCCCCCAACCCCCTTACTTTAGACACTTAATCACCTTAGGTCTCATCCTGTCGAGATACAAATGAACTAAAATCTATACATACTTGCTATAAGGGGTAAAGAAAGTTGGTATGGGATCCAGATTCTCTGCTATCACCACAGAGAACGTTGTGTGAGCAGTGTTTTGAGTATGAGTGAACAGTACCTACATTAGAATTGCATGAAACAACCGTAGCGATTTACTGTGCACTTTAATACTGTAGCACTCAATCTAGACTGTTCATTTTAGATCGTACTGTGGAGCCAATGCCCTAATGCATGTCTCTGTACTCCTCTACATTAGCATGTTCTAAATAGGTGGCTGAGATTGCTTCCAGTCCTTAACTTGCAGTTGCTGTTTGGACTGCACGCGATCTCCTTTCCTATGGTATGCACGTGGCAATAATTTTTGAGCTCTATTGACAAATATATAGAGATGTATTTTGATCATAACATGTGAAAAATATTACATCAATATATAGATTTATAATATTTTCATAATAAAATAGTATTCAAACTAACGATCAAAGTTGCATATTAGAAGACTACCAGAAATCGACGAAAGCACCATATAACGTGAAATGTAGGCAGCAACAATGTCACACTTGTACAGAGCACAACAAACGGAGGCTCATTTTATTGATTTGGTTGGAAGCACAAAGCACGCGCGCGTTACATACATATATGTATATGGTCGAATTTAGGAAAACAAGAGGTACGTACACGGAGTAGCTATTCATGCTCCTTCGCCCCAAGGGCGTCAACGGCAGTGCAGTCATGCACACGCATGCACTCCTATAGCTACTTTACATCACCTGGATGTCGACATTCATCCTCCTGCGCGCCTGCTCCTTGACCTTGGCAATGGTAACCGTTAGCACGCCGGAGTCGAGCTTGGCCACGACGCTCTCCCTGCTGTACCCCGCCGGGACGAGCAACCGCGCGTAGACGCCGCTGTCGTAGGTCGCGTCGGCCTTGCCCTTGGCCGCGGCGGCCGCAGGCGTGTCCCTGCCGGGGCTGGCCCTGGCGCCGGCGCCGGCCCGTTGGTATTGGACGCCAGTGTTCACGTCAGCCTTGGGCTTCTTCCTGATAACGAGCACGTCCTCGTCGATCTCGACGACGAGGTCCTCCTTGGAGAGCCCCGGCACCTCGAACCACAGATTCACGGCGTTGGCCTCCTCCTCCAGCTGCCACCGCTCGTCCCGCGGCGACACTGGGTGCACCAGACTGACCAGAGCTTCGTACATATCACGACGTCAAATGAATTCGTTAATTAATTGGCTGAGCATGATCAATTTGATGGACAAAATGTGTAATATCATGGTAAGTATACAATTAGATATTTAATCATCTCCAACTTTAACCACTAATTTGTATAGAGGTAACTAGATATTTGTCATCAAAATAATTTCCGTTGCATTGCTCTTTTATAATCTTTTTACTAACATTCGGGGAGCTGTAGACATTTTTGGTCAAAGTTGTACACTGAATACCGAAAAAAAATTCCGAGACACCGGTCGATACTATAAGGGTACATGAGCTTACCGACGGGTGAGATGTTAAATGGCAGCAAATCCGTCTTTGGATTGTGCTCCCCCTTTGTACTATTTGCCAAGCACACAGAAAGAGGCCGGGACTTTGTTTGGAAACAAGGGAGAGCAACTGCTGCTGCCTTGCCGAACAGAAGGCGACTGCCGGAGGTATTCAGCGGTTTCGCCGCCGGCCGGCCGCTGAGTAGGGTGCAAGAGGTGACCGTCGACATTGCAATTAATTGCTTGTAGATAGTAAGATGAAGAAAAGATGAGAGTGGACCAGCTGCACTTGTTTGGTGAGATGCATGGAAGGGATTGTGTGAAAGGCCTTTTATAGATACTGCAGAGGGCAAACTGAGGATCCATCAGACTCACATTTGCTTGCGCCATGCAGTGGTGGGAATAAAGAGGTTTGTGAACTGCTTTGGTAAAGGAATTTGCAATTGGTGCAAATGATTCCAACCTTCTGGTTGCAAGCTAGAGAAAAGAATAAAACTACAGCTGTGGTGTTTTTTCCTCTTCTTTTGGATACTCCCTTTTGGTCAAGATAGATCTAGTGGAGTAGCTGGAAAATAAGGCGAGTTCCCTACATGCATTGCAGGCACTCGGTCCGAGATAGGAAGCCCGATTCCAAATCGGTTCTTTGCGAGATGAGGGTGACAAAATCTTGTACATATATGTTGGTCCTTGGTCTTTATGCTAAAACCAAATACGCCCTGTAAAGCTGAACGGAGGGACCACCATTCTGATCCAGCGATGGAGGGAGGCATGTCAGGTGGTGTCAGTTCACCCCATAGATTTTAACAAAACTACTCACTTTCTAAAGTTTGACCAATAATAGATTTAAAACTATCTAGATTAACTATATAAAAATTATATCATTAGATTTGTCATTAAAAATACTATCATAATTTTATTACTACATCTTAATGTAAAGTTATAAAAAGTAACGGTCAGAGCCGCATCTCGAAGACCGCAAAAAGTCAAAAACATCAAGTAAAAAAGAACGGAGGGAGTAGAACTTAACCAGCGCCAAATGGTGTAGATACTGGTGGTTTATGTGGTGGGGCTGGTGTGGCGAGGTCCACATACTGAAAATTTGAAGTAAGAAAAAATGGATAATCGTACAGAGACAAAAAATATGTGTAACGTATCCTCAAGAAGCCGAGCCAGATTGTAGACAGGAGCAAAAATAACAAAACATATTTATGGGAAAGGGTCTACAAAACAAACAAACTAATGTTGTTATTTAACGTAAGAAATGTCTATTTTTCCTAATTAAAGCATCCTACCACTGCAGCAACACTATGTAATAAACAACTACTGATTGAAGAAGTAGGAGTTAAAGAAATTTGGAATAGAATAAAAGAATCTGTAACTTAAGCTCTGCATACGTGGACGTCCATGCTGGAACTGGTCTTCTCTCGGTCCTCATCTATGCATTCCACGTCAACTAGAACTATCTTGACAAAAAAACATTTGTAGCGGCTTGAAAACTTCATAAAAGAGCGAAATGAAATTTGCAAGCTATGAGTTTTCCATCATACATGAGAGCAGGCTATTCATAATTTCTTATAGATGGTTCATCTAGTTAAAAAAGGAAAAAGATCATCATATGTGGTCAAAAGTTCTAAAAAAAACATCTGGGTCTTGATTAGGTGGTGCTTAATTAGCATCTTTTCATGATTTTAAATATCATTGTTCCCGAGTTCTGCATAATCTAAATATGTTATCAGAAAAATAGAGAAAGCTCGCCATACTATATTTTCCACAGACAAGGAGAAAAATAGGAAAAATACGTTATTAAAATTTTATTCTTTTGGATTGGGAGACCACAAAAATAGAGCATTATCGAAAGCAAGATGTATGATAGAGTAGACCTCTTTTCTTGAATAAGAAATTGGGAAATTGACAAATGGTGGCAATGCTCTTTGGTCATCAAAAGTGATAGCTATCGCATGGCGAAGACAAAAGGAAGATAACAGAAGTGAGCTTCAAAACACAACCAGAAAAACAGATCAAGAGGATAGGATTTTTTAACGTTCAATCTCTGTCTAGGGTAACAAAACCCGCTAGTTTTAAGATCCAGTTTCATATCCTAGGCATTGTTGATATCTTTTTGTTATGCTGACAAACAATGAAACATCCCTAACTACAACAATTGGATAAAACATCCGTAACTACAACAATTGGAAAAATAGAACGAAGATAAGAAGAATGAAACACATGTAGTAAGTCCTGTCATGCCAGGGATCCTAGCGTGACAGTACCAGTCTGTTACGCCATGGGCATTGGCGTAACAGAACCGTGCTACCATGCCAATGCATGGGCAACTCCAGAGGCATTGCAAGCCAGCACCCCACTTTTGGTGCTAAGTCCTATCACGCCAGGTCCTAGCTTGACAATATAAGTCTGTCACACCATGGGCATTGGCATGACAGAACTGTATTGCCACGCTAATGCGTGGGCAACTCCAGAGGCGTTGCAAGCCAACACCCCACTTCTGGTTCTAAGTCCTATCATGCAAGGGATCCTAGCATGATAGTACTAGTTTGTCACGCCATGGGCACTGGCATGACAAAATTGCGCTGCCACGCCAATGCGTGGGCAACTCCAGAGGTGTTGCAAGCTAGCACCCCACTTTTGGTGCTAAGTACTATCATGCTAGGGATCCCGGCGTGACAGCACCCACTCTATCACGCCATTGGCACTGGTGTGATTGTACCTTAAATAGAAAACAACAACATCTATGTATATATCCATTCAATCATTTGATTCAAACAGTGACATGTATCCATATATCCATTCAATCATTTTATTTCATTCAACAAGAATCATCCATTCAATCATTTCATTTCATTCAACCATTTGATTCTACTTTGTCATTCATACGTGCATATACCCATTCATTACATCACTTGCACTTTCGGCGTGCACCCGTTCCCGGTGTGAACCTAGAAGCTAGATGTTCGCCGCACGTGACCTCGATGATGTTGACCGAACAAATGTCCACATGATCACAACGTTTATGGCATGGAGGCGTGGCTTGAGTCAGCTATGTTGGGGTAGGTGCACCAACAAGTCCGAGAGGACCAACTCGTCGGGCAACCTATGTAACATCCCATTTTCAAAAATGAGAATAGTAATTACCTTCGATTCTTGGTTTTCAAAAGCTATTTCAAATTAGCGTTTAATTTCATAATCTTCTAGCTTTCCTTCTAAGCTCGGGTTTGTGTTTCAAACTTCCTTAAACTTCGAAATTCAAATTCAGGTTTGAATTTCTCCCTTCTTCCGGTTTTGGGCCTTCCCATTTTCTTTTGGCATGCCTTCTTTCTTCTTGGCCCACTCGGCCCTTCTCTCCCTTCGGCCCAATCAGCCCAGCAACTGGCCCTTTCTTCCCCGTTCCTTCTTCTTCCTCGGTCAACTCAGCCTCCCTCCCTCTCTCTCCCCTCGTTCTCTCTACTGCGCCCATGAGCCCTCTGCCATGCACGCTGCTCCCTGCCACCCATGTGCCGCAGTAGCTCCCGCCTGCCATGCCGTGATGCTACTTGCACCATCCCAAGCGTCCGCCTGCTCCCTCTACCGCGCACAAGTGCTCTTGCCGCTCCCATGCCCTTGCCCACGCCGCTCCTTGCCGCCTTGTCACCTTTGCCACCTGCCTAGGGTGCCAAAGTCGCTGTGCGCCCCCGTCAGCACTTGCTCACCTGGCCTCCGAAGTTGTCGCATAGAGCTGCCCATCCCACAGCTCCTACCTTGTCCCATCGCCATGGCTCCCTCGGGACCGCGCGCTTCCACCACCGCTCCAACAGCTCTCGCCCTCTCCCTCGGCTATAAATAGCCCCTAGCCGCATCCCCTTGCTTCCCCTCCCAGCGCCCTTGCCCCTTCTCCTTCTTCGCCATGCGATGCTGGAGCCAAAGCCGTCGCACCCGAGCTCCCTTGGCCACTCCGCCTCGCCGCCACACCACTGCGCCGGTGAGCTGCTGCCCCAGCCGACCCCATCATCGGCTACCCCTGTCGCCAAGGATGCTATCCCTATCTCCCCTCGCCTTCCTCGCTGCCGACACTACAACATGAACACCCCTTTAGCAACGCATATATGCATTGGTAGAAGTCCAAATAAATGTTGTTAGGGTCTATACCAACGCATTTAGTATGTGTTCTCATTGAGGCCGTTGCTAAAGTCTGTGACAACACATATACAAGTGTTGGTAACATGTAAATAAAAGCGTTGTAAGGTTGCAACGCATTTTTTGATATAGTGGCAACATATATATATATATATATGCGTTGGCATTAGACAATGTCAAATCGCTTCCAAGATTGTTTACAATGCATCTAATCATTGCAAAAGGTGTCTTTTTCATGTCAGCTTATCAATTAGGGCCCACGGGGTTAAATAAAACACACATATCAAAGTGTATAACAAAAAAAAATTCATTGAGATCAACAAAAAAATTGTTTCATTACAAAGAATTTCCAACTGGCTTCACAAGTCTAGACTTGAGGTATGCACAGTTGGTACCATCATGATCTAATAACATAATACACCCTAAAACATAAATGTAAGTACATGTCTATACTTTTAGTGGAAAGTCTTTGTTCTCTATGCCCCCGTGGTTCTATAAAAAAATTCTTCATTCCCCAATATTCTCCATTTTACACACAAGTTTGCCGAATAGTCCAAACCATTGACATAACTTCTCAATCTAAAAAAAATAAAGTTCTTTTAGTGCATTATTAAAGTAAAATATAACATTCCAACTCTTCCAAACAATTGCAGAACTTTAGTGCATTATTAAAGTAAAATATAACATTCCAACTCTTCTAAACAATTGGCAGGTACATACATGTCATTCTCTGTGAGCCTTGGTCTTCTATCGGTTATATTGTCACTGAGAACTGCTGGATGTGGAATAAGAAATATTGGTGACCAAATGGAAGCCGAGAAAAATAGTGAGCTGTTGCTTCTCTTTAACTCTGTGCATATACTGATTTTTCTCACGGCAATGTTTTTTGTACCATTGTCCTAGTCTTTACTGGTAACTTGGTGGTAGTGGTAATAACTAATAACACACAGTATATAATCCATTATGCAAGACATAACCTCTATGTTGGTCTGTAGACTGATTATCATATTAGTAACCATCTAATACCATACATCAGCTTGTATATGGGCTGCTGTACCAGACAACCAACAACTCTTACCAGTTTGAAGAACCTTGGTTACGCATTGCTACCACCTTATAACTTTTCATATGTTGATATGCATTGTAGAACTTTGTAAATTGCGGTGCTTCCCACCTGTTGCTTTGGCTTGGGATCCTGTATCAGGCCTACACATTATTCCAAAGCATTATAGATATCCTTCTATAATTTGTGCTACTATTCCTATGTGCTAAGAAATAAAGAGAAGACAATAAGTTTTTACATGCTTGTACCATCACATAAAGCATTACAGATATCCTTCTGTAATTTGTGCTACTATTCATATGTGCTAAGAAATAAAGAGAAGACAATAAGTTTTTACATGCTTGTACCGCTTCTGGATAGTTGACTGCAAAATCAATACCAACAGCAGCACCGAGGCTGGGCCCAACTAACACCAAAGGCCTTTTGATGTAGGATCTCCAGAACTGCACAAAGAGGTTGTTAAGATGTAAGGATCATATTACTGTAACCATTAGATAGCAACATCAGTCTGACTCAACAGTGTTCTTTGTTCTTACTACCAAGTCACAAGAACTGGTCTGACATGACTGAACATAATATATAAAAGCAAACAGAAAACTTGCTGAAAGAAAAAGCATAGTAATACTATACTCTGGACAATCCAGTCCTTGTTTTGAGATAAGAGATTAGTTACGAGCAAGGCCGGTACTTCAGTTACATATCAAACGCATTCTGAATTTAAAGATTCACATGACAAGCATTCTGTCTTGCTAAGATAAGGTGTTCAAATTTCTGAATTGGAAGCCAGAAATTCCAAGTAAAAGAACCACAGATGACAACTTACCTAAGGCATCATCAATTTCTCTTTGTGCGACAACAAGGTCATCAACCTCCTTTAGATGGATGTTAACATGCTCTATGCTGACATTATGCTCCTTCGTAGACTAAATACCAAATTGGATTGCCTCATAAACCTAGTAGAAGATGTCCACATGTAAAGAGTTAATTATTAACAAAACATGACCACTGTTTCTAATATGTCTATATAATTGATTAAACATTGTATCTATTTGCAAAAATAAGATACCTTCTTAGATGATTCAACACTAGTAGTTAGGCTTATAACTTATTCAACCCTCTCTAATAGTGGTGTGCATCTGTTCCTACTTTCTGAGAACAATTTGGACTCCCTCACGTACCGATAAGTTGCATGTTTTTCCCCAGACTTGAAGGATACCAACGCCGTTCCCCTTGAACTATCATTAGATCACATTTATTAAAGAGCAACATAATTCTAGCATTTAGTGTAGCCTTCTCTAGTTCTTCATTTAGTCTAGGCCTCCCTAATGCTCTATTATCAACATTACCTGTGGTTAATTGGTTGTGACATAATTTCCAACAATGTGAGCAAACAATTCATCTAGCATCAACCATAGTAACATAACACCCTAGAATGGAATGTATAGATGCCAATATCTTAAATCACAAACAAAATAAGCGAATGCAAGCGAAGAATATCACAAAGGAAAGGATGTAGAAGGCAAGCGTACACTACTACAATCCCAAGTGTACAACTGTCATAAGCAATATCATTTTTCGAATGTGTAACCTTCGGGTCTCTGCAATCTACAAATAGAAAACCTACAAATGGAAAGACATCCTTTTATAACACACAAATGTTACATGCAGATTGTAGATAGCAAGCTGAGAAGTAGACTAACATTTCCCATCTGCGATCAAGCACATCAAGCTATTGCTGCAACTTCTCTTCTGCCCAAACTAAATACAAATTGTCGTAGTCAAGCTTTGACTTCGAGATAGCAGGGGCTTGTGAAGCCACAAGTGGACATCATGAGTTGCCACTAAAATTAATTAGTGTTCTCGATGCCACTTAGTTTTACATTCAAAATCATTGCATTCATATAGAGTGATACCTTATATACTGGTCCAAAGCCACCCTCACCGAGCTTGTTATTGATTGAGAAACCATCAGTAGCAGCTGCAATTAAACAATGGCCCTAACCACCACTGCAAAAAAAAAAACAGCGCCTTCAGATCTAACATCAAAAGGCCCTGCGGAAATCTCGAAATGAAACTGCACGAATCAATCATAACGAAGATCCAAGCATAAAATGGGGACAGATCGGGAGGTGGTGGGAGCATATCTCACCGAATTCATGGAGGCGGGAGTCCTTGGGGTCGGTGATGGAGTCATGGATGGCAGCAAAGTTGATGTTGGCGTCGTTTCACACCTTCTAGTTCTTATGCTGCAGCCGCTCATCCCATGGTAGCTTCTTCACCTCCTTGAGGAGCTTCTCTTCCTCCGTCTACATGGCCGGCTGCCACTGTCTATGCTCGACGAAATGCTACAGCCTAGCAACCTCTGCAGCAACCACCGCCATGGATCGATGCGGCGGCCTAGGGTTTCAAATTGGGGTAGTGGCGTTCGTGGGGAGTTTGGGTCGGATGGTGAGGAGAGAGAGACGAGGGGAAGGGGAAATAAAAAGGAAAAAAGGGTGAGGGCGAGGGCGGCTCCGCGGTGGGCAGGGCTAGGGTGTTGCAGCATCGGGCGAGGGAAGTGGGAGGTAGGGATGGGGCAGCAGTTCAGGCGAGGGGTGGCGATGACTATGGCATCGGGTGAGGGGAATGGGAGGTAGGGGCGAGCCAGGCAATTGGTCGAGAGCAGTGGCAGGCAAGGCCAGTGGCATGAGGCGGTGGAGGAGAACCGGGGAAGAGGAAGGTGCGGGAGCTGAAGGGTATGGGGAAGGGGAAAAGTAAATGGGGTGGGTGAGGTGGTTATCGTATTTTATTTTTATTTGGATGTGGGAGGTGGTGGGCCGGGTAGGCTTTATGCATGATGAATAAGTTGGCCCTGCAATGCACGTACTTTCCGTTGCGAATTACGTGTTGTTGTATGCATGTTCTTCTTGTAGTGCGAGGAACCCTGCCGCCGGAGCTCCTTCCTCCACCCCGGCCCGCGTCGCCGGACCCCTCCGAAGCACCTCTGGCCTCCCCACCCGGCTCCACGCCTCCATCGTGGCGGCACGCAACCCGTGCGTGCCCTACCTTCCTTAGTGCAACACCCCGCCGCCGCCACACGCCCCCACTTCGGTGCCGCCGCCATCGTTGCCGCCGCCCTGGTGCTTTTCTGGCACTACCACCATTGCCCATAGGGCCACCCTCCTTGGGGGAACCCATTTCACCAGCTTGCCTGCTGCCGCTCATCGCCACCACTACCGCTCCTGAGCTGTCACGTTCCCCCTGCTCCCCTTTTCTCTGGCCGAAGGGAAGAAACCAAATGAGGATTGGTTGACGCCCTATGGCCCCACCTGTCATGGCCTTAACCCCCTCCTCTCTCCCTCTGTCTTCCAGTTGAGGCTCACCATGTCATGCTCACAATGGCAATTTGGTGAAATACAAGAACAGTGTTTTAAGAATAGTGCATTTTCTGAATTTCCATCTTTTCTTGTAATAATCAAACTTTGGAAATCTCGTTCCCCCTCATCATAACTCCAAAAATTATGAAATTTGTTTCTAAATTTTTTTAAATTCAAGATCTTGCTAATGGCATAGGTCTTGTTTAATTGGAGTTCATTTGTTTATTCTTGTGTATTTATTTGTTTTGTTTTCTTGTTTGTGCCTTTTTCTAGTACGTTCGTCCGAATAGGATTTGAAGACATGGGAAATCTCCAATTGATTAAGCACAAGACTACCAAGATCCTCTTACCTATAACCAAGGTGAGTCAATGCTTTGATCATTTTGATCCTAAATTCTATGCAAATTATATTCTTTTTAAATTACCAAAATTGCATGCCTTAATTCTTTAATCAAATGTATGTTAAACTTTAAGGTAGTTAAATACCCATTTGATGATTAATTAATTGCCTGCTACGACTCGTCGTGGAGGCGACATCCCGCACAACTTATGGGACCCACCGCAAGCGCGACCCATATGGGTGAGATGATGGAAGGGGCGATATGTGCACTCACCCCTTTTGCTTCTATTGTTGCCTCCACTACTTTTGTAATGTAATCAGTTTGGTTTGTTTGGCCCTTATTGTAAAACCTGACCCGATGTGGTCTATGTAAACTCTGATGTGTTAAATTAATGAACGGTATTGTTTAATCTACACCATGTATGAATTGATTCAGTGATGTATCTGTGAGTGCTATCTACTGATCCAGGGAATAGCACAGTGTCTTTCACAAAGGATTCGGATTCTCAGAATCTGGGTTCGACAACCTAGCATCCACATCGTCATTGTCCTCCTCCTCGTCTTCGTCGTGTTGTGTGGCAGAAAGATGTCATTGCCCATGATCATGTAGCATGTGACGAGCCACTTCGAGCTGGGGCTGGTTGAACAACATGCCCCGCCGCCGTGGTGTAGTTCATTCTAGTCGCCATTCGCCGTCATTGGTGGTGAACCATCTACAAGGGGAAAAAATAGAGTAAAATTATTGCAAGATAGATTGAAGTGAACTACTGTTACTATAGTGAACAACTTGATGGAAAACATGGAATTGAACTATTTCTAGATATATTGAAATCAAGTTAGTGGCTAAAGTCTGGCAAACTAGCATGTATAGGATTATTGGGAGCAATGTTCTTCACTTGTGAAAAAGAGAATTGCACAACATTGTTCATCAATCAAAGAAATTCACACAAGTGGTAGAAAACACTTTTATGGCACAAGTGGCAGAAAACACTTCATGGTACAACTGACTTAGAGTTCAAAAGTTGCTGGAAGTATTCCATTGCTAAAAATCACATGGTTTAAAACCATTTTGGACAACTACATCTTTAACCTGAGAAATGTAGCTTTGCACAGATCAATTGGACTCATCGGCAAGACATACTTCAGAAAATTCCAATGATAGTATCAGATGATGAAGATCCTTAGGTTGTAGCTCCCAATGTTCCTCATGCCGTTGTACCTCCCACCAGAACCCTCTGGTAGCATGAGCACCTCACTGTAACACCCTGATTTTTAGAATCGGGATGTTAATATTTAATTTGGTGATCTATTAAATTTTTTACTGTGTTTTAAATTTTTCGAGTGTTTAATTAAAATGTTTCTTTTTAAAATCAAATTGAATTAATTAAAAGGTTGCATTTTATTAAATCAAATTGTTTGAAAAACTACATTTAAATTAATTTATGTTGAATTCTTGCTTTTGCATGCTTTTCAAAAATCATGTCCTCCTGCAAGCATCAGTATCATCGCTCTTTTCCCGGTTCGACCGACCGCGGGCAAAACGCCCGCGAGTCCCTTCTTTTTTGGTCATTCCCCCTTTTCCTTCCCTGCTAACTCCTTTCACTTCTCTCCTTCAAATCTCACCCAAAAGCTCAAAACCAAGCCATGCATGTTGTACAACCGCGATCATCATCGCATGACCAACCCATTTCTGCGATTCGTTTTCGCATGCATGGCAGTTTGCGTGACTTCGCGTATGGAGAAAAGAAGTAGTAAATGAAACACTTGCGTTCCCAATTCTTTTCCCCAACCCATCCCTACCATTTTCTTAACCCAACCAAACTCCTCTCCACTGCCATGTACATCCTTAATTCTTTAATTCCTCAACCAAACTTCCCATCTCCCAACAAAGTATGCCACTGCCCATTTCCTTATCACCAGCCGAAAGCCCCCACACCACACTATCATTTTCGTTTCCATCTCTCGTCCCCACAACGCTTCTTCCCCCAACACACTAGAACACCATTTTTCTTGCGACAAGCTCAAGCTCCCACCTTCTCTCTTCCCAATCACCATCCAAAATCAACAATCGTGCAATGCATGCTATGCCTTTGCATTCACAATCACACAAGCTTTCCATCCATCCAAACATCATTTACATGCACGGTCGTTCAAGCATTTTGGAGAGGGAAGAAGGAGGTAGCAGCGGTGCCAGCGGCATCGAGCCGGGATCACGGCGCGCCTAGTGGCAAGGCCACACGGGCTTCGCCAAGCTGCTGCAGTGGTGGCCCGGTGGATAGCCAGCAGTTGGGGCAGCGTCGGCGTGGAGGTGTAGACAACACAAGCATGCCACAGTGAAGCATGCAGTAGCGGCATGTGGCTGGGCTCGACGGCATAGGCTTGGTCGCAGCTTGTTCGTTGGCAGCAGCTTGGCACCAAGGTGAAGGAGCCAGCGGCCTAGCGCGTGGTGTGACGGCCAGCATGCAGCGCATGGCGCGGCAGCCGTGAACTAGTCTTTGCACGTTGCACGCATGTTAAGTGTGCGTGTGTTAGTTAAGTGCATGTAGATGTTTTAGTTGTTTTAGTAGGCCGAGTCATAAGGCCACGATGTGTATGGCTTAAGAATTGGTCTGTGTGCTTGCATCTAGGAGGCGACGTGCGTAGCTAGCGAAGTCGTGGTGCACGAAGCTCAGTAGGAAGCGGTCTAGGTTGCTTGGACTGCATGCATGCATCGAGTCCTTGCCTGTGTTTTTTTAAACCTTGTTTTCAGCTCGTTGAGTGGATTGAATATGAGAAGAAGAATAACAGACACATTGTAGTTTTGGAGTGAGTCCCGCTGCTCCCATTACTACTCGTCAGGGACACAAGCTGAGAGAGAAATAGGGAGATCAATAAAACATTTCCAATAGAGGCTAGGCGGCGCGTCGGTGCTTAGGTGACTATTGTTGGACTAACTCTTGACAAGTAGTAATTGCATATATGTGTTGCATGCATGAGTTGTAGTTGAATAGGTGCATGATTTTCTAGTCATTGAGTCTTGGAGCAAAAAGCAGAGTAGTTAGCGGTTTGTTTTTTCTACATGTAGCAATGTCTGTTAGTGTGTTAGTTACCTAGTAGTTGGCCAAGTCCATGCTAGTAAAAGTGCTAGATATGGTTTGCTTTTGCATGTAGGCTAGTACTTATTCATCCTGGCTAGTAGGAGCATGATTGAGTGCATGCGGCGGCAACAGGACGTGAACGCGAACAAGAAGCTGGGCGGCAAGCGAACGCAGACGGGTTCGCCGACGACTACGGCGGACGTGGACACAAACCAGTCGGCGATGACTACGGATGAGCAAACGCGGGATCGGCAATGACTACAGCGGACGCGGACTGGGAGCCGTGAAGATGATGCCCAGTGAGGATTTGCACACCTAGCGTTGTGGTAAAATCTTTAATATTATTTTTGTTACCACGCTATGTTTTTAGTCGTGCATGTTGCATATTAGTCATGAGCATGGCATCTAGTTATGCATGTTTAATTATAAAAATGATTTGGTAGCTTAAGACTGGTATAACTCTCCGGTTATATCCTAATTGTTCTTATGTGTGATCTTGTGATGATTTTTTGAGGGATGCGATTGATTAGATCATTGTAGCGATTTAGGTGTATTATTGGTCGGTGAATGCTAAATTAAATATACATTGGATCAATTGATTGGATGATATTATTTTGGAGTCACATGCAAAATTGTGGTGATGTTAGATGATAAATTAATTGGAGGTTTTTCCTCACTTTGGATTAGTAATTTTTGGAATTAGGACACATAAGGGTTTTATGACTTATTATTTAATGGATAGCTCTTGTGATGATATTTATGGAGATATGGAGGTTGAATCAGGTGATTTATTTAATCATGAGTAAATTGATGGGATGTCTTAAGTAATAGCTTTGCGAGTCATTTATGCTAGATTTGGGTGATGGTAGTATGGATGATTTGATTGTGGATAAATATTTGGATTGTCATGTAATTAGTAGTTAAGTCCTATGTGCCGAGTTGATAGAATGGTATCCTCAATTGGATTAGTAGATAAAGGATTATTAGTTGATTGTAGAGGCACATTTATGATTGGATTAGTAAAGGTTGTTCACGACTAAGTTTGGTAGTATGGATATGAGTTGATCGATTAGTGAGCCATTAGATGTTGGATGTGTTTTTAAATTGTAAAGCTCATTAGTTGTCGGTTAGTCTATTAAACCTCGGTCGGTGGAAATTTTGGGTGTATGCGAATATGAATTGCTGAGGTGAGACTAGTATAGTTAGATAGTTATTATTAGCTTAAATATCATTTAGGCATAGTCTTATGCCCATAAGTCGGTGGATTTTGTACAATTATCAGATAGGTTGTATTGTTGGAAGATCATGAATCCGGGTATTGTGTGGTTGGATGGGATACTTTGATTATGACAGAGGCTAGGTTAGCCTGAGTTTAAAAAGTATTTTAATTTTGTAAGAATTTCAAATAATAATTATTTTTACACTGAAAACTATTTTATCTTTGAAAATTTGGAGAAAATTCTTATGAACTCCAAATGAGTTGAACCAAGTTATTTTAGTCTTGCAATCTTATTCTATATTTATCTATGTAAACCTTTTCTTCACCACTGTTCTATAAATTTTTGCTAAAAATTGGATTTCAGATGAATGGTAATCGAAGCCCATTTTTGTCAGCATTTTCCCAAAAACTGATTTTTCAAACTACTTTAACTTTCACATACTAACTCCAAATGAAATAATTCTTTCACCTAAATTCATCAAAAATCATAATCTACCAAGTGTATAAATTTCATGCATTTTTTAGTATTTTTAATTTTCATTTTATTTGGTGCTTATTGCAATATCATTCTTTCGATAGATTTTCGGCGATCCGGACATACTCGTGAGTGTGACCAGAGAATAATCAAGTGTGGTACCAGTAAAGGTAAGCAATCCCCACCTTTGATGCACGTTGAATTCCTATTAATTTCAAAAAGTATCTATGTTGATTTTCAAGTATTCTATGCATTGCTTTAATTTCAAATACTTGTATGTCAAATGGGTAGCTTTAGATATGCCCTACTTGCTGCATTGGCCTTCCTTTGAAAGTTGATTACCCTTATACCTTGAATGATTAAGGTTATATATTATATGGGTTTGTTTGGTGATTTGTAGAACAAGGCTTAGCCATGCTAGTAGTCATAGTCGAAAAGGGTTGATGGAGCTAGTCCATCGGCCGGTGGATTGAATTGAATTTTGATGGAATTTGATGGAAATTCAGGATTGTGTCTAGATCTTCGAATCTGGTTTTGTGGACTTGTTGGGTGGGGGTTGTTGTGTGTTGGACTTGGACGGGTGATAGGTTGATGAAGGGAGGTTGTCCCGGATTCACGTAGCCCCGTCTGAGTGATTAAGGACTGGTCTGTGGTGTGTCGAACCAAGTATCATGTGCAACCGCATGCAGGGTTTATGGGCGATGGCTTGGCTAAATAATTTGTCGTGTGTTAGCTATCAAAACACAATTAGATTAATAACTATTATTTGAGCACCGATAGTTGCCTAGGCTTTACCGGTGGCTCATGTTTTACTATTGTCATTGTGTTGTCAACCTAGTGGGGGCATGTTAAGTGTCGTCTTACTTGCCCTTAAGAGTCTTTTGCATTTGTGGGTAGCTGCACAAGGGACTTACTTACACAACGGGGGTTCCCTTGTGGTTCAGGCGACCGATAGTCTACCATGGGATCTATTCCTCGGGTGGTTTGATAGTTAGGACATGATATTGTAACGGCCTCGTTATGATATCTCAGTCACACTCCTACGAAAGAGTGCATGACGATAGTATGAGGCATTCATATCGTGTGGGTAAAGCTGTACACCTCTGCAGAGTTTAAAATCTATTCGAATAGACGTGTCCCCGGTTATGGACATCGATTGGTGAAACCATGCATAGTTAGCTTATGGGCTTTGGGTTGGGTTATGTTGATAGGTCATGTGTTGAATTATTCAGATCTTGTATGTTTTCATGAACGGGAAGTTCGCGTGTTGATTTGTTAAGGAATGAATTATGTCACGAATGGGAAGTTCGTGTGTTGATTATTTTTGGAGTACCTACTATTGTTGCTCATGAATTTGGTATACATACTATTATATAAAGTTTTCTAAATGTTTGACAAAATGGCAATTTGAATCTATATTGGTTAATTCAACGCAAAATTTGCTTTATGCTGAAAATTGCCTAGTGTAGTAGCCTTCCTTTCACACTTGAATGCATTTATTATATGTTGCTATTTGTAAGTCTTGCGAGTACATTTTTGTACTCAGTTGGATTGTCCATGTTGTAGGTGAGAAGTCGTTCAAATCGGGTTTTAGTATGATAGATGCTACGACTTTAACCCCAGTTGGTTGCTTGTGGGTTTGGGCATGCCAACTTGGTTTCTCTCTTTTATTTCTTTATTTACTTCCGCTGCTATTTATTCTCTTATGTTTAAATTTGGCCGGTCGGCCCTTATATGCAAAATTGGACCATAAGGTTCTAATTGTTGAAGATATATTAATGATTCTTTTCTCGTGTATGTTTTGTGTATGGATGTGATTGCAATGTTGTGTTTGAATATGGGCATATTAGCCACTGAACCTTGGGAGCTAACATGAGACACATACCCGGGCACTTGGAATCGCTTTCGTTGCTTGTTAAGTGTTGTGCTTTTGGTGCAATCACTTGGGTTAGAACGAGTCCGATTCTGGGTCCCTGCACTCACTAGCCTCGTTGCTTATGCGTGCGAGCTGCCTTCCGTAAGAACAGGTACACAATGCACATTAGTTCGCCAACCGTGACGTGGGAAATTGACAAGGGGACTAAAAATTACTCACGTAGTAGGCATTGATGGGGGCCCTCTCCGGCTAAGTACCCATATATGTGAACTCATCGTACTTGTCTATGATGTCCTCATCAGATGAGTGACTCTCCCCTATGTCCGCCTGGGTCATGGCTGGTCGAAGTTGCAAGCGTGCGACGCCGTGGAGCCATCGGAGGTAGTTGACGAACTAAGGCCTCGATGGATCTGCGGCACGTGCCTAGATCGATTGGACCGGTTAGCCCACTCCAACAAGTACAAACGGTGATAATGGGCCCAGTCGGTGTGCCGATACCTCCGCCTTCGGTTAATCCTACCACGCAAATAAGCAAACTGTTAACATTCGAAGCGCAACCAATGGTGTAAACGGACAACAATAGGAACCCTTACCCCTGAAGGCTCAAATCTATTGAGAACTCCATCATTGGACAGTCTTGAAGCTTGTCGAACTGTATCATCACCTGATGGGGCACGTGGTACTCCACCACATGGAAATAAATAAGTGGTGAGAGAGTCATCCACAAACTGTCGTCCCGCTCACACATCGGGTTGAGCTCCATTTCCAATACCTCATCACGCATATATGGCAACCACTTGACCTACACAAGATTTGCAAGACATTCATGATGAAATCAAAGTTAGAACAAAATTATGAGCACGCAAATTAACTAATAAAACTATACCTGATCTTGAGTGATGACATCGAGCTCGTTTGTGTAGCCGATATAGCATGACCTTGGATGCCCAGTAGGTGGCACGATGGAGCTCTAGAGGTAGGCCACCGTCGGAAGCAACAAAGGGTCGTCAAGGGGCATGCCTATAGGGAGAATGATTTGAGTCGCTTTCTTATTAAACGATAAAGAATATTATAAAACAAAATTTGTCCGTACCTACAAGGTACCACAAGTGGGCCTACCCATGGGCAAACGCTCCGACATCCAAACTTGTAGGAGGCATGTGTAGCCACCCAAGTTGCCATCGGCACTCCGTGAGTGGCACGCATCGCACAAGTGGTGGCACAGACAAGCCAGTGCAGCTGAACCCCAACTGTAAGTCTCTGCTGCTCCGAAATCAGCCAACATGGGCAAGTATAATCAAGAGACGACGTAGATATGCAAACTCGGATCGTAACCCTTTGCCTCCTAATTGCACGACTCCTGCTCCACCAAAGTAAGGTGTTTGGCAGCAGCCGCCGCCCAACACTCCCTGGCATTGTATGTATCCCTTGCACGGGTCCATCGATCAACAAAGTATGAGTTGGTCTTCCTAAATGAGTACTCCACGATGGCCAATACTAGCATTGCATGGATGCCCTTTAGAACATTGTTGAATACCTCTGAGATTTTCATGGTCATCATGCTAATACTCCCAAGTTAGGAATGTGGCGTCAACTGATAAGACATGCCTGCAATGCTTGAAGGCATCTTTGCATTGCCCAAAAGACCAGTACACCCACACCAGAACTTGTTTCATAACTCCTTCATCGGGTTCCATTGGGTTCCTGTGCCAAGGATAAAACTCCATGCCTGGGTTCTTGGCTTGCATAGCGGTTAGGATTTGAGGAAGCAACACATAAACCTCCATCTAATCAGCCCACAATAAATGCATCGGTCTCTACTTTGCCCTCCATGCTTTCTTGTACTTCATGCGGTACTTAATGAACCCAAATATGGCCTCAATGAGGGTGGCGGTCACATTAGGGTCGATAGCCACAACCTCGCTTATGTGCCTTGCAATGAAATTAGCGGTCACCGGAAGGTGCTCCCCAAAAACTCGTGCAGTCCCACAAGTGTGAGACTGCAACACATTCGTTATTTTCCATTGCTTGTCCCTAGTTTTCTGCCCCCAGACCTTCCATCTGTACCCCTTTTTGCACCTCACAGTATACCTCTTGTTCACATCGGAGTGTTGTGCTACAAACGGATGATGGTTCCTCTTTGAGTATTCTTGCAGCCAAACCTTCATATCCTCAATGCTTGCAAACAACATGTCCTTGCGTATGAGGTCATTCTTCGGATCCGTAATGCCATCCCTGCTCTTCAACCCATTTGCATAGACCGCGTTACCAACCATTCTGACATTCACGAATGCATGCACCGTCAGGATCTTACCCATTACACTTTGAAGAACCCGACCTTCCATAGAGGAGAAAAGCGGAGCAGGCGCATTGTTCTCGGTCAAGCTCAAACCATTGTTGGACTCAACGCCATAGTTTGTTCCATGTCAAAAAACCTCCTCGTCAAGCTCATTGTTCATTAAAGTACCATTGAAATAAGTCACGGCATCACTAACATGGTGCGATGAAGAAACAGGTACATATGACAAATCCACCAACCGGGGGCGTCGTTGTTAAGACTGATGCCAATGACCTCTTGGGACGGTTGCCCCTCCAATGTGGGGCCTTGCAAAAGTTCCACAATGGATTGAAGTTCCTCCTTGGGGTCGTTCACCACATCCACATTCTTTTGCATATCCTTGCTAATGATTGCCCTCTTCACCAGAACCTCCAGCGACCGGACCTGAGATACTAGCACAACCTCCTTGTATGTGTCCCAATCATCATCGTAGGAGATTGGCATCAACAAGGTGTGCACCTTTGAACCTAGCCCGACATCATACCGCCCCTCCATTTCGACAAGGACCCAAGGCTCATCCCATCCAAAGGTCGAATTAATCCTCGTTAAGAGAGTTCAAATGGCTGGTGATTCTCGAAACACAAGAACATTAACTTTCATGCCAACAAAGTCTGCACCACTCCCTGTTTGACTAACTAGTCCACTAGAAAAAATACGTACAACCTTTTCCATCTACATCCAACAATACGAATAAAACATTTCAAAGTCAGTACTACATGCCATAGGTACCAAATACCACACATACTAAATAGGCCTTTCTGGAAGAAAGGTTTCATAAACGAATATGATCTGGTAGAAATACAAGATTGCACGTTCTGGAAGAAACTTTTTCGTCCCAGGAATTTTAATTTTGTTAGGATTCTGGTTACAAAATAGATTAACCCTATCACAGGATCGACAGCCTAGATTACTTCTTTGTTAAAGAAGAACATATCCCTCCATTTTTAAACTCTAATTGCTTTACTAATTTCTATCAATCATCTCAAAGACCTAGTACCACTATTAGTATTGCCATGATCACGACATAAAGTTGCTGTTGCTTAACTAGCCACATTCAAAATCTTGACTCAAGATTAGTTTTACTCTTCCAGATTAAATGTTAATGGCTAACCATACTTTCTAAGTAAATTATTTTGGCACTTGATATGGCTCCACTTCTTCGTTACTTGGCAAAGACCTTGTATTCCAATTCTTGCATCTTATTTAGTTCTTGCTCTTTTGGATTAATTGCTAAGGGCTAACTAAGTTAACATATCTTCTAAATACTTGTATATGAAAAGCCATTAGCTTATTATGTGTTTATGAATACTCATACTAATGGTTGTCTTTGGATTGGTTTGCTACTGCTAGACAAAGGCCCTATGGCTAGTTGAATTGATAAAGTTTCCAACTACTTAATTGTTTTATCCAAGTCATTAGCCTGTTGACAATATCTTCAGATTCTATTCTCTGTCCAAGACTTACAACAGGAGAAAATTCTGAACTGAAGTGCTTGTTGTTAGATATGTTCAGCTGACTAATTGAATCAATAAAAGTTCTAACTACTAGTATTAACAAGGTCATTAGTCCTACTGACAAATCTAATTATTTTTAGTCAGATAAAATTTGGTTGTTAAGGCTACTAGGCACGGTCAAAACTTCTTTAACTGCCAAAACTCCTTTAACTACTGGACTAAGCTAACATCACTTAGGGTCAACCTACTAACTACTAGTTATTCAATCTGGACTATAGTGGCAAATGAGCTAGCACAAATTCTAGTTAGGTTTGTCCTTGAGTCTATGGTGACATCTCACTGAACATTTTGAATTAATCCCTAAGTAGATTTGTCTTTGCAATTTACTTGATAACAGTTGGTTACTTACTGTCATCCAACCTCTAATTACCCTTACTATTCATGTTCAGATGTTCTGGATATTGAGAAGGGATTTTCCTAGTGGGAGTATTGTTTAACCATGCTTCTCACTAATTGAATTTCTTTCAAATTGGCTAATGGAATCAATAACACTTCTAAGTACTAGCATCAACAAAGTTATGAGTTCACTGTTATTTTAGTTTTTCATGTAGTCACCTTTCCTAGGCATTTTTCCAAGTGTTTGTTAGTTAGATTTCTTACTAGATCAATTACCCCAATGGTTATGCAAGTTTTTGAGGGATCAATTAGTTGTCATAGCACTCTTAGCTATTTGATTCAATGACATTCTCTAGCTTCTTGTATTAACAAATTCATTAACCTACTGTTAATTTCAGATTTTCATCTAATACATTACTCTGTTCATGATGAGAATATGTGGTTGTTAACTAAACACCTTACTAAACCCCAACATTCATTTGTTAAGTAATTTGGGTGATTCAACCATCATTACAAAGGCTTATTAGCCTACTGTCTTTTTAGTTTCTTATCTAAGCACTTCTCTGTTCAATATGATTTAACAGAACAACTTCGCTGAACTAAAAAGCTACCATCTAAACTTGATACTAATTCAAACTTCAATTTTTTGTTAAATCAATTGAGTGGTTCAATTATCAGTCATTCAAAAGTTTTACTAGCCAATTGTCATTTCAAACTTCCATCTAATACTTCTCTGTCCACTCAACTGACAACACAACATACTTCTGAAATGCAATGCTGCTATTCAAACCTTTCTCAATTTCAATCTTAATTTTTTTAATCCATTAGAGTGGTCTAATTAACAATTACATCATTTGTTAGCAGTAAAAGGGGTTTGATTTATATGGGTGGGTCCCATGTTCAGTGGGACAAGGATGGACATGCAAGGAGATCAAATGACAGAACAGAGAAGGGCTTGGCTGAATTGGGGCGGCGGTTATCGCCGGCAGTTGGAGCGGTGTGGGGGAGGCAGCTATGGCTAAATGGATTGTCAAGGGGTCATTGAACCTAGGGGATGCCTCGGCATAGTCGGGCATTGACCAGAGCAGCAGCAAGGCGCGGCAGCAAAGGGCCACCGTGGGGTGACAGGCGGCGGTGCTCGGTGTCATTGGGGACTAGTTAGGAGAAGCATGAGCTAGAGTGAGTCTCATGGAACTCACCGGAGTTGTCGAAGGGAGCCGAGGTGGTCGGAGTTGGGCTGGTGACGAAAGCCAGCGGTGGCACGGCCGGTTCAACGTGGAGGGGTCCCTGGAGAAGAAGATAACACGAATGAGTGCTAAGGGGAGGTAGAGGATGCTCACGGAGAGAAGAATCGAGTTGGGGCTCGTTGGAGAAGACGCGGCAGCGATGGAGGCAGTCTTGGCCGGTCACGAGGAAGGAGTGCGCGTGCCTCCTCGGTGGTGATAGCATCCAATTGGTTGAGGGCTTTTGCTCCTCATGATGGTGGGCACACTGTGACGCAATTAGCGATGGCCGGAGCTAACCGAAGCGGCCGGCGAGCTTGGAGGCACAGCAGTCTAACATTCGGAGCTCGATCGAGGAGCTTAGGCGGAGTTTGAAGATGAGAGAATTGGAGAGGGAGTGGCAGTAGAGATGAAGTGGCTCGGGAGGTCCCTAGTTATAGGTGAAAGGGGCAGAGTGCACAAGGTGTCGGCGTGGGCGACGCCCACCAGAAAAAATACGTACAACCTTTTCCATCTACATCCAACAATGCAAATAAAACATTTCAAAGTCAGTACTACATGCCATAGGTATCAAATACCACACATACTAAATAGGCCTTTCTGGAAGAAAGGTTTCATAAATGAATATGATCCGGTAGAAATACAAGATTGCACGTTCTGGAAGAAACATTTTCCTCCAAGGAATTTTAATTTTGTTAGGATTCTAGTTACAAAATAGATTAACCCTATCATAGGACCGACAACCTAGATTACTTCTTTGTTAAAGAAGAACATATCCCTCCATTTTTAAACTCTGATTGCTTTACTAATTTCTATCAATCATCTCAAAGGACTAGTACCACTATTACAATTGTCATGATCACAGCATAAAGTTACTGTTGTTAAACTAGCCACATTCAAAATCTTGACTCAAGATTAGTTTTACTCTTCTAGATTAAATGTTAATGGCTAACCATACTTTCTAAGTAAATTATTTTGGCACTTGATGTGGCTCCATCTTCTTGTTACAAAGACCTTGTATTCCAATTCTTACATCTTATTTAGTTCTTGCTCTTTTGGATTAATTGCTAAGGGCTAACTAAGTTAACATATCTTCTAAATACGTGTATATGAAAAGGCATTAGCTTACTATGTGTTTATGAATACTCATACCAATGGCTATCTTTGGATTGGTTTGCTACCGCTAGACAAAGGCCCTATGGCTAGTTGAATTGATAAAGTTTGCAACTACTTGTTTTATCCAAGTCATTGGCCTGTTGACAATATCTTCAAATTCTATTCTTTGTCCAAAACTTACAACAGGAGAAAATTTAGAACTGAAGTGCTTGCTGTTAGATATGTTCAGCTAACTAATTGAATCAATAAAAGTTCTAACTATTGGTATTAACAAGATCATCAGTCCTACTGATAAATTTGATTATTTTTAGTCAGACAAAACTTGGTTGTTAAGGCTACTAAGCACGATCAAAACTTCTTTAACTGCCAAAACTCCTTTAACTACTGGACTAAGCTAACATCACTTAGGCTCAACCTACTAACTACCAGTTATTCAATCTGGACTACAACGGCAAATGAGCTAGCAGAAATTCTAGTTAGGTTTGTCCTTGAGTCTATGGTGACATCTCACTGAACATTTTGAATTAATCCCTAAGTAGATTTGTCTTTGCAATTTAGTTGTTAACTGTAACATCCCAAAAATTTGGTTTTTTTTGAAGTTTTAAAAAGAAAAATAACCATTTGAATTTCCTGTTAAAGTTAAAGCTTAATTGCAATTTTCAGAGTTCAAAAAATAATTTAATATGAATAATCTCAACATCCACTATTATCAAAATTATTTTATTTGGATTCTATGTGCTTGGATATATTTTCTAGATTTATCTAGAATTTTTGTGAGTGCATTTGCTTTTTTCTATTTGCCATTTGGATTTTTGGTATTTTCTAAAAAGGAAAACTAATATAAAATCTCAGATCTACCATTGGGCTCAAACTTCCGCTCCTTTGGCCTATTTCCCTTCTTTTGGCCCGGTCGCTTTTCGTCTTTTCTTCTTCAGCTGAAGCCCTGCCCGCTTCCTTTTCCGTGCGTACAACCCAGCCCAAGCCTCATTTTTCTTTCACCGCTTAGCTTGTTTCCATTTCACCTCTAGTTCCCTTTTCTTCTGAGCCTCAGCCCAAGTCAACAGCCTCGGCCCAAGCCGCTATTCCTGTGTCCTTTTCCTTTGCTTCGCTGCGTGTGGCCCCACTATCATCCACGCACGTGGTTATCTTCCTTCCCCATAAGGACTCTTGAGTCCAAGAGCTTCACGCGAAGCCGTCGCCGTGTCCCATGTCAACTCCCCCATCCGGTGCTATATAAGGAGCCCTGCCCGCGTCAAATTGCTTGCTTGGTCCTCCTCTACCAAAACCCTAAATTCTTTGCCCCGGATTCATCTTCGTTGCACCGCAATCGCCGAAAAACCGAGGACACCCGAAGCTCCTTTGCCAACGAATTGCTCCGCCGTCCATGCATCTCCGGTCGTGCCATCTTTGCCTTCGGGTCCGCAATAGCTTGTTCTACACCGTGACGCCATCGCCTTCGGTTGCGGACCATCCCTTCGCCATTTTTGTATTTGTCCAAAAATGACTGCCGCCGCTTCCTTGCCGATCTCCAACTCCAGTGAGCTTCCTCGCTATTTTGAGCGTGCCACCACGTGCCTTTGATTGATCTCATCCAATCCCCACTTCTGTCTTGCTTCTCCTTCACCGATTTCGCCACAGCCGTGGAGCCTCTCTGCTGCTCAAGTCACTTCCACTGACGAACTGGTGCCACCGTGGCTGAACCACTGTCGCCTGAAGCTTCCCCGTGCTCCTAGGGTCTCGTTTTGCTACCTCATCAAGCCTCCCTTGCCGTCGGTTGCCCTCGCCGCCGTCTCCTTTACCGCTAGCCATGGCTACCACTATGTCCATTGTTTACCTCAGTGCCGAGTCAACATGCCAAGTCAGCGTCCACTTCATCTTCTTGGCCCATGTGGCATCCAGTCATCAGCCACATGGCGATCCAAGTGGTGAACCCCAAGTTCTAGCCGAACCAAAGGTCCATAGATCCGGTTCACCATGCACCATGTCAATGATAGTGGGCCCCACAGATAAAATCAATTTCCTTTATTTCTTTTTCAATCGAAATTGCCTTGATGACGTAGCTAACATCATAATTCCTTTTTCCTTTGAAAAAATAATTCGGTAAATCCATAAAAATCTGATTTTCATGATTTTATGTGATTTTAATTGTCCAAAGCCTATATCTTTTGCATCCGAACTCCGATTTAGTCCATTCAAATTCCTAAATTCAAGATTTATTTATCTAAGATTTTTATTTAATTTTTAGAGTTCGTTTTATCTCTGTTATTTATTTATTTGGTTTATTTGTTTGTTTGCGAGTAGACGTTAATACTTCCGGAAGCTTTGAGCAAGGAGGAGTTCACCAAGATCAAGATCAATCCCAGGATTTATTCCAAGGCAAGCCGTAGTCCTTTGATCATATTGAACGTATGATTTCAAAAGTATATTGTTTTATATAATTGCATGCTATCTTTATATAAATTGTTTTTGGGAGTAGTTATTACCTGTTGTCATTATGCCTCTTTTGATTAATTGAATGCCATGAATCCTTTGTCACCCTAGCATAGATAATTTTAGTTGGACATATTTGTATCACCAACATGGGTATCGTACGGGTGCTTAGTTTAGCTTAGTTACGATGAGTTCATCATCACATGTGTCATAATGATTAATCTTGACTTAATGAAATATGGAATCATGGTGCTAAGCCACTCTTGTTAAAAATTATGTACCATGACAAGGTGTGTCATTGGTCTTAGTTAAACAAAATGGTTTTTGCTCGGGCGAGTGGATGGTGGATAAGATTGAGGGTGTGGGTTAGCATGGTTCGGGTTGTGGTAGACTCGCCTAAGTAACTTGTCAAGGACTTAATCTTGTGTGCCATTGAACTGAGCCTTAACCATACAACCACATGTCTAATGGGATGGACCTGGCTAACTAATTAGCAATGTCTTCATTTTGGTTCCGTCGTGGAAAGCGTGAGATATGGGAAACGTATTTTCACGGTGGCGCAAGAGGAGGGCCCTTTCTGGTCGGAAAGACATTTAGTGTTGAAACCTTAGTGGGAAGAATTGGGTTAAGAAGGAGCTTTGTAAAAGCCTTGTGATGATCACTTAAGTCACACACCCAAGGAAGTGTGGGTAGACTCTTTGAGTTGATTAATCTCTTGTAGGTCAAGTTGTACAACCTCTACAGAGTGTAAAACTATTCGAATAGCCATGTTCGTGGTTATGGACATGCTCGGGGATTTCACATGGGAGGTAGAGTTTCTTATAAAATGGGTCGGAGTGTGGATGGGAAGTTCACTTGATGAATATAATGTTTGTTTGGTGAACATGTCATTCACTTGGTGGTTTGTGTCGATTGGTGAATTGGGGATTCACTTATCTTTGGTTTGGTTGGGAAGTGAACGGGAAATTCACTGGTTGTTTCAAAGAAATTGTTTAATTACTTATTATTGTTTTCAACTACGCATTTCAATCTATTTATTGTATTTATCGTCAATGCTACTTTCTGCAAAAGAACCATACAACTAACCTTTGTCAAGCCGTGCATGAATACTATTTGCATACATTTTCCTACGGCTTGCTAAGTGCTTTATGTACTCACGGCTTTACGCCTTTGTTGCTCAGTTGAAGAATAACAAGCTGCTCAGGAGTTCTTTCAGAAAGAGGACTATGAAGGTTTTGCGGATTAGGATGCGTTCTCCACTCGATTGCCTGTGGGCATGTTGATTGGCCTTATTAAGAGTTTTGTTCCGCTGCAAGATTTTATTTGTTTCTTTAGCCCTGCGTGGCAAGTTAAGTAAACATTGACCATAAGGTCGAATTATTATTATTATTTGTTACTTTGAGATCTTTTTAGTTAAATTGAATAAATGGATGGTATTTCATCGCTGTTTCCTGTGTGAGCTAGCAGCTGATCTGGGACAAGTTTAGAAAACACAGAGGGTTCCTGAGATGCATTTTCGGGTCCCGACAATAACAGTTGGTTACTTACTATCATCCAACCTCCAATTACCCCTACTGTTCATGTTCAGATGTTCTGGATATTGAGAAGGGATTTGCCTAGTGGGAGTATTGTTTAACTATGCTTTTTACTAATTGAATTTCTTTCAAATTGGCTAATGGAATCAATAACCCTACTAAGTACTAGCGTCAACAAAGTTATGAGTTCACTGTTATTTTAGTTTTTCATGTAGTCACCTTTCCTGTGCATTTTTCCAAGTGTCTGTTAGTTAGATTTCTTACTAGATCGATTACCCCAATGGTTAAGCAAGTTTTTGGGGTATCAATTAGTTATCATAGCACTCTTAGCTATTTGATTCAATGACATTCTCTAACTTCTTGTATTAGAAAATTCATTAACCCACTGTTAATTTCAGATTTTCATCTAACGCATTACTCTGTTCATACAGTTCAAAATGAGAAATTATCATGAGAATGTGTGGTTGTTAACTAAACTCCTTACTAAACCCCAACATTCATTTGTTAAGCAATTTGGGTGATTCAACCATCATTACAAAGGATTATTAGCCTACTATCTTTTCAGTTTCTTATCTAAGCACTTCTCTATTCAATATCATTTAACAAAACAACTTCTCTGAACTGAAAAGCTACCATCTAAACTTGATACTAATTCAAACTTCAATTTTTTGTTAAATAAATTGAGTGGTTCAATTATTAGTCATTCAAAAGTTTTACAAGCCTATTGTCATTTCAAACTTCCATCTAATACTTCTATGTCCACTCAACTGACAACACAGCATACATCTGAAATGCAGTGCTACTATTCAAACCTTTCTCAATTTCAATCTTAAATTTTGTTAATCCATTAGAGTGGTCTAATGAACAATTGCATCATTTGTTAGTAGTAAAAGGGGTTTGATTTATATGGGTAGCTCCCATGTTCAGTGGGACAGGGATGGACATGCAAGGAGATCAAATGACAGCACAGAGAAGGGCTCGGCCGAATTGGGGCGGCGGTTGTCGTCGACAGTTGGAGTAGCGTGGGGGAGGCAGCTATGGCTAAATGGATTGTCAAGGGGTCAGTGAACCTAGGGGATGCCTTGGCCCAACCGGGTGTTCACCGGAGCAGGCGCACGGCGGCGAGCGGTGGCCGGCCGTGGGGGTGACAGGGGGAGGTAGCGCTCGGGTGTCATTGTGGACTAGTTAGGAGAAGCATGAGCTGGAGTGAGTCTCATGGAACTCACCAGAGTTGTCGGAGGGAGCCGAGGTGGCCGGAGTTGGGCTCATGGTGAAAGCCAGTGTTGGCGTGGCCGGTTCAATGTGTAGGGGTCCCTGGAGAAGAAGATAACACAAATGATGCTAGGGGGAGGTAGAGGATGACTAGAGGTTGCTCACGGAGAGAAGAATCGAGCTGGAGAAGACGTGGCAGTGGTGGAGGCGGTCTTGGCCGGTCATAAGGAAGAAGGAGTGCGCGCGGCTCCTCGGTGGCGGTAGCATCCAATTGGGTGTGGGCTCTTGCTCCTCATGATGTTGAGCGCATCGTGACGCATTCAGCGATGGTTGGAGCTTGCCGGAACAGTCGGAGAGCTTGGAGGCGCGGCGGTCTGACATTCGAAGCTCGATCGGGGAGCTTAGGTGGAGTTTGGAGATGAGAGAATTAGAGAGGGAGTGGAAATATAGATGAAGTGGCTCGGGAGCCCCCTATTTATAGGTGAATGGGGAGGAGTGCACAAGGTGTCGACGTGGGCGATGCATGGCCAAGTGTACTAGGCGTGGGTGCGTGGTGCGCATGCAATCCAATCGGAGGTGTCGTGCCGGGAGCGGCCTGGCGCTAGGATGGGCAAGGGCAGAAACTGCGGGTGGCCGGTCCAAAACCGGGGGCAAGATCAACACGTTGGCACGGTGGTGTGGCTGCGTGGCCTGGCGATGGTGGTGCTGGCTTGGTGCATGGCTTGGTGTCATGGGAGAAGAAGCCTAGGGTTGGGGCCACTGGCCTGTGAGAGAGAAAGATTTTTGGTTTCTAGCATTTTTAGAAATGCTGAGAGTGATTAGTTAATTAGTTAGACCTAGAAATATAAGTCTAAAAATTATGAAATGTTTAGGGGAGGTTATTCACATAGTCTATCTCATACTGTAATTTTTGTAGAATTTTATTTATAATATATTTTAATCTAAAAATCTTTTAAGTTTTAATTTGTTTTATCTTTAATATGTGTTTTGAGGAAAAGTTCCAAAACATGTTGTAGTTGTTTCCCTCATTTTATGTTTAGCATAATTATGCTAAGCTTGTATTTTAATTGTGATCTTTTGTATTGATTTGTTTTTTAATTATCCAAAAGGTTTACTTTCCATAAATTGATGTTCTAGATTTTAGAAACAACCAAACCTTGATTTGAAATCCAAATAAAATGAATGACTAAGAGATGCAGCAAAAGTTTTAAAATGATCACATTTTTATACATTTGAAATACAAGCCCTAAATTTGAGATGTTACGGACCTACCCCCCTTACAAAGAATCTCATCCCCAAGACTCAGGTGGAATGGATGGTAAGGAGATGGGACGGGAAGGAATGGTGAAGTAGTGCGAGATGTTGACGCGCTTATCGTTGTTCCACCAGCTCTTGTCATTGCGAGATCCCGAATGACTTGAAAGCTTGGTTGTTGAAATTGGGGGCTTTTCCAAGTGCATCTTTGTGCATATCATGTGGATATGCTCATGATCTTAGGATGATGTTACAATTGGCAATGGTGTTGAAGGTTTATCGAATCACGCGTTTTCGGCAAAGTTCAAAAGGCCGTCAGGCAAGTGGCGGTCTGACCGGCCAAGGGGGCGGTCAGATCGGCATTTGGAAATCGGTCAGACCGGCCATAAAGAGATTTTAGATTTTAGAGCTGGGCCAAAAATAGAAGGTGTAGGCAAGAGAGTAGATTCTACTACTCTTGGTCTCATAATTTTGGGAGCTTCCAGGCAAAAGTTCTATTGGATTGAAAATTCCAGTAGGTTTCGGATTTCCAGGGAGGAAATTTGGCTAAGTCCCAGTTGGGTGGTCAGACTGGCCAGGAGGCGGTCTGACCGGTTTTGGTTTGTTCATCGGCCAACTCGGTGGTGATGATTGTTTGTTTGATTTGGTCAAGTTCATGGGTTTCAGTGCATATGTGTTGCATGATGCATGTTTTGACTAACATGGGTCAAGTTGTGAAGAACTTGTTCCCGAAATCGATTTCTTGGTCTATTGTTCTGCAGGTTGCTTTAGGTCAATGACGGTCAACGGTGAGGATGATCGGGACTACGCTTGGAGATCTGAGGTCCAGAACGATCGGGGATGCCGGGTGAGGTCAATGGATTCAAGCATGGCGCAAAAAGGACAAGGATGACCGAACGGACAGTTTGGTGCGACGGGTTGGATCAAGCGGCGCTGGGATCGGTGCAAGTGCCATGGTGGTCTCCGTGGGAGCCAGATGGAAGAGACTTGCCAACATGATGAGTGCTGTTGATCAACTTACACGTGGCGAAGCATGGGAGATGCTTCACAAAGATGGGACTCGGTCTTTGCAAAAAGATCGAGAAGGGGTATTTTGGTAATTTTACCAAATACCGCCTTGGTGACCTTTGGCTACACCGCGGCGCGGGTTGGCGCATGGAGAAGCGGTTTAGGTCAATCGAAGACGAAGACGGTGCTTTGAAAAGCATGCGTGTGTTAACCCGTTTGTGAGTTGGGCTTAACAGGTGCCCTAATGGAACATTCCCTAGATGCTAGCCTCCACTATAAATAGTGTTGGGGGCTATCCAACACAAGAAAGGAACCCCATTCATTGTGTGCCCTATTTTGTGTTAGGGTTTTGGAGAGAAAGGGGAGAGCTAGGGTTCTAGGGATTGGATTGAGTGTGTGCTCACGTGGTGAGCTTTGTCCTCTTAGTGGAGTGGTTGTAAACCCTCTCAACCTCAAATCAATCTATGCATGATTCCTAAAAGATGAGTCTATTCTTGTTCTTCCTCTCTATTTTGTGATTTTGGGGCTTTCTTCGATCCGCGGGTTTTTGCTTGGTTTCTTCTCTTGATCTAGCTTACTATGACATGTGGGAACCTATCTAGGATCATCTAGATCATCAATTAACCACGAGCAAGCTTTTGGATCTAAGTTTTGTTTTTGCCTGGTTTTTGTGAAAGAAAGGGTGATTTTAGGGGGTTTTGCTCTTGAGGGTTTTTGGCTTGATTCTTCCTATGATTAAGGATGCTAGGACGTATGGGAGACTATCCTTAGCCACCTTGGATTGATTCCTCCCACGAAATCATCTCAATCACCGTTTTTGTATTTGGCTCGGTTTTGAAGCAACCTTCACTAAAACGGATAAAGGTCGGAACTTTGGCAACGATCTTCACGATCGTTGATTGGAATAGGTTCCTAACATCCTAAAGAAGGTATGTTTCAAGTTTCGTGAAGTTTGAGTCACCAATCAAAAGTTAGACCTTTTTGTGTTTTGGAAGTTCGGGCTGATTTCACCGTTCATCAAGCTGGAGGTCAGACCACCGTTTACAGAGGTCAGACCACCCCATGGAGCGGTCAGACTGCTAGGCTGAGAGATTTGACCGCCCAACTCATTGTGAATTGAGTTTTTGGTAATTTTGGTTGTTTTGCTTCGGGGTTTTGATTGGATTCAATACAGGCCTTCCACTGTGCTTGTATATTGATCTTCATAGCTTTCATAGCTATTGGAGTGAAATTGGTATTGAATTCAATTAAGGCGAAAAAGTGATTATGCTCCTATTCACCCCCCCCTCTAGTCGCCTTTCCGGTCTTACAATTGGTATCAGAGCCAAGTTTGCTCTTTTGTGATCTTTACCGATCTTTGAGCATGGCGACTTGTATGAGGACTTGTGAGCACTTCTTTGCATCTTGTCATGGTTCTTTTGCCATTGATGTCCGTCGTGACAAGATGTTTGAACGTGCGATATTTATGATGTCGATTGAGGAGGAGTTCTTTTGTGATATTTGTGGTGATCTCTTTTGCTTTAATTGTCCTAGTTTCAGAGATGAGATACGCTTGAAGCCCAAGGAGAAGGAGCCCATTGGCATATCTTGCAGAGTGATTGAGGATGAACATGATGGAGAGCTTATTGATGATGACTCTACCGAGGACGATCCCCTACTCGAGCTAAGCAAGGTGAGCAAAGAAAGACTTTTAAATGTCTTGTTTTCATATGATCTTAAACTGATTACTCTTAGGAAGAAAGTAAAATTGCTAGGAAAAGAGAAGGGTGATTTGTCTCATGAACTCGCCAAATTGAAAACCTCCATGTGTGCTTTTGATTCATTGCTTGTAGATATGGAGAACTTGAATAATTCTCTTGCATGCCTAAAATCTGAAAATGAATTATTGAAATTAAATGCTTTTATGCCATGTGATTCTTGTGTTGCCTTACATCATGAGCGTGATAATGCTAAGTTAGAAATAGGCAATTTTAGATCTATGACTAGAAATGATTGTGATTCTTGTGTAGGCATGCTTGCTGATTTTGAGAAGCTTAAATTGACTAATTCCTTTCACCTTGAGCAATTAGAGAATGCTAGGGCTGAAATTATTGAAATTGAAGCTAGGCCTTGTAGCATCTGCTTAGAATATGAGAAATTGCTTAAGGATGGTTTAGTCTCTTACAAGAATTGTGCTAGTTTAGAAACTAAAATTGATGCTTTGAATTGCATGCTTAATATGAAAGCATCATTAAATTCTTGCACATCTTGCATTGATTTGAAGAGCGAGATTGAGTCTTTGAAAAAATTGTGCGATAATATGAGCGCCAAGTCATGTGACTCTTGTATTTGCCTTCACTCCGAGATTGATGTTCTCAAGATTTCTTTTGCCTCTTTGCATTTGGAGTTGGAGTCTTTTTGTACTAAACGTGAGTCATTTGATGTTGGTTTTTGTGCCATCGCTTTGGATAGCTCTTCTTTAGCGAGTGCGACTCTTTCTGACTCTTCTTGTGTTGTCCAAGGGATTTCAAAAGACAAGAGTGCTTCTTCCTCATATGGTACTACATCTTCAAAAGAGAAGTACCATTGCACCTTTTGTAAGAAAGATGGACACATTTTTGAGTTTTGCTTCCGCCGTGTCAAACACCGGCGTCGAATGTGCCGTCGAGCTTTTAGGGACACACATTTCCCATCTCATGACTTGTGTGAGCCTAGTGTCGACACGAGGGTGAGTTTTAATGTTGGTTCTTCCAGCTTGTCCCAAGGGACTTCTTCTTTGAGCGACAATGGTGCTTTATCTCCTAGTAGACCTTTACACCATTGCTCATTTTGTGAGTAGGATGGACATCTTGTGGATTTCTATTTTCGGCGTGTAAAACAGATGCGTCGAGCTCATGCTTCTAAGTTTCCTAGTGGGCATAGTCTTTCGCATGACATGCACACTAAAGAGCCGAGCATGAAGACTCGCTCTGTTGATAGCTTCTTTGAGACCTTTTCTAGTGGTGTTGGACAGCATCGTGAACTTGGTTTCCGTGATTTTGGTTTTGGTCCACGAGCTGCCCCGAGGCAGGATCTCCGCCATTTCCCAAGAGGTGGACCTCGTATTACTCATCGAGGTACACACCCACAGCAAGGTTGTGTCTATTCTTAAAAGATGCATGATTCCTAAAAGATGAGTCTATTCTTGTTCTTCCTCTCTATTTTGTGATTTTGGGGCTTTCTTCGATCCGCGGGTTTTTGCTTGGTTTCTTCTCTTGATCTAGCTTACTATGACATGTGGGAACCTATCTAGGATCATCTAGATCATCAATTAACCACGAGCAAGCTTTTGGATCTAAGTTTTGTTTTTGCCTGGTTTTTGTGAAAGAAAGGGTGATTTTAGGGGGTTTTGCTCTTGAGGGTTTTTGGCTTGATTCTTCCTATGATTAAGGATGCTAGGACGTATGGGAGACTATCCTTAGCCACCTTGGATTGATTCCTCCCACGAAATCATCTCAATCACCGTTTTTGTATTTGGCTCGGTTTTGAAGCAACCTTCACTAAAACGGATAAAGGTCGGAACTTTGGCAACGATCTTCACGATCGTTGATTGGAATAGGTTCCTAACATCCTAAAGAAGGTATGTTTCAAGTTTCGTGAAGTTTGAGTCACCAATCAAAAGTTAGACCTTTTTGTGTTTTGGAAGTTCGGGCTGATTTCACCGTTCATCAAGCTGGAGGTCAGACCACCGTTTACAGAGGTCAGACCACCCCATGGAGCGGTCAGACTGCTAGGCTGAGAGATTTGACCGCCCAACTCATTGTGAATTGAGTTTTTGGTAATTTTGGTTGTTTTGCTTCGGGGTTTTGATTGGATTCAATACAGGCCTTCCACTGTGCTTGTATATTGATCTTCATAGCTTTCATAGCTATTGGAGTGAAATTGGTATTGAATTCAATTAAGGCGAAAAAGTGATTATGCTCCTATTCACCCCCCCCTCTAGTCGCCTTTCCGGTCTTACAATTGGTATCAGAGCCAAGTTTGCTCTTTTGTGATCTTTACCGATCTTTGAGCATGGCGACTTGTATGAGGACTTGTGAGCACTTCTTTGCATCTTGTCATGGTTCTTTTGCCATTGATGTCCGTCGTGACAAGATGTTTGAACGTGCGATATTTATGATGTCGATTGAGGAGGAGTTCTTTTGTGATATTTGTGGTGATCTCTTTTGCTTTAATTGTCCTAGTTTCAGAGATGAGATACGCTTGAAGCCCAAGGAGAAGGAGCCCATTGGCATATGCGCAGTAGTGATTGAGGATGAACATGATGGAGAGCTTATTGATGATGACTCTACCGAGGACGATCCCCTACTCGAGCTAAGCAAGGTGAGCAAAGAAAGACTTTTAAATGTCTTGTTTTCATATGATCTTAAACTGATTACTCTTAGGAAGAAAGTAAAATTGCTAGGAAAAGAGAAGGGTGATTTGTCTCATGAACTCGCCAAATTGAAAACCTCCATGTGTGCTTTTGATTCATTGCTTGTAGATATGGAGAACTTGAATAATTCTCTTGCATGCCTAAAATCTGAAAATGAATTATTGAAATTAAATGCTTTTATGCCATGTGATTCTTGTGTTGCCTTACATCATGAGCGTGATAATGCTAAGTTAGAAATAGGCAATTTTAGATCTATGACTAGAAATGATTGTGATTCTTGTGTAGGCATGCTTGCTGATTTTGAGAAGCTTAAATTGACTAATTCCTTTCACCTTGAGCAATTAGAGAATGCTAGGGCTGAAATTATTGAAATTGAAGCTAGGCCTTGTAGCATCTGCTTAGAATATGAGAAATTGCTTAAGGATGGTTTAGTCTCTTACAAGAATTGTGCTAGTTTAGAAACTAAAATTGATGCTTTGAATTGCATGCTTAATATGAAAGCATCATTAAATTCTTGCACATCTTGCATTGATTTGAAGAGCGAGATTGAGTCTTTGAAAAAATTGTGCGATAATATGAGCGCCAAGTCATGTGACTCTTGTATTTGCCTTCACTCCGAGATTGATGTTCTCAAGATTTCTTTTGCCTCTTTGCATTTGGAGTTGGAGTCTTTTTGTACTAAACGTGAGTCATTTGATGTTGGTTTTTGTGCCATCGCTTTGGATAGCTCTTCTTTAGCGAGTGCGACTCTTCGACTCTTCTTGTGTTGTCCAAGGGATTTCAAAAGACAAGAGTGCTTCTTCCTCATATGGTACTACATCTTCAAAAGAGAAGTACCATTGCACCTTTTGTAAGAAAGATGGACACATTTTGAGTTTTGCTTCCGCCGTGTCAAACACCGGCGTCGAATGTGCCGTCGAGCTTTTAGGGACACACATTTCCCATCTCATGACTTGTGTGAGCCTAGTGTCGACACGAGGGTGAGTTTTAATGTTGGTTCTTCCAGCTTGTCCCAAGGGACTTCTTCTTTGAGCGACAATGGTGCTTTATCTCCTAGTAGACCTTTACACCATTGCTCATTTTGTGAGTAGGATGGACATCTTGTGGATTTCTATTTTCGGCGTGTAAAACAGATGCGTCGAGCTCATGCTTCTAAGTTTCCTAGTGGGCATAGTCTTTCGCATGACATGCACACTAAAGAGCCGAGCATGAAGACTCGCTCTGTTGATAGCTTCTTTGAGACCTTTTCTAGTGGTGTTGGACAGCATCGTGAACTTGGTTTCCGTGATTTTGGTTTTGGTCCACGAGCTGCCCCGAGGCAGGATCTCCGCCATTTCCCAAGAGGTGGACCTCGTATTACTCATCGAGGTACACACCCACAGCAAGGTTGTGTGAGTTTCTTTGGTTCCTTTGTTGGTTCTCATCATGGTACTTCCAAGCAAAGTCATCGCCGTTTTTCTAGAGATGGACCTTGTTTTCCTCATCGAGTTGTCCACTCGTGGCATGCCTTTAGGGATGGTGTTGGATCTTCTTGCATTGACCATCATTTGCATCATGCCAACTCACATAATGGTTCAATTGCTTCTAGTGGGTGTGTGTCCAAGGTTTGGGTTCCCAAGTATTTGCTCTCTAACCCTTCGGGATCCAAGACTTGGACACCTTGCCCTTTTCATGTGTAGGTACCGAGAAAGCGGGTTGGAGAACATGGATTTAATAGGTTTTGGTCTTTTGATTCATCATGTGATCGAGACACTTGATGGTTCTCCACCCCATTGATGGCCTCCAAGAGGCATGTGCTTTCATGATCAGCATCTTCACATGTTTTGTGAGCTATCTTATACCTTCATGCATTTACTTTCATGGTTATTCTTTATTGGTATGTTGTGCTTGTATTTGTGCTCACTTGTATCATATTGGCATGTATCACTCTTATGATATCTTTCATCATGCCTTTGCTAGTACCTTGCTTATGTATCCATGGGCTAGATTGTTATTCATTATTTCCATGGGTGTATAAGCTTGGTTTTGTCAACATGAGCTTGTGCTGTCTTGTACCTTTATTATCTTGCTCTTGTTGATTCTTGCTTATGTATCCATGTATTAGATTGTTGTTCATTACTTCCATGGTTATATGAGCTTGGTTTTGTCAACATGAGCTTGTTTTGTCTTGTTCCTTTATTATCTTGCTCCTGTTGATTCTTGCTTATGTATCCATGTATTATATTGTTGTTCATTATTTCCATGGTTATGTGAGCTTGGTTTTGTCATCATGAGCATGTGCTATTTTGTACATGATTTATCTTGCTCTTGTTGATTTTTTCTTTATGTATCCACATGCTTACTTGATATCCATGTTAGCATACATTATTCATGAATTGTTCTATAACATGCTTCATGCTTACATGGTTATTGTGCCTTATTGTTAAGTGTGGATACATGAGCTTTGCCATAGCTTCACTAGCATGTTTTATCTTTGACTGGATGTATGTTATGTGATATGCTATGTGTTTGCTTGATTGCTCTTATGCCTTATTGCGAATTAAGATTATTTTGAGCTTCATCATATCTTGGATAGCATGTGTTGCGTTTGATATGTCTACCTTCATGCTCATACCCTGAATTGTTGATTATATACTTTTATGAGCTTTGGATCATCTAGTGCTATCCTTGCTAGTTGTGTGTCTTGGTACTGTTTCCTTAAATAATGTTTCACTAACTCAGTACCAAGGCATAGACTTCTTCTGTCTTTTTGGTGTAGTCCTTTCAGTTGAGAAGAAGAAAATGTGGGTCATGACTCCAGCTGTTGGCTCGTCTTCTTCATATATGCGTTCGATGGAGGCTATCAGTTCTTGGAGACAAAGGAATTTGAGATGAGGGTGATGGGTGAGCGCAACTACTTTTTGGAGCTTCAAGTCAAGATATACAAGGAATAGATCTTCAACCATCATGACTACATGTCATTGCCAAGCAGTGCGACTCAGGTTCGAGCTTCTATACCTTACATTTGTGTATGGTATCCCTAGTCTACCTTGCATAGCATCTGGTTTGTGTCAGGTGTTGGGCTTGTTGAGTTCAGGGTAGATAGGAGGCTCTATTCTAGCACGTGTCCTTTCTAGACACTCTTCTTATCCCATGGTTTGCTAGGACGCACTCTTCTCACAGCCTAGGTTGAGCTTGTTTCCCAGTCACTAGTCCTTTGCATGTTTTGAGCTGCCTGCAAGCTTTTTAGTGTTGGTGTTTCGCTCTCTAGCTTTTCGAGTTGTTTTCCCTAGAGATCTTGTGGAGTTTGAAGTCTTTGTGTTAGTTCTTTCTCATGAGACGACTTGCCATTGCACTAGGCATGAACTCAAGGGGCGTTTTGGATGACCTAGACCACTCTTTTAAGCTATTCTGCTTGGGATGGTCGCGGCAAGGCTTGAGATCTAGCACATGGTTCAGAAAAAAAATTCTCAAAATTGGTTGAAGCTTAGGAAGAGATTGTGGATGGCTCCTAGTCCAGGATCTTCTTTACTAAGATAGACCTTTTATCAACTTGAAATGAAACTTCTTGTGAAAATTAGGCTTTTGAGATAATTTGAGCAAAATGATTCAATTCAGTACTTTTTGTCTCTAAGATGGTCGTTGCTAGCTTCTTGATCTCACAATGACATTCTGACATGGCCATTATCACTTTAGGATACCTGTTGCTGAACTTGCTACTTGTGAAGTTTTTGCTTAAATTGTTAAAATTCATCGCTTCATTTTGAGCTCACTAGCTTAGCTTTGCTATATATGTCTTAACATGATCTTGCTAACTGTGTTAGGCTTGCTATGTATTGAGTAGTAATAGAAATGCTATTTTGCTCTTTTGAGTAATGTCCAAAGCTTCTTTTACTAAAAACAGAAAAACACAAGAACATGAAGCCACTCCATTGCACTTCATGCATGCTCTTTCTTATGCTTCTTCCTTATTTCTGCATTTGTCTTCTCTAGATGAGAAGAAGGCGTGATTCCTTGATGAATTCATTGTCAAAGGGGGAGAAATAGCAAAAAATGTTCAAATAGAGCTATTTGGAGGAGAAGGGAGAAAACTAAAAATTTTCTACAAATCTGGTGGTCATAGTGAGGGGGAGTTATTCATTTGCATTCTTTGGTCTTATTGCCTTTTCTGAACTTGAATTACAAATCTTGAAGCCTCACAATGATCTAAAGTCAAATAGAACAATTGTTCTTTCATATGGACCTTAAGTGAGATTTTTGTCACTTCTCTGGAAATTGAAGCTTTTTTGCTTTCTTTTGCTGTATCTCACTTGCCTATGCTATTCTGAATCCAGCTTGATCATTTCTATTGCTTTCTCTTGCTAATGGACCAAGTTGTGCCTTTGTGCGAAAACGTCGAGTACATTCATTTTCAAACCTCAAACTTACATTTTTGGGAAATTGCTAATGTGTTCATCAAGGGGGAGATTGTGGATATCATGGGGATATGCTCATGATCTTAGGATGATGTTACAATTGGCAATGACGTTGAAGGTTTGTCGAATCATGCGTTTTTGGCAAAGTTCAAAAAGCTGTCAGGCAAGTGGCGGTCTGACCGGCCAAGGGGGCGGTCAGACCGGCATTTGGAAATCGGTCAGACCGGTCATAAAGAGATTTTGGATTTTGGAGCTAGGCCAAAAATAGAGGGTGTAGGCAAGAGAGTAGATTCTACTACTCTTGGTCTCATAATTATTGGAGCTTCCAGGCAAACGTTTTATTGGATTAAAAATTCCAGTAGGTTTCGGATTTCCAGGGAGAAAATTTGGCTAAGTCCCACTGGCGGTCGACCGCCAACAGTGTGGCGATCGACCGGCCAGAGGCGGTCGACCGCCAAAGTAGTGGTCTGACCGGTTTTGGTTTGTTCATCAGCCAACTCGGTGGCGATGATTGTTTGGTTAGGTCAAGTTCATGGGTTTCAAAACATATGTGTTGCATGATGCATGTTTTGACTAACATGGGACAAGTTGTGAAGAACTTGTTACCAGAATCGATTTCTTGGTCTATTATTGTGCAGGTTGTTTGAAGGTCAATGACGGTCAACAACGAGGATGATTGGGACTACGCTTGGAGAGCTGAGGTCCAGAACGATCGGGGATGCCGGGTGAGGTCAATGGATTCAAGCATGGCGCAAAAAGGACAAGGATGACCGAACAGGTAGTGTAACAGCCTCAGCTTTAATAAACAGTAATAAGATGCTGTTCATAGCATCACTGTTCATTTTGGCAAACTGGGCATTATGTTACAATCTAACTTCCCCAATTTCTAGCCAAAAACTCAAACTTGATCGAAGCTTCAAAAGAAAATACCAATCAATATTGGTATTGAGACTGGGAAATATTTTATTAAAAACTAGATGAAATATCTTGACCAAAAATAATTTTTGTTAAATTTCTAAAGACTATTTTGATTTTGAGAAAAATGTTTGTCTTTAAATAAACCTGTTCGGTTTAGATGAATTATTTATGTATTTCAAAATGAGAAACAGTGGTTTCAAAATTTATTTGGGGAATATATCATCCCAGTAGCAATCCTGCAAAATTTCATATTTTTACAAATTTAATTGCTATTCCTAAAGCACCGGTCAAACTTTTGAGGATTCAAATGAGATTGGTCAACTCATCCGGTCTAAACCTAGCCCTTGGCATTGTAGCGACTCGACCCCAACGAGTTTGAGTCCAACCCATTGCATCAGGTCCGGCTCTATCACGTTCTTGCGCACGCTCCAACTCCAAGTGAACGTGGGCCATCGATCTCTTCACCAACGGACCGGATCTGCGACGCTGTGCAGGTCGTCCATGCACGCGAGGCGATTTCCACCGTTAGATTTCCATCCTACCGTGCCTTCCATTTGTGGCCGTCAGATCTCAACGAACGGCCCAGATGCTTTGTGCCGTTCGGACCATCTCGACGAGCCCAGCAATTTTAGCCGTAGGATCTTAATCGAGTGGTGCATCATTTTCAGTGTATACCATTTTTGAATGGGGAAAGCTGAAATGCACGCGAGCCCTTGGATCCTCAACGAATGAACAAGATCTCGTGGGCCGTTCGGACCACCCGAACGGACCACGTGATCTCCACCGTTGGATTTTGATCGCACGGGCTGCATTGATGGGCCGTTCGGACCACCTCATCGTCCCTTCAATCCCGGCCATTGAATTTAGATCCAACCGTTCGGTCCTTTTTAATTCAGAACTTAAGGGTGCACAATAAAGGGCGACCATTAGATTCTGATCGTATGGCGCCGCTTTAGCCCGCCTGCGCCTAGGACCCAGATCTCACTGTGGCCGTCGGATTGGAATCGCACGGTCCACATGGCTAGCTACTGGTTAGATCTCAATGTTCATCTCCATCGCAGCCGCTCGTTTTTAATCAAACGGCTGATGTTCTTTGGGAATCACAGTGTGTTGTGCATTGCTGTGGCTGACGCTGGGACCCACTCGTTAGCGACGTTCTTCCTTTCTTCCTTGCGCCTGTGCTTCGTCGCCGACTCTCTCGCCGGAGCGGTGGCATTGTACAGTGATTGTGCGAATATTCTTTTGGTATCTGGCATCAGATTGCCACCTCATCAGCTCTAGAGAATTCTCACTTGCTCTAGGAGATCAAACTCTATATAAACCCTACTTTCTGAGCCTCCGCCATTGTTGACCGAAAAGAGCTCCTCAAGTTCTACCTCCCTTTCTAGTGAAGCTTCCTTGCTCTTACCCTTGTTCAACTATAAGCATGCCTAAATCTCATGTTAATGTGGATTTCGGGCATCTATTGTAGGGTTGGACAAAGGTTCACTCTCTGTCGACTTAAGCCAGTTGGAACACCACCTCAGTGAAGTCTCATCCCGGTGAGTTAGACTCCCTTCGTTCCTATCAAGAACGTGTGTGGTAGTCTTTAGAGCTTAAGTTTCTATCATTTTCGTTTTGGTCAGACCAGAGAAGAGAACTTTGGATCTTTACTGTGTTGGCCAAGAACTTGACTTCAACTTCTTCTACTCAAGCTGGTAAGCTCAGACCTTAATTCTTGTCACCTTGAGCACCCTAAGGACCTTAGTAACTCACATGCATCACCCACTTATGCATGTAGTACTCCAATTGCCTTAGCACCGAAATGTTGTTTTATATAACTTTTCGGTCTTTCATATCGTTTTCAAGCTCTAGGGTTTCTCAGATTATCTTATCAGCTTATTCAGGTTCTATCTAAACCCTAATAGTAAGTAAAGGTTATTCCTGTTGATTATGCTTCTAAATCAATTTAGGTGTAAAACCCTTTTCTACTGTTTTTGTCGGGTAAACCGACAAAAGTGTAGATCTGTCTCTTGCCTGTATTTTGGTCGGCTAGGGTTAACAGGAGTAGATCTAGAGTATTAGTTACTCTCTAGATCAGCTTTAACTTTAATTAAAAAGCATTGTGTAACATATTAATTTCCCAATTAGCCGAAATCTGCTACGTTTCTTTGCTGTTCTTGCTGTTGGTCAGTCCGACAACATGCACAGCAAACTCTATAGTTTGTTACCCTTGTCACTTTGTACTATTTAATTATCAGTTAGGTCACAGCATTAATTGGAATACTCTTAGCTCAAGCAAAGTATTTCATTTATATGATGTTTAGCTCGGCAAGCAATTCAATTGTAATATGTCCTATTTCAGTTTCTAAAATCTGAAACTGTAGTTCAATCTAAACTCTAAATTGTGGTAAATAGTACTAGCAAAGGTTAGTTGTAGTCTATTATTCCTAATTAAATTGATGTAGCTTAAGCATGTTGCTAATGATGCATTAAGCCATTGACCATGCATTCTTTTTTATGCATGCTGTTCTCTGCTTTTTCCCTGTGTTCATTGGATTTTATTTTCTTCTAGATTCTGGCTCTTCTGAAGTTGTTGAATCTGTTGTTGAGCAGCAAGAACCTGAACAAGAGGTTTATTACTATTACCAAGGCAAGCATCCTCTCTGCACCATATTGATCCTAATTTTGAACTGTAGATTTATAAAAACCAGTGACATTGTTGCATGCTAATTTTCTAAAAATATATTTGTGATCTGTTAATAGTTAGTTACCACCTAATACTTGAGGCTTACCTTTAATCTGATCATACACTCAAACTTAAGGTAGTGCTTCTATAATAAAGTACTTACTCTAGGAATTGATAAGCCATGCAGTCTGTAGTGTAGTCAAGTTTATTTTACCAAACCTGGAAACACTAAATGAATTTTATCTATTTTGATTCTTGGTTCAGCCTATGCAAATCTGAAATGAAAACAAATTTTGTTTATGTTCACTGATTTTAAATCTGGACAAGTGGATGCTAGTGATGGTGCCTTCGTGCACGAGATTGGGAAATGTGGATGTCTTGTCTGGATTGATTAAGAACATTGACTGGACGATTCAAGCCCCAACGTACTTCCACGCGTAGTGTATGGGCACTGTTTGGTTAAGTAAAGGGTTAGTGCTATTGAGTTGGAAAATAGGAAAGTAAGGACATATGTGGTTGATCTCATATCTATATCATATGTTCTTAAGAGGGTGAGGACGTACATGCATTCCATCACATGTACATACCTTAAGGGCTCCGATTGTGATGTAATATGTGCAGTGAGCACAGTTTGCATTTTGTTGATCGAATTGGATTCCCAAGACAACATGTCGACCCCGGTTGATGTGTTCTATTAGTAACTTGAATCGAGCGGATTAGTCACACATGGGTATTCCAAATCAATAGTGTTAACTTGTTGAAAAATACCAAATCTTAGTTTATCTTACCAAGCATACCAAAGGCGGTGTGCTATTATTCTAGATGGCTTACAAAGCTAGCTAAGTCGTGTGGGTAAAGATGTACACCCTCAAGGTTTAAAACTATTCAATAGCCGTGTCCACTGATTCTGGACAACGCTTGAATTGAATAGATCTTTGTATAGATTGTGAGTTACAAACTTTTGTATAAATTTTGAATTACAAATCTTTGTATAAATTTTAAATTATACTTTGGTCAAGATACTACTTCGGCATGAATTGTGTTCATGAATATTGTAGTGTGGCCGGCAGCCACTTATATGTGATCATGCAATACCTTGGTGGCCGGCAGCCACTTAAACATTGTTATTACTCTTGATAACATTTCTCTTTATGCAATGTTTTGGTCCAAATTGATTTATAACATTGGCTTGCAAAACTTAGCAAGTGTAGGACTAAGATGTATCGCTTTGTGCAAAATTGAACCCTTTACAGCCTTTCTTTTGTCAACCTTAAGCATGTATGAATTCTAATCCTTTGAATAGGCTCTATCAAACACTTTCTTTTTATAGTTTGTGTAAGTCTTGCAAGTAGCTTCTGTACTCAGGTTTTATAACCTCTTGTTGCAGGCGAGGATGGTTTATTTGTATGAGATGCCCGTTAGCGCCGATCAGGGTGACGCTAATGAGTGACGTAGTTCTAACTTCCACTCAATAGCCTAAGGGTGATGGGAGGCCATTGGTGGTCTTTTGCTGTTTTGTTTTGCTTCCGCTGTCAACTTTTGTTGTGGCCCAAGGTCACATGGTATTGTAGATTTCCAAACCGAATTGTAAAAGGTTATGTATAATTATGTAAGTGTTTGCCTTGTATGTATGATACAATGTTGTTTGAGGATATATGTGCAATAGTCTGTGAACCTGCGAACTATTGTGATACATATATCCGGGAACTCGAATATTGGAATTGTGACTTGTTAAGAATTATGCTTCTAGTATAATTTCTAATTAGGACCGAATGGTTCCTGATTATAAGTTATGCTTTTGGTATGATTCTTAATTTGGCATAAACCTCCAATATTCCGGGTTCCTCACAGGTAGTTCGGTGTGACGGGTTGGATCAAGCGGCGCTGGGGTCTGTACAAGTGCCATGGCGGTCTCCGTGGGAGCCGGATGGAAGAGACTTGTCGAAATGATGAGTGTCGTTGATCAACTTACACGTGGCAAAGCATGGGAGGTGCTTCACAAAGATGGGACTCGGTCTTTGCAAAAAGATCGAGAAGGGGTATTTTGGTAATTTTACCAAATACCGCCTTGGTGACCTTTGGTTACACCGCGGTGCGGGTCGACACATGGAGAAGCGGTTTAGGTCAATCGAAGACAAAGACGACGCTTTGAAAAGCATGCGTGTGTTAACCGTTTGTGAGTTGGGCTCAACAGGTGCCCTAATGGAATATTCCCTAGATGCTAGCCTCCACTGTAAATATAGTGTTGGGGGCTGTCCAACACAAGAGAGGAACCCCATTCATTGTGTGCCCTATTTTGTGTTAGGGTTTTGGAGAGAAATGGGAGAGCTAGGGTTCTAGGTATTGGATTGAGTATGTGCTCACATGGTTAGCTTTGTCCTCCTAGTGGAGTGGCTGTAAACCCTCTCAACCTCAAATCAATCTATGCATGATTCCTCAAAGATGAGTCTATTCTCGTTCTTCCTCTCTATTTTGTGATTTTGGGGCTTTCTTCGATCCGCGGGTTTTTGCTTGGTTTCTTCTCTTGATCTAGCTTGCAGTGACATGTGGGAACCTATCTAGGATCATCTAGATCATCAATCAACCATGAGCAAGCTTTTGGATCTAAGTTTTGTTTTTGCCCGGTTTTTGTGAAAGAAAGGGTGATTTTAAGGGGTTTTGCTCTTGAGGGTTTTTTTGGCTTGTTTCTTCCTGTGATTGAGGATGCTAGGACGTATGGGAGACTATCCTTAGCCATCTTGGATTGATTCCTTCTATGAAATCATCCCAATCACCATTTTCGTATTTGGCTCGGTTTTGAAGCAACCTTCACTAAAATAGATAAAGGTCGGAACTTTGGCAATGATCTTCACAATCGTTGATTGGAATAGGTTCCTGACATTCTAAGGAAGGTATGTTTCAAGTTTCGTGAAGTTTGGAGTCACGAATCAAAAGTTAGACCTTTTTGTGTTTTGGAAGTTTGGGCTGATTTCACTGTTCATGAGGCTGGAGGTGAGACCACCGTTTATAGAGGTCAGACCGGCCCATGGAGCAGTCAAACCGCTAGGCTAAGAGGTTGACCACCCAACTCATTGTGAATTGAGTTTTTGATAATTTTGGTTGTTTTGCTTCAGGGTTTTGATTGGATTCAATACAAGCCTTCCACTGTGCTTGTATATTGATCTTCATAGCTTTCATAGCTATTGGAGTGAAATTGGTATTGAATTCAATTAAGGTGAAAAAGTGATTGTGCTCCTATTCACCCCCCCCCCTCTCGTCGCCTTTCCGGTCCTACAATCTTCCGGTCGAATGAATGGAGCGTGGCTTGATGTGTCAGAAGTGTCTTTAAATCAAGAAAAGAAAGGTTAAACAAAGAAATGGAAATTCGGCTCTACAACGGGCTTCTCGTTTCCACGTAGCTTCGTCTTTAGTGTAGTTGCTCCACTGGACTCAACATCTAGATCGCATGGCTATAGGTGTGTCGCATGGCTTCGTTTAGAATTCAGGTTGATCGTTTTCCATAAGAAGAATTTGGTTGGATGCTAATGCTCTCCAACTGAGTGGGTTCATTGGGAGTTTGAAAACAATTCTTGACATGTGATACATGGAAGACGTCTTGCACATCCAAAAGTTGAGGTGGTAGCCCCATCTGATATGCTACCTTGCCTTTTTCCTTGCGAGGATTCGGTATGGACCGATATACCAAGTGTCAGTTTCTCATGGGTTTGGACATGGTGAATACCTCGCAATGGTGAGACTTTGAGGTAAACGAAACTGTTTACTTCAAAGCTTGGCCCTTGGCGGCGCGGATGTCATCAGCGTCAAGAGGGTCAACTGCTCATGCAAAGGTTGGCAGCCAAGTTCACATGAACTCGTCCATCCTGGACGATGGTTGGTTGGTAGCAGCTCCGTTTACTCTAGCAGTAGTGCCAAGGGCAGCGGTTTTCTACACCAACTATTGGAGCAAAAGAGTGTTGGTTTGCCGCCCTTAATCGATCATGGCAAGCACTTGTGCCATGATGGAAGGTGGTGGCGACACTTCTAGTTCTTCGATAGACATGGACTGAGGTTGCTCAACTTGCGTCGTTGAAATAGAAGATTGGTGTGGTTTAGGTTGCGAAGGTGTAGGGACTTCGCTTCCCAGTTGCTATGATCCGGAGGTAGCTCTTGTCGTCATGAGTTGACGAACAAAGCGCGTTACCGGTACCCCGATCATACAGAGCGCAGGATAGGCATCCGTTCGTAGTGTAAAAGGGAATAAGCACAAGTTAAGAGGGTCGGCAAGTATCATCATCCCAACTAAATTAACTTGTCTATACTGAAAATATGTAGGTTTTAAACTTTAGGGGTAGTACACTTGAATTTTAACCTAAAGGTCAATTTTTTCATGGCACACATACCTGATACCTTTACATTACAAAAGAGGCAACTAAACCAACATAAATAGCAACTTACACACAGGTTATAGCAATGTTAGACCTAAGCCCATTCTACAATTTGAGAATAAGGAAAGTTAGTGAAAATGAAATAAGAGACATGGATAAGAAATGATATTAGACAAGACAAGAATTTCAGCACAAGTTCCACCCATTTGCTAGTTTATTTAGCTAATCCATAAGGCTCAATTTCAGGGTATTCTACCCCTTGGTCTTCATATACTATTAGACCTTCATAATAGCAATCAATTTAACTCCAAATGAGGGTAGGAGGGGGTTAAAGAATATTACATCACATTGTTTTAAGAAAGTATCTAGGTTCTGAAATTTTGGGAAAGAGATCCATCCGAAGCAGCATCTTGCGGCATCATCAATGGGTTCTTCCAAGAGGTCTTCACGTAGGATGTCTTAATGACTTTTTAAAAACGTTTTGACTTAGTTTTAAGGTCCTAAAATTGTTTAAGAACTTCTATTTTCAGAGAGCATCCCATCTCTCAACACTACATTTACTTGAATGAGATGAGAAGAGATAATCAAAAGAATAATTTCAGATAAGAGGAGAATGCTAAGAGGGATAAGATTAGCAAAAACTCCTAAATTTTTAGAATCATTTTCATGACTGAACTGAGTTGTATTTTGAAAACTAACTTCTAGTCTATCGACCATTCTATTTAGGGCTTGTCCTACAGTCAGTATAGCCTTGATACCAAGCATTGTCGGACCCCCGGGCGTGGAATACCTGAAGACCCTATGTGTATTCTGTGCTAGTCCCTGGATCAGTAGCTAGCACACACATTCACAACATTTGGTATTCACATCCATACATTCACATGCTAAAGTAAGAAAAGCGTACTCTACTTAAGTTATTACCTGATTATAACAACAGTGGCCGACCGACCAAATAAAAGCAGTCATCAGAGTAAAATAAATAACAGCGGAAGACTTAATGAAGTAGAAAAATCCAGCGGCATGCCCATTCGATCCCGCAGGCACCCAACAATGAACAAGGCCTAGGCAGACCCGTCACCGAACCCCTCGGTGCCAGAAGCAAAGAACTCGTCATTTGGTGTCGGCTCCTCTGCAAACTCTAAACCAACAACAATAGCAAGATTGATTACTTGTGTACTCAGCAAGACTTGTAGTGTATTGTAAAAGATATATTAGATGCAAAGCTAATCAAGGAGAAGGCTCTAAGCTACAAGTTATTTTGCATTAAGCCAATTTTATTTGCAATATTCATAAGTAGTACTTTGCAACCGCATTTCGAAAGAGCATTTAAATAGATAATAGGACAGTAAGTAAGTAATTGAATGACTCACCAATAATAATAACTATAACTCGCCACCCTCCTTGGCCACGAGCAACATTTCATGTTCAGCCATAACATGGCAGTTATCTCACATAAAACACAAACTATTTTCCATGTTTTCCCGATAAGACAGTTTTTTTTGGGAAAAATCAAGACTATACCCGGCAATACTACACTTAGCACGCTCATCACCGCGAGCACGGTTGTTATAATAGATTTGCACTCTGTAGAGGGCTACAACTTTACCCACAGTACATGAATTCTCTAGTTTGTTTGACATATATCTATGCCACCACTCACTTCCTTATGTAAGTAGTCTAGACCAGGTGTCGAAGCATTTACATCGTCTAGCCCTAACCTTGCACTTAGCCCATCGAATGTTGATCCTCGCTAAACTTGGGCATACCCGTCTAGGTGCTACGTTTATTGTCACTTCGTCCAGGTATCCCCGTCCGAGTGAGGCATTCGCCATTATGTCGGCAATCGAACATGCTCGCACCTCTCCTACTTACCCCTCATGCAAAGCTAGTTTTCGATAACTTAATTGGCTAAGGCTACCCCATAAATAGCACATGTGGTTGTGCGGTTACGCTTAGGTCGTAAATACCGGTGTTCGGTCCTTAATTGATCCGGGCGAGAATGTCCCCCTATCTACGAGTGAGAGTCCTTCCCCACTCTTTTCAGAGTATAATATAACTCACCCGCGTCCAAAACTAGGTTTTGTATTTTATTTTTATAAAAAATAACAGCGGAACACTCCTCTTGAAATTTTCATAAATCTTCCAAATTCACATTTATCATATTGTCCTTTTATATCTTTCTCCAAAAAACTATCGTTTTAGTAAGCATTTGGATAAATCGCACTCAAAATTTCCCCAAGTGACATTATATATTGTCCAACCCATATCTAATGGCTACAGCAATAAGACACCAATTTTTCAAGGAGGTATATGCAGCAAATAGGATTTACAACTACCGCTTTCCCAGACATAACAATTTCATACAAACATACACGCATGCGTAATAGGATTTGCAAAACAAAGTACAATAAGTAAAATACTGGGATCAATATGATTGAACGGGGTGCATGCCTTGCTTATATTATTCAGAGAGTGAGGTCGCTTGATCATCGATAATCTTGCTCACGTGTTCCAGCGTCTATTCGAAAGAACCATAAACAAAGTACAAATGGAGAAATAAATCCAATAGTAAGAAAATCCAAATATTTTTGCATATTATTACTGAGAATGATTTTAGATGAATTTGGCAGAAAGATTCATTTAATTCCGAGTTCGTATGTAAAAGTTATTAGCGATTTGATTTGCATCGACTTGTTGTTGAATTGTTACTATTCTATTGAGAGTATCTTACCATGAATTGCATAGAAGGTCCAGCTCATGTTAAATATTTTTTTTGTCATTATTTCATATTTATCGAGGAAATTCTATATTTTAAGTGTGTCCTTTTCATAGTCATTATCATGACTAAGTCTATACTAAGGCACATCTAGTATGTTTGATATGACCATGCCACAAACGCATACAACCATAAAGGTGAATTTGTTCCTTCAGCCTCAATTTGTCTTAAATAAGAATACGAAGCTACCTAATAATGAAAATGTATATTTGTGCAGCTATACAAGGAAGAATGCATCAACACCTAAAGGGATCAAGTTGAATACATTTTCGAAACCAATTCAGCCTCCGGAGACAGCACTGACTTCAAACGTGCATAACTTTCACATACGGAGGGCGTTGGAGGTCCACGAGTATTTGATGGAAATATTATCTCGTTATGTTTCAAATGGATCTAGCCCCACCTCCAAATTCCTTCTGTGCACGTCGGAATCGCCAAAACAATCTGGTATTAGGACAGCCCAACAGGCCCATAGTAAAAAGACCATAACTTTCGCAAATGGAGTCCGATTCAGGTGTTCTTAGACTTGTTGGAAAATTTATTCCAAGACCTTTCCAATGGATCTGGCCTCACCATCAAATTCGTTTCGAGCACATCAGAATCGTCAAAACAAGATGGTGGATCAAGAGATAGAGCTAGGGTTTACTATTCATGCGGTACCGTTCATAATAGTACCACCGCCCCCTCCCTCTTGTTCTTTTACATAGTGGCCGCCATCCCTTTAGTTTCTCGGGGTTTTGTTGATTGAAGTTTAGTTTTTCTACTTTATACTTTGTCCTCTTGTTTGGCGAGATCAACAGCGACATTGTTCTTCGGAACCCCACTTATCAATACTCTCTTAATTCATATTTGCAATTTTAGATTGCTATTTATCGCATTCTTGCGTGCTTCTTTGGTGTATGCAGGAATTGATCTTTGTGATCAGGTTTTCCGAGTATTCGTGCACAGTTGATAACGACTTGTCGAGCAGTCTAGCGATTGCGTGGTTTCGAGCCTTGCGAGTTTGTAGGCAGGATCATGAGAGATAAGCGACTACTACCGAACTTACCTTCTTATCGAAAGATCGGACCAGAATAGGACCTTCGTGGTTCATCAAGTGGTATCAGAGCTGCAGTTGACCAGTGAGAATTTCTAGTTTTCTAGTAGTAGATTCATTTTTCATACCTAGAGTCCAGAAAATTGCCCAAAAAATTATTGCATCTATCATCCGTAGTGAAACCCTTTGAGCCATTGTAATTTTCTTTTTGGTATTTTGCTTGTTGAATCATTGGTTGCATCGTCGTGTCTAGTTGTTGATCTTTAGTTCTAGTTATTGTCTAGTAGGTCGTTGTCTAGATTGCTTCTCGTATTTTTCCTTTGTGTCACTTGATCGTTCTTTTAGGGTTCTTAGTTTTTGCATCTAAAACAGAAAATCCGTGGGTTAGAACTCTAATCCGTACCAAAAACAGAAATTTCATGCTATTGTTAATCCAAAAAAAACTCGAGAGGATTGCTGTGATCTTTTGGGAGAGTTGATGTTATTTTCGACTTGCGACAAATCCTAGGGCTGGCCAGATAGTAGAAGGAGAAAGAGGCAACTGCAAGAACAAAACCCGCGGACGAGAAAAAAAAGAAAGAACAAAAGGAAAGAAAAGAAAAGCGCATCCAACTTTTGCCAAAACCAGCAAAAATTGGTGGAGCCCTTCTACATATAGCCACAAGCTTCCATAAAAAATAGCAAGTTTGGTCCACATGTTTGAAAGATATAACAGTTTCAAATTTGAACCCGAGTCTGTTTCGAGTTCGAGTAGGATTCCGTTTCCGAGACACCTTCAGTAAAATGGGCATAACTTTTGCATATGGTGTCCGTTTTTGACATTCTTGTGCTCATTGGAAAGCTAACGATGAGGCACATCCAATAAATTTGACCAAGTTATCGCCATCAAAGACCCCCAAAATCGGCCATCTTCGGCCTCAAATTCATGTCGCAAGTTTTCGTTTTCTGTTTTTGCCGATTCTTTCAATCTTCCCTTCGGAATTTGGGGTTCGCCTCAACTACAAAGTTATAGATCTCATTGAAACCTTTCAAACGAGTATATATAAGCCGTATAAAACTTTATTTTTCATCTCTTGAGACTAACTGTTGTTTTTGCTTAAACTAGAGGGGCTGTTTACGTTGCATGTTATTCTGTTTTTGTGATCTACATCGCATGAATAATCTTGTGCCCCTACAAAGAAGTTTGAGTAGATTGGTTAGCGTCTCTTCTAGCACTTGTTGTGAGGTTTTCCATTGCTTTACATCAAGTCACATTTATCTTTGCATGTGCGTACATACACATCTCTTGGTAGGGCTTTGATTAACTAGCTTTGATTAGGCTAGGATCAGCAACATTGACTAGTAGTTTGAACAATCTGTCAACTTGCATTAACTGATTTGATTATTGTTGATCCTTGCTACCATATTGAAGCCTTCTGAGCTCCACTTCCTACTAACTCAGCAGGTACCGTTCCTCGCAATCGTTCGTCTAATCACAAGTGAGAGTATCACGAACTAGCCACCGGTTGTAAGAACTTGATGCTTTGTTAAGAGTTTGTAAGAACTTGGCATAAGCTTCAGTGTGAGCGACTGTTGAGCCTCGAGAACCTAATAGTTGATAGGGACATATACTTGTGTTTTGTTTCTTGTTTTCTACTAACAATGATAGGTTGGTTGAAGTTGGTAGATTACGATGACATCACGGGCAGATTTGAACTCAAAGGGAAACAACTACCGGCATACATCTTGCCACTCACCGCTGAGAGTACGTCGTTAGAGTGCTTCCTGTGGGTTACTATGTTGGATAGCTACTTTGAAAAATAGGACCTTGACCCTTATGAGAAGATGAGCATGGCAAGGACGGCGCTGATCGGTGATGTTCAACATTGGTGGTCGAATCTCGAGTACCACTACATGTACACATGGGAGCAGATGAAGAAGAAATTGCAACGTCGTTTTGTACCTCTACCACCCACAGTCACAAGCGAGGAGCAAGCTAAGATAACTGAAAATGCTGACATTATTTTGGCTCCTATTCCATCTACAGATACCGCCAAGACGCTTGAAGAGATGAAGGATGATCTGGCGCATCATATGTCATTACAGAAGAAGTTTGAGGTACCTATAGTATCCGATGAGGATGATAATGACAAATGTACTGATTTGATGCTACAGCAAGACATAGAGCAGCCTTGTGAGTATATACCTGCTATAGTGCAATCTTTTGATATTCCTTGTGTTGACCTGAACAAAGCATGTGCTGATCTGAATTCACATAATTTCGCACAAGTCGAATTAATTACACATAAGGAAGTACTTGATAGAATATCCACTACTGATGTATTGTGTTATATCATGCTTAATGAGCCCGTTAGCTTAGAATGTGCTATGAAGAAAGTTTATAAACTTCCATCGCTAAATTCTCTATCTACCACCTACACCTACTGTTTTAAATTAATTGGAGATTATGGTGTGGACAATCAATTTATGGTATATTGAATATGCATAACTTGTGATCACATAGATGAATTGAAGCTTGCTGTTTTGAACAACAATTCTTGTATGCTGAATCTTGTTCATTATGAGAGAAAAATAAAATTTATTGATCATTCAATCCCTATGTGTTCATCTCTTATTGCACCATCTGGTACTGACAATCTGAATAATGATGTTGAAGTATGGAAGAACTTACAAATCTTTTCAACCTTGCTAAATGAATTTGCTATTGCTCGATTGAAATCTGATTATATGGATGAACTCTGTTTGATTCCAAAAGTTGTAGATTTGCCCATATGTGCTACCCCTACAAGTTTACAATTTTGGAGATTTGAATTGCATAAACGCTTCACTTACATTTGCAAAACTAGTTGCAATAATTGCTGTGTGAGAAATTTTGTTTTGCTCGTTAACATATATGATTATTCTTGGGGTGATAATACAATGAGCTTTGATGCTCGATGCTGTTTCATAACATTAATTGTGCAACAACGAAGAACGGCCAAAACGGATGACATATACATATACTATGCATACACATTGGCTTCTTTGTTACTCTATTTTCAGCTTATCACAAGCCGTGGACGGTTTTGTTTTCAAGAAAGGGATGATGATGTGAACATGCCACAAACGCATACGACCATAAAGGTGAATTTGTTCCTTCAGCTTCAATTTGTTTTAAATAAGAATATGAAGCTTCCTAATAATGAAAATGTATATTTGTGCAGCTATACAAGGAGGAATGCTTCAATACCTAAAGGGTTCAAGTTGAATACGTTCTGGAATTCAATTCGGCCTCCGGAGATAGCACTGACTTCAAACGTGCATAACTTTCACATACGGAGTCCGTTGGAGGTTCACGAGTACTTGATGGAAAGCTTATCTCGTTATCTTTCGAACAGATCTTGCCCCACCTCTAAATTCTTTCTGTGCATATCGGAATCACCAAAATAATTCAGTACTGGGACAGCCCAACAGGCCCATAGTAAAAAGGCCATAACTTTCACAAATGTAGTCCGATTCAGGTGTTCTTGGACTTGTTTGGAAAGCTTATTCCGAGACCTTTCCAATGGATCTGACCTCACCTTCAAATTCGTTCCGAGCACATCAGAATCATCAAAACAAGACGTGGATCAAGAGATAGAGCTAGGGTTTACTATTCATGTTGTATTGTTCATGCATGAATAGTACCGCCGCCCCTCCCTCTTGTTCCTTTACATAGTGGCCGCCATCCCTTTAGTTTCTTGGGGTTTTGTTGATTGAAGTGTAGCTTTGCTACTTTATACTTTGTCCTCTTGTTCGGCAAGATCAACAACGACATTGTTCTTCGGAATCCCACTTATCAATACAATCTTATTTCATATTCGCAATTTCATATTGCTATTTATCTCATTCTTGCATGCTTCTTCGGTGTATGCAAGAATTGATCTTCGTGATCAGGTCTTCCAAGTATTCGTGCACGGTTGATAACGACTTGTCGAGTAGTTCAGCGATTGCGTGGTTTCGAGCCTTGCGAGTTCGTAGCCAGGATCATGAGAGTTGAGCGAGTACTACTATAATACCCCGTTCAAATTTTAGAATTATAATTGAATTTCAAACCTTTTTTATCAGGATTTAAAATGGAATTTCAGAATTTCTCTAGAAGAGGGATTAAACCTTGGGCCAAAGGCCCATAGCCATGGCCCATTAGGGGCAGCCAAAAACCCTAGGGGTTACTGTACCGCCACCACTACAGTGCCCCCCTCCACCCTTGCTGCTGTCCAAGAAGAAGGAGGGAGGGAGAAGAACCCTTCGGGTGCCGTCGGCCATTGGGGAAGGAGAAGGAGAGGAAGGAAGATAGGAAGAGGAAGAGGTAGAAGAAGAGAGTTCTTTGCGAGGACTTCAGTGACGTCCAGCGTTGGTTTTGTGGGTAATTTCATATTCCCCATTAGTTTTGGTAGATTGTTCTTATGTGAAATGTCTCCAATAGCCAGATTGTAGCTGTTGTGTAGATCGATTAATTCTGCTGATCTGTTGACACACGAAATTGAGATAGTTCTAGGAAGATTCAGTGGTTAGGGTCTCCTGGAGATAGATGGGGAATTTTGTTAGCTTTCCATAAAGTATTAACTCATAATTTTTGGATGAACGATGAATTAGTTATGAATTTTACAAGCCTAAATGCTTATTCAGTCTCTAGATTCGGGCAATGAGTTTCATTCTGTGAATTAGGGGTTTGAGATGGATGAATTTGGTCATTAGATCTGCATGAGATATGTAGATATCTTTATAACAATTCCAGGAAGGTAATGTTCATAATTTTTGGACGTTTAGAATGAAAGATATGAATTTTTGAAGTTAATGCTGTAATCTGTCCTTCTGATGTAGATAGTAGAGAAAGACTTGGCTGTTTGCAATATTTGTTGGACAGTGGGGGTAATTGTGGTAATTTTATTGAGAAAGATAGTTTTCTGTAGTTTCCAGAGAGTCTTAGAACAATGGGTTTGGATACACCAAATAAAAGTTATGAATTTCCCAAATCAGAAATACCGAAGATGACAGAACAGTTTTCGGGGTTAAAAACAAAAGGCTAGATGAAATAATTTGATCTTTCGATCACCTGCGAAGTTGTAGCTGTGCCTGTGTAGATTCCAGGAAAGTTGGATTCATGACTTTTGGAGTTTTGACTCAAAAGTTATGCATTTTCCTTTGATAGCTATCGGTTTGGGCAGATTGGGATTTGAGAATGTATTGATTAAGTTTTGGGTTGCGATTAGGGCGATTGATTGCAGTTTGTTCCATTGCTATGCTGAGAACTTTTGAACGTTATTCTTAGAATGCTTTATGGTTGTCAGGTTGTGGTGAGAACCGGGGTTAGAGCCTTCCTGTCATCGTCTTCCATCTTGCGGTTGACGCAAGTACATTGTGGATTGTATTGATTGTTATTTGTTCGTAGTGCTTGATGCCTTGCTATGATTGAATTATATGGACTGCGAGTAAATTTCAATAATTCTTGTTTCTTTCCATGGATGTTAATCCATGCTTCTTGAGATGATGTCTTTCATATCAATGTATTCATTTATTTATTCATTCATTCATTCACGATTCACCCACGAGAGTGGGAAGTAAAGTCCCATCATTCCAATATGGGCAAGTAAGACCCATCATTCCAATATGGGCAATTTGGATCCCCGTTTTGAATGTTTCTTCAAACGGGCCTTGGATCCCCGCATTTTGGACAATGCGGGCATGAGTGAACACTAACGGGTGTTCACTGACTATACTGGTATAAGCAGAAGAGAAGAGCTTGCATTTCATTCTTGCATAAGATTTCTGCCATTCCACGTACGTATTCGAATATTGTGGTTGTTTTGTTCTTATTCCAGTATTTTCCATATTCTTCTATTGTACTTGCTGAGTCATGGACTCACTCTTATTGTGTTGTTCTTTCTAGGTACCTCTCGAGGCAGCGACATGCATGGAAAGGGGTAGTCTTGATGCACATCACACTTACACTATCCATGGCAAATAAATTAGTTCATTTAACTAAACTTCAAGTTTGTGATAGTTCTTTTTGTTCAGACTGTGTCCATCCTTTGTGGTGGTAGATTCGTTTGTGCTCATGGTTGAATTGTTTAAGCTTCTAAATCTTAGTTATTGGTTCAATTGATTCTATTGGATTGAATAACTGGATTGATTGGATTAGACTTACACTCTTGTAATTCTGATGATTTAAAATGCTTTAGATTTAATTGTTAAATAGTTGCTTCCATTGTGTAGCATAGTCTATTGATGATAATGGGAAAGATCTATATTTGATTAATTATCTTTGATAGATTTCATTCTTTTTATTGGTTATTTGTTTTTTATGCTAGATCATAATGTTTGGTAAGGTGTCCTTCGGTTGAATGCTTTGCTGAAAGTTGTTAAGAAGTTGGAATAAAATGGTTCAGTATAGTAGTTTAGTAGCATCCTAGGCTCTATGTTGGGCTGAGGTGTTACAACTACCGAACTTACCTTCCCATCGAAAGATCGGACCAGAACATTACCTTCGTGGTTCATCAATGTTAGGTTAAACTTTAACTAGAATATGTACCAAGATTATTATTTTTAGTTGACCTCCATTTTAACCTATACATTAGTGTTATTGGCTAAGTACATACTAATGATTTTTAAACTCTGATTGCTTTACTAATTTGTATCAATCATCTCAAAGACCTAGTACCACTGTTACTATTGTCATGATCAAGGCAAAAAGTTACTATTGTTTAACTAGCCACATTCAAAATCTTGACTCAAGATTAGTTTTACACTTCTAGATTAAATGTTAATGGCTAACCATACTTTCTAAGTAAATTATTTTGGCACTTGATATGGCTCCATCTTACTATTACTTGGCAACATTCTATTCTAATTCTTGCATCTTATTTAGGTCTTGCTCTTTTGGATTAATTGCTAAGGGCTAACTAAGTTAACATATCTTCTAAATACTTGTATATGAAAAGGCATTAGCTTACTTTGTGTTTATGAATGCTCATACTAATGGCTGTCTTTGGATTGGTTTGCTACTGCTAGACAAAGGCCCTATGGCAAGTTGAATTGACAAAGTTTCTAACTACTTGTTTTATCCAAGTCGTTGGCCTGTTAACAATATCTTCAGATTCTATTCTCTGTCCAAAACTTAAAATAGGAGAAAATTCTGAACTGAAGTGCTTGCTGTTAGACATGTTCAACTGACAAATTGAATCAACAAAAGTTCTAACTATTTGTATTAGCAAGGTCATCAGTCCTACTGACAAATATGATTATTTTCAGTCAGATAAAATTTGGTTGTTAAGGCTACTAAGCACTATCAAAACTTCTTTAACTGCGAAAACTCCTTTAACTACTGGACTAAGCTAACATCACTTATTCTCAACCTACTAACTACAAGTTATTCAATCTGGACTACAGTGGCAAATGAGCAAGCACAAATTCTTGTTAGGTTTGTCCTTGAGTCTATGGTGACATCTCACTAATCATTTTGAATTAATACCTAAGTAGATTTTTCTTTGCAATTTAGTTGATAACAGTTGGTTACTTACTATCATCGAACCTCTAATTACCCTTACTGTTCATGTTTAGATGTTCTGGATATTGAGAAGGGATTTGCCTAGTGGGAGTATTGTTTAACTATGCTTCTCACTAATTGAATTTCTTTCAAATTGGCTAATGGAATCAATAACCCTTCTAAGTAGTAGCATCAGCAAAGTTATGTGTTCACTGTTATTTTAGTTTTTCATGTAGTCACCTTTCCTGGGCATTTTTCCAAGTGTCTATTAGATGGACTTCTTACAAGATCAATTACCCCATTGGTTAAGCAAGTTTTAGTGGGATCAATTAGTTATCATAACACTCTTAGCTATTTGATTTAGTGACATTCTCTAACAGCTTGTATTAGCAAATTCATTAACCTATAGTTAATTTCAGATTTTCATCTAACACATTACTCTGTTCATACAGTTCAAAATGAGAAATTATCGTGAGAATGTGTGGTTGTTGACTAAACTCCTGTTACATCCCAATTTTTGGGAGTTTTTGAAATTTTCAAAATAAAAATCACCATTTGATTTTTCCTAATTTGTTAAAGCTTAATTTGAAATTTCATAAATTAAAAACAATTTAAGATGAGTAAATCAAACTTCAATTAAATAAAAATTGTTTTCTTTGATTTTCTGGCTTTTCTTGGAATTCCTTTTCTCCATGACTCGGTTGTTTTTTCGTTGATTTCTTTTTATTTCTTTTCAGCTTGCCCGTATTTTTGGAGTTCTTTTAAAGCTTTAGAAATAAAATAAACTATTTGCATTTCATTGAATAAATGTAAAGCTTAAATTAAATTTCCAAAGTGAAAAACATTTAAATTATTAAATCAAACCTTAATTAAATCCAAAATGAGTTTTTGGATTTTCTGGGTTTCTTGGATTTTATTCAAGTCGGTGCTGTTTCTTGTAACCCAATCTGTTTTATTTCTTCTCGGTCTTCTTAAAAATTATTTTATTTGATGTAAAATTTAATTTAAATTATTTAATTTAAATTGGTGGTCTATTTTGAAGCTTTAAAAATAAAAAAATAATCATTTGGATTTTCTCGATTTAATTTAAAGCTTAAATTGAATTTCTCAAGAAAAAATATTTTAATTGGCTAAAATAAACTTCAGAAAAATCAAACTATTTTATTTGATCTATTCAAGTTCCAAAGTATTTTACAAAATTTTCTTGGATTTTTTGGATTTTTCTTTATTCCTTTTCTCTTTCCTTTCTCTCTCCTTCCTTTTGTTGTTCATCTTCCAACCAAAGTGTGCTCCTTTTCTCTTTCCTCTTGTGCACACTGTGTGCATGCCCTATGCTGGCCATGCCTGCCTCCATGCCCAGCACCCCCACCCATCCCGTGCCACCTCCATGCCCTTCTCCTCCCCATGCCCTACCGCCTGCCACCCCCCACGTCGTTCCCCATGCAACTTGCCACCCATGCTACTGCTCCCTCTCCCCCCTTGACCTAGCGCTGCACCATCCCATCTCCCTCCCCATGCTTGCCCATCCTCCATGCCCTACCGTGCCCATCTCCTGCGCCGAGCCGCTCCATGCCATCGCCCCTTGCTGCTTGCCGAGCACCAGCAGCACAAGCTCCCCCAGCCGAAGCTTCCCTCCCCACTGCAGAAGCTCCATTTCTTGTAGAGTTCAGCTGGCTTCTAGCTCCCAGTGCATCTCCCCATCCTCTCCCAATCTATAAAACCAAGAGCTCCCTTTCCTCCATTCTTTTCCCAGCCAAAGCCATAGCCGTGAGCTCCCTTTTGTTTCTTCAATTGTGCCGTGAGCTCATTTCTTGTCCTCCTGGCTGTCACACTCTTCCTTCCCCTCTCTACAAAACCAGCCGCCCTTCTTTCCCTCTCCCACCCTCTCTTCTTCCTCTCCCCCATGATCCAACCGAACCCCCACAGCCGTGAGCTCCCTTGTCCATTTCCTTCTCCAACAGTGAGCTCCACCTCCCTCAAGCTCCATCTCCGGTGATCGCTTCACCGCACCAACTGCGTCACAGTGTGCCCATTGGCTACCTCCTGCACCCCTCCGAATTCGCGCCGCTCGCTCGCTTTCTTTTCTCCGCGATCGAAGTTTTTCCGTTGCCGGCCGTACTGCCTTTTGTCATCGATTTCGGTGACATTGTTGATCCCCCGGCAACATCATCATTGCTGTTAGCTTTGCCTCATGATGTTCTACGTCATGCTCCCTTCCTTTTCTCCAAAGCATCGCTGTTTCTTCGGCACCACTATTCTCCCGTGCGCCTTTTTGCGCGCCACCGCCGCACCGGACCTCCGTCGGTGACGCGACCACCACCATTGGGTCTGTCTCGCTCTTAAGATTCCATTTTGCTAGTTCGCCGTCCACCCCTTCCTTTCCCTCATCGGCGCCATCATTTTTGCCTGAGCTTGCACTATTCATGTCCGATGATTTTCTATATTTCATGTGAAGGCAAACTTCCAGATATTCATTCTCCTTTATACGCAATCCAATTCTGTCGATTCTTGGTTCTAAATTCAACCCCTGTCTTTCGCTACTAATTTTGTAATTTTTGGATTTTATTTGGATTTGTTGTATTTATTTGGCTCTTTTCGCGCGTGTAGATTCCAGCATTCCCGAAGAATTCCTAGAACCATCTGCTGAAGCATCTTAGGCCTTCAACGGAGGCAAGTTATAGACCTTTGATCATATTGAATCCATTTTTTAAAACTATATTGATTTATGTCAACATGCATTACTAAATTTATAATAAATGCTTTCGGGGATAGTTAAACGCCTAATTATCATTATGCCTCCTTATATAATTGCTATTGACATGTACCCTTGAATGACATAAATCCTTGGATACCATAGGATGGTTAACTATTAGTTGGACATTATTATACTACCAACAGGGGTCATATTATGCTTATCCATGCTTAGTCGCTTGGGATTAATGATCACATATTCATAAATGATTAATTTTGACGTAATGATATATGGAATTATGGTGCGATACTACTGTTGTGCAACTGTGGTGTGAGGTCACAGTTGTGTCAATTGTGGTACGATGCCGCTGTTATTAAAATTTGTTGTGCCATGGCAAGGGTCGTCATTTGGCCGGGTTGAACAAAAATTATTTATGCTCGGGCGAGTGGTTGGATAGTAGAGGAGGAATGCGCGAGGCACATTTATAGGGTGCGGGCGGCACTTAGGTGCGCGAGGCACATGGGGTGCGGAAAGCCTTGCCTGAGCAACCACTAAGGACTTAACTTTATACGCCATTGATCTAGGCCATACCGTACAACCACAAGTCTATTTATGGGGGTGGACCTGGCCAACTAATTAGCAATATTTTGAGTCGGTTCTGTTTGGGTTGATAAGCGGCGCAAGTGGGGGCCCAGAATGGCGAAACCTTAGCGGACAGAACCGAATCAAAATAGAACTTTGTAAAAGCCTTGTGATAGTCTCTCCTTGATTCACATGTCCAAGGAAACGTGAGTTATATCAAGCGATTATCTCTTGTGGGTCAATCAGTACAATCTCTGCAGAGTGTTAAAAACTATTTAAATAGCCATTTCCCGGGTTATGGACAATGCCTGCTGATTTCACACGAGGGGTAGATTTTTATAAAATGTTGGAATGGTTTGGTTGGGAAGCGATCTGGTTGTTGGTTGATGGTTGGGAAGTGAACTGGGTGTTCACTAGTTGTTTTAAAGAAACTTCTTTACATATGTATTAATCTTTTAAATTATGTTTTGCAATCTAATTACTGTATTTAATGTCAATACTGCTTTTTCCAAAATATCCATAGAGCTATCCTTGTCAAGCCCTACATGAATACTATTTGCATACATTTCCCTACGACTTGCTGAGTACTTTAAAGTACTCACGGCTTTGCGCCATTGTTGAACAGTCATAGAGGAAGAACCAGGGAATACAAAGATTTATGATGAATACCTCGAAGACTATGCGAACTAGGATGTGTTCTCCACACAATTGCTTGTGGGCATGTCGGATGGCAACAGAAGAGTATTTTATTTCTGCTACAAGTTTACTCTCTTGTCGTTAAGCCCTATGTGGCAAACTCCGTAAAACTTGACCATAAGGTCCTTTGCTACTAAGTAATATTAATTTATCTGTTTCATTAGCTATCTTTTTGTATGGATATGATTACATCAATGTTGAAACTATGTGAGCTAGCTACTGATCTGGGACTAGTTCAGAATACACAGAGGGTCTCGAAGTTGTATATCAGGGGTCCCGATAGAGTTGGTATCAAAGCCATATCGACTGTAGGACGTAACCATAGTTAGCATGGTTGTTTAGTCAAAAGTTTCAAAATTTATTTTATAAATCAAACCAACCAATTTATGAATAATTATTCTTCTCATGTCTTATTCTATTATGTTCTCATCTTATTCTAATCTCTTCTCATCTCATTCTTAGGTTCTTACATCTTACCTTTTCCAAAACTTTGTTTTCAAATTTAAAGTGACCCTCTCACCTCAGTAATCGCTATAGGATCGATTCTTTGGCGATCAAAGTGATGGATGGCCTGGAAGTTTCGAGAGTTGCCAAGTGTTCCAAGTCGACCGTCCATATAAGTTAGATTAGTAGTAGCCCTTCTTAGTATTAGTTTCATTTAGTCCACCTAATAGGATGTTTTTGCTTGAGTATCACCTGTTATTGCTTCTTAATAGCTTTCCGGCTATTGGTTCTTTGGGTTAAACCGACTTTCCCTAGTTAGGTTGTTCTATCTTTCTCCCTTGTTCTCACTCATCTTCATGCTTTCCCCTCTCACTGATCGTGCTTTCTTCTCCTCATCTATTACACCTAAGAAGATTTGTTGCAGATGGTTCAGACTTGCAACTCCGTAAGTCAAGAAGAACCCCTTCTGCCGCCACCTCTTGGTCAGCCCCAGATGAACTTGGAACAGATGATGGCCATGCAACTGCAACTACTTCAAGCACTTGTTCAGAATCAAGTTAACCAGCCTACAGCAGCTCCACCACCAGTTTTGCCTCAGTCCAGACTTGGAGAGTTCATTAGAACCGGGCCGCCCACTTTCGCCGGTTCAGTTGATCCACTAGAAGTTGATGATTGGCTAAAGGATGTCAAAAACAAACTTACCTTGGCATAGTGCAATGATCAAGAAAAAGTCCTCTATGCTACACACTAACTCAGCAGAACCGTAGGAACTTGGTGGGAAAACTACTGTGTAGCCCGTCAAAATGTTCAGGATATATCTTGGTAGGAGTTTTCTACTGCTTTCTGTATGGCACACATTCCTTTGGGAATGATGGAGATGAAAAAAATTGAGAGTGCCATAAGCTGCAACAAGGCAACCTCAGCGTGTTAGAGTATCTCAACCAATTCACTCAATTGTCAAAGTATGCACTAGAAGACGTTGCAACTGAAGAAGCTAAGATCTGGCGTCTTATGGAAGGACTTAACCCCAACATCAAAGTCCAATTGGTGTCAGTCGACTACCCCAATTTCCAACAGATGGTCAACAAAGCTCTTTTGCAAGAAGATGCTCAACGTCAGTTGTACGAGTCTCATAAGAGGAAGATGGTGCAGCATGAGTCTCATCAAAACCATCTACAGAGATTCAGAATGGATGTGTAGCATCCCATCCGTTTCACTTCTCCTGCCGCATTCAGAACTACCGCACCGACACCTTGCTCAGTTGTTTTAGGATTCGGCAATAACAACCAACCTTAGGGAAGCAACAATCCAGCCCCAGCAGTCACTTGTTACAAATGCCACGAGATAGGTCATTATGCTCATAGTTGCCCATAGAAACGCTGAGCCATGACTCTAGTTCCCTTCAACTTGGGAGCTATACTAGTCCGAATCACTACACTAGGAGCAGGCCAAGGAACAACTCACATCCCAAGTCATGCCACCAGGACTCCACTTTCTTCTGCAAGAGGTCAAGTGAATCAAGTCACCGCAGTGCCAGCTCAATCAACTTAGAACTTTGTTCTTAGTAAGTTATAAGTTAGTGCAGCTTTAGTTGCAGTTTTGTTTTGCTCGAAAGAGAAAGTTGTTGGAAGAGTGAGTAAAGTCTGAGTTCCCAAACCTTTAAGTGGGGTAGGTTTGTAATATCCTAATTTTTGAGAGTTTTTGAAATTTTCAAAATAAAAATCACCATTTGATTTTTCCTAATTTGTTAAAGCTTAATTTGAAATTTCATAAATTATAAACAATTTAATGTGAGTAAATAAAAATTAAATTAAATAAAAATTGTTTTATTTTATTTTCTGGCTTTTCTTGGAATTCCTTTTCTCCAAGACCTGGTTGTTTTTCCGTGGAGTTCTTTTTATTTCTTTTCAGCTTGCCTATATTTCGGAGCTCTTTTAAAGCTTTAGAAATAAAATAAACTATGTGCATTTCATTGAATAAATGTAGAGCTTAAATTAAATTTACAAAGTGAAAAACATTTAAATGATTAAATCAAACCTTAATTAAATTCAAAATGAGTAATTGGACTTTCTAGGTTTCTTGGATTTTATTCAAGTCGATGATGTTTCTTGTAACCTAGTCTATTTTATTTCTTCTCGGTCTTCCTAAAAATTATTTTATGTGTTGTAAAATTTAATTTAAATTGGTGGTATATTTTGAAGCTTTAAAAATAAAATAATCATTTGGATTTTCTTGGTTTAATTTAAAGCTTAAATTGAATTTCAAGGAAAAATATTTTAATTGGCTAAAGTAAACTTCAAAAAAAAATCCAAAACTATTTTATTTGATCTAATCAAGATCCAAAGTATTTTACAAAATTTTCTTGGAATTTTTGGATTTATTTATTTTTGGATTTTTTATTCCTTTTCTTTTCCTTTCTATCTCCTTCCTTTTGTGTTCATCTTCCAACCGAATCGTGCTCTTCTTTCCTCTTTACTCTTGTGTGCGTCGTGCGTATGCCCCATTCCGGCCATGCCTGCCTCCATGCCCAGCACCCCACCCATCCCCTGCCACCTCCATGCCCTCCTCCTCCCCATGCCCTACCGCCTACCCCCCCCCCCCCCCGTCGTCCCCATGCTGCTGCTCCCTATCCCCCCTTAACCTGGCGCTGCACCATCCCTTATCCCTCCCCATCTTGCCCAACCTCCATGCCCTTCCGTGCCCATCTCCTGCACCGAGCCGCTCCATGCCATCGCCCCTTGTTGCCTACTGAGCACCAGCAGCACAAGCTCCCCCAGCCGAAGCTTCCTTCCCCACTTCAGAAGCTCCATTTCTTCTCTAGTTCAGCCGGCCGCTAGCTCCTAGTGTAGCTCCCCATCCTCTCCCACTCTATAAAACCGAAACCAGCATGCACCACTCGCTTCCCCTTCCCTTCTTCCTGCTTCCATCCTCCCATTCTGTAACACCCCAGCCCAACATGAGCCTGGAATGTTACTAAACTAACAACAAAGAATTTAAAACCAAGACCTTTTACTAAATTTTGGCACAACCTCCTTTGTATAGATGACTATACTAGAGGTTCTAATAGTCTAAAATAATCATCAATCAATATTTCCAATTATCCAAATTAACTAATTATCATAGATCATCCAAAGTAATGCTAAACAACGAAAGCAGAGATCAAAGGGGCATCCATAAACTTCGAAGCAATACTATTACAATTTATTCCAAGCATAGCGAGTAAACATAACTAATTCATTTAGCAGATTACTCAAACTAAAACATCAATCATATTTTATTTCAATGTGAGTGAGTCATGCCCAAGTGCAATCACTTTTATGACTACGCCCTCCCATGCATACCGTTCTTGTAAGGGGTACCTAAAACCACAAACAACAGCAAGAGTGAGTCCACAGACTCAGCAAGTACAAATAGTAAGACAATATAACACACAATTATAACATCAGCATTCATTCCCAAACCTTTACAATAAACATATCATGTGCTTATGCAATGCTAATGCAACTTTTCTCTTTAACTCTTTTTGCATTTTATCGGTAATGCAGGGTATGCAACCGTCGATGCATACCCATGCCTGTGCTCGCAAGCACAGAGACCAAGAGCCCAATAGTCCTCAAGTAATGGGGACCATAAGTCCACACTCCACAAGTGTGGGGACCATAAGCCCGTCATCTACATGACAGGGACCTCAAATATATATATATGCTTGGACACCATGTGACCAAGCCTCAAACATGCTTTCAATATGCACATGAATAATTACTCTATCCATGAATAACATGTAATAGCAACAACATCATACATGAATAAAACTTAATCATATCTCAAGCATTTACCATCCTTAATCGTACATATCACTCTAGCAACCATGCCTAGCTAATATGTATCAAATACTTGCAATCACAATCAAACCTTCATAATTAATCTATCCAACAGAGTACTTGCCTCAACCGTGAGACGGAAGACAACGACAAAAAAGCTCTAGCCCCGGTGTTCACCACCACCTGGCAATCGTAAAACAATATACTAAGTACACCAATAAAAAGTGTACAGCATTGCAATAGAACAAAACAAGAACAAGCATACCTAATCGAAACCCGAACAATTAATCATTATGCTCTCAAATTCCCAAATATGTCCAAACAGACCGCTGTTAAGGAAAAATTCATAACTTTTGAGTAAAGACTCCAAAAGCCATGAATCTAATTTTCCTAGAACCTACACAAGCCTAGCTACAGCTTCTTAGGTGATCAAAAGATCAAATGACCACATCTAATCCTTTGATTTTAATCCCGAAGACCATTCTGTCATCTTCGGTAAATCTGACTTGGGAAAATCATAAATTTTGTTTGGCACAACCAAACATATTGTTCTAATACTCTCTGGAAACTAAAGGAAACCATCTATTTCAATAAAATTATCAAAAATATTCTCACTGTGCAACAAAGGTTGCAAACAGTCCAGTAAAACTCTTCTGTCCACAACAGAGGGACATATTACAACATTAGCTTCTAAAATTCATATCTTTTGATCTAGAAATCCAAAAATTATGAAATTTAACTTTATGGAATCATAATGAAAATACCTACAAATCTCATGGATACTAACTGACCCAATTAGGCCGTCTCCAATATCAAATTTACAGATATATGTTCGCTGCACAAGTCCTGAGACAGAATTAGCACCCAGTATTGAAAAATTCATAACTAATTCATAGTTTATCCAAAAATTATGAATTAGCACTTTCTGGAAAGCTAATGAAAATTACCATCTATCTCCAAGAGACACTAATCCCTGAATCTGCTTGGATCTAACTCAAAACCGCGCGTCAACAGATAGACAGATTCAACCGATCTACACAGCAGCTACCAGCTAGCATATGGAGACAATACGCATAAGATCGATCTACCAAAACTAATGGGGATCACGAATTTACCCACAAGAATGACGTGGGATGTCACTGAAACCTTCATGAAGACCTCCCCTCATCTTCCCCTTCCTCTTCCCCTCTTCTACCATGGCTGGCAACCATGGAGAAGCACTGGAGGAGAGGGTGTGCTACAGTAACTATGCTGCAGTAATGTTTGTGCTACAGTAAAAGAGGTGGCCGGCTAGGGTTTTGGGGAGTTGGGTGCCTCCCCCCCTCTTGGGCCCCTTATTGTCGGCCCACAAGTGCTACAAAGCCTTGGGTCGAAAGCCCAAGGTCCAAAACCCTCTCAATTTTCTGAATTTTTGAGTAATTTCCTCTCCAATTTATGTTATTCTCTCTAAAGTTTATTGCATTCACTTGAATATTCGGGATATTACATTCTACCCCCCTTAACAAAATTCGACCCCGAATTCTAACCGTCGAAATAAACAGAAGAATAACTGCAACTGAAATGAAACAACAAATAACACGTACTAGACGTGAACACATCCAGACATGGCTCGCGCATGCGAGACTCCAGCTCCCAGGCACCTCAACAGATATCAACGTCTTATGCCCCAATGCTCGTCCTGACCTCTCTAGTATACGTACTAGACGAGACTCGGACGTGGGGTTTTGCTCAATAGTCAACGGCTCTACTGAAACCTCAAATCTCAAATTTTAGAGGTTCTCACTTAGCACCAGAACATACCAGAAATTGCGTACCTCGCGTATGCACCGAGACGGTCAAAGCGATACGCTCACTTCCTAATCCCCGCAACTGTCGAAAACAAATCAACGCCGACCATGGAGCCGGTGGGGGAGGCGTCGAGGCTGAAGATGGCGGTCTCGGGCCGGAGCCGGTGAAGAAGACGGCGCACGGGAGGGCGGCGACATCCTGCAGGTGAAACCCAAAATTGGGTGAGGGGAAATGGAGTAGGGAGGTAGGAGAGGAGCAGGGAGAAGGAAAGCTGGGGAGGGGCTTCGTCTTGGTGGCCAGTACGGCGGAGCGACTGGGAAGGGGAGCTGGAGACGAGCGGTTGGAGGCGTAGGGAGTCGGAGGTCGAGGGAGGAGCCGAGCCGGCCGGTGGTGACCGGGGAGGAGCTGAGGCAATAGAGGGGAGCGGTGGCACACTTAGGCTGGCAGCGGGTCGGACGGGGAGCGGGAGGCGGTGCGGACTGGGCGACGGCCAGCAGCGATGAGGGGAGCGGGCAGGGGAAGGTCGGGGTGGCGGTGCATGGGCCAAGGCGCAGTGGTGCAAGGAGGGGGAAGCGACGAGGCGGCCGGGGTGAGTCGGCGACGGAGGCCCATGGAGGCGTGGAGGGCTCGGCACGGTGGCGGCGGCCTGGCGAGAGGGGAAAAGCAAGGAGGCGGCCGACGTAGAGCTGAGATGGGGTTGAAGATAGGTGAGTTCGGCGGAGAGCACAAGATGCCTAGTTCCTTGATTGAAGAATGGGGAAAGATATTTGTGGGGAGAAGCTGCTGGAGAAGAAGGCAAAGAATAGGGCGACATGGCCGAACGGTGTTGGCGCAGGAGGGACGCGTGGCTCTAGCTCTGGCTCTGGAGGTGTGGAGAAGAGATGCTGCAAACGGGACCCACTGAGCAGTGAGAGGGGAAAAAGAAATGGGGTTTCTGGATTTTCAAAAAATGGCTGAAGGATAAGTGAATTGTTAAGTATAGTTATCAGGCTCCAAAAATTATAACATTTTCAGAGAAGGTTTCTAATATATTGTAAATTTTTATGCAACTGTTTAAGGATTTTATGTTCTATGTATATTTTTCTAAACATTTTGTTCATGATTTATTCACTTATTTAAAATTCATTTAAAGTAGACATTTATGAATTAAGTTTGAATTTTTCTCATAGTTAAATTGGATTCCACAAATTTGACAAAATTCATTTTTATTTATGGTAATTATTCTAGTATTTAAATAAAGTGTTTTCCATAGATTTTCATGAGCTTTTATTTTAAATTTTTTTTTGTGGCTTAAGTTTGAGTTAGAGGTTTACATTTGGTTTACAAATTTTCAAATGCATAATTTATGCGCATGCTCCAGAAATAATATGAAATGCATATAATTACTATTTATTAAAATTGGGCTGTTACAAACCTACCCCCTTAAACAGAATCTCGTCCCCGAGATTCCGGTGGTTCGGAAATCGGAACGAAAAGCTATGGCAATCTAGCTAGGTTTGGTCATACGGCCACACTTCGGGTTTTGTCGCAAGCAAAACTCAAACCCGAATCATGTGAGGTTATTTCTAAGTTTTAGGTCCTAAAGAGGGAAGATATGTCGAAGGATTTTACATGATCCTTCCTTCGTGTATTTCCTAGGCGGTTCTTTCAACTCTAAACGAAATGCGCCATCTGTTGTCTTCATTTCCTTTAAAGATAGAGCTGAGAGATCTTGATGAAGTAACATGACGTTGCTGACACATTTTCCTTTTCCATTGCTTTGTTTAACCTTTCCATTGCTTTGCTTAACCTTTCCCTTCTTGATTCGAAGGGTTCTTCAATCATGGAAGAGGTAGGGGTGCTCAAGCCTCATTAGGTCTTCACGTTCCCAAATGGTTTCCTCTTACGCGTGGTTACTCCACTGAATTCTTAAGAACTTGATATGTTGGAAGTGCCTTCGACGTCATCTCCCGATAGAACGAAAAGACTACCTACAAGAAAAGTCACTAAAAGGGAGGGTTCAAATTCGAAGTCAAATGGGGTTTCTTACCAATTGTAGGTTTTAGGTAAGAGGATGACATAGCTCTATTCAGTCGACCGAAGTAGGCATCGATCGATAGAATGGGAGGGTCGGTTAAATGGTAATCTAGTGTCAATATTGGAATGTTGTGTAAAGACTAGAGAAGACAAAGCAAGGTTGCTGGTAGTCTCATTTAACCTTTACTCTACTAGTTCTAATTGCCTGACTTGGAAAAGAATGCACTGAATGAATGCTTGAAGGATGCTTAAATGCAGTCACTTCATGACAAAAATTAGGTTTAGTTAATGAGAGTGCAAAGGATTACATGCATGCTTACAGGAGTCTATCAAAATGCAACCAAATAATTTCATTGGTGTTAGATGAGCATGAGGTTTAATAAACAACATGAATTCACACTATCATGATCTGGTCCTTAACAGTTAAAACCTTTTCTATTTGCTTCAGATTTAAACTTGGCTAGAATAGCCTTGCAAAGCATTTGAATTAAATTCTGGCATAACAAGTTCAATTAATTCTTGAAAAATTACAGTTGTGAAACACACTATCAGATTCTTAGGTCGATATTATGAAGATTTTTAAGATCATCTAACATCACTGGAGCACAATATCATCATTTTAGGTCAACAATTACACAATAACAAGAAATGGGTTTCTCTTTGAAAAGTATAGAACTACATGTATAACCTAATCTGGTTTAATTGCTTTTAATTGATCAAAACTACAAATAGGCTACTCTCAGTTCATGTTATGACATGTTCTGTCATCAATAATTTAAAAGACAAGCATTCTTTAATTTTACAACTATCTAGCATCTCAAGTTACACATTCATGACCTTCAAATTTTGAGATTCATGCAAGGAACCTATATGAGCATGGTTCAATTCTAATTTAGTTAACAGTTTTAAGATAAAACAATTTAAGGAAGGTTCAATTTATACTCCTATAGACTAGTAATTTTTTTTAATGCTTTAATCACCATGAAGAAATGCTAACCATGCATCTTGATTTATATAAATTCTTTTTAGTTATGTTACTTGCTAACAACCCGAGTAACCAGATATTCTTAAGTTAACTTAAAACTATATGCATGATCAAAGTGTAGGAATCATGATGCTTAATACATGATTTGGGGTAGCTTCTACCCCCCTTAAACATTTTGGTGCATAAGAGATATAATGAGGAAAGAATGAGCATGAGATGAGTAAACGGGCAACGCTTAGGCAATAATCCCTATAATGAATGCACAATCTCAAAACTTTGCAACTCAAGATCCAAATGGGAAACTTTGCAACTCAAAATCCAAATGGGTGTACTAAGGTTCAAAGACCAGTACAAGATACAATTCGAACCATAGTTAGTTTTTCGACATCGTTGCTATACATACTGCCCGTAGGCGATGCGCAACTACTTGGAACAAAAGGGAGCAAATGATTACAAAATCCAGCGTCTACAATATAATTAGGGTGTATATAATCTAAGATTAATCTCTAAATTAATCCTAAATTTGCGGGAAGGCAACATCTTCTCGTTCCTTCGCCAATACTCTTTTGGTGACTACTAACACGCCTATTTTTTTTGAATAGATAGATGAGCAATGGAAAAATATTTTGCACAAGTTCAATGAATATAAGGTAAGGATTTGAGACTAGGATGGGTAAGGAATAAAAGATGTCATACTTAAACTTTCCAAAATTATTTTGCTAGCTTGAAAATAATTTCTCAAAAGACTCACTAATGCTAACGACCACACTAATTCTAACCTACAGTCAACGCCTGCTCTGATACCAACGCTGTAAGGACCCTGGATTATTGGAGGTTTATACCAAATTAAAAATCATACCAAAAGCATGATTCTTAATCAAGAACAACCAGTCCTTAATTAAAAATCATACTAGAAGCATAATTCTTAATTAGGTACAAATCCAACATTCAGGTTCCCGGATATATGTCATGCAATATTTCCCAGGATCAGTGAATATTGCACATATATCCTTATACAACATTGCATCAGACATACAAGGGAAACATTTACATAATTATACATAGGGATTACACTTTGGTTGGACTTACAATATTATGTGACTTTGGTCACAACAAAATTTAGCAGCGGAAACTTGAAGTAAACAGCAAAAGCCACCAATGGCCCCATTACCCTCAGGCTATTGAGTGGAGATTAGAATTAGCTTCACTCGTTAGCGTCACCCTGATCGGCGCTAACGAGCACCTCATATAAATAACCATCCTCACCTACAACAAGAGGTTATAAAACCTGAGTACGGAAGGTACTCGCAAGACTTACACAAAACTACTAAAAGAAAGTGTTTAGTAGGACCTATACAAAGGAATAGAATTTGTATATGCATAAGGTTAAGAAAAGAAAGGCTGTAAAGGGGTTCAATTTTGCACAAAGCGATACATCTTAAGCCTACACTTGCTAAGTTTTGACAAGGCAATTTTATAAATCAATTTGGACTAAAACAGTAAGTAATTGAGATCATAATCATAAACAATAAGCACATGTAAGTGGCTGTCCAAAATTATCAAAAACATTGCAAGAATGTCTCTCATACCGAAATAGCATCCATAACCAAGTTTTGACAAAGAACTTTTATAAATCACTTTGGATTAAAGCTTTGCATAAAAGGAAATGTAATCAAGATTAGTAGCAAAATTTAAGTGGCTGCCGGCAACACCAAAGTTGTAATTCAAAAATCAATACAAAGATTAGTAATTCAAAAATCTATACAAAGGTTTGTAATTCAAAATCTATACAAAGATCTATTCAACTCAAGCGTTGTCCGTAACCGTGGACACGGCTATTCGAATAGTTTTAAACCCTGCAGGGATGTACATCTTTACCCACACGACTTAGTTAGCCCGTAAGCCTCCGGAATAATAGCACACTGCCTTTGGTATGCCGGTCGGGTAAACTAAGATTTGGTGTTTTTCAACAAGTTGACACTATTGAGCTGGAATACCCATGTGTGACTGATCCCGCTTAGTTCAGGTTAGTAATAGAACCTGCCAACCGGGGGCCCACATGTTGTGCCAGGAATGCCGATTCGAAAAACAAAAATTAAATGACAGAAAGTAGAGCTGTGCTAGCTGCACATATTAATTCGCAATCGGAGCCCTTAAGGTACGTACATGTGATGGAACGCATGTACGTCCTCACCCTCTTAAGAACATATGATATAGATATGAAATCAAACACATATGTCCTTACTTTCCTATTTTCCAACTCAATAGTATTAACCTTTTACTTAACCAAACAGTGCCCATACACTGCGTGTGGAAGTACGTTGGGGCTTGAATCGTCCAGTCAATGTTCAGTCCTTAATCAATCCAGACAAGACAACCACATTTCCCAATCTCGTGCACTGAGGCACCATCACTAGCATCCACTTGTCCAGATTTAACATTAGTGAAAACAAACAAAATTTGATTTCATTTCAGATTTAAATAGATTGAACAAAGAATCAAAATAAATGAAATTCATTTAGTGTTCCCAAGTTCGACAAGGTAAGCTTGCCAAACACTAACGTTCTACAGACTACATGGCTAAGCAATAATTGAAAACAAGTATTTAAGTATAGAAGCACTACCTTAAGTTTGAGTGTATGATCAGATTAAAGGTAAGCCTCAAGTGTTAGGTTGTAACTATCTAATGACAGATCACAAATAATTTTTAGAAAATTTGCATGCAACAGTATCTCTGTATTTTGGAAATCTACAATTCAAAAATTCTGGGATCAACATGGTGCAAAGAGGATGCTTGCGTTGGTAATAGTAAACCTCTTGTTCAGGTTCTTGTTGCTCAGAAATGGACTCAAACACCTCAGAAGAACCAGAATCTAGAACACAAAAATCCAATAAATAACAAGAAAGCTTGCAGAAGGCAAAGTATTGAAAAAGAATGCATGATCAAGATTGTGATGCATAATTAACAACATGCTTGAGCTATATTTAACCTAAATAAGGATAATACCCCATATTCAAATCTGTTGATATTAACTGGTTTGGAAATAGGGTCAGACTAATGCTATAGTCTCAGATTTGAAAACTGAAACAGTACAAGTTACAAAGAATTTGTTGATTTATATACATTATAAACAAAACACTTTTGATTTAGTTATAACCATTTTGGGTAAAACTAAAAGCCTAATTTAACCTTATGATCACTAATTGACAAGAATCAAGGTTCTGTTTAGGGCTATAATTTTAGTTTTTGGAAAACTGAGAATAGGACAGATTGCAAAATAAAGTTTGCTGTTTTATCTATTATGAACAAAATAATATTTTTGTTTAGGTTACAGCTAAATAAGTAAAACTAATAGTCTAACTAATCACTTAACATCAGATAATATTAATTATCAAAATTGAGGTTTGATCTAGAACTATAGTTTCAGGATTTTGAGAACTGAAATTAAAATAGATTACAAAAGAGTGGTCTGCTGATCTATACATACACAAGTGAATACTTTGCTTGAACTAAGAGTATTGTTAACTAGGACAGTAGCCTAACTCATCATTTAATCACTAATTGACAAGAATTAAAAGATGGGAGCTGTGCTGTGCATTTTGTTGGTTCAACCGACAGCAAACAGCAGAGGCACAATTTGATTCCTTTTTGTTAAATGGAAAGCACATTAAGAAAAAGATCTAAATTGGAGCTAAAGCTGATCTTTAGAATAGATAATACACTAGACCAAACCTTGCTAACACCAACCATTAAAGATTAACAGAGGATGACCTTGTTACAGCCCTTGTTGGTTCATCCGACAAAAACAGAAACAGGGAGAAGAGTCTTTGCCAACTAGCTGATTTGGAAGCATCAAGAATAAAAGAATTGCTGCAAATGATACTAGGGTTTAAGGGATGATTACCTAATAAAAAGAATTGCTGCAAATGATACTAGGGTTTAAGGGATGATTACCTACTCTGAGAAGTTGAATTAGATTAGATTAAAAACTCAAAACGATATAAAAGACCGAAAAGTGATAAAAAGATCATTCTGGTGATACATTGGTTCGAGCATCAAATAAGCAAGTGAGTGATCTGGGTTAGTTAATAGGGTCCTTAAGATGTCCAAAACAGAAAGAAATAGGATCAAAACTCACCCGGGCAATAAGAACAGCAAGCGGGTGGCAACTGGCTTTGGAGACGACGTCAAGATGCGGCGGCACAGGCTACGGCCAAGGGAGACGGTGGGCTGGAGGCGCCTGAGATTGTGGTGAAGGCAGCGTCTCGTCGCGGCGCGTGGGAGGCCGTGAGGCGGCGAGGAAGGGGCTGAAGGTGTCAGTCTTGAGCTGCTCGCAGTCGCGTCGCTCCGGGGCGGAGTCGAGGGTCGCGGTGGCGGAGGAAGATGGCGTCGGAGAGGCGACGCCGACCATGGAGCCAGTGGGGGAGGCGTCGAGGCTGAAGACGGTGGTCTCAGGCCGGAGCCGGTGAAGAAGACGGCGCACGGGAGGGCGGTGAAATCCTGCAGGTGAAACCCAAAATTGGGTGAGGGGAAATGGAGAAGGGAGGTAGGAGAGGAGCAAGGAGAAGGAAAGCCGGGGAGGGGCTTTGTCTTGATGGTCAGTACGGTGGAGCGACCGGGAAGGGGAGCTAGGGATAGGCGGCTGGAGGCGTAGGGAGTCGGAGGTCGAGGAAGGAGCCGAGCCAGCCGGTGTTGACCGAGGAGGAGCTGAGGCAGCAGAGGGGAGCGGCGGCACACTTGGGCTGGCGGCGGGTCAGACGGGGAGAGGGAGGCGGTGCGGACTGGGCGACGACCAGCAGTGACAAGGGGAGCAGGCAGGGGAAGGTCGGGGTGGCGGTGCACAGGCCAAGGCAGAGTGGTGCAAGGAGGGGGAAGCGAGGAGGCGGCCGGGGTGAGTCGGCGGCGGAGGCCCATGGAGGCGCGGAGGGCTCGGCACGGCGGCGGTGGCCTGGCGAGGGGGGAAAGGCGAGGAGGCGGCCGACGCAGAGCTGAGATGGGGTTGAAGACAGGTGAGCTGGGCGGAGAGCACAAGATGCATGGTTCCTTGATTGAAGAATGGGGAAAGATATTTGTGGGGAGAAGCTGCTGGAGAAGAAGGCAAAGAATAGGGCAACATGGCTGAACGGTGCTGGCGCAGGGGGGACGCGTGGCTCTGGCTCTGGAGGTGTGGAGAAGAGATGCTGCAAACGGGACCCACTGAGCAGTAAGAGGGGAAAAAGAAATGGGGTTTCTGGATTTTCTAAAATGGTCAAGGATAAGTGAATTGTTAAGTATAGTTATCGTGCTCCAAAAATTATAACATTTTCAGAGAAGGATTCTAATATATTGTAAATTTTATGCAATTGTTTAAGGATTTTATGTTGTATGTATATTTTTCTAAAAATTATGTTCATGATTTATTAACTTATTTAAAATTCATTTAAAGTAGACATTTATGAATTAAGTTTGAATTTTTCTCATAGTTAAATTGGATTCCACAAATTTGACAAAATTCATTTTTATTTATGGTAATTATTCTAGTATTTAAATAAAGTGTTTTCCATAGATTTTCATGAGCTTTTATTTAAAATTTCTTTTGTGGCTTAAGTTTGAGTTAGAGGTTTACATTTGGTTTACAAATTTTCAAATGCATAATTTATGCACATGCTCCAGAAATAATATGAAATGCATATAATTACTATTTATTAAAATTGGGCTGTTACATCCGTCATAAGGCACAACCGTACGCTGGTGTGCTAGCACCAAGTCGCACGGCAGGGCTCTCAGGAAGATGGCGGCTAGGGTTTCGGTGGAACAACTCAACTCATGACTTTCGTGTGTCTTGTCTGTTACGTTCACTGCCTTTTTTCAATAGCCTCAAGCATCTCCTTATATAGTGCCCATGACGGATCCTATCTAAACACGTTTTATTCCAACCCATTAAGTGTGTCACCCCATAGGTTTATGCGTAATCGGTTGTGACTCGGAAACCCTTTCCGATCACGAGTCATTAGCGATTCCTAGTAGGACATAACGATTCCCGAATACACACAAATTATATCAGACGAACCTTAATGCAATATGATCTATGACTAGGTCCTATCTCTATACAACCAATTTATATTTCGTCACGACCATTTCGTAACTCCTTACGACTAGGTTACGACCACTCTGTGATTACATTCTACCAGTCTACGACCAGCTCGTATCTCCATATGACCAGTCCGTAACTGATCGAACTAAGCGACCTACTCGTGTATTCTCCCTTTGCCTCACGATGTCTGGTTGAACTCCAGGTGAGATGTTGTGTCATCCATGGACTGTTCAATACTTTCTCGATTGAGTGTCGGATAAATTCATGTGGTCGAACACTTCGACCACTAGTGGCATGGCCATGTACTTTCTTTATCCGACCACAACGAGGGGCCCTGAGACATCTCTCCTATTATGTTAGGAAGGGCAAATCCCATATCTGACTAGTCACATTCCTCTGCATGTTTCACAGCATACCCGAAAGCTACCTTTATAACTACCCAGTTACAAGTAGTGATTGGTAACCCCTAAGAGTGCTATTACACATGTAGGAAACCATGCTGATCTCAGGTCTAAGGATTATACATCATTATTGCTTGAGACCAACTAATGACACATAGAATCATAACAAATCTTAATAGTGTCTCAAGGTGGGTCAATCCAACCCCATGTTCTCTAACATGTGTTCACACTATTGATTCGATATCTCTATACCCATGACCGGTGAAACATGGTCATCAATCAATACAATGTGCTGGTTGATAGAGTCAGTAGTGTTTCGACCATTGACATCCGACCAGGGATTCATTTAGAATGACATCATATAAGTTAAGAGTTTCACCAACAAGTCACGTACTTGTTAATCTTCATAACCAATGATTCATTTAAGGATCAGGATAACATATTATCCAATATTATGAACATAATGAAATATAATCATCTCTATGATTGCCTCTAGGGCATATTTCCAACATAATTTGCTCTCGACAGTGCTAAGCCAGTCGTCGGCGTCGAGAGGGTCAACTGCCAATGTGAAGGTCGGTGGCTGAGTTCGCATGAACTCGCCCAACCTTGACTACGAGTGATTTGTAGTAGCTTCGCCTCCTTGGGCAATGGTGCCGAGAGTAGTAGTGTTCTGCACCATTTGCTGGAGCATAAGAGTGTTAGTCTGCCGCCCTTGTTCGATCTTGGCTAGCACTTGCACCATGGTGGGTGGATGTGGCAGAACTTCTTCTTCTTCGATGGCGGCAGGCTGAGGTTGCTTAGCTTGCAGCAAGGATGTGGAAGGATGGAGTGGGTTGAGTTGTGAAGGTGTAGGGACCTTGCTTCCTGGCTGTTGCGATCTAGAGGTAGCTCCTGTTGCCATGAGCTGGTGAATGGAGCGGGTTACCGGCATCTTGTTCATAAATTGCAAAGTCTTAACATACGTGCACTGGGTGAGAGGGAATAAGCACAAGTTAAGTAGGTTAGCAAGTATCATCATGCCAACTAAAATAACTTGTCTAAACTGAAAATATGCATGTTTTTTATCCTTAGGGAACCACACATGAACTTTAACATACTAGTCAAATATTACATGGCGCACATGCCCATTGCTTATCATTACAAAAGAGGGCAACTAAACCATCATAAGTAGCAACTTACATCCAGGTTACAACAACATTATACGTATTTTCGACCTACAAAATATTGAAAAATGCACACGCTAAAGTCCTACAAGTGAGCTCTAGACTATCTGACTCCGTCTAGTCATCATAGTTGCGTCGTGTAGCTCCTGAGGACTCCGGGAAAGCAGCGGATGAAGGGCCAAAGTGCTTGGTCTTCTCATGACCATCGCCGGGAAGATGGTATCGCTGCACCATTTGTGATGACTCCTCCATCCATGAGCAAATGGCCATTACCCGGCGGCAGTGACCATTGATAAGCATGCGGGGACGTCGGGTATCAGATTAGATGCGGATGATGGGCTTCGGTAGCTCCTCGACAGGTGTTAGTACGGCATCCTCCCTGTATAGTAGCTCTCGTGAAAAGAGCCCCTAGGCCACCATCAGTGTGATGCTATCCTTAAGAGTGGAGATCTTCCGCTGGGCCTCCAGCAGCACACGGATACACGACAGAGGTATTACACATGTAGGAAACCATGCTGATCTCAGGTCTAAGGATTATACATCATCATTTCTTAAGACCAACTAACGACACATAGAATCATAACAATCTCAATAGTGTCTCAAGGTGGGTCAATCCAACCCCATGTTCTCTAACATGTGTTCACATTATTGATTCGATATCTCTATACCCATGACCGGTGAAACATGGTCATCAATCAATACAATGTGTTGGTCGATAGAGTCATTGATGTTCCGACCAATGATTCATTCAAGGAACAGGATAACATATTATCCAATATTATGAACATAATGAAATATAATCATCTCTATGATTGCTTCTAGGGCATATTTCCAAAAGTCTCCCACTTGCACTAGAGTCAATCATTAGGTATCGAATATCGATGGCTCTTGTGTGCGCCACATGCTTTGGCTGTGTGAGAAGCTTTGTCAACGAATGAGCAACATTTAAATCCGTATGAACTTTGAATATCTTAACAATTCCTCTATTCACTAACTCGTGAATAAGATGATAACGCCTGAGTATATGTTTGGATTTCCGATGGGATCTAGGCTCCTTAGCTTGAGCAATGGCTCCATTGTTGCACAATAGAGATCCATTGGGCTCGAGGCACTCGGAACCACACCCAACTCAGTAAGAAAATTCCTTATCCAAACACCTTCTTTCGCAGCTTCAGAAGCCGCAATGTACTCGGCCTCCGTCGTAGAATCAACAACCGTCTGAATCAACAACCATCTCTTGCTTGGAACTTTTCCAGCTCACTACTCCTACATTCAAAATGAATACAAAACCAGATTGTGAATGATAATCATCTTTGTCGGTTTGGAAGCTAGCATCGGTGTAACCATTTACAATGAGCTCTTCATCACTGCCATAAACTAGGAATGCATCCTTAGTCCTTCTCAAGTAGTTAAGAATGTTTTTCACAGCGGTCTAGTGACCTTCACCGGGATTAGCTGTAACCTCCCGAATATTCATTAGTGAATGCACTAATGTTTAGTGAAGGAATTAATCTGAAATTTTAGTATTTTGCGGGGGAATTGGATCTTGGGCCTCTGGCCCAAGGCATCCTAGCCCAAGTGACCAACCCTCTAGTGGAGGGGTGCCCCCTTTCTCCCAAAACATCTCATCCTTGTTGTGCCACCCGATCTGAATCGAACGGCCCTGCTTTGTCATGTTCCTTAGGACCTCCCCGTCCTCAGGATCTTTTGGTCTTTTTGCAAAGACCACCCTTGTGGCCTTTTGCGAAGACCACCCTTGTGGTCATGACCTCTAGTCTTTTTATAAAGACCACTTCTGCGGGACCTCCTTAGGGCCTCCGCAAGACCTCTTTGTCCTTTGGACCTCCTGGTCCGCAAGACCTCCTCGTCCTTTGGACCTTCCTGCCCCTTGGACCTCCTTGTCTGCGGGACCTCCTAGTCTTTTGCAAAGACCACCCTCTGCGGGTCTTTTGCAAAGACCACCCCCATTCCTAGTCACGACCACCTATGTGGTCATGACCTTCCTTGTTGGTCTTTTGCAAAGACCACCCTTGCGGTCGAGACCACCTTTGCTGGTCACGACCTCCCCCCAAGTCATGACCACCCTTTCGGTTTGACCACCTCACCCATGTAGTTAACTGGTCCCACCTGTCAGCTCTACTCGCCTCCTTTTTTTCCCTTCTGCCACAGAAGTCCTTGTGCAGTTAATGCGATCACTGCTGTGGTACCGTGTGTTTCCTTTTTTTTTGTCTTTTCCTTTACCTGCCCCATCTTTTCCATCTTTTTTAGGTCATACCTTGTCTTGTCCTTCCCTTGCCTTTAACTCGTGGCTCACTAAGTCTCTCAGTGACTCTCTTTCCTTCTTCCATGGCTATAAATAGCATGAGCAGCCCTCCTTTCCTCACCTTTGGCCACTTAGCTCTCTAGCTGTTTTCCATCTTGCTCAGTGCTTGAAGCTTCGCCAAGGAGTTCGTCGAGGCTGTGTCGTCGCCTCCTTGTCGACAAGAAGGCCGCCAGTGTTTGCGCCGCCACCTCGTTGCCTGTGGAGTTCGCCGGAGCACCTACGCCGTCCTCAACCTTTGCCACCAGCCATCGACCTCCTCCCCCTCTTCTTCTACCTTCCTCTCGATCTTGGTGAGTGCCTCCGTGCTGTATTCCTTCCGTGGTTCCTTACACGACCATGTTGCGTAGTCGTGTTTCTCTTACGACCACGCAGCATAGTTGTGGCCTTTGCTGAACCTTCTCCTTTGGAGCTCTTGAGGGCCTCTTTTCGCAAAGATGACCTTCTCAAGACCTCCTTGACCTCCTCGGGACATCCTCCCCAGGACGTCCCTTGAACTCCTCAAGACATCCCTTGGCAAAGACCACCCTCCCAGTCTTTGCAGGTCTCTTCGCAAAGATGACTCTCTTGGTCTTTTTGCAAAGACGACCCTCTTGGGTCCTCCTCTGGACCTCCTCCTTAGAGACCACCCTTTTGCTCTCTCAGGACCTTCTCAAGACCTCCCTTTTGTAAAGACCACACTCTTGGTCTTTACCCCTTTTTGGTCTTTTGCAAAGACCACCCTCTCTAGAGGACCTCCTCCAACTCGTTGGACCTCCCATCAACCTCTTGGACCTCCTCCTGAGAGCCCTTTCTTAGTTCATCTTGTTCTGTTCTTTGCTATTTGGATTTGTTTGGAGTTCGTTTAGATCTTATTGGCTGTTATTTGATTTTGCTTTGCTTTGTCTCATGTAGATTGCAACTCTTCGGGGAGCCCGAGTTCTCCCGATTAGTTCCTCAAGTTTTCGGGCCAGGCAAGTTACACTCTTGAGCATGTTGAACCCAGTATCTCAAATTATTTAAGTTCTGTTTCAATATTACTGCATGCTTATTTCTATTTAAGTAATTTAAATCCCTATTTTAACTCTTTAGTTAATCCTATTCCCTTGAATAACCCATTTGATTATTGAATTGATCACCCCTTGTCACCTCAGCAAAGATCTAGTTGATACATTAGTATGAACTAGCATGTATTGCAAAACTTGATGCTTAGTCATGCTTAGACCAAAATCTGGATTTGGGAGTTTTACGGCCAAAAGTCCAATGTTATCTAAATGTTTTAAAAGCTGAGCCATGGCATTGGGTTGTCATGGAGGTTTGAAAAGGATTTTGTCATGCTTTGGAAAATGGTTTGGACTTGGGCGAATTTGGTTGTTTGGTGGGTGCATGTCTATGAACTAGGGTTGTGTGATCCGATGCCCCAGGGTTGAGATGAATGTTATCCAACTGAAAACTAAAATTTAGAAAATGAATTTTAATAATTTTTTATCTGCCTTAGAACTTAGTACTTGTATTTGAAATAAACTTGGCCTTATGCAAATCAACCATATTATGCCTTCCTTTGAGATATCCATTTATGCATGTCATTCTGTTATTTGACGGGTGTAACTTGCGAGCACGGTTGTTGTGCTCACTCTTGCTTGATTATGTTTTTGAGTAGGGAAACAAAGCTTGAGGAGTTCTTCGTTGTGGACCTAGAGGTCCAGACCGACTTGGATGCGCCCTCCAGCCGATTGCCTCTAATGTATCGGGTGGTCTGCTTATTTATCTTCCGTTGTATTTTGGTTGCAGGCTTATAAGCCTCCCCTTTGTAATCAACTCTGTTGTTAATAAAGCTTGCATTTTATGTAAGTTACCACTGTTGTATGTTGTGAGGAGCTGGCTGTTGATCCTTGGGACTAGCTCGGTTCACACAAGGGACCATGGGGTGATCCCCAACCACACGACCACCCTTGGGTCTGGTCATGGGAGGTCTTTAGGGTGATCCCAGCCCTCCACGACCTCCCTTAGGTCTGGTTGTGGGAGGACTTAGGTCACCTCAGGTCTCATGACCTCCTCAAGATTGGTCTCTCGACCTCTCTTGGGTTGAGTCGTGGCACTTGGGGTCATCTCGTGGCTGTCTCGAGTCCACCTTAGGGACATCCGAGTGATCTTGAAGGACCTTTCGAGATGTCTTGGAGGACCTCTGGGTGGTCTTAAGGGACCTCCCCGGGTGACCCCGGGTCGGGCGTTACAAAGTGGTATCAGAGTATCTTGACTGCAGGTCGTAACCTAGTAGAATGGCCATAGAATCTCAAAACTTATTTTGTATAACAAAAAAAAGTAATTTGTGCTCTTCTCATCTTGGTCATCTTTCTATTCTTTCCTCTCTTTTGGTATTCTTTCTTACCTTAATTCTATCTTTCCTTGCTTTCCTTCTTATCACCAATTTACAAAGGCAAATGGATCCTCTTACCCTTGTAACCTCTATAGGATCGAACCCTTCGTGCTCAAGCTCTAGATGCCCCAGGAAGATTAGAGCAGTTGGTTCAGCTCTGCCAAGCTCTTGGAAGCTGCCCTTGTGAGTTAACCAGTGCATTGGATACCAAGTTAGGTAGCTTTGAAGGATTTTTGCTAAGGCTGATTTTGTGAATCAAAGATCTTGAGGTGGATTTTTTAAAGTAAAGATTTTGAGGATTTCTGATGATTATAGGATGTCTTGTGAAATTGGGAGCATGTTGGTGGATATGCCTTGTTTGTGAATGGTGGATTGTACAGATGGTGCAAGCAAGAAGTTGATCTTGCAAGAAAGTTTTGATGGATCATGGAGAAGATAAGGATTTGAAGTATGGATTCGATTATTAGGATAGATTGAATACTCTTAAATCTGGAGCAGATTGTAATATTAATTGGAAGCTTTGAATTAAATTTGCGGGTTACACTGGATTTAGTTGGACATGATTGAATAGAGAATTTGGATCTGAAAGGAATCTTGATTGGACTATAGAGATATGTCTTGAATCAGATTTTGGAATTGTGTAAATGCTGAAGGTTGGAAGGTATGTTGAGGGACACCTTGCTGGTTTTGGAATGGGTCAAAACATCTGCTGGATAGATGGTGATGAAATGATTTGGTGAATTAAATTTGAACTGATGGATTGCTAAGAAGTCTTTTGGGAGACCCTGTAATGAAGATTTGTGGATTTTAAGGCCTTTTCGGTTGATTGTGATCCTGATTGAATGATTGAATTCTTCTAATTGGGTGATTCCAAGAGATGTGAATTGGTGGATCTCAATAATACTAAGTTGAGGATCTGGCAAGGATAGGAAGTTTGATTCTTAGCTCCTAGCTAGCACCCAACACATGGTTGAGACAAGTGGCTCATAAGGAGAGCTAGATGGAAGAAAAGAAGCATCGTCGTCTCTACCCTCCAAGGACAGTATGCAACACCTTCTTGAAGACCTTGGATGGAAGATCATCTCACCAGCCCAGCCATATAGCTTTATCTGCCTAGACTCTTTCTGTGTACTGAGTCGCCTCACCAGCTGGTAAGTGCCGATCAATAGAACGCTGTTGAGTTGTTAGTTCTTCTTGTAGCTCTTGAGTTGGTTCTTTTGCTGGGGTGTTGTTTGCTCTATTCCCTCTTTGACTTCTTTAACTCTTACCTACCCTTGGTCTCTTTCCCCAACCCTTCGAAGCACCCGACAGATGGTGAATTATCGTTGCCCTAAAGATGGAAGCAGTGCTGAAGAAAGCCATCAACTGACAGTGGAGACACTTCGGAACTTGAATCAATTCTTGGTTACCCAGACTCAGTTGATGCAGCGGATGATACAACAATTGGATGCCAACAATGTTCCCTCAGCCACTGCCCCTGCAACACCTGAAGAGCATCCCTGTGATGAGTTACCCAAAGATAAGCTACCAGAAGTCCCTCATGATGAAGATGCAAGCCACTTTCGCCCTAAAAGATGCCACCCTTGGAAGTATGCCTTCTGTTACAGATGTGGGGAAGTAGGACACTTCACCTCTGGATGTCCCCAAAAAGGGAAGCCAATGCAAGAAATTCATTGTGCCAGCTGCAACCGCATCGGACACCGTTTCAGCAAGTGTACCAGGAAAAAGGGGAAATCTCGTATCAAGTCTGCTACTGCTGTGACAAGGAAGGGCACTTTGTCAAGCAATGCCCCCTTGCAAGCATCATTGGCACCACCAGCAACCTCAGCACCGAAGGACAGCTCAGAAAAACCTGATACATCACACCAAGAGGAAATTAATTGCTCATGTCAAGAAGGTAATGATTATTTGAATACACCATTAATCCCCGAAGTGCAATAGCAGTGTGTAAGATATCAAGCCACCTCCAATCAAGCCGAGAAAGAAAGGACCAAGGATTCATCTACCAAGTTATCCCAAGAATCAAAGGAACTGCAATCCAACAGGATTAATTCTGAAGCACTCAATTTAGAAGCTACCGACCATCATCAAGACAGTGGTCACAAGAGGAAAATAATAGACCAAGTTCAAGTTAACGAGAGAAACTCCATAGCTCGTGTGATTATTGGATGGTCTCCCCAGAACAAGATATCAGGAGACAGCCTTCCAGAAGCTACTCTAATCGCGACAATAACACCGGCAGCAAGAAGCAAGAACAATAGAAGGATTATGTCACAATTGCAAAAGTATAGAAGTTTGGGCTTGCTGATGCCCCAAGATGTGGCAATGAACCACCCAGCCAACTTTTGTCCCTCTAAGTTTCCTATTCGAGGCCAGCCCCGGAAAAAGTTTCCTCATGTTGTAAGTGTCGTGTGCTTCCATTGCCAAGAGTTGGGACATTACGCCAATAAGTGTTCGAAGAAGCAGTAGACAGAAAAGCTAGCCATCAAGCAACGAATCCAGTTGAAGACTCCTCGCAGCCCACCTCTTCTCTCTAGCCTCTCCGAATCTCGGGGTCAAGATTCCCTTATGGGGGGTAGGTTTGTAACACCCCAATTTTCTAAGCCTTTTTGAAATTTTCAAAATAAAATGAACCATTTGGTTTTGATGAGAGTTCAAAGCTTAACTTGAGATTTTTGGAATTCGAGTGTTTAAAATGACTAAATCAAACTTCAACTAATCCTAAAGCTTGGTTCATTTGGAGTTGTTCGAGCTCTGGAGCTATTTCTCCCTTTCTCTGTTAGTTCTGCTCTCCCCTTGCCCAGCTCGTGTGCCCAGACCCCTCTCCCTCCATCCTATTTGGACATTCTCCCATGTCCAGACCTCTTCTGCGCCTAGACCTCTATTGTGGTATTAACCAACTCTTTGTTGGTTTGAATCTCTTTGTGATTCAGACCTCCCCCACATGTCTTTTGTTTGGATTTCCTTTAGTCCAGACCTCTTTGTTGGTTTGAATCTCTTTTTGGAGTTTAAGCCTCCTTTTGATCTAAACCACCGTCTCTGTTTAGACCTCCTTGTGGTTGAGACATCCCCTGTGTTGGTCTTGATTGTCGAGATCTCTTTTGGTTCCATCTTGACCATTGAGACCTCCCCTGTGTTGGTCTTGACCGTCGAGATCTCCTTTGGCTCCATCTTGACCATTGAGACCTCCCCTGTGTTGGTCTTGACCGTCGAGATCTCCTTTGGGTTCATCTTGATCGTGAGATGTCCCCTGTGTTGGTCTTGACCGTCGTGATCTCTTTTGGTTCCATCTTGACCGTTGAGACCTCCCCTGTGTTGGTCTTGACCGTCGAGATCTCCTTTGGCTCCATCTTGACCGTTGAGACGTCCCCTATGTTGGTCTTGACCGTCCATATCTCCTTTGGGTTCATCTTGACCGTTGAGACCTCCCCTATATTGGTCTTGACTGTCGAGATCTCCTTTGGCTCCATCTTGACCGTTGTGACCTCCCTTGTGTTGGTCTTGATCGTCGAGATCTCCTTTGATTCCATCTTGACCATCAGGACCTCCCTTGGTTCCATCTTGGCCATCAAGACCTCCCTCGGGTTCATCATAGAGACCTCCTTTGATCTCCCCCTTGGCAGCTAGGAACTCCTTTGAGTGCATCCTGACCGTCAAGACCTCCTTCGCTCTTCATCTAGACCGTCGAGACCTCCCTTTGATCTTATCTCAACCGTCTAGACCTCCTTTGGACCACCTTCCGTGGATCTCCTCCGTTGGATCCTTTCTCCTTTAAAATCCCCTCCGTCAAGACCTCTCCCTAAGGGTCTAGACCTCCCTTTGTTTCGATCTAAGGGTCCAGACCTCCTTTTGTTTGGATCTGAGGGCCCAGACCTCCCCGCGCGGCCCAGCGCCGTGCCTTCGTTTGGAACCGTCTGATCTGTATCGAACAGCTCTATCTTGTTGCACGTTCGGCCAGTCCGAACGTCTCATCCTTGTTGTGCCACTCGATCTGAATCGGACGGCCCTACTTCGCCACGCTTTGTCATGTTCCTCAGGACCTCCCTGTTCTCAGGATCTTTTGGTCTTTTTGCAAAGACCACCCTTGTGGCCTTTTGCGAAGACCACCCTTTTGGTCAAGACCACCATTGTGGTCACGACCTCTGGTCTTTTTATAAAGACCACTTCTGCGGGACCTCCTTAGGGCCTCCGCAAGACCTCTTTGTCCTTTGGACCTCCTGGTCTGCAGGACCTCCTCGTCCTTTGGACCTTCCTGCCCCTTTGACCTCCTTGTCCGCAGGACCTCCTGGTCTTTTGCAAAGACCACCCTCTGCGGGTCTTTTGCAACGACCACCCCCATTCCTAGTCACGACCACCTATGTGGTCATGACCTCCCTTGTTGGTCTTTTGCAAAGACCACCCTCTGCGGGTCTTTTGCAAAGATCACCCCCATTCCTAGTCACGACCACCTATGTGGTCATGACCTCCCTTGTTGGTGTTTTTCAAAGACCACCCTCTGCGGGTCTTTTGCAAAGACCACCCCCATTCCTAGTCATGACCACCTATGTGGTCATGACCTCCCTTGTTGGTCTTTTGCAAAGACCACCCTTGCGGTCGAGACCACCTTTGCTGGTCATGACCTCCCCCTAAGTCATGACCACCCTTTCGGTTTGACCACCTCACCCATGTAGTTCACTAGTCCCACCTGTCAGCTCTGCTCGCCTCCTTTTTTTCCTTCCGCCATAGAAGTCCTTGTGCAGTTAATGCGATCACTGCTGTGGTACCGTGTGTTTCCTTTTTTTTGTCTTTTCCTTTACCTGCCCCATCATTTTCTTCTATTTCAGGCCATACCTTGTCTTGTCCTTCCCCTACCTTTGACTCGTCGGTCACTAAGTCTCTCAGTCACTCCCTTTCCTTCTTCCTTGGCTATAAATAGCCTAAGCAACCCTTCTTTCCTCACCTTTGACCACTTAGCTCTCTAGCTCTTTTCCATCTTGCTCAGTGCTTGAAGCTTACGCCAAGTTAAATCGAGGAGGTGTAAATCGCCTCCTCGTCGACAAGAAGGCCACCGGAGTTTGCGCTGCCACCTCGCTACCGGTGGAGTTCGCCGGAGCACCTGCGCCGTCCTCAACCTCTGCCACTAGCCATCGACCTCCGCCCCCTCTTCTTCTACCTTTCTCTCGGTCTTGGTGAGTACGTCCATGCTGTATTCCTTCCTTGGTTCCTTGCACGACCATGTTGCGTAGTCGTGTTTCTCTTACGACCACGTAGCATAGTTATGGCCTTTGTTGAACCTTCTCCTTTGGAGCTCCTGAGGGCCTCTTTTCACAAAGACGACCTTCTCAAGACCTCCTTGACCTCCTCCCCAGGACATCCCTTGAACTCCTCAAGACCTCCCTTGGCAAAGACCACCCTCCCGGTCTTTGCAGGTCTCTTCGCAAAGATGACCCTCTTGGTCTTTTTGCAAAGACGACCCTCTTGGGTCCTCCTCTGGACCTCCTCCTCAGAGACCTCCCTTTTGCTCTCTCGACACTTTCTCAGGACCTCCCTTTTGTAAAGACCACCCTCTTGGTCTTTACCCCTTTTTGGTCTTTTGCAAAGACCACCCTCTCTAGAGGACCTCCTCCAACTTGTTGGACCTCCCATCAACCTCTTGGACCTCCTCCTGAGAGCCCTTTCTTAGTTCATCTTGTTATGTTCTTTGTTGTTTGGATTTGTTTGGAGTTCGTTTGGATCTTATTGGCTGTTATTTGATTTTGCTTTGCTTTGTCTCGTGTAGATTGCAACTCTTCATGGAGCCCGAGTTCTCCCAATTAGTTCCTCAAGTTTTCGGGCTAGGCAAGTTACACTCTTGATCATGTTGAACCCAGTATCTCAAATTATTTAAGTTTTGTTTCAAGATTACTGCATGCTTATTTCTATTCAATTAATTTGAATCCTTGTTTTAACTCCTTAGTAAATCCTATTCCCATGAATAACCCATTTGATTATTGAATTGATCACCCCTTGTCACCTCAGCAAAGAGCTAGTTGATACATTAGTATGAACTAGCATGTATTGCAAAACATGATGCTTAGTCATGCTTAGACCAAAATCTGGATTTGGGAGTTTTACTGCCAAAAGACAAATGTTATCTAAATGTTTTAAAAGTTGAGCCATGGCATTTGGTTGTCATGGAGGTTTGGGAAGGATTTTGTTAAGCTTTGGAAAATGGTTTGGACTTAGGCGAATTTGGTTGTTTGGTGGGTGCATGTCTATGCACGGGGGTCGTGTGATCCGATGCCCTAGGGTTGAGATTGTCGCCCAAGTCAATTAAGGACCGGTCTGCGAGCGATCCTTTGCTATGCCTCACCGTGCAACTACATGTCCTATCTGGGCAGGACCTGGCTGACTAATTTGCAGAGTTCCATCGTGGTCGATCCTGCAGAAGCGTGGGTAGTCTTTTATGGCTAGTCATGTTAGGACCTTGTTATTCCCACTTGGCTCAAGAGGGGGCTTTCCCTGCGGGTTTCTATCCAAAGGGGGTGAAACCTTAGTGGGGGTGGACTACGGTGGGATGATGCATTGTAAAAGCCTTGTCATGAGCTCTAGACCACTTACCTTCGGAAGTGAGTGGTGGCATTGCCGGTCGCCAAAAAAACTAGAGAAATTATGTCATGTGGGTAAAGTGTACAACCACTACAGAGTGTAAAACTATTCGAATAGCCGTGTCCATGGTCATGGACATGCTGGCAAAGCCTCTCATAGTTATATGTTGGTTTTGTTTTCAAAAGGACTTGATAAAATGGTTTTGGATTTCTATCCAAATGGGTTTGGGCAGGGAGCCTTGTGACAGGAGGGTATCCTTCACCACATGTGATGAATGTTATCCAACTCATGTGATGAATGTTATCCAACTGAAAACTGAAATTTAGAAAATAAATTTTAATTATTGTTATCTGCCTTGGAACTTAGTACTTGTATTTGAAATAAACTTGGCTTTATGCAAATCAACCATATTGTGCCTTCTTTTGAGATATCCATTTATGCATGTCATTCTGTTATTTGACAGGTGTAACTTGCGAGCACGGTTGTTGTGCTCACTCTTGCTCGATTATGTTTTTGAGCAGGGAAAGAAATCTTGAGGAGTTATTCGCTGTGGACCTAGAGGTCCAAGCCGACTAGAATGCGCCCTCCAGCCGATTGCCTCTAGTGTATCGGGTGGTCTGCTTATTTATCTTCCGCTGTATTTTGGTTGCAGGCTTGCAAGCCTCCCCTTTATAATCAACTCTGTTGTTAATAAAGCTTGCATTTGATGTAAGTTACCACTGTTGTATGCTGTGAGGAGCTAGCTGTTGATCCTTGGGACTAGCTCGGTTCACACAGGGGAGCATGGGGTGATCCCCAACCACCACAACCACCCTCGGGTCTGGTCGTGGGAGGTCTTTGGGGTGGTCCCAGCCCTCCACGACCTCCATCGGGTCTGGTCGTGGGAGGACTTAGGTCACCTCAGGTCTCACGACCTCCTCAGGATTGGTCTCTCGACCTCTCCTGGGTTGAGTCGTGGCACTTAGGCTCATCTCGTGGTTTTCTCGAGTCCACCTTGTGGACATCCGGGTGGTCTTGAAGGAGCTTCCGAGAGGTCTTGGAGGACCTCTAGGTGGTCTTAAGGGACCTCCCCGGGTGACCCTTGGTATTAAGGGACCACACCCAACTTAGTAAGGAAATTCCTTATCCAAACACCTTCTTTCGCAGCTTCCAAAGCAGCAATGTACTCGGCCTCCATCGTAGAATCAACAACCATCTCTTGCTTGGAACTTTTCCAGCCTACTGCTCCTACATTCAAAATGAATACATAAACCAGATTGCGAATGATAATCATCTTTGTCGGTTTGGAAGCAAGCATCGGTGTAACAATTTACAACAAGCTCTTCATCACCGCCATAAACTAGGAACGCATCCTTAGTCCTTCTCAAGTACTTAAGAATGTTTTTCATAGCTGTCCAGTGACCTTCACCGGGATCAGCTGTAACCTCCCAAATATTCATTAGTGAATGCACTAATGTTTAGAGAAGGAATTAATATGAAATTTCAGTATTTTGTGGGGGAATTGGATCTTGGGCCTCCGACCCAAGGCATCCTAGCCTAAGTGACCAGCCCTCTAGTGGAGGGGTGCCCCCTTTCTCCCAAAACCCTAGACACTTTTATTTCTTTTCCTTGCACCATTTGAGCAGCCGCCCTTTTCCTCCTTGCCCAAGCCACCGCCCCTCCTTACAAGCGGCTTCTCTTCTCTTCTCCTCTCCCTCCAGCGTCAACGGTGGTGATGCAGATGATAAGCGGCACCGACACCTCAAGGCACCAAGGCCAAGACGGCCACTGACCACGAACACGCCAAGACTAAGAAGACCACCACATCTTTGCTGACCATGGTGGGTGGTCATCCCGTATTGTAGGACCGGAAAGGCGCCTAGAGGGGGGTGAATAGGATCTCACCTATTTTTCACCTCGTTCAGATTCAACACCAGGTTCACCCCAATAACTACGAGAGCTATGAGGATCAACAGCGGAAGACTTGTGTTGAACTAGAACCAAAATCCCCAAAGCAAAGAACCAAAATGACCAAAGCCAAATCTGGAAATCGGTCAGACCGCCGGCAAAAATTCGGTCAGACCGACGGGCGGTTTGACCGGCATTATAGGATCAGTCCAACCGGCCCTGACTAGAAACAGTGCAGACAGCCCAAAACCAAAACGAAAATCGGTCTAACTTTTGATCTACACGGCCAAACTTGACCGAATTTGGAACACACCTTCCTAAGGATATTAGGAACCTATTCCAAGTAGAGATTGAGTAGATCCATGTCAAAGTTTCAAACTTTTTCCATTTTACCGAAGGAAGGTTCAAAACCGGGCAAAAACGAAAACTTGATCGAACACTTGCTCGTGGGAGATTGATGATCTAGGTGATCTTAGATATGTTCCCACATGTTAAAGCAAGGTAGAAGGGGGCACGAAACCTACCAAAAAGCAATAGATCAAAGAAACCTCCAAAATCTCAAATATAGAGCAAGAACACAAAAGAGACTCATCTTTGGGAATCATCCATAGATTGATCTGAGGTTGAGAGGGTTTACAGCCACTCCATCCATGGAGGACAAAGCTCAATCCATGAGCACACAACTTAAGTCATCTCTCTAAAGCCCTAAGCCTCTTCTCTTTCTCTCAAACCCTAACACCAAACTAGGCTTTACAAATGAAGTGCTTGAGGGTTGCTTGATAGCACCGCCTCCTATTTATATGAGGCCTAGCTTCTAGAAGAGTTAATCCAAATGGGCTCCCGTTAAGGTCCAACACAAACGGGTCACACACGCACGCATTTTAAAGCGTTGTCTTCATCTCCTCTTGACCTAATCCACTTCTTGATGCACCATCTTGCGCCGTGGGTTGGCAAAAGGTCACCAAGGCGGTATTTGGTAAAATTACCAAAATACCCCTTCTCGATCTATTTTCGAAGACCGAGTCCGAACTACGCAAAACACATCCATGCTTCGCCATGTGTAGGTTGATCCAGCGGTCCTCATCGTGTCGGCAAGTCTCTCCCATCCGGCTCCCACCGGACCACCATGGCACTTGCACCGACCCCCACACCGTTTGATCCAACCAGTCGCACCGAACTGCCCGTTCGGTCATCCTTTTCCATTCTACGCCACGCTTGAGTCCATTGACCTCACCCGGCATCCTTGATTGTTCTGGACCTCAGCTCTGGCCGGGAACAAGTTCTTCACAACTTGACCCACGCTAGTTCTTCACAACTTGACCTCCAAGCAACCTGCATACCAATAGATAAACAAATTGAATCTGGGAACAAGTTCTTCACAACTTGACCCACGTTAGTGAAAACATGCATCATGCAACACATATGCACTAAAGCCCATGCCCTTAAGCTAACCCAACAAGCATCGCCAAACATCTCGACGAAACAAGTAAAAATCGGTCAGACTGCCGTTCTGGCCGGTCTAACCGCCCCTGGGACTTAACCAAAAAACTATTCGAGGTATGGCCGGTCTGACCACCGAAATGGCCGGTCTGACCGCCAATGACCTGAAAGTTCAGTTTCTTTGCCAAAAACGCTTAAATCGACAAACCGCAAATGCCATTGCCAATTGTATCATCATCCTAAGATCATGCACATATCCCCATGATATCCCATGGTAGCCATACCACCGCCTCCCCCACCGCAGTTCGTGAAGCAGTCCGCCGCCGCGCCGACTCCGTCGGAATCCAGCAGCCCTTTTGTTTCATGCATTCTTCAGTTTGCTAGGAACACATGTTTCTTTTAACCACTTTGGGTGATACAGGGGCTACGATCGCATGCCACATGCGCTGATTGATAGGGTTTTGAGCATACTGCGTCTTCATTTAAGTGACTCTATTTAGTCCCAACTTCTGTGGTGGCGAGTTGGTAGTCTAATGTTTGTACCACTAGTTGAGCTGACTGGCAAGTTGTGCCAAATGTGGCCTAGTCTATTTGCAAAGTGAAAGGAAGGTGGCGCAGATGTAATTGAGACATATGACTTCTAGAATGGCCATGAACCGGCCAAAGGTTAGTATTACTTTGAAGGAAGATTTGATCTTGTGAAGTTTGCAAAGCTGGTTGCTGCTGAAGGTCTATTTCTTTTCCTCTGTATTGGCCCATATGCGTGTGCCGAATGGAATTTCAGGCGGTGGTGAACCCTGTTGCTAGAGCATTTCGTCTTTTGTCTTCCGTCTCCCGGTGGAGGCAAGTGCAAGTAGTATTAATGAGTTTTTACATTTCATATTTGATGAATGCCATAGTTGATTGTTGATGATTGCTGCTTGGTAATGTGATGAGCATGAATGCCATAGTTTAATGATGATGTTTTTATGATGATGGTTATGTGATGAAGCTTACATGGAAATGTTTACCTGACGACGCATGCTAATGTTTATGTGATGACGCCTACATGGTAGTGCTTACATGAGGATGCTTACATGGCAATGTTTAAATGATGATGTGTACATGGTAATGGTTTCATGATTGATGGCAATAATGATGGGACAAGGTGAGCAATGAGGCTACCTTGTTAATGGTGACAATGATGAATCATGATAAGGGCAGTGGGCAAGTGCAAGTAGTATTAATGTGTTGCATTATTTCATAAACTGTTTAATGCCATGGTTTCACGATGAAGTTGTAAGTTCGATATTGTTGATGAGTATTACCTTCCATGATGAGTTGGTAACGTGCTTTAAATTTTGCATCATGTCATTCATTTCTGAACCTTGGACTACGTGGTACCCAAGGGGTTGATTCCCTGAGGTCCCCGTTAGGCATTAGATGGGCGTTAGGTCCCCATCATGCATTAGACGGGCTTTGGTCCCCACACTTGTGGAAAGTCATGTAACTTATCCGATGAGGTCGGTGAGAAAGATACATGACTTGGAGTGTGGGCTTTGGATCCCTGTGCCTAGAGGGCACAGGCCGTGAGTAGGTATCGACGGATACCCCACTCGGCATTACCAGTAATTGCTTTAAAGTGAAGAATGTGCATTCATGACATGTCATTGTATTTCTGCATAAGATATGGATGTGTTTGTTTAGCTTCTGATGTTGTTGTTCATGATGGAATTGTTTAATCCCTTTGACTACTTATGATGCTATCATAAGAGATGGATTTGTGGAACGTAATGTTGTTATTCATGAAAGGATTGTTTTTCCCCTTGACTACTTATGATGCTATGTTTGATTTGCTATTGCACTTTGCTGAGTCGTGGACTCACACTTGCTGTGTTGTGCTTGCTAGGTACCTCTCGAGGCAGCGACATGCATGAGAAGGGGTAGACTTGGTTCACGTCACATAAACACAAACCACAATGAATAAACTAGTCCAATTATCCACAATTCATGCTCTTGATAATTGCTTTAGTTTCAATTTGTGACCATCCTTCGCAGTGGATGTTTTGATTTTGTTCATGGACGATCTAGTTTTGTCCTAAATCCCCCATTGTTAAAGTTCATTTAATTCTCTTCGTTGGATTAGGCAGTTTGATTTCGATTATTTTATCACTCTCACGGCTTGATTGGTTAATGGTGCTTTGGATGTAGCTATTTGGTCATTATCTGCTTGAGCTTAGTAATGTTGGACTACTTTAACGTAGTTGTTAATGAGAAGGCTTCATGAATCGATTTATATTCAATTGTTAGATGATATGCGTCTTTTGAGTAAATATAGAATGTGCTAGGGTTGAATATGTAATATCCCAAAAGAATCCGAAAGAGTATTCGGGAGAGTCTGATTGAATTCGAAGAAGGACCAAATATAAAATGGTTTGATCAGCGTTTAGAGAGGGGGATTTCCTTTCAAAAGGGGGACAACTTGGGCTTGGGCCTTGGCCCAAGAGGCCATATGGTGGCCAGCCAAGCGGGGGAGGCGCCACTCTCCCCCCAAAACCCTAGCCGCCCCCACCCAAACCCCCTCTCCCCCCTTGTGTGGCTGCCACCCTCCCTCCCCCCCCCCAAGCCCTTGGCCACTGCCCCAAGCCCCTTGTCCGTCCTCCCTAGTGTGGTGTGCCCCTCCCTGGTGTTCTCCCCCTGCTACCGATGAAGAACGTCACCTCCCGCTGCCTACCGAGTAGGGAGAAGAAGGAGAAGGTCGCATTGGTGGTGGCCAGCCAAAGAAGGGAGAGGAAGGAGAGAGGGGAGAAGAGAGGGAAGGGGAGAGATCGCGGCCTCGGTTCGTGATCTTCAGTGGTTCTTCAAGGGTAAGATCCGATCCCCTTTCGATTAGTTGATTAATTGATTATTAAGCAATGTCGGTATTTAGATCTGTTAGAGCAGATAGGATTGGCCGACGTTTTTGAGAAGTTTAACGGCAGAATCTGTCCTAGATGCCTCCTAGAGAGTTGTAGGCGACATCGATACCTTTCCATAGAGTATTAGATCACATCGTTTGGACGAGCGTTTCAAAAGTTATGAATTTCGTAGCACTGCTGTTCTGTAAATCTACTATAATTTGACAGTTTTTAGTAATCAGACTTAAGCGGATAGTTAAAGGAGTATTTAGAAGATCTCACTATAACTAATGATGTAGATAATTGGTTCAGCTTTCTAGAAAGATAAATAACACGAAATTGGGATAAATGTAATGAAATGATAATTTTAATGTCGCTGTCCATAAACCCTGACGTGATATGGCTGTTCTGTTAATCAGCTTGGTAAGGGTAGTAGATGGAAAAATCTGGAAAGCTCACCAAATAGGTTTAGGTAGGGAATTTGATAAGTTTTCCAGAAAGTCTAATAACGCATCATTTGGATCTAGGATAAAAAAGTTATGGATTTTTTATTATGACTGTCCGTTAGGAGAACAGACTGCTGTTTAAGAGTTTGGGAGTTCGGGTTGCGCTAGAGAATATAGCGATGTCGTAATGCTTCTAGCTTTGTTTTATACAGTATTGTTGTCTTAGCGTGCTTATTAAATAAATTCAAGTGGGGGATTGGTCCTGGGGGCAGCGCCCTCTTCGCGTCCTCCATTCTCGCACAGTTGAGGTAAGTACTCTATTAGATAGATTAATTATGAATGTTTGATCGTGATTGCAAGTATTTGATACATATTAACTAGGCATGGTTGCTAGAGTGATATGTATGATTAATGATGCTGAATGCTTGAGATATGATTAAGTTTTATTCATGTATGATGCTGTTGCTATTACATGTTATTGATGGATTGAGTAATTGTTCATGTGCATATTAAAAGCATGTTTGACGCTTGGTCACGTGGTGACCAAGCATATATATTTGAGGTCCCCGCCATGTAGATGACGGGCATGTGGTCCCCACACTTGTGGAGTGTGGGCTTGTGGTCCCCATTACTTGCGGAGTATTGGGCTCTTGGTCCCTATGCTTGCGAGCACAGGCATGGGTATGCATCGACGATTGCATACCCTACATTACCGGTAAAATGCAAAAAGAGTTAAAGAGAAAAGTTGCATTGGCATTGCATAAGCACATGATATGTTTATTGTAAAGATTTGGGAATGAATGATAATGCTATAATTGTGTGTTATAATGGCTTACTATTTGTACTTGCTGAGTCTTTGGACTCACTCTTGCTGTTGTTTGTGGTTTTAGGTACCCCTTACAAGAACGACATGCATGGGAGGGTGTAGTCATAAGAGTGATTGCACTTGGGCACGACTCACTCACATTGAAATAAGATATGATTGATGATTTAATATTTGAGTAATCTGCTTAAAGAATTATTTATGATTACTCTCTATGCTTAGAATAATTTGCAATAGAGTTGATTAGAAGATTTTGGATGCCCTTTGGATTATGCTTTAGTTGTTTAGCATATTTTGGATGTCCTTTGATGATTCATTTAAATTGGATGATTGGAATATTGAGTGATGCTATATTAAATTGCATGAACCTCCGGTATAGCCATCTATACAAAGGAGGTTCTGTCGAAATTTAGAGAAATGTCTTAGCTTTAATTGGTTATAGGGTTAATTTAGTAGCATTCCAGGCTCATGTTCGGCTGGGATGTTATAGAATATTAGTTTTATATCATTCATGAATGAATGTTTGGCTAATGGTTTAAATAGATGTTGATGGTTGATATTGTCATTCTTCATGATATGGTTAAATTAGTAAGGGCTTAATGATCTTCGTATAGACTCTTGATAGTGTTATCATAATTCTTTCACTATGATTGGATGATAGAGAATGATTTGTTCACGAATTCTGATTCAATTCTTATATTAATTCTTCTAGATATTGATCTTTTTATGTGTACTATTTGAAAGATGGTTGAAATTATCCCGTATTGTTGTTGTACGTTAGTCTTTTAGGTAACATTTTGGCTTCCGCATAGCCAGGGTGTTACGGTTGGCATCAAAGCGGGCTTTAGGTCCATGGTAATTGAATAATTAAATTGACACACTATGCACAGTAAGATGGGAATGGGTCAAGCATTGCATTTACGTTTTCGTTATGTCACTTTGAGCATTGTTGTTATGAATTAGTTATGAATACTTATGATATGCCTATATGTTATTATATGTTATAATGGTAGATGACGAGAGATCACGGTCGTGGTTGTAACCTTGGGATGCTAGGTTGCACCACCATTTGGGGTACGAGATTAATGGAGTGTCTACCTTGAGTCAACTAGTTCCAGGGGTTGAGTACAAGTTTCTTTGGCAGAATTATTGTCTTCCTTGAGTTTGGAATGATTACTTTTGTTCAGATGCGGTGAATGAGTTTTCTTGGATTAGTGATTCATTGCAGTTGAGAGGAGTTCTTCGGTCTTTATTGGTTTTCTTAAAGCAAACCTTTGATCTCCTGATTGACGAGTTGTTTTGCTGATTATAAACGTAGTTGATTTATGAGATTGATCTTTCATTTGGAAGTTTTATCCTTCTTGTTGGGAAGTACGACTCATTTAGTTGCTTGGTATTTTGGTTACTAGAAGCTTTAATTTGCATATTCCTAAATGTGTGGAAGCTTTGGGCCAACGTATTCTTTTCGGAGTACTTTGAGTATGAAGCTTAATGCTTCCCTTTCATGAGAGAAAACGTCAAAGTTCTTTTTGCTTTGTCCTGCCTTGGTCAAGGCAGAGCAATTGTTGTTTTTTCGACTGTTGGGCTATCTTTGCTACCTCGTAAACATCTACTTGATGATTTTACATAAATGCTAGATTTACCTAATTCCTGTTATGCTAAAATTGTTGAAACCTATATAAAGGACTAGATAGATGCTGGTGCAGCATTTTGTAAAACCTTGTTTTATAGAAATCATGTTAATAAATCTTTAATCGTGTGTTGAACTGATCTCTAATGGTTGTGTGATTGCAAATAGAAATTAGCATCATATTTACACACATGACTAATACAAGGGTCAACTGATAGAGAGAGCTGAAGCTGGTGTTGAGCACACCAACCGTTGAGTAGATAAATTTCGTAAGTGGTCTTTGATAGCGTGCCTTGTGAAATCGCTATTGCATAATATGATCGTGTTAAAATAAAATTTGTTTCAACCTAGTGGCTTGCATTTATTTTGGAAAGTTTTTGGATGGGGTAATAAAGTTTGATAATTCTTGGCACCAGTGTATGATATCGTTGTATTAAAATGTCAGAATGTGAGATTGATGTTAATTCTTGTTGTAATTTGATCACCTATGGTGATATCGCGTAAATGAAAATGTTTCAAGTGTTGCTTTCGTGATCTTTTGGAGCTCTTGATTATTGCGGTAGCTGAGGCTATTTTAAATAAAATGATGTATTTGAATGATCTATTGATACTTAAGTGATTCGTATGATTTTAATTTTAAAGTCTCTTTTTGTCTTATTCTTATTGGTTGATATTTGCTATTCTCTTTTGAGAGGTGTGTGCCCTCACCTATGATCTCAACTTTTGGTTTTCCAAGCTCATCGTTATTAGATTATTTCTTTTGGTTTCATGCTCACTGTGAGGAGCAACGTTTTCCTGTTGGACGAAAATTGTTCTTGTTCGCTTCTTTCTATTGAGAAAGGATCAACCCTTTTGTGTTGTAAAGTTTTACAAAGCGTAAATTGGAAACTGCTGGTGGTGGTTAAGTAATTGTAGTGGTGAGATTTTGCTACCAAATTAAGGGAGGAGTAGTGGGAGATGAATTGGTCTTGACCTGTACCTCTTGGAGAAAACTTGGTTCAAATGGTATGATTGTTGCTGAAGCACAATTGATTGGTGTTGAAACCAAGTAAAACCTATGGTAAAGTGTAGTCCTAGAACCCTAGTTTATGTTGAGATGTTGGGATCATTGAAAGTATGGAAATCTTGATCAAGTTATAGAGTGTCGCGATTGGGTTCTTAATGCGAGGTTGTATTAGTGATTCATGATGATGAGATTTAATGGGATTTGGAATACAAAGTAATTTAATCGTTGTGGCAATTAATGAGATAGTAGGAAATGTTGAGTTAATGTCAAGAATGACTCGGTCTTATTGAGTAACTATCTAAGAGTAATAGTCTTTGTAGAAGTAAATTGGTCAGGAAAAGGTGTCCATGATGATGCTAATGAGTGAGTATGTTGGAATTGTGGGAATGATTAGAGATTTAATCCGATGATTTTGTCAATCTGTTATAAGGGAAGTTCGCTGTAGAGGTCTTGGAGGTTAAGTTTGGGCTTCACATTTTTATGCTGGAACTTTGGTCGCCCAATGATTGTGAGAAGAGAAAATAGAATTATGGGGTATTCTGAGCAGTGGAATGATCATTGATAGAACCCTTCTGATGAAGTACATGAGCGTGTGTTTTGAGGATTCTGAATTGTTTATTCTTAAAGGTTGGCAGTGATGTGATTGTGTGAAATCTACTTCGAGGTGCCTTGGGTGCCATCTATCAAATTAAGTTCGTCCGTAAAAGGAGTTGTCTAGAGTGATTCGGTGGGGTCAATAGAGCCTTTCCACAAAGGTGTGGATGATGTATTTTGAATTGAGCATAACTTTGAGGATGCTAATTTAAGAGATTTGAACTTGTGTAGTATGTGATGAATTTGAATTCCAAGGTTTGAGAGGAATTTTATTCCTAAAAGGGAAACTGAGAAAAAGAATGTTTCCTCGGGTAGTGAAGAGTTTTCTTAATTCTCATCTGAGCTTTGTGATGTTGACGGATGTCTTTTGCGGTTTGAGTTTGGCTTATTGTGGGCCTGTGTGGTCCTTACTAGTTCAGAAAGAGGAAAGGAAGTATTTGATTTGGTGTACTTGGAAAGTGGAAGGCATTGCATGATGAATCTTCACTTTCGAGTTCAACCCTTGTTGGTGTAAGTTTCCATTTCATAGTTGCGATGAGAATCTGCTATTTTCATTTTGGTTCTGGTGACCAAAGAGTTGTTTAAAGTGAGTTCTGTTGTGTGTTCCTAGTTAAAGGAGGTGCTCCTTGTTAAGATGAAGAAACCGTTTGACAAGTGGGACAAGAGTTCCATGTGTGTTGTGCTTGTTTGTGCTTTAGTACCAAGGGGAAGGTTGGCTCGAGGTACATTAGTTTGTTTTTGTCAGTTGCGAGTGTTAGTAAGTGGGCGTATCGCTATGACCGTCTCGGGTCCATACGCGAGGTATGCAACGTCAGCTATGTGCTAGTGCTGAGTGAGTGCCAGGTAAATTCGGAGTTGAGGTTTTCGTTAGAGCCGTTGACCAGCGAGGAAGGCCTCACGTCTAAGTCTCGTCCGGTACGTATACTGGAGAGGTCGGGACAAGCTTGGGGCATAAGACAGTGGTATTCGTTGAGGTGCCATGGGCGCATCCGTGTGAGCAAGAAGCGACTTGGGAGCTGGAGTCTCGCATGTGTGAGCAATATCCTGTTTTGTTCACGTCAGGAATGTGTTAATTGTTGTTTCGTTTCAGAGGAAGTTGTTCTTTTGTTAAATCGACGTTTAGAATTCGTGGTCGAATTCTGTTAAGGGGAGTAGAATGTAACCTCCCGAATATTCATTAGTGAATGCACTAATGTTTAGAGAAGGAATTAATCTGAAATTTCAGTATTTTGTGGGGGAATTGGATCTTGGGCCTCCAGCCCAAGGCATCCTAGCCCAAGTGATCAGCCCTCTAGTGGAGGGGTGCCCCCTTTCTCCCAAAACCCTAGACACTTTTATTTCTTTTCCTTGCACCATTTGAGTAGCCGCCCTTTTCCTCCTTGCCAAAGCCGCCGCCCCTCCTTACAAGCGGCTTCTCTTCTCTTCTCCTCTCCCTCCAGCATCGGCGGCGGCGATGCAGATCGTGGCGCTAGTCACCGACACCCTGGCGGCAGCGGCACCGCACCCACACCCCCTCGCCCATGGGCCGCTGGCGCCGCACGGCCACGGCCACAGGGACGCACACCCGCACCACCACCACATGCCACAGCTGCAGTGGGTGGTCATCCCGTACCCACCGCCGCAGCCCATGGTAGCCGCACCATTGCCTCCCCCACCGCAGTCCGTGAAGCACTCCGCCGCCGCCAGCGGGTGCATCTGGCGGGCACGGGGGTGACGAGAACCGGACTATCTGGGTTGTTGGTCACCGGTGGCCACTGGATTCCAGCGGAGTCAGTGCACGTGGCTCGATTGATACGATTGGGGGTGGAACTGGTGTGTTTTGGTTCACCCCGTGGATACGGTCACCTGAATTCTTGTTGTTTGTTCATTCACTTGCCCTTTTGTTTCATGCATTCTTCGATTTGCTAGGAACACATGTTTCTTTTAACCACGTTGGGTGATATAGGGGCTGCGATCGCACGCCACATGCGCTGATTGATAGGGTTTTGAGCATACTGTGTCTTCATTTAAGTGACTCTATTTAGTCCCAACTTCTGTGGTGGCGAGTTTGTAGTCTAATGTTTGTACCACTAGTTGAGCTGACTTGCAAGTTGTGCCAGATGTGGCCTAGTCTATTTGCAAAGTGCAAGGAAGGTGGCGCAGATGTAATTGAGACATATGTCTTCTGGAATGGCCATGAACCGGCGAAAGGTCAATATTACCTCGAAGGAAGATTTGATCTTGTGAAGTTTGCGAAGCTGGTTGCTGCTAAAGGTCTATTTCTTTTCCACCGTATCGGCCCATATGCGTGTGCCAAATGGAATTTCAGGTGGTGGTGAACCCTGGTGCTAGAGCGTTTCGTCTTTTGTCTTTTGTCTCCCGGTGGAGGCAAGTGCAAGTAGTATTAATGAGTTTTTACATTTCATACTTGATGAATGCCATAGTTGATTGTTGATGATTGCTGCTTGGTAATGTGATGAGCATGAATGCCATAGTTTAATGATGATGTTTTTATGATGATGCTTATGTGATGAAGCTTACATGGAAATGTTTACGTGACGACGCATGCTAATGTTTATGTGATGACGCCTATATGGTAGAGTTTACATGAGGATGCTTACATGGCAATGTTTAAATGATGATGTGTATATGGTAATGGTTTCATGATTGATGGCAATAATGATGAGATAAGGTGAGCAATGAGGCTACCTCATTAACGGTGACAATGATGAATCATGATAAGGGCAGTGGGCAAGTGCAAGTAGTATTAACGTGTTGCTTTATTTCATAAACTATTGAATGCCATGGTTTCACGATGAAGCTGTAAGTTCAATACTGTTGATGAGTATTACCTTCCATGATGATTTGGTAACGTGCTTTAAATTTTGCATCATGTCATTCATTTCTGAATCTTGGACTACGTGGCAGCCAAGGGGTTGATTCCTTGAGGTCCCCATCAAGCATTGGATGGGTGTTAGGTCCCCATCATGCATTGGATGGGCTTTGGTCCCCACACTCTTGGAAAGTCATGTAACTAATCCGGTGAGGTCGGTGTGAAAGATACATGACATGGAGTGTGAGCTTTGGATCCCTGTGCCTAGAGGGCATAGGTCGTGAGTAGGTATCGATGGATACCCTACTCGGCATTACCGGTAATTTCTTAAATGTGAAGAATGTGCATTCATGACATGTTATTGCATTTCTGCATAAGATATGGATGTGTTTGTTTAGCTTCTGATGTTGTTGTTCATGATGGAATTGTTTAATCCCTTTGACTTCTTATGATGCTATCATAAGAGATGGATTTGTGGAATGTAATGTTGTTATTCATGAAAGGATTGTTTTTCCCTTTGGCTACTTATGATGCTATGTTTGATTTGCTATTGCACTTTGCTGAGTCGTGGACTCACACTTGCTGTGTTGTGCTTGCTAGGTACCTCTCGAGGCTGCGACATGCATGGGAAGGGGTAGACTTGGTGCACGTCACATAAACACAAACCACAATGAATAAACTAGTCCAATTATCCACAATTCATGCTCTTGATAATTGCTTTAGTTTTAATTTTATGACCATCCTTCATGGTGGATGTTTTGATTTTGTTCATGGACGATCCAGTTTTGTTCTAAATTCCCCGTTGTTAAAGTTCATTTAATTCTCTTCGTTGGATTAGATGGTTTGATTTTGATTATTTTATCACTCTCGCGCCTTGATTGGTTAATGGTGCTTTAGATGTAGCTATTTGGTCATTATCTGCTTGAGCATAGTAATGTTGGACTGCTTTAACGTAGTTGTTAATGAGAACGTTTCATGAATCGATTTATGTTAAATTGTTGGGGAAATTGGCTACAGGGCACTGCACATTCGCCTCATTTGCTGATGGAGAACCAAAAATCGTGTTGCAACCAGAAGACATCGAAAAACATGTAATTTTGCTGTAAGACACTAATCCCATTAAAATAATATATCCGAGTGATTTGGAGAGAGAAACTTTGTAAAATGTCCTCAATACCCTCAATGCACAGTGACTGGCTTGGCTCGGTCCGGTTCAACCATCTACAATATCGGACTTTGGACCCACACGTCATACAAATTAACCTCAACTCCTTCGCGCTCCTCAGCATCTTCGCCGACGTCGTCGATCTCACGCTCCTGTGATGTCCGAACGCCATCGCAACAACTTGATCTACCTAATACCACATCAGACACGCCCTCGGCAGCGATCATGGCTATCTCCGGTGGCATCGTGCAGCTGCGGCCGCCGTTCACCTTGCGGTCGGCCTCCCCGGTGCTGACGGACATGACGAGGAGGTCGTTGATGCCGGCCGCGGCGGGGAACTCACGCCGGTTGTTGAGCACATGGGTGATCGCTACGGCCGTGGGGTTTTCCAGCGCGACGCCGCTGCCCACCGCCGTGAGCCGGGTGCCACCGTCTAGGGACCGCACCTCAACGGCGATGCCCGCGCGAGAATAGGAACGGCGCCCGCGTCGCGAGGTCGTAGCACGAGACGAGCACCGGGCGCACCGTGTCCCGGAGCGAGAGCTCGCCGAACACCTGGTCACACACCACGAAGTGAAGAGAAGAGAAGAGGAAGGGGACCTCGCGCAGCCTCACCGCCTCCACCGCGGCCTCGCGCTTGACCGTGTCGCTCTCCTCGCGTTCTCCTCGTTCTCCAGCCAGCCGCTCTGATGTCTCGGCCCGCGCGCCCTCGTGAAGGGGTCCTCCCCCCTCGGCACGCCGCCTCCGTGCGACTTCGGCGCCGGTGCCCCTCGGTGTCCTCCTGCCTCCTGGCGCATGCCGCCTCCGGTAGCGGCTCAGCACCGGTGCCCCTCAGCAGCCTCCTGCCTCCCGGCGCGCACCACCTCCGGCCTCCCCAAAGAAAGAAACGGGAGATTGGGGAAGAAGCACTATAGTCGGTTTGCAAAAGGAAGAAGATGAGGGTAAAATGGACTTTTCACCGTCTTTCTCTCTCCACTTCAGTCCGAAAATCATAAAATAGTGCCCTCAATGTCCTACAGCAAAATTACACCTTTTTGCAATGTCTTCTGGCTACAGCACGATTTTTGGATGTCCATTAGCAAATGAGGCGAATGTGCAGTGCCCTGTAGCCAATTTCCCCTAAATTGTTAGATGATATGTGTCTTTTGAGTAAATATAGAATGTGCTAGGGTTGAATATGTAATATCCCAAAAGAATCCGAAAGTGTATTCGGGAGAGAATGATTGAATTCGGAAAAGGACCAAATATAAAATGGTTTGATCAGCGTTTAGATAGGGGGGTTTCCTGCAAAAAGGGGGACAACTTGGGCTTGGGCCTTGTCCTAAGAGGCCACAAGGTGGCCGGCCAAGGGGGGGAGGCGCCACTCTCCCCCCAAAACCCTAGCCGCCCCATCCCAAACCCCCTCTCCCCCCTTGTGTGGCCGCCACCCTCCCCACTTACACTTTCGTCATCGCTTCGTGTAAAAGGGTTAATCCGGAGGTGCTAAGTTTGGACCCAACAGGTATTATACACTACTACAACTCACTTTAGACAAGCAATATGGGACTAATCCCACCACATGACTCATCATGGGCCACATGGGCTGCACTACGAGTAGGCCGGGGTATTACACAATAGGCCTATTATTACAATAATTGAGTCTCATTGAAACAAAGTAATAGAGTTATTATTTGGTAATGGATGTGTGTAGCATTGTGAGATACAACCGTGAGCTAATTTCCCCCAATGAATATCATCCTCCACAGTCACCTAAACAATAAAAACAAACGTGAGTCCAAGACTAAGCAAATACAATTGAATATTGCAAGAAACATCGAATCAAGGACCATACATTCTCAATATATCGAATAAACAAGAAAATGCTATATATGCACTTGATGCAAATATGAATATGATATCCACTTCTCTTATGCATATACTGGTATAGCCAGTGACACACCCGTCGGTGTTCACTCAGGCCCGTATAAAGAATCTTTCATACGGGGATCTATTTGCCCATATTAGAATGATGAGACTTATTTGGCTATATTGGAATGATGGGACTTTCAATACCCACTCCCGTGGGTGAGGCATGAATGATTAAAATGAAATGAATGTATTCTCTCATAGTAACAATTTTGATATCACCAATGAACAAAATCATGTAAAGGAATGAAAATATTCATAGTTCATAAGAATTACTCATGTCATAATCATATAGCCATATTGAACAACAGCAATACAAGACGATCCAATTTGTACTTACCTTTCGCATTGCAACACGTTGGATGGTAAAGAAGGTGCAACTAATACCAAAGTCACTCCTCCTAAAAGAAGTAATTTACTCAAAACAAGTTCTTGATAAGAGGAAACAACACTAATCGCAACTCTCGCATCCGCACTCCCAAAAACCATACTTCAAATAATTAATCTACTCAAGCGAAACGACAACCTAACAATAACTCAAAACTGGACAGCAATCTTCTAAAATACATATCTCTCAATTTTCTTAACATAAAAATCCATTTTCAGTCTCTCTAGAAAGATTACGACTTGTTCTACAAAAGTTTAGTTGGCAAGATCCCTTAATTCTGCATTGAACTAATTTAACAAGCAGATGAATAACCAATGACAGAAACACACCGATAGTCTGAACAGTAGCCTTTAAATAGCTATAACTTTCACTAGACTGATCCAAAAATTATGTTCTTTAACATTCTAGAAATCTAAGAGAATTTCCTACAAAAGTCATGATGGTGGACAATCCTGATTTAGCTATTAACAAGTTCTAATCTGACAGTAACTACGACTACTATAACTTGACGGGGTTTCTGGACAGCAGCATTCCGAATGTCATAACTCACAAACTACAACTCCAAATACTATAAACTCAGATCCTACAGAAACATAATGAAATAACCCACAATTCTTTAGGAGACCCAGAACCCTAATTTCGCGTTGATCTAATCCAAAACTGCCAAACAGTAGAGTACAGATTCATGAATCAATACAACAGGGACACTAATACGATAATCAACAACAATCGCATGGAGGAGAATTAAACAAAACAACAAGGAGTTGATGGTTCGCCCTTGAAGATGCGAAGGAACCCGCTGAAACTCCCATGAGGATCTACTCTCCCCTCTCTTTTCCCTCTCCTCCACCTTTCTCCTTGCCCGACAGCAATGGGGAGTACGACCAACGGGGAGGAGGACAACAATGGAGTGCAAGGAGGAGGAGGAGGGTACTGTAGACGATGGCACTGTAGCATACGGCGGTGGAACTGTAGCATAGGCGTGCTACAGTAGCGCCTAGGGTTTTGGATGCCCCTAATGGGCCAAGGCTATGGGCCTTTGGCCCAAGTTTTAATCTTCCTTCAAGAGAAATTCTGAAATCCCTTTTTGAATCCTGATAAAAAGGTTTGAAATTCAATTATAGTTCTAAACATTGAACGAGTTATTATAGTAAAGAGGACATTAAAAGTCGATTATCTCTTGTGGATAAAGTTGTACAACCTCTATAGAGTAGAAACTATTCAAATAGCCGTATCTGCGGTCATGGACATGCTAATCAAAGCCACTCCAAGTTAGAATTTGTTTTTGATTTTAAAATGGTTTTAGCAAATAATTTTAGGATGGTTAATCCTTTTGGTAAAATTAGGCGGTGAGCCATGTGATAGGACGGTATCCTTCACCATTCATTTATGGAGGTTATCCACTATAAAACTGTCAATTTAAAATTTGATTTTAGGTATAGATTAAAAATTACCTTAACACTTAGTATGAGTATTTAAAATTGAAAATGCTGCTTTATGCAAAATGAACCCTATTAGCCTCACTTGATTACAATTGCATGCATTATATTCTGTTGTTAGGTGTAACTTGCGAGCACGAAAGTTGTGTTCACTCTTGCTGAATAAAATTTATTCAGGTGAAGATTATTGTCAAGACGGTAAGGATCAGGACGACTAGGCTACGTGTAACATCCCAAATACCTAAATAGGTGTTTGTTTCAAATGTAATTAAATGTGTAGAAATTAAAACTTTTTCTCACATCTTGAAACCCCGAACTTTCATGTATTTCTTCTCCAAGAGTTGTGAAATCCAAAAACACTAAGCTCTTGTTGACCAAAAGTCAAACTCATTTTCCACTTGTCACAAATCTTGTGCCAAACCTTTGGAAATATTTTTTCCTTGGTCCTAGAGTTGCTGTGGGACCCCTCTGAAAAATATCATAAGTTTTAAAACTTGTTTGATAATTTTTGGAGGTAAAACAAACCCTTGAACAGCCTTAATGAATTTCCTGAGAAAAATGCATTGCATAAAAACCTCTGGAAATTTTATGTAAGGTTAATCCTAATGTCAGCAAGCTCCAGTTAAAATTTCATAAATTTTGGAGCTGGTTTGATATCTCAAATAATTTTGCAAAGTCTCAGCTGTAAAATTAAATCCAAAACTGTGCACTGTTCCTTGGGCTTGAGCCGCTTTGCAAAGCTGGTCAAACTCAACCACATCCCCAGCAGCAACAGACCTCCTTTCTGCCTTGATGAGGTCGTAGCTGTTGGATCCAATCCAACAGCCACGACCTCCTCCATAGCATTCACAACGAGGTCCTCCCACCTCATTGAGGTCATAGCCGTTGGATCAAAGATCAAAGGCCATGACCTCCCCTCACTGTCAAACCAATCGGACCTCCCACCTTGCTGAGGTCGTAGCCGTTGGATTAAAATCCACAGCCATGACCTCCCTTTTGTATCATGCGCATCAGACCTCCCACCCGGGTGAGGTCGTTGCCGTTAGATGGAGATCTAGCGCCCACGACCTCCCTTGTCCTCTCCTTGCCTTTGGATCTCGTTTCAACGCGCGAGATCAATGGGCCGTTCGGACCATCCCTTTTAAGCCGTTAGATTTAGATCGCGCGGTCTCTGTTGAGTGGGCCGTTCAGACCACTCTTGTGAGCCCTTGGATCTAAATCTAAAGGCCATGACCTCCTGTGCGCTACACGTAAGCTCAGGACCTCCCCCTCACTTGATCAGCACCATTGGATTGAGATCCAAAGGTCCTGACCTCGTCCGCACTTTGCGCAGCGCCTAGAACCTCCCCATCTGTTGTGCGCCCTTGGATTTCAATCCAAAGGCCACGACCTCCACGTCCTGGGCTGTTTCGCGCGCGGTTAAGTCCTCCCATCAGGTCTGAGCCCTTGGATGTAGATCCAAAGGCTAGGACCTCCTAACCCCCCTTCCTTTGCGCATCCGCGCAAGGGTGATCTAAGGGTCAGGACCTCCCCAGCCCTGATCCAAGGGCTGTGACCTCCCCATCCAAATCGTGTGGCTGGGACCTCCTCCCAGTCGCTTAAAACGTACCGGTTCACAAACCAAATCTGAGGGCCAGGACCTCCCTATCTTTTCATCCTGTGGTGGAGACCTCGCCCCTGTTCTTCTCCTAGCTTGGGCTCGCGCGCAAGAGCTATGGCGGTGGAGAAGGTCAGAGCCGGTCATGTCCCAACGGCTCTGTGCAGGCGCATTAAATGCGTGTCAGCCCCTTTCCGCCCCCTAGGCCATGCCCTAACCTACCCCTCTGTCACCTCCATTGTCTTGTCCTGGCCATGGACCGCATCATGGGCTAAGCTCACCATGAGCTTAACCCTTGGCTCACGACCTCATTTGCCCTAGGTATAAAACCTCCCCACTGTTTCCTTGGCTTCCTTTACACACCATTTGCTGCCATTGCTTGCACCACTGTGCTTGTGAACTCAAAACCACCTGAAGCTCTCCTTGGCTGCCATTGTTGGAGCTTGGAGCTCCTCGGTGGCACAAGGGTCCCTGGAGTTTTTCCTCTCCCATCCTTTCTTCATTTTGAGCCATTCACCTTTGTGACAAGAGCCCTAACTTCTTTTGGTTGGGAACATTTTTCAGAGGTGGCCGAATTGGAGATTGGAGCTTTGGCCGAGGAGCAACCTCATCTTCTCCAGCTCCGGTCCTCACCTTCCTCGACCTCCTCAGCACCTCTGGACCTCCAGGTAACCCTCCTGATAGTCCTTAGTTGCTGGGCACCTGCTTGTATGTCGTTGCGGAGCTTTACTTTTCATTTATGTCTTTTGGCCGTGTTGGTCGTCTTGTTCCTCTCCGGCTCGCCGACGATTTAGGTCACCACCGCCCTCGAGAGTGGTCCATTGTGTGTGCAACACTATTGCGCACACATTGGTGTCCTTGGTTGGCGCCGGTGAAGTCCTCATTGCCGGCGACAAGTTTTGGAGCATGCTCGGGCTTTTGTCGGACGAAAACAGCAGCGCTGTTGTCGTTTAAGACCAAGATCCTCCCCCTTAAATGCGCCAATCATTGCTTAACCGTAGTAATCATTGATTTTGCCTTAACTGCCTTTAATCCTGCCCCTTTTCGCACATTTAAGACCTCGCGCCGGGACCTCCTCGTTGTCCCGCTTTAACTTCTTCATGCATCCACACAAGGCGCGAAGGCCAGGGGCGCTGGATCTGGGCCGTTCAAGACCTCCCCCTGGGAGATCTTGAACGTCCAGGACCTCCTCCGTTGAATCTTAGCCGTCCAGACCTCCCCTGGAGGTCTGAGCCGTTAAGACCTCCGCGTAGGACCTCCTCGAGGTCATCTCAGCCGTTGAGGACCTCCCTCACTAAATCTGGGCCGTCCCGATCCTCCCTCTTTCGTTGTGGTCCGTTGGATGCAGCATCAATGGCCACGACCTCCCCTCTCACTCGCGCGTGCGCTTTGCTGGGAGGACATGGACCGTCGGATCCAAGATCAATGGCCCATGTCCTCTGGACCTTCGCGAGCGCGCGTGCGCGTTATCAGCTGGGAGGTCTTGAGTCGTCAGATCCAGGATCTGTGGCTCATGTCCTCCCCTGTCTTTGTGGGTTTTTAGTTCTCCCGTAGAGGACTTAATTGTGAACTGAAAAAGGTAATAACTTCAAAAATACATAACTATTTCATTTTAAATCCAAATGTAGTGATTCAAACTGTTTTAGCTCTGGTTTGACCTGGGCTCTAATCTAAAATTGGTTATGAGCTCAGTTCAGCTCCAGAAAATGGATTTGCAAATAGGTTTCAAAACTAACTTTAAATGTTACACTAAAAACTCATTTAACTTGTAAAATGCATAAGTATTTCTCTGTAGATGATTTTGGAGTGAATCCAACTTTGTTGGCTTCCTCTATTATTGCACTTAATGTTAGATTGGGATTTAGGCATGTCACTGTTGTCAAAAAGGTTGTGGGTACATTTTAGTTGTGCTCTTTGTCATATCTTTGAAAAATCATAAAACATGCATAATAGCTCCAAATGAGGCGAACTCAGTTGTGTTATTCATATCATGAGGTGCTTGTTTTACTGTAAAAATTTCAGTATCACCACCTTTATAGAAATTGTTGCCTAATAATTAAATTAGTGAATAGTGGCAGTTTTGATTTTTAGGGCTGAGCAGATTTGTTTTGCTCATATCTTTTGCATTGAGAATCCAAATCAATTGGTTCTTCTTGCTAAATTCCCTAAAAATCATCATATTTCTTCTGTAGAAATTTCAGAGCATTTGGAGTTTGTTTGCTGTGCTGTCTTTGTGGTTTTCGTCGTTCTTATCGTTTCTTTTCGCCTTTTCGTTAGGTGCCGACGAGTGCTTTGATCCCGTGAGTGACCCTCAGCAACATATTGAGCAAAACCAGCAAGGCAAGCAGTTTGATCATATCCCATTGTGTCCCATTACTTTAAAGTCTAATACTTTGTTTAACTTGTATGCATGCATTGCTATTTTGTTGTTAAATGATATCGTTTAGTGATCCTATAGATGCATATCCTGTAGGTAAATGTTCATTCTCTACTACTAAGCCTAGGACTACCTTGCTGTGATGTCGAGTTCGTTGGATGAGCTCTCATCACTTAGTAGGTCACGTGTTGGTATACTTAGAAATGCTTAGATTACGGTAGAAATGGGCGGTTGTCGACATTATGTCTATGACTTTGATCACACAAAAATTATTATTCCATTATGTCCATCTTGTGGTTTGTTGCTTTGTAATCAAATAAAACAAAAATGAAAATGAAAGCTATTTGGACTTGGGCACAATGGATGATGGTGTGATTGTTGGTTTGTGGAATGGTGCCTAAGTCAACAAGGACCGAACATCTTGTTACACCGAACCAAGCATTTTTGCGTGCTAACCACACGAGAGGGATATGGGACCTCTCTTGGCTAAGTACTTTGGCGGGTGTTAGCTTCGGGTTGCATGGTGGGCTATTGGGCGAGTAGTAGTGGGTTATCCACTGCAAGGAGCACCACCCGAATAAGGGGGTGAGCATCTTTGATGACTCCGCATCAACGTATGGGGCGGTTGTATCCCCATATGGGCAACTCGTGGTTGATATCCAATATTGGAAAGGTCTCGTTGGACTTAGCTGTGCCGGCACACCAAAGGAAGTGTGCTAATAGCTTGGTGAAAAGGCGGTCTAACGTGTGGGTACATTGGTACACCCCTGCAGGGTTAAAACTATTCGAATAGCCTCGTCCTAGGTTATGGACACGCTTGGGGAAGTCTTTTGAGAGTTAGACTACAACCTTTAATTAAAACTTGACATGGTTGGTATGAATGGGTAATTCATGCTATTGTTGTGGTGGCTATTGGGTTAGTCACTTCCAGGTTGTTGTTGTCATCTATCTTTTGTTATTATTACTTGTCTCGTTGTTCTTGCAAATCAAAAATGAATTGCAAAACTGCTTTGGAATCTATTTAAATATTGCAAATGAAAACTTGCGTTATGCTAAAATAAGTCCAAAGCCTCATCCACTTACATAAAGCTTGCATGTAGTTAAACTATAGTTCTGTTATACTACACGTCAGTCTTGCGAGTACATTCTTTGTACTCATTTGCTTTGCTTAATAACTTTGTTGCAGAGGAGGTAGAGCCCAAAGGGCTTTACTTTTGTGAGATGTGCTACGGTTGGGAATCGAGCTAGGCGTCTTGGTTGGTTGCCTTGTGGGCTAAAGGCAAACCTTGTGGCTCTCTTTTGTTTATCGCCATCTTATGGCTTTTGCTTCCGCTGTGTTATCTTTATTGTTGTCTTTGGCCGGTCGGCCCCTTTTGTAATAACTCTATGTTATGTACGTCTTTTAATCTAGTTCGTGCTTTGGTTCTATGTCTTGAATGGAATTGATGCATGATTTTGTAAAGGGGTATGTATACTGCATTCTGGGAAGTATACATATCTCGAAGACCCGGATTATTATGTTTGTGATGCTAGGGTCAATGGATGACTAAGTATTACAAGCCTAATAAACCGGGGTCCTCACACTACGCCCCTAGATGATTGCCAGTGATGAATCGTGTGGCCTACCTATTTATTTTGCTTTCCACTGTATCTTTAAATTTGGCCTCAGGCCCAAATGTAATAAACTCTGATTGTCAATTAATAAATGCGTGATATGATTTTGCTATGAGTTTTGTTTGACTATATACACTATCCATTCCTATACTACTGTATGAAACACAGAGAATTCGGGATCCTTTTTTTCTGGGTTCGACAACCGCCCACCCTGGGAATCCAAACCGGACACACAAAAATCAGCCCGCTTGAATTTTGCTCAAATTTTGGTTGAATTTGATCTTTGTTGAATTTTTCTGATTTTCGGCCAAACCGGTTTTAACACTTCGGCGCCGTAAAATAATTCCAGCACCAAAAACCCTGGTGGTGATGCATCATAGTGTGGACAACGGAGATGCTTTCCAATGATCAAGCAGTCGCGACGTACAAATTTCTCTCTTTTTTTTAAGAGAAATGGAGTTTGTACCAGATACCTTCCTCACTACTAGAATCCAGTTTTTCCCTGAAGGCTAGGATGAATCCTGACGATCCGAAAACAACCATCAGGCAATATGGACTTGCCGTGGCATTTTAAGAAACCCGACAAGACACATAGCCAGTTTCCTTGAAGGCCCCCGACACAGATTCCCATCAGGGAATTATCCCTAACAGTACCGTTAGGCATTTCACCGAAGTCCTGACCAAGCAACCTGGATGGGTAATGCCTGATGGTGACCGTCAGGGAAAGCATCCTTGACAGTTTTTAGGCCATCCCTGACGATTTTCGGCCGTGGGGAAAGACTGGAGTCTAGTAGTGCCTTGATCGAGAGAACCAATGTTAAGTTTGCCTCTACGTACAGCAAAAGCACCCTTTTTTTGATAGCGTGAAAATGAAAACACCAGCTGCAGCAAGTTTAGCATCGTCTGCCCAGCATTGCTACTTTACAAAAGCTGCTCAGCAACTTCTTTCATTATTCCAAAAACCATCGGCCGAATCAAAGTTAACTAATTGGCTTACACCCGGCCACTATACAAGCTAGCCACCCTGTCATAGCCGCCTCCATTGCAAGTTGCAACCCTCTAGCAGCAAAAGAAAATCTGCAAGTTAATATATAGGTCTCTCGGGTCACCGACAAGTGGAGGTGTGGTGTATCAGCTCCATATTTTGAATGAATTTGCTGCATTATTGACCTTCTCTCTAAAAAAGGAAGAGTGGAAATGTGGAACTGCCTTGGCATTACATTAGTTCCACTATGTATCTATCACGAACTTCACATTTTTTTTATTTCCATCGCAAAAAAAACTTTAACTTGACTCATTTAAAAGCTGGTACAGAAAGCTCAAGGGATAAAATAGACTTGATCATAGAGTTGAGGAGTAAAAACGACAATTCTATAAGAAAGAGAGTATACAAAAATTGATACATTATTGTCATTTGAGGAGGTGTCATTTGACAGCTTATTTCGCATGATTCTTCCTTCAACCGGACCAAGCAAAGGGCATTATTCCCCTTCCTCCCCGACCAAGCAAAGGTAACGAGTCCTCTGTTGTGCCCTATGTCTCTACAAATGGCCTCTATGCTATCACCAATTATAGTAGTACAAATTAATGATGGTGTTATTTCTTCATCATTTTCTTTTATAAGGATCAACAAGGAAAACAAAAAAAAAAGAAGGCAAGAAGGAAAAAGGGAAAGGAAAAAAAGGGAAATTTTCGTTTTCTTTGTGCAGTGACGAACGTAAACCCCATTGCTACACAATATTTAATCATGCAATACAGTAAGGAATTTTCAATTGGCCTCCTCAATAGTTCATCTCTTACCTATATATCCTTATCACAGAGAAGTGGGCCTTTGTTTTCAGGCCTGGGCCATGAAGATGATAATTGTCCAGCAGTGGCTCTTCGTTTTCAAGGGGTCTTTGTCCCAACTCCCAAGATGGCATATTCAGCCAATCAGGCTTAGGCTGCTCCCAATGGGCAGTATCTTTGTGCAGTTTCTTTAGTGCATAAGGAGTGTTAAGATACTATCTTCTCAATGCATGATTTTTTATGGTGTAGTATCTTAGATTGTTTCATTTAATTACATGCATGATCTTTACTAGTATTTGGGCATTGTGGCCTATTTGTGGCATGTACTAAAGCAATACATGCATGATCTTCCCAATGCACGGGATCGATCACAATAAATTTTATGCGTTGGATTTCGAGACCGAACTAGTATCCAGATTAGATACTAGAGTACCCTTTCTCTTCATTAACTATTGTGTCACATCATTATTTTGCCTATATAGCAGGCTTAAGATACTAGTCAGGGTGAAACACTAGGAACAGCCTTATAGCTTGTCCGGTGACATGGGTAACAGGTCTCGAGGTGATTCATATGATGTTGAGTATCACAAGTTGACAACCCTTAATTATCATTCTACTCCGTTCAGAAATATATATCGTTTTAGAAATGTGCAGTCAAACTTCCTTACTTTTGATAACTAATATATAAAAAAACTATTTAGATTGGTCTTGTGAATATAGTATCATTAGATTAGTCATGAAAAATATTTTAATAACATAATAATTTTATATTATTTTACGTACATATTCATAACAAACATAGTGGTCAAAGTTATATGTTGAAGACCATATGGTCTGTTTTCTCCAAAACGTCACATATTCTTGAACAGAACAAGTACCTTCTAGTTTTTTACGTGAAAAGTAGAGGAGCAAATTGATGTATAGTTAGAGGCCTTAGGACCATTGGATGAAGAATGGAAGTGCTTTAGATCGAGGTGGCTGTAGCTTGGGCAGCCCGAAGATCGTGCTAATGTATTTGTGAAGTCAGTTAATAAATGTATACCTTCCTATAATGAAAATAGTTTTCTTAAATAGCCTCTGTTTTAGAGCCAAAACAAAAGCAATTACAAAAGTATTAAGAAAAATCCAGCAATTAACTATGCTCCATAGCACCTACTCCCTCCATTCAGAAATGTACGACGTTTTAGAAACCATGCAGTCAAGCTTCTCTAGCTTTGACTAATAATATGTGAAACACTATTTAGATTAGTCGTGAGAGATTAATTTCATTAGATTTGTCTTGATAAATATTTTCATAATATAATGATTTTGTCAACTTTTACTGGCATAATCTTATGAAAAGTAACGGTCAAAGTTAGATATTACAGATCATGTCGATATCCAAAACGTCAGACATTATTGAACAGAGGGAGTACAAATCTTTATCTTATTAAAGCCAAGCGCAAAACAAAGCATTAGAGGGTGCATGCACATCATCACATTCTCCTGTTGTGGTTTGATTCAGCTGATAATTGTCCAGCAGTGGCTCTTCTTTATCAAGGAGTCTTTGGGCAGCTGGTCGAGAGGTGATTCACGTCAAAAAGTATAGGAGCACAGTCATGTTTATCCTATCCTCCGCCGTAATTTGTTTGTGACGACTTTACAAAAGCCGGTCTTCACATGGACCTCTTTATTCCCCGAGCCGGAGCAAGCAAAGGTCTTCACATGCGTCTATATATACATATATAAGATGACCTCCTGATCACACCGTCATAAATCATAGTTGATCCCTATAGAACAGGCTAGCTAGCTAGTTCAACTCTGGCTGCAATGTCGGCAGTTACTTGTTACAATATGGCTGCCGTTAGTCGATCGCCATCGGTTTCTCCTGGTGTGCGACCCCGGCCGTGGAGACAACCAGCTCTTCTCCCATTTTCTACCACTCCCAGCAAGTATCGGCGCCGTCCTTTTGCCTCGTGTGCATCCATAAACATTCCCCCTGACGGTAAGTTCGTATATGACTTGGTGCGGTGTTGCTGTGGTTACTATATATATATATATATATATATATATATATATGCTCAGGCAATGCGGTTAATATATATTTCCCCGACTTCGATTCTGTATATATGTTCGAAATTATCTAGATTTGTTACATGAAAATGGTATCAGTAGAATTTTCGTCTATAAACTTCTAGTAGTACTTTTGCCAACTTAATTCTTATAAATTTAGTCTGGAAGGGGGGATTAATTTTCAGTACATGTACTCATCTGACATACGAGAGTATACAATTCACAGAGAAGAAAAAAACCTAATAACACTGTCTGTGATGAATGATCTATATATGAAGCTTTGGTGCATCCCTCTCACGAAGAGAAGAAGCGGCAGGGAATAACCACGCAATGGGGAATCAAAGACGACGTCAAGAGCGTGAAGTTGTGGTTTGTGATCACAGACATTGTTGGGGATTTCAATGTCCAAGACGCCGTCGAGGTTGCGCTCCATCACGACGACATGCTCGTCATCTCGGAGAAGAAGACCACCAGAAATGCGGCCGCCCGCCGAGGCGCCCTTGACGTGCGCCTGCTCATGACGGCAGGCTACGACAAGGTGCCGGAGTGTCGGTGGGAGAAGGACGACGGGAAGGTGCTCCTAGAGGTGACCATCAAAAAGCTTCCTGCGGGCACTGCCGGGATCAGCATAGACTAGCTAGCTAGGAAATCTGGATCCGTCATATGTGTTTGTGCGAGAGAGAGGCTGTTATTAGTATTTCTTGTGAGCCTGGTGTGTACGGCCCATTATGCGGACACTTACCTAAACGGTACATTAGGGCCATTAGTACATTTAGTACCACATTGCCTTGGGACAAACAAGAGAGGTTGTTCTCCCTCTATAAATAAATATGGACCAGTTCCTGTACCTCTCATGTTGATAATAAAGTGAAACGTTGTCCTCAGCATCACGACTACTCAATTCCACAACACGTTATCAGCACAAGCTCATTCGTAAACGGTTAACTGATCCAGGGTTTTGGATACCAGTAACATTTTTTTACCAAGCGAGGCGGGCCAGTAAGGCCAAAAATCGGAAAATTTCGGCCGAATCTTTTAAATTAAAATATGATTTTTACGGATTTTAAATTTAAAAAATCAAATTCGAGCAAAATTCAAACAAATTTGATATTTTTTGACAAAATTCATCCAAACCGACTTTTTTTGGACCAGTTTGTATTCCTACCGGTCTCCACGGGTAAATCCGAAATTTTTGACTTTCGGTCGAAATTCTGAAGTGTGAACTGATCCCAGTTAGTCGTTTGGGGAAGATAAATGTTCTTGCCGGCCGCCGATACACTACCAGCAAACGGGGAATCCCTCACGGGCTTTAATTTTTTTGACGGGCCCGCATAGAACATGAGGGATATCAAATTTTTGTGACCGTCGCAAAAATATATTTTCCTGTCAGGCTCATAAAGCCGCCAAGGATATATACTATTTTTTGTGACGGGCCCACTTCTCACCGTCGCAAAAATATATTTTCCTGTCAGGCTCATAAAGCCGCCAAGGATATATACTATTTTTTGTGACGGTATTAGATTTACCCATTAGGATTATTTATTTTTGTGACGGGTCTGTATGAACCGTCAGAAAATTGCAAAATTTCCCCCGGCCCTTGCATTGAATTCTTGCAAAGGCGCCACGGAATTCTCTGAATTGGTAGCGAACAATTTTTCTAACCGGTGAAGACATGTCAGAGAAATTGAGAGACCCTAAAATCCTAAGTCCCAATATTCTCCCCCAAATCAACAAAGCAGCAGCCGCCGCACACATCCATCTGCTTCCTCCCATCGCCCACCTCCTCCGCCCCATCCCCTCGCCCACCTCCTCTGCCCCATCCCCTCGCCCACATCTCCGGCAACCTCAGGTCCCCCACCATCTCAGTCGCCTGTGCATCCTGCCGCCCAGCCTTGAGCTCCAGCTCCGCCGTCCCAAAGCCCGGCTCACTTGGGATGGCCCAGCTCTGCCCTGCCTCCCCAAGTCCGCCTCGCCGCCCTGACACCCCAGCTCCACCAGCAGACCCGCCTCCCAGCTCCCACCGTCCTCCCCACCCCTTGAGTCGCCCCACCATCCTCCCCACCCCCAATGCCACAGCTCCGCCCCATCCCCTCGCCCACCTCATCTCCCGCAACCCCAGGTCCCCCACCTCCTCATCTCAGCTGCCTCCATCCCATCTCAGTCGCCCCACCCCGACCCCGACCGCCTCGCCTCCCCGCCGCCCTAACGCACCAGGCTCTGCCCCGCCGTCCCAAAACCCCAGCTCCGCCCTTCCTCACTAGGTCCGCCCGCCCACGCCCCAACCCGCCTCCCTAGCTCCCACCGTCCTCCCCACCCCTTGAGTCACCCCACCATCCTCCCCACCCCGGCGCCCGGCTCGGCCAGCCTCTGCCGCCCCCAAATCCGCCCCGCATTTGTCTTTTCACTGTTTCAGTGAGCTTTTGATTTGGATCCCCCATCGGTTCTTGATTGGTTTTGGATTTTGCCTTTGATCTTCTCTCGGAGATGAGATGGCCAAGTGGGAGAAGATCACCTACGTTGGGATCGTGACGTGCACCCTCCTGGCAACGTACACCCTCTCCAAGGGGCACCCCCACCACGAGGAGCCACTGGTCAGATCTCATCCTTGGTATATTCATATACACATGTAGAGACTATATCATTGTATAAACTAATTGCCTTCTAAGAGAAAGTGCTGGTGCTAACTAATGCTACTACTACTGTCACTTGATGCTTGAAATGAAATTGTTAGGAATAAAGTGCACTGGCGGCCTAGCTAAGCACGTTTTGATTAGTTCGTCTTTCCGAACTTCTGAGGCGTGCAAATCAGCGAGCATGAAAGAATCAAAGCCTAACGATGCGATTTGATTCACTTTAAAGATGCTAATTTGAGGGTCTAGGGGTGTTTAGCTTGATGGTTTGGTAGTCAAAATGTGGAGGTGCACGCATGCTTTAGAACCTAATTAAAAGAGATCTTGCTTCCTAATGGTGGTTAGGTTGCATGTGAAAGGGAGGATGCAATGAGAGATTGATGCCCTGGTAAAATGTCGTGGCCGTCATGGACTCAAATGACAATATATGCCATTAAGTATCTCAAATGACAATATATGCCATTAAGTATAGATCGCAACTGAAGAACTTTTTGACAAATTTGAAGGCCCTTATTAGTCAGACCAAAGAATCTTACAGTTCCCTATGTAGAAGAATTTCCCACATTGATTTTATTCCCATACCTAGCGTAAAGAACTGTAACAATGCAAGATAACCAATAGTGCTTAAAATTTGCATTCCATGGTAGCTAGATACAACTGCTTTTTCATCTGAAGGAAATATAAAAGGCCGGTGATGGTACTAGCATTGATATGCGATACCTAGATATAGTTTTTCCCCTTGCATATATACTTCGCATGATCATGCCTAGCATCGAAAAGTACTAGTTAGTAGCTAGAGTTACAAGCTGAACTGATAAGAAGTAAGAACTGTAACATTGCAAGATATTTTGCTAGTTTGCTAGAGCAACGTGCTAAACATTTACATTTCATGGTATCTAACTGACTTTTCATCTGAAAAAAATTGTGAAGGGTGATATGCATGCATGATACCAGCATCGATGCCCATATATAGAGATTCAACATTTTTCTTTCATATGTATTTTCAGATCTACCATGGAACTTTACTTAATATACAACGTACTAATTAACTAGAGTTACAAAAACCGCAAACTTAACAAGAATTTGCTACCATGAAGAATGCCAAACCACGTACTTGCATAAGGCTGCTCCCAATGGACAGTATCTTAGTGCAGTTTCTTAGCGCATGAGGAGTGTTAGGATACTATATTCCCGATGCATAGTTTCTTATGGTGTAATATCTTAGGCTGTTTCATTTAATTACATGCATGAGAGGAAACAACAATCACAATAAATTTTATGCGTTGGGTTTCGAGACCGAACCGGTATCCAGATTAGATACTAGAGTACCCTCTCACTTCATTAACTATGGTGCCACATCATCATTTTGCCTACATGGCAGGCTTTAAGATACTAGCTAGGGTGGAGCACTGGGAGCAGCCTAATGTGCCTTGAAAGCATACATGCCGCCTTATATCTTTTGAAAACTAAAGGTGATACAAATAACGTTCAGGCATGTAAATAGAATGAGAATATTTATGTACATTTGTAGGAAATGAATTTTGAAATTAAAGGACATCCATATATAGCTACAACTGGCTGATAAAATAGAATCCTTAGATTCCATCCATGCATTTTGAGCACGTTTATAAACCAATAATAGTACTAGCTATAGCTACTAGCTAGTACATAGTTTGCCACTTAATTCTAACCTTTCAATCTTTCACATGTTTAGTAATAACTCTATGTGGTATACAGCAAAGCACTAAATCTGATATATGGTCTTTCTCCTTTGTTTGTGCTATTGCAGGCGTACCCATATCTGTACATCCGCAACAAGGAGTTCCCTGGGGTATGGATTTTCTTTCTGTATTTTCATGCATTCATTTGGATACTTGAACACTTGTTATTGTAATGTTCTTTGATTTGGTTGGTTGCGAAATGATTCCTTTTGATTATAAGTGGAGTGGTGGATCAACACATGCATGTGGATTGTTGTAATGTGCAGTGTGTTCGCCGCATTGGTTTAATGAGTAATATAATGCATTTAACTATGTGCAAATGTTCTAATCCTTTGTTTGCTAACAACTATTATTGGTAAGCTCCTTTCTACTCTTCTGTTGATTGCTAAATTATTAATTATGTGCAAATGTTGTAATCTTGGTAATCATGAGAATAAGATTGATATTGCTTAGTCAACTGGGTCATAGTATAGAATCTTGTCTAATAAATTGGGCTCAACACTATAGGATATTTCTACAGTATAGATGCAACATACCTAGTTTTAATAATATAATTTTATACCTGATATATTGATGTTGTGCACACAAAACTATTTCATGGCAGACCATGAATGGATGTATAGTGACTGGCAGTGTGGTAAAGCTCCCCCTCAAATGAATGGATTGAACAAACTACATAGTTCTTAGATCATGCATTCTCAAATCCTAGGGAAGTTGAAGGTGACACCATTAAGTATCCATGTGCAATGTGCAGGAAGTATTTTAGGCACAACAGGCATATTGTAGAGTTGCACTTAAGTAAATATGGGTTTAGGTCAAACTATCAAACATGGACAACACATGATGAACATGACCCGTCAATAGATCACGAGGAAATCAATGAATGTAATCGGATGGACAATCTGTTGATTGACCTAGGTGGTGACCATCCACCGGGAATTGATGAGGAGCCAACGACCTTTGCCCATGCTTTCTATAGAATGGTTGCTAGCACTAACGAACTACTCCATGAGAACACAACAGTCTCAAGTCTATCTGCTGTCGCTCATTTGCTAGCTATGAAGTCATAGTACAATATGTCAATTGCACACTATGATGATGTATTACAGATAATACATGAACTTTTGCCTCCAGAGTCTAAGTTGTCTGTGGACTTCTACCATTCAGAAAAGTTGTTAGAGGGTCTCAGAATGCCATATGTGAAAATTGATGTGTGCTATAATAACTGCATACTTTACTGGAAAGATAATGAGCATAAAGACAAGTGTGACTTATGTGATACCTATCGCTACAAGGTAGGTCATAATAAAGTCCCACGTAAAGTATTACGGTACCTCCCCATTATAGATAGACTACAAAGGTTGTATGCACACGAGGAGACAGCAAAGCTAATGCTGTCACATAGTTAGTCAACGTCTAGTAAGATGGTGCACCCATGTGATGGGGAAGCTTGGCAACAATTTGACGAGGACTTCCCAAACTTTGCAAGTGATCCTAGAAATGTGCGCCTTGCTATAGCAACTGATGGTTTCACACCATTTAGTTTGGGAGCTGCTCCTTACTCATGTTGGCCAGTGTTTGTGGCTCCATTAAATATTTCACTGGGCATGCTCTTGAAGTCGGAGTACATATTCATTGGCCTTGTTACCCCGGACCTGAACATCCTGGGAAAAAATTAAATATTCTAATACAACCTTTAGTTGTCGATCTTATCAAGTTGTAGGAGGGGGTACAAACATGGGATGCTTCACTTAAGCAAAACTTTACAATGCGGGGAGTATATCTATGGTCAGTTCATGATTTCCCTGCATATGGTATGTTTGCTGGTTGGAGCACACATGGTTCGTTTGCGTGTCTAGAATGCTTGTGTGACGGTAAAGCATTTCAACTCCGTAATGGTCGCAAGTCTTGCTGGTTTGATTATCATAGACGCTTCCTACCTAGAGACCATAAATTCAGAACCCAAGGTAATGCATTTCAAAAGAACATAGTAGTGCTTGAGGAGGTGCCTAGGCATTTAAGGGGAGAGGAAGTCGAAGCCCAAATAGACAAGTTTGTAGGTGATACGAAAAACTTTGGTAAACTTCACCGTTGGACCCATAAAAGCTGCTTTTGGCAACTTCCATACTTCAATAAATTAAAGCTTCGACACAACATTGATGTGATGCACAATGAGAAAAATGTAGCTGAAGCTATGTGGAATACATGCTTTGACATACCAGATAAGACCAAGGATAATGTGAAGGCCAGACAAGGTTTTGTCAGTAATGGACAAACTAATGTTCAACGGTTCGTACTATTTGATCAATGTATATTATTACTGGCGTGTGACAAGTAGTCGTCAACCATGGTCGTTAGTTAAGTTGGTTGATTAGCTAGTGTACACTATATTTAAGTTTTGGGGCCACAGTCAGAGAAACAAAATCACTTTTTCAGGATGCTTGACAATTGAATAAACGCTAGCTAGATTTATTCGAACTTTTTTTTTGGTACAGAGAGTCTGTGTACAAGAATATTTACTGAAAGTTGATCGAAATTTTCCTGAAAGTTCCACATAATAGAAGCATATGGATGATTACATCTAAATGTATCTAAAAGATGATTTTATACATGAAATAAATGTGTTCCGTAGTTTAATGTGCTTCTTAAACAATTGGTCGAGTTTGTTTGACATGAAAAAGAAATTTCTGAAATACATCTATCTGTATTTTGTTCTTACTTATACGTTTGATTTTTTTAGTGTGCGACCATTCAACTTTCTCCTTTTGAAATCAGTTCATTCAACTTTCTACGGACCACTAATTTACACTAGTTCATCAACTCTAGCATATTAACCATCTAAAAAAACGTTCTGTCACGCTAACTCATCTAAAAAATCTGGCACATAATTAACTTGACCATAAACAGGAAGTAGTCCAAATTTTACATATCTTTATGCTCAGTTGCATAGAGCTAAATAGAATGTGCTGTGAAAGTTGATTGTAATTCAAGACCATTAACAAATGTTTCTATAAGATTTCACATGATATGACATAAACAAGATTATACTGATTCTACCGTAGATGAGTTTATCTGACTGCAGTATCATAATTGATAATACTACCTTTTGCTTATTCTTTCTCCTTGGCAAGATACATTCTAAAATCATGGTCTGATCACTTAGATGTATACTTTGAAGATTACTATGCATTTTTTATTAGTTTATGGGCTTATAGTTGGGATTGCTGAATCCTTCTTTTGCTTAATATTTAGAACTTGATGAGCTTTTTCGATGATACAACACTCATGCTGAGTGAAAGGCTGAATGCATGAACCCTCGATTTCTTTCTTAAATAGAAGAGACAAAGTTTTACTTCCAATATTTTAACAGGCACAATGCAAGTCAGCAGCTAGATAACTCCAAATTGTTACTTGCAATCAAACCAGATTGTCTTGGTGTTGTTTGTTGGTTATTTAGGGAAAACTGGTATACAATTATCACTCTGATATATAGATAGGTTGCTGTTAGTATCAACTTGTTGGCTGCTTATGGGAATGGTTATATACCTAGTCTATTGTCAGTTTATTGATAGTCTACTGTTAATGTGCAGGCTAATTTACTATAAATTCTTGGAGAGGGCTAAGAGGGGGTAGTTTCCGTATTTTGAATTTTTGTATGACTTTTTTGCTGAACACATGGAGTGGCATATTAAGATGCCATTTGCATATAGTATTTCTGCATGGGAAAGCATATCTTCAATATATTTGCATATAGTACTTCTATAAGATAGTGTTTCTATAAGTACCCTAGCTATATATGTAATTTAGGATATTGGGTTATTCATTAATAGGGGAAATTTAAGCTTAGCTAATGTGCCTTCTCGAGAATGTACAATTTTCATAGAGATTGCTTCGATTTGCTTAATTGGAGGAGTGCACCCAGTAGTAAAGTAAATGTATTGATAGGAAACATTTTTTTTGCTAAGTAAATGTGCATGAGAAAGCTTTACCAAACATGTACTATATGACATAATCTTATATTAGGTATGGTCTACGATGACTAATGTAGCACAAATGTCAGTATAGACAGATAGCACTCTGCAACAAACAAGAGAGGTGGAGCGAGATGTAGATTCATTTTTTACACTAAACAAGGAGTTGAAAACAATATTGAAAATGGAAGTCTGAGCAAAATGGTAAATGCAGTCATACTAGTCAATGTAAAACAAGAAAATCACATACTACATGCATTGCATGGTTAGTATAGATTGTATAGTTCAAGCACAGGTAACATCATTTAATACCTACAATTATTGCCTTGTGTACAAACAAAATTCAGAAATAAAATTCTCATTGTCATGTTAGTAAAGATTATACATGTCTTTGCTTGCATTGCATGGTTAGTACAGTTTGTATAGTTCAACTTCAAATGGTACTTTCCAACTATAGATGCTTTTTGAGAAGATGGGTGAACAACCACCACTAGAGATGCTATGCCGTGGCACACCTACACAAGCACAGGTAATATCGTTTAATACATACAATTATTGCCTTGTGTACAAACAAAATTCTCTACGAACTATTATTTTGCCTTGTTGCATAGTTCAACTTCAAGTGGTACTTTCCATCAGTCACCTTTGTCATATGGAGGACCATTTGACAAACATAACTAGTATTTTTTGGTGTGTCAAACTGTCAACAAGTAGTACAGCAGTGAGCGAGTGGACTCATGTTGAATGTTCTAAATATGGGCATAACCTGAATCTCATTTACTTATAGTTGATGGTAAGGTGGCAAATGACTTTTCTACTAGTTAGTACACCCATACTTGTGAGTTGTTTACGAGGCTAAACAAATTTTGAGTATATGCCAAGCGTCACATGTGCTTAAGCTGACTATTTTAACCTTACATATTCTTGAGTAGTTGCCATGGTTTGTTAACTTAGTAGATCTAGGGGTGCACATTTTGTATTGGAAGATCCAAGGGTGCGGTGCACATTTTAGTACCAAAAGACATGATATTGTGGGATGGGTATTTAATATAGGACTGTGATTATTCAAACAACATTACAAGCCATTACGGTTTCTTCAACTCAAGTTGACATAATGTTTCCACCTTGCAGCAAGGGCCTGGGACTGGATCCTCCCATGTGGGCTCACAACCGGATGATGGTGCTATCGATGGTAACGCTGATGTAAATGACAGGGACAACAATAGTGACGACATTGATGGCGACAACAACCATGCTGCCATTCTGTGACTTTTCAGTGATCTCTTATAGTTCTTTTGACTAGCTGAACTTGAATGTAATAGAAATGGGGACTTTGGTCACTTTTGTATGCGGTACTTCACTTTAGATGTCTTTTGGATGGATGAACCAATCTAGAGGTGAAGTTTATGAATGTTGGTATGCTTGCTAGTGAACATGAATCTATTGGCTAGGGACTGTTTATAAAAACTGAACTTTTTATATGTTTGTTCATTAATTATATGTTTCTTGATTGATGCAAGGATGGTGTTGTGATTTGATTATATGATTCAGATATCCATTTAATTGTCTGCTGCAACATTTTCTACCTGCAAATCTATTGTAACACGCCAGTATTGCCTATATTCGGCCATTGGAAATCAATTTTACTGATAGGGAAAACCGCTAGGCTATATTTTCTGCCATTCTGGAAATCAATTTTCCTGGCAGGCGCAAACCGTCAGTATTAATTTTCTTGACGGTGACATTACCCATCAGTGAAATCAACTTTCTTCATGGTTACAGAAGAATAGTCAATGAAATCAATAATTTTATTGACGGTGACATTAACCGTCAGTGAAATACATTTTCTTGGCGGTACCAGAGGAACAGTCATTGAAATCGCTAATTTTATTGACGGTGACATAACCGTCAGTGAAATCAATTTTCCTCACAGTTTGACCCCACAGGAAAATGCATGTTTTTTCTGACGGGCAATACCGTCAGGTTTAATTTCCCTAGCGGGTAACCGTCAGCCAAATTTAATTTTCCTTTCCAGCTAGTGCTGAGAGGTTTTGCCTGACGGGTAACCGTTAGGAAATTAAAACCTGACGGTTTTTACTATTTTACTGACGGTTTTGAACCATAAGGGATTACCCGTTTCCTAGTAGTGATAGTTTCTGTAATACCCCAAATTTTCTTAAGTAGGAAGAAAGGAATTCGGGGAGGAGATGTCACACTCCAATTTAAAATTCGAGAGAGAATAATTATAATTAGGGAGGTAGCAAAGCGATTTAGCAGATGGTTTAGAGGGGTTTTCTGCAAAGGGCGGACAACCTGGGCCTGGGCCTTGGCCCAAGTGGCCTTGTGGTGGCCGGCCAAGGGGGGAAGGCTCCACCCTCCCCCAAAACCCTAGTCGCCACCCCCTTTTCCCCCTCCTCCCACTTGTGGCTGCCACCCCTTACCTCCTCTCCCTCTTGACCGCCTCCCCTTGCTCCCTATGCCTCCTTCCCTAATGCTCTCCTTGCTACCGACCAAGGATGCCGCTCCTTACTACCGACATCGAGGAGGAAGAAGGAGGCACACCCGGGAGGTAGATCGGCCAAGAAGAAGAAGAAGAGGAACGGGAAGAAGGGAGAAAGGAACAGGAGGGATCTCGGGCTGTTGAGTACACCCATCAACGGTTCTACATGGGTAAATCCCAAATCCCCTTTGGATTAGTCGATTAATTGTGTATTTTAGGCGTTATCGATTTTAGATCTGTTAGGATAGATTGGGTTTGACTAACGTTTTGGTATGGTTAAGGGCAGATTCAGTCCTGGACGTCTCCTAGAGAATCGTATACAATGTCGTCATCTTTCCGTGAAGTGCTAGATCGCGTCATTTGGACAAGTGGATCAAAAGTTATGATTTATTTAGCACTGCACTTCTGCAAATCTGTCGGTATCCTAATAGTTTCTAATAATCTGAATTAAGAAAATAGTTAAATGAAAAATTAGAGGATCTTACTATAATTAAAGATGTATATTATTGTCTCAGCTTTCTAGAAAGCTCAAGAACGCGAAAATTGGACAATCGTACTGAAAGTTATGGTAGTTTTAGTATTACTGTCCAGAAACCCAACGTGAATTCGATGTTCTGTTAATTAGCTTGGTAGGGAATTTAGATGGCCGAAATAGAAAGGCTCATCAACTAGGTTTAGTTGGAGAAATTAATAACCTTTCCAGAAAGTCCAAGAACACCTCATTTGGACTCTTATACTAAAAGATATGAATTTTAGAATGTGACTGTCCACAGAGGGGACAAATCGACATTTAGGAGTGGCGTTGGGATTGCGCTAGGGAGTATAGCGAGTTCATTTGTACTTCTAGTTTTGTTATTGGTCCAGTAATATTGTCTTAGTCTGTTTTATATATATTCTCAGGAGAGGGTTTGGTCCCGGGGGCAGCACCCTCTTCATGTCCTTCGTTCTCACGCGGTTAAGGCAAGTGCCATGATGGATAGAATTAATATGAACGAATGGCATTGTTTGCTAATACTATGAGTATATGTGCTGTTAATGGTTGCTAAGATATTCTGATGTTAATACCCATGTTTTCTAGTGTTATGAATTATGTGCTATTCATGGATGCTTGAAAATTATAAACATCAATGATCATGAGTGCTTGTAGTATGAATAGTTTTATTCATATGCGATGTGGTTGCGAATGCATAATTATGATGATTTAAGATTTCATTCATATGCATCATGGTGGCATATTGAAGACTTGGTCATGTGATGACCAAGCAATTGTTGAGGTCCCCGTCAGGAATATGACGGGCTAAAGGTCCCATGCTCGTGGAGCATGGGCTTAGGTCCCCATACTTGTGGAGTATGGGCAATGGTCCCTGTGCTAGATGGCACAGGCATGGGTGTGCTTCGACGGATGCACGCTCTGCATTACCGATAAAATTCAAAAGAGAAAGAGAAAGAAAAAGTGCATTTGTGCATCTTGCATAGCATGATTATTTAACATGTTTGATGTAGAGATGTGTGTATGGTTGTTGATGATTACAGTTGTTTATGTTGTTGATACCATCTATTGTACTTGCTGAGTCTTTGGGCTCACTCTTGCTGTTGTTGTGTTTTAGATACCCTTTACAAGAACGGCATGCATGGGGGAAGTAAATATTAGAGTAGTTGCACAATGGCACGAACTACTCACATTTGAATTGATAGAATGATGATTTAGTAGTTGAGTAATTTGCTTAAAGTATCTTTATCTTTACTCCCTTTTGCTTGGATTAAATTGTAATAGAGTTGACTAGATGTTTACGGATGCCCATTGGATTATATTTTAGTGGTTTATCTTGTTATAGATGATATAGTAATGATTAGTTCATTTATGGATGTCTTTTGATTCTGATGGATGATGGATTATTTAGTTATGTTATAATTAACTATTAGAACCTCCGGTATAGTTAACTATACAAAGGAGGTTCTGCCGAAAATTATTAAGATGTTTTTAGTTTAATTTGGTTATAGTGTTAGTTTAGTAGCATTTCAGGCCTTTGTCGAGCTGGGGTGTTATAGTTGGTATCAGAGCGGGCTGTAGGTTCGTGGTATTTGAATTATTAAACTTGACACACTAAGCACAGTAGGTGGGTTTGGGTTATTTCATTGCATTACGCTTCCGTTATGTTGTATTGATGATTCCTGTTATGAGATGATCTGATATATCTATATTATAATACCATGGTTATTATGTGTGGGGATAACCCATGCTGAGAGGTTGAGGTCGTGGTTGTGGCCCTGGGCTTTACCAGGCTACACCACCGTTCGCAGTATGATTATAGTGAGTATCTTTAGAAGAGGTGTTCTCTTCCTTGAATTTGAATTTAGTCAACTCTTGTCCAGTTGGGCTTGATGAATTTCTCTTGGGTTAGTAGTTTTTATTCCAGTCGATGTGTTTCCATTGATTTAATTTGACCCTTAAAGCGAACATTGTTTTTTTCCAACTGTTGAGCCGCTTGCGGTTGATGAACCTTCTTTGGATGGTGGTTACTGTAATATCTCATTCAGACAATAGAGAATTATATGGTTTAGAGACAAAATTAATAGAATTATTTAGTTGAATATTAGAAATTTTGGGTTTGGAAAGGAACCTGGGCCTTCGACCCATGGCCTTGTGGCCCATGTGGAGGGGGCTATCTAGCATTAAAGAGGATCAGATTGAGGTGAAAGCCTAGATGCCCTGTTGTTTTTCCCCTTTGCCCTAACCTCGCCGCCACACCCCTCCACCCCATTGAGCTGTTGGCGCTGCCCTTCTTTTCCCCTGGCGCCGCCTCCCTCTTTTGTTTTCTCTAGGCCACTGACTCCTTTGGCGATGGGACGTACCACCCATGCCCGCTCGCATTCCCACTGTGCTCCTCCCACTCCAAGTTGCGGCGAGCCCTCCCCGCATCGCGACGATCCTTCCACCCTCGAGCTCTGAGCGGTCTCCGGCGGGGCGGCGCCCAGTCCCATGTCTACCTCGGCCAGCGCTGTGCCTCCCAACTCAGCACCTCGCTGCTCTGCGCAAGCGATTGCTGGCCGTCGGTAGACGGGCGGAACACCTTCCAGGCCGCCCTCCAGCGCTCCTCTGGCCAGAGCCGATCGTCTCTCCTCCCTTCCTCGGTGGTTCCAATGCGGTGCTTCTCCGGCCTAGCGGTCCATCTGCACTAGAGTGATGGCCGACTCGCAGCCTCTAGTGGTGATCTTGGATGATAGGGAACTGAATCAACCTGTAGAGGCAGAAGAACTGAAGAAATGAGGGAAGGAGGTTGTGGAGGCAAAGGAACTAGAGGAGGTGGACGAGGATGTGGACGTGTTGATTGAGTGGCCAAGCTGGCTTCTTGACGGTTGGGACATAGATGTTCGTCATGGTGACAATGGTTCCACCTACTAGTACTACACTTCCCCAGTGTCGGGATACACGTTTTCGACGAAGATGGAGGCACTGCGTTATCTTTTCTCAGAGATGGAAGAGCGTGTGTTGGAGTCGCAGGTGAGCGTCGAGGAATCTGAAGAATCTCATGGAAGTATTCAAGCGCAGCGCATTTGGCACACTGCTCTTTTCTTTTGAGAAGGTGAAGGAAAGGGTCTACTAGAGTAGCTTGTGATAAGAACTTCTTGGAGTTTCCATTAAGTCGGACACACCTGACGAGAATAGCTGCCAGGGCCACGCCTTCTTCCAAGTTGTTGTTCCTTGCAACATCAATAAGCTTGCAGAGAATATGAGGATAGCTGATGGTGGCCAAGTGGACATTATTCATTACATAGTCGAATGCTATCACTAAGATCTCAATGAGAGCTTTTGATGCTGATGTCGGTGTTAGTGGAAGCAATGTAGGCCATTTTTGGGTGTTTGAGTTACAGGCAACATATAGAAGTGAAGGTAACAGCTCCAAGTTTTGATCTCCAGAGGTGAAGGATCCAACAAATATATCAGAATGGCTACTTCATGCACATCTCTCTTCAATGCAGTGGTTAAATTGGATAAATGGAAGTCCTTCCTCTTGATGCCTCTCATTTCATTCCTATCTTCAGATATCATAAGCAGTAGTACATAGACTGATGCCCTGATCACTTTATCTTTTTTAGATGTGGAAGTGTTGTCAAGTAGTTGGTCAAGAATGTCTTGCCTTACTGGTGGTTTGTCCGTCTCACGGTTGAGGCAAGTGCAAGTAGTATTAATGAGTGGTTATATTCCATAATTAATGATGCTTGCTGCTTGGTAATATTGATGAGCATGAATGCCATAGTTTAACTAATGATGCTTGCTACTTGATAATGTTGATGAGCATGAGTGCCATAGTTTATTAATGATGCTTGCTGCTTGGTAATGTTGATGAGCATGAATGCCATAGTTTAATGATGAAGCTTACTACTTGGAAATGTTTACATGATGCTGCATGCTAATGGTTACATGATGATGCGTACATGTTAATGTTTATATGGTGATGCTTACATGATAATGGTTATATGTTGATGGCAAGAATGATGGGACAAGGTGAGCAATGATGCTACCTTGTTAATGATGAATTATGATAATGATAATGGACATATGCATTTGCATTTCTACATGTTCATTTCTAAACCTTGGACTACGTGGTAGCCAAGGGGTTATTTCCTTGAGGTCCCCATCAAGCATTGGATGGGTGTTAGGTCCCCATCATGCATTGGACGGGCTTTGGTCCCCACACTCATAGAGTGTGGGCTTTGGATCCCTGTGCCTAAAGGGCACAGGTTGTGAGTAGGTATCGACGGATACCCTACTCAGCATTACCGGTAATTGCAAAGAAGTGAAGAGGTGCATTCATGACATATTCATTGCATTTCTGCATAAGATATGGATTTGTTTGTTTAGCATATAATGTTGTTGTTCGTGATGGGATTGTTTTCCTCTTCGACTACTTATGATGCTATCATAAGAGATGGATTGTGGTATATAGTGTTGTTGCTCATGATGGGATGGTTTAATCCCTTGACTACTCATGATGTTATCATAAGAGATGGGTGGTGGTAAGTAATGCTGTCATTCATGATTGGATTGTTTTCCCCTTTGACTACTTTTGATGCTATGTTTGATTTACTATTGCACTTTGCTGAGTCATGGACTCACTCTTGCTGTGTTGTGCTTGCTAGGTACCTCTCGAGGTAGCGACATGCATGAGAAGGGGTAGACATGGTGCATGTCACATAAACACAAACCACAATGAATAAACTAGTCGAGTTATCCATAAGTCATATTCTTGATAATTCTTTAGGTTCAGTTTTGTGACCAGCCTTCGTGGTGGGTGTTTTGACTGTGATCATGGATGATCTAGCTATGTTTTTAATTCCTTGTTGTTTAAGTTTATTTAATCCCTGCGATGGATTAGAAGGTTTGATTTGATTATTCTATCATCCTCGTTGAATTGCGAATCATTGATGCTCTAGGTGTAGTTATTGGATTAATAACTGCTTGAGCCTAGTAATGTTGGAATGCTCTTGATTAGTTGATATAGAGAAGGTTTCGTGAATGGATTTATGTTCAATTGGTAGATGATATGCTTCTATTAGATAATTATAGGTTGTGCTAGCGTTGAATATTAGCTTTATGTCATTCATAGATGAATGGTTGGTTGATGGTTGATATTATCATCTTTCATGATATGGTTGAATTAGTAATAGCCTAGTGATCTTCGTATAGACTCTTAATAGTGTTATCATAATTGATTCACTATGACTGGATGGTTGAGATTGATTTGTTGACGAATTCTGATTCAATTCTTATATTCATTCTACTAGATATTGATCTTTTCATGTTATTATTCGAAAGATGGTTGAAATTATTCCGTATTGTTGTTGTATGTTAGTCTTTTAGGTAACATTTTGGCTTATGCATAGCCAGGGTGTTACAGTTACAATGCAGTCGATGGGTTTCAATTGGTTTGTATTTGTTTTATAGAGCAAATATTGTCTTTTCTGACTCTTGAGCTATTCTTGCTACTTGTAATCGTTGTCATTGGCAATATTGTTCCTCTTCAGGAGGGTTCTACCTTGTTGGCAAACTTGACCCATTTATTCGCTTGGTGTTTTATATAATAGAAGGTATCATTTACAAACTTCATTTGAAGTACGTTTCGACTTTACGCACTTCTTTTGGAATAGTTGGAATGTTGAAGTTTAGTGCGTCTTCTTTGAGAAAGAAAGTATCAAAACTATTTTGAAATGTTTTGTTGTGTTATGTGAGAAGTTTTAAGCATAAAAGATAAATTGATAATGGATGAGTTATCAAGTTGGGTCCGTAGATTAGTGCGTAATCGATCTTAACCAAGATCCATGGAAATGAAGTTGATAGATTTTATGTTGTCATGGAGTAGTTACATGATGAACTTGTTAAATGATATGACCATTCAAACTAGGAATCCAAGACTTATTAAGAGGTGTGGTGTATCGATAATTTGGTCTGAGCTTTAAGATGATGGAATTCGATAAATTTATTGGATAATTTGGAGTAAGGTATCTCCATGGAGTTGTCTACTCATTAGTGATGATTATGTTAAGGATGTGTTTGACGTTGCCTTAGAAGATATTAATCCGAAAATTTTCATAAACTGGCTACTTGATGATCATACATAATTGCTAGATTAAAACATGTATATCAGATTAGATGGATGTTGAGGTAGTACCTTGTGAAACCCGGTGATTAAAGGAGATGATGTTATTAAATCTTTAATTAAACTCTGAGCAAAAAGTGAAATATTGACTCCGTGTTTATAAATGGATATGTGACTGTAAATAGCAGTAGGACCCTTTTTGCATACGTGATAAATACAATTATCAATTGTCAATGATAGTTGAAGTGTGTATTGAGTAGCAGTAATGGTTGAATGGATGAATGAATAAGTGGTATCTGAAAGCGTGCATGGCGAAGTTGTTATTTGATAGCAAGATCTTGTTAAAAGAGGTTTGTTTCAACCTTGTGGCTGGTGTTTCTTTTGGAGAGGTTATTGATGGGATAAGAGGCTATGATGATTCTCGCTAAGAGTGTATTATTTTATTGTTAGTGTGATTGTTAGTAAGGGATTATGATGGTAATGTTGAACGTTTTGTATAAAAGAATTTGATCGCTCATGTAATGTTGATTAAATGAAAAGTTTCTAGTTTTGCGTTTGTGAACTTTCAGACCTCATGTTGATGTGGTAGCTGAAATTGTTTTGAGCAAAGTGACATACTTAGAGGTTTTATTAGTTCCTAAGTGGTTTATGTGTTGTGGTCTTGAAATCTCTTCTTGTTGGAGTTGGTATGGTGATGCTGTAACCAACGAAAATCATTTCCTTTGTTAAAGGAAAGAGTGAAGTAGAAGTATTTGAGGTTGAAGTCAAGTTTTGTAACTTGCAGTTTATGGAATTTCTCTTAAACTTTATGTTTTGCCCATCAGAGTTTCCGAATCCCAAAAGTAATGTTTTTATTCTCATTTGAGATTTGATATTCTCTATTTGTGGGACGTGTGCCCCCATCTATGATCCTATCTTTTGTTTTCTAAGGTCATTGCTATTTGATTATTTCTCTTGATCTTGTAACTACTTCAAGTGGTAACGTTTTCCCTTGTGTTGAAATTAATTTCTATTTGCCTCTTCTTCTAAGAAAGAGTTAACTGTACTGTATTACAATGTCTCTTCGGATGTGTTTTGGCAACTAGATAGTGGTGGTCTAGTAGATGGTTTTGCGAATCTTTAGGTGTCAGGTTGTTTGAGAGGCTTTGAGTAATAAATCGATTTATTAGAATAATCATTGGAGAGGATTTGATTTTAAAAGAATATTTGTCTTTGGAGCTAACATATTTTGTTGTCACAACTAGTAGGACCTATAGCGAGATGTGGTCTAAGATTTGGTGTTCTTTTTGACAGAACATTAAAATTAGCAAGTATGAAAATCTTGATCAGTTTATTAGAGTATCGCAATTGGGTACTCGGTAAGTTTGTGTAGTAGAATTATGATGGTGTAGTTTAATGAGAGTAGGAGTGTAGTGAAATCTAATAGTCGTGTTAAATGATGGGATAGCAGGGATTGTTAAGTTATTGTCAAGTATGACTTGGCCTAAGTGATTAACCCTATGGGAGTTAGATTATCTCTAAAGATAACTTAGTCAAGAATATATTTATTTACTGATTTTAGTGATTGAGTATGTTTGAATCTTGATCAATCAGTTAAAGTATTGTGAATGGGTATATTGTGGTCGTGTAGCTGAATTTGATTGATGTGGGTTAGAGAGGGTCTAAGATTGGTGAAATGAATCGCTTTAGGCGGTTACTTGATTAGTGAGGAATGTTGATATTAATAACTGAGGTTATTGTTGAGCTGTGTGAAATTTTTAGTAAACGAATTTGAGGATTTCCTACCAATTATACCAGAAATTCATGGTAGGAGACTTGGAGGTTGAATTTGGGGCTTTGTATTTTATGCTAGGACCTTGGATAGTGTGTTGATCTTTGATAGAATAGTTTGCGTAAAGTAAATGAGTGTGAATGTGGTGAATTTCAAGTTGATTATCCATAAAAGATTGAGGTGATGTGATTGTGGATGAAATCTATATTGAGGTGTGTTGGGAATTATTTGTCAAAGTAATTCCTTTGGTAGAGAAGTTGATCAGAGTATGTTATTGTGGACTGGAAGAGTCTCTCTACATAGGTGTGGATTTTGTGTTCAGTTTGAGCATAGCTTTGAGATTGCCAAATTAAAATAAATGAATTAGTGTGTTTGTGATGATTTGGAATCTCATGGTTCAAGAGAAAGTTAAATTCTTAAAAGAAAGTGTGAGAAATAGGTTGTATGCTCGGACAATGAAATATTCTCTAGGTTTTATTTGAGCTTCGTCTCTATGACAGATGCTAATCATAAATTGAGTTGGTTCTTCTTGGTATGCGCGATTATTTTCGATTAAGACAAAGAAAAAAATGGTTGTTTCGGGCATACGAGTGATTTCGCCTTTGGCTTATGTGATGTTCATTGGCAAACTGCCTACTTGGAAAGTGGAAGAGTTTCATGATGAATCTTTTGGTTTTGGATTTAACTCATTTGGTGAGGAGTTGGTAATGCGTGTTTGCGATGAGAATCCTTTATTTTTCAGTTGGGTTCTTTTTTTTAAAGAGTTTGTTTAAAGCGAGTTCTGTTGTGCATCCCTAGTTAAAGGAGGTGCCCATTGTTAAAGTGAAGAGATCGATTGATACAAGGAGCAAGAGTTTTATGGGCTATGTGTAAGTTGTGTGGTTTGGTACCAAAGGGAATGTTGGCCCAAGGTACATTGGTTGTTTCTAAAAGTTGCTGAGATTTGGGAGATAGCGTATTACTAGGACTGTCTTGAGTCCTAGCCTATGGCACAGATCGTTTGTTTGACCTAGTGTCGAGAGAGTACTGGAGAAATCTGGAGTGTGAAGTCGATAGGGCCGTTGACCCACAAGTAAGACCGTGCCTTCGAGACAGGTCCGTCGAGTGACTCGTGAAAGGTTGGGACGAGTAATAAGGCATAACATGTCAGTTACGTCAAGGTGCAGGGTCCTATAATTTCGAGAGGAGAACGACGTGGGAATTGGAGTCTCGCATGCGCGAGCATTATCCGGAATTATTCACAGCAGGTGCGTGGTATTGTTGGTAAATTCTAGCGGTGACTATTCTCTGGCGTTAAGCGTGTTTAGAATTCGGGGTCAAATTCCGTTTAAGGGGGGTAGAATGTAATACCCCAAATTTGCTTAAGTAGGAAGAAAGGAATTAAGGGAGGAGATGTAATACTCCAATTTAAAATTTGAGAGAGAATAATTATAATTAGGGAGAGGGACCAATTAGCAAAGCGATTTAGCAGATGGTTTACAGGGGTTTTTTTGCAAAGGGCGGACAACCTGGGCCTGGGCCTTGGCCCAATTGGCCTTGTGGTGGCCGGCCAAGGGGGGAAGGCTCCACCCTCCCCCAAAACCCTAGCCGCCACCCCCTTTCCCCCTCCTCCTACTTGTGGCCATCACCCCTTGCCTCCTCTCCCTCTTGGCCGCCTCCCACAGCTCCCTATGCCTCCTTCCCTGATGCTCTTCCCTGCTGCCGTCCAAGGATGCCGCTCCCCGCTGCCGACGTGGAGGAGGAAGAAGGAGGCACACCTGGGAGGTAGATCGGCCAAGAAGAAGAAGAGGAAGGGGAAGAAGGGAGAAAGGAAGGGGAGGGATCCCGGGCTGCTGAGTACGCCCATCAACAGTTCTACAAGGGTAAATCCCAAATCCCCTTTGGATTAGTCGATTAATTGTGTATTTTAGGTGTTATCGGTTTCAGATCTATTAGGATAGATTGGGTTAGACCGACGTTTTGATATGGTTAAGGGAAGATTCAGTTCAGGACATCTCCTAGAGAATCATAGATGATGTTTTCATCTTTCCGTGAAGTGCTAGATCGCATCATTTGGACAAGTGGATCAAAAGTTATGATTTATTTAGCACTGCTCTTCTGCAAATCTGTTGGTATCCTGACTGTTTTTAATAATCTGAATTAAGAAAATATTTAAATGAAAAATTAGAGGAGATTACTATAATTAAAGATGTAGATTATTGTCTCAGCTTTCCTGAAAGCTCAAGAACGCAAGAATTGGACAATCATACTAAAAGTTATGGTAGTTTTAGTATTACTGTCCAGAAACCCGACGTGAATTCAATGTTCTGTTAATTAGCTTGGTAGGGATTTTAGATGGCCGAAATAGAAAGGCTCATCAACTAGGTTTAGTTGGATAAATTAATAGCCTTTCCATAAAGTCCAAGAACACCTCATTTGGACTCATATACTAAAAGATATGAATTTTAGAATGTGACTATCCACAGAGGGGACAGATCGACATTTAGGAGTGGCGTTCGGATTGCACTAGGGAGTATAGCGAGTTTGTTTGTACTTTTAGTTTTGTTATTGGTGCAGTAATATTGTCTTAGCATGTTTTATATATATTCTGAGGTGATCGTTTGGTCCCGGTGTAATACCCCAAATCTATTTAAGTGAAACAAAAGAATTAGGGAGAATGACCAACTAGAAAAAAATAGAATTAACAGAGGATTAGAGGGGGTTTCTGCAATTCTTCGGCAACCTGGGCCTCAGGCCTTGTCCCAGGAGGCCCGTGAGGGACCGACCACCAATAAAAAGAGGGGGGAAACCCTAGGGCGGGTACTGTAGCACGGTGTGCTACAGTAGCCGCTATTGCTACAGTACCCCCCCATGAACAGTGCCTCTCCACCTCCCTTGCTGCCGCCCAAGCCCTGGTGCAGCACCCCATTCTCCTAGAGCTCCCCCTCGGTGTCGATCTCCCCGTTGCCGGCCTCCCGCAAAGGATTGATTGGTGCTTCGCAAGCGTTGCTGATCAAGACGGCGGGGGACTTGTCCACGGTTCAATCTTCATGTTCCTGGGTGCTCCAAGGGTAACCATCGTTGATCGTTGTTTTATGTTTGATCATAGAAGCGAAATTGATTAGAATCGTTTGGATCAAAGTCAGTCTGCATTAGATCAAATCTGTCCAGTATGTTGCGCGGGCTGTTTCGCGTTTTTAGAAGCCGAACCAGTAGTTTTGATCTTCTAGAGATATCTAGAGGTTGTTCTTAACTTTCTGTGGCCACCGAGTTCACTTGATTCCGATGTTCGAGTCAAAAGTTATGATAGATTTAGTATCTGCTGTCCAGATTTCTGACGAGATTAATCTGTTTTGTTATTTCGTAAATTATGAAATTGTAATTGGAAGAATCTGTGTTTTCACCCAACTAGGTTATTGTATTTAATTTGATAACCTTTCCAGATTGTTAAAGAACGATCAATTCGGAGTTATAGATTAAAAGTTATGATCGTTTTAGTGCTGCTGTTTATTTCTGTTAGACAGTTTTTGTGCTGAAAGTTCATCAGTCTATTGACGTACTAATTTTGCCGAATTAGATTATCTTGTTAACTAGAGTATTGTATATTTGTCAGTTAAGAATCCACAGAAACTGGATTCACCTCATTCAAAGTTCCAGATCAAGAGTTATTCTGTTTACCGTGCTGCTGTCCAGAGGCGGTTTAGGGCAGAATGCGTTGGTTTTCAGTTTAGAGTTTCTAGTTAAATATTGAATCGCCGGGGGAAGCGTTGTAGAATGTTATTCAGTAATGTCATGTTCATCGTATCCTTATTTCAGTTATTTAATTGTTTAGGAGGTGAAGCTTCGGGTTTAGGAGCACCATCTTTTCCTGCCAACGCATCGCATCGCGGAAGGCAAGTACTTTGATGTTTTGATAATTAGGAAATGTTGGATGCTTGATGTTGATCCTGTGTTTTCTAAGATCCATGATAATATTTAAGTTCATGTTCCTTCCATATATGTGTTATCTCCATGATTAGAGAGCGTGTCTTTTCAATATACATATTTCATTCCATGCATTCATTATTCATGTTCCATCCACGGGAGTGGATTAAAAATACCCATCAATTCCAGGATGGGCACATAAGACCCACCATTCCAATGTGGGTAGTTTGGGACACCCGTATGAAACGTTCTTCATACGGGACTTGGATCCCCGCATTTTGTTAAATGTGGGCTTAAGTGAACACCGACGAGTGTGTCACTAGCAATACCGGTATATGCATGTGTGTAGTCCCTTCATTCCATTCACTCCATTCATTCCGTTCATTCAAATACTAGTTCTGTGATTTCTTCATAATGTTCAATGATGTTGGATTGTTAATGATTGTTGTATGTTCCATTTACTCACTGTACTTGCTGAGTCTTGGACTCATTCTTGCGTTGTTTGTTTTATAGGTAAACACTGATGTTGGCTCACTTGGGAGGGAGTAGACACACACTACTCATTCACATCATCCTATTCAAGTTCAAGATTATAATTTAGTTCCATCTTTCATTCATTATTGAAGAACTGTAATAAATAATTCTAAATGGTGAAGGAAGGATACCTTCTCCATGTTACAGTTGATTTATTACTGCTTGTGAACCTTGATTAATGATGAACTGTAATAAATAAATTTAGATGGTGAAGGAAGGATACCTTCTCCATGTATATGGTTGATTTATTAATGCCATTAGATGTTATTTTATTCAAATTCTTCCGCATTGTGGTTGTATGTTAGAGTATTTAGGTGACATCTTGACTTCTAAATAGCCAGGGTGTTACACCCGGGGCCAGTACCCTCTTCACATCCTTCGTTCTGATGCGGTTAAGGCAAGTGCCATGATGGATAGAATTAATATGAATGAATTGCATTGTTTGCTAATACTATGAGTATATGTGCTGTTAATGGTTGCTAAGATATTGTGATGTTAATACCCATGTTTTCTAGTGTTATGAATTATGTGCTATTCATGGATGCTTGAAAATTATAAACATCAATGATCATGAGTGCTTATAGTATGAATAGTTTTATTCATATGCAATGTGGTTGCTAATGCATAATTATGATGATTTAAGATTTCATTCATATGCATCATGATGGCATATTGAAGACTTGGTCATGTGACGACCAAGCAATTGTTGAGGTCTCCGTCAAGAATATGACGAGCTAAAGGTCCCTATGCTCGTGGAGCATGAGCTTAGGTCCCCATACTTGTGGAATATAGGCAATGGTCCCTGTGCTAGATGACACAGGCATGGGTGTGCATCGACGGATGCACGCTCTGCATTACCGGTAAAATGCAAAAGAGAAAGAGAAATAGAAAGTGCATTTGAGCATCTTGCATAGCATGATTATTTAACATGTTTGATGTAGAGATGTGTGTATGGTTGTTGATGATTACAGTTGTTTATGTTGTTGATACCATCTATTGTACTTGCTCAGTCTTTAGGCTCACTCTTGCTGTTGTTGTGTTTTAGGTACCCTTTACAAGAACGGCATGCATGGGGGAAGTAAATATTAGAGTAGTTGCACAATGGCACGAACTACTCACAATTGAATTGATAGAATGATGATTTAGTAGTTGAGTAATTTGTTTAAAGTTTTCTTTATGATTACGCCCTTTTGCTTGGATTAAATTGTAATAGAGTTGACTAGATGTTTACGGATGCCCATTGGATTATATTTTACTGGTTTATCTTGCTATAGATGATATAGTAATGATTAGTTCAGTTATTGATGTCTCTTGATTATGATGGATGACTGATTATTTAGTTATGTTATAATTAACTGTTGGAACCTCCGGTATAGTTAACTATACAAAGGAGGTTCTGCCGAAAATTATTGAGATGTTTTTAGTTTAATTTGGTTATAGTGTTAGTTTAGTAGCATTCCAGGCCTTTGTCGAGCTGGAGTGTTACAGTTTCATGCCAACGATTGCCGCCGCAAACCAGCCTCCACCTGTCATTATTCGCCAACGGCTACTACCAGAATCTATTTCTAGCCAGCGGCTAGTACGTGATTTTAGCCAACAGCTATTCGATCTACAAGCCAACGCATGTGGACGAGCCTGCTGCCCGACGTCACCAACGGTAAGAGGAAAGATCAGGTAAGAAAACAAAATGAATTGAAAGTGACTGAAATGTGAGTTCCACAAGTTCCTTTTCAGCAAATCATGTCCATCGTTAATCCTGCCACAAGCTTACAAAATTTGACATGCCAAAAAGAGCTTAAAATCATCTTACGGCAAAATCTAATAGAATTTACCCTGCCAAATTTTTAGATAATGGAAGAGAAAACCTCTCCCGGCCTCTGCATCAAGGATGCACGCAACCTAATTTATTAGCAAGTTTAAAGCACCAAAGTGGCCAAACTGGTAAAATATGGCATGACGCCTTACAAGAAAATGATGTCTGAAAGTTAAACTCAATCATTACAAATCCTGTGACTAAACCGCCACCCATGAATATATAAAATTTGCTTCGCCACAACCTCCAAATGGTCGCTTCCAGCCAGCATGGACTACTTCTGGGTCGATTTCTGCAAATTTGCCCAAGCCCTCAGCCAGTATCCAGTCAAAAAGATAACCTGCAATGTGTTAGTAACAATCTTTTATTAAAAACGGCATCATTCCGGTATAACCAGATAGACCAACATAAGGCACTAGCTCCCACTAGGAGTTGTGACTTTAAAAGTTTGGGAATACCATTTAACCAATTCCCAAACTGATTTGCTATACTCAAAGGAGGTGATAAGTTAAAAGCACATTGAACCGCCCACCATGCAAGACGTGCAAAGGGGCATTCAATAAAAAGATGTTGAATTGTTTCTTCGTTAATACAAAACAACACTTTTTGCTTCCCCTCCAATTTCTTTTAAATAAATTATCTTTAGTTAAAACTACCCCTTTTTTGAGATACCAAAGAAATATTTTCACTTTTAATGGAATTTTAATTTTCCAAAAGAGGTTCATAACAGAAATTTGAGAACTAGTACTTAGAGCCGCATAGAAAGATTGTACTGAAAAAATCCCAGACTTGTTCAAATTCCACCTAAAAACATCTATTTGAGCTATCAACTGTACATTAGTGATTCTCAAAAGTAATCATTCCACGCAAGTAACTTATGCCCAACAATAGGTTGTCAAAAAGATATATTTAAAGGAACTGCTCCCAGAACATTCCCCACTGTATCATCCTTTCTCCTTACCACATTATAAAGAATTGGATATTGTCTTTTCAGCAGAGAGTTTCCTAACCAGATATCTTCCCAAAACCTAGTTTGCATTCCATTTTTAATCTGGAATGAACCAAAACGAAAGAGCTGATCTTTTATTTTCATTAAACTTGACCAAAAATGGGAAGTTCCAGGCTTATAAACCATCTGCGAAAGACACTTCCCACCCAAATATTTTCTTTGTAACATAGATTACCATACTTCTTCTTCATTAAGCAACTTAAACAACCATTTTCCAAGTAAGCTTTTGTTTTTTGTGTCTAAGTTTTGAATTCCTAGGCCGCCCTGCTCTTTGGGTGAACACACTAAACTCCACTTAGCAAGCCTATATTTTCGTTTATGATTATCACTCTGCCAGTAAAAACGAGAGCGAAAAAAATCTAATCTTTTGAGGACCTCCCTAGGAATCTCAAAAAGGATAACGTAAACATTGGCAGACTCCTAAGTACTGAGTTAATAAGTACTAAGCGTCCACCAACAGACATATTTTTTTCCTTTCCAACTGCTAAGTTTCTTTTCAACTCTATCTTCAACCCCTTTCCAATCACAATTCCTAAGTTTCCTGAAGTGAATTGGAATACCTAGATATCTGAAAGGAAAGGCACCAACTTCACAACCAAATAACTGTGTATACTGCGATTCAACCTCTTTGGCATTGCCAAAAAAAATCACTCTTATGGAAATTAATCTTTAAACCCGATAATTGTTCAAATACACATAGAATAAGTTTGAGATTTTTTGCCTGTTCTAAATCATTATTCAAAAAGAGGATAGTGTCATCAGCATACTGCAATATTGACAACCCATTATCAACCAAGTGGAGAACAACTCTTGATAAAAGACCTTCTTCTTTAGCTCTAGAAATAAAGAAGGCAAGCATGTCCACAACAATATTAAAAAGAATTGGGAACATAGGATCACCTTGTCTTAGACCCTTCTGGGTTTGAAAAAAGGATCCTAGATCGTCATTGACTTTTATGCCAACAATCCCCCCTTAACAAAACTTTCCACCCAAGAACACCACTTAGTAGAAAAACCTTTCTTTGTCAAAGTTTGAATTAAAAATGGCCATTTTACTTTATCGTAAGCTTTTTCAAAGTCAATCTTGAAAACTACTCCATCCAAATTTTGTTTATGTATGTAGGACCGGAAAAGCGCCTAGAGGGGAGGTGAATAGACGCATTCTCTATTTTTCACCTCGATCGAACTCAACACTACGTTCACTCTAATAGTTATAAAAGCTATGAAGATCTGTATACAAGCACAGTGGATGACCTATGTTGAATCCGATCAAAACCCGAAGCAAAAAACAAAAACACGGAAATCAAATCCTCAAGCCCGGACTGACCGACGGCTTAGGCGTGGTCAGACTGGAGTCTGGCCTGATCGGCGTGCAAAAGTCGGACTGACTGGCAGCGTGAAGAACAGAACAGACAGCCCGAGAAATGAAACTCAAATCGATCTAACTTTTCATCTACACAATGAAACTTGACCAACCGTGAGACACACCTTCCTAAGGATATCAGGAACCTATTGCAAGCAACGATCATACAGATCTTCGCCAAAGTTCTGATTTTTTTTCGTTTGCTCAAAGGTGGTTTGAAAACCGGTCAAAAACGTAAACTTGAACCAACACTTGCTCGTGGGAGACTGATGATCAAGATGATCCTAGATACATTCCCACATGTCACAGCAAGGTAGATGAGAGCAAGAATCCAACCAAAAACCAAGGGATCAAAGATGAACTCAAAATCACCAAATAAGGAGGAAGAACACAAAGAGACTCATCTTTGAGGAATCATGCATAGATTGATTTGAGGTTGAGAGGGTTTACAGCCACTCCATCTAGGAGGACAAGAGCTCAATCCATGAGCACACACTCAACTCATCTCTCTAGAAGCTAACCTCTCCTCTTTCTCTCTAAACCCTAAAACACACTAGGGTTTTTCCAAATGAAGTGCTTAAGGGGTGCAGCCAGCACACACCTCTATTTATAGTAGAGGCTTAGACCGTCTAGAAGACAAACTTTAATAGGCTCCTGTTAGGCCCACTAACAAATGGGTCACACACGCACGCATTTTAAATCGCCGTCTTCATCTCCTCTTGACCTAATCCGCTTGTCCACGCACCGTCTTGCGCCGCGGGTTGACAAAAGGTCAGCAAGGTGGCATTTGATAAAATTACCAAAATACCCCTTCTCGATCTTTTGCAAAGACCGAGTCTGAACTGCGCGAAGCACTCTCATGCTTCGCCACGTGTAGGTTGATCCAGCGGCTCTCATCATGTTGGTAAGTCTCTCACATCCGGCTCCCACCGGGCCACTCTGGCACTTGCACCGACCCCCGCGCCGCTTGATCCGAACAGTCGCATCGAACTGGCCGTTCGGTCACCTTTGTCCATTCTGCGCCATGCTTGAGTCCATTGACCTCACCCGACATCCTTGATCGTTCTGGACCTCAGCTCTCCAATCTTAGTCCCGATCATCCTCGCCATTGACCGTCGTTGACCTCCAAGCGTCCTGCACAACAATAGACAAAGAAATCGATTCTGGGAACAAGTTCTTCACAACTTGACCAACGTTAGTGAAAACATATGCATCATGCAACACATATGCAATGAAGCCCATGCCCTTAACCTAACCCAATAAGCATCGCCAACAATTTGATGATGAATAGCACAAACCCGGTTAGACCGCACTTCAACGGCCGGTCAGACCGCACCAGGCCGGTCTGACCGCTCTCAACACGTCGGTCTGACCGCTCTAGTTTTGACAGCTTTTTAACTTAGCCGAAAACACATGGTTCGACAAACCAATAATGCCATTGCTAATTGTAACATCATCCTAAGATTATGCACATATCCCCATGATATCCACAGTGTAACTCATGGATTGTTTTATGAAGGATAACGACTCCATCAAGAATAAATCTCCCCTGCATATACGCCGACTGAGATGATCTGACAACCTTTTGAGCTACACCAATAATTTTGTTAGTTGTGACTTTGGAAAAAACTTTAAAACTAACATTTAAAAGACAAATAGGTCTATATTGTTGTATTTTCTTAGCACCTGTTTTTTTTGGAAGCAATAGATGAACTCCATGCATGACTGTCTTAATTTGGCTTAAACTTCTAGCTTGGTTGAATCCGTAGTTCTTAAAACCAAAGTGGTGACTGACCTGTTAGGTAATCTTTGTTAGTTTGCCATATCCGAGTCGTTTTCATACGCCCTATACGATTCAGTTGTTGAGCCTGTATACAAGTTGGGATTGAGTCCGAGTTCGTACATGAGTAGGTGAACTCAGCCTTTATAAGGACCATGTGTATCGTGAGAAGTAATGAATTGTGTAAGACACAAGCAATAGATAAAAATAAAAAAAACGCTGCAGTGCCTCGTTGCATGCAGCACCAAAGCTCCAGAGTTAGCGTATATATTTTCTAGTCGCGTCCTATTCTTCAAGTTCTAGTCGATCGCAACGTCTGCTGCTTGTGTTTCTTCTGGCTGCTTGGGTTCCAGCGATATCGGTTTTCTACGTCTTTCTCTGCCAAATCACCTGCTTGATTTTTTTAATCGGTTTTCCTGCCAAAGTTCCGGAGAAGATTTCTGCCGTGAGATTTCTCGGTTCGGCTGACAATTGGTATCAGAGCCTTGTACTCGATCCGGCGATGCGTCGATCATCTTCCCACTCACCTACCCAGCCAAGGATGCCCAGCAACGTCGATGCACATCCAGAGACAGGATCCGGCAGCAACGGCGGTAGCGGTGGGGAAGTGGTGATCCATCGTGTGGTGAGGGAGTCAGGAGGCTCGGTCGTCTACCCGATGCTGACACGAACCAACTATGGAGATTGAGCTCTAATGATGAGGGTCAACCTACAGGCGCAAGGCCTGTGGGAGGCGATCGACCCCGGCAATGGCGACTTCCGCGACTATAGGATGGCACTGTTCGCCATACTCCGGGCTGTCCCGCCAAAGATGCTGTCTACGCTTGCTGTCAAGAACACCACCAAGGACGCACGTGTCACAGCCCCATTTTCAATAAATAGAAATTAGATGCATCTCATGAGTATACATGTCATTTTGGAGCATGTGCACAAATTGTTGCATTTGAAAATTTCAAATTCAAGTCAAACTTATAACTCAAAAAGAAACACCAAAAGAAAACAGAAATTAATGCTTGTAAAGGCCTCTGGAAATTAATTTAATCAAATACTAGAATAATTATTGTGAATAAATATATTTTTTGTCAAATTTTTAGAGTTAATCTCGACCTTAAGAAAAATCTATGTTCTTTATGTAAACCTCTTCGGTTAAGAATTTTAAAATAAGAATTTATTCACAAATAGTGATATTTGAAAATTTATATGAGTTCTATATCGTCCCAGTAACCTCTATAAAAAAATTTCAGATTTTTCTAAATTTATTTGCTATTTTATTTATCACGGTAAAGTAGTAGAGGGCTGGAAATTAATTCAGTCGACCTTCTAAACCTAACCCAACCCATTTGCACTGTTGTGACTCGAGCCACTTGGCTTGATCGGACCAAACCCATTCATGTGCGCCCAACCCCGACTGTGCCGCTACGCTACTAACACTGACGAGCCGGGCCTGCTCGTCAGTCCCTTTGTCTCCGCGCCGCTTTGCCGTGCCACATCGCACCAAACGCCAGCATGAGGAGGCGTTGTGCTGGGCCATTCCGTCCATGCAGTGCGACACCACTTCGCCACCATCATCGGCGTCCATCTAGGAGATACCATGAGTGATGTCATCATTTTCTCCGTTGAGGGATGCCATCAAAACTCCATCGCCTCACTCTTAGCCGAGTAGACGAACCCGGTCGTTCTCCTTCGTCTTTGAGGCATTTCTTCTCGTTTCTTCGTCTTTCTCCCTCATTGTCCACGCCGTATTCATCTTGTAGCTCTGGGAACACCGGCGTGTTTTTTTGTTCGTCCAGAGCGCGCACTAAGTGTCGTCATCGTGTCAACTTCACCCTCACTGAGCTCCTTCCTAATTCTTGCGCGTCATATCTGGTCTTAAGGTATAAGGAGCAAAAACCCTCAATAAATTTCCTTAATGGTTCATAGGGTTATTGGGATTTTGAAGTTATTCATTTTCCAGCCGAAATCGTCTCCTTTGTCTCCATCTCCGGCCTGGTGGGCCATTCTTCGATTCCTTTCGGTATTACCATCTAATGGGCCGATGTAACCTATCCCGATCAAATATTTCTTGACTCTTTGCTCAGGTTGTCGTGTCAACGTGAAGCTCTCCTTACTACCGTCGGTCAAACGTGACCAGGTGCCGTAGACCCGTGGACTAGGCGTGTTGACCTTCGTTCCACGCACTACGCGTGTGGACTAAGTCAATGACAGATGGGTCCCACCTGTCAGCGCACTTTCAAATTGGGAACTAAAATGACAAACAGTACTGTGTAGTGGACCCCACTATTAGAGACAGGGGCTAGGTTAACTTCGGTAAGAAAAGTATAAAATGCTTAAGAAAATCTGGAAATCAATTATTTGTACACTGAAATTCAATTAACTTCAAAAATGCATATCTAATTCAAAGTAACTCTAAATCCAATGAAACCAATTTTGATACTTTCCATTTTAAATGAACTTTATTTTGAAATAGGTTTCAAACATGTCTCTATCCGAGAAAATATAGTTTATTGAAATTGATCCAAGATTGAAATATTTTTGCACTACGAAATGCTTTTAACTTTGAAAATTCATAGAAAATGCTTCTGAACTCCAAATGATTGAACCAAGTTATTTTGGTCTTCTAATTTTATTCTCTATTTATCTATGTAATCCATTTCTCCACTACCATTCTGCAAATTTTCACCAAATAATCAAATTCAGATGAATAGTAACCGAAGCGAATTTTTTCAGTATTTTCCGGAAATCTGATTTTCAAACTTCTATAACTTTCACATACTAACTCCAAATGGTATGATTCGTTCACTTAAATTCATCTACAATCATAACCTAGCCACTATAGAAAATTCATGCATTTTTGAGCAATTTGAATTTTATGGTATTTCTTGGTGTTTATTCGATGTCGTTAATTCTTTAGAGTCCGAAGTGATCGACGTAGTCTCCTTCGCCACCGTGGGTGAACAACTTGATTTTCACCAAGGCAAGCATCATTTGAACTTCATTTTTGCATCATGTTGATTTTCACCAAGGTGGTACTTGGTAAAATTACCGAAATACCCCTTCTCGATCCTTTTTGAAGACCGAGTCCGAACTGCGCGAAGCACTCCCATGCTTCGCCACGTGTAGGTTGATCCAGTGGCTCTCATCATGTCGACAAGTCTCTCCCATCCGGCTCCAACCGGACCACCATGGCACTTGCACCGACCCCCACACTGCTTGATCCAACCAGTCGCACCGAACTGCCCGTTCGGTCACCTTTGTCCATTCTGCGTCATGCTTGAGTCCATTGACCTCACCCGGCATCCTTGATCGTTCTAGAACTCAACTCTCCAAGCTTAGTCTCGATCATCCTCGCCGTTGACCTCCAAGCGTCCTGCACAACAATAGATAAAGAAATCGATTCTGGGAACAAGTTCTTCACAACTTGACCCACGTTACTGAAAACATGCATCATGCAACACATATGAAATGAAGCCCATGCCCTTAACCTAACCCAACAGGCATCGTCAACAATTTGACGATGAACAGCACAAACCCAGTCAAACCGCAGTTCAACGACCGGTCAGACCGCACCAGGCTGGTCTAACCGCTCTCAACACGTCAGTCTAACCGCTCTAGTTCTAACAGCTTTTTAACTTAGCCGAAAACGCGTGATTCGACAAACCAATAATGCCATTGCCAGTTGTAACATCATCCTAAGATCATGCACATATCCCCATGATATCCATAATCTCCTCCTTGATGAACACATTGGCAATTTCTCAAAAATGCAAAGTTTGAGGTTTGAAAAGTAAAATACTCGACGTTTTCGAACAAAGGCACAACTTGGTCCAAAAGCAAGAGAAAGCAATGGAAATGACCAAGCTGGCTCCAAAATAGCATAGGAAAGTGAGATAAGGCAAAACAAAGCCAAAAAGCTTCAATTTCCATAAAATTTCAAAATCTCACTTAAGGTCCGTATGAAAGAACAATTGTTCAAATTGACCTTTGATCATTGTAAGGTTCCAAGAATTGCAAATCAAGTTCAGAATTGGCAATAAGACCAAAATAATGCAAATAATAAACTCCCCCTCACTATGATCCTCATTTTTCAGAAAAAATCAAAATCTCCAAAAAAACTCCCCCTTATTAACATTTGCTATATCTTCTCCCCCTTTGACAATGGAGTCATCAAGGAATGATGCCTTCCTTTCGTCCAGAGCTAACAAATGCAGAATTTGAGAAAGAAGCACAAGAAGGAGCATGCATGAAATGCAATGGAGTGGCTTCAATTTTTTTGGTTTCACATTTTTAAGTACAAGAAGCTTTGGAGATTACCCAAAAGAACAAGCTAGCATTTCGAAAAAGGCACAATAACATATCAAGCCTAACAGCACTAGCAAGATCATGTTAAGACATATATAACAAAGCTAAGCTAGAAGGCTCAATGTAAAGCAATGAATTGTAATAATTTAAGCAAAGCTTCAAATTTAGCAAGTTCATCAACAGTGATCCTAAAATGATAATAGCCATATCAAAATGTCATTGTGAGATCAAAAAGCTAATAAAAGATCACTTTAAGAGACAAACAAGTCCTAAATTGAATCATTTTGCTCAAATTAGCTCAAACGCCCATTTTTCAACAAATTTTTCATTTGCAATGAATTTTGAAGTTGATTAATGATCTATCTTAGTGAAAAAGATCCTGGACTAGGAGCCATCCACAAACTCTTCCTAAGGTTCGACCAAAAGGTATATCTTAGTGAAGAAGATCCTGGACTAGGAGCCATCCACAACCTCTTCCTAAGCTTCTACTAGGGCGACAAATCTTGAGGTTCTTGTCAATTTTGACAAGCAGTCTCCATGTGATTGTCTGGATCATCAAACTATCTCCAAGTTAATGTCTTGGACATGTAGTCTCATGAGAGTAGTTTGGCACATTTTATCAAGGACAATCTTGAAATTCGATTTTTCTTTTTACACAAGAGCAGTTATAAATTCTCATAAGAACAAGAAGCTCAAGTAATGATCAAAACTAGATTTAAGAGCTAACAAAGCAATTTTGATAGGGCCAGTGTCACAAAAGGAGCACTAATTGCGCAACTCGCTAAAAGATCCACAAATTGTAGTTTTTAGTTCAAGTTGTTTTAATGTTCTAGTTCCGTTAGCAAAAACTTAGCCACACATGTGAAAGCATGATAATTCTAGCAAGTCAAGGAACTAGACATGGCATTGAGCAAGAATTGAAATACTAAAGCTCAAAAAGGGTAATAAGCAAAGCTTCATCAAATTTAAAAGACAAGCAGTAAAGCTTATATTACAATGTATCTTTTTGGATTTTCATGTGAATGCAATATGATACAATGAATGCAAAGACTCAACTCCCCCTCAAAACAGGCCAAAAGGACTAATAACTCCCAACTCTCCCCGCAAGAAAGCAAACTGAGAAGAATCAAGAGCCTTAGTGAAAATATCCGCAACCTGCTGCTTAGACTCTACAAAGTGAAGCACAACATCACCCTTCTCTACATGATCTTTAAGGAAATGATATCTGATATCAATGTGCTTGGTCCTAGAGTGTTGCCTTTGGGTTTTGGCAATGTTTATGGCACTAGTGTTATCACGAGAAAAGAGGAACACTATCCAAAGACAACCCATAGTCCTTGGCGTAGATAAGATCTAGAGAACACGAGAACAACTACTCGTTGCGACTACATACTCGGCCTCGGCGAAGGGATCATGCGACAGAGGATCGCTTCCTAGAAGACCAAGAGATAAGAGGCGTGCCTAAGAAATGACAAGTCCTGTAAGTACTCTTCCTATCCACTCTACACCCATAAAATCAGCATCGAAAAAAGCTCAAATGGAGAGAGCGAATCGAAGAAAACCAGAGTCCAAAATCAAGAGTGTCACGGAGGTACCTAAAGATGCGACGACCTTAGGAGGAAGCTTGAAATCGGCGCCGCAGACACACAAAGACAAAGCTGTATGTCCTACTCGACGCTGTGAGTTAGAGGAGGGAGCCGGTCATGCTACGGTACTCCTTCTGGTCCACGGGCTCTCAATCCTCATCAGGATCCAGCACGGTAGAAGTGGCAATGGGAGTAGACATTGGCTTGCTGCTTCCCATGTCGAAGCGTCGAAGAAGGTCCTCTGTGTACTTACTTTGATGAATAAAGGTGCCCTTTTTCAGTTACTTGACTTGAAGACCAAGGAAGAAAGTCAGCTCGCCCATCATACTCATTTCGAATTCCCTGCTCATAGAATCTGAAAATCTGGATACCAAAGCATGAGAAGAACCACCGAATATGATATCATCCACATAAATCCGAATCAATAAAAAGTCACTGCCATGCCTGAGAGTGAACAAGGTTTTATCTACCATTCCCATTTTGAAATCATTCTCAAGCAAGAAACTCTTAAGCCTATCATACCAAGCTCTAGGGCCTTGCTTCAAACCATACAAGGCTTTAGAGAGCTTAAACACATGGCTTGGGAATTTGAGATTTTCGAAACCAGGAGGTTGCTTGACATAGACCTCTTCTTCTATGAAACCACTAAGGAAAGCACTCTTGACATCCATTTGAAAAAGCTTAAAGCCCTTAGACGTCGCAAAAGCTAACAATATACGAATGCGAATGGCTTCTAATCTAGCTATAGGAGCAAAGGTCTCTTCAAAGTCTAAGCCTTCTACCCGGAAATAACCTTGAGCTACAAGCCTAGCCTTGTTGCGAACTGCCAACCCATCCTCACTTTGCTTATTTTTGAAAATCTATTTTGTTCCAATTACATGTTGATTAGGTGGAGGTTCAACTAAGGTCCAGACTTTGTTTCTTTCAAAATTTTCAAGCTCCTCATGCATGGCATTGACCTAAGAGGAATCAGATAAAACATGAGTGACATCTCGAGGTTCAAAAGAAGCAACAAAAGCAGAATGTGCATGAGAATCTGGAGAGATAAACCTGGAGTGAGTAACTCGCTCATTAAGATCCCCAATTATCTGCTCATGTGGGTGTTGTCGCTGAATATGAAGAGGAGGTCCAGGTGTAGATGTGGCCTCTACCCCATTGGCTGTGGAGGTAGGAGCAGAGCCACTCAAAGTGCCTGTGAAGGTGGAAAGAGGCTGCTCTCCTGAAGCTAGAGAAATAGAGGCATACTCTCCAACCATCTCAGTAGTGCCTAGAGGATGGATTGGGTCCTCATCCTCAGAGTCGTCGTCGACGAAGATACTCTCTCGATCACCAATGATCTATGTACCTACACCATCGGGTCTAGTACCAGGACTAGCCTCATCAAAAATGACTTCACAAGTCTCAACAATTTTGTTAGTATCCAAATTAAATACACGATAGCCACGAGAATGAGCAGGATATCCAAGAAAGATGCCATCATAACATCTAGATTCAAATTTATCCAAGTTGCCATGTTTAAGAATGAAGCACTTGCAACCAAAAATCTTGAAATGAGATACTCTAAGCCTATGACCAAATCTAAGCTCAAAAGAAGTCTTGCCTATAACAGATCTCAAGAACACCCTATAGGACACATAACAAGTAGTAAAGATCGCCTCAACCCAAAACTTCGTAGCAGTGCTGTGCTCATCTAGCATGGTCCTAGCCATCTCTACCAGGGTCCTGTTCTTCCTTTCTACAACCCCATTCTGCTGGGGAACTCTAGGTGAGGAGAACTGGTGCTCAAGTCCTCTCTCAGTGTAGAATGTGGCGAAAGAAGAGTTCTTGAATTCTGTGTTATTATCACTCCTAATAGTTCTCAAAGCTCCAGGGAGGTCAACAGCTAGTCTAAGAACCAACTCCCTAAAGAAGCCAAATGTCTCATCCTTAGAAACCAGAAAATAAACCCATGAATACTTGGAGAAATCATCCACAATGACAAGCACATACCACTTCCCTCCTGCAGACTGAACTCTAGAAGGGCCAACTGTGTCTAAGTGCAAGAGCTGACCAGGTCCATCGGTAATCACTAAAGTAAGAGGTGGATGAGAAGCAGAAACCATCTTACCATGTCTACAAGGAGTGCACACAAGGTCTCTAACAGACTTAAGCTTAGGCAACCCTCTAATCAATTCCTTGCTACTAACCCTGGTCAAATGGTCAAAGCCTATGTGTCCAAGCCTACGATGCCACAACACTAAATCATGAGAATCAGAAGCCACAAGACACCTAGGGCTGGAAGTAGAAGAGATACTGAAATTAGCACTAAAGATCTTCTCAAACCTAGAGATCTCAAAAACAAGCTCACCCGAGGAGTCTAGAACTCTACACTCACCACTCTTGAACCTCACTTCTAGACCCTCATCAAGAAGCTGAGAAACAGATAGCACATTATACCTCAGCTTACTTACCAAAGCGACATCCTTAAGCATGAAGTTGTTGTTGGCACACACTGTGCCCTTAGCTGTCACGGTCCCGGTAGAAGCATCCCCAAAAGTGATCAACTCGTTGCCGGATGGACGTGTGAGGGAGGAGAACCATCTAGAATCTCCAGTCATGTGTTGAGAACACCCAGAGTCAACAAGCCATATGTCCTCCTTCCTCGCATGACAGACCTACAGGGCATAAGCAGGGAACATCTGTGCCTCAGTACTGGGGTTAGTGATAAAGGACTTGGGAATCTCGTACTGAGCCACACGATGCTTAGGAATAGCAGAAGAAGCAGCAATAAAATGGTTAGTCGAATAATCATAAGAATGCACACGTGCAACACCTAGACCTCTCCGAATCGACCTACCAAAAGATCGGTACTCCCCCTGTCTAGATGCTACTCGTGGTCTCTCCTCACGATATCCTAACCCAAAGTACTGCCTAGAGCCACCAAAAGAGTCAAAGGAGTCATCTACAAACCTAGGCCTATGTTTAGTAGGAAAGACAAGCTGCCTGGCTCTAGATACTGTCGTAGGTGAAGAAACTCCTCTAATGGTCCTCAAAGCACGCACTCTCTCCTTCCTCTCACTCTTAGCTCTACGGAAGCATAATTCAACTATGTGGCCATCCTTCTTGCAGAAGATGCGATGATACTTGACCTTTTGAGAGGTCTGATCTGCTAACTCAGAAGCATCTGTCTTGCTAGAAGGGGTTTGGGCAAAACCTACAGATCTAAAGACTGTCTTAGATGGCTCAGGGGGTTCTACCTCAAAAAGGCACTCTTAACAGCTCTCACAACCTTAGGTGGGTGATTCTTAGAATTCTCTAAAGAATTAAATCCTAGGCCACTATTCTTCACACTCACCTTAGATTGATCAAGGATCATGTTAAGGTTCTTCTTCCCACTAGAGAATCTCTCAAGAGTCCTTTTAAGGTAGTCATTTTATTTGGCTAGCTCTTTACAAGAGACACACTTATTTGACTTGATTGCCCTATTATACCTTTCCTTATAACAAGCTACCTCAACCTTCAAAGCCTCACAAGACACACAAGAAGCATTCCTAATCCTACCCAACTGCTCTTTGAACTTGACTCTAAACGCCTCTTGTATCTTATCTACATTTAGCCCAACTTCATTACAAAAAGCACAAGAATTAGAATCAACAACTTTCTTGAAAGCAGTCATAGACATGGATTGTTCAATTTTAGATTTCTCCTCTAGAGCCTTGTTTAGAGCATCATTCTCAATAGTGAGTTTATGACAGTTTTCACATGAAGTAGTTTTGGAGTGAAGAACTATTTCAGTCATTTCCTTCATTTTAATCCTACTATCCTCACAATGCGAGCAAGTATGACTAGCATCAAATTTCATCAATTCCTTAGTAGCACTATCCAATTTCAATTCAAGCAATGCATAGTTTGAGCAAGATGAAGGAATAGCATCTACTGAAGTCACATTTAAAGCAATAGCATCCAAGCAAACATGACTAGGACTAGACTTGAAAGAATCTAGTTCGTCTAAAGCATCTTTCAGTTGATTAACAATAGAGGAATGAGCAGATTTTAGATTTGCTAGTTCATTATGCAAGCTAGAGCAAGAATCACAATTATCAGCAGGATTAATATATTTGAGCCTAACTACTTCTAGGTTCAAATTGTCAATCATGAAATCCTGTCTCTTAATCATTTTATCTTGCTTCTTTAGATTTCGTTCAGGAGCAATCAATGCACATTTCATCTCATTGAGTGAGGGGCATACCTCATCGGGATCGCTAAAGGGATCGTCGTCGTTGGAGGAATCGATGTCGTGGCTATCCTTGGCCATAAAGCACATACCGGTGAAGTCCTGGGCCTTCTTATTGCCATGTGAATCATCCTCGTCATCCTTTGTCCCCGAGTCCACATCGCTCATATCAACATTCTCAAGAGCGGCAAGGACCCGGTTAACGAACTTCCGGTAGTTGGGCTTCTTGGCTTTTGCATCTCGAGCTTGAGGATGCCTCCGGTAGTCCTTCTCCTCCTTGCCCTTCAGCTTGGGGCACTTAGTCCGAATGTGGTTTGGCTCACCACACTCAAAGCAGCTAACAGGGCCACTTCTCTTCCTGAACCTCACTTTGTTGTAGGCTCTCATGAATTTTGTGGATAGGAGGGCTAAGTCATCCTCAGGTAGCTTCTGTAACTACTCATCACTTAAAGAGTCACTACAAGAAATCTGCTGAACGGTGACAATCAGAATTCGTCACGGATCTGTGTTTTTTTTTGTCACGGTATGGGATTTGTGACGCTCCCATGACGAAAAATCGAATCATCACCTATAGTGCGTCGCTGATAGTTTTCTGTGACAAAATAGCGAAATCGTCACAGACTCGAATTTTATGACGTTGCCACGTCAGATTCTTATTGTCATTGGTAGCCTGGTCGGGCCACGCAGGATCTGACGTGGCTGTTGGTTTGTGACAATGTCTACCGTCATAATGTGGTGAGGCCCATGTAAATTTTCGTCATAATTTCTACAAGGCCCATTTTGATTCCATTTTGTAGGCCCAAATTTTTAGGTTAGCCCAAATTGCAGGCCCAAATTTTTTTTCGGTGTAGCCCATTTTGATTGCCTAGTCAGGGTTCGAGCCAGCAGTTTGTGGTTCTATAAAGCATAATTGCAATGAACAATCAACAACAAAATCAAATAAGCATGGGCATAGAATGTAGAAACAATTTCATTCTAACAAGACCATCCAAAGATGTTTGTGGTTCTCATGACGCATGCTAAATTCCCATAACATCAAATATCAAAATCCTCAACTTGAGTACCTCTTGTACTAAAAACCTAAAAGACATACATAACATAAGATAGTCTTTGGAAGACTAGGAGAATTTGCTAACAACTGGGCTCGGATTGCTCAATCGAACAAGTTGAAACCCATGTCATCATCACTCTCTTCCTTAGCCTCCTCCTGAGGATAGTCAACCAAAAAATATTTGTAAGTTATTGAACGCAGTATTAGTTGTGCAAATAAAAGTGTTGTCTAGATGTATGATAGCTCACCTTCTTCTCCTCAGCAGCCGGGGCAGCAGCTGCTACACCACCACCAGCCGGGGTATGATTGCATAACACCTTAACAAAAACTAACCCAAGGAATTTTGTAGCAGCTAATTGACTATCCAAAAAACTATAAAGGAAGTTCAACCATTCATAGAATTGTGATAAGTGAAAGTAGACATAGCCGAGCCATTACAATAGCCATCTCCATGATAAGTAACATTGTGCTACATCTTCAGTAGTAACTTCACAAATCAATTCATTATTACAATCCTTGAAATTTGCTATTATTGTTCAAAATAACTCTGCTGAATAATATAGGTTTACTCAAAGTATTTCCAAAGGATGTCTTAGCACCCAACCTGCTTTACTCATGATATAGGTTTGTTCCTAGCTTAACATGTGTCCATCAGAATCGTTCTCATCTTTTGATTTGGTATCACTATGTAAGCTTGCTTAACCAATTCACATCACATCCTAAACATTGGTAACAATGTTACTAAAACTAAAAGCTTACGGAGTAGTTTTAACCATACATGGGTCAATTGCAGTACATATCTAAATAATGATGCTATAAATAGTGTCAATAGGCTATCATAGCAACAAGTGAAAAATACAATGAGATAGAAACTGAACTTCAATGCAAAATCATGTTGGCACAACACTTGCAAGTAGAATGAAAGAAGCGCACCATACCAAACGCCCAGAGATCTCACGCAATGCCTCAGCCCATCGAGAGGTGGAGTCAGCCATCATACTGACATTATAGCCCATGTCACGGAAATATTCAGCTATTGTAATTCCTAGGGAAAAGTATATCGTATAAGATTTTGTTGGCAAAGAAAGCATCAATTATGATTCACAAAATATGAATTAACAGCACTGCTTGAGGTAACCAAATCATGTAGATGAGCACTGACAGGAAAAGAAAAAAATAGAGCAACGATCACAGATACAGCTGGGAGCCTGGAAGAGAGATGACTACATTGTCGATACTTTATCGGTTTATCCTAAATTTCCACAGTAATACATATGTACAGATCTCAGGAATAAATGCACAGATGCCTTTTCTTGCCTCTCTTTGGCAAAACGGTGCTAATTTCAGTGCTGTATTCTCAGTCAGTAACTCAATACTATGCAGTGTGAAAATTCTAAAATCAGACGAAATTTTTAGTACTAGCTTGCATAATTGGCCAAGTTGCCACAATGTCATGTTACTGAGATTAGTACATTTCCTACTGAAGTATATATCCGCTCAAAAACAGACAAAACAAAGTGAGCTACACAGTATTGATATATGTGCCTATTATGGCCTAATGTAAATGTCTAGGCAGTCAGGGCATCAAAGTGTTTTCAAAGACAGTCTGCCATATAGTCAGCAAACAGTAATAACCACAAAGCAAAATTCAACATCATAAGAACTTACAGCATATAGATCTCCACCCGTGAGGACATCTCCAGCACCTGAAGAAAATGATAAAAAGAGATGTTTTTAGAGTGCCTTGCGCAGCACACAAAACTAGGGGAAAAAAGATTAACAGGATGTCCCTCATTTGCACAATTAAATTATTAAACACATTTGACATTACCCAGCTTATTTGGCTGAAATTCCCACAATGCATCTTTGTCAAGGGCAGGAACCGAAACACCACGAGGAATGTACACATCTCCAGATTTAATAGCAATAGTTTTTAGAGGGTGCTGCAAATGTAATAGGAAAGAGATCATGACAACAGATACGGAGTGCATAGAGCAAACAATAAAATAAAATGACTATCATGTTTATCTTACCTGGATTCCATCAAAAATGTTCCCAAGAATACCAGGACCCAACTCGACAGAAAGGGGCTGCATGGGCATAGCCATTCTGTGTTAAAAAGAGCAAAACAAGGACACTTGACAAATAAGTTCAGTAGATCACAAAAATACACCTTTCTTCTTCTCAAAACAGGATCATTAACCATCAGTCCAGCAGTTTCCTCGTAAACTGTAATACACAAGCAACAACATTTGTGATGTTGATATACTGCTATATTTTGTTCAACTGGCAAAAAAACACTATCAAACCTCATGAGTGTATACCGTGTAAGATAAAAACAAGTGCCCTGTTGCATACCTTGAATCGTAGCTGAATCACCCTCAAGGCGAATAATTTCCCCAATGAGGTTATCGTACCCAACACGAACGAGCTCATACATAGCAGCACCTCCCATTCCATCAGCCACGACCACAGGTCCGAGACCTACAGCATCACGAAGTCCAACACTAAGGTTAATCAACACATGATGAACAAAGTTAAGAGTTCAACATACCATCCACAAAAGAAAGGAGGGTTGTTAGACATATAAGCTGCAGTGCGAGAACATTAGCGAAGATGCCATCTAAATCTTACGCGAGACAGATAGCGAAGTGCCAAGTTCCGTGGTAGGATCTAGTGACGACGGCGGCGAGGAGTCTTCATGGCGGCCATGGAGGAAGGAGCCAAACAAAGCGGCAGGAAAGGGGAGGAGGTCGGTGATGCTCCACCTGCGAAGAATCGAGCCGGAGGTGCTCCAGCGGGGAGGGGTAGCGCGAGCGGCGGTCTCGGGCTGGAGCCGGTGAAGATGGAGTCGGCGGCGCAATCCTGCAGGTGAAACCCAAAATTGGGTGAGGGGAAACACAGAGGGAGTCCTAGGATACATTTTGACGTGAGGGATTTGGGGAAAAAGCTCTGGGCCGGCCGGACGGCGAAGGCGGCGTCGGTGGCGCTAGAGGCCGGGAGTGGCGCGGTTGGCTTGAGCTCCCCTCGGGCCTCCTTCTGCTCGGCGGGGAAGAGGGGTGAAGGGAGGAGGTGGTGGAGAAGTACTCGCCGGAGCACCGGTGGCGTGGTGGAGGAGTGGATTTGGGGAAGGGTAGGCACACCGTGTGAACGAAGGAGTATATAGCGGCCAAAATAAATTGGCGCGGTGTCTGAAAAAAAGCCCGCCCACCCAAAAAAATGGCGGGGCAATAAAAAAATTTGGAGGCAAAACGAAAAATACATCCCCTATGGTTTATGACAATTTGAGGTTTGGGAGTTAGTGATGATTTTGATATTTTTCGTCACTACAAGTAGGGTCCTAGCGCTGGGATGCTCTTTATGATGCTGCTGCCGAAAAACGTCACAGAATATGGGCAGATAATGACGATTTGCCTAGTTGTCATAGAAATTTTGTCATAGTTCAGCAGATTTCTTGTAGTGAGTGCAAGACGGATAATGAAAAACCAGATGAGCCAAAATCGAAAGAATCAGAAGAGCTACCCTTAGAAGGGTCAACCACTAGAGCCATCAAATCTATCTTGGGAAGACGTGAGATGAAGTCAATCTCATGCGACTTCAACCTTGAGTAGAGCTTATCCATGGTAATCTCACTCATGACAGTGTTGTCATTGATGGAAGTGATCTTCATCCCCCAAACTCTCACGTCAATTGCACCCAAGAACTGGCGTGCATTCTTAGACTCAGTAAACATAAGATCCACAACACGCAAGTCATGAATGATCTTGGAAAACCTACCCAACAACTCATCTAAAGATTCACCAGGCCTTTGTTCGATCTTTGAATATTCTTTCTTAAGTTGGTTCTGTCTCACTTCCTTGATCACGGTAGAGCCCTCATGGTAGTAGCGAGGGTCTTCTAGATCTCGTGAGCAGACCTCAAGTGAGTGACATGCTCAAACTCAGATCGACTAAGCCCTTGAATGAAAAAGTTTCGAGCCTTGCTATTTGCCTCCACATCAGGTGTGATCACATCGTCAATGGCTGGCACTATATAAGGATTTTTGACGTTAAGCCAAATTGAGTGCCCTTGAGCCTCGATGTAGGCATGCATGCGAGCCTTCCAATATGAAAAATCGACTCCATCAAACACAGGTGGTTTGGTGGAATACTTGTCAGACGCCATGGCTCCTAAGACCAGTTAAGATCTATGAGAAGAGCTAACCAGGCTCTGATACGAATTGTAGGACCGGAAAGGCGCCTAGAGGGCGAGGGGGCAAATAGACGCTTTCTCTATTTTTCACCCCCATCGAACTCAACACTACGTTCACTCTAATAGCTATAAAAGCTATGAAGATCTGTATACAAGCATAGTGGATGACCTGTGTTGAATCCGATCAAACCCCGAAGCAAAAAACCAAAACACAAAAATCAAATCCTCAGGCTCGGACTAACCGACGGCTTAGGCTTGGTCAGACCAGAGTCCGGTCTGACCGGCGTGTAAAAGTTGGACTGACCGACAGTGTGAAGAATAGAACAGACAGACCGAAAAATGAAACTCAAATCGATTTAACTTTTGATCTACACGATGAAACTTGACCAAACCTGAGACACACCTTCCTAAGGATATCAGGAACCTATTGCAAGCAACGATCATCTAGATCTTTGCCAAAGTTCTAATCTTTTTCCGGTTGTTCGAAGGCGGTTTCAAAACCGAGCAAAAACGAAAACTTGAAACAACACTTGCTCGTGGGAGATTGATGATCAAATTGATCCTAGATACATTCCCACATGTCACAGCAAGGTAGATGAGAGCAAGAACCCAACCAAAAACCAAGGAATCAAAGATGAACTCAAAATCACCAAATAAGGAGGAAGAACACAAAGAGACTCATCTTTGAGGAATCATGCATAGATTGATTTGAGGTTGAGAGGGTTTACGACCACTCCATCTAGGAGGTCAAGAGTTCAATCCATGAGCACACACTCAACTCATCTCTCTAGAAGCTAACCTCTCCTCTTTCTCTCTAAACCCTAAAACACACTAGGGTTTTTCCAAATGAAGTGCTTAAGGGGTGCAACCAGCACACACCTCTATTCATAGTAGAGGCTTAGACCTTCTAGAAGACAAACCCTAATGGGCTCCCGTTAGGCCCACTAACAAACGGGTCACACACGCATGTATTTTAAAGCACCGTCTTCATCTCCTCTTGACCTAATCCGCTTCTCCACGCACCGTCTTACGTCGCGGGTTGACAAAAGGTCACCAAGGTGATTATTTGGTAAAATTACCAAAATACCCCTTCTCGATCTTTTGCGAAGACCGAGTCTGAACTGCGCGAAGCACTCTCATGCTTCGCCACGTGTAGGTTGATCCAGCGGCTCTCATCATGTCGGCAAGTCTCTCCCCTCCGGCTCCCACCGGACCACCATGGCACTTGCACCGAGCTCCGCATCGCTTGATCCAACTAGTCGCACCGAACTGGCCGTTCGGTCACTTTTGTCCATCCTGCGCCATGCTTGAGTCCATTGACCTCACCTGGTATACTTGATCGTTCTGGACCTCAGCTCTCCAAGCTTAGTCCCGATCATCCTCGCCGTTGAACAAATTGACCTCCAAGTGTCCTGCACAACAATAGACAAAGAAATCGATTCCGGGAACAAGTTCTTCATAACTTGACCCACGTTAGTGAAAACACGCATCATGCAACACATATGCAATGAAGCCCATGCCCTTAATCGAGCCCAACAAGCATCGCCAACAATTTGACGATGAACAGCGCAAACCCAGTTAGACCGCAATTCAACGGCCGGTTAGACCACACCAGGCCGGTCTGATCGCTCTCAACACGTCGGCCTGACCGCTCCAGTTCTGACAACTTTTTAACTTAGCCGAAAACGCGTGATTCAACAAACCAATAATGCCATTGCCAATTGTAACATGATCCTAAGTTCATGCACATGTCCCCATGATATCCACAATGTAACTCATGGATTGTTTCATGAAGGATAACGACTCCATCAAGAATAAATCTCCCCTGTATAAACGCCGACTGAGATGATCTGACAACCTTTTAAGCTACACCAATAATTCTGTTAGTAGCGACTTTGGTAAAAACTTTAAAACTAATATTTAAAAGGCAAATAGGTCTATATTGTTGTATTTTCTTAGCACCTTTTTTTTTGGAAGCAATAGATGAACTCCATGCATGACCTTCTTAATTTGGCTTAAACTTCTAGCTTGGTTGAATCCGTAGTTCTTAAATCCAAAGTGGTGACTGACCTATTAGGTAATCTTTGTTAGTTTTCCATATCCGAGTCGTTTTCATACGCCCTATACGATTCGGATGTTGAGTCTGTATACGAGTTGGGATTGAGTCCGAGTTCGTACATGAGTAGGTGAACTCAGCCTTTATAAGGACCATGTAACGCGAGAAGTAATGAATTGTGTAAGACAGAACGAATAGATAAAAATAAAATAAAAATGCTGCAGTGCCTCGTTGCATGCAGCACCAAAGCTCCAGAGAAGGCGTATACATTTTCTAGTCGCGTCATATTCTTCCAGTTCTAGTCGATCGCAACGTCTGCTGCATGTGTATCTTCTGGCTGCTTGGGTTCTAGCGAGATCGGTTTTCTGCGTCTATCTCTGCCGAAGCACCTACTTGATTTTTTCAATCGGTTTTCCTGCCGATGTTTCGAAGAAGATTTCTGTCGTGAGATTTCTCGATTCGGCTGACAATTGGTATCAGAGCCTTGAACTCGATCCGGCAATGCGTCGATCATCTTCCCACTCACCTACCCAGCCAAGGATGCCCAGCAACGTCGACGCACATCCAGAGGAAGGATCCGGCAGTGATGGCAGTAGCAGTGGGGAAGTGGTGATCCATCGTGTGCTGACGGAGTCAGGAGGCTCGGTCGTCTACCCGATGCTGACACGAACCAACTATGGAGATTGGGCTCTCATGATGAAGGTCAACCTACAGGCGCAAGGCCTGTGGGAGGCGATCGACCCTGGCAATGGTGACTTCCGCGACTATAGGATGGCACTGTCCGCCATACTCCGGGCCGTCCCGCTAGAGATGCTGTCTATGCTTGCTATCAAGAACACCACCAAGGACGCATGTGTCACAGCCCCATTTTCAATAAATGGAAATTAGATGCATCTCATGAGTACACATGTCATTTTGGAGCATGTGCACAAATTGTTGCATTTGAAAATTTCAAATTCAAGTCAAACTTATAACTCAAACAGAAACACCAAAAGAAAACTGAAATTAATGCTTGTAAAGACCTCTGGAAATTAATTTAATCAAATACTAGAATAATTATTATGAATAAATATATTTTTTTTCAAATTTTTGTAGTTAATCTTGACCTTAAGAAAAATCTATGTTCCTTATGTAAACTTTGTTAGGTTAAGAATTTTAAAATAAGAATTTATTCACAAATAGTGATGTTTGAAAATTTATATGAGTTCTATATTGTCCCAGTAACCTCTATAAAAAATTTCAGATTTTCTAAATTTATTTGCTATTTTATTTATCATGGTCAAAGTAGAGGGTTGGAAATTAATTCAGTCGACCTTCTAAACCTAACCCAACCCATTTGCACTGTTGTGATTCGAGCCACTTGGCTTGATCAGACCAAACCTGTTCATGTGCGCCCAACCCTGACTGTGCCGCTACGCTGCTAACACTGACGAGCCGGGCCCGCTCGTCGGTCCCTTTGTCTCGGCGCCGCTTTGCCGTGCCACGTCGCACCAAACGCCAGCATGAGGTGGCGTTGAGCTGGGCCATTCCGTCCTGGCAGTGTGACACCGCTTCACCACCATCGTCAGTGTCCATCTAGGAGATACCATGAGTGATGTCGTCACTTTCTCTGTTGAGGGATGCCATCAAAACTCCATCACCTCACTCTTAGCCGAGTAGACGAACCCTGTCGTTCTCCTTTGTCTTTGAGGCATTTCTTCTCATTTCTGCCGTATTCATCTTGTTAATTTGAGCTCTTGTTTTTGTTTGTAGCTCTGGGAACACCGGCGTGTCTTTTTGTTCGTCCAGAGCGCGCACTAAGTGTCGTCATCGTGTCAACTTCACCCTAAGTGAGCTCCTTCGTAATTCTTGCACGTCATATCTGGTCTTAAGGTATAAGGAGCAAAAACCCTCAATAAATTTCCTTAATGGTTCGTAGGGTTATTGGGATTTTGAAGTTATTCATTTTCTAGGCGAAATCGTCTCCTTTGTCTCCATCTCCAGCCTGGTGGGCCATTCTTCGATTCCTTTCGGTATTACCATCTAATGGGCCTATGTAACCTATCCCGATCAAATATTTCTTGACTCTTTGCTCAGGTTGTCGTGTCAACGTGAAGCTCTCCTTACCACCGTCGGTCAAACGTGACCAAATGCCGTAGACCCGTGGACTGGGCCTGTTGACCTTCGTTCCACGCACTACGCGTGTGGACTAAGTCAATGACAGATGGGTCCCACCTGTCAGCACACTTTCAAATTGGGAACTAAAATGATAAACAATACTGTGTAGTGGACCCCACTATCAGAGACAGGGACTAGGTTAACTTCGGTAAGAAAAGTATAAAATGCTTAAGAAAATCCGGAAATCAATTATTTGTACACTGAAATTCAATTAACTTCAAAAATGCATATCTAATTCAAAGTAACTCTAAATCCAATGAAACCAATTTTGATACTTTCCATTTTAAATGAACTTTATTTTGAAATAGGTTTCAAACATGTCTCTATCCCAAAAAATATGGTTTATTGAAATTGATCCAAGATTGAAATATTTTTGCACTACAAAATGCTTTTAACTTTGAAAATTCATAGAAAATGCTTCTGAACTCCAAATGAGTTGAACCAAGTTATTTTGGTCTGATAATTTTATTCTCTATTTATCTAGGTAATCCATGTCTCCACTACTATTCTGCAAATTTTCACCAAATAATTAAATTCAGATGAATAGTAACCAAAGTGAATTTTTCAGTATTTTCCAAAAATCTGATTTTCAAACTTCTATAACTTTCACATACTAACTCCAAATGGAATGATTCTATCACTTAAATTCATCTACAATCATAACCTAGCCACTGTAGAAAATTCATGCATTTTTGAGCAATTTGAATTTTATGGTATTTCTTGGTGTTTATTCGATGTCATTAATTCTTTAGAGTCCGAAGTGATCGACGTAGTCTCCTTCGCCACCGTGGGTGAACAACTTGATTTTTAGCAAGGCAAGCATCATTTGAACTTTATTTTTGCATCATGTTGATCCCAGTTTTGATAAGTTAGTGTTTTGAAATGCATTGATATTGCTTGCATGCTATTTTGTTATGTCGATATCTTTGTGATGTGTAGCTAGTTATGTCCTACTCATGAGGTTATCCTTGAATTAATCCAGTACATGAATGCTTAAGTTAGGTTGTGTGAAATATATATTATGTATGGGATTAGTTAGCCATGCAAGTCTAGTTTTGCGTTAGATTGATTGTCAGGACTAACCCGTCAATTTTGGGAGACACAAAACTTTCTTATCTTCGTTTTTATCCAGATATTTGTATCTGTTTCTTAAGTTAAGCTTTCTTTATTTCAAAAGTGATTTGGGTCAGGATAAGTGGTTGTTAGTGTGGGTGCTGTTATGCACGAGACTTGGGTTTTGTGCTTGTCTTGTCTGGACCAACAAGGACCAAACTTTGGTAACATTGTTAATTCAAGTACAACTCATGCTACCACACGCTAGAGGGGGGAACGGCTTGGTCGAGTAAGGGGAGGGTTTTATTGGGTTAAGTCCCAGGTGGTGTGAGGACACTTGTGTTTGATCATTTGTCCGTAGGAGCCGATGTAATTTTCTATAATGTGCATAGGAGCACCATTTTTCTTTATTTACATTGTATCGATATTTCCAACACAACCTGTGGGCCCGCTTAGCAAGCGTTATCGGTTGTTTGTACTAAGTTTGGGGTTCATCTCGCAAGGGGGGCTTATCTCAGTAGGGCTTTTTTGCTAAAAAATACCTAATCTCGATTTCCTCGGCCGACATACCTTAGGAAGTGTGTCATTATCCAGAGGCTTACAGGCTAATTGAGTCACGTGGGTAAAGTAGTACTCCCCTGTAGGGTATAAATATATTCGAATAGCCGTGTCCACGGTTACAAACGACCGCTTAAATTTAGGAGTCATTATTGTTAGACTTTGAATTAAGATTAGTATGGTTACAACTCGGTATCGGCATGGGTGGGTATTCATGCATTGTAGTTTGTCAAAGTGGGCTGCCACTTTGGCATTTGTTTGTTTCAATTGTTTATTAATGTATATCTATGTCACATGTTTATCTTTTGTTTAAAAACTTGTTTATAAAATGGCATTTGAAAACTAGTATGTGTAGGATGAAAATTGTTGTGTTTTCCACAAAACTAAGCCACTATTGCCATCCTTTGAATATCATCTAGCATAAATATTTTTAATTTGTGTAAGACTTGTGAGTACATTTGTACTTAACCCGGTTGCTGCAAATTCAGGTGAGGATGATGCTTCGCCTGACGAGTTCATTAGCGCTGAGTTTGGTGATGCTAATGAATAGTATTGTTTCTAGCTCCCAGTCGATTGCCATGGGTTATGGGGCACATCACTGCTGGACCTTTTGTTTATTTTGCTTACTTCCACTGCTACTAATTGTTCCTATCTGAATTTGGCTGGTCGACCGCTTTGTAATAATTGTAGACTTAACTATTATGTTGTATGTCTTTTGGCTTATCAATGTATGTTTGATGTATGACTGTGATTGATGTTGAATGAGGGTATGGGCGTGTTGGTCGCTGATCTTGGGAGCCAACACGGTCACATACCCACTGTTTTTTAATTCTCTTTTAATTCATTAAGTGTGGACTTGGACTGTTTGGAGAACCAGTTATCATGTAGTGCTTGCAGAGTAGTAGTACGCATGATCATCTCTAGTTCAGTCAGGACTTCTCACTTAGATGGAGTTAATTTAAAATTCATTTACTTGAGGCCCAGAGTTATTTTCATAAGACCGGGAAGGTCTCGGTCTTACGAAAATAACCCGGGGGTCCTCATAGCATTCTGGTATCAGAGCCATACTGACTGTAGGTTAGAAATAGCACTAGTGTTAGTATTAGGAAATCTTTTAATCAAAGTATTTTAAATTATCAAATTTATTTCAAAAATTTAAGTTATGTATCTCTTTTATTTCTTATCCATCTTAGAGTAATTTTCTTACCCTACTCTCATTCGGATTTATAAACTAACTTTTTCTCTTATCTTGTCCTTCTTATCTTTAGATGAGTTGTCAATATCTCGTCAAGGAGACCCAAGCTGAAGATGTTGATGGATACCTAGCACTACTTCGGGATATGATGTGGAGGGCCAACTTCACGTACCAACCGACATACTCTATGTACCATCGCAACAGTGAATCGGGGATGGAAGAATACTTGGTCGTGGCCAACATCATTGCCAGGCGAGTAACAGGAAGTATCCCCTATAGGTTCCAAGCATGTGGCACCTCCGAGGCCATGACATTGCAAGCAGTGGCTCGTGTGGCCATGAGCCATCTTCGTCAAGACTTGACGGAGTTAGCTCTACCACCATACGACCATTTTCCACTGCAAGTTCATGGCACAGAGGTGAACACCTTCGTTGAGATCCAGTACGGGGAAGATCCCCAAGTGAGGCAGTTGGTGAGGTTGGTGCATATCATGGACCAGATCCACCGTTGCACCATGCATGAGCTATGGGAGACATGGTGTCGTCTTATTATGGCCTAGGAGAACCTGCAGCACATGTGTTACATGGGGCTCGTTGACCGTAACGTGCTATATGGCGCAAACAAAGTCTCCCCATACGCTTCTGCACCACTGGGGTACCATCTTCCCAAAGTAGGAGGGCGAATACCCAATTATGGACCGAGACGTCAAGCCCACATGTTAGTGGGTTTCTCTCATGCCCAGAGGCTGGAACCCACAGAAGGACATGTCATCCACATAGGATCCCCCTCTGCACCTTACCAATCCAAATGACTGTAACATCCCAAATATGGGTGTTTGTTTCAAATGTAACCAAAGCAAGGTTTGTGTTTCATATGCAACCTATTATGGGTGTGTGTTTCAAATGTAATTAAATGAGTAGAAATGTAATACCCCAAAAAATTAAATCGGGAGAGAATAATTAAATCGGGAGAATGTTTCTTTTAGCAAAGCGATTGAACAGGAGAAAGAGAGGGTTTTAATGTAATACTCCGATTTATTCTACGAAAGAAAGCGTTCAAAAGAGAAATTAGATATAAAAAGGGGGGTTTCTGCAGTTCTTCGGCAACTTGGGCCTCGAGCCTTGGCCCAGGAGGCCCATGAGGGGCCGGCCACCAATAAAAGGAAGGGGGAAAACCCTAGCCATACTGTAGCACGACTACTGTAGCACACCCCTCTCCTCCATGGTGGTGCCTCCCTTCCTCGCCGTCGGTGCTCCCTGCTGCCGATCAAGTGAAGAAAGGAGAGGAGATCACCTTCGCGGGGAGTGTTCATCGTCTTCCTGTGATTCTACAAGGGTAACATCGCGTGTTCTTCGCTGGTTGATGTGTATTAGTTGCAATTGATTTCGTTTGGTAGATCGAGTAATCAGCAGTTAATAGATCGTGTTCTGTCCAGTAGATTGAACGACGGTTTTCATATCTTTAGATGTAGAATCTGGGAATCCAACCTCTTAGAGATAGTTGGGTTATGTCATTAGCTTTCCGTGGCCGCCAAGAACGCCCAAATCAGATTAACGGTCAGAAATTTATGAATTGTTTAGTGTCGCTGACCTGATAATCTGTCAACATCCAGACAGTCTATAGAAATCTGGGTTAATCTATTAGTTAAAGAAGAAATCAGAGGATCTCGTTAGAACAAAAAATGTGGGTAATTTCCATACCTTTCCAGAAAGCTAAAGAACGTAAGATTTGGAATTTCGTAGCCAAAGTTATGGTGATTTTAGTGTACTGTCCAGAGAACCCGATGTGAAAACTGATGTCATTTAATTTGGCTTGGTAGGGGTAATATATGTCAGATTCAGAAGGGCTCCTCAACTAGGTTTAGTTGGGAAATTTAATTACCTTTCCAGAAAGTATTAGAAAACCTTATTTGGACCCCTGTAGAGAAAGTTATGTATTTTAGAAGTTGGCTGTCCGCAGAGGAAGCAGATAGATCGGTAGAAATTGGAAAATTGGAAACGCTTGGGAGTTTAGCGAGTTCTTTTGTGTTATTAATTATGCTTTTAGTCCAGTATGATTGTCTTATCCTGGTTATAATTATGTTCAGGTGGGAGTTTGATCCCAGGGGCAGCGCCCTCTCCGCGTCCACCGTTCTCGCACGGTTGAGGCAAGTATAATGATGGTTATAATATATATGGCTGAATGGCAATGTTTGATATATATTATGAGAATTTGTGTGTTCATGAATTGTGATGATGGCATAGTTGGTAATGTTCATGGTTGCTAGAGATTTGTGTTATGTGTTAATCATGGATGTTTGATAGTTGTGAAGTCGATGTTTATGAGCTTTTGTAGTATGAATAGAATATTCATATGCAATGTTGTTGCGGATGCATGTTTGTATTAATTTGAGAATTTATACATATGCATCATGTTGGCTTATTGAAGTCTTGGTCATGTGACGACCAAGCAACTCTTGAGGTCCCCGTCATGTTGATGACGGGCTAAAGGTCCCCATGCTTATAAAGCATGGGCTTTGGTCCCCATACTTGCGGAGTATGGGCAATGGTCCCGTGCGGATGGCACGAGCATGGGTGTGCATCGACGGATGCACACTTTGCATTACCGTAAAATGCAAAAGGAAAGAGAAGGAAAATGATCATTTTGAGCATATTGCATAGCATGTGTGTGTAAGGTGATTGATATGTGGTTTTGTAAAGTATAGTTGATGATTTACATGCTTGGATGTTGTTGATGCCATTTATTATATTTCTTTGAGTCTTGGACTCACCCCTTGTTGTTTGTTGTGTTTTAGGTACCTTTACGAGATCGGCATGCATGGGGTAAAGGAAGAATTAGACTTCTTGCACTTTTGCACGAACTACCCACCATAGAATGAAAGAAAAAATTAACTAGGAGATGAATGAACTGCTTAAAGTACTCTTCTTGATTATTGCTTGCTTGGAGTAATCTGTAATAAATGAATAGTCATTTTGGATGCTTATGGTCTATTCATTAGATGCTTAGTTGCTATGGATGTCATAGTAACGAATAGCCAGTTTTGATTATATCTTGTTTGTTATGCAATCTGGATTATCATTATTTGTTATAACTGCCTGTTGGAACCTCCGGTATAGGTAACTATACAAAGGAGGTTCTGCCGAAATTTTGTAGGGTGTTTTAGCTTAATTACATTTAATTATTTAATTTAGTAGCATTCCAGGCCTTAGTTAGGCTGGGGTGTTACAAGAAATTAAAACTTTTCTCACAACTTGAAACTCTTGAACTTTTCTATAATGCTTGTTAAGAGTTGTGGAATTCAAAACACAAATCTCCTGTTGACTAAAGTCAAACCCTTCTTCAACCTTTGTTGAAAATCTTATGTTGACCTTTGGAAATATTTTTCCTTGGTTCTAGGGATGATGTGTGACCCCTCTGAAAAATTTCATAATTTTTAGAAATTATTTGATAATTTTTGGAGGCAAGTCAAACCAATTTTTCAATTGGTCAAACCCTAAAGCAAACCTTGAGGAATTTCTTGAGAAAAATGCATTACATAAAAATCTCTAGAAATTTAATGTAAGGTTAATACTAGAGTGAGGAAGCTCCAATCAAAATTTCATAATTTTTGGAGTTAGTTTGCTATCTCTAAAACTTCTTCCAAACTCAGCTTTCAAATTCAAACCCTAAACTGGTTTGCACTATTCCTCGGGCTCGAGCCACTTGACTCGACCCAACCAACTAGCTGTACCAGGCTCGGTCGATTCGGCGTGCGCGCTGTGGACCGTTGGATCACCATCGAATGGGCCACGTTGGCGCAGAGTCTCGATCACGAGGGCGAGCGCGAGCCGTTGGATGAAAATCCGATGACGAACGGGTCGTCCCCTTCCTTTCGCCCTCTCGCGTGCACGCCAGCGCCATGGAAGGCGGGGGGGGGGGGAAGCTCTGCAGCGCCTTGTCCGCTCCACCCCATCCTTCAACGGCTCTTCGCATTTATTGCCGGTCAGTCCCCGCCCTCGAAGTCTTTCTTTCACCTGCTCCCATCACCCTCAGCGTCCCCGCGGCAGGATTGACCGAGGGGGGAGTGCTGCCGTTGCCTCCTCACCCTCTCTGCTACTTAAGCTCCCTTGCTCCTTCCTTAGCTTCTTTTCACCACCCCGCAGCTCTGGCTTGCACCCACTGTGCGTGTTTGAGCTCCATTCTCCAGAAGACCCTCGGCCGCCATTGCTGAGCTTTGAGCTCCTCAGTGGAACCCGTACTCCAGTGGCGCCCTTGCTCATTCCTTTGCTCCCATTCCTTCCTCTAACCTCTGGGAGTAATAACCCTAATTCAATTTGGTTTGTCTCTTTAGGAAGCGGCTGAATTTTGGTTTTCCCCCTTTGCGGCCGAAATCATCCCCGTTCATCTCTATCGCCGGTGAGTGCTCCATTCTTCAATTACTTGCTCCTAGACCGTCCTTGAGCCATGATGGAGCTATCCCGATGACGCAGTCCCACTTTCTTTGCTCAGGTTGGCTTCCCCGCGTTGTCGTCCTTGGTGCCGGCAAGGTCCTCCGCTGCCAGAGCTTCTCCGGCTTCCTCTGTACCTCCTCCGTGCTCAGGTAGCATCCTAGTAGCCCCTAGATGCTTGGGCACTCACTTCTCTGAACTACGGTAGAGCTTTTTGCTATTTGTCATCTCGGCCATATTTGCACCGTCGCTCTCTCCCAGCTCGCCAGCGCTCTGGACCATTTCCGGCGGTGTGAGTGGTACCAGCAGGTGCGCAACTCTATTGCGGACCTGGTGGTACTCTTGGTTCACGCCGTCGTGGTCCCAATCACCGGCGACGAGCCCATCTTCGTGTCGGGGCTATTGTCGGACGGCAGTGACCTGTGCGCAACGCGAGCTTGAATCTAAGCCGTCCATTTTAGAATTGACGGCTGGGATTAGCTGGGGCTGTGCGCTTGCACTGTGTTACGGTCAATCTGAGCCGTTCACTCTAGCATCAACGGCGGAGATTCACGTAGGTTAGCGTGTGCACTGTGTGGCGTTCATCGTGAGCCGTCCATCTCACGATCGACGGTCCACAGTCGTCGCCCCCTTTCGCGCGCGGGGATTCCAAACGCGCCGCGCGCGATTCAACTCGGGCTGTTGGATTCAGGATCAACGGTCCACGTTGGTCGATCTCGCGCGGGCACGAACGCATTGCCCCGTTCATCTTGGGCCGTGCGATGCAAGATCAACGGCCCAGATTCGTCCACGTCGATTTGGTTTTAGGAAATTCCCGGGGGATTTATTTGTGAATTGAAAAAGATAATAAACTTTAAAATTGCATAACTAATTCAATTTAGCTCCAATTGAGTTGATTCAAATTTTGTTAACTCTGGTTTGAACTGAGCTTTAATATAAAAATGGTTGTAAGCTTAGATTGGCTACAGAAAATGGATTTGAAAATTGAGTTAGAAATAGGTTTTAAATGTTGCCCTAAATGTTGCATTTAACTTGTAAATTGCATAAGTAATTCTCAATAGATCCTTTTTGAGTGAATCCAATTTTGTTGGCTTCCTCTGTTAGTGCACTAAATGGTAGGATAGGATTTAGGCATGTCACTATTTCCAAAATCTTGGTGGGTGCAATTTGTGTTGTTCTTGTGTGCATGTCTTTGAAAAATCATAGAAAATGCATACTAGCTCCAAATGAGGTGAACTCAATTGTGTTATTCATCTCATGAGGTTATTTACTTACCATAAAAATCCCAGTTGCAACACCTCTTTGGAAAATTGTGCTTGAGAATTTAATTCGGATGAACAGTAACCGATTTGATTTTTCCAGCATTTTCCAGGCTGAGCAAAATTGTTTTGGCCATAACTTTTGTATTGAGAATCCAAATCAATTGGTTCTTGTTGGTAAATTCTTTAAAAATCATGATCTAGCTTCTGTAAGAATTTCAGAGCATTTGGAGAAAGTTGGCTGTGGAGTCTTTTCGGTTTTCCTCGTTCTTATCGGTTCTTTTTCGCTTTTTCGTTAGGTGCCGACGAGTGCGTTGATCCCGTGAGTGACCCTTTGCAGCATAGTGAGAAGCTCCAGCAAGGCAAGCAATTTGATCATATCCAATTAATCCCATTACTTTTAAAGTCTAATATTTTGTTTGACTTGTATGTATGCATGCTTACTTTGTGTTAAATTATCGATTAGTTGACCCTATAGATGCATACTCTGTAGGTAAATGTTCATTCTCTACTACTAAGCCTAGGATTATCTTGCTGTGATTTAGAGTTCGATGGATAGGCTCTTATCACTTAGTAGTTTACGTTGATAATGCTTAGAGATGCTTAGATAACGGTAGAAATGGGCGGTTGTCGACTTATGTCGATGACCTTGATCACACAAAAATTATTATTCCATTATGTCCAGCACTTGTGCTTTGTTACTTTGTAAAGAAATAAAAATGAAAACAAAATTGTTAATGACTTGGGCACAATGGATGTTGGTGTGATCTCATGGTGTGATGGAATGGTGCCTAATTAAGTCCCTAAGGACCGAGTTACTTGGGCCACTAAACTGAGCAATATTGCGTGCTAACCACATGAGGGTATTGGGAACCCCTCTTGGCTAAGTACTTTGGGGGGTGTTAATTATGAGCTGGTTGGTGGTGTTAAAAGAAAAATGTTATTATAATATGAGGGGAGCATCTGTAATTCGGCTTGAGCTGGCTGATGTGTCCTACTCTTTGTTGGGTTGCGGCTCTTAATTAGCATCATCCATTGGAAATGTCTCGTAGGACTTAGCTGTGTCGGCATACCAAAGGAAGTGTGCTAATAGGTTGGCGAAAAGGCGGTCCGACGTGTTGGTACATTGGTACACCCCTGCAGGGATAAAACTATTCGAATAGCCTCGTCCTAGGTTATGGACATGCTTGGCAAGGTCACTCAAGAACTAGACTAAACCATTTAACTAAAACTTGTTGGGTGGTATGAATTGGGTAATTTATGCTATTGTTGTGGTGACTATTGGGTTAGTCACTTCTAGGTTGTCTTTACTGTTGATTATCATTATTGTATCATTGTTACTTCAACAATTAAAAATGTTTTGTCAAATTGCTTTAAATCTATTACATTATTGCAAATGAAAACTTGCTTTATGCTAAAATGAGCCTAAAGCCTTCCACTTCAATAAAGCTTGCATGTAGCTAATTATAGGCTGTTACCCTTACACGTCAGTCTTGCTAGTACATTTTTGTACTCATTTGCTTTGCTTAACTGTAATTGTTGCAGAGGAAGAAGTTGAACCCCAAGGATTCCACTTTTGTGAGATGTGCGGTGGATGGGATGACTAGGTTGGTGGCTTGGTTGGTTGCCTTGTGGGCTAAAGGCAAACCATATGGCTTTCTTTTGTTTCTCGCCATCTTATGGCGTTCACTTCCGCTTTTGTTTAACTCTTAGTTGTATTTAGTCGGTCGGCTCTTTTGTAATAACTCTCTCTATTATGTATGTCTTTTAATTAATCTAGTTCATGCTTGAGTTCTATGTTTATATGGAATTGATGCATGACTTTGTAAAAGGGTGTATGTACAGCACTTCTAGGATGTACATATTTTCCTAAGGCACGGGATATTTCATTGGTGATGCTAGGGTCGGTGGTACGACTAAGCATCAGGAGCCTAATACCACGGGGTCTCACAATGACCATGAGGACTCAGGATCACCGGGCTACTACTTGCTAAGCGAGTTTCCGGTGAATTTTAACCAGAACCACTATGGTTGTAGTATCTCAAAGCTCGCTGTCCAGAATTGTGTTCAGCGAGCATGTATCTTTGACTTTAAGTAATAGGCTAGTAGAGTTGAACTCTTTATGTGTTATTGCAAGAACTCTTTGTTTCGGGCAGTTGCCATTCGCCTACGAGCTTATATGAATGTAATCGTACCGGCAAACTATCATTTGCTTTAATGGATTTTGTGCTGGCCACTGTGCCTTTGTATCTTCATTTGGTGTTAAGTTTTTGTGCAATTTATGTCATTATGCATGCAAGATTAAGTAGACTACACCCGCTGTCTGAATTTTGTTTCACACTCGTTCAAGCGTATCTTTTGTCTGTTCTCTAACCATCCATGTGACAACAGGATGGTAGGACCTAGTACTCGTTCGAGGGCTCAACAATAAGAGGGATCACCACCCTTGGGCACTCGCTCCGCTACTATTAGTGAGCCTTCCCGTCGTCAAAATCAGCAAGCTAGTCCACCAGAAGAAGTGCTTCGCCCACCACCCACAATGACGGAAGTGCTTGCTCAAATCGAGAGGAACCAGATGGATCAAACTCGGATCCTCGAGGCCATTGCCCGCAACACCTCCCGCGCTCCAGCGACATCCGGGGGAGCGAGAGCTCAAAGGACACATGGGGGACTTGCTGACTTTCAGCCTACAAATACCCCAACCTTCTCAAGCACTGAAGATCCCATGGAGGCGAAGGATTGGCTCCGTACCAACGAGAGGAAACTGGCGATTGCTCAATGCACTGGCATTGAGAAAGTCTTGTTCACTAGCTAACAGCTAGAGGGAGCTGTAAGTGTGTGGTGGGACAACTTCTCTGCCATGCAGCCCGACGGAGTCATTCCATCTTGGAACGAATTCCAGGTAGCCTTTCAAGAGACCCACATCCCAAAAGGCGTAATGATGATGAAACAACAGCAATTCCTCGCTCTCAAGCAAGCAAGGAAGAGTGTCACAGATTACTTACACGAGTTTAACTTCCTAGCTCGTTATGCTCCCGATGATGTCTCCACCGACACCCGTCGCTAGAGCCATTTCATGAATGGCTTGACCGAAGAAATGCAACTTGCATTGGCCGTTCACGACTTCAAAAACTTTGAACATTTGGTCAACAAGGCCATAGTGGTGGAGAAAAAAAGTCAAGCTTTGGATGAAGCTAGGAAAAGGAAAAGAGTCACCCAAAATTCAGCAAGCGGTAGCTTTCCGAGACCGCGCACCGGGCCACCCCAAGCACCCCAATTTCAAGCTTCGGCGCCACCGAGGCCACCAACTTTTGTACTAAGACCTCCACCACCTTTTGGGCAGTGAAACAAAAGGGGAAATCAGCCCCCAAACAGCGGCTACATCTGGCCAAGTGTCACACGCTTTCACTGCAATCGCCCGGAGCACTACGCGCATCAGTGCTTAGCGAAAAGCACATGGGATACCACGAGTCTACACCGGTCCAACTCCAACTCCACCACCAGGTCCAGCGAGGCCTTCACCACCCCTGAGGGCAGTGCCTACACCTCCTCTCAAGTCCAAGCACGTGGTCGGGAAAACCACGTTACCACCGAGGAGGCAAGCAATGCACTAGACATCGTATTGGGTACACTTCTCGTAAATTCATGTCCGGCTACTGTTTTATTTGATTCTGGAGCATCTCATTCATTTATCAAGAAGGCTTTTGCTGCACAACATCATTTCAAATGCATACACTTCAGCCCCCATACCACATTCAGTCTCTAGGATTGGTTATGCAAACCGATAAAGTCTGCCGAGACGTAAAAGTGGAGATTCAAGGGATTGAATTTTTGGCACATATAATAGTGATAACTTCAGTGGATATTGATGTTATATTAGGTATGGATTGGCTGTCCAAAAATTGAGGACAAATAAATTGTGCTCAGCGGTCAGTTTCTATCACGTGTGAAGATAGCGATCAAGTAGTCTTTGCCCCAAACAGTGTCAGTTCTCATCTTTATACTATGGAAGTGAGTACCATTATTGAAATAGGGAGGGTACCAGTGGTATGTGAGTACCCAGATGTATTCCCCGAAGAACTCTCAGGCATGCCTCCTGATCGCGAAATTGAGTTTGTGATTGAGATTGCACCCGGTACTGCTCCTAGTTCAAAACACCCGTACCGGATGCCTCCCAACGAGTTGGTAGAATTGAAGGAGCAACTCAAGAAGCTTCAAGATAAAGGCTTATTCAGTCGAGCTCCTCACCTTGGGGATGCCCAGCTATTTTTGTCAAGAAGAAAGACAAGAGTTTGCAAATGTGCGTTGACTACCGTCCGCTAAACTAAGTCACTGTCAAGAACAAATATTGATTTCCTAAGATTGATGATTTGTTTGACCAACTGAGTGGGGCTCAAGTGTTTTCCAAGATTTATTTGCGACTAGGTTATCATCAGATCAAGGTTAGAATCAAAGACGACATTCTCTACTCGTTACGATTTGTACGAGTACACTGTCATGTCCTTCGGATTGACAAATGCACTGGCATACTTCATGAACCTCATGAATTCGGTATTTATGGAGTATCTAGATCGGTTTGTCATCATGTTTATCAATGACATCCTCATCTACTCCAAGTCTGATGAAGAACATGAGCAACACTTGAGGCTTGTGTTGGAGACTCTTCGTCAACAACAACTTTATGCTAAATTCAACAAGTGCGAGTTTTGGCTTCGTGAATTTAGCTTTTTGACCACAGATTCATCAAGAACTTCTCCAAAATTGCATGGCTGATGACCCAGCTTCTAAAGAAAGAAAAGAAATTCAAATGGTCAGTAGAGTGCGAAGAAAGTTTTCAGATTTTAAAAGAATGTCTGACCAAAGGTCTAGTGCTCATTCTGCCCGACATTCAAAAGAGCTTCGACATATACTATGATGCATCTCGCCACAGGCTCGGTTGTGTGCTTATCCAAGTGGGCCAAGTGGTAGCATATGCATCAAGGAAATTGAGACCTCAAGAAGCAAATTATACTACACATGACTTGGAGCTAGCAGCTGTGGTCCATGCTCTGAAAATTTGGTGACATTACCTCATCGGTAATCGTTGTGAGATCTACACCGATCACAAGAGCCTCAAATATATTTTCACTCAAGTAGATATGAACTTGAGGCAAAGAAGGTGGCTCGAGTTGATGAAGGACTATGATATGGGACTCCATTATCATCCAGGAAAAGCCAATGTGGTGGCCGATGCGTTGAGTAGAAAATCTCAATGCAACTGTTTATCAGTAACCCCCCACTTCGGCAGGCTTGTGTGCCGAATTGCAACGACTGAGTCTTCAGATAATTGAAGAGGGTTCTCTTGCTACCCTAAGTGTGAATTCCACACTTGAGGACCAGATTAAATAAGCCCAGAAGACCAACACGGAGGTGGCCCGAATCTGGGAGAATTTGAAGCAAGGCAAGACCAAATGCTTTGCCAAAGATGCATAAGGCACTCTATGGTCCGGGAACCATTTGGTGGTGCCATCTGACTGCAGGTTGAGGGAATTGATCCTCAAGAAAGCTCACAACTCCCAATTCCCCATACACCCCGGGAGTACCACGATGTACCAAGATCTGAAGAATAGGTTATGGTGGAGCCGAATGAAGCGATGGATCGCACGATACATTGCTGAGTGTGATTTATGCCAAAAGGTCAAGGCTGAGCATTTGAAGCCAACAGGTACACTCCATCCGCTGCCCATTCCCAGGTGAAAATGGGAGGAAGTCGGGATGGACTTCACTACTGACCTTCCCAAATCAGGTCCGATTCCATATAGGTGATCGTGGATCGATTGACCTATTTCATTCGTGTCAAGACTACCTACACTGAAACCAAGTTAGCAGAGCTTTACATCACAAGAATCGTTTGTCTCCACGGTGTACCGAAGGTGATTATTTCAGATTGAGGTGCTCAGTTCACAACCTACTTCTAGAAGTGTCTCTATCAAGCAATGGGGACTGACCTTTTTTTAGCACCGCATGCCACCCACAAACAGGAGGACAAACTGAGAGGGTGAATCAAATATTGAAAGATCTTCTCTGAGCATGTGTTCTGTCCTACAACAAGAATTGGGAGAAGTGTTTACCGTATGCGGTGTTCTCCTACAACAATAGCTACCAATCAAGCATACAAATGTCACCTTTCGACGCATTATACGGTAGATCTTGTAGGACACCATTGAATTGGTCCGAGACTGAGGAGAGGCCATTCTATGGACCAAGCTTAGTGGAGGACGTAGAAGTTCAAGTTCGTGTGATTTGAGAATGACTACGGGCGGCTCAGTCTCGTCAGAAATCTTATGCTGACTGTTGTCATCGTCAGTTGAGCTTTGAGGTGGATGATCATGTTTACCTTAAAGTCACCCAGATGAAAGGAACACATTGTTTCCAAGTCAAGGGCAAATTAGTACCTTGCTACATCGGACCTTTCCAAATTCTAACGAAACAAGGATCGGTGGCCTATCAATTGGAGTTGCCACCCACTCTCTCAGATGTGCATGATGTTTTTCATGTATCACAATTGAAGAAATGTCTCCGAGTCCCAACCGAAGCAACTCAGTTGGAAGCACTCGACTTGCAACCTGGTCTTTCTTATCGAGAACACTCGATATGCATTCTTCAAGAAATGTAGTGCAAGACAAGAAATCACAACATCAATTTCTTGAAAATTCAGTGGAGCAACCACACTAAAGATGAAGCAACTTGGGAGCGTGAAGACCGGATGCGAACCGAATATCCCGACCTTTTTCCTTCTGTCTGAAGTGCCTTCAAATCAAGAAAGGAAAGGTTAAACAAAGCAATGGAAAGGAAAATGTAATAAAAATTCCTTGTATCCTTGTTAGGGTATCTTAGCACTATCTTTGAAGGAAATCAAGATGACAAATGTTGTATCTTTTTAGAACCTTCATGTTCAACTTCCGAACTACCGGGATCTCGGGGTCGAGATCTTTTGTAAGGGGGGAGGTTTGTCACATCCCCAAGTTAATTAATTATAATTAGTATGCATCTCATCAGCATGCATATTGTTTTTGGAGCGTTTGCAGTTTTGTTGCACTTGGAAAATCTCAATCAAAGATTAAACCTACAACTCAAATCTAAGCTCCAAAAAGAAAACAGAAACAGATGCTTATAAATTCCTCTAGGAAATAATTTATTTAAATACTATATTATTTATCAAGAATAAATATAATTTTCCCAAATTTTTGGAACTTAACCAAACCCACAGAAAATGCAAACTCATTTCAACAACCAAAGTAAGGTTTGATTTTAGATTAAGCAAATGATTCTTGAACAGTGAGGTTTAAGATTTTATTTGGGTACTAGATCATCCCAGGAACTTCTCTGATTAATTTTAGATTTTTAGGAATGAACTTAATATTTTTACTCACTCAGTCAAAGTGGAATTAGTTGAAACCTAATCAGTCAAACTTCGCAATGTTACACTGGCTCAGACCGGTTTGACTCGACCAACTGATTGCATCACGTCACACTGGACCCTGACTCGATCCAACTATTCCCTCACCGAGCCACTGACGAACTCCGCCCACGTGTTAGGGTTGTGTTCCTCCTCGGGTAGGCTCGCGTAGAGCGCGCGTGCCACGCGCCTGCCGCATGCTACGCCGCTCTTTCAGTGCCATGACCGCACCGCCCGCTTCACCCTATCCTCAAGAATCACCCACTCACACTGCGTCCATCTCTGTCCTCTTCCCGAGCTAAAACCCCCTCTACCCTCTTTTCCCCTTACTTCTCTTTTCGGTTGAGGAGAGGGACGCTTGTTCTAGCTCCTCGCATGGGTAAGCTTCAAGCTTTGGTGTCCCCCCTATTCCACGTTCATTGTTGTGCTCATTTTGGCTAATGCCAGCTCCTGCATTGCCTTGTAGCTCCTGGGATACCACCGTGCTCTTGGTGGCTCCAAAGCGTGTCCTCGACCAATCCACCATGCCATTGGTGTCCTCGGAAGGTATCATCATCTCTAATTGCGTCACATCGTTCCTTTGAGCATGATTAAGAGTTCCCCTCAACCAATTTTGCCATTGTATCACAGGAGTCTGAGGATTTTGAAGTTTTTCATTTTCGGCCAGTGAACACTATTCCTCTTCTCCAACTCCGGCCGGTAAGGCATTAACCAATTCCTCTCTACACCACCATCCTTTGGACGTTCCTAAGCTATCCCGACACTTCATATTCCTTCTCTTTGCATAGAGCAACCTCTCCATGTTGAACCTTTTCACCGCCGTGGACCTCACCGTCGACAAGGCAGCTCCGGTCATCTCCACTCCTCTCTGGTACTTAGGTAGCATCACTAGACCATGTAGAAGCTTTGGCACCTGCGTAGTGGCACAATGCGGAGCTATATTGTGACATGCACTTTTGGCCGAAGCACATCACCGCCCCTCTCCGGCTAGCCACCGGTGCTGGCCACCTCAGCCATCGCCACTAGTTTGAGGAGATGCGCATGACTATTAGGAACCCAGTCATGGCCTTGGTTCACACCGCTGTGCACCACATCACTGGCGGTGAGCTCAGAAATGAACTCAGGATTTTTGTCGTACTCCGACCGGTACTGTAGCGACACGATTACAGCAAATCACGATTGATTAAATACTAATGATTGTTCAATAGTTAATGGCTATCTTAAAGTAGTTAATGTGCCACTTACATGTGTGACCAGGAATAGGATTTGAGACAGTAACTCGGTTTCGTTAGAGAGTATAACATGTAGGTCCCGCGGTTTTAAGTGCATAGTGCACTATGCCGTAGACCCGTGGACTGGGCGTGTTGATGGTTCCTAAAAATCTGAAATTAATCAGAGAGGTTCTTGGGATGATTTAGCACCCAAATAAAATCTTAAACCTCATTGTTCAAGATTCATTTGCTTAATCTAAAATTAAACCTAACTTTGGTTGTTGAAATGAGTTTGCATTTTCTATGGCTCTGGTTAAGTTCCAAAATTTGGAAAAATTATATTTATTCTTGATAAATAATATAGTATTTAAATAAATTATTTCCTAAAGGACTTTATAAGCATTTGTTTATGTTTTATTTTTGGAGCTTAGATTTGAGTTGTAGGTTTAATCTTTGATTGAGATTTTTCAAGTGCAATAAAAACGCAAATGCTCCAAAAACAATATGCATGCGGATGAGATGCATACTAATTATCACTAATTAACTTGGGGATGTGACACCTGAGATCCACCATGCCTCTTTGACCATCTTCGACCTTCTGGTAGGACCACTACATCTCGTAGGTGCTAATGTGCACCTTAGATAGATTAGTATGGCATCGGTTTGTCTTTTGCATGTTCACTGTAGTTGTGCCACCACACCTTGTTGTCGCGCTACTGCTACAGCCATGCTCCGGCCATGTTCTGACCACCACTAGGACCGCAAGGCTATTAGCAACCCATTTATGCCCTTAGTTCACGCCAGCGTGGACCACAGCGCTGGCGAGCCGTCGAGCAAGCACGCGGAAGAAAGAGGCTCTATTGTTAGAAATCCTAACAATACTATAGCATCATGATTAGCCAAATAAGGGTCGAATTTAGAGTTAAGCAGTTGTTAATTGCTAAGTAATCCTTGGGGTGTATCACTGATGGGTGGGATCTTGAATAGAAACTGAGGTGTTTCAATAAAACCGGTTTGTAGTTGTGTCATTGACATTACGGGTCCCGCACCTCAAGTGCACAGTCACCCCACCTGTAGACCATGGACCGGGTTCGTTCTGTGTGGTGGACCGAGTCGATGACATGTGGACCCCACATATCAGTAGTTTTAATTCGGGTTTTAAACGAAAAAGAAAAATATTGTGCGCTGGACCCCACTTGCAAGTGACTAGGGCTAGATTCGGCTGAGTATAAAAAGTATTAAATACGTTTTGAAATCCCGAAATGGTTTATTTTTACACTGAAAATAGGTTAAACATCAAAAATTCATAAGTAATTCATTTTAACTCCAAATTGAGTGAAATTAATTTTTTTAGTTTAAATTTTTACCGTACTTTAAATTGGAATAGGTTTGAAATATGTTATTGTTTCAAAAAAAACTTGTTATTTGAATTAATTATGAATTAATAACATTAACTTTGTAAAATTCATAGAAAATTCAAATGAACTCCAAATGAACTAAAATTTTCACCTAATTTCACTTAAAATCAGAGCCTCACTACTGTAAAATTATGATGCATTTTTTTAGCATTTTGGCATTTTGAGATTTTCTCGCTATTTATTTGTTATCGCTATTTCTAGATTCTGAATTGCCTGACACGAGTGATTATATACCTGAGAATCCTGAGGTGGAACAAGTGGAATATCAACAAGACAAGCATCCTCTTGCATCATTTTGATCCCAGATTTTGTCAACTCAAATATTTTGAATTGCAATGACAATTACTTGCATGCTACTTTTGATACAATGATACTTTGTGAGTCTAGTTAGTTATGTCCTAACTCTTGCAGGTTGTCCCTGATAATTTCATAGATATACACTTAAGTTAGTTGTCTTGTGTTATTATTTATAAATTGTTTGAATGCTTAGCCATGCAAGTCAGTAGTTTCGGTAGTTTTGTTGACGAGGTTATCTCGTCAACTATGGGGAAAATTGAACCAATCTTAATTTTGTTTCTTTATTCAGATCTTCAAATTTGATGTTTTAATCTAAAATTTGTCTATTTAAACATGATTTAGATCTGGACAAGTGATTGATAGTGAGGATGCCTTTGTGTACGAGAATTGGGTATTGTGGTAGTCTTGTACGGATCATTAAGGACCGAACTTTGTGCCTTCGTTAATCCAACTAACACCCGTACTTCCACACGTGGGGTGGGAGTCGCTTGGTTAAGTAAGGGAAAGGTTTCATTGAGTTAGGAACACGGGTGGTGTGAGGACATATGTGTTTGATCACATGTTCATAGGGATCCGATTGCTATTTAATATGTGCAAGGGAGCACAGCTTTAATTTCTATTCATTGGGTTGGCATTCCCAACACAATTTGCGTGCCCTGCTTAGCAGGTTCTATCCGTAGCTTGTACTAAGTGGGATTTCATCTCGCATGGGTGTTTCAACTCAATAAGATCGTCTTGCTGAAAAATACCGAGTCTTGATTTCCCAGGCCGACATACCGAAGGAAGTGTGTCATTATCCGGAGGCTAACAGGCAAATCAACTCATGTGGGTAAAGATGTACACCCCTGCAGGGATAAAACTATTTGAATAGCCGTGTCCATGGTTATGGACAACCAGTTGGGTTTGAGACAACATTTGTTAGAATTCGAAAATAAAATAGACATGGTTACAACTTGGTATCGACAAGAATAGTTGTTCATGCGTGCTAGTTTATCAAAGTAGATAGCCACTTTGATATGTGTTGATCTATGATTATATCAATGCTACTTGTTTTCTTTTGTCCAAATTTTGGTTACTAAATGGCCTTTACAAACTAGAATGTGTAGGAATGAAATTATTGCTTTTATGCAAAACTTATGCCACAACACCCTTCCTTTGGATAGCCACTAACATGTATATTCTCATATCCTTTGGATAGGCTCTATCATACACTTTCTTTTATTAGTTTGTGTAAGACTTGCGAGTACCTTTTGTACTCAATCAAATTGACCACTTGTTTCAGGTGAGGAAGAATACTCTTACGATCAATCTGTTAGCGCTGAATATGACAACGCTAATGACTAATGTTATTTCTACCTCCACTCAGTTGCCTTTGGGAGCCGGGCACACTTGGATGGACCTTTCGGTGTATTATATTTGTTTTACGCTGTGTACTTTTGTTTATGTTAGTAGACCGCTCGGTCACTTGTGTAACTTATGGACCTAAGTCCTAGTCTTGTAAATCACCTTTTAATAATGTATGAATTGTGTATGACTGTGTACAATGTTGTTTAGGATATGTGCATGTTAGCTATTGATCTTGGGAGCTAATGCGACACACATATCTGTGGACTTGAAATCAGGCTCATTTCCTGCTAAGAGTTATGTCTCTAGTGTAATCTCTTGACTTGAAACAAATTCGATTTCGGGGTCTCACAGTGTTGGTATCAGAGCCATACTGACTGTAGGTTAGAAGTAGGATGGTCATTAGCATTAGTGAGTCCTTTGTGAAATTATTTTCAAATTAGTAAAATAATTTCAGAAATTTAAGTTATGAAAGTCTTTTCTTTCTCATCCATCTTAGTGTCATTCCTTACCCCAACTTTCAGTTGGATTTACAAACTAATTTGCTCACTTACCTTGTCTTCTTGTATTCAGATGAGTAGCTGGTTTTTGATTAAGGAGACCCGTGCTGAGGACATGGACGGATATCCAGCATTGCTGTGAGATATGATAAGAGACCCGTGTTGAGGATATGGACGGATATTCAACATTGCTGTGAGATATGATGTAGAGAGCCAACTTTACTTACCACCTGGAGTATGTCATCTACCGGCGGGATCGAGGACTCGGAATGGAGGAATATCGAGCCATAATCAACATTCTCAGAATTTGGAGTTGAAGCCTTGTCGCCCGAAGCTCTTCCGCCGTCAATTCCACCGCCAACAAGTATGCTCTGGCCGCCTCAACCCCACCCTCTGCACCGCCTTGTCTTCGCCTACCTAGTGCGTGCATCATCTCAGCTCGAGGATCCCCAAAACTCCTTCGCTGACATTGACCTAAACCCGCCGCTGCCAACCTTCGTCACCGATGGCCAAAACCTCACGCCTACTAGCAAGCTCGGTAAAACATTAGACTTAGTGTGTTTCCCTCTCTCGATTGTGCACACTAGCATGGCTCGTCCAAGCATAGAGCGCCGGTGAGCTCATCACCACGCCACTTCCGGCCACAGGCTGACGTGGCTCAACCACATAGTAGCCACATGAGAGCCATGTAGGTCCTAAAATCCTAGTCATCAGCACACGTCAGCGCCATGTGGCGCTTGCACCAGTGCATGCACTACCCTGTCACTATAGCATAAACCAAGTCCACTGTGCACTTTGACTGATTCGTGGACCTAGTCCATTGACTAAGGGCCCACATGTCATAGATTCGAAAGAATTTCCAATACAAAAAATAATTCGGCCGGATAATGATTTTCGGCTGATGACATCAGCATGCGCAATAAAGAGAATTCCCTTTAGAAAAATTAATCGGTAATTTAATAAAATCTGAATTTTAGAATTTCTTTAGGGTTTAAACTTCTAGAAGTTCGTTCTCCTTCATACGAACTCCAATTTTGATGATTGAAATTTATAAATTCAAGATCTAGCCAACTAAACCAAAATTATTTGATTTGGAGTTAATTTGAATTAATTTGAGTTTATTTGAATTTGGCTTTGTTGGTGTTTTATAACCGATCTTACGTAATGATTTTTGATTCAGGGGGTCTCTAAGGCTCAAGTCACACATAGAGAAAGACACAGGGATTTTTATACAGGTTCATGCCTTCTCCGGAGAGAATAACAACCCTATTCCTGTGTGGCTATATTGAGTATGCTAGTTACAGATCAAGAGAAAGACTCAAATCTAATGTCTTGTGCTCCTGATTGCCTCCCCCTCTGTCGTCTGCTGATTCAACACTTTATATAGTGCTCGAAGTGGATGGCAATTTCTCCAGTCCAAAGGGCACCTCAACGCTTCAGATGATGAAGTAGTTACTGAAGATTATTGTTGGTGTAGTAACGTCCCCACGTCGCCAAGCGGTTATCACCAGGGCAGAGTGTTTAATCGTGCAATTATTATAGAGAATAACAGCGTATACTAACTGTTTAGATGCCCTAATCAATTGTTCCTACTTGTCTGCAAGCTCAATCAACTATAGGGTAGTCGTAGTTGACCTAGTCATAGAAGGACTTACGACCATATGAAGGTCGTAAAGGTACTTACGACAATGAGCTAGTCGTAGAAGGACTTATGACCATGAGATAGTCATAGAAGGACTGATGACTATGAGGCAGTCATAGAAGAACTTACGACCATGAGGTAGTCATAGAAGGTCTTACGACTCCAGCTTCTCCCTTATGGATATTAAGGGGTATACTAGAGAACCATATGATGGTATTATTATCCATAATAAGAATTACAGATAAATAATTAAATGTGGATTATTAGATCCTCGCTATCTAGCCCCCAGCTTCAAGTGAAAGTAACTTACTTGAAAAGGAGCTGTAGATGATCTTACGATGAGAAGGTGATCGTAGAACGGTGGTCAAAAGAAAGACTTTTCGACCGGTATTTCATTTGACCAGAAATAAACTTTGTCAAGAAGGTTGTAGGAAATCTTACGACTACAAGGTGGTCGTAGAAAATCTTACAACTACAAAGTGGTCGTAATTTGATTAATTGGAAGTAAAACTTTTCTGCCTACTATTTCATTTGACTAGAGAAAAACTTGGTCAAGAAGGTAATTTCGCTTGAGGTGTAAAAACAGACTTGGTTTTCTCATACAGACAAATTAAAGAATCTCAATCGACTCTCATAGACCTATTTGTTGGAGCGGTTCCCGAAGAGGTGGTAACTGTTGGGTTGCTACGTGTTTAACTCAAGTGCATGATTATAAAAACTTACCATGGGTTGGACTTAGGGTTTTGTACATTTCCCCAAATCGCTTCAACTGTTCATCAAGTTCTTGCGTTCTCTGTCGCCAACCAAATCGTACTCTCCCTTGAGATCTTTCCCAATCCAAATGGGCAGAAACAGAGATGGATAAAGCCAAGATGAAGGCTTTGGTCGTCGCCAAGAAGATCCCGAACAAAGAGTTTATGAAGTGGACTGAAGCTATTGGGCAACATTGGCCGTCGGGGGAGATGGGGCAAATTCCCGTCTTCCAAGCATACTATGTGGGGACCCGGGATCGGATCCGTTTCAAGTTAAGTGATTACGCCAAAAGCGCAACACTAAACGAGAGAAGAAAACGATTCCGAGTGCCCGGATATGTGTCTCATGTTAGCTCCCAAGGATCAGTGGCTAACATGCACATATCCAAACACAACATTGCATTCACATCCATACACAATATACAAGAATAATAGAATCGTATTTACAACATCATTAAATAGAAACTTAAGGTATAAGTTTGCATAAGAGGGCCGATCGGCCAAATCTAAACAACACAAACAAATTGCAGTGGAAGATACAATAAGAAATAAAAGAGAAAGAGCCGAGTTGGCATGCCCAAACCCACAAGCAACCAACTAGGGTTAAAGTCGTAGCGTCTGAAGTACTTAACCCAATTTGAATGACTTCTCACCTGCAACATGGACAATGCATCTGAGTACAAAAACGTACTCACAAGACTTATGAATAGCGACATATAATAAATGCATTCAAGTGTCAAAAGAAGGCTTACATGGTTCATATAATAAATGCATTCAAGTGTCAAAAGAAGGCTTACATGGTTCATTTTCAGCATAAAGCAAGTTTTTCATTGAGATAAACGATATAGGTTCAAATTGCCATTTGTAAAACATTTAGAAAACTTATATAATCAATAGGTAATCCCAAATTCATGATCAACAACAGTAGATACTCCAAATATAATCAACACACGAACTTCCCATTCGTGACACAATTCATTGCTTAACAAATCAACACGCGAACTTCCCGTTCATGATAACATTTCAGATCTGAACAAACTAACACAATGACACAACATTTCCAACTATAACCCAAACCCAATTTCCCATAATCTAACTGTGCATGCTTTCCCACAAGCGATGTCCATGACCGGGAACACGGCTATTCGAATAGATTTAGTTCTCTACAGAGTTGTACAGCTTTACCCACACGATATGAATACCTTATAATGTCGCTGCACACTCTTTCGTAGGAGTGTGACTAAGATGTCATAACGAGGCCTTTACAATGCCATGTCCTAACTATCAAACCACCAGAGGAAACGATCCCATGGCAGGCTATCGGTCGCACTGAACCACAGGTGAATCCCATTGTGTAAGTCCCTTGCGCACAAGAGACCCTTAAGGGCAAGTAAGAGAACGCTTAAACAGTAACAACAACAATTGTCAATCTAATTGTGTTTTGATAGCAAACACACAACAAATCATTTAGCCAAGCCTTTGCCATTATCCCGGCGTGTGTTTGCATGTAAGACTTGGTTCATCACACCACAGACCGGTCCTCAAATACCCAGATGGAGCTACACGAATCTGGGACAACCTCCCTTCATCACCCTATCACTCGTCCAAGTCCTACACACAAAAACACTACCCAACAAGTCCACAAATAGCCAGATTCAAAGATCTGGATATATTCTTCAAATTCAACATAATTAAATCCACATATTCCTCAAATTTCATCAAGATTCGATTCAATCCATCGGTCGATGGACTAGCTCCATCAACCGCTTTCGACTACAACTACTAGCATGACTAAGCAACATTCAACAAATCACCAAACAAACCCATATAACATATAGCCTTAATCATTCAAGGTAAAATAAGGGTAATCAACATTCAAAGGAAGGCCAATGCAGCAAGTGGATATAACTAATTCTACCCAATTGACATACAAGTATTTGAAATTAAGCAATGCATAGAATACTTGAAAATCAATATAGATAGTTTTCAGAATTAAAAGGAGCAACATGCATCAAAGGAAAGAACTGCTTGCCTTTGCTGTGGATGGTCCATGTGCTGCTTCAAACTGCTCTCGATCACACTCGAACCTTTGCAAACAATCGAACGAACGAGAACATTGAATAAGAATGAATACATCGAAAACATCCAAAAATTCAATATCATCCAAAATGCATGCAATTTATACAATGGGTATATTATGATTTTATATAAATTTAGGTAAAATAATTAGTTCAATTGGAGTTCGTATGTGAATGTTCTAGTGGTTTGAAAATCAGCATCTTGGAAAATGCTAAAAAATAGAGCTCGGTTACTATTCATCCAAAATTAATTATTTGGTGAAAATTTGTAGAATAGTGGTGGGAAAAAGGATTACATAGTTAAATAGAGAATAGAATTACATGACCAAAATAACTTGCTTAATCTCATTTGGAGTTCATATGATTTTTGAAGTTAAACAAATTTCTAGTGTAAAAACAATTCTTTACCTAATTTAATTCTAACTTTGAAATTTTCTGGGATAGTAACATGTTTCAAAATTATACCATGTGAAATTACATTAAAAATAAAAACCAACAAAATTGGTTTCATTCAATTTGGAGTTGTTTCGAATTAGTTATGAATTTTTGAAGTTCTAAACCAAATTCATGTTGTAAAACAATTTATGTTGGATTTTCAGAATTAAAGGATTACATTTATACCAAGGTGATTCAAGCCATGGTCTATGACAGGTGGGGTCTACACGTCACACACACTAAGAAATCGATTAAGTGCTAAAAACGGGATTATCACCTAAGCGCACCGGGCCGGCGCGGCGGGGCTCGCAGTAGTCGTCGCCGAACTCATCCACGTCCGCTCGTCCTCTCGTCCGCATCCACTATTCCACTCTTATTAACAGTGGATACAATGGAGTGTTCTCTAGAAGCAACATCATCAAGTTATAAACTTGGCATCATCATCAACAACAACAACATTTGACAAGAGGTAACTAAAATCAGTTAAAACAGAGTAGCGTTGTTTCTGTCCACCTTGGTCTTTAGTGCATAACTTCCAAACCACTAATTAAAACTGCGTGAAACTTGGCAAGAATGCATTTCAATGAGTCCTCAACATGCCGTCCAAATTTCAGCCCAATCCGACACCAAATGACCCCTCCCCCCAAACAGATCAAGCACGAAGATTGCGCACCACTGATTACACTACAAATAGAATGAACTAAACCACTCTCAAATCCGGTGCTCAAATATACCAAACCTCAAACCAACTGATCACAACGAAGTGCTCTATGTGTAGAACTAACTCACCAAGTTTGGAGCCTACCCAACCACGTTTGAACCTCCGACCATCAGCTTGAAGCTGATCGGGCAAGAGCCACCAAGCTCAACCTACCTTCACTTCTCGTCCCTTCTCTTCCTCCCGTCGGTCGGCCACCTCAGCGCCGCCTTACATGCATCTGCGCCTCGGCTCCTGCTCATTGGCTGCCACAGACTGCCTTGCCTCGGTTCGCCACCACCGGCCTCTACGAGTGCCATCGACAGCCGAGCAGCAGCAGTCACGCCTGCCTTGCTCAGGCCGCCACACCCTCGCCTAGGCGCTGCACCACTAGGCCAAGCCTTGGCTGCCCCGCATTGATTGCTGTCATCTTCACGCCGCCCTGGGCTCTTGCTTCACCGCGCTGGCCTGGGCCGCCACTGCAGCTCCGCCTTGATGCTGCACCTTCGGCTCGCTGCTACATGTACAACATGCTGCCATTGCTTGCAGCTGCTACTCCTTCCATACCAAAATAGCCACTGCCCTCCTTTCTCTCCTCTCCAAAACACTCAAAAGAACTTGCATGCGAAATCTAATTGGATAAATGAGATGCTTAGGTGAAGATGACCACAAAGGGATGACATGCATTAATTGATTTTGTGTTCTTGGGGTTGATTGGGAGGATAGAAGTGTAGAGGAGCTTGAGTTAGAGAAAGAATGGAGGTTCTGTTAGGGGAGAATTGAGGTGGCGTGGGGAGGCAGTGGGGAATGGGGTTATGGCATGGAAAAGTGGCAGTAGAGATGAGTGACTTGGTTTGGTTTGGTTGGGCATATGGCATGGAGTGAGAATGCTGTTGGGGAGGGGAAGGAAAAGAGAGAGAAGTGATGAGTGGTTGTGCTTGGGAGAAGAAAATAAAGCCATGGATTAGGGAAGGTGGCAGTGGGGTGCTGGTTTGGGAAGAGATTGGCTTTTGGCTGGGCAAGGAAATGGGCAAAGGTTGGGGAAAAATTCGAAATTCAAATGGTATTTGACTTACTGGTTTTAACTGAGCGATTTAACATAGCAAATAAATTTAAAAATTCTGAAAATTTTTGTGTGGCTTCTCTATTAAGTGTAGTTTCTATTTTTCATGACCCCACACACTGATCACTTTTCATTTGAGAGCAATAATTATTTTCTAATCCAGCCTTTGGGATGTGTTCGGGATTTTTATAGGCTTAACAGTGCTCCTAAAAATTTATTAAAATTCATATTTATTCATGATAATTATTATAGTATTTGAAAAAATTATTTCCAGATGATGATCATAGGTTTTTATTCCTGTTTTCTTTGGAACTTAAATTTGAAGTGTAAGTTTAATCTTAGATTGAGATTCTCCAAGTGCCATAAAATATACAAATGCTTCAAAAACAACATGCATGTTAATGAGATGCATACTAATTATCATTAATTAACTTGGGGATGTTACAAACCTCCCCCTACAAAAGATCTCAACCCCGAGATCTCGGTAGGTCTGTAGTTGGACAAGAAGGTTCTAGAAGATACAACATGTGTTGTCTTGATTTTCTTTAAAGATAGTGCTAAGGCATCCTAACAAACTTACAAGGAATTTCTATTACATTTTCCTTTCCATTACTTTGTTTAACCTTTCCTTTCTTGATTCGAAGGCACTTCAAATAGAAGGAAAAAGATCAGGATATTCGATTCGCATCTGGTCTTCAAGCTCCCAAGTTGCTTCATCTTCATTATGGTTGCTCCACTGAACCTTCAAGAACTTGATAGCGCGATTCCTTGTCTTGCGCTCCATTTCTTCAAGAATGCGTATCGGATGCTCCCAATAAGAAAGATTGGTTGCAAATCGAGGTCTTCCAAATTGGTTGCTTCGGTTGGGACTCGAAGACACTTCTTCAGTTGAGAGACATGGAATACAATGTGCACATCTGAGAGTGATGGTGGTAGCTCCAACTAATAAGCCACCGATCCTCGCTTTGCTAAAATTCGGTAAGGACCAATGTAGCGAGGAGCCAACTTGCCCTTGATTTGAAAACGTTCCATTCCTTTTATCGAGGAGACTTTAAGGTAAACATGATCGTTCACCTCAAAACTCAACTCGCGTCGACGGCGGTCGGCATAGCTCTTTTGGCAAGATTGAGCTGTCCGTAGTCGCTCTCGGATCACACGGACTTGCTCTTCGGCTTCATTGATCAAGTTCGGTCCAAAGAATTGCCTTTCCCTAGATTCAGACTAGTTGAGTCGTGTCCTACGCCTTCTCTCATATAACACTTCAAAAGGTGACGTTTGGAGGCTTGCTTGATAACTATTGTTATAGGAGAATTCCGCAAACGGCAAGCATTTATCCCATTTCTTGCCATAGGACAGCACACAAGCTCTTAACATGTCCTCCAAAATTTGATTCACCCTCTTGGTTTGGTCTCCGATTTGTGGGTGGTAAGTGGTGCTAAAGAATGGTTGAGTTCCCATCGCCTCACGGAGGCAAACCCAGAAATGCGAGGTAAATTGAGTACCTCGATCTGAAACAATCCTTTTTGGCACACCATGGAGACATAAAATTCTAGAGATGTACAACTCCGCCAATTGATTTCCAGAATAAGTGGTCTTGATGGGGAGAAAGTGAGCAACTTTCGACAACCGGTCGGCAATTACCCATATGGAATCATACCCTTGCTAAGTCTTTGGAAGCCCAGTAATGAAATCCATGCTAATTTCATCCCATTTCCACTCGGGAATGGGGAGGGGTTGAAGCATGCCCACTGGCCTTTGGTGCTCGGCCTTCACCCGTTGACATATGTCGCACTATGCAATGAACCGTGCAATCTCCCGCTACATTCGGGTCCACCACAATTTTTGCTTCAAGTCTTGATACATTTTTGAGCTTCCCAGATGAATGGAGAAAAGTGAATCATGGGCTTCATGAAGGATTAATTCTTTAAGCTTCGCATCATTTGGCACAATCAATCGCTTTTCGAACCACAATACACCTTGGTGGTCCACAGAGAAACACTTGGCTTTGCTGGCCTTCATTTCCTCCTTAATTCTTTCCATACCCTTGTCATTCTTCTGGGCCATCTTGATCTAGTCCTCTAGGGTAGGTTTCACCTCCAAGGCAGTGAGAAAACCCGTGCTAACCATCTCCAAGTTGAGCCATTGAAATTCATTGGATAGGGCCTTCGTTTCTGGTCGAACCGAAATAAAGTTGCATTGCGACTTTTGGCTCAATGCATCGGCCACAACATTGGCTTTCTCTGGATGATAATGAAGTCCCAAATCATAGTTCTTGATCAATTCAAGCCATCTTCTTTGCCTTAGGTTCAGATCGGCTTGAGTGAAGATATACTTCAAACTCTTGTGATCGGTGTAGACTTCACAGCGGTTGCCAACAAGGTAATACTGCCATATCTTCAGAGCGTGAACCACTGCTGCAAGCTCAAGGTCATGAGTGGGATAATTCATCTCATGAGGCCTCAATTGCCTCGATGCATACGCCACAACTCGGCCCTCTTGCATAAGAATGCAACTAAGAACATGGTGGGATGCATCGCAGTAGATATGGAAGTTTTTTTGAATATCCGGCAGGACTAGCACGGGTGCAGTGGTTAGACGATCCTTCAATGTCTGAAAGCTCGCTTCACATTCCACCGACCATTTAAACTTCTTTTATTTCTTCAACAATTGGGTTAGTGGTCTTGCAATTTTTGAGAAATTCTCGATAAAACGGCGGTAATAACCTGTAAGACCGAGGAAGCTACGAATGTTGGAGACAGACTTGGGCAGTCTCCAATTAAGCACATCTTGGACTTTTCTTGGATCCACAGAAACTCTTCCTTTGGATAGCACATGACCCAAAAAGGCAACCTCTTTTAGCCAAAATTCATATTTGCTGAATTTTGCATAAAGTCGATGTTCTCGGAGCTTTTCCAACACAAGCCGAAGGTGTTCTTCATGCTCCCTTTTAGATTTGGAGTATATGAGAATGTCATAAATAAATACGACCACAAATTTATCCAAATACTCCATAAACACTGAGTTCATGAGACTCATGAACAAGGTCGGTGCATTCGTCAAACCGAAAGACATGACGGTGTACTCGTACAAGCCATAACGAGTTGAGAATGCCGTCTTAGGAATGTCTTCAGATCTGATCCTAACTTGATGATAGCCCAATCTCAAGTTAATTTTGGAGAATATACAGGCACCTGTCATTTGGTCGAACAAATCATCAATCTGTGGAAGCGGATACTTGTTCTTGATGGTGACATCATTCAACGGGCGGTAGTCAACACACATCCATAGACTGTGGTCCTTCTTCTTTACAAATATAGCCGGACATCCCCAAGGTGAGGAGCTTGGTCTAATGAAACCTTTCTCTTGGAGTTCCGCGATTTGCTTCTTCAATTCAACCAACTCATTTGGCAGCATTCGATAAGGACGTTTTGAAATTGGAGCCGTTCCGGGCTGCGGCTCGATCACGAATTCAACTTCTCGTGCAGGTGCCATGCCCAGTAATTCCTTGAGAAATACATTCAGAAACTCACACACCACTGGAATTTCACTCAATTCCAGCAATTCTTCATCACTAAGGGCATAAAGATGTGGATGCTTCAATTTCGGCACCATTTCGACTTGAAAACCAAGAGGACTTGTGAGAGTGATAGCTTTGTGGGCACAATCAATTCGACCGTGGTTCTTGGATAGCCAATTCATTCCAAGAATAACATCAAGGTCCGCTGAATTTATCACAATAAGATTGGCCGAAAACTTTACCCCTTTAATATCAATTTCAACTTCACGACATTCATGAATGCTTCTCATTTCTGAACCCAGCGACTGAATCATCATAGGTGCAGGCATCAAGCTGAGTGAGATGTTATGGAGTGTAGCAAAACCTCTGGACATGAAGGAATGAGAGGCCCCAGAGTCGAACATCATGGTCGCAGGAGTCGAATTGACTAGAAATGTGCCCAACACGATGTCGGGTGCTTCCTACGCTTCCTCGGTGGTGAGATGGTTGACATGAGCACGACCGGTGTTCTGAGAAGTGACATCATACCTCTGATCAAGGAATGTTTCAAGGTCTTGGCGCTGATTGGAAATAGTTCGGTGCTTCTCCAGACAAAAATCTGCAAAATGCCCCGGATTGCCGCAAGTGAAACAAGTAACATTCTTGTTTCGTTGGCATCGGCTTATTGGCTTCTCTTAGGGCTGCACTTGTTGGATCGCTTGTGGAGGTGGATGAGACACTTGCATAGGAGATACTGGAGGTGCCAAGACTTGGAATTCAGGAGGGGCGGGTGGCCAAACACACGATTCTTGAAAACCACGGCTTGCTGAAATTTGTGCAACCCTCTTGCGTTTCTGCAATGCCACAACCACTTGCATCTTATTTTCCACCACAATGGCCTTGTCCACCAAGTGTTGGAAGTCACGGAAGTCGTGTACAGCAAGCTTCAGCTGCATCACTTCTATTAGCCCTTTCATGAACTGGTCTTGCTTCCTTGCATCGATGGAGACATCATCCGGAGTGTATCGAGCCAAATGATTGAACTCGTAGAGATACTCCATTACAGACTTGTTGTCTTGCTTTAGCGCAAGGAATTCACGCCTCTTGATACTTGCGATGCTTGAGGGAACATGTGCCGCTCGAAAAGCTATCCGAAACTCTTCCCATAATGAATCGTGACTGGTGGGCTGCATGGCGCAAAAATTATCCCACCATGCACAAGCTGCCACTTCAAGTTGGTTGGAGGCGTAGAAGACCTTCTTGTTGTCAGCACACTGAGTGATGATCAGCTTTCTTTCGATGGTCCGAAGCCAATCATCGGCCTCGAGAGGATCCTCCGAATGAGAGAAAATGGGAGGCTTCGTGCTCAGAAAATTAGCAAATCGGGAGCAATAAAGACCGGTTCCTCCTGGTGCCACTTGAGCACCTTGGACACTGGCTATGTTCTGAGCAATTTGTTGTAAGATCAAAGTTTGGTCTTGCTGACTCTGTTCCATCTGGGCCAACACTTCGGCTATAGATGGCTACAGTGGGGTCGCTTCTTCTTGCCGACCCACTTGCTGAAATTGCGGGTCGGGGTGCTCCGGATTGCGCCGTTGAGGATTCGGAGGCTAATCATTAGTGGTTTGGGGACCCACGGGATGTGAGTACTCCATTACCTCCAACATCAAATGAGTTTTATGACCCGACATCCTGTTGCCCTACGAATCGTTAGCAACTAGCAAAAGAAACGAGGGAAAAGCATAAGGTAAGCAATTGATAGCAGGGGTGACTTAACCTAGCATGAATGCACAATGAAAACATAGTTATGCAACATGAAATGGGGTGCTATAGTCCAGGTGGACAGCACAAGATACAAATAAAAACACGGTTAGTTTTCCGACATAGTTGCGATGCAACCCGACCGTAGGCAATGCACAACTATTTGGAACAAAAAGAGGGCAAATGAGCACACCTCAAGTTCCAGCATCTACAAGCTAATGAATATAATTAGGGTGTATAATATCTAAGGATAATCCCTAGCTTAATCTTAAAATCATAGAAAGGCATCGTCTTCTCATCCTTCTGCCAATGCTCTTCACCGGTGACTATTTAACGTTTCTAGTGTTGGAAGAGAGACGAGTAATGGAGAAAATGATTTTTCTCAAATCAAATGAATAGGAAGGTAAGAAATAGATGCTAGGATGGGTAAGAAAGAAAGGAATTTATATTACTTGCATTTTTTCGAATCTTTTGATAGCTTGAAAATATTCTTTGCAAATAAAAATCCTAATAACATCCATTGCTACGGCTTTAACCGACAGTCAGTATGGCTCTGATACCAACGCTGTGGGGACCCAGGATTGGATCCGTTTCAAGCTAAGTGATTACGCCAAAAGCGCAACACTTAACGAGAGACGAAAACGATTCTGAGTGCCCAGATATGTGTCACATGTTAGCTCCAAGGATCAGTGGCTAACATGCACATATCCAAACAACAACATTGCATTCACATCCATACACAATATACAAGAATAATCGAATCGTATTTATAACGTCATTAAATGCAAACTTAAGGTATAAGTTTGCATAAGAGGGCCGATCGGCCAAATGTAAACAACACAAATAAATCGCAGCGGAAGATACACTTAGAAATAAAAGAGAAAGAGCCGAGTTGGCATGCCCAAACCCACAAACAACCAACTGGGGTTAAAGTCGTAGCTGTAGGGATACGGGTAGGCTATGATAGCAAAAAAACAAAAATTTCTACCACGCAAACTAGGAAGCCAAGCAAGTAGATGATCACAGATCGTTACCACTAGACGCACAGAGCAACAGAAGAAGTATTGGAACAGCCTGGTCCAACGTAGAGCGCATCGATGTAGTGGTCGTAGTCGATCGTCCAGCGTCCTCGTGAGTCAATCGTCTCCTCTAGCAAACTCTGCAGTTCCTTATGAAGATCGCGGATCGTCCTCAAGCGCAACAGCAACTGTAGTAGCGCCTCTACGGTATCCACACGTCCAGGAAAGGAACAACCATACGCCGGTGTGCTAGCACCAAGTCGCACGACAGAGCTCTCAGGAAGATGGTGGCTAGGGTTTCGGTGGAACAACTCAACTCACGACTTTCATATGTCTTGTCTGTTACGTTCCCCTCTTCTCCAAACAGCCTCATGCATCTCCTTATATAGTGCTCGTGACGGATCCTATCCGAACACGTTTGACGAATCATATCCGTATTGGTTTGTTCCAACCCGTTAAGTGTGTGACCCGTTAGGTTCATGAGTAATCGGTTATGGCTCGAAAACCCTTTCCAACCATGAGTCGTTAGTGGTTCCTAGCAGGACATAACGATTCCCAAATACACACAAATTATATCAAACGAACCTTAACGCAATATGATCTACGACCAGGTCCTCATCACTTACAACCAGGTCCTATCTCTATACGACCAGTTCGTATTTGGTAACGACCAGTTCGTAACTCCTTACGACCAGGTTTCAACCACTCTGTGATTACGTTCGACCAGTCTACGAGTAGCTCGTATCTCCATACGACCAGTCCGTAACTTATCGAACTAAGCAACCTACTCGTGTATTCTCCCTTTGCCTCACGATGTCTAGTTGAACTCTAGGTGAGATGTTGTGTCATCCATGGACTGTTCATTACTTTCTCGATCAAGTGTCGGATAACATCACGTGGTCAAACACTTCGACCACTAGTGGCATGGCCATGCACTTTCTTTATCCGACCACAACGAGGGGCCCAGAGGCATCTCTCCTGTTATGTTAGGAGGGGCAAATCCCATAGCTAACCAGTCACATTCCTCTGCATGTTTCACAGCATACCCGAAAGCTACCTTTATAGCTACCCAGTTACGAGTAGCGATTGGCAACCCTTGATAGTGCTATTACGCATGTAGGAAACCATGCTGATCTTAGGTCTAAGGATTATACATCATCATTGTTTCAGACCAACTAATGACACATAGTATCATAACAATCTCAATAGTGTCTCAAGGTGGGTCAATCCAACCCCATGTTCTCTAACATGTGTTCACATTATTGATTCGATATCTCTATACCCATGACCGGTGAAACATGGTCATCAATCAATACATGTGTTGGTCGTAGAGTCAATGGTGTTCCGACCATTGACATCCGACCAGGAATTCATTTTGAACGACATCATATAATTTAAGAGTTTCACCAACAAGTCACATACTTGTTAATCTTCATAACCAATGATTCATTCAAGGAACAGGATAACATATTATCCAATATTAAGAACATAATGAAATATAACCATCTCCATGATTGCCTCTAGGGCATATTTCCAACAGTCTCCCACTTGCACTAGAGTCAATCATTTAGATATCTAATACCGATAGCTCTTGTGGGCGCCTCATGCTTGGGCTGTGTGAGAGGCTTTGTCAATGGATCAGCAACATTTAAATCCGTATGAACTTTGCATATCTTAACATCTCCTCTATTCACTAACTCGCGAATAAGATGATAACGATTGAGTATATGTTTGGACTTCTCATGGGATCTAGGTTCCTTAGCCTGCGCAATGGCTCCATTGTTGTCACAACTAAGTACAAAAACATACTCGCAAGATTACGAACAGGAACATATAATAAATGCATTCAAGTGTCAAAGGAAGGCTTATATAGTTCATTTTCAGCATAAAGCAAGTTTTTCATTGAGATAAACGATATAGATTCAAATTGCCATTTGTAAAACATTTAGAAAACTTATATAATCAATAGGTAATCCCAAAATCATGATCAACAATAGTAGATACTCCAAATATAATCAGCACACGAACTTCCCGTTCGTGACACAATTCATTCCTTAACAAATCAACATGCGAACTTCCCGTTCGTGATAACATGTAACACCCTGATTTCTGGAGCCTTTTTGAACTTTCAAAATAAAAAGAACCATTTTGTTTTGATGAGAATTCAAGGCTTAACTTGAGAATTTCAAAATGGATTTTAGTGGATTAATTTGAACTTCAACTAAAAATCCCCTGAGGTTATTTGGGTTTGTGGGGTTTTGGTGGTCTCCTCTTTTCTACACTGGCTTTGTTCTCCTCTGGTCAGGACCTCTGCCTTGTCTATTTGGACCTCCCTGTGTCCTTCAGGACCTCCCCATGTCCTCTAGGACATCCTCCTTGTCTATTTGGACCTCCCTGTGTCCTTTAGGACCTCCCCATGTCCTCTAGGACCTCCTCCTTGTCTATATTAGACCTCCCTGTGTCCTTCAGGACCTCCCCATGTCCTCTAGGACCTCCTCCTTGTCTATTTAGACCTCCCTGTGTCCTTCAGGACCTCCCCATGCCCTCTAGGACCTCCTCCTTGTTTATTTGGACCTCCCTCGTGTTCGTTCGAGCCTTCCGCTTGATCCAGACCTCTATCGCTCGTGTATCATTCGATTTGCGTTGGACAGTTTGATCTTGGTGAGACGTTCGGATGGTCCGAACGTCCCACTCCTTTAGAACCGTCCGATCCGTTGTGGATGGCCCCTATCGGTTGGAGCGTTCGCTCGGTCCAAACGGCCCAATTGCCTTGACCCGTTCGATGGAAATCCTACGGCTCCCGCTTCTCCCACTTCTTATCTCGCTATCGCTCAACTCAGGACCTCCCTTGTTTAGATCTTGACCATTAAGACCTCCCCTCGGGAGATCTTAGCCGTCAGGACCTCCCTTGTTTAGATCTTGACTGTTAAGACCTCCCCTCAGGAGATCTTAGCCGTCAGGACCTCTCTTGTTTAGATCTTGACCGTTAAGACCTCCCCTCGGGAGATCTCAGCCGTCAGGACCTCCCTTGTTTAGATCTTGATCGTTAAGACCTCCCCTCTGGAGATCTTAGCCATCAGGACCTTCCTTGTTTAGATCTTGACTGTTAAGACCTCCCCTCTAGAGATCTTAGCCGTCAGGACCTCCCTTGTTTAGATCTTGACTGTTAAGACCTCCCCTCGGGAAATCTTAGCCGTCAGGACCTCCCTTGTTTACATCTTGACCATTAAGACCTCCCCTCTAGAGATCTTAGCCGTCAGGACCTCCCTTGTTAGATCTGATTGTTAGGACCCCCGTTGGGAGGTCCTAACCGCCCGCATTCTCCCCGATTTAGATCTAACCGTTAGGACCTCCCCTTTGGAGATCCTAACCGTCCAGACCTCCCCCTGATTTAGATCTGACCGTTAGGACCTCCCCTTTGGAGATCCTAATCGTCCAGACCTCCCCTTTGATAGATCTGACCGTTAGGACCTCCCCTTCTGGAGATCCTAACCGCCCAGACCTCCCCTTGATTTAATCTGACCGTCTGGACCTCCCCATTGTGGTGTCTGTTGGACCTCCTGTCCGCGGGACTTTCCCTTAAGCTTTGACTGGTCCCACTTGGCAGTCACACCCATTTTTTTTTATCCTTTGACTATGTCCTTTGCATAAGGGAGTCTCCCCACATTTAACGCATGTTGTATCGCATTAAATGCTACCACTTTTTGCAGCACCCATGCCATACTTTTGTCACATCCTTTGCCTACTTTCATTGTCCTTTTCACCAACTCATGAACACCTATACCCTAGGAGATCTCAATGGCTCTAGCTATATAAGCTTGGGCAGCCCTTCATCCTCACATTTTTCCCCATATCCATTCTCCAAAGTAACCGAGCAGCTCGTGGACCTCCTCCCTTGAGCTTCGGACCTCCTCCAAAGCTCTTGGACCTCCACCCTTGAGCTTTGGACCTCCTCCAGCAAGCCCCTTGGACCTCCTCCAACCGACCTAGCCTCTCTGTTGGTTTTATCTTGGAGTTTCATTGAAGTTTCTTTGAGTTTTATTTGAGCTTTGTATTGAGTTACTGTGATTTTCTCGTGTAGATTGTGAAGACACTGAAGAGCAAGAGCTCCCCGAAGGAGAAGGCATCCAGGCCTTTGAGCAAGGAAAGTTACACTCTTGATCATATTGCACCCATTATTTCAACCTATCGATATTCCATTTCAAATGTTAATGCATGCTTACTTTACTAAGTTATTTCAATGTCTGTCTTTAAATTCATAGTTATGCCTAATTTCCTTGGTATGACCACTACTAATCTTTAGCCGAACATGTTGTCACCCTAGGCAAAACCTGGTTTACGCAATACAGTGGACCAGGACCTTTGAAAAACTAGAGCTTAGCCATGCTTAGAGAAAAGAATCTGGGTTTGGGAGGTTTTGGCCAAAAATATCACTTGTCTAAATGATCTGGACCATGGCATTGGTGTGTCATGGGGTTTCTGCAAATGGCCATGGCATTGGTGTGCCATGGAGGTTTGAAAAACAAAGAAATGAGAAATAGATTTGGACTGGGGCGGCATTGGTTGTTTGGTTGGTGCAAGTCCATGCACGAGGATCGTGTAATCCGATGCCCCAGGGTTGTGGTGGGCGCCCAGGTCAGTTAAGGACTGGTCTGCGAATGTATTTTGCTATGCCTCTCCGTGCAACCACATGTCCTCTATGGGCGGGACCTGGCCAACTAATTTGCAAAGTTATCACCGCGGTTGGTCTGGCGGAATAGTGGCTAGTCTTTCATGGCCTGTCTTTTATGACTTTGTTGTACCCACCTGGCTCAAGAGGGGGCCCTAGGAAGGGGCGAAACCTTAGAGTGGATGGACTGCGGTGGAATGATGCACTGTAAAGGCCTTGTCATGTGCTCTAGACCTCTTACCATCGGCAATGAGAGGTGGGAACGACGGTTGTCAAACAAACTAGAGAAGTCGTGTCATGTGGGTAAAGTGTACAACCTCTGCAGAGTGTAAAACTATTCAAATAGCCGTGTCCGCGGTTATGGACATGCTATAGCAAAGCTGCTCAAAGTTAGACCTCTGGTTTGTTTTCAAAATGGGTGGTTAAAAACTAGTTTTTTTTGGATTTCTATCCAAATGGGTTGGGCAGGGAGCCTTGTAACAGGAGGGTATCCTTCACCATCATATTGATGAAAGTTATCCAACTGTAAAATGAGAATTTGCAAATGAATTTTGATTATTGTTATAAGCTTTGGAACTTAATACTTGTATTTGAAACAAACTTGGCTTTACGCAAGCTAACCATATTATGCCTTCCTTTGAGATATCCATTATGCATGTCATTCTGTTAATTGACGGGTGTAACTTGCGAGCACGGTGGTTGTGCTCATTCTTCCTTGATTGATGAATTGAAAAGGAGAAGACTTCTTTGATGAGGATGAGGACCAGATCAAGTAGGCAGCACCCTCCAGCCAATTACCTGTGGTGTATTGGGTGGATATGGTTTTGCTGGTTTTGCTTCCACTGTGTATTTTGCCTTGTTGTCGTGGCTTGTAAGCAACTTTGTAATCAACTCCCTTGTTGTTAATAAAGTCTCGTGTGGATGTACGTTATCACTTGTAATTGCTGTGAGAACCAGCCATTGATCCTTGGGACTGGTTCGGATCAGAGGAGGGTTAGGACTTCTCCAAGTCCCATGACCTCCTCGGGTTGGTCCCTGGACCTCCCCAAGTCTGGTCGTGGCTCTTGGGGGAGGTCCTAAGCCTCAAGACCTCCTCGGGTCCAGCCGGACCTCCAGGAGGTCCGGTTGGACCTCCTGGGAGGCCTAAGAGGACTGCTCAAGAGGTCCTTGGGACCTCCTGGGAGGTCCTAGTGGACTCCCAAGGAGGTCTTGGAGGACCTCTCGGGTGAGGCCCCTAGCCGGGTCGTCACAAGTGGTATCAGAGCATCTTGACTATAGGTCGTAGCCTAGTAGAATGGTCATTAAAAGAAAGTTCAAAATGTGTATTGCAAAATTAGAGAAATAATTAGTTCTCTCCTTACCTGAGTCATCTCTTTATCCTTACCCCTTCCTTGTATCTTTTCTCACCTCACTCTCTCTTACCTTTTGCTTTCTTCATTGTATTATAAAGTAATTGGATCCTCTTTCCCTTTTTTTGATGGAAAACAGTAGGGAGACCCTACTGTATATATTAAAAAAAAGAATAATAAAATACAGGAAGAAAGAGGAAGAGAGAGGAGGGGGGGGGGAAGGAGAGGAGAAAAGGGAGAATATACAATTGCTGAGAAACAAAAACATAAAAACTACAAAGGACACGAGGGGAATGGCTTCCTTCATGAAACACTGAGTCCCTGTTCGCTGCCGGACCAACACGAACAAACGAAAGTGAGATGCCACACAGGCCATCAGATGTCTATCAGCCTTGAAGGGTGCAGTTCCTCAGATATCCTGAAATCCAGCTAAGCTATTTGATGAAGCCAGTCGGTGAGATGGGGCTTAATAGATGGTTTAGCCCGATGAGTCAACAATGCGAACTCCTGTGAGAAAATAGCGCGCCAATTCTGAAGACTAGGGGTTTGATAGTTAAAAATCCAATTGTTCCTAGAGATCCATATGGCCCAAGAGGTTAGCACGATGATATCCATGAAGAAGGTTTGGTTAATCCTGTCTTTGAGGTGAAAGAGAGCTTGATGAGTTGTGGCATGTGGCAACCATTGTGAACATACAGTTTCCCAACACTGGCTAGCGAAAGGGCACGACCAGAAAAGATGTTGTATAGTTTCTTCGATCCCTAGGTGACATAGTTTGCAAGAGTAGTCATCCAGCAGGCAGTTCTTGCGACGCAAAGGTTCCTGGTGTTGAGCCTATCCTTGAGTAAAAGCCAAAAGAATACTTTGTGGTGTCTTTGACAAATGCATGCCCACAGCCACTTGTAGAAAATCGGTGTCGGATGATAGCCCATGAATAAGTGGTAAGCCTTGACTGAAGAGTACTTTGGCGAGTTCCAGATATATTGCCAAGAGTCCTCCTGTGGAGAAAGTACCAATTCTTGTGTGATATGCTTTACCTGCTGGTATTGATCATGAGCTTGTGTCGACAACGGAAGGTGAAAGAGATTCTCAAATTCATCCACAAGTTTAGCTAAAGCAACTGAGATAAGATCTGATATGGCAAATGAGTGAAGTTCCGGGTGTTAACGCTGAAGCAAATTCCCATTCCACAAATCTTTCCAGAAAAGTGTTGATCGCCCATTTCCAATCGAGCAAGTTGCCAGTCCTTTGTATTGTGGGAGCATCTTGTGGAAATCTCTCCACCAGAAGGAGCCAATATGCACCTAGTCTGATGGTAGGGTGTTAAGATAATATGCTTCCCAAATCAGTTTAACCCACAGCAGGTTGGCATGGTTGAATAGCTTGTGAAGGTTCTTGAGGAGGAGCGCTTGGTTTTGGGTGCCCAGGCTTAAGACATCCAATCCTCCTTGCTTTTTGGGCTTGTAGACTTCTTTCCAGGAGAACAGAGATTTACCACGGGCGTCCATTGTAGTGCTTCTCCAGAGGCAATTTCTTCGGTATCTGTCAATTTGTCTAATGATTCCCTTCGGGAGTTTAAGCAGGCACATGTAGAAGGTGGGTAGTTGAGAAAAAACTGAATTCACCAAAGTGAGTCTACCTCCAATGGATAGGAATGTTGCGTAGCTGGCTAATCTTCTATCTACCCTTTGGATCAGAGGAAGGAAGTCTTTGATTTTAGGCTTGCTCGTACCCAGAGGCAGACCCAGATAGGTGAACGGGAGAGTGCCCAATTGACAACCAAAAGTGCGGGAGAGATTGTCCATCTTGTCCGGGGGAACATGGATCGGGATCATGTAAGACTTATCAAAATTGACCTTAAGCCCTGTAGATTCTGCGAAGGAATGAAGGATCCCCTTAAGGAGAAAGACCTGTTTCGCACAAGCTTGCATGATAATGAGCATATCGTCTGCGTATTGCACCACCGAGAAGTCCAAGCATGCCTGAAAATTCACCGGGGGGATCAGTAATCCCATGTCCATTGCCCTGTTGAGGAGAGTCTGAAGGAAATCTGCTCCTAGTACAAATAACAGTGGTGAGAGTGGATCTCCTTGTCTTACACCCCTTCTGCAATGGATGACTTTTCCGGGTACCCCACTAAGAAGCACAACTGAGGTACCAGTGTTCAGAATGTTAGTGATCCAAGTCATCCATTTAGGTCCAAATCCCTTATGCTTCAAGATTGAAAGGATAGAGCTATGTTCCACTTTGTCAAATGCCTTCTCAAAGGTTAATTTAAGAATAATGACCTCCTTCTTCGAAGAGTGACAAATGTGAAGGAATTCATATGCCCAAGCAAGACAGTCCTGAATTGTCCTTGTTTTGAGGAACCCATATTGATTAGCATGGACCAAGTCTAAAATAACCAGTTGAAGTCTGTTGGCCAGGAGCTTCGTTAGGATTTTGAAAGAGGTATTAAGCAGTGAGATCGGTCTGTAGTCAGTAACCCTCACGGGATTATCCTTTCTTGGAATAAGTGTAATGAGTGCCGAGTTTATGGATTGGAGGTTGAGCTCATCCCTAAAGAAGGCATCGTAGTGCTTATAGAAATCTTGTTTGATGATGCTCCAACATTTTTTCACGAATAGGCCATTAAAGCCATCTGGTCCCGGCGATTTGTCTGGTGGCAGGGTTTTGATGATTTCGTCAATCTCTTGGTGGTCAAATGCTGCTTCCAACTAATTAAGGTTAGGATGAGGAGTGATTAAATCTGTGAGATTTTAGTGCATCACAGGAGCCATGGTGGTGCCTAATCTTTCTCTAAATGCCTCCCAAAAAAGTGTAGCTTTGTCCTGATGTTCTTTGACTACATTTCCATTAGTGTCTAGCAGGTTCGAAATGAAATTGGAACGATAACGAATGGTAGCTCTAGCATGGAAGAATTGGGTGTTTGCATCCCCTAGTTTAGCCTAGTTAATGGCTCCTCGCTGCTTCCAATAGATGTGTTGCTGTTTTAAGAGTTGATGGAGATGTTCCTTTAAGATATCCCTCGCATTCCATTCTATAGTGGATAGAACTCTGAATTCTTCCAAAGTGTCAAGTAGCAGAATAACCTCATTAGAGTTAGCGATGGCTACCCGGAGGTTAGACAAGTGCTTTGACCAGATTTTAAGGGCACGCCGAAGAGTCTTGAATTTCATATTAATCCATCTTCCTAGGTCAGTTGCTGGAACTGGAGAACACCAAATCTGATTTACAAGTTGCTCGAAGTCCTTGTGTTCCAACCACCAGTTTTCAAATCTAAAGATGTTAGCTTTAGGGATGGAAGTGTTAATCTGAATAGCACAGGGTACATGATCGGAAATAGATTTGACCATGGGGGTGACCATGGTTTTCGGGTAGTGAAGGGTCCAAGAGTAGGACGTGAAAAACCAGTCTAGTTTTTCCAAAAGGGGATCGCCTTGCATGTTGCTCCAGGTGAAGGATCTCCCTTTAAGTGGCAGTTCGACTAATCCAAGGTCACTTATGGCTACATTGAAGTGAAGCATATCATTAATGTTTCCGCCAGGTTTGTTTTTGTCAGTGGGAGCCTTGATGAAGTTGAAATCTCCCACAAATAGACAATCTTGGTTGGGCAGAATGACGATACTTGCAAACCAATCTAGGAATCTTCTTTTTACCTCAAATCGTGGTGGGATGTAAAGATTGGTGTGGGCCTAGGTGAGGCCCGAGTGGACCGAGGTGAAATCTATGGAGATCGAGAACTCATTAATAAGAGTAGTGGTCCCTAAAAACACAGCACTAGGCCAAGCGATGAGGAGGCCTCCTGAGGCGCCTGCCGAGGGCAAGAAGGTGAATCTATTGAAGCATCTGGGGCAAAAATTGGCTAGAAAATCATGTTCTAAGTGTTGTTTCTTTGTTTCCTGACAGCACAAAATGTTGCACTTGCTGTCCACCACTTTATTATATATGGCCCTCCATTTATTGCTAGAGTTGAGCCCTCTAACATTCCAAGATAAAATCTTCCATTGTCTAACCATTGCAATAATATATACAGAGTTTAATCTAGCATATACCAGATACACTGGGATGAAATAGTATTGCCCCAAGCTGTCCATAGTGATGAGGGGAACTAAGACAAAAGAGACCAGGGTGAAACTCTGTGAGGTGAAAGAGAAGAAAAATAAGGAAAATGTTGTTCCTGCAGAAAGTACAAGGGCAAAAGTTTCTGCAGTCTATCACAGTCCTACAATTATGTCTTCGTGATCTTCTCATTTTCTGGATCATGTTCTTCCTCCTTCTTGGCTCTTGTAAGCCTAACATCTGTGACGTCTTCCGGAGGTACTTGGCAGAAATTCAAGCACAGATTCTTGATAATTTTGGTCGAGAGGTATGGTGGAGTCTCTTCTCCTGGAAGTGGGCACTTTCCGGAGCTTGGCTTACGCATGAAGCCACCTTTTAGAGCCTTTAGTCTGGTGCTTCTGCGGACTTCAGTTTCCACTAAGGGAATGCTTCTCTTAGAGAGTTTCTTCTTGTGGTGGATGTCCGAAGTGGAGGCAATCGTGATTGCCAGGTTCTGTGTTGCTGATGGAGTGGAGGGGATAGGGTGAGCAATGAGATCATCTGCCTCTTCTTCTGCTGCTGAAGGGGGTCTTTCTTTGATCATTGCAGTTGGCGACTGGATATGAGTATCAGCTGGCAGATTCTGCTGACCAATTGATTGAGGCTGAGAAACTGCTGGTGCCACAGGGCAGCAATCTAGAATGACAAATGGTTTGCATGTGCCTAGTGTCTCTTCAGAATGTGTAATAACTGACCAACTACTAGATGAAAGAATCTCCTTGGCAATTGGAAACTTATCTGGAGTTAGGAGCAAGGAAGTAAAGAAACTGGCCCATTTGGTGGGTATGTCCACCACCTTTTAACTGTGCGGGTTGGCCTGTGGAGCAAAGTAGCTGGACCAGGCCTGAGATTCAAATGTTGGGTGGGAAGGTGGTAGCTCGGGGATAACTCCGGTGTGGTCTGCATGAATCTCCATTTGTGGCATTAGTACCATCCCCAGCTGCAAATCTAGATTGATGACTCCTGGGTTTACTAACTGGTTGTTGTCAGCTTCATGTTGTTCTATCATTCCTTCCCCCTCGAAGATGGCAGGCTGATTAAGGTCTGGAAATAGAGCTTGGGGGGGGGGGCTGGGTGGTGCAAGAAGACCCTTGTCAACACAAGTGCCAGTAGAGGAGGATGAAGCGAGTGAGGGAACTTGTTCTGAGAGCTCCATGCTGATTTGGGTGATCAGTTGCTGGTCTTGTCCAGCGGCTGGCTCGACGATATCCAATGGAATATGCTCCCCAATCTCCATCTGCTCAACTTCTTGGGGGATAGGTACCTCTGGCCATGGTACCCAATTATCCGTGTCCTGCATCTGGTGATCTAGTTGTGGTGCCAACAGGTTGGGAGCACCTCCTACTGCATCCTGTTGAAGTAAACCTCCATTGTTGTGGTTATTTTGTGCCTGTCCTGGCGGCGGCAAGTTCCAGGGCTGAATGGGAAGAGGATGGGGGTCACCTCCCTCTTTGGGCGGGTCATCTACGTCTGGTGGACCAGCTCCCAGTCGTATCATTAGGGGGTCATGTGGTAGTTAACCTTTGTATTTTGAGCCTTCCCCTTTGTTAGGACCTCCCAGCTCGTGGTCAATGGTGGTGGCTTTTGCAAGGACCTCCCTTGGGTCTCTTGCAATGACCTCCCCTTGTGGCCACAACCTCCTCGCTTGCAGCCCTGAGGGCGGTGAGCCTCGAGTGGAATGTGTTTGAACTTGTGAGTTGCTGATTTTGCTGGTTTGGTTGTTTTAACCTCTTCCCCCTTAGCTCTCTCATCTCTTTCCTACCTTTGGACATCTGGCAGATGGTGACAACTAGAGGCAGTGGCTGCACTAGTGGGCAAGGCTGAGCCTCTGGGGGTGATCCAGAGACCCCCAGTGCCGCAACCACCTCCTCCTCCAGCTCAAGGACTAGATTGGAATCAAGTGATGGCAAATCAAGCACAGTTGATCAACTTGTTAGCCTAGTCCATCACCAACACTCAGAACCTTCAAGCAGCAGCTGCAGCCCAACCTCCTATTTATGTACCACCCCCTCCAAGGACAAATATCTCTGAGTTCATGAGAATGAGGCCACCCACATTCTCCAGTACTATTGAGCCTATGGAAGCTGATGACTAGCTCAGGGCAGTGGGAAGAAACCTGGACATGATCCAGTGTACTGATCATGAGAGGGTTTTGTTTGCCTCTGACCAACTCCATGGATCAGCCTCTGAGTGGTGGGACAACTTCACTCAGTCCCATATTGATGCTCAGACTATAACTTGGGAGGAATTTGTGCAAGCTTTTCACCGTGCACACATTCCACATAGTATGATTTTGTTAAAGAAGGAGTTCAGATCTTTGCGCCAAGGAAATCGTACTGTAAGTGAATATCTTCACAAATTCAATCAATTGGCAAGATATGCACCCGAAGATGTGGCTACTGATGAGTCCAAGCAAGAGCATTTCTTGGAAGGGCTCAATGATGATCTCTCGATCCAGCTCCTTGCTCATGACTACCCAGATTTTCAGCAACTTGTGAGCAAGGCAATTCGACAAGAGGGCAAGCATATTGAGATGGAGAATCATAAGAAGAGGAAAGCAGCTCAGCAGTTCAGATCAGAGGGTTTTTCCAGGCCAAAGACCTCTCAATTTCAGCACAAGAGGCCTGCGACCTCCTCCCCTTCAAAGTCTCCCACGCAAGCGAGACGTCCCTACACTTCTAGTTCCCGTGGGACTTCTCTAGGAAGTCTTGTCTAGAAGAAGCCGTCCCTGTCCCCAGCAGCTGGGGTCACATGTTTTTATTGCCATGAAGTTGGGCACTATGCTACAAATGCCCGAAGAAGCTTCAAGCTGCAACTCCAATTCCCAACCGATCTGGACAAGGGCCCTCAGCTGCTGGCAGCCACACCAACTCAAAGCCTCCAGTACAATATATTAAAGGGTGAGTAAATCATGTCACAGCCGAAGAAGCTCAAACCGCATCGGATGTGGTTCTTGGTACGTTTCTTGTTAACTCAGTACCGGTAACCATTCTTTTTTATTCCGGAGCTTCTCATTCGTTTGTCTCTTCTAAGTTTGTGGGTAACAATGGGTTAGCTATGTCTCCTTTAACAAAACCTATGCTAATCCACTCTCCGGGCTCTGAAATGAGGACTAGCTCCTTGTGCCCAAATCTTTCCTTGGATATCTTGGGAGTACCTTTCTCTGTAGACTTGATAGTCCTGCACTCCCAAGGGTTAGATGTGATTCTTGGAATGGACTGGTTAGCCAAGAACCAAGGTCAAATAGATTGTGCCAGCAAGTCCATTGCGCTCACCAATGAGCAAGGGATACAAGTTGAATTTAGCCCTGAGACCTCTCCTAGGGCAAGTCTTAGCTTGGCTTGTTTGACATAAGTTAAGCTTGAAGACCTCCCTGTGGTGAGGGAATACCCAGATGTGTTCCCAAGTGAGTTATCTGGAATGCCTCTGGACCGATATCTAGAATTTGTCATTAACCTGATTCAAGGGACAACACCCATTTCCATAAGACCCTATAGATTGCCTGCAAATGATCTTGTTGAGTTGAAGCAACAAATTGAAGAAATGCAAAGCAAAGGATTTGTTAGGCCGAGTTCGTCTCCTTGGGGAGCCCCAGTGATCTTTGTGGCAAAGATGGATGGTACACAACACATATGTGTGGATTATAGAGCTCTCAATGATGTTACCATTAAGAATAAGCACCCTTTGCCTAGGATCGATGACTTGTTTGATCAACTAATAGGAGCAGCAGTTTTCTCCAAGATTGACCTAAGGTCAAGTTATCACCAATTGAAGATTCAACAAGAGGACATCCCAAAGACAGCCTTCTCAACCCGGTATGGACTTTATGAGTTCACGGTCATGTCTTTTGGATTGACCAATGCCCCTGCATACTTTATGAACTTGATGAATAAAGTGTTTATGGAGTACTTAGATAAGTTTGTCATTGTCTTCATAGATGACATCCTAGTATACTCCAAGTCCGAGAAGGAGCATGAAGATCACCTTCAGTTGGTCTTAGACAAGCTTAGAGACCACCAACTTTATGCGAAGTTTGAGAAGTATGACTTTTGGTTGAAAGAGGTTACCTTTTTGGGTCATGTAATGTCAGCTGCAGGTGTGGTAGTCAACCCTAGCAAGGTTCAGGATGTTCTAAACTGGAAGCTACCCAAATCAGTGTCCCAAATTAGAAGTTTCCTTGGCATGGCAGGGTATTATCGTCGATTCATTGAAGGTTTTTTCAAGATAGCAAGGCCCCTCACTCAATTGCTCAAGAAAGAAAGCAAGTATGTTTGGACTTCAGCTTGTGAGCACAGTTTTCAAGAATTGAAGAAGTGGTTAACCTCTACCCCGGTGCTCATTTTGCCACATACCCAAAAAGATTTTGAAGTCTTTTGTGATGCCTCTAGGCAGGGTCTTGGTTGTGTCTTGATGCAAGAGGGAAGAGTGGTAGCTTATGCCTCCCGGCAGCTAAAGCCTGATGAAGCTAACTACCCAACTCATGATTTGGAATTAGCTGCCGTAGTGCATGCCCTAAAGATTTGGCGCCATTACGTTATTGGTAATCGCTGCGAGGTCTTAAAAGACCATAAGAGTCTAAAATACATCTTTACACAATCGGATCTTAACCTTAGACAAAGAAGATGGTTGGAGCTCATCAAGGACTATGATATTGGAATTCACTACCACCTAGGCACGGCAAATGTGGTGGCTGATGCCCTGAGTCGAAAGAGTTATTGCAGCACTTTAATTCTTCAAGAGAGTCAGCCCAGGTTGTGTGAAGAGTTGAGACGGCTAAATTTGGAGATTGTCACTCAAGGTTGTGTGCATATTCTGGAGGTTCAGCCTGCTGTCCAAAAGCAAATTCGAGAAATGCAGGCTCATGATAAAGACCTCCAAGAGATCAAAGAAAATTTGAAGAAAGGCAAGGCTCCTGGCTTCTTAAAAGATGACCAGGGAGCTCTTTGGTTCGACAGCAGACTTTGTGTGCCGGACTATCAAGACATAAAGCAGTTGCTGCTCAAAGAAGCTCATGAGTCTCATTAATCCATTCATCCAGGGAGCACCAAGATGTACCAAGACCTCAAAGAGAAGTATTGGTAGGTTAACATGAAGCGGGAAATAGCTGAGTATGTGGCAAGGTGTGACATGTGCCAAAGGGTTAAGGCGGAGCACCAAAGGCCTGCTGGTTTGCTGCAGCCTTTACCCATTCCCGAGTGGAAATGGGAGCAAGTGGGCATGGATTTCATCACTAGTTTGCCAAGGACCCAATCAGGCTATGACTCCATTTGGGTTATTGTGGATCGTTTGACCAAAGTGGCACATTTTATCCCTGTCAAGACCACCTACCAAAGGAGCAAGTTGGCTGAGTTGTACCTAGCCCGAATTGTCTGCCTACATGGTGTACCCAAGAGTATAGTGTCTGATAGAGGTTCCCCAATTCACCTCAAGATTTTGGGAAAGTCTCCTTGAAGCCTTAGGGACAAGACTTAATTTCAGCACAGCTTATCACCCTCAAACCGATGGACAAACATAGAGGGTGAATCAAGTTCTTGAAGACATGCTTCGAGCTTGTGCGTTGGATTATGGGAAAAGTTGGGACAAAAACCTCCCCTATGCTGAGTTCTCCTACAACAATAGCTACCAAGCTAGTTTAAGAATGTCTCCCTTTGAAGCCTTGTATGGGAGGCAGTGTAGAACTCCCCTCCTTTGGGATCAAGTAGGTGAGCGCCAGTTATTTGGGCCCGAGGTAATCAAAGAAGTTGAGGAAAAAGTGAAGCTTATAAGAGAGCGGTTAAGAATAGCCCAGTCTCGACAAAAACAGCTATGCGGACAATCGGAGGTGGGAGTTATCCTTTGAAGTTGGTGACTTTGTGTACCTCAGGGTAACTCCACTCAGAGGAGTTAGAAGGTTTTGGGCTAAAGGAAAGCTAGCACCAAGATTTGTCGAACCGTATAAGGTATTGGCAAGACAAGGTGAAGTTGCTTATAAGCTTGAGCTGCCAAGCTCATTGTCAGCGGTGCATGATGTCTTTCATGTATCACAGCTAAGGAAATGCCTCCGAGTCCCAGAAGACCACACCCTCCTAGAGAGCATTGATCTCTAGGAAAACCTCACCTATGTGGAGCGGCCAATTAAAATTCTAGATGTTGCGGAGCGTGTTACTAGAAGCAAGATCATCCGTACCTACAAGGTGCAGTGGAGCCACCACCCTGAAAGTGAAGCTACATGGGAAAACGAAGAAGACCTCAAGACTAACTATCCCAACCTCTTTGCTGGCCAAGCTTGAATCTCCGGTCGAGATTCCCCTAAGGGGGTAGGTTTGTAACACCATAATTTCTAGAGCCTTTTTGAACTTTCAAAATAAAAAGAACCATTTTGTTTTGATGAGAATTCAAAGCTTAACTTGAGAATTTCAGAATGGATTTTAGTGGATTAATTCGAACTTCAACTAAAAATCGCCTAAGGTTATTTGGGTTTATGGGGTTATGGTGGTCTCCTCTGTTCTGCACTAGCTTTGTTCTCCTCTGGTCAGGACCTCCTCCTTGTCTATTTGGACCTCTCTGTGTCCTTCAGGACCTCCCCATGGCCTCTAGGACCTCCTCCTTGTCTATTGGGACCTCCCTATGTCCTTTAGGACCTCCCCATGTCCTCTAGGACCTCCTCCTTGTCTATTTGGACCTCCCTGTGTCCTTCAGGACCTCCCCATGTCCTCTAGGACCTCCTTCTTATTTATTTGGACCTCCCTCGCGTCCGTTCGAGCCTTCCGCTTGATCCAGACCTCTATCGCTTGTGTATCATTCGATTTGCATTGGACGGTTCGATCTTGGTGAGACATTCAGATGGTCCGAACGTCCCACTCCTTTAGAACCATCCGATCCGTTGTGGACGGCCCTGATCGGTTGGGGTGTTCGCTCGGTCCAAACAGCCCAATTGCCTTGACCCGTTCGATGGAAATCCTATGGCTCCTGCTTCTCCCGCTTCTTATCTTGCTATCGCTCACCTCAGAACCTCCCTTGTTTAGATCTTGACCGTTAAGACATCCCCTTGAGAGATCTTAGTCGTCAGGACCTCCCTTGTTTAGATCTTGACCGATAAGACCTCCCCTCAGGAGATCTTAGCCGTCAGGACCTCCCTTATTTAGATTCTGACCGTTAAGACCTCCCCTTGGGAGATCTTAGCCGTCAGGACCTCCCTTGTTTAGATCTTGATAGTTAAGACCTCCCCTTTGGAGATCTTAGCCATCAGGACCTCCCTTGTTTAGATCTTGACCATTAAGACCTCCTCTCGGGAGATCTTAGCCGTCTGGACCTCCCTTGTTTAGATCTTGACCATTAAGGCCTCCCCTCGGGAGACCTTAGCCGTCAGGACCTCCCTTGTTTAGATCTTGACCATTAAGACCTCCCCTCGGGAGATCTTAGCAGTCAGGACCTCCCTTGTTTAGATCTGGACCGTTAAGACCTCCCATCTGGAGATCTTAGCCGTCAGGACCTCCTTTGTTTAGATCTTGACTGTTAAGACCTCCCCTCGGGAGATCTTAGCCGTCAGGACCTCCCTTGCTTAGATCTTGACCATTAAGACCTCTCCTCTGGAGATCTTAGCCGTCAGGACCTCCCTTGTTAGATCTGATCGTTAGGACCTCCCCTTAGGAGATCCTAACAGTCCAGACCTCCCCCTGATTTAGATCTGACCATTAGGACCTCCCCTTTGGAGATCTTAACCGTCCGGACCTCCACCTGGTTTAGATCTAACTGTTAGGACCTCCTCTTTGGAGATCCTAACCGTCCAGACCTCCCCTTTGTTAGATCTAACCGTTAGGACCTCTCCTTCTGGAGATCATAACCGCCCAGACCTCCCCTTGATTTAATCTGACCGTCAGGACCTCCCCATTGTGGTGTCTGTTGGACCTCCTGTCCGCGGGACCTTCCATTGAGCTTTGACTGGTCCCACTTGGCAGTCACACCTATTTTTCTTTAGCCTTTCACTATGTCCTTTGCGCAAGGGAGTCTCCCCATATTTAATGCCTGTTGTATCGCATTAAATGCTATGACTTTTTGCAGCACCCGTGCCATACTTTTGTCACATCCTTTGCCTGCTTTCATTATCCTTTTCACCAACGCATGAACACCTATACCCTGGGAGATCTGAATGGCTCCAGCTATATAAGCTTGGGTAGCCCTTCATCCTTATCTTTTCCCCCATATCCATTCTCCAAAGTAACCGAGCAGCTCGTGGACCTCCTGTAACAGCCCAAAATCCCTAAGTTGGATTAGTTAAGCATTTTATGTGCATTTGTAAAATTTTGGAATTTTTAAAACTTTTTGTTGAAGCAAAAGTGTTTCAACTATGGAAATATTTTAGTTGGATTCTATATTCTCTGTTATACTTGTTTGGATTTTCTGGAATTTATTGGATGTTATTTGGTTCCCAGTTAATCTACTTGTTAATTTTTGAATTTAAATTTAAAACACAAACCTAATAGGTAAATAAAACAAATGAAAATGAAAGTTGATAAATAAAAATCTAAACACAACATAATTGTTCTAAATATAATTGGAGAAATTGATTAATGCATGTTTGCAATTTTCTCACATCAAGTAATAAAAATCAATATTAACTCAAATTGTTTGACAAATTGCATGCAATTAGAAATTTAATTATTTTGATTTATGTTTTCGCATGCATCACAAAAATCATGTCATTATGCATACATTAGTATCACTGTTCTCATTTTCCAGTTTGATCGACCACGGGCGAAACGTCTGTGTGTCCCTTCTCTTCATGTCATCTGCCTTTTCCCTTCCCTACTGACCCTTTTCACTTCTCTCCTTCAAATCTCATCCAAAAATTCTAAACCAAGCCATGCATGTCATACCACTGCGATCGTCATCGCACGACCAACCCATTTCTACAATTTGTTTTCGCATGCATGGCACTTTCAGCGAATTCGCAAACAGACGAAAAGAAGTAGCAGATGAAACTCCTGCATGCCGATTCTTTTTCCCAACTTCTCTCTTCGCGATCACCACCGAAAATCAAGAATCCGACAATGCATGTTATACCATTGCGTTCGTCGTCGCACAAGCATTCCATTTTCGCAAGCGATTCCCACATGCAAGATCGTTTGCGCATGTTGGAAAAATGAGGGAGAAATACTCTGCTATTTTAACCTGCCATTTCATTTTCCATGAGAGCACTACACAGCAATTTTCTTCACTCATCCCCAGCCGAACCAATTCTTTCCATCTACATAGCCCAACCTCACTACCATGCCCCATCCGAATGCCCCATTCACTGCTATTTTATCTCCCCACAACTCCCTCTCTCTTCTTGTTAATTCTTTTCTTCCCAACCAAACCAAATCCTCTTGTTGCTCACGGTCATTTTCTTTGTTTCCCAACAACCGAGAGCAACCAGCATACTTCTACTCATGCTTTCTTCCCCAAGCTTAGCACATGTTCATCTTTCTTCCTTCTCTCCTTCCAATCACTTCCAAGAACACAAAATCAATCTATGCATGTCACGCCATCGCGTTCCTCATCGCTTAAGCTTCCCATCCATACTAGTACTTTTCGCAAGCAAGTTTGTTTGAGAGTTTTGCAAGAAAGGATGAAGAAACACGTACTGTAGCAGCTTGAAAGCATGCATGCAGCTGGCCGGCTAGTAGTGCGGGTAGCCAGCAGCAGCGGCACTGTTGCCGAGCCAAGCTCCAACCGGCGCATGCATGCAGCAGCCGGCGGCGCATGTAGCTGCAGCTGCAGTCCAGCCGTGCAGTGCATGGGGAGCAGTAGCGTGCGGCAGCGAGAGCCGAGGTGCTGCAGCGGCGCGAAGGCGACGGCGCCGATGCACTAGAGGTGGTCGAGGCCGTGACGGCGAGGCGGAGCCCGTTGCCGAGGCGCTGCATGCAGCGGCGGCGTCGGCAGTGGCTCGCCGGGGCGGCCAAGGCGAGGAGGCAAGACCGGCGGACATGGACGTGGAGCCGAGAAGGCGATGTCGGTGGTAGTCGCACGCTTAGCGCGTGCGACGGTAAAATATTTTGTTAAATTGTGTTACCGCATTTATATTAGTAGTCATTGTTGCATACTTATCCCATTAAGCATGGCATTTATTTTTCATGCATGTTAATGTTATGTGTACAAATGGATAATTGAATTAGTGAGAAGATTAGATGGCAAAACAGTAAAATCTTTTGAGGAAATATGGAATAGAGAAGGTAAATTGAGAATTCTTTAGTACGACAATAGGCTAATGACAAATTCACTTGAAAGGATGAATGATTAGAAAAGATGATAAAAAGGAAATTGTGGAATGTCACTGCTATCAATAGGTTAATGTAATGCTAAAAGCAGTAGTTAGAGTTTGTCTTCATGAGTCTTTTGACATGTTCTAACAGTAGCAACCAAACCTGACAAAACCAATATAAATGTGAATTTCAGAAATCAACAGAGAGTTAACAAATTTGCAGCACAACGCACTTAAGTTAACAAATGTTGTGTATGCCTATTGATCACTCAAATTGAATTAACAAAAAGATAATTGGAGTAGTGCTAGTGTAGTTGATAGCAGTATTGTCCTTTGGATGATATGAGGATCAGAGAGGAGAAGAGATGGTATTTAGATGAAAAAGTTATTTTTGTCAGTAAACACACTTCTAGACCATCCTAGTGTTCTGTAGCTAGTGTTGTGTTTGTCATTGAGTCACTCAATTAAGTAGCCTTAGAATCTGAAAATCAATATGGTTATTGATTTTCAGAAAAACGATCAGAGAATAGAAGGGTTTAGTTAAAAATTTGGATTGGAATTCTCCTGCATCACTTTCTGTCTTTTGCTATCAAATCCTTGTTAATGCCAATCAGGTTACTTCAGTTAGTTGGCAAACTGGAAGATTGAGAGTAGAATAAGTTTAGTTATAGCTTTGTAGGTTAGAAAAACTTGTTGTAGGTGTATGTTCTGGAAACTGAAGTAAATCAGTGTGGTCTTTGAGCTTATGACTTTGTTAAGGTAGTAGATCGAGTTGGTCTTAAGTCTTTTAGTCAGTTTGCTATTGCCTAGCAGTAGTCTGAAGATTTTCATTTTGTCTACAGGCTAGCTTGACCAGTTCTGGTAGTTAGAATTGTAGTATTCTTTTAGCCTTTTGCACACTTAAGATTTCAAGGGCACACTTTGTTGTAAAACAAATATGTTTATGAAAATCCGAAACCAACAGAACAAACAACTCCTTTTTGCTGAATTAAAATCAATGCTAAGGACTGTGTTTAGCTTCCAGACCACCCAAAACTTGCTTAACAAATGATTATTTGAATTTGTGAGAAGATGTGTTAACACCAATTTAACTCAGCCTAATTGCATTATAAGAATACATGAACAGAGAGTGTCTTGATGAGACCTACTAATAACAGTGAGTGGTTGTCATCAGTAAAGTCTAGTACCAAATTTTGGTTAACAATTCTTAGCAGCCCTTAGCAGTCTAATAAACATAAAAACAGAATTAAACTTCATCAGGATCTATGATCAACCTTTAACGATTAGTTCTAACAGAGCGAACTATTTAAGAGTCAAGACTTGGTGTATGGCTGTCTAAATGACAGTAAGCCATATACCCTAGTTTAGATTATAGCAATAGTAACAATAGGATATGTGATGGTAAGGCAATTAGAGATTACAAATCATTAGCTAGAAGTTAACCCAGTAATAGTTGCACCTTAGCATAAAGCTTTGTCATGTATGACTATAAAAAGGACACACTTAAAACATGGAATTTCCTTGATAAATAGGAAATAATAACAAAGATAATCATTAACATGTGCTGGACCTTCCATGCAAGTCATGTTAAGAAACTCTCATTAAACCGGTATCAATTTAGTTAATGCTTAACTAAAATAATCATGAGAACATATAAGAGGATTGATTTTGACTGTATGATCATCGTAGATGTATACATAGAATGTCTAGTATGAGTGTTTGCGAGTGCTAGGTCAGCCCCATTGAGAAAGGTGGGCATGGTTTATAAAATTCCGAAACGAATTATTGTTGCATTAAAAATTGTTTTAATTCAAAAATACATAAGTATTTCTCTGTAACTCCAATAAGAGTAAACTCAATTTTGTTTGAATCCTCTGTTAGTGTAGTTTATTGTAAAATAGGTTATGAACATGATATTGTTACTGAAAATCTTATTTTGCATATAACTTGTGTACTACTTTCATAACTTTAAAAAATCATAGAAAAATCATCTTAGCCCCAAACGAGGTGAATCAAATTCCATTGTTCATCTCATGTGGTGCTCTTCCTACCATAAAAATTTCAAGTGCACCACTGTTCTGGAAATTTTCACCAAAAGAATTAATTCGGATGAACAGTAACAGATCTCAATTAAATTGAATTTTCAGGAAATCTGATCTTCTAACTGTTATAACTTTTGCATAGAACATCCAAATGAAATGATTCTTGTTGCTAAATTCATCTAAAATCATGATCTACCATCTGTGAATTTTTCATAATTTTTGGATGAATTTGAATTTTTAGGTCTTTTCGGTGTTATTCGTTCTTATTGTGCTTTCGACTTCTTTCGCTAGGTTCCAACGATATTATTGATTGCACGAGTGATCCTCTGCAGCAAGAAAGTTATCTTCAGCAAAGGCAAGCAGTTTGATCATTAATGTCCTATTATTTTCAAGTCTAATACTTTGTTTCAATGGTATGTATGCATGCTTTTGTGTCAAAGTAATTTTCCCGATTAGAGGTAGCTATTCCTATTGCATGGTTGCCCTTAAATTGTTATCCCCTGCCACAAACATAAGTTATTAACATCGCTGGTGAATTAGAGCCCGGCGATTTAATTATACTCTTTTATTGTCTTCGGCGTCATGCTTAGAAATGCTTAGCTACCGGTAGTTTGGGCGGTTATTGACTTAGTCGGTAACCTTGATCACACAAATCATTTTATTACTCTTTGATCAGCACCTTGTGCTAAATTGTTTTGAAAACTAAAAGTGCAAAGAAAATGATTCATACTTGGGCAAGTGGTTGGATGGTGGTATATCGGGTTTGTGCATGTCTTGCCCAAGTCAATTAAGGACCGAGTTACTTGCGCCACCGTTCCGAGCAATTTGCGTGCTAACCACATGGGAGGGATATGGGACCTCTCTTGACTTAGTACTTTGGCGTGTGTTAGCTTCGGGTCGCATGGTGGATGTGTGTGTTGCGTTGTGTTGAAAAAGAAACTTGTGTGTGCTTGGGTGAGTAGTGGTGGGAGTTACCCACTGCAAGGAGCATCGTCCTTTAAAGGAGATGAGCATCTTTGATGACTCCGCATCAACATATGGGGCTTCCTCCCATATGGGCGACTCGTAGTTAATGCACAATATTGGAAATGTCTCGTAGGACTTAGCCGTGCCGGCATACCAAAGGAAGTGTGCTAATCATGTGGCGAAAAGGCGGTCTGACATGTGGGTACATTGGTACACCCCTGCAGGGTTCAAACTATTCGAATAGCCTCGTCCTAGGTTATGGACACGCTTGGATACGCCCCGTGAGAACTAGACTACAACATTTAATTAAAACTTGATGTGGGTGGTATGAACGGGGAGTTCATGCTATTGTTGTGGTGGTTATTGGGTTAGCCACTTCCAGGATGTCTTGTTACTATTATTGTTTAGTATATCGCTGTTTTAATCAAATAAAATCAGATTGTAAAACTGCCTTCAATCTATTACATTATTGCAAATGAAAACTTGCTTTATGCTGAAAATGAGTCTAGAGCCTGCTCCACTTAAATAAGCTTGCATGTAGCTAAATATATAGGTCTGTTACTCTACACGTCAGTCTTGCGAGTACATTTTTGTACTCATTTGCTTTGCTTAATAAATTGTTGCAGAGGAGGAAGTTGATCCCTAAGGGATCGACTTTTGTGAGACCGACTTCGTTCAGGACGACTAGCTTGGCGGCCCGGTCGGTTGCCTTGTGGGTTAAAGGCACACTACTTGGCTTTTGTTTATCGCCATCTTATGGCACCTTGCTTCCGCTGTTATTTTTAATCTCTTTAGTTGTTTTTTTTGGCCGGTCGGCCCTTCTTTTGTATTATATTCTTGGTTGTCCTTTATGTTATACGCTTGTAATAACTTGTGTATGAAATGGATGCTTAATTTTTGTATGGGGTATGTGTACTGCAATTCTGGGAAGTACATATACGCCGAGAGTCGTGATATTTGATTTGTAATGCTTGAATCATCTTAATGGTTAAGTATTACAAGTTAAATACCCCGGGTTCTCACACCTCCTCCCTTGAGCTTCGGACCTCCTCCAAAGCTCTTGGACCTCCTTCCTTGAGCTTTGGACCTCCTCCAGCAAGCCCCTTGGACCTCCTCCAACCGACCTAGCCTCTCTATTGGTTTTATCTTGGAGTTTCATTGAAGTTTCTTTGAGTGTTATTTGAGCTTTGTATTGAGTTGCTGTGATTTTCTCGTGTAGATTGTGAAGACACTGAAGAGCAAGAGCTCCCCGAAGAAAAAGAAGACATCCAGGCCTTTGAGCAAGGCAAGTTACACTCTTGATCATATTGCACCCATTATTTCAACCTATGTTTATTCCATTTCAAATGTTAATGCATGCTTACTTTACTAAGTTATTTCAATGTCCGTCTTTAAATTCATAGTTATGCCTAATTTCCTTGGTATGACCACTGCTAATCTTGAGCCGAACATGTTGTCACCCTAGGCAAAACCTGGTTTACGCAATACAGTGGACCAGGACCTTTGAAAAACTAGAGCTTAGCCATGCTTAGAGAAAAGAATCTGGGTTTGGGAGGTTTTGGCCAAAAATATCACTTGCCTAAATGATCTGGACCATGGCATTGGTGTGTCATGGGGTTTCTGCAAATGGCCATGGCATTGGTGTGCCATGGAGGTTTGAAAAACAAAGAAATGAGAAATGGATTTGGACTAGGGCGGCATTGGTTGTTTGGTTGTTGCAAGTCTATGCACGGGGATCGTCTGATCCAGTGCCCCAGGGTTGTGGTGGGCGCCCAGGTCAGTTAAGGACCGGTCTGCGAGTGTATTTTGCTATGCCTCTCCGTTCAACCACATGTCCTATATGGGCGGGACCTGGCCAACTAATTTGCAAAGTTATCAACGTGGTTGGTCCGGCGGAATAGTGGGTGGTCTTTCATGGCCTGTCTTTTATGACTTTGTTGTACCCACCTAGCTCAAGAGGGGGCCCTAGGAAGGGGCGAAACCTTAGAGTGGATGGACTGCAGTGGAATGATGCATTGTAAAGGCCTTGTCACGTGCTCTAGACCTCTTACCATCGGCAGTGAGAGGTGGCAACGATGGTTGTCAAACAAACTAGAGAAGTCGTGTCCGCGGTTATCGACATGCTAGCAAAGCTGCTCAAAGTTAGACATCTGGTTTGTTTTCAAAATGGGTGGTTAAAAACTAGTTTTTTTTTGGATTTCTATCTAAATGGGTTGGGCAGAGAGCCTTGTAACAGGAGGGTATCCTTCACCATGATATTGATGAAAGTTATCCAACTGTAAAATGAGAATTTGCAAATGAATTTTGATTATTGTTATAAGCTTTGGAACTTAATACTTGTATTTGAAAGAAACTTGGCTTTATGCAAACTAACCATATTATGCCTTCCTTTGAGATATTCATTATGCATGTCATTCTGTTAATTGACGTGTGTAACTTGCGAGCACGGTGGTTGTGCTCATTCTTGCTTGATTGATGAATTGAAAAGGAGAAGACTTCCTTGATGAGGATGAGGACTAGATCAACTAGGCCGCGCCCTCCAGCCAATTACCTGTGGTGTATTCGGTGGACATGGTTTTGCTGGTTTTGCTTCCGCTGTGTATTTTTGCCTTGTTGTCATGGCTTGTAAGCAACTTTGTAATCAACTCCCTTGTTGTTAACAAAGACTCGTGTGGATGTACGTTATCACTTGTAATTGTTGTGAGAACCAGCCATTGATCCTTGGGACTGGTTCGAATCACAGGAGGGTTAGGACTTCTCCAAGTCCCATGACCTCCTCGGGTTGGTCCCTGAACCTCCCCAGGTCTGGTCATGGCTCTTGGGGGAGGTCCTGAGCCTCAAGACCTCCTTGGGTCAGTTCCCTGGACCTCTAGGAGGTCCTGCTGGACCTCTTGGGAGGCCTGGGAGGACTGCCCGAGAGGTCCTTGGGACCTCCTGGGAGGTCCTGGTGGACTCCCAGGTAGGTCCTGGAGGACCTCTCGGGTGAGGCCCCTGGCCGGGTCATCACATAACATTTCAGATTTGAACAAACTAACACAATGACATAACATTTCCAACCATAACCCAAACCCAATTTCCCATAAGCTAACTATGCATGCTTTCCCACAAGCGATGTCGATGACTGGGGACACGGCTATTCGAATAGATTTAGTTCTCTGCAGAGTTGTACAGCTTTACCCACACGATCTGAATACTTTATAATGTCGCCATGCACTCATCCGTAGGAGTGTGACTAAGATGTCATAATGAGGCCTTTACAAAGACATGTCCTAACTATCAAACCACCCGAGGAAACGATCCCATGGCAGGCTATCAGTTGCACTGAACCACAGGTGAACCCCATTGTGTAAGTAAGTCCCTTGCGCACAAGAGAACCTTAAGGGCAAGTAAGAGAAAGCTTAACATGCCCCCACTAGATTGATAATACAACAATTAAACAGTAACAACAACAATTGTCAATCTAATTGTGTTTTGATAGCAAACACATAACAAATTATTTAGCCAAGCCTTGGTTGCAAATAAGACTTGGTTCATCACACCACAGACCGGTCCCAAAATACCCAGATGGGACTACACGAATCCGGGACAACCTCCCTTCATCACGCTATTACCCGTCCAAGTCCAACACACAAAAACACTACCCAACAAGTCCACAATAGCCAGATTCAAAGATCTAGATATATTCCTCAGATTCAACATAATTCAATCCATATATTCCTCAAATTTCATCAAGATTCGATTCAATCCATCGGTCGATGGACTAGCTCCATCAACCGCTTTCGACTACAACTACTACCATGGCTAAGCAACGTTCTACAAATAACCAAACAAACCCCTATAACATATAGCCTTAATCATTCAAGGTAAAAGAAGGGTAATCAACATTCAAAGGAAGGCCAATGCAGCAAGTGGATATAACTAATTCTACCCAATTGACATACAAGTATTTGAAATTAAGCAATCCATAGAATACTCGAAAATCAATATAGATAGTTTTCAAAATTAATAGGAGCAACACGCATCAAAGGAAACAACTGCTTGCCTTTGCTGTGGATGGTCCATGTGCTGCTGCAAACCACTCTCAATCACACTCGAACCTTCGCAAACTATCAAACGAATGAGAACATCGAATAAGAATGAATACATCGAAAACATCCAACAAATCAATATCATCCCAAATGCATGAAATTTATACAGTAGGTACATTATGAGTTTATATGAATTTAGGTGAAATAATTAGTTCAATTGGAGCTCGTATGTGAAAGTTATAGTGGTTTGAAAATCAGCATCTTGGAAAATGCCGAAAAATAGAGCTCGGTTACTATTCATCCAAAATTAATTATTTGGCAAAAATTTGTAGAATAGTGGTGGGAAAAAGGATTACATAGTTAAATAGAGAATAGAATTACATGACCAAAATAACTTGGTTCATCTCATTTGGAGTTCATATGAATTTTCTATGAATTTTTTAAGTTAAATAAATTTTTAGTGCAAAACAATTCCTTACCGAATTTAATTCTAACTTTGAAATTTTCTTGGATAGTAACATGTTTTAAAATTATACCATGTGAAAGTACATTAAAAATTCAAACCAACAAAATTGGTTTCATTCAATTTGGAGTTGTTTTGAATTAGTTATGAATTTTTTAAGTTCTAAACCAAATTTATGTTGTAAAACAATTTATGTTGGATTTTTAAAATTAAAGGATTACATTTATACCGAGGTGATTCAAGCCACAGCGTATGACAGGTGGGGTCTACACTTCACACACAATAAGAAATCGATTATGTGCTAAAGACTGGATTATCACCTAAGCGCGCCGGGACGGCGCAACGGGGCTCGCCGTAGTCGTCGCCGAACTCGTCCACGTCTGCTCGTCCTCTCATCTGCGTCCACTATTCCACTCTTATTAACAGTGGATACAATGGAGTCTTCTCTAGAAGCAACATCATCAAGTTATAAACTTGGCATCATCATCAACAACAACCACATTTGACAAGAGGTAACTAAAATCAATTAAAATAGAGTAGCGTTGTTTCTGTCCTCCTTGGTCTTTAGTTGTGGATATCATGGGGATATGCCCACGATCTTAGGATGATGAGACAATTGGCAATGGCGCTGAGGGTTTGTGCAATCACCTCTTTTCGGCGTTGCTCCAGTTCTGTCAGGCCTCCAGCGGTCTGACCGGCCATGGTGGCAGTCAGACCAGCCATGCCTTGTGTGGCTTTTCTGGAATGCTGGCTAGCGGTCAGACCGGCCAGGGTGGTGGTTAGACCGGCCAGTGGAGCGGTCTGACCGGCTTTGCCTGAGCGGTCGGACCGGCCACTTTAATGACTTTGGTTTTTGGAGCTAGGCCAAAAATAGAGGGTGTAGGCAAGTGAGAGGGTTCTTCTGCACTTGGTCCCATAATTTTTGGAGCCTCCAGGAAAAAGTTCTATTCGTTTGAAATTTCCAGAGAGTTTCAAATTTCCTTGAGAGGAATTTTGGCTAAGTCGAGGGGGTCGGTCCGACCTTGTCTTTGTGATCGGGCAAATGCCGATGGGCGGTCGATCGCCAAGGGTGGCGGTCGACCGGTTTTAACTTGTTCGTCGACTGCGATGCATTTAGCGTGTTCTTGTTAGGTCAAGTTTAGGGTTATCATTGCATATGTGTTGCATGATGCATGTTTTGACAAACGTGGGTCAAGTTGTGAAGAACTTGTTCCCAGAAATGGTTTGTTGGTCTATTACTATGCAGGTGGCTTGCAGGTCTATGACGGTCAGCGGCGAGGTGGATTGGGAGTAAGCTTGGAGAGCTGAGGTCCAGAACGATCAAGGATGCCGGGTGAGGTCAGAGGACTCAAGCGGGGCGCCGAATGGACAAGGATGACCGAACGGGCAGTTCGGTGCAGCTGGTTGGATCAAGCGGCACGGGAGTCGATGCAAGTGCTATGGTGCTGGTGGGATCCAGACGGGAGAGACTTGCCGACATGGAGCCGTTGATCAACCTACATGTGGTGAAGCATGGGATTGCTTCACAATCTGTGGACTCGGTCATTTGGAGAAGGTTCGAGAAGGGGTATTTTGGTAATTTCACCAAATACCGCCTTGGTGACCTTTTGGCTAAACCGCAGCGCGGGTCGGCACATGGTGAAGCGGTTTAGGTCAATCGATGATGAAGACGACGCTTTGAGATGCGGCGTGTGTTAACCCATTTGTGTGTGGGGTCTAATGGGTGCCCTAATGGAATATTCTCTAGGATCTAGCCTCCACTATATAAGGGCTAAGTGTTGGTTGCACTTGGTAATCGTTGGCCATTTAGATAACCCTATTTTGTGTTTTAGGGTTTTGGATGAAAGGAGGAGAGCTAGGGTTCTAGAGAGGGATTGAGAGTGAGTGCTCTTGGAGAGAGCTTTGTCCTCCTTGTAGGAGTGGCTGTAAACAACAGTCATCCATCTATCCAAATTAATCTAACTAGATTTCACAAGATGAGTCCCTATTTCGTTCTTGTGTTCATCCTCTCTATTTGATGATTTTGGGCCTTTCTTTGATCCAGGAGTTTTTACTTGGTTTTTCCTCTTGATCTTGCTTGCTGGGATATGTGGGAACCCATCTAGGTTCATCTTGATCATCAATCATCCACGAGCATGCTTTTGGATCTAAGTTTTGGTTTTGCCTGGTTTTGGTGAAGAAAGGGTGATTTTCGGGGGTTTTGCTCTTGAGAGATTTTGGCTTGATTCTTCCTGTGATTGAGAGTGCTAAGATGTATGGGAGACCATCCTTAGCCATCTTGGATTGATTCCTCCCAAGAAATCATCTCAATCACCGTTTTCGCATTTGGCTCGGTTTTGAAGCACCCTTCGTTCAAACTGAAAAAGATAGGAACTTTGGCATGGATCTCTGCAATCTTTGATTGGAATAGGTTCCTAATATCTTTAAGAAGGTGTGTCTCAAATTTCGTGGAGTTTGACGTTACGGATCAAAAGTTAGACCGATTTGAGTTTCGGTTTTCGGGCTATCTATGCTGATTTTGCTGTTCATCGTCAGGACGGTCAGACCGCCCATCTGAGAGGTCTAACCGCTAGGCAAAATATTTGACCGCCAATTTGAGAGGTCTGACCACCCAACTATTTGCAAATTGAGTTCTTGGTTGTTTTGGGTGTTTTGCGTCGGGGTTTTGATTGGATTCAATACAAGTCTTCCACTGTGCTTGTATATTGATCTTCATAGCTTCATAGCTATTGGAATGAGATTGGTGTTGAATCTATTCTTTGTGAAAAAGTGAGTGTGCTCCTATTCACCCCCCTCTAGTCGCCTTTCTGGTCCTACAAATGGTATCAGAGCCAAGTTTGCTCTTTTGTGATCTTAACTGATCTTTGAGCATGGCGACTAGTGTGCCGACTTGTGAACGCTTCTTTGCATCATATCATAGTTCTTTTGGCGTTGATGTCCATCGTGACGAGAGGCTTGAACATACGATTTTTATGATGTCTATTAAGGAGCAATTCACCTGCGATATTTGTAGCTATCTCTTTTGTTTTGATTGTCCTAGTTTCAGGGATGAGATTCGCTTGGAGCCTAAGGAGAAGGAGCCCGTTGGCATATGCACAGTAGCTTTTGAGGATGAGCATGATGAAGAGTTTTTTGAGAATGATAGTGATGACTCTTCCGAGGACGATCCCCTACTCAAGCTAAGCAAGGTGAGCAAAGAAAAACTCATTGATGGCTTGATTTCATATGAGTACAAATTGCATGCTCTTAGGAAGAAAATAAAACAGCTAGAAAGAGAGAAGGGTGGTTTGTCTCATGAGCTTGCCGAATTGAAAACCTCCATGTGTGCTTTTGATTCATTGCTTGTAGATATGGAGAACTTGAATAATTCTCTTGCATGCCTAAAATCTGAAAATGAATTATTGAAATCAAACGCTTCTATGCCATGTGATTCTTGTGTTGCCTTACATCATGAGCTTGATAATGCTAAGTTAGAAATAGACAATCTTAGTTCTATGGCTAGAAATAATTGTGATTCTTGTGTAGGCATGCTTGCTGAAATTGAAAAGTTGAAATTGACTAATTCCATGCACCTTGAGCAATTAGAGAATGCTAGGGCTGAAATTATTGATATCAAAGCTAGGCCATGTAGCATGTGCTTAGAATATGAAAAATTGCTTAAGGATGGTTTAGTCTTTTGCAAGAATGGTGCTCGTTTAGAAATTGAAATTGATGACTTGAATTGCATGCTTAATACAAAAGCATCATTAATTTCTTGCACATCTTGCATTTCCTTGAAGAGCGAAATTGAGTCTTTGCGCAATGATATGAGCGCCAAATCATGTGACTCTTGTATTTGCCTTCACTCCGAGGTTGATGTTTTAAAGATCTCTCTTGCTTCTTTACATTCGGAGTTGAAGTCTTCTTGTGCCAAATGTGAGTCACTTGATGTTGGTTTTTGTGCCATCGCTTTAGATAGCTCTTCTTTGGGAGGTTCGACTCTTTCGAAATCCTCTTGTGTTGTCCAAGGGATTTCCAAAGACATGGGTGCTTCCATCTCAAATGGTACTAAAGCTTCAAAAGAGAAGTACCATTGCACCTTTTGTAAGAAGAATGGACACACTTTTGAGTTTTTCTTTCGCCGTATGAAACATGAGCGTCGTCGTACCTCTAGGAACACACATAGTCTTTCTCATAGCATGTGTGAGTCTAGTGCCGATACGAGGACGATTTATGATATTGCTTCTTCCAGCTTGTCCCAAATGACTTCTTCTTTGAGCGACAATGGTGCTTTGTCCTCTCGGACCATGTCTACTAGTAGACCTTTACACCATTGCTCATTTTGTGGGAAGAATGGACATCATGTGGATTTCTGCTTTCGGCGTGCAAAACATTTGCGTCGAGCTCATGCTTCTAAGTCTCCTAGTGGGCATAGTCTTTCTCATGACATGCACAGTAAAGAGCCAAGCACGAGGACTCGCTTTGTTGATGGCTTCTTTGACACCTTTTCTAGTGGTGTTGGACAGCATCGTGGTCTTGGCTTCCATGGTTTTGCTTTTAGTCCACGAGCTTCTATGAGGCAGGATTTCCGTCGTTTTCCAAGAGGTGGACCTTGTTTTGTTCATCGAGGTACACACCCACAGCGAGGATGTGTGAGTTCCATTGGTGCTTCTGTTGTTTCTCATCATTGTGCTTTCAAGCAAGGCCATCACTGCTTTTCTAGAGATGGACCTCGTTTTCCTCATCGAGCTGTCCACTTGCGGCATGCCTTCAAGGATGATGTTGGATCTTCTTGCATGGACCATCATTCGCATCATGCTAACTCACATAATGGTTCAACTGCCTCTAGTAGTGGTGTGTCCAAGGTTTGGGTTCCCAAGCATTTACTCTCTAACCCTTCGGGATCCAAGACTTGGACACCTTGCCTTTCTCATGTGTAGGTACCGAGAACGCGGGTTGGAGAACATGGACTTAATCGGTTCTGTTCTTTTGCTTCATTACATGATCGGGACACTTGATGGTTCTCTACCCTCATGATGGCCTCCAAGAGGCATGTGCTTTCATGATCGGCGTCTTCACATGTTTTGTCTTTCATTTGAGAAGAAGAATATGTGGTCCAATAAGTGATATCATCTCAAGCTGTTGGTTCTTCTTCATTTGTGTATTCAATGCTGGCTATCACTTCTTGGAGACGAAAGAATTTGAGATGAGGATAATGGGTGAGCACAACTACCTTCTGAAGCTTCAAGGAATGGATCTTTGTCCATCATGACTACATCTCACTACCAAGCAGTGCGACTCAGGTTCGAGCTTCTATACCTTACTTTTATGTATGGTATCCCTAGTCCACCTTGCATACCATCTGGGTTGTGTCAGGTGTTGGGCTTGTTGAGTTCAGGGTAGATAGGAGGCTCTGTTCTAGCACGTATCCTTTCTAGGCACTCTTCTTATCCCATGATATTATAGGATGCACTCTTCTCACTACCTAGGTCAAGCTTGTCTCCCAATCACTAGTCTTAGTAGGATTTGAGCTGCCTGCAAGTATTTTTTTGGTGTTGGTGTTTTGCTTCCTAGCTATTTGAGTCGTTCTCCCTAGAGATCTAGTGGAGTAGGAAGCCTTTGTGCTAGTTTGCGGCGTCCAAGGCACTTTTGGCAGATCTCCTCACCAAGCCTTTAGACCCAACAAGGTTTGCCACCTTGAGAAGCGAGTTAGGGATAATTTATCCCTATGGGTTGGTTTGAGGGGGAGTTAGTTCTTTTCTGAACTTTCCTTGTTCATCTGAACTTTCCTTGTTCATGTGAATTTTTGTGTGGATCTTTTTTGATACCTTCTTCAAGTGGTATTTTCTTTGGATCCTTTTGATCTTCTTGATTTTTTGGGGCTTTTAAGTCTTTTGTGCATCTCATTGTATCATATTGCATACATATAAAAATCACAAAAAGATGCATTGTATTATAAGCTTTACTGCTCATCTTTTAAATTGACGAAGCTTTGCTTTTTACTCTCTTGAGCTTTAGTATTTCAATTCTTGCTCAAGAGCGTGTCTAGTTCTTTGACTTGCTAGAATTATCATGCTTTTACATGTGCAGTAATGTCTTTGCTAAATGAGTTAGAACTTTTGAAATAACTTGAACTGAAAATTGCAATTTGTGGATCTTTTAGCTAGTTGCACAATTAGTGATCCTTTTGTGACATTGGCCCTGTCAAAATTACTTTGTTAGCTTTGGAATCTAGAATTGAACATCTTTGAGCTTTCAGTTCATTAAAAAATCTAAAACAGCCCTTGTACAAGTCTTCCTAATATCTTTAAGAAGGTGTGTCTCAAATTTCATGGAGTTTGGCCTTACGGATCAAAAGTTAGACCGATTTGAGTTTTGGTTTTCAGCTAGTCTGTGCTGATTTTGCTGTTCATCGTCAGGAGCGCTCAGACCGCCCATCTGAGAGGTCTGACTGCTAGGCAAAATATTTGACCCGCCAATTTTAGAGGTCTGACCGCCCAACTATTTGCAAATTGAGTTCTTGGTTATTTTGGGTGTTTTGCGTCGGGGTTTTGATTGGATTCAATACAAGTCTTCCATTGTGCTTGTATATTGATCTTCATAGCTTCATTGCTATTGGAGTGAGATTGGTGTTGAATCTATTCTTTGTGAAAAAGTGAGCGTGCTCCTATTCACCCCCCTCTAGTCACCTTTTTGGTCCTACATTAGTGCATAACTTCCAAACCACTAATTCAAATGCGTGAAACATGGAGGAATGCAGTCCAATGCGTCCTCAACATGCCGTCCAAATTTTAGCCCAATCCGACACCATATGACCCCCCAAACAGATCAAGCACCAAGATTGCGCACCTCTCATTACACTACAAACAGAATGAACTAAACCACTCTCAAATCCGGTGCTCAATTATACCAACCTCAAACCAACTGATCACAACGAAGTGCTCTATGTGTAGAACTAACTCACCAAGTTTGGAGCCTATCCAACTATGTTTAAACCTCGGACCATCAGCTTGAAGCAGATCAGGCAAGAGCCACCAACCCTAACCTACCTTCACTTCTCCTCTCTTCTCTTCCTCCCGTTGGCCGGCCACCTCGGCGCCGCCTTACATGCATGCAGCCTCGGCTCCTGCTCATTTGTCGCTGCTGCTTTGCAGACCGCCTTGCCTCGCTCGCCACCGCCGTTATCGCTTGCAGTGTTACCGACAGCGCCGAGCTACAATGCAGCGCCTCGTCTTGCTCGGGCCGCCACGCCCTCGCCTAGGCACCGCGCCGCTGGGCCAAGCCTCAGCTACCCCGTCTTGCTCGCTGTCGTCTTTGTGCCACCTTGGGCTCTCGCTTCACTGCGCTGTCCTAGGCCGCCACTGCAACGCCGCGTTGATGCCGCGCCTTCGGCTCGCTACTACATGTACAACATGCTGCCATTGCTTGCAGCTTGTGGATATCATGGGGATATGCTTATGATCTTAGGATGATAAAACAATTGGCAATGGTGCTTTTGGTTTGAAGTTTCAAGTGTTTTCGACAAAGTTTCAAATCTGTCAGGTCAGCGGTGGTCTGACCGGCTTGTGTGCTGAATGTTGATATAAGTGGTGATTTGATTTTGGGATAGGTCATATCCATATTTGTTAATGCATATGTGTTGCATATTGCATGTTTTGGCTAACGTGGGTCAAGTTGTGAAGAACTTGTTCCCGGATTCGTATTTGCTTGTCTATTGTTGTGTAGGTGGCTAGAAGGTCAACGACGGTCAACGGCGAGAAGGATCGGGACTAAGCTTGGAGAGCTGTGGTCCAGAACGATCAAGGATGCCGAGTGAGGTCAATGAATTCAAGCATGACGCAGAATGGATAAGGATGACCGAACGGGTAGTTCGGTGCGATTGGTTGGATCAAGCGGCGCGGGAGTCGTTGCAAGTGCTCAGTGGTGCCGGTGGCATCTGGACGGGAGAGACTTGATGACATGGAGCCGTTGATCAACCTACACGTGGCGAAGCAGGCGAGTGCTTCGCGCAGATGGACTCGGTCTTTTGGAGAAGGATCGAGAAGGAGTATTTTGGTAATTTTACCAAATACCATTTTGGTGACCTTTTGGCTAAACCACGGCGTGGGACGGCGCAAAGGAAGTGGTTTAAGTCAAGAGAATTAAAGACGGCGCTTTTATATGCGTGCGTGTCTGTTCCGTTGATGTTGGGCCTTAACGGAAGCCCATTAGGGTAATTCTTCTCTAAGGTTTTTTGGGTTAGAAGTTGCCCTATAAATAGGAACAGTGTTGGGTCATCTCATAGGGCTACTTTTGGAAAAATCTAGAGAACTGGTGGCGGTGCCCTCCAAATGAGGTGCCTGTGGCGGCGGCTTGATGGCCTGCTCTCTACAAAAATATTAGAGCGCTTGGTGGCGGCGCCTGTGCTCTCCAAAAATCTGAGCGCTTGTTGGTGCGCCCGGGGCAGAAAAAGCAGAGCGTGGCGGTGGCTTGTAAACGCCCCGCAGAAATTCAGAGAAGGAATCGGCGGCTGCTTTATAGCTTTGAAGGTTGTGTATTGGGTCTCCTGTTCTTGCTGCTTGGCGCTGTGCGATTTGTTGATTCGTCTCGCTATGCGTGTGAGCACCTGTAGCCCCGTAGAAACCAAGGACTGGAGGCGCCTGTAGAAACCTGGCAGCGGCGGCCTGCAGCTTCGCTTGAAAAAAAAATCTGAAATCAAGGGTCATAGGGATCGCCGTTTTTGCTATGTTGAAGGACGGCCGGCGGCTGTAGCTGGAGGCATGCTTGCTGAATTTGTTGTATTGACTTGATCTTGTTGTTCTCTTTTGCAAGTTTTTTTTTCGGGCTGCCATCAATGATCTGCGTTTTCAGATTGCTGGGTGTGTGGAAAGCTCACGTCTTTCTCTCTTATCGATTAAGGAATTTCTTGGTCTTTTTGGGGGGTTCTGGTCTGCTCTGTGGACAAAGAAAAAGGAGAGCGTGCGGCTTGTCCCAAGCAGAAAATAGGAGCCTATGGCTGTCTCCCGTAGGTGTTGTGCAGACCGAGATTTAGGTGCCTGTGGCGGGTGAGGCATTGGTTGTAAGTCCCAGCAGATTGCTGTTTTGTTTTTTTTAGCCTGTGCTGCCATCCCGATTCGTCTGTATCTTTGGATGCTCATCGGTTTGCTTTTGTTTGGATTTGTTTACTGCCTGCTGCTTGTCGAAGCTCTGTGGTTTGATTCCAGCTTCCCATGCTGTGCGTGTGTCGGCACGAACAGAACAAGGCTTCACGTGAGAAAAGACCAGGGGGTTGAGGCTTTGGTGTTAATTGCTTGGGCTGCTGTTTCTCTATGTGCTTGTGCAGTTTCCTTGGATTTTGATTTGGAGGCATTGATCCAGTTGGAGATTGTGCATGCATTGGCCTGAGGTTTTAGATTTCTTAATTGCATCTCGTGATGTTACTGTTCATCTCATATATTCAGCAAGCTAGTTATTCCTTGCGCATCTTCATATGCGGTAGTGAGATGGTTTTGGTCTGTTGCTTCGGGGTTTGATCGGATTCAACACAGGTCATCCGCTGTGCCTGTATACAGATCTTCATAGCTTTTATAGCTATTGGAGTGAAGGTAGTGTTGAGTTTGATCGAGGTGTAAAATAGAGAAAGCGTCTATTCACCCCCCCCCCTCTAGTCGCCTTTCCGGTCCTACAATTGGTATCAGAGCCAAGTTTGCTCTTTTGTGATCTTAACCGATCTTTGAGCATGGCGACTGATATGAGGACTTGTGAGCGTTTCTTTGCATCTTGTCAGGGTTGTTTTACCTTTGAGATCCTTCATGACAAGATGTTTGAACGTGCATTAGTTAAGATGGCGATTGAGGAGGAAGTCTCCTGTGATATTTGTGGCAAATCCTTTTGTTTTGATTGTCCTAGTTTCAGGGATGAGTCACTTTTAGAGCCCGAGGAGAAGAAGCCCAGTGGCATATGTACAGCAGCTTTTGAGGATGAAAATGATGGAGAGGATTTTGATGATGAGCTTTTTGATGATAGTGATGACTCTTATGAGGACGATCCCCTACTTGAGCTAAGCAAGGTGAGCAAAGAAAAACTTGTAAATGTCTTATATTCATATGATCTTAAACTGCTTGCTCTTAGGAAGAAAGTCAAATTGTTAGAAAAAGAGAAGGGTGATTTGTCTCATGAGCTCTCCGAACTGAAAACCTCTATGAATGCTTATGATTCATTGCTTGTGGACATAGAGAACTTGAACAATTCTTTTGCATGCCTAAAATTTGAAAATGAAATTTTGAAGTCAAATGTTTCTATGCCATGTGATTCTTGTATTGCCTTACATCATGAGCTTGACAATGCTAAGTTAGAAATAGACAATCTTAGATCTATGGGTAGAAATGATTGTGATTCTTGTGTAGGCATGCTTGCTGAAATTGAGAAGCTTAAATTGACTAATTCCATGCATCTTGAGCAATTAGAAAATGCTAGGGCTGAGTTTATTGAAATTGAAGCTAGGCCTTGTAGCATGTGCTTAGAACATGAAAAATTGCTTAAGGATGGTTTAGTCTTTTGCAAGAATTGTGCTCGTTTAGAAATTGAAATTGATGACTTGAATTGCATGCTTAATTCGAAAGCATCATTAATTTCTTGCATATCTTGCATTTCATTGAAGAGCGAGGTTGAGTCTTTGTGTGATGATATGAGCGCCAAGTCATGTGACTCTTGTATTTGCCTTCACTCCGAGATTGATGTTTTAAAGATCTCTCTTGTTTCTTTGCATTCGGAGTTGAAGTCTTCTTGTGCCAAATGTGAGTCACTTGATGTTGGTTTTTGTGGCATCGCTTTGGATAGTTCTTCTTTGGTGAGTTCGACTCTTTCGGACTCTTCTTGTGTTGTCCAACAGATTTCAAAAGACAAATGTGTTTCTTTCTCAAATGGTACTAAATCTTCAAAAGAGAAGTACCATTGCACATTTTGTAAGAAGAATGGACACACTCTTGGGTTTTGGTTTCGCCGTTTGAAACATGAGCGTCGAGTGCGTCGTCGTACCTCTTGGAACACACATAGCCTTTCTCATGGCATGTGTGGGTCTAGTGTCGATACGAGGACGAGTCATGATGCTAGTTCTTCTAGGACTTCTTCTTTGAGCCATAATGGTGCTTCATCCTCTCGGACTGTGTCTACTAGTAGACCTTTACACCATTGCTCATTTTATGGGAAGAATGGACATCTTGTTGACTTTTGTTTCCGGCGTGCAAAACAGATGCGTCGAGCTCATGCTTCTAAGTCTCCTAGTGGGCATAGTCTTTCTCCTAACATGCACACTAAAGAGCCAAGCATGAAGACTCGATTTGTTGATGGCTTCTTTGACACCTTTTCTAGTGGTGTCGGACAGCACCGTGGACATGGTTTGCGTAGTTTTAGTTTTGGTCCTCGAGCTACCCCGAGGCAGGATTTCTGCCATTGTCCAAGAGGTGAACCTCGTTTTGTCCATCGAGGTATACACCCACGGCGTGGTTGTGTGAGTTCTTTTGATGTTTCTGTTGGTTCTCATCATAGTGCTTTCAAGCAAGGCTATCGCCGTTTTCCTAGATATGGACCTCGTTTTCCTCTTCAAGTTGTCCACTCGCGGCGTGCCTCGAAGGATGAGATTGGATCTTCTTGCATGGACCATCATTTGCATCATGCTAACTCACATAATGTTTCGACTGCTTCTGGTGGTGGTGTGTCCAAGGTTTGGGTTCCCAAGCATTCGCTCTCTAACCCTTCGGGACCCAAGACTCGAACACCTTGCCTTTCTCATGTGTAGGTACCAAGAACGCGGGTTGGAGAACATGGACTTAAGAGATTCTAATCTTTTGCTTCATCACATGATCGGGACACTTGATGGTTCTCCACCTCAACGATGGCCTCCAAGAGGCATGTGCTTTCATGATTGGTGCTTTCACATGTTTGGTGAGCTATCTTATACCTTCATGCATTTACTTTCGTGATTATTCAATCTTCGCATGTTGTGCTTATCTTTGTGCTCACTTGTACCTTTTTGGCATGTGTTACTCCTTTTGATATCCTTTATCATGCCTTTACCTTACTTATGTATCCATGTATTATATTGTTGTTCATTATTTTCATGGTTATGTGAGCTTTGTTTTGTCATCATGAGCTTGTGCTGTCTTGTACCCTTATTATCTTGCTCATGATTGATTCTTGCTTATATATCCTTGTATCATTTTGTAGTTCTTAATTTCTATGGATGTATAAGCTTGGTTTTGTCTTCAAGAGCTTGTACCGATTTCATACATTTATCATATTGCTCTTGTTGATTTTTGTCTTATGTATCCACTTGTTCACTTGATATCCATGTTAGCATTCATTATTCATGATTTGTTCTAAAATACTTTATGCTTACATGGTTATTGTGCTTTACTGTTAATTGTGGATGCATGAGTCTTGCCATAGCTTTGACTAGCTTGCTTTCGACTGTATATATGATGGGTGATATGCTATGTGCTTGTTTGCTTGCTCCTATGCCTTGTTGTGGATTAAGGATAGGTTGAGCTTTATCATATCTTGGATAGCATGTGCTGCAATTGATTTGTCTATCTCCATGCTCATGTCTTAAATGATTGATTATATGCTTTTATGAGTTTTGGATCATTTACTGCTATTCTTGCTAGTCATGTGTCTTGGTACTGTTTCTCTAGATATTGTCTCACTAACCCAGTACCAAGGCATAGACTTTTCTGTCTCTTTGGTGTAGTCTTTTCAGTTGAGAAGAAGAACATGTGATTCATGATTTCAAACTGTTGGTTCTTCTTCATATGTGCATTCAATGATGCCTATCGCTTCTTGGAGACGAAGGAATTTGAGATGAGGATGATGGGTGAGCGCAACTACCTTCTGAAGCTTCAAGGATTGGATCTTCATCTATCATGACTACATCTCACTGCCAAGTAGTGGGAGTTAGGTTCGAGCTTCTATACCTTTCAGTTATGTATGGTATCCCTAGTCTACCTTGCATAGCATCTGTTTTGTGTCAGGTGTTGGGTTTGTTGGGTTCAGGGTAGATAGGAGGCTCTGTTCTAGCACGTGTCCCTTCTAGGCACTCTTCTTATCTCATGATTTGCTAGGATGCATTCTTCTCACAGCCTAGGTCGAGCTTGTCTCCCAATCACTAGTGTTGCAGGTTTTTGAGTTGCCTGTGAGCTTTTTAGTGTTGGTATTTCACTCCCTAGCTTTTCGAGTTGCTTTTCCTAGAGATCGTGTGGCATTTGAGGTCTTTGTGCTAGTTTCTGTGGAGTTCTTGGCACTTTTGGCAGGTTCTCCCCTCAAAGCTTTTTGACCCAACAAGGTTTGCCACCTTGAGATTCGAGTAAGGGATAATTTATCCCTATGGGTTGGTTTGAGGGGGAGTTGGTTCTTTTCGGAACTTTCTTAGTTCTTTTCTGAACCTTCCTTGTTCATCTGAACTTTCCTTGTTCATGTGAACTTTTGTGTAGATCTTTTCTGATACCTTCTTCAAGTAGTATCTGCTTTGGATCTTTTTGATCCTTGTGATCTTTTTAGGCTTTTAAGTCTTTTGTGCATCTCATTGTATCATATTGCATACATATGAAAAATCTAAAAAAATGCATTGTAATATAAGCTTTACTGCTTCTGTCTTTTAAATTGATGAAGCTTTGCTTATTACCCTCTTGAACTTTAGTATTTCAATTCCTGCTCAAAGATCGTGTCTAGTTCTTTGACTTGCTAGAATTATCATGCTTTTACATGTGTAGCAAAGTCTTTTCTAAAATGAGCTAGCACTTTAAATAACTTGAACTGAAAATTGCAATTTGTGGATCTTTTAGCTAGTTGCACAATTAGTGATCCTTTTATGACATTGGCCCTGTCAAAATTGCTTTGTTAGCTCTGGAATCTAGAATTGAACATCTTTGAGCTTTCAGTTCATTAAAGAATCTAAAACAGCCCTTGTACAAAATGAAAAATGATCTCTTTTGTGCGAAAAAACTGATCTCACCAATTCTTTCTCATGAGACGGCTTGCCATTGTACTAGGCATGAACTCAGGGGAGTTTTGGATGACCTAGACCACTCTTTTAAGCCTTTTGTGCTTGAGATGGTCGCGGCAAGGCTTGAGATCTAGCACATGGCTAAAAATACAAATTGTCAAAATTGGTTGAAGTTTAGGAAGAGATTGTGGATGGCTCCTAGTCCAGGATCTTCTTTACTAAGATAGACCTTTTATCATCTTGAATATTCATTGTAAATGAGGAACATTTGAAATTTGGGCTTTTGACAAAAATTGAGCTAAATGATTCAATTCAGGACTTTTTGTCTTCTAGATGGTCTTTTCTAGCTTCTTAATCTCACATTGACATTCTGACAAGGCCATTATCACTTTAGGATACCTGTTGTTGAACTTGTTAATTTTGAAGCGTTGCTTAATTTTACCCAACAATATGTGATATATTGAGCTCATGAGCCTAGCTTTACTATATATGTCTTAACATGATCTTGCTAGCTTTGTCAGGCTTGTTGTATCTTGAGTAATGGTAGAAATGCTAGCCTGTTCAATTGAGTAATCTCCAAAGCTTCTTTTACCTAAAAATTGAAAAATCAAAACAAAAATGAAGCCACTCCATTGCATTTCATGCATGCTCTTTCATTTGCTTCTTCCTCGCTTGTGCATTTGTCATCTCTGGATGAGAGGAAGGGATGATTCCTTGATGAATCCATTGTCAAAGGGGGAGAAGAACTAGCAAAAATGTAATGATTAATAAAGAGCTTTTTGGTTATGGGGGAGAAGTTTTGTAAGGGGTAGAAATGGAGAAATTGAAATTTCATATTCTCTCTTTTAAAATGATGATCATAGTGAGGGGGAGCATTCATATTGCATTCTTTTGGTCTTATTGCCTTTTCTGAATTTGAATTGCAATTCTTGAAGACTCACAATGATCAAAGGTCAAATAGAACAGTTGTTCATTCATATGGACCTTAAGTGAGATTTTTATCGATTCTCTGGAATTTGAAGCTTTCTTGCTTCTTTTTGCCTTATCTCACTTATCTATGCTATTCTGAAGCCAGTTTGGTCATTTCCATTGCTTTATCTTGCTAATGGACTAAGTTGTGCCTTTGTGCGAAAACTGCGAGTATTTTTCTTTTCAAACCCCAAACTTACATTTTCTGAGAGATTGCCAATGTGTTCATCAAGGGGGAGATTGTGGATATCATCGGGATATGCTTATGATCTTAGGATGATGAAACAATTGGCAATGGTGCGTTTCGTTTGAAGTTTCAAGTGTTTTCGACAAAGTTTCAAATCTGTCAGGTCAGCGGCGGTCCGACCGGCTTGTGTGCTGAATGTTGATATAAGTGGTGATTTGGTTTTTGGATAGGTCATATCCATATTTGTTAATGCATATGTGTTGCATATTGCATGTTTTGGCTAACGTGGGTCAAGTTGTGAAGAACTTGTTCCCGGATTCGTGTTTGCTTGTCTATTGTTGTGCAGGTGGCTTGAAGGTCAACGACGGTCAACGGCGAGAAGGATCGGGACTAAGCTTGGAGAGCTGAGGTTCAGAACGATCAAGGATGCCAGGTGAGGTCAATGAATTCAAGCATGGCGCAGAATGGATAAGGATGACCGAACGGACAGTTCGGTGCGATTGGTTGGATCAAGCGGCGCGGGAGTCGTTGCAAGTGCTCAGTGGTGCCGGTGGGATCCGGACGGGAGAGACTTGACGACATGGAGCCGTTGATCAACCTACATGTGGCGAAGCAGGCGAGTGCTTCGCGCAGATGGACTCGGTCTTTTGGAGAAGGATCGAGAAGGGGTATTTTGGTAATTCTACCAAATACCATTTTGGTGACCTTTTGGCTAAACCACGGCGTAGGACGGTGCAAAGGAAGTGGTTTAAGTCAAGAGAATTGAAGACGGCGCTTTTATATGCGTGCGTGTGTGTTCTGTTGATGTTGGGCCTTAACGGAAGCCCATTAGGGTAATTCTTCTCTAAGGTTTTTAGGGTTAGAAGTTGCCCTATAAATAGGAACAGTGTTGGGTCATCTCATGGGGCTGCTTTTGGAAAAATCTAGAGAACTGGTGACGGAGGCGCCTGTGGTGGCGGCCTTGATGGCCTGCTCTCTACCGAAAAATTAGAGTGCTTGGTGGCGGCGCCTGTGCTCTCCAAAAATCTAAGCGCTTGTTGGTGCGCCCGGGGCAGAAAAAGCAGAGCGTGGCGGTGGCTTGTAAATGCCCCGCAGAAATTCAGAGAAGGAATCGGCGGCTGCTTTATAGCTTTGAAGGTTGTGTATTGGGTCTCCTGTTCTTGCTGCTTGGCGCTGTGCGATTTGTTGATTCGTCTCGCTATGCGTGTGAGCGCCGATAGCCCCGTAGAAACCAGCGACTGGAGGCGCCCGTAGAAACCTGGCAGCGGCGGCCTGCAGCTTCGTTTGAAAAAAAATCTGAAATCAAGGGTCATAGGGATCGCCGTTTTTGCTGTGTTGAAGGACGGCCGGCGGCTGTAGCTGGAGGCATGCTTGCCGAATTTGTTGTATTGAGTTGATCTTGTTGTTCTCTGTTGCAAGTTTTTTTTTGGGCTGCCATCAACGATCTGCATTTTCAGATTGCTGGGTGTGTGGAAAGCTCACGTCTTTCTCTCTTATGGATTAAGGAATTTCTTGGTCTTTTTGGGGGGTTCTGGTCTGCTCTGTAGACAAAGAAAAAGGAGAGCGTGCGGCTTGTTCCAAGCAGAAAATAGGAGCCTATGGCTGTCTCCCGTAGGTGTTGTGCAGACCTAGATTTAGGTGCCTGTGGCGGGTGAGGCATTGGTTGTAAGTCCCAGCAGATTGCTGTTTTGTTTTTTTTTAGCCTGTGCTGCCATGCCGATTCGTCTGTATCTTTGGATGCTCATCGGTTTGCTTTTGTTTGGATTTGTTTACTGCCTGCTGCTTGTCGAAGCTCTGTGGTTTGATTCCAGCTTCCCATGCTGTGCGTGCGTCGGCACGAACAGAGCAAGGCTTCACGTGAGAAAAGACCAGGGGGTTGAGGCTTTGGTGTTAATTGCTTGGGCTGCTGTTTCTCTGTGTGCTTGTGCAGTTTCCTTGGAGTTTGATTTGTTCGAGGCATTGATCCAGTTGGAGATTGTGCATGCATTGGCCTGAGGTTTTAGATTTCTTAATTGCATCTTGTGCTGTTACTGTTCATGTCATATATTCAGCAAGCTAGTTATTCCTTGCGCATCTTCATATGCGGTAGTGAGATGTTTTTGGTCTGTTGCTTCGGGGTTTGATCGGATTCAACACAGGTCATCCGCTGTGCCTGTATACAGATCTTCATAGCTTTTATAGCTATTGGAGTGAAGGTAGTGTTGAGTTCGATCGAGGTGTAAAATAGAGAAAGCGTCTATTCACCCCCCCTCTAGTCGCCTTTCCGGTCCTACACAGCTGCTACTCCTTCCGTACCAAAACAGCCACTACCCTCCTTTCTCTCCTCTCCAAAACACTTAAAAGAACTTGCATGCGAAATCTAATTGGATAAATGGGATGCTTAGGTGAAGATGAACACAAAGGGATGACATGCATTAATTGATTTGTGTTCTTGGGGTTGATTGGGAGGAGTGAAGTGTAGAGGAGCTTGAGTTTGAGAAAGAATGGAGGTTCTGGTAGGGGAGAATTGTGGTGGCGTGGGGAGGCAGTGGGGAATGGGGTTATGGTAGGGAAAAGTGGCAGTAGAGATGAGTGACTGGGTTTGGTTCGGTTGGGCATATGGCATGGAGTGAGAATGTTGTTGGGGAGGGGAAGGAAAAGAGAGAAGTGATGAGTGGTTGTGCTTGGGAGAAGAAAATAAAGCCATGGATTAGGGAAGGTGGCAGTGGGGTGCTGGTTTGGGAAGAGATTGGCTTTCGGCTGGGCAAGGAAATGGGCAAAGGTTGGGGGAAAATTCGAAATTCAAATGGTATTTGACTTACCGGTTTTGACTGAGCAATTTAGCATAGCAAATAAATTTTAAAAATTCTGAAAATTTTTGTGTGGCTTCTCTATTAAGTGTAGTTTCTATTTTTCAAGCCCCCACACACTAAGCACTTTTCATTTGAGAGCAGTAATTAATTTCTAATCTAGCCTTTGGGATGTGTTCAGGATTTTTATAGGGTTAACAGTGCTCCTAAAAATTTATTAAAATTCATATTTATTCATGATAATTATTATAGTATTTAAAAAAGTTATTTCCAGATGATGATCATAGGTTTTTGATTCTGTTTTCTTTGGAGCTTAAATTTGAAGTGTAAGTTTAATCTTGGATTGAGATTCTCCAAGTGCAATAAAATATGCAAATGCTTCAAAAACAACATGCATGTTAATGAGATGCATACTAATTATCATTAATTAACTTAGGGATGTTACATACTGTGAGTGTGGTCTTCGATTGCCTGCTCACCCTTTCCTCATACTCGTACTCGAACACTTTGGGGTGGAATTGGTGAATCTTGTTCCCAATTCCATCACGATGTTAGGTGTGTTCGTATACTTGTGTGAGCCCTACTTGGGGATTCCGACCAATTTGGAGCAATTCCAGTATTTCTACGGGATGACCAGAATAGCAGGAATCACCGGTAGCTGTGGTCTGAAGCTCCACAACGGGAAGTCGAATGAGTACATTCAGATGTTTACCCGGTCGTCATAGCCGGGATGGAAGAAGAGGTGATTCTATTGGGAGACGACCAGTGAAGACAGCCTCTCTTTTGCTGGGAAAGCTGCTGAGAAGATTTCTTCTGGGGATTCGACTCCCAAGGATCTTTGCCAGATCACCCCCTTTAATCCAAGCCATCAAAGACTTGAAGAAAGAGGGGCTCACTAGATGGCACGTGGTGAATAATTTCATCACGCGCCGCATTAGCCCTCTGAAGAAGAGGGCTCATCCCATGTGGAGGTGCTCGGGGCCAAATGACCTGTCCAGAGATTAGAGAAGGGTAAGCAAATTTTCAACTTAGCTCTTTTTCTGTTGATTTCGAACATGGCTATTGAAAGTTTACTTACCCCTGCAGATATCTCACAAGTGGAAATTGATGCTCGAGTCAAGTTCGTTTGTGAGAAATCCCCGCCACCCAATGTGGTGGCTCCTCAAATCCTAGCGGTCTTGTCCGCAGAGGATAAGATGAAATGCCTAAAGGTAATCAAAGATTGATTTCATCTTTAGGATCTCGTAGTCATAGAAATTCTGACAACTATGTACTGGTCGTTGAAGAGCTTAAGACCATGGGATTGTCATAGAAAAACTTACGACTGGGTACTGGTTGTAGAAGAACTTACGACCATGGAATTGTCGTAGAAAGACTTATGACTAGGTACTGGTCGTAGAACAACTAACAACCGATTAGTAATATTTCTTCTTCTAATTTCTACAGAAAGTAGGCATGGAAGACCATCAAGATGACTGATTAACAATATTTGGACAATGCAGAACTTTATTGTCGCATGCACCATTGGCCGAAGTACACCGCCGCCCATCTCTGGTGAGCCACCGCTACGGGCTACTGTAGAGGTCACCACCGGTACCATTAGGTGCGCACGGCTAGTACGAACCCGTTCCAACCCTTAGCTCACGCCGCTGTGGACCACGTCGGTGGCGGCGAGCCCGGCAATGAACCACTACATTTTGGGTTTTTGTCGTACTCCGACCAGCACTGTAGCAAGGTGATTAGCATCGAATCCCATTCAATTAAGTGTTAATGATTGCTTAGGTAATCAATGACTATCTTAAAAGGCTAATGTTACACTCACGCATGGGCTCCGTGAACAGAAAACGAGATATTAAACTGTGTTGCGTCAGTCACTTATATGTGAGCCCGAGGCACTTAAGTGCCCTGTGTACTGTGCAGGTGAACCCGTGGACTGGACTCATGGACCATCGGTCCGTGCACTATGCACGTGGACCTAGTCTATGACCTCCACCTATCAGAATGAGTTAGTTCGTAACTTTAAATAGAAAAAGACACTGTGCTGTGGACCCTACTTGTTAGTGACTGAGGCTAGGTTAGCTTCGGTAGTAAAAGTGTTAAATGCTTTATGAGATTCAGAAAAACAATTATTTGTACTCTGAAAATTCCTTTAACTTCAAAAATTCATAACTAATTCAAATTAACTCCAAATCCCGTGAAACCAATTTTGATAATTTTCATTTTTAATGAACTTCAATGTGAACTAGTTTTGAAATATATTTGTGTAACGTCCTCAAAATCCTTAAGTTGGATTAGCTCAGCATATCATGAGTTATGTGTGTAAATTATGTATTAATGTAAAACTCTGGTTGTTGTAATGAAGTTTCTCCGAAATTTCAAATTTTAAAACTTGAATTCAAGCTTTGTTATGAATCTAGAAAATGTGTTCTTAAAAGTTGTTGGAAATAATTTATTTAAATAATAGATTAATTATCATGAATTAATATAATTTTTAACAAATTTTTTGAAGTCATTTTGATGTCACCAAAATTGAAACCATTTCACTAACGCAGTTTTGAAAATAATTTATTTCTAACAAAATTTTGCATGAAAAGTACTTGAAAATATTTTTTCTAAGTCCTAATTGATTCTCATAACATTCAAAAAAAAATTAGAATTTTTATTCTATTTCTAATTGCTCGGTCAAACTCTTTACATTTCGGTCAAAATCCTTTTAAACACTAGCTCCAACCAGGCTGATCGGACTAGGTCCGATCGCGCCATGTCCATTTGAACCACTCGATGCAGATCACACACACCGCATCGCGATTTCTGTTGGACCGTCCGATGTTTTTCACATGGCTCACATCGCCTGTGCCGTTCGGACCATCCGAACATCCCACGTATTTGGACCGTCTGATGCTGATCGCACGGCTCACATCGCATGTGCCATCTGGACCGACCGCTCCGACCGGACCCGACTGCCATTTGGTTTGATCTAACCCACTCGTCTATGCCTGAGTCGGACTCGCAACCAACTGCGTCGTTTCTTTTCTTCCTCTGATGAGCGGGCCCCACTAGTTTGAGCGGCCTTCGTTTTCCTTGTCGTCGATGTTGCTCGGTGCTGGCGCTTTGCATGCGTGCCACCGAGCCATCGTTTGCCACCTCATGACCACGTGTCTGTTTGCAGGGCATCGCCTGAACATCACCAACACCCAGAGCCCATCCACTCTCTCCCTTGTTCTCTTTTTTGCCTTCTCCGGTCGTCTTTTCTTTTCAGCCATGGAAATCGACGAGAGGAGTGCCACCGCATTGAAGCCTCCCGCGAGCCTATGACCTCACCGCCGGGTTGCTTGTACCGTGCCGCATCCATTTTTGCCAGCCCGAAGCTTCATCGTCCACGAAATTGGCAGAAGTAACTTCGCCGTCTTCGGCTCTAGCGGCCATAGTCCCGCAGCTCGCGGGTATTCCAGTGAGTTTTTCACCACGGGATCTTGTCCTTTGGAATCGCTTTGTCTTATTGAGTTTTTTGGTGAAGCTAATTGGACTTTGGTGCAACGTTGCGTGAGTGCGACCCATTCTTCAACAGCATCGGTGAAGCATCGCTGAATCGTCGCCGCCTCTCTTTCGGTCAACTCTGGCTTCCATCGTTAGCATCAGCGTATGCGTCGTGCTCTAGAAGATGAGGGGATCTCAATGGGCACTTTCTCAGAGCGTCTCGACCACTGAGGTGCCTTCTCCTTGAGCACCTCTCCTACAGCTACACCTTCGGTCGTGGCAAGGCCGCCACCAGCGACCTCTGAGTTTCTCACCACCTCGAGCAAGTTCACGAAGGTCTCCCGCATCTTATGGCGTTGATCGTAGACCCAGAGACCTCCTGTCATGCCAAATCTCTGTTCATAGCGGCGCCAGCACGCACGTGAGCTCCGTTGAGCCACCGGCGAATTTAGGTAATGGGATATCTTTAGCGTTAATTAAGTTTATATTGAGCTTATGACAGGTAGGTCCCTGTGGTAAGGAACATGATTAGCAATTTAAATAAAACCGATTAGATCTAGGAGTCGTTGACATGTGGGCCTGCTAAGCTGGCTAAATGAAAGTGCATGTGTTTGGAATCCGTTTTCACTTATGGGAAGCGTATTTCCTATGGACTTAGAGCAAATTTTACGTTTTGCTTCTTAGAAGACATATTCTTTAGAATACGCGTTCTTTTGAGCTCAGCTGACTGGGTCAAACCATTGGCCTCAGCCCCACTTATCATTCTCAAAGGCTAGCTGTGAGCGAGTGAGAAAATTATTTAATCCTTTTAGTAATTCTGAAACACTTTAAAGTTGCACTTAAAATTCATATAACTTGGAAAATTCATAACTATTTCAAATTAACTCCAAATTGAATAAAACCAATTTTGTTAGTTTTATTTTTAATGTACTTTTAAATGGACTAGGTTTTAAGCTTGTTTCTATTATAGAAAATTTTGAGAATTGTTGTAATTGTACATTAATGACTTTAATCTTGTAAAATATTTAGAAAATTCATATGAACTCCTTTTGAACTGAAAGTTTCACCTAAATTCACCTAAAATCTTAATCTACCTACTGTGTGAATTGCATGAATGTTTGAATGATTTGTTATTATTGGCTTTATTTGGAGTTTATTGCAATGTCGTCTTTTCGTTATGGTTTCGACGAGTTCGACGTATTGCGAGTTCAATCTGAGAGTATTTTCTGAGGGTATTTATGAGTGGTACTAACACAGGCAAGCACGCATCGCATTGCCATTTCTGTTGAACCAAGTCCCTTGTACATCCACATGCTTGGTTAATGGCGAAGGCTTGACCTATTAATTTGTAGTGTGTTTGCTATCAAACCACAAATAGATTGACAAGTGTTGTTTTTATTATTGTTATTGTTGTATTGTCAATCTAGTGGGGGCATGATAAGTTTTGTCTTACTTGCCCTTAAGGGTCGCTTGTGTTTGCAGAAAAGCTTCGCAAGGACTTAGTTACACAACGAGGTGTAATCGTGGTTCAGGTGACCGACAGTCTGCCATGGTGTGTATCCTCGAATGGTTTAATAGTTGACACATGGCATTGTAACGACCTTGTTATGATATCTCAGTCACACTCCTACGGAAGAGTGCATTCGCCGACATTGAGAGATTTTCATACCATGCGGGTAAAGCAGCACAAACTCTACAGAGTCTTAAATCTATTTGAATAGCCGTGTCCCCGGTTATGGACATTACTTGTGGGAAACCAGGCACAATTAGTTGTTGGGAATAGGCAGGGTATGGTTGGAAATGAATTGTCATCACGAACGGGAAGTTCGTGTATTGATGTTAGTTTACCCAAGTGGGATAGCCATTTTTGGTATGATTTTCATGAGAGTGAAAACTTGGAAATCTTGATCATGATTTGGAGGATCTATTGCTATATCATATTTCAAAGTGTTTGACAAATGGCAATTTCAATCTATACTAGTTGATTATGTCGATATTTTTGTGATGTGTAATTAGTTATATACTACTCATGATGTTATCCTTAATATTTCAGTACTTATATGCTTAAGAATAGATGGTTATGTGATGTATATATATTGCAAGTCTAGAAGTATGATAGTCCGATTGATGGGATTATCCCGTCGATCGTGGGAAACACCTCATAATTATTTAGTATGCTTTTGGTCCAGATCTTTGAATCTGGTTGTTTAGTTCTTTTTGGCTAAATTAAAATGGATTTGGGTCTGAACAAGTGGTTGTAGTGTGGGTGCCTTCGTGCACGAGACTCGGGTTTGTAGTAGTCTTGTCCGGACCATCAAGGACCGAACTTTGGTGATGTTGTTGATTCATGTAAAACACGTACATCCACACGCGGGTTGGGAGCCGATTAGTCAAGTAAGAGGTGGGTTTTATTGGGTTGGACCACAGGTGGTGTGAGGACATAGCGACTGTGAAATCCTATGTTCCTTAGGAACCAAGTGTAATATATACTGTGCTGGTGAGCACAATTACTTATGTTGGGGGTCAGCCAACATACTAACTACATTACACTAGCCCTTCTGATACAACTTGCGGGCCCGCTTAGCATTTGCTATAGGCGTTTGTACTAAGTTGGGATTTCATCTCGCATGGGTGATCCAATTCAATAAGATCTTCTTGCTGAATATTACTAAGTCTCAAACTCCCTGACCAACTCACCAAAGGTAGTGTGTTTGGCTTACGGGTTGGGCGAGTCATGTGGGTAAAGTTGTACTCCCCTACAAGGTGTAAATCTATTTGAGTAGCCGTGTCCATGGTTACGAACGACCACTTGGATTTGGGAGTCATTATCGTTAGACTTTAAATTAAAGTTGACAGGGTTACAACTTGGTATTCGACATGAACGGGTATTCATGCATTTTAGTTTAGCAAAGTGGGCTGCCACTTTGGTATTTGTATGTCTATTTTGTTTATCAATGTACAACTATGTCACTTGTTTACCTTTTGTTTTAAATCTATTTTCTAAATGGCAATTGAAAACCTATTATGTGTAGGATGAAAATTGTTGTGTTTTCTACAAAACTAAGCCACTAATGCCATCATTTGAATATCCTCTAGCATATATACATTTTAATTTGTGTAATACTTGTGAGTACACTTGTACTTAACCCGTTATTTCTTTCAGGTGAGGATGATTTCACACCCGATCAATTCGTTAGCGCCGATATCAGTGACGCTAACGAGTAGTGCTATTATTTAACTCTCAGTTGGTAGTCATGGGTTATGGGGCACACCTTACTGGACCCTTTTGGTTTATTTATCATGCTTCCACTGCTAATTGATGTATTATTTTGAATTTGGCCAGTCGGCCGTATTGTAATAGTTGTAGACTTGAACTTCTATTATGTATGTCACTTGATATATCATGTATGAATTTTGTATGACTGTGATTGACGTTGAATGAGGGTATGTGCGTGTTGGTCGCTGATCTTAGGAGCCAACACGGGACATATACCCGCTGTTTTGAAATGTTATTTAATTCCTTTAAGTGTGTACTTGGGTTGTTGGAGAACCGGTTACAATGTAGAACTCGCAGATGGGCAGTTTTGCATGGTCACCATCGCTCTAACTCTGTCAGGTACTCTCACTTGAATGTAATTCAATTGGATTTCATTTCCTTGAGGCCAAAGTTATTTCCATAAGACTGAAAAGACCTCGGTCTTACGGAAATAACCTGGGGGTCCTCACAGAGGACCAGGTGGTGGGCCCCATCGGCAGCAAGGACATGCTCTAGGCCTCAGAAGGCAGCGGTCAGCGGGAGCCCCAGGACAAAGTGGCGATAGAGAAAAGGTTAAGAAAATATTGGCATGGGAAAGTAGGCTCCACACACATGCATAAGTTGAAATTGAAAGAGATTTAGATGTATTTCCTGACATCCTGAAGAAAACAAGTGCATGCGGCAACGGCAGAGAAGGCCTAGGCAAAGGCTCGGGTGGTCCCCATGTGCATGCATTTGCTAATGAAGCCAAAAATTTGGGTCAAAGAAATGGAACCCATGCGCATGCAGATACGTAGGAAGTTCTGGTGGTGAAGCTAAGAAAAGCGAGAAGAAAAAGAAAGACAAGAGAAAGCACAAGAAGTATCGTCATAAAGTCAAAGAGAGAAGATTGGAGTGATCAAGGTGAAGAAACAAAGATTAGGGAGTGATTGTTAGGTCATCTTTGTTAGTTTGTCGTATCCGAGTCATTTTCATACGCCCTATATGATTCGGATGTTGAGTCTATATACGAGTTGGGATTGAGTCTGAGTCCGTATATGAGTACGTGAACTCAGCCATTATATGCACCATGTAGCGTGAGAAGTTGTGAATTGTGTAAGACAAAAGCAATAGATAAAAATAAAAAAAAAACGCTGCAGTGCATCATTGCATTCAGCACCAAAGTTCCAGAGTTAGCGTATACATTTTCTAGTCGCGTCCTGTGCTTCAAGTTCTAGTCTATCGCAATGTCTGCTGCATGTGTATCAAGCTTCTTGGGTTCCAGCGAGATCGGTTTGCTACGTCTGTCTCTGTCGAAGCACCTGCTTGATTTTTTCAATCAGTTTTCCCACCGAAGTTCTGGACAAGTTTTCTGCCGTGAGATTTCTCGGTTCGGCTGACATGACCTAGCTAACCTTCTTCTGTTCGGTGAAATGTCCCTCCACACGAAGAACTCACATAGATTAGGGTTCTCATTTTCGGCCAAAAGCATCAATTTTGGAAACATAAACCTAATTGATAATAAAAATAAATTGGAACAAAACATAATGATTAAAAATCCAAACTTGGTGGAATTGTACTGTTAATAAAATAGGTAATTAATTAAAGTAGGTTTTGAAACTTTCCTCTAATCAAATAATAAAAGTGCATGCAAACAAAAAATTAAAAGATTTTTAGAGAAAAATATAAACATAAAAACCCTATAAAAATTACAAAATAATCTACACTATGTCATAAGCCTCCCCAAAAATTTTCATAATTTTTAGAAGTCAGAATCTATATTTAAAAATTCACTCATCCTTTTTTTAGGAAATCTGGGAAACCAAATTTCCTTTCCACCTGCTCACGGGTGGACTCCACCCGCCAGCCTTCTTCTTCCACACGCGGCACAACACCAGCGCCAGTGCCATGGCCGCAAGCCCGATCACCTATGCCACGCCATCCACTCCGCCCAGTGACTCGGCCAGTCACCCACAGTGTAACACACTGACTATGCGGAAGCCAAGATATTACCTAAAGTCTAACACAAAGCAACAACATGATATAATTTCAACAATCTTTCAATTAATAACATGTAAAGATCAACATACAATAGAATGATTACATGAATTGAATTAGAATTCAGCATCATATCAAGATTCTAAATATCCAATCATATTGAACCAATTATTATAAACTATCAAAAGTCTATACGAAGATCATTAGCATTTACTAGTTCAACCAAATCATAATGAATGATAACCTCAATCATCAAAACTCCAATTATTACAATCCAAAATTATCAAATAAAAGGTAATTTCAAGTCCATTAACTAAAGGTGAAGAATGTGAAGTGAATAAAGTGGTCCATGTGATTAATCCCTCCAAAGCATGCCATCCTCAATGTTTACCTAAAACAAATAAACACGGCAAAAATGAGTCCACGACACAGCAAGTACGACAGAATAATATAAACAATACTGAATATGAACATAACAATCACATTATAGAATACAAATGTAGAATAGCGAAAATCTTATACAAGAATGGAATGCATGCTCTTCTCTTCTACTTATACTGGTATAGCCAGTGAACACCCGTCGGTCATGCCCGCATTATCCAAAATACGGGGATCCAAGGCCCGTTTGAAGAAAACATTCAAGATGGGGATCCAAATTGCCCATACTGGAATGATGGGTCTTACTTGCCCATATTGGAGTAATGGGTCTTTTCTTCCCACTCCCGTGGGTGAAACATGAACTATGAATGAATGAATGAATATATAAATATGAAAGACGAAATCTCAAGAAGCATGGATTAACATACGTGGAATGAAGCAGAATTCATTGAAAACTACTCATAGACCATAGAATTCAATCATGGCATGAACAACAAGCACTACGAACAAACAACATCAATACATTCCACAATGTACTTGCCTTTCGCGTTGCGACGCGTTAGGAGGCAAGGATGGTGCCACTAATCTCCAAGCCTCTTCTCCTACACAGTTAAATTACTCAAATAAGAACAACGTGATAACAAGACACTACTCGCAATGCTTTATCTCATCTTCCTAAAACCCAAGGTTTATATACTTGTTCTACTCAAGTTAAACCACATCCTAGCAGAAAGCTATATTGGACAGCAGCATTAAAAACTTCATATCTTTTGCTCTAAAACTCCTAAAAGTGTGATCTCAGATTCCCTGGAAAGGTAACGAAATCCTATACAATATCCTAGTTGGCGGGACCCTCTAATTCGGCCAGCAACTGAGGATAACAATAAGATGAATATCCAAGGCTATAATCTGTCTGACAGAACAAAGAGCAGTGTAAGAAAAATTCATAACTTTCGAATGGATTAACCAAAATTCAATATTTTTACCAATCTAGAAATATTAAGAAATTTCCTACGACAATCATGTCAGGTGAAATCCCTGAATCAGTCCTTAACATATTCTTATTTAATAAACAAAACTACTGCTAATATTCATCAGACTTTCTGGACAACGGTAATGAAATCAACTCCGATTTGGTTGATCTTTGAACCTATGGAAAGTTGAGAACGAACCTAGACGAAATCCTCCAATTCGGACTCTAGCTACCCAAAAATAGACGCACAAGTATTGAATAGATTTCTAGAATTAATCGCAGCAGAACAACGATCCCCTAATCATGGAAATTTACGAATTTAAATCGATCCAACCAGCGAGGAATCATTCATTACCCTTGAAGACACGAGTGTCCGCTGAATTCCCCTATGAAGATGCTCCTCTCTTCTTCTTCTCCTCTCTCCCTCTTCTTTTCTCCTTGGTCGGTGGCACCCGAAAGGTTCTTCTCCCTCCCTCCTTCTTGGACAGCAACAACGGAGGTGGTGACACTGTAGCGGCAGCGTGGTACTGTAGCAGCAGCGTGGCACTGTAGCACCTAGGGTTTGGCCGCCCCTAATGGGCCAAGGCTATGGGCCTTTAGCCCAAAATTTAATTCCCCTTCAAGAGAAATTCTGAAATCCCTTTTTAATTCCTAATAAAATGGTTCAAATTCAAATATATTCTAAAGATTGAACAGGGTATTACACACAGTTTCCTCACGCCCATGCCCTGCTCGCTTTCTGTCGCTGCACCCGAGCGCAATGCTGTCAGTGCCCACGGGCGCTCTCTCCCTCGCGATTTCTCCATCCCCATGCCTATATAATGCCACCTGGAGCTCCTGTACCTCTCCTCCTCGCCATGTCCTCTCCTTCTCCTCCATTTCCCCCTGCTCCCTCGAGCACAATCATGAAGGGAGCGTGAGCTCCATTTTCGGCTGCCACACTGCCACCATGCCACCGGCGCTCCGTTGAACGTCTCGCATCGCCACCCATGTCATCTTGTATTCCAAGGTCCAAGGAGCTTTTTCCCCAACTCAATTGCTTTTTTGGCCCACAGGAATTGCCATCGCCCGCTTCTTCGCCATCTCCGGCCATTTTCGCCGCTGCCGTCACTGCTTGAGCTTCGCCGTGCCTCAGTCCAATCGGTTGCACCGGGAGCTCCCCGAGGACACCTTGAACCTTCCCCAAGCCTCCCTGAGCTCCACCTTCATCTCCAACGAGCTCCCCGCACCAACATCCTTGCTACCGCCTCAGTCATCATCGCTAGCCACCCTCCGACCCCCTCTGTCCTCCATCATTGTTCGGGTGAGATCCTAGTACCTCGTAGTTGCTCTTGCACACGTTTCCTAGCTCAAAGCATTGTCGGGTCGTGAAAGCCACCATGGCTTAGAGCACCGCAGCTGTAGGCCGTCCCGGCCATTGCCACTGGCACCATCAGGTTCACAAGGATGACGAGAACCCATTTTGGGTATCCTGGGCCACCACCGTGCATACCCATGTTGGCGACGAGCACAAGAGGGCAACACCTTGGGGCTCCTCTGTTTGTCGAAAATAGACATGCACTGTGCAAGCATCATTAATTGGGCCAAATCTCTGTCCATAGGGTGAATCATTGATTAACTACTGGTTTTTTTTGCTGCTAAGTTCAATGACGCGTGGGCCTAAGGTGCAGTTAATGAAGCTATTTAACTTTGTTGTTCACTGATGAGTCAATGACATGCGGGTCCCACCGCCTTTAATACACACTGAGCACATCGGTGGACCGTGCATTGTGCATTTGGACCTTGGTCCACGCACTATTCACGTGAGCCGAGTCACTGGCAGCCAGGCCCCACATGTCAGTAAATGATTTTCTTCAAAAATTTAAAGGAAAATGAAAATAAAACACTATGCAGTGGACCCCACCAATCAGAGAGAATTCTCTCTCCCCTATCTATTTTTCTGGATTTTCAAACTAAACCAAATTAAAACCTTAATAACTTTTGCATAAAAACTCCAAATGAGATTATTCTTATTTCTAAATTCATCTAAAATCATTATCTACCTGAATAAGCAATATTTGGATTTGGTTACTTTTGAAATTATTTTTCTTTATTTTATTTGTTTCCGGCTCTTTTTGGAATAGATGTTGATTGCTCAAGCGAACATTTCGACGACCCTTCATTATGACATTTAGAACAACAAGAGCAAGGCAAGCAACCCCTTTGATCATGTTGATACCACTATTTCAATTATTGTACTTCTTTTTGCAAAATCTTTTATGCATGCATGTATGTTCCATATAAATTGGTATGTTTGGGATGTCGGTAATCTTAGCTCCTATCCGTTGCATGATCCTCCTTGATATGCTGATGTCCCTACTGTTGTAGACAATAGGATTATGGTTTAGACAACGAATAATGTCAACTTGGGTTTTTCGAATGCGAATCCACATAACGGCTTAATCTGGCAATAGTCTTTCATGAAAATTGTGAAAAGGATGACATGATAAATATGAATTTGGGAGTTTTGAAAAAGAAAGTCTAGAGGAGTGTACCTCTATTATTTGATATAAAAATAAAATGAAAAACCTAGTTTTTGACGCAGACGAGTTATATTGTATTCTGAGAAGTGTAAGAAAGGAGTCTCACAAGTAGATAGGGGAGATTCTCGCCCAAGTCAATTAAGGACTGAACGCCAGTAACTCCAATCTAAGCCTAAGCATACAACCATATCTACCAGTATGGGATGGCCTTAGCTAATTAAGTTATTGAAAACTAGCCTTGCATGAGGGGTAGGCAGTAGACGTGCGAGCTTGTTTGATTGCCGACATAACGGCGAATGCCTCGCTGAGATGGGAGTACCCGGGTGAAGTGAGGATAAACATTCGATGAGCTAAGTGCAAGGTTAGGGCAAGATGATGTAACGGCTTTGATGCGTGCTTTAGACTGCTTACCAAAGGTAGTGAGCGATGCCATCAATGGATGCCGAATAAACTAGAGATTTCGTGTGCTGTGAGTAAAGTTGTACACCTCTGCAGATTGTAAAACTATTTAAATAGCCATGCTCGCGGTCATGAGCGTGCTTAGTGCAGACTTAATGGGTATAGTTTCGATTTTCATAAAAATAGTTTCATTAGAAAACATGGGAAATGTTTTTATAGGTTTATATTTGAGTTGAGTGCCATGATTATGGTTGAAAATTAAATGTTGCTCACAGCCAAGGAGGGATGCGAGTTGTTAATTATTCAGTTACTTACTTTTTGTCCTTTACTTATTTAACTGTTCTTTTAACTTCCGTTGCAAAATACTACATATTGATATTGCAAACAAAATCTGCTTAATGCTGAAAATAACTTGTAGCATAGAGCCCCATTTCTAGTCAGTCCTGCATTTATATAAATTTTGGGATACACTACAAGTTTTGCTGAGTACACAATGTACTCAATCTTGCTTAAATTGTTGATTCAGAGTTAGAAGATGATTCCATGCCGGACGGCGACTTCTTTGCACCTGAAACCAGAGACTTCGGTGATGGGTCCATCTAGGCTTTGTCTCTAATCGGTTGCCTGCGGGTCTTGATGGGCATGCCGCTGGAAATTATCTACTTTTATTATTTCTACTTCCGCTGCTACTTTTGATACTCTGCTAATACATGCTTCTATTTGACCGGTCGGCCTGTGATGTAATTATTGTAACTTCGTAAGTTGAGTACCACTTGTGCTTTCCTTTGTACATGTGAATGTATGGATGTGATATCAATGTTGGAGATGTGTGTACTAGCCACTAATCATGGGACTAGTACAATACACACACACAAGGGCTTCAGGTATTCAAAACCCAGGGTCTAACAGCGCTTGGTGTCAGAGCTATACTAACTGTACGACAAGCCCTAAAATGCAACCTATTCTAATCATAGGGATGATTCTGAAAAATTTAGGAATTTTTGCTAATGTTACCTCTTTTATTATTCCCCTCTTATCCAGTCCTTCTTTTGGTCATCTCTTCTTATCTCATTCAAAATAGTCGTAGTATTGAGAGATGGTATGCTCTCTAAAAATAAAAGTTTTTAATCACTTTTAGGACATTAAAACAGAGCCAAAATGTTTTCAAAAAGTCCTTAAAACACCCAAAATGTGATATTAAACTAATAAGGATGTCACTCTAGATGAGTTTTCCTCCAAAATTTCAGAACCTAGTACTTGCTAAAAATGATGTAATGTACTATTTTTTAAGCGCTTAAAAAATAGTACATTACAACATTTTCACCAAGGGGTATACCCCTTGGTCTTTACATATAATTATACCATCATAATATCAATCAATTTAACACCAAATGAGGGTAGGAGGGATATGAACATTTTAAGCCCTAGTGCACCCCAACTTCCAGCCCATGTCAGGCAACAGGTGGAGGATCATGGAAGACGAGGAGCACGTCAAGCTGTTGTTCCACGTGGGCGATAGGGCCATCAACGAGAACTTGGAGGTCCAATTATAGCACAATGTGCTCATGGTCAGGTGGAAGAGCGTCGTCGACGCTGGCGAGCCGGCTAGCTCCTTGGACGTCCGCTTGGTCATGCCCACGGGCTACGACATGGGCAAAGGGGCAGCCGAGCTCACGTTCGGGTGGCTGCTGGTGACCATCGGCATGATCAAGCCCATCGGTAACAACCCCAAGATCATCGAAATCAGTGCAAAGGACCCCAATTCTACTACCAAGCCCTAATTGCGATCGATGTAGAGGAAAGATATGCACGAGTATGTATGTATGTATGTACTATCAATATGTTTACGTATGTCATAGGGCCAATGTATAAGTACTTGTCACGGGCCTACACGTTGCTTTATATGATCTTCAAAATAACACCAATTGCAATAGGGTCGGAAACAAGCTAGGCTCTGCAAAACTCTAGCACAATAAGAGTGAAATTTCACCGAGAAAGAAAGAAAATAATTTCTTTTTGTTTTCCCTAGGAAGAAAGAAATGAATTTCTAGCTTCCCCGCTTATTGCTGTTTGGCTGGAGTAGATGCATAATAATTTTGTGAGTATGATGTGCCTATATTGCAGGATAACATGCTGGCCAACATGTAATTGAAGTCGCTGTTGGTGGCTTGGTGCAAACAAGGCTTCAAGAGAAGATTGCTCAAGTCATTTGTTGGATTTTTTGGAAGTTCTAAGTTACGTGAAAATGAAATTTGAATGAAATTCACAATTTCACCTAATATTTCGCCTCCTTAGTAAGTCATCCAAGCAATTAAGCTGGAATACCGAAATATAGTTCCAAGTCTTAGAATCTCACAACTATCAAATTGTATGTGAGCGCATCAAATTGATCAAATAGAGGAAATATCATCTGCATCCCCTCTTACGGTGCTAACTCTGTGATACCAACGTATAAAAGTTTTTAAATTTCTCTGCAAATTCGAAGATGGGGGATTACATATTCTACAACCATATAAAATTTCAAGATCAAACTCAATTATATCTAGAAGATATGAAATACTACTCTAGGCCATGCTTGCAGATCGAGCAAGGTCCAAGGTAGTAGTAGTATAGTATCATTGTCTTTAAACTTTAGGGCACAGGGAAGATACCATCCATTGTTATTCCTTCCACTCAAAAGGAAATCTGCAAGTTAATATATAAGTTTCTCAGGTCACCGACAAGTGGAGGTGTGGTGTATCAGCTCCATATTTTGAATGGCCTTCTCTCTAAGAAAAGGAAGTGGAAATGTGTGTAAGATCCCGTTTTTCAAACGACAAATAGTAATTCGATTTGGTTTTCGGTTTTCGATTCGTATTTCAAATTATTAGCTATTTTTTGAAAATCTTCTTTATTCCTTAAGCTCAGGTTTGTGTGTCAAATATCCTTGAATCCTGAAATTCAAATTCAAGTTTGAATTTCTGGGCCTTTTGCTCAAGTAGCCTTCCTTCTTTCTTGGGCTCAAGCCCTAAATCTTTCTAGGCTCAGCCCATTCTCCTCTTTGGGCCAACCCATTTTCCCCTTTTCTCCTGGCCCACCTGTCCCTCTGTTCCTTCAGCCCAACTGGCCCAGCTGCTCCCAGCCGCTCCCCTCTGGTCTTCTTCCTTTGGCCGGCAGCTGAGCCACTCCCTCCTCCTTTCTTCTCGTTGCGCACGCCAACGCTACACCTTCTGCTGCACCTCTTTCTTTCTACCATGTGCACGTTGCCTACGCCTCGCACGCCATCTATTGCCCCTTGGCACTGCTACTGCACGTGCGAGCACATGCCCGTGAGCTCCCCCCTTATTCTTCACTCGGCACGCCAGCTCCCTGATGCCGCCTGCCTCACACGCTGCCTCCTGGTCCCTCTGCCACCACTCTCTGTGGAGCCACCTCGTGCCTATCAGCCCTCTGCACCACTACTTGCTCTCACCCACCCCCTCGCCTTGTCGCCTCCGCGCGCAAAGTTCATCGACGCCGCCTCGGGACCGTGTCGCGTCACCAGCTCCCCCAACGGCTCCCGACCCTCTTCGCCGGCTATAAGAAGGCCCATGTACTCCTTCTACCTCCCCACCAGCGCCCTTGCTTCCTTCTTCTTCTTCACCGAGCGACACCGAGCCGGTTGCCGCTGCGCCTGCCGTCGTCAGATCGATGAGTCGCCGCTTCTCGCCTCGCCACTGCCGTCGGCTTGATGAGTCGCCGCCGCCTCGCCCTTTGCACCGTCATCTTGATGAGTCGCCGCGAACGGCGATCGCATCAAGATGCGCCTCTAACCCCCTGTGCCATCCCCACCACCATTTGTCTTCCCCGCCGCCAAGTCAAGCCACCTCTGGGTTCCCTTCTCCTCTTCCCATGGCCGCCGCCACCGGACCGGCTCGGCCATCCCCAAGCCACCCGGGCCACCCCGCCGGCTTCCCCACGCTATCGTGCAGCCGGTGCGCGTGCTCCTTTCCCCTCCACGCCACCACGCCGCCGACGCCACCATGCTGCTCCACTCTCGTGCACTCGCCGCCACCTATGGCTCTACCACCGCCGCGCCCGTTCCTCTCCAACGCCACCGCCGCAGCTCATGGCCACCCTGCCCCCACCGGGTCCTAATCCGCCTGATCGCTGGCCTCCCCACCCTTAGTAGTTAAATACTCATTTGATGATGAATTAATTAATATGCCATCCATTGATAATTGACTCCATTATTCCGTTGTCACCCTTAGTAACTATATGGTAATTACTATTATAGGTTGTACTTAAGTAACATGCTAGTCTTGCTTAAGTACCGGGACATTAAATGTCCCAATCGTCATCTTTTAAACATGAAAATAGTTTTGGGCAGTCATTGTGGGGAAATGACTAAGATGGCTGAGTTGATGTATTTTACTCCTCAAAAACCCTAATTGCTATTCCTATTTGGGCGGATGGTATGATGAATGGTATAATGTTGATGGGTGCTAATGCAGCCCAAATCGTTGGTGTATGTAATAAACCGCCCAAATAACCCCTAAGGACTTAATCTTGTCATAACCTCCCGTGTAAAACAAGTACAACCACAAGTCTGTAAACTGCAACTTGGTTTAGTAAATTTATTGGACCCTGAAAGTGTCTCACTGGTGGACGACTAAAAGCGTGCAAGCTTGTAGTACATCCAGCTTGAATGGGACACTGATACAGGGTGAAGTTGCCAATATCAGAGGTAGTCCAACTATGCCAGACGCTGTGGTACAACATCTCGCATGAACGTATGGGCGTAACCCCATATGAGTGAGATAACGGAAAGGGCGAGGTAATTTGAAAGGTTACTATGACAGTCGCTCAACTACATGACTAAGGAATCATGTAGGGTAATGAGTATGACTATCTCTTGTGGGTACAATGTACAACCACTGTAGAGTCTAAACTGTTTAATCAGTCGCACCTACGGTCAAATGCGGGCATGGGAACTTAACTTGAGTTAGTTCTATTTCAAAAACCTTTGTGGGTGGAATGAAAATGTGATGGGCTCACCTAGCCCTGAGTTTGTATTTTACCTAAGCCTTCGAGTTCAGTGATGGTAATAATTGGAGGAAGCTCCAATGAAATGAAGCATAGGTAGAGTTTCCGATAGAGGGAACCTCTACTGACAATAATTATTGCACAATTACTCTCTTTAAACAAATGCAATTTGGTTAAAATGCTAAGTGATAGAACTTTGTAACTATGACAATTGAAAATGTTGCTTTAGCAAATAAAAGAACCCGAGCCATCCTTGTTTAGCCTTGCATGTATATTATTGCATTATGTGTTGGCTCGCAAGCACAAAAGTTGTGCTCATTCTCGTTCTTTCCCCCAAACCCTCAGAAGCAGGAACTCCTGAAGACTACGCATACTATGAGGATCCCGAAGCCAGAGGTCCAGGAGATGATGAAGTGTAGTTAGTCGTAGTAGTTCTAGTCTCGCCCCAGTCTAGTTGACTCCATTGATACTTGTGTGCATCCTATATTATCTGTGTCTTCGGGTAATATCGGATGCACATGGGTTTCCCCAGTCGCTTGCCTATGGAGAGATGTGCCCTACCCCTTTTGCTTCTGTTGTCGCTTCCGCTTTTGTAATGTAATCTTTGGCCTGTTCGACCCTTATTGTAAAACCCAACCTGATGTGGTCTATGTAAAGCTCTGATGTGTTGATTAATGAATGGTATGGTTTCATCTACGCCATGTATGAATTGATTCAGTGACGTATCTGTGAGTGCTATCTACTGATCCAGGGAATAGCACAGTGTTTTTCACAGAGGATTTGGATTCTCGGAATCCGGGTCCGATAGAGCTGGTATCAGAGCATATGACTGTAGGAGCCTTAGCTACACTAGTCGAGCCTAAGGACTTGAGTCTTATTTTCAAAAACTAAGAAAAGTTTTGAGCAAAATATAGCATATTTATTGCTCTTACTCATCTCTCTTAGTTCTCTACTTACCTCCTTTTTGTGATCTACTCCGTTGCTGGCTCTCTCTTTTGTTTTAAAATCCTAGATGACCGTATCATCGTCCGATGGCCTGTGGGATTTCTTCCCTCATGGCGAGAACGACGATGAGTTTGTCGATTTTCCCCTGCATACTCAAGCAGTACCTTGGTTCGCCACCAACCCATCTTCAAAGGCAGATCTGAAAGACCTAGGTCCTAGATCCAGAGTCTTGTTCCATGGAAGTTGAGTTCACCATTCACACCTTCCAGACCGAGCATCTTAGGAGCAGCTATTCCGATGCCATACAGAACATAGCATGCTTCGCCTCAACTCACTTGTGCCAGATGCATGAGAATATCTTGTTGAGGTTGTCATTCTATTCCTTCCCGTCTCTCTAGGAGGGAGAACGCTACCCGAAGCTCTTCGACATCAGGAAAGGAACACCGTTGTTACAGTAGCCACTGCGATCTCTACCCTAGCTCTAGCTACACCTATCATCATCTCCAGCAACTCGACGCTAGTTCGACGTTCAGGACCCCGCATTAGGATCACTACGCGCAAGAGCGTGTGATGCCCCAGTCCGCTGCCTATCATCAACCTTGGAGAGTCCAGCCATGGACGCAGCTTCAGCCGTTCCCGCTCCTGTTCTCACTCGCCGAGCTTTGGCTAGAGCCATTCTCGCTCCCTCTCCCCGGGCAACTGCACCGTTCGTGGTAGCCTGTACTCTCGTTGGAGTAGTCAGGTTTAGTCTAGGTTAGCTAGTAGTGCTTGCTAGGCAGTCTTCTGGTTGCAAGCACCTTTCTGTTTCGTTCTTTTGTAGACGTTGTGTTTGTATCTCGTGTCGTGGCTTAGCATGGCCTATATGCTATGCTTCAGGAGTCATGTAACACCTAACTCCCTTAATATAATGCAGCCACTCTAGGCTTTGTATTGTACTTGATTCTTTCTCCTTGTTGGTTTGAAGTTCTTCTGTTGTGCTCTAGAGGGCCAGTAAACCCTCATATAACTCATCTAGTTCTAAGCTGAGTTGTTCCCTCCGATGGAATCAAAGAGAGCAGCAGTCAAAGTCTTCCTCCCTTGTTCTCTCTCGTCTAGCATGCTTTTCCCTCTCGCCTATCGTGCTTTCTTCCTCTCACCTATGAAACCTGTGAAGACTTGTTGAAGATTGCTCAATTCGGTAAATCACATAGAAGCTATTCTTGTTAGGATTAACTACTATGTTTGGATACCAAGCTCGATAGTTTCAGGAAATCATTGATAGGACTGATTTTGGGAATTGAAAATTTTAAGATTTGCTGATGTTATAAGAAGTTCCTGTGAACACGGATTATGAATGGTTTAAAAGGTAGCAGACTAGTGGATTATATAGATTATGGAGAAATGAGATGAACATGGAGGAAAATTTTGATTGATCATGAAGGATATAGGAATCTGAAATACCAATTTGATTATTAGGAGAAATTGGATTTTCATCGAATCTTAAGTTGATTATGATGTTGATTGTAAGCTTGGAATTGAGAAATGTGTGCAGTAAAGGCAGAAAGTGTAATGCAAAGAAATTGGATTTTAAAAATATAATTGTTGGATGTTAGATTATAGAAATGTATTACAGTTGGATTTTCATCAAAGAATTTCATGATTGTTGAAAATTGGATCATAGGATTACCAAATTAGGATATTGATTTTGATAGAGTGGATTGAATCAAGAAATTTTGGTTGGATTATAGAGATATGTCTTGACCGGATTATAGAAAGGTATAATTGTGGGATATTGGATTATACAAACATATGATTGTTGGATATTGGAATATATGATTGAAGAATACCTTACTGATATTGGAGTTGGACTAAATAATTGTTGGATAGATGGAGATAAAACAATTTGGCAGATTAAATTTGAATTTATGGATTACAAGCATTCTTTTGGAAGGTTCTATAATGAAGATATTGAATGAAAACATTCTGGAGGATCGCAATTGACAGGTATACTTGAGGAATTAAGTGAATGATATCGTGGATTTAGTCAAGAATTTTTGAGGAAGCAATTGCACGATTATAATCTTGGAGAATTTCATTCCAAAAAGGGATAGAATGAAATTGAGCATGATCTTTGAGTTATCGGATTAAAAGATGCGATTATTTACTACTAGATTTTTGCATTTATGAAGTGAGGAAATTATGCAATCAAAGTGGTGAATCTATTGGATTATTTAAGCTTATGCCTAAGAAAGATTTGGGAATTATGTTATTGTATTGATAGAATGTGAGATCAATTAAATGACTGGACTTTCTTTTAATTGGGTGACTTTATGCTATGTTGGAATGGTGGATTTCAATAATAGTGAGACTTGGATCCAGCAATTTGGAAGACAAAATTGTTAGCTTTTAGTTGGCACTCTAGTACATAGTTGTGAACCAGCAGTTGGCATCAGTTTACCAAGTTAGAGCTACCGCTGCAGCTGCCTAATTCCAATTTCAACTACTGCTCCAGTCGCAACTCCGCGTTCCAATGGAAAGGGTCTGCGCACTCTTCACTCCGCAGGACCATTTGTAGCCACCAACCGGATAGCTCATCTTCGCTGTTTCAACAATGGAGAAAAGGGACACTTCGCTAACAAGTGCCCTCAACCAGTCGCCCCGGTGTGATTCAACTTCAAGACCCTACCAGCTCGAAGCCGGACTTTAGCTTCAAGCAAATGTCATTGGACCTCACAGGCATCCAGAGCCGCTTCCACGCCAAGCCAAGGCCAAGTGAACCATGTCATCGCCACAAAGACCCAGGTAGCTTCAGGAGTAATGAGAGGTACGTTCTCTGTCTAATCCGAGTAGCTCGAATCTTGGGGTCGAGATTCCGTTTAAGGTGGGTAGGATTTGTAACATCCCATTTTTCAGATGGCGAATAGTAATTCTATTTGGTTTTTGGTTTTCAATTCGTATTTCAAATTATCAGTTATTTTTTGAAAATCTTCTTTCAAATATCCTTGAATCTTGAAATTCAAATTCAAGTTTGAATTTCTCTCTTTTGAATTTCTAGGCCTTATGCTCAAGTAGCCCTCCATCTTTCTTAGGCTCAAGCCCTAAATCTTTCTAGGCTCAGCCCATTCTCCTCTTTGGGCCGACCCATTTTCCCCTTTTCTCCTGGCCCACCCGGCCCTCTATTCCTTCAAATTTCAACTAGCCCAAATTGGCCTCGTCGCTCCCCTCTGGTCTTGTTCGGTTGGCGGCAAGAGCCAGCCACCTCCTCCTTTTTCTTCACAAGACGCCATCACAGACCTTCACACAGACGCTTCCTTCCTTTGCCACTCCTCTTTCTTTCTCCCTTGTGCACGCCGCCTGCGCCTCGCACGCCATCGCCGACCCCCTAGCACTGCTACTGCACACACGAGCGCACGCCAGTGAGCTCCCCCTTGCTTCTTCACTCGGCACGCTAGCTCCCTAACGCCGCCTGCCTTGCACACCACCTCCTGGCCCCTCTGCCACCACTCTCTGCGACGCCACCTCGTGCCTGCCAGCCCTTTGCACCGCCACCTGCTCTCACCCACCCCCTCGCCTTGTCGCCTCCGTGCACAAAGTTCGCCAACGCCACCTCAGGACCGCGTCGCGTCACCAGCTCCCCCAACAGCTCCCTCCTGACCCTCTTCGCTGGCTATAAGAAGGCCCCTGTACCCCTTCTACCTCCCCACCAGCGCCCTTGCTTCCTTCTTCTTCACCGAGCGACACTGGAGCCGAAGCCGCTGCGCCCGCTCCCCTGTCGGCCATGCCGCCTCACCGCTGCACCATCGTGCTGATGAGCTGCCGCCCCGGTCGACCGCGTCAGCATGTGCCTCCTGAGTCCCCCAAGCCATCCCCACCACCATTCGTCATCCCCTGCCGCTGAGTCAAGCTGCCACCAGTTCTTCTTCTCCTCGCCCATGGCCACCACGGATCGGCTCACCATCCCAGAGCCACTGGCCACCCGCGGCTCCCCGCTGTCAGCACAGCTGGTGCACGCGTCCCTTTCCCCACGGTGCCACCGCGCTGCCGGTGCCGCCATGCTCCTCCACTCCCGTGCGCTCGCCACCGCCTATGTCTCTGCCACCACCGTGCCCGTTCCTCTCCAACGCTGGCGCCGTAGCTCATGGCCTCCCTGCCCCCAACAGGTCCCAATCTGACTGCTCGCCGGCCTCCCCATGCCGCCACTCGTCGGCGCCACCTCTGCTCTGGGCCACCCCGAGCGCCTCCCTCTGCTCCCTTCTCGGTGTAAACTGAAGAAATCGAATGAGATGGATTGAGTTGTTTTGTGTGGCCCTACTTGTCATGGCCCTAATTTCCCCTCCCTCTTTCTATGACAAGTGGGCCCCGCCCGTGGCTGGTCCAGACGCACGCCCGTGCACCCATGCGTGGACTCAATCCATCGACTTCCGTGTGCTGCCTCGAGAAGCCCCAGCTGGCACCGTGAGCCCCACTCTCTCTCTCTCTATTCTTGTATTTTCTTTTTAAGGTTTAATTCAAACCCAAACTTCGGAAGTCTCGTTATCCCTCGTCGTAACTCCGAAAATTATCAAATTTATTTCTAAAATTTTGTAAATTCAAGATCTTGCTAATGGCATAATTCTTGTTCAATTTGGAGTTCATTTGTTGTTCTTTATTATTTATTTATTTGTTTTGTTTGTTTGTTTGTGCCTTTTTCCGGTATGTTTGTCCGATTTGTATTCGAAGACGCGGAGGATCTCCAACTTGATCAAGCATAAGAATATCAAGATCCTCTTACCTATATCCAAGGCGAGTCAATACTTTGATCATATTGACCCTACATTTTATGTAAATTATATTTATTTAAATTACCAAAATCGCATGCTTTAATTCTTTAATCAAATTACTAATCTTTAATCTTGAAAGAAAGGGGCTTCAGCAGAACTACCACGTCGCCCAAAAAAAGTACAGCCTTTGGATTCGGAACGGACGGCGTCGATGGCGTCGTGATGAACCGTCTCCTACGCTTGCTCCTGCACTCGCCGCGCCACCATTGATTATCGGTCGCTTGAGCGCTGTTGCCGACATTCTGGCGGTTATGCTCGCCGCGGTCGCTTTTGCCTCGCACGCAGGACACGTTTCAGCCATTTAATTCGTGTTGCGTCAACTCTTTTCATCTGGACGTCTTGCGCAGCGCGGGACGCCTCGGCCAGTCCACGTTTCGGCGGCATTAATTCGTTCCTGTGCCAGTTGTGTCAGTCTCCGTTTCATTTCATTTGCATGAACTCGGTCCAGCGTTTTTGCTTCATTCTATATCTTTCTTCTAGAGACAGCATTCCAAAACCCGGTCTTTCTTGCTTTTGCCTACCTTGGTTTGCGGATGCGTGTTACAGCACAGCAGCGATAGGGTTTGCGAATGAGTATTACAGCACAGCAGCGATAGACTCGCACAGACCATACCGTCGCTCCCATCGCCCGTTGTTCGTCTCCATCTCTGCTGCCGCCGAGAGGTTTCATCGCTTCGTCGCTTTTATCGCCAACTACCATCGTTCGCGTGTTGTGGTGTTCGTCTCCCGTCTGCCATTGTTCAGCTCCGATCCTCCTGACCTCGTGCAGTTTCATCCCTTTTCTCGCCGTCTCCTGTTCTTCTTTCCTTTTTCTCGCCGTCTCCTGTTCTTCTTTCCTTTTTTTCTACTCTGATCTCTCCGCCTCCCGCTGGTTCTTTTTTTCCCTTTAACTACTTGACGTCTCCTTTCGTCTGATGCCTTACTAATTTTTCGGTTTTTTTTTGCTTCTTGCAGATCCGCGTGTTCTTGCTTCTTGCAGATCCGCGTCGTCGCCTGCTCTAAACTCGTGCAAGCCTGATCTAAACTCGTGCAGCAGACAAGTACGTTACTACCGTCTTTTTTATTTTTGTTGTACTGTGTTGGTTCTGGTTCCCGTTTACAGTTTTGTTATAGGTGTTTGATCATTTTAGTGCTTCTGTCAACCAACTTTCTTGCTTATACACCATCTTTTTAGCTGCTTTTTTTGTTTGTAAGATCTTGCTGTTTAGATCAACATCCTACGCTGTTTACCTTTCTCTGTTTAGATCAATATTCTATGCTATCTCGCTTTTTATTTACGATTCAATTTCAGGCAGCAGAGGCCGTTTTTAGTAGTTATGTGACCGTTTTTTTAGTTACGCGTCCCTTTCCTATCATACCTGTATCTACTTCGCGCTTTCATCTACTCCCTATGCATTTATTGCTTAAATACCTTGAATATTTACGGTTTATTAATGTTTGTTTCACTCAACTTGCAAGGCTCCTTGCTGCTTCATCACTATGTGCCTTCTGTGCATTACAAAGCTCCTTGCTGGGTGTTTCACCGGCCTTCAGTCGCTCTTCCATTAACAACAAAACAAAATCGTCTAGCCGCTTTTGGTATGTCTTATTCTTAACTTTTTTTTACGTATTTTTTTATGTTTTCCTGTTACGCACCTATTGTTACTGCGGTTCTATGTTTTTTCGCTTTAATCAGTTGGTGTTTAGTATTCGTAAAAATTAGACAATTGAGCCCTTACAGTACCGTATATATCAATAGATATATAATGTTCGATATATCTTCTGTTATAGTTACTTACCTCTTTCTACTCACGTTAGTAGATCTAGGTACATCACGTGGTTTGCCCTTTTTCCTGAACCTATTTTAGAATCTACTTTCCTCTAATAATCTTACAACTTATCCTTCTGCCTTTCTTATCTAATGTTATTCCTTCATTCTTACATAGATCCATGCTAATCTCTATATGTACCGATTTCTTTCTTTGATAGTCTCTCACCTATGCTTTGTTGTGCTGCTAATCATGTGAATTATCTTTTAGTTAATAACGTCTACTCAACTTCCCTTTCCTTTGTTCTTATACACACCTTTGCCGTTGTTTAGTCTGGTAGTCCTGTTTAAGCTAACATATCTACCCTCATTTTTCAGCCCTTTGTTACTACGTTGCCGTAATAGAAACCACCTTATCCATACTACCATGCAAGCGAAAGCGTATGCTCTATTATCGTTATGCTGCTGTATCTTAAGTTAGTCTTTTTAGTTATAGAAAACAAAATAATTTGTAAAGAAATAAATTTCTGCTATAAACAGGAGATTATTACTTCCCTATTATAACCCCTTCTACTGCAATGAGGAACCGTGCACAACGACGTCGCATAATAAATGTACGTCGCAACATCCATTTAGGTAATTGCTGACTCTTCTCTTCTACGTACCATTTATAGAGAATTCTCACCTTCTCTTTTACATGTTTTTTAATGCTTTTTCTAGACGTTTTAGTTCACTCGAAACCTATACCTGCTATACAGTACTACCTCACCCATTTCCCTTTGCTTCTTACGCTAATTCTATATTTAAACTTCTCTCCTACGTTCTCAGAGCCTACCAATGATCTACTTTTGTCGCTTGACTGGTAACGTTTACCGAATGACTACATATCTTTCCTAAAAGGTGTCCTCATTTGTTCTCTTACGCATGATTTCTTTGCATTTAAACAAAAAAAATTTATCACACATTTATCCCTTTTTCCTCTTATCTTTAGCATCTTACTCGGGAAGATCATACTACGGTTCACCAGACTATGCATGTTCAAACTGTCAGGCTGTTTTTTGGTTCCAGGAAAGAGTACGTGCCCTTTCATCTAATAGACAGAGACGCATGATCTATAATCTTTGTTGTAAAGGTGGTAGAATCCGAATCCCGCCTTTTCAAAAACCTCTGGATCTTCTAGCTTCTTTAATGAGCTTTTCGGGTAATCATCATTCTAATCCATTCCGCCGTAAGATCAGACAATATAACTGCCTTTTTGCATTCACTTCTATGGGAGCGTCTATTGATCGTTCATATAATACGGGTGGTGGTCCACCGATCTTTAGAATAAATGGTCAAGTGCATCATCGTATAGGCACTTGCTACCTGAACCAGGCCAATCTCCAAAATTTGCTGAACTTTATATTTATGACACCGATAATGAAGTCGCAAATAGAATCCGTGGCTTAGACACAGACAATAATACCAGCGAACAACTTAATCCCGATATAGTAGCTTCTCTCATAGATATGCTCGATGAACATAATCCTTTGGTCAAACAGTTTAGAGTAGCAAGAGATCGCTTAAACGGTTATGAAAATGAACGAATGTATATTCGAATTATTGCTCCTGTTGAAGGCGATGCACCTCAATATGATCTACCATCAGTTGAACAACTAGCTGCATTGATAGTGACCGATTTTTCATTAGCTGCCCCATCATGTGATATTATCATCCATGATAGATCTTCAGGCCTACAATGCATCTGATCATTGCACCCTGCTTTTATGTCGTTGCAATATCCTCTTTTATTTCCGTATGGTGAACGTGGCTTCCAACTAGGCATCCCACGTAGTGTTGTTTCCCATCATCATTCTAGCAAGCGTGCTAAAATGACTATGCAAGAATACTACTGTTTCTTTTGCCACTACCGAAAACATGAGCATAATCCATACATATCCTATGGCTTACTATCCGCCCAGATAAAGATCGATGCTCGTGCATCTATTGATGAGTGTCATTTACAATTTATTAGGAACTCTCAAGACCAATTTAGATCAGAACATTTCCAGGGCATTACAGATGCAGTTGCCTCAGGCTGTATAGACGCAAACACTTTAGGGAAGAAAACCATATTGCCTTCCAGCTTTACTGGTGACCGTCGATATATGCAAGAAAACTACCAAGATGCTATAACTATTTGCCGTGTTCATGGTCCACCTGATTTATTTACGACTTTTACATGCAATCCTAAATGGCCTGAGATTAATGAAGCTCTTTTACTAGAACCTGGTAAAAAAAATACTGACAGACCTGATATCACTGTTAGAGTTTATAATATGAAACTTAGTGAATACCTCTCAGACATAATAGAAGGTCGTGCATTTGGTCCTATTAAAGCAGGTTTGTCTCCCATGATAAACTTATACATTCCTTTTTCATTTATCCTCTATCTTTACTCTTAAACCATTACTAGCCATATAATCGTTGTCCCTTGACATTTCGATGATATTTCTTATACAGTCCTCCATACTGTGGAGTTCCAGAAGAGAGGTTTACCACATGCACATATCCTTGTGTGGCTAACAGGTGACCATAGAGAGATTAGCCCAGATCTTATTGATTCATTTATAAGTGCTGAAATTCCAGATTCGTCTTTAGACCCTTTAGGCTATGCTTTAGTAACCGAATTTATGACACATGGTCCATGTGGAGTCCTTAACGAAAGATGCCCTTGCATGAAAAAAGGAGTTTGCTCAAAGAACTATCCTAAAAATCATCAACACGAAACCAGTATTGACTCTAATGGCTTTCCAATCTATAAGCGACCGGATAATAAGCGCTATGTTATCAAAAATGGATGCAAACTTGATAACAGATGGATAGTACCTTACAATATGTCTATACTTAAAAAGTTCCAGGCTCATATAAATGTTGAATGGTGCAACAAAACAAAGATCTTAAAGTACTTAAGTAAGTACATTACTAAAGGTCCTAATCAATCCAAAATACTCTTCCAAAAAATCCATCTAATCAATAACACTGGTACATCTACTGCTAATCCTCCCGTAGACGAAATCAAAGAGTATCTAGATTGTCGATACATATGCGAACAAGATGCCTTGTGGAGAATATGACATTCATACCAAAGTTCCTGCTATAGAACGCCTACCGGTCCATATGCCAAACATGAATCTGATTCAGTTTCGTTCCAATTCAAATTTAGCAAATGTTGTATCCAACAACTTCTATAAACAAACAATGCTCACTGAATGGTTCATAACAAACCAGAATTACTGTGATTTTCCAACTAAATGGTCTTGGGATACCAGTTCTAGATCATGGTCACCGCGGAAAAGAGGCCGTAAAATTGGTAGAATTTACTACGTTCACCCTTCAAGTGGAGAACTCTATTATCTAAGAATGCTTCTCATGATTGTTAAAGGGGCCACATGCTATGCCGATATTAGGACACATGATTCAAAAAATTTAACTACCTTCAAAGAAGCATGTGCTGCAAGAGGATTAATAGGCGATGACAGCGAGTGGTATCGTGCTTTTGATGAAGCATTATGTTCAGTGACTAGCCCACAACTTAGACGTCTATTCGTCACTATATTTATCTTTTGTCATGTTGGAAATGAAAGAAAATTCTTTAACACATACCGGAAAGATCTAGCTGAGGACTTCCAGTACCACACTAGACTTGCATTGCATAATCCAAATTATGTTATTCCCGATTCAGTACTTCAGAACATGCTTCTTGAAGAACTTTCTAACACTTTTGCTAAGAATGGATCAAACATAACTAGCTTTGATCTACCTTATGCAACATATAATGCATAAAGAATAAATGAAAATAGACTCATTCAAGAAGAACTATCTTACGATACAGATTATCTTACACAAGAAGTATCGCAGTTTTTTACTCAGCTTAATAGCGATCAAAGATTAGCATATACATCCATTATTAGTTCTGTTCTTGCTTGTTCACCATCTTTTTTCTTTGCGTCTGCTTATGGCGGGACTGGGAAAACTTTTCTTTGGAATGCGATTACTAACACTCTACGAGCTCAAAAAAAAAATGTTTTAACAGTTGCATCTTCAGGTGTTGCATCCCTTCTTTTACCAGGAGGCCGAACTGCCCATTCGAGATTCAAAATACCTCTAAATCTTTACAAAAATACCCTCTGTGATATCAAACGAGGCACACTATTAGCCGAATTAATTACCCAAACTTCTTTAATTATTTGGGATGAAGCCTTGATGATGAATAGGAAATGCTTAGAGGCTTTAGATGCCACTTTCAGGGACATCTTATCTCTTCATGACCCTTCTCTTGCATCTGTCCCCTTTGGTGGTAAAATTATTGTGCTAGGAGGTGACCTTAGACAAATTTTACCAGTTATTGAAGGAGGGACTCGAGCACAAGTTATAGATGCTACAGTCATGCACTCACCTCTACGGAATTATGTAAAGATCTTACATCTAACAATTAACATGCGACTTACTACTGACTCCTCAGAAATAAACACAACAAACAGTAGAGCAGTATTTAGTCAGTGGTTACTAGATCTTGGAGATGGTACACTCCCAACAACTACTCACGACAATGAACATGATAGCACTTGGATTGAAATTCCTGAAGACCTTCTTATCCGAACCAATGGTGACAAAATTGCTGAGATTGTATACGCTGTGTACCTAGATTTTATATCAAAATATAAAGATCCTACGTATCTAAGTGAACGAGCTATTTTAGCACCTACAAATGAAATTACAGATGAAATAAATTCTCATGTCCTTTCTATGGCTCCAGGTGCTGTGATCGAATATTTAAGCTGTGATTCAATAGAAACATCCAGTGATACAGTAAGTGAAGCAAATATGTTCTATCCAATTGAGTTCCTCAATACAATTTGTATTAACAATTTCCCTCAACATAGATTATTACTCAAAATTGGCTCTCCTATTATGCTTCTTAGAAATATTAGTCAGACCAGTGGCTTATGTAATGGTACACATTTGATTATACGACGTCTTTCATAGCATGTTATTGAAGCTGTTATTATGACCGGCTCACATGCTAAAGACATCGTATATATTCTTAGGATTGTCCTAACAAATCGAGATCCAAAATGGCCTTTTATACTTAAGAGACGCTAGTTTCCAGTCTGTCTATCCTACGCAATGACCATAAATAAAAGCCATGGTCAAACACTAGCCTTTGTCGGTATATATCTTAGAAAGCCTGTTTTTACCCATGGCCAACTATATGTGGCTGTTTCCCGCGCCACTTCTAGTGAATCCCTAAAAATCTTGATTGAAGATGCTGAAGGACAGCGCAGCTCACAAACTAAAAACATTGTGTTCACAGAAATTTTCTAATCGCTACTATAGGTACTGCTCATCTAGCCTCTTTTTACTACATCATTTGCCCTTTCAACAGCATGTTGCATTGCATCATTATATCATGCTACAGTCTTTATATACCATCAATTTTACCTATTAATACACATTGTGTGCTGCTACAGTTCCTCAAAAAGACTAAACTCATCTTAGATTTCATGTGCATCATTACTACCTAAAACCGTGCCTATACTTATTTTATGTTAGACATTTTCTATTTTACAGTAATTCTCGAAATACCTATTACTCAGTAACATTTTTTAGCTTACTCTTTCATAAATCTTTCAGCAACTACAGATGGCGCACGCTCTGCTCTCCCAAGTAAATCCAAACAGCCGTCAGTGGACTATTTGTGTTAGAATATCTCGCCTCTGGCACTATCGGCGAGGCAATGACACAGGCCCAATTGATCATACTGACTTGCTCCTAATTGATGAGCAGGTTCTGCTATAATTTTTAGCCCCTTAAAACCCCTTCTTACATGTCTATCATTTTAGCCCCCTCACTCAGTAAAATCAGTTATAAGAACTAATTGATTTTTTATGCAGGGAAATCATATGTATGCTGAAATTCCCCTGGACCATGTGAGCAAATTCAAAGCTCGCCTAAAAGAAAGCAAAGTCTATGTGCTTGGAAAATTCATTGTAGCTCAGCCCAAAAAGTCATTCGAACCAGTTCAGGCACCCTTTATGATCTGGTTTACTAGACACACGTCCATTGAAGAAAAAACTGATGTGCCAAGTGATTTCCCAAATTGGACATATAATCCAATTCAAATCACGCAGATTCCGCCCCCTAGCAGTTCACCTGAATACTTTGTCGGTAAGTGTTTCAAATAATTTACAATTTCCTTATCAGTTTAAGATTCTTATTATACAAACCGTGCTTCTACCCTTTTTAACTACAAACTGATATTCATACTTGCCATGTGATGCCCGTTTTGTACTATATTTTACGATGACAGTCCATATCGTTACATTCTAATAGAATCCCTTGCTCTATAATAGATATATTAGGTGTTATTTCTACGATTACTGATGTAGAACAGATCCAAACTTCATCACGACCAACACCTTCATTGAAGAGAATAGTCTACATACACGACGCCAGGTAAATATGGTCTCCTTCTCAACTAAGACACAACATCTACTACAACTGTTACCCATTCTAGTAAATACTTACTGCTTATTCTAATTACACACACAGTGACCACGAAATCAGACTAGATATGTGGGGTGAATGCGCCACAAGATTTGAGCCTGAAAACATACAGGCTATCGGTCAGAAGGAGCCTATTATCGCAATTTTTGTTGGCACTTTATCTAAAACATTTAAAGGTAATCAGCTAATGAAAAAAAAATTTACAACACTGCTATCATTCTGCTCCTTAACAAAGTTTTATCACAAAACTTTCTAATTCCTTTACGCATACATGGGTCAAACAACCTTAAGTGGGAGCACAGCTTGCAGATGGTACATAAACGGGGACATACCAGAAATTAATTGATGCGGATCAACCTCGAGGCGAGATTAAATCCGTGGGTTGCCCGATCTTTCACAGTGGAACTTGAAGATCAGTAGTGCGTCGTCTTCTTCTCCTAGTGTTGGATGAACAGTACCATGCACGTGAACAGTAGCATGCACGTGAATAGTAATTTCTTTTCTTCAATCAATTAATGTCAGTAGCAGCCAACACCAACCAATTGAAGCAATAATTAAGTAGTCAACAGTAAAGGAATATGGAGCTCTCGGCTAGGCCAAAAGAAATCAGCACCAAGTAATTAATACACTTCTGTTGAGAGGCACTAAACAATTCAGCAATTGAGAAATCACCAACTGATCTTTTGGCCAGCCCAAAATTAGTGATAGAACTTGACAATTAATGTGAACTCCAGCAGCTTCCCTCACACACGGACAGGAATCAGAGTAAAGAATTCGATTAATCAATGAGATGAGAGCAAACCGAATATAATACTCGCCAACAGTCGTCAAGAAATTGATAACTCCGGCGTTGGATTGACCCAGCAGCACAACTGATAGATGGACAGTTCGACCGATCGACCGACGGACAATCTTGATGTAGATCAATCGGCAGCCAAATAAATCTTCAACGCAGCCAGATGGAAGCCCTAGATAGATAATCTCCTGCCCAAGCGCACCCCAACGCACGAACAGAAGAAGAGATCAATGATGATCAGCACTTGAGTTTGATCCTCAGGAATCAATCCAAGAAGCAATAGAAGAAAAACCTAGATCGGTTCTCACAGAAACGCAAGGCACGATGTGGACGCCATACTGGGCGGTTTTTTTTCTGTTTTCCAATAACTCCAAGCCAAAATCTCATCCCCCCTTACGGGCACAGCCCTTGGGGCTTTTATACTCACGCAAACCAGGCCAAGGGCCGCACCTACATGGACACATACTCGACCCAAACGTGGACTAGGACTCAGACTCCTCAAATAAATAAATAAACTAAAAAATTCTGTAAATAAACTAGAAATCGATCTAGCTCAATTAAATAAAGTTTTCGACCCTCCCATTTGAATCAAAACTCGGATGGAACCCACGTAGAAATAATTCTCTTTAGCTTCGTGACTTGGCTCGTCTTGGACATCCTCGTGCACAGTATAACATTGTGTAAAGTTGGAGTAGCACTTGGGGCCGTATCATTAATAGCCTCCGTAACAAGTATTATCTTTTTAATTTTTCCAACCATTTTAGTTATCCCCATCATACATATGCTCTACTACATATGAATAGTCACTTCCATCTATCATCTTTTCCCGTTACAGTGTTTAGGGAAAATTCGTTCCACTAAAACCTGTAGTATCCTCAGCGCAAGATATTTCAGCATCATCAAAACAAATAGCTATCGAGGATAAAACTGTTCAAGAACTCCTGGAACTTGATCTTTTTGACTGTGAGGTACATTATTTACACTCCTATATAATTATGCTGCTTCTCTATACATGCGCATCACACATGCTTACTTCTAAACAAATATATTCTATTACAGGGCATGCATTTTGCATGTACTATCACCGTCACACGATTATCACCAGGCCATCATTGGTGGTTCCCTTCATGCCTCCTTTGCCACAAAACATCGATACCAATAGGCTCAGTTTACAAATGCTCTGATCCTAACTATTCATCAACTAATGCAGAACCTAAATAAGTTTGGCTATTTCTAAATATATGAATTACTTTATTCTTATGCACTATTTAATACAGCACATTTATTACCTAAGATACAACTATTCTATGACAGATATCGCATCTCTTTATTGGCTTCGGATGGCACTACTGAAGCAGAATTTGTCCTCTTTGGAAGAATTGGTCAACAAATGATACAAAAACCCATTCTTGCCTTACTACGCACAGATCGACCTATACATGAACCTATCCATGAAATGGTTTTTGCTGCTCATGCAGCACAAGGAATACCCAACGCGGTCGCTACGATTGTAACATAGAAATATAGGTTCATCGTATCAATAACCGAAAAAAGCTTCCTACGAAAACAACCTTCGTTCCAAGTCCATAGAATCACTACCTACTTTGGCAAACAGCTCCATTCACCCCTTTTTTACACTACCTACACACCCTCTCATCCAACAAGCTCTAGATATTTAACTTATCCTCAACAAACCATTACACAATATTCTGAAACACTCCCATCATTCCAAGACTATACACACCAACACTTATCTACATCAACAGAACAGCAACAGATCAGTACCTTAGAGGTAATACTATAATTACTCTATTATTAAATTTACATTATTCATGTGCACGCATCAGTACACTATAACAGAGTTTCTATCTAATAAATATCATATGTGATACACATAAACATACAGTGTCGTTTATACAGTAGACCCTGCAATGACTGCTAGATATACTACGGACTAGACTCCTCTTTGAATTTCAGAATCACCTCCAATTTATACCTAAGAACCATAGTGCCCACATCAATATTCTTTTTAGACATGCTAACTAATCTTAACAACCTTTATTTTTGAATTTTTATAAGCTTGGCGATGATCATCCACAAACAACACCAATTTCAGAACTTAAACAATCAACATCAAAATCCATTTTTTTCAGGTATTATACTATATATATGTAATAATCCATTCCTGTTTGCTGCTGAAATTCTCGCATTTTAACTAGTATCCTTTTATATCCTATACATACTTAATCATTCCACATTTTCTGCAGTGAAAAACAAGATCCTTCAACACATACTGTTCGAAGAAACCTCTCTACTGATTACGAAGCTATAGCCAGTCACATGGCAGTAGAGGTATGTATAAAAATAGTGAAAACAAACTTTAGAAACCATATCATTTAAACAACACCATTCCTCATTTTTTCAATCTAAGACATATTTCCCATAAAATTTTCATCCTACATAGATGGCTGCCTCTAATGATTGCATACATTTTTGTGAAGCACCAGTAAAGTAAAAAAAAAGATTTTACAACATATCTATTCATTGAGCATAGCTACAATCAGCTGTTGAACATTCCACTACGAACTACCTTACATATTGTACAAGCAAAAAGATCTTCTAACAAAAAATATATACATATTGTTACTTATGCAGAGCCCTAGGATACATTCATTAACATACAATCTTTCGGTTACCTACATATACTCAATTAACAATCTATCTTTAGCTTTTTACAAATACCAATTATATCTCTTCTATTGACTGCTACAGTAATCAAAGCAAAAAGATGCAGGATCTACAGCGTCACCACATAAAGCTACAGATTTTCCAACTAAAAGGTATGCTGATAACGTCTGAGTAGCGTATTTACGAAAGTCTCAAGTAACATCTTACAGTATATATATTGCTCCATAAATTTAGCACTTTATTTCCTACATCAGACTACTATTGCATTAGTCCCAGCAACTAAATCCCATCTTACCAATCATCTGACATAACGTTACAAATTATACATATCATTTTCTAAGTTTCACTCTTAATTTCCTACATCATAATACTTATACATATTACCTATATAGATCTGCATCACCGTCCACCTACATTGGAACCGAACCACCCATAAAGAAAACGCACTCAGCTACAAAACAATGGGCGAGTGATCTCCATGCTCTGCTTACAGACAGTCTCTGGTATACCTCTTAACCATTAAAAAAACAATAAAAATAGACTTCTAACTAACTGCTACTTTATACAGGCTTTACATACAGCTTTTGAGGCCACCACAACAGTCGCTACTTCCCAGGAACAAAATGTGCTTAGCAAATTGTGCTTTTGTTTGATCGTTCTAGCACTATCGAAATTGTATATTATAGTTAACATCTAGCTTGAGTTACTGCTCCTGCAGACTTTGTTTTTGTAGACACTTTCAGCTCACCTAGCTCCAGAGGTGACTTCAGTTTATATGTATATATGTTTTCGCTACTTACTTGCTCTATTTTGTAAACAAACTACTTCCTTCCTCTGTTTACCAGATGTTTATGGGTAACTTAAATCCATCACAGGCAATATCTTATATATACAAATCCTGTCATTAGTTCCTTACTCTTCATGTGAATACTGCAAACAATACCCATTTAGTTTGTTAAAAATAAACTACATCTAACTACATGACTGCACTGCATGCTATATGATCTATGTAATATACCTCATTTTAATCTAGCTCTTAAATGAGCTACCAATCCATATGGCGCGGGTGAACTTCTAGTGTATGTTAAAGCTCAAGGTAGTTAAATACCCATTTGATGACTAATTAATTAATATGCCATCCATTGATAATTGATTCCATTATTCCATTGTCACCCTTAGTAACTATATGGTAATTACTAGTATAGGTTGTACTTAAGTGACATGCTAGTTTTGCTTAAGTACCAGGACATTAAATGTCCTAATCATCATCTTTTAAACATGAAAATGGTTTTGGGCAGTCATTGTGGGGAAATGACTGAGATGGTTGAGTTGATGTATTTTACTCCTCTAAAACCCTAATTGCTGTTCCTATCTGGGCGGATGGTATGATGAATGGTATAATGTTGACGGTTGCTAATGCAGCCCAAAGAGTTGGTGCATGTAATAAACTGCCGAGATAACCCCTAAGAACTTAATCTTGTCATGACCTCCCATATAAAACAAGTACAACCACAAGTCTGCAAACTGCAACTTGGCTTAGTAAATTTATTGGACCCTGAAAGTGTCTCACTGGTGGAGGAGTAAAAGCGTGCAAGCTTGAGGTACATCCAGCTTGAATGGGACACCGATACAGGGTGAAGTTGCCAACGTCAGGGGTAGTCCAACTACTCCAGACGATGTGGTACAACATCCCGCACGAACGTATGGATGTAACCCTATATGAGTGAGGTAACTGAAAGGGCGAGGTAATTTGAAAGGTTACTGTGACAGTCGCTAAACTACATGACTAAGGAATCGTGTAGGGTAATGAGTATGACTATCTCTTGTGGGTATAGTGTACAACCTCTGTAGAGTCTAAACTGATTAAACAGCCACACCTACGGTCAAAGGCGGACATGGGACTTAACTTGAGTTAGTTCTATTTCAAAAACCATTGTGGGTGGAATGAAAATGTGATGGGCTCACCTAGCCCTGAATTTGGATTTTACCTGAGCCTTCGGGCTCAGCGGTGGTAATAATTAGAGGAAGCTCCAATCAAATGAAGCATAGGTAGAGTTTCCGATAGAGGGAACCTCTACTGACAATAATTATTGCACAATTACTGTCTTTAACAAAATGCAATTTGGTTAAAATGCTAAGTGATAGAACTTTGTAATTATGATAATTGAAAATGTTGCTTTAGCAAATAAAAGAACCCGAGCCATCCTTTTTTAGCTTTGCATGTATATTATTGCATTGTGTGTTGGCTCGCGAGCATAGAATTTGTGCTCATTCTCGCTCTTTCCCCCAAACCCTCAGAAGTAGGAAATCCTGAAGACTGCACATACTACGAGGATCCTGAAGCCGGAGGTCCAGGAGATGGTGAAGCGTAGTTAGTCGTAGTAGTTCTAGTCTCGCCCAATCTAGTTGACTTCGTTGATACTTGTGTGCATCCTATATTATCTGAGTCTTTGGGTAATATCGGACGCACACGGGTTTCCCCAGTCGCTTACCTGTGGAGAGATGTGCCCTACCCCTTTTGTTTCCGTTGTCGCTTCCATTTTTGTAATGTAATCTTTGGCCTGTTCGGCCCTTATTGTAAAACCCAACCTGATGCTGTCTATGTAAAGCTCTGATGTGTTGATTAATGAATGGTATGGTTTCATCTACGCCATGTATGAATTGATTCAGTGACGTATCTGTGAGTGCTATCTACTGATCCAGGGAATAGTTGTAACACCCCAAATTTCGATTAGAGAAAATATTATTCAGGAGGGGGAAACTTATTCAATTTCGTGTGCATCAAAGTTTTGGGTTGGAGTTGGACTCAAATTCTGTTTTTCTTAGCGCATTTGGACTTTGGGCTCTTGGCCCATTGTGCAGCAGCCTCTAGTGGGCCGGCCCATGTGGAATAGAAAAGGGGGGTGCCCCTTAACCCTAGCTGCCCACTTGTTCTCCCCCTGGTTGAAATCCTCCACCCATGGCGGCTCCTTGGCTCCAGGCTCCTCCCTCACCACCATTACCACACCAACCCCCCAAGGATGGCTTTTTCCCCCTCTATTCCTCCTAGCAACACGGCGCCCTACTCCCCTCGTCATCGCGGACTGCCCTTCGCCCCTAGCTGGCCACGCCCACATCTCAACCAGCAGCTGCCCTCGCCTTCTCTGCCGGTCGGGCTGCCGCTGCGCCTCCTCCTCCGCCATTCCCTCCTAAAAACCCTAGCCACGCTCAGATCCGAAGGGGAATCGGGAGGCGCAGCCGCATCAGCGACCACCGGCGACCTCTCAGGGGGCTCCGCTGCCTCAGCGGCCTTCGGCGACGCGACGCCACCGTATGGGCGCGGTGGTGCATCGCGGACACCGCACCCAGCCACCCATCCCGTAGTGCCTCCTCCTAGTGCAACTCAAACGTGAAGGTTCGTGCGGTCCCCGTCTCGGTGTCGCGGCACCCGGCCTCCCTTCGCGTGTTGGCTCCTCTCCGTGTGCGACTCCTTGCGGGCTCCCCCTGGTTACCCAGCGCGACGTTGCCGCCGGCGCCCGCACTTCCCGACCTCCTCTCGGCCTGCTCAACCCAAATTGTTGCTCAAAGACGCTCCTCGGCTTCTCCCCTCACGGCGCGCCCTGGTTCACCCATGCGTCTGGCTTGGTTTGGCGGCGGTTGCAACAACTTCTGTATGGGCTCCCTAATTTTCCCTCTTCTTCCGTTGGTTAGCTTATATTCAAGATTTTGATGCAGACTTAGTAGCATTTCCTTGGCATTTGCTACAAATTTCAGGGGATGACTTGTTCGTAGCAGACCGCGACTTTGAAACATCATGGATCCTGAGCATGTCAACTGGTGAAAAACAGGATATTGCAAGAGGGGTGCCCTCCTTAAGGATATGCCCATGAAATGGTCTTCAAGTGGTAAAGAACATTCTAATCTGTTGGAGAAGATCCCCTGCAATGAACTTGTATCATCAATCTCAAGATTTCAGAAATACATTGTCTGCTGTGATACAGATGGTCAAAGGGTTTTGAAGCATGACTTGGATACCAAGGACACCTCAAATATTCATTTTACTAATTTTGGGGTCCTTGGGTTGCCATATTGGTTTGTTTGCCGTCTTGAGAGAGTGTTAACCTAGCTTTTTTCTAAAGCTCCTAAGGAACCAACTGTGCATGTTAATCCTGCAGACGCAAATTACCAAGACCCGAGAAGAGTACATTTCACCTGTATAGTTAACGTCAGCCCCGGGACATGTGAGGTGGTGGTGGACCCCAGTGTTAGAGCGTTCCGCCATTTGTCTACCGTCTCAAGGTTGAGGCAAGTGCAAGTATCATTAATGAGTTATTATATTATATACTTGATGGATGCCATAGTTTAATGATGATGCTTACTGCTTAGTAATGTTGACGAGCATGAGTGATATAGCTTAATGATAATGTTTTTATGACGATGCTTATGTGGTGAAGCTTACATGGAAATGTTTACATGACGACACATGCTAATGTTTATATGACGACGCTTACATGGTGGTGTTTACATGAGAATGCTTACATGTCAATGTTTAAATGGTGATGTTTACATGGTAATGGTTTCATGATTGATGGCAATATTGATGGGCCAAGGTGAGCAATGAGACTATCTTGTTACTGATGACAATGATGAATCATGATAATGACAATGGACATGTGCATTTGCATCATTACATTCATTTCTGAACCTTGGACTACGTGGTAGCCAAGGGTTGTTTCCTTGAGGTCCCCGTCAGGCATTGGATGGACGTTGGGTCCCCATCATGCATTGGACGGGCTTTGTTCCCCACACCCGTGGAAAGTCATGTAACTAATCCGGTGAGGTCGGTGACAACTATTACATGACTTGGAGTGTGGGCTTGGATCCCTGTGCCTAGAGGGCACAGGCCGTGAGTAGGTATCGACGGATACCCTACTCGGCATTACCGGTAATTGCTAAGAAGTGAAGAGATGCATTCATGACATGTTCATCTCATTTCTGCATAAGATTTGGATTTGGTTGTTCGGCATATAATATGGTTGTTCAAGGTGTGATTGTTTATTCCCTTTGAATGCTTTTGATGCTATACTAAGAGATGGATTCGTGGTATATAATGATATTGTTCATGATGTAATTGTTTATTTCCCCTTTGACTACTTATGATGCTATGTTTGATTTACTATTGCACTTTGCTGAGTCATGGACTCACACTTGCTGTGTTGTGCTTGCTAGGTACCTCTCGAGGCAGCGACATGCATGGGAAGAGGTAGACTTGGTGCACGTCACATAATCACTAACCACAATGAATAACCTAGTCCATTTATCCACAATTCATATTCTTGATAATAGCTCTAGATTCATATTGTGACCATCCTTCGTGGTGGATGTTTTAATTGTGGTCATGGATGATCCATTTATGATCATATTTCTTCGTTGCTTGAGTTCATTTAATTCTCGTTGTTGGATTAGAATGTTTGTTTGATGGTTTAGTGAGATGTTGAGATTAATTGGTTCAGTAGAGTCTCAATAATTTGTAATAGGGTTGATTAGAAGATTATGGATGCCCTTTTGATTATGCTATAGTTGTTTAGCTTATCCTGGATGTCCTTGATGATTTGTTAAATTGGATGATCTGATTGTTGATTGATGCTATATTAAACTGTTTGAATCCCCGGTATAGCCATCTATACAAAGGAGGTTCTGCCGGATTTTAGAGAAACGTCTTAGTTCTATTTGGTTAAAGTATTATTGTTTGAAAAATGGTTGAAATTATTCTGTATTGCCGTTGTACATTAGTCTTTTAGGTAGCATCTTGGCTTCCGCATAGCCAGGGTGTTACAGTTGGTATTAGAGCGAGCTTTAGGTCCGTGGTAGTGAAATATTAAACAGTCTTGCTAGATTTAAGTTGCCTGAAATTTTATTAAGTTTAAGTCACTTGTTGTGACTATTGGGTTTGTGTAGAGATTGGTGTGCCATATGATTGGACATTGATCCAGCGGATTAAAAAAAGTGACTTATGCTTAAGAAAATTTCAGTCACCTATTGAATAGACAATCCCAATATTAAATTGACACACTGTGCACAGTAAGATGGGAATGGGACAAGCATTACATTCACGTTTTCGTTTTGTCGCTTTGAGCTTTACTGTTATGAATTGATTATGAAGGCTTATGGTATGCCTATATGATTATTATATGTTATAATATTAGATGACGAGAGATTTAGGTTGTGGTTGTAGCAAACCTTTGATCTCCTGAATAACGAGTTGTTTTGCTGAGTATAAACGTAGTTGATCTATGAGATTGATCTTTTATTTGGAAGTTTTGTTATTCTTGTTGGGAAGCACGACTTATTTAATCGCTTGTAATTTTGGTTATTGGAAGCTTTAATTTGCATGTTCCTAAATGTGTGGAAGCTTTTAGCCCCAATGTACTCTTTTCGAGGTACTTCAAGTTTGAAGTTTAATACTTCTCTTTTGAGAGAAAGCGTCAAGCTCTTTTGCATTGTCCTGCCTTGGTTAAGACGGAGCAATTGTCGTCTCTCCGACTAATGGATTATCTTTGCTACTTGTAAACGCTATTATTGATGAGATTGTTCTTTTTCATGGAAGTTCTACCATTCTTTTCGAAAAATGTGATCCAGTGATTCGTTTGGTATTTCAGATAATTGAGACTATCTTTTATGAACTTCATTGAAGAAAGTTTTGACTCTACTCACTTCTTTTGGAGTAGTGGGAGTGTTGGAGTTTAGAATCTTTCCTTTGAAAATAAAAGGTGTCAAAACCCTTTGCAAAGTTTTGTGGTGTTAAGTGAGAAGTTGTAAGTAAAGAGGATAATTGATAATGTTTATGACGTTAAGTTGGGCCTTTGGCATAATGCATAATTAACTTTAACTGATGTTCTCGGTAGCGTAGCCAGTTAATTTATTACTGCCTTGTAATGATTGCATGACGAGATGTGATTTAGACTATATTTTATTCCTGATTAGGATCAACAGGGTTACTAAGGAGAGTGAGTATCGATCCGAATCTATCTTGTAAACATCTATTTGATGATCTTACATAAATGCTAGATTTACCTAATTCCTGACATGCTAAAACTGTTGAAACCTGTATAAAGGACGAGATGGATGTTGGTGTATCGATTCGTGAAACCTTGTTTATAGAAATTATGTTAGTAAATCTTTAATCATGTTCTGAATTGACTTCTAAACATAAGGTGAAATGTTGAATCTGTGCTTATAAGTGGTTATGTGATTGCAAATAGACTTGGCCTCATATTTATACACATGATTAATAAAATGATCTGCATGCTTTTCGTGATTTCCCGTAAATGAAAATGTTTCGAGTTTTGCGATTGAGCTGTAGTTGATCTGTTCCGAGTAAAATGACGTGTTGAAAGGTTTTACTAGTTCTTAAGTGGTTCTTGGGGTTTGGTCTTAAGAACTTACCCTGTTCGTTGTGGCAAAGTGTTGTTATAGTCAGAAGGGATAATTTCAGGGTTAAATGAAAGAGTGTAGTAGGAGTATTTGAGAATTTGAGTCAAGTTTTGTAACTTGTGGTTATTTAAACCGTGCCTAAACTTTCTGCTCTTTTCGCACAAGAGTTGTCGAGTTTCAATCACAATGTCGTATCCTTATTAGTTGATATTTGCTATTATCTTTTTGAGGGGTGTGTGCCCTCAACTGTGATATCATCTTTTGTTCTCCAAGATCATCGCTATTGGTTTATTTCTTTTGGTCTCGCGCTCACTGTGAGGGGAATGCATCATGAGGTATGGAGCACATGATGACACGATCGGAAGTGGTCCAAACCTTCTGGAATGGTGAGGATGCGATAGCTCAAATCGGGTGCACGAGTTGGAGTTGAGGGTGACAACTATGTTTCGAAGCTACACGGCTCCCGAGCTATATTGAGGGGAAGGATGAGTAAGCTGAGTGGCACCTGATGATGTGCGCGTCACGGGCAAGGAAGCTCACCCAAGGCTATGGCGGCAGAAGGCTTGCTCACCGGAGTCGAGAACGACGCTCTCCTTTTTGGTGAAGCAAAGCACGAGGAGCTTTGATTCTTTGCAGGAAGCTAGATGGTGAACTAAGGAACTAATGATGTGGTGAGGAGCTTAAATGTGGCTGAGAATGGTGCTAGAGATGCGGCGAGAAAATGGCACAGTGTACAGGTTTCTCGCGCAGAGCTTCGGTCTCATCGTCCATGTGGGATAACGGCGCGTCGATGGTGCAGCTAGCACGGGCGACGGCAGGTGGAGGCAACGGGGGCAAGTGACGGTCTAAACTGTCAATGCTGGTCTTGTTTCGGTGAAGCGGCAATGAGCAAAGCAGGCAACGCTACCAAGAAGAGGTAGATGAAGATGTCTGACGTGCGGGCCCGACACGTTAGAGAGAGAGAGAGAGAGCATGGCACTGGCGTGCGCTAGAGCGAGCAAAAGAGGAGATGGGCTGAGTTGGGTTTCAGCCCAAAAGTCTGACGGGAATTTATACTAGGGTTTTGAATTTTTAAACTAGCTGATTGTTGTTCGAATTTCTAAACGTAGTAAATGGGTTCCAAAATTTATGAAAATATTTGTGGAGGATTCTAGCCCAGTATGGTTCCTTGTGAAAATTTTTAGGATTTTATCGGCTCTGTTATTTTCTCGAAAATCCTTTCAATTTGTTGTTTGCATGTAAATTCACTAAATGATTTAAGCAAATGTTCAAAATCATGCTAAAAATAGTTTTCCCACTCATAAACATGCTCAATATTATTCTCCCATTTATTTTCATTATACTTTCCCAAAATATGGTTTTCGGGATGTTACAAATTCGATCTACAAGCCAACACTTGCTGATGAGGCGGCTGCCCAGCTTCACCAATGGAAAGAGGAAAGACCAGGAAAGAAAACAAATGAATTGAAAGTGATTAAAATGTGAGTTCCATAAGTTCCTTCTCAGCAAATCATGTCCATCGTTAATCTTGTCATGAGCTTACAAAATTTTACATGCCAAAAACAACTTAAAATCATGTTAAGGCAAAACTAATAGAATTTACCCTACTATATAGATGAACTCCATGCATGACATCTTAATTTGGCTTAAATTTCTAGCTTGGCTGAATCCATAGTTCTTAAAACCAAAGTGGTCACTGACCTAGCTAACCTTCTTCTATTCGGTGAAATGCCCCTCCACACGAAGAACTCACATAGACTAAGAGACCAAGAAGGCCCAATGCTTATTGTCGTTGTGGTGGACAGTTGTCAGACCCCCCGGGCGTGAAATACCCGAAGATCTTATGTGTGTACTGTGCTAGTCTCATGATCAGTGGCTAGCACACATATTCACAACATTTGGTATTCATATCCATACATTCGCATGCTAAAGTAAAGAAAAGTTGTACTTAACTTAAACGGTACAATTATTATTACATCAATGGCCGACTGACCAAATAAAAGCAAACACAAGAGTAAAAATATAACAGTGGAAGAAAATATAAGTAGTAAAATTCCAGCGGCATGCCCAACTGATCTCGCAGGCAACCGACAAGGAACAAGGCCTAGGTAGACCCGTCACTGAACCCTTCGGTGTCGGGAGCGAAGAACGTCTCATTGTGAGGACCCTGGGTTATCCCCGTAAGACCGAGGCCTTCCCAGTCTTATGGGAATAACTCTGGGCCTTAAGTAAATGGATTCCAACTTAACTCCATCTAAGTGAGAGGCCTTGCTCGAACTAGAGCCCCGACGATCATGCGTGGGATAATTAGCCTCATGAGGCCTTAATTGCCTCGATGCATACGCCACAACTCGGCTCTCTTGCATGAGCACACAACCGAGCCCGTGGTGAGAAGCATCATGAGTACCAGGGCTTTGGTCAAGAGGTCTTTCAAGCTTGCCTCACAATACACTAACTATTCAAACTTTTTCTCCTTCTTTAACAGCTAGGTCATTCGCCTCGTAATTTTGGAGAAATTCTTGATGAACCTACGGTAATACCCTGCAAGTCCGAGAAAACTGCGAATGTCGATGACGCTCTTGGGTTGTTTCCAATTCAATACATCTTGCACTTTGCTAGGATCAACAACGACACCTCCTTGGGATATCACATAACCCAAGAAACTAACTTCATGAAGCCAGAACTCACATTTGCTGAATTTGGCATAGAGTTGATGCTGACGAAGCTTCTCCAACACAAGCCGCAAGTGTCGCTCGTGTTCTTCATCGGACTTGGAGTAGATGAGGATGTCATCGATGAACACAATGACGAACTGATCCAAGTACTCCATGAAAACCAAATTCATGAGGTTCATGAAGTAAGCTAGAGCACTGGTTAAGCCGAAGGACATAACAGTATACTCGTATAAACCATAACGAGTAGAGAATGCCGTCTTCGATATGTCTTCAGTTCTGACCATGATCTGATGATAGCCGAGTCTCAAGTTGATCTTAGAGAACACTTGAGCTCCACTAAGCTGGTCGAACAGATCATCAATCCACGGGAGCGGATACTTGTTCTTGACCGTGACTTCGTTCAACGGACGATAGTCAACACACATCCACAAACTCTTGTCCTTCTTCTTAATGAATATAGCCGGGCATCCCCAAGGTGAGGAGCTCGGCCTAAGAAAACCTTTATCTTGAAGTTCATTGAGTTGCTTCTTCAATTCTACCTACTCATTAGGAAGCATTCGGTACGGCCATTTTGAAATTGGTGCAATACTGGGTGCAAGCTTGATGACGAAATCAACTTCGCGATCAAGGGGCATGCCTAGGAGTTCTTCGGGGAATACATCTAGATACTCACATACCACTGGTACCTTCTCTATTTCAAGAGAGATACTAGCTTCCAAGGCATAGAGATGAGAATTGCCCACTAAAGGTGTAAAAATGACTAGATCGCCGTCTTCGCTTGTGACAGAAATAGACCGTTGAGCACAATTAATTTGCCCCTAGTTTTTGGACAGCCAATCTATCCCTAATATCACATCAATACCCACTGAAATTATTACTATTAAGTTTGCCAAAAAGTTAACCCCTTTAATTTCCACTTTCACGTCCCGACAGACTTGATTGGTTTGGAAAACCGATCCCGGCGACCGGATCTGATAAGGGGGCTGAAGGATATGCATTTCAAATTGATGATGTGCAGAAAAGGACTTCTTGATGAATGAATGAGATGCTCTTGAATCAAATAAGATAGTAGCTGGAAAAGTATTGACAAAGAGAGTACTCAAAACGGCATCGGGTGCGTCGCTTGCCTCCTCGGCAGTAACGTGGTTCACTCGGCCATGTGTAGGGACTTGAGGTGGAGTAGATGCTGCCCTCAGAGGTGGTGAGGGTCTTGCCGGAGCGGGTGGTGATGTAGGAGCTTGATAAGTCCGGGGCATCCCTCGTTGCCTCGCAAGGCATTGATGCGCATAGTGGCCGGGACGGCCACAATGAAAGCAAGTGATGTTGGGCTTGAATGAGCTATTGTTTTAGGAGCCTTTGCCCCATTATGCTTCTATGCCATTGGTGGAGAAGGTCTTGGAGTCACTGTTGGAGGCCTCGGTGGAACCGGAGCTTGGGCACAGGGTTCATGAGGCGGCCTGGTGCGCTGCCAAGGGAAACTACCGCTTGCTAAAAGTTGGACGACCCTCTTCCTCTTCCTTGCCTCATTCAAGGCTATGCTCTTGTGCTCCACCACTATGGCCTTGTTGACCATGTGCTGGAAGTTCATGAAGTTGTGCACAGCGAGAGCTAGCTGCATCTCCTCTGTCAAGCCGTTGATGAACCGGCTCTGACGGCGAGCATTTGTAGAGACATCGTTAGGAGCATAACGAGCAAAAAAGTTGAACTTGTGTATATACTCCGTAACGGTCTTCTTCCCTTGCTTGAGGGCAAGGAACTGTTGCTGCTTGATGAACATCACTCCCACAGAGATATGAGCCTCGCAGAAGGCCACTTTGAACTCGTTGCACGTGGGAAGGTCCCCATTGGGTTGCATGGCAGAAAAATTATCCCACCATGTGCTTGCGGTGCCTTCCAGTTGGTAGCTAGCGAATAAGACCCTCGCAGTGCCGGTGCACTAAGCGATCGCCAACTTCTTCTCTATGGTCCTAAGCCAGTCTTTGGCCTCCATATGATCCTTTGTGCTGGAGAAAGTCGGGGGATTCGTGCACTGAAAATCAGCGAGTCCCCTGTGTGCACAATGAGTGGTGGCTCCTCCGGTTGGTCCGGGAGTCGGGGAAGTGTTGCGGGCAATGGCCTCCAGAATCCACTTTTGATCCATGCGGTTTCTTTCAATCTGGGCTAAGACCTCTGCCATTGTGGGTGGTGGTGGAAGTACTTCTTCCGATGGACCGCCTCGCTGATTTTGCCGATGGGAAGGCTCACCACCCTCTCCCCGTGCGTAGAGCTCATCCATTGTAGCTGAGCGTGTACATGGGGGTGGTGACCCTTCCTCTTGCTGTTGAGCCCTTGATTGAGTGTTAGGCCCTGTCATCCTATTGCCACACGGATAGTTAGAGAATAGATTAAGGATACACTTGAATGAGTGCAAATACATTTTCTGGACAGAAAGGAGAATAACTTAAACTAGCATGTAATATGGCAATAAAATGCACAACAACTTAACACCAAATGAAGACTCAAAGGCACAAAGGCCAACATAAGATCCATTAAAGCAAATCATAGATTTTTGGTACAATTACATTCATCCACACCTATAGACGAATGGCAATCTTCTAAAACGAAAATTTTAGCAACAATACTTCATGAGTTCAACAACTACTACCCTATTACATAAATTTAGGGATACATGCTTGCTGAACTCATATTCGGATAGCGAGCTCATGCCACTACGTTCATGCTCTATCTATCTTCCTTATCAAAGTTCACCGAGAACTCATCCAAAAGATGATATCTGGATGATCCCGTGTCATCGGGGTTATGTGGATTGACTAGATGTAGAGGGGATCCTAAATTAATGATATGTACCCTTGTAGGTTCCGGCCTCTAGACTTGAGAGAAACCTACTAACATACGAGCTTGATGTCTTAGTCCATGATTGGGTACTTGCCCTCCCACTTCGGGAAGACGGTACTCCGGTGGTGCAGAAGCATATGGGGAGACCTCGTTCTCCCCATACAGCTCATACCGTTCCACAAATCCCATGTTACATATGGGTTGCCGATGCTCCTGTGCCACAAGGAGACGACGCCGCGTCTCCCATAACTCATGCATGGTGCAACGGTGGATCTGATCCATGATGTAGACCAACCTTGCCAGCTGTCGCACTTGAAGGTCTTCTCCATACTGAATCCTAGAAAACATGTTCACTTCAGCGCCACGTGCTTGCATAGGAAAATGGTCTTATGGCTGCTGAGCTAACTCCATCAAGTCATGACGAAGATGGCTTGTGGCCACACGAGCCACTGCTTGCTATGCCATGGCCTTAGAAGTGCCACGCGCCTGGAACCCGTATGGGATACTCCCTGTCACGCGTCTGGCAATGATATTGATCACTACCAAGTACTCCTCCATCCCTAGTCCTCTGTCGTGTCGATAGATGGAGTACACCAGTTGATATGTGAAGTTAGCTCTCCACATCATGTCTCTAAGCAGTGCTAGGTATCCATCAACATTCTCCACTTGGGTCTCCTTGACATGGTACTGACGACTCATCTAAGGACAAGAAGGGCAAGATGAGTTAGTTGCAAATCAAAACAGGAATAAGGTGAGAAATGATACTAAGATGGATGAGAAATAAAAGATATTCCTAACTTAGCTTTCTCAAAATTAGTTTGATAATTTTGAAAATAATTTGACCAAGGACTTGCTAAACTTAGCGTCCATGCTATTTCTAACCTACAGTCAGTATGGCTCTAATGCCAATGCTGTGGGGACCCCCGGGTTATTCCCGTAAGACAGAGGCCTTCCTGGTCTGATGGGAATAACTCTGGGCCTCAAGTAAATGGATTGCAACTTAAACTCCATCTAAGTGAGAGGCTTTGCCCGAACTAGAGCCCCGACGATCATGCGTCCTGCTCCTCTACGAGCACTGCATGATGATCGGTTCTCTAAATAGTCTAAGAATACACTTAGTGAGTTAAAATGGAATTCATTACAGCGAGTATGAGATCATATTGGCACCCAAGATTAGCGACCAACACACTCATACTCTCATTCAACATTGATTTCATCCATACAACATTCATACATAGACATAAAGAAAGACATACATCATAATAGTTCAAGTCTACATCGATTACAAAAGGGCTAACCGGCCAAATTCAATTAAACACTTTAAGTGGCAGCGAAAGTAATATAAATAAACCAAAAGTCCAGCAAGGTATGCCCATAACCCATCGGCAACCGACTAGGAGTTAAATAATAGTACTACTCGTTAGTGTCGCCTAAATCGACACTCACAAACTCATCAGGCTCACAGTCTTCTTCACCTGAATCGTTGTAGCTAGGTTAAGTACAAAATTGTACTCGCAAGTCTAACGTAAAGATAAAATTAGTTATGCATAATGGACATTCAAAGGATAGTATTAATGGCTTTAGTTTTGCGAAAAACGCAACAATTTTTAACGTACACATACTAGTTTATCAATTGCCATTTTAAAAAAAAGATTTAAGTAGAAGTAAATCATGTGATAAAGTAATACATTGATAAACAAATGAATCAAATAAAAACCAAAGTGGCAGCCCACTTTGATACACAAACATGCATGAACACCCATTCATGCCGAATACCAAGTTGTACCCATAAATTTTAATTCAAAGTCTAACAATAGTAACCACTAAACTCAAGCGATCGTCCATAACCACGGACACGGCTATTCGAATGACACACTTCCTTTGGTATGCTGGCCGGGGAAATTGAGATTTGGTACTCTTTGGCAAGAAGTTGGTATTGAGCCCGGTCCCCCTTGTGAGATGAACCCCTAACTTAGTACAAATGACTGATAGCATTTGCTAAGCGGGCTCGCAAGTTATGTTGGATATATCGATGCAATGTAAATAAAGAAAAATAGTGCTCCCACACTATAGAAAATTACATCGGCTCCTACGAACAAATGATCGAACACAAATGTCCTCACACCACCTGGAACCCAACTCAATCAAAATCTTCCCCCTACTTGACCAAGCTGCTCCCACCACGTGTGTGGTAGCACGAGTTTTACTTGAATTAGAGATGTTACCAAAGTTCAGTCCTTGTTGGTCCGGACAAGTCAACCACATACCCGATCTCATGCACGAAGGCACCCTCACTAGCAACCACTTGTCCAAACCTCAGAACTCTTTTAAAATGACAAAGTTTAACTCATAAAACAAATACGAAGATCTGGAATAAAAGAAGATAAGCAAGTGTGTATCTCCCATAATTGTCGGGTTATTCCCGACAATCGAGCTACCGTATCTAGACTTGCATGGCGGCGGTTATGACCTTCATGTGGAGCAGATGGCCTACGCAATGAGGAAGAATAAGAGAGGTCGGGGAATCTCAGGTGTGTCAAGGAGATGCTCGGAGAGGAATGAATCGGGAAATGGCTCACTAGAACGAACTTAGGGAAGAAAAGGGCACCGTTAGCCGTAGTTGGAGAAGAACCGAATTTCAGGGGTTCATGTGGAGCAAACGTGAAATTAGATTGGGGGGAAAGACTCATAGAACCCAGGAACACATAATGACGCAGCTGGGGGAAGAAGGCACAGTTGTGGCCAGGACTTTGCAGCGGCATGTCGGCCGAAAGTTGGAACTCAAGCTCTCTTTGTGCTCGGGCATAGGGGATGAAAGAGAAAGGTAGGAAGAGGACCGGGTGGTGAGAATGGGAGGTTAGGGAGCTTCTGGGGCTCTTTTATAGCCAAGGGGGCAGAGAGCTCGCGAGGAGGCCAGCATGGGCGCTGATGCACTCGGCGCATTGACGCACAGGCATGAGCGACCGAGCGGTTGAGGATGTGACCGACAGTTAAGGCATGCGGGTGACGCGGCTGAAGGTGACGAAAAACTAGTGGCGCATGATCAAAACCAGCAGCAAGCCCTGGTGGCATGGCATGGCTCGGTGGAGCCAGCCATGGTGCGAACATCTTGCCCGGCAGCAAGTGTGCAAAGCCGTGGGAGAAAGAAGGTGGCGGTGGGGCCAAGCTATCAACGGGAGACGGAGAGAGGCCGTGCGTTGCACTGGAGGAGAGGGTGTGGTGGCAACCTAGCTTAGCTAGAGGAACAGGAGGCCTGACGGGTGGGGTCCACCCGTCAGTGAGGGGAGGGAACGGGTTTTTGGATTTTCTGATTTTGTAAATAGGCTAAGACACTTTAGGAATTTTTAAGCACAACAATTCAACTCTAAAAATTATGGAATTTTTAGGGGAGGCTTCTGACCTAGTGTAGATCCTTGTATAATTTTTCTAGTGTTTTATTAGTTCTGTATTTTTCTCTGGAAATATTTGGAATTTTGGTTTTTATTATTTGGCTTGAGGAAAACTTCCAAAGTATGCTTCAATTATTTCCCATTATATTCAGTACAATATGCTAAGTTTGGATTTAATTATTAGTTTTCATTTCCATTTGTTTTTAATTATCAATTAGGTTTATGTTTCCAAGAATTGATGTTTTGGTTTTAAAATCAACAAAACCATGAATAGAAATCCAAATAAATTGAATGACAAGGGAAAACATCAAAAGTTTTTTTTAAAAAAAAGATCATATTTTTATACATTTGAAACATAAACCCAAATTTGGGATGTTACAGACCTACCCCCCTTACAAAGAATCTAGACTCTGAGATTCAAAGGATTCGGTAAAAAAGTAGGCAAATTTGGCTCTAAGGCGGTCTTTGTGTTCCCACGTAGCTTCGTCTTCGGTACGGTAGCTATATTGAACTCTTAGCATCTTGATAGCATGATTGCGGGTATGTCTCATGGCTTCGTCTATGACTTAGATCGGCTGTTCCCGATAAGACAGATTTCGTTGGAGATCAATGTTCTCCAATTGAGTGAGTTCGGTTGGGGCTCGAAGACATTTCTTGAGTTGTGATATGTGGAAAACATTATGCACATATAAGAGTTACGGTGGTAGCTCCCATTGGTATGCTACTTCGCCTTTTCTTGCGACAACTCGGTATGGCCTGATGTACCGCGGTGCTAGTTTCCCATGGATTTGGAAACGGCGAATGCCTCGCAGTGGTGAGACCTTGAGATAAATATAATCATTTACTTCGAAGCTTAGCTCATGGCGATAGCCATCGGCATAGCTCTTTTGTCGCAACTGTGCTTCTCTTAAGCGTCTCTTTATCGCGACAACTTGCTTTTGTGCCTCTTGTATGATGGTCGGTCCAATGAATTGCCTTTCTTCGACTTCAGACCAAAACAGGGGTGTTCTGCACTTTCTCCCATAAAGTGGTTCAAAAGGTGACATCTGAAGACTTGACTAGAAGTTGTTGTTGTAGGAGAAGTTAGCAAATGCCAAACATTTCTCCCAATTCATGCTATAGGACTGCACGCAAGCTCGCAACATGTCTTCTAGGATTTGACTAGTCCTCTCTATCTGACCTCCCATTTGTGGATTGAAGGCCGTGCTAAAGAATAGCTTGGTACCCAACAGTTCATGTATGCGATCCCAAAATCTTGAGGTGAACTAAGGGTCTCGGTCAGAGGTTATTGTTTTTGGTACACCATGCGGGCGAATGATATGGTTAATGTAAAGCTCTACATGTTTGTGTCCACGATAGGTGGTGCTAACTAGAATGAAATGAGCCACCTTGGTTAGTCGATTGATAATAACCCAAATGAAATCGTGTCCATTTTTGGTCTTGGGCAGTCCAGTTATGAAATCCATGCCGATTTCATCCCATTTCCACTCGGGAACCTTCAGAGGTTGAAGTAATCCCGCTAGTCATTGGTGTTCTTCCTTAACACATTGACACACGTCACATGTAGCAACATATGCAGCGATGTCCCGCTTCATACCGGGCCACCAGAACTGTTTCCGGAGGTCCTAATACATCTTGGTATTTCTGGGATGAATGGAGAGTGGTGAATCATGTGCCTCTCTAAGAATTAGGTCCTTGATATCAGGATTATTTGTGACACATATTTGCTGTCCGCACATAACCACTCCATTGGGGTTCTCAATGAACTCCGATTTTCTGCTATTCTGCAAGTCGTACTTGACATTGTAATAAGTGGGTCCTCAAGCTATGCAGTCTGAATCTGTGATTTGAGAGTAGGTTGCAGCACTAGGGCAGCAGCACATCTTTCCTCAACCACTTCTAAGTTGAGCTTTCGGAACTCTTCATGTAGTGCCAGTTGTTTTGCTTCAATGGAGGCGTTCATGCAGTGAAGTTTCCGGCTGAGGGCATCAGCTACAACATTGGCTTTACCAGGTTGGTAATGAATACCAAGGTCATAGACTTTGATCAGTTCAAGCTATCTTTGCTGCCTTAGGTTCAGATCTAGTTGTGTGAAGAAGTACTTCGAGATTTTGTGATCAGAGTAGATCACACATCGATTGCCGATGAGGTAATGTCTCTAGATCTTGAGAGCTTGAATCATAGTTGCTAACTCCAAGTCATGGGTTGGATAATTAGTTTCACTACAACACGACTGACTTTATACAACACATTGTCTGCAACACAAGGGCTATGTGTTGTAGCTGCAATGTTTTTGCATCACATACTATATGTTGTCGAGGCTCTTTGCAACATATAGTTCACTCATTACGGAAAAGTGTATTGAAGAGTCTCATGGCATCATATAATATGTGTTGCTCACATATATATTGGAAATGCAATGTCTCGGGTAAAACTGTAACTAGAAATATGTAAAGCTAGTTTGGAAATATACAATGATCTATGTTGATCCAAAGTTTAATTAGTTCTTCTTAAATGATTTATAAGTGAAGATGGTGAAGTACATAAACGTGGGACAACTCTTTTACCTCATGTTTGGGATCTTCCAGCAGGAGAACGTATCTCTACTACTTAAAAGAAAAAGTTTACCGTCGTCCGTCCTCCCACCATCATTTGTGTTCATCCGATCGTTGTATCACCAACGGACCGGATCAACTAATGTTTGGGTTTACCCCCACAGGGAGAAATCGTCCACCACTGCTCCCCACAATCTCTTGCCATCCCCCCACGATCTCCTGCCATTCCTCTCCCCTTTCCTCCTTCTCCACCGAACACAGCCACCACACCCTCGCTTCCGCTTCCTAGCCTCCACGTGCTCCGCTGCTCCCTCGTGCTTGGCGCTCGCTTGTTGCGCTTTCGTGCGCTGCGCCGTGCCGCCGCCATGACGGGGATCGACCTCAACACCGTCGAGGAGGACAAGGAGTAGGCCGAGGAGGTTGCCACCAACTTCTCCCACCACAGCTAGGCCAGCTCCGCGGCCATGGCGACTTTGCCCAGGCCGAGCGCGGTCTGCCTCGAGCTGTGGCACGCATGCGCGGGACCCGTGGCACCGCTGCCGCGGAAGGGGAGCATCGTCATGTACATCCCGCAGGGACACCTCGGGGACGCGGTGGCGGGCGGGGTGTCGGCTGCCCCACGTCTTCTGCCGGGTGGTCGACGTCACCGACAAGAACGCCGTCTTCCGCCACCTCAAGGCCAGGCCAGAGAACAAGGTGCCCGTTATTCCTATTCTTCTTCCTCCTCGCCCGCCTATCTGCCCGCCTCACCGTCACCCAGATCTCTGCAAGCCGGCCAACTGTTTATCTTAGATCTGATCTCTAACTGATGTGCCCTTCTTGTGCTTGCTCCCTTCCTTCCTGCGGCAGATGTGCTTCGACTGTAGCGCCAAGAACCTCAAGGATGCTCGCGTGGAGGTGACAAGATCATCGGGAGGGGCCCAGGTCTTGTTCCTGTTGAAATCCCAGTTACACCATCTAGAAAGAAGGTTCTCGAGTCCTCGCTTGAAGAATTGCGCAACTAGGTATGTCAGACAAGATGTTCACGCTATCCTAGGGTCAATTTTTATGGTGGAATCCCTTTTAATTACTATCAACTACATTGTACTCTATGATTGACTTGATCTCTTGATGCTGGTATTAGCCTGGTTCACTAGCTAAGAAACTTTGGGTTATTATCTGTTCTTCCAATCATTGATTTTTACTTAGAATTATACTATATTTTATAGAATTACAATCTCTGAGACCAGATCCCACAGGTGCTACCACTAAAAGAATTCAAAAGCACGATCCCATAAGAGTAGTTAATAAATTGTGTTAGCGGAACATTGGGGGTAAAACCGTTAAAGATGTAGAATCAGGAGAACAAACTTGACGCCCTAGATTTGGAAAAAATGTACTTACTATCTGATTCTGCTAATGAAACTTTTAGTGAAATCAATCATCTATGATAAAAACCTGTTTAGCGTTCTCCACAGGGAAAGATCTTGTAAGCTGCTACTGAGGGTGTATTTTGTACATTTCAGTTGTCAAAATATTGTTGCATTGCTTGCCAGCCTATGACATGCTAGTGTAAGCAGCACTGGAATTTCTATTTTGAGAATTCCCTGCATTGTTTGAAGAGAGGGAGCAAGATATTTTTTAGTGAGGATTGTACTGATAGCATGACTAATACTGTAGTGTTATTGTTCATGGAAATTGCGAAGTAGCCGTTAGAATTGTCGGGTTTGAATTACATGCGGTGACTTAAGATACTATCATTTACTTGAACTGTCGTAGTGGATCCATGGATAATGACTAGCCACATCCCACAAGACTGTTACATCTATATGGGTGGTTGTCTTGTATTTGTGTATGTTACCTTATGTTCTCATCCTGGTATCACATTGTTAACACGATCATATTGGTGGTATGTCATTATCAAAGAATTCATGAACTTTCTTTATGACAGATACATCTCTTGGTGGCTAATGCATATTAAGTAATTAATTTCAATAGTTATGCCTTTGGACTTTGTTGTATTAGATATATTCGACTATTCGTTGGCAACCTCAAGTTTTGACTTTTGAAGAAATAACTTTGCTTTGCCATCCTTTTTTATTGAATAGATTGCAACCTACAAAGCATGCATGCATTTGATTTGATACATAGTCTGCTCTGTCACATGGGTTTGTTGCACGTATGTCCTAGGCAATGCATTCCTCATTTATCAATCATCATTGTAGAAAATCATGTGTTTCATGAGGCCACAACTGTCGTGAGGCGTAAGCCACCACCTTGACTTCTTGCATCAGTACACAACCGAGGCCGTGGCAGGATGCATCACAATGCATAGTGAAGTCTTTGTGTTTATCGGGCAAAGTAAGCACTAGGGCTGATGTGAGTCTTCTCCTCAACTCATGAAAGCTCTGATCACATGATGCTGACCATTCAAACTTCTTTTGCATCTTCAGAAGTTGTGTCATTGGTCTTGCAATCTTGGAGAAGTTCTCGATGAATCGGCGGCAATATCCAACCAAACCAAGGAAACTTCGGACTTCTCGAACGGTGTGGGGCTGTTTCCAAGCTAAGACATCATGTATGTTGCTCGGGTCCACTGCCACACCTCCTTTAGATAATACATGGCCTAAGAATCCAACTTCCTTTAGCCAAAATTCACACTTGCTGAATTTTGCGTACAATTGATGCTCACGCAGCTTCTCGAGCACCATTCGCAAGTGTTGCTTATGTTCTTCTGCATTCTTGGAGTAGATAAGAATGTTGTTGATGAATACTATTACAAACTGGTCCAAGTACTTGATGAAAATCTTGTTTACAAGATTCATGAAATTTGCAGGAGCATTAGTCAGTCCAAAAGACATTATAGTGTATTCATACAGACCATAACGGCTGGTAAATGTCGTCTTTGGAATATCTTTTGGCCTGACCATGAGTTGAAAATATTCGAGTCTCAAGTCAATCTTGGATAAGATATAGGCACCATTGATTTGATCGAACAAGTCATCAATCCTCGGGAGAGGATGTTTGTTCTTGATGCTCACTTCATTCAGAGAGTGATAGTCGACGCACATCTATAGACTGTTGTCTTTCTTCATTACAAACAATGCGGGGCTTGCCCATGGAAATGAGCTGGGGTGAATGAATCCCTTGTTCAACTACTCCTTGAGTTGTTTCATCAATTCGGCCAACTCGTCGGATGCCATTCGATAGGGTCGCTTGGACATAGGTGCTGTCCTGGGTATTAGATCGATGACAAACTCCATGTCCCGATCCGGTGGCCTTCCCGGTAACTCATCAAGAAACACGTCAAGATATTCGTGTACCACGGGCACTTGACTAAGCTCTGGGATTGAGATGGAATTGATCTTGGGCTGTTGTGATGGAGCGGCATATGTGGAGGTGAAGATGGTGCGTTCTCAGGTTGAGTTGACAAGAGAGACGACTCTTTTAGCACAATCGATTACTCCCTGGTGTTTGACTAGCCAATCCATCCCAAGTATTATATCTATCCCAGGGGTATCTATCATAAAGAAATTTTCCTCGAATTGTATCCCATTGATTTCCATCCGAACTACGAAACAACCAAGTTTTGTTCTCATAACTGCTCCGAGGGAATAGACTAACATATTAGTGTCTAGGTGTGTAGTCTTTATGTCTTGCAGTAGGGATAATTTCTTTGATATGAATGAGTGAGAAGCACTAGAATCGAATAATGCCAATGTGGCTATGGAGTGAATGAGAATCGTTCCCGTCATCACTAAGGGGTTGAGGTTGTGGTGCTGGAAGCTTCTTATTTGGGCACACATTCGCGAAGTCCTTGCGCTCTCCGCCACCGTAGCGGGTGACGTCTGCTACCCGGTTTTGAGTACTAGACGGCTGTCCTCCACGGTTATATTGCTGAACTGTGGCTTGCTAAGGATGAGGACCTTGACCTCGGAATTTCAGAGGTGGTGGTGCTGAAGGACGCACATTTGATGGTTGCACGAACTTCCTTGCTTCGTTAGGTATCTCGGACACAGCGTAGCGAGCGAGATAGTTTAAGTAGTGCAGGAACTCCATCACTGACAAGCTTCCTTGCCAGAGTTCATAGAACTCCCGCTTCTTGATGTCCATAATGCTGGAGGGGATATGAGAATTGTAGAAGACTTCCTTGAAGGCAGCCCAAGAGATGGTCTGGCCTGATGGTTCTCCCACTAAGCAGCTGCTGCGCCTTGTAGTTGATAAGATGCATACAACACCTTATCATCGTTGCACTGGGCAATGACCAACTTTCTCTCGATGATGTGGAGCTAGTCATCAACATCGAGAGGATCAACTACCAAATCGAAGGTTGGTGGCCGAGTTCGCATGAACTCGCCCATTCTGGACGACGGTTGGTTTGCAGCAGCTCTGTTCCCTCCAGTGGCAGTGCCAAGGGCAGTGGTATTTTGCACCAACTGTTGGAGTAGGAGGGTGTTGGTTTGCTGCCCTTGCTCGATCATGGCCAAGACTTGTGTCATGGTGGGCAGTGGCGGTAGAGCTTCAGATTCTTCAGCAGACGTAGGCTGAGGTGGCTCAGCTGGCGTCGGTGTAGAAGGATGCTGCGGATTGGATTGCGAGTGTGTAGGAACCTTGACTCTCGGTTGTTGTGATTTGGAGGTGTCTCCTGTTGCCATGAGCTGGCGGACAGAGCACGTTACTGGCATCCTTATCAAAGAAAGTGCAGTGTAAATAAACATCCGCAAGATGATGGGGAATAAGCACATGTCAACAAGTATCATCATCCCAACTAATTTAACTTGTCTTAAACTGAACATATGTATATTTTTAAACTTTAGGGGCAGCACACATGAATTTTAACCTAAAGGTCAAATTTTTCATGGCACACATGCCCGATATCTTTATATTACAAAAGAGGCACTAAACCAACACAAGTAGCAACTTACATCTAGGTTATAGCAATATTATACCTAAGTTCATTCTACAATTTGAGCACAAGGAAAGTTTAGTTAATCCTGTAACAAGAGACATGGATAAGAAATGATACTAGACAAGACAAGAATTTCAATACAAGTTTTACTTATTCTCTAGTTTATTTAGCTAATCCCTGAGGCTAAATTTCAGGTTATATTACCCCTTGGTATTTATACATAAGTAGACCTTTATAATATCACTCAAAGTAACTCCAAATGAAAGTAGGAGGGAGTTAAAGGATAATACATCACAATAATTTCAGCAAGTAGCATGTTCTAAAATTTTGAGGAAAGATGTATCTAAAGTGACAATCCTCAGCAGCTTAATGAAGAACCTTCAACAGGACTTTGTTTGGGATGTTTTTAGGACATTTATAAATTATTTTGGCTATGTTTTTAAGGTCCTAAAAGTGATCAAATATTTTTATTTTCAGAGAGCATCCCGTCTCTCAAATCTAGAGTTACTTTAAAACCAGAAGAGAATAGTTGATCAAAAGAAGACTTTTAGGTAAGAGGAGAATGCTAAGAGGGAAAATATTAGCAAAAACTCCTAAATTTTCAGAACCATTCCTATGATTAGATTAGGTTACATTTTTTATTCTAAGTCCTCATCTAACGACCATTCTATCTAGGCTTGTCTTATAGTCAGTATGGCTTTGATACCAAGCGCTATCAGACCATCGGGCGTGGAATACCTGAAGATCTTATGTGTGTATTGTGCTAGTCCCATGATTAGTGGCTAGCACACACATTCATAACATTTGGTATTCACATCCATACATTCACATGCTAAAAGTAAAGAAAAGGTGTAAAATTATTATTACATCAACGACAAACCGACCAAATAAAAGCAGTCATTAGAGTAAAAATATAGCAGCAGAAGAAAACATAAGTAGTAAAATTCCAGCGGCATGCGAATCCGATCCCGTAGGCAACTGATAGGGAACAAGGCCTAGGTAGACCCATCACCGAACCCTCCGGTGCTGGGAGTGAAGAACGTCTTGTCTGGTGTCAACTCATCTTCGAACTTTAAACAACATTATAAGCAAGATTGAGTACTTGTGTACTCAGCAAGACTTGTAGTGTATCGCAAAAATTTATTAAATGCAAGGCTGTCAAAGAATGAGGCTCTACTCTACAAGTTATCTTGCTCAAAGCCAGTTTTATTTCTAATATTCATAAGTAGTAATTTGCAACAGAATTTAAAAGAGCAATTTAAATAAGTACATGACAGTAAGTAAAGAATTGAATCAAATAATAACAACACCAGCAACCCTCCTAGGTTGCGAGCAACAAATTCATATTGAGCCATTGTCATGACACTGACAACAACTCGCAACCCTCTTGGGTTGCGAGCTGCAATTCATGTTTAGCCATAGAAATGGCAATTAACTCAACAAAATGAAAATCATAAATCATTCCCTCATTTTCCAATATGAAACATTTTAACCAAAACAAGACTATACCCATTAAATTGACAATTTAAGCATGCTCACGACCGCGAGCACAGCTATTTAAATAGATCTACACTCTGCAGAGGTGTACAACTTTACCCGTTATCATGCGGCTTCTCTAGTTTATTCGGCATCTGTCGATGCCACCGCTCACTACCGTTAAGTAAGCAGTCTAGAGTATGCGACGAAGCCTTTACATCATTTAGTCCTAACCTTGCACTAGCCCAGCAAATCATTATCCTTATTGACTGGATAGAAACCCGTTGAATGAGGAGACTCACTCACCCGAATAGGAACCCGTCGAGTGAGTCCCTCACTTCACCCCAGTATACCTATCTCAATGCTACGTTTTTCACACTTCACCCAGATATACCCATCTCAGTGAGGCATCTGCAGTTGTGTCAAAAGGCTTTATCCCAACGCCTTGGAGAAGGGTGCCCCTTCGAACATGCCTAACCGGTCATGACACTGACAACAACTCGCAACCCTCTTGGGTTGCGAGCCGCAATTCATGTTTAGCCATAGAAATGGCAATTAACTCAACAAAATGAAAATCATAAATCATTCCCTCATTTTCCAATATGAAACATTTTAACCAAAACAAGACTATACCCATTAAATTGACAATTTAAGCATGCTCACGACCGCGAGCACAGCTATTTAAATAGATCTACACTCTGCAGAGGTGTACAACTTTACCCGTTATCATGCGGCTTCTCTAGTTTATTCTAAGATCTGTCGATGCCACCGCCACTACCGTTAAGTAAGCGGTCTAGAGTATGCGACGAAGCCTTTACATCATTTAGTCCTAACCTTGCACTAGCCCAGCAAATCATTATCCTTATTGACCCGGATAGAAACCCGTTGAATGAGGAGACTCACTCACCCGAATAGGAACCCGTCGAGTGAGTCCCTCACTTCACCCCAGTATACCTATCTCAATGCTACGTTTTTCACACTTCACCCAGATATACCCATCTCAGTGAGGCATCCGCAGTTGTGTCAAAAGGCTTTATCCCAACGCCTTGGAGAAGGGTGCCCCTTCGAACATGCCTAACCGGTCATGTCCGCACTCTACGGCCCACCAACATGCAAGGCTAGTTTTCAACGACTTAATTAGCTAAGGTTGTCCCAGTTCGGCACAATGGTTGTACGCTTAGGCTTAGATTGGAGATGCTGACGTTCGGTCCTTAATTGACCATGGGCGAGAATCTCTCCCCAGCTACTAGTGGGTCAAAATCCTCACTTTCCCAAAATATATTATAACTCGCCCGTGTGAAAAAACTAGTTTTTTTTCATACAAAATAATAGAGGCGACCCCTATGGACATTTTTCATAAAACTCCCAAATTTTCATTTATCATATTGTCCTTTTAATACTTTTACGGAAAATCTATTGTTCTATTTAGCAATTGTACGATAAACGCACTAAAAAATTCCCAAATGACATTATATATTGCGTAACCCATATTCTAAAGGCTACAACAGTAAATAATTAATATTTCAAGGAGCTATATGAAGCAAGTAGGATTTACAACCACCGATTTCCTGAATATAGCATTTTCATACAAACTATACACGCATGCATATTATATTTTACAAAACAAAGTACAAAAAGTAAAATACTGGGATCGACATGATCAAAGCAGGTTCTTCCCTTGCTCTTGTTGTTCTGGAAAATATGTTTGCTTGGTCGTCGAAATAATTACTTGGACAATCAATAAATTCAATTGTGACAAAAATCAAACATTTTTTACATATTCAGGCAAATTATGATTTGAGATGAATTTAGAGATAAAAATCATTTAATTTGGAGTTTTGTAGCAAAAGTTATTAAGGTTTGAAATTGGATTGGTTTGAAAAATCCAGAAAAAGAAAAGGGGAGCGAGAGTGTCTCTCCGACTGGTAGGACCCATGCCCCTTTTCTTTTTCCCTCGATTTATTTTTCTACCAAAAAACATTAGCATATGACAGGTGGGCCCTACGCATATTCTTGTCTTTTCTAATTATTTTTTAAAGGAAATCATTTTTCTTATAGGTGGGACCCACTGGCTCAACGAACAGTGCTACGTGGACCTTTGGTCCATGCGCACTCTATAGCGGTCCACAGCCACATGCATTGTGCACTTAAGGTGCCGGGGCCCGCGTGTCAGCGACATAAGGAAACTCAGGAGTTAAATGAATTGCTTCTACTGTTTTCCAGGCCCACACGTCATCGAGTCACAGCACAAATAAACCAAGCATTGATTTCCATTTAACCCTAAAGACCGGGATTTGGTTCCTTAATTGCGCCCAAATAGTGATTGTAGGATTCTGACAAATAGAGGCACTCTCAGCTCATTCTCTCTGTGCTCGTCGCCGACGAGCGGAACTGCGACGGTGTGAGTGGGTGGTCAAAATGGAACCACCGCACGCTCGTGCACCTGATGGTGCCAGAGGCAAGGTCCATGGCGGCCCGTAGCATTGGCACGACGGCGAGAAGCGACGGTGAGCTTCGGGCTACATGCCATCTCGTAACCCGGTGAAGGAGCTCACCGAAGGATGGCTGGTGGCGATGGACAGCGGCGGCGGTGATAACCTTCATGTGGAGGAGATGGCCTACGCAACAAGGAAGAATAAGAGAGGTCGGGGAATCTCAGGTGTGTCAAGGAGATGCTCGGACAGGAATGAATCGGGAAATGGCTCACCGAAATGAACTCGGGGAAGAAAAGGGTGCCGTTAGTCAGAGTTGGAGAAGAACTGAATTTCGGTGGTTCCTATGGAGCAAACGTGAAATTAGATTGGGGCAAAGACTCATAGAACCCTGGAACACATAATGACGTAGCTGGGGGAAGAAGGGCTCCACTATTGCAGCCAGGACGTTGCAGCAGCGTGTCAGTCGAAAGTTGGAACTCGAGCTCTCTTTGTGCTCGCGCTTGGGGGACGAAAGAGAAAGGTAGAAAGAGGACTGGGTGGCGAGAAAGGGAGGTTAGGGAGCTTCGGGGGCTCTTTTATAGCCAAGGGGGTGGAGAGCTCGCGAGGAGGCCAGCATGGGCATTGATGCGCTCGGCGCATTGACGCACGGGCATGGGCGACCGAGCAGTTTAGGACGCGACCAGCAGTTAAGGCATGCAGGTGATGCAGCCGAAGGCGAGAGAAAACCAGTGGTGCACGGTCAAAACCAGTGGCAAGCCCTGGTGGTTTGGCATGGCTCGGCGGAGCTGGCCATGGCGCAGGCGTGTGCTGGTGCCGTGCGTGCGCCACGTGGGAGAAGGCTGGCTGATTGGGCTGGGCTATCAGTGGAAGGAGGAGGGAGGATATATGCTACGTTGGAGGAGACAGTGCGGTGGCAACCTGACTCAGCCAGAGGAATAGGAGGCCTGACGGGTGGGGTCCACCCATCAGTGTGAGGAGGGAAGAAATTTTTTTTATTTTCTAATTTTGTAAATAGGTTGAGACGCTTTAGGAATTTTTAGGCATATCAATTCAGCTCTCAAAATTATGAAATTTTTAGGGGAGGCTTATGACCTAGTGTAGATCCTTGTATAATTTTTCCAAGGTTTTATTAGTTCTATATTGTTCTCTAGAAATCTTTTGAGTTTCGGTTCTTATTATTTGGCTTGAGGAAAACTTCCAAAATATGCTTCAATTATTTCCCATTATATTCAGTACAATATGCTAAGTTTGGATTTAATTATCAGTTTTCATTTCCATTTGTTTTTAATTATCCATTAGGTTTATGTTTCCAAGAATTGATGTTTTGGTTTTAAATTCAACAAAAACTTGAATAGAAATCCAAATAAATTGAATGACAAGGGAAAACATCAAAAGTTTTTTTTTAAAAAAAACATATTTTTATACATTTGAAACATAAACCCAAATTTGGGATGTTTCAACAGTGGAGATCAGGGTTCTTATTTTCGGCCCAAAATCGGCTTTACCAATCTTAGCCCCCCTCCCCCGAAATCCAAACCAGACACAAAAAATCGGTTTGCTTGTATTTTGCTCGAATTTGCTTGAATTTTTCTTGAATTTGATCTTTATTAATTTAAAATCCAAAAAAAAATCAATTTTTGATTTGAAAAATTCAGCCAATTTTCAGCCAAACAAGTGTTACCAGCTCCCGACAAAAACAATTCCGGTAGCGAAAACCCTGGTGGAGATGCATCATAGTGTGGATAGTGGAGATGCATACCAGTGATCCAAATAGTGATCAGGCAGTCTTTAGAGAAATGGAGTTTGTACCAGATACCTCCCTCACTACTAGAATCCAGTTTTTCCCCGATGGCTAGGATGTTTCCTGGCGATCCGAAAGCATCCATCAGGCAATATGGACTTTCCCTAGCATTATAGGAAACCCGACAAGATGCATAGCCAGTTTCCTTGAAGGCCCCGACACAGATTCCCGTCAGGGAATTATCCCTAAGAGTACCGTCAGGCATTTCACTGTAGTCTGGACAAAGCAACCTCGATGGGAAATGCCTGATGGTGACCGTCAGGGAAAGCATCGCTGACAGTTTTTGACAGTTTTTAGGCCATCCCTGACGATTTTTCGCGTGGGGAAAAACTGGAGTCTAGTAGTGCCTTGATCGAGAGAACCAATGTTAAGTTTGCATCTACGTACAGCAAAAGCACCCTTTTTTTGATAGCGTGAAAATGAAAACACCAGCAGCAGCAAGTTTAGCATCGTCTGCCCAGCATTGCTACTTTACAAAAGCTGCTCAGCAACTTCTTTCATTATTCCAAAAACCATCGGCCGAAGCAAAGTTAACTAATTGGCTTGTACTCGGCCTCTATATAAGCTAGCCACCCTTTCGAAGCCCCCCTCCATTGCAACTTGCAACCCTCTAGCAGCAATTAATACACAGAGATTACAACTAAGCAGCAATGTCGATGGTGACTTGTTGCACCCACGTCCTTAGCCGCGGCGCGCCGCGCTAAACTTCCTCCTGGAGCCCTGCAATCCGGTAAACCAGCATCAATGGTTCTCCAAAGGAAGCCTCGGCCTCTTTCTGTCCGCTGTGCTGCAGAGACTGCTGGGCATGCGTTTGGCATCAAACCCTTTGGTAAGCTTATGTATGTGCACATGCCGGTATATCCGGTGAAAATGGCTAAATATTGTAAATTCCGTGAAAACCAGTGTTGACTTAAAAAAAAACCTAAAAAAAATACAAGCGACAGGGCAGAGCATGAGGTAATTTTTAGAAAATTTTAAAAGTTTCACACCCAAATTTTGAGATTTTTTTTTTAAAACTGCTACACACCTGATCTTCACGCATTTGCAGCATTTAATTTAGTACATTTTCACCGGATATTTACCCTAAATGGCAGGCACACGTTGTTGCTAGCTACGCGTTGTATCAAATTGATAAACGCAAGATCGAATTACAGCTAATTAATTTTGCTGTCATATGATCATATGAACATTTTAAGCCCTGGTGCACCCCAAGTTCCAGCCCACGTCAGGCAACAGGTGGAGGATCATGGAAGACGAGGAGCAGGAGCAGGTCAAGCTGTGGTTCCACGTGGGCGACAGGACCATCAAGGAGAACCTGGAGGTCCGATTCGAGCATAATGTGCTCGTGGTCAGGTGGAAGGGCGCCGTCAACGGCGGCGAGCCCGCGAGCTCGCTGGACGTCCGCCTGCTCGTGCCCACAGGCTACGACAAGGGCAAAGTGACGGCCGAGCTCACGTTCGGATCGCTGCTCGTGACCATCGGCAAGATCAAGCCAGTCGGTGACAACCTCAAGATCATCCCAATCAGTGCAAAGGACAACAGTTCTACTACCGAGCCCTAATTGCGATCGATGTGGAGGACTAATGCTTTGCGAAACTCTAGCACAATAAGACTGAAATTTCACGAAGAAAGAAAGAAAATAATTTCTTTTTTTTCGCGAGGAAGAAAGAAATGAATTTCTAGCTTCCCCGTTTATTGTTGTGAAATTGTGTACCTTCCAGGATTGCTTGTTTGGAGTATATTCGTAATAATTTTGTGGGTATGATGTGCCTATATTGTAGGCTAGCATGCTGGCCAACATGTAATTGAAGTCGCTGTTGGTGGCTTGGTGCAAACATGCAGTTCAGTAGAAGATTGCTCAAGTCGCTGTTGGTGGATTTTTTTGAAACTTGTAAGTTAGGTGAAAATGAAATTTTAACGAAATTCACAATTTCACCTAATATTTCGCCTCCTTAGTAAGCCATCCAAGCAATTAAGCTGGAATACCGAAATATAGTTCCAAGTCTTAGAATCTCACAACTATCAAATTGTATGTGAGCGCATCAAATTCATCAAATAGAGGAAATATCATGTGCATCCCCTCTTACGGTGCTAACTCTGTGATACCAACGTATAAAAGTTTTTAAAATTCCCTGAAAATTCGAAGATGGGGGAGAACATATTCTACAACCATATAAAATTTCAAGATCAAACTCAATTATATCTAGAAGATATGAAATACTACTCTAGACCATGGTTGCAGATCGAGCAAGGTCCTACGTAGTAGTAGTATACTATCATTGTCTTTAACTTTAGGGCACGGGGAAGATACCATCCATTGTTATTCCTTCCATTCAAAAGGAAATCCGCAAGTTAATATATAAGTTTCTCGGGTCACCGACAAGTGGAGGTGTGGTGTATCAGCTCCATATTTCAAATGACCTCTGTAAAAAAAGAAAGAGTGGAAATGTGGAACTGCCTTGGCAATACATTAGTTCTACTATCTATCTATCACTAACTTCACAACTTTTAATTTCCATCGCAACAAAAACTTTAATTTGACTCATTTAAAATCTGCCATGGTACAGAAAGTTCAAGGGATAAAATAAACTTCATCATAGAGTTTAGAGTAAAAACGACCTTCGATAAGAAAGAGAGTAAAAACCGATTGATTGTCATATTCCGCTTTTGGTTCGGGAATAGTGATTACTAATTTGGTTTTCGCTTTCACTTTGGTATGTCAAATTGTCATGTAGTTTAAAAAATCTTCTTTCTTCCTCTAAGCTCGGGTTTGTGTTTCAAACTTCCTTGATTTTTGAAATTGAAATTCAAGTTTGAATTTCCCCTTTTGCGGTTTTGGGTCCCTTTCTCTTCTTGGGCCTGCCCTTTTTTCTTTGGGCTCAACCCCTATTCCCTTCTTGGGCCGGCCCATTCTCTTTCTTGGTCTTCCCGGCCTTTTTCTTTGGCCCAACAGGCCTAGCCTCCCTTCCCCCAGCCCACTCCTTTCGTCCCTGGCCTTTTCTTCTTGGTCCAGTAGCCACCTCCGGCTTTCTTCATCCTCAGCCGAGACGCCCGTGCCACTCTCTCTCTCTCCCGTGACGCCATCGCCATGAGCTCCCTCTGCCGCCTCCTACTCCCGCGTGCTCCCTGACGCCGCCACCCACTCCCGCTGCCACCGCAACTTCGGTGCCACTCCTCGCCTTGTCATCTCGGCTGCACCGCTCCTCTGACGCCATGGCCGTCCTTGCCATCCTCACTTGCCCGAAGAAGCCGGTCCAAGCCCTGCGCCCGCGTCAGCAAGGCCCCCAAGTCGTCGCCCTCTCCCTGCACTCACCTATCTCCCCCGCCCTATCTTCTCCATGCGTAGAGCGCCCACGTGACGCAGCTTCGGAACCATGCGCGCGCCCCTCGCCGCCCAACGGCTCCTAGCCCCCTTCAACCGCCTATAAAGAGGCCCATGTACCCTTGTTCTCCCCCACGCCTCCTCCTTCACTCCCTGGTAAGTCCACTACAAGGAACCACACTTTCTTCTTTTCGGCCGACGCCACCTCCACCGTCGACTAGCCACTCCGGCGACGTGACTGCCGTGCCGCCCCCATCATCCTGCGCCCCGGGAGCTAGTGAAGCTTTCCCCCAAGTTGATTTCTTGGTTGAACCGAAGAAACGTTGGAATTTCACCACCTTTCCCGCCTCCGGCCAACTTCTTCTCCACCACCCGCCACCGGCCACTGTCCCTCTTCGGCCCTCCTCCTTGACCCGGTAGGTCCGCCTCGCCATGCGCCACCCCCTACTACCCTTCCCTGGCGTAGACCGCCACTAGAGCTCCTCTGCTGCCATGGCCGAGCCGCTGCTACCGCTCAACTCAACCGTGCCGCCACTCCGGCCGCCGCACCAGTGCCATCGTCTTCCCCGCATCACCAGCTCCCCGTTTTGGTCACTCCCCCGCGCTGCCACACCCTCCTCCGTCGACGGCAAGCTTCGGGCGCAAGTGCCGTGAAGCTCGTGTGCTGGCACGCTCGGGCAGCTACTATTCCTCCATCATTAGCATCTTAATGACTGTATTTAACCCTAAAAGCAATCATTATCTTTAATGATGCCTTAACCACCAGCTTAAAGCCTCTCGGTGTCACTGCCTTGTGGGCCCGTCTGAACAGTAAACATTAGGTTTACTTTTTATTTTTCCTCAATGGCCGACAAGTGGGCCCCACTTTCCGGTCTATGCAATGTACATGTGGACCCGTCACTGTTCATTTCATTTTTCCGATTTAATTCCAATTTAAACTTCGGAAGCTCCGTTCTCCCCCATTATAGCTCCAAAAATTATGAAATTGGTTTATAAAATTCTGTAAATTCAAGATCTTGCTAATAGCATAGGTCTTGTTTAATTTGGAGTTCATTTGTTATTTTATTTTGTATTTATTTGCTCTTTTTGATTGTTTGTGCATTTTTCCAATACGTTCGTCTGAATAAGAGTTGAAGATGCGAGAAATCTCCAAGTTGATAAAGCACAAGATTATCAAGACTCTCTTACCTATAACCAAGGCGAGTCAATACTTTGATCATATTGATCCTACACTTTATGTAAATTATATTCATTTAACTTACCAAAATTGCATGCTTTAATTCTTTAATCAAATGTATGTTCAAGCTTAAGGTAGATAAATACCCATTTGATGATTAATTAATTATTATGCCATCCTTTGATAATTAAATCCATTATTCCTTGTCAAGCGACATGCTAGTCTTGCTTAAGTACCGGGACATTAAATGTCCCAATCATCATCTTTTAAACATAAAAGTGGATTTGGGCAGTCGTTGTGGGGAAATGACTAAGATGGTTGAGTTGATATATTTTACTCCTCAAAAACCCTAATTGTCAGCACTATCTCAAGCGTAAGGTATAATGAATGGTATATTAGTGGGTGCTAATGTAGCCCAAAGAATGTTGGTTGTGAATGGTATATAGAATAAACCACCCAGATAACCCCTAAGGACTTAATCTTGTCATGACCTCTCGTGTAAAACAAGTACAACCACAAGTTTGCAAATTGCAACTTGGCTTATGTGGATATCATGGGGATATGCCTGAGATCTTAGGATGATGTTACAATTGGCAATGTCGTTTTTGGTTTGTTGAAACAGCGTTTTCTGCAAGTGTCAGGATTTTCGGTCATACCGGCGTGTAACGCCGCGGTACGACCGCATCACGTAGGTGACCGCAAGATACTTGGCGGTATGACCGAGTCCGGTCGTTCAAGTTTTAGGTGGCGGTTTGATATTTCCAGAACGAGTGTAATTTGAGTTTTGGTTTCTCTGGTAGCGATACGACGCAAGATTATGGGTGCTTGATACTACATGATCTTGATAGTACCGCCATAACATGGCGGTAATACCGATTTTGTGCTGATTGTCATTTCTATTGGAGAATTGCTTTTGGGTTAGGTCAAGTTCATGGGTTTCATGGCATATGTGTTGCATGATGCATGTTTTGACTAACGTGGGTCAAGTTGTGAAGAACTTGTTCCCGGATTCGATTTCTTTGTCTATTGATGTGTAGGTTGCTTGGAGGTCAATGACGGTCAACGGCGAGGATGATCGGGACTAAGCTTGGAGAGCTGAGGTCCAGAATGATCGGGGATGCCGGGTGAGGTCAATTGAGTCAAGCATGGCGCAAGAGGGACAAAGGTGACCGAACGGGCAGTTCGGTGCGACGGGTTCGATCAAGCGGCGCGGGGGTCGGTGCAAGTGCCATGGTGGTTTCGGTGGGAGCCGGATGGGAGAGACTTGCCGACATGAAGAGAGCCGCTGGATCAACCTACACGTGGTGAAGCATGGAGGTGCTTCACGAAGATGGGACTCGGTCTTTGCAAAAAGATCGAGAAGGGGTATTTTGGTAATTTCACCAAATACCGCCTTGGTGACCTAATGCCAACCCGCGGCGCAAGGCGGTGTGTCAAGAAGTGGATTAGGTCAAGAAAAGTGAAGACGGCGCTTTGAGATGCGTGCGTGCGTGACCCGTTTGTTTTGGGCCTTAACGGGAGCCCATTAGGGTTACTCTTCTAGAAGGTCTAAGCCTCCACTATAAATAGGGGGTGTGCTGGATAGCCACCTCAACCCTTTCATTGTGTTTGAAACCCTAGTTTGCTTAGGGAGAGGATTAGTGGAGGTTAGGGTTCTAGAGAGTTGGATTTGATTTCGTGCTCATGTATTGAGTCTTTGTCCTCCTTGATGGAGTGGCTGTAAACCAATACCATATCAAATCAATCCAAAGAAAGTTCTCTCCAAGATGAGTCTATTTGCTTTCTTTCTCTCTATTTGATGATTTGAGGTGTTTCTTTGATCCGCGAGTTTTTGTTTGGTTTCTTGCCGTGATCTAACTTGCTGTGACATGTGGGAACCCATCTAGGATCATCTTGATCATCCATCACCCACGAGCAAGGTTTAGATCATGTTTAGGTTCGAAACTCGGTTTTGAAACCTCTTTCGTTCAATTCAAGAAAGGTAGGAACTTTGACGTGGATCTAGTCATTCTTTGCTTGGAATAGGTTCCTAACCTCTTTGGGAAGGTGTGTTTCAAATCTCGTAGCGTTTGGCCAAGTGGATCAAAAGTTGTGCCAATTTTGGTTTTTAAATCGTCGAAGTCGTTTCCAGACAATCGGATGACCGCCCGTTTGCCTACGGTCATACCGCACATCGGTACGACCGCTCATTTGCCTACGGTCATACCGCACATTGGTACGACCGCCCGTTTGCCTGCGGTTGTTCCGATTTCCCTGATTTTTCAGCACTTCTTCGATTTTGTTTGCTGAGCTTTGGGGGTTAAGAGTGGATTCAACACAAGACTTCCTCTGTGCTTAATCATTGATCTTCATAGCTCTCATAGCTATTGAAGTGATTTACAAGTTGAATCCATTCAAGTGAAAAAGTTTTTGAGCTCCTATTCACCCCCCCTCTAGTCACCTTTTCAGTCCAACAAGTGGTATTAGAGCCCAGTTAGTTCAATCTTGATCTTAACCGGTCACTGAACTTGGCGATGGATAAGTACTCGACCAAGCCGCATGTCTTTGATGGGCTCGACTATGCCTATTGGAAGAATCGCATGCGAGTTTTCCTTGAGAGCGAAGGACAAGCTATATGGGAGGTTGTTCGAGCCCCGCTTGCGCTTTTGCTTGCTACCAAGCCAAATGCCCTTTTGGCTAACAACAACAAGGCAAAGAACCTTCTATATGCTGGGCTTGGTAGGCAAGAGTACGATAGGATTTGCAATCTTGCGACCGCACATGAGATTTGGCACACCCTCGAAACTTACCATGAGGGATCGTCCTAGATCAAGCAAGTGCGTCAGAATGTCTACAAGCAAGAGTACAACAAATTCGAGATGTGTCCTGGTGAGAGCATCGATGACATCTTTACTCGCTTTAACAAGGTGATCAACCAGATGAGAGCTGTTGACATTGAGTACTCTCAATCTGAGAATGCCACCCACCTCTTGGCTGCAATCAACACCAAGGAGTGGGAGATGAAGGCAACTGCCATAGAGGAGAATGTCGATCTCTCTAATCTCACTTTGGAGCTGCTTTATAGCAAGCTAAAACTCATGAGATCAAGAGAGGCGGTAATCCTAAGAAGGATAACATGGCTTTGTTGGCTGATCCTCTCAAAGGACTCTTGATGGTTCTTTTGAGTCTTCTTACGGTTTTTCTCTTGCGTGTTTATCTCGCTATTCAAGAAGAAGAGTTTGAGAGTCTTCCCGAGGCTGATTTAGCTCTTTTAGCCAAGAAAGTCACACGGGCATATAACAATGTCGAAAAGAAGAGAGGTGGCCTGTGACATGCTATGAGTGTGAAGAGCTATATCACATCCGAGCCAACCGCCCCAAGTTTGAAAGGTAAGGGAAATCATGAGAAGGTTGCCGTGAAGAAGCCTCAAGGGGCAAGCCCAAGTATAATCTTTGCCAAGCTCATGAAGGTCGCTCACCGAGTTCTTGCCGCTTTTGGAGATCAATCCATGAGCGATGTGGACTCGGGAGCGAGGAGGACAAGGAGGAGGAGTTTCCTCAAGACAGAAGGGAAGGCCAAGGATTTCACCAAAGATAAGCTTCATGGCCGACTCCGACGCCGATAACGATGATGAGGTACCTCTCTCCTATGATGTTCTTTACGCTAGATGCGATAACATGTATGAGCAATTGCTTAGTCAAGATAAAGCTTTAAAGTTCACCATGGCTAGGAACAAGGATCTAGAGTCACAAGTCGAGAGTTTGAAATTAGAGCTTGTGAATGCTAAAAGTCTAGATGTTGATGAATGTTCATCCTGCCATGCTTTGCACTCCGAACTGTCTAAACTGCAATCTGCTCATGATATTGCTTTGCATCAACTTGAAAATGCTAGAACTAAGCTAATTGATGTTAAATCTGCTCCATGTGAAAAATGCTTAGAGTCTAGCAAGTTGGATGCTTCTGGTAATGTGAAATCTAGCTTTTGCTCTTTCTGCTTAGAACGCGAACATGAAGTTAAGGATATTCTAGAAGCAGTTAGAGCTAAATTTGCTAAGCTTAAGGACACAATTGATTCTACATCTTGTGCCTCTTGTGCCGCCTATAAGCTTGAAGTTGCGCATCTTAAGGAGAAACATGCTAGAGCCATTAAGGGCAAGACTTGTGAATCATGTGTTAATATTGAAAAAGAGAATGCTTATCTCAAGGATACTTTAGAAAGATTCTCTAATGGTGAAAAATAGTTAAACATGATTCTAGATAAATCTAAAACTCTTTTTAAGAAGCAAGGCTTAGGATACAACTCTGCTCAGGACATGTCCAAGCCTAATGTCATTCAGGTCTTGGAAAATGGCTTAGTTGAATTTAAAACCCAACCTGCAAAAACTGTCTTTAAATCTGCAGGGTTTGTCCAACCTTCTTTTGAGGCAAAAGGTGCTTCTCCCAGTGGTACAAAATACCATTGCACCTATTGCAAGAAGAGTGGACATTTGGTTGAGTTCTGTTGGCGTAGGTTGAAGAACGCTAAGAGAAATATTGCTAGAATGTCATCTAATCAACCTAGAGCTTTTATGAGACATGGTCACGTCCAAAAGAAGAAACCCAGTCTAGGATTTGTTGCACATGCTCATCACCATGTTCCTAGACAGGATGCATCTCATGTTCTTGTTACCATTGCTCATAATAGAACTGCTAATAAAGTCAAGGATAGCACATCTGCTTGCATACTACTTTCATGAGGCGAGTGTCTCAAGATCTTGGATTCCCAAGTCGCTTTTAACTAACCCCAGTATTGAGACACATCGCTCTTTTGTTCCTTGATTTTCAGGATTGGCGCGGAAGGGGGAAGAACACATGGTTCGTCGACTCCGGGTGTTCACACCACATGACCGGAGACTCAAGATGGTTCACCTCCTTCACGCAATCAACCGGTGATGACTTCATCACCTTTGGAGATGATACACAAGGGCGCATTGAAGGAACTGGAATGATTAGGGTGAACGACAAGTTCATTCTCAAGGACGTCGCGCTTGTGTCTAAGCTAAGGTACAATCTCCTTTCTGTTTCACAGCTTCTCGATGATGGCTATGAGACTCGTTTTAAGAAGAATGCCTGTCGTGTGCTTGATTCTTTTGGTGAGCTCGTTTTTGGGATTTCTAGAGTTGGTAGAATTTTTGGAGCTGATTTTTACGAGTCTCTTCTTTGGATCCCTTAAGTGCTTAATTGCTTCTTCTTCTGATATCTGGCTTTGGCACCGACGTTTGGGGCACATTGGTTTTGATCATCTAACACGAGTTAGCGGCCTTGATCTCATGAGAGGTTTGCCTAAACTCAAAGTCATCAAGGATGTCAGATATGCGCTCAGTAGGCATGGCAAACAAGTTGCCGCCTCACACCCGTCATTGACTATGGTTATGACTGACGGACCAGGACAGTTGCTTCATATGGATACTGTTGGTCCTGCTAGAGTTCGGTCAGTCGGTGGCAATTGGTACATTCTTGTCATAGTCGATGATTTTTCGAGATACTCTTGGGTGTTCTTTCTTGCTTCGAAGGATGAGGCTTTTGATCATTATCATGACCTTGTTCTTCGTTTGGCTTCTGAACTTCCTGGTGCCTTGAGAGCGATCCGCAGTGATAATGGCACGGAGTTCAAGAACGCTTCTTTTGCCTCTTTTTGTGCTGAGCGCGGTATTGAGCATCAGTTCTCTTCTCCACACGTCCCTCAACAAAATAGCGTTGTGGAAAGGAAGAACAGGACTCTAGTCGAGATGGCTAGGACAATGCTAGATGAGTATAGCACACCGAGGAGATTTTGGGCCGAAGCTATTGCTACAGCTTGCCATATTTCAAACCGTGTCTTTTTGAGACCGTCTTTGGGCAAGACTTCATATGAGCTTCGGTTTGGTAGAAAACCCTCTGTTTCTCACTTTCGAGTCTTTGGATCGAAGTGTTTTATTCTCAAGACAGGGAACCTAGATAAATTTGAATCAAGGACTTGTGATGGCTTATTTCTAGGTTATCCTGCACATTCGAGGGGTTTTCGGGTTTTTAATGTTGAAACTAACATTGTTCAGGAGACATGCAATGTCACTTTTGATGAGACTAGCCCTGGAGCTAGATCCGATGTTTCAGGTGACTTACAGGTGACAGAGAGCATTTTTGTTGAAGAAGATGAGGATGAACTTGATACTTCTCCTCCACCTGTTGCTGATGTTCCTGTCCAAGCTGCTCAAGCTCCTGAACCCGTGACGACCGCTTCACCTCCAATTGAGGCTCCTGCTGCATCTTCTTCATCAGCAGTACCTGCGGAGGTCGAGGAGACGCTATCTCCCCTAGGCGCTCCTTTGCACATTCAGAAGCAACATCCTCCGGATCAGATGATTGGTAATCTCCATGAGCGAGTCACTCGCTCCAGGTATCATGATCCGAGTCTTTTCTCTCACTCTGCATTTGTAGCTTCTTTTGAACCCAAAGATATATCACATGCTTTATCTGATGCTAGTTGGGTCAATGCCATGCATGAGGAGTTAGAGAATTTTGAAAGAAATAAAGTTTGGAACCTTGTAGATCCTCCTAGTGGTCATAATGTAATTGGCACCTGTTGGGTGTTTAAAAATAAAAAAATGAGGATGGTTCGTGGTTAGAAACAAGGCTAGGTTGGTAGCTCGGGGCTTTAGCCAGTTGAGGGGTTAGATTTTGATGAGACCTTCGCTCCTGTTGCTAGATTAGAAGCCATTCGCATCTTGCTTGCCTTTGCTGCATCTAAAGGTTTTAGGTTGCATCAAATGGATGTTAAGAGTGCCTTTCTGAATGGTTTTATAGAGGAGGAAGTGTATGTTAGGCAACCCCCTGGCTTTGAGGATCCCAAGCACCCTGATCGTGTTTACAAGTTATCCAAAGCCTTGTATGGTCTTAAGCAAGCCCCTAGAGCCTGGTATGATAGACTTAAGACCTTCTTGCTTAAGAATGATTTTGAAATGGGAAAGGTTGATAAGACTCTTTTCATTCTTAGGCATGGCAATGACTTCCTGCTTGTTCAGATTTATGTAGATGATATTATCTTTGGTGGTTCCTCTCATGCTCTTGTTTCCAGTTTTTCTGAGACCATGTCCAGGGAATTCGAGATGAGTATGATGGGAGAGCTCAACTACTTTCTGGGGCTACAAATCAAGCAGTGCAAGGAAGGGATCTTCATCCATCAAACGAAGTACACCAAGGATTTGCTCAAGCGTTTTGAGATGGGTGATTGCAAGCCGATCGCCACTCCCATGGCGACATCGACTGTTTTGGATCCAGATGAGGAAGGAGAAGCCGTGGATCAATGCGAGTACCGCAGCATGATCGGCTCCCTTCTGTACCTGACGGCCTCAAGACCGGACATCCACTTCGCGGTCTGCCTCTGTGCGAGGTTTCAGGCGTCACCGAGGACTTCACATCGCCAAGCCGTTAAGCGCGTTTTCAGGTATTTACACTCTACCCTTCAGTATGGCATTTGGTATTCTTGTTCTTCTTCATTGTCCATTCGGGGGTTTTCAGATTCTGATTTTGCGGGCTGTAGGCTAGATAGGAAGAGCACATCTGGCACATGTCATTTCTTAGGCACTTCTCTTGTCTCTTGGTCTTCTAGGAAGCAGTCTTCTGTTGCACAATCCATCTTTGAAGTGAATATGTAGCCGGCTGCTAGTTGTTTGTAGTCGATTTTGTGGATGGTCTCCACTCTTAAGGATTTTGGGTTAACTTTTGCTAGTGTTCCTCTCTTCTGTGACAATACTTCTCCTATTAACATTGCTAAAAACCCAGTGCAACATTCTAGGACCAAGCACATAGACATTCGCTATCACTTCCTTAGAGATCACGTTGAGAAGGGTGATATTGTGCTGCATTTTGTGGAGTCCGAGGCTCAGTTAACCGATATCCTCACCAAGCCTTTAGACCCAACAAGGTTTGCCACATTGAGGAGTGAGTTAGGGGTAATTTATCCCTATGGGTTGGTTTGAGGGGGAGTTGGATCTTTTCTGATCTTTCCTTGTTCATTTGATCTTTTCTTGTTTTTCTTTTTGAACTTGTTGATCTTTTTGATCTTTTAGGCTTTTCGAGCTTTTCTTGCATCTCATTGTATCATATTGCATTCATATGAAAAATCCAAAAAGATGCATTGTGATATAAGCTTTTCTGCTTATCTTTTAAATTGATGAAGCTTTGCTTATTACCCTTTGGAGCTTTAGTGTTTCAAATTCTTGCTCAATGCCATGTCTAGTTCTTTGACTTGCTAGAATTATCATGCTTTCATATGTATAGGTAAGTCTTTGCTGTATGAGCTAGAACTTGAAAAACAACTTGAACTAAGAAATTAGCAATTTGTGAATTGTTTAGCCAGTTGCGCAATTAGTGCTCCTTTTGTGACATTGGCCTTGTCAAAATTGCTTTGTTAGCTCTTGAATCTAGCTTTGATCATTACTTGAGCTTCTTGTGCTTCTGAGAATCTAAAACTGCTCTTGTGAAAAATGAAAAATCAAACTTCAAAATTGTCTCATGCTTAAATTGTGCCAAACTATTCTTACGAGACTGCATGTCAAAGACATGAACTTGGAGATAGTTTGATGATCCAGACGATCTCATGGGGACTGCTTGTCACAACTGACATGAACCTCAAGATTTGTCGCCCTGGTAGAAGCTTAGGAAGAGTTTGTGGATGGCTCCTAGTCCAGGATCTTCTTCACTAAGATATACCTTTAATCAACTTTTGGTCCAAGCTTAGGATGAGTTTGTGGATGGCTCCTAGTCCAGGATCTTGTCACTAAGTTAGACCATTAGTCAACTTCAATATTCATTGCAAATGAAAAATTGTTGAAAAATGGGCGTTTGAGAAAATTGAGCAAAATGATTCAATTCAGGACTTGTTTGTCTCTTAATGTGGTCTTTGTTAGCTTTTTGATCTAACTTTGACATTTTGACATGGGCACTATCATTTTAGGATCCCTGTTGACGAACTTGCTAGATTTGAAGCTTTGCTTAAAATGCTAAAATTCATTGCTTTATATTGAGCCTTCTAGCTTTAGCTTTGTTATATATGTCTTATCATGATCTTGCTAGCACCTTCAGGCTTGATATGTTGTTTGTGCAACTTTAGAAATGCTAGCTTGTTCTTTTGGGTAATCTTCAAAGCTTCTTGTATTCAAAAATTGAAAAATACAAAAAAATTGAAGCCACTCCATTGCATTTCATGCATGCTCCATCTTATGCTTTTTCCTCATTCTGCATTTGTCATCTCTGGACGAGAGGAAGGCGTGATTCCTTGATGACTCCATTGTCAAAGGGGGAGAAGATATTTCAAAACTTTGTGTTAAAGGGGAGAAGATGTTTGAAAAAGGGGAGTTTTGAAAAAGGGGGAGCTACTTGGAGAAAATTTGAAATTCTGAGGATCATAGTGAGGGGGAGTTTCTTATTTGCATTCTTATGGTTTTATTGCTACTTCTGAACTTGAATTGCAATTCTTGATCCTCACAATGATCAAAGGTCATATCGAACAATTGTTCTTTCATATGGACCTTAAGTGAGATTTTGACCCGCTTACGGAAAATGAAGCTTTCTCCTTTCTTTTGCCGATCTCACTTGTCGATACTATTCTCGAGCCAACTTGGTCTTTTCCTTTGCTTTTCCTTGCTTTTGGACCAAGTTGTGCCTTTGAGCTTAAAACGTCGAGTTTTACTTTTCAAACCTCAAAATTTGCATTTGTGGGAAATTGCCAATGTGTTCATCAAGGGGGAGATTGTGGATATCATGGGGATATGCCTGAGATCTTAGGATGATGTTACAATTGGCAATGTCGTTTTGGTTTGTTGAAACAAGTTTTACGCAAGTGTCAGATTTTCGGTCATACCGTAACGCAGCAGACGATCAAGATCACGCTCACGACCGCAAGATACTTGGCGGTATGACCGGAGTCCGGTCGTTCCAGGTTTTAGGTGGCGGTTTGATATTTCCAGAACGAGTGTAATTTGAGTTTTGGTTTCTCTGGGTAGCGGTACGACCGCAGTTATGGGTGCGGTACTACCGCAGTGCGGTAGTACCGGCCATAACATGGCGGTAATACCGATTTTGTGCTGATTGTCATTTCTATTGGAGAATTGCTTTTGGGTTAGGTCAAGTTCATGGGTTTCATGGCATATGTGTTGCATGATGCATGTTTTGACTAACGTGGGTCAAGTTGTGAAGAACTTGTTCCCGGATTCGATTTCTTTGTCTATTGATGTGCAGGTTGCTTGGAGGTCAATGACGGTCAACGGCGAGGATGATCGGGACTAAGCTTGGAGAGCTGAGGTCCAGAACGATCGGGGATGCTGGGTGAGGTCAATTGAGTCAAGCATGGCGCAAGAGGGACAAAGGTGACCGAACGGGCAGTTCGGTACGACGAGTTCGATCAAGCGGCGCGGGGGTCGGTGCAAGTGCCATGGTGGTTTCGGTGGGAGCCGGATGGGAGAGACTTGCCGACATGAAGAGAGCCGCTGGATCAACCTACACGTGGCGAAGCATGGAGGTGCTTCACGAAGATGGGGCTCGGTCTTTGCAAAAGATCGAGAAGGGTATTTTGGTAATTTCACCAACACCGCCTTGGTGACCTAATGCCAACCATGGCGCAAGTCGGTGTGTCAAGAAGTGGATTAGGTCAAGAAAAGTGAAGACGGTGCTTTGAGATGCGTGCGTGCGTGACCCGTTTGTTTTGGGCCTTAACGGGAGCCCATTAGGGTTACTCTTCTAGAAGGTCTAAGCCTCCACTATAAATAGGGGGTGTGCTGGATAGCCACCTCAACCCTTTCATTGTGTTTGAAACCCTAGTTTGCTTAGGGAGAGGATTAGTGGAGGTTAGGGTTCTAGAGAGTTGGATTTGATTTCATGCTCATGTATTGAGTCTTTGTCATCCTTGATGGAGTGGCTGTAAACCAATACCATATCAAATCAATCCAAAGAAAGTTCTCTCCAAGATGAGTCTATTTGCTTTCTTTCTCTCTATTTGATGATTTGAGGTGTTTCTTTGATCCGCGAGTTTTTGTTTGGTTTCTTCCCATGATCTAACTTGCTGTGACATGTGGGAACCCATCTAGGATCATCTTGATCATCCATCACCCACGAGCAAGGTTTAGATCATGTTTAGGTTCGAAACTCGGTTTTGAAACCTCTTTTGTTCAATTCAAGAAAGGTAGGAACTTTGACGTGGATCTAGTCATTCTTTGCTTGGAATAGGTTCCTAACCTCTTTGGGAAGGTGTGTTTCAAATCTCGTAGCGTTTGGCCAAGTGGATCAAAAGTTGTGCCAATTTTGGTTTTCGTCGTCGGTCGTTTCGGGACAATCGGATGACCGCCTGCTTGCCTCACGGTCATATCAAGACATCGAGACGACCGCTCATTTGCCTACGGTCATACCGCACATTGGTACGACCGCCCGTTTGCCTGCGGTTGTTCCGATTTCCCTGATTTTTCAGCACTTCTTCGATTTTGTTTGCTGAGCTTTGGGGGTTAAGAGTGGATTCAACACAAGACTTCCTCTGTGCTTAATCATTGATCTTCATAGCTCTCATAGCTATTGAAGTGATTTACAAGTTGAATCCATTCAAGTGAAAAAGTTTTTAAGCTCCTATTCACCCCCCCTCTAGTCGCCTTTTCAGTCCAATAGCTTAGTAAATTTATTGGACCCTAAAAGTCATCTCACTAGTGAGGATGTGCAAGCATGAGCTGGGAAGGGACACCGACGGTGAAGTTGCCTGCTACGACAAGTCGTGGGGGTAACATCCCGCACAACTTATGGGACTCACCGCAAGCGCGGCCCCTATGGATGAGATGATGGAAGGGGCGAGATAATTTGAAAGGTTACTGTGACGGTTGCTCAACTACATGACTAAGGAATCGTGTGGGGTAATGAGTATGGCTGTCTCTTGTTGGTACAGTGTATAACCTTTGTAGAGTCTAAACTATTTAAACAGCCGCACCTACGGTCAAAGGCGGACATGGGAACTTTACTTGAGTTAGTTCTATTTCAAAAACCTTTGTGGCTGGAATGAAAATGTGATGGGCTCACCTAGCCCTGAGATTAGATTTTCCCTGAGCCGTCTTGCTCAGTGGTGTTAATAATGGAGGTAGCTCCAATCAAATGAAGCATAAGGTAGAGTTTCCGATGGAGGGAACCTCTACTGAAATAATTATTGCGCAATTACTCTCTTTAATAAAATGCAATTTGGTTGAAATGCTAAGTGATAGGACTTTGTAATTATGATAATTGAAAATGTTGCTTTAGCAAATAAAAGAACCTGAGCCATCCTTGTTAAGCCTTGTATATATATTATTGCATCTTGCATGTTGGCTTGTGAGCATGGAAGTTGTGCTCATTCTCGCTCTTTCCCCCAAAAAACCCTCAGAAACATGAAATCCTAAAGACTACGCGTACTACGAGGATCCAGAAGTAGGAGGCCCAAGAGATGAGGAAGTGTAGTTTAGTTGTTAGCTGTTCTAGTCTCGCCCCAGTCTAGTTGACTCCGTTGGTGCTTACGTGCATCCTATATTACTTGAGTCTTTGGGTAATATCGGACGCACATGGGTTTTCCCAGTCGCTTGTCTGTGGAGAGATGTACTCTGCCCCTTTTGTTTCTATTGTCGCTTCCGCTACTTTTGTAATATAATCTTTGGCCTGTCCGGCCCTTATTTTAAAACCCGACTCGATGTGGTCTATGTAAATTCTGATGTGTTAATTAATAAATGGTATGGTTTAATCTACGCCATGTATGAATTGATTCAGTGATGTATCTGTGAGTCCTATTTACTGATCCAGGGAATAGCACAGTGTCTTTCATAGAGGATTTGGATTCTCTGAATCCGGGTCCAATAGAGCTGGTATCAGAGCATACGACTATAGAAGCCTTAGCTAGACTGGTCAAGCCTAAGGACTTGAGTCTTATTTTCAAAAACTAAGAAAAGTTTTGTTAAAATATAGCGTACTTATTGCTCTCACTCATCTCTCTTAGTTCTTCACTTATCCCTACCTCACTTGAGTTTTACTCAGTTCTGACTCTCGTTCTCGTTTCAAAAATTGTAGATGGCAACCCCGTCGTCCGATGGCCCGTGGGACTTTTGCTCTCATGAAGAAGACAGAGATGAGTTTGTGGACATTCTCTGCCAACTCATGCAGCACCTGGACTACCACCGCGATCCTATTTTCAGAGGCCGAAAGACCCAGACCTTGGACCAAGAGTCGTGGACCATGGAGGTTTTCCTCTATGCCAGACAGGGTGAGTTCATCGCTCACACCTTCAGACCCACGATCCTCTAGAGCGCTTATTCAAGGCAGGTCCAAGACGCAAAGACGCTTCACATGCACCCGTCTGACCTAGATGCACGAGGATCTTCTGGTGGAATCTGTAGTACCCTGTTCTGCTATTAGAGAGTTTGGCGTTCGGGAGAGGTAATTAATTAAAAGTTCAGGTTTTTTTTAGGAGAGTTGTGGACTTGGGCCTCCGGCCCAGGCTAAGGAGGCTTTGGCTGGTCTCGTGTGGGCCAAGAGAGGGGAGAAGGCACCCCAAAAAGGGGCCAATCTACCCCAAGCCCATGCTGCCACCTCCCCTTCCCTTGGAAACCCTAAGGCAGCCTCCTCCTCCCCATTTTTTTCTCCTCCCCTAGCAGCCGCCCCCATCTTTCCTTCTCCTGGACGCCTCCCCACTCCCTTGTGCCCCTCCCCTTCTCCCCAAACCAGCAGCAGCCCCTCCACCTCCCTGCTGCTGTCCATGGCGCCCCTCCTCCTCCCTGCTGCTATCCATGGCGCCTACCTCCTCCCTGCTACTGCGAAGAGACCAAAGGGGAGGAGAAGAAGAGGGGAGAAAGGAGGTTAAGAAGGTTCCTTTGCGGGTTTGGTCGGTTTGCTGGAGGTCTTCAAGGGTATTTAGTGATTTCCTCACTGTTTTGGTTGATTTAGGTTCAGTTTTTGCTTTGATTCAGTAGATCGAGTTCCTCCTGCGTTTGAACAGATTATGTCCCATGGATTGGGCGACTGTTTTCTTGTATTTAGATTCTAAATCTGAGGATCTAGTCTCCTAGAGAGTTGTAGGCTATGTCTTCAGCTTCCCATGGGTTCTAAGTTGACTAATTTCCGATTTAAGGTTTAAAAGTTATGGTCCTTTTCGTTGCTGCTGTCCAGGAATCTGTCAAAGCTAGCAGAAATATTAATGGTTAGATTTCAATTTGTTAAAGGCCGATTCAGGGCTGCTCACCGCAATGAATGTTGTAGCATTTTACCTTAGCTTTCGAGATTGGTAAAGAACACCTTTTTTGGATCTACAGAACAAAAGATATGCAAGTTTCAATTTGACTGTCCAGTTTGTTCGTCGGTTTCCGATAGTATATTTGACTCGTGTGCCACTTTTTGTTAAATGTGAAATCTTAGTATCGTGCCAACTAGACTTTTGTAGCTTACGTTCTTAGCTTTCCAGAACGATAAAAAACTCAGGTTTTGGTTAATCCCATCAAAAATTATGCTTGTTTCTTTACTACTGTCCAAACTAGATTTCTGCTTAGCTTGTAGTCTAGTTGAGTCGATCGAGTGTTTAAACTTGGGTTATGGGAAAATGTTGTAGAGTGCTGCGATTAAGGACCTATTATGCATGGTTGATTGATGTATAGTGTCATTTTTGTTTACCAGGTGGTGGTGAACCCCAGTCCTAGATCGTTACGCCTTTTTGTCTTATGTCTCACGGTGAAGGCGAGTGCAAGTAGTATTAATGAGTTGTTACATTTCATACTTGATGAATGCCATAGTTTAATGATGATTCTTACCACTTGGGAAGGTTTACATGATGCTGCATGCTAATGTATACATGATAATGTTTATATGGTGATGCTTACCTGATAACGGTTACATGTTGATGGCAAGAATGATGGGCCAAGGTGAGCAATGAGGCTACCTTGTTAATGATGACAATGATGAACCATGATAATGACAATGGACATGTGCATTTGCATCATGACATTCATTTATGAACCTTGGACTACGTGGTAGCCAAGGGTTTTTTCCTTGAGGTCCCCGTTAGGCATTCGATGGGCGTTAGGTCCCCATCATGCATTGGACGGGCTTTGGTCCCCACACTCGTGGAAAGTCATGTAACTAATCCGGTGAGGTCGGTGAGAAAGTTACATGACTTTCAGTGTGGGCTTTGGATCCCTGTGCCTAGAGGGCACATGTATAGAGTAGGTATCGACGGATACACTACTCGGCATTACCGGTAATTGCTAAAATGTGAAGAATGTGCATTCATAACATGTCATTGCATTTCTGCATAAGATATGGATTTGTTTGTTTAACATCTGATGTTGTTTTTCATGATGGGTTTGTTTAATCCCTTTGGCTACTTATGATGCTGTCATAAGAGATGGATTGTGATATATAATGTTGTTGTTCATGATGGAGTTGTTCAATCCCTTTGACTACTTTTGATGTTATCATAAGAGATGGATTTGTGGTATGTAATACTGTTATTCATGAAAGAATTGTTTTTCCCTTTGACTACTTATGATTCTATGTTTGATTTACTATTGCACTTTGCTGAGTCGTGGACTCACTCTTGTTGTGTTGTGCTTTTAGGTACCTATCGAGGTAGTGACATGCATGGGAAGGGGTAGACATGGTGCACGTCACATAAACACCAACCACAATGATTAAATTAGTCCAATTATCCACAATTCTTATTCTTGATCATTCGTGGTGGGTGAATTTGTCTTGAGCATGGACGATCCATATAAGTTCTAAATTAATCGCCATTTAAGTTCTTTTAAGTTTATTCGATGGATTAGACGGTTTGATTTCGATTATATTATCATCCTCGCTACTTGATTGGTCAGTGTTGCTTTAGATGTTGCTTTTTGATCATTATCTACTTTAGCTTAGTTGTTAAAGAGAAGACTTCTTAAGTTGATTTGTGCTGAATTGATAAATCATGTACTTTTATTGAGAAATGATAAACTGCGATAGCGTTGATTATTAGCAATAGGTCATTCATTCATGAATGTTTGGTTGATGGTTGATAATATCATCCTTCATGATATGGTTGGATTAGTAATGGACTAGGTAACTTCATATAGACTCTTGATAGTGTTATCATAATTGACTCAATCTGATTGGATGTTTGAGATTGATTTGTTGACGAATTCTGATTCAAATCTTTTAATCATTCTACTAGGTATTGATCTTTTATGTTATTATTTGAAAAATGGTTGAAATTATTCCGTATTGTTGTTGTATGTTAGTCTTTTAGGTAACATCTTGGCTTCCGTATAGCTAGGGTGTTACAGAATCGCCCTTCCACTACTTCCTGCCTCTCCAGGAGGGAAAGTTCAACCACGAGATCTTCATCATCGTGTTGCAGTAGTCAGGTTAGTTTAGGGTAGTTAGTAGTGCTTGCTAAGCAGTTTTTTGGTTGCAAGCACTTTCTGTTTTTCCTTATTTTGTAGACATTGTGTTTGTATCTTGTGTCGTGGCTTAGCATGACCTATATGCTGTGCTTCAGGAGTCATGTAACACCTAACCCCTTAATATAATGTAGCCACTCTAGGCTTTGTATTGTATTGTAGTTGTTTCGCTTCCTCGTTTTGTTGGAGTTCTTTTGTTGTGCTCTAGAGGGCTAGTAACCCTCATATATATCCCCCTCGTTCTAAGCCTCAGCTTCTCTTCAGATGCCGCCAAGAAGAGCCGCCGCTCCAGGACAAGGTGCTTTTGAAACTAGCCGAGGAAGAGGCCGTGGCAATGGCCGTGGTCATGGCCGAGGACAAGATCTACCTCCCCCGCCACCAGCACCTCCGACAATGGCACAAGTGATGTTCCAACAGACTCAAATTCTTCAGGCTTTGCTCAACAATCAGCAGACTGGACCAGTCGACCGCAACTCCAAACTTGCTGACTTCCTCAGGACAAGACCCCTCATCTTTGCTACAGACAACGAACCCCTAGAAGCTGAAGACTAGCTTAGAGATACTGAGAAGAAACTTTTACTTGCCCGTTGCTCAAACGAAGACAAGGTGGATTTTGCCACCCATCAACTGAAAGGAGCCGCTGCTGTATGGTGGGAAAATTACCTCCCTACCCAAGATAATGACAGTCTAGTGTCCAAAGAAGAAGAAGAAGAAGAAACAATAGAACCAGAAGTAGTAGAATATATAACCAGAGCTCAACCGGTCCCCACCGTAGAAGAGATTGCTGAAGTACAGCCAGATGAAGATGAACCAGCATGGCTGTGAGACCCCGGTTTAGGACGCGACCAGTAGTTAAGGCATGCAGGTGATGCAGCCGAAGGCGAGAGAAAACCAGTGGTGCACGGTCAAAACCAGTGGCAAGCCCTGGTGGTTTGGCATGGCTCGGCGGAGCTGGCCATGGCGCAGGCGTGTGCTGGTGCTGTGCGTGCGCCACGTGGGAGAAGGCTGGATTGTGGAGATGCATACCAATGATCCAAATAGTGATCAGGCAGTCTTTAGAGAAATGGAGTTTGTACCAGATACCTCCCTCACTACTAGAATCCAGTTTTTCCCCGATGGCTAGGATGTTTCCTGGCGATCCGAAAGCATCCATCAGGCAATATGGACTTTCCCTAGCATTATAGGAAACCCGACAAGATGCATAGCCAGTTTCCTTGAAGGCCCCGACACAGATTCCCGTCAGGGAATTATCCCTAACAGTACCGTCAGGCATTTCACTGTAGTCTGGACAAAGCAACCTCGATGGGAAATGCCTGATGGTGACCGTCAGGGAAAGCAACGCTGACATTTTTTGACAGTTTTTAGGCCATCCCTGACGATTTTTCGCGTGGGGAAAAACTGGAGTCTAGTAGTGCCTTGATCGAGAGAACCAATGTTAAGTTTGCATCTACGTACAGCAAAAGCACCCTTTTTTTGATAGCGTGAAAATGAAAACACCAGCAGCAGCAAGTTTAGCATCGTCTGCCCAGCATTGCTACTTTACAAAAGCTGCTCAGCAACTTCTTTCATTATTCCAAAAACCGTCGGCCGAAGCAAAGTTAACTAATTGGCTTGTACTCGGCCTCTATATAAGCTGGCCACCCTTTCGAAGCCCCCTCCATTGCAACTTGCAACCCTCTAGCAGCAATTAATACAGAGATTGCAACTAAGCAGCAATGTCGATGGTGACTTGTTGCACCCACGTCCTTAGCCGCGCGGCGCCGCCGGCGAAACTTCCTCCTGGAGCCCTGCAATCCGGTAAACCAGCATCAATGGCTCTCCAAAGGAAGCCTCGGCCTCTTTCTGTCCGCTGTGCTGCAGAGACTGCTGGGCATGCGTTTGGCATCAAACCCTTTGGTAAGCTTATGTATGTGCACATGCCGGTATATCCGGTGAAAACGGCTAAGTATTGTAAATTCCGTGAAAACCAGTGTTGACTTTTAAAAAAAAACCTAAAAAAAATACAAGCGATAGGGGAGAGCAAGAGGTAATTTTTAGAAAATTTTAAAAGTTTCACACCCAAATTTTGAGATTTTTTTTAAACTGCTACACACCTGATCTTCACGCATTTGCAGCATTTAATTTAGTACATTTCCACCGGATATTTACCCTAAATGGCAGGCACACGTTATTGCTAGCTACGCGTTGTATCAAATTGATAAACGCAAGATCGAATTACAACTAATTAATTTTGCTGTCATATGATCATATGAACATTTTAAGCCCTGGTGCACCCCAAGTTCCAGCCCACGTCAGGCAACAGGTGGAGGATCATGGAAGACGAGGAGCAGGAGCACGTCAAGCTGTGGTTCCACGTGGGCGACAGGACCATCAAGGAGAACCTGGAGGTCCGATTCGAGCATAATGTGCTCGTGGTCAGGTGGAAGGGCGCCGTCAAGGGCGGCGAGCCGGCGAGCTCGCTGGACGTCCGCCTGCTCGTGCCCACGGGCTACGACAAGGGCAAAGTGACGGCCGAGCTCACGTTCGGATCGCTGCTCGTGACCATCGGCAAGATCAAGCCAGTCGGTGACAACCTCAAGATCATCCCAATCAGTGCAAAGGACAACAGTTCTACTACCGAGCCCTAATTGCGATCGATGTGGAGGACTAATGCTTTGCGAAACTCTAGCACAATAAGACTGAAATTTCACGAAGAAAGAAAGAAAATAATTTCTTTTTTTTCGCGAGGAAGAAAGAAATGAATTTCTAGCTTCCCCGTTTATTGTTGTGAAATTGTGTACCTTCCAGGATTGGTTGTTTGGAGTATATTCATAATAATTTTGTGGGTATGATGTGCCTATATTGCAGGCTAGCATGCTGGCCAACATGTAATTGAAGTCGCTGTTGGTGGCTTGGTGCAAACATGCAGTTCAGTAGAAGATTGCTCAAGTCGCTGTTGGTGGATTTTTTTGGAACTTCTAAGTTAGGTGAAAATGAAATTTGAACGAAATTCACAATTTCACCTAATATTTCGCCTCCTTAGTAAGCCATCCAAGCAATTAAGCTGGAACACCGAAATATAGTTCCAAGTCTTAGAATCTCACAACTATCAAATTGTATGTGAGCGCATCAAATTGATCAAATAGAGGAAATATCATGTGCATCCCCTCTTACGGTGCTAACTCTGTGATACCAACGTATAAAAGTTTTTAAAATTCCCTGAAAATTCGAAGATGGGGAAGAACATATTCTACAACCATATAAAATTTCAAGATCAAACTCAATTATATCTAGAAGATATGAAATACTACTCTAGGCCATGCTTGCAGATCGAGCAAGGTCCTAGGTAGTAGTAGTATACTATCATTGTCTTTAACTTTAGGGCACGGGGAAGATACCATCCATTGTTATTCCTTCCATTCAAAAGGAAATCCGCAAGTTAATATATAAGTTTCTCGGGTCACCGACAAGTGGAGGTGTGGTGTATCAGCTCCATATTTCAAATGACCTTGTCTGTAAAAAAAGAAAGAGTGGAAATGTGGAACTGCCTTGGCAATACATTAGTTCTACTATCTATCTATCACTAACTTCACAACTTTTAATTTCCATCGCAACAAAAACTTTAATTTGACTCATTTAAAATCTGCCATGGTACAGAAAGTTCAAGGGATAAAATAAACTTCATCATAGAGTTTAGAGTAAAAAACGACCTTTCGATAAGAAAGAGAGTAAAAAACCGATTGATTGTCACATTCCCGTTTTTGGTTCGGGAATAGTGATTACTAATTTGGTTTTCGGCTTTCACTCGTATGTCAAATTGTCATGTAGTTTAAAAAATCTTCTTTCTTCCTCTAAGCTCGGGTTTGTGTTTCAAACTTCCTTGATTTTTGAAATTCAAATTCAAGTTTGAATTTCCCCTTTTGCGGTTTTGGGTCCCTTTCTCTTCTTGGGCCTTCCCTTTTTTCTTTGGGCTCAACCCCTATTTCCTTCTTGGGCCGGCCCATTCTCTTTCTTGGTCCTCCCGGCCTTTTTCTTTGGCCCAATAGGCCCATCCTCCCTTCCCCCAGCCCACTCCTTTCCTCCCCGGCCTTTTCTTCTTGGTCCAGTAGCCACCTCCGGCTTTCTTCATCCTCAGCCGAGACACCCGTGCCACTCTCTCTCTCTCCCGTGACGCCATCGCCATGAGCTCCCTCTGCCGCCTCCTACTCCCGCGTGCTCCCTGACACCGCCACCTACTCCCGCTGCCACCGCGACTTCGGTGCCACTCCTCGCCTTGTCATCTCGGCTGCACCGCTCCTTTGACGCCATGGCCATCCTTGCCATCCTCACTTGCCCAAAGAAGCCAGTCCAAGTCCTGCGCCCGCGTCAGCAAGGCCCCCAAGTCGTCGCCCTCTCCCTTCACTCTCCTATCTCCCCGCCCTATCTTCTCCATGCATAGAGTGCCCACACGACGTAGCTTCGGAACCATGCGCTCACCCCTCGCCGCCCAACGGCTCTAGCCCCCTTCAGCCGCCTATAAAGAGGCCCATGTACCCTTGTTCTCCCCCACGCCTCCTCCTTCACTCCCTGGTAAGTCCACTGCAAGGAACCACCCTTTCTTCTTTTCGGCCGACGCCACCTCCACCGTCGACTAGCCACTCCGGCGACGTGACCGCCGTGCCACCCCCATCATCCTGCGCCCCGGGAGCTAGTGAAGCTTTCCCCCAAGTTGATTTCTTGGTTGAACCGAAGAAACATTGGAATTTCACCACCTTTACCCCCTCCGGCCAACTTCTTCTCCACCACCCGCCACTGGCCACTGTCCCTCTTTGGCCCTCCTCCTTAACCCGGTAGGTCCGCCTCGCCATGCGCCACCCCGTACTCCCCTTCTGTAATACCTCGATTATCAATTAGGGGAATGTCATTCGGAGAGGGAAGTTTATTCGATTTTCGTTAGCAGATGCAATAAAGATTAGAGAGAACAACATTTATTGGAGAGGCAATTACCTAAAAATTCAGGGATTTCGGAAGGGTGGGCCTTGGGCTCTCGGCCCTTTTCTTCATGGCCCTAAGCGGGCTGGCCCACTAGGGTTCTGAAGAGGGGGACGCCCTTTGCCCTAAAGCTAACTACCACCCCTATCCCCTGTGAGCAGCCGCCTCCCTCATTCTCCTGGAGCCGCCGCCAGTTCCCAAAACTGCATCCCCTCCCCTTTCCTCTTTACAGCTGCCTCCTCCTGCCTTTGGCTCGGTTGCCTTCCGCCCGCCGCCCATACGGCCTCCCGAGGCGCGGCGCCGGCTCCGCCTGGCATCACCGCCGCTCAAGACCTCGGCCCGACCCGCCCTTTGTGGCCTACCAGATCGCCGCCCCTACCCGCTCAAGGTGCCGCCGTCGCTCCTCGCCCGGCCGCCGCCGCCCCCACCGCGCCTCGGCTCCTCCTCTCCGGCCAGCGTAGCTGGCCGCCGCCGCCTCTGGCTCGCCGCCCAGCCTCTCAGCGCTCCTCTGCCTTGTAGCCCCAGTTCCCCGCCCGCCTCGGCTCATTCGCGTCCGTGCCACGCCGCCGACCACCTGCCTCCGCCGCCGTCGTCGGTCTCCTCGGGCCTCCAGCACGGTTTGGCGCCGCCAGCGTCACCGTCGCGCCCTCGTTTCCCCGGCGCCTGCCTCAAGCTCCGTGCCTCCGCTGGCCTCGTCCTCCGCCTCTTCAGGCCCAAGGGAGGACACGCCGTCGCACCGCTGCGCGCTGAGGTGGTCACACATCTGGAATGCCTACCACTTCGCAGGTATGGCAGATTTTCAGCATGTTGTTCCAGTGTATGCTGCAGAAGTGAGGAAAAGAGGATGGACATGATGTTGGTACCACCTACAGGTCGTGTTCGAGCTGCTCCTCTGGTTCGTCACGTCTCCGGTCGTCGATGTGAAAGTTTCTCGGAGATACATGGACAATTCGTTCATCTCGAGGCTACTCGACTTGTTCGATTCCGATGATACTAGAGAAAAGGGACTGCTTGAAAACTTCAAATAAAATCCACTCAGGCAATATTTTGACTTGATCACTGTGTTAATACACAATACCTTGTTATCGTGCTAATACAAATGATTTGTCTGTATGTTAGGAGGCAACTAGCCAATATTTTAATTCAAAGCAGAAAGGCCTTGAGCATTGCATGGGGTTTCAATCTAGTTGTTGTGTCGGTCTTTGGCCTAACTAAGTTCTTGCTTCAGTGGGCAAATATGAGACCCACCTATCCTGGTATAGCCTTGCTATTTATAAAGTTCAGTGTACGGATTCATGTCTTTTACTGGAATGCTTTAGTAGGGACGTAGGGTAGTGTGAGGTACTCACGTGGAACTAGCCTTTGCTGGTGCTATTAAAACTAACCTGGATTAACTCCAGCAAAATATGATTGATAAACTGACAAAGAGCTTTGTTGAGAATGTGACACGAATCTCTCGAATAGTGGTCAGTGCTTCGAATAGGCTTTGTTTGAGTGGCGGTCTTCATGTTTTGAAATCAACTCACTTGTCCCTATGCTTGAGAGCCATCTCTACTCTTTCATTAAGCAAGGATTTTCTAGCTCCTTTGGTCTACTCTGCCATCCAGAGTTGTTTTTTTAGTGTCATACAAAATGTCTAACCCTGCCTGTTGAGTTGGAGGTGCTGGATTGACAGAAATGCCTGAGTTCTAGAAGTGCAAGTAGTATTATTGAGTGGTTATATTTCATAATTGTTGATGCTTTTGCATTGGATAAACTGAATATGTAGTGTAGCTAGCAATGATGTTTAGAGGTTGGGTTCCTTTGAAGTTTGTCGTCCTTACATGACATATTCTAGTGTTTTGTGAAATGCCTAGCTGTCAATTTGGACAGATTGGGGTTTGGGAGAACATCGGTTAAATTTGGGTTGCGATTAGGAGCGACTAATTTCACGTTGTTCCATTGCTATGCTGTGCACTTTTGTGTGGTATACTTAGTTATTTACGGTTGCCAGGTGGTGGTGAACAACAGGGCTAGAGCGTTCCATCGTTGTCTTCCGTCTCATGGTTGAGGCAAGTACATTTGATTTGTCTTGCTTGCCTTTTGTTCCACTTGGTTGATTAATAAGCATTGGGTAATTCCGGTATTACTTGTTTCCCTTCATGATTGATATACCATGTTTCTTCGATGATATATTTCGCTCAATGTATCCTTTCGCTCGCTCGGTCATGTTTCACCCATCGGAGCGGTAGTGAAGTCCCATCATTCCAACATGGGCAAGTACCTCAATGTTCCTATAATCATGAAATGTTGAATGCATGTTGTTGATTTTGTATTTCTAAGAGCCACGTTAATATTTAATTGTTCGTATTCATTCCATTTGTGCTACCTCCATGAACAGAGAGCATGTACTTTCAATGTTCTTATGTCATACCATGCATCCATAATACATGTTTCAATCCACGGGAGTGGATCAATAAATAAGACCCATCAATTCCAGTATGGGCATGTAAGACCCACCATTCCAATGTGGGCGGTTTAGGACACCCGTTTAAACGTTCTTCAGACGGGCTTGGATCCTCGTGATTTTGTTAAATGCGGGCTTAGGTGAACACCGACGGGTGTGTCACCAAAGAATACCGTATATGCATGTGTGTAGTCCTTCATTTCATCCACATCATTCATTCCATTCATTCAAGTGTTCGATTACGTGCTTATTTCATACACTTTAATGATGTTCATATGATCATGGTTGTTATGTATTATTCATTTACTGTACTTGCTGAGTCTCGGACTCACTCTTGCTTTATTTGTTGTTTTTTTAGGTGATCTTTGAGGTTGGCTCCATGGGGAGGGAATAGACACACACTACATTTTACTTCACCTTAATCGAGTCTAGGATTTCATTTTAGTTCAATTTAATCATTCATTCAATAATTAATAAACTGTAATAAATAATTTTGGCTGTGGTTGATAACTTCTTCCCCATTATGATTTGTTGAGTACTGCGGATGATCTTCGATCATCTTTTTGATTTAAATGCTTGAATCCTGATTATATTCCTGTGATGTTCATGTTACTGAGTGATTCCTTTATTGTATGTCTGTTGGAACCTCCGGTATAGCTAACTATACAGGGGAGGTTCTGCCGAAATTTAGAATTTTATCTTCCGCTTTAGTTGTATTAGCATGTTAGTTTAGTAGCATTCCAGGCCCCTGTCGGACTGGGGTGTTACACCTTCCCTGGCGTAGACCGCCACCAGAGCTCCTCCGCTGCCATGGCCGAGCCGCTGCTACCGCTCAACTCAACCGTGCCGCCACTCCGGCCGCCGCACCAGTGCCATCGTCTTCCCCGCATCACCAGCTCCCCATTTTGGTCACTCCCCCGCGCTGCCACACCCTCCTCCGTCGGTGGCAAGCTCCGGCCGCAAGCGCCGTGAAGCTCCTGTGCTGGCACGCTCGGGCAGCTACTATTCCTCCATCATTAGCATCTTAATGACTGTATTTAACCCTAAAAGCAATCATTATCTTTAATGATGCCTTAACCACCAACATAAAGCCTCTCGGTGTCACTGCCTTGTGGACCCGTCTGAACAGTAAACATTAGGTTTACTTTTTAGTTTTCCTCAATGGCCGACAAGTGGGCCCCACTTTCCGGTCTATGCAATGTACATGTGGACCAGTCACTGTTCATTCCATTTTTCCGATTTAATTCCAATTTAAACTTTGAAATCTCCGTTCTCCCCCATTATAGCTCCAAAAATTATGAAATTGGTTTCTAAAATTTTGTAAATTCAAGATCTTGCTAACGGCATAGGTCTTGTTTAATTTGGATTTCATTTGTTATTTTATTTTGTATTTATTTGCTCTCTTTGATTGTTTGTGCATTTTTCCAATACGTTCGTCTGAATAAGATTTGAAGATGAGAGAAATCTCCAAGTTGATAAAGCACAAGATTATCAAGACTCTCTTACCTATAACCAAGGTGAGTCAATATTTTGATCATATTGATCCTACACTTTATGTAAATTATATTCATTTAACTTACCAAAATTGCATGCTTTAATTCTTTAATCAAATGTATGTTCAAGCTTAAGGTAGATAAATACCCATTTGATGATTAATTAATTATTATGCCATCATTTGATAATTGAATCCATTATTCCTTGTCACCCTAGTAACTATATGGTAATTACTAGTTATTGGTTGTACTTAAGCGACATGCTAGTCTTGCTTAAGTACCGGGACATTAAATGTCCCAATCATCATCTTTTAAACATAAAAGTGGATTTGGGCAGTCGTCATGGGGAAATGACTAAGATGGTTGAGTTGATGTATTTTACTCCTCAAAAACCCTAATTACTGTTACTATCTGGGCGGAAGGTATAATGAATGGTATATTAGTGGGTGCTAATGTAGCCCAAAGAATGTTGGTTGTGAATGGTATATAGAATAAACCACCCAGATAACCCCTAAGGACTTAATCTTTGTCATGACCTCTCATGTAAAACAAGTACAACCAAAAGTTTGCAAATTGCAACTTGGCTTAGTAAATTTATTGGACCCAAAGTCATCTCACTAGTGAGGATGTGCAAGCATGAGCTGGGAAGGGACACCGATGGTGAAGTTGCCTGCTACGACAGGTCGTGGGGGTAACATCCCGCACAACTTATGGGAATCACCGCAAGCGCGGCCCATATGGGTGTATAACCTTTGTAGAGTCTAAACTATTTAAACAACCGCACCTACGGTCAAAGGCGGACATGGGAACTTTACTTGAGTTAGTTCTATTTCAAAAACCTTTGTGGCTGGAATGAAAATGTGATGGGCTCACCTAGCCCTGAGATTAGATTTTCCCTGAGCCGTCGAGCTCAGTGGTGTTAATAATAGAGGTAGCTCCAATCAAATGAAGCATAAGTTAGAGTTTCCGACGGAGGGAACCTCTACTAAAATAATTATTGCGCAATTACTCTCTTTAATAAAATGCAATTTGGTTAAAATGCTAAGTGATAGGACTTTGTAATTATGATAATTGAAAATGTTGCTTTAGCGAATAAAAGAACCTGAGCCATCCTTGTTAAGCCTTGTATGTATATTATTGGATCTTGCGTGTTGGCTCGTGAGCATGGAAGTTGTGCTCATTCTCGCTCTTTCCCCCAAAAAACCCTCAGAAACATGAAATCCTAAGGACTACACGTACTACGAGGATCTAGAAGTAGGAGGCCCAAGAGATGAGGAAGCGTAGTTTAGTTGTTAGCTGTTCTAGTCTCGCCCCAGTCTAGTTGACTCCGTTGGTGCTTGCATGCATCCTATATTACCTGAGTCTTTGGGTAATATCGGACGCACATGGGTTTTCCCAGTCGCTTGCCTGTGGAGAGATGTACTCTCCCCCTTTTGTTTCTATTGTCGCTTCCGCTACTTTTGTAATGTAATCTTTGGATTGTCCGGCCCTTATTGTAAAACCCGACTTGATGTGGTCTATGTAAACTCTGATGTGTTAATTAATGAATGGTATGGTTTAATCTACGCCATGTATGAATTGATTCAGTGATGTATCTGTGAGTGCTATCTACTGATCCAGGGAATAGCATAGTGTCTTTTATAGAGGATTTGGATTCTCAGAATCCAGGTCCGACAGAGCTGGTATATCAGAGCATACGACTGTATAAGCCTTAGCTAGAATGGTCAAGCCTAAGGACTTGAGTCTTATTTTCAAAAGCTAAGAAAAGTTTTTGTTAAAATATAGCGTACTTATTGCTCTCACTCATCTCTCACTTATCCCTACCTCACTTGAGTTTTACTCAGTTCTGACTCTCGTTCTCGTTTCAAAAATTGTAGATGGCAACCTCGTCGTCCGATGGCCCGTGGGACTTTTGCTCTCATGAAGAAGACAGAGATGAGTTCGTGGACATTCTCCGCCAACTCATGCAGCACCTGGACTACCGCCGTGATCCTATTTTCAGAGGCCGAAGGACCCAGACCTTGGACCAAGAGTCGTGGACCATGGAGGTTTTCCTCTATGCCAGAGAGGGTGAGTTCATCGCTCACACCTTCAGACCCGCGATCCTCTATAGCAGCTATTCTGAAGCAGTCCAAGACGCAGCACGCTTCACATGCACCCGTCTGACCTAGATGCACGAGGATCTTCTGGTGGAATCTGTAGTACCCTGTTCTGCGATTAGAGAGTTTGGAGTTTGGGAGAGGTAATTAATTAAAAGTTCAGGATTTTTTTAGGAGAGTTGTGGACTTGGGCCTCCGGCCCAGGCTAAGGAGGCTTGTGGCTGGTCTTGTGTGGGCCAAGAGAGGGGAGAAGGCACCCCAAAAAGGGGCTAATCTAGCCCAAGCCCATGCTGCCACCTCCCCTTCCCTTGGAAACCCTAAGGCAGCCTCCTCCTCCCCATTTTTTCTCCTCCCCTAGCAGCCGCCCCCATCTTTCCTTCTCCTGGATGCCTCCCCACTCCCTTGTGCCCCTCCCCTTCTCCCCAAATGTCGGACCCGGGATTAACACTCCCAAATCCTCTGTGCATTTCTGAACTAGTCCCATGATCAGTAGCTAGTTCATACAGTTAAACAGATATGGTAACATCCATAAATCGCATAATTTTTTTTTATAATCAACAGAGTTTATTACAAAAGGAGCTTACAAGCCAACAATAAAGAACACAGCGGAAGACGAAGAAGTAGTGGAGTCCAGCTGATCTGCCATAGGCAATCGACTGGGGAAGCGGCCTAGTCGTCGAGATCCACACCAGTAGCAAAGTTCTTCTCCTCTGAAATTTGTTTGCATAAAGCAAGTATGAGCACAACTACCATGCTCGCAAGTTACACCCGTCAAATAACAGAATGACATGCATACATAGATATCTCAAAGGAAGGCTTAATATGGTTGAATTTGCATAAAGCAGCATTTTCTTTAAATACTTGTATGAAGTTCCAAAGCAGTTATTCCATAACTAAAATTCATTTTATAAATTCTCAATTTTATAGTCAGATAACATTCACACATGAATGGTGAAGGATAGCCTCCTATCACATGGCTTCCCGCCCAATTCCCATTTGCATAATCCATTTAATGAAGTCCTTTAAAATCAAAACCAAAGATCTAACTTGGAGCAGCTTTGCTAGGCATGTCCATGACCGTGGACACGGCTATTCGAATAGTTCTTAACACTCTGCAGAGGTTGTACAGCTTTACCCACAAGACACGAATTCTCTAGTTTATCCGGCATATATCTATGCCACCGCTCACTACCTTAGGTAAGCAGTCTAGAGCACGTGATAATGCCTTTACAAAGTTCTACCTTAAAGTATTTACGCCCGCTAAGGTTTCGCTTCCATTGGACTGACCGTCCTCTGGGAGCCCCCTCTTGCGCCAGGTGGGACGACTGTCTGACCGACACCCACACCAACAACATGGCACAAATAACAATGAGGTATCACCAATTATTAAGCCAGGTTCTGCCCATATAGGACATGTGGTGGTATGGTATGGCTTAGCAAAATACACTCGAAGGTCGGTCCTTAACTGACTTGGGCGTCTTTCAAAATCAATCCCGGGGTCTTAATCTTAACCAGATTAAACCCGTGCATAAACCTGCACCCACCATTCATCCGTTTCGCCCAAGTCCAAACTATTTTGATTTTATTTTAAGTAAACCACCTTTACAAATTCTCTATGGTAAAACAATACCATAGATTCAAGTTTAAACCAATTTTGTAATGATTTGGCTAAATCCTCCCAAAATCAAAATCATGGTCTAAGCATTTGCTAAGCATGAATAATTTCCAAACCAATTTATCTATGGTGACAAAGGAATGACATTTCAATATTCAAAATTGGCCATACAATAACAATTGGAATAACTAAGCATTTAAACAGGCCATTAAAATAATTGACTAAAAATATGCATGCAATAATAATTTTAAAAACTGAATTAAATAACTTTAAAATACTGGGGGCAATATGGTCAAGGGTATAACTTGCCTTGCTCAATTGGTTGTTCTCAAACGGTGTTGAAATCCGGCCGTCCGAAGTCGTCGAAATCTATACGCGTAAACGATCCGAATTCAAATATTATTCAAATAAAATCCAAAGAAAATCCAAAAATTATAAAATAAATACTTCTAGGAAGGTTTCAACTTTTTTCATCGGAAATTGTGGTTTCAGATGACTGGAAACAAAGAAAGAGCTTTAGGGTCATGGCGAGAAATTACAACGTTGAACGCGTTGAGGTGGACTCAACAGTGTCGATGGCTCGGCGAGAGGATCTTCGATAGCGACGCAGTCCAACGGAGAAGACCTTTGGCAGGCAGTGGCTGACGTCGGTATTGCGGACAAACGGAGATGAGTTAGTGGATGAGGTTTGCGGCGAAACGAAGAGGGAACCGTGGGGAACACAACGCTCACCTCGGTTGGGGTGGAAAGCGCACGGTCGTCCGGCGGCGGCGACGACGCGTAAAATGGACTAATTAAATAACAGAAAATAAATAAAATCTAAAAATTATGAAATAAAAACTAAAAAAAATAGATGAATTTAGGAGAAGGAATCAATGGATTTGGAATTTGCATTTGAGAGAACAGATTTTTGGAATGATTAAAAGGTGTATGTACAAAGCAAACACGTGACTAGCAAATTGATTGACTGTTCATCTTCCTTACATGCCGGACAGCAATAGAGCATGGAGAAAGGAAATGGCGGTCATGGAGGGTCGTGCTCTGGTGAGTTCCCGGCGACACAGAGGTGAGCAACACGTAGAACGCGAAGCCGCGATGTCGGGGAAGTAGACAACATGGCCGGAGCTAGCTCGACGGCGACGCAATTCGCAAAGAAAGGAGCTTCAGCCTATGGTTTAGATGGCGGCGTTGCCGACGAACAACGGCGTTCCGACGGCCGACGAGGGGTGGAATGGAGGGAGGGGATGACAGGGATGCCGGTGCTCACCTCGATTGTGGAGGAACGTGTACGGATGGCCGGAGGCGAGGACGAAGACGTCGGCGCGGCTTGGCTCGTGATGGCGCGGGGCTTCGGGTGATGCTCCGGCGAAGGCGGCGCAAGCACGGGGTTGGTGAGGTTGCGGCGATGCCGACGGTGAGGTCGGGATGGCCGGGGAAGGCTTGACGGCGCCGGAGAAGACGAGGATTTGAGTTTCGGCGGCGCGGAGAAAAACTCGAATTGCCGGTGATTGAGAGGGACAGAGAGAGGGGTCTTTGAGGGGTGTTGGTCAGGAGGAGGAGGCACACCTGATGCTCCCTTTTATAGAGGCGGAAGGGACCGGGAGAGGGAGATCGTGGGGCAGCCGTTCCGAGTGCAAGTGAAGAACGAATTGAAAACGGCTTAATTAATCGTATGTAGTGGATGAAACGTCCAATTGAAGGTTTGGGAACGTGGGTGATGTTAGTGCGGACGCTTCGCTTCAGACGGAATGAGTTTTAATGCTTTGAGTGGGGAGAAAGAAGAGAAAGATTGGCCGGCAGCCATTAATGGAGGTTGGAGCTCCATTGCATGGTTGTGAGGGAAGGGGAAGGAAGGAGAGGCGGCGCGGTGGTGGAGATGGCTGGTGGCGAGTGGCTCGTGGCGGTCGTGATGGCCGAGCTGAAACCAAGGGCGGCGCCATTGTTGCGTTGCTCTCGTGAAGAAACAGAAAGCAAAAACGGTTCGTGAGGTCGAGATGAATAGAGAGAGAAGAAAAGGAATAAAACCATAAATGGGAAGTTAATAATTGATTGGAAGCTAAATGGCTAGTTGGCAGCCCATGCACTTGTGTTGCATGGAGTTAAGCGTGCAGTTGACGGGACGGGAGCACAAAATGATGGGTGACCCGATGGGAAGGGCATCATACCGAGATAAAAAAGAAAATATTTTTTTAATATATATTTTTTTTCAAGCAACTGTTCACAGGGGCACTGTTCACAGTCCGAACCAATTATTGATTTTCGGATTTAAAATAAACAATAAATCAAATAGATTTTTAGAAAATAGCAAATAATGTCCAAAAATTCCTAGAATTATTTTGACTTAATAAAATAATTCCAACTTATAATTGGTAATAGTTTTTGCACATAATTTATTTTGGCTTTAAAATACTTAGGAAAAGCTTTTAAAATTCCGAAATTAATTAACATTTTATTTTTTCAACTTTAACTCAAATAAAACTTCAAAAGCTTTAATAAACTTTACTTTTGACTTTTAAAACTTCAGAAATTCAAATAAAGCAATCAAACTCTTTCAAATTTCAGAAAATCCAATAAAATAATAATTTTATTAATTTTAATTTGGTAACAAAACTTTGGGCTGTTACACCAAACCAGCAGCAGCCCCTCCACCTCCCTGCTGCTGTCCATGGCGCCTACCTCGTCCTCCCTGCTGCTGTCCATGGCGCCTACCTCCTCCCTGCTGCTGCGAAGAGACCAAAGGGGAGGAGAAGAAGAGGGGAGAAAGGAGGGTAAGAAGGTTCCTTTGCGGGTTTGGTCGGTTTGCTAGAGGTCTTCAAGGGTATTTAGTGATTTCCTCACTGTTTTGGTTGATTTAGGTTCAGTTTTTTCTTTGATTCAGTAGATCGAGTTCCTCCTGCATTTGAACAGATTCTGTCCCATGGATTGGGTGACTGTTTTCTTGTATTTAGATTACGAATCTAAGGATCTCGTCTCCTAGAGAGTTGTAGGCTATGTCTTCAGCTTTCGATGGGTTCTAAGTTCACTCCTTTTCGTGGCTGCTGTCCAGGAATCTGTCAAAGCGTAGTAGAAATATTAACGGTTAGATTTCAATTTGTTAAAGGCCGATTCAGGGCTTCTCACCGGAATTAATGTTGTAGCACTTTACCTTAGCTTTCGAGATTGGTAAGGAACACCTTTTTTGGATCTATAGAACAAAAGATATGCGAGTTTCAATTTGACTGTCCAGTTTGTTCGTCGGTTTCCGATAGTATATTTGACCCGTGTGCCACTTTTTGTTAAATGTGAAATCTTAGTATCGCGCCAACTAGACTTTTGTAGCTTACGTTCTTAGCTTTCCAGAACGATAAGAAACTTAGGTTTTAGTTAATCCCATCAAAAATTATGCTTGTTTCTTTACTACTGTCCAAACTAGATTTCTGCTTAGCTTGTAGTCTAGTTGAGTCGATCGAGTGTTTAAACTTGGGTTATGGGAAAATGTTGTAGCGTGCTGCGATTAAGGACCTGTTATGCATGGTTGATTGATGTATAGTATCATTTTTGTTTACCAGGTGGTGGTGAACCGCGGTCCTAGATCGTTACGCCTTTTTGTCTTATGTCTCACGGTGAAGGCAAGTGCAAGTAGTATTAATGAGTTGTTACATTTCATACTTGATGAATGCCATAGTTTAATGATGATTCTTACCACTTGGGAAGGTTTACATGATGCTGCATGCTAATGGTTACATGATAATGTTTATATGGTGATGCTTACCTGATAATGGTTACATGTTGATGGCAAGAATGATGGGCCAAGGTGAGCAATGAGGCTACCTTGTTAATGATGACAATGATGAACCATGATAATGACACTGGACATGTGCATTTGCATCATGACATTCATTTCTGAACCTTGGACTACGTGGTAGCCAAGGGGTTTTTCCTTGAGGTCCCCGTCAGGCATTCGATGGGTGTTAGGTCCCCATCATGCATTGGACGGGCTTTGGTCCCCACACTCGTGGAAAGTCATGTAACTAATCCGGTGAGGTCGGTGAGAAAGTTACATGACTTGGAGTGCGGGCTTTGGATCCTTGTGCCTAGAGGGCACAGGTATAGAGTAGGTATCGACGGATACACTACTCGGCATTACCGGTAATTGCTAAAATGTGAAGAATGTGCATTCATGACATGTCATTGCATTTCCGCATAAGATATGGATTTGTTTGTTTAACATCTGATGTTGTTGTTCATGATGGGTTTGTTTAATCCCTTTGACTACTTATGATGCTTTCATAAGAGATGGATTGTGCTATATAATGTTGTTGTTCATGATGGAATTGTTCAATCCCTTTGACTACTTTTGATGTTATTATAAGAGATGGATTTGTGGTATGTAATACTGTTATTCATGAAAGAATTGTTTTTCCCTTTGACTACTTATGATTCTATGTTTGATTTACTATTGCACTTTGCTGAGTCGTGGACTCACTCTTGTTGTGTTGTGGTTTTAGGTACCTATCGAGGCAGTGACATGCATGGGAAGGGGTAGACATGATGCACGTCACATAAACACCAACCACAATGAATAAATTAGTCCAATTATCCACAATTCTTATTCTTGATAATTACTTTAGATTCAATTTTGTGACCATCCTTCGTGGTGGGTGAATTTGTCTTGAGCATGCACGATCCATATAAGTTCTAAATTATTCGCCATTTAAGTTCTTTTAAGTTCATTCGATGGATTAGACGGTTTGATTTCGATTATATTATCATCCTCGCTACTTGATTGGTTAGTGTTGCTTTAGATGTTTCTTTTTGATCATTATCTACTTTAGCTTAGTTGTTAAAGAGAAGACTTCTTAAGTTGATTTGTGCTGAATTGGTAAATCATGTACTTTTATTGAGAAATGATAAACTGCGATAGCATTGATTATTAGCAATAGGTCATTCATTCATGAATGTTTGGTCGATGGTTGATAATATCATCCTTTATGATATGGTTGGATTAGTAATGGATTAGGGAATTTCATATAGACTCTTGATAGTGTTATCACAATTGACTCAATCTGATTGGATGTTTGAGATTGATTTGTTGACGAATTCTGATTGAAATCTTTTAATCATTCTACTAGGTATTGATCTTTTATGTTATTATTTGAAAAATAGTTGAAATTATTCCATATTGTTGTTGTATGTTAGTCTTTTAGGTAACATCTTGGCTTCCGTATAGCTAGGGTGTTACAGAATCACCCTTCCACTACTTCCTGCCTCTCCAGGAGGGACAGTTCAACCACGAGATCTTCATCATCGTGTTGTAGTAGTCAGGCTAGTTTAGGGTAGTTAGTAGTGCTTGCTAGGCAGTTTTTTGGTTGCAAGCACTTTCTGTTTTTCCTTATTTTGTAGACATTGTGTTTGTATCTTGTGTCGTGGCTTAGCATGACCTATATGCTGTGCTTTAGTAGTCAAGTAACACCTAACCCCTTAATATAATGTAGCCACTGTAGGCTTTGTATTGTATTGCAGTTGTTTCGCTTCCTCGTTTTGTTGGAGTTCTTTTGTTGTGCTCTAAAGGGCTAGTAACCCTCATATATACCCCCTCGTTCTAAGCCTCAGCTTCTCTTCTGCCGCCAAGAAGAGCCACCGCTCTAGGACAAGGTGCTTTTGAAACTAGCCGAGGAAGAGGCCGTGGAAATGGCCGTGGTCATGGCCGAGGACAAGATCTACCTCCCCCGCCACCAGCACCTCCGACAATGGCACAAGTGATGTTCCAACAGACTCAAATTCTTCAGGCTTTGCTCAACAATCAGCAGACTGGACCAGCCGACCGCAACTCCAAACTTGCTGACTTCCTCAGGACAAGACCCCTCATCTTTGCTGCAGACAACGAACCCCTAGAAGCTGAAGACTAGCTTAGAGATACTGAGAAGAAACTTTTACTTGCCCATTGCTCAAACGAAGACAAGGTGGATTTTGCCACCCATCAACTGAAAGGAGCCGCCGCAGCCAGATGAAGATGAACCAGCATGGCTGTGAGACCCCGGTTTATTCAGCTTGTAATGCTTAGTCATCCAATTGACCCTAGCATCACAAATCAAATACCCCATGCCTCGGGAAAATGTATACATCCTAGAAGTGCTGTATACACACCCTTTTACAAAATTATGCATCAATTTCATTCAATCACATAGAACTGAAGCACAACAAATAAATCAAAAGACATACATAATATAGAGTTAATACAACAAGGCCAATCGGCCACACAAGCTTAAACTTAAATAACAGCGGAAGCAAAAGTGCCATAAGATGGCGATAAACAAGAGCCAATTAGTGTGCCTTTAACCCATAAGGCAACCAACCGGGCCGCCAGCTAGTCGTCAAAGCGAAGTCGAAGTCGGTCTCACAATGATTAATCCCTTGGGGATTAACCTCCTCTGCTACAATTTAATTAAGCAAAGCAAATGAGTACAAAAATGTACTCACAAGACTTACGTGTAGTGTAACAGGCCTATACATAGCTACATGCAAGCTTATTTAAGTGGGGGAGGCTCTAAACTCATTTTCAGCATAAAGCAAGTTTTCATTTGCAATAATGTAATAGATTTAAAGCAATCTTTGCAATCTGTTTTTAATGTTTTAAATAACAGCGAGTAACAATATATAAATGACAACAACAACCTGAAAGTGACTAACCTAATAGTTGCCACAACAATAGCATGAATTAACCATTCATACCACCCACATCAAGTTTTAATTAAATGTTATAGTCTAACTCTCAAAAGACCTCCCCAAGCGTGTCCATAACCTAGGACAAGGCTATTCGAATAGTTTGAACCCTGTAGGGGTGTACCAATGTCCCCACACGTTAGACCGCCTTTTCGCCACATGATTTAGCACACTTCCTTTGGTATGCCGGCACGGCTAAGTCCTACGAGACATTTCCAATGGATTGTGCTAATTAAAAGTCGCGACAACCAGCGGAGTAGGATGCACCGGCCCAGCCTAAGCAACTGCGGGTGCTCCCATCCTTATAAAAAACATTTGAACCACCAGCGACTCATAATTAACAACCCCCAAAGTACTTAGTCAAGACAGGTCTCATATCCCTCTCGCGTGGTTAGCACGCAAAATTGCTTGGTTTAGTGTAACATGAAGTTCGGCCCTTGTTGACTTAGGCACCTTTCCAATCACACCCAACAATCACACCATCATACCATTGTGCCCAAGTCTAAAACAGTTTTATTTTCAGTTTTTGACTTTACAAATGAACAAAGCACAAGGTGTTGGACATAACGGAATAATAATAAAGTTTTGTGTGATCAAGGTCATCGACATAAGTCGACAACCGCCCAATTCTACCGGTAGCTAAGCATTCTAAGCATGACACCGTAAAGACAATAAAAGAGCATAATTAAATCACCGGGCTCTAATTCACCAGCGATATTAATAACTTATGTTTTGTGGTAGGGGATAACAATTTAAGGGCAACCATGCAATAGGAATAACTACCTCTAATCGGGAAAATTACTTTGACACAAAAGCATGCATGTATATAGTTTGTAAACAAAGTATTAGACTTGAAAGTAATAGGAGTATTATTATCAAACTGCTTGCCTTTGCTTGCTCATAATCTGGACATTCTCACGAGCATCTCGATTGCGCTCTCGCATCATCGTCATCTAACGATAAAACTGCCAAAGCGAAAAACAGCGAATAAACACCAAAACTCCAAAAATCTCCAAACAAATTATAAAATCTACAGAAGCAAGATAATATTTTAAGATGAAATTAGGAACAAAAATTAGTCGATTTAGAGTTGAAACAAATTGGTTAAGAACTTTTGAAATTGAGGCTACGGCATAGGGTCTAACGTCTAACTGGAATAAGAACCTTCTAAGTACTGGAATTTAGTAAGGTCAAAAGACTACTATCATAAGCAGGATTTTCACTTTGGGAGCTCCTCTGCCTATAAATCCTATTTGAGGAAAAATGTTGTTACTTAACCTCCCTATTGAATTCAATCTACTACTAGAAGATAAAAACTCTACTGACTAAAAGACTCGAGAACAAAATTTAAGTACTGTAAGAACAATGACATAATTCTATTGACAAAACTAGTACCTACAGGTCATTGCTCACACAACCTGCAACAGCACAAAATTGATTGAACAACAGTGCTATACTAAACTCCCTTCAACTCAACTCTCTAAAAGCTAACTCAATTGACTGACTCAATTGATACTTTCAAAACTGGGTATCACAAGGCAGAGGTTAACAAAACGATTACACTGACAACCTAGTTCCCTACAGAAAACCTTCTCTGCTCAAAACTTCACAAAAAGGGAGTTCACTGCTAATGACAACTAACCTCTTCCCAAAAGTTTTCAAAATGCCAACCCCATGAATGAGTGGCATCAAGTCAGACAAAAATGGTTGGCCTTCAAGTGGTTTACTGAAAAAAACTCATTACTTTCTCTGATCTAGCACCTACAACAGCACAACTTCCTAGTTGAAATTAAGCTGCTGCTAAACACTAAGTCCTACAGAAATCACTTATCCTGTTACTAATTTGATTTGAGTAATCTAGCAGTTGGTCAAAAGGTCTAAAAACATCTGTATTGACTTGTTCTTACTGGAGGCCCTACTTCTCAAGGAGACAAAGAAAGAAGAAAGAAAAAGGAGCGCAGAGGGGAGCTCGGGCCGAATGGGGCGTGGCTTTGCTGGCAGTGAGGGGGCGGTCGGCAAGCTGGTGGGGATGCCCAGAATGAGTCCCTGGTGGTGGCTTTGGGCTCGAGGAAGCCGATGGCGGTGCAGTGCGGTTGTCGTGTGTGGAGAAGAGAGGAAAGGCGGTGGCGCTCGGAGTGAGTGGCGATGAAGGCATCGGTGGAGGAGGTGTTGACGCAGTCGGGGCCGGCACAGCTTGAGTGGCGCCCTGGAATGGAAGGCGCGAGGGAGCCGGTGGTCGGGGAGGTGCTGGAGGAGCGGGAGGCGCCAGGGTGAGTTGGCGGTGGAGGCCCGTGGCGCGGGGCATGGCGGCATCGAGCGGATCTAGGCGACAGGAGGGATGACGGCGCCCAAGAGTTGCGCGGCGGCTCGGGGTGGAGGTGGTACATCTCAGCGGGGCTCGGGCGAGCTAGTGGCGACAAGCGGCTGCCGAAAGCAGGGAAGACCGGGGTCGGCGCAGATCTGGGCCGAGGAAGACGAGGTCGGTGCAACTGGGACGGATCTGGATGGCAGCAGTGGAGGAGAGGCACCAGGGGGCGGTGGCGGCAGAGCAGCCGGGCCGGGTCGGCGGAGGGAGGAGCCGGGCAGATCTAGGGCGACGAAGGCGTGGCCATGGCGTGGGGCGCGGCGGCAACAAGCAGAGGAGGGCGGCGCGCTGCTGAGGCTAGCAACGGGCGAACGGGAACGAGAGGTGGCGGCGGCGTTCGTCGGACCAGCGGGAGGTGGCAAAGCTCGGGCGGGCTCGGTGGTGGAGCGAGGCGACGACGAGCAGTGGAGGGCTGACGGTGCACAAGCTCAAGGGTGCGGGGCGAGCTGGTGGTGATGGGCAGCTTGGCCCTCGGTAGAGAAAAGGGGAAGGGGAGAAATGGCCTGGGGCAAGAAGAGCGGCAGTGTTGTATAGAGAATGAAATGGAGGGCTCAAAATGGTGAGGTGGTTGGGACAGTGGCGAGGAAACCAGGGGCACACGCGGTAATACCGTGGGCGGAGTTGGGCAAAACCGGTTGGGTCAAGCCAGGGTCCGGTCACTTTGGGTTGACCAACCGCAATAGATTTGACCGAGAGATAAGAACTAGCAATTCAATTCTAAAATCTAAGAGATTTTTAGGGAAAGTCCCTAACACTGGGTAGTTTATTGGGTAAATTTTTCTAGGGTTTTACTTGAAGTATATTTTTTTTCCTGAAATTTATTTTAAGTGTATGTTCTTGATGTTTGACTTTCGATTTTCTTAGATTGACTGGTTACTTAAAATAGTAATTAAAACATAAAAATTGTGAAATTTCGAAGGAGAGTTCATAAAGTGTTCCAGACCTTAGGAAAATTATTTCCAAGCACTGTTCAAGTTATGTTTGTATTTTAAATTCCAACTCAAATTCGAACATGCAAATCAAATGAGAACCAAGTATCCTCCAAGAATTCCAAAAAATTTAAACAAGTATAACAGAGCACATAAAATCCAAATACATTATTCCCAGCTATGGGTATACCATATTTCGAAAAATAAAAGATAGTTTGAAATTCTGAGATAAATAAAGTATAGTTTCGGGTTTGAAAACTAGAATGTTTTTAAAATTACCTCAGGCATTATAGGGGCCTTAGGGGTTTTACTATACTTAATTTGAATCCCAAAATAGCATTCCCACGCATGGAACCTCTTAAGTCTTGCTTCAATTTCAAATTAGGCTTTTGAATGGGAGAAGGAGTATTGGATTACTAGGTTTCAATCGAGTCTTCAAAATCAAAGGACTTTCTACATAGGGTTTTATACCCTACTCTGAATTAAGTTTTCAAATTGTTGACAAACTTTTGTTTTGTTTTAGAAATTTCATCTCTAGGTTTTTGGAAAACCAGGTTGTAACCTAATTGCTTTGCAACAAAAAGTTTTTAAAAAGTCCAAAATTTCACAAATGCACATTAGATGCTTAACTAATCCAACTTAAGGATTTTGGGCTGTTACAATGGCAGACAATTCCTTGGGTTGAATTCAAAGCCGCTTTCAGAACCAACTTTGTACCAGCTGGCACAATGAGAATGAAGAAAAATGAATTCAGAGCTCTCAAGTAGAATAAGATGACAATCAATGAGTATCTAACCATGTTCAACCAACTTGCCCGCTACGCCCCCAATGATGTAGCCGATGAAGAGGGAAAGATTGATCGCTTGTGGAAGGAATGCGTGAAGACATGAGAGTCCAGCTCATCCTCTGTGATTTCTCTAGATTTCGCCACCTAGTCAACAAAGCCCTCGTGCTAGAAAATGAGAAAAGCAATGCGGAAGTCAGCCGGAAAAGAAAGTGGCATTTCAGAGGCCCCAAGGTAGCTTTCCGCAGAAATTAGCATTTCAGGGCAGCTCGTCCTTCCAAGCACTGGTGACCTCGTCTCAGGGAACTCCAATCGCAACCCCATGTTCTACCGAGAATGCTTCCCGCGCTCCTAGCTCCGTTGGACAGCCAGCAGCAGTCAATCCGATAGCTCATCTTTGCTACTTTAACTGTGGAGAGAAGGGACACTTTGCTAATAGGTGCCCTCAACCAGTCACCCTGAGTGAGTACAACTTGAGAGCCACACCAGCTCGAGGGCAAACGTCTGTAGCAAGCAAAAGCCATCAGACCTCGTAGGCATCCAGTGTCGTTTCTGCGCGAAGCCAAAGCTAGAACCAAGGCCAAGTGAATCATGTCGCCGTAGAGGCCCAAGCAGCTTCAGGAGTAATGAGATGTACATTCTTTGTCTAGCCTAGGAAGCTCAAATCTCGGGGTCGAGATTCCATTTAAGGAGGGTAGGGTTGTCACATTCCCATTTTCGGTTCGGGAATAGTGATTACTAATTTGGTTTTTGGCTTTCACTCGTATGTCAAATTATCAAGTAGTTTAAAAAATCTTATTTCTTCCTCTAAGCTCGGGTTTGTGTTTCAAACTTTCTTGATTTCTGAAATTCAAATTCAAGTTCGAATTTCCCCTTTTGCGGTTTTAGGCCCCTTTCTCTTCTTGGGCCTTCCCTTTTTTCTTTGGGCTCAACCCCTATTGTCGGACCCGGGATTAGCACCCCAAATTCTCTGTGCATTTCTGAACTAGTCCCATGATCAGTAGTTAGTTCACATAGTAAACAGATATGTTAACATCCATAAATCGCACAATTATATTAATAATCAACAGAGTTTATTACAAAAGAGGCTCACAAGCCAACAGTAAAGAACACAGCGGAAGACGAAGAAGTAGTGGAGTCCAGCTGATCGCAAAATCAACTGGGGTAGTGGCCTAGTCGTCGAGATCCACACCGTTGGTGAAGTCCTCTGAAATTATTTGCATTAAGCAAGAATGAGCACAACTTCCGTGCTCGCAAGTTACACCCGTAAGTAAAAGATTGAATGCATGCATACAAGGGTATCTCAAAGGAAGGCTTATTGGTTGAATTTGCATAAAGCAATGTTTTCTTTAAATACTTGTACTAAGTTCCAAAGCGGTTATTTCATAACTAAAATTCAATTTATAAATTCTCAATTTTATAGTCAGATAGCATTCACACCTGAATGGTGAAGGATACCCTCCTATCACATGGCTTCCTGCCCAATTCCCATTTGGATAAACCAGTTGACAAAAGTTTTTTGAAATCAAAACCAAAGGTCTAACTTGGAGCAGCTTTGCTAGGCATGTCCATGACCGTGGACACGCCTATTCAAATAGTTCTTAACACTCTGCGGAGGTTGTATAGCATTACCCACATGACATGAATTCTCTAGTTTGTTTGGCATCCGTCGATACCTCCGCTCACTGCCATAGGTAAGCGGTTTAGAGCACGTGCCAAAGCCTTTACAATGCACCATTCTACCGTAGTCCCCCCTCGCTAAGGTTTCGCCCCTTGGGCCCCCTCTTGCGCCAGGTGGGACAAACGTAGGTCGTAACATGACTACCCACCGCATCTGAAGGGAACGACCACGGTGGAACATTGCAAAATAGTCAGCCAGGTCCCGTCCATATAGGACATGTGGTATTACGGTATGGCTTAGCAAAATACACTCGAAGACCGGTCCTTAACTGACTTGGGCGACTTTCAAAATAACCCTTGGATTTCAACCCATACCCGGATTGAGCCCGTGCACAAACTTGCACCCACCAACCTTCCATTTCGCCCAAGTACAAACCAACTTTTCCTTTTTGCTTTTCAAAAACATTTGCAAAATCTTCCATGACGAACCAATGCCATAGACTCTTAAACAATAGTTGATCATTTGGCTAGAATCTCCCAAATCAAATATTTTTGGGTCTAAGCATCGCTAAGCATAATTTTCCAAAGTGTTCTAGTTCACACTATTGCATAAACTAGATTTTTCTTTATGGTGTCAATGGTGACTAATTCAATAACAAGATTGGCTATACAATGGGATTGGGAATAACTATAACATTAAAATAGGAATTTAAATTACTTGAATATAAATACGCATGCAATAATAATTTAAAACAGAATTTAAATAATTTAAAATAATGGGACCAAATATGATCAAAGATGTAACTTGCCTTGCTCAATTAGTTGTTCTCAAACGGCGTCGAAATCTGACTCTCCGAAGTCGTCAAAATCTAAACGTGAAAATAAGCCAAATTCAAACAAAATTCAAATGAAGATACAAATGAACTCCAAATTAAATAATTTTGGTTTACTTGGCTAGATCTTTAATTTATATGGATTTAGAAATTTGAATCGACGAAATCGGAGTTCGTATGAAGGAGAACGAACCCGGGAAGTTTACAACTCACATGAAATGATGAATAAAGGATTTTTCAGAATTTCCGAATTATCTTTACGAAGGAAATTCCGAAATAATGACGTCGGCGGCCGATTTATTTTTGATTAAAGGATTCGCCATGTCAGCGATGAGGTGGCGACACGGGGCTGCCACGGGGGCTGACACGTGAGCAAGTGTGGTGACATGGTGAGGAGGTGGCGCCACATGGCGGTGCCACGTCACCCAAAACTGGCGGCGGCTCGGTCCTGAGCTTGCCGGCGAACGGCGGCATGGCAAAGGCCAGCGAGGGTACCAACGGGTAGAGGAGATTGTGAGGATCGTGATGTTTACCACGGCTTCGGTGGGGCACGAGAGGAACGCCGGCGGCGAGGGCGTCAGCGACGGCGAGGTTTGGCTCGTGGTGGTGTGGGGCTTCGGGCGGCGCTCCAGCGAAGGCGACGCAAGCACGGGGTTGGTGGGGCTGCGACGATGCCGTTGGTGTGGTCCACGGCGCCGATTAGTCCTTGTGGCCGCCAGAATCGAGGGAGAACCAAGCTTCAGGTGGCGAGGCAAAACTCCAAATTCCGGCGAAATGAGCCGAGGAGAGGAGGGGTGAGTGGAGGGGTTTGGATGAGTGGAGCATTGCGCACCCGGTGCTCCCTTTTATAGGGGCCGGGGAGGGGTGAGGGATGAGATCGTGCGCGCGGGCATCTCGGCGGTCATGGCGAATATACGGTGTTTACATGCGCGATGAAGGGGGAGGTGGCCAGGAATGGGGGAGGTGGGGAATGGCGGTTTGAATGCGCATGATTCAGGGGAGAGATGGGGAGGAAATTGCGGGATTGAAAAGCTTTGTGATGGCCATCAATGGCGTTGGTCCTCTGGACATGAGTAGCACAAAGAAAACGGTTCGACTGTTGAAGAAGAAAGGGAAGAGGAGAGAGGGAATAAAAAGAAATAAAGAAATTATATATCGATTGAAAGACAAAAGGGGAAGTGGGCAACCCATGCAAAAGCCCTGCACGTTAAGGCTGCTCCCAGTGCTCCACCTTGGCTGGTATCTTAAGCCTACCATGTAGGCAAAATGATGATGTGGCACCATAGTTAATGAAGAGAGAGGGTACTCTAGTACCTAATCTAGATACTGCTTCGGTCTCGAAATCCAACGCATAAAATTTATTGTGATCGCTGTTTCCTCTCATGCATGTAACTAAATGAAACAGCCTAAGATACTACACCATAAGAAATCATGCATTGGGAAGATAGTATCCTAACACTCTTCATGCACTAAGAAACTGCACTAAGATACTGCCCATTGAGAGTAGCCTAAGCATGCTACACTGGGAGAAAAATTGGGATGGGTGACTAGCTAGAAGGGCTGACCCGCGCGGGAGAACATATTTTTTTAATATTTTATTTTTTTCTCAAATTACTGTAGCAATAACAATAAATCGAACACAATTTTTAGAAGATAGCAAATAGAGTCCAAAAATTCTAGAAAAATTCACAAAAATTTATAGAATTATTTTGAACTTAATAAAAATAATTCCAACTTATAATTGGTAATAGTTTTTGCACATAATTTATTTTGGCTTTAAAATAATTAGAGAAAAGCTTTTAAATTCTAGAAATTAATTAAATTTTTACTTTTCAACTTTAACTCAAATAAAACTTCAAATAGATTTTACTTTTTATTTTTAAAACTTCAGAAATTCAAATAAAGCAATAAAAATCTTTCAAATTTCAGAAAATCTAATAAAATAATAACTTTATAAATTTTTAATTTGGTAACAGAACTTTGGGATGTTACAAACTACCCCCCATAAAAGGAATCTCGTCCCCGAGATTCGGAGCGGCTAGAAAGAAAGAAGATGGACATAGGATAAAAGAATTGAGAGATAGAGAGAGTCTATCTTCAAATTGGCTTCTTGTCCAAGGGTGTTGGATTGTTCAAAGTTTTGAAGTATCTATTTGTCCTTCAAGTCCTTGGGGCATCGATGGGTTAGGAGTTCAATGGATTGTTAGAGAAGAGGAAAAATAGCAACGGATAAGAGAGAAAGCTATGAGGAGAGAAGTCTACCCAATTAAGCAAACATTGCACATAAGATAAAAAAGATCTACGTACGATGTAACCAAAGAAAATATAGCATACAAATAAAGGAACAATACAACGTTCTACTCGATCGAGATACACAGAATGAGCCCTGGAAATCTTAAGCTATATGGTTGGGTTGACAAAACGATCTTCGGTATATCTTGTCTGTTGTCCTTGGATGGTGGAGACGACGATACTTTCTCGATGGTTCCATGTCTTGTAGTCTTGAACGTAAGGGTTAATAATCGTGTTGACCATATATAGAAATGTTTCAAGGAAAGACGATCAATTTAACATTGTAAAATGGTGTATAAAGAACAGCTTAAGGAAGAATTGCTATGAAGAAGCCAAAGATAGATAGATGACCAAGATGAGGAGAGAACAAATTATTTTTCTTGTTATACAAAATAAGTTTTGAAGTTTTTCAACTAACGACCATTCTAACTAGGTCACGACCTACAGTCGACTTGGCTCTGATACCACTTTTGTCGGACCTGAGATTAACACCCTAAATCCTTTGTGCATTTCTGAACTAGTCCCATGATCAGTAGCTAGTTCACACAGTAAACAGATATAGTAAAATCCATAAATCGCACAATTATATTAACTAGAAGATAACTCACGCCATATGGCGTTGGCGGTAATGCTATGTTAGGGTATTTGCAGGTTACTGTATATCAAGATATTTAGCTGTAGAATTGCTATGAGTAGAAGCATTTGTATATGTCTATGGATGTAGGCGGTCTGTAATCATTCACACAACAAAAGGAGGAAGCAGCGAAATTTTATGTACATATAAAGCTAAGACACTGATGGATTCAGGCCTGTGTTAGATGTTTACAAAATAGATCAAGGAAGCAGCGAAAGTATGCTCACATACAAACTGAAGCTATTTATGTATCTAGGGGAGATGGAGTAATTTACAAAACATCGTCTATAGGTGCAGGAGCCTAGTTTAGCTGGGTGGTTTAATGTACAATAGTGATAGAGAATTGCTAAAACGTCTGGACAAAAGCAAGATGTGTTGCTGGGAAGCAGTGATTGCTACTGTGCCTCCACAAGTTGTATGTAAAGCCTGTATAAAGCAGGAGCTAGTTAACTATATGTTTGGTTTTCATGTGTGAATGTTTGCGAAATATACCTTTTTTGTGTTGGCAAGTAGAGCAGACATACTACTCAGTATTTTTTTTTGGCAGATGAGTGAGTCTTCTTTGCTGGTGGTTCGGTTCCTGTGTGGGTTGTAGGCGATGAAGACCTACAAAGGTAAACATGTAAAATGAACATCATGTAGGAAATGATGGATAATTTAAACTGCTGTGTGAGACGTTTGTTAATGTGTGACTGAGACGATGGGGAAGATGATGTAGTATTTTGTTGTAGGAAATAAAGTATCTAAACTAAGGAATGATTTGTATAACCTAAGCTGTTATTTGTGATTTCTGTCAATATGTGATTGAGATGCTATTGACATACCTTTTAGCTGCAAAAGCTTGAGGTCTATCTGGCGATGCAATAGACCTTGTATCATAGTTTTTTTGTTGCTGCTGTTGTAAATAGAAGAGACATAATAGGTATGTGTAAAAAGGCCTTAGACAGGTGGTATTTGAGCATAGGCAAGGTATCGAATGGTTTGATGTCACTGAATGTATATTAGGTATATGTATAAGTAATAGTATATATAAAGTTTTGATCTGAAGTCTGTTATGTTACTATATGTAAGCTAGATGGTAGTGCAATGATGGATAACTTATAGTTTTGGTGAATGAATAGATGTGTTAAATATATATTTTTTACATTATATGGATGTATTAATAGAATATTTGTAGGTCTTAGAGATAGCTAATTCTGTAGGTGGAAACTTTTATGGAAAGTATATATTATTATGGAAATAGGAGGATGGTGTTGTTTAGATAGTATGGTTGAGAAATTTTCTTGTGTTTTGTCTATACATACCTCGGCAGTAACGTGGATGGCTGAAGCTTCGTAATCAGTAGATAGGTTTCTATGAATATTCTGTGTTGAAGTATTGTCTTTCTCACTATGGTTAGTTTGAAATGATTTAGTATGCGTATTGTGTAAAAGGAAAGTGGTTAGATTTTTAGAACTTTAGTGGTAAGTTAGAATGGAATGCGCTAAAGTATAATACCTGAAAGAAGTGGTCTTTGATGTTGATTGTTTAACCACTGAAACTGGTGTTGTTTGAGGGTGTCCATCATCAATCTTATAGATATGAACAGCAAAGGTGGTAGGATTAGTTAGAAGCAAAAAAAATAATAGTGCTGGAGAAAGTCTGTTTGGCAGGGGAAAAGTATGGTGGTTATTATTGGGGAAAAAAGGTAGGTAGACAAATACTGAATGTGTTATTTTTTTGCATGAAGTAGTTAGTATAATAGGAGAAAAGCTAATTTATTGATACGTATGAAGGAATATGCGAGAAATTGGATGATGCTGTAACTGGTTTAGTATGGGGTGTGATTTGTAGGCTAGCAATGTAAGAGTGCTGACTGTTTTTTTTGTTGGAAGCGACTGTATGTAATATCCCGTTTAAAAATAAAAGAAATAAGTGATTAGTACTGAATTTAAATAGAATTAGAACATAAAAAATTCAGAATTTGGGAGGAGTATTAGAATTCAGGCCTTCGGCCCATAGCTTTTTGGCCCAAGTGGGGAACCGCTTAAGAGGGTGGGGGCGGTAAACCCTAGCACTGCAGCACCAGTTACTGTAGCATCACCACTGTAGCATCGTGGGTACTGTAGCATCACCTCCCCTCCACTGCTGCCGGCCAAGAAGAGGAAGGAAGAAGGGAAGAAAAGAAGGGAGGAGGAGAAGGATTTCACGATCGGCTCCGTGTTCTTCGAGGGTAACGATCTGAAAACTTCTAGATGCCCCTAAATTTAGTCGTTGTTCTTTCGGTAGATCGTTTGGGCAATGGGAAGATCAATTTCTGTTCTGTCCAGATTCGTTAGGTTTAGGACAGAACGTTGCAGGGATGATTAGGGATATGTAATCTCCGAATTAGAGTTTGGTGTAATTATATAAAATGTAGATTATCGCGTTAGCTTTCCAGAAAGGTCTGGATCATTAAAATCGGAGTAGCGAGCAAGAAGTTATGGCCTCTAGAAGGCCGCTGTCCAGATTCTAGACGAAGTTGGCAGACTTCGTGTACTTAGGTCAATTTCGTGTAGAAATTGGTAAAATTAAATATTTGTGTCAACTTGAATATTGTAGGAAATCTTGTGTAGTTTCCAGAACTTATATTATTCATATATGTTCAAGTTGTATAATTAAAGATATAAAATTGTGAAACGGACTGTTCTGACAGAATCTGGAATGGTATTCGGGTAAAGGAACGGAATAGAAAACGGTAGAATCAGATTTTCTTCATAACTAGGAAATTGTAGGTTGTTTTGTGAGGATTCTATAAAGTCTTGGATGGCTGAATTTAGAGTTCGGATGAGTAAGATATGACCGTTTTACTACTGAGACAGTGGGTAGTGTGTCCGGTAGTTTCGGGTTAAAAAGGGTTGGTTTGGCGTAGGCATGCGATGATGGTTAGAGTAAGGTGTTGGTGCTGTAATGTGAAGGTTTTGAGATATGTTTTGAAATTGTTGTCCAGGGAGTGGGGTCTCATGTGCATTGTCGCCGTTTCGCTCTCTAGTGTCACAAGGAAAAGAGGCAAGTGCATGGTAGCCAGTGTTCATTGGTTGATCACTGTATGCTTTACCATTTATTACCATTATATTGCTGTGCTTTTACTTATTTAATTGCAAGTAATGTTAATGGTCATTATTTATTCCTTATGGTTGGATATGACATTGTTGGACAATGGTAATGTTGAGGAAACTGTGAATAATTGTGCATTCATAAGCATCATTGCATCTAAGGTGATCATGTTGATCACAACTCCACAGGAGTGGAGGGGGTCCCCGATCCTTGAGGAGGACGGGCTTGAGAGTGTGTCATCGACGGGTGAACACTCATGCTATACTGGTATACGCAAAAGAAGTGCATGTGGACATGTAGTATAGAAATGCATGGAATGAAAGGTAGTTGATGATTGTGTATGTGAATAAAGAAAGAGAATTGAATGATTGAGCATGAGAATAAAGAAAAGTGAACAATTGATGTTAATGATGATATTGTGTACTGTTGTTTAAGCAATGTTCATTGTTTATTACTGTACTTGCTGAGTCGTGAACTCACCCTTGCTCTAATGTTGTTTTTAGGTGATCGTTGATGACGCTTCACTTGGGAAGGGTACACTGCATACACTCACTTGTCATGAGAAAACTTTGCCTTAGCATGATGGTTATTCCTTTAGGACATGATAGATATTGAATAATTCTAGATGATTGGTTGAAACTCATTTATCCATTCAATAGCCTTCGTTTGATTGGTATTGCTTGATTCTCGAACTTTTATCCTGCTTACAATCTAGTGTTTAAATATCTATGCTTGCCATGTCGTTATTTATACGTTATTGTGACCCATGGATGGGTGTTGGTATTGAATTGCTTGTTGAAATTCATTGTTATTTATTGATAAAATTAGTAGTTGGGGTAGTTTTGGTGGCATTCCGCGCTCACTGTTGGGCCAGGGTGTTACACTGTATGTGCTGTTTTTGTGGCCTAAGGAGCAGCTATTCTTCTTTATAAAAAAAATGGTACTATATGTGTGTGTGGTGTATAAGCTATTTTTCATATAGAGAGGTAATAACTGTGTAAGAATGTGTGCAGCTGAATGATGTCAAGAAGAGAAGAATTGTAGCGTTACCTGTAAGGTATTGACCAGAGGCTATTGCTGTTGTGCTGATGTAAATGAGTGTTGCCCATAGCCTTGGAATGATGCAATTGTTTCAGAGTCTGTTGTAATGGTTTGATGAGGAATGAATTTGGCTTGAACACTGTAATTGCTAAAACATTTATGAAAGAGTGTAGGTTGGATAATTTCTGAAAGAGGTGTTGTGTGGGGATGGTAATAATCCTGTGTATTGTCGAAGGGTATGAAATGGTATGATCAGCTAGTACGAAAATGAAGAGTACCATATTAAATGTGATCGGGTTGTCTAGAGCAAAAATAGGTAGGTAATAAAAAAATATGAAGCAGTCAGGGACATCCACATTATGATTTAGTGACGAAGATTTACGTGAGTTGCAATATTTAAAATGGGAAAAGAAAAAGAAACAACGATGGTGTATGTGGAATGTTGAGAGGCGATTTTTAAAAAAGGACATAGAGATAAATACGCAGTTACGTTGAAGAAGTAAGGCAGCGACATAAAAAGGCAATGTATTATGATGTGGTAGGTCATAGAAGTACACACAAGAGAGATAAACTAACTATTTAATAGAAGTGTGCATGTATTTGTAATACGTGATTTGATCAAAGATTCTGACAATGTAATATGTATACGATTTATTATAGAGCAAAGATGTAACAGGTACGGCAACGAAAGAGACACCTAAGGATACGTACAATTTTATTTTGTACTTAAGAGGGTAAACCATCTTGATATAACATATGTATAACACAGTCAAATAGTTGTCAACTTGAGGAATTGATTAGAACATGGCAAAATTCTATGCAGAAGGCAGCAGACTGCAACGCTGAGTAAAATGTGGTACAATAAGAGAATATGAATATGAACTGACAATCTATATTCAAAAAACAATTTGACGGAAAGACTAATCAATAAGAGAAGCATGTTTGGTCTCTTAAAATTGGCCAGGAGTTTGAATTCTCATTTTTACTATAGAGAATATGGATACTGCACAATCATAGCTGCAAAAGTAAAACAATTGAACAGATTTATCCATATGAAACACATAGTGTGACACTGAACAATCATAGATGCAAAAGTAAATAAACTGAACAAATTTATCCATATGCAACATATAATGTGTAAAGTTTGGATTGTCAATTTTACTATAGAGAACATGGGCAAGCAGTAGTCCTCAGCTTGATTTTATTTTGTACTTAAGAGGGTAAACCATCTTGATATAACATATGTATAACATAGTCAAATAGTTGTCAACCTGAGGCATTGATTAGAACATGGCAAAATTCTATGCAGGAGACAGCAGACTACAACGTTGAGTAAAACGTGGATGCTGCACAATCATAGCTGCAAAAGTAAAAAAATTGAAAAGATTTATCCATATGTAACATATAATGTGATATTGCACAATCATAGCTGTGAAAGTAAATAAGCTGCACAAATTTATCCATATGCAACATATAATGTGTAAAGTTTGGATTCTCGCTTTTACTATAGAGAACATGGGCAAGCAGTATTCTTCAGCTTGCTGAACCTGTTCGGTGGTGGAGCTGTTTTTGATGGCAAAGTCAAGCAGTAGTCATCAACCTTATCAACCTCTCTGGTAGTGGAAATGGGTATGCTGCCAAAGTAAAGAAGCAGCCATCAGCCATAATCACTCAAAAAGCTATCTAAAAAACGTATACAAAATCTAGTAATAAGCCAAGACGAATATATTAATGCAGATCTACAAGAACAACCGGATTCTTAGTTAGCAACAGCGCTAAAATTCTCAAGAAAAACATAACCCTGAATCCTTCACAGAATCACAGTGACAAAAGCAGTAGTCATCAACCTTATCAACCTCTACGGTGGTGGAAATGGGTTTGCTGCCAAAGCAAAGAGGCAGCCATCAACTAGAATCAACAAAAAAGCTATTTGAAAATCTGTAAGAACAATTGGATTCTTAGTCATCAACAGAGATAAAATTGGGAAGGAGCCTGAGGGAGCGGGATCTGTAGCGGCAGGGAAGGAGCCAGAGGGAGCGGGAGGCAACGGCGGTGGAAGCAACTAGGGGAGGAGCAGAGCAATCTGCAGCGGCGGGGAAGTAGCCTGAGGGAGCAGGATTTGCAGCAGCGGGGAAGGAGCCTGAGGGAGCAGGAGGTGACGGCGATGAAAGCAGCTAGGGGAGGAGCGACGGCACAGGACGGTGAGTGAAGGAACCCAGCAGAGTGGTGGGTGAGTGTAACACTCTGGCTATGCGAAAGCCAAAATGTTACCGAGAAGACAAACATACAACAACCATACGGAATAATTTCAACCATTTTTCAAATAATAATATTTTAACCAAATAGAACTAAGATATTTCTCTAAAATCCAGCAGAACCTCCTTTGTATAGATGGCTATACTGGAGGTTCAAACAGTTTACTACAGCATTATTCAACAATCAAATCATCCAATTTAATGAATCATCAAAGGACATCAAGGATAAGCTAAACAACTATAGCATAATCAAAAGGACATCCATAATCTTCAAATCAACCCTATTACAAATTATTGAGACTGTACTGAACCAAAGTAGTGCCCCTGCTGCTTCAAAATGTAGCTCTACGACCGCCACTCCCTTACCAGCAGCTGCCCCAGTTTGGCACATCCAGAAAAACCAGCCAATTTCCCCAAACTATTCAAAATAGCAGTAGTGATCTTCTCCCCTGATATTGACAGCATGTGTAGGCACACAAAGTTCGGCATCTGGTACAACCCAAATACTTCATTAGAGGACAACTCCCCAAGGAGCAAACACCTAAAAACTCTTCTGAGCTCTAAGATCATCATCAGGAGCCAAAGCATCACCACCAAATTTCATCAATGAGCCTCTAATGCATTTCCAAACATCAACAATCTCTGGACTGCATTCCCGATCATAGCTCAAGCATGACGCTGTAATTGCAGCCAATGGTTCTAGCTGCGTACCAACCATATCAACATCAATGTTGTAATTCACTTAGTCACAATTACGATTTAGTATGGCATGATAATCAAGCTATACCCCCAAAAGCACATCTAAAGAAATGTTACTACCTGATTAGTGGCAATAACAATTGCGCATGGCAATACAATCAAACTCATGCCACATCTTCAATTAGATCAGCAGATGATGAACTTCCTGCTTCACGTGTAGCATGATTAGCAGAAGAAGTTCCAACAGAATCGATAATAGATGCTGGGGCTTCATTAAGAGCACAAGAAGCTCTCACCGAACCTGTCATAGACGGCAAGACGTCGTCAAGGACGGCCTTCAGTATAAGAGTATCAACTTGAGGGAAGAGCTCACAAAGCGAGCTGAAGACGGCTAGGACAGCGACAGTCTTGGCGTCGGGGCTCCAGACGGCAAGGAGGAGACGGCCGAGGACGTGGAGGAGGAACACATGGTCGGAGTCGCCCGGGTCCAGCGGGATCGACTATAGCCACCCGTACGCCATGTACATCGTGGCGGCGGCGGGGTGTCGACACCAGGCCGTGCTGGAGGTCGGGGAAGTCGAGGAGACGAGCCGGCGGCACCGCAGGCCGAGGAGCCGCGGGTGTAGGCCAGACCGGCGGTGGTGTGCCAAGCTAGAGGTGGCGGCGCAGCGCCGAGAGAGGGTGACTGGCGGCTGGAGAAGCTGGGCAAGCTGCAGGGGGGCGCAGCCTTGGAAGGGGAGAAAGCAGAGCAGGGCCCCTAGCCGGCGGCGGCACCATCGGGAGGCGGCGGGTGGGGGAAAAGGGGCGGCCGCTCCAGTGGATGGGGAGGGGGGACAAGTGAGTGGGGTGGCAGCACAGGGATAGGGTTGGGTTAGCTAGGGTTTGTTTGCCCCCTCTACTCCCTTGCTTAAAAATAAGTGGCCTGGACCTCCTCTTCTTGGGCTAGACAATCGGCCTCTCTATTGGGCAATGGGCCAAAGGCCACTTCTAACTTCTGAATTAATTCTTTAATTTCATCCTTTAATTTGTCAAGTACTCAAATAATTAAACAGGGTATTACATTCTACCCCTTTAAACAGAATTCGAACTCGAATTCTACTTGTTCTACTCGAAAGAACACCAAAACTAATATTAAACAACAGTCAACATGTACCCGCGTATGGCCTGAGACAGTCAAAGCGACACGCCAACTTCATAATCCCTGCAACTGTTGAAAACGAACCAATGTACCTGGGCCAAAATCCCCTTGGTACAAAAACACACAACATGCTCAAAAATCAAACTCTTCATCTCACAGGGAGCACCTCCTTTAATCAGGAATACACAACAGAACTTGTCCTTAAACAACTGTTTTACAAAGAGAATCCAACTGAAAATAAGGGGTTCTCATCGTAACCATGCAATGCCAACCCTCCACCAAAATGGTTAAATCCAAAAATTGATAACTCATCACGAACGCAATTCCACTTTCTAATTAGGAAATTTACGAATGAACACCACGAAAGCCAAAGGAGATATCACTCGATTACCCAAATCAGATGCTTCTTTTATTTCGTCTGAACTGGAAAGAATCATACATGCCAACACTACGCCAACTCAAATTGCAAAATACCTCAGTCGGCAACGCAAAGCTCAAACGAGAATCAAGAAAACTCTTCACTACTTGTGGAAACACTCTTTTTCTCAGTTTCTCTTTTAGGAATAAAATTCCTCTCAAACCTTGGAATTCGAACTCACCGCATACCACATGAGCTCAAACCTCCTAATTTAACATCCTCAAATTATGCTCAAACTGAAATACATCATCCACACCTTTGTGGAGAGGCTCTATTGATCCCACCAAAACACTCTAGACAACTCCTTCTACTAACGAAATTAATTTGACAGATGGCACCCAAAGCACCTGAAAATAGGTTTCACGCAATCACATCACCTAAAACTTTTAAGAATAGACAATTCAAAATCCTCAATACACACGCTCATGTACTACATCAGAAGGGTTCTATCATTAATCATTTCACTACTCAGATTACGCCAATTTTCTATTTTCTCTACATACAATCATTGGGCGACCAAAGGTCTAGCATAAAAATGCAAAGCCCAAATTTAACCTCCAAGACCTCTACAACGAACTTCTCTTATAACAGATAGAGAAATCATCAAATTAAATCTCTAACATTCCCACAATTCCAATATACTCACTCATTGACATCATTAGGAATCACCCACACAGTCTCGCAATACAATTCAATTGCGTTACTCTATAAAATTGATCAAGGTTTCCATACCTTCGATAATTCCCAACATTTCAACATGAACTAAGGTTCTGGAACTACACTTTACCATAGGGTCTACTTCGTCGCAACACCAATCAATTGCACTTCAACGACAATCATACCCTTTGAATCAGATTTTCTCCAAGAGATACAGATCAAGACCAATTCATCTTCTACTACTCCTCCAATAATTTGGTAGCAAAATCTCACCACTACAAATACTTGACTACGGCCCAACCGTTGCCAATTTACGCTTTGTAAAACCTTGCAACACAAAACTGTTAATCCTTTCTCAAAAGGAAGAGACGAACAAAGACGACTTTCAACACACAGGAAAACGTTGCATCTTACAGCGAGCACAAAACCAAAAGAAATAATCTGATAACGATGATCTTGGAAAACGAAAATTGAGTTCACAGTTGAAGGCGCACATCTCTCAAAAAGGGAATAACAAATAACAACCAATAAGAATAAAACATTCCTAGTGAAACTCGACAATGCTTGTGCAGAAAAACAGAAAGTTTAGGCACATTTCAATTAAACCGCAAGTTACAAAACATGTCTCCCATCCACAAATACTCCTACTGCAATCTTTCCCTTAGCACAGAAGATAGTCCTTTGGCTACAATAATTCTTTGCCATCTTGAACAAGATAAGTTCTTAAGACCAACCCACAAGAACCACTTAAGAACCAGTAGAATCTTTCAACACGCTATCTTACTTGGAATAGATCAACTACCACATAAACATGAGATCTAAATGACCTCAGCTGTAAAACTCAAAATATTTTTCATTTACGGAATATCACCATAGGTGATCAAATTACTACGAGAATTAACATCAATCTCACATTTTGACAATTTTAATACCATCGATGTCATACATTAGTGCCAAGAATCATCAAACTTTACTACCCCATTCTAAAGCTTCCCAAGAGAAACACAAGCCACCAGGTGGTAACAAATTTATTTTAACAGGATTCTACTATGCAATAGCAAATTTCACAAGGCACGCTATCAAGGAGCACTTACGAATTTCATCTACCCAACGGTTAGTGTGCTCAACACCAACGCTAGCTCTCACAAACAGTTGACCATTGTATTAATCATATGTGTAAATAGGATGTTAATTATATTGGCAAACCCATAACCACTTATAAACATAGATTCAACATTTCACCTTATGCTTAGAAATCCGTTCAAAACATGATTAATGATTTACTAACATGATTTCTATAATACAAGGTTTCACACATTTTTTACCATGTCAGGAATTAGGTAAATCTAGCATCTATGTAAGATCATCAAATAGATGTTTTACAAGATAGATTCAGATCGATATTCACTCTCCTTAATAACCCTGTTGATCTTAATCAGGAATAAATATATTCTAAATCACATCTCGTCAAGTAATCATTACAAGGCAGTAATAAATTAACCGTTTACGCTACCGAGGACATTAGTTAAGATTAATTATGCATCATGCCAAAGCACCAACTTGATGTTATAAACATTATCAATTATCTTATTTACTTACAACTTCTCACTTAACACCACAAAACTTTGCAAAGGGTTTTGACACCTTTTTGATTCAAAGAAAAGGTTTTAAACTCCAACACTCCAGCTACTCCAAAAGGAATGAGTATAGTCAAAACTTTCTTAATAAAGTTTCTAAAAGATAGTCTTCGTCATCTGAAATACCAAACGAATCACCGGATCACATTTTTCACAAGAAAGGTAGAACTTCCAAACAAAGGTCAATCTTTTAAATCAACTAAGTTTATAAGCGGCAAAACAACTCGTCATTCAGGAGACCAAAGGTTTGCTTCAAGAAAACCAACAAAGATTGATGAACTCCACTCAACTTCAATGAACCACTAATCCAAGAAAACCCATCTACTGCATCTGAACAAGATTAACCATCCCAAACTCAAAGAAGACAATAATTTCCCCCAAAGAAACTCTTACTCAACACCTGGAACTAGTCAACTCAAAGTAACCACTCCATTAATCTCATACCCCAAACGGTGGTGCAACATGGCAACCCAAGGTTACAACCATGACCTCGATCTCTCGTCGTCTACTATTATAACATATAATAATCATATATGTATATCATAAGTATTCATAACCAATTCATAACAGCAATGCTCAAAGAGACATAACGAAAACGCAAATGCAATGCTTGACCCATTCCCATCTTACTGTGCACAGTGTGTCAATTTTTTTTTTAATATTGGGACTGTCTATTCATAATGTGACTGAAATTTTCTTAAGAAAAAGTCACTTCTTTTATCCGTTGGATCAAAATCCAATAATGTGGCACACCAATCCCTACACAAATCCAATGGCCACAACAAGTGACTTAAACTTAAGAAACTTTCAGATGACTTAAAACTAGCAAGACTGTTTAATATTTCAACTACCATGGACCTAAAGCCCGCTCTGATACCAACTGTAACACCCTGGCTATGCGAAAGCCAAAATGTTACCGAGAAGACTAACATACAACAACCATATGGAATAATTTCAACCATTTTTCAAACAATAATATTTTAACCAAATAGAACTAAGACATTTCTCTAAAATCAGGCAGAACCTCCTTTGTATAGATGGCTATACTGGAGGTTCAAACAGTTTACTATAGCATCATTCAACAATCAAATCATCCAATTTAACGAATCATCAAAGGACATCCAAGATAAGCTAAACAACTATAGCATAATCAAAAGGGCATCCATAATCTTCAAATCAACCCTATTACAAATTATTGAGACTCTACTGAACCAATTAATTTCAACAACTCAATAAACCATCAACCAAACATTCTAATCCATCAATGAGAATTAAATGAACTCAATTAACGAATGAATAAGATCATAAATGGATCATCCATGACCACCATTAAAACAACCACCATGAAGGATGGTCACAATCTGAATCTAGAGCAATTATCAAGAATAGGAATTGTGGCTAAATGGGCTAGGTTATTCATTGTGGTTAGCGATTATGTGACGTTCACCATGTCTACCCCTTCCCATGCATATCACTGCCTCGAGAGGTACCTAGCAATCACAACACAACAAGTGTGAGTTCACAACTCAGCAAAGTGCAATAGCAAATCAAACAATAGCATCATAAGAAGTCAAAGAGAATAAACAATTCCATCATAAATAACAACATTATATACCACAGACCCATCTCTTATGATAGCCTCATAAGCAGTCAGAGGGAACAAACAATCCCATCCTGAACACGGCATTATATACCACAAATCCATCTCTTATGATAACATCATAAGCGGTCAGAGGGAACAAACAATCCCATCATGAACACAACATTATATACCACCAATCCATATCTTATGCAAGAATGCAATGACATGTCATGAATGCACATTCTTCACATTTTAGCAATTACCGGTAATGCTGAGTAGTGTATCCGTCAATACCTACTCTAGGCCTGTGCCCCCTAGGCACAGGGATCCAAAGCCCACACTCCACGAGTGTGGGGACCAGGCACGTCTAATTCATGACGGGGATCCAAAAAACATTTAAGGCATGTGCCCTCAAGGCATAGGGATCCAATGCCATGATGTAGAATGTAAAGCATGATATCAACTCATCATGAAAAGTAATGCTCATCAACATTATCAACTTAAAGTTTCATCATTGAACCATGGCATTCATGCCCATCAACATGTAACCGTTATCATGTAAGCAACACCATATAAACATTATCATGCATGCATCATCAAGTAACCATTAGCATGCAGCATCATGTAAACCTTTCCAAGTAGTAAGCATCATCATTAACCATGGCACTTAGGCTCATCAATATTACCAAGCAATAAGCATCATCAATCAACTATGGCATTCAGGCTCATCAATAATGAAATATAATCACTCATTAATACTACTTGCACTTGCCTCAACCGTGACAGAAGACAAATGGCGGAACGCTCTAGCACCGGGGTTCACCACCACCTCATTCACCGGCTGTAGCACCTTCACCAGCATGAACCAACCCACAACCATCATCGCACTATGCCCCACTCCACATCCATTTCATTCCCTTAGAGTTGTATACATAGGGACATTCTCCACGTATAGATTCCCTTGAAGCTAGCTTTCAACAAGCCATCAAGGAAGGTAAACATCACTCAGAATTGAAAACAAGTAGTAATAAATATGCTAACTTATCATTTAGTTGTTCGTATTATGTGTGAGGGAAACAACATACCACTAGGAAAATCAACATATCTATAATTGCTGTTATGTTCAAGAGCCTTGACTTGGTCATCATCAGCTCCAGTGGCTAGTAACTGAGAATTGGGTGAGTATGCAATGCAGTTCACATCAAAGTAGTGCCCTTGCTACTTCAAAATGTAGCTCTACGACCGCCACTCCCTTACCAGCAGTTTCCCCAGTTTGGCACATCCAGAAAAACCAGCCAATTTCCCCCAAACTGTTCAAAATAGCAGTAGTGATCTTCTCCCTTGACATTGACAGCAAGTGTAGGCACACAAAGTCCGACATCTGGTACAGCCCAAATACTCCATTAGAGGACAACTCCCCAAGGAGCAAACACCTAAAACCTCTTCTGAGCTCCAAGATCATCATCAGGAGCCAAAGCATCACCACCAGATTTCATCAATGAGCCTCTAATGCATTTCCAAACATCAACAATCTCTGGACGGCATTCCAGATCATAGCTCAAGCATGACGCTGTAATTGCAGCCAATGGTTCCAGCTGCGTACCAACCATATCAACATCAATGTTGTAATTCACTCAGTTGCAATAACGATTCAGTATGGCATGATAATCAAGCTATACCCCCAAAAGCACATCTAAAGAAATGTTACTACCTGATTAGTGGCAATAACAATTGTGTGTGGCAAGACAATCAAACTCATGCCACATCTTCAATTAGATCAGCAGATGATGAACTTCCTGCTTCACGTGTAACATGATTAGCAGAAGAAGTTCCAACAGAATCGGCAATAGATGCTGGGGCTTCATTAAGAGCACAAGAAGCTCTCACCGAACGTCACCTGTCATAGATGGCAAGACGTCGTTAAGGACGGCCTTCAGTATACGAGTATCAACTGAGGGAAGAGCTGACAAAGCGAGCTGAAGACGGCCAGGACGGCGACGGTCTTGGCGTCGGGGCTCCAGACGGCGAGGAGGAGACGGCCGAGTATGCGGAGGAGGAACACGCAGTCGGATTTGCCCGGGTCCAGCGGGATCGACTACGGCCACCCGTACGCCATGTACATCGTTGGTGAAGTCCTTCTCCTCTGAAATTATTTGCATTAAGCAAGATTGAGCACAACTTCCGTGCTTGCAAGTTACACCCGTCAAGTAACAGATTGAATGCATGCATACAATGGTATCTCAAAGGAAGGCTTATTGGTTGAATTTGCATAAAGCAATGTTTTCTTTAAATACTTGTACTAAGTTCCAAAGCAGTTATTTCATAACCAAAATTCATTTTATAAATTCTCAATTTTATAGTCAGATACCATTCACACATGAATGGTAAAGGATACCCTCCTATCACATGGCTTTCTACCCAATTCCCATTTGGATAAACCAGTTGACAAAAGTCTTCTGAAATCAAAACCAAAGGTCTAACTTGGAGTAGCTTTGCTAGGCATGTCAATGACCGTGGACACGCCTATTCGAATAGTTCTTAACACTCTGCAGAGGTTGTACAGCTTTACCCACATGACATGAATTCTCTAGTTTGTTTGGCATCCGTCGATACCACCGCCCACTTCCATAGGTAAGCGGTTTAGAGCACATGCCAAAGCCTTTACAATGTGCCATTCCACTGTAGTCCCCCCTCGCAAAGGTTTCGCCCCTTAGGCCCCCTCTTGCGCCAGGTGGGACTAACGTAGGTCGTAACATGACTACCCATCGCATCTGAAGGGAACGACCACGGTGGAACATTACGAATTAGTCAGCCAGGTCCCACCCATACAGGACATGTGGTAGTACGGTATGGCTTAGCAAAATACACTCGAAGACCGGTCCTTAACTGACTTGGACGACTTCCAAAATAACCCCTGGATTTCAACCCATACCCGGATTGAGCCCGTGCATAAACTTGCACCCACCAACCTTCCATTTCGCCCAAGTACAAACCAACTTTTCCTTTTTGCTTTTCAAAAACATTTGCAAAATCTTTCATGACAAACCAATGCCATAGACTCTTAAACAATAGTTGACCATTTGGCTAGAATCCCCCAAATCAAATATTTTTGGGTCTAAGCATAATTTTTCCAAAGTGTTCTAGTTCACACTATTTGATAAACTAAATTTTCCTTTATGGTGTCAAGGGTGACTAATTAAATAACAAGATTGGCTATACAATGGGATTGGGAATAACTATAACATTGAAACAGGAATTTAAATTACTTGAATATAAATACGCATACAATAATAATTTAAAATAATGGGACCAAATATGATCAAAGATGTAACTTGCCTTGCTCAAATAGTTGTTCTCAAACGGTGTCGAAATTTGACTCTCTGAAGTCATCGAAATCTAAACGTGAAAATAAACCAAATTCAAACAAAATTCAAATGAACTCTAAATTAAATAATTTTGGTTTAGTTAGCTAGATCTTGAATTTATATGGATTTAGAAATTTGAATCGACGAAATCAGAGTTCGTATGAAGGAGAATGAACCCGAGGAAGTTTACAACTCACATGAAATGATGAATAAAGGATTTTTCAGAATTTCCGAATTATCTTTACAAAGGAAATTCCGAAATATTGACGTCAGCAGCAGATTTCTTTTAGATTAAAGGATTCGCCACGTCAGCGATGAGGTGGCGACACGGGGTTGCCACGGGGGCTGACACGCGAGCAAGTGTGGTGGCATGGAGAGGAGGTGGCGCCACGTGGCGGTGCCACGTCACCCAAAACTGGCGGCGGCTCGGCCGTGAGCTCGTCGACGAACGGCGGCACAGCGACGGCCGGCGAGGGTGCCAACGAGTAGAGGAGATTTCCAGGATCGTCATGCTTACCACGGCTTCGATGGGGCACGAGAGGAACGCCGGCGGCGAGGGCGGCGGCGGCGGCGGTGCGACTGCGTCTTGTGGCGCGGCCGGGCGGCGCTCCGTGGCTTGGCGGCGCGAGCACGGGTTGGCGGGTTCGGCGATGCCGTTGGTGCGGTCCATGGCGCCGATTAGTCCTTGTGGCCGCCGGAATCGAGGGAGGACCGAGCTTCGGGTGGCGAGGCAAAACTCCAAAATCCGGCGAAATGGGCCAATGAGAGGAGGGGTGAGTGGAGGGGTTTGGATGAGTGGAGCATTGCGCACCCAGTGCTCCCTTTTATAGGGGCCGGGGAGGGGTGAGGGAGGAGATCGTGCGCGCGGGCATCTCAGTGGTCATGGCGAATATCCGGCGTTTACGTGCGTGATGACAGGGGAGGTGGCCGGGAATGGGGGAGGTGGGGAATGGCGGTTTGAATGCGTGTGATTCGGGGGAGAGATGGGGAGGAAATTGCGGGATTGAAAAGCTTCGTGATGGCCATCAATGGCATCGGTCCTCTGGACAGCAGCAAGAAAACGGTTCGGCTGCTAGAGAAGAAAGGGAAGAGGAAAGAGGGAATAAAAGGAAATAAATGAATTATATATTGGTTGAAAGACAAAAGGGAAAGCGGGCAGCCCATGCAGAAGGCCTGCACGTTAAGCGTGCTGCGCTGTGAGAAAAATTGGGATGGGTGACCAGTGGGATGGGCTGACCCGCGCGGGAGAAATATTTTTTATTATTTTATTTTTTTTTCTCAATTGTCTGTAGTAATCGAATACAATTTTTAGAAGATAGCAAATAGAGTCCAAAAATTCTAGAAAAATTTATCAAAATTTCTAGAATTATTTTGAACTAAATAAGAATAATTTCAACTTATAATTGGTAATAGTTTTTGCACATAATTTATTTTGGCTTTAAAATAATTAGGGAAAAGCTTTTAAATTCCAGAAATTAATTAAACTAGAAGATAACCCGCGCCAATGGCAAGGGCGCTTATTTTTTGTTTTTTGGATCTGGTGGGAAGAGTTGTTTGGTAAAGAGTGTAAATGTTGGATATTAATGGGAGTAAGTAACGGAAGCAATATTCTTAGTAGACAATAATATGATAGCAACGTGTAGTTGATTAGATGAAAAGCAAGCAACAGGGTTTTAGAGAGTAAATACTAATAAGATGATAGCGTTGCTGGATTTTTTTTGGCATTGGAATATTTACATAACATGGTTCAAAAGGAGTATGAGCACAGTAAAGAGTGATATATTACAAAATAGTAGTAGACAATAGTAACGAAATATGTAGAGAATTTGTTTTTTGGTTGCTAGTTGGGAAGCACCGGCTTTAGCGGCCATTGATGTTGCTGGCAATATAAATAACAAAGAGTATTAGTGAGTTAGGTTAAATTACAGAAGTACTATATTTTTAGAGGCTGGTAAATGTGCATTGTATTTTACCTCAAAAGCGGTGCGTTCATAAAGATGTCTCTGATCATTCAATGGGCTTCTTTGTGGATGTTTTTTTTTAGTTGGTGGATAAGATGTAGAATGGATAGGAGGTGAGTACTTTCCCTTAAGCAATTAAGTGGCTACAAGTGCAAAGATGGGTCAAAGGGACAAACTTTATAAACTTCAATCTATGTAATAATGATACCAGGTAAGACATTTTAGGAGGAAATATAATCACTCAATGATGGCACCAGGTGTAAATTTGTGATAATCACCTTGTAGTAAATCACAAGCGAGGATTAAGAAACATAATTGCTCGTAAGCTTCGATAGAATTAGTGATTATTATTTGGTGAACACTTAATAAGGAAGTAATTAATAATATCATGATATGCAAGAGCTAAGCAGGCAGTCCAGAAAGCATATTTGGGTCGCATAGCATATTCGGGCAGTTATGTAACTGTTATACGTATGATTATCATATTCAGTTAATTTTTTTGAAAAAAAATTGTATCTGCTCTATGTCTAACTGATTGACACTTTATTAAAAAAAAACTAACATCTGGTGCCAATAATGAAGTTCAGATCATTTTTTTTATCTTCAAAATAATTTATGCGAGAATATGACATGACAATTTATATACAAAAGACAATCTAATGACGAATTTAAGCAGTATGTACAAAAGACAATCAAACGGCAGATATAAGCACTAAGAAAAACATGTTTGGGCTATAAAAATTGCTTAAGGGCTTAGTTTAGTACCTTTCTTGTAGGGGGCTGGTATCGTTGATTATCATATATAGCTGCCAAATAAAGTCAAGCTACAAACATATCACGCGTAACTCTTTCTTGTTCAAGCAATCTAAAAAATGCAGCAAAGATTAAGCAAGCATGTTGCACACCTATACATAGGAGGTATTCTCATTGCCCAAAAGAAAGTTTATACGAGAATATGACATGACAATCTATATACAAAAGACAATATAATGGCGAATTTAAGCAATATATACAAAAGACAATCTAACGAAAAATCTAAGCAATACGAAAACCATGTTAGCGTTATTAAAATTGCTTAAGAGCTCAGTTTCGTACCTTTTTTTACAGGGCTGGTATTGCGGATCATCATATATAGTTGCAAAATAAGCCAAGTGAATAGATTTAGTCACACGCAGTTGCAAAAGGAAACCAAGTGAACACATTTAGCCCCACGCAACATATAGTGTGTTGGCTACACTCATGAAAGGAAAAACAGCATGGTACTAATTAATTCAACATAACTAGCTTTGGTTTATATGTTTATCGACGTAAAGAAGAAGCACAAGCTCATCAGATTCAAATAGTGACTCTTATGGGGCGTCTAGCTTGCATCTGATGGGAGTTTTTTTGGGGACAACAGACTGCAACGTTGAGTAAAACGTGGTACAATAAGAGAATATGAATATGAATTGAAAATCTATATTCAAAAGACAATTTGACGGAAAGACTAATCAATAAGAGAAGCATATCTGGTGTCTTAAAACCGGCCAGGAGTTTGGATTCTCACTTTAACTATAGAGAACATGGATACTGCTAAATCATAGTTGCAAAAGTAAATCAACTGAACAGATTTATCCATATGCAATCTATAATGTGATATCGCACAATCATAGCTGCAAAAGCAAATAAATTGAACAAATTTATCCATATGTAACACATAATGTGTAAAGTTTGGATTCTCACCTTTACTATAGAGGATATGGATACTGCATAATCATAGCTGCAAAAGTAAATAAAGCGAACAAATTTATCCACATGCAACATATAAAGTGATGTTTACATATTCATGAAGATCTATAAGAACAATAGGATTCTTAGTTAGCAACATCGCTAAAATTTTCAAGAAAAGCATAATTTTGAATCCTTTATAGAATCACAGCGACGAAAGTAGTAGTCATCAACCTTATCAACCTCTCCGGTGGTGGAAATGGGTTTGCCATCAAAGTAAAGAGGCAGCCATCAGCCAGAATCACCCAAAAAGCTATATAAAGAATGTATAAAAAATCTGGCAGTGACCCCAGATGAATATATTCATGCAAATCTGATCCTTTACAAAATCAAAGCGACAAAAGCATTAGTCATCAACCTTATCAACCTCTCTGTTGGTGGAAATGGGTTTGCTGCCAAAATAAAGAGGCAGCCATCAGCCAGAATCAACCAAAAATATATCCAAAATCTGGTAATAACCCATGACGAATATATTCACCCAGATCTGCAAGAACAATCGGATCTGCAAGAACAATCACATTATTAGTTAACAACAAAACTAAAATTCTCAAGAAAAACAAAACCTTGAATCCTTCACAGAATCACAGCGATGCATAGGAAAAAAAATGCAACATCAGTTCAGTAAAAGACCATATGTGATCCAACAACAATTCATAGGATCGAGAGAGGACGCGCGAGGAGAGCGAGGAAGGGAAGCAGTGAGGGGAGGGGAGCGGCGGTGCGTGACGGATCGAGAGAGGACGTGTGAGGAGAGCGAGGAACAGGATGAGGATGAAGATGAGGGTGAGCCGATGTGGTTGTGACGTTCTGGCGAGTTCGCGACGCACAACGTGGGCCTCACGAGCGCATCTCGTTCCCACGACATGATCCGACGGGCAGGCGTGGCTGTGCGCAAGATCTGCGAATCCAACGGCCCGGAGCGGCCGCGCGCGAGACCTGATGGACCACAATTTTCGGGCGACGTGGCAGGGCCGCTGAGCCCCCTTTCTTCCCAGAATTAAGTTTAGTAATTTTTACTTTTCTACTTTAACTCAAATAAAACTTCAAAAACCTGAAATAAATTTTACTTTTGATTTTTAAAACTTCAGAAATTCAAATAAAGCAATAAAACTCTTTCAAATTTTAGAAAATCCAATAAAATAATAACTTTATAAATTTTTAATTTGGTAACAGAACTTTGGGATGTTACACCTATATCCTTCTTGGGCTAGCCCATTCTCTTTCTTGGTCCTCCCGGCCTTTTTCTTCGGCCCAACCGGCCCAGCCTCCCTTCCCCCGGCCCACTCCTTTCCTCCCCAGCCTTTTCTTCTTGGTCCGGTAGCCACCTCTGGCTTTCTTCTTCCTCAGCCAAGACACCCGTGCCACTCTCTCTCTCTCTCTCTCTCTCTCTCTCTCTCCCATGACGCCATCGCCACGAGCTCCCTCTGCCGCCTCCTACTCCCGCGTGGTCCCTGACGTAGCCACCTACTCTCGCTGCCATCGCGACTTCAGCGCCACTCCTTGCCTTGTCATCTCGGTCGCACCACACCTCTGATGCCATGGCCGTCCTTGCCATCATTGGTCGCCCGAAGAAGCCGGTCCAAGCCCTACGCCCGCGTCAGCATGGCCCCCAAGTTGTCGCCCTCTCCCTGCACTCTCCTACCTCCCTACCCTGTCTTCTCCGTGCTTAGAGTGCCCACGCGACGCCGCCTCGGAACCATGCGCACTACCCTCGCCGCCCAACGGCTCCTAGCCCCCTTTGTCCGCCTATAAAGAGGCCCCTATGCCCTTGTTCTCCCCCACGCCTCGTCGTTCGCTTCCTGGTAAGTCCACCGCAAGGAACCACCCTTTCTTCTTTTCGGCCAACACCGCCTCCACCATTGACTAGCCGCTCCGGCGATGCAACCGCCATGCTGTCCCCGTCATCCTATGCACTGGGAGCTAGTGAAGCTTTCACCCAAGTTGATTTCTTGGTTGAACCAAAGAAACGCTAGAATTTCACCTCCTTCCCCGCCTCCAGCCAACTTCTTCTCCACCACCCGTCGCTGGCCACCGTCCCTCTCCGGTCCTCCTCCTTGACCCAGTAGGTCCGCCTCGCCATGCGCCACCCCGTGCTCCCCTTCCCCGGCACAGACCACCACCAGAGCTCCTCCGCCGCCATGGCTGAGCTGCCGCCGCCGCTCAACTTAACCTGCCGCCACTTCGGCCATCCTCCGACTGTCGCACCGGCGCCATCGTCTTCCTTGCATCACTAGCTCCCTGTTTTGGTCACTCCCTCGTGCCGCCACACCTTCCTCCACCGGTGGCAATCTCCGGTCGCCAGCGCCGTGAAGCTCCTGTGCTGGCACGCTCGGGCAGCTACTGTTCCTCCATCATTAGCGTCTTAATGACTATCTTTAACCCTAAAAGCGATCATTAGCTTTAATGATGCCTTAACCGCCGGCTTAAAGCCTCTCGGTGTCACTGCCTTGTGGGCCCGTATGAATAGTAAACACCAGGTTTACTTTTCGGTTTTCCTCAATGGCGACATGTGGGCCCCACCACGCCACTATTCTATGGACCGTAGACCGTGGACCATGCATAGTGCATATGGACCTCCGGTCATTTCCTTTTTCCGATTTAATTCCAATTTAAACTTCGGAAGCTCCGTTCTCCTTCGTTATAGCTCCAAAAATTATGAAATTTGTTTCTAAAATTTTGTAAATTCAATATGTTGCTAATGGCATAGGTATTGTTTAATTTGGAGTTCATTTGTTATTTCCTTTTGTATTTATTTTCTCTCTTTGCTTGTTTGTGCCTTTTTCTAGTACGTTCGTCTTAATAGGATTTGAAGACGCGGAAAATCTCCAAGTTGATCAAGCACAAGATTATCAAGACTGTCTTACCTATAACCAAGGTGAGTGAATACTTTGATCATATTGATCCTACACTTTATGTAAATTATATTCACTTAACTTACCAAAATTGCATGCTTTAATTCTTTTATCAAATATATGTTAAAGCTTAAGGTAGATAAATACCCATTTGATGATTTATTAATTATTATACCATCCTTTGATAATTGAATCCATTATTCCTTGTCACCCAAGTAACTATATGGTAATTACTAGTTATAGGTTGTACTAAAGCGACATGCTAGTCTTGCTTAAGTACCAGTGTAATATCCCGTTTAGACAATAGAGCATTACATGAATTAGAGACGAAATTAAATAGAATTATTTAGTTGAATTTCAGAAATTTTAGGTTTGGAAAGGAACCTGGGCCTTCGGCCCATGGCCCTGTGGCCCATGTGGGGGGGGGGGGGGCTGACTAGCATTAAAGAGGACCAGATGGAGGTGTGTCAGACCCCGGGGCGTGGAACACCCGTTGATCTTATGTATATACTGTGCTAGTCCCAGGATTAAAAGCTATCACACACATTCACAACTCTTGGTATTCACAACCATACAACCACATTCTAAAGTAAAGAAAAAGGGTGTAATCTACTTAAGCTTTTACAACAGTTATTACAACAACAAGCAGTTACCATAGTAAGCAAAATAAATAGCAGCGGAAGACATAGTTGTAGTAGCAAAAGTCTAGCGGTGTGCCCATCCGATCCTGTAGGCAACCGACAAGGGACAAGGCCTAAGTAGAGCCGTCACCGAACCCCTTAGTGCTAGGTGCAAAGAACTCGTCCTCTGGCGTCGGCTTATCTACAAATTCTAAACCAACAACAATAGCAAGATTGAGTACTTGTGTACTTAGCAAGACTTGTAGTATATCACAAAAATTATATTAGATGCAAGGTTTTCAAATGTATGGCTCTACTCTACAAGTTCTTTTGCTCAAAGCCAAGTTTATTTGCAATAATCATAAGTAATAATTTGCAACGGAATTTGAAAGAGTAGTTTAAGAAAAGTAAGTACAGGACAGTAAATAAAGTAACTGAATAAGTATCAACAAACACTTACAACCCTACTCGGTTGTAAGCAAAAATATAAACAGGTTCTGCCATAGAAATGGAAATGACAGATTCGGTTCAACCATTGAAATGGCAATACTACTATAGAAATAGCAAAACAATCATTGAAATGACAATTCGGCTATAGACATAGCAACACAACCATAGACATGGTAGTTAACTCAACAAATGGAAAACCCCAAGTCATTACCTTGACCATTTGTATCAAAACAGCTTTGAAAAACAAAATCTACCGCCATACCAGCCACACTAAGCATGCTCGTGACCGCGAGCGCGGCTATTCGAATAGTTTATTACTCTGCAGAGGTGTACAAATTTACCCAGAGTACACGGTACTCCAGTTGCCTAGAATATCTCTAGTTTGTTCGGCGTCTGTCGATGCCACCGCTCACTTCCGAAGGTAAGCAGTCTAGAGTTCGCGATGTAGCCTTTACATTATCTAGTCCTAACTCTGCACTAGCGCTGCGAATCTTTATTCTCATCCGTCGGGATAATAATCATAGTAACACTGGTAGTAACAAAGTAACATATCAGATGAGGAGCCTTACTCACCCAGATGGAAACCCGTTGAGCAAGTCCCTCACTTTGCTCGAATGGAAACCCGTCGAAGTGAGGCATTCGCAGTTGTGTCGGCATTACCGAACCACCGGCAATGCGGACACTACTTCTGCCTACTGTCATGCAAGGCTAAGATTTCGATAACTTAGTTAGCTACGGCTACCCCACCCTAGCACATATGGTTGTACAGTTAGGTCTTAGTCCTGAATTTGCTGGCTTCAGTCCTTAATCGACTATGGGCAAGATCTCCACCCTATCTACTAGTGAGTGACAATCCTCACTTTTTCAGAATACAATATAACTTGCCCGTGTCTAAAGACTAAAGTTTTCATGTCATTTTCATATAAAATAATAGAGGTAACTCCTCTAGACATTTCAGTTAATCTAGACCGTCTATTTTGAAATCAACGGTTCAGATGAATCGTGCTATTCGGATGGTCTGAACGGTACTTTTGATCTGATTCGTCCAATAGAGATCTAACAGTGCGCGCGCATGTTTGCTGGGCGGCCCAATCAAAAATGAACGGCCCAGATTGCGTATTCGTTTGGATGGTCCGAACATTCCATTTAATCTGAGTGGTTGGTTTCAAATCCAACGGCTTAAGTTGATTGTGTGGTTTGGAAGGTCCAAATGTTTCATTTGATCTGGACCGTCGATATCGAAATCAACGGATCAGAAGAGCCGCGCTACTCGGGTGGTTCGAACGGCGCTTTAGATCTGGATGGTTGATTTCTCATCCGATGGCTCAGAAACACTGGGTCTGATCCACTTATGGAGATGGTCTGGATCGACTGTGCAGGTTGGACTTGAGCCCGAGGAACAGTACAAGCTTTAGGGTTTTTGAATTATCAGCTGATTTACTTGCTTTATTTAGACAAAAGCTTTGCAAATAAAATCCAGAAAAACAAATGTCAATAAAAACCAGAAAAGCGTCTGTAAATAAAATCCATCAAAAGTTTTAAAAAGTTCATATTTTTATATTTTTGAAAATAATCTTAATTTTTGAGATGTTAGAAGGTGAAACCCTAGCTGCCCCTGTCTTTTTCCCCCCTGCCGCCGTCACCCCAAGCTGAGCATATTTACCCCTGCCAAATGCACAGCCGCCGCTGCCTCTAATTACCTTGTGCCGCCACCGTCTCCTCTTTTCAGCTGCATGGAGCCGCCGCCCGGAAGTTGTCGCTATTAATTGATCGTCACACAAGATGAAGGCCCTCGCCTCGTTCTTCGTTGTCGTATGGAAGGTCCAAACGTGTAAACAGCCCCGACCAATTACTCCGCCAGCGCGGTTGCATGCATGTGATGCGTGTGTTAACCAACCGCGCTTTGCTTCGCTAGCACTACCCTTGTTGCATGTGCATGTGCATGTGCTTTTCTTCTTAGTCTTTGATTAACTCTCTGGCGCCTCGCTTTGCTACTTGCTAGCGAGACAATCTGAGAGGAGTTGTTGTTGCATGCATGGTTGGTGGCGTGTTGCCCTCCAGCCGGATGTTGCCGCATGCTGTAATTTACCGGCCACTGCTAGATAATGCTTGCTGCAAGATTTGTATGGCCGTGTGATGATTCAACAATAAAAGAAAAGAGGAAGGAAGGAAGAGAAAGAAAAGAAAGAGGAAAGGGAAGAGAGAAAGGAGAGGTGGATGACTGGGCTGTTGTGTTCGTCATCTTGATCTCCAAGGGTGACATGTGAGGTCTACTCTACAGTGGGTAGTGCATCTAGTAGATTTGAGTTAATTTGGTCGGTACGGCGTAAACATGTGAGGTTGATTAGTAGGATGGGTTGGTGCTGTGATGATGTGATGTTGATTATGTTTTGAGTGTGTGTTATTACTTGCTTGTTCACGGACTATGGCCTCATGTGCCGTGTCACAATTTCATCATCCAGCTTTGAAGGGCTAAGTGGCAAGTACATGGTAGAGTGGTGAACAATGGGTTGTTCGCCATTGTCATTGATATTACTTATCATACTATTTATTATGCTTTTGTTAAGATTATTCTTACACATGATATTGATGACATTGATGGAATGAGATTATGATATTGCGTTAATGAGAATGAGACATTGAGTTAATGAGACGGATTATGTTAATGAATAATTAAAGATGTTGCATCATTTACATTCATCATGATAGGAGTTGCACGAGCCTGGTCGGTGAGAAAGTCAAGTAACTAATCCGTTGAGGTCGGTGAGAAAGATACATGACTAGTCCGGAGTGCTCTAGATAAAATCCTACTTCAGTGGGGACTTCACGGGAGTGAAGGATAGAGTGGTTCATAGACGGGTGAACACTCCGCTATATCGGTATCAGCTGATGAGATGCATATGAGCATGAGCATGATGGTGCATTCGCATATATGAGTAAATTGTTAAGATGTGCAACGTTACCCATAAGGAATATGGCTTGATTGTTCGAGTATGAGAATGACATTAAATACATAGATGATGATGATAACCTTGATTATGGTTGATAAACTGGTGTTTATGGCTTTATTATGTATTTGCTGAGTCTTGGACTCATTCTTGCTCTATTGTTGTTTTTAGGTGATCATTGATGACGTTTCACTCGGGAAGGGCTAGCGCACTTGGAATCACAACCTACACCCAATTACTTGATTCGTTGGACATGAGACATTTTTTACTACAGCATGATGATTTATATTTAGGACATGATGGTGTTGAATAACCTTAGATGATAAGTTAGAGTTGATTATTCATTCAATAGACTTAATGAATTGGTTTGTGTTAATCTTGGTTTATTACCTTGCTATGCTCCTAGGAGTAAATTATCTATGGTTGTAATATCATTATGCTTATGTTATTGTGACCCGTGGATGGGTTTTATCATGATACGCTTGTTATAATTTAATATAAAATGATGTTAAAATTGATAGTTAGTGTAGTTAGTGGCATTCTGGCCTCCGCGTTGGGCCGGGGTGTTACAGTTGGTATAAGGGCGGGCTTTAGGTCTGTGGTGAATAGATTAACAACTTAGGTAAACTTAATTTGCTAAAATTTGGTTTAGGACTAGTAAAATAAAATAAAATTTGCTAATGGCTAATTAATTTAAAATTTGACACATTGGTGCACGGTAGGATGGGAATGGGCAAAGTATTACATTTGTGTTTCTATTATGTCGTATTATTGATTTATGTTATGAGATGATTTTGTATGCTTATGATTTGATGACATGATTGGTATGTGCGATGATAGTCGATGTTGAGGGGTAGCGATATTGGTTGTGGCCATGGGCATGGCCAGGTTGAACCACCGTTCGTGGTATGGGAATGGTGAAGGGTTTTCTCAGTTAACTTAGTTACAAAGGTTGGGGATGAGTTTCTTTGACAAGGTTCTTGTCTTGAGTTTGGATTGGTTATTCTGGTTATAGTTGCGGTTGACGAATTTTCTTGGGTTAGTGGTTACAATGCAGTTGATGGGTTCTCATTGGACTTTATTGGTTCCATAAAACAATCATTTGTTCTCCCAACTAGCGAGTTGTTTTGCTGCTTGTAACCGTGGTTGAATTACAAGATTGATGTTTTATTGAGGAGTTCCACTTTTCTTGTTGGGAAACATCTCGTTTTAATCCCTTGGTGCTTTGGTTAATGGAAGTTTTCTTTTGCAAAATCTTAAACGTGAGTAAGCTTGGGCACTATGTATTTATTTTGAGGGTAATTTGAGTATGGATTTATGTAACACCCTGGCTATGTGGAAGCTAAGATATTACCTAAAGTCTAACACTAAGCAATATTATGAAATAATATTAACAATCTTTCAACTAAATACAGATAAAGATCGATCAACATCTAATAGGACGAATATAAGAATTTAATCTGAATTCCTCAACTGATCACAAACTCTAGATATCCAAGCATATTGAGTCCATCAAGATAAACCTATCAATAAACTGTTCAAAGATCACGGGCAATTATTAAATCAACCATAACATAAGATATCATGGGGATATGTGCATGATCTTAAGATGATGTTACAATTGGCAATGTCATTATCGGTTTGTCGAAACACGCGTTTTCGTCGAAGTTGCAAGTACTGTCAAGCAAGTGCGGTCAGACCGGCGTTGAGAGTGCGGTTCGACCGACCTGGTGCGGTCTGACTGGCCATTCAACGACGGTCAGACCGGTTGTGTACTGTTCATCGACCAAAAGTGGCGATGAGTGTTGGGTTAGGTCAAGTTCATGGGTTTCGTGTCACATGTGTTGCATGATGCATGTTTTGACTAACGTGGGTCAAGTTGTGAAGAACTTGTTCCTGAAATCGATTTCTTTGTCTACTGTTGTGCAGGTTGCTTGGAGGTCAATGACGGTTAATGGCGAGGATGATCGAGACTAAGCTTGGAGAGCTGAGATCCAGAACGATCGGGGATGCCGGGTGAAGTCAATGGAGTCAAGCATGGTGCAAAAGGGACAAAGGTGACCGAACGGACAGTTCTGTGAGACGGGTTGGATCAAGCGGCGCGGGGGTCGGTGCAAGTGCCATGGTGGTTTCGGTGGGAGCCAGATGGGAGAGACTTGCCGACATGATGAGAGCCGCTGGATCAACCTACACGTGGCGAAGCATGGAAGTGCTTCACGCAGTTTGGACTCGGTCTTCGAAAAAGATCGAGAAGGGGTATTTTGGTAATTTTACCAAATACCGCCTTGGTGACCTATTGCCAACCCGTGATGCAAGACGGTGCAAGGAGAAGTGGATTAGGTCAAGAGGAGATAAAGACGACGCTTTAAAATGCGTGCGTATGTGACCCGTTTGTGTGTGGGCCTTAACGGGAGCCCATTAGGGTTTAATCTTCTAGAAGGTCTAAGCCTCCACTATAAATAGAGGAGGAAGGTGGCTGCACCCCCTCCAACCCTTTCATTTGTTTTTGAAACCCTAGTTTGCTTAGGGAGAGGAGTAGTGGAGGTTAGGGTTCTAGAGAGTTGGATTCGATTTCGTGCTCATGTATTGAGTCTTTGTCCTCCATTGATGGAGTGGCTATAAACCAATACCATATCAAATCAATCCAAGGAAAGTTTCTCAAAGATGTGTCTCTTTGCTTTCCTTCTCTCTATTTGATGATTTCGAGTCTCTGTTTGGTTCGCGAGTTTTTGCTTGGTTTCTTGCCGTGATCTAACTTGCTGTGACATGTGGGAACCCATCTAGGGTCATCTTGATCATCAATCACCCACGAGCAAGTCTCTAGATCATATTTTGATTTTGACTTGGTTTTGGAGCACACTTCGTTCAAACTGAAAAAGATAGGAACTTTCGCATGGATCTCTGCAATGTTTGATTGTAATAGGTTCCTAATATCTTAAAGAAGGTGTGTCTCAAATTTTGTGGAGTTTGGCCATACGGATCAAAAGTTAGACCATTTTTTCTTTTGATTTTCGGGCTGTCTGCGCTGTTCATCATAAGGCCGGTTAGTCCGCACTTTTGCCTGAGGTTAGTCTGGCCTCCGGTTAGTCCGCACTTTTGCATGAGGTCAGTCTGGCCAGACAGGTCAGTCTACACTTTTGCCTAAGGTCAATCCGGCCAGAGAGGTCAGTCCGCACTTTTACCGTTGGTTAGTCCGGCCCTCTGGATTAGGGTTTGTGATTTTCTGTTTTGGTCTTTTGCTTTGGGGATTTTGGATTGGATTCAATACTAGTCTTCCGTTGTACTGTTATATTGATCTTCATAGCTTCCATAGCTATTGGAGTGAAATTCCTGTTGAATCCAATCAAAGTGAAAAGGTGAGCGTGCTCCTATTCACCTCCCCCTAGTCGCCTTTTCAGTCCAACAAGTGGTATCAGAGCCCGGTTAGTTCAATCTTGATCTTAACCGGTCACTGAAATTGGCGATGGATAAGTACTCGACCAAGCCGCATGTCTTCGATGGGCTCGACTATGCCTATTGGAAGAATCGCATGCAGGTCTTCCGTCAGAGCGAAGGACAAGCTGTATGGGAGGTTGTTCAAGCTCCTCTCGTTTTGCCCAAGGTTGCTTCACCGGCTTCAGCAGCCCTTTTGGCAAACAACCATAAAGCTAAGAACCTCCTATATGCTGGGCTTGGTAGACAGGAGTACGATAGGATTTGCAACCTTGAGACCGCACATGAGATCTGGCGCACCCTCGAAACCTACCATGAGGGATTGTCCCAGATCAAGCAAGTGCGCCAGACAGTCTACAAGCGAGAGTACAACAAATTCGAGATGCGTCCTGGTGAGAGCATCGATGACATTTTTACTCACTTCAACAAGGTGATCAATCAGATGAGAGCTGTTGATATTGAGTACTCTCAATCTGAGAATGCCACCCACCTCTTGGCTGTAATCAACACCAAGGAGTGGGAGATGAAGGCTATTGCCATTGAGGAGAACGTCGATCTCTTGTAATAACCCGATTATCATTAGAGAGTGCAATTAAATTAGAAAGGGAATTAAAGGAATTAACAGAGAAAATTCAGAATTTGTGAGTGAATTGGACTTTAGATCTTCGACCCATGGCTTTTGGGCCCCAGAGGGGAGCTGGCCATTTATTATATTTGCTGAGTCTTTGGGCTCACTCTTGCTGTTGTTGTGTTTTTAGGTACCCTTTACAAGAACGGCATGCATGGGGGAAGTAAAGATTAGAGTAGTTGCATAATGGCACGAACTACTCACAATTGAATTGATAGAATGATGATTTAGCAGTTGAGTAATTTGCTTAAAGTATTCTTTATGATTACTCCCTTTTGCTTGGATTAAATTGTAATAGAGTTGACTAGATGATTACGGATGCCATTGGATTATATTTTAGTGGTTTATCTTGCTATAGATGATATAGTAATGATTAGTCCAGTTATGGATGTCTCTTGATTATGATGGATGATGGATTATTTAGTTATGTTATAATTAACTGTTGGAACCTTTGGTATAGTTAACTATACAAAGGAAGTTCTGCCAAAAATTATTAAGATGTATTTAGCTTAATTTGGTTATGGTGTTAGTTTAGTAGCATTTCAGGTGCTTCTCCCAGTGGTACCAAATACCATTGCACCTAGTGCAAGAAGAGTGGATATTTGGTAGAGTTCTGTTGGCGTAGGTTGAAAAATGCTAGGAGAAATATTGCTAGAATTTCATCTCATCAACCTAGAGCTTTTATGAGACATGGTCACTTAGAAAATAAGAAACCTGGACTAGGATTTGTTTCACATGCTCATCATGTTTCTAGACAGGATGCATCTCATGTTAAAGTAATCATTGCTCATAATAGAACTCCTAATAAAATCAAGGATAGCACTTCTGCTTTGCATATTACTCACAGATGTGTGTCTCAGTACTGGGTTCCCAAGTCGCTTTTAGCTAACCCTAGTATTGAGACATATTGATCTATTGTGCCTTGATTTTCAGGATTGCCGCGGAAGGAGGAAGAACACGTGGCTCATCAACTCTAGCTATTCACGCCACATGACCGGAGACTCAAGATGGTTCACTTCCTTCACGCAGTCGACGGGTGATGACTTCATCACCTTTGGAGACGATACTCAAGGGCGAATTGAAGGAACATGATCAATCAAGGTGAAAGGCAGATTCATCTTGAAGGACGTCGCCCTTATGGACAAGTTAAGGTACAACTTTCTTTCTGTTTCGCAGTTTCTTGATGATGGCTGCCAAACTCGTTTTAAGAAAAATGCTTGTCGTGTGCTTGATTCTGCCGGTGAGCTTGTTTTCGGGATTTCTAGAGTTGGTAGAATTTTTGGAGCTGGTTTTTCTGAATCTCTTGCTGGATCTGTCCAATGTTTAATTGCATCTTCTTCTGATATATGGCTTTGGCACCGACGTTTGGGGCACATTGGTTTTGACCACTTGACGCGAGTTTGCACCCTTGATCTCATGAGAGGTTTGCCTAAACTCAAAGCCGTCAAGGATGCTGTATGTGTGCCCTGTAGGCATGGCAACCAAGTTGGCGCCTCACACCCTTCATTGACTATGGTCATGACTGACGAACCAAGACAGTTGCTTCATATGGATACTATTGGTCCTGCTAGGGTTCGGTCAGTCGGTGGCAAATGGTACATTTTTGTCATAGTTGATGATTTTTCGAGATACTCTTGGGTGTTCTTTCTTGCTTCGAAGGATGAGGCTTTTGATCATTATCATGATCTTATTCTTCGTTTGGCTTCTGAACTTCTTGGTGCCTTGAGAGCGATCCACAGTGAGAATGGCACGGAGTTCAAGAATGCTTCTTTTGCCTATTTTTGCGCTGAGCGTGGTATTGAGCATCAGTTCTCTTCTCCACACGTCCGTCAACAAAATGGCGTTGTGGAAAGGAAGAACATGACCTTAGTCGAGATGGCTAAGACGATGCTAGATGAGTATAGCACACCGAGAAGGTTTTTGGCCGAAGCTATTGCTACAGCTTGCCATATTTCAAACCGTGTCTTCTTGAGACCGTCTTTGGGCAAGACTTCTTATGAGCTTCGTTTTGGCAAAAAACCTCTGTCTCTCACTTTCGAGTCTTTGGATCAAAGTGTTTTATTCTCAAGACAGGAAACCTAGATAAATTTGAATCAAGGAGTTGTGATGGTTTATTTCTGGGTTATCCTACTCATTTGAGGGGTTTTTGGGTCTTTAATGTTGAAACTAACATTGTCTAGGAGACATGCAATGTCACTTTTGATGAGACTAGCCCTGGAGCTAGATCCGATCTTTCAGGTGACTCACAGGTTACAGGGAGTATTTTTGTTGAAGAAGAAGATGATGTTTTCGATACTGCTCCTCCACCTGTTGCTGATGCTCTTGTCCAAGTTCCAGAACCTGCGACGACTGCTTCACCTCCAATTGAGGCTCCTGCTGTATCTTCTTCATCAACAGTACCTGCGGAGGTTGAGGAGATGCTATCTCCCCCAGGCGCTCCACTGCACATTCAGAAGCAACATTCTCCGGATCAGATGATTGGTAATCTTCATGAGCGAGTCACTCGCTCCAAGTATCATGATCCGAGTCTTTTCTCTCACTCTGCATTTGTAGCTTCTTTTGAACCCAACGATATATCACATGTTTTATCTGATTCTAGCTGGGTCAATGCCATGTATGAGGAGTTAGAGAATTTTGAAAGAAATAAAGTCTGGAACCTTGTAGATCCTCCTAGTGGTCATAATGTTATAGGAACCCGTTGGGTGTTCAAAAATAAACAAAATGAGGATGGTTCTGTGGTCAGAAACAAGGCTAGGTTGGTAGCTCAGGACTTTAGCCAAGTTGAGGGGTTAGATTTTGATGAGACCTTTGCTCCTGTTGCTAGACTAGAAGCCATTCATATTTTTCTTGCATTTGCTGCATCTAAAGGTTTTAGGTTGCATAAAATGGATGTTAAGAGTGCCTTTCTGAATGGTTTTATAGAGAAGGAAGTGTATGTTAGACAACCCCCTAGCTTTGAGAATCCCAAGCACCCAGATCGTGTTTTTAAGCTATCCAAAGCCTTGTATGGTCTTAAGCAAGCCCCTAGAGCCTAGTATGATAGACTTAAGACCAAGCCCCTAGAGCCTGGTATGATAGACTTAAGACCTTCTTGCTTAAGAATGATTTTGAAATGGGAAAAGTAGATAAGACTCTTTTCATTCTTAAGTATGGTAATGACTTCCTGCTTGTTCAGATTTATGTAGATGATATTATCTTTGGTGGTTCTTCTTATGCTCTTGTTTCTAATTTTTCTGAGACCATGTCTAGGGAATTTGAGATGAGTATGATGGGAGAGCTCAACTACTTTCTGGGGCTACAAATCAAGCAATGCAAGGAAGGGATCTTTATCCATCAGACAAAGTATACTAAGGATCTTCTCAAGCGCTTCGAGATAGGTGACTGCAAGCCGATCGCCACTCCCATGGCGATTTTGACTGCTTTGGATCCAGATGAGGAAGGAGAAGCCATGGATCAACGTGAGTACCGCAGCATGATCGGCTCTCTTCTGTACTTGACGGCCTCAAGATCGGACATCCACTTCATGGTCTGCCTCTGTGCGAGGTTTCAGGCGTCTCCGAGGACTTCACATCGCCAAGCCGTTAAGCACATCTTCAGGTACCTACACTCTACCCTTCAGTATGGCATTTGGTTTTCCTACTCGTCTTCTTTGTCCATTCGGGGGTTTTCTGATTCTGATTTTGTGAGCTGTCAGCTAGATAGGAAGAGTACCTCTGGCACATGTCATTTCTTAGGCACTTCTCTTGTATCTTGGTCGTCTAGGAAGCAGTCTTCTGTTGCACAATCCATCTTTGAAGTCAATATGTAGTCAGCGCTAGTTGTCAGAGTCGATTTTGTGCATGGTGTCCACTCTTAAGGACTTTGGGTTAAACTTTGCTAGTGTTCCTCTTTTCTGTGATAACACTTCTGCTATTAACATTGCTAAGAACCCAGTGCAACATTCTAGGACCAAGCACATAGACATTCGTTATCACTTCCTTAGAGACCATGTTGAGAAGGGTGATATTGTGCTCCATTTTGTGGAGTCCGAGGCTCAGTTGGCTGATATCATCACCAAGCCTTTAGACCCAACAAGGTTTGCCACCTTGAGAAGTGAGTTAGGGGTAATTTATCCCTATGGGTTGGTTTGAGGGGGAGTTCGATCTTTTCTGATCTTACCTCGTTCATCTGATCTTTTTTTTTATCTTGTTTTGAACTTTTTGATCCTTTTTGATCTTTTAGGCTTTTTGAGCTTTTCTTGCATCTCATTGTATCATATTGCATTCATATGAAAAACACAAAAAAAAGATGCATTGTAATATAAGCTTTTCTGCTTATCTTTTAAAATTGATGAAGCTTTGCTTATTACCCTTTGGAGCTTTCGTATTTCAATTCTTGCTCAATGCCTCGTCTAGTTCTTTGACTTGCTAGAATTATCATGCTTTCACATGTGTAGCTAAGTCTTTGCTGATTGAGCTAGAACTCTAAAACAACTTGAACTAAAAAAATTGCAATTTTTGGATGTTTTAGCTAGTTGCGCAAGTAGTGCTCCTTTTGTGACATTGGCCTTGTCAAAATTGCTTTGTTAGCTCTTGAATCTAAAATTTATCATTACTTGAGCTTCTTGTGCTTCTGAGAATCTAAAACTGCTCCTGTGCAAAATGAGAAACGAAAAATCAATTTCAAGATTGTCTTATGCTTAAATTGTGCCAAACTACTCTTACGAGACTACATGTCATAGACATGAACTTGGAGATACTTTGATGATCCAGACAATCTCATGGGGATTGCTTGTCAAAACTGACATGAACCTCAAGATTTGTCGCCTTGGTAGAAGCTTAGGAAGAGTTCGTGGATGGCTCCTAGTCCAGGATCTTCTTCACTAAGATATACCTTTAATCAACTTCTGGTTGAAGCTTACGAAGAGTTTGTGGATGGCTCCTAGTCCAGGATCTTCTTCACTAAGTTAGATCATTAGTCAACTTCAATGTTCATTGCAAATGAAAAACTGTTGAAAAATGGGCGTTTGAGAAAATTGAGCAAAATAATTTAATTCAGGACCTGTTTGTCTCTTGATGTGATCATTGTTAGCTTTTTGATCTCACATTGACATTTTGACATGGCCATTATCATTTTAGGATCCCTGTTGATGAACTTGCTAATTTTGAAGATTTGCTTGAATTGATAAAATTCATTGCTTTTCATTGAGCCTTCTAGCTTAGCTTTGATATATAAGTCTTAACATGATCTTGCTAGCGCCTTCAGGCTTGATATGTCTTGTGCAACATTAGAAATGCTAGCTTGTTCTTTTGGGTAATCTCCAAAGCTTCTTGTACTAAAAAATTGAAAAATACAAAAAAATGAAGCCACTCCATTGTATTTCATGCATGCTCTTTCTTATGAAAAGGGGAGATACGAAAAAGGAGGAGCTACTTGGAGAAAAATGGAAAATTTGAGATTTTCTGAAAAATTGAGGATCATAGTGAGGGGGAAGATGTATGAAAAAGGGGAGTTACGAAAAAGGGGGAGCTACTTGGAGAAAAATGAAAAATTTGCAATTTTCTGAAAAATTGAGGATCATAGTGAGGGGGAGTATCTTATTTGCATTCTTGTGATCTAGTTGTCATTTCTGAACTTGAATTGCAATTCTTGCATCCTCACAATGATCAAAGGTCAATTCGAACAATTGTTCTTTCATATGGACCTTAAGTGAGATTTTGACTCTTTTCTGGAAAATGAAGCTTTCTCGCTTTCTTTTGCCTTATCTCACTTGCCTATGCTATTCCGAAGCTAACTTGGTCATTTCCTTTGCTTTCTCTTGTATTTGGACCAAGTTGTGCCTTTATGCGAAAACGTCGAGTTTTTACTTTTCAAACCTCAAAATTTGCATTTGTGGAAAATTGCCAATGTGTTCATCAAGAAGGAGATTGTGGATATCATGGGGTTATGTGCACGATCTTAGGATGATGTTACAATTGGCAATGTTGTTATCGGTTTGTCGAAACACGCGTTTTCGTCGAAGTTGCAAGTGCTGTCAGGCAGGTGCTATCAGACCGGCGTTGAGAGTGCAGTCAGACCGGCTTGGTGCGGTCTGACCAGCCATTCAACGACGGTCTGACCGGTTGTGTACTGTTCATCAGCCAAAAGTGGCAATGAGTGTTGGGTTAGGTCAAGTTCATGGGTTTCATGGCATATGTGTTGCATGATGCATGTTTTGACTAACATGGGTCAAGTTGTGAAGAACTTTTTCCCGGAATCAATTTCTTTGTCTATTGTTGTGCAGGTTGCTTGGAGGTCAATGACGGTCAACGGCGAGGATGATCGGGACTAAGCTTGGAGAGCTGAGGTCCAGAACGATCGGGGATGCTGGGTGAAGTCAATGGAGTCAAGCATGGTGCAAAAGGGGCAAAGGTGACCGAACGGGCAGTTCGGTGCGACGGGTTGGATCAAGCGGCGCGGGGGTCGTGCAAGTGCCATGGTGGTTTTGGTGGGAGCCGGATGGGAGAGACTTGCCGACATGATGAGAGCCGCTGGATCAACCTACACGTGGCGAAGCATGGAAGGGCCTCACGCAGTTTCGACTCGGTCTTCGAACAAGATCGAGAAGGGGTATTTTGGTAATTTTACCAAATACCACCTTGGTGACCTTTTGCCAACCCGCGACGCAAGACGGTGCGTGGAGAAGCGGATTAGGTCAAGAGGAGATGAAGACGGCGCTTTAAAATACGTGCGTATGTGACCCGTTTGTGTGTGGGCCTTAACGGGAGCCTATTAGGGTTCAATCTTCTAGAAGGTCTAAGCCTCCACTATAAATAGAGGAGGGAGGTGGCTGCACCCCCTCCAACCCTTTCATTTGTTTTTGAAACCCTAGTTTGCTTAGGGAGAGGATTAGTGGAGGTTAGGGTTCTAGAGAGTTGGATTCGATTTCATGCTCATGTATTGAGTCTTTGTCCTCTATTGATGGAGTGGCTGTAAACCAATCCTATACCAAATCAATCCAAGGAAAGTTTCTCAAAGATGTGTCTCTTTGCTTTCCTTTTCTCTATTTGATTATTTTGAGTCTCTCTTTGGTTCGCGAGTTTTTGCTTGGTTTCTTGCCATGATCTAACTTACTGTGACATGTGGGAACCCATCTAGGGTCATCTTGATCATCAATCACCCACGAGCAAGTCTCTAGATCATATTTCGATTTTGACTCAGTTTTAGAGCACACTTCGTTCAAACTAAAAAAGATAGGAACTTTGGCATGGATCTCTACAATCTTTGATTGGAATAGGTTCCTAATATCTTAGAGAAGGTGTGTCTCAAATTTCGTGGAGTTTGGCCTTACGGATCAAAAGTTAGACCATTTTTTGTTTTGATTTTCGGGCTGTCTGCCCTGTTCATCATAAGGCCGGTTAGTCCGCACTTTTGTCTGAGGTTAGCCCGGCCTCAGGTCAGTCTGTACTTTTGCCTGAGGTTAGTCTGGCCAAAGATGTTAGTCCGCACTTTTGCCTAAGGTCAGTCTGGCCAGAGAGGTCAATCCGCACTTTTGCCGTTGGTTAGTTCGACCCTCTAGATTAGGGTTTATGATTTTCTGTTTTGGTCTTTTGCTTTGGGGATTTTGGATTGGATTCAATACTAGTCTTCCGCTGTACTAGTATATTGATCTTCATAGCTTCCGTAGCTATTGGAGTGAAATTCCTGTTGAATCCGATCAAAGTGAAAAAGTGAGCATGCTCCTATTCACCCCCCTCTAGTCGCCTTTTCGGTCCAACAATAACAACAGCCATCAACCTCCATTTATTACAATCCAATATTTAACGAATGAAAGGTAAGGACAAGTTCATCTAATTAAAAGTGAATAATGTGTAGCGAAAGAAGTGATTCATGTGACTAATCCCTCCCATGCATACTGAATAAGAACATAACGTTCACAGATTAGATTACGAATATAGAATGGATGAATAAGAACATAACATCACATGATAGAATTCGAATATAGAATGGATGAATAAGAACATAACATAATTCGAATGTAGAATGGCGGAAATCATATGAATGAATGAAATGCATGATCTTCTCTTCTACTTATACCGGTATAGCCAGTGAACACCCGTCGGTGATCACTCGGGCCCGCATTATCCAAAATACGGGGATCCAAGGCCCGTATGAAGAATGTTTCATAACGGGGATCCAATCTGCCCACATTGGAATGGTGGGTCTTACGTGCCCATACTGGAATTGATAGGTCTTTACATCCCACTCCCGTGGGTGAATCATGAACAATGTATGAATGAATGAATATATGATTTTGTAAGACGAAAACTCAAGAAGCATGTATTCACATATATGGAATGAAACAGAAATCAATGAAACCTACTCACAGACCATAGTACTTAGTCATGGCATGAACATAAGACAATAAGACACTATGAACAAACAACAGCAATACATTACACAATGTACTTGCCCATATTGGAATGATGGGACTTCACTACCCACTTCTGTGGTGAATATGAAAGAAGGAGCGAATGAATATATTGAACGTAAACATATAATCGAAGAATCATGGTATATCAATTATGAAGGGAAACAAGAAATACCGAAATTACCCATCGCATATTCATCAATCAAGTGGAACAAACAACAAACAAGACAATTCAATTGTACTTGCCTCAATCGTGAGACGGAAGATGACGATGGAAAACTCTAGCCCCCGGGTTCACCACCACCTGCCAGCCGTAAAAAAATATACTAAGTACACCAACCAAACGTGTACAAAATTGCAATGGAACAAAACAAGAACAAGCGTCCCTAATCGCAATCCGAACATTTAATCAAAACACTCTCAAATTCCCAAATCTGTCCAAACAGACAGCTGTTAAGGAAAAATTGATAACTTTTGAGTCAAAACTCCAAAAGCCATGAATCCAATTTTCCTAGAACCTACACAAGCCTAGCTACAACTTCTCAGGTGATCAAAAGATCAACCTAGTTCATCTAAGCCTTTGTTTTTAAACCCGAAGACCGATCTGTCATCTTCGGTACTACTTGACGAGGATCTAATAATCCTCATTTTATATTTTATCTATAATTATTATTATGGGTAAATATGATGTCATGTGATCCCTAGGTATACCCCTTATATTTACAAGGGAGAAGCCTACCAGGTGGTCGTAAGTTCTTCTATGACCACCCCCATAGTCGTAAGTCTTGCTACGACTACCTTATGGTTGTAAGTTCTTCTACGATCATTATCCAGTTGTAAGTTATTCTATGACTACCCCATGGTTGTAAGCTCTTCTACTGACCGTGTCATTTTATCACCTTATGATCAATAAAACCTCTGCATTTAGTAGGTTTAATTGATTAAGGAAGCCAAGCAGTCAACAAATGCTGTCATTCTATGGAGTAATAGCACGTAATACCCCATTATCTCTGACAAATAACTGCCAGGCGGCATGAAGGAGTTAACACTCCGGAGATTACTGCAAACATGTGCCCGTTACAGGACATGATGAGGCGCCTCTTCACCTAGAGAAACGGCTACTCCTTCATGATTATATAAAGGCGGCGATAAGGGATGAAAGGGAAAAGGGGCAATCAGAGAACACAGCAGACAACCGGGAAGACAGGCATTGTCTTCTATAATAGTCTTAGTCTTTTCTCCCGATTGTACAAGATACACTCAATATCATACACACACAGGAGTAGGGTTGTTATTCTCCCCGGAGAAGGCCCGAACCTGTATAAAAATACCCGTGTCAATCTCTCTGCGTGATTCCATTCTAGGAGACCCCCTGAATCAAACAATCTTTACGTAAGATCGGTTCTAAAACACCGACAGTTGGCGCCGACCGTGGGGATCTTCTGGTAATCTCTTGTCAACATACTCTCTTTTTCCAAATCTCATGTACTCATGGCAGGAGAATGCAACGAGGAGAACTGGTTTGATTTGGCAGATTACGCAGACGTCGACATGGATGCCGGTTTTGATTACGAGCTGAGTGTCGACTCATTCGATGGTGTTGCAGCCTCCAGAGATCTTTCTGCAGATCCAGGAGACCATGCCACTAATAGAGTTGAGGAGGGATCCTTATCCCCCACAACAGTACTTCCAACAGAGGAATCAATTCCCTCAAAGGACAAGGGTCAATCCGACCACAATCAGGACTACACCCAGGCGGGCTCACAACACGATGAGAGTTTTTTTCTCCAAGTGTCCAAGTCCCCCTAAGGCGGTCTGACTTGGTAAGACAAGTTCTGGAAGTCACAATTCTAGGGCTTCACCAGCATCTGGTGGTCCTCTCTCTCTGGATAACTCCAGAGAGAGCGGGATCAAGCATGCTTTTCCTGCAAATTCGACCATCTCTCCGCAGATCACACCTGCGGACGGAGACGGTTATAACCCAGAGTTCCCCTTTCTGGAGGGGATTACTCCAAGTCGCCAGATGGTGTCTCTCGACTGCTCCTCAAACGGGGAGGCCTCGAGCGCAAGTGAGAATCATCAACGGGAGGTCTTCGTCCTTCCCTTAGATCAAGGTCACTCTTCTAGAGACCGAGCTAGGGACACTCCCCGAAGATCACACACTGCGCCCCCTCGTGGCAATGGAAGGGCACCACCGGTGATGGACAGAACCAATACTTTGATGAGCGTGAAGGAAATCCTCGACATACTCTTACTCCATTGAGGCAATCTCAAGGATCTGATGTCGAAGATTTTGAGGCTATTCGACGAAAGAAAATTGCAGCCCAAAAAAATTTGCCTGGACGCATCCAGTATCAATCAAAGGAAGCTCGAGAGCTCCAGCACATTAACGACTTGCTCGAGAACCCTACTCGAGAGCTCGCCCGAGCGCCAGGCTACGACCTCTTCGTCGAAGAGATCGCACAAAGGCTTCAGACCACGATGGCAAGACTGGAAGCACCTCGCCAACATCATTCAAGAAGTCGTAGCAATACAACTTTCTCAGCCACCAGTCGTTCGAACAATACCCCGCGTGGAGATCGGCGCAAAGACAAGTCGCATCGATCTCCTACTCGAAGAAATGTCCTTCGAACGTCAGGTAATCAACAAGCCCCTCAGAGAGGTGATCGCTCACCATTCCGACATGGAAATCTGCAGCAGCAGATGGAATACGAGGAGTATTTCCCTTGTAGGACCGAGACCTACTACAGGTTGGGTCAACCTGTTACTGGGTATCGTCGAATACGATCACCTGGTGATATCAACCTTTGTTTTCTACAAAGGAGGCGTCAAGAAGTCATCCCCGGATGTCGGGCATTCTCGCCTAACCTCCGAGCTGTTCGCTGGCCACCTCGTTTTCGACCAGTGAACATGGAGAAGTTTGATGGATCCCAAAATCCCATCGAGTTCCTTCAAATTTATACAACAGCTGTCCGAGCAGCAGGAGGAGAAGAGCATGTAATGGCGAATTACCTTCCAATTGTGCTCGAAGGGTCTGCTCGATCGTGGTTACTAATTAAACCAACCACTCGAGTCGATCTATTCTTGGAAACACCTCTGCGACCTTCTTCTAGCGAACTTCCAAGGCACCTACAATCGCCTTGGGAAGGAGGACGACTTGCACCTGCTGAGACAGAACGACCAGGAAACTTTGCGCCAATTCATCAAGCGCTTTAGTCAGGTTAGTAATTCAATTCCAGAAGTTTCTGACTCATCTGTCATCAGGGCTTTCAAGCAAGGAGTTCGTAGTAGAAAGATAACGGAGGATATCGCTTTGAATCCTCCCACTACTATCGCCGAACTCTTTGAGATGGCTGATCGATATGCGACTACTTTCAAGGCGGTCGAGTGGAACAACATCATTGATCAAGAAGACAATACCTCTCGAGAGCCAGGCGAAGGTGGCAAGAAGAAGGATAAGAAATCGAAGAAGTCCAAGAAAAAACCTTAAGCCAACGGTTCCAAGGAGGTCTTGGCTGTAAGCGATAAAGAGCCACGAAGCTCCAAGCCGTACTCCGACCGAAGCAAAGGTAAGTGCCCCGATCGGAAGAACAATAATCCTAGGTGGTGTCCTTTCCATAAAAAGGAAGGACATGACCTTCGCAACTGCCGAGTTTTCCAACGAAAGCTCGAGGACTACTACAACAGCAAAGGACCACTTCCCACTCTCGAGCAGGTACGGCAAACAAGTGGTCGTAAGTCATCAGATGACGATGAGGAGATGCCGTTCCAGGATCAGCTACATACCGTCGAGCACATCTATGGGGGATGGTCGGCATACGAGTCAAAGCGACAGCTTAAAGCTGCCGAACGTGAGGTAAACTCCATAGACCCACCTCTCATTAATAAATTACCGAAGTGGTCGGAAGTCACCATTTCCTTCGAGAAGGGTGACTGCCCGATTCCTTCGACCCGACCAGGTCGGTATCCGATCGTGGTCGAACCCACCATCAACAATTGTCGAGTCAATCGAGTTTTAATTGATGGTGGCAGCTCGTTAAACATCCTGTTTACGAGTGCCCTGGACGAGATGCAAGTACCCAGGACTAAGGTAAGACTGGTATGATACTCCTTTCATGGGATCGTACCAGGATCTTTAGCCAAACCTATTGGCCAAGTTTCTCTTCCTTTAACATTTGGTTCTCCAAGTAATTTCAGGACAGAGAAAATCTCCTTTGATGTGGTCGATTTCGATACGGCATATAACGCCATACTCGAACGGCCAACTTTGGCAAAATTCTTAATGGCTACTCATTACGGGTATCAATGTCTTAAGATGCCAGGTCCTAAAGGAGTAATCACAATCCATTGTGACAAAAAGATGGCGCATTCCTGTGACCGTCGATCCCTCGAGATAGTTGGTCAAATACCAACTCGAGAAGAAAGTCATCCTTTGACTAACAAGTCGAAGCCTAAAGCTGCACCAAAGCCGAACCACCAGGTCAAAGAGGTTCCTCTGGACGCAGGGGAGCCCTCGAAGACTGTTCGCATCAGGGATACTTCCGACCCCAAGTAGGAAGACGCCTTCATCACCTTCCTTCGAGCTAACGCAGATGTCATCGCGTGGCAAGCATCCGATATGCCCGGAGTCCCCAGAGAGGTGATCGAGCATAGGCTAGCTTTACGGCCTGACAAAGTACCCATAGAACAAAAACTACGGAGATTTGTCCCTAATCGACGAGAAGCTATTAAATCAGAATTGGACAAGCTACTTAAAGCAGGCTTTATAAGAGAAGTCGATCACCCAGAGTGGTTGGCTAATCCTGTAATGGTTAGGAAGTTGAACGGCAAATGATGTATGTGCGTAGACTTCACTGATCTTAATAAAGCTTGTCCAAAAGATGATTTTCCTTTACCTCGTATCGATCAGTTGGTTGATTCTACTACAGGTTGTGAAATGTTAAGTTTTTTAGATGCATATTCTGGATACCACCAGATCAATATGTGTCTAGACGATAAAGAAAAGACCGCATTCATTACACCATTTGGTATATTTTGCTATGTCAAAATGCCATTTGGTCTAAAAAAATGCTGGCGCTTCTTTTCAACGCTTGATGCAATCGACTTTTTCATCTCAACTAGGCCAAAACCTGGAAGCCTATGTTGATGATCTAGTCGTTAAAAGCATCAAGAGACTTAATGATATCACTGACTTACAAGAAACAATCAACAACCTCAGAAAACACCGTTTAAAGCTCAATCCTGAGAAGTGTGTGTTCAGAATCTCTTCAGGAAAATTGCTTGGATTCCTAGTATCTATACGAGGAATCAAAGCAAATCCCGAAAAGATAAAGGCCATTCTACAAATGCGCCCTCCGACCACAAAGAAAGAAGTCCAGAAACTCACAGGGTGCATGGCGGCTTTAAGTCGTTTCATCTCACGACTAGGAGAAAAAGGACTAGCTTTCTTTAAACTTCTAAGGAAACATGAAGGTTTTGAGTGGTCAAACGAGACAAACATTGCCTTTGAGGATGTCAAGAGGTATCTTACAAGTGCTCCTATTTTGATTTCTCCGAGACTAGAAGAGACGCTCTTAATTTACCTAGCTGCCACGCCACAGGCAGTGAGCGCAGTACTGGTCGTAGAACGTGAAAATGTACAATGACCAGTTTACTACGTTAGTGAAGTTTTACACAGGCCTAAGGAGCGTTACCCTCAGGTCCAAAAACTTCTATATGCCCTCCTCATGTCTTCGAGGAAACTGCGGCATTATTTTCAAGCGCACAAAATAGTTGTATCGTCTGAGTTTCCCTTGGGAGCGATCCTCCAGAATAGAGAAATAGCGGGACGCATGGCAAAATGGTCAGTCGAACTTGGGGAGTTCGACCTCCATTTCGTGTCTCGAACGGCCGTTAAATCCCAAATCTTGGCAGACTTTGTCGCCGAATGGACAAATCCTGAACCTGTTCAGGATCCCCAGTACGATTCCCACGACCAGTGGACGATGTACTTTGACGGGTCACTTACTTTAAGTGGCTCGGGGGCTAGGGTAGTCCTGATATCTCCTACCGGAGAAACCTTAAAGTATGCCATACAATTAAACTTTCAGGCCACTAACAACATGCCAGAATACGAAGGTTTTCTAGCTGGCATATGAGCTGCGAAAGCACTCTCGATTCGCCGACTACTTGTAAGGGGAGACTCTCAACTAGTGGTGAATCAAGTCGGGAAAGAGTACCAGTGCTCTAACCCGACAATGTCTCGGTACTTATCAGAAGTGCGTAAGCTAGAAAAGCATTTTTTTTGGTTTCGAGGCACAATTCATCCCTCGAAAGGATAATTTCCTCGCAGACCAGCTTGCTCGAATGACTTCTTCCCAATCTGTAGTACCAAAAGGAGTCTTCTTGGAACAACTCCAGAAGTCGTCCTTGGTTGAAGAACCAGAGATCCCTGGTTGAAGAACCAGAGATATCTTCGATTGAGACGGCCTCTCAAGAATACGAGGATACCTAGATGGCTCCCATCTACGAGTATCTTCAAAAGGGTTTCGTACCCGAAGACGATCCCGAAGCAAATCGCTTATCCTGAAAAGCCAAAATGTGTACTTTGGTTAAAGGAGTCCTCTATAAACGAGGTACTCAAGGGGTGCTCATGCGATGCATTCCGCAGAGTGAAGGATTAACACTCCTTCATGACATACACGGTGGCATCTGTGGAACTCATGCTTCCTACAGAACGCTAGTCGGTAAGGTCTTTCGACAAGGTTTCTACTGGCCAACAACCCTGTACGATGCTAAAGAGTTGGTTAAAAAGTGTGTCCAATGCCAGTTTCATAGCAGGCAAATACACCAACCAGCTCAAGCATTACAAACGATACCTCTGTCTTGGCCTTTTGCGACCTTGGGTCTCGATATCCTAGGACCGTTCCCCAAAGCTCCAGGAGGTTTCGAGTTCCTTTTGTGCCTATTGATACGTTCACAAAATGGATCAAAGCCGAACCTGTAACTGGGATAACAACAAAAGCAACAAAACGGTTCATGATGAGATGTGTAATTACTCAATTTGGAGTTCCATGTCAAATAATCACAGATAATGGTAAACAATTTTTGAGCGCAAAATTTTAGGAATTTTGTGACGAGTTGGGTACCAAGTTGTGTTATGCTTCTGTTGCCCATCCCCAAAGCAATGGGGCAGTCGAACATGCAAACGACCAAATAATGCAGGGAATTAAAACCCGAGTCTTCGACCAGCTCGTCAAGCGCTCAGGGGCTTGGGTACAAGAATTACCCTTCGTATTATGGACAGTTCGTATGACTACTAGTCGGGCTACAGGCCAAACAACCTTTTTTCTAGTCTTCGGAGCCGAAGCCATGCTTCCTCCGGAACTAAAGATACGGTCAACACGAGTCGAAACTTTCAATTACTCCAACCAGGAACAACTTCAAGCGGATGACATTAACCTACTCGAAGAAAGGAGAAACGGGCCTTAATCCGTTCAGCAGTCTACCAACAAGCCTTGCGCAGATACTACGATCGTAAGGTCCAACCTCGCAGCCTTGCTGTAGGTGACTTGGTATTGAGGCTCTGCCAATCCAAGTCTAATCGGAATAAACTTTCTCCCAAGTGGGAAGGTCCTTACACAGTGGTCGAAGTTACACGGCCAGGGTTAGTACGATTGGCAATGGAAGACAGCCAGGTTCTCTCGGATTTTTGAAACATCGACAAGTTACGCAAGTTTTATGTGTAACAAACCATTCAGACAATAAAGCCTTAGGTTCTCTCTACCTCTATTGTCTTATTTTTTAGTAGTGCTTTCATAATATTTCGACTACATTCTAGTTTTCTTTACACTGGTCGAAAGGCAGGTAATATCACCTAGTCGAAGCCTCTCCTTTCTGCACGTGGTCCTGCCAACTAGAAGGAGCTTCCTAGTGTCGACTCGTTACTCACTTTTGCTGCCAATACAAAGAGCTCGGGTTCGATTTGGTCGAAATATTCTTAAAGCTAGCTCTTTTTAACCTTAGTTTATTTCTTCAGTTATTTTGAAAAAATACTCTAAGCAGAGTGCACTTTCTTAGATTTATTCAACCGCTTTTGGTGTACTCGTTCTGTCCCAACTGGTCGTAGGAAGAAACACATCTAGTCAAAGTCTTTCCTCTCTACACATGGTCCTGCCCACTAGAAGGAACTTCCTAGTATTATTCAGTTTCCTACTTTTGCTTCCAGGACAGACCTATCGAGTCCACCAAAGAAGGACGAACGAATCTTTTTAAGTCCTCTAGACGTTTGCCTAACTCAAGTTGCCGTTCTCGAATTAATTAATCTGATCGGAGATGGTAATATCACCTAGTCGAAGCCTTTCCTCTCTGCACGTGGTCCTGCCCACTAGAAGAAACTTCCTAGGGTCGATTCATTACTACTCTTTTGACCAGTGCATGACAATCGTGATAAAAAACTACAAGTTAATCAAACCTCTTTGTTTTCAGAAACCCTTATAACACTATTTACCTAGTTTATCTAAATAAACTAAGTAAATAGTCGGGGGCTAGGATAAAGTTATTAATTTGACTTCAATTCTTAATTTTTTGTTCGTCAATTATCTTTTGAGTTACTAACTACTCGACAAGATAATTTGCAGGAAACAAGATGGATTATATATTACATCAGCAAAAGCTTGTTTTCACAGGTTTTTATTACAAACTACTCTAAAGAGGGAGATCCCAGTTGCATCTCCTCTGAGACCTTCCTGCCGACTGGCTGCATTTCTTCAATCAAGCGACTTGCTTCTGCCTTAGGGCAGCTGAAGTCGGCATCGATTGGTTGCACATTAAGGCTAGGGTCATGAGCTTTAAGTTTTGCCAATACATAACTTATTGCACCTTCGACCGCCTGCTTTATCAAGTCAGCTTGGTTGGCCTTCAGGGTGGTCACCAGTTCTTGCAAAGTCCCGACTTGTTCCCCAATAGTACTTACGTGAGCAGCTATCGTGTCTTCCGGAGGAGTTTTTCCCTCATCACGCAGCTCACTAAGTATATTATTCAGGAGCATGATGTTGCCTTGAAGATTAATCTTCGTCGACTTCATCTCCTGTTGGTTATGAGTCGATGCCTTGTGGAGTTGTTCATTCTCGACTACTTGCTCTGAAAGGGGTAAGACTAGTCAAGCAAAAATAATTCCTAGAAGAGGAAAGAACTAGTTCACAGGTAAAGAATTCCTTACCTGCTAGTCGAGAATCTAACTTCTCGATTTCCTTATTATGGGAAGCAATGGTCTCAGCATGTCGCTCCTCCCATAATTTGATGTCCTTTGCGTTTTCTCTGGCGATGTGGAGGGTCTCGTTAAGGATCATGGTTTTTTCTTGATCCCTAGTTTCAAGCCTTCCCAGCTCAAGCTCAATTTCTAAAAAGAAATGAGAGTTAGAATAAGACAAGAACTCGTGAAGGACTACAGGTAAAGAACTGCTTACCTGCTCGCCGAGATCTCAGCCTTACAATCTCTTGATCTTTATCTTTGGCGATACGAGAAATCTCGTGAACAACCAAAGTTTTATCTTTAACTCCGGTTTGGAGCCTTCTTATTTCGTCCTCTTTTTCCCAAAAGAAGTAAGAGTTAACAAGGTAAAGATTAACGACATAAGCAGTCTTAAGTTCAGCACTTACTGTTTATCTCTCCCTGCAATTTTCGAGTTGTAGAGTTACCCTCCTGAAGCTTCTTCAAGAGGTCTTCTTTCTCTTCCCTTAGCTTTCTCGTCTCGTCTTTTTCATAATCGAGTGAGTCAGCCAAGGTCTTTTCATCACTATTTGTAGGATCGTAATGACAATCAGAAGGGGGGGGGTTGAATGATTGCAGCGAATTGACCCCCAAATTCTAACTTCTTCTTGTTATCAAGAATTCCAGCAACTTCTCTGTTGACTTGAAAAACTTCACAACCGAGACCTCCTCAGGTGCACAGGAAGAACATCAAATCAAGAATCAAAGTAGAACGAATCTGAACTTTATATATCAAACTTGATTTGTGTCTACAGAGAGCTTAGCAAGCACCACTCAAAACCCTAATTCAAGGGACCTTACAACCGTAGCATAAACAACAAGAAAGCTACAGCCAAAACCCAAAGAAAAGCACGTAACCCCAAAAAAAATCCCCCCGGCCGCACCCTCCGCTTTCTCTTATAGCCTAGAGTTCTATCCATGTCCAACACGACACCAATACGGATTCTAACTCAAACCAACCAGATTTGGAACTCCTTCCAAATCTGTCTTCCCAATTCTCTCACGTCGTAAGCCTCTAGGACACCACCTCCCGTAGCTTAAACGTGATCTCCTTTGATCTCCACGTGCTCCAGCGTGATCCAAATCACCTCTTGACATCCACGACTTCCAAGACCTCAGATTCCTCATCCTAGTCCGAGTCAATCCCGTCACCGATTGTGATTCGTCCTCACGTCTCAACCTGCACATGCAAAGATCAAAGAAACCCCAAATCTTGGCACAAGTTCTCCAACTTGACCATCCATTAGCTCACTCACACCCATAAACACTATCATGCATCATGCAACAAGATATAGCTTACGAATTCAACAAATCCGCAGTCAATTCCCCAGAACGATAGCTTTCCAGAGTACAATCGGTACTACCGCCATTGTAGGTCCGGTACTACCGCACACGCGGTCGTACCGCTCCAAACACACCGGTACTACCGATTCTCAAGAACTTCAAAACTTCCAAAACATCGCTCGAAAAACCATGCCGCAACCTGCGGTCATACCGCTATCTTGTACTACCGCCGCTTCAAGCTACGGAAATACCGCCACCACCGTTCGCTCCAAGACTCCAAACCATCCGATTTTCATTTAACTGCTCATGTCGAGATTCTCTCTTTCGAAAAACCAAGTGCGGTACTACCGCCCGTATGACGCGGTCATACCGCCAAAGAAGAAATGCAATGTCCAAGAAAAACAAGTGTTCGGTTTTTCCATACCGCCAAACACACAACGGTATTACCTATATGCGGTACTATCAAGAAATCAAATGGTACTACCGCACCACTTAAAAGAGCAAACAAGGTATGTCGAACCTCTTTCTCAAAGGAAAACAAAAGCGGTACTACCGTTATTAAAACAACGGTACTATCAAATTTAGGTACTACCGCCATTCAACTCATGCAGACTACCGATCCGTAAGTTCGCAAAGTCTTCAAAAAATGCGTCCTTTGCCACGTGGGCGCTCCATCCATGGGCCGATCGGACCATGGGTCTCACCGCTGATTTAGAAGCATCAGAGAAGGTCCGAACGACCCACTTGATGTCATCCGTTAGATTTCAATCCAACGGTTCAAAGTCTTTGAGCGCTTCGGCGGTCCTAACGTTATAACTCAATATCACCGTTAGATCAAGATCTAACGAACCGAGCAAAACGCATCGAGGAAAAGACTTGCGGTACTACCACTGACATCCGCGGTCATACCGCAATCCGTAGTTCCGCACAATACAAGCTTGTACTACCGATAATCGACAAAAGCCGATTTTTCGGCGAATTCAACAGAGCTCAAAAGGAAGTCAAGAAACGATCAAAAGCATGTTCCAGAGACAATGTATTGAACTTTAAGCATCAAGACTAAGTCTTCATTATTGGCAATGTATTCATCATCAAATATCATGACCAAAAATCTCTTGGTCTTACAATCTCCCCCTTGATGAATACATTGACAACACAAACAGCTTTCAAAAGAGCATGAGAGAGACAAGTGTCAAAATTCCAAAACTGCTCAAAAGAACCAAGCAACAGATTTCTCCCCTTTTTCAATTTAAAAAAATTGCATATTCAGATTTCTCCCCCTTTGGCAATGTGATCATCAAGAGCTTCAAATTTCGAAAAGAGAGGAGCCAAAAAGTCCAGAAGCTTTAAGTAAATCAGTTTTATGGATTAATCAAGCCAATTAGGTGAGTAGAGCTAACAAGATCATATAAATGCATATACCACATAGCAATATCCGCATAAGTATTTCAAAGTGGTAAATCAATTTAGATTCATGACAAGCATTTACAATGACTAAAAAGATTATAATATCACAAATAGAAGTCATCAAAAAGTGAAAGCCCAACAGTGAGACAAACTTTAAAAACTGGATGAGCTACGGCCTCATGAATCATCCTTTTGCTTCACTTTCAATTTTTTATGTGCATGTGGCATGCTTGGAGCATACATCTTTTCCAGGGTGGCATGCTTGAAGCATACTTCTTTTGATGAAGCACTTTTTGTGCATTTTTCTGTTTTTATTATATTTCAAAAATACATAGCTAGGTATGGCATGCTTGAAGCACACTTCTTGTCATTTGAGCACTGTTATGTACTTCTCCTTTTTTCTTTTTGATACCCAGCTATGCATGGCATGCTTGAAGCACACTTCTTTTCATATTCTTTTTCTCAACCCTTTTATCTTTTAAAACATGCTAAATTGAGTGAGCAATACAGATCGAAAAAGAAGGACCTTTTGCTTCAAATCCAAGACTTAAAATAGGACTCACAAATCAGCTTATCCTTTTAATAAACAACACAAAGTGATTCCAATAATCAAACTAGTCAAAGATTTCAGCTATGTCATGCTTTAGTTATTTATGTAGCAAGTTTATTAAACCAAATCCAGATGAAGACTACATAGCACATGAATAAATATGATAAAGATAGCTCTATTTATTTCAATGGCTTGGACTAAATGAAACATCAAAGCTTCAAATTTTGACCAACAAATCCCCTCAAAATAAGCCCATAGGATGAACAACACCCAATTCACTCCTCGATTTAACAAATCGAGAAGTATCAAGTGGCTTAGTGAAAATATCGACAATTTGAAAATCGGTTTCAACAAAGTGGAGAACAATATCACCTTTTTCAACATGATCTCGAGAAAATGAAATCTGATATCAATGTGTTTGGTTCTAGAATGTTGCACTAGATTTTTAGCAATGTGAATAGCACTAGTGTTGTCACAATAAAGAGGAACAGTGCCCAAATCTAAACCAAAATCTTTGAGAGTAGCGAAATCCAAAGAACTTGAGAGCAACTAGCAAAGAAGAAGAACATACTCACCAAAGCAGCTTGATTGAGCAATGAAGATTGTTTTCGAGAGGACCAAGACACTAAAGAAGTGCCTAAAAGTGACAAGTGCCAGATGTGCTTTTTCTATCAATCCTACACCCCGCAAAATCACTATCGGAGTATGCACTTAAAGTAAGACAGGATGAAGATGAATAGAAAAGACCAAATTCTAAGGTTGATTGGAGATACCGAGAATTCTTTTCACAACTTGTCGATGAGATGCACGAGGTGATGCTTGAAATCGAGCACATAAGCATACAAAGAAAGTGTATATCCGCCTTGAAGCGATCAAATAGAGTAGAGATCCAATCATACTCCTGTAATCTTTTGATCCATTGCTTCACCTTCTTCATCGTGGTCAAGAATGATGTAGACCCCATTGGTGTAGAGATTGGTTTGCATGTTGCCATGTCAAAGCGCCTAAGCAAGTCTTTTGTATATTTGGTTTGATGAATGAAATTGCCTTGCTTGGTCTGCTTTTACTTGCAATCCTAAGAAGTAAGTTAGCTCCCCATCATACTCATCTCAAACTCCCCGCTCATAGTATCTCAAAACTTGGAAACCAAAGCATGAGAGGAGCCCCAAAGATGATATCATCCACATAAATCAATAAGTAATAGATCATTGCCATGTTTCAAAGTGAAAAGAGTTTTGTCTACCTTGCCCATTTGAAAATCATTTTTAGCAAGAACAACTTTAAGTCTCTCATACCAAGCCCGAGGAGCTTGCTTCAAACCATACAAGGCTTTTGAGAGTTTGTAGACATGATTAGGAAACTTAGGATTTTCAAAACCGGTGGTTGCTTAACATAAACTTCCTCCTCAATGTAGCCATTTAGAAAAGCACTTTTAACATCCATTTGAAACAATTTGAATCCTTTAGATGCAGCAAAGGCTAAAAGAATTCTAATTGCTTCAAGTCTGGCTATAGGGGCAAAAGTTTCACCAAAATCTAGACCTCCACTGTGAAAATCCTTGAGCAACAAGTCTAGCCTTATTTCTCACAACAACACCATCCTCACTTTGTTTATTTTAAAACCCATTTAGTTCCAATTACATTATGTCCATGAAGAGGTTCAACTAAGGTCCGACTTTGTTTCGCTCAAAGTTTTCTAATTCTTCATGCATGGCATTGATCCAAGACTCATCGATAAAGCGTGACTTACATCATTAGGCTCAAAAGAGGCAACAAAAGCAGAATGAGCATGTGAGTCAGGAGAAGTAAACTTAGAACGTGTTACCCTTTCATGAATGTCACCAATCATCAGTTCTGGAGGATGAACTCGTTGTATCCTCAAAGGTGCCGAAGGTTCTGAATTTGCTTCGCCATTTTGAACAACTTCAGTGGCTGTTATATCACTTGATGATGGCGCCGCAGGAGGTGTATGATCAGCACTTGATGTCATGCGAGAAATATCATTACCAATATCAAAACCATCTTCTTCATCAAGAAATATGCTTTCAGACTTCCCACGACTTGTATACCGAAATGTCGGTTCTAGAACAGGACCGACCTCATCGAAGGTAACCTCACAAGTCTCAATAATTTTGTTTGTTTCAAGATTAAGCACTTTCGATAGCCACGAGAATGAAGGGATATCCAAGTAAAATACCATCACTTGATCTAGATTCAAATTTGTCCAGATTACCATGTTTAAGAATAAAACATTTGCAACCAAAAACTCAAGTGAGAGACACTAGGCCTTTTGCCAAATCTCACTCATAAGAAGTCTTGTGCAAAGAGGCTCTCAAAAATACTGCTTGAGACATGACAAGCGGCTTGAGATTGCCTCTGCCCAATACTTCCTAGGAGTGGCATGTTCATCAAGCATGGTCCTTGCCATCTCAACCAAGGTTCTATTTTTCCTCTCAACTACACCATTCTCGCTGAGGAACACGTGGAGAGGAAAATTGATGTTCCAAACCTTGTTCAGAGCAAAAGGAAGCAAATAGTGAATTCTTAAACTCAAGACCATTATCACTCCTTATAACTTTTACAAAGACCATTCAATTCATTATTTAGTCCGAGAAATAAATCTTTGAAATGACCAAACGCTTCATCCTTAGACACCATGAAGTACACCCAAGAGTACCTAGAGTAATCATCAACAATCACAAGAATATACCACTTACCACCAACAGATTGAACTCTTGAGGGACCTACGGTGTCCATATGCAACAATTGTCCAGGCCATCTGTGATAATTATCAAATAGGAAAATGAGGAGCAAAGAACCATCTTACCGTGTCGACAGGAGAACAAACCAAATCTTTTTCACCTTTCAATTTGGCAGCCCCTAATGAGATCGGCCCACTAATTCAACAAGATGATCAAAACCAATATGTCCTAATCTCGATGCCAAAAGAAAAGATCACTAGATTGAAGCTACCAAACATCTAACATTAGGTGAAAAAGAATGATTGAAATCAGCTTTAAAAACTTTCCCTAGGCTAGAGATGTTAAAAACAAGATCACCAGAAGCATCTAAAACCCTACAAGCATGTTTCTTAAAGCTTACCTCAAGATTTTCTTCAATCAATTGTGAAACAGAAAGCAGATTGTACTTCAATTTACTTACCAAGGCAACATCTTTAAGAATGAACTTGTCATTTACGCGCACAGTACCTTTTGCCATCACAATTCCAGTTGAAGCATCCCCAAAAGTAATCAATTCATCATTGGATGCCTTAGTGAGGGAGGAGAACCACTTTGAATCACCTGTCATGTGTCTTGAACATCCTGAATCAACTAACCAAATGTTCCCCTTCCTCAACTGCTGTACCTACATTAAGCAAGTATCGATCTCACAATATTGGGGTTAGAAAGACATGATTTAGGGACCCAATACTGTGACACACGACGAGTAGGAGCAACAAAAGCATTTCTATTTTGAGTATACCATTGGTCAGATCGTGCAGAAACTCCTAATCCTGCAAATAGCTTGTTTAGTGGAAACATAAGGAGCTTGAAAAACTTTTCTTAGCTTATCTCTTTTTCTTTCTTGGCTTTTCAAAAATGTAATCAACTAAATGACCTTCTTTACCACAAGAAGTGCATCGATACTTTTCTTGATAAGAAATCTCAGTTTTCTCTTCACAAGGCTTACTTTGGTAATATGATCCTTTGCAAAACCAAAGCAGATTTAAACACAACATGTTTAGGTTCAGATTCAATTTCAATTTTCCGTGTTCTAGAAGCTTAAGAACTTTGGGAGGGTGATTCTTGGCATGAACAAGAATTAAAACCTAGACCTTGTTTTTAGAACTCACTCTTGATCCTGCTCTAGAATCATGTTCAGATTTTTCTTGCCAAAGAGAACCTCTCCAAAGTGTCTTTAAGATATTCATTCTCTTTAGCCAATTCAGACAAGTTGTGCACTTAATGTAACTATTCAAGATTTTCTTAGAAGCAACAGATCGAGCCATCTTTTCTTTTTCAAAGAACTCACTTAATTGTCTAGTCAAAGCATTAATTTCAATTGTGAGTTTAGGACAATTTGTGCAAGAAAGTGTCTCATGGTAAAGCATTTGTTGTATAGAATCTCGAGATGTCTTTAGTCTAGCTTCTAGCAGTTCACAAGTTGAACAAGACTTATTTTGCACATTCACAAGATTTGTCTCTAAACAAATTGAGCTAGACTTCAGCTTTTTCAATTTCAAAGATGTGCAAGTATCGATTTATCATCACATGAATCATGAGCAAGTTTCAGTTTTCAAATTCAGCATGTAATGATCTAGCAACTTCCAATTCGAATGCAAGACTTGACATGATTCACATGATTCATCATCGAATAGCAAATTTTAAGTCTATCAATTTCAGAATTCAAGCTATCAACAACAAGGTCATGTTTCTTTGCTTTCTTTTTGTATTTTTTAAGCTCATTTGTCAATTTCAGCACAGCACGAGATAAATCAGCATAAGAAGGCTTTACCTCATCGGGATCACTGTAGAGGTCATCATCATCATTAATTTCTTCACTACTTGCCATAAAGCACATCCCTGTGAAATCAGCCTCTTTTGCTTTCTTGTGGTCATCCTCGTTGTCGCTGTCTGAATCAACATCACTTAGCCCAATCTCCTCAAGAGCTGAAAGCACCTTGTTGACAGCTTTACGATAATTTTGCTTTTTGCTTGAATCAAATTTGAATTTTGAACGCCGAACTGGTGCTTTGTCCTCCTTGGCTTCTTTTCCTCTCAGCTTGGGACAATTTACTTTTATGTGGTTTGGCTCACCACATTCAAAGCATCTGATTGGACCTCCTCTTCTCCTTGCTCTGACATTATTGATTGCTTTAGTCACCCTATTTGAGAAGAGTACAAGCTGTTCTTCTGAGATCTCCTCCAATTGTTCATCCTGAAATAGCACTCAAGGAGAAACTAGAATAACTTGGTGAACTGTCGCTTTGGTTAGTCACTAAACCCAAAGAATTTGACTTATTTATTCGGCCAAAATATCAATCTCATGAGTTTTCATCTTGGAATAAAGATCATTTAATGTGAGTGTTTCCATATTAACAGAGTGATTGATAGTAGTGACTAGGACCTCCCAAATGTATATATCCATAGCATTCAAAATTTGTCGAGCATTGTCGAATCGTAATATATAACATCAACTCGATTGCAAATCACTAACAATTTTATTGAAGCGATCAAAAGAGCATCTACGGATTCACCCTTGTTTCATCTCAAATTTAGAGTACTCCTTTTAAATTGGTTTTGACGAACACCTTTAACAGATTTTGAACCTTCATGATAATCAGCAAGTGTTGTCCAAATTTTGTTAGCAGATTTAATATTAGCAATTCTAACAAACTCGTTTCTACTCAAGCCTTGCAACAAAATATTTCTAGCCTTAGCATTAGCTTCAACATCAGCAGTATTATTGTTGGTAATCACAGCAGGCACCTCATAAGGATTTTCAACTTTTTGCCAGATGACATTACCTTGTGCTTGCAGAAAGACCTCCATGCGTGTCTTCCAATAGACATAGTCCGATCCATCGAAATATGGTGGCTTACCTGAGAATCGATCTCGGTCTGATGCCATTGCAACCTTGCTCTGATACCACTTGTAGGATCGTAATGACAATCAGAAGGGGGGGTTGAATGATTGCAGCGAATTGACCCCCAAATTCTAACTTCTTCTTGTTATCAAGAATTCCAGCAACTTCTCTGTTGACTTGAAAAACTTCACAACCGAGACCTCCTCAGGTGCACAGGAAGAACATCAAATCAAGAATCAAAGTAGAACGAATCTGAACTTTATATATCAAACTTGATTTGTGTCTACAGAGAGCTTAGCAAGCACCACTCAAAACCCTAATTCAAGGGACCTTACAACCGTAGCATAAACAACAAGAAAGCTACACCAAAACCCAAAGAAAAGCACGTAACCCCAAAAAAATCCCCCAGGGCCGTACCCTCGCCTTCTCTTATAGCCTAGAGTTCTATCCATGTCCAACACGACACCAATACGGATTCTAACTCAACCAACCAGATTTGGAACTCCTTCCAAATCTGTCTTTCCAATTCTCTCACGTCAGAAGCCTCTAGGACACCACCTCCGTAGCTTAAACGTGATCCCCTTGATCTCCACGTGCTCCAAATAGATCCAAATCACCTCTTGACATCCACGACTTCCAAGACCTCAGATTCCTCATCCTAGTCCGAGTCAATCCCACACCGACAGTGATTCGTCCTCACGCCTCAACCTCGCACATGCAAAGATCAAAGAAACCCCAAATCTTGGCACAAGTTCTCCAACTTGACCATCCATTAGCTCACTCACACCCATAAACACTATCATGCATCATGCAACAAGATATAGCTTACGAATTCAACAAATCGCAAATCAATTCCCGTAACGACAGCTTTCCAGAGTACAATCGGTACTACCGCCATTGTAGGTCCCAGATTATCAAGACACGCCGTCGCATCAGCCCAAACACACCGGTACTACCGATTCTCAAGAACTTCAAAACTTCCAAAACATCGCTTCGAAAAACCATGCCGCAACCTGCGGTCATACCGATATCTTGATACTACCGCCCGTTCAAGCTACGGAAATACCGCCACCACTGTTCGCTCCAAGACTCCACCATCCGATTTTCATTTAACTGCTCATGTCGAGATTCTCTCTTTACGAAAAACCAAGTGCGGTACTACCGCCAGTATGACGCGTCATACCGCCGAAGAAGAAATGCAATGTCCAAGAAAAACAAGTGTTCGGTTTTTCCATACCGCCAAACACACAACGGTATTACCTATATGCGGTACTATCAAGAAAATCAAATGGTACTACCGCACCACTTAAAAGAGCAAACAAGGTATGTCGAACCTCTTTCTCAAAGGAAAACAAAAGCGGTACTACCGTTATTAAAACAACGGTACTACGAAATTTAGGTACTACCGCCATTCAACTCATGCGGTACTACCGATCCGTAAGTTCGCAAAGTCTTCAAAACAAATATCCTTTGCCACGTGGGCGCTCGAGATCCATGGGCGATCGGACCATGGGTCTCACTGCTGATTTAGAAGCACTGTAGAAGGTCCGAACGACCCACTTGATGTCATCCGTTAGATTTCAATCCAACGGTTCAAAGTCTTTGAGCAGTTCCGGCGGTCCGAACGTTACAACTCAATATCAGCCGTTAGATCAAGATCTAACGAACCGAGCAAAACGCATCAGAGGAAAAGACTTGCGGTACTACCATTGACATCCGCGGTCATACCGCAATCCGTAGTTCCGCAGACAATACAAGCTTCTAAGACTTACCGATAATCCCGACAAAAGCTGATTTTTCGGCGAAATTCAACAGAGCTCAAAAGGAAGTCAGCAAAACGATCAAAAGCATGTTCCAGAGACAATGTATTGAACTTTAAGCATCAAGACTAAGTCTTCATTATTGGCAATGTATTCATCATCAAATATCATGACCAAAAACCTCTTGGTCTTACACTATTTAACCTATAAAGGTTAAAGGTAGACATGAGCACTATCTAATTGGTCGTAAGTCTTTCTACGACTAGTACATAGTCGTGAGTTTTTCCATGACAAACCCTATAAGCACTGTATAAGTGGTCAAATAAAAAAACGACTACGAATAACAGTGACTTACCACCTCTCTGCCTGTTCACACCGTTCCGCTTTTTCCTATCGTAGCTCTATAAGTTGTCGGTGATATTCACCAATAGTGGCAATTTGTTCTAGAGCTTTCTGCAAAAAGAAAGACAGTAAGAAGCAAGGGAAGGCCACACATATAAGTATCCTTAAATACTTACATTCATGGTCGTCCGAGCAAACATCGAGAAAACCATCGTTGGACTCTTCACCTTATCTATCTTCACGACTTGATCCCACCAAACCTTCTCAAGACGCTCAATGTCAAAAATTTCCCCTCTGTTAGGAATATCTTTGGGATGAGGGACTCGATTGCGAGATCTAAAAGCAGAAGACCCCACGATGGAAGCAGGCCCAAAGAAATCAGTACAGAAGTTGAAGTACTCCTCGTCTTCTAATTCTGTAACAGCAGCTTCTCTTTGGAGACCGGGAGGTACGTCTACAACGACTTCCTTCCCGGCACGGTGGTCAAGTACATCACCACCCAGGCTAGAGGCTTCTACCGCTACCTCTGCTGCCCCCACGACCACCTTAGCGGTCGTAGCAACTACCTCAGTGGTTGTAGCAATCACTTCAGAAGCCACGACTTCCTCCGCCACTTGAGCAGTGGGTGATCCTTCGACCACTCCTACTGTCATCTCTCCATCCGCTGGAGAAGTGACAATAGGCTTCTCAAAAGAAGCGTCCTCGGGGGCTGAAGGAACTTATGAGTCATCTTCCCAACGGAAGATTTCTTCGACTTCTTTTCTACGACCACGTCTGGTCGGAGTTCAAGTTGAAGGATAGGCTCGGCCACAACCACGTCTGATCATGGATTTTGAACAGGAGCCACCTCTCTGATCTCCTGGTTTTCCGAATGGTCGAGATCAGTCTCGACCACTCCGAGATCGGCACTTCCCTTGACCACAGGCTCTGCTGGAGCAGCATTGTTCTTCACAAAAGACATAAAGTCCTTCTAGTTCTCTTTTTCTAGTCGCTTGACAAAGCTAGGAGAGGCAGAAACTACGAAAGTTTTCTTGTCATAATAGAAGGGTCTTGTCATAATAGAAGGGTACTTTGGCCTTGCAGGCTTTGCGCTTAAGAGGTTCATTTGCTTGATCTCTTGACCTTAGTCGCTTCAACCTCCTAGTTTCAATTTGAGTCATCTCTGCAGCAGATTTTGCATAAGATCTGGTCGAAATAAAAGAACTTGAGCTTGCCCCTCCCTTGTCGGCGACTTTCACGAGTCGACGCTTCTTAGACGGAGGAGCTGGACTTTTTTCCGCTATCATCCCTATGCCGATGGTTATCAGTTCGACCTCTTGGTCGTCCTGACGATTTTCCATGCCATAAGATTTTCTACGACCAATATCTAGTCGTAAGTTTTTCTACGACATTTCCTTGATCGTCAGGTTTTCTACGATCACTACCTAGTCGTAAGTTTTTTTTTTCTTATATGACATTCCTTTGATCGTAAGGTTTTCTACGATCACTACCAAGTCGTAAGTTTTTCTACGATAAACAACCAGTCGTAAGTCTTTCTACGACTCTAAAGTCCTAAGGATAAAATCAACACTTGATTACCTTTAGGCGCTCCATCTTCTCTTTTGTGGATAAAACCGCAAGGATTTGAGGAACCGCCCCTCTAGGTGGCGGAGATTTCTCACAAACAAGTTTGACCCGGATGTCGATCTCTGTTTGTGAAAGATCTGTGCAAACAGATAAGACATTCATTAGACCACTTTGAGAAAGACCAAACCGAGGGCTAAGTCGAAGATTCACTTACACGCCTCATAGTCCCTGGTTGGGTCTTTTGGACCCGTGTACCTCCACATAGGAGGTACTCGTTTCTTCAAAGGGCTAATTCGGCGTGTGATGAAATCCTTCACCACATGCCATCCGGTCAGTCCCTCCTCTTTCAAGTCCTTGATGGCTTGAATGTAGGGAGTAATTCGACCAAGGTCCCTGGGAGTCGAATCCCAGGAAGAATTCTTTTGCAAATTTCCCCCCAAAAGTAAGGTCATCATCTCGTGATTTTCCAAGAAGCCACATCTTCCTCCATCCCAGCCATGAAGACTGGGTAAACATCTGAATATACTCCTTCGACTTCCCATCATGGAGCTTCAGACCACAACTCCCAGCAACCCCAGATTGTCGAGCCATTCCATAAAAATATTGAAAGAGCTCAAGGTCTGCTGGAATTCCTAGGTATGCCTCGCACAGATACACGAATACACTTAGCATGGTGATGGAATTAAGACCGAGGTTCACTAATTCCACCCCAAAGTGCTCAAGTACAAGTGTGAGAAAGGGGTGAGCAGGCAATCGAAGGCCACACTCACAATATGCCTGGAAGATGGGGATTTGCCCAATCTCCCCCGACGGCCAATGCTGTCCAACCGCCAGAATCCACTTCACAAGAACCTTCTATAGAATCTTCCCGGCGTCGACCAAGGATTGAATCTTCACCGCATCCATCTCCGACTCGGCCCACTCAAAAACTGTTCCGGCCATCTCTCTCAAAGAGGGGAGGTTTTGGATTAAGGAAGGTCCTAGGAGAAGGCACAATTAGGTTGATGGCGAAGAAGGCAAGAACTCGATGAACAGCGGGAGCAATTTGGAAAAAAGTGAAAACCCAAGTCTCACCCCCGGTAAGTATTTATAACCATATGTCTAGGTTGAAAGGGTGGAAACCTAAGGGTTGCCACCGTTTCCGGAGCCGCTCCAACAGATAGACATATAAGAGTCGTTTGCGATTCTGTAAGTTCATTTGCCCAAGAAAATTAGGTTCGTTTTTTCACCTCAAGCAAAATTACTTTCTTGGCTAATCCTTTCTGGCAGAATGAAATATCAATCGGAAAAGGTTTTACTTCCGATCACCATACTACGACTATTTGATAGTCGTAAGTAACCTTCTTGACTAAGTATATTCCTGGTCAAGGTGAAATACAAATGTCGAAGAGTTTTTCCTTCGACCATCTATCCACGACCTTCTCGTGGTCATAAGACCATCTACGACTCCTTTACCAAGTAAGTTACTTTCACTTGAAGCTGGGGGGCTAGATGACGAGGATCTAATAATCCTCATTTTATCTTTTATCTATAATTCTTATTATGGGTAAATATGATTTCATGTGATCCCTAGGTATACCCCTTATATTTACAAGGGAGAAGCCTACCAGGTGGTCGTAAGTTCTTCTACGACCACCCGCATAGTGCCATGGAAGTTTCGGTGGGAGCCGGACAGGAGAGACTTGCCTACATGATGAGAGCCATTGATCAACCTACACGTGGCGAAGCATGGAAGTGCTTCACGAAGATGGGACTTAGTCTTCGGAGAAAGATCGAGAAGGGGTATTTTGGTAATGGCACCTAAATACCGCCTTGGTGACCTTTTGGCTAAACCGCGGCGCAAGACGATGCAAGGAGAAGCGGTTTATGTCAAGAGAAGATGAAGACGATACTTTAAGATGCGTGCGTGAGTTAAACCCGTTTGTGTGTGGGCTTAACAGGTGCCCAAATTGGAATATTCTCTAGATGCTAGCCTCTAGTATAAATAGGAGAGGGTGCTGTCCAACACCTCTCAACCCTTGCATTTCATAACCCTAGTTAGTGTCTTAGGGTTTTGGAGAGAAAGATGGAGAGGTTAGGGTTCTAGGGAGTGGATTGATTGTGTGCTCTTGGGTTGAGCATTGTCCTCCAAGATGGAGTGGCTATAAACATCTCTCAATCTCAAATCAATCCAAACAAGTTTCTTAAAGATGAGTTTATCCTTGTTCTTGCTCTCTTTCTTTGATGATTTTGTGTTTTTGATGATTCGATGATCTTCCCTTGAGTTCTTGTCTTGATCTTATTTGCTGTGACATGTGAGAGACCATCTAAGATCATGTTGATCATTCTTTTCCCACGAGCAAGTCCTAGGATCAGTTTTGAGCATTAACTCGATTTTGAAACAATCTTCGTTCAGATGGACAAAGGTTGAAACTTTTATATGGATCTTCTCAATCCTTGATTGGAATAGGTTCCTCACCTCCTAGAGAAGATATGTTTCAAGTTTCACAGAGTTCGGCCAAGTGGATCAAAAGTTGTGTCTATTTTGGATTTCGTCATTGGGCTGCCCCAGGTCAATCGGCAGTACCACCCGTTTACCTGCGGTTGTACCGATTATCGGTAGTACTGCCCATTTGCCTACGGTAATACCGATCTTCGGTAGTACCGCTAATTTGCCTGCGGTAGTTCCGATTTCTGTTTCTTCATCACATCTTTGTGTCTGTTGATTGCTTTGCTTGGTGGTTTGGAGTGGACTCAACATAAGTCTTTCACCATGCTTATTTATTGATATTCATAGCTCCCACAGCTATTGGAGTGAAATTTGTGTTGAATCCAATCTAAGAGAAAAATTGATCGAGCTCCTACTCACCCCCCCCCCTCTAGTCGCCTTTTCAGTCCTACAGTAAAATTGCCTGTAAGGGATTGTGACTTGTGATGATGTTGTTATACTTCTTATAGAGAGAGAGTAAATTTGATCGTCTTTCGTGGTAACAGTAATATCCTAAATGAATTCGAAAGAGTATTCGAGAGGGAATAAGTAAATTGGGGAGGACTAATTAGAAAATAGAATCAACAAATTTGAGAGAGGGGATTTACGCTAAATCACGCAACTTTGGGCTCAGGCCTTGGTCCATTAGGCCTAGAGGTGGCTGGCCAAGATGGGAGGGGGGGGGAGGCGCCACCCTCCCCTAAACCCTAGCTGCCCTTCACTCTTCCGCCTCCTCCCCACTTGTAGCCGCCATCTCCTTCCTCCCTGTGCCTCCTCTCCTGTAGCACGTGGTACTGTAGCATCCTTCCCCTGCTACCACTCCCTCCATTGCTGCTGTCCAAGAAGAGAAAGGGGGAAGATCTTTTGTAACATCCCAAATCTGGGTGTGTGTTTTAAATGTAAGAAAATGAGTAGAAATTAAAACTTTTCTTGCATCTGGTAGTTTTTGAACTTTTCTGTAATTCTTGTAAAGGAATTATGGAATTCAAAAACCTAAACCTCCAATTGACTAAAGTCAATCCCCTCTTTCCACCTTTGTTAAGAATCTTGTGTTCAATCTTGGGAAATATTTTTCCGTGGTTCTAGGGATGCTGTGTGACCCCTCTGAAAAATTTCATAATTTTTAAAAATTATTTGATAATTTTTAGAGGCAAGTCAAACTAGTTTGACCCTTGGTCAAACCCTAGAACAAACTGAGAGACCATGTGGTCGTGTCCCCATGAGAGTGATGAGTAATTGACAAAGGTTTTAGGTCAGTCGAGTTTGGTTTGTGTGGTCGGACCATGTCGTTCTAAGCGAGGTTCACGCGCTGAAGTCAATCGTATGTCAGATAATCGAACGACCGGCGTGTTATGAGCGGTACGATCATGAGGCGGTTGTACCGATTGGTAAATGGCGGTTGAAGAATTCGGAGAAGTTGTTTTTTCGAGTTCGGTCTTCATTGGAAATCGAACGACCGCAGTATTGAGCCAGACGACCGAGCGCGTTGATCCGCCGGTAACATGGCGGTTGTACCGATTGTATTGTGAGGTTCGCCATTTTGGTGATTTGAGTTTTGGGATAGGTCATATCCAGTGTGTTCATGCATATGTGTTGCATATTGCATGTTTGAGCTAACGTTAGGTCAAGTTGTGAAGAACTTGTTCCTGTTTCGTGTTTCTTGTCCGTGGTCGCAGGACGCCGAGCGGAGTCGTGGCGAGACACGGTGGATCGGACTAGGCGCAGTGGCGCCGAGGTCGAACGGTCGATGTGTCAAGACGACGTGGACTCGAGGTGGTTGCGGGCGGCGAGACAAGGAGCGCGAAGCTTCGGAAGGTCGTAAGGGGCGAATCGGAATTGCAAGGCCGCACAAGCGGGCTCCTGTTGGACTTAGCGGGCGTACGGGAGGAGACCCGTTAGCCAAGGCTATATAAAGGATTGGAGGGCTGCATGCCCTCTTGATCACTTGAAAAGGAATTAGGGTTTGCTAGAGTCAAAAGAGTCTTTAGTGGCTGTTTTTGCTTTAGGCTTTAGTGGTTGAGGGTGTTGGTGGAGGCAAGGTGGGTGCTCCTGCTTGTCCCTTCGTTGCTTCCCTCCTCAAGAATGGATGAGTGTGTGTTCTTGAGGTTTGAGAGTGGGAGAGGATGAGATGAAAGCTTGTAATCATTCCTCTTGTATCAATCATGTATCTCTCTTCCTCTAGATCAATATGAGATGGTGTTTGTTTCATATTTGAGCTCTCTGTCATTTCTTTCTTCGATGACCTCTTTTGAAGATTTCTTGATCCTTTGTTTCTCTGGTTGTTTCTTGCCCCAATCTACCTTGCTATGACGTGTGGGAATACATCTAGGGTGATCTAGATCATCAATCATCCACGAGCAAGTGATTGGATTAGAGGTTTGTTCTTGCCCTTGCCATCCTTCTTCGCTCAAATGCAAAAGATAGGAACCTTGGAATGGATCTCTGAAATTTTTGATTGGAATAGGTTCCTAGTATCGTTAGGAAGGTGTGGTTCAAATCTCGTAGAGTTTGGCCAAGCGGTTCAAAAGTTACGTTGATTTTCGCTTTTGAAACCCGAAGGATTTTGCTGTTCCAGACAATCGGATGAACTGGCTTAACATCGCGGTTATAGCCGGATCATGCGGTAACCGCCGCTTGTTCTCGGGTTGTGCCGATCATGGTACAACCGCCATTTGCCCGTGGTTGTACCGATTGTTCCCGATTTGTTCGGCTCTTCCTCGCTTTTTGTTTGTCGAGCTTTGGGGGTGAGGTGGATTCAACATAAGACTTCCTCGTGGCTTAATCATTGATCTTCATAGCTCTCATAGCTATTGGAGTGATTTATATGTTGAATCCATTCTTTGCGAAAAAGATTCGGTGCTCCTATTCACCCCCCCTCTAGTCGCCTTTCCGGTCCTTCAATTGGTATCAGAGCCGGTTAGCTCTTTTCAATAGATCTTAACCGGTCTCAAGAGCCGTGGCGATGGACAAGTACTCGACCAAGCCGCCTGTTTTCGATGGCATCGACACCCTTCCGAAGAGCCGAATGGAGACATACATCCAGGCCCAGGGGTATGCCATCTGGCGAAAGGTCAAGGTTCGATTCGCTGTTCCTGCCGATGAGAACATCAATGCCGGGAACATGGTTGATGTTGAGGCGAATGCAAAGGCAAGGAACATCATCATCCAGGGTTTGAGTCGTAGTGAGTTTGACCGCATATCTCACCTGTCGTCCGCCTACGATATCTGGGTGACCTCGACGATACCATGAGGGCACCACCCAGATCAAGACGGTTCGACAGACCGCCTCAAACGAGAATACAACAAATTTGAGATGCTTGTCGGTGAGTCCTTAGATGAGTGCTTCAGACGTTTCACAAGATCTTGAGCAACCTCCGAGCGGTCGGTCTCACATACCCGACTCGGACAATGCTCGCCGATGCTCACGACTCGATCTGCGTGTTTGGGAGATGAAAGTGACCACCATCAAAGACACGACAGACCTCTCGACCGACTCTTGATGCGCCAGACTCGCGCCTCAAGACTCACGAGATTGACGTTGTCTCTCGTCGGTCGAAGTCACAATCGATGGCCTTAGTCACCAATCCCGCTTTCTTCTTCCGGCTTTCTTCCGATTCTTCTTGCGGTTTCTCCTTGTCGCTCTCGTGACATAACCGATGATCGCTAGAGCAACTTATGGATGAGCAATTGCCCTCCTTGCTCAAGATTCTCCCACGCTTACAAAGGAGGAGGGACAGAAGAGAGGAGGACCCGTGATTTGCTTCGAGTGTGGTGGCCCCAACCACATCCGAGCAAACCGCCCCTAAGCCGAGAAGGGCAAGAACGACTACGGCGGTTCGGGCAGAACGACTACACCGACAAGAACTGCAACAAGAAGCCTCCACCAGACGCCCAAAGAAGAAGAAGTTCCGCAACTTTGGCAAAGCCAAGAAGCTCTTCCACCTGGTCCTCACCGCTTTCGACGACCTCGACCTCGGCGAGGTGGAGGGATGGAGCGACGATGACGGACGGGTGACCAAGAGCCCAAGGATGGCGGCGACTTCTTCAAGATGTGCTTCATGGCCTCGAGGGCGAACTCAACACAATGAAGTCAGACTCCGACTCGGACGAGGTAGATCCCACCTACGAACAGCTCAATCATGCTTTTCTTAAGCTAGGAGGTTTTCATGCTAAAGCTAAGGCTAGGTGTGCGGAGTTAGAGAAGGAAATAGATAGACTGTCACTAGAGATTATTGCTCTTACATCTGCTCCTTCTAGTGATGATTGTGATACATGCTCTGCTTTGCTGGTTGATATGGAGAAGTTAAGGACCTCACATGATAGTGTGTCCTCCGAACTTGATAGTGTTAAGGTGGAGAATATTAGTCTGCTTGCTGAGTTAGAGTTGAGTAGGATGGCTGTTACCCTACTTATTACTGATGAGACTACTTCTCCCACCTCGTGTGAGGGTAAGGACATTGCTGCTAGAGGATCTTATGCCATGCTTCTTGATCTGCCTGAGTCTTGTGAAAATTGCAATAACTTGAAGATGAACTTAAACAGGCAGATCATAAAATTGTCAACTACAAGCTTCTTTACTTGAGCCGATTGTTTCATGCTTAAACTGCCCTAAGTTAATCACGAACTTGAGGTCGTTTCCAAACAGCTTCAAGATATGATTGATCATGAAAGGAAGATGGCTCGCTTTGCTTCTAAGGACCTGTTAGCTCACCATGCATTAAGTGTAACAAACTAAAATCTGACTTGATTGCTTTGGATGAGAAATGTGTGAAGCTAACTAAGGACCTTCTAGAGAAGTCACATTGTGCTTGCAATATGATTGTGGAGAAGGGGGAGAAGCCCCAGGGTAAGGTTGAGACGCTTAGCGACGTGAACCAACTGGCTAGCAGTAGGACTGTTCCTTCAGAGTCGGCTGTGCGTGCACAAGCCATTCTTCCCTCTGCTGCTGGTTCTTCTTTTGCTCCCTTACCTTCTGCTGTCTCTTCTTCCCCGCTTTCTTGCACCTCTCTCTTTCGGGAGTGTCAGTACCTTATGAACACTCTCGAGAGATTTGTAGGAGGCAAGAAGAAGCTCAATCTTATTCTAGACCAATCTAAGATCTGCAGATTTAATCAGGGTCTAGGATATGACTTCTCTGAGGACATGAGGAAGCATCCACCGCCGTGCTCGCACTCCATAGCACTGTGTGTGATCGAGATCGAGCCTGTGACCGAGAAAGTCCATTTCAAGTCACGGCTATGTCCAGGGATTTCGACAAGAAGGTAATTTCACATGTCGCTTCTACCTCTCGAAGGTGAAGTATCACCGCACCTTCTCGCCGGGGATGGACACACAATCGTCGATGCTTCAGCGCGCCAAGATCGCGTAGAGACCATGTTGAGTCTCTTAGGCGCATTCGTGGTCGGCCCTGACCTTGAGTGCACCTAAGACCAACACGAGGTCTAGGCTTGTTTCTTCCGATGGGTTTGTGCAAAGATCGAGGACTTGGTTTTTCCGAAGTTTTCGGTTTTCGCCCTCATGTCGCTTTCGATCGTGACTTCCGCCGTCCCGAGGGTAGATCTCGCTTTCCCTATCGAGATAGCTACTCATGGCGTGTTCAAGATGTTGTGTGTGCTCGACTCGCTCCTTCAGAGCAATCGAACCCAAAGAACAACCGGGTCTACTTTAGACCTTCGCTTTGAGTTACAGAGAGCGAGGGTAGATAGAGGTCATCGTGCTTGACTACTTCATCCTGCCGACGTGTTACTCAAGATTGGGTGCCAAAATCATCGTTGATTTATCCCAAGATCGAGACTTTACTCTCTGCTTGACTCAGTTCGCGGGTAGGGAAGGAGAAGGTTTGGCTTGTAGACTCGGTTGTTCTCGCTATATGACCGGAGACTCCGCTGGTTCTCCTCCCTAGCCCGCGCCGGTGATGAGACGATCACCTTCGGAGACGCTTCGTCTGGCGCGTCATCGCCAAAGGTACTGTATGATAATGCTTCTTTTATTCTTAAGGATGTTGCCTTGGTTAGTAAGTCGCAAAGACAATTTGCTTTCCGCTTTCACCTTATTGATGACGGTTTCGAGGTGAGCTTTAAGAAAAACAATTGCAAAATTCTTGACTCTTCTGTAGTCCGGTTTATGGATTTCTCGTTATGGGAGGATCTTTCGTGCTGATTTCTCCGAGTCTTCCGCGATCCTCTCGGTGTTTAGTTGCTTCGAGTCCCGCGATCTCTCTTCTCGCATAGGAGACTTGGTCATATTGATTTGACCATTTGACCCGAAAGTTAGCGACCATGATCTCATTCGTGGTCCGCCAAACTCAAGATGGTCAAAGATCTTGTTTGCACTCCATGCCTAAGACGCGGCAAGATGGTTGCCGCTTCTCATCCTCCCACACGATTATTATGACCGATGCAGACGACACCGCTCCACATGGACACGCTTGGACCAAATGAAAGCTTGATCAAGCAGGAGGGAAGTGGTATGTTCTTGTTGTGGTCGATGACTTCTCGAGGTACTCTTGGGTGTTTTTCTTAGCCTCAAGGACGAGACATTTACACATTTCCGAGGTCTTTTAGTAGGTCAGTCTGCTGAGCTCCCGGTGCCTTACGAGCGATCCGCAATGACAATGGCACGGAGTTCAAGAATTCCTACTTTGAGAGTTTCTCATGGTGAGACAGTGTAGAGCACCGCCTCTTTCTCCATACGCCCCTCAAAGAAATGGCGCTAGGAGAGGAAGAACCGCACCTTGGTCGAGATGGCGTGACGATGCTTGATGAGTACTCTACACCGAGGAAGTTTTGGGTGAAGCCATTGCGACCACGTGCCATGTTTCAATCGAGTTTTTCTTCTGCACTCCTACACCGCACTTCTTATGAGCCGAGATACTGCGAAAGCCCAGCGCCTCTCATTTTCGTGTGTTTGGTTGCAAGTGCTTTATTTTGAAGTCCGGGAACCTAGATAAGTTCGAGTCACGCCTGTGGATCGGTATCTTTCTAGGCTACTCGACTTCTTGGCGGGCTTATAGGGTCAGGCTCGCGAGTCTAGCAAAATGGTAGAGACTCGCGAGGTGATTTTTGACGAGGCCACCAGGGACTAGGCCAGATATCTCGTGTTCTTTAGAGCAATCCGAGACCATCTTTGTGGATGATGAGGATGATGGAGATGACGGTTGTCTACGATCCTGCCCTCATCCACCCCTTGAGGTGCCGTCTTCCACCGCACCTCGAGGTGATCGACCCTTGCCTTCGCTTCCTCTGAGCTAGTGGCTCTGCTCCTACCTCGTCGGCTCATGAGGTAGAGGCCACTTCTTCATCTCTCCCAGACCTCCTAGACACTTCCAGAGAGTTCATCCTTCAGAGCGAGATCATTGAGATCTTTTCGAGCGTGTTACCCGCTCAAAATCGCTTATCTCAATTCTGTCTCCATTCTCGCCTTCATTGCCTCTTTTGAGCCCAAAGATGTTTCTCATGCTTTATCCGATGAGTCTTGGGTCAATGCCATGCATGAGGAGCTAGAAAATTTCGAGAGGAACAAGGTGCTGTCGCTTGTTGAGCCCCCACGAGGCTACAATATCATTGGAACCAAGTGGGTGTTCAAGAACAAGCAGAGTGAGGATGGGGTAATCATCCCAAACAAGGCGAGATTGGTAGCTCGTGGGTTTTCCTGTGTTGAGGGTCTAGACTTTGAGGAGACCTTTGCCCTCAGAGCTCGACTTGAAGCCATTAGAATCTCGCTTGCCTTTGCGACTTCTAAGGGTTTCAAGCTTTACCAGATGGACGTGAAGAGTGCCTTCCTCAATGGCCTTATTGAGGAGGAAGTCTCGTCCGACACCTCCGTGTTTCGAGAACCCCAAATACCCTAACCATGTTTTCAAGCTTTCAAAGCAACAGATGGATTCTAAGCAGTTCCCGAGCTTGGTATGAGAGGCTTAAGTCCTACTTGATAAGTCATGGTTTTGAGATGGGTAAAGTTGACAAGACCTTGTTCATCCGCCAAGCATGGCATCGACCTTCGCTTCGTCATTCAGATCTATGTCGATGACATTATCTTTGGCGGCTCTTCCCATACTGGTTTCCCGGTTCTCGGATGTCATGAGCACCGAGTTTGAGATGAGTATGATGGGTGAGTTGACATTCTTTCTTGGCTTCCAAATCAAGCGGACTCGAGGGTACTTTTCTTCATCAGGGCAAGTACACTCGTGATCTCTGAGACGCTCGACATGAGTGATGGGAAGCCCGTGTCGACTCCATGGCTTCTACAAACCTATCTTGATCCAGATGAGGATGGCGAGCCGCTTGATCAAAAGGAGTTTCGCAAGATGATTGGCTCCTCTTGTACCTCAACGCCGAGACCGTACATACATTTTTACGTGTGTTTGTGCGCTGCTGAGCTTCTCCTCGCTTTCACCGCCAAAGCGTGAAGCGCATCTTCGCAGACTGCGAGCTACCATTGACTATGGTATCTGGTACTCTTCCTCATCCCGCTTTTCCTTGAGAGCCTTCTCGATGCGACTTACCGGTCAGAGGATAGATAGGAAGAGCACTTCGCACTGCCAATTTCTTGGCACTTCTCTTGTTTCTGGTCTTCAAGGAAGCGATGCAGTGTTGCATACCCACCGCAGAGGCCGAGTACGTTGTCGCAGCCGATTGTCAGAGTCAAGTGCTCGATGGCTTCGACCTGCGGGACTTTGGGTTAGTTATCGATGTTGTTCCACTCTTTGTGATAACACTTCATGATTAACATTGCCAAGAACCCAAAGGCAAAGATTCCCACCAAGCACATCGATATTCGCTTCCACTTCCTTAGAGACCATGTAGAGAAGGGCGATATAGTGCTCCAGCCAGGAGAGTGACCACCGGTTATCGACATTTTCACCAAGCCATTGGATAGTTCGAGGTTTTCACTCTCAAGGGAGAGCTTGGGGTGGTTTGTCCTTATGGATCAGTAGTGAGGGAGCTTTGGGTTTCTTGCTCTACTATATTATTATGTCTTGTTCTCCTTACTATCGCATTGCATTCGGGATGCATCTTGGGTTAGTCTTCCTAGCATAGATTAGAGTGTTTCTCTCGTCTAGTTGTTTAGACTTCTTCCTCTCATCTTATGCTCTAGGATGTTGCTTATTAGTCGTCTCTTCTCACTAGGTTGAGCTTACTCACTTCTTATAGGTTCTAGCAAGGGTTGGGCCACCCTTGGGTAGACAGGAACGTGTTTGCTCCTTAGTGTGTTAGCCAAGGCAAATGATAGTCCTAGTGTCATATGGGGTAGATGAGAGTCGATCTGAGCCATGGTATTCTCTATATCTTGTCTATGCTTTGAGGACCTGCATTCTGTTTTCTTTGCCGACTTCTCGATTTTTTGTTTTGGTTCAAGGAGTTCATTTGGGAGCTTCGAGCTTAATATTGAGTTAACTCAACTTGAACTAAAAGTTGCATCTAATGTTGAGGGGAGCTGGATCTTCTCGCATTTCTAGCATTCTCGCATTGTAATATAACTACATTGAGCCTTGATTATTATCCTGCTATGACATGTTTACAATGCTTTACACCTTGCCATGACTTGTGCTTATTTGCTAGATTTATCATGACTTCATATGTGTAGCCTAGCTTTTGCCATGATAAGTTAATTAAAATTGCTCAACTTAAACTAAAACTTGTCATGTTAGCACTCGAGATTAGTCTTTCTTGAGCTATCCTTTTATGATTCATGCCATGTCAAATAGGCTGGGGTAGAGTGATGAATCTATATTGAGCCTTAGAAAGAGCTGTTTTAGTCTCTTGGTGATACATGAGTTAGTACAACTTGTTAAAAGGCAAAAGATCTCTTTTGTGCGAAAAAACTGATCTCACCAATTCTCTCCTATGAGACGGCTTGCCATTGCACTTGGCATGAACTTAGGGGAGTTTTGGGTGACCTAGACTATCTTCTTAAGCTTCTCGCTTGGAGTAGTCGATAAGGCTTGAGACCTAGCACATGATAAAACAAAAATCTGGTTGGAAACCACCATGAATTTCAAAAGAAAATATGTTTCATGTGTTCAATGTGCTTAAAGCCACAAAAAGTATCATGTACTTTAACCAATGTTTCAATCTTGAGCATAGCACTCTATTTGGTCTCAATTTAAGCTTCTTAGTTCCGCTTAGCTTATTGACATGGCCTGCATCATCCTTGGATATCTCTAGCGAGACTTTGCTCATTGATGACTTGACTTGCTCACATAATGTACCTCTTTTTCAGATTGTCATCTATGTGTTCTAGCTAGCTTATATATATGTTGTCATGATCTAGATAGCGTTTTATTGAGTTATGGCTTGGTGTATTACTTGTTGGTCATTATGGATAATTCTCATGGCTCAAAATGCTTAAATAAACAAACTTCAGCCATTTTCATCCATTAACATGTCATATTCTCTCTATTGCATCTTGATGCGGTTATTGCCAAAAGGGGGAGAATAGAGAAGAAAAAGTCTGTTGGGAACAGTTTAGAGCTTTGGAGATCAATTTGCTCTTTCAGTTGTTGCTCTAGTGTTCCTTCTGTCGACATGGTCATTTGTTTCACTCTTCTTCCTTGGGACCATGTTGGTTTCTTCAAACTCAAACTCTTCTTAAAAGCTTTTTCTGAGTTTGTCAATATTCTCATCAAGGGGGAGATTGAGAGACCATGTGGTCGTGTCCCCATGAGAGTGATGAGTAATTGACAAAGGTTTTAGGTCGATCGAGTTTGGTTTGTGTGGTCGGACCATGTCGTTCACGAGGTTCACGCTGCTTTCGTGAAGTCAATCGTATTGTCGGATAATCGAACGACCGGCGTGTTATGAGCGATGCGATCAAGAGGCGGTTATACCGATTGGTAAATGGCGGTTGAAGAATTCGGAGAAGTTGTTTTTCGAGTTCGGTCTTCATTGGAAATCGGAACGATCGCAGTATTGGAGCCAGACGACCGGAGTGCGGTTGATCCGCCGGTAACATGGCGGTTGTACCGATTGTATTGTGAGGTTCGCCATTTTGGTGATTTGAGTTTTGGGATAGGTCATATCCAGTGTGTTCATGCATATGTGTTGCATATTGCATGTTTGAGCTAACGCTAGGTCAAGTTGTGAAGAACTTGTTCCTGCTTCGTGTTTCTTATCTCGTGTGGTCGCAGGACGCCGAGCGGAGTCGTGGCGAGACACGGTGGATCGGACTAGGCGCAGTGGCGCCGAGGTCGAACGGTCGATGTGTCAAGACGACGTGGACTCGAGGTGGTTGCAGGCGGCGAGACAAGGAGCGCTGAAGCTTCCTTGGAAGGTGCGTAAGGGCGAATCGGAAATTCGCAAGGTCGCACAAGCGGGCGGGTCCGTTGGACTTAGCGGGCGAACGGGAGGAGACCCGTTAGCCAAGGCTATATAAAGGATTGGAGGGGCTGCATGCCCTCTTGAGCACTTGAAAAGGAATTAGGGTTTGCTAGAGTCAAAAGAGTCTTTAGTGGTCTGTTTTTGCTTTAGGCTTTAGTGGTTGAGGGTGTTGGTGGAGGCGGTGGGTGCTCCTGCTTGTCCCCTTCGTTGCTTCCCTCCTCAAGAATGGATGAGTGTGTGTTCTTGAGGTTTGAGAGTGGGAGAGGATGAGATGAAAGCTTGTAATCATTCCTCTTGTATCAATCATGTATCTCTCTTCCTCTAGATCAATATGAGATGGTGTTTGTTTCATATTTGAGCTCTCTGTCATTTCTTTCTTCGATGACCTCTTTTTGAAGATTTCTTGATCCTTTGTTTCTCTGGTTGTTTCTTGCCCCAATCTACCTTGCTATGACGTGTGGGAATACATCTAGGGTGATCTAGATCATCAATCATCCACGAGCAAGTGATTGGATTAGAGGTTTGTTCTTGCCCTTTTCGCATCCTTCTTCGCTCAAATGCAAAAGATAGGAACCTTGGAATGGATCTCTGAAATTTTTGATTGGAATAGGTTCCTAGTATCGTTAGGAAGGTGTGGTTCAAATCTCGTAGAGTTTGGCCAAGCGGTTCAAAAGTTACGTTGATTTTCGCTTTTGAAACCCGAAGCGGATTTTGCTGCTCCAGACAATCGGATGAACCGGCTTAACATCGCGGTTGTCTGATCATGCGGTACAACCGCCGCTTGCTCGCGGTTGTCTTGCCGATCGCGTACAACCGCCATTTGCCCGTGGTTGTACCGATTGTTCCCGATTTGTTCGGCTCTTCCTCGCTTTTGTTTGTTTGAGCTTTGGGGGTGAGGAGTGGATTCAACATAAGACTTCCTCTGTGCTTAATCATTGATCTTCATAGCTCTCATAGCTATTGGAGTGATTTATATGTTGAATCCATTCTTTGCGAAAAAGATTCGGTGCTCCTATTCACCCCCCTCTAGTCGCCTTTCCGGTCCTTCACAAACCTTGGGGAAATGCTTGAGAAAAATGTAGTGCATAAAATCTCCGGAAATTTTATGTAAGGTTAATCCTGGAGTAAGGAACCTCCAGTCAAAATTTCAGAATTTTTGGAGTTAGTTTGCTACCTCTAAAAATTCTTCCAAACTCAACTTTCAAATTTAAACCCTAACTTTGGTTTCACTGTTCCTCGGCGCGGACCGAGCTCGCCTCGAGCCACCGGTCTTGGTTGGATCGCCTAGCGCCACCAAATTTCTTCCAATCGTCGCGTGAGTTTTGAGCCGTCCGATCTTGATCGTCTCGCCAGTCGTCGACGCAACCCGGTCGGACCTCCCGATCCCGCCAGCCCCTATCCGCCGTTAGATCTTAATCCATCGGCCACGACCTCCCATCTCTTTTCAGCACCATCGGATTGAAATCTAACAGTTGCGACCTCCCCTTTCCTGGTCGGACCCATCTGATGCAAATCTAACGGTCGCGACCTCCCCTTTTCTCTACGACCACCCCGATCTTTATCTAACGGTCGGAATCATTCCGCTCCTGTGGCTCGACTCAACCACTCGTGCGATGTTGGACTCACACCAGCCTCTGTCAGCCGTTGGATGTTAATCGAACTGTCGCCGTCGCGCCGCATCTGTTCGTCCCTTTCCTCTCGCCGTGTGCGTGTCGGGTCGCCATGGCATGCGCGGGGCGTGGGCGGCAGCGCCTTGTCACCTCTCAACAGCTCTTTGCTGCTGCTAATTAATGCTTGCCAGTGCTTTCGGCCCCAAAGTCGTGTTCAGAACTGCCCCCATCCCCTCTGCGTGCTTGGCCGAGCTGTGAACCGAGCGTGGGCCAAGCTCACCGTGGGTGCTTGCCCTAGCTCCATACCTTACTCCTCTGGCTATTTAAGCCCCCCTTGTTCCCCCTTGGCTTCCTTTAAACACCCTCTCGACTTGCTCTTTACTGGTCGAGCTTGAATCACCCAAAACACCCTCGGCCACCATTGTTGAGCTTCGAGCTCGTCGGTGAAGGCAGTGCCCTAGTGGCTTTTCTCCCTCTCTCTTTGCGTCAGCTTGAGTCTCTCACCTTGGTGATCATTTCCCCTAACTTAATTTCGGGTTGCTTCTACAGGAGCGGCTTGAATTCAAAGTTTGGAGCTTGCGGCCGAAATCGCCCCCTTTTCGTCTCCATCGCTGGTGAGTGCTCCATTTTCCAATTGCTCGCTCTGGGACCATCCTTGAGCCATGTTAGAGCTATCCCGATGACGCGGTCCCTCTTTGGATGCTCAGGTTGTCTTCCCCGCGTTGTCGCCGTCGTCGCCGGCGCAGCTCAGACATCCTCGGTGCCTCCGCGTCCGTCAGGTAGCTCTCTGGTAGTCCATTGATGCTCAAGCACCGCTTCTCGTAACCGCCATGGAGCTCCTTTATGCTGCCAACCGTGTTTGCCGCGACCGCCTCTCTCGCTAGCCGCTTACGGGCCATCACCGCTGTTGTGAGTGGTGCCAATGGGTGCGCTGCTGCTATTGCGCACCAGTACTGCCTTAGTTCGCGCCGCGTTCTAGGTCACCGGCGATTAGCGTGAAGCCGCCAAGACGTTGTTGACGCAACGCAAGACAAAGGCGTGCGCATGTGCGACGTGGTTCGCCGTGAGCCATCCATCTCTAGATCTGCGGCTGCAATTCACGCGGGCGTTCGCGCACGCGAGATCCAAACGCGACCGCGGTCAAGTCAATCTGGACCATTGGATTTGATCTCAACGGTCTACGACCAGGGATTCCGCGCGCACGTCCGTTCGCCCGTTCAAGTTGGGCCGTTGGATTTGATCTCAACGGTCTATGACCAGGGTTTCCGCGCACGCGTCATCGCGTCGGCCGGATCATCTTGGGCCGTCCGAGTCAATCTCAACGGCCCATAAGTTTCCACGTCGATTCAAATTTAGGAAGTTCCCAAGAGATTTAATTGTGAACTGAAAAAGGTAATAAACTTCAAAATTGCATAACTAATTCATTTTAGCTCCAATTGAGTTGATTCCAATTTTGTTGGCTTCCTCTGTTAGTGTACTAAATGGTAGAATAGTTTTTAGGTATGCCACTATTTTTAAAATCTTTGTGGGTGCATTTTGTATTATGCTCTTGTGCATGTCTTTGAAAAATCATAGAAAATGCATTCTCGCTCCAAATGAGGTGAATCCAATTGTGTTGTTCATCCCATGAGGTGCTGTAATTACCATTAAAATCTTAGGTGCAACACCCCTTTGGAAAATTGTGCTAAAGAATTTAATTCGGATGAACAGTAACCGGTTTGAATTTTTCAGCCTTTTTCCAGCTGAGCAGATTTGTTTTGGCCATAACTTTTGCATTGAGAATCCAAATCAATTGGTTCTTATTGATAAATTCCTTAAAAATCATGCCCTTGCTTCTGTAAAAATTTTAGAGCATTTGGAGAAAGTTGGCTGTTGAGTCTTTTCGGTTTTCTTTGTTCTTATCGGTTCTTTTTCGCTTTTTCATTAGGTGCCGACGAGTGCGTTGATCTCGAGAGCGTTCCTCTGCAGGATAGTGAGCATATCCAGCAAGGCAAGCAGTTTGATCATGTTTAATCCCATTACTTTCAAAGTTTAATATATTGTTTGCAAAGTGTATGTATGCATGCTCTATTTTGTTGTTAAATTATTGTCGATTAGTTGATCCTATAGATGCATACTCTGTAGGTAAATGTTCAATCTCTACTACTAAGCCTAGGAATATCTTGCTGTAATTAGAGCTCGTTGGATGAGCTCTTGTCAATTAGTAGATTACGTGTTGGTATTGCTTAGAAATGCTTAGCTGACGGTAGAATTGGGCGGTTATCGACTTAGTCGATAACTTTGATCACACAAATTTATTTATTACCATATGTCCAGCACTTTGTGCGTTGTTACTTTGTAAATCTAAAACTGAAAATAAAATGTTTTGGACTTGGGCATATTGGTATGTTGGTGTGATTGTTTTGGGTGTGACTGGAATGATGCCCGAGTCAACAAGGACCGAATTACTTACACCATTGATCCAAGCACTTTTGCGTGCTAACCACGTGAGGGGGATATGGAACCTCTCTTGACTTAGTACTTTGGGAGGTGTTAATTGTGGGTCGCTGGTGGTTAAAATTGTTTTTATAAGGGGAAGAGCACCCGCAGTTGCTTATGCTGGACCGGTGTATCCTACTCTTTGGGTTGTGTGCGACTCTTAATTAGCATCGTTCATTGAAAAATGTCAAGTAAGACTAACCGTGCCGGCATACCAAAGGAAATGTGCTAAATAGCTTGGCAAAAAGGTGGTCTCACGTGTGGGTATATTGGTACACCCCTGCAGGGTTAAATCTATTCGAATAGCCTCGTCCTAGGTTATGGACAAGCTTGGTTATTTCCCGCAAGAATTAGACTACAACCTTTAATTAAAACTTGATGTGGGTGGTATGAATGGGTAATTCATGCTATTGTTGTGGTGACTATTGGGTTAGTCACTTCCAGGATTATCGTTGTCATCTATCTATTGTTATTATATTGTTGTCTCGCTGTTATTTGCAAATTAAAAATGAATTGTAAAACTGCTTTGAATCTATTTAATTATTGCAAATGAAAACTTGCTTTATGCTGAGAACAACCTATAGCCTCCACTTAAATGAGCTTGTATGTAGCATATGTATAGGTCTGTTACTCTACACGTAAGTCTTACGAGTACATTTTTGTACTCATTTGCTTTGCTTAATTAATTTGTTGCAGAGGAGGTTGATCCCCCAGGGATTCACTTTTGTGAGATGTGCGGTGGTTTTGATGACTAGGTTGGTGGCCCGGTTGGTTGCCTTGTGGGTTAAAGGCACACTAATTGGCATTTGTTTATAGCCATCTTATAGCTTTTGCTTCTGCTGTTATTTGTCTCTCTTAGTTGTTATTTGGCCAGTCGGCCCCTTTTGTAATAACTCTCTATTATGTATGTCCTTTGTTTAATTTAGTTCATGCTTTGGTTCTATGTCTTGTATAGAATTGATGCATGATTTTGTAAAGGGGTGTGTATACTGTATTTCTGGGAAGTATACATATCTCAAAGACACGGGTTATTTTGTTTGTGATGCTAGAGTCAACGGATGACTAAGCATTACAATCCAAATAAGCCAGGGTCCTCACATCTCCATTGGAGTGGCCGGCCAAGAAGAAGGAAGAAGAAAGAAGGGGAGGATGGGAGGAGAAGAGGATTCGCATGATGTTCATTGCGTTCGACAGCGAGTTCATCAAGGGTAAATGTGAGAACCCGGGGTATTAAACTTGTAATACTTAACCATCCAATTGGTCCTAGCATTACAAATGAAATATCCCAATTCTCGGCATATATGTACTTCCCAGAATTGCAGTACACATACCACATACAAAAATTAAGCATCCATTCCATACACAAGACGTTACAGGCATACAACACAAAGGACAAACAAGAACATATTACAAAGGTAGGGCCAACCGGCCAAATAACAAGGTAAATAACCAAAATAGCAGCAGAAACATAAGCCATAAGATGGCGATAAACAAAAGCCAAACAGTTTGCCATAACCCACAAGGCAACCGACTGGGCCGCCAAGCTAGTCGTCCTGAACGAAGTCGGTCTCACAATAGTTAATCCCTTGGGGATCAACCTCCTCTGCAACAATTAATTAAGCAAAGCAAATGAGTACAAAAATGTACTCGCAAGACTTACATGTAGTGTAATAGGCCTATATAAATAGCTACATGCAAGCTTATTTAAGTGGAGCAGGCTCTAGACTCATTTTCAGCATAAAGCAAGTTTTCAGTTGCAATAATGTAATAGATTGAAAGCAGTTTTACAATCTGATTTTATTTGACAAAAATAGCGATAAACAAGTAAGAATAATAAGAGACATCCTGGAAGTGGCTAACCCAATAGCCACCACAACAATAGCATGAATTCCCCATTCATACCACCCACATCAAGTTTTAATTAAATGTTATAGTATAACTCTTGCAAAACCTAACCAAGGGTGTCCATAACCTAGGACGAGGCTATTCAAATAGATTGAACCCTGCAGGGGTGTACAACTTTACCCACATGTCAGACCGCTCCTTATGCCACGCGATAAAGCACACTTTCGAAGGTATGCCGGCAGAGCTGAGTCCTACGAGACGTTTCCAATATTGTGCATTAACTACGAGTCGCCCATATGGGAGAAAGCCATACGTTGATGCGGAGTCATCAAAGATGCTCACCTCCTTATAAAGGACGATGCTCCTTGCAGTGGATAACCTCCACTACTACTCACCCAAACACACACAAGTTTCTTTTTCAACACAACGCACACATCCACCATGCGACCCGGAGCTAACACACGCCAAAGTACTAAGTCAAGAGAGGTCCCATATCCCTCTCATGTGGTTGCACGCAAAAATGCCTGGATAGTGTGACACAAGATGTTTGGTCCTTGTTGAATTAGGCATACCACCACACACCCGATAATCACACCATCAACCATATGCCCAAGTCTAAAACATTTCATTTTCGCCATCATTTTGTTTTGACTTTACAAAGTAACAAAGCACAAGGTGCTGAGCATAATGATAATAATAATTTTAGTGTGATCAAAGTTATCGACTAAGTCGATAACCGCCCAATTCTACCTAGTAGCTAAGCATTTCTAAGCATGACAATCAAAAAGACAATAAAGAGCATAATTAAATCACCGGCTCTAATTCACCAAAGTGATATTAATAACTTATGTTTTGTGGTAGGGGATAACAATTTAAGGGCAACCATGCAATAGGAATAGCTACCTCTAATCGGAAAGTTACTTTGACACAAAAGCATGCATACATACAATTTGCAAACAAAGTATTAGACTTGAAAGTAATAGGACTTTTATGATCAAACTGCTTGCCTTTGCTGGAGATAACTTTCTTGCTGCAGAGGATCATTCGCACAATCAATAATATCATTGGAACCTAGCGAAAGAAGTCAGGAAACACAAATAAGAACGAATAACACCGAGAATACTTAAAAAATTCAAAGTCATCCAAAAATTATGAAAAATTCACAGAAGGTAGAGCATGATTTTAGATGAATGAATCAACAAGAATCAATTTATTTGGATGTTCTATGCAAAAGTTATAACAGTTTGAAGATCAGTTTTCTGGAAAATTCAAATTAATTGCTACCGGTTACTGTTCATTCGAATTAATTATTTTGGTGAAAATTTCCAGAGCAGTGGTGCACTTGAAATTTTTATGGTATGAAGAGCACCACATGAGATGAACAATGGAATTTGATTCACCTCATTTGGAGCTAAGATTAATTTTCTATGATTTTTCAAAGTTATGAAAGTAGTACACAAGTTATATGTAAAATAAGATTTTCAGCAATAGTATCATGCTCACAACCTATTCTACAATAAACTACACTAACAGAGGATTCCAACAAAATTGAGTTTACTTAATTTGGAGTTATAGAGAAATACTTATGCATTTTTGAAGTTAAAACAATTTTTAGTGCGACAATAATTCGTTTCGGAATTTTATAAACCATGTTCTCCTACTCTTACTGGGGCTGACCTAGCACTCACAAACACTCTTACTAGGCATTCTATGTATACATCTATGATGATCATACAGTCAAAATCAATCCTCTTATATGTTCTCATGATTATTTTAGTTAATCACTAACTAAATTGATACCGGTTTAATGAGAGTTTCTTAACATGTCATGCATGGAAGGTCCAGCTCATGTTAATGATTATTTTTGTTATTATTTCCTATTTATCAAGGAAATTCCATGTTTTAAGTGTGTTCTTTTTATAGTCATACACCAAGTCTTGACTCTTAAATAGTTTGCTTTTGCTAGATAATTGCCCAAAGACTAATGAAACAAAAACATTTCTATCCATTGTAATAACAAAGTCACTAGCCTAAAGACAACACTGATTTTCTTCAGATTCCTGTTAACAACCTACAATCGCCAACAGTTCTGAACTAGAGTGCTAACAACTAAACTTCCTTAAGGCTACTGATTGTGCTGCTAGTTAGATAAAAGTTCAATGGTTAAGTGAGCCAAGGACATATGTAACCACTTATATTAGCAAGGTTATTAATATATTGACAAATCTGAAACTTTATAGATTACTGCTCTTATACCTACAGCAGAACAGCACAATTCATTCTTTTGAACTAAAGTGCTACTCTCAATTTAAATCTTCAATTTTGTTAACCAGTTTTGAGTGATCCAAAAGACCTTCACAAAAAAAAAGCTAGCAGAAAAGCTCATAGGTATAGTAAGTGGGTTCACTGACAACTCAAAACTTCCTTCTAAACCTCTTTTATGATCAAAACTTCAACAAAAGGAAAAATACTGCTATTGTCAACTATTCAGTTTGTTAGATGGATGTTTACTGACAACACCATTTTTTTCACCTAATTACCATTTCTTCTCCTCTCTAATCCTCACACCACCCAAAAGACTATACTGCTATCACTAATCTTAGCACTACTTCAAACATCTATTTGTTAATTCGACTAGAGTGACTAACTTGTCATTCAAAAAGGTTTATAAGGCCTCTGTCAGTTCAGACTTTTGCATCTACACTTCTCTGCTTAACAGTTCATCCAAAAGACCTATACAGCTTTGGACAACTAAACCTTTCCACTAAATCAATCCTTCACTTATACAATGCTAAACACAACAATGAGTGATATAATTAGTTCAACACCAACTTAGCTAGATGAAACGACAAAAGTTCTAGCTACAGGTATTGGAACACCACTAACCTATTGTCAGTTTTGACATCTACATATTTCCTTTACAGTTTAACCAACAGACAAAACAACTTATCTCTGATCTAGCACCTACAACAGCACAACTTCCTAATTGAAATTAAGCTGCTGCCAAACACTAAGTCCTTCAGAAATCACTTATCCAGTTACTAATTTGATTTGAGTATTCTAGCAGTTGGTAAAAAGGTCTAAAAACATCTGTAATATCTTGTTCTTACTGGAGGCCCTTCTTCTCAAGGAGACAATGAAAGAAGAAAGAAAAAGGAGCACAGAGGAGAGCTCGGGCCGAATGGGGCGTGGCTCTGCTGGGGTAGGCCGGCGAGCGGGCACCCGGGGCGTGGTGGCCGGCGCTGGCGAGGGCGGTGTGGCGGTCGGTGCCGGCATCTGGAGCGGTGGCGGAGGAGGTGCGAGCGGCTCGGGGCAGCGGCGGAGGAGGCGGGGGCGCACGGGCCAGGGCGCAGGGAGACGGGGCCGGCGCGGGCGGGGACGCTGGCGGGCCGGGAGGTGGTAGCGGTGGCGGCGGACCGGGGAAGGAGAGGCGGGCTTGGTGGAGGGGCGAGGAGGCCAGCTCGGTGGGGGAGGCGGCGGATCTAGTGGCGCCATGGCGTGGGGAGGCGCAAGGAAGGGGAAGCTGGGAGGCGGCCTAGGGGAGTAAAGGCCGAGGAAGGAGGCGAAGGAGCTGGCTTGGCCCACGGTTCTCTGTGGAGAAGAAGGGGGATGGAAGAAAAATGGCCTGGGCAGTGGGGCAAAGGAATCTCTGCATAGGCGGGGGCAGAAAACCGCGCCTGGGCAGTGGGGCAAAGGAATCTCTGCATAGGCGGGGGCAGAAAGCCGCAGGCGGACCATTCCGAGACCAGGGGCGGGGCAGAAAACCGGCGGCGAGCTGAGCGTCGTGGCGAGCATGCAAGGCGGGGAGGAAAGGAAGTCGCGGCCGCGTGGCTATTTGCTCGGGAGCTGGCGATGACGAGAGCACGCAACCGCGTGGCCATGGCAGTCGGGAGCTGCTAGCGTTTGAGCGCAGGAGAGACGTGGAAGATGAAGTCTGGGAGTGGGGCTGGCTGGTCAGTGGGTGAAGAACAAGGTGCTGCATTGATTGGGTTGGACTGCACCTTGGTTCGGTCGGGTGAGATTGGTTCAGCCAGTGGAACAGTGGGCATGACGGTGGGGTCCACCGGTCAACGAAATAGCGCAACAGTACGAGTTGATCAAACGCTGATGGTTCGATCAAAACGAATGGCTCAGACGAAAAGAGATGTTCAGATGGTCCGAACATTTCAGTTAATCTGGACCGTCTATTTTGGAATCAACGGCTCAGATGGATTGTGCTGTTCGGATGGTCCGAACGTTTCAGTTGATCTGGACGGTTTACAATTGGTGCGGTTAATTGGCTTGGCTGAGTCTATTCGCCGAATCGGAACAGTGCGGGGGCTCGGGTCGGTGCAACAGTGCGAGCTCGAATTTGAAAACAGATTTGACCAAGAAAAAGGACAGGTTTGACCGAGGCCTTAAAAATAGAAATAAAATTCTAAAAATTCTGAAATAATTCAAAGGGGTTCCTGGGACATCCTAGTTTCCAAATAAAATTTGAAAACCTACTGCTCAAGACTTAATGTGTGTAATTTAAATTCAAACTTAGAGAAGGTTGTAGATTTGAGTTTGAATTTTCTAAGGGTTAAAACTATCCCCAAAAATTTGGGAAAATTTATATTCATTCATGATAATTATTATATTACTTGAATAAATTATTTTTGGATGATGTTCATGAGTTTTTATTCTTGTTTTCTTTTGGAACCTCAAATTGAGTTGTATGTTTTCTTTGTCTTCAAATTTCTCAAAAGCAACCAATTATGCGAATGCTCCAGAAAAACTAATGCATGTTCAAAAGTTTTAAATTTCTCCTTATTTTATTACATTTGAAACACAACCCGAGTGCAATAAATGATGCAAAAGATTCAAAAACACTATGCACAATAATTGAGATGCATACTAATCATCATTTATTAATTTGGGGATGTTATAGTAAACCCCAATCCCCCTTCAATTAGTTTCGTATTTGTTTAATTGATCAATATCGGTAATTAGGTCTGTTCAGGACAGATTGGGTTAGACCGACGTTTTGATATGGTTAAGGGCAGATTCAGTCCTAGACGTCTCCTAGAGTAGTGTAGAGGATGTCATCATCTTTCCGTGAAGTGCTAGATCGCGTTATTTGGACCTCTGTAGCAAAAGTTATGAATTTTATAACGTGATCGTTTCGCAAATCTGCTTCAGATCCTCGACGGTTGTTAGTAATCTGGATTAAGAGATTAACTAAAGGAAACATTAGAGGAGCTTACTATAATGAAAGTTGTATATTATTGTCTCAGCTCTCCAGAAAGCTCAAGAACGCGAATTTTAGACAATCGTACTGAAAGTTATGGTAGTTTTAGTATTACTATCCAGAAACCTGACATGAATTCGATGTTCGGTTAGTTAGCTTGGTAGGGGTATTAGATGGCCGAATCAGAAAGGCTCATCAACTAGGTTTAGTTGGAGAAATGGATAACCTTTCCAGAAAGTCCAAGAACACCTCATTTGGACTCCTGTACTAAAAGTTATGGAGTTTATAATATGGCTGCCCACAGAGGGGACAGATCGACCTTTAGGAGATGGCATTGGGAATGCGCTAGAGAGTATAGCGAGTTCGGTTGTGCTAGAATATTTGAGGTCCCCGTCATGTAGATGATGGGCTTGTTGTCCCCACATTTGTGGAATGTGGGCATTGATTAGAGGTCCCCATCATGAAGATGATGGGCTGTGGTCCCTATACTTGTGGAGTATAGGCTCTTGGTCCCTGTGCTAGAGGGCACAGGCAAGGGCATACATCGACAGTTGTATACCTCGTATTACCGGTAAGATGCGAAAAGAGTAAAAGAGAAAAAGATGCATTGCACATTCGCATTACATAAAACATGTGAGATGTTTTAGAGTAAAGCTTTGGTATTGGATTTGATGTGATAACTGTGAGTTTAAGGTTTTATTATTGGTACTTGCTGAGTTTATGGGCTCACTCTTGCTTTTGTTGTGCTTTTAGGTACCAATTGCAAGAACGGCATGCATGGGAGGGAGTAGTCTCGAGTTGGATGCACACACTGCCACACATCCTTAAAAGTTGATTAAGTCTTAGATCATACCATAATAAATGAGCAAACTGCTTAAGAATTGATTATGGTTATACTTCATGCATTGTATTATTTGTAATATTGAGGAGTAGTTATTTTGGATATCTTTCAATATGCTTTAGTTGATTAGCATGTTTTTGAATGCCTATTGATGATTCTAGATGTTGGATTAATTATTTATGATATATTTAATTGTTGGAAACTCTGTATAGTTAATTATACAAAGGAGGTTCTGCCGAAATTTGGTAAATTGTCTTAGCTTAGATTTGTTTAATATTATTTTAGTAGCATTTCAGGCTCATGTTGGGCTGGGGTGTTACAGTTGGTATCAGAGCAGGCTGTAGGTCCGTGGTTCTTGAAATATTAAAATTGACACACTATGCACAGTAGGTTTGATTGGGTTATTGCATTGCATTTACGCTTCCGTTATGTTGTACTGATAATCCCTGTTATGAGATGATCTGATATATCTATATTATAATACTATCGTTATTATGTGTGGGGATAACCCATGTTGAGAGGTTGAGGTCATGGTTGTGGCCCTGGGCTGTACTAGGTTACACCACCGTTCGTGGTATGAGAATAGGGAAGTGGTTACATCAGATATCTTAGTACAGGTGTTGATAGTGCACATCTTTAGAGAAGTTGTTCTCTTCCGTGACTTTAAATTTGGTCAACTCTTGTCCAGTTGGGCTTGATGAATTTCTCTAGGGTTAGTAGTTTTTATTCCAGTCGATGTGTTTCCATTGGTTTAATTTGACCCTTAAAGCGAACATTGTTTTCCAACTGTTGAGCCACTTGTGGTTGATGAACTTTCTTTGGATAGTGGTTACAATGCGGTTGATGAGCTTCAAATGGTTTGTGTTTGTTTTATAGATCAAATATTGTCTTTTCTGACTCTTGAGCTATTCTTACTACTTGTAAGCATTGTCATTGGCAATATTGTTTCTTGTCATGAGAGTTCTAACTTCTTATTGGCAAACTTGACCCATTTATTCGCTTGGTGTTTTAGATAATAGAAAGTATCATTTACAAACTTCATTGAAGTATGTTTCGACTTTACGCACTTCTTTTGGAATGGTTGGAATGTTGAAGTTTAGTGCATCGTCTTTGAGAAAGAAAGTATCAAAACTATTTTGAAATGTTTTGTTGTGTTATGTGAGAGGTTTTAAGCATAAAAGATAAATTGATAATGTATGAGTTATCAAGTTGGGTCTGTAGTTTGGTGCGTAATCGATCTTAACCAAGATCCTTGGAAGTGAAGTTGATAGATTTGATGTTGTCATGGAGTAGTTACAGGATGAACCTGTTAAATGGTATGACCATTTATACTAGGAATCCAAGACTTATTAAGAGTTGTGGTATATTGATGATTTAGTCTGATCATTAAGATGGTGGAATTTGATAGATTTATTGGATAATTCGGAGTAAAGTATCTTAATGGATTTGTCTACCCATTAGTGATGATTATGTTAAGGATGTGATTGAACGATGACTTAGAGGATATTAATCCAATGATTTTCATAAGCTGACTACTTGGTGATTATACTTAATTGCTAGATTGAAACAGGTATATCGGATTAGATGAATGTTGAGGTAGTACCTTGTGAAACCCGGTGATTAAAGGAGATGATGTTGTTAAATCTTTAATTAAACCCTGAGCATAAAGTGGAACGTTGACTATGTGTTTATAAATGGATATATGACTGTAAATAGCAGTAGGACCCTATTTGCATACGTGATAAATACAATTGTCAATTGTCAATCATAGTTGAAGTGTGTGTTAAGCAGCACCAATAGTTGAATGGATGAATGAATAAGTGATATCTGAAAGCGTGCATGGCGAAGTTGTTATTTGATAGCATGATCTTGTTAAAAGAGGTTTGTTTCAACCTTGTGGCTGATGTTTCTTTTGGAAAGATTTATGATGGGATAAGAGGCTATGATGATTCTCGCTAGGAGTGTATTATTTCATTGTTAGTAAGGGATTATGATGCTAATATTGAATGTTTGGTATAAAGGAATTGGATCGCTCGCCTGACATTTATTAAATGAAAAATGCTTCTAGTTTCGCGTTTGTGATCTTTCAGACCTCATGTTGATGTGGTAGCTGAAATTGTTTTGAGCAAAGAGACGTGCTGAGAGGTTTTATTAGTTCCTAAGTGATTTATGTGTTGTGGTCGTGAAATCTCTTCTTGTTGGAGTTGGCATGGTGATGCTGTAACCAACAAAAGTCATTTTCTTTGCTAAAGGAAAGAGTGAAGTAGAAGTATTTGAGTTTGAAGTCAAATTTTGTAACTTGTAGTTTATTGATTTTTGCCTAAACTATCTGTTTTGCCCAACAGAGTTCCCCGAATCCCAAAAGCTATGTTTTATTGTCGTTTGAGGTTTGATACTCTCTGCTTGTGGGACGTGTGCCCTCAACTATGATCTCATCTTTTGTTTTTCGTGATCGTTGCTATTTGATTGTTTCTCTTCATCTGGTAACTACTGTAAGTGGTAGTGTTTTCCGATGTGCTGAAATTTATTTTGATTTGCCTCTTCTTCTAAGAAGGGGGTTAACCAAACTGCATTGCAAAGTCTTTTTTGTTGTGTTTTGGCAACTAGATAGTGGTGGTCTGGAAGATGATTTTGTGAACCTTTAGGTGTCAGGTTGTTTAAGAGACATTGAGTAATAAATCGATTTATTAGAATAATCCTTGGAGAGGGATTGATTTAAATAGAATGTTGTCTTTGGAGCTAACAGATTTCGTTGTCGCAGCTAGTAGGACCTATAGCAAGGCGTGGTCCAAGATCTTGTGTTCATTTTGACAGAACATTAGAATTAGCAAGTATGGAAATCTTGATCAGTTTATTAGAGTATCATGGAAATCTTGATCAGTTTATTAGAGTATCGCAATTAGGTACTCGGTAAGATTGTGTAGAAGAATTATGATGGTGTAGTTTAATGAGAGTAACAGTGTAGAGAAATCTATTAGTCGTGTTAATTAATAGGATAGCAGAGATGGTTGAGTTATTGTCAAGTATGACTCGGCCTCAGTGAGTAACCCTATGGGAGTTATATTATCTCTAAAGATAACTTGGACAAGAATATATTTATTTATTGATGTTAGTGATTGAGTATATTTGAATCTTGATCAAACAGTTAGGGTATTGCGAAGGGGCATATTGTGGTTGTGTAACTGAATTGGATTGGTGTTGATTAAAGAAGGTCCAAGATTGATGAAATGAATCGCATTGGGCAGTTACTTGATTAGTGAGGAATGATGACAATAATAACTGAGGTTATTGTTGAGCTATGTGAAATTTTAGTCTTCAGATCTGAGGGTTACCTATCAAGTATACCGGAAATTCATTGTAAGAGTCTTAGAGGTTGAATTGAGCTTTGCATTTTTATGCTAGCATCTTGGTTTCTCATTATTAGGTTTGAAGAGTTATGGTGATCTTTGATAGAATACTTTGGGTAAAGTAAATGAGTATGTGTGCTGAGAATTTGAAGTTGATTATCTTTAACAGAATGAGATGATGTGGTTGTGGGTGAAAAATCTTCATTGAGGTGTTGGAAACCATGCGTCAAAATAATTCCTTTGTTATAGGAGTGGACTAGAGAATCTTTTTGTGGATTAGTAGAGTCCCTCTAAATAAGTATGGTTGGTCTTTCGGGTTGAGGATCGTTTTGGGATTGTCGGTTAAGAAGAATGAGTTAGTGTGATAATTCTGGACACCCATGATTTGGGAAAGTGTTTTTTTTCTTAAAAGAACATCTAAGAAAAAAATGTTCTTTCGAGTAGAAAAGTGCTTTATGGGTTCTTGTTTGAGTTGGATTTTTATGACAGAGAAATTGTACAATTTGAAGTTGACTCTATGTTGGCAAGGTGGTTCCTTCCGGTTCAGGAAAATAAATGAAGTATTTGATTTGAGCATTCGAGTGAGTTCTTTTTGGCTTATGTGGAGTTTATCTGCAAACCGCATAGTTGGACTGTGAAACGGTTTTCTTGAGGAATCTTCAATTTTGGATTCGAGTGTTTTGGAGGAAAGTTGGTGTTGCATTGTGAATCCTTTGTTTTCAGTTGAATCTAAAAATTAAAGTTCGATTAAAATAAGTTGTGTTGCGCGTCCCTGCTTAACAAAGATCCTCCTGGTTAGGATGTAGAGATCGACCGAAGTTAGAACGAGTGTTCCATATGCATGTGCACAAATTCTGTGGTTTGGTACCAAAGGGAAGGATAGCCCAAGGTACATTCGGTTGTTTCTGGAAGTTGTGGGGATGTTTGAAGTTGGCAAATCGCTTGGACGGTATGAAATCCATGCGCAGAGTATGCATCGTCTTGTTTGTTCCAATGCTGAGTGAGTACCAGAGAGGTCCACAGTTTGAAGTGTCACGAGAGCCGCTGACCTTTGAGTAGCATCTTGTGTATTTTCTAGAGAGGTCAGAGTGAGTGCTGAGGCACAAGTCGTTGGTTTGTGTCAAAGTGCCTTTGTCCCATTAGTGCAAGAGAGAGACGACTTGGGAATTGGAGTCTCGCATGCGCGAGCAATATCCATAATTATTCACAACAAGTACATGGTAATGTTAGTAAGTTTTTTAGCCGTGATTATTCTTTGGCGTTAAGCATGATTAGAATTCGAGGTCGAATTCTGTTAAGGGGGTAGAATGTAATATCCCAAATGAATTCGAAAGAGTATTCGAGAGGGAGTAAGTAAATTGGGGAGGACTAATTAGAAAATAGAATCAACAGATTTGAGAGAGGGGGATTTCTGCTAAATCCTGGCAACTTGGGCCTTGGCCTTGGCCCATTAGGCCTAGAGGTGGCCGGCCATAAGGGGGGGGGTGCCACCCTCCCCCAAACCCTAGCCTCCCTTCACTCTTCCCCCTCCTCCCCACTTGTAGCCGCCATCTCCTTCCTCCCTATGCCTCCTCTCCTGTAGCACGCAGTACTGTAGCACCACGGTATTGTAGCATCCTTCCCCAGCAACCACTCCCTCCATTGCTGCTGTCCAAGAAGGGAAAGGGGGGAAGATCTCCATTGGAGTGGCCGGCCAAGAAGAAGGAAGAAGAAAGAAGGGGAGGAAGGGAGGATAAGAGGATTCGCGGGGTGTTCATCGCGCTCGACAGTGAGTTCATCAAGGGTAAACCCCAATCCCCCTTCGATTAGTTGCGTATTTGTTTAATTGATCAATATCGGTAATTAGGTCTATTCAGGACAGATTGGGTTAGACCGACGTTTTGATATGGTTAAGGGCATATTAAGTCCTAGATGTCTCCTAGAGTAGTGTAGAGGACGCTGTCATCTTTCCGTGAAGTTCTAGATCGCGTTATTTGGACCTCTGTAGCAAAAGTTATGAATTTTATAACGTGACTGTTCTGCAAATTTGTCGGTATCGTGTCAGTTGTTAGTAATTTTGATTAAGAGATTAGCTAAAGGAAAAATTAGAGAAGCTTACTATAATGAAAGTTGTATATTATTGTCTCCGCTTTTGAGAAAGCCCAAGAACGCAAATTTTGGACAATCGTACTGAAAGTTATGGTAGTTTTAGTATTACTGTCCAGAAACCCAACATGAATTTGATGTTCGGTTAGTTAGCTTGGTAGGGGTATTAGATGGCCGAATCAGAAAGGCTCATCAACTAGGTTTAGTTGGAGAAATTGATAACCTTTCCAGAAAGTCCAAGAACACCTCATTTAGACTCCTTTACTAAAAGTTATGGATTTTATAATATGGTTCCTACAGAGGGGACAGATCGACCTTTAGGAGATGGAATTGGGAATGTTCTAGAGAGTATAGCGAGTTTGGTTGTGCTACTCGTTGTGTTTTTGGTCCAGTATGATTCTCTTAGCGTGGTTTATAATTATATTCAGGTGGGGGATTGGTCCCGGGGGCAGCGCCCTCTTCACGTCCTCCGTTCTCGCACGGTTGAGGCAAGTATTCTGGTTGTTAGTATAATTATGAATGTTTGATAGTGAGTGCTTGTGTTTTTATACATATTAGCTATGCATGGATCATAGTGTGATATGTATGTATAAGAATGGTGAATGCTTGAGTTATGGCTAAGGGTTATTCATGTATGTTGCTGTTGCTGTACATGGTATTTAAAGTTTGAGATTCATGTATGTTGCTGTTGCTATACATGTTATTTAAAGTTTGAGATTCTGGTATGTTGTTGTTGATATACATGTTATTGAAAGATAGAGTACTGTACATGTGCATGTTGAGAGCATACTTGAGAATTGGTCATGTGGTGACCAAGTATGAATATTTGAGGTCCCCGTCATGTAGATGACGGCCTTGTGGTCCCCACATTCGTGGAATGTGGCCATTGATTAGAGGTCCCCATCATGAGGATGATGGGCTGTGGTCCCTATACTTCTGGAGTACAGGCTCTTGGTCCCTGTGCTAGAGGGCACAGGCAAGGGTATACATCGACGGCTGTATACCTCGCATTACCGGTAAGATGCGAAAAGAGTAAAAGAGAAAAAGATGCATTGCACATTCGTAATACATAAAACATGTGAGATGTTTTAGAGTAAAGCTTTGGTATTGGATGTTGATGTGATAACTGTGAGTTTAAGGTTTTATTATTGGTACTTGCTGAGTCTTTGGGCTCGCTCTTGCTTTTGTTGTGCTTTTAGGTACTAATTGCAAGAACGACATGCATGAGAGGGAGTAGTCTCGAGTTGGATGCACACACTGCTGCACATCCTTAAAAGTTGATTAAGTCTTTGATCATACCGTAATAAATGAGCAAACTGCTTAAGAATTGATTATGGTTATACTTCATGCATTGGATTATTTGTAATATTGAGGAGTAGTTATTTTGGATATCTTTGAGGAGTAGTTATTTTGAATGCCTCTTGATGATTCTGGATGTTGGATTAATTATTTATGATATATTTAATTGTTGGAACCTCTGTATAGTTAAGTATACAAAGGAGGTTCTGCTGAAATTTGGTAAATTGTCTTAGCTTAGATTTGTTTAATATTATTTTAGTAGCATTCTAGGCTCATGTTGGGCTAGGGTGTTATAGTAACACTCAAATGAAATGTTTCAAACTTTGCATTTGTGATCTTTTGGAGTTCATGGTTTTTGAAGCAACTAAAAATTGGTTTGAGTATAGTGACGTGTTTGAAAGTTGTCTTGGTTCGTAAGCGATTCATGTGAGTTGGTCTTGAAAGCTCATTTTGTTTGAATTGACAAAATACTGTTGTAATCAAAGAAAATCAGATCCTTTATAAAAGGAAAGAGTGTAGTAGAAGTATTTGAGATTGGAGTCAGGTTTTGTAACTTGCAGTTTTTTTGAAGTGTGTTTAACCATTCTGGTTTTGCCGCATAAAAATTCTCGAGTTTCGAAAGCAATGTTCTACTTTTTATTTGAGGTTTGATATTCTTTTTTTGTGGGACTTGTGCCCTCAACTATGGTCTTGTCTTTTGCTCTTTCGAGGTCATTGCTATTTTACTATTCCTCTTGGTCTTGTGTTTACTGCAAGTAGTAATTTTTTTCTGTGTGCTAGAAATTTATTTTGTTTGCCTCTTCTTCTGAGAAAGGAATAATGGATTTATTAGTGATAAAGTATATGATGTTGTGAGACCTTGGGTTGCATGTCAATCGAGGAGCATTGGAGGATGAATTAATTTTGTGATATAAATCTCATAAAGAATTGGATCTAAAAGGAATGATGGTCGTTCGGAGCAAAACTGATTATGTCGTTACAACTAGTAGGACTTATAGTAAATGGTGCTCCAAAAACATTTGCTTGTGTTAGTGGAATATTAGGGTATTGCGATTGTGTAATTTGCAAGGTTGTGTAGGTGAAATTGAATAGTGTGGTTTAGTGAGGGTCCAAGATTGGCAAAGTTAATTGTTTTTTTGTAGTTAATTGATTAGTAAGGAATGTTGATATTAATGATTGAGGATATTGTTTGGATGGTGGGAAATTTTGGTAATCAACTATGAGGGTTTCCTATCAATTATACCAGAAGTTTATTGTACGAGTCTTGTATGTTGAAATTGGGCTTGTGTGTTATGCTAGAACCTTGGTTGCCCAATGGTTATGTGTAGAAGTAGTAGAATAAAAGTGGATTCTGAATAGTGTGATGGTCGTTGATGGTATCCTTTGGTGCAGTAAATAAGCGTGTGTGCTGTGAATTTCAGGTTAATTATCCTTAAAGGGTTGAGGTGATGTGATGGTGGGTGAAATCTATATTGAGGTGTGTTGAAAAATATTTGTTAAAATAATTTCTTTGGTAGAGGAGTGGACTAGAGTATTTTTTTTATGGAATAGTATAGCCCCTCTAGATGAGTGTGGTTGTTGCTTTCGGGTTGAGCAACGCTTTGAGGTTGCCGGTAAAAGAGGAAGGAGTAGTGTGATAATTTGGAATCCCAGGATTTAAATGAAAGTTTTTTTCTAAAATAACGATTGAGAAAAAAAAAGAGTTACTTCTCGATTAGTAAAATACTCTCTTGGTTCTTGCTTGAGCTTTGTATTTATGGCGGATGCCAGTTGCAAATTGAGTTGCTTTATCTTGTTGCATAGTCTTTTCCAATTAAGAAAAAATGATTGGTTTGGGCATTTGACTGATTTCGCATTTGGCTTATGTGGTGTTTCTCTCAAACTGCCTACTTGGAAAGTGGAGAAGTTTCTTGATGAATCATCTGATTTTGGATTGTAGTCTTTTGGAAGGAAGTTGGTTGCATTGTAAATCCTTTGTTTTCAATTGGTCTGCGTCCCTGAGTAAAGGAAGTGCACCTTGTTAAGGTGAAGAGATTGATTTAGAGGTGGATTAAGAGTGCAGTGTGTTACGTGCAGGATGTGTGTTTGGTACCAAAGGGAATGTTGGCCTAAGATACATTGATTTATTTCTGGAAGTTGCGTGGTACACAACGTTTTGTATGACCCGGTGTCAAGAGGGTACTTGAGAAATTTGGGTGTGAGGTTTTGTTAGAGCCATTGACCCACAAGTAAGACCGTACCTTCGAGGCCTGTTCGTTGAGTGATTCTAGTAAGGTCGGGATGAGTGATGAGGCGTAATACGTCAGTTACGTCAAGGTGCGGTGGATGCATCAGTCCGAGAGAGGTGATTTGGAAGTTGGTATATATCTCTCATGCACGAGCAGAATCCAGAGTTGTTCATGCGGGGTATGTGTTAATTGTAATTAATTTCAGCTTGTGGTTGTTCTTAGAGTAGAATTCGGGGTCGAATTCTGTTTAAGATGGATAGAATGTAATACCCTGAAATGCCTTAGAGAGAGAACGAAAAAGATTAGTGGGTTTTTCTGAAAATAACCCTCTTGAGGACCAGTACGTAATTAAGAAAAAGGGGATACGTGAAAACAAAATGATTTGGATTTTATAAAGGATTTAATTTCCTGGAACGAGTAGCACAGGAGGAGTTAGATTTGCCGTGTTAAGAGTGGACGTGGGAAAGAGGAGGACAAAAACCACAAACCCTAGCCATTTTGTTTTCCTTCCCTGTGCCGCCAGCCAAGATCACCATCTTCTTTGCCATCTGCACACGTGCTTCTGCCGCTCGGCCATTTGCCTACCGCGCCTCACCGTGCCAGCGGTCACCCAGCGCGTGGGGCCATCGCCGCCTGGTTGCCGTTCAGCTGGCCGCATGTAGCCGCCCTGCCCAGGTGCATGCGCCTGCCGCTCGTAGCCGCCTGCCCGCGTGCATGCCTGCTGCAGCGCGCCTACCCACGTGCTCGCCCGACCGCGCGTAGCTGCTGCCGCGCGCATGAATCTTGCTGCGTCGACCGAGTCTGTACGCTGGTTTGGTTTTGTGCCGTGTTGATTTTTGCTGCTGCCGCTAATTGCATTGCTATTGATCGCTGCATGCACGTGTACTAGCTAATTGAATTTCTACTGATTGCTGCATGCACGTGTACTAGCAATGCACTAGATAGTCTTGTATGCATGTGTGCTAGTAATGTCTTGCTGCATCATTTGCATGGCCTTGTGGTGGATTAAATAGTAGAAGAGAAAGAAGGGAAGAGAAAAGCGAGGATAAGATCAGATTGGCGTCCGTCACGTGGTAACGATCTGGTATTCCCTCTCTGTTTTCTAATTATTTTAGTAGACATTAGAGTCTTGATTAGAGGGGAAGTAGCAAGCGTTTGTTAGGGAAAACGATTAGTAGATCGGGTTAGTCTACAATACTGTTGTATTTTTTTTTACGGGTAGTATAGACGTATAATTTGAGAATTCCATCTACTAGAGAGTTGTAGAGAATTTCGATAGTTTTCGACAGAATTTTTATTCATGTCAATCCGATGCATAAATTGTGAGATATGAATTTTGTAGTTCTGCTGTCTGGTAGAGTTTGTCGTTGTTGACAGTCTATAGTAATTAGTAGATTAAAAATAGTAAGTGAGTTAATCTGAGAATTTGGTCAACACGAATGTTGTAGGCAAGTTCTTAAGGTTTCCAGAAAGTATTGGATGGACGAATTTGGAGTTCGGATGAATATGTTAGAGCCGTTTTACTACTGGGACAGCGGGTAGTGCATCCAGTAGATTTGAGTTAATTTGGTCGGTATGGCGTAAACATTTGAGGTCGATTAGTGGGATGGGTTGGTGCTGTGATGATGCGATTTTGATTATGTTTTGAGTGTGTGTTATTACTTGCTTGTTCAGGGACTGTGGCCTCATGCGCTGTGTCACAATTTCATCATCTGGCTTCGAAGGGATAAGAGGCAAGTATATGGTAGACTGGTGAACAATGGGTTGTTCGCCATTGTCATTAATATTACTTATCATACTATTTATTATGCTTTTGTTAAGATTATTCTTACACATGATATTGATGACATTAATGGAATGAGATTATGATATTGCATTAATGAGAATGAGATATTGAGTTAATGAGACGAATTATGTTAATGAATAATTAAAGGTGTTGCCTCATTTGCATTCATCATGACAGGAGTTGCACGAGCTAGGTCGGTGAGAAAGATACATGACTAGTCCGGAGTGCTCTTGATAAAATCCTACTTTAGTGAGGACTTAACGGGAGTGATGGATAGAGTGGTTCATCGACGGGTGAACACTCCGCTATACCGGTATCAGCTGATGAGATGCATATGAGCATGAGCATGATGGTGCATTCGCATATATGAGTAAATTGTTAAGATGTGCAACGTTACCCATAAGGAATATGGCTCGATTGTTTGAGTATGAGAATGAAATTAAATAGATAGATGATGATGATAACCTTGAATATGGCCGATAAACTATTGTTTATGGCTTTATTATGTATTTGCTGAGTCTTCGACTCATTCTTGCTCTATTGTTATTTTTAGGTGATAATTGATGACGTTTCACTCAGGAAGGGCTAGCGCACTTGGAATCACAACCTACACCCAATTACTTTATTAGTTGGACATGAGACATTTTTTATTACAGCGTGATAATTTATATTTAGGACATTATGGTGTTGAATAACCTTAGATGATAAGTTAGAGTTGATTATTCATTCAATAGACTTAATGAATTGGTTTGCATTAATCTTGGTTTATTACCTTGCTATGCTTCTAGGAGTAAATTATCTACGGTTGTCATATCATTATGCTTATGTTATTATGACCCGTGGACAGGTTTTATCATGATATGCTTGCTGTAAGTTAATATAAAATGATGTTAAAATTGATAGTTAGTGTAGTTAGTGTCATTCTGGGCTCCGTGTTGAGCTGGAGTGTTACAAACCTGGGCCTTCGGCCCACGGCCCTATGGCCCATGTGTGGGGCTGACTAGGATTAAAGAGGATCAGATGGAGTAGAAACCCTAGCTGCCCCTGTCTTTTTTTCCCCTGCTGCCGCCACCCCAAGCCGGGCGTAATTGCCCCTGCTGCCTGCCAAATGCACAGCCGCCGCTGCCTCTAACTACCTTTGCCGCCACCATCTCCTGTTTTCTGCTGCATGGAGCCGCCGCTCGGAAGTTGTCGCTCGGCCAATTGACTGCTCGCGCGCACATGAAGGCAGGGCTGCCCGCCTGCATAGTTGCTGCCCGTGCGCGTGGAAGGTCCAGCTGCGTGTAAACAGCCCCGACCAATTGCCTGCCGTGTGTTGTCGCACGCGTGTGATGCGTGTGTGTTAACCAGCCGCTGCCTTGCTTCTGCTAGTGCCGCCCTCGTTGCATGTGCGTGTGCATGTGCTTTTCTTCTTGGTGCTGCATTAACTATGCTGCCCTGCTTTGCTACTGCTAGCAGAGAGATGAGAGAGGGAATTGTTGTTGCATGCATGGTTGGTGGCATGTTGCCCTCCAGCAGGATGTTGCTGCATGCTGCAATTTACCAGCCACTTCTAGATAATGCTTGCTGCAGGATTTGTATGGCCATGTGATGATTCAACAGTTAAAGAAAAGAGGAAGGAAGGAAGAGAAAGAAAAGAAAGAGGAAAGGGAAGAGAGAAAGGAGAGGTGGATCGCTGGGTTGTTGAGTTCGTCATCTTGATCTCCAAGGGTGACGATTCTAATACTTCTTTTCTATTTAGCAATCGGTAGAAATCGTTTAATATATCGGTTTAATTTGTTGTACTGTTGTACAATTATTTTGGGTCCTGTAGAGGCATAATTTGATGATGTCTTCTACTAGATAATTGTACAGAATTTTGGTAGCGTTCCGTAGAATATTTAATCATGTTGATCGGATGATTAGATTGCAAGTTAATAATTTTGTAAGCTTGTTGTCCAGAGGAACTCTCGTCTTTTGGTAGTACGCGTTAATCTGTAAATTAAAAATAGTAAATGAAATAATTAGTGTATTTTCTATCCATGAAAAGCGTAGATAATTTCTTAAGCATTCCAGAGAGCACAAGAACATAATTTTTGGGCGAGTAAAACAGAAGTTATGATAATTTTACTACCGGGACAGCGGGTTGTGCGTCTGGTAGAATTGGGTTGATTATGTCGTCTTGGCGTAGACATGTGAGGGCGATTAGTGTAAGGTTTTGGTACTGTGATGATGTAGTTTTTAGATTTGTTTTGACTTGGTTGTTCAGGGAGTGTGGTCTCTATTGTAATTCGGCCAACTCGCCATCCGACTCCAATGGGATAAAGAGGCAAGTACATGGTAGAGTGGTGAATAATAGGTTGTTCACAACTGTCATTGATATTACTTATCATGCTATTTATTGTGCTTTCGTTAAGCTTATTCTTATGCATGATATTGATGACGTTGATTGAATGAGATTATGATATTATGTTAATAAGAATGGGATATTGAGTTAAACAGATGGATTATGTTGATGAATAATTAAAGATGTTGCATCATTTATGTAATACTCCAAAAGTATTCGAGAATATTTGAAAGAGTATTCGGGAGAGATTAATTGAATTCGGAGAACGACCAAATATAAAATAGATTTAGCAGCAATTAGATAGGGGGGTTTTCTGCGATAGTGAAGCAACCTGGGCCTGGGCCTTGGCCCATATGGGCTAGTGGAGGCCGGCCAAGGGGGAGGGTGGCGCCACCCCTCCCCCCAAAACCCTAGCCGCCTCCCTTTCCTCCCCTTCTCCCTTGCCTTGGCCGCCACCCCCATCTCTCCCTTGCCTTTGGCTGCCACCCTCTAGATCCCCTCCGCCCCCTCCCCTCCAGTAGCACCTCCCTCCATTGGTGAAGCTCCCGCTGCTGGCCAAGACCTTCTCTTGCTGCTGCCGACCAGGTGGAGGAAGATGGCGATTCACCCGGGTCATCGGTTGGCCAAGGAGAGGAAGAAGAAGGGGAGAGGGAAGGGGAGAGATCGTGGCCTCGGTATGTGATCTTCAGCGGTTCTTCAAGGGTAAGATCCGATCCCCTTTCAATTAGTCGATTAATTGATTATTTAGCTTTGTCGGTAATTAGATCTGTTAGAGAAGATAAGATTGGCCGGATTTTTTGACTAGCTTAACGGCAGAATCCGCTCTTGACTCCTCCTAGAGAATTGTAGGCGACATCGATACCTTTCCGTAGAGTATTAGATCATATCATTTGGATGAACGGTTCAAAAGTTATGAATTTCGTAGCGCAATTGTTCTGCAAATCTATCGGTATCCTGGCAGCTTTTAGTAATCAGTCTTAAGCGGATAGTTAAAGGACAAATTAGATGAGCTCACTATAATTAAAGATCTAGATAATTTTCTCAGCTTTCTAGAAAGATAAAAAAACACGAAATTTGGATAATTATACTGAAAGATACGATAGTTTTAATATTATTGTCCAGAAACCTGACGCGATTTAGGTGTTTTGTTAATTAGCTTGGTAGGGGATGTAAATTGCCGAATTTGGAAGGCTCACCAGCTATGTTTAGTTGGAAAATTTTGTAACCTTTCCAGAAAGTCCAAGAACACCCCATTTGGACCTCTGTACTAAAAGATGTGAATTTTTTATTATAACTATCCATAGAGGGGACATATCGACATTTAGGAGTTGGAGTTGGGATTACACGAGAGATTATAGCAAGTTCGTATGTACTTGTAGCTTTGTTATTGGTCCAATATTGCTGTCTTAGAGCGTTTTCTAAACTAATTCAAGTGTGGGGTTGGTCCCGGGGTAGCGGCCTCTTCACGTTCTCCATTCTCGCACGGTTGAGGCAAGTACTCTGATTGATAGAATAATTATGAATGTTTGATAGTGAGTGCTAGTATTTTGATACATATTAGCTATGCATGGTTGATAGTGTGATATGTATGATTAAAGATGGTGAATGCTTGAGATATGATTAAGTGTTATTCATGTATGATGCTGTTGCTATACATGTTATTGAAAGATAGAGTAATTGTTCATGTGCACATTGAGAGCATACTTGAGACTTGGTCACAGTTGTATACCCCGCATTACCGGTAAAATGCGAAAAGAGCAAAAGAGAAAAAGATGCATTGCACATTTGCATTACATAAACATGTGATATGTTTTAGACTAAAGCTTTGGAATTGGATGTTGATGCTATAATTGTGAGTTTAATGTTTTATTATTGGTACTTGCTGAGTCTTTGGGCTCACTCTTGCTTTTGTTGTGCTTTTAGGTACCTTTGCAAGAGCGGGATGCATGGGAGGGAATAGACTTGAGTTGGAATCACACACTGCCACACATCTTTAAAGTTGACTAAATTTTAGATCGTACCTTAATAAATGAGTAAACAACTTAAGGATTCATTATGGTTATGCTTCATGCATCGGATTATTTGTAATAATGATGAGTAGCATATTTTGGATACCTTTGAATATGCTTGAGTTGATTAGCATGTTTTGAATGCTTATTGATGATACTGGATGTTGGAATATCTAGTTATGATATATTTAACTGTTGGAACCTCCGTATAGTTAGCTATACAAAGAAGGTTCTGCCAAAATTTAGTAAATTGTCTTAGTTTAGATTTGTTTAATGTTATTTTAGTAGCATTCTAGGCTCATGTTGGGTTGGGGTGTTACAATTTACATTCATCATGACAGGAGTTGAATGAGCCAGGTCGGTGAGAAAGTCATGTAACTAATCCGGTGAGGTCGGTGAGAAAGATACATGACTAGTCTGGAGTGCTCTAGATAAAATCTTACTTCAGTGGGGACTTCACAGGAGTGAAGGATAGAGTGGTTCATCGATGGGTGAACACTTCGCTATACCGGTATTAGCTGATGAGATGCATATGAGCATGGGTATGATGGTGCATTTGCATATATGAGTAAATTGTTAAATTGTGCAACTTTAACTATATGGAATATGGCTTGTATGTTTGAGTTGGGAATGGCATTAAATATATAGATGATGATGATAACCTTGATTATGGTTGATAAACTGTTGTTTATGGCTTTATTATATATTTGCTGAGTCTTGGACTCATTCTGCTCTATTGTTATTTTTAGGTGACCGTTGATGACGTTTCACTTGGGAAGGGCTAGCGTACTTGGAAACACAACCTACACCCAATTACTTGATTCATTGGACATGAGACATTTTCATTATAGCATGATGATTTATATTTAGGACATGATGGTGTTGAATAACCTTCGATGATAAGTTAGAGTTGATTATTCATTCAATAGACTTAACGGATTGAGGTGATGTGATTGTAGGTGAAATCTATGTTGAGGTGCATTGGGAATCATTTATTAATATAACTCTGTTGGTAGAGGAGTTGACTAGAGTATGGTACCGTGGGGTTAGTAAAGTCTCTCTACAAAAGTGTGGATGGTATTCGGTTTGAGCTTAGCGTTGAAGTTGCCAATATAAGATAATTGAGGTATGGTGTTCTGCGATGATTTAGAATCTCATGGTCTAAGAGAAAGTTGAATTCTTAAAAGAAAGATTGAAAAAAGGTTCTATTCTCAGATAATGAAATATTCTTTTGTTTTTTATTTGAGCTTTGTCTCTATGATGGATGCCAACTATAAATTGAGTTGGTTCTTGTTGGTATGCGTGATTCTTTTCGGTTAAGAAAAAGAAAGGAAGTGTTTGATTTTGGGCATTCGAGTAATTCCTCCTTTGACTTACGTGGTGTTTATTTGTAAGCAGCCAACTTGGAAGGTGGGAAGGTTTTCGTGATGAATCTTGGATTTTGGATTTGACTCTTTTGGCGGGGGGTTGGTAATGCGTGGTTGCGAAGAGAATCTTTTGTTTTCAGTTGGGTTCTGTTTGTAAAAGAGTTTGTTAAAACGAGTTTTGTTATGTGTTTTGGGTTAAAGGAGGTGCTCCTTATTAAGGTGAAGAGATCGATTGAGAGATGGAACAAGAGTTCTATGTGCTATGTGCAGGTTATGTGGTTTGGTACCAAAGGGGAGGGTTGGTCCAAGGTACATTGGTTTGTTGTTGAAAGTTGCAGGGATTTTGGAAGTTAGTGTATCGCTAGGATCATCTCGAGTCCTGGCATAGGATACATAACGTTTTGTATGACCCGGTGTCGAGGGAGTATTCGAGAAATCAAGAGTGTAAGGTTTTGTTTGAGCTGTTGATCTATGACTAATACTGTACCCTAAGTCCTGCTCGTTGAGTCGTTCTGGAGAGATCGGAGTGAGTGTTGAGGCTTAGGACGTCTGGTACACATTTTATTTGTGGTTACTCTCGGATTTGGTGTTCTTTCGAGTAGAATGATGATGTAGAATTCAGGATCGATAGGTGAATTAGAGAGCACAAGAACATAATTTTTGGGCGAGTAGAACAGAAGTTATGATAATTTTACTACTAGAACAGCGGGTAGTGCGTCCGGTAGAATTGGGTTGATTATGTTGTCTTGGCGTAGACATGTGAGGGAGATTAGTGTAAGGTTTTGGTACTGTGATGACGTAGTTTTGAGATTTGTTTTGACTTGGTTGTTCAGGGAGTGTGGTCTCTATTGCAATTCCGCCGACTCACTATCCGGCTCCAATGGGATAAAGAGGCAAGTACATGGTAGAGTGGTGAACAACAAGTTGTTCACCACTGTCATTGATATTACTTATCATGCTATTTATTGTGGTTTCGTTAGGCTTATTTTTATACATGATATTGATGACATTGATTGAATGAGATTATGATATTGCGTTAATAAGAATGGGATATTGAGTTAAAGAGATGGATTATGTTGATGAATAATTAAAGAGGTTGCATCATTTACATTCATCATGACAGGAATTGCATGAGCTAGGTCGGTGAGAAAGTCATGCAACTAATCTGGTGAGGTCGGTGAGAAAGATACATGACTAGTCCGGAGTGCTCTAGATAAAATCCTACTTTGGTGGGGACTTCATGGGAGTGAAGGATAGAGTGGTTCATCGACGGGTGAACACTCCGCTATACTGGTATCAGCTGATGAGATGCATATGAGCATGGGCATGATGGTGCATTCGCATATCGTAACATCTTGTTTTCGAACAATAAATAATGTTACTATTTCGGTTTCATTCTTTTGCCGTATTTCAAAACTATCAGCTATTTTCCGAAAACCGCCCTTCTTCTTTTAGCTCGGGTTTGTGTTTCAAATATCCTTGAACCTTGAAATTCAAATTTTGGTTTGAATCTCTCCTTTTTGAACTTTGGGCCTCTTTCTCTTTTGCTCTTCCTTCTTTCTTGGGCTCAGCCCGTGTTTTTCCTTAGGCCGGCCCATTTCTCTTTTTTTGGGTTTCCCGGCCCACCTGGCCTAGCTTCTCGGCCCAAACCCCTTGGTCCACTCCCCTTTATCCCCCGGCCCACCTCCCTGGCCCGGCAGCCACCTCCGGCTTTCTTCCTTTTCCAGCCAACGCCCATGAGCGATCTCTCTCCTCCCTCACGTGCTCTGCCAAGCCCACTGACTCCCTTTGCACCGCCACCTGGCGCCGCCACCAACCTCCCCTTGGCCCTACGCCTCCTCCTCCCTCTAGCCGAGTCATGCCTGTGAGCTTCTACACGCACGCCACACCGCCTCTGGCACCCTTTTCTTCTCCCATGAGCGCCACCGCCACGAGGCCGCCTGCCCTTTTGCGCCTCGCACTCCGCTTCACAAAGCTCGCCAGACCGCACCTACCCTCCTTTGCCACCATCACCAGACTTTGCCTCATCATTGCCCTGTCCCATCCACCACCGAGACAAAATCATCGCGCGCTCACCAGCACCTAGAGCCCCCTCAACAGCTCCTTCTTCAGCTATAAGGACACCTCTGTGTTTCCCTCATCTCCCCACGCCGCCCTTTGAGCTGCTAGTGAGCCACCGCCAAAAACCGTCGTTTTTCTCTTTTTCGGTCTAGCCGACCTTGCCACCGACTAGCCGCTCCGGCCATCCTCTGGCGCCGTCGCCCCCATCACCATGCGCCCCCGATGCCCATGGTCTTTTCCCCTCAAACACCCTCGGCTTTGGTCCACCACCAAGCCCGGATTTCAGCTTCTTCACTGCCTCCGACCGCCGCCTTCTCCACCACCCGCCGCTGGCCACATCGCTCTTTTGGCCCCCATTAATGACCCGGTGAGATCACCTCGCCGTGAGCTACCCCGTGCTCGCCTCCTCTGGCTCGAACCGCCACCGAACCACCTGCTTCGTCGTAACCGAGTCGCCACCGCCGCTCATCTCCACCTCGCCGATGCTCCGGTCATCCTCCGGCATCGCCGCCCCTGTCACTAGCTCCCCCTCACCGAGACCTCTCTGTTCTGGTGCTTGGCTGCCGCTGCTGTGCCCGTGAGCTTCACCCACGTGTGGTGCATTTGGATAGTCCCTGTGCGCCATTAATTAACCCTAATGGTTGTCTTAACAATCTAAGCAATGATTAGCCTCGAATCAATGTCTTAAACTCCCCCTTAATCTCACTAATGAGTGGGCTCGGCTACTATTCAGCCCCCGCACACCCGTGCACGCCCGTGCGTGAACCCGATCCACGTGACCGCCTCGTGAACCGCGCCACTACGCTGTGGACACCCGCTGTCAGCCTTTTCTCTCTCCCCCTTTTTCTGATTTTCTTTTTAGGGTTTTATTCCCCTCCAATCTTTGTAAATTCTGTTCTCCTCCGTTATAGCTCCAAAAAAATATGAAATTAGTTTCTAAAATTTTGTAAATTCAAGATCTTGCTAATGGCATAGGTCTTGTTCAATTTGGAGTTCATTTTTTTAATTTTTGTGTATTTATTTGCTCTCTTTGCCATTGTGCCTTTTTCTGGTACATTCGTCCAATTAGGATTTGAAGACGCGGGAGACCTCCAAGTTGATCAAGCCCAAGAATATCAAGATCCTCTTGCCTATAACCAAGGCAAGTCAATACTTTGATCATTTTGATCCTACATTTTATGTAAATTATATTCATTTAAATTAACCAAAATTGTATGCTTTAATTCTTTAATCAATTGTATGTTAAAGCTTAAGGTAGTTAAACACCCATTTGATGATTAATTAATTAATATGTCATCTATTGATATTTGATTCCATTATTCCATTATCACCTTTAGTAACTATATGGTAATACATTCAAATGAGTCAAAATGTGAAATTTTTAAAAGTTTTTATGCATACTATTGTCATTCAATTTTCGTGGATTTTCATTCAATTTCCCTAATTTTAAAACCTAAGCATCAATTTTGGAAACATGAACCTAATTGATTATAAGAATAAATTGTAACAAAATATGATGATTAAAAATCCAAACTTGGTGGAACTGCACTGTTAATAAAATGGGGAATTAATTAAAGTAGGTTTTGAAACTTTCCTCAAATCAAATAATAAAAGTGCATGCAAATAGAAACTTAAAAGATTTTTAGAGAAAAATATATAACAAACAAACCACTAGAAAAATTACACAATAATATGCATTGTGTCATAAGCCTCCCCAAAAATTTTCATATTTTTTTCTGCTTAGAATCTATATTTAAAAATTCACTCAGCCTTTTTCAAGAAATCTAGGAAACCTAATTTCCTTTCCTCCCACTGATGGGTGGACCCCACCCACCAGGCTACTTCTTCCACACGTGGCACAATGCCAGCGCCAACTCCATGGCCACACACCCACTCGCCCATGCCACGCCACCCACTCTGCCCACTGACTTGGCCAGTCGCCCACAGTTCCATCACGCCCATGCCCTGCTTGGCCGTGCCCATCGCTGTCCGCTCCTTGTCGCCGCACTAGAGCACAACGCTGCTGGTGCCCACGGGAGCTCTCTCCCTCACGATTTCTCAGTCCCCTTGCCTATATAATGCCATCCGGAGCTCCACTACCTCCCCTCCTCACCATGTCCTCTCCTTCTCCTCCATTTCCCCTACCTCCCTCGAGCACAATCGTGAAGGGAGCATGAGCTCCATTTTCGGCCGCCGCACTGCCACCACACTGCCAGCACTTCGGTGAATGTCTCGCATCGCCACTCGCATCATCTTGTGTTCCAGGGTCCAAGGAGCTTTTTCCCGAACTCAATTGCTTTGTTAGACCACAGGTATCACCGGTGCCCGCTTCTTCCCCATCTTTGGCCATTTTTGCTGCCACCATCACCGCTTTAGCTTCACCGTGCATCCCCTCAACGGTGACGAGCCTGGGAGGGAAACGCCCTAGGGCTCCTCTGTTTGTCACAAACAGACACGAACTATGTAAGCATCATTAATTGGGCCAAATCTTTGTCCTTAGGGTTAATCATTGATTAACTGTTGGTTTATTTGCTGCTAAGTTCAATGACGCGTGGGCCCAACGTGCAATTAATGCAACTATTTAACTCTGTTGTTCACTGATGAGTCAATGACACGCGGGTCCCACCGCCTTTAATACACAGTGAGCACCTCGGTGGACCGTGCACTATGTGTTTGGACCTTGGTCCACACACTATTCTGGTGAGACGAGTCACTGGCCAGGCCCCACATGTTAGTAAATGATTTTCTTTAGAAATTTAAAGGGACCCCACCTATTAGAGAGAGAATTCTCTCTCCCCTATCTATTTTTCTGGATTTTCAAACCAAACTAAATTAAAACCTTAATAACTTTTGCATAAAAACTCCAAATGAGATGATTCTTGTTTCTAAATTCATCTAAAATCATTCTGTAATACCCCGAATATCAAATAGAGAGGATATATTATTCGGGAGAGAAATTTATTCAATATCGAGTGCAATATAGTTTAGAGAGGGATTTATCCTAACAAAAAAAGTATCCAACAGAGATTTCTAGATCAATTAAGGGGTTTTTCGCAAGTATTTGCCAACCTAGGCTAGGGCCTTGGCCCAAAAGCCCATGTGGGAGCCGGCCATAGGGGGCGGGGAGGCACCACCCTCCCCCAAAACCCTAGCCGCCCCCACCTATTCATTTTTCCTCCTTGTGGCCACCACCTATTCCTCTTCCTCCTTGCTGGCTGCCGCTCCTCCCCTGGCTCTTGGGCACCCCCATCTTGTAATACCCCAAAAGTATTCGAGAGAATATTCGAGAGAGAATTATTGAATTAGGAGAAGGACCAAATAGAAAATAGTTTGTTTAGCAGTTGGAGAGGGGGGTTTTATGCTAAAACTAGGCAACTTGGGCCTGGGCCTTGGCCCATGTGGCCTTGTGCTGGCCGACCAAAGGGGGGGGGGAGGCGCCACCCTCCCCCAAAACCCTAGCCGCCACCCCTTTTCCCCCTCCCTCCCACTTGTGGCCACCACCTCCTCCCTTGCCTTGGTGTAATATCCTAAATATTCAAGTGAATGCAATAAAGTTTAGAGAGAATAACATAAATTGGAGAGGAAATTACTCAAGGCAAAAATTCAGAAAATTGAGAGGGTTTTGGACCTTGGGCTTCTAGCCCAAGCTTTGTAGCTCTAGTTGGCCGACCATAAGGGGCCCAAGAGAGGGGAGGCACCCAACTCCCCAAAACCCTAGCCGACCACCTCTTTTACTGTAGCATAGTTACTGTAGCACGCCCCTCTCCTCTGGTGCTTCTCCATTGTTGCCGGCCATGGTAGAAGAGAAGAGGAAGAGGGAGAGGAAGAGGGGAAGAGGAAGGGGAAGATGAGGGGAGGTCTTCGTGAAGGTTTCAGCGGCATCCCGCGTCATTTTTCTGGGTAAATTCGTGATCTCCATTAGTTTTGGTAAATCGTTCTTATGCGTATTGTCTCCATATGCTAGATGGTAGCTGCTGTGTAGATCGGTTGAATCTATCTGTTGACGCACTATTTTGAGTTAGATCCATGTAGATTCAGGGATTAGTGTCTCTTTGAGATAGATGGTAATTTTCGTTAGCTTTCCAGAAAGTGCTAATTCATAATTTTTGGATAAACGATGAATTAGTCATGAATTTCGCAAGACTGGGTGCTAATTCAGTCTCAGGACTTGTGCAGCTAAAATAGATCTGTAAATTTGATATTCGGGACGGCCGCATTGGGTAAGCTGGTCTCCATGAGATTTGTAGGTATTTTCATTATTATTTCAGAAAGTTAAATTTCATAATTTTTGGATTTATAGATCAAAATATATGAATTTTAGAAGCTAATGCTGTAATCTGTCCCTCTGTTGTGGACAGAAGAGTTTTACTGGACTGTTTGCAACCTTTGTTGCATAGTGAAAATATTTGTGGTAATTTTATTGAAATAGCTGGTTTCCTGTAGTTTCCAAAGAGTATTAGAACAATGGATTTGGTTGTGCCAAACAAAAGTTATGATTTTCCCAACTCAGATTTACCGAAGATGATAGAATAGTCTTCGGGATTAAAATCAAAGGATTAGATTTGGTAATTTGATCTTTTGATCACCTGAGAAGTTTTAGGTAGGCTTGTGTATGTTCTAGGAAAATTGGATTCGTGACTTTTGGAGTCCTTACTCAAAAGTTATGAATTTTTCCTTAACAGCGGTCTGTTTGGACAGATTTGGGAATTTGAGAGCATAATGATTAATTGTTCGGGTTTCGATTAGGGATGCTTGTTCTTATTTTGTTCTATTGCAATGCTGTAGACTTTTGATTGGTGTACTTAGTATATTGTTTTATGGTGACTAGGTGGTGGTGAACACCGGGGCTAGAGTGATATGTATGATTAAGGATGGTGAATGCTTGAGATATGATTAAGTTTTATTCATGTATGATGCTGTTGCTATTACATGTTATTCATGGACAGAGTAATTGTTCATGTGCATATTGAAAGCATGTTTGAGGCTTGGTCACGTGGTGACCAAGTATATATATTTGAGGTCCCCGTCATGTAGATGATGGGCTTGTGGTCCCCACACTTGTGGAGTGTGGGCTTGTGATCCCCATTACTTGCGGAGTATTGGGCTCTTGGTGCCTGTGCTTGTGAGCACATGCATGGGTATGCATCGACGGTTGCAAACCCTGCATTACCGGTAAAATATAAAAAGAGTTAAAGAGAAAAGTTGCATTGGCATTGCATAAGCACATGATATGTTTATTGTAAAGGTTTGGGAATGAATGTTGATGTTATAATTGTGTGTTATATTGTATTACTATTTGTACTTGCTGAGTCTGTAGACTCACTCTTGTTGTTGTTTGTGGTTTTAGGTACCCCTTACAAGAACGGCATGCATAGGAGGGCGTAGTCATAAAAGTGATTGCACTTGGGCACGACTCACTCACATTGAAATAAAATATGATTGATGTATTAGTTTGAGTAATCTACTAAATGAATTAGTTATGTTTAGTCGCTATGCTTGGAATAAATTGTAATAGTGTTGCTTCGAAGTTTATGGATGCCCCTTTGATCTATGCTTTCGTTGTTTAGCATTACTTTGGATGATCTGTGATAATTAGTTAATTTGGATAATTGGAAATATTGATTAATGATTATTTTAGACTGTTAGAACCTTTGGTATAATCATCTATACAAAGGAGGTTCTGCCGAAATTTAGTAAAAGGTATTGGTTATAAATTTCTTGTTGTTAGTTTAGTAACATTCCAGGCTCATGTTGGGCTGGGGTGTTATAGTTGGTATCAGAGCGGGCTATAGGTTCGTGGTACTTGAATTATTAATTTTGACACACTAAGCACAGTAGGTGGGATTAGGTTTTTGCATTGTATATATGCTTCTGTTGAAATATTATAGTTGTTATTGTGATAGAGTTGCTAGTTGATCGTTGTGCTTAATGTTATGAAATGATCTTGTATACTTATAAATTATTATACTGGTTATGTGTGATGGTAGCGGATGGTGAGAGGTTGAGGTCATGGTTGTGGCCTTGGGCTTTACCAGGTTACACCACCGTTCGTGGTACGGGAATAACGAAGTGGTTACCTCGGATATCGTAATACATGTGTTGATATTGAGTATTTTTCAGAGAAGTTGTTCTCTTTCTTGACTTTGAATTTAGTCAACTCTTGTCCAGTTGGGATTGATGAATTCTCTAGGTTAGTAGTTTTTATTCCAGTTGATGTGTTTCCATAGACTTAATTTGACCCTTAAAGCAATCATTATTTTTCCAACTGTTGAGCCACTTGCGGTTGATGAACCTTCTTTGGATAGTGGTTACAATGCAGTTGATGGGTTTCAATTGGTTTGTATTTGTTTTATAAAGCAAAAAAAAATTGTCTTTTCTGACTCTTGAGCTATTCTTGTTATTTGTAAACATTGTCATTGGTAATATTGTTCCTTTTCATGAGAGTTCTACCTTCTTGTTGGCAAACTTGACCCGTTTATTCACTTGGTGTTTTAGATAATGGAAAGTATCATTTACAAACTTCATTGAAGTACGTTTCGACTTTACGCACTTCTTTTGGAGTAGTTGGAATATTGAAGTTTAGTGCATCTCCTTTGAGAAGGAAAGTATCAAAATTCTTTTGAAATGTTTTGTTGTGTATGTGAGAGGTTTTAAGCATAAAAGATAAACTGATAATGTATGAGTTATCAAGTTGGGTCTGTAGTGTGGTGCGTAATCGATCTTAAACAAGATCGTTGGAAGTGAAGTTGATTAATTTGAGGGTGTCTTGTTGTAATTTTTGATGAACTCTGATTAAGGGTATGGCTATACCTAATTGAAGTTAAAGGAGTTGTTAATAAGTGTGAGATATCGATGATCTGGTTTGATCATTAAGGTTGTGGGATTTGGTAAATTTATTGGTTAATTTGGTGAAATGGGTCCTAATGGATTAATCTACCCATAGTAATGGTTATGTGACTACAACTAGAAGTAGGACCCTATTTGCATATGTGATAAATACAATTGTCAACTGTAAATGATAGTTGAAGTGGGTGTTGGGCAACACTAATTGTTGAGTGGATGAATGAATAAGTGGTCTCTAATAGCATGTCCATGAAGGAAGCGTTTTGGTATAGCCTTTTAAATTGTGTAGTAGATTCCCTCTAAAATAAAGTGGTTGTTGTAGTGAGGTTGTAAGATTTTGGTATACTCTCAATTTGAGGATGAGATGGCACAAGTAGTATGGAACAGTTGATGAGCCTTTGGGGGCTCTATGATGGAAGAATTGACAATAATGATCTTGCTAGGAGTGTATTGTTCTTGATGTTAGTAAGGTGGTTTGCAAAGGATTGTGACTTATTGGAGTGGTGATGACTCTCTTAGAAAGAAAGTAATTGGATCGCTTTTCGAGATATAGATAAGGCAAAAATGTTCTGAGTTTTGCGTTTGTGATCGTCTCGACCTCATGATTTGTATAGTAGCTGAAATTTGTTGAGCAAAGCGAAGTGTTGGAAAAGTTCTATTTGATTCTTAAGAGACTCATGTGATTTGAACTTAGAGGCTCTTTTATTTTGAGTTGAAAAAAAATGTTACAATCAAAGAAAATTATTTTCTTTGATAAAAGTAAGAGCGTAGTAAAGGTCTTTGAGGTTGGACTCAAGTTTTGTAGCTTGCAGATTATTGAAGCGTACTTAACTTTGTTATTGGCCGCTTAAGGGTTTCTCGAGTTTCAAAAGCAATGCTTTATTCTTATTGACTGAGGTTTGATATTCCTTCTTGTGGGACATGTGCCCTCAACTGTGGACTTGTATTTTGCTTTCCGATATCATTACTATTTGACTATTTTTCTTGGTCTCATGCTCACTGTGAGGAGCAACGTTTTTTTGTATGTCGAAACTTGTCCTTGTTCGCCTCTTCCTTTTGAAAAAGGATCAATAGATTTGTGTTGCAAAGTTTTATAAAGCATAAACTGGCAATGGTTTGGTGGTAATCAAGTAATTGCAGTGGTGAGATTTTTGCTACCAAGCTATTGGAGGAGTAGAAGGAGATAAATTGGTTTTGACCTATACCTCTTGGAGGAAATTTGATTCAAATGGAATGTACGTCGTTGAAGTAAAACTAAATGGTGTTACGACTAAGTAGAACCTATGGTATAGTGTAATTCCAGAACCTTAGTTCATGTTAAAATGTTGAGAATTATCGAAGGTATGTAAACCTTGATCAATTTTATAAAGTAACGCAATTGGATATTATTACGAGATTGTGTGGGTGATTCCTGATGATGTCAATGAGTGAGTATGTTAGAATTGTGGAGATGTTAGAGATTTAATCTGATGATTTCTCTATCTGTTATAAGAGAAGTTCGTTATAGAGGTCTTGGAGGTTAAATTTGGGCTTTGCATTTTTATGCTAGACCTTTGGTCGCCCAATGATTGTGTGTAGAGAAATTTGAATAATGGTGTTTCCTGAGCAGTGGAATGATCATTGATAGAACTCTTCGAATGTAGTACACGAGAGTGGGTACTAAGGATTCTGAGTTGTCTATTCTTGGAAAGTTGGAGGTGATGTGATTGCGTGGGATCTATTTTGAGGTGCATTGGGTTCCATATGTCAAATTAAGTTCGTCAGTAGAAGGAGTTGTCTAGAGTGTTCGGTGGAATCAATAGAGCCTCTCCACAAAGGTGTAGATGATGTATTTCAGTTTGAGCATATTTTTGAGGATGCCAATTTAAGAGATTTGAGCTTGTGTAGTATGTGATGAATTCGAATTCCAACGTTTGAGAAGAATTTTATTCCTAAAAGAAAAACTGACAAAAAAAAAAGAATGTTTCCTCGAGTAGCGAAACGTTTTCTTGATTCTCGTTTGAGCTATGTGTTCTTGATGGATGTTTTTCGCAATTTGAGCTTGGCTTGATGATGGCATGTGTGGTCCTTATTAGTTTAGGAAGATTAAAGGAAGTATTTGATTTGGGTATTTGAGCAGTTGTTCATTCGGCTTATGTGGTGTTTATTTGTAAACTGTTTGCATGGAAAGCGAAAGTGATTTCATGATGAATCTTCGCTTCCGAATTTGACCCTTTTTGTGTGAACTTGCCATTTTGTGGTTGCAATGAGAATCCGTTATTTTCAATTGAGTTCTGGTTAAAGAGAAAAGTTGCATTGGCATTGCATAAGCACATGATATGTTTATTGTAAAGGTTTGGGAATGAATGCTGATGTTATAATTGTGTGTTATATTGTCTTACTATTTGTACTTGCTGAGTCTGTGGACTCACTCTTATTGTTGTTTGTGGTTTTACGTACCCCTTACAAGAACGGCATGCATGGGAGGGCGTAGTCATAAAAGTGATTGCACTTGGGCACGACTCACTCACATTGAAATAAATGATTGATGTTTTAGTTTGAGTAATCTGCTAAATGAATTAGTTATATTTACTCGCTATGCTTGGAATAAATTGTAATAATGTTGCTTCGAAGTTTATGGATGCCCCTTTGATCTATGCTTTCGTTGTTTAGCATTACTTTGGATGATCTGTGATAATTAGTTAATTTGGATAATTGGAAATATTGATTGATGATTATTTTAGACTGTTAGAACCTCTGGTATAGTCATCTATACAAAGGAGGTTCTGCCGAAATTTAGAAAAAGGTATTGGTTTTAAATTGTTTGTTGTAAGTTTAGTAACATTCCAGGCTCATTTTGGGATAGGGTGTTACACTTGGCCACCACCCCTCAAGACCCTACGCCCCCTCCCCTCCAGCAGCACCTGCCTCCATTGGTGAAGCCCCTGCTGCTGGCCAAGATCTCCCCTTGATGCTGCCGGTCATGTGGAGGAAGAAGGCGATTCTCCCAGGTGATTGGTTGGCCAATCTCGTCCCTTCTTGTCCTCAAGTGGAAGGAGAAGGAGGGAGAAGGGAAGAGGAGAGGGAAGGGGAGAGATCCTCAATGGTTCTTCAAGGGTACCTTCTTGTCCCCTTTGATTAGATGCGAAATCGGATAGTTAATCAATATCGGTATTTAGGTCGATTCAGGATAGATTGGGTTAGACCGACGTTTTGATATGGTTAAGGGCAGATTTAGTCCTGGACGTCTCCTAGAGAATCATAGACAGCGTCGTCATCTTTCCGTGAAGTGCTAGATTGTGTAATTTGGACGAGTGGTTCAAAAGTTAGGATTTATTTAGCACTGCTGTTCTGCAGAGCTGTCAGTATCCTAATGGCTTTTAGTAATCTGAATTAAGCGAAATTTAAAGAAAAATTAGAGGAGCTTACTATAATGAAAGATGTAGATTATTGTCTCATCTTTCCAGAAAGCTCAAGAACACGAAAATTGGACAATCGTACTGAACGTTATGGTAGTTTTAGTATTACTATCCAGAAACCCGACGTGAATTCGATGTTCTATTAATTAGCTTGGTAGGAGTATGAGATGGCCCAATAAGAAAGGATCATCAACTAGGTTTAGTTGGGGAAATTGATAAACTTTCCAGAAAGTCTAAGAACACCTTATTTGGACTCCTGTACTAAAAGTTATGGATTTTAGAATATGACTGTCCACAGTGGGGACAGATCGACCTTTAGGAGCTGGAATTGGGAATGCGCTAGAGAGTATAGCAAGTTCGTAAGTATTACTAGTTGTGTTTTTGGTCTAGTATGTTTGTCTTAACGTGTTTCATAATCATATTCAGGTGGTGGTTTGGTCCCGGGGGTAGCGCCCTCTTCACGTCCTTCATTCTCACGCGGTTAAGGCAAGTACCATGATGGATAGAATTAATACAAATGAATGGCATTGTTTGCTAATATTATGAGTACATGTGCTGTTAATGGTTGCTAAGATATTATGATGTTAATACCCATGTTTTCTAGTGTTATGAATTATGTGCTATTCATGGATGCTTGAAAATTATAAACATCAATGATCATGAGTGCTTGTAGTATGAATAGGTTTATTCATATGTGATGTGGTTGCGAATGCACTACTACAGAAAAGGCCTTCACAGACGGTTCAAAAACGCCATCACAGACGGTTCCGTGAGCCGCCCGAGTTTATGGGTCAAGAATGCATGAGGTCATCACGCAGGCGGTTTTCAACCGTCAGTAATATATACTATCACGTATGGTTTGTAGATGAAACCGTCAGGATAGTCGACTACCACGAGCGAGTGCGTAAATGAAACCATGCAGCGATAGTCCACTACCATAAACGATGCAGATGAAACCGTGCGTGATATCGACTACCACATACGATGCAGAGATGAAACCGCTCGTGATAGACTATCACAGACGGTTTCATCTACAGACCGTATGTGGTAGTCGATTATCACAGACGGTTTCATCTACAGACCGTCTATGGTAGTGGACTATCACAGATGGTTTCATCTACAGACCGTCTGTTGTAGTCTTTTGCATTGCTAAATCTATTTCTGTTTATTGGCTAGCCTCAGGAAATGCTAGCCACGCCCTCTGAAACAAGCACATCCAATTCGCATTCATTTCAGAAGCACATCAAAATTGCATTCATTTCAAAAACAAGCACATCCAATTCACAAATCAATTAACTTTAACCATGAATGTACATTAATTTACACACATGTACCATGAAGTTCAATCTATCCCAATCAAGTTCCATCTACACTGTGGAAACTCCCATCTGGATTTATGACCTATCTGTTCAGGAATGACGCAAGGTATGATCGAACTTTTATGAGCTCGCTCTGTTCCAACGCAGTTTCATCGATGGTCGCAACCTGTCGATAGGAAGATTAAATTCGTGCTTATATAAATTGGTAAGTATATATGAAATAATTGTTGAAAGATTGACAAACCTAAGGATCATTGGTGATCGCGGAACCGATGAGTAGTTGCATGTTGTGGCAAACATAGTATCCACAGACATTGCGGCCCGGCGGCTGCTGGTGGCACTGCAAAAATAGAATTGGTTAGTTCGAGAGGCATTACTACGAAGTGTTATATAGGATTAATGTGTACTAGCTAGCAAGTATCAGGAATTTTTTATCATGTGACAGCGTCCTTCCCTTAATATTCCATCCTCTAGCATGTAACACGTCGAACACCCTACGTGACTCCAAGAAGTTAGCCTTAGCCATTGCAAAGGAAGGAAAGACTACAATAGAGTTTCTATGGAGGAAATGTGTTTACCTGATGATTAAATTCTGGATAATTGTGAAGTTGTGAGTGGCCCTCTATAGGGAATCTAGGTATATTACGCATTTCCGTTTTGGTATAATTACAATTAGAATCTAGCGGTAGCTACACAGGTATGTCAGTATGGTCTTTAAACCTAAGTTCGTGTTGCTTATAAAGTACAAATCAACAAGTATAGCCAGTAGTGCAACACTTACTTCTGGTTATAGGGCAAAAGTATGAATTCCTTGTTGCGCGAGCCATGAAAAAATCTATAATGTAATTCTCGATTTAATGTTGCATTCACCGTGATGCTTTGCTCGGAGACAATGTGTGGGTCGAGGAAACCTCTCGGTGATTTCCTTCTTTCGCTTCAGAGATCATGTATCTATTATACAAAAGCAAGGAGTTATATATAACATTTATCAAGATATACTTAACATTGACCGTGATTGTACACACTTACGTTGTCTAGCATCGTATGAGTGAGACGCCGAGCTCGCCGAGGTTGAATAGACGTAACAAGTCGTCGAAGGTCACCGTGAAGACAGCGCCTTGATGCACATGGTTAAAATGATCCTCCTTGAACTTGACGGTGAAACCCGAGCGCCGTTGATAAACCGCTTGTTGGATCTGCTCCATGTACCATGTATGCAATTCCATGCAATCCAAATCCTAGGGTAGGGCGCTCTAACTTCGAGCAACGGCTCGCCTAGCTTGAATTTTTCGCCAACGGCAAGAAGGGATATCGAGAGAGGAGTCGATCGTCTTTGATTTGCCCTTGCCCTTGCTGCCTCGCTTTGTATAGGTCGACTTCACAAGAGTCGACTGAGCACGAGGTGTAGATGCATGTGATGCAGCGGGCCCTTGCCGTGTCAGTGCAGGTAGCTTCGGTGCAGTTAGGTCCCGTGGACTTGATGCCGTTGCAGGACATTCCCGTGAAGTTGACACCAGAGCAGGTAGCTCCAAGCAGATATCCTCCTTGGGCCACTGGATGAATGTTCCAACGGCTTTCCCTAGAGTCATGACCTCATCGTTTGGCGGAATTTTCAACGGGACAGCCTCGAAATTGGCACAAACACCATCCACATTCACTTTTGCGAAACCCAGCGCTAGATTTGCACCGTGCACCAAAGCTTTGACACCGGATGGATACACCTCGCCCCAAGCAGCATCTAGGGCAACAGAGACATATCTCACTTGGAGCTTGCACTTCATAGCCACCTACGTACATAACGATACAAAATTAGCTACTCCAACAGGCCTATCAATGGATCGAGCATTCCAGAGATAATAATTATTACCTGGATGTCATCGACGGGAAATCTGTCGTCACCTATTGGGGTAGGGTTAGGGTTGGACGCGCAGCTACTCGGAAGTTTGGGGGGGGCTAGCACAGTAGGGGCAGGGGCTTGCAACTGATTTGGGAGTTGCAATCCCCTAATCCTTTCCTCAAAGGTCTCTATCTGCTTTTGCTCGGATGCACGAATCTCCAATCTGAGGGATTGAGTGACCTCATGTCTGATTTTTTCAGTGACCTCCTCTTTGATTTTTTCAGTGAGCTCATCTCTAAGGGATGCATGAAGATCCTCTCGTAGCTTTGCATCGCGCTCGGCTTTGGCTCTCTTCCTACTCTGGTACGATCCGAAGTCCGCTTGGAACCATTGTTCCCATGTCGTCGCACGGCGTGTCGTCGCACGGAGTCCAGGTGTTCTACCGGGATCTCGAACGATGCAAGAATATCTGCCAGCACAGTAGTTTTTAGTGGTCTGGGCACCACCTTCCACGAATCGTAGGTGATCTTTACCCATTCCCGTGCAACTATTCTGACCGTTCTCCGGAATGCGGACCTCGCCTACGAGGATTGATAGGGTCCCATCGATCGACCTCTGTGATGGTAAATCGCCCCTGCCTTTTCGATATTCCTCTTCTTCTACGCGTTGGATATTGTTCTAGAGGATGGTGCATCATCAGACACATGAGGCGGCGATGACGAAGAATGAGTGGAAGACATCTTCACAAGAAATAGAACATCATGTGAACAAATGAAATCAGCATAAAGCTAAGATTTAACATTTTGATATTGCTATCAGATGTAGAGTAAGCATTCCAATTAGAGCTCAAGTACAAACCCAATTATCAAAACAATTTCAGTACAAGACTATTATCATCACAGAGCATTCATCTCAAGCCCACCACACCAGATTGCAATATATTCCAATAGCAGTATCAAAACAAATACCATATGAATAACTGACTAGAACAAATACAAATTCCTAAAACAAGTACAATTATCATGAGGGACCATGACAGATTATTGATAGAAATAGTTAGGGAAAGGGGCATCGGGGTCGGCAACTCGGCATTGGTTACCTTTGGGCGTCGAGGAGAAGGACGAGCAGGGAGTAGTACCGGAGCAGCAGGGCGGCGTCGAAGGGGAGGCGCGCCAGGCTCAGGGGAGGGGAGGACACGGCGGGCTCGGGGCAGGAGGCACGGTGGGCTCGGGGGGAGGCGCGCCGGCCGAGGAGGAGGCGGCGCGACGGATCGGGGAGGAGTCGCGCTGGGCTCGAGGAGGCGGTGTCGAGGACGGCGGCGACGGCTCTGGGAGGAGGAGCGAGGAGTTGAGAAACTTAATCATTTGAGAGTGACGGCGCGGCAAACCCTAGCTAGAGTCCGAATATAAATAGGGATGGATATCACGCACGGTTCTAAATTAGAACCGCTCAGTGATATTACTAGACATGCGGTTCTCACTTAGAACCGCTTATGATATAGATGTATCACGACGGTTTTAATAAACAACCGTCAGGATATACGTATATCATAGACGGTTTTAATAAACAACCGCTCGTGATATAGATGTAAGACGGTTTGTAGTTCAAACCGCTCGTGATATTATTTTGTATTGGTTAATATCTAGATCTGCTTATTGGCTAGCTTTAGGAAATGCTAGTCATGCCCTCTCAAACAAGCGTAAAAGACAACAAGTACATGTATATATATCCAATTCACATTCATTTGAGAAACAATCACATCCATTTCACAAGACAAATCAATTAATTAACTCAAATGAACTAAAATTAACCATTCATCGAACGCGTATATATATACACACATTGTTCAATTAATCTTTAAAATTAGCCCTTCATGATGATCAACGCAGATGTAGCTAGTTTCACACGCTTCTTCTTCCACGACCCTTATGCCGCTTCCAAAGGAGGCAACTCATCAAATTGATTGTATTCTTCCTCGCCCACTACATTCTCAACTCCGACAATCCTCCTTTTTCCATGAAGAACTACGTGGGGCTTCTTATTTGCCGGTCGGTAACATAGAAGACTTGAACAACTTGGTTAGCCAAGACGAATGGTTCGTCTTTGTATCCGACATGTTCGAGGTCCACGGTAGTGACGACGTACTTGTCGACCTTCACCTGTGGGAGATGGACCCAACGGCACTGAAATAGGGGGATCATGAAAAGCACGTAGTTGAGATCCCATATCTCCTCTATTTGCCCATAGTAGGAGCTCCTCACCCATCGGCATCAATGCATCTATGCGACACCAATCGCTCGTTAGTGCTTTTATATGCCGAGCTCACAGATAGAATGTGTACCCATTTATGTCATATCCTCGCCATGTTACAATTGTAAATGTTGGCCCTTTTGCCAACCATGTCAGCCTATCACTTGACGAGCTCCTAGCAAGTCGCTCCTTCAACCATTGGTTGAACCGTCTGTTGTGTTGTCTCGTGATCCAAACATCCGGCCACACCAGATTCTGTTGCCGAAGCATGTCCTTGTGTTGGTCGATATACGGGGACACTTAAGTCATGTGTTGCAAGACCGTGAAATGGGCTTGAGCATACGATCCATATCTAGAGTGATTGCTTTCCTCCGATGGTCCCGATACCTCGAGCCTCCCTCATGGCGAGATCGAGGCACACCCATCGGTTCGACCTGAGCCATGTAATCGACGCAGAACTCAATGACCTCTTCGGTTGCATAACCTTCGACGATGCTGCCCTCTAGCCGAGATCGATTCCGTACATATGACTTGAGAATTCCCATGAACTCCGCCGAACGGGTACATGCTACGAGGAACACGGGCCGCACATCTTTATCTCCCTCACAATATGAACAATGAGATGGACCATGATATCAAAAAACAACGGAGGGAAATACATCTCAAGAACACATAGAGTCGTCACCACCTCGTCCTGCAGAGCATATAGTCCTTCGGGATCGATGACCTTCTGAGCAATTGTGTCAAAGAAATAACACAACCTCATGATTGTCTCTCGGACCTTGATCGACAAAATACTTCTAATTGCAACAGGGAGCATTTGTGTCATCAACACATGACAATAATGAGACTTAATGCCAATTAACTTCAAATTTTCCATCGAAACAAGTTTCTTCATGTTGGCGGAATAACCGGACAGAACTTTCACACCATGCAAGCACCGGCACAGTTCGGTTCTCTCGACCTTGGACAGAGTGTAACAAGCAGGGGGAAGGTACGTTCGTCGTTTATCGGTCCTTGTTGGTGCTAACTCAGGTCTGATGTCCATATCAACCAAGTCAAGCCGTGCGTTGACACCATCCTTTGTTTTGTCATGAATGTTCAGTAAGAGACCAATCAGGCTGTCACATACATTCTTCTCTATGTGCATGACGTCGATGTAGTGGTGAACTTCTAGGTGCTCCCAATAAGGTAAGTCCCAAAATATTGATCTCTTCTTCCACATGTTCTTCTTACTACGGGTCCTCGATTTACATCCCTTTCCAAGCACAACATCTAAATCCTTAACCATATCATAGACCTCTTTTCCACTTAAATGCCTTGGAGCTGAACTATCCTCCTCTCCATCGAATTCTTTCTTCATCCTACGGTATGGGTGAGCCCTCCGAAGGAACCTACGATGGCGCATGTACACAGTTTTACGCGAGTGATTCAGCCACACACTCTCGGTATCATCTAAGCAGTGAGTACAGGCTTTGACCCCTTTTGTACTCTGGCCCGACAGATTAGCAAGGGCAGGATAATCATTTATGGTGCAAAACAACAAGGAACGTAAAGTGAAGTTCTCTCGTTTGTACGCATCCCATACATGTACCCCTTCAATCCACAGTATTTTTAGATCTTCCATCAATGGTGCTAGGTACACATCAATATCATTCCTAGGTTGCTTCGGCCCTAGGATAAGTATCGACAACAAAATATACTTCCGCTTCATACACAACCAAGGAGGAAGGTTGTAGATACAGAGCGTCACGGGCCAAGTGCTATGTCGGCTACTCATGTTATTGAAAGGATTCATTCCATCCAGACTCAATCCAAACCTTATATTCCTCGGTTCCGCACCAAGTCCGCAAACCTCCTATCGATGTTTCTCCACCGGGCGGAATCGGCAGGTGTCTTAACTTTCCGTCATTCTTACGCCTCCTCGAGTGCCAACACGCAGCTTTTGCATTCTTTGGGTTCGCAAAAACCGCTTCAAACGGGAATTACAGAAGATACCACGCCACCTTAGCAGAGGTCCTTTCTTCACCTCGATTCCTCGTCGTCATCCGATTGATTCTTACGCTTGTATCGGGATGCGTTACACACATGGACATACATGCATGTTTGTATACTCGTTACGGTAGAGGATACAATGTTCGACATGCATGTATTCTTTCTACTTCCATTCCCAATGGACAAAGAACTTTCTTGGCTTTGTAGGTGGTTTTGGGCAACTCGCTTCTCCGGAAGCATGTCCGCTAAGAGACCTAATAGCTCGTGAAACTCTTGTCGGACCAACCGCTGCTTGCCTTCAATTTCAGCAGCTTAAGCATGGATGACAACCTTGTGTATTCCTACTTGCAGCCCGGAACAAAGGTTTCTCCGAGTCCTCCATCAAGCCACGGAATTGAACATACTCCTCTCATCACAGCCCTTCGCATTGCGGCATCCGATCTAGATTGTCATCGTGCGGCCTATCCGAATCGGAACCACAATCGACATCATTCGCGAGATATCGTTGACTTCTGTATAATATGCATATCGTTGACTTCCTGCATAATATGCTCTTCACCGTGACTGGTCCAACATGTATAACCCTTTTTGAAACCCCTTCGAATCAAGTGTGCTTCGATCTGCGCTTGGTTGTTAAACATCTTTAGATTCTCGCAGTCAATGCATGGACAGTACATATATTCTGCCCCCTTATTCAACATATCCTCCTCGGCAGCTCTTGTAAAAGCAGACATGCCATTAATGTACTCTTCACTCACACGGTTCTCAGCGTACATTCAGCTTCGATGCACCACACGGTTCGTATTGAAAACCCTGAAAATAAATAAAAGGGTGACTTCGAAAGCGTATTTTTTGAGGCTTAATTACGCTTTTTTTATTTTTTCATTTTTTCGGATTTTATTAACTTACATGTGGGCTCTACTTGTCAGTGACTCATTTTTTATTTCATGATTTTATTTATAAAATCTATGGCGGTTCCACATGTCATAGACTCGTTAGTTTATTAACTAAATGATTAAAAACAGTAGGATTTGAAGCTCAAACTGGGCTTAGGGTGACATCGCATTGCTAACAGTCGTGGCTCGGCCCTAAGGTCGCCTGAGACGAACTGACAGTGATGTCCCGTGGCGGTGCCTGAAACTAGTGATTTCGGCGTAAACGCCTGAAACTACTCAAATTAAAGAATGCTTATGCTCCAGTATCTCACCTCGATCACGAGGAAGGTGTCAATGAAGTCAAGGAAGGTCCAAGGCGGCTGGTCGTCGATCGGTGAACAGAGGCGACGGCGGCAAGCTCCTCGGCGACAATAGCTGAAATGGACCACACGAGCGGGCCAGCTCAGTGAGGTGAGGCGATACTCAAACCGGGCACAAAACGACGATGGACCTACCGTAGCACCAGAGATGGAGATCAAGAAGGCTCTGTTGGCCGGGGAGCTATATATGTACATTGCACCGTCTGTGATGAGTTAATTATCACGGACGGTTTTTAACAAAAACCGTGATGAGTTAATTATCACGGGCGGTTCATGTTTGGAACCGTCTGTGAAGTATCACAGACGGTTCGATTAAAACCGCCTATGATATTGGGTAATATCACGACGGTTTTTGGTCGTAACCGCTCGTGATACTTCACGACGGTTCCAAACATGAACCGTCTCGTGATATGACCTCTTCACGCACGGTTTTAGTGCGGATAATAACACGACGGTGGGTAAACAAAACCATCTCGAGATTAGTGTTTTATACTGACGGTTTCGATGAACCGCTCGTGATCAAAGGCCCAAAGATAGCATTTCTGTAGTAGTGATGCATAATTATGTTGTTTTAAGATTTCGTACATATGCATTATGATGGCATATTGAAGACTTGGTCATGTGATGACCAAGCAATTGTTGAGGTCCCCATCATGAATATGACGGGCCAAAGGTCCCCATGCTCGTGGAGCATGGGCTTAGGTCCCCATACTTGTGGAGTATGGGCAATGGTCCCTGTGCTAGATGGCACACGCACGGGTGTGCATCGACGGATGCACGCTCTGCATTACCGGTAAAATGCAAAAGAGAAAGAGAAAGAGAAAGTGCATTTGAGCATCTTGCATAGCATGAATATTTAACATGTTTCATGTAGAGATGTGTGTATGGTTGTTGATGATTACAATTGTTTATGTTGTTGATACCATCTATTGTACTTCCTGAGTCTTTGGGCTCACTCTTGTTGTTGTTGTGTTTTTAGGTACCCTTTACAAGAACGGCATGCATGGGGGAAGTAAAGATTAGAGTAGTTGCACAATGACACGAACTACTCACAATTGAATTGATAGAATGATGATTTAGTAGTTGAGTAATTTGCTTAAAGTATTCTTTATGATTACTCCCTTTTACTTGGATTAAATTGTAATAGAGTTGACTAGATGATTACGGATGCCCATTGGATTATATTTTAGCGGTTTATCTTGCTATAGATGATATAGTAATGATTAGTTCAGTTATGGATGTCTCTTGATTATGATGGATGACAGATTATTTAGTTATGTTATAATTAACTATTGGAACCTCCGGTATAGTTAACTATGCAAAGGAGGTTCTGCCGAAAATTATTAAGATGTTTTTAGTTTAATTTGGTTATAGTGTGAGTTTAGTAGCATTTCAAGGCTTTGTCGGGCTGGGGTGTTACACATCTCCTCCCCAAGCCATGAGCCCTTGCTGCTCCGCCTCCCCACATTGTCGTCTTCCATCACCACCGATTCCCTGCCTTGATGGCCACCCGTGGAGGAAGGAGGAGGGAAGGGAGAGAGGAGAAGAAGAGGAGAGGAGCAATTCACGGGGGAATTCAGCGGCACATGTGTCTTCAAGGGTAACGAAGGATTCCTTGTTGGTTAGATTGATTTAGATACGTAATTTGCCATTATTAGGGGATCGACATTCTGCTGTATTTAATTCCAGAATTATGTCCATTGCTTGTGCGTCTATTTTTGTGTAGTTAGATTATAAATTAGAGGATCTAGTGGGGTTTGTTCTCAGCTTTTCATAGGTTCAAATATCACCCAATTCTGAGTTGTGGTCTAAAAGTTACGTCGATTTCATTACTGCTATCTAGAAAGTCCGACGAGGACTAGCAGTCGCTTTGTTTATTAATTAAGATTATATTTAGTGTTGATTCAGGGATTTCACCCAACACAATTGTTGTAGGGAATTTCATAATATTTTCAGATTGGTAAAAATCTTGAATTTTGGTTAATCCAATCAAAAGTTATGAATTTTCTTCTACTGTTGTAGTTTTTGTTAGACATATTATAATTTCGATTTTCATCTGATTATTAGACACAAAAGTTGGCCGAATTAAAAGTCTCGCCAACTAGGTTATTGTAGATGATTTCATTACCTTTCCATAGAATCTAAGATCATGCATTTTCGAGTTTCAGAGCAAAAGTTATGAAGGTTTTAATACCGCTGTCCAGTATAACTTCCTGCTAGATTGTCATCTAAATTGAATAGAACAATTATATGAACCTTGGGTTTAGGAAGATGAGGTTAAGCGATGCGAGTAGTGTCATATTCACGTTGCTCTTATTTGGGTAATTTAATTATGTAGGAGGAGAGGCTTCGAGATTAATGGCTTCAACTCTACTCCTAACGCGTCGCAACGCGAAAGGCAAGTACATTGTGTAATGTATTGCTGTTGTTTGTTCATTGATGAGGACATCGACCCTAAGGATACAACCACGACTTTGAGAAGACCTACGACCGGTTCTGCAGGATCTACGACCAGCTCTGTAGGGACTACGACCAGCTCTGCAGGGTCTACGACCACTTCCAAAAGACCTACGACCAGCTTTGCAGGGTTTACAACCACTTCCAGAAGACCTACAACCAGCTCTGCAGGGTCTACGACCACTTCCAGAAGACCTACGACCAGCTCTGCAGGGTCTACGACCACTTCAAGAAGACCTACAACTACTACTTCAACTCAATCTTCCACAGTTGGACTTGCGGTCTCTACTTCAACTCAATCTTCCACAGCTTGGACTTGCGGCCGCAATACCATTTTATCCAATTGGACCACGCTACTTCCACTCCTACAAGCCGAGCTATGTCTACATGCCTGGCCAGATTTACATACCATGGTGTCACGTCACCAATTATTGGCCCACTAGCTATGTAATATATGGGTGACTTGGCCCATAAGGCCCATGTGATGGCCGACCACCCTAGGGGTCAGCACACTTCACGTGAACATGCACTCGTGAATGGTTTACGCCACGCCCTAGGGTTCCCACCTCCTCACGTTCCCCACCCCTATATATGTGCAAAGCACATACCACCGCTTAGGGTTGGGTTTTTCTTAGATTATTCTCGCCACTTTGCGGTTTAGCGCTTGTTCGGTTTGAGGAACCCCACTTGTGAACTTCATCTATATTCGCAATATATTTCAGATTGCATCTACCTTGTTCTTGTGAGTTGCTTCGATTGCTTGCGTGAATCATAACCCTCGTGGTAAGGTCGATCGCGCAAGCGTGGTTGATAACGGCAATGTGCGGGTGTAGCGAATTGCGAGGTGACGATCTGCGGGTCGGAAGCCTCAAAGCGTCAACGTCCTCACGACGAAATCAATCGAACCTATCGGAAGATCGGGCCACCGTGATTCATCATTCATAGTGCTTGATGTTCATGCCATCAATGTATACTATGGTTTATGAGTAGATTTCAATTATTTCTGTTTTGTTCCATGTATGTGAATTTATGCTTCTTGAGATTTCGTCTTCCATATTCATATGTTCATTCATACATTTATTGTTCATGATTCACCCACGGGAGTGGGATGTAAAGACCCATCATTCTAATATAGGCATCTAAGACCCACCTGTAACACCATGGCTATACGGAAATCAAGATGTTAACCAAAAGACTAACATACAATAACAATACGGAATAATTTCAACCATCTTTCAAACAATAACATAAAAGATCAATATCCAATAGAGTGGATATAATAATTGAATCAAAATTCGTCAACCAATCAATCTCAAACATCCGATACGATTGAGCCAATTATGATAACACTATCAAGGGTCTGTACGAAGATCACTAATCCATTACTAATCCAACCATATCACAAAAGATGATAATATCAACCAACAACCAAACATTCATTCATGGGTGACCTAATGCTAATAATCGAGGCTATCACAGTTTATCATTTCTCAACAAAAGTACATGATTTATCAATTGGGCACAAATCAACTTAAGAAGTCTTCTCTCTAACAACTAAGCAAAAGTAGTCCAACATTACTAAGCTCAGGCAGATAATGATCAACAAGCAACATCTAAAGCATCACTGACCAATCTCTCTAAAATTCGGCAGAACCTCCTTTGTATAGGTGACTATACCAGAGGTTCTAACATTCTAATATAGCATCAATCAATATTTTCAGTCATCCATTTTTAAACTAATCATCACCGATCATCCCAAGTGGGCTAAACAACTAAAGCATTAGTCAAGGGATCCATTAGCAAATAGATACAACTCAAGCATCAAAGGTCCTCAAAATAACGAGGAATTAAGAACATAACTGAATCACCCATGAGCATAAAATAAAACATCCACCACGAAGGATGGTCACAATGTGAATCTAGATCAATTATCAAGAATATGAATTGAGGTTAAATGGACTAGGTTATTCATTGTGGTTAGTGATTATGTGACGTGCACCAAGTCTACCCCTTCCCATGTATGTCGCTGCCTCGAGAGGTACCTAGCAAGCACAACACAGCAAGTGTGAGTCCATGACTCAGCAAAGTGCAATAGCAAATCATACAATAGCATCATAAATAGTCAAAGGGAATAAACAATTCCATCATGAATAACAGCATGATATACCACAAACCCATATCTTATGATAGCATCATAAGCAGTCAAAGAGAACAAACAGTCCCACCATGAACATAGCATTATATACCACAACTCCATCTCTTAAGCAAAAATGCAATGAATATGCCATGAATGCAAAATACTTCACTTCTTTGCAATTACTGGTAATGCCGAGTATGTATCTGTCGATACTATAATATCCCGTTTAATTAAAATTAGAAAGGAATTAGGGAGATATTTAAATAGATTGATTTAAGAAGAGTTTAGGGGAGAGGGATTGGGCTGGTTGAAGGCCCAATCTGTGTTCATGTGGGTTTCGGTGAGAGGAGGGCCGACTTTCACGTAAAGGAGGAGGGGCAGGGTTGGAGTGAACCCTATCCACTAGCCTTGTGCTGCACCCACCGCTGCCTCTTGCTCTTGCCCTCACTCTCCTACTAAACTATGCTTTCTTGATATGCTGATTACATGATGAGCCTACAATCAGCTATCGCAAGGTATGTTTGATTTGCATACCGTTGTAAATTTGAAGATTTAGGGATTTACATTTTTCATGTTTCCACTTTGAGTGCTGGTGATGCATATATTGCTGACTGGCAATGGATATGATTTGCTTTGTTGTACTACCATAAACATAGATTAGTACAATCAAGTTGCTTTATTTCAGAAAAATGTAGAGAGATTCCTGGGGCTAATTTTTTAACTATTTTTCATGTGCTCCAAGTTAGCAAGGGTTCTCATGTTTGTGCAACACATGTAATGAACCCAATAATTCCACTCCAAATAATCTTTAGTTCTTTACATTTAAAGAACGCTCTGTGGTTCTAGCTTTGTAACCTAGGCAACCCTCACTATGTCACATTTGGTGCAAAGGAGTTAAAGGTCTTGCATGTCAAAGATTTGATGCTTAGTATCATTCTTGGTTACCGGGTGGAGGGGAACCCCGGTGCTAGAATGTTTCGCCTTTTGACTTCTGTCTCACGGTTGAGGCAAGTGCAAGTAGTATTAATGAGTGGTTATATTTCATAATTAATGATGCTTGCTACTTGGTAATGTTGATGAGCATGAATGCCATAGTTTATTAATGATGTTTGCTGCTTGGTATTGTTGATGAGCATGAATGCCATAGTTTAATGATGATGCTTACTACATGGAAATGTTTACATGATGCTGCATGCTAATGGTTACATGATGATGCGTACATGTTAAGGTTTATATGGTGATGCTTATATGATAATGGTTATATGTTGATGGCAAGAATGATGGGACAAGGTGAGCAATGAGGCTACCTTTTTAATGATGAATCATGATATTGATAATGGACATGTGCATTTGCATTTCTGCATGTTCATTTCTGAACCTTGGACTACGTGGTAGCCAAGGGTTGTTTCCTTGAGATCCCTATCCTACATTGGACGGGCCTGGTCCCCACACTCGTGGAGTGTGGGCTTTGGATCCCTGTGCCTAGAGGGCACAAGCTTAGAGTATGTATCGACAGATATATACTCGGCATTACCGGTAATTGCAAAGAAGTGAAGTATTGTGCATTCATGTCATGTTCATTGCATTTCTACATAAGTTATGGTTTTGTTGTTTAGCATATGATGCTGGCATAAGAGATGGATTTGAGGTAAATAGTGATGTATTCATGACGGAATTGTTTATTACCATTGGCTGATTATGATGTTATATTCTTTGTTGCTATTGCACTTTGCTGAGTCGTGGACTCACACTTGTTGTGTTGTGCTTGCTAGGTACCTCTCGAGGCAACGTGATGAGGACATCGACCCTAAGGATACAACCACGACTTTGAGAAGACCTACGACCGGTTCTGCAGGGTCTACGACCACTCCCAGAAGACCTACGACCAGCTTTGCAGGGTTTATGACCACTTCCAGAAGACCTACGACCAGCTCTGCAGGGTCTACGACCACTTCCAGAAGACCTACGACCAGCTCTGCAGGGTCTACGACCACTTCAAGAAGACCTACAACTACTTCAAGAAGACCTACAACTACTACTTCAACTCAATCTTCCACAGTTGGACTTGCGGCCACTGCAATACCATTTTATCCAATTGGACCACGCTACTTCTACTCCTACAAGCCTGGCGCAAGATTTACATACCATGGTGTCTGCGTCACCAATTATTGGCCCACTAGCTATGTAATATATGGGTGACTTGGCCCATAAGGCCCATGTGATGGCCGACCACCCTAGGGGGCTGCACTGCTTCACATGAACGATGCAGTGAACAGATTTCACCGCCTAGGTTCCCACCTCCTCACGTTCCCCCTATATATGTGCGGCAATGCCACAGCTTTAGGGTTGGGTTTTCTTAGATTATTCTCGCCACTTTGCGCTTTAAGTCGCTTGTTCGGTTTGAGGAACCCCACTTGTGAACTTCATCTATATTCGCAATATATTTGATTGCATCTACCTTGTTCTTGTGAGTTGCTTGATTGCTTGCGTGAATCATAACCCTCGTGGTAAGGTCGATCGCGTGCAAGCGTGGTTGATAACGGCGATCGTGCGGGTGTAGCGAATGCGAGGTGACGATCTGCGGGTCGGAAGCCTCAAAGCGTCAACGTCCTCACGATTTAAATCAATCGAACCTATCGGAAGATCGGACACCGTGAATTCATCAAGTGGTATCGAGCACCGGGTTGCCCGTTAGGTAATCTCATTTATCCTTTTGTTAGTTGTTTTCCATCACCTAGAGTCCGTAAAATTGCCCCACAAAAGTTTTAGATCTTAGTTCTTCCGCCCCAAAGCTCTTTGTGCCTTTCGCAGCTTGTGATTTCAGTTTTCGCGTTGTTGAATTTGAGTCCATTGTCGGTGTCTTTGTTGCTGGTCTAGTCGCCGTGATCTAGTTTCTAGTGTCGAGTCTTTGCTGTTTTAGTCATCGTGTATCTCGGCTTGCCCTTGGCTGCATCCGTTGTTTTGTCTGCTATAGCCGAGATCGTGTCATCACCCTCATCCGACCACGTGCTCAGTTTCGACCCCCCCCCACCAACTCGTGTTCGACCACTAGTCGGATTCGGCCACCTCCTCGGGTTCGACCACCCAGTCAGATTCGACCACCACCTCATGTTCGACCACCTATTCGAGTTCGACCACCTACTCGAGTTCGACCACCTCCTCGTGTTCAACCACCCAGTCGGATTCGACCACCACCTCGTGTTCGACCACCCGATCGGATTCGACCACCACCTCGTGTTCGACCACCTCTTGAGTTCGACCACCTCCTTAGATCCGACCCCTACCCATTCGACCACCTAGCCAAAGTTCAGAGAGAGAGAGAGAGTATCTTTTATTACCTTTATACCCTGCTCTCCTAAAAAGTTTGTGACCTCTATATATCCGAGACCTGTAAGAGGGTTTTAAGAGTTGTGAGTCAAGGTCTCGCAAAAAAAAAAAAGAAAGAGAGGAACCCTAGGTAGGGTTTCGGTAGTCAAAAAAAAAAGAGAGAAAAAAAAAAAAGACAGAAGACCACTCCCGGTTGGCTCACGACCACCCTCGGTTGGTTTATTTACCACCCTCGGTTGGTCCACGACCACCCACAGGAGAAATCGGTTGCTTTGTGAATTTTGTTCCTTGAGCATGTATCTACCCTAATTTTCAGCTTGCTTGAGCTAGTTCTAGGAACGCTTTTGGGCCAGCAACTGTGACGAGTACCGTGGAATTTGATTCAACTTTGCTAATCTGTTTTCATTACTGCTATTCCTTGCTACAAAATTTTACCTATCCGAGCTCCACATACTTTCGGCCCCCAGATTTGGATCCTCGCATTCGCCATCCGCCGCGGTCGTACATCCCACCTTCTCCGATCATACCACCTGCTGCAATTGGTAAGAAATTCATAAGAGCTTGGTAAGACGCTTGAGAGTGTGTGATCCCACCTCCCACCACCTAGTAGTTGATAGGGATAATATCTTTGTGTTGTCTTTTGTCTTCTACTAAACATGGCAGGTGAGGAATTGGAGGCGCAAGAGTGTGTTTTGAGGGAGAGCTCACAAGGGTGTTGGATGAGCACCGCCATGCTATTAATGACGACATTGATAGGAAGTTTGCAGAAACAACTGCTACACTGCAGCAACTCAATGATAGTATCGCAATGCTCAACACACGCATTGATGGTTTGGGCAATCAACCACCGAACAATGGGCGTGTGGGTCCTCATGGTGCAGCCCATGACCGTGAGTTTGACAATGGAAATGAGATGCACAACCACGGCGCCTTTGATGCACAAGCGAAACCGGTTGAACTTCAACCGTCAAGGTATGAGAGGTAATAACGCTCAGCAACATAATGCACGTGTTAATGATGATCCATATGCTAAAGTCAAGTTCACTATACCATCTTTTGTGGGTGCTTATGATGCTGAAATGTATCTAGATTGGGAGTTGACGGTAGAACAGAAATTTAATGCTCACTTAGTTCCCCGGTGCATAGAGTTCGACAAGCCACAAGTGAATTTAAAAACTTCGCCATCATTTGGTGGAATAGAGTATGTACTGATGGATTAGCGCCTACTACTTGGGATGCTTTAAAGGTTGCTATGCGTAACAGATTTGTTCCACCTTCTTTTAAACGTGACCTGCTTAAGAAATTGCAGCGCTTAAACCAAGGCAATAGATCCGTAGAAGAATATTATCAGGAGCTACATATTATTATGTTGCGTTGTAATGTTATTGAGGATGAAGAGACTGCGATGGCATGTTTTTATGGAGGATTAACATGTGAAATTCAGGACATAGTTGATTACAAAGACTATAATAGTGTCCCTAGATTGTTTCAACTTGCATGTTTGGCAGAAAAGGAATTGCAGGGACGACAACAGAGGCCAAGGAACAATTTTGGAAGCACGTCTACACCAAGAACAACACCAGGTCAAGTTAAAACAGTCCCACCTTCGGCTACACGGTCTGCTGCCCCCTCCTCGAGTAGGGCGCGTTCAGCAGCACCTCCGACACCATCACATGCACCCGAGGTAAGCAAATCTACTAGTGTGCATGCCCCGGCCAAGAGTTCTTCTTCGGTTGCTTCCACGGGCCGTACGACTGGGATTATTTGCCACCGTTGCAAGGGAATGGGCCACGTCATGAGGGACTGCCCAAGTCAGCGAGCATACCTTGCCACTACAGATGGAGGTTATGTAAGTGCTAGTGATATTGAGGATGAATATGTACTTGCAGCTAACATTGCAGGTGGAGGAGAGCAATGCATAAAGATCTTGATGATGTAGAGGAACAAGTAGGCTGCTTGTTGACCTTTGGAATCATATGAGCCTTGTTGCTGTAGTCTTTGGCGCACAAGTGGAGAGGCGGAGCAAAATCAACGGCACAACTTGTTTCAAACCAGATTTCTCGTAAAAGACAGAGCCTGCAGAGTAATCATTGATGGAGGGAGCTGCAATAACCTTGCAAGTTCCGAGATGGTTAAGAAGTTTGGCTTGGCCACACAGCCACACCCACGTCCCTACTACATCCAATGGTTCAATTCGTGTGGTAAGTTAAAGGTAAACCAAGTTGTCAGAGTGCAATTTTCAGCTGGTAATTACAAAGATAGTTCCGACTTTGATGTAGTGCCTATGCAAGCATGCTCTTTGTTGCTCATTGAGCCTTGGATATATGATAATGATGTTTTGCACCATGGTAGATCTAATACCTACTCATTCTCACATAGGGGTAAGAAGATTAAGTTGTTGCCTTTGACACTCTTTGAAATTGTGAAAGATGAAGTAGGCGTGCTAAAATGAGCGAAACACCAATGAACATGATTACGAAAATCAACAAGTAGCAAAACGTGTTTTCCCACCTAAAGGGGAGAAAGTGGCACCTAATGCTAGTTCCGAGGGGATTAAATTGAAGGGGTGTGTTATGCTTGCCACTAAATCTGAACTTACTGAAATTTGTGAAATTTGCAAAGGGTGTCCGTATCCATTAGAAGAAATGCATGTTTCTTTGCCTCCTGTTGCTACTAACCTTTTGCAGGAGAGTGATGACTTTGGGAAAACAACTGAGTCAAGGACGACTCAAATTCAAGAAGGGGAGGATGATGAGGACATCGACCCTAAGGATACAACCACGACTTTGAGAAGACCTACGACCGGTTCTGCAGGGTCTACGACCACTCCCAGAAGACCTACGACCAGCTTTGCAGGGTTTACGACCACTTCCAGAAGACCTACGACCAGCTCTGCAGGGTCTACGACCACTTCCAGAAGACCTACGACCAGCTCTGCAGGGTCTACGACCACTTCAAGAAGACCTACAACTACTTCAAGAAGACCTACAACTACTACTTCAACTCAATCTTCCACAGTTGGACTTGCGGCCACTGCAATACCATTTTATCCAATTGGACCACGCTACTTCTACTCCTACAAGCCCTGGTGCTGCATTTACATACCATGGTGCTGCATCACCAATTATTGGCCCACTAGCTATGTAATATATGGGCTGACTTGGCCCATAAGGCCCATGTGATGGCCGACCACCCTAGGGGCTGCACTGTTCACATGAACAGTACCCATGAATAGTTTCGCCGCCCTAGGGTTCCCACCTCCTCACGTTCCCCCCCTATATATGTGCAGCAGCCGCCACAGTTTAGGGTTGGGTTTTTCTTAGATTATTACGCCACTTTGCGGTTTAGCGCTTGTTCGGTTTGAGAACCCCACTTGTGAACTTCATCTATATTCGCAATATATTTGATTGCATCTACCTTGTTCTTGTGAGTTGCTTCGATTGCTTGCAGGAATCATAACCCTCGTGGTAAGGTCGATCGCGTGCAAGCGTGGTTGATAACGGCAGTCGTGCGGGTGTAGCAAATTGCGAGGTGACGATCTGCGGGTCGGAAGCCTCAAAGCGTCAACGTCCTCACGACAAAATCAATCGAACCTATCGGAAGATCGGGCCACCGTGAATTCATCACAACGACATGCATGGGAAGGGGTAGACATGGTGCACGTCACATGAACACAAACCACCATGAATAAACTAGTCCAATTATCCACATTTCATATTCTTGATAATTGCTTTGGTTTCTGTTTTGTGACCATCCTTCGTGGTGGATGTTTTATTTGTGCTCATGGGTGATTTAGTTATGTTCTTAATTCCTCATTATTTTGAGGACCTTTGATCCTTGAGTTGTATCTATTTGCTAATGCATGCCCTTGACTAATGCTTTAGTTGTTTAGCCCACTTGGGATGATCTGTGATGAGTAGTTCAAATTGGATGACTAAAAATATTGATTGATGCTATATTAGAATGTTAGAACCTCTGGTTTAGTCACCTATACAAAGGAGGTTCTGCCAAATTTTAGACAGATTGGTCAGTGATGCTTTAGATGTTGCTTGTTGATCATTATCTGCCTGAGCATAGTAATGTTGGACTACTTTAACTTAGTTGTTATAGAGAAGACTTCTTAAGTTGATTTGTGCCCAATTGACAAATCATGTACTTTTGTTGAGAAATGATAAACTGTGATAGCGTCGATTATTAGCATTAGGTCACCCATGAATGAATGTTTGGTTGTTGGTTGATATTATCATCTTTCATGATATGGTTGGATTAGTAATGGATTAGTGATCTTCGTATAGACCCTTGATAGTGTTATCATAATTGGGTCAATCGGGTCGGATGTTTGAGATTGATTGGTTGACGAATTCTGATTCAATTCTTATATCCACTCTACTGGATATTGATCTTTTATGTTATTATTTGAAAAATGGTTGAAATTATTCCATATTGTTGTTGTATGTTAGTCTTTTAGGTAACAGTTTGGCTTCCGCATAGCCAAGGTGTTACAGTTGGTATCAGAGCGGGCTTTAGGTCCATGGTAGTTGAAATATTAAACAGTCTTGCTAGTTTTAAGTCGCCTGAAAGTTTCTTAAGTTTAAGTCACTTGTTGTGACCATTGGATTTGTGTAGAGATCGGTGTGCCGCATGATTGGATAATGATCCAACAGATAAAAGAGGTGACTTATGCTTAAGAAAATTTCAGTCACCTTATGAATAGACAGTCCCAATATTAAATTGACACACTGTGCACAGTAAGATGGGAATGGGTCAAGCATTGCATTTATGTTTTTGTTATGTTGCTTTGGGCATTGCTGTTATGAAATTATTATGAATACTTATGATATGCCTATATGGTTATTATATGTTATATTAGTAGATGACGAGAGATTCAGTTCGTGGTTGTAGCCCTGAGTTGCCAGGTTGCACCACCGCTCGGAGTATGAGTCTCCTTGGGAAGATTTTTGTCTTACTTGAGTTTGGAATGATTATTCTTGTTCAGATACGGTGGATGAGTTTTCTTGGATTAGTGGTTCATTGTAGTTGAGAGGAGTTCTTCGGTCTTTATTGGTTTTCTTAAAGCAAACATTTGTTCTCCCGATTGACGTGTTGTTTTGCTGCTTATAAACGTAGTTGATTTAAAAGATTGATCTTTATTTGGAAGTTCTACCTTTCTTGTGAAAAATGTGATCCAGTGATTCGTTTGGTATTTCAGATAACGGAGACTATCTTTTACAAACTTTATTGAAGAAAGTTTTGACTATACTCATTTCTTTTGGAGTAGCTGGAGTGTTAGAGTTTAGAACCTTTTCTTTGAATCAGAAAGTGTCAAAACCCTTTGCAAAGTTTTGTGTTGTTAAGTGAGAAACTGTAAGTAAAGAAGATAATTGATAATGTTTATGACGCCAAGTTGGGTTATTGGCGTGATGCATATTTAATCTTAACCAATGTCCTCGGTAGCGTAGCTGGTTAATTTAATGTTGCCTTGCAATGACTGCGTGACGAGCTGTGATTTAGAATATATTTATTCCTGGTCAGAATCAACAGGGTTCTAAGAAAAGTGAATATTAATATGAATCTATCTTGTAAACATCTATCAGATGATCTTACATAAATCCTAAAATTGTTGAAAGCTGTATAAAGGACTAGATGGTTATTGGTGTATCACTTTGTGAAACCTTGTTTTATAGAAATTATGTTAGTAAATCTTTAATCATGTTTTGAACTAGTTTCTAAACATAAGGTGAAATGTTGAATCTATGTTTATAAATGGTTATGCAATTGCAAATAGAATTAGCATTATATTTACACACATGAATAATACAATGGTCAAGTGTTTATGAGAGCTGAAGTTGGTGTTGAGCACGCCAACCGTTGAGTAGATGAAATTCGTAAGTGGTCCTTGATAGCATGCCTTGTGAAAGTTGCTATTGCATAGTATGATCTTGTTAAGATAAATTTGTTTCAACCTTGTGGCTCATGTTTCTTTTGAAAAGCTTTAGAATGGCGTATTAGAGTTTGATGATTCTTGGCACTAATGTATGATTTTGATGCTATTAAAATTGTCAGAATGTGAGATTGGTGTTAATACTTGTAGTAACTTGATCACCTATGATGATATTACTTAAATGATAATATTTCAAGTTTGCTTTTCGTGTTATCTCGTAAAAAAAAGTTTCGAGTTTTGCGGCCGAGATTATTTGGATCTCATGATTTATGTGGAAGTTGAACTGTTCCAAGCAAAGCGTCATGTCGAAGAATTTTATTGGTTCTTAAGTGGTTCTTGCGGTTTAATTGAAACGTGCCTAAATTTTCTGTTCTTCTTCCGCACAAGCTTTGTCGAGTTTCACTAGAAATGTTTTGATCTTATTGGTTGATATTTACTATTCTCTTTTGAGGGGTGTGTACCCTCAACTGTGATCCCAGTTTTGTTTTTCCAAGATCATTGTTATTGGAATGTTTCTTTTGGTCTCGTGCTCACCGTGAGGAGCAATGTTTTCCTGTGTGTCAAAACTTGTTGTTGTTCGCCTCTTCCTTTTGAGAAAGGATCAACCGATTTGTGTTGCAAAGTTTTGTTAAGCGTAAATTGGAAAGTGTTTGGTGGTGGTCAAGTACCTGTAGTGGTGAGGTTTTGGTACCAAGCTATTGGAGGAGTAGTAGAAGATGAATTGGTTTTGACTAAGTAGAACCTATGGTATAGTGTAATTCTAGAACCCTAGTTCATGTTGAAATATTGGGAAATTATCGAAGGTATGGAAACCTTGATCAATTTTATAGAGTAACACAATTGGATTGTATTGCGAGATTGTGTGGGTGATTCCTGATGATGTCAATGAGTGAGTATGTTGGAACTGTGGAAATGTTAGAGATTTAATTTGATGATTTCTCTATCTGTTATAAGAGAAGTTCGTTGTAGAGGTCTTGGAGGTTAAATTTGGGCCTTGCATTTTTATGCTAGACCTTTGGTCACCCAATGATTGTGTGTAGAAGAATTAGAATAAAAGCGTTTTCCTAAGCAGTGGAATGATCATTGATAGAACCATTCTGATGTAGTACATGAGCGTGTGTATTGAGGATTCTGAGTTGTTATTCTTGAAAGTTGGAGATTGATGTGATCCGTGAGAGCTATTTTGAGGTGCAATGGGTGCCACCTGTCGAATTAATGTCGTTAGTAGAAGGAGTTGTCTAGAGTATTTTGGTGGGATCAATAGAGCTGTTCCACAAAGCTGTGGATGATGTTTTTTTGGATTGAGCATAACTTTGGGGATGCTAATTTAAGGGATTTGAACTTTGTGTGGTATGTGATGAATTCAAATTCCAAGGTTGAGAGGAATTTTGTTCCTAAAAGAGAATCTGAGAAAAAAAAAAGAAGGTTTCCTCGGGTAGTGAAGAGTTCTCTTGATTATTGTTTGAGTTGTGTGTTTATGTCAGAGGTCATTTGCAATTTGAGTTGGCTTTATGTTGGCATGATGGTTCTATCCAGTTCAGGAACATAAAAGAAGTGTTTGATTTGGACTTTCGATCGACTTCTCTTTTAGCGTACATGGTGTTTATTTACAAACTACCTAATTGGAAAGTGGAAAAGTATTCATGATGAATCTTCGATTGTGGGTTTGACCCCTTTGGTGGGAGTTGGCATTGCGTGGTAGCGATGAGAACTCCTTATTTTCAGTTGGATTCTCTTGGTAAAGCCGTTGTTTAAGAACGAGCTTTGTTGTGCATTCTTGATTAAAGGAGGTGCCCCTTGTGAGATGAAGAGTTCGATTTTTGAGCTTGTTAATTGTTGTTTCATTTCTGTGGCATTTGTTCTTGTGTTCTTTTCGTCGGTTAGAATTCGGGGTCGAATTCTGTTTAAGAGGGGTAGAATGTAATATCCCGTTTAATTAAAACAAGAAAGGAATTAGGGAGATATTTAAATAGATTGATTTAAGAAGAGTTTAGGGGAGAGGGATTGGGCTGGCCGAAGGCCCAATCTGTGTTCATGTGGGTTTCGGTGAGAGGAGGGCCGACTTTCACGTAAAGGAGGAGGGGCAGGGTTGGAGTGAACCCTATCCACCAGCCTTGTGCTGCACCCACCGCTGCCTCTTGCTAAGCTACCGCCGCTAGGCTCCCCGCCTCCCCCTTTCCTCCAGCAGTTGGTGCCGTCCCCTCCAACCGATGGCGCCGCCCCTCCAGCAGATGGCGCCACCCTCCTCCTTTGGTGCTGCCCCTCCCCCTCTGCAGCTAGCCCAACGAGAACGGCGCGGCCGCCGCCTCCCCCGCCACCGGCGTCGTCCGCCCCGTCGTCTTCCTCCCCGGCAGCGTCAACGGCCAGTACATCATCGAGGGCCTCTCCTCTGACTTCATATTCCTCCTCGGCAGCATGGGAATCATCCTCCTCGACCTCATCGTCGACTGCACCAGACCCCGGAGCCTCCGCGTCTCGTTCGGCGGCTCCAACGTCGCCGCCATCGTCATCGCCTACGCCATGGCCATGCTTTTCCTTTGCATCAAGATCCCCGGCTACCTATGGTGAGGTCGACAAATCTTACTAGTTCATTAGATCAGATCCGTTACAAGATCTCTACCTCCAGATCTGTTTGCTTGTGGTTGATGGAACTAGTGTACTCTTTTAATGATGTTACCGTAGGATGCTGGATGATCTCGAGTTTAAATTGATAATTTGAGAATTATCTTTTTGAAATGACAATAAACAGAGTTTTCTTTGAACTGTGATCGGATGATACTGCTGCTATGTAGATCTATTTTCCTGTTGATTGAAATAGTGTAATTTAAGAGAATTGCTAAAAGAATCTAGTATGTAATTTGCTACTAAGAATCTTATACCTCTTCTCCATTGGATTTTCGTTGAGATAGGGGAGCTGTGATATAATCATAAGGAGGTGGGGATGAGATAGACGTTGGATAATCTCACCTTCGTTAGATTTATCACTTGAGATTTTGATTTTGATCATTATCTGCCTAAGCTTAGTAATGTTGGACTACTTTAACTTAGTTGTTATAGAGAAGACTTCTTAAGTTGATTTGTGCCCAATTGACAAATCATGTACTTTTGTTGAGAAATGATAAACTATGATAGAGTCGATTATTAGCATTAGGTCACCCATGAATGAATGTTTGGTTGTTGGTTGATATTATCATCTTTCATGATATGGTTGGATTAGTAATGGATTAGTGATCTTCGTATAGACCCTTGATAGTGTTATCATAATTGGGTCAATCAGGTCGGATGTTTGAGATTGATTGGTTGACGAATTCTGATTCAATTCTTATATCCACTCTACTGGATATTGATCTTTTATGTTATTATTTGAAAAATGGTTGAAATTATTCCATATTGTTGTTGTATGTTAGTCTTTTAGGTAACAGTTTGGCTTCCGCATAGCCAAGGTGTTACAGATACATACCCTATGCCTGTGCCCTCTAGGCATAGGGATCCAACGCCCACACTCCACGAGTGTGGGGACTAGGCCGGTCCAATGCAAGATGGGGATCTCAAGGAAACAGCCCTTGGCTACCACGTAGTCCAAGGTTCAGAAATGAACATGCATAAATGCAAATATGCTTGTCCATTATCGTTATCATGATTCATCGTTAACAAGGTGGCCTCATTGCTCACTTTGTCCCATCATTTCTGCCATCAAAATATAACCATTATCATGCAAGCATCACCATATAAATAGTAACATGTACGCATCATCATGTAACCATTAGCATGCAGCATCATGTAAACATTCCCAAGTAGTAAGCATCGTCATTAAACTATGGCATTTAGGCTCATCAACATTACCAAGCAACAATCAACATCAATCAACTATGGCATTCATCAAGTATATAATATGACAACTTATTAATAATACTTGCACTTGCCTCAACCGAGAGATAGAAGCCAAAAGGGCGGAACGCTCTAGCACCGGGGTTCACCACCACATGCCGTTGTAGTGTAGTTCTCCAACCTGCTATTATTGTAGCTATCAACCCTTGAGAATTCACACTAACATCAGTCACAGTACACACAACCACGCCTACTAGAACAAGTAGTATACTGAGCTTTCTATTTCTGGAGTAACGGACTTTGTCAAACAAGATTTACAAAAAGCACAAAACTGGAATGATACACAACTTGGCAATCTGATAGAATCCAACAGTGTTCCCCATCAATCTAACATTAATCCCAACAACTGATAGGTTTGCAAAAATAACAACTTTTACTAGTTCTGGCAGTGGTAAATAGGATAGCTGCATATATCCCAACCATTTTGTTACTAATGTCATCAAGGTTGCAAAATGAAGTCCAGTCAATGTAGTAGCAAAACTAAAACCATGGGTGGCCATTAAGGTACCTACCACTCAAATATAGATCCCAGTGGAACTGGTTCATACATGGGACGTGATGTGGTCGTTCCTAAGAACACGATGACTAGGCTCCAGGATTTGTGTGATCCAACCAAACAACTATGATGCAAACATTGCTATAATTGATTTCAACAGTCTCCAAGAGAACACATGAACTAGCTCAATTTACTTTCAGCCATGTAGCATCGAGAGAAGCAGCTAAGTGTTAGGATGTGATGTTTACCTGCGGCGGTTGCGGCGGCCGACCTTGCGGGCCTTGCGCTTGCGCTCGCCGTTCTTGCTCTCGTCCTCCAGGATCTACACATTGAACCCCTTCGCGGCCTCCATAGTCATCGGTGCCCAGCGGGCCACGTGGATCACTGAAGGCGGGGAGCTCTTCCCCGAGAACGGGGCCAGGGGAAACTGGAGTAGCGTGCTCAGCAGAGAAGTACTTGGAGGATGGGCTTCGGTCGGGCATTGCGTCGAATAGGTGGAGCGCGACGGTGACGACACCTCACCGCCGCCTTCTGCAGCCCGCGTGAGCACGTCCACCATCTGCTGCACCGACCGGGCGCTGGTGGCCACTGGAGACACCGTGTCGACCGCCTCCTCTGCTTCGACGAGTAGCGCCACCATGCGCCGGACCGCATCCCTATCCAGTATCGACGACTGCAGCGGCTCCTTGTCGAGCTCGTCGAGGAGGAGGCCGTGGGCGTCGTCCTTAGCGACGGGAAAATGGGTGAGGAAGGCGGCGGCCTCCTCGAGAGCATCCACCTTAAGGGTGAAGCAGCGCAGCCAAAACTTGCACTGCAGCTTCTTGCGCGTCGTCGCCTATGGCGCCTCCAGCGGGAGAGCCGGAGAGGGGAGAAAGACTGTGGCGGCTGCTCAATGGGGAGTGTAAGGGAAAAGAAGTAAGAGGCTAGGGTTTAGGGGATTGCCACCCCCTAGCTCCACTAAAAGGCCGACCGATCTCCCCTTGGGCCAAAGCACGATGTGGGCCTTTGGCCCAGATTCTAATTCCTCCTTCTCAAGCCTGAAATTCAACCTTAATTACATGTTTTGTTTCCTCAATTTCTTATTTAGTTAAGCGGGATATTACATTCTACCCCCCTTAAACAGAAATTAGACCCAGAATTACGCTTCTTTATCTGCACAAAGAAGAACCTGGCTGAAACAAAACAACGATTAACACGTACCGGACTTGAACAAATTTGGATATTGCTCGCACATGCGAGACTCCAGCTCTTAAGTCGCTTTCCTTTCAGACATATGGAACCACATCGCAAATGGTGGATACCAATGGATTACATCTCAACACTCGTCTCGACCTTTACGGGTTCTCTCAACACAATGGACTCAAAGACAAGGTCCTACTCGTTGGCCAACGGCTTTAATCGATATCACAAGCTTCGGACTGCTTGGGTACTCACTCAGTACCAGACATTGCGTTCCTCGCGTAAGGACCCGAGACGGTCAGAGCGATACGCCAACTCCTTAATCCCCACAACTAGCGAGAACCAAAGTACCTTGAGCTAACTTCCCCCTTGGTACTAAAGCACACAACAAGCACAACACACACAGAACACTTGTCCCAATGCAACCACGAAAAGGCAATTTTACACCCAAAAAGGGTCAAACTCAAAAGTGAAGATTCATCATGAAATTCCTTTCTCTTTCACGTAGGCAGTTTGCAATTAAACACCTCGTAAGCCAAAAGAGAAACCTCTCAAACACCAAATCAAATACTTCCTTTCTTCTCTCTGAACTGATAAGAACCATTGTGATACCCTGTTTAAGAAAATTGGGTAACTAAAGGAATTAAAAAGGAAAATAAATAAGTTAATAGTGAAGGATTTCAGAATTTTGGTGGTTTGAGGAGAATAGTGGGTCGTTGGCCCATAGCCCAAGTGGAAAAGCTTGGCTTTAAGATGGAGGAGGGGGGGAGCTAGCCAAAAAGAAAACCCTAACCCTATTTCCTAAATCCGCCGCCGCCATCTTGCTAAGCCTCCTAGCTCCCTTCTTTTTGGCCGATGCCATCTCCTTCCCCCTGGTCTCTTCCTCCAAGGCACCGCTGTCGCTCCTATGCCCAGCCGCCGTCGCCGGCCCCTACACCGCGCCCTCGGCTCCTCTCCATTTGCCACAGCAATGTTGCCCTTGCCTCCCTCCGCCGCCTTCTTTGCTGCCATGGCTCAGTGCCAGCGCCTCCTCGCGCTCCTTTGCCTTGCACCCAGTTCCTGCGCCTGCCGCCCTCATTGCATCCAAACCTTTACGCCGCCCGCCACTGCCTCACTTGCCGTCGTCGGTCTCCCGAACCTCCAGCCTGGTTCGGCGTTACCAGCGCCGCCAGCGCCTCCGTTCCCGGCGCCCGCCTCGAGCTCCACACCTCCGCTGGCCTCGTCCTCCACCTCTTCAGGCCCAAGGGAGGAGGCGCCGCCACGCGCTGAGTGGTCGCGCGCGTCCGGAATGCCTACCACTTCGCAGGTATGGCAGTTTTCAGCATGTTGTTCCATTGTATGCTGCAGAAGTGAGGAAAAGAGAATGGTCATGATGTTGGTAACACCTGCAGGTCATGTTTGAGCTGCTCCTCCAGTTCATCACGTCTCCGGTCGTCGATGTGGAAGTTTCTCAGAGGTACATGGACAATTTGTTCATCTCGAGGTTGCTCGACTTGTTCGATTCCGATGATCCTAGAGAAAGGGACTGCTTGAAAACTTCATATAAAATCCACTCAGGCAATCTTTTGACTTGATCACTGCGTTAATACATAATACCTTGTTGTTGTCGTGCTAATACAAATGATTTGTCTGTATGTTAGGAGGCAACTAGTCAATATTTTAATTCAAAGCAGAAAGGCCTTGAGCATTGCATGGGGTTTCAATCTAGTTGCTGTGTCGGCCTTTGGCCTAACTAAGTTCTTGCCTTAGTGGGCAAATATGAGACCCACCTATCCTGGTATAGCCTTGCTATTTATAAAGTTCAGTGTTCGGATTCATGTCTTTTACTAGAATGCTTTAGTAGGGACGTAGGGTAGTGTGTGATACTCACATGGAACTAGCCTTTCTTTGGTGCTATTAAAACTAACTTTGGATTAACTCGGCAAAACATGATTGACAAACTGACAAAGAGCTTTGTTGAGAATGTGACATGAATCTCATGAATAGTAGTCAGTGCTTCGAATAGGCTTTGTTTGAGTGGCGGTCTTCATGTTTTGAAATCAACTCACTTGTCCCTATGCTTGAGAGCCATCTCTACACTTTTGTTAAGCAAGGATTTTCTATCTCCTTTGGTCTACTCTGCCATCCAGAGTTGTTTTTTTTAGTGTCATACAAAATGTCTAACCCTGCCTGTTGAGTTGGAGGAGGTGTTGGATTGACAGAAATGCGTGAGTTCCAGAAGTGCAAGGTTCCATTGTTTCGTAGGATTGCACTCTGTCTGAATAGCTCTCATTTTCAGTTGTAGGTGGTGGTCATTTCACAGTGCGCGTCGCTCGGTGGTGGTGAGAACCGAGGCTAGAGCGTTCCGCCTTTTTGGCTTTTATCTCACGGTTGAGGCAAGTGCAAGTAGTATTAATGAGTGATTATATTTCATTATTGATGAGCCTGAATGCCATAGTTGATTGTTGATGCTTACTGCTTGGTAATATTGATGAGCCTAAGTGCCATGGTTAATGATGATGCTTACTACTTGGAAAGGTTTACATGATCTTGGCATGTTGATGGTTACTTGATGATCGTACATGATAATGTTTATATGGTGTTGCTTACACGATAACGGTTACATGTTGATGGGCATGAATGCCATGGTTCAATGATGAAACTTTAAGTTGATAATGTTGACGAGCATTACTTTTCATGATGAGTTGATATCATGCTTTACATTCTGCATCATGGCATTGGATCCCTGTGCCTTGAGGGCACATGCCTTAAATGTTTTTTGGATCCCCGTCATGCATTAGACGGGCCTGGTCCCCACACTCGTAGAGTATGGGCTTTGGATCCCTGTGCCTAGAGGGCACAGGCTTAGAGTAGGTATCGACGGATACACTACTCGGCATTACCAGTAATTGCTAAAATGTGAAGAATGTGCATTCATGACATGTCATTGCATTCTTGCATAAGATATGGATTGGTGGTATATAATGCTGTGTTTAGGATGGGATTGTTTGTTCCCTCTGACTGCTTGTGAGGCTATCATAAGAGATGGGTCTATGGTATGTAATGTTGTTATTTATGATGGAATTGTTTATTCCTTTGACTTCTTATGATGCTATTGTTTTATTTGCTATTGCACTTTCTTTGAGTCGTGGAATTGTAATAGACCCAACCCTAATATCTGATAATGAAGCCTTTGTTCATGTCATTCTTGTTCAAATTAACAAATTAGGTAACATGTTGTAAACTATTTTCCCAAAAATTTTAATTATAATTCCAACTTGATAAAAATTTTAGAAGGAAATACCATCCAATGTTGGTATTATGATTGAGAATTATTTTAATTGAAAATCGGATAAATTATATTGGCCAAAAATAATTTTTGTTGAATTTTTAGAAATTATTTTGATATTCATAAAAATATTTGTCTTTAAATAAACCTTAATTAGTTTAATTGAATTATTTATGTATTTATAAAGAAGAAGCGTGATTTTAAAAAAATTTATTTGGGAAATACATCATCCCAAAGAGCAATTCTACAAAATTTCGTAATTTTATAAATTTATTTGCTATTTTAAACAACCAGTCAAACCAATTGAAATTTTGAATCAAACCAGTCAAACCTCTCGGTCTAAACCTGCTCGAAACCTTAGCGACCCGACTGGTGCGTTTGATCCGCCATGTCACGTCTGTAGCGCACCCACTCGCCCGTTGCTTGTGAGCCGTTGATTTCCTTGCCAACTGAGATTTACAAACCGTGCGGGTCATCCCAAACACGCAAGTCAATTTCCACCGTTGGATTGAAATCCTCTGACGCATCCGGATCGTTACGAGATCTTTTTTTCTGTGGCGTCAACCGTTGGATCTAAATCCAACGTTCGTATTGACCGCGTTGCAAAGCTTTGACGCGTGTCCCATTGAAGCGACCGTTGGATTTAAATCAACGATCCTAATCGGCAGGGCCGTCGGACCACTCTGGCCCCCGCAATCGCGTCGTTATTCATCATCGGACGGTCCATATGGATTAGGACGATCGGACCGCTTCTGAAGCAGCGTGGATCGTGGCCCTTCATCGCGAATCGCACGGTCGCATCTCTCAATACCGTTTGATGCATTGTAGCCTCTAAATCGCAGCCAATCAAATGAAATCGAGCGGTGGTGTGCATTTGGACTTCTCATGAAGGCCGCATGGTGTGTTTGCCCTCGGGACCCACATGGAAGTGGCACAACTTTGCTTCATCTCCTCCTGTACACCGTAAGTACCATTCACACTTGAATTGGAGATAGTGTACATGATGAATTGGGTGATATTTTTCTCAAATATCTATCCTTAATGCCACCTCAACCCATTCTAGAGAATTCTCGGTTGTGCAGAGGACCTTATCCTATATAAACCCTAGTTCTTTTCTCTCTGCCATTGTTGACCAAAGAAAGAGCCTCGACCTTGTCCTCCTTCACGGTGAAGCATTCTTGTTCTTCTATCTTGCTCAACTTCAAGAAAGCCTAAATCACATACTAATATGATTTTGGGCATTTCTTGTAGGTTGGGTTTAAGGTCATTTTCTTGGTCAACTTCAACCGTGGGGCATCACCTTGGTGAAAACTTCATCTGGGTGAGTTAAGTCCATCTTTTTCCATCAAGAAAGTGGTGATGGCCTTTTCATCTTAGATACATCATTTTCTCTTTTGCGATCAAAGATTAAAGTTGAATCTTTACTATCTTAACCTTGAACTAATCTTTTCTTTCTAAACTCTAGTGGTAAGTCTACATTTTGCTTCATATCATTATAAGCTCTTTAAGAACATCACTCACCGATCATGTGATGCTTCAACCTTTCTTTAAGCGGAAAGTTATATTTTAACTTTTCGGTCTTTCTTATCGTTTTCAAAAACTTTAGATTTTTTTTCATACCAATATCTTAAATTGTTAGATCCTAAGAGAAACCCTAGTAACATTAGACCTCCATTGTGGTTAATATGATTACTAGAGCCTCTTTAGTATAAACATTTTCTTTACGCTATTGTCAACTCAGCCGACAAAGAGTCCATTTTGCCTTATCTTCTATAGTTGACCATGTTAGATCGGCATGAGAGGGTTATGGTATTTATTACGTCCTGTCAACTTTAACCTTTATTTAAGTCCTTCGATTGTGTAGCTCCCAAGTTAACGAGAAAGGAATAAAGTATTTTTCTTGTTTTGGGTTATTGTCCAAACCAACAACAATAATAGCAAAAAGCTAAATCCTTAAAACTGCTTTTTATAAATATTAAATACCCTTAGATTATAGCATCGACTTTTGTATACTTAACTAGCATCCAAGATCCCATTTGTATGCAACTAAGCTAAATAATTGAATTAATTACAAGCATCTGTTTTAGTACATAAAACACGACATCTTGTAGCTACATATCTAAATCTAAAAATCTAGATAACTCTTTGTCGTTATATAGTAGATGGGTTATTATTCTTAATAAATTAGCTATAACCTAAGCATACTATTACCTATGCATTATCAATTGATCATACATTCTTTTGCATCCTGTTCTCTGTTTCTCCTTTGTTTATTGAAATTCTTTTATCTTCTTTTAGATTACGGTTCTTACGAGTTAGTTGAATCTTTTGTTGAACCTCAAGAACCTGAACAAGAGGTTATATACTACTATCAAGGCAAGCTTCCTCTCTGCACCATGTTGAACCTAATCTTTTGAACTTTAGAATTCTAAAATCTGTGACCTTTGTGCATGCAAATTTCTAAAATTTATTTGTGCTCTGTTCTTAGGTAGTTATACCTGAACTTGTGGATTATCTTGAATTATATCATACACTCAACCTAAGGTAGTTTGTGATGTTATTATATTTAATTTTCACTTTTGTAGCCATGCAGTCCTAGAACGTTAGAGTTTGGCAAGCTTAGCCTATCGACTTAGGAATAACAAATGATTTATACTTATTTTGATCTTTGTTCAGTTTATTTGATTTGGAAATGCTTCAATCTGTTATCAATCAATTCAAATCTGGACAAGTGGATGCTAGTGATGGTGCTCTTCTGTGCGAGAATGGGAAATGTGGATGTCTTATGCGGGTTGATTAAGGACCGAACTCGACGGCCCAATTCGAGCTAGCGTATTTCCACACGCAGATGTATGGGCGCTGTTTGGATAAGTAAAGGGTTAATATTATTGAGTTGGATATAGGAGAGTAAGGACATGTGTATTGATTTCATATGGCATAGATGCTTAAGTCTTGGGCGTGTCGTATGCCATGTGGAGCTTATATTGATATCGGATGTTCTTAGATGGGTAAGGCGTAGATGTGTTACATCGCATATACGTTCCTTGAGGGCCCCGATCGATGTGTAATATGTGTGGCTAACACGAGTTTGCATTTAATTGATCGGGTCGGATTCGGTACAACATGTGAACCCGGTTGAATGTATGCTATCGATCTGGTTTAAGCGGGATTAATTTCACATGGGTCATCCAACTCAATAGTGTTAACTTGTTGAAAAATACCAAATCTTAGTTTACGGCGGCATACCAAAGGCGGTGTGCTATTATCACGGGGCTTACGGGCTAACTAAGTCGTGTGGGTAAAGATGTACACCCTGCAGGTTAAAACTATTGAATAGCCGTGTCCACGATTCTGGACAACGCTTGGATTGATGTCACTGTATAGAAGTTATTCTAATTTTGGGCTTTGGGAATTGGTTCGGCATGATGATTGTTACGTACAATTAATCGTGAGATGTTATTTATTCTTATTCTTGTTTATGTTTACAATTACACTTATTCACTTTGTTTTAGTCCAAATCAATTTGTTAAAACTGCTTTATCAAAATATAGCAATTGTAGGTTAAGATGTATCGCTTTATGCAAACTGAACCATTTAAACCTTCAGTTGTCAACCTTATGCATATATACTTTCTATTCCATTGTATAGGTTCTAACAACCACTTTCTTTTATTAGTTTGTGTAAGTCTTCTTTGAGTACCTTTCGTACTCGGGGTTTTATAACCTCTTGTTGCGGTGAGGATGGATATCTTTATGAGATGCCCGTTAGCGCCCGATCTGGTGGCGCTAACGAGTAGCACTAGTTTTATTCTCCACGCAATAGCTGCATGGATGATGGGGCCATTGGTGGTTTTGTTTTTATCTTTTCGTTTCATTGTTACTCTTTTTGTAAATGACCCAAGGTCATCTGTTCATATTTCGGTTACTGTAGCAACCTGGTACTGTAGCAACCGAAATTGGAGATGTAATTATTAATGTATAATTATGTGAATGTATGACTTGTATGTGATTGATGCAATGTTGATTAAGGATATATGCTAATAGTCACTAATCACAGGAACTATTGCATGACATATATCCGGAACCTAATTGTTGGATTGTTACTTGTTATGATTATGCTTCTAGTATGATCTTTATTAAGGACATTACACTGTTCCTTAATTAAGAATTATGCTACCAGTATAATTATAATTCGGCACAATCCCAATAATTAAGGGTCTCCTGACGTTGGTATCAGAGCATACGGTTGCCTGTAGAATAGAATTAGCATGGTTGTCACCTTTAGTGAGTCTCTGTGGCATTATTTTAACTTAAATTAATTTTTAAAAGATCTAAGTCTGCTACCTTTTATTCCTTATCTTCTTTTAGTATCAATTCTTATCCACCTTTCTGTTGGATTTTTCAAGATTAGTCTCTTATCTACCTTGTCTTTCTCTGTAGATGAGTGGCTGGTATCTGATCAAGGAGACTCGAGCCGAAGAAGTGGATGGGTTTCCAGCTATACTTCGGGATATGATGTGGCGTGCTAATTTCACGTATCAGCCAGAATATGCCATCTACCGTCGAGACCGAGGTCCTGGTATGGAAGAATACCAAGCTATCATTAATGTGATCGCCAGGCAGGTGGTGGGTAGTGTTCCTTACTGTATCCACGTACGTGCCACTTCCGAGTCTATGGCTGTACAGGAAGCTGCGCGTAGGATGATGGGCCTCCTTCGTCATGATCTGACGGAGTTGTCTCAGCCACCCTATGTACACTTCCCGAAACATGGCCCTAGGTCGGATGTGATTACGTTTGATGAGATTCAGTTCGGAGAGGACCCATATGTACGCGAGTTAGCGAGGTTGGTCCGTATCATGGACCAAACCTATCACTGTCTCGTGTGCGAGTTATGGGAAACCCGCCGTCGTCTGCACGAGGCACAGGAATATTTGAGGCTTGGTGTTGCCACGAACCGCGTTCCTCGTAACGTGCTTTATGGCAACAATGAGATCCCTCCACCGCCACCGTACCACGAGGATTGCGACTTCGAGAGGTGCGAGGGCTTGTTCGATCCTTAGTCGATTAATCGTCGAGCACGAATGTCTGCTGGATTTCCTCGCACTCAGCGCCCTACACACCCTGGTGGACATCATTTGCTGCTAGGTTCCCCTACTCGTCTTATCAGTCCTAGGGATCCCATAGATACGGGTTCACCAGGAGCTCATATGTTAAATGAGTTTCCGGTGAATTTTAACCGTAACGACTACACTTAGGGGCTGAATGTGAGATTCGGCCTTAGTTGTGTAATAGGTAGTATTGTGTAATAAATATTGTGAAATAGTCGGCCTATGTTTTGTATAAATGCTGGGTACTAACTTTTGTATTTTGGAACTTGGTATTGTAGTGGTTGACATGTGTATTGGACTTAATGTGTTAATAAAGTAATGCTGCCCTTTTGCTGTACTCAGCTTGGTGTTATTTTGGTGTTAATTGGTTGCATACCATGACATACTGCATGCTTAGGTTTAGTATTTAATTAATTTCTATCTCCTAATCTTGTATGTGTTAGCACGAGTGTATCCTTGTTATGTTGTTAACCATTATATGGCAGGAGATGACAGGACCAACCACTCGATCGTGAACACAACAAGAGGAGAGGTTTTCCACCCTGTTCTCCAAACTCGGGAGAGCGGATGACCCTCCGGATCCCATGGTCCACAAAGTGGTCGTCGGAAGAGGATCTTCCTCCACCACCCACTATGGCGGGCGTGCTCATGCAAATTGGCGCAACCGCATGGATCGAGCAAGATATTAGGCAGTTATGCGTAATACCTCCGCTACTCCGACACTAGTGGTCGGCGCAGAGTTCAACATGGGCGAGGTAGTCTCGTGACTTTCAAATGAACTAACCCGCCAAGGTTTTCAGCCTCGAGATCCATTGGAGGCGGAGGATTGGCCGGAAATTGAAAAGAAGTGACTATTGCCCAATGTTACGAAAGGAGAAGGTCTTATATGCTAGCTACCGGTGATGGACCAACTAGTAATTGGTGGGATAATTATCGGCTATCAACCCACCGGACATGCTCCCACGGCTTGAGTTCATGGAGGCTTTTCGCAAGCCCATATTCTGAGGGAGTGATGATGCTCAAGCGGCGAAATTCTCGCTCTCAAACAAGGGCGAAAGTCAGTGACCGAGTATCTTCATGAATTTAATTTCCTTGCTCGGTATGCCCCTGACGATGTTTCGACTGACACTCGTCGTCGAAACCGTTTCATGAATGGGCTATCTGAAGAATTGCAGTTAGCATTGGCAATACAAGACTTCAGAAACTTCCAACACCTGGTGGACAAAGCCATAATTGCTGAAACAAAGAGTAAAGCCTTGGAAGATTCACGGAAGCGGCATAAGACCACTCAGTTCACATATAGTGGTCGTTCGGTTGACCGCGATCGTGGCAACCTCAATCTTCCGAGCACCGCCCGGCTCCACCGGTATGCCAGTATTTGCTTTTCGTCCACCGCCATCTCTTTGGGCGGTCCGACCTAGTGGACACGAGCCACCTCTGCGGCAATGTCGGTAGGGGTGATATGTTATCATTGTGGTCGTCCCGACATTTAAGCTAATCGCTTTGCTAAGGCAAAGGATTACCACCGGTTCACCAGCTCCGGCTTACATGCGACTGCACCTTCCCCAAAGGCAATTGTTAAGCTGATCTGTTCTGTCATGACGCGTGAATCAATTGATCGTCAAGAAGCGGTAAGGCACTGAGGTTATCCTTGGTATGCTCCTAGTTAATTTCGGTTCACTCTTGTTTTATTTGACTCGAGCATCCCATTCTTTATTAGTAGGCGCTTTGCTACTCAACATCGATTAGTCATGCATCCGCTTCATCCACCTCATATTATTCACTCACCGCTCGGTATTCATGGTGATCAAATTTGCCTAAATGTCAACATTAATATTGAAGGGGTAGACTTTTGGGCTAACCTAATTGTGATAAACTCTAAAGGGATAGATGTCATTCTGGGTATGGACTGGCTGTCCAAAAATTTTGGTCAAATTAATTGTGCCCAGAGAGCTATATCCCTCACTAATAAAAACGGCCTTTCAGTCATCTTTCAACCTAGAGCAGTCCATTCCCACCTTGGTGCATTGAAAGCTGATATCACTCCTACCTTAGAGTCAGTACCAGTAGTGTGTGAATATCAGGATGTCTTTCCTGAAGAACTTCCCGATATGCCACCTGATCGGGAAGTAGAGTTTGTGATTGAACTAGTCCCTGGTACTGCTCCCATTTCGAGAAGACCTTATCGCATGCCTTCCAATGAGCTGTTTGAATTGAAGAAACAATTTTGGAGAATTGCTTGACAAAGGTTTCATTCGACCGAGTTCCTCACCCTGGGGATGCCCGGCCATCTTTGTCAAAAAGAAAGACCAGACTTTACGGATGTGTGTAGATTACCGTCCATTAAATGAGGTTACTATCAAGAATAAGTATCCTCTGCCTAGAATTGATGATCTATTTGACCAGTTGACTGGAGCCCGTGTCTTTTCTAAGATTGATTTACGATCGGGCTATCATCAGATCAAGGTTAGAACTGAGGATATTCCTAAAACAGCATTCTCTACTCGTTATGGATTATACGAGTATCTTTGTTATGTCCTTTGGTCTAACCAATGCTCCTGCTTATTTCATGAATCTAATGAATTCAATATTCATTGGATTTCTTGGATAAGTTTGTTGTTGTGTTTATTGACGACATTCTTATCTACTCCAAGTCGATGAAGAGCATGAGCATCATTTGAGACTTGTGCTAGATACACTTCGCAAGCATCAGCTGTATGCCAAATTTAGCAAGTGTGCTTTACGGCTCAAGCAAGTTGCATTTCGGGTCATGTATTATCCGAAGGAGGTATTACGATTGACCCCAAAAAAGTGCAAGATGTACTAGGCTCGAAGCGACCCAAAAATGTTCCTCAAATTGAAGTTTCCTTGGACTTGCGGGATATTACCGTAGGTTCATTGAAAACTTTTCCAAGATTTCCGGACCATCGACTCGACTTTTGAAGAAAGATAACAAATTCTTTTGGTCGATGGATTGTGAAAATTTTGACTCTTGAGAAAGCTCTGATGAAGCTCTGTTCTCACTCTTCCGGATATCCATAAAATTTTGATATCTATTGTGATGCATCTCGCCGTGGACTTGGCTGTGTGCTTATGCAAGAGAGCCGAGTTGTGGCATATGCATCTAGGCGATTATGCACCTCATGAGGTTAATTATCCTACCCATGACACGGAATTGGCGTGATAGTCCATGCATTAAAGATTTGGCGATATTACCTTCTCGGCAATCGTTAAGAAATCTATCTTGATCATAAGAGCACAAATACATATTCACTCAAGTTGACCTGAATATGAGACAAAGAAGATGGCTTGAATTGATCAAAGACTACGATATGGGTATTCATTACCATCCTGGCAAAGCCAATGTTGTGGCTGATGCTCTAAGCAGGAAGTCACAGTGCAATTGCTTATCCACAATTCCTTTGACTAAGAGTTTATGTGCTGACTTCCAGCGCTTAAGTCTCGAAATGGTCGAAGATGGATTTCTTGCTACTTTGGAAGTAAAGTCAACACTCGAAGATCAGATTCTGGAGGCCCAGAAAACTGATGCTGAGGTAGCAGAGATCAAAGAAAACATGAAGACAGGTAAAGCCAATGAATTTTCTGAAGATGCTCGTGGTACCATTCGCTATCGCAATCGTCTGGTTGTACCCTCAGATCCACCCCTGAAAGAGCTAATTCTTAAAGAGGCTCATAGTTCCAAGTTTTCATTACATCCTGGAAGTACTAAGATGTACCAGGACTTAAAGAAAACATTTTGGTGGAGCAAAATGAAAAGGCAAATTGCTCAGTATGTTGCTGAATGTGATATTTGCCAAAGAGTTAAAGCCGAGCACTTGAAACCTGCTGGTACCCTTCAGCCTTTGCCTATTCCACAATGGAAATGGGAAGAAGTCGGTATGGATTTTGTTACCGGGCTTCCCAAGTCCCAGAATGGATTTGATGCCATATGGGTCATAATTGATCGACTAACGAAAGTGGCTCATTTCCTTCTGTTAGAACCAATTTCAATGGCAAGCAACTAGCGAGTCAGATATTGCTAGGATTGTTTGTCTCCATGGTGTTCCTAAAGTTATTGTTTGCATCGTGGATCTCAATTCACTTCCCATTTTTGGAATTGTCTTCATCAAGCAATGGGAACTGAATTATCCTTCAAAGATCGCTTATCATCCTCGCACCGATGGGTCAAACCGAAAGGGTGAATCAAATAATGAAAGATCTTACGAGAGCTCGTGTTTTAGCATATGGCAAGAATTGGGAGAAATCTTTGCAGATGTGGAGTTTTCCTACAATAATAGCTACCAAGCAAGTATTCAAATGTCACCTTTTGAAGCCTTGTATGGAAGAGCTTGTAGGACTCCATTAAATTGGTCGAATCGGTGAAAGACCGTTCTTTGGCCCTGCACTTGGTTTTGGAAGTCAAGAACAAGTTCGTCTAATTCGAGACCGTTTGAAAACCGCCCGATCTCGTCGGAAGAGCTATGCCGATCATCGACGCCGTGAGCTAAGCTTTGAAATAGATGATTATGTCTATCTTAAAGTGTCGCCGATGAAAGGTACTCATCGCTTTCGGTGAAAGGAAAACTAGCACCTCGTTATATCGGACCTTTCGAATCATCGCAGCGAGGGCCGTGGCGTATCAATTGGAACTTCCCGACACGTGGTCGGCAGTTCATGATACCTTTCATGTTTCTCAATTAAAGAAGTGCCTTCGTGTTCCCACCGAGGCCACTACTTATGAGAATCTTGATCTGCAACCGGATCTTTCATATCAAGAACAACCAAGTCGTATCCTCGATTTAAATGGAGCGTGGGACAAGAAATCGCACTGTCAAGTTCTTAAAAATTCAGTGGGCTAATCATTCCGAAGATGAAGCCACTTGGGAGCGCGAAGATCTGATGAGAATCGAGCACCCCCACCTTTTTGCTGTTTAATACTTGCCTTTGAATCAAGAAAGGCAAGGTTAAACAAAGCAATGTAACATAAGTTGTAATAACGGCACTATGTTGTTATGTAAAAATTTCTTTTCTATCTTTGAAAGAAATAAAGACAACTGATGTTATGTTCCTAAAGAACATCATTGCAACTTCATCTTTGTCCAACTTCTGAATTATAAGAAATCTCGGGACGAGATTTTCTTAAGGGAGGTAGGTTTGTAACAGCCCCAACCCTAATATACAGTAATGAAGCACTGTTCATGTCATTACTGTTCAAATTAGCAAATTAGGTAACATGTTGTAAACTATTTTCCCAAAAATTTTAATTATAATTCCAACTTGATAAAAATTTTAGAAGGAAATACCATCCAATGTTGGTATTATGATTGGGAATTATTTTAATTGAAAATCAGATAAATTATATTGGCCAAAAATAATTTTTGTTGAATTTTTAGAAATTATTTTGATATTCATAAAAATATTTGTCTTTAAATAAACCTTAATTAGTTTAATTGAATTATTTATGTATTTATAAAGAAGAAGCGGTGATTTTAAAAAAATTATTTGGGAAATACATCATCCCAAAGAGCAATTCTACAAAATTTCGTAATTTTATAAATTTATTTGCTATTTTAAACAACCTAGTCAAACCAATTGAAATTTTGAATCAAACCAGTCAAACCTCTCGGTCTAAACCTGCTCGAAACCTTTATGCGACCCACTGGTGCGTTTGATCCGGCCTTGATCACGTCTGCTGCGCACTTCGCCGCCTGTTGCTTGTGAGCCGTTGATTTCCTTGCCAACGGCCGAGATTTGTAAACCGTATGGGGTCATCCCAAACACGCAAGTCAATTTCCACCGTTGGATTGAAATCCTCTGAGACGCATCCGGATCTGTTACGAGATCTTTTTTTTCTCAGAAGGCCAACCGTTGGATCTAAATCCAACGTTCGTATTGACCGCGTTGCAAAGCTTTGACGCGTGTCCCATTGAAGCGACCGTTGATTTAAATCCGCGATCCTAATCGACGGGCCGACGGACCACCTCTGGCGCCCTGCAATCGCGTCGTTGATCAGAATCGGACGGTCCATATGGATTAGGGCGATCGGACCGCTGTAACGCGTGGATCGTGGCCCTTCATCTGCGAATCGCACGGTCAAGATCTCTCAATACCGCTTTGATGCATTGTAGCCTCTAAATCGCAGCCAATCAAATGAAATCGAGCGGTGGTCGTGCATTTGGACTTCTCATGAAGCGCCGCATGGTGTGTTTGCCATCGGGACCCACATGGAAGTGGCACAACTTTGCTTCATCTCCTCCTCAGACACCGTAAGTACCATTCACACTGAATTGGAGATAGTGTACAGTGAATTGGGTGATATTTTTCTCAAATATCTATCCTTAATGCCACCTCAACCCATTCTAGAGAATTCTCGGTTGTGCAGAGGACCTTATCCCTATATAAACCCTAGTTCTTTTCTCTCGCCATTGTTGACCAAAGAAAGAGCCTCCGACCTTGTCCTCCTTCACGGTGAAGCATTCTTGTTCTTCTATCTTGCTCAACTTCAAGAAAGCCTAAATCACATACTAATATGATTTTGGGCATTTCTTGTAGGTTGGGTTTAAGGTCATTTTCTTGGTCAACTTCAACCGTGGGGCATCACCTTGGTGAAAACTTCATCTGGGTGAGTTAAGTCCATCTTTTTCCATCAAGAAAGTGACTGATGGCCTTTTCATCTTAGATACATCATTTTCTCTTTTGTGCAGATCAAAGATTAAAGTTGAATCTTTACTATCTTAACCTTGAACTAATCTTTTCTTTCTAAACTCTAGCTGGTAAGTCTACATTTTGCTTCATATCATTATAAGCTCTTTAAGAACATCACTCACCGATCATGTGATGCTTCAACCTTTCTTTAACTGGAAAGTTATATTTTAACTTTTCGGTCTTTCTTATCGTTTTCAAAAACTTTAGATTTTTTTTTCATACCAGTATCTTAAATTGTTAGATCCTAAGAGAAACCCTAGTAACATTAGACCTCCATTGTGGTTAATATGATTACTAGAGCCTCTTTTAGTATAAACATTTTCTTTACGCTATTGTCAACTCAACCGACAAAGAGTCCATTTTGCCTTATCTTCTATAGTTGACCATGTTAGATCAAAGCATGAGAGGGTTATGGTATTTATTACGTCCTGTCAACTTTAACCTTTATTTAAGTCCTTCGATTGTGTAGCTCCCAAGTTAACCGTAAAAGGAATAAAGTATTTTTACTGTTTTGGGTTATTGTCCAAACCAACAACAATAATAGCAAAAAGCTAAATCCTTAAAACTGCTTTTTATAAATATTAAATACCCCTTAGATTATAGCACTGACTTTTGTATACTTAACTAGCATCCAAAGATCCCATTTGTATGCAACTAAGCTAAATAATTGAATTAATTACAAGCATCTGTTTTAGTACATAAAACCCGACATCGTAGCTACATATCTAAATCTAAAAATCGGATAACTCTTTGTCAAGATATAGTAGATGGGTTATTATTCTTAATAAATTAGCTATAACCTAAGCATACTATTACCTATGCATTATCAATTGATCATACATTCTTTTGCATCCATTCTCTGTTTCTCCTTTGTTTATTGAAATTCTTTTATCTTCTTTTAGATTCGGTTCTTCCGAGTTAGTTGAATCTTTTGTTGAACCTCAAGAACCGAACAAGAGGTTATATACTACTATCAAGGCAAGCTTCCTCTCTCGCACTATGTTGAACCTAATCTTTTGAACTTTAGAATTCTAAAATACAAAGGACACTTGTGCATGCAAATTTCTAAAATTTATTTGTGCTCTGTTCTTAGGTAGTTATACCCTGAACTTGTGGATTATCTTGAATTATATCATACACTCAACCTAAGGTAGTTTGTGATGTTATTATATTTAATTTTCACTTTTGCTTAGCCATGCAGTCCCTAGAACGTTAGAGTTTGGCAAGCTTAGCTTGTCAGACTTGGGAATAACAAATGATTTATACTTATTTTGATCTTTGTTCAGTTTATTTGATTTGGAAATGCTTCTGAATCCTGTTATCAATCAATTCAAATCTAGACAAGTGGATGCTAGTGATGGTGCTCTGTGCACGAGAATGGGAAATGTGGATGTCTTGTCTGGGTTGATTAAGGACTGAACTCTGACGGCCCAATTCGAGCCCCAACGTACTTCCACACGCAGTGTATGGGCGCTGTTTGGTTAAGTAAAGGGTTAATATTATTGAGTTGGATACAGGAGAGTAAGGACATGTGTATTGATTTCATATGGCATAGATGCTTAAGTCTTCGGGCCGTGTCGTATGCCATGTGGAGCTTATATTGATATCAGATGTTCTTAGATGGGTAAGGGCGTAGATGTGTTACATCGCATGTACGTTCCTTGAGGCCCCGATCATGTGTAATATGTGTGGCTAACACGAGTTTGCATTTAATTGACTGGGTCGGCATTCCCGGTACAACATGTGAACCCCGGTTGAATGTATGCTATCAGTCTGGTTTAAGCGGGATTAATTTCACATGGGTCATCCAACTCAATAGTGTTAACTTGTTGAAAAATACCAAATCTTAGTTTACCCGGCCGGCATACCAAAGGCAGTGTGCTATTATCCTGGGGGCTTACGGGCTAACTAAGTCGTGTGGGTAAAGATGTACACCCCTGCAGGGTTAAAACTATTCGAATAGCCGTGTCCACGGTTACGGACAACGCTTGGATTGATGTCACCTGTATAGAAGTTATTCTAATTTTGGGCTTTGGGAATTGGTTCGGCATGATGATTGTTCTGTACAATTAATCGTGAGATGTTATTTATTCTTGTTACTGTTTATGTTTACAATTACACTTATTCACTGTTTTAGTCCAAATCAATTTGTTAAAACTGCTTTATCAAAATATAGCAATTGTAGGTTAAGATGTATCGCTTTATGCAAACTGAACCATTTAAACCTTCTGTTGTCAACCTTATGCATATATACTTTCTATTCCATTGTATAGGTTCTAACAACCACTTTCTTTTATTAGTTTGTGTAAGTCTTGCTGAGTACCTTTCGTACTCAGGGTTTTATGACCTCTTGTTGCAGGTGAGGATGGATATCTTTATGAGATGCCCGTTAGCGCCGATCTGGGTGACGCTAACGAGTAGCGCTAGTTTTATTCTCCACGCAATAGCCTGCGGGATGATGGGGCCATTGGTGGTTTTGTTTTTATCTTTTCGTTTCCGCTGTTACTCTTTTTGTAAATGACCCAAGGTCATCTGTTCATATTTCGGTACTGTAGCAACCTGCTACTGTAGCAACCGAAATTGGAGATGTAATTATTAATGTATAATTATGTGAATGTATGTCTTGTATGTGATTGATGCAATGTTGATTAAGGATATATGCGCAATAGTCACTAATCCTGGGAACTATTGCATGACATATATCCGGGAACCTAATTGTTGGATTGTTACTTGTTATGATTATGCTTCTAGTATGATCTTTATTAAGGACATTACACTGTTCCTTAATTAAGAATTATGCTACCAGTATAATTATAATTCGGCACAATCCCAATAATTAAGGGTCTCACATGGACTCACACTTGCTGTGTTGTGCTTACTAGGTACCTCTCAAGGCAGCAATATGCATGGGAAGGGGTAGACATGGTGCACGTCATATAATCACTAACCATAATGAATAACCTAGCCCATTTAGCCAAAATTACTATTCTTGATAATTGCTCTAGATTCAGATTGTGACCATCCTTCATTGTGGTTGTTTTAATTGTGGTCATGGATGGTCTATTTATGTTCTTATTCATTCGTTGATGGAGTCCATTTAATTCTCGTTGATGGATTAGAATGTTTGGTTGATGGTTTATTGAGTTGTTGAAATTAATTGGCTCAGTAGAGTCTCAATAATTTGTAATATGGTTGACTAGAAGATTATGGATGCCCTTTTGATTATGCTATAGTTGTTTAGCTTATCCTGGATGTCCTTTGATGATTCGTTAAATTGGATGATTTGATTGTTGAATGATGCTATATTAAACTGTTTTAACCTCCGGTATAGCCATCTATACAAAGGAGGTTCTGCCGGATTTTAGAGAAATATTTTAGTTCTATTTGGTTAAAATATTATTGTTTGAAAAATGGTTGAAATTATTCCGTATTGCTGTCGTACGTTAGTCTGTTAGGTAATATCCTGGCTTCCGCATACCTAGGGTGTTACAACCATACATGCCAAGATAAAGCCAAGCTCAAATTACGAAAGACATCCGCCAAAAACGAAAAGCTCAAACGAGGATCAAGAAAACGCTTCACTACCCAAGAAAACATCCTTATGCTCAGTTTCACTTTTAGGAACAAAATTCCTCTCAAACCTTGGAATTCGAATTCATCACATACTGCACAAGTTCAAATCTCTTAAATTAGCATCCTCAAAATTATGCTCAATCCAAAATACATCATCCACACCTTTGTAGGAAGGCTCTACTGATCCCACCGAACACTTTAGACAACTCCTTCTACTGACGAAATTAATTCGACAGAGGGTTCTATCAATGATTATTCCACTACTCAGAATACTCCAAAATTCTATTTTCTCTACACAATCATTGGGTGTCCAAAGTACTAGCATAAAAATGCAAAACCCAAACTTAACCTCCAAGACATCTACAGCGAACTTCCCTTATAATAGATAGACAAAATCATCGGATTAAATCTCTAATCATTCCCACAATTCTAACACACTCACTCAATAACCTCATCATGGAAATAGTTTCCTGACCAAATTACTTCCACAAAGACTATTACTCTCAGAGGGTTACCCAATAAGACCGAGTCATTCTTGATATTAAATCAACCTTTCTTGCTATCCCATTAATTGCCGCAACGATCAAATTACTTTGGAGTCAGAATCCCATTAAACCTCATCATCATGAATCACAAACACAACCCCTTATTAACAACCCAATCACGACACTCTATGACCTGATCAAGATTTTCATACTTTCAATGATCCCAACAGTTCAACATAAACTAGGGCTCTGGGACTACACTTTACCATAGGTTTTACTTGGTCGCAACACCCATCAATTGAACTTCAGCAACGATCATACCATTTGAATCAAATTTTCCTCCAAGAGGTATAGATCAAGACCAATTCATCTTCTACTACTCCTCCAATCATTGGGTAGCAAAATCTCACCACTACACGTTCTTAACCACCACCAAACAGTTGCCAATTTACGCTCTGTAAAACTTTGCAACACAAAAAATGTTGATCCTTTCTCAAAAGGAGGCGAACAAGGACATCTTTCATCACACAGGAAAACGTTGCTCCTCACAGTGAGCACGAAACCAAAAGAAATAATCTGATAGCGATGATCTTGGAAAACAAAAGTTGAGATCGCAGGTGAGGGCACACACCCCTCAAAAGAGAATAGCAAATAACAATCAATAAGAAAAGGACATTGCGATTGAAACTCGACAACTCTTGCGCGGACAGAGCAGAAAGTTTAGGCACGATTCAAATAACCACAAGTTATAAAACTTCACCCCAATTCTCAAATACTCCTACAGCACATTAGTGCCAATAATCATCAAACTTTATTATCCCATTCTAAAGCTTTCCAAGAGAAACACAAGCCACAAGGTTGAAACAAATTTATTTTAACAAAATCATACTACGCAATATCAATATCACAAGGCACACTATCGAGGGCCACTTACGAAATTCGTCTACTTAACTGTCGGTGTTGCTCAACACCAACTTCAGCTCTCATTAACAATTGACAATTGTATTAATCATGTGTATAAATATGTTGCTAATCCTATTTGCAATCACATAACCATTTATAAACATAGATTCAACATTTCACCTTATGTTTATATATCAGTTCAAAACATGATTAAAGACTTACTAACATAGTTTCTATAAAACAAGGTTTCACGAATCGATACACCAACATCTATCTAGTCCTTTATACAGGTTTCAACAACTTTAGCATGACAGGAATTAGGTAAATCTAGCATTTATGTAAGATCATCAAACAGATGTTTACAAGATAGATTCATATCGATATTCACTCTCCTTAGTAACCCTGTTGATTCTAACTAGGAATAATTATATTGTAAATGACAACTCGTCATGCAATCATTACAGAGCAGTAATAAATTAACCGGCTACGCTACCATGGACGTCAGTTAAGATTGATTATGCACCATGCCAAAGACCCAACTTGATGACATAAACATTATCAATTATCTTATTTACTTACAACTTCTCACTTAACACCACAAAACTTTGCAAAGGGTTTTGACACCTTCTTGTTTCAAAGAAAAGGTTCTAAACTCTAACGCTCCAACTACTCCAAAAGAAATGAGTAGAGTCAGAACTTTCTTCAATGAAGTTTGTAAAAGATAGTTTCCATTATCCAAAATACCAAACAAATCACCGGATCACCATTTTCAACAAGAAAGATAGGACTTTCAAATAAAAGATCAATCTTATAAATCAACTACGTCTATAAACGGCAGAACAACTCATCATTCAGGAGGTCAAAGGTTTACTTTAAGAAACCAATAAAGACCGATGAACTCCTCTCAACTGCAACGAACCACTAATCCAAGAAAACTCATCTACCACATCTGAACAAGAATAACCATTCCAAACTCAAGGAAGACAATAGTTCTCCCAAAGAAGCTCATACTTAACACCTGGAAACTAGATGACTCAAGGTAGTCGCTCCATTATTCTCATACCCCAAACGGTGGTGCAATCCTAGCAACCCAAGACTACAACCATGACCTAAATCTCTTGTCATCTACTACTATAACATATAATAAACATATAAGCATATCATAAATATTCATAATCATTTCATAACAGCAATGCTCAAAGCGACATAACGAAAACGTAAATGCAATGCTTGACCCATTCCCATCTTACTGTGCACAGTGTGTCAATTTAATATTGGGACTGTCTATTCATAAGGGGACTAAAATTTTCTTAAGCATAAGTCACATTTTTTACCCGTTGGATCTTGTGGCTCACCAATCTCTACACAAATCCAATGGTCACAAAAAGTGACTTAAACTTAAGAAAATTTCAGGCGACTTAAAACTAGCAAGACTGTTTAATATTTCAACTATCACACACCTAAAGCCAGCTCTGATACCAACTGTAACACCCTAGCTGTACAGAAACCAAGATGTTACCCAAAAGACTAACATACAGTAACAATACGGAATAATTTCAACCATATTTCAAACAAAAACATAAAAGATCATTATCCAGTAGAGTGGATATAATAATTGAATCAAAATTCGTCAACCAATCAATCTCAAACATCCGACCCGATTGAGCCAATTATGATAACACTATCAAGGGTCTATACGAAGATCACTAATCCATTACTAATCCAACCATATCATGAAAGATGATAATATCAACCAATAACCAAACATTCATTCATGGGTAACCTAATGCTAAAAATCGACGCTATCATAGTTTATCATTTCTCAACAAAAGTACATGATTTATCAATTGAACACAAATCAACTTAAGAAGTCTTCTCTCTAACAACTAAGTTAAAGTAGTCCAACATTACTAAGCTCAGGCAGATAATGATCAACAAGCAACATCTAAAGCATCACTGACCAATCTCTCTAAAATTCGGCAGAACCTCCTTTGTATAGGTGACTATACCAGAGGTTCGAACATTCTAATATAGCATCAATCAATATTTTCAGTCATCTAATTTTAAATTAATCTTCACCGATCATCCCAATTGGGCTAAACAACTAAATCATTAATCAAGGGCATCCATTAGCAAATAGATACAACTCAAGCATCAAAGGTCCTCAAAATAACGAGGAATTAAGAACATAACTGAATCACCCATGAGCACAAATAAAACATACACCACGAAGGATGGTCACAATCTGAATCTAGAGCAATTATCAAGAATATGAATTGAAGTTAAATGAACTAGGTTATTCATTGTGGTTAGTGATTATGTGACGTGCACCAAGTCTACCCCTTCCCATGCATGTCGCTGCCTCGAGAGGTACCTAGCAAGCACAACACAGCGAGTATGAGTCCACGACTCAGCAAAGTGCAATAGCAGATCATACAATAGCATCATAAATAGTCAAAAGGGAATAAACAATTCCATCATGAATAACAGCATGATATACCACAAACCCATCTCTTATGATAGCATCATAAGCAGTCAGAGGGAACAAACAGTCCCACCATGAACACAACATTATATACCACAACTCCATCTCTTAAGCAGAAATGCAATGAATATGCCATGAATGCAAAATACTTCACTTCTTTGCAATTACTGGTAATGCCGAGCATGTATCCGTCGATACATACCATAAGCCTGTGCCCTCTAGGCATAGGGATCCAAAGCCTACACTGCCCTTGGCTACCACGTAGTCCAAGGTTCAGAAATGAACATGCAGAAATGCAAATGCGCATGTCCATTATCGTTATCATGATTCATCATTAACAAGGTAGCCTCATTGCTCACCTTGTCCCATCATTCTTGCCATCAACATATAACCATGATCATGCAAGCATCACCATATAAACAGTAACATGTATGCATCATCATGTAACCATTAGCATGCAACATCATGTAAACATTCCCAAGTAGTAAGCATCGTCATTAAACTATGGCATTTAGGCTCATCAACATTACCAAGCAACAATCAACATCAATCAACTATGGCATTCATCAGGTATATAATATGACAACTCATTAATAATACTTGCACTTGCCTCAACTGTGAGACAGAAGCCAAAAGGGCGGAACGCTCTAGCGCCAGGGTTCACCACCACATGCCGTTGTAGTGCAGTGCTCCAACCTGCTATTATTGCAGTTATCAACCCTTGAGAATTCACACTAACATCAGTCACAGTACACACAGCCACGCCTACTAGAACAAGTAGTATATTGAGCTTTCTATTTCTGGAGTAACGGACTTAGTCAAACAAGATTTACAAAAAGCACAAAACTGGAATGATACACAACTTGGCAATCTGATAGAATCCAACAGTGTTCCCCATCAGTCTAACATTCATCCCAACAACTGATAGGTTTGCAAAAATAACAACTTTTACTAGTTCTGGCAGTGGTAAATAGGACGGCTGCATATATCCCGACCATTTTGTTACTAATGTCATCAAGGTTGCAAAATGCAATCCAGTCAATGTAGTAGCAAAACTAAAACCATGGGTGGCCATTAAGGTACCTACCACTCAAATATAGATCCCAGTGGAACTGGTTCATACATGGGACGTGATGCGGTCGTTCCTAAGAACACGACGACTAGGCTCCAGGATTTGTGTGATCCAACCAAACAACTGTGATGCAAACATTGCTGTAATTGATTTCAACAATCTCCAAGAGAACACATGAACTAGCACAATTTACTTTCAGCCATGTAGCATCGAGAGAAGCAGCTAAGTGTTAGGATGTGATGTTTACCTGCGGCGGTCGGCCTTGCGCTTGCGCTCGCCGTTCTTGCTCTCGTCCTCCAGGATTTGCACATTGAACCCCTTCGCGGCCTCCACAGTCGTCGGCGCCCAGCGGGCCACGTGGACCACCGACGGCGGGGAGCTCTTCCCCGAGAACGGGGCCAGGGGAAACTGGAGTAGCGTGCTCAGCAGAGAAGTACTTGGAGGACGGGGTCTGGTCGGGCATTGCGTCGAATAGGTGGAGCGCGACGGCGACGATGCCTCACCGCCACCTCCTGCAGCCCGCGTGAGCACGTCCACCATCTGCAGCGCCGACCGGGCACTGGTGGCCATAGAAGATGCCGTGTCGACCGCCTCCTCTGCTTCGACGAGTAGCGCCACCACGCGTCGGACCACGTCCCTATCCAGTATTGACGACTGTAGAGGCTCCTTGTCGAGCTCATCGAGGATGAGGCCGAGGGCGTCATCCTTAGCGACGGCAAAACAGGCAAGGAAGGCGGCGGCCTCCTCGAGAGCGTCCACCTTGGGGGTGAAGCCGCGCAGCCGAAACTTGTGCTACAGCTTCTTGCGCGTGGCCACCGATGGCGCTGCCATGGGGAGAGCCGGAGAGGGGAGAAAGCAAATGGGGATTGACTGTGGTGGTTGCTCAATGGGGAGTGTAAGGGAAAAGAAGTAAGAGGCTAGGGTTTAGGGGATTGCCACCCCCTAGCTCCACTTAAAGGTTGACTGATCTCCCCTAGGGCCAAAGCATGATGTGGGCCTTCAGCCCAGATTCTAATTCCTCCTTCTCAAGCCTAAAATTAAACCTTAATTACATCTTTTGTTTCCTCAATTTCTTATTTAGTTAAACGGAATATTACACCACCATTCCAATGTGGGCAAATTGGATCCCCGTTATGAAACATTCTTCATACGGGCCTTGGATCCCCGCACTTTCATAATGCGGGCATAAGTGAACACCGACGGGTGTTCACTGGCTATACCGGTATAAGCAGAAGTGGAGATCATGCATTTCATTCATTCATATGATTTCTGTCATTCTACGTTCGCATTCTATAATGTGACTGTCATGTTCTTATTCATTGTTATTCATATTATTTTGCTGTACTTGCTGAGTCGTGGACTCATTCTTGCCGTGTTTATTTGTTTTAGGTAAACATTGAGGACGGCATGCTTGGGAAGCAATAGTCATAGATCACTTCATTCACTTCACATTATTCACTTCTTGATTAGATGAACTTGTCATTACCTTTCATTTGATAACTATTGGCTTGTAATAAATGGAGTTTGTTGGTTGATGTTATCCTTTATGATGATATGGTTGAATTAGTAATTGCCTATGATCTTCGTATAGTACATTGATAGGTTTATCATAAATGATTCAATATGATTAGATAATTAGAGTCTTGATATGTTGTTGATTTCCGATTCAGTTCTTATAATCATTCTATTGTTTGTTGGTCCTTACCTGTTATTAGTTGATAGATTGCTGAAATTATTTCGTATTGTTGATGTATGTTAGACTTTTAGGTAATATCTTGGCTTTCGTATAGCCAGGGTGTTACAATTGGTATCAGAGCAGGCTTTAGGTCCGTGGTAATTGAAATATTAAGATGACACACTATGCACAGTAGGTGGGATTTGGGTAATCCAATGCATCTGCGATTCTGGTAGTATGTTTCAGCATGTTGAACTGTTCTTGAATTGATTCTGTACTATTGTTAATCTTTGAGATGATATGATCTTCTTTATCTATGAATTTATTCTATGATTGATATCAGATGATCTTATGTTCATAATTGATTATATTGGTTATGCGTGATGGTAACGGGTGATGAAAAGTTGAGGTCGTGGTTGTTGCCCTGGGTTTTGCCAGGCTACACTACCGTACGTGGTATGGGAATAGAAAAGTACTTACCCCCGTTCCATAATTATGTGTTGAGCATGAGTTCTTTGATGAAGTTGTTGTCTTCCTTGAGCTTGTATTTGGTCTTCTGGTTATAGTTTCTTGCCGATGATAAATTTCTTTTGAATGGTGGTTATAATGAAGTGGGCAAGTTTCAATTGGTCTCTATTTGTTCTTTGAAACAAATATTGTTCTTCCGACTAGTGTGATATTTCTGCTACTTGTGAACATTGTTAATTTGCAAGATTGGTCTTTTCACGGAAGTTATGTTTTTATTCTCTGTGGGAAAATGTAACTCATCCGTTCGCTTGGTATTTGGGCAATGGAATGTTTCTTTTGCAAGTTCTTTATTATGTGGAAGCTTTGATCTTGTATATTTCTTTTGGATTAATTTGAGGGTTGAAGTTTAATACCTCTCTTTTATGAAAGAGTATGTTAAAACCCTTTAGTGATATATGGTCATTCTAAACTAAGAGGTTTTAATTAAATGAAGTCATTGGTATGGTATGTGTTATTAGGTTGGGTATTAGCATGGTGTAAATCAATGATTCTTAGCTAATATCTTTAGAAGTGAAGTTGAGTAATTTCAAGTTGTTCTGTAGTAGTTTCTTGAAAAATGTTGAATAAGAATTTGTCTATACATGTTTGGAACTCACGGAGTTATTAGGGAGTGTGCAACAATAATGAACTTGTTTGATCCCTTCAATTGTTTAAATTTCTAAACTTGTTGAATAAATTGGATTATTTGGTCGTAGGTAATTAATCTCACAGTTCGAGATGGTTAATTACGGATGTGATGGACTATTGCCTTGGTAAATATTAATCTTGACTCTATCTTCTATTTAGATATCTGATGAATTTATACAAATGCTAGATTCACCTAATTTTTGGAATGCTAAATTGTTGATATATATATGAAGAAAAGGATGAAGGTTGTTGTATTGACTTACGAAACCTTGTCTTATGAATATTCTATTATTGAAGTTGAAAGATGTTTCATTCTAATTTCTGAACAAAAGGTAGAACGATGAATCTATACGCATACCTGTTTTGTGTTTGCACACAAAGGTAGGACCATGATTAGATAATCACTAATTGTTAGTAGTAATGGTTAGAGTGCTATTATTGTGTGCTATATTGGCATTGAGCGTCAGTAAGGGTCAAATGGACGAAATCTAATAAGTGATTTAAACTGGTGTGTTTTATGACAATGTCTTGTACTAGAATGATCTTGATAAAGGAGTTTTGTTTCCACATTGTGGCTTGCGCACTAGGTTTCTTTTCTAGAATAAGTTGTTATTACAATCTTATATGATGATGCAAATTTTATGACACAATTTGTCGTGTTTCTTTTGGAATATTTATTGATGTGATAGTAAGGTATATTGAATTTTACCAAGAAAATATGTTATTGATGTTGATAAAATGGTCAGTACTGTGAGGTTCATGTTGATTCTTTTATAGAGAAAGAAATTTGATCACCTTTTGTGATATCTCTTAAATGAAAATATTTCAAATGTTGCATTCATGATCTTTTGGGGTTCTTGAGTGATTCGTGTGATTTAATCTTACAGGCTCTTTTGTCTGAGTTGGCAACTCAAGGTTGCAATCAAAGGGAATTATTATGTTGATTCCTTTAAGGGGAGAATAATTTGCTTTCTTTTCGTGATATTCCGTAAATGAAAATATTCCGAGTTTTTGCAGCCGAGATCATTTCGATCTCATTTTTTTTGTGGTAGTTGAATTGTTCTGAGCAAAAAGACGTGCTGAAGATTTTGTTTGTTCTTAAGTGGTTCTGGTGGTTGGGTCTTAAGAACTCATCTTGTTTGAGCTGGCCATGTTATGTAGTAATTATCGGGAATAACTTTCTTTGTTAAAGGAAGGAGTGAAGTAGAAGTATTTAAGATTGAAGTCACGTGTTGTAACTTGTGGTTTATTTTAGTGTGCCTAAACCTTATGCTTTTGCCCCATAAGAGGTTCCTAATTTTCAAAGGCAATACCTTCTTCTCATTTGGAGTTTGATCTTCTCTTCATGTGGGACTTGTGCTCTCAACTGTGGACTCCACTTATGTTTTATGAGTTCATTGCCTAATTGATTATTCCCCTTGGTCCTGTGTTCACTGCGAGTGATAAATGTTTTATAGCTGGTGAAAATTGTTTCCATTTGCCTTTTCCTTTTGAGAAAGAATCAACATATTCGTTTCACAGGGGTCTTTCGAGGTGTTTTCTAATTGTTGTTGTGAGACCTTGGGTTGTAAGTTAATTGAGGAACATTAGTGGATGAATTAATTTTGTGTATAATTCTTGGAGAAAATCTTAGTTATACAGAATGTTGTCTTTGGGCTAAATTAATTGCATTGTTGCAACTAATAGAATCTATAGTGATTTGTGGGCCAAGATTCTTTGTTCATTTTGTGGTGTAGTGTAATGAGGGAAAGATTAGCAAAGTAATCTAATCGTTAAAGCAATTAATGAGATAGCAAAGATTGTTAGATTATTGTCAGGTATGGCTTGGTTTCAATGAGTAACTCTCTTGGAGTTAGAATCTTTCAAAACATTTTGGTTAAGAGTATAATTATCTATTGACGTTAATGGTCGAGTATGGTTAGATTGTGAGAATTTCAGTCATTGAATCTGAGGTTTATTTCAGTCATTGAATCTGAGGTTTTCCCTATTATTTACACCAGAGGTTCATTGTAGGAGTCTTGGAGGTTAGATTTGGGCTTCGCATTTTTATGCTAGAATTTTGGTCGCGCAAGGATTCTATGCAGAGCAAGTAGAATAAGAGTGGATTCCGAACATTTGGGTGATCATTGATAGAACCCTTTTGATGTAGTACATGAGAATGTGTGATCTGAATTGCGAGTTGTTTGTTATTCAAGGATTGAGGTGATGTGTTTGCATGTGAGATCTATTTTGAGATGCATTGGGAGTCATCTGTCAAAGTAATTCCGTTGGTAGATGAGTTGGCTAGAGTATGTTTCTGTGGAGTCAATAGAACCTCTCTACAAAGATGTGGTTGATGTATTCAATTTGAACTTGTCGTTTAGGTTGCCAATTTAAGAAAAATGAGTTAGTATCATGCGATGCATTCAAATATCATAATTTAAGAGAAGTCCTATTATTAAAAGAGAAATTGAGGAAAAAAGTGGCCTCGAGTAATGAAACACTCCTTTGATTCTTGTTTGAGTTATGTGTTCATGACTGATGCCTTTGGCAATTTGAGTTGGTGCTGTGCTGGCATGTATGATTCTTTCCAATTCAGACAAAATAAAAGAAGTATTTGATTTGGGCATTCGAGTGATTTCTCCTTTAGCTTTCGTGGTGTTCATTCGCAAATTGTCTAATTAGAAAGTGGAACTATTTTCATGATGAATTGTCAATTTTGGATTTGACCCTTTTGGTGGAGAGTTGGCATTGTGTGGTTGCGATGAGAACTCTTTATTTTCAGTTGGATTCTCTTTGTTAAGCAGTTGTTTAAACGAGTTCTGTTGTGCGTTCTTGATTAAAGGAGATGCTCCTTGGTAGATGAAGAGTTCGATTTAGAATTGGTAGATGTCGTTTACATCAATGTCTTGTAGTCTTATTAGTCCGAGAGATAGGCCACTTGGGAGCTGGAGTCTCACATGCGCGAGTATTATCCAGGCATGTTTGCTCCTGGCTCGTGTTGATAGATATTTCTTTTCTATGGCAATTGTTCTTTAGTTTATTTCGATGGTTAGAATTTGCGGTCGAATTCTGTTAAGGGGGGTAGAATGTAATACCCCGAATATCAAATAGAGAGGATATATTATTCGGGAGAGAAATTTATTCAATATCGAGTGCAATATAGTTTAGAGAGGGATTTATCCTAACAAAGAAAGTATCCAACAGAGATTACTAGATCCATTAAGGGGCTTTCTGCAAGTATTCACCAACCTGGGCTTGGGCCTTGGCCCAAAAGCCCATGTGGGAGCTGGCCTTAGGGGGGAAGGCGCCACCCTCCCCTAAAACCATAGCCGCCCCCACCTATTCCCCTTTCCTCCTTGTGGCCGCCACATGTTCCTCTTCCTCCTTGCTGGCCACCGCTCCTCCCCTGGCTCTTGGGTACCCCCATCTCCTCCCTAAGCCATGAGCCCCTACTGCTCCGCCTCCCCGCATTGCCGTCTTCCATCACCGCCGATTCCCTACCTTGATGGCCGCCTGTAGAGGAAGGAGGAGGGAAGGGAGAGAGGAGAAGAAGAGGAGAGGAGCAATTCGTAGGGGAATTCAGTGGCACAACTGTCTTCAAGGCAAAAGTTATGAAGATTTTAATACCACTGTCTAGTATAACTTCCTGCTAGACCGTTGTCTAAATTGAATAGAACAATTATATGAACCTTGGGTTTAGGAAGATGTGAGAACCCGGGGTATTTAACTCGTAAAACTTAACCATCCAATTGGCCGTAGCATTACAAATCAAATATCTTGACTCTCGGCGCATATGTACTTCCCAGAATTGCAGTACACATCCCCCATACAAAAATTAAGCATCCATTCCATACACAAGTCATTACAAGCGTACAACTTAAAGGACATACAAGTTCATATTACAAAAGTAGGGCCAACTGGCCACATGACAAGGTAAATAACCAAAGTAGCAGCGGAAACATAAGCCATAAGATGGCGATAAACAAAAGCCAAATGGTTTGCCATTACCCACAAGGCAACCGACCGGGCCACCAAGCTAGTCGTCGAAGTCGGTCTCACAATAGTTAATCCCTTGGGGATCAACCTCCTCTGCAACAATTAAATAAATGCAGCTGAGTAAAAACTTGTACTCACAAGACTTACAAGCAAAAGAATATATAGATGCACTCTTGTGTCAAAGGAAGGCTACTACACTAAGCAGTTTTCAGCATAAAGCAGTTTTTCATTTGCAATAAGGTAATAGATTAAAGCCAATTTGACAAATCTGTTTTTATTTGATTAAATAACAGCAAGACAACAATTATAAGGATAATTAACATCCTAGAGGTGACTTCCCAACAGCCACCACAACATAGCACGAAATACCAATTCGTACCACCTGAATTCAAGTTTTATCGAAAATGTTGTAGTCTAGTTCTCACGGGGCGTATCCAAGCGTGTCCATAACCTAGGATGAGGCTATTCGAATAGATTATACCCTGCAGGGGTGTACCAATGTACCCACACGATTAAGCACACTTCCTTAGGTATGCCGGCATGGCTAAGTCCTACGAGACATTTCCAATGGAATGTGCTAATTAAGAGTCGTGCGTATGGGGGGTTAACCCTTAGTGAAATGCCTCCCCGGCTCTCACCAAGAACCCATACGAAGAGTAGGATACACCGGCCAGCTCAAGCCATTGCGGATGCTCCCCTCCTATCCCATGTTGCAAATATATATACAACGACCACCACGCGACTCATTAATTAACACCCCCCAAAGTACTTAGTCAAGAGGGGTTCCCAATACCCTCATGTGGGTAGCACGCAAGAGTGCTTGGGTTAGTGTCCAAGTTGTTCGGTCCTTTTGACCTAGGCAAGACATTCACACACCCAATATCACACCATCCAACCACTTGCCCAAGTCTAAATCATTTCATTTACACTTTTAGTTTTCAAATTAATATAGCACAAGGTGCTAGACATAGTGTAATAAAATGATTTGTGTGATCAAAGTTATCGACTAAGTCGGTAACCGCCCAATTCTATCGAAAGCTAAGCATGACTAAGCATCAATTCGCATACACATGTATAGACTCTATAACATCCACCGAAAACTAACATCAGCGGGAATATTAACTTAGGGTTAGTGGCAAGGGATAAACATTTTCTACAGCTCATGCATCTACTAGGAATAACTATCTCTAACGAAAAATAATCATTCAAGTAGAACATGCATAAATACAAGTTGAAAACAAGATATTTTGTAACGAAAGTAATAGGATCAATATGATCAAGGGGGGGGCTGCTTGCCTTGCTGGAGATACTCGACTTGCAGTAGAGGATCACTCGTGTATACAATAGAATCATCGAAACCTAGCGAAAGAATCGAAAAGAACTAATAAGAAAGGATAACACCGAAATACTCAAAAATTCAAATTTATCCAAAAATCATGAAAACTTCACAGTAGGTAGACCATAATTTTAGATGAATTTAGGTGAAAGAATTATTCTGTTTGGATTTAGTATGTGAGAGTTATAGTAGTTTGAAACTCAGATTTTGAAAAAATCAAATTAATTCTCCTCTGTTACTGTTCACCAAATTTAAATGTTTTTGTAAAAATTTCCAGAGTGGTGGTGTACATGAAATGTTTATGGTAGACAGAGCACCACATGGGATGATCAATGGAATTTGATTCACCTCATTTGAAGCTAAGATGAATTTTCTATGATTTTTCAAAGTTATGACAGTAGTGCACAAGTCACATGTACAAAAGATTTTCAGGGATAGTAACAAGCTCAAAACCTATTCTACACTAAAGTACACTAATAGAGGAATCCAACAAAACTGATTTCACTCAATAAGGAGTTATGGAGAAATACTTACGTATTTTTGAAGTTAAAACAATTTTTAGTGCAACAATAATACTAAACCTAAAGTAGTTTTGCCAAAAGCGATTTCTGGAATAGTAACATGGTTCAACCCATTTTTATAATAAAGTAAATGTAAAAAGTAAACAAAAAAAATTGAATCAAAAATTTTGGAGTTTTATGATTTAGTTATCAATTTCCAAAGTTATCAGCCTTTTTCTATTGTAAAAATAATAGAATTATGGATCATTTTCTAAAACTGTATTCTCTATTATAGAGACATGCTTGAAACCTATTTTAAAAATAAAATTCACTTAAAAGGAAAATCATCAAAACTGGTTTCATCCATTTTGGAGTTTAGGTGAAATAGTTATGAATTTTTAAAGTTAAAGGCATTTTCTAGAGTATAAATAAATGGGTTTTGGATCAATCTCCAATAACTATATTTTAATAGATAGTCTATTTTCATAAATAGCTCATGTAAAATTTAAAATAGCAAAATTGGTTTCACTGTTTTTGGAGTTAAAATGATTTAGCTGTGTATTTTTGAAGTTAAATGTATTTTTCAGTGCATAAATTAATCAGTTCGGAATTTCTATAAGCATTTAGGACTTTTCTCACCGAGACCTACCTTAGCCATAGTCCATGACGGATGGGCTCCAGTGCACAGTGCTAAGTCCCAATTAATTTTTGAATTGAAGCGTCCTGACATGTGGGCCCTAGTTGTCATAGACAAGGTTCACCAAATAGTGTGTGGACTAAAGTCCATAGCACAGTGCAAGGTCTATGGGCTAGTTAGTTGCATGTAATGGTCTCGGGCCCACTTGTAAGTGAAGCATTAAGAACTTCAAACATCTATTAAATTCTTAAGCAATCATTAGTGCTAACAAAACTGAGATTTGGTTAATTAATGAGTTACTGTTTTCGGTCGGAAATTCCGACAACGCAGGGGGAGTGTGCGCGGCCATGGCATTGTCGCGCTCGCCGGTGTTGAGGGGAGGCCGGAGGGTGCATAGACTGTGGCAAAATGGAAAGACAAAAGCAAGGGCTACCTTCCGGTGGCGTCGACCTTGCCGGCGGGGAGGCACGGTGGCGTGCCGGCGGCGGGGTTGAGTGGAGGAGATGAGTACGGGTGCTAAGGAAGATCGACGTACAGGCCTCCCCGGGGTACAACGACGCCAGATCTTGCCTCCTGGGGCTCATGCGATGCTGAAGTGGGGGCACGGTGACCAACAGCCTTCGTCTTCAGCTCCGATGACACCCGGGTGTGGTGGCGATGGCACATGTGTGGCGATAGTTCCAAGTCAGGCGATGAGCTTCAACAAAAAGTAGTGAAAAATGTTCAAGGGACCCTTGCAAAGCTCGCCGTGAGCTGGATGGAGGTTAAGAGGGGCCGAGGTGGTCCGACAATGGAGAAGATGCCGACAGCGAAGTGGTTCCTCGTGGGGAGCTTGCCGTAGAGAAAGAAAAGCTCCGATGAGGCTTGGGCAAGTCCCATGGTACTCGCGTGGTGCTCCCAATGTTGGGAATTGGGTCAAGCCTCACCACGTCGGAGGTGGTGAAGAAATTTGCTCGAAGCCAAAAAGGAGAAAATCCAAAATTCGGCTGCTCCTGGGAAACTTTGAGGAAATGGGTTGAGGGGAAAATGAATCTCATACCTAAGGGCACAAGGTGACGCACAAAGGTGGCATTAGGGCTCGCCGGAGATGAAAAGGTCCCAGTGGTTGTTTTCGGAGCGCGTCACGGAGCCGATGGGGACGCCGTTACGTTCTGGGAGCTACAAGATGAATGATGAGCTTGGGTTAGCGAAAATGGAAGTGGCGAGTTAGGTAGGAGCTAAGGGACAAGGCGGGGTTGATTTTACCCGAGAGGAATGCTCACAAGAACTTCCCTCTCCTTGGCCACAGAGAGGAGAAGTGGGTTGCGAGAGGGGGTTGAGCCGGTTTTGAGCGGGGAAGAGGACGGAGGAAATAGGCGGCATTAGTAGGCGGTGCTCGGGTATAGGCCATGGAGGGCGGTGCGTCACGGCGCTGACGGAGGCGCGGTAGAGTGTGATGTCCGCAGTGCGCCACTGCTTCGCCGAGGTAGAAGACGATCATCTGCAAGGTGGGGGGCCCATTGTCACGACAGAACGAGAGGGCGCGGTGAGATGGTGCGGTGAGTCAGTCCAGTCAAACCAAGTGGTCGGGTCAGAACAGTACCGGGCTCGAGTCAGTGCAACAGTGCTGAGGATTTGAATTCCAGAATTGACCGAGAAACAAAGGGTTTGACTGGGGCTTTAAAAATAGAAATAAATTCCCTAAAATCCTGAAATAAATCAGGGGGCTTACTGGGACATCCTAGTACTCATGAAAATTTGAAAACCAACTGTTCATGATTTAATTTGTGTAATTTAAATTCAAACTTGGAATAGGTCTTTGATTTGAGTTTGAATTTTCTGGGGGTTGAAAGAGGTTCCAAAAATTTGGGAAAAATTATAATTATTCATGATAATTATTTTATTATTTGAATAAATTATTTCTAGATGATGTTTATAAGTTTTTATTTCTATTTTCTTTTGGAACCTCAAATTGAGTTGTAAGTTTTCTTTGATTTCGAAATTTTCAAAAAGCAACAAATTATGCAATTGCTCTAGAAAGCTAATGCATGTTCAAAAGTTTTAAATTCGCCTCATTTGTATATATTTGAAATACAAACCCAAGTGCAATAAATGATGCAAAAGATTAAAAAACATTGTGCATGTTAAAGAGATGCATACAAATTATCATTTATTAATTTGGGGATGTTACAAAACCTACCCCCCCCCCCAAGAGAATCTCGTCCCGAGATTTCGGTGGAAAAGAGAAGGGGCGGAAAAACTTGTCACTTTGCTAAAATCCAAACTTCTTTCCAAGGACCGAATGACTCGATCTCGAACCACTACTAACTTGCTATTCTTGGGTTTGTCAACCCCTAATTGTCATTTATCCAAATAAAATCAACCAATCACCTTGAGTCTATAGCAAGTATACTCAAATCTATTATTCCACAATTTATACAACAACCCCGAAATCGCTTGCTTTAATGAAATCTCCACCACAATTTTTCAGGTTTGATTCAATTTCTAGGAAGGACACTAACTTGCTTCCAATTTTAACAATCCATGAGTGAGCACAAACAACTATTGATTTTCTCCCACAATCAAACTCACGGGTTCACTCCCATCTTGATCAAAATCCCAACAACATTTCAATCCTAAACAAAACCAGCATATTGCTCACATAATCCATTACACTTGCCTTCTAAATTTCTATCATAGGGTATGCCCCATATAACTTCCAAATTGTGAGCACTAAAGATCTGTATGTCACTGTATATGATCCGCCAGTTGACATATACTATTAACCGTTTATTAATTATTTGTTGTTTCCAGCAAGTTTTCTCACAATAATTTCAATCCTTAAGAGAGGGTACATCTATGCAAGATCCAATTGCATTTTCGAGCAAAGTCTCTATATTTTTTATTCTCAATCCCTTTTGTTAGCATGATTAATCCACTTGTAACAATCAATCCATCAATTTCACCAATTAATCCCTTAAGGTCTAATCCAGTCATCTCCACTCTAGGATCTAATTAATTACCAAAATCAACACAATTATCCCAGGTTAAAAATATATCCCCTTTATTCACCGTCAACTCCATCCTAGTGCATTAAGTCATCAAAAGATTATCCATCCAAGGTGAATTTGTAATCCAATTATAATCCAAATAATCTAGATTACTAACCTCATCCAGATCAAGTTATCCACAATAATTAATTTAGTCTAGTTCAATAATATTAACTCGATGTTTTCCAAAAATCCACTGATGCCCAAGTATCATATAAATCCTACCGCCATAATTTATCATCACTTATTGATTCCATTATACCATCCTTGGGGACAACTATTCCCACAAAGATAAATTCGTATTCAATCCTCATAGTCATATACTACACGACCAATCAATCATTTAATCATTCTACATTTCTGGAAGTACTACGATCCGATTATATACCCAATTACAACTCCAAAATTTCCAATTTATCAACATAAGTATCCATCAAAATTTACAGTTATCATCATAGTTTCAATTTCAAACTCTATCACCTTAGATCAAAAATCCGACTAACAATCTTATTGACTGGTTGACTAAGGTATATCAAAATCTAAATCCACAAGTAAATTCACAAAGTTATTAATTCAACTTACTTCATGTGTTCTATGAGTTATACCTACAGATTCTTCCGATATAAATCCAACATCACCCGCAGGTGAGCTTACACCTCAAAACAATAGTTCCATAGATTCTCATATCGCAACCTCCTATGGTAACACATTCAAAAATCTTTAAAAGATCCCACAAAGGTTAATATCTCAAGGTTCAACGATCTAATCAACTCTTCTAAGATCATAATCAGGGACTAAGAGTAATAATCCAATTTCTTGATTATCAAACATCGCTCTAACAATGTAAAACCACCAATATCAACCTAACATCAAAGACCCAATTAAAGATAAAATAGCAGTTATGCAATCATATCCTTCTCTTTACCGATTCCGTTATCAATCCTTTAACCAACCAACGACTTCCATTAAAGAGGTGAGAGGGAAAAAGCACAAGGTAGGGGAGAATAACAGGGGTAAGGTCCTAATTTACATTGGAGATTTTAAACTTCAAAACGCAAAAAACCAACTAGAAATAAACGAAAGGAAAGCGAATAACAAGAAATGAACTCCAAATGTCTGGACAAGGACATAAGATCCAAAGCAAAACTCATAAGACATAAGCTCAACTTCTCAGTACGACTAACTCGTATTGAATGAACGACCAATCGATTGAGAAGAAAAATTTCAGAACACAACTCAAGTCTTATCACATCTAAAGATCATGGTAAAAACCATCTAAGGGTGTATTAGGCACTAGACAATTAATATCACATCTTACTCATTCAATCCCCATGAGTTTTAGTTGAATTATCCTCTCATTTTCAGCCCTAACGTCGAACTAAGCGCTTGCTGTCCAGATTTTGTAACCGTGCTCCGAGCTGAGTTCTCCAACTTCAAAAGCTTCTAATCTTCATCAAAGGACAACCAACACTTCAATTTTATAACACTCATTGAATCCCAAAACCGAACTTAAACGGTAACAACTATGTTTTGAAAGAAGATGAGAGGAAACAACTTTTCAAAACATAAACAAGAACAAGGTGAGATGAGCAATCTAAGATAGGTAAGGAACAAAATCTGAGAACTTACTTAAGTTTTCATAAATCATTTGATATTTTTGAAACTAAGTTTTCCAAAATATCCTAAAGACGACCAAAACTAAGTTTTCCAAAATATCCTAAAGACGACCAAGCTAGGGGTTTCTACGGTCAGTATGGCTCTAATACCAACTTTTGTGAGAACCCGAGGTATTTAACTCGTAATACTTAACCATCCAATTGGCCCTAGCATTACAAATCAAATATCCCGACTCTCGGCGCATATGTACTTCCCAGAATTGTAGTACACATGCCCCACATAAAAATTAAGCATCCATTCCATACACAAGTCATTACAAGCGTACAACTTAAAGGACATCCAAGTTCATATTACAAAAGTAGGGCCAACCAGCCAAATGACAAGGTAAATAACCAAGGTACCAGCGAAAACATCAGCCACAAGATGGCGATAAACAAAAGCCAAACGGTTTGCCATTACCCACAAGGCAGCCGACCGGGCCGCCAAGCTAGTCGTCGAAGTCAAAGTCGAAGTCGGTCTCACAATAGTTAATCCCTTGGGGATCAACCTTCTCTGCAACAATTAAATCAATGCAGCTGAGTACAAAGTTGTACTCACAAGGCTTACAAGCAAAAGAATATATAGATGCACTCTTGTGTCAAAGGAAGGCTACTACACTAAGCAGTTTTCAGCATCAAGCAGTTTTTCATTTGCAATAAGGTAATAGATTAAAGGCAATTTGACAAATCTGTTTTTATTCGATTAAATAACAGTGAGACAACAATTATAAGCATAACATCCTAGGGGTGACTTCCCAACAGCCACCACAGCATAGCACGAAATAACCATTCGTACCACCCGAATTCAAGTTTTATCGAAAATGTTGTAGTCTAGTTCTCACAGGGCGTATCCAAGCGTGTCCATAACCTAGGACGAGGCTATTCAAATAGATAATACCCTGCAGGGGTGTACCAATGTGCCCACACGTCAGACCGCCTTTTTGCCACTAGATTAAGCACACTTCCTTAGGTATGCCAGCATGGCTAAGTCCTACGAGACATTTCCAATGGAATGTGCTAATTAAGAGTCATGCGTATGGGGGTTAACCCTTAGTGAAATGCCTCCCTGGCTCTCACCAAGAACCATACGAAGAGTAGGATACACCGGCCAGCTCAAGCCATTGCGGATGCTCCCCTCCTGTCCCATGTTGCAAATATATATACAACAACCACCATGCGACTCATTAATTAACACCCTCCAAAGTACTTAGTCAAGAGGGGTTCCCAATACCCTCATGCGGTTAGCACGTAAGAGTGCTTGGGTCAGTGTCCAAGATGTTCGGTCCTTGTTGACCTAGGCAAGACATTTACACACCCGATATCACACCATCCAACCACTTGCCCAAGTCTAAATCATTTCATTTACACTTTTAGTTTTCAAATTAATATAGCACAAGGTGCTAGACATAGTGTAATAAAATGATTTGTGTGATCAAAGTTATCGACTAAGTCGATAACCGCCTAATTCTATCGAAAGCTAAGCATGACTAAGCATCAATTCGCATACGCATGTATAGACTCTATAACATCCACCGAGCACAAACATCAGCGGGAATATTAACTTAGGGTTAGTGGCAAGGGATAAACATTTGCTACAGCTCATGCATCTACTAGGAATAACTACCTCTAACGAAAAATAATCATTCAAGTAGAACACTACTACGCATCGACCTTTGGTCCCTGCCTAGTATTCTAGTCCCTGTTATAGAGCCGGACTAGGAAATCGACTAAATGTCTCACCTTTAGTCCCGGTCCTAGGCCCGGACTAAAAACGATTTTTAGTCCCGGTTGGTAATACCAACCGACTAAAAGGTCCATTGGTCAGCACACGGTGGTTTTTTTAATCCCTTGATGGTATTACCAACCGACTAAAGGTGTTTTTTTTCTTTTTGTTTCCATTTCAATTCATTATTGATTTTGGTTTTACAATTACATTAGGTTTTCAAATGCGTATTCTTCGCCGCTAATATATGTATACGCCCACATATAATTTAGTTTGGAACATTATTACACACAAATAAAGTATGAAACTATATATATTATGGAGCTATATATATGTATAATATATATATATATGCACATAAAATTTACAACATTATTCATGCATCCTTGGTATTTACAACACAAATGTTGTCCTCCACTTAAATGTCATACAAATGTTCGCCCCGGTTTGGCTTCAATTGTTCATCTGGGTTAAAGTAGAACTCGGTCGCGGGCTTGAGGACATGCTCATTAAGAAATCCTGCGATTGTCTCTTGAATTCCTTTGAGGCGGTCCATATCCAACACTGCTCCTTCAACCATATCTCCTTCAATTTGCATTAAACGAAAAGAAGTATTAATATACATAAGATTTATTTAATAGCAACAAATAAATAAAATGGATTTATTATATATACTTGTTACGCATTTCAGATCTGTAGATGGGTTCTTTTTGCATACACCGTGAGGAACTCGCAAACGTAGTATCCACACAAATTGTTGCTGGTGGTCGCCAGAGAATCCATCTGCGATATAAAAAGATTACTCTCGCTATCCCGCGTGAGTCAAGCATGATAAGGTAAAGATGCGGGAGCTAGTACAACTTACACCCGGTCGGTGTGGATCGAAGTGGTGCTTTCAGATCCGGACGGTGTAGCCGAACGAACCAAGCCCAAACCCCGCCTAATAATTGATCGTTAATTAACTATTGCAGAGTTAAAGAGCAGGAATAAATATTTAAAGATCGGGTTACCCCGGATAATGTCTATCATATCTTGGTAATCTTCTGCGGTTTTCTCAACGAGTCATAGATTAGCAAATGACCGTCGAGAGATCGAAGACAATCAAGATCCAAAGGAAAGTCGCATTTGTTTATAGAGTCAACATATATATCTTTATGTTGGATTGAGTAAGTAAAGTAAAATGTGCACACGATAACAACACTCACCCAAAGTTGTAGGGAAGAGTATAAATCTTTTGTTCTTTTGGTTGATCAAGAACCTCCGAAATTCCTCTCCGCTTGAGGTCTCCATTGATCGTAGGGAGTGTTTGGGTCCTTGAATACGATATATGGATCAACGAAACCAATGTTCTTGTCGCTTTCTATGTGTGAGGTCTCTCATCATGTCTCTGCATATGTATAGACATGCTAGCTAGTGTGAGGATAATTACTTATACATATACATATGCTAGAGTGAGATTATTAAAAGAAAGAATCACGCATGCATAAAAAGCAAATGATGAGAGATTTGTCTAGAGCGCTCATGTGGCATAGCTGGTGTAACTCATTAAACTGAACCATTATAATGTCATCGCCACTAAGTAATGATGGTTTCTAATTTTGACGCAAATATAGTCATCCGCTTTTACTGCACGCCGCCATGTACCACTTGTTTAACAAGTACATTTATGCATCTAAGTTCCATGAGCTTCTCGTGGTTGTATAGACTCTTGCCATATACATATTCCTTCTTCCAATGATCAACTTCCTGAGCACTTTTGATGTGTGCTCACGAGCATTTGGGAAATGCTTAGACCGCTTCATGAAAAATTCATCAAGTTGATCCAAATGCACATTTCCTGATATCTGTTCTAGCACGCTCGTGTTTGAACCATATTCATTCCCAATAACTAGCGGGGCACTCGATTGTTGTGATTGTTCCCCGAGCTGTGCAACACCCTTCCGTGCTTCTTCTCTTTCTTCTTCGCCTCCTCAATTGACTTGGTGAGAGTGCGGTCATAGTCCGATAGTGGCTAATCTTACGAGCATGATGTAACTTTTTCTGGTGAGCGTCCACCCTTTGCCTTAGAACTTCTGGACGTACGAAGAAGTACGGCTTCTCAGGGTTTCGCTTTGCTTCACTTTTAGCCTTGACTTTCGCGAAGAAACTGTCCACATCTGTTATCAAGCATCTATTTCTCGGCCTTTCTCATAGGAAAGTTTCAATGCGTCTTAGAAATAGCTGGTGTTCTCCCTAAGGCTTTCTTCTTCGGCGACGGTGGGGCCGACGCCTTCGTTTGTGGGGTGCGCCTCTTCTTTGGCAGAGGGCCGGCCGGTGTCGGCGTTGGAGCCCGCCGTGGAGGCAATGGGGCCGGTGGCGGCGTTGGAGCCCGCCGTGGAGGCGATGGAGCGGCCGGTGTCGGCGTTGGAGCCCGCCGTGGAGGCGATGGAGCCCGCCGTGGGGCCGGTGTCGGCGTTGGAGCCCGCCAGGGGCGGTGGGGATGCAAGTGTCTTCCACTTCATTGTCATCGCCGCAACACTGTGACTGGTGGTGAATGGATAATTGGACTTAGGTTGGGGAGGTTCTCTGTGAAAACAACGTGGTATGAGTAAACCGTTATTTAAGCCAATACATAATTAGTGAAAAATGTTTCGTTCACTTTCATCCGCACCTAGGGTTAGGTTGTTGAGGAGGAGGAGGTGACACCCTAGGAATAATGATATAGCGCTTGCGCCAACATATGAATGTCTTCTCCGCTTCTCCTAAAGTCTTCTCCCCATCACCTCCTTCAATGTCAAGAGGCACATTGCTATTACCTTTCACAACTCTATCCACCGAGACGCTAGCATATCCAGGAGGTATTAATGCCCCATGGCATCTTGGTGTCTTCGTAGGGTCGATACGAGATACAACACCGATAGCCACCATGATTGTGGCATTCCTCTCGAATGTGCACTCACATGTCGTGAGAGGATCGGTGATGTCATCCACGGGAAGCGCACCTGCCATGTTGAATCACTGGCACCTCCGTGGAAGCGCAATCGCTTTTCAACCGATTAGGGGCCGATGTTGACTCGGCTCGATGCGCTTTGCCTTTGGATGGAACTTATCGCTATCTGCACTTGCCTTTTGATTTCCTCATTCATTTTGGCTTCAAGTGCTTTTTTCGCTTATCGCTTCACGAGCCACTTCCGTGACTCAAGAACCATTTCTCCATCCTGCGCATCCGCTCTGCCTCCTCGTACTTCTTTCTCTGGCGGCTTCTATAGGTGGCTTTGTCTTTAGGGAAGGCATGCTCCCACGACACCTCCCCATAGCCTCTTGTTCGCCCACCGTGTTCAAGATTCTCCGTATGTATGTCACTCATCCTTATCTCTGCTCGTGCCACTGCCACTCTCACCAAGCCTCGAACATAAGCAAATCTTTCGCTACTCTTTGGAGTTTTATGCCATACACTATCTTTCCGGTCTCTAGGTCCGTGTTTCCCCATGACCGAAAAACCAATACTTGGCGCTCGGGCCGCTTGATTGATTCTCGTTCGATCCCTTGGCAAGAATCTCCGCTCCATTCTTTCCCACTTAGGAATGGCACTCAGAGCCACCGATCCCAAGTGATGGTGGTATTTCTTTTGTCGGGCATTCTGCTGGTTCCTTCTCACCCGTGCTTCACCCTCTTCCGATGTCTTGAACTGCATAAACTCATCCCAAAACGGCCTCAACTTGACGTAGGCCTTAGTGTTGAAATCAAGCGCCGTTTCTTCTTGATAAATGTGTTGTACAATTTCTTCTTCCAACACCGGAATTGTGTGGCCATCTTCTTCATAGCCCGCCTCCTAACTCTCTCCTTCAAAGCTTCATCTTCAGACGAAAGCGCGAAATGTTGAAGGACATCTTGCCAAACTAGTGCCTTGTCACGATCGAGACAAAACTAATATGAGGAGCAACTTTCTTTTGCTTCCATTCACGAGCATTGATCGGGATCCTGTCCTTACAAGGTACCCACAATGGTCGACAAATTTCGTGCATGTGGTCCAAGTACTTTGCTCAGATCCTCCTCGAATTCGAGAGAATGAACCGACCCTCCAACGGTTTCTTCGCCTCGTACATTTCTACTCTTCCCCGTTGTTGTCGCCGATCCGAGGGCTACGAATGTAGAAACACAAAGATTTAAATAAATATATTTATACGACAAATGAAATTATTCTGAATTTCATGTATACATAAGAGATTGTAGATAGACCTCGCCAGCATTGTCTTGCTCATCTTCATAATCGGCAAAGTACTGACTCCCGTCATCTACTTCTTGATTGTTGTCATCACCTTCGAATTGGGCACCTTGTAAGGCGTCATTGTTGATAATATCCATCATGGCATCGTCCATGTTGTCATTCGGGTCGGCCATTTCTGCAAATATATGTGTAGGACGTTAGAACGATTCGTGATCGGTAGGGGTGGATAACGAGCTGACTCGGCTCGGCTCGGCTCGGCTCGACTCGTTAAGGCTCGTTAAGAAAACGAGCTCGGCTCGGCTCGGCTCGTTAAGATAACGAGCAAAAACCCAGGCTCGGCTCGGCTCGTTAAAAACTCGAACTCGACTCGTTAGGCTCGTTAGGCTCGTTAGCGATAAACATGGTGAACATCTTAAAATTTCATGAAATTTTCAGAAAGCAGATGTAAAGAACAATCATTGACCACCCAAACATGCCTTATTCAACCAAACACATGCATGGCAATTCATGAGAGCAAGTGTTCTTTGAACTAAACCCAAAAATAAATGATCTCAACCCTTTCTCTGGAGATATCAGATATGGTTGATAACCATCGGCTTCCAAGACAATCTAGAATGTCAAGAGAATACCGTTCATAAAAGGTGGCAAACTGCCCACTAGAGCTTAATCTTAGAAGTGAAACCGATCATACCACGTTCTTTGCGGGCTGTCAGAAAAAAGGCAACACAATTTTTTAATGCTTTTCTTGGTTCTGGTGCTACAGTCAGCTATAGGATTGTAGACAGTACATTTCTCTCTCTTTATTCTCTTTCATCCACATTAGCTTAAATCTTACGTGACAGAGACTATAGACAGCTGATGTAAACCCATTGTACATGACAGGTTCCATTTAGAACGCTGGAATTCTGCAAGAATCCTACAAACATACACACGCCGTAACAATTCTTCTCGAGAAATGGGAGATAAACATTTGTGCTACTTGCGTGCTATAGTTAGGTCTAAATTGTCGAACCTTATTTAGTTCGTATCAACTATTGTCAAGAGGGACTATCTAATTAAACATTGTGCTATGCTATGTAGTTAGGCCATACTTGTCAAACCGCATTTGTGACCAGCTGGTGGAGTGATATACACCATACATATAAATGCCGAATAAATCAGACGGTAGTAAAAAAAAATGTTAGATAATTAATGAATCAAGAATCGTGCATAATAAAAATCAAGGAACATCATCAAAATCCTGTACAATGAGGACCTATGGTACATCGTCGACATACTGAGCAGGGCCTGGAGGCCGGGATCGGAGTAGGGCCTGGAGGCTGGAGCGGCGGAGGGAGGAGCCGGGCGAGCCGGAGCGGCGAGGGAGGAGCCGGGCGAGCCGGAGCGGCGGAGGGAGGAGCCGAGGGAGGTGGTGGCGGAGGGGGCGCCACGGGAGGAAGGAGGAGGCCGGGCGCGACGAAGCCGGAGCCGACGGCAGCCAAGGAGGAGACGGCGAGGGAGACTAAGGGGTGGAAGAAGGAAGAAGCCATCGTTGCTTAAGTCTTGAGGGACCTTTAGTCCGGCGGTATCTCGCCGGGACTAAAGACCTTAGTCCCAAGTGAATACGGACCGGGACTAAAGGCTGGACCTTTAGTCCCGGGTGGTGCCACGGCCCGGGACTAAAGGTTTTGCGCGGGGACATATTTTCCAGAGAACCTTTAGTCCCGGGCTGTGTGACCTTTAGTCCCAAGCAGATGTCGGACCGACTAAAGGTCCCCACTATTCGATTCATACCACGCCACACAGCTTTGGGTTTTGTATTAAGTTTATTTGTATAAATATGCTAATTCTTGTTAAATGCATAGTAAATTAAATACTAGGCATAAATTTTTTTAAAAATAATAGTTGCATTTCCTTTTATCTTATTGACATTTCAAACGACTTTTATAGTGACCACATGTGTCCTTTTATCGAATAGGAATTTCATTTGAAACGATAAAAAACAAGAAAAATATGATAGAAACATCTGAAGTTACAATTATTACATAAAATCTCTAATACACACTATTTATTAAACATCACTATATATCAAGCGGCACAAGGTGAACTTCTTCTTGACGATGACCCTTGGTTATGATCATGCCAGAACCATGGAGTGTCCTCGCATTTAGCGTGATGCTTGGGTCTTTGGTCACACCAAGGGCGGATTCGGTCATCCCTTTCATAATCTTCTCGACTTGTCCGACTTGTCCTCAATTCCCACGATGTTTCTTTTCCTGAAAGAACTATGTGGCGCTTTTAGGCTCATTGGTTGATTTGTCGCCGTTTTTCCCTCTCTTGGGTTTTGTAGACATGTCTTTCACATAGAACACCGATTCACATCGCCAGAAGGACTAATGGTTCGCCTTTGTACCCAATATTGTTGAGGTCCACCGTTGTCATTCCATACTCCTTGTCGATTGTTACCCCGCCTCCGTCATCTTCACCCATTGGCACCGGAACAAAGGGACTTTAAAATTAGGTGCGTAGTCTAGTTCCCAAATCTCCTCTATGCGCCATAATATGTTTGCCTCTTTCCATTTGGGTCTGCATGGCATCTACGCGACACCACTGCTTTTGGTTCGTGCTCCTTTTATCTTGGGCTACGGTAAAATGTATTTCCATTTATCTCGCACCCTTTGTACGTGAGGATGTGCCACGATGGTTGCCTAGCCAACAAATACAGCTTGCTCATCAATATTGTCATCACCCGACATTCTTTTCGCAACCAACCGCTGAAAGTTTCCATGTGATGACGCCTAATCCAAGCTTCATTCTTCCCCGAAACCGGGATCGTAGGAACTCCTTGTGTACTCGACATACGGCTCCACCACGGAGGAGTTTTGAAGAACTGTAGTGCGCTTTATTGAAATAATCGTCCCCTGCATCGATATATGTTTTCTTCCCTAGTGTTCCTTTCCACTAAGTCTCCCTCGTGTCGCGATTCAGAACACCAATCGGGTCAAGGTCGGGAATGAAGTCAACACAGAACTCAATGACCTCCTCTCGTCCGTAGCCCTTGGCGATGCTTCCTTCTGCCGAGCACGCCGGTGAACATATTTCTTCAGACTCCCATGAACCTCTCAAAGGGGAACATGTTGTGTAGGAACACAGACCGAGAATATTAATCTCCTTGACCAGTGAACTAGGAGGTGTGTCATGATATTAAAGAAGGATGGAGGAACACCAACTCAAAGTCGACAAGACATTGAACCACATCATTCTCAGAGAGTAGCTAGTTCCATTGGATTGATTGCCTTCGAGAAATTGCATTGAGGAATGCACATAGCTTCACGGTGGCTGACGTACATGTGGAGGTAGAATTCTCTTAAAGCAACCGGAAGCAATTGCGCATAAGCACGTGGCGCTCATGGGACTTTAAGTGTAGGAATTTCTTCTCCGCACATTTATTATACGCTTTATATTGGAGGAGAATCCAGATGGGACCTTGATGTTTGTTTAGGCATTCAAACATGCTTTCCTTCTCTTCTTTGCTAAGAGTGAAGCTAGCGTGTCTTAAGTAATGGCGCCCATCGTCATGCTTCTCTCGGATGCAAAGTTGTCTCGTTCTTTCATGCGCCGCAAGTCCCGTCGCGCTTGAGTGAATCCTTAGACTTTCCATACACATCCATGAATCCTAGCAGTTCACACAAAGATTCTTTGTCGTGCATCACGCCGATCGCGTATGGGACCTCTAGGACTTGCCAATAGGGTAGCTCCCAAAATATGGACTTCTTCTTCCACATGGGTGCGTGTCCTTAGCATCTTCGAACAGGTTCGCCGCCTTGTCCCTTTCCAAAGACTACTTGCACATCCTTGACCATATCAAGTACATCCTCCCGGTTCGGTTGCGAGGCTTGGTTCGTGTTACGCCTTACCGTTAAAATGCTTGCCTTTCTTTCTTAGTTGGTGATTCATAGGAAGAAAACGAGCGATGGCCAAGGTACACGACCTTTCGACATTTTTTCAAATATATACCGTCAATGTCATCAAAACATTGTGTGCATGCATTGTATCCCTTGTTTGTCTCATCTGAAGATTACTTAGAGCAGGCCAATCATTGATTGTTACGAACAACAATGCTCGCAGGTCGAAGTGTTCTGCTTGTACTCATCCCACACACGCACACCGGTTTGCTCCATAAAAGCAGGAGTTCCTCAACTAATGGCCTCGGTGTAGACATCGATGTCGCTGCCGGGTTGCCTCGGCCTTGATGAGCACCGCATCATAATGAACTTCCGCTTCATGCATAACCATGGAGGAAGGTTGTAGATACATAGAGTAAGTGCCAAGTGCTATGACTAGTGCTCGTCCCCAAAAGGATTCATACCATCCGTGCTTAAAGCGAACCTTAGGTTTCTTGCGCCATCTGCAAACTCCGGAATTTCTCGCTATTGCTCTCCACTTTGGGACCCATCGCCAGGTGTCTCAACATGTTGTCTACCTTACGGTCTTCTTTGTGCCATCGCGACAACTTTGCATGGTCCTTGTTTATGAACAGACGTTTGAGCGTGGTATTATAGGAGCATACCACATAACCTTGGCGAGGATTTTCTTCTGGGGCGTTCTTCGCCTCAACATCGCCAGGGTCATCTCGCCTGATCTTATACCGCGACGCTTTGCATACGGGGCATTCATCCAAATTCTCGTAGTCCTTGCCACGATACAGGATGCAGTCATTAGGACATGCATGTATCTTCTGGATTTCTAATCCCAAAGGGCGATTTACTTGCTTTGCTTCAGACGTAGTGGCAGGCAATTCGTTAGGCTTCGGAAGCATCTTTTTTTGGATCTTCAGTAATTGCCCAAATGCCTTGTCGGATACACCATTCTGTGCCTTCCATTGTAGCAACTCCAGTGTTGTACCCAACTTTTTTTGCCCATCTTCGGCGGACGGTATAGTAATTTCTTGTGATCCTCTAGCATGCGGTCAAACTTAGCCTTCTCCTTTTCACTTTCGCAATCTCTTTGTGCATCACGAATGACATCACCAAGAGCATCATCTTCACGAGTGTGTCTTCGCCCTGCCTCTTCTTGACTTAGCCCATTGCGAGATCATCGAAGTCACCGTATTGAGCAATAATGTCGTTAGGGTCCAATTGTTCTTCTTCACCTTCTTCCATTATAACCCTGGTTTCTCCGTGCTTGGTCCAACAAATATAGTTTGGCATGAAACCCGACTTCAACAAGTGTGAGTGAAGACTCCTTGAGCCGTAATATTCCTTCAAATTCTTACACAGGCACATGGACAAAGACATGAAACCATCCCGCTTGTTTGCCTCGGCCACTCTTAAGAAATAATGCACGCCATCAATGAACTCTTTGGAGCGGCGATCGGCATTGTACATCCAATGGCGTGTCATCGCTGCATTATATGACATATCACATAATTAAATTTCAAGTTTCAAATTTTTCCCGGATAGTACACATGATAGAGAGGCTACCCAAAATTTTTAGAATTTTTGAAATTAAGATGAATTTATTTTGAATTTTCAAAGAATCAGCACTATTTGACAAATACAGCACTAGGAGCTTCGCCTTGCCCTAGCGTATGAGTGTCCGGCGGCGACGACGGCGTTCCCCTAGCTCTGTGATTTAACGCTAAACAGTAAGCTTAAGGAGAAGGGACATCAAGTTAAATGATAATTAATAATTAACTAAATTGCCCAAAGTCATTAAGGGTGAATGACCCTAGGTCAACAATCAATCCAAAAGGCAAACAATAACTAAGTGATTAAGCTAATTAAGAGATTAACTAATTACTTAACAATTAAATATTAAACTTATTTATTAAAACAAAATTAATATTTATTATTTTTACCCAAGAGGTTGGATCTGATAAGATAAGACTTATCTCATCAAACACCCTCAAAGCTTAACCTAACTAACACATGTAAAGTCATTTTTCATTTATTTAAATAATTATTAAATAAGGTGAAAAATAAAAGTCTTCAGATTGATCCCAAAATTTTTGTACAGATAGTTCATAGCCTAATTAGATGGCAAAACAATTTTCAGAATTTTTGGATCATTAATTTAGCCTACAAAATTCATGGAATAATAATTAAATAAATAAGCATAAAATAGGTATAAATTCAACTTTGTCCAAATAGTCTTAAAATTTTTATATGGACTGTTCACAGTGTAACTTAGTGGAAAAACAAATTTCATGATTTTTGGAAATTTATTGTGGCCTACAAAAATCATGAAAGTTCCATTTATGAATTAATTGGCAATTTTATAACATATAAAAATTATTCAAATTTCACATTTCATATTTTTCATAATGGACGGCAGGGTTAGCATCAGAGCTTACATGAACACGCCGGTGAATACGGTTGAGTGAATGAACGGCTCGGCGATGGTGACAATGCAAGCGTGGCGTGTCCTACGGCATGCGATTTACTTGCGTTCCCAGCTCCTGTGATTTAACGCCAAACAGAGTTTAAATAGAAGGACATTTAGTCGGTTGGTGTTACCAACCGACTAAATGCCAACCTTTAGTCCAGGTTGGTACTACAATCCGGGACTAAAGATTTAGTCCCGGATTGTAGTACCAACCGACTAAAGGTTGACATTTAGTCCCTTGGTAACAACACCAACCGACTAAATGTCCTCCCGCAAAAGCTCGCCACCGAGCCGTTGGGCGGGGGCGTTTAGTCGGTTGGTGTTACCAACCGACTAAAGATCTTTGGTCCCGGACGCAATTTTCTCCGAGACTATTGCCCATTTGGCAGTTCGACCAAAGGTCTATTCTGTAGTAGTGGAACATGCATACATACAAGTCAAAAACAAGATATTTTGTAACGAAAGTAATAGGATCAATATGATCAGGGGGGGCTGCTTGCCTTGCTGGAGATACTCGACTAGCTGTAGAGGATCACTCGTGTATACAATAGAATCATCAAAACCTAGCGAAAGAATCGAAAAGAACCAATAAGAAAGGATAACACTGAAATACTCAAAAATTCAAATTTATCCAAAAATCATGAAAAATTCACTATAGGTAGATCATGATTTTAGATGAATTTAGGTGAAATAATTATTCCGTTGGGATCTAGTATGCGAGAGTTATAGTAGTTTGAAACTCAGATTTCAAAAAAATGAAATTAATTCTCATCTGTTACTGTTCACCAAATTTAAATGTTTTCGTAAAACTTTCCAGAGAGGTGGTGTACATGAAATTTTTATGGTAGACAGAGCACCACATGGGATGATCAATGGAATTTGATTCACCTCATTTGGAGCTAAGATGAATTTTCTATGATTTTTCAAAGTTATGAAAGTAGTGCACAAGTCACATGTAGAATAAGATTTTCAGATATAGTAATAAGCTCAAAACCTATTCTACACTAAAGTACACTAACAGAGGAATCGAACAAAACTGATTTCACTCAATAAGGAGTTATGGAGAAATACTTATGCATTTTTGAAGGTAAAACAATTTTTAGTGCAACAATAATACTAATCCTAAAGTAGTTTTGCCAAAAGCGATTTTTTGGAACATTAACATGGTTCAACCCATTTTTGTAATAAATTAAATGTAAAAAGGAAAAAAATTGAATCATAAATTTTGGAGTTTTTATGGTTTAGTTATGAATTTCCAAAGTTATCGACCTTTTTCTATTGTAAAAATAATAGAATTATGGATGATTTTCTAAAACTATATTCTCTATTATAGAGACATGTTTGAAACCTATTTTAAAATAAAATTCACTTAAAATTAAAATCATCAAAACTGGTTTCATCCAGTTTGGAGTTTAGGTGAAATAGTTATGAATTTTTAAAGTTAAAGGCATTTTCTAGAGTATAAATAAATGGGTCTTGGATCAATCTCTAATAACTATATTTTAAGAGACAGCGACAAGGCTGAAATCTATTTTCATAAATAGCTCATGTAAAATTTAAAATGACAAAATTGGTTTCATTGTTTTTGGAGATAAAATGATTTAGTTGTGTATTTTTGAAGTTAAATGTATTTTTCAATGCATAAATTAATCATTTCAGAATTTCTATAAGCATTTAGGACTTTTCTCACCAAGACCTACCTTAGCCATAGTCCATGATGGATGGGGTCCAGTGCACAGTGCTAAGTCCCAATTAATTTTTGAATTGAAGCATCCTGACATGCGGGCCCCAATTGTCATAGACAAGGTTCACCAAATAGTGTGTGGACTAAAGTCCACAGCACAGTGCAAGGTCTATGGGCTGGTTAGTATGCATGTAATGGTCTCAGGCCCACTTGTAAGTGAAGCATTAAGCACTTCAGATAGCTATTAAATACTTAAGCAATCATTAGCGCTAACAAAACTGAGATTTGGTTAATTAATGAGCTACTGTATTTGGTCGAAAATTCCGACAACGCAGGGGGAGCGTGTGTGGCCGTGGCATTGCCACACTCGCCGGATGCGAGGGGAGGCCGGAGGGTGCATAGACTGTGGCAAAAATGGAAAGACAAAAGCAAGGGCTACCTTTCGGTGGCGTCCTTGCCAGCGGGGAGGCACGGTGGCGTGCCGGCGGTGGGGTTGAGTGGAGGAGACAAGTACGGGTGCTAAGGAAGATCGACGTAGAGGCCTCCCCGGGGTACAACAACGCCAGATCTTGCCTCTTGGGGTTCATGCGATGCTGAAGTGGGGGCACGGTGACCAAGGGCCTTCGTCTTCAGCTCCGATGACACCTGGGTGTGGCGGCGATGGCACATGCGCAGTGACGGTTCCAAGACAAGCGATGAGCTTCAACAAAAAGTGGTGAAAAATGTTCAAGGGACCCTTGCAAAGCTCACCGTGAGCTGGATGGAGGTTAAGAGGGGCCGAGGTGGTCCGGCGACGGAGAAGATGCCGGCGGCAAAGTGGTTCCTCGTGGGGAGCTTGCCGTAGAGGAAGAAAAGCTCCGATGAGGCTTGGGCAAGTCCCGTGGTACCTGTGCGGTGCTCCCAATGCCGGGAATTGGGTCGAGCCTCACCACGTCAGAGGTGGGGAAGAAATGGTTGCTCAAAGCCAAAAAGGGGAGAAAATCCAAAATTCGGCAGCTCCTGGGAAACTTTGAGGAAATGGGTTAAGGGGAAAATGAATCTCATACCTAAGGGCACAAGGTGACGCACAAAGGTGCCATTAGGACTCACCGGAGATGAAAAGGTCCCAGTGGTTGTTTTTGGAGCGCGTCCCGGAGCCGATGAGGACGCCGTTGCTTTCCGGGAGCTACAAGATGAATGATGAGCTTGGGTTAGCGAAAATGGAAGCGACGAGTTAGGTAGGAGCTAAGGGACAGGGCGGGGTTGATTTTACCCGAGAGGAACGCTCACAAGAATTTCCTTCTCCTCGGCCACCGAGAGGAGAAGTGGGTTGCGAGAGGGGGTTGAGCCGGTTTTGAGCAGGGAAGAGGACGGAGGAAATAGGCGACGTTAGCAGGTGGTGCTCGGGGATAGGCCATGGAGGGCGGTGCGTCACAGTGCTGACGGAGGCGAGGTAGAGCGCGATGACCGCGTGGCGCGTTGCTTCTGCCCGAGGTAGAAGACGATACTGCTGCGTGGTGGGGCCAGCTGTCAGCGACGGAACAAGAGGGTGCGACAAGATGGTGCGGCGAGTCGGTCCAGTCAAACCAAGTGGTCTGGTCAGAACAGTGCTGGGCTCGAGTCTGTGCAACAGTGTTGAGGATTTGAATTCCAAAATTGACCGAGAAACAAAGGGATTGACCGGGGCTTTAAAAATAGAAATAAATTCCCTAAAATCCTGAAATAAATCAAGGAGCTTACTGGGACATCCGTACTCATAAAATTTTTAAAAGCCACTCTTCATGATTTAATTTGTGTAATTTAAATTCAAACTTGGAATAGGTCTTTGATTTGAGTTTGAATTTTCTGGGGGTTTAAAGAGGTTCCAAAAATTTGGGAAAAATTATATTTATTCATGATAATTATTGTATTATTTGAATAAATTATTTCTAGATGATGTTTATAAGTTTTTATTTCTGTTTTCTTTTGGAACCACAAATTGAGTTGTAAGTTTTCTTTGATTTCAAAATTTTCAGAAAGCAACAAATTATGCAATTACTCCAGAAAACTAATGCATGTTCAAAAGTTTTAAATTCTCCTCATTTGTATATATTTGAAATACAAACCCAAGTGCAATAAATGATGCAAAAGATTCAAAAATACTGTGCATGTTAAAGAGATGCATACAAATTATCATTTATTAATTTGGGGATGTTACAGAAGATGAGGTTAAGCGATGCGAGTAGTGTCATATTCACATTGTTCTTATTTGGGTAATTTAATTATGTAGAAGGAGAGGCTTCGAGATTAGTGGCTTCAACTTTACTCCTAACGCGTCGCAACGCGAAAGACAAGTACATTGTGTAATGTATTGCTGTGGTTTGTTCATAGTGCTTGATGTTCATAGGCATCGACGGATATCGAATAAACTTGAGAATTCGTGTACTGTAGGTAAAGTTGTACACCTCTGCAGAGTGTAAATCTATTTAAATAACTGTGCTTACTGTAGACTTAATGGGTATAGCCTCGATTTTCATAAAAACAGTTTTGTTGGAAAACAAGGGAAATGTTTTTATTGGTTTATATTTGAGTTGAGTGCCATGATTATAGTTGAAAATTAAATGTTGCTCTCAGCCAAGGAGGGTTGCGAGTTGTTTATTATTCAGTTACTTACTTATTGTCCTTTACTTATTTAACTGCTCTTTTAACTTCCGTTGCAAAATACTACATATTGACATTGCAAACAAAATCTGCTTAATGCTGAATATAACTTGTAGCATAGAGCCCCATTTCTTGTTAGCCCTACATTTATATAAATTGTGTGATACACTACAAGTCTTGCTGAGTATACAATGTACTCAATCTTGCTTAAATTGTTGATTCAGAGTCGAAGACGATTCCACGCTGGATGACGACTTCTTTACAACCAAACTGGAGGGTTCAGTGACGATTCTATCTAGGCTTTGTCTCTAGTCGGTTGCTTGTGGGTCTGGATGGGCATGCCACTGTAAATTATCTACTTTTGTTATTTCTACTTCCGCTGCTACTTTTGCTACTCTGCTAACACATGCTTTTATTTGGCCGGTCGGCCTGTGATGTAATTATTGTTACTGCCCAAGTTAAGTACCACTTTTGCTTTACTTTGTACACGTGAATGTATGCATGTGATATCAATGTTGGAGATGTGTGTACTTGCCACTGATTATGTGACTAGTACAGTACGCACACGAGTGCTTCGGATATTCAAAACCTGGGGTCTGAAAGAATCCGAACCGCACACAAAAAATCGGTTTGCTTGAATTTGATCTTTATTAATTTAAAATCCAAAAATTCAAATTTTGATTTGAAAATTCGGCCAAACCGGTGTAACCGCCCCCCGGGCGAAAAACATTCCGGTAGTGAAAACCGTGGTGGAGATGCATCATAGTGGGGACAGTGGAGATGCATACCACTGATCCAAATAGTGATCAGGCAGTCGTGATGTACAAATTTCTCTCTTTTTTTTTAGGAGAAATGCAGTTTGTACCAGATACCTCCCTCACTACTAGAATCCAGTTTTTCCCCGATGGCTAGGATCTTTCCTGACGATGCGAAAGCATCCATCAGGCAATATGGACTATCCCTAGCATTGTTGGAAACACGACAAGACGCATAGCCAGTTTTCTTGAAGGCCCCGACACAGACTCTAACAGTACCATCAGGCATTTCACTGAAGTCCGGACAAAGCAACCTCGATGGATAATGCCTGATGGTGACCGTCGAGTGTTTCACTGAAGTTCGGACCAAGCAACCTCGATGGGTAATGCCTGATGGTGACCGTCAGCGAAAGCATCCCTGACAGTTTTTGACAGTTTTTACGCCGTCCCTGATGATTTTCAGCCTTGGGGAAAAACTGGAGTCTAGTAGTGCCTTGATCGAGAGAACCAATGTTAAGTTTGCATCTACGTACAGCAAAAGCACCCTTTTTTGATAGCGTGAAAATGAAAACACCAGCTGCAGCAAGTTTAGCATCGTCTGCCCAGCATTGCTACTTTACAAAAGCTGCTCAGCAACTTCTTTCTTATTCCAAAAACCATCGGCCGAAGCAAAGTTAACTAATTGGCTTGTACTCGGCCTCTATATAAGCTAGCCACCCTTTCGAAGCCGCTTCCATTGCAACTTGCAACCCTCTAGCAGCAATTAATACACAGAGATTACAACTAAGCAGCAATGTCGATGGTGACTTGTTGCACCCACGTCCTTAGCCGCGCGGCGCCGCCGGCGAAACTTCCTCCTGGAGCCCTGCAATCCGGTAAACCAGCATCAATGGCTCTCCAAAGGAAGCCTCGGCCTCTTTCTGTCCGCTGTGCTGCAGAGACTGCTGGGCATGCGTTTGGCATCAAACCCTTTGGTAAGCTTATGTATGTGCACATGCCGGTATATCCGGCGAAAATGGCTAAATATTGTAAATTCCGTGGAAACCAGTGTTGACTTTAAAAAAAAACCTAAAAAAATACAAGCGATAGGGGAGAGCATGAGGTAATTTTTAGAAAATTTTAAAAGTTTCACACCCAAATTTTGAGATTTTTTTTTTAAACTGCTACACACCTGATCTTCACGCATTTGCAGCATTTAATTTAGTACATTTTCACCGGATATTTACCCGAAATGGCAGGCACACGTTGTTGCCAGCTACGCGTTGTATCAAATTGATAAACGCAAGATCGAATTACAACTAATTAATTTTGCTGTCATATGATCATATGAACATTTTAAGCCCTGGTGCACCCCAAGTTCCAGCCCACGTCAGGCAACAGGTGGAGGATCATGGAAGACGAGGAGCAGGAGCACGTCAAGCTGTGGTTCCACGTGGGCGACAGGACCATCAAGGAGAACCTGGAGGTCCGATTCGAGCATAATGTGCTCGTGGTCAGGTGGAAGGGCGCCGTCAACGGCGGCGAGCCCGCGAGCTCGCTGGACGTCCGCCTGCTCGTGCCCACGGGCTACGACAAGGGCAAAGTGACGGCCGAGCTCACGTTCGGATCGCTGCTGGTGACCATCGGCAAGATCAAGCCAGTCGGTGAAAACCTCAAGATCATCCCAATCAGTGCAAAGAACAACAGTTCTACTACCGAGGCCTAATTGCGATCGATGTGGAGGACTTGCTTTGCGAAACTCTAGCACAATAAGCATGAAATTTCACGAAGAAAGAAAGAAAATAATTTCTTTTTTTTCGCGAGGAAGAAAGAAATGAATTTCTAGCTTCCCCGTTTATTGTTGTGAAATTGTGTACCTTCCAGGATTGCTTGTTTGGAGTATATTCATAATAATTTTGTGGGTATATATGATGTGCCTATATTGCAGGCTAGCATGCTGGCCAACATGTAATTGAAGTCGCTGTTGGTGGCTTGGTGCAAACATGCAGTTCAGTAGAAGATTGCTCAAGTCGCTGTTGGTGGATTTTTTTTGGAACTTCTAAGTTAGGTGAAAATGAAATTTGAACGAAATTCACAATTTCACCTACTATTTCGCCTCCTTAGTAAGCCATCCAAGCAATTAAGCTGGAATACCGAAATATAGTTCCAAGTCTGAGAATCTCACAACTATCAAATTGTATGTGAGCGCATCAAATTGATCAAATAGAGGAAATATCATGTGCATCCCCTTTTACGGTGCTAACTCTGTGATACCAACGTATAAAAGTTTTTAAAATTCCTGAAAATTCAAGATGGGGAGAACATATTCTACAACCATATAAAATTTCAAGATCAAACTCAATTATATCTAGAAGATATGAAATACTACTCTAGGCCATGCTTGCAGATCGAGCAAGGTCCTAGGTAGTAGTAGTATACTATCATTGTCTTTAAACTTTAGGGCACGGGGAAGATACCATGCATTGTTATTCTTTCCACTCAAAAGGAAATCTGCAAGTTAATATATAAGTTTCTCGGATCACCGACAAGCGGAGTTGTGGTGTATCAGCTCCATCTTTTGAATGGCCTTCTCTCTAAAAAAAGGAAGTGGGAATGTGGAACTGCCTTGGCAATACATTAGTCCTACTATCTATCTATCACTAACTTCACAATTTTTAATTTCCATTGCAAGAAAAACTTTAATTTGACTCATTTAAAATCTGGCATGGTACAGAAAGCTCAAGGGATAAAATAGACTTGATCATAGAGTTTAGAGTAAAAAACGACCTTTCTATAAGAAAGAGAGTAAAAAATTGATAGATTATCGTTATTTGAGGCCTCATTTTACAGCTTATTTCGCATAATTCTTACATCATCCGGACCAAGCAAAGGTCATTATTCTCCTTGCCCGACCAGGCAAAGGTAACAAGTCCTCTGTTGTGCCCTATGTCTCTACAAATGGCCTCCTTGCAATCACCAATTATAGGCGACGTATCAGGTGCACAAGAGGTCAAGTGTGCACATGTGAACAAACAAGATCCAGCCCCTCCGTGGCGCATCTGACGGCCGATGGCGCGGCCTTGAAGTCGCCATTTTTGCATCCTCCCCACGAACACGCAAAATTGCAATTTCCCCCCGCCCAAATGAGCTTGGGCAGCGCCATTTTTCCAGATGCCGAGCGCCGCTAGGGTTTGCGCCGCCACCACCCCGCACCGCCAACTTAGCATTCGGTGTGAGTGAGTCGCCGCCGCCTCTTCGTCGATTTGGTGCTGTGCCCCCCCCACCCCCCGCCGCCCCTCTGTCGCGTGGCTGCCTCTTCGCCGCAGCGCTGTATTCAAAGCCCCCACGATGCCGACTACGATTCGGTGCTGCATTCGGATCCCCTGAGTCGCCGCCGCCTCTTTGTCCATTTGGTGTTGTGCCCCGTGCCGCTATCCCTCTATCGCGTGGCCGCCACTGCGTCGCAGCCCCGAAGCCTCGAGCCGCCGCCCCTACGCCGCGCCGCTGCATTCGGCCCTCCTCCCAAGTTGCCCCTACAACGACAGTGCTCCACTGGCCTGCGCCCCATGTAAGAAAAATGTCTCGCATTAACTGTTGTCTGAGAGATGAACAGTTGATATGAACTTGTCTGATTGTGGATTGTTCATCTTCGTTTTGATGTCCAGCCGCATGGACGAAATGGAAGATGTGAGCAGCTCGGTGCGGCCACTAGCTTTGCCTAGTCCCGAACCCAAAATGGCCGATGCACACTCTCTCATTGTGATATCAGATTGTAAAACCCCTCGGAAGGCGGCTAGCATCCCATTCTGCGTGAGTGTGCGCACAATTTTTTATTTGCATGATTAATATCGTTCTAGGGCTAAATCGTTGTTACCACTGCAGGGATTGTCATCCACACCGGTTGTTACTAACTCTTTGACACCTGCCAAGGGGATGATTTATGAAGATGAGGACGCAGCCCTGGAGTTTTACAAAGCATACGCGCATGTTGCGGGCTTCTCCGTTCGTATCAGACAATTATGAATGGGGTGTTGCAATGGAGACACTACTATTGTGCCAGACGTGGGTGGAAGGAAGAAACAGGTAAGGACAAGGTGGATGTCAAAGTGAAGAGGACACATGAGTCTAAATTGAGTAGGTGTGGTTGTGAGGCCACGTTTAGTATCAAACGGACTAAGGACAATAAGTTCATATTAGAGACATTTATAGAAGTCCATAACCATGGTTTTGTCTCACCTAGTAAGCAGCACTTGATACGTTCTAATAGACAAGTAACTGAGAAGGCTAAGACTACATTGTTCGCATGCCATCAGTCAAGCATTGGCACTTCCAGGGCATTTAGATAGCTTCATGTCAGTGAGGGTGGATTTCAGAATGTAGGATGCGCAAGGAGGAACTTGCAAAATTATCATCGTACTTTGAGAGCGAGTATAAAGTCATCAGATGCTCAGATGTTTCTTGATAATCTAGCTAGAAAGAACGAGAATAATGCTGCATTTTATTTTGACTATGTTATTGACGAGAAGGGTAGATTGGTGCATGTGTTTTGGGCGGATGCAACCTATAGGAAGAATTATGTTCATTTTGGTGAGTTGCTCTCATTCGATACGACATATAATATAAACCAATATGATATGATATTTGCACCATCCATAGGAGTGAATAGCCATGGAGGATGTGTTTTATTTGGGGCTATGTCGGTGTTTTACGACCGAAGTTACGTAAAGATTGTTTGATTCGGGAGTTCCTCTAGGCGCAAAATCACATAGAGATGGAGACAAGGGGATTTTTATACAGGTTCGGGCCTTCTCCTGGGAGAATAACAACCCTACTCCTTTGTGTATGTATTGAGTATGCTAGATTACAAGATCAGGCCAGAAAACTAGAGTATTGTGCTTCTAAAATGGCTCTGTGCTTCTCCAAAATGGCCCTCCTCTTTGCCCTGATGATCCTTGCCTTTTATATCGTCCCTAGGGTGTGCACCGTTGGATCTCCAATAAGAGGTCACTTAACCCTCCAGATCGTGGAGCCGTTACTAGAGGTTATTGCAGGAGTTAAAACGTTCCCACGTCGCTAGGCAATTATCATCATGAAAGGGAGTTAAAATCGTGCATTATCTCAGGGAATAATAGCATAGTTTACTGCCCGTATCTTGAATACGGTGCGGAAGATTCCCTTATCAACTAGGCCCACTTGTCTGTGAACCTTGTCGACTAGGGGCTGGTCGTAGAAGGTCTTACGACCAGGTGGTGGTTGTAGGAAAGCTTACGACTGCGTACTGATCGTAGTAGAGCTTATGATCATGGGATAGTTGTATGAGGACTTATGACTATGGGGTAGTCGTAGGAAGACCCACGACTACAAGGTGGTCGTAGAAGGACTTTTGACCTCCAGCTTCTCCCTTATTAATATTTAAGGGGTATGCTTAAGAGTTATGTGACGTCATTATTACCTCATAATATGAATTGTAGATAAATGATTAAATGACGATGGTTATATCCTCGTCATCTAGCCCCCCAGCTTAAGTGAAAAATAGCTTAATTGAGGAAGGAGCAGTAGATGATCTTATGACCAGTAGATGGTCATAGAAAGGTGGTCGAACGAAAGACTCTTCGACTAATATTTCATTTGAAGCGAAATTTACTTAGTCAAGAAAGTTATGGGATAACCTTGCGACTTACAAGGTGGTCGTGGGAGATCTAACAATCACCGAGTGGTCGCATTACTGTGGTTGGAAGTAGAAACTTTCCAATCGTTGTTGCGTTTGACCAGAAAAAGACTTGGTCAAGGAAGTAATTTCGCATGAGGTGTAAAAACAGACCTGACTTTCTCGAGTAGACAAATTTAAGAATCCCAATCGACTCCCTCACCTTTGTCTGTTGGAGCAGTTCTCGAAGCATTGGCAACCGTTGGGTAGCCACGTCTTTTCAACTTCGGGCGTGCGGTTATAAAGATTCACCGCGGGTGAGGATAAGGTCTTTTACCTTCCCCCAAATTTCTCTCGCTGTTCAAACTTGTGAGTTCTCCAACGTCGACCAAATCAAGCCTTCTTCTCCAATCTCTCCGCGTCTAAACCTTCGACGTTTGGGAGAAATGGCCGGAGCCGCTTCCCAGTGGGCTGAATCGGGGATGGATGCTGCCAAGATTCAAGCTTTGGTCGATTCCAAGAAGATCCCAAACGCAGAATTCGTTCGGTGGATTGAGGCCACCGGGCAGTATTGGCCATCGGAGGAGATGGGGCAAATCCCCGTCTTCCAAGCATTCTGTGAGTGTGGTCTTCGATTACCCGCTCATCCTTTTCTTACATTGGTACTCGAATACTTCCAAGTAGAGTTGGTGAATCTTGTTCCCAACTCAAATACATGTTGGGGGTGTTTGTGTACCTTTGCAAGGCCTATCTAGGGATTCCAGCTGACTTGGAGTTGTTCTGGTATTACTACGGAATGACTCGGTTAGGTGGAATTGCCGGTGGCTGTAGTCTGAAACTTCACGACGTTAAGTCGAGGGAGTACATTCTGATGTTTACCCGGTCGTCATGGCCGGGGTGGAAAAAGAGGTGGTTCTATTAGGAGATCACCAACAAGGATAGCCTCTCCTTTGTCGGGAAGCTGGCCAAGAAGGTCCCTTCCTGGGATTCGATTCCCATGGACCTTGGCCGGATTGCCCCTTTCATTCGAGCTATTGCAGACTTGAAGGAAGAGGGGCTTACCAGATGGCATGTGGTGAAGGATTTCCTCACACACCGTATCATCCCTTTGAAGAAGAAGGCTTATCCAATGTGGAGGTATTCTGGGTCGAACGACCCGACCAGGGACTACGAGGAGGGTAAGTTAATCTTCAACTTTAGCTTTCTTTTTGTTGATTTCAAAATCGGCTTTATTGAAGGTTCTCTTATCCTCGCAGACCTCTCACAAGAAGATATTGATGCTTGAGTCAAGCTTATCTGCGAGAAGCCCCAGCCATCGAACGTGGCTCCTCCTCCAATTTTGGGGGTCCTGTCCCTGGAAGACAAGGTGGAGCGCCTAAAGGTAATCGAGAATTGATTTCATCTTTAAGACTTTGAAGTCACAGAAGAACTTATGACTGAGTACTGATCGTAGAAAAAACTTACGATCAGGTTCTGGTCGTAGAAGAACTTATGACCAGGGGGTTGTCGTAGAAAAGCTTACGACATGGTAATAGTTGTAGAAGAACTTACGACCATGAAGAACTTACGACCATTTTATAATATGATGAACCCTAAGGTTCTATTTGTTGGCCCGATCTTTCGATGAGAAACGATAAGTCCGGTAGACGTCGCTCAACCCTCACGATCCTGGCTACGAACACGCAAGGCTCGAAATCACGCAATCGCTGAACTGATCGACTAGTCGTTATCAACCGTGCACGAATAGCCGGTTGACCTGACCACGAAGGTCGATTCCTGCATACACCGAAGAAGCACGCAAGAACAAGATAATAAGCAATCTGAAATTGCAAATAGGATTGAAATATTTAATTGAATTGGGATTCTGAATAAGGATCTTGATTGGGTGGTCTCGTCAACACACGCAAAAGATACAAGTTGCGACGAAGGCAAACTAAACATAAACAAAATCCAAGGAAAACTAAAGGGGTGCAGCCTCCTTATATAGGAGAGGGGGAGCTGCAAATATCTAAGAACTAGCAATGTGGTACTATTCACGGTACTATTCATGTGAACAGTGCCGTGAACAGTAACCATAAATAGTGCATCCGGCCCGGGTGGAGGCGACCGGCCCAAATAGGCCAAGGAGGTGGCCGGCCCAAATAACCTAGAGTGGTGGCTGCCCTTTGAGCCAAATAATTGACACAAATACAAGGCCCTCGGCCCAATGTGAGGTGTCGCAGCACCAGGTATAAGTGAAGTAAATTCGTCGGCACGTTGGAGTAGAGTCTGACGCAGCCGAATCGATGGCAATCAAGTAGTCTGGTTGGAGGTGGGGTAGCGGTCGTATCCGGTGGGTCAATGTCCTCATCATCCTCCCTTTCTTGCATTTGAGTCATCCTCGACTCACGCTCATCCTCTAATGGCAAGAGAAGCTTTAAAACTTGTAGCAATGCATTCTCATCTTTCTGCAAAATGTTAGCAATAACAGGTGGCAAAGAAATAGAGAAAACTTTGGAAATTAAAGGTGATTGTGCATGCATCAAATCAACAAAGGTATATGTTCTCATAGCATTCAGTTTGCAACTCAATTTGCGAAGATAAGTGAAGTATAAAGTAGAGTTATTCATTGCTCTGTGAATGGACAGCACAGTAATTGAATTCAAAGTGCACAAGTCATTCATATAACCATCTTTCAATTGATCAATAGCAAATTCATCTAGCAAGGGTGCAAAGATTTGTAGGTTCTTCCATAATTCAACATTGTTATTTAGACTATCCATACTAGGTGGTGCAATATAAGGTGAACACATAGGCATTGGACGAGCACTAAATTTTATTTTCCTCTCAGATTGAACAAGGTTCAGCACACAAGAATTGTTATCCAAAACAACAAGTTTCAATTCATCCATGTGAGCACAAGTTATGCATATTCGATAAACCAAAAATTGGTTGTCTATACCATAATCTCCAATTAATTTAAAATAGTAGGTGGAGGTGCTAGAAAAAGAATTTAGAGATGAAAGTTCAAAAACTTTCTCCCTAGCACATTCCAAACTAATGGGCTCATTAAGCATGATATAGCACAAAGTATCAACAGGGGATATTCTATCAAGTACTTCCTTATGTGTAATTAATTCGACATGGGCACAATTATGAGATTTAAGAGCAGCACATGGTTTGTTCAAGTCAACATAAGAAAAATCACAAGATTGCACTACAGTAGGTATATACTCACAAAGTGGCTCTATGTCTTGTTGTAGCACCAAATCAGTATCTTTGTCATTGTCATCCTCATCAGATATTGTAGGTACCTCAAACTTCTCCTCTAATGACTTAGGATGCACTAAATCATCGTTCATCTCTTCAAGCGTCTTGGTGGTATCTGGAGATGGAGTAAGAGCCGAAAAAATGTCAGCATTTTTAGCTACCTTAGGTTGCACTTAACTTGTATTGTGGGTGGTGGATGTACAAAAGCAGCGTTGCAATTTCTTCTTCATCTGCTCCCATGTGTACATGAAGTGGTACTCAGTTCGACCACCAATGTTGAACATCACCAATCAGTCTGTCCTTGCCATGCTCATCTTCTCATAAGGATCAAGGTCCTGTCTTTCAAAGTAGATATCCAACATATTAACCCATATAAAGTAGTCCAACGGCGTACTCTCGTGATGAGTGGTAACATGTATGCGGTAGTTGTTTCCCTTTGAGTTCAAATCTGCTCGCGATGACATCGTAATCTACCAACTTCAACCAATCTGTCATTATTAGTAGAAAACAAGGAAACAAATCACAAGTATATGTTCCTATCAACTACTAGGATCTGGAGGCTCAAGTCACACATGCTCAAGCTCTTACCAAGCTCTTGCAAGTTCTTACCAATGCAAACAGGTGGTACAACCGGTGGCTGGTTCGTGATACTCTCATACGATCATTAGCGATTACGAGGAACGGCTTTCTTGAGTTAGTAGGGAGTGGAGCTCGGAAGGCTAGTATGTAGCAAGGAATAACAATTATTCAATTGACATGCAAAGTTGAAAAGCAGTTCAAAGTACTAGTCACATGTCTTTGGTCCTAGTCTAAACCAAGCCTAGCTAGAGCAACTTCATAAGAACAACTAGTAATAACGTGAGGTGGCCAAACCCGAACAAAGAAAGCGGCTCGATTTTTTTTTTTGTTCTGTTCCTTTTCCTTCTTCTTCTTTTTTTTCTCCTTTTTTTTCTCTGTTTTTCTTCTTCTTCTTCTTCTTTTTTTGGCTCTTTCTTTTCCCTTTTTTTTCTTGCTTTAACTTTCCTTCCTCGAGAAGCTACGGGCCTTGTCTTCTTGAAACCGAACACAAAATCGGTTCCCAATTTCTCTGGCGTCAAGCAGCGCACAAAGCGGCTTCGGTGGTGGCGGATGCGGATCCATGACCGAGGCGGCAGGCGCTGGCGTGCAGGCGTCGGAACAGCGGTGGCGATCGCTCCGATGGCAGCAATGCCTAAACCGCGGCGCGACAGGCCGAAACAGAAGCGGCGCGTCGGCGAGCAATGGCGCTGCGGCGATAAGCGACAGCAGGCGAGGCGGGCCCCGAGTGGCGAAGACGAGGCGTCTGGCAGAGCGAGAACTTGAGGCGGCGCCGATGGCTCTAGCGGTGGTGTCGCGTCGCAAGCGAACTGGCGCGAATCGGCGTCGGCGTCGGCAATGATCGATGTGGCGCGCAAGCGCAAGAGGCATAAGCGGCGGCATTGGCGGGCAGCCAGCCGGCGCGGCGGCAAAGCGGCAATGGCGGTTTCGCCCAGGCGAAGATGGCGTCTCTCGATCGGCAATGACATCGCGGCGGCCTAAGCGGCATGGCGGCGTCGGTATGTTAGCGGCGGCGCCGTCTTGTGGCGGTGGCGCTGATTTGGTCCTCTTCTTGTATTTGGAAGAAGGCGGCGGCCGAACCGATTGAATCTGCTATTTTTTTTTATTTTCCTTCAAATCTGTGACGTTGGTCTGCTCCACTTGATCTGGGTTTGGCCTACGATGAAACGCTGATGAACCCGACGATTTGCACTCCTTTTTTTTTTTGTGTCTGCTGTCTATTTGCCCTCTGTATGCTTGCGATTGTAAGAATCTTTCCATGCCGAGGGACGTCGTCGACAGCGGCGGCAGCCTGAGCGTGCACGTGGTTGTGGGATGAACCCTGCTGCTTTTTTTTTGACTGCTTGCCGATCCTGCTGCCAATTAGTTTCTCGATAGAGGTAGCCAAACGAATCTGCTATTTTTGTATGGCAAGTAGCGACAAAACCGAAGAACAGAACTAGAACGATTTGTAAAATACCCTAAACTAAACCAATCTAGACAGGAAACCAGCACAATGACTCGACGATGCAACGACAATTCAACAAAGCAAACTAAAAAGAACAAATTGCAAAGGCACAAATTGGTCTGGACGATGAACTAAACCTAATTTTTTATTTTTGGCTATATGTACTGTAGGGAAAAAAAATTTCTCACCGATGAACTGAAGCTCTGATACCACCTGATGAACCCTAAGGTTCTATTTGTTGGCCCGATCTTTCGATGAGAAACGATAAGTCCGTTAGGCGTCGCTCAACCCTCACGATCCTGGCTACGAACACGCATAAGGCTCGAAACCACGCAATCGCTGAGCGATCAACTAGTCATTATCAACCGTGCACGAATACCCAGTTGACCTGACCACGAAGGTCGATTCACGCATACACCAAAAAGCACGCAAGAACAAGATAATAAGCAATCTGAAATTGCAAATAGGATTGAAAGATTTAATTGAATTGGGATTACGAATAAGGATCTTGATTGGGTGGTCTCAAATGGACACACGCAAAAGATACAAGTTGCGATGAAGGCAAACTAAACATAAACAAAATCCAAGGAAAACTAAAGGGGTGCGGCCTCCTTATATAGGAGAGGGGGAGCCGCAAATATCTAAGAACTAGCAATGTGGTACTATTCGTGGTTACTATTCACGTGAACAGTGCCATGAACTGTAACCATGAATAGTGCGTCCGGCCCGGTTGGAGGCGGCCGGCCCAAATAGGCCAAGGACGTGGCCGGCCCAAATAACCTAGAGTGGTGGCTGCCCTTTGAGCCAAATAATTGACACAAATACAAGGCCCTCGGCCCAATGTGAGGTGTCGCAGTACCAGGTATAAGTGAAGTAAATTCGTCGGCACGTTGGAGTAGCGTCTGACGCAGCCGAATCGATGGCAGTCAAGTAGTCTGGTTGGAGGTGGGGTAGCGGTCGTATCTGGCGGGTCGATGTCCTCATCATAATATCTCTCTTTTTGATTTATGCAGAAAGTAGGCATGGAGAACCGTCGGGACGATGAGGAAGTCGAACTGATGGTTGTTGGTGTGACTACAGTAGAGCAGTTTGTTTCTCCCCCTGCCAAGAAGCGTCGGCTCATTAAAGCCGTCGACAAGGGAGGTTCAAGCTTGAGCTCCTTTGACCTGGTTAAACCTTTCGCGAAGTTTGCCACGAATATGGCTATAACACAGGTTGCGGCGGCCGAGGTGCTCGAACCTCTCAAACGCAAAGCCCGTAAGACCAAGGTATCCTTCTATTAAGACTTTTGCGGTTTCTGCTTCCTGTGGCTTTGTCCAGTGACTAGAGAAGGAGAGTTAAAAAAAGTTTCATGTCTTTTGTGAAGGAGATGGTTGCGCCAGCAGTACCCGTGGTCGAGGGCAGTGCTGCCGTTGAAGAGGCTCAAAGAGAGATGGCGCTCGATCAAGGCCCACGATCAGACGTGGTCATGGATGTTCCTTAACTTGATTCTCAACCAGACGTGCTTGCGAAAAAGTCGAAGAAACCTTCTTTAGGGAGGGTTGTTTCCAAACTCAAGATCACATCTAACACTCGGAGGTACGTAAAAGAGACAAAAGTGCAGGGACAACATTTTACCTTTTGCATTTTACCACCTGATCGTGCTTTCCTTTTTATGGTCTTAGCGTGGCTCCTCTCGTCATTAAGGACGTGCTTGCCAAGGAACCCACTGCAGTTTTTTCGACAGGCGGAGAAACAATAGTGGCGGTGGTTGAAGGGTCAACCACCGTCCAAAAGGTGGAGGGTGCCTTTGCAGCCGATGTGGCTACGACCATCAGAGCGGTCATAGAGTCGGAAGCAGCTACGACCACATGGGTTGTCGTACATTCAAGAATGACCACGACCACCGTGTGGTACATGAGAGACCGAACGCGAGGCGGTGTTTGATCTGCGGAGGTTTCAGAGAGTCGAGCTGGAGATTAGGTTGTCGCAGAGGAAATCACCGTCCAAATGGCAGAGGATCACTCATGTATACAATAGAATCATCGAAACCTAGCGAAAGAATCGAAAAGAACCAATAAGAAAGGATAACACTGAAATACTCAAAAATTCAAATTTATCCAAAAATCATGAAAAATTCACTATAGGTAGATCATGATTTTAGATGAATTTAGGTGAAAGAATTATTCTGTTGGGATTTAGTATGTGACAGTTATAGCAGTTTGAAACTCAGATTTCGAAAAAATCAAATTAATTCTCATCAGTTACTGTTCACCGAATTTAAATGTTTTTGTAAAACTTTCCAGAGACGTGGTGTACATGAAATGTTTGTGGTAGACAGAGCACCACATGAGATGATCAATGGAATTTGATTCACCTCATTTGGAGATAAGATGAATTTTCTATGATTTTTCAAATTTATGAAAGTAGTGCACAAGTCACATGTAGAATAAGATTTTCAGATATAGTAACAAGCTCAAAACCTATTCTACACTAAAGTACACTAACAGAGGAATCCAACAAAACTGATTTCACTCAATAAGGAGTTATGGAGAAATACTTATGCATTTTTGAAGTTAAAACAATTTTTAGTGCAACAATAATACTAAACCTAAAGTAGTTTTGCCAAAAGCGATTTTTGGAACATTAACATGGTTCAACCCATTTTTTTAATAAAGCAAATGTAAAAAGGAAAAAAAATTGAATCATAAATTTTGGAGTTTTTATGGTTTAGTTATGAATTTCCAAAGTTATCAACCTTTTTCTATTGTAAAAATAATAGAATTATGGATCATTTTCTAAAACTGTATTCTCTATTATAGAGACATGTTTGAAACCTATTTTAAAATAAAATTCACTTAAAATGAAAATCATCAAAACTGGTTTCATCCATTTTGGAGTTAAGGTGAAATAGTTATGAATTTTTAAAGTTAATGGCATTTTCTAGAGTATAAATAAATGGGTTTTGGATCAATCTCCAATAACTATATTTTAAGAGATAGTGACAAGGCTGAAATCTATTTTAATAAATAGCTCATGTAAAATTTAAAATAACAAAATTGGTTTCACTGTTTTTGGAGTTAAAATGATTTAGTTGTGTATTTTTGAAGTTAAATGTATTTTTCAATGCATAAATTAATCATTTCAGAATTTCTATAAGCATTTAGGACTTTTCTCACCGAGACCTACCTTAGCCATAGTCCATGATGGATGGGGTCCAGTGCACAGTGCTAAGTCCCAATTAATTTTTGAATTGAAGCGTCCTGACATGCGGGCCCTAGTCGACATAGACAAGGTTCACCAAATAGTGTGTGGACTAAAGTCCACAGCACAGTGCAAGGTCTATGGGCTGGTTAGTATGCATGTAATGGTCTCAGGCCCACTTGTAAGTGACACATTAAGCACTTCAGACAGCTATTAAATTCTTAAGTAATCATTAGCGCTAACAAAACTGAGATTTGGTTAATTAATGAGTTACTGTTTTCGGTCGGAAATTCTAACAACGCAGGGGGAGCGTGCGCGGCCGTGGCATTGCCACACTCGTCGGATGCGAGGGGAGGCCGGAGGGTGCATAGACTGTGGCAAAAATGGAAAGACAAAAGCAAGGGCTACCTTCCGGTGGCGTCCATGCCAGCGGGGAGGCACGGTGGCGTGCCGGCGGCGGGGTTGAGTGAGGAGACAAGTACGGGTGCTAAGGAAGATCGACGTAGAGGCCTCCCCGGGGTACAACGACGCCCAATCTTGCCTCCTGGGGTTCATGTGATGCTGAAGTGGGGGCACGGTGACCAAGGGCCTTCGTCTTCAGCTCCGATGACACCCGGGGTGTGGCTGCGATGGCACATGCGCAGCGACGGTTCCAAGTCAGGCGATGAGCTTCAACAAAAGTGGTGAAAAATGTTCAAGGGACCCTTGCAAAGTTCACCGTGAGCTGGATGGAGGTTAAGAGGGGCCGAGGTGGTCCGGCGACGGAGAAGATGCCGGCGGCGAAGTGGTTCCTCGTGGGGAGCTTGCCGTAGAGGAAGAAAAGCTCCGATGAGGCTTGGGCAAGTCCCGTGGTACCCATGCGGTGCTCCCAATGCCGGGAATTGGGTTGAGCCTCACCACGTCAGAGGTGGGGAAGAAATGGTTGCTCAAAGCCAAAAAGGGGAGAAAATCCAAAATTCAGAGGCTCCTGGGAAACTTTGAGGAAATGGGTTAAGGGAATAATGAATCTCGTACCTAAGGGCACAAGGTGACGCACAAAGGTGCCGTTAGGACTCACCGGAGATGAAAAGGTCCCAGTGGTTGTTTTTGGAGCGCGTCCCGGAGCCGATGAGGACGCCATTGCTTTCCGGGAGCTACAAGATGAATGATGAGCTTGGGTTAGCGAAAATGGAAGCGGCGGGTTAGCGTGGAGCTAAGGTATAGGGCGGGGTTGATTTTACCCGAGAGGAACGCTCACAAGAACTTCCCTCTCCTCGGCCACCGAGAGGAGAAGTGGAGTTCTGAGAGGGGTTGAGCGGTTTGAGCGAGGAAGAGGACGGAGAAATAGGCGGCGTTAGCGGCGGTGCTTTCGAGATAGGCCATGGAGGCGGTGCGTCCTGATCTTGTGACGGAGGCGAGGCAGAGCGCGATGACCGCGTGGCGCGTTGCTTCTGGCCGAGGTAGAAGACGATACTGCTGCGTGGTGGGGCCCGCTGTCAGCGACGGAACAAGAGGGCGTGACGAGATGGTGCGGCGAGTCGGTCCAGTCAAACCAAGTGGTTAGGTCAGAACAGTGCCGGGCTCGAGTCTGTGCAACAGTGTTGAGGATTTGAATTCCAAAATTGACTGAGAAACCAAGGGATTGACCGGGGCTTTAAAAATAGAAATAAATTCCCTAAAATCCTGAAATAAATCTGGGAGCTTACTGGGACATCCTAGTACTCATAAAATTTTTAAAAGCCACTCTTCATGATTTAATTTGTGTAATTTAAATTCAAACTTGGAATAGGTCTTTGATTTGAGTTTGAATTTTACGGGGTTTAAAGAGGTTCCAAAAATTTGGGAAAAATTATATTTATTCATGATAATTATTGTATTATTTGAATAAATTATTTCTAGATGATGTTTATAAGTTTTTATTTCTGTTTTCTTTTGGAACCACAAATTGAGTTGTAAGTTTTCTTTGATTTCAAAATTTTCAGAAAGCAACAAATTATGCAATTACTCCGGAAAACTAATGCATGTTCAAAAGTTTTAAATTCTCCTCATTTGTATATATTTGAAATACAAACCCAAGTGCAATAAATGATGCAAAAGATTCAAAAATACTATGCATGTTAAAGAGATGCATACAAATTATCATTTATTAATTTGGGGATGTTACAGAAGATGAGGTTAAGCAATGCGAGTAGTGTCGTATTCATGTTGTTCTTATTTGGGTAATTTAATTATGTAGGAGGAGAGGCTTCGAGATTAGTGGCTTCAACTTTACTCCTAACGCGTCGCAATGCGAAAGACAAGTACATTGTGTAATGTATTGCTGTGGTTTGTTCATAGTGCTTGATGTTCATGCCATGAATGTATACTATGGTCTATGAGTAGATTTCAATGATTTCTGTTTTGTTCCATGTATGTAAATTCATGCTTCTCGAGATTTCGTCTTCCATATTCATATGTTCATTTCATTCATTATTCATGATTCACCCATGGGAGTGTGATGTAAAGACCCATAATTCCAATATGGGCATGTAAGACCCACCATTCTAATGTAGGCAAATTGGATCCCCGTTATCAAATGTTCTTCATTCGGGCCTTGGATTCCCGCATTTTGATAATGCGGGCACGAGTGAACACCGACGGGTGTACACTGGCTATACCGGTATAAGCATAAGTAGAGATCAGGCATTTCATTCATTCAAATAATTTCTGTCATTCTACGTTCGTATTCTATAATGTGACTATCATGTTCTTATTCATTGTTGTTCATATTATTTTGTTGTACTTGCTGAGTCGTGGACTCATTCTTGCCGTGTTTATTTGTTTTAGGTAAACATTGAGGACGGCATGCTTGGGAGGGAATAGTCACAGATTGTTGGGTCGCGGGTAGGCTACGATAGCTACAAACAAAAATTTTCTACCACGCAAACCAGGAAGCCCAGCAAGTAGATGATCATAGATCGTTACCACGAGCCTTGTGAGCAGCGGAAGAAGGGTTGGAGCGACTGGTCCAGCGAAGAGCGTCGATGTAGTGGTCGTAGTCGATCGTCAACGTCCGACAAGTCGATCACGGTAGTCGTAGTCGATCGTCCCTTGACAACCTCTGTAGTTCCTCGTGAAGATCGCAGATCATCCTCAAGCGCAACAATCGTAGTAGCGCCTCTACGGTATCCACACGTCCAGGGAAGGAACAACCGAACGCCGGTGTGCTAGCACCAAGTCACACGGCAGAGCTCTTAGGAAGATGGCGGCTAGGGTTTCGGTGATGTTTTTCCCCTTTCCAAACAGCCTCATGCATCTCCTTATATAGTGCTCGTGACGGATCCTATCCGGACACATTTACGAATCGTATTCGTACTAGTTTGTTCCAACCCGTTAAGTGTGTGACCCTGTAGGTTCATGTATAGTTCGGTTGTGACTCGGAAACCGTTTCCGATCACGAGTCGTAGCGGCTCCTAGCAGAGCATATCGATTCCCGAATACACACAAAATATATCGGACGAACCTTAATGCAATATGATCTACGACCAGGTCCTCATCACTTACGACTAGGTCCTATCTTTATCGACCAGTTCGTACTTAGTCACGACCAGTTCGTAATCGCTACTTACGACGAATTCGACCACTCTGTGACTACGTTCGACCGATCTCGACCAGCTCGTATCAGTATCGACCGATCTCGACCAGCTCGTATCAGTATCGACCGATTAAATCTGTTGAACTTAGCGACCTACTCGTGTATACTCCTTTGCCTCACGATGTGCGGTGAACTCCGGTGAGATGTTGTGTCATCCATGGACTGTTCAATTCTTTCTCGATCGAGTGTCGGATAACTTCACGTGGTGAACACTTCGACTACTAGTGGCATGGCCATGCACTTTCTTTATTCGATCTGTGAGGGCCCGAGACATCTCTCTTGTTATGTTAGGAGGGCAAATCCCATATCCGACCAGTCACATTCCTCTCCATGTTTCACATCATACCCGAAAGCTACCTTTATAGCTACCCAGTTACGGTGTAGCGTTTGGCAACCCCTAAGAGTGCTATTACACATGTAGGAAACCATGCTGATCTCAGGTCTAAGGATTGTACATCATCATTGCTTGAGACCAACTAACGACACATAGAATCATAACAATCTCAATAGTGTCTCAAGGTGGGTCTTATCCAACATCATGTTCTCTAACATGTGTCCATATTATTGGTTTGATATCTCCATATCTATGACTCGTGAAACATAGTCATCAACCAATACATATGCTAGTCTATTCATATGTGTCCTCATATGTTTCCGACCAGGGATCGTATAAGAATAATTATCGCAGAAATATAGAGTTTCACAATCAAGTCACATACTTGATAATCAATATTAACAATATTATTCTAGGAACAAGATAACACATTATCCAATGTCATGAACATAATGAAATATAATCATCTCTATGATTGCCTCTAGGGCATATTTCCAACACAGATCACTTCATTCACTTCACATTATTCACTTCTTGATTAGATGAACTTGTCATTACCATTCATTTGGTAACTATTGGCTTGTAATAAATGGAGTTTGTTGGTTGATGTTATCCTTCATGATGATATGGTTGAATTAGTAATTGCCTATGATCTTTGTATAGTCTATTGATAGGTTTATCATAAATGATTCAATATGATTAGATAATTAGAGTCTTGATATGTTGTTGATTTTCGATTCAGTTCTTATAATCATTCTATCATTTGTTGGTCCTTACCTGTTATTAGTTGATAGGTTGCTGAAATTATTTCGTATTGTTGATGTATGTTAGACTTTTAGGTAATATCTTGGCTTCCGTATATCCAGAGTGTTACACATTCTCTACCTGAATATGCAAAAATATTTTGATTTGGTTACTATTGAAATTATTTTGCTTTATTTACTTTGTTTCCGGCTCTCTTTGGAATTGACGTTGATTGCTCAAGCGAACATTTTGACGACCCTTCATTATCACATTCAGAACAACTAGAGCAAGGCAAGCAACCCCTTTGATCATGTTGATCCTACTATTTCAATTATTGTACTTCTTTTTGCAAAATCTATTATGCATGCTTGTATGTTCCACATAAAATTGCTATGTTTGGGATGTCGGTAGTCTTAACTCCTATCCATTGCATGATCCTCCTTGATATGTTGATATCCGTGCTATTGTAGACAGTAGGATTATGGTTTAGACAATGAATAATGTCAACTTGGGGTTTTCAAATGCGAATCTCGCATAACGGCTTAATCGGGCAATAGTCTTTCATGAAAATTGTAAAAAGCATGACATGATAAATATGAATTTGGGAGTTTTGGAAAAGAAAGTCCAGAGGAGTGTACATCTATTATTTGGTATAAAAATAAAATAAAAAACCTAGTTTTCGATGCAGGTGAGGTATATTATATTATAGGAAGTGTGAGAAAGGAGTCTCACAAGTACATAGGGGGACATTCTCGCCTGAGTCAATTAAGGACCGAATGCCAGCAACTTCAATCTGAGCCTAAGCATACAACCATATGTGCCAGTATGGGACAACCTTAGCTAATTTAGTTATCGAAAACTAGCCTTGCATGACGGGTAGGTAGTAGATGTGCGAGCATGTTTGATTGCCAACATAACGACGAATGCCTCACTGAGACGGGAGTACCCAGGTGAAGTGAGGATAAACATTCGAGGGGCTAAGTGCAAGGTTAGGGCGAGATGATGTAAAGGCTTCGACGTGTGCTCTAGACTGCTTAGCAAAGGTAGTGAGCGGTGGCATCGACGGATATCGAATAAACTAGAGAATTCGTGTACTGTAGGTAAAGTTGTACACCTCTGCAGAGTGTAAATCTATTTAAATAACTGTGCTCGCAGTCATGAGCGTGCTTACTATAGACTTAATGGGTATAGTGTCGATTTTCATAAAAACAGTTTTGTTGGAAAACAAGGGAAATGTTTTTATTGGTTTATATTTGAGTTGAGTGCCATGATTATAGTTGAAAATTAAATGTTGCTCTCAGCCAAGGAGGGTTGCGAGTTGTTTATTATTCAGTTACTTACTTATTGTCCTTTACTTATTTAACTGCTCTTTTAACTTCCGTTGCAAAATACTATATATTGATATTGCAAACAAAATCTGCTTAATGCTGAAAATAACTTGTAGCATAGAGCCCCATTTCTTGTTAGCCCTACAGTTATATAAATTGTGCGATACTTCGCAAGTCTTCTTGAGTATACAATGTACTCAATCTTGCTTAAATTGTTGATTCGAGTTGGAAGACGATTCCCATTTGGATGGCGACTTCTTTACAACCAAAGCTGGAGGGTTCGATGCTTGAGTCTATCTAGGCTTTGTCTCTAGTCGGTTGCTTGTGGGTGCGGATGGGCATGCCACTTGTAAATTATCTACTTTTGTTATTTCTACTTCATTGCTACTTTTGCTACTCTGCTAACACATGCTTTTATTTGGCGGTCGACTGTGATGTAATTATTATTACTGCCCAAGTTAAGTACCACTTTTGCTTTACTTTGTACGTGAATGTATGCATGTGATATCAATGTTGGAGACGTGTGTACTTGCCACTGATCATGGGACTAGTACAGTACGCACACGAGTGCTTCGGATATTAAAAACCAGGGGTCCGAAAGAATCCGAACCGCACACAAAAAATCGGTTTGCTTGAATTTGATCTTTATTAATTTAAAATCCAAAAATTCAAATTTTGATTTGAAAATTCGGCCAAACCGGTGTAACCGCCCCCCGGGCGAAAAACATTCCGGTAGTGAAAACCGTGGTGGAGATGCATCATAGTGGGGACAGTGGAGATGCATACCACTGATCCAAATAGTGATCAGGCAGTCGTGATGTACAAATTTCTCTCTTTTTTTAAGAGAAATGCAGTTTGTACCAGATACCTCCCTCACTACTAGAATCCAGTTTTTCCCCGATGGCTAGGATCTTTCCTGACGATGCGAAAGCATCCATCAGGCAATATGGACTATCCCTAGCATTGTTGGAAACACGACAAGACGCATAGCCAGTTTTCTTGAAGGCCCCGACACAGACTCTAACAGTACCATCAGGCATTTCACTGAAGTCCGGACAAAGCAACCTCGATGGATAATGCCTGATGGTGACCGTCGAGTGTTTCACTGAAGTTCGGACCAAGCAACCTCGATGGGTAATGCCTGATGGTGACCGTCAGCGAAAGCATCCCTGACAGTTTTTGACAGTTTTTACGCCGTCCCTGATGATTTTCAGCCTTGGGGAAAAACTGGAGTCTAGTAGTGCCTTGATCGAGAGTACCAATGTTAAGTTTGCATCTACGTACAGCAAAAGCACCCTTTTTTGATAGCGTGAAAATGAAAACACCAGCTGCAGCAAGTTTAGCATCGTCTGCCCAGCATTGCTACTTTACAAAAGCTGCTCAGCAACTTCTTTCATTATTCCAAAAACCATCGGCCGAAGCAAAGTTAACTAATTGGCTTGTACTCGGCCTCTATATAAGCTAGCCACCCTTTCGAAGCCGCTTCCATTGCAACTTGCAACCCTCTAGCAGCAATTAATACACACAGAGATTACAACTAAGCAGCAATGTCGATGGTGACTTGTTGCACCCACGTCCTTAGCCGCGCGGCGCCGCCGGCGAAACTTCCTCCTGGAGCCCTGCAATCCGGTAAACCAGCATCAATGGCTCTCCAAAGGAAGCCTCGGCCTCTTTCTGTCCGCTGTGCTGCAGAGACTGCTGGGCATGCGTTTGGCATCAAACCCTTTGGTAAGCTTATGTATGTGCACATGCCGGTATATCCGGCGAAAATGGCTAAATATTGTAAATTCCGTGGAAACCAGTGTTGACTTTTAAAAAAAACCTAAAAAAAATACAAGCGATAGGGGAGAGCATGAGGTAATTTTTAGAAAATTTTAAAAGTTTCACACCCAAATTTTGAGATTTTTTTTTAAACTGCTACACACCTGATCTTCACGCATTTGCAGCATTTAATTTAGTACATTTTCACCGGATATTTACCCGAAATGGCAGGCACACGTTGTTGCCAGCTACGCGCGCGTTGTATCAAATTGATAAACGTAAGATCGAATTACAACTAATTAATTTTGCTGTCATATGATCATATGAACATTTTAAGCCCTGGTGCACCCCAAGTTCCAGCCCACGTCAGGCAACAGGTGGAGGATCATGGAAGACGAGGAGCAGGAGCACGTCAAGCTGTGGTTCCACGTGGGCGACAGGACCATCAAGGAGAACCTGGAGGTCCGATTCGAGCATAATGTGCTCGTGGTCAGGTGGAAGGGCGCCGTCAACGGCGGCGAGCCCGCGAGCTCGCTGGACGTCCGCCTGCTCGTGCCCACGGGCTACGACAAGGGCAAAGTGACGGCCGAGCTCACGTTCGGATCGCTGCTGGTGACCATCGGCAAGATCAAGCCAGTCGGTGAAAACCTCAAGATCATCCCAATCAGTGCAAAGAACAACAGTTCTACTACCGAGGCCTAATTGCGATCGATGTGGAGGACTAATGCTTTGCGAAACTCTAGCACAATAAGCATGAAATTTCACGAAGAAAGAAAGAAAATAATTTCTTTTTTTTCGCGAGGAAGAAAGAAATGAATTTCTAGCTTCCCCGTTTATTGTTGTGAAATTGTGTACCTTCCAGGATTGCTTGTTTGGAGTATATTCATAATAATTTTGTGGGTATGATGTGCCTATATTGCAGGCTAGCATGCTGGCCAACATGTAATTGAAGTCGCTGTTGGTGGCTTGGTGCAAACATGCAGTTCAGTAGAAGATTGCTCAAGTCGCTGTTGGTGGATTTTTTTTGGAACTTCTAAGTTAGGTGAAAATGAAATTTGAACGAAATTCACAATTTCACCTAGTATTTCGCCTCCTTAGTAAGCCATCCAAGCAATTAAGCTGGAATACCGAAATATAGTTCCAAGTCTAAGAATCTCACAACTATCAAATTGTATGTGAGCGCATCAAATTGATCAAATAGAGGAAATATCATGTGCATCCCCTTTTACGGTGCTAACTCTGTGTTACCAACGTATAAAAGTTTTTAAAATTCCCTGAAAATTCGAAGATGGGGGAGAACATATTCTACAACCATATAAAATTTCAAGATCAAACTCAATTATATCTAGAAGATATGAAATACTACTCTAGGCCATGCTTGCAGATCGAGCAAGGTCCTAGGTAGTAGTAGTATACTATCATTGTCTTTAAACTTTAGGGCACGGGGAAGATACCATGCATTGTTATTCTTTCCACTCAAAAGGAAATCTGCAAGTTAATATATAAGTTTCTCGGATCACCGACAAGTGGAGTTGTGGTGTATCAGCTCCATATTTTGAATGGCCTTCTCTCTAAAAAAAGGAAGTGGAAATGTGGAACTGCCTTGGCAACACATTAGTTCTACTATCTATCTATCACTAACTTCACAATTTTTAATTTCCATTGCAAGAAAAACTTTAATTTGACTCATTTAAAATCTGGCATGGTACAGAAAGCTCAAGGGATAAAATAGACTTGATCATAGAGTTTAGAGTAAAAAACGACCTTTCTATAAGAAAGAGAGTAAAAAATTGATAGATTATCGTCATTTGAGGCCTCATTTTCAGCTTATTTCGCATAATTCTTACATCATCCGGACCAAGCAAAGGTCATTATTCTCCTTGCCCGACCAGGCAAAGGTAACAAGTCCTCTGTTGTGCCCTATGTCTCTACAAATGGCCTCCTTGCAATCACCAATTATCTGTGACGTGTCGGTGCACAAGAGGTCAAGTGTGCACATGTGAACAAACAAGATCCAGCCCCTCCGTGGCGCATCTGACGGCCGATGGCGTGAGCGCGCGAGCGTCGCCATTTTTTGCGTCCTCCCCCCACCTGAACACGCGCAAAATTGCGATTTCCCCCCACCCAAATGAGCTTGGGCAGCGCCATTTTTCCAGATGCCGAGCGCTGCTAGGGTTTGCGCCGCCACCACCCCGCGTCGCCAACTTCGCATTCGGCGTGAGTGAGTCGCCGCCGCCTCTTCGTCGATTTGGTCTGTGCCCCCCCCCCCGCCCCTCGTCGCATGGTGCCTCTTCGCCCTTGTGTGTATTCAAAGCCCCCACGATGCCGACTACGATTCGGTGCTGCATTCGGATCCCCTGAGTCGCCGCCGCCTCTTTGTCCATTTGGTGTTGTGCCCCGTGCCGCTACCCCTGTATCGCGTGGCCGCCACTGCGTCGCGGCCCCGAGTCGTAGCCCCGGAGCCTCGAGCCGCCGCCCTTGCGCCGCGCCACTGCATTCGGCCATTCGGCCCTCCTCCCAAGTTGCCCCTACGACGACAGTGCTCCACTGGCCTGTGCCCCATGTAAGAAAAATGTCTCGAATTAACTGTTGTCTGAGAGATGAACAATTGATATGAACTTGTCTGATTGTGGATTGTTCATCTTTGTTTTGATGTCCAGCCGCATGGACGAAATGGAAGATGTGAGCAGCTCGGTGCGGCCAGTAGCTTTGCCTAGTCCCGAACCCGAAATGGCCGATGCACACTCTCTCATTGCGATATCGGATTGTAAAACCCTCGGAAGCGGCTAGCATCCCATTCTGCGTGAGTATCGCACAATTTTTATTTGCATGATTAATATCGTTCTAGGGCTAAATCGTTGTTACCACTGCAGGGATCGTCATCCACACCGGTAGTTACTGACTCTTTGACACCTGCCAAGGTGATGATTTATGAAGATGAGGATGCAGCCCTGGAGTTTTACAAAGCATACGCGCATGTTGTGGGCTTCTCCGTTCGTATCGGACAATTATGAATGGGGTGTTGCAATGGAGACGCTACTATTGTGCTAGACGTGGGTGGAAGGAAGAAAGAGGTAAGGATAAGGTGGATGTCAAAGTGAAGAGGACACATGAGTCTAAATTGAGTAGGTGTGGTTGTGAGGCCATGTTTGGTATCAAACGGACTAAGGACAATAAGTTCAGATTAGAGACATTTATAGAAGTCCATAACCATGGTTTTGTGAGAAGGCTAAGACTACGCTGTTCGCATACCATCAGGCAAGCATTGGCACTTCTGGGGCATTTAGATATCTTCATGTCAGTGAGGGTGGATTTCAGAATGTTGGATGTGCAAGGAGGGACTTGCAAAATTATCATCGTACTTTGAGAGCGAGTATAAAGTCATCAGATGCTCAGATGTTTCTTGATAATCTAGCTAGAAAGAACGAGAATAATGCTGCATTTTATTTTGACTATGTTATTGACGAGAAGGGTAGATTGGTGCATGTGTTTTGGGCAGATGCAACCTATAGGAAGAATTATGTTCATTTTGGTAAGTTGCTCTCATTCGATACGATATATAATATAAACCAATATGATATGATATTTGCACCATCCATGGGGGTGAATAGACATGGAGGATGTGTTCTATTTGGGGCTGTGTCGGTGTTTTAGGACCGAAGTTACGTAAAGATTGTTTGATTCGGGGGTTCCTCTAGGCTAAAAATCACATAGAGATGGAGACAAGGGGATTTTTATATAGGTTTGGGCCTTCTCCTGGGAGAATAACAACCCTACTCCTGTGTGTATGTATTGAGTATGCAGGATTACAAGATCAGGCCAGAAAACTAGAGTATTGTGCTTCTAAAATGGCTCTGTGCTTCTCCAAAATGGCCCTCCTCTTTGCCCTGATGATCCTTGCCTTTTATATCATCCCTAGGGTGTGCGCCGTTGGATCTCCAATAAGAGGTCACTTAACCCTCCAGATCGTGGAGCCGTTACTAGAGGTTATTGCAGGAGTTAAAACGTTCCCACGTCGCTAGGCAAATATCATCATGAAAGGGAGTTAAAATCGTGCCATTATCTCAGGGAATAATAGCGTAGTTTACTACTCGTATGTTGAATACGGTGTGGAAGATTCCCTTATCGACTAGGCCCACTTGTCTGTGAACCTTGTCGACTAGGGGCTGGTCGTAGAAGGTTTTACGACCAGGTGGTGGTTGTAGGAAAGCTTACGACTGCATACTGATCGTAGTAGAGCTTGTGATCATGGGATAGTTGTATGAGGACTTATTACTATAGGGTAGTCGTAGGAAGACCCACAACTACAGGGTGGTCGTAGAAGGACTTATGACCTCCAGCTTCTCCCTTATTAATATTTAAGGGGTATGCTTAAGAGTTATGTGACGTCATTATTACCTCATAATATGAATTGTAGATAAATGATTAAATGAGGATTGTTACATCCTCGTCATCTGGCCCCCCAGCTTAAGCGAAAAATAGCTTACTTGAGGAAGGAGCAGTAGATGATCTTATGACCAGTAGATGGTCGTAGAAAGGTGGTCGAACGAAAGACTCTTCGACTAATATTTCATTTGACCAAAAATTTACTTAGTCAAGAAAGTTATGGGATAACCTTGTGACTTACAAGGTGATCGTGGGAGATCTAACAATCACCGAGTGGTCGCATTACTGTGGTTGGAAGTAGAAACTTTCCAACCGTTGTTGCGTTTGACCAGAGAAAGACTTGGTCAAGGAGGTAATTTCGCTTGAGGTGTAAAAACAGACCTGACTTCCTCGAGCAGACAAATTTAAGAATCCCAATCGACTCCCTCACCTTTGTCTGTTGGAGCAGTTCTCGAAGCGTTGGCAACCGTTGGGTAGCCGCGTCTTTTCAACTACGGGCGTGCGGTTATAAAGATTCACCGCGGGTGAGGATAAGGTCTTTTACCTTCCCCCAAATTTCTCTCGCTGTTCAAACTTCTGAGTTCTCCATCGCCGACCAAATCAAGCCTTCTTCTCCAATCTCTCCGCGTCTAAACCTTCGACTTTTGGGAGAAATGGCCGGACCCGCTTCCCAGTGGGCTGAATCGGGGATGGATGCGGCCAAGATTCAAGCTTTGGTCAATTCCAAGAAGATCCCAAAGGCAGAATTCGTTCGGTGGATTGAGGCCACCGGGCAGTATTGGCCATCAGAGGAGATGGGGCAAATCCCTGTCTTCCAAGCATTCTGTGAGTGTGGTCTTCGATTACCCGCTCATCCTTTTCTTACATTGGTACTCGAATACTTCCAAGTAGAGTTGGTGAATCTTGTTCCCAACTCAATTACATGTTGGGGGTGTTTGTGTACCTTTGCGAGGCCTATCTAGGGATTCCAGCTAACCTGGAGTTGTTCTGGTATTACTACGGAATGACTCGGTTAGGCAGAATTGCCAGTGGCTGTAGTCTGAAACTTCACGATAGTAAGTCGAGGGAGTACATTCTGATGTTTACCCGGTCGTCATGGCCGGGGTGGAAAAAGAGGTGGTTCTATTAGGAGATCACCAACGAGGATAGCTTCTCCTTTGCCGGGAAGCTGGCCAAGAAGGTCCCTTCCTGGGATTCGATTCCCAAGGACCTTGGCCGAATTGCCCCTTTCATTCGAGCTATTGCAGACTTGAAGGAAGAGGGGCTTACCGGATGGCATGTGGTGAAGGATTTCATCACACGCCATATCAGCCCTCTGAAGAAGAAGACTTATCCAATGTGGAGGTATTCTGGGTCGAACGACCCGACCAGGGACTACGAGGAGGGTAAGTTAATCTTCAACTTTAGCTTTCTTTTTGTTGATTTCAAAATCGGCTTTATTGAAGGTTCTCTTATCCTCGCAGACCTCTCGCAAGAAGATATTGATGCTCGAGTCAAGCTTATCCGCGAGAAGCCCCAGCCATCGAACGTGGCTCCTCCTCCAATTTTGGCGGTCCTGTCCCTGGAAGACAAGGTGGAGCGCCTAAAGGTAATCGAGAATTGATTTCATCTTTAGGACTTTGTAGTCACAGAAGAACTTATGACTGAGTACTGATCGTAGAAAAAACTTACGATCAGGTTTTGGTCGTAGAAGAACTTATGACCAGGGGGTTGTCGTAGAAAAGGTTACGACATAGTAATAGTCATAGAAGAACTTACGACCATGAAGAACTTACGACCATTTTATAATATCTCTCTTTTTGATTTATGCAGAAAGTAGGCATGGAGAACCGTCGGGACGATGAGGAAGTCGAACTAATGGTTGTTGGTGTGACTGCAGCAGAGCAGTTTGTTTCTCCCCCTGCCAAGAAGCGTCGGCTCATTAAAGCCGTCGTCAAGGGAGGTTCAAGCTTGAGCTCCTTTGACCTGGTTAAACCTTTCGCGAAGTTTGCAATGAATATGGCTATAACACAGGTTGCGGCGGTCGAGGCGCTCGAACCTCTCAAATGCAAAGCCCGTAAGACCAAGGTATCCTTCTATTAAGACTTTTGCGGTTTCTGCCTCCTGTGGCTTTGTCCAGTGACTAGAGAAGGAGAGTTAAAAAAGTTTCATGTCTTTTGTGAAGGAGATGGTTGCGCCAGCAGTACCCGTGGTCGAGGGTAGTGCTGCCGTTGAGGCGGTCGAGACATGTCTCGACCACCCAGAGAGCCAAGAGGCTCAAAGAGAGATGGCGCTCGATCGAGGCCCACGATCAGACGTGGTCGTGGATGTTCCTCAACTTGATTCTCAACCAGACGTGGTTGCGAAAAAGTCGAAGAAACCTTCTTTAGGGAGGGTTGTTTCCAAACTCAAGATCACATATAACACTCGGAGGTACGTAAAAGAGGCAAAAGTGCAGGGACAACATTTTACCTTTTGCTTTTTACCACCTGATCGTGCTTTCCTTTTTATGGTCTTAGCATGGCTCCTCTCGTCATTAAGGACGTTCTTGCCAAGGAACCCACTGCAGTTTTTTTGATAGGTGGAGAAACAACAGTGGCGGTAGTTGAAGGGTCAACCACCATCCAAATGGTGGACGGTGCCGTTGCAGCTGATGTGGCTACGACCATCAGAGCGGTCATAGAGTCGGAAGCAGCTACGACCACATGGGTGGTCGTACATTCAGCAATGGCCACGACCACCGGAGTGGCTGTAGAGACCGACGCGAAGGTAGTGTTTGATACCGCAGAGGTTTCAGAGTGTCGAGCTGGAGATGAGGTTGTCGCAGACGTTCCTCCAGGCCCTCAAGGAGGAACTGGCGTTACCGAATCCGAGGAGGAGGAATATGCCAACTTCACCTTCGATTTCTTCGGGCTGTCTTCCACCGTGGGATCTTCAGCTCTTAAACCCCGTGCTCATGTCCACCCTAAAAACATTCCTAACAGAGGGGACGTCTTCGATGATGCGCGTCTCGAAGCGGTGTGGTGGGACCGAGTCCGAGAGGTTGATGAGTTGAGGAATCCCATGAGGGTCATGTCTTCATTTGCACGAAGGGCAATGAATGTAAGTACCTGCTATTTGGTATTTGCACTCATACCTTTTCTCGTTTCTAACTGTATTTCTTTATGTAGAGAGCGTTGGAACAAATTGTTACCGTTGTTGAATACAACAGGCAACTTGTCCAATTGCAACAGGAGAAAGCGGAACTCTGCGAACAGGCAGAGAAATGGTAAGTAACCGCTTTTCGTAGCCATTTATGTTTTGACTACTTACGCAGTACTTGTAGGGTTTGTCGTAGAAAATCTTATGACTAGGACTTGGTCGTAGAAAAACTTACAAGCAGGTTCTTTGCTGACGTCTACCCTTTCCCTTTGCAGGCTTAAGAGTGATGAGAAGACCCTAGCTGATTCTCTCAACTATGAAAGAGCCGAGACGAAGAAGCTAAGGGAGGAGCTTGAAGACCTCCGAAAGAAGTTTCAGGAGGCAAACTCTGCAAACCAAAAGTTGCAGGAACGACTAGGTGGTAAGTGCTGAACTTAAGACTGCTTTCGACCTCCTCTTCTTTTCTCTGAATCTTATTTCCTTTTAGATAAAGACCAAGAGGTTGAGAAGTGGGAGCAGCGTTACCTTAAGGACACTGCAGCCCATGCTGAAGAAGTTAAGAAGTTAGATTCTCAACCCGTTGGTAAGCAAATCTTTACCTGTAATTGGTTGTGTTTTCTTCTCGAGGGCGTTTTATTTGACTGGCCTTATTCTTTTCAGAACAAGTGGTACAAGTAAAACGACTATGTGAGGCTTCGACTCACCATCAGGAGGAAATGAAGGCTTTGAAGATCAATCTTCAAGACAACGTTTCTCTTCTGAACAATGTACTCAGTGGGCTTCAAGCTGAAGGGATTACTTGTAACATCCCAAATCTGTCTGTGTGTTTTAAATGTAAGAAAATGAGTAGAAATTAAAAAAAATCTTACATCTTGAAGTTTTTGAACTTTTCTGTAATTATTGTAAAGGAATTATGGAATTCAAAAACTTAAATCTCCAATGGACTACAGTCATGGCCTCCTTGTTGAAGATCTTGTGTGCAACCTTTGGAAATATTTTTCCTTGGTTCTAGGGCTGTTGTGTGATTCCTCTAAAAAATTTCATAATTTTTAGAAATTATTTGATAATTTTTAAGAGGCAGTCAAACCAGTTTGACTCTTGGTCAAACCCTAGAACAAACCTTGCAGAATTTTTGGAGAAAAATGCTCTGCATAAAAACCTCTGAAAATTTATGCAAGGTTAATCCTGGAGATAAGAACCTCTAGTCAAAATTTCAGAATTTTTGGAGTTAGTTTGCTACCTCTAATAATTCTTCCAAGTCTCAGTTCAAATTTAAACCCTAGTCAACCCTACTTTTGAACTCGAATCTGACTTAGGCCACATGGTTGAACCTGATCAACTTAATGCACTCAGGTCCAGTCCAAAGTGGTGTGTGCCTGGGCCGTTGAATCTCCATCTAACGGTCAACAAGCTTTGACTCGGGTCAAATGGGTTGGGCTCAACCCATTTTTGCTTTGGCTCATTGAAAAGTGGGCCCGCACCTGTTCTCCTTCTTCCTCTGACTAGAGTGTGCACCAGAGAGCCATGGCCAGCGCATGGCGTGGGCGACGCAGTGCATTGTCCAATCTAGAGTGTCCTGCAATGGCTCTTTGCTACTGCTAATTAATGCTTGGCAGTGCTTTAGCCCCCAAAGTCGCCCTCCTCTGCAGCTCCCATCCCCTCTGTGTCCTTGGCAGAGCTGTGAACCAAGCCATGGGCTAATCTCACCATGGAGCTTAACCCTAGCTCAACCCGTGCCCCTCTGGCTATAAAAAGCCCTTGAGCTCCTCCTTTGCTTTCTTTAAACACCCCTCTAACTTAACCTAGCTTCTTCTGTGCTTGGTTGAGCTCAATTCACAAAATCCCCAAAACCACTATTGTCGGCCGACAAGCAAGCTTTGTCGACACAACGCTCCAGTGGTTCTTCTTCAGATCTTTTCACGTCCTTTTGAGCCTCTTATCATCTTAAGCAAATCCCCTAACTTAAGTTTGTTTGACATTCACAGAGATTGTGAAATTTGGGGTTTGTTCAAATTCGGCCGAAGTTTAACCTTTTCTTCCTCAAGTCCGGTAAGTGGCTCCTTTCTTCAATTCTTTGCTCATGGACCTCCCTTGAGCATTAATGGAGCTAACCCAATGACCCGGTGCTATTATTTTTGCTCAGGCCATGTTCCCCCCTTCATCTTCCTCGGCGCCTGCAGCTTCACCATCGCTGGAGCTTCTCCGACCTCCTCGGGTCCTTTCTGTGCTAAGGTAACCTCCTAGTAGCCCCTAGAAGCTTGGCACCCGCTTCTTTGAACCGCTGCAGAGCTTTTTGCCGTTTTCGGTTTCGGCCATGTGTAGCGCCGCCGTTCTTCTCCAGGTCGCCGGTGCTCTAGACCGCCGCCACCGTCGAGGTCACCTCCATTGGGTCCGCAAGGTTATTGTGAACCCATTCATGCCCTTGGTTTTCGTTGCCATGACCGGAGTCGCCGGTGGCAAGTCGTTCTTTCATTTGTGCTTTCGTTGTCGGATCACGAGTTGCCGGTCGTTGTCAATTTAGGACATCATTAATGCTAATCATGATTTAATCAGTGTTAATCATTGGTTTAGTACTTAATGCTATCTAAACCGGCTCTTAGTGTCACTGACGTGTGGGTCCCGCGCCTTTGAAAGTTTTCTAAAACCCTCCCGGGGGTGCGCTGAACTGTGTTCATTGTGGACCGTTGGATCAAAAATCAACGGCCCAGATTCGTTGGAACGTTCGGACCACCGAGCCTCAGCCGTTCATTTCTTGATCTACGGCTTAGATCGTGTGGGACGTTCGGACCACTGAACCTTCACCGTCCGATCTAGATCCAATGATCTAGATCGCTGTGAACGTTCGGACCACTGAACGTCAACCATCCGTTTTAAGATCTACAGTTGAGATCTGCGGGTCCTTCGGACCACCCGGACCTCCCCGTAGCCTTGGCCGTTTGATTCCTGATCAATGGCTGAGATTTCATTGGAACGTTCGGACCGTCCGAACATTGCTTCGCTCTCAGCCGCTCATCACGAGATCGACAGCCCACGTTCGTTGAACGTTCGAACCGTCCGAAGGTTTGATCAACGAGGACCGTTGGATCTAGATCCAACGGTTTCATTTGCATCTTGTGCGCGCGCGGCTGTGCGCTTTGATTCACGTGGGCCGTCCGATTTCAAATCAAAGGCCCACGTTTTGCCGTGTGTTTCCTTTGAGTTCATTATTTCAAAAGCCCAGTAAGCTTTATTTCTAAACTGAAAATTGTAATAAACTTTAAAATTGCATAACTAATTCATTTTAAATCCTTTTCGGTTGATTCAAATTTTATTAGCTCTGGTTTTAACTAAGCTTTAATCTAAAAATGGTTGGAAGCTTAGTTTTGCTCCAGAAAAATTTGTTAATGGATTTAATTTCGGTTTAGCTGTATTTATGCTTTAAAAATTCATTTAACTTGAAAAATACATAAGTATTTCTCTGTAACTCCTTTTTGAGTGAAACCAAGTTTGTTGGTTTCCTCTATTAATGTTCTTAATTGTAGAATAGGTTTTAGGCATGCCACTATTCCTAAAGCTTTTGTGGATGCATTTTGTTTGTGCTCTTTTGCATGTCTTTGAAAAATCATAGAAAATGCATCCTAACTCCAAATGAGGTGAATCAAATTGTGTTGTTCATCTTACGAGGTGCTCTATTTACCATAAAAATGTTAGGTGCACCACCTCTTTGGAAATTTGTTCCAAAAATTTAATTTTGGATGAATAGTAACCGAAGTGAATTTTTCAGCCCTTTTCTAGCCGACCAAAATTGTTTTGGCCATAACTTTAGCATCAAGTATCCAATTCAATTGATTCTTGTTGATAAATTCCTTAAAAATCATGCTCTTCCTGCTGTGTAAATTTCATGGATTTTGGTTGATGTTGGTTTTTGAGTCGTTTTGGTGTCCTTCGTTCTTATCGGTTCTTTTCGTTAGGTGCCGACAAGTCCGTTGATAACGAAAGTGCTCCTCTGCAGCAAACTGAGGAACTCCAATAAGGCAAGTAGTTTGATCATAATAATCCCATTACTTTTAAAGTCTAATACTTTGTTTACAAATTGTATGTATGAATGCTTTTGTGTCAAAGTTAATTTTGCCGATTAGAGGTAGCTAATCCTTTTCCATGGTTGCCCTTAAATTGTTCATCCCCTGCCACTAAACTTAAGTTATTAATCTCGCTGGTGAATTAAAGCCCGGTGGTTGAATTATGCTCTTTTATTGTCTTTACGCTGTCATGCTTAGAAATGCTTAGCTACCGGTAGAATTGGGCGGTTATCAACTTAGTCGAAAACTTTGATCACACAAAATTATTATTATCATTATGCTCAGCACTTTGTGCTTTGTTACTTTAAAAGTCAAAAACTGGCGAAAATGAAATGTTTGAGACTTGGGCACAATGGTTGATGGTGTGATCTTATGGTGTGACTGGAATGGTGCCCGGGTCAACAAGGACCAAGTTATTGTGTCACTAAGCCAAGCGATTATTGCGTGCTAACCACATGAGGGGGATATGGGACCTCTCTTGACTTAGTACTTTGGAGTGTGTTAGCTCCGAGTCGCAGGAGGTTGTTTGTGTGTGTGGTGTTGAAAAAGAAACTTGTGGTTATGTGTTGGGTGAGCGGGAGTGGAATCCTGTTTAGGTTCTCCACACCGAAGGGCATTGTAGTTGTCCGGGAGCTTTACCCTATAGTGGTAGTTGACTTTCGGCTTTACAATGACTCTGTCTCAACGTATGGGTTTCTATCCATACGGACGACTTGTAGTTAATGCACAATATTGGAAATGTCTCGTAGGACTTAGCCGTGCCGGCATACCTTCGGAAGTGTGCTTAATCATGTGGCAAAAAGGTGGTCTGACGTGTGGATACATTGGTACACCCCTGCAGGGTTCAAACTATTCGAATAGCCTCGTCCTAGGTTATGGACATGCTTTGTAAGGTCGTGCAACAACTAGACTATAACCTTTAATTAAAACTTGATGTGGGTGGTATGAATGGGGAATTCATGCTATTGTTGTGGTGGCTATTGGGTTAGCCACTTCTAGGATGTCTTTTTATTATTGTTACTTGTTATCTCGCTGTTTTTATCCAATAAAAAAAGATTGCAAAGATTGCTTTAAATGTATTACATTATTGCAAATGAAAACTTGCTTTATGCTGAAAATGAGTCTAGAACCTCCTCCACTTAAATAAGCTTGCATGTAGCTATGTATAGGCTGTTACACTACATGTAAGTTTTGCGAGTACATTTTCGTACTCATTTGCTTTGCTTAATTAAATGTTGTAGAGGAGGGAGCTGATCCCCAAGGGATCCACTTTTGTGTTGTCTTGGCGGGTTTGTGACTAGGTTGGCGGCGGTTGGTTGCCTTAATGGGTTAAAGGCACACTAATTGGCTCTTGTTTATCGCCATCTTATGGCTTTTGCTTCCGCTGTTTATTTTGTATTTAACTGTCTTTTGGCCGGTCGGCCCCTTTTGTAATAACTCTATTATGTATGTCTTTTGTTTTGCTAGTTGTGCTTCGGTTCTTTATGTTGTATGGAATTGATGCATGAGTTTGTAAAGGGGTATTTGTACTACAAATCTTGGGAAGTACATGTATCTCGAGGCACGAGATATTTTGTTTGCGATGCTAGGACCAAGTGGATGGTTAAGCATTACAAGCCGAATTTCGCGATCCTCACATTACTCCTCGTGACGATACCTTGTCTGCCCACTCAAGTGCCATCGGCGAACAAGTTGGAACTTTGCAAGAGCTGGTAACTACTCTGAGGGCTAACCAGTTTGACTCGGTAAAGGAAGCGACTCAAGAGGGAATAAGATTTGCCTTAGCAAAGCTTAAATCTCATGATCCCAGTCTAAGTCTCCAGCCTATCGTAGATGACTTCGCTTGCTCTGAAGCAGAAGCGGAGCGGTTAATAGCGACAATGCATCCGATCGCCGAGTTAGTCACGGAGGGCATGCAAATAAGATCCCCTTCGCCGGAGTAATTTGTGCCGGAGTCCTGTAAAGACAAGTTTTTTGTTGATGTTGATATATATAATCCTTCCTTTTTCCTGAAAAATTATCTTCTCATGTAGTTAGTAACTCATAAGATAATGCATGGAAAAAAGAGCAAGACTAAGAATTGAAGTCAAGTTAATAACTTTATCCTAGCCCCTGACTATTTTTGTGGTTTATTTAGATAACCGAGTAAATAGTACTAAATGGGTTTTCTGAAAAAGAGAGCGGTTTAGCTAACTTGTAGTTTGTCAATCACGATTATCTTGAACTAGTCGAAAGAGTAGGAACAGGTCGACACTAGGAAGTTCCTTCTAGTGGGCAGGACCACATGTAGAGAGAAAAGGCTTCGACTAGGTGATGTTACCATCTTCGATTTGATTAAAGTTCTGGAGTTCCTTAAAAATTTGTCCAACTTATTTCAATGCACTCAATATGTTCGCTCTGGTAGCAAGAGTTAGAAATAGGACGACGCTAGGAAGTTCCTTCTAGTGGGTAGGACCACGTGTAGAGAGGAAAGTCTTCGACTAGGTGTTGCAACTTCCTCTGACCAGTTAAAACAAACCGAGTTTATCGAAAGTAGGCGTGCAAATTTGGAAAGTGTATTCAACTTAATTTATTTTTCAAAAAGATGGACGACGAAATAAACTAAGTTACTAAGAGTTGGCTTGACATTATTTCAACCATATTTTGAACCCAAGCTCCTTGTGTTGGTAAAAAAGGGAGGAATGAGTCGACTCTAGGAAGTTCCTTCTAGTGGGCAGGATCACGTGCAGAGAGAAAGGCTTCAACTAGGTGATGTTACCATCCTTTCGACCAATGTAAAGATGAACTGGGTACTGGTCGTAGATTGTCTTACGACCAGTGTATTGTCATGGAAATAGCTCACGACTAGGAACTGGTCGTAGGCGAACCTACTACCAGGGAATGGTTGAAATAGTCAAAGCGCTACTCAAAGTAAAACAATAAAGATAGAAAGAACCTGATGCTTTATTGAATGGTTGGTCAATTACACATAGAATTTGCGTAACTGGTCAATGTTTCAAGAATTAGAGAGAACCCAGTCGTCTTCCATTGCCAGTCGTACCGAGCCTGGACGCATAACTTCGACCACTATGTAAGGACCTTCCCACTTGGGGGAAAGCTTGTTCCGATTACTGGGATTGAATTTTCCTCAATACCAAGTCAGCTACAGCAAGGCTGTGATGTTGGACCTTACAATCGTAGTATTTTCCCAGGGCTTGCTGGTATACTGCTAAACGGATTAAGGCCTGATTTCTCTTCTCTTGACGAGTTAATGTCATCCGCTCGAAGTTGTTCTTCAAGTGAGTCATTGAAACTCTCGACCCTTGTAGACCTGATCTTTAGTTACGGCGAAAGCATGGCCGGCACCAAATACTAGGAAAAAAGGTGTTTACTTTGTTGCTGAGCCAGTGATGCGTGCAAAGCCCCATAATACTAAGGGTAATTCTTGTACCCAAGCCCCCGAGTGCTTAACAAGCTGGTCGAAGACTCGAGTTTTAATTCCTTGCATTATTTGGCCATTCACTCATTCGACTGCCCCATTGCTTTGGGGATGGGCTACAGAGGTGTAACAGAGCTTGGTACCCAACTCGTCGCAAAATTCCTGAAATTTTGTGCTCGAAAATTGTTTACCATTATCTGTGATTATTCGACTTGGTACTCCAAATCGAGTAATCATGCTTCTCATCATGAACTGTTTTGTGGCTTTCGTTGTTATCCCAGTCACAGGTTTGGCTTCGATCTATTTTGTGAACGTATCAATAGCCACAAAAAGGAACTCGAAACCTCCTGGAGCCCTTGGAAATAGTCCTAGCATATCGAGACCCCAGGTCACAAAAGGCCAAGATAGAGGAATTGTTTGTAATGCCTGAGCTGGTTGATGTATTTGCCTATTATGAAACTGGCATTGTACACATTTCTTAACCAACTCTTTGGCATCATAGAGGGTTGTTGGCTAGTAAAATCCTTGTCGAAAGGCTTTACCAACCAACGTTCTATAGGAAGCATGAGTTCCACATATGCCTCAGTGTATGTCGTGAAGGAGGTTTAGTCCTTCTCTCTGCGGTATGCATCGCATGAGTACCCCTTGAGTACCTCGTTTATAGAGTACTCCTTCGACCAAAGTATACATTTTGGCCTTTCGGGATAAACGATCTGCTTCGAGATCATCATCAGGCACAGAACCCGTCTGAAGATACTTGTAGATGGGATCCATCCAAGTATCCTCGTATTCTAGAGTGGCTGTGTCAATAGGAGATGTCTCTGGTGTTTCCACTAGAGATGGCTTCTGGAGTTGCTTCAAGAAGACTCCTTTTGGTACTTGTTATCGGGAAGAAGCTATCCGAGCAAACTGGTCTGTGAGGAAATTATCCTTTCGAGGGATGAATTGTACCTCGAAACCGAAAAAAAGCTTTTCAAGCTTTCGAAACTCCGATAAGTACCGAGACATGGTCGGATTAGAGCACTGGTACTCTTTTCCGACCTGATTCACGACTAGTTGAGAGTCTCTTCTCACGAGTAGTCGTCGAATCGTGAGTGCTTTTGCAGCTCGTATGCTGGCTAGTAAACCTTCGTATTCTGCCATGTTGTTAGTGGCCTGAAAGTTTAACTATATGGCATACTTTAAGGTCTCTCCGTTAGGAGATTCCAGGACCACCCCAGCCCCCGAGCCACTTAAAGTAAGTGACCTTTCAAAGTACATCGTCCACTTCTCGTGGGTATCGTACTAGGGATCCTGAAAAGGTTCAGGATTTGTCCATTCGGCGAAAAAGTCTGCCAAGATCTGAGATTTAATGGCCGTCGGGACACGAAATGGAGGTCGAACTCTCCAAGTTCTACTGACCATTTAGACATGCGTCCCGCTGCTTCCCTATTTTGGAGGATCACTCCCAAGGGAAACTCAGATGGCACAATTATCTTGTGCGCCTGAAAATAATGCCATAGTTTCCTCAAAGACATGAGGAGGGCATAGAGAAGCTTTTGGACCTGAGGGTAATGCTCCTTAGGTCCGTGCAAAACTTTACTTACATAGTACACTGGTCGTTGAACGCTTTCACGTTCTACAACTAGTACTACGCTCACTGCCTGTGGCGTGGCAGCTAGATAAATTAAGAGCGTCTCTTCTGGTTTCGGGGAAACCAGAACAGGAGCACTCATAAGATATCTCTTGACATCCTCGAAAGCGGTGTTTGCCTCTTCGACCACTCGGAACCCTTGTGCTTCCTTACAAGTTTGAAGAAAGGTAGTCCTTTTTCCCCCAGTCGTGCTATGAAATGACTTAAAGCTACCATACACCCCGTGAGCTTTCGGACTTCTTTCTTCGTGGTTGGAGAGCGCATTTGAACAATGGCTTTTATCTTTTCGAGATTTGCTTTGATCCCTCGTATAGAGACCAAGAATCCAAGCAATTTTCCCGAAGAGACTCCAAACACACACTTCTCAGGATTGAGTTTCAAGCGGTGTTTTCTGAGGTTGTCGAACGTCTCCTGCAAGTCCGAAACATGATCAAGCCATTTGATGCTTTTTACGATTAGATCGTCAACATAGGCTTCCAAATTTCGGCCTAGCCGAGGTGAAAAAGTCGATTGCATCAAGCATTGAAAAGAAGCACCATCATTTTTTAGACCAAATGGCATTTTGACATAACAAAATATACCAAATGGAGTAATAAATGCGGTCTTTTCTTCATCTTCTAGACACATATTAATCTGATGGTAGCCAGAATATGCATCTAGAAAACTTAATGTTTCGCAACCAGCAGTAGAGTCAACCAACTGATCTATACGAGGTAAAGGGAAATCATCTTTTGGACAAGCTTTATTAAGATTAGCAAAGTCTACGCACATTCGCCACTTGCCGTTAGACTTCCTAACCATTACAGGGTTGGCCAACCACTCTGGGTGGTCAACTTCTCTTATAAAGCCTGCTTTAAGTAGCTTGTCCAATTCAGACCTTATAGCATCTCGTCGATCAGGGGCAAATCTCTGTAATTTTTGTTTTACGGGTACTTTGTCAGACCGTAGAGCTAGCCTATGCTCGATCACTTCCCTAGGGACTCTGGGCATGTCGGATGCTTGCCACGCGAAGACATCTACGTTTGCTCGGAGGAAAGTGATGAGGGCGTCTTCCTACTTGGGGTCGGAAGTATCCCGATCTGACGATCTTTGAAGGTTCCTCGATCGAGGGAACCTCTTTGACAATCGTTTGGCTTGAAGCGCGACTTTTAGGCTTCGAGCTTTTGGTCGAAGGCTGCCCTTTTTCTTCTCGATCTAGTATCTAACCTACCATCTCGAGGGATCGACGGTCACATGTGTGCACCATCTTCTTATCACAATGAATTGTGATTACTCCTTTGGGACCTGGCATCTTAAGACATTGATACCCATAATGAGTTGCCATTAAGAATTTTGCCAAAGCTGGTCGTCCGAGTATGGCATTATATGCCGTATCGAAATCAACCACATCAAAGGAGATCTTCTCCGTCCTGAAATTACTTGGTGAACCAAATGTTATAGGAAGGGAAACTTGACCAATGGGTTTGGCCGAAGACCCTGGTATAATACCATGAAATGAATATCTTACCAGTCTTACCTTGGTCCTGGGTACTTGCATCTCGTCCAGGGTGTTCGTCAACAAAATATTTAACGAACTTCCACCATCAATCAACACTCGATTTATTCGATAGTTGTTGATGGTGGGTTCGACCACGATTGGATGACGACCAGGTCGAGTCGAAGGGATCGGGCAGTCAACCTTCTCGAAAGAGATGGTGACTTTCGACCACTTCGGAACTTTATTGACAAGAGGGGAGTCAATGGAGTTTACCTCACGTTCGATTGCTTTAAGCTATCGTCTTGACTCATATGCCGATGACCCCCCAAAGATGTGCTCGATGGTGTGCTCGGGATCTTGAAATGGCATGTCCTCTTTGTCATCCGACTGCGTATGACCACTGGCTTGCCCTACTTCTTCGAGGGTAGGGAGTGGCCCTTTGCCGTTGTAGTAGTCTTCGAGTTTTCATTGGAAAACTCGGCAATTGCGAAGGTCATGTCCTTCCTTTTTATGGAAAGGGCACCACCTAGGTTTGTCGTTCTTCCGTTTGGGGCGCTTATCTTTGCCTCGATCGGGGTATTGTTTGGTAGTTTGTGGCTCCTTATCACTTACGACCAAGACCTCCTTAGAAGCATTGGCTTGAGACTTTTGGCCTTTTGCCTTGTTCTTGGATTTCTTGACCTTCTTATCCCTCTTTTTGCTACCTTCGCCAGTCTCCTGAGGGTGCTGGTCATCTCGATCGATGATTTTGGTCCACTCGACTGCTTCATCAGTAGTAGTGTACCGATCAGCCATCTCGAAGAGTTCGGCTACAGTAGCGGGAGGGTTCAAAGCAATGTCCTCCATAATCCTTCTCCTACGGACTCCCTGTTAGAAATCTCTAATAATAGATGAGTCAAAAACCTCAGGAATCGAATTGCGAACCTGACCGAAACGCCTGATGAATTGGTGTAGTGTTTCGTCGTCATTTTGTCGCATTCGATGTAGGTCATCCTTTCCAGGGCGATGGTAGGCGCCCTGGAAATTGGCCAGCAATAGATCGCAGAGATGTTGCCACGAGTAGATCGACTCGACTGGTTGATTTAATAACCATGATCGAGCAGACCCTTTGAGCACAGTCAGAAGGTAATTCACCATGACACGCTCTCCTCCTCCTGCTACTCGAACAGCGGTCGTGTAGATATGAAGGAATTCGATGGGATTTTGAGACCCATCAAATTTCTCCATGTTCCCTGGTCGAAACCGTGGCGGCCAGTGAACTGCTCGGAGGTCAGGTGAGAATGCCCGACATCCAGTAATCATGTCATAACGTCTCCTTTGCATAAAAGAGGGGTTGACGTCGCCAGGTGATCGTACTCAACGATACCCAGCAATTGGTGAATCTGACTTATGGTAAGTCTTGATCCTATGAGGGTAATACTCCTTGTATTTTGTCTGCTATTGCAGACCTCTGGGTTGGAGTGGTGAATGATCACCTCTCCTTGGAGTTTTACGTTCTTCAGGTGTTCGAGGAACTTTTTTCCTAATTGGGGAGCGACGCACCTTGCGGAGATCTCCGTGTGGTGAGTTGTTCGAACGACTGGAAGCTGATGGAGTCATGCTGCCACGACTTCCAGAATGATGTCAGCAGGGTTGTTCGAGCTTGCTCATCATAGTCTGCAGCCTTCGTGTGATCTCTTCAGTGAAGAGGTCGTAACTGGGCGCTCGGGCAAGTTCTTGAGAGGGGTTCTCGAGCAGGTCACTGATGTGTTGAAGTTCCCGAGCTTCCTCCGACTGGTATTGAGTGCGCTCAGGAAATTTTCTCTGAGCTGTGACTCGTTTTCGTCGAACTATTTCAGAATCATCCATACCTGACCTTTGGGCTTGCTTTACCGGAGCGTGATGATCTCGAGAATTTCCTATACGTTCATCAGAGTGTTGATTTTGTTCATCGCTGGAGGTGTCCTCGTCATCGCCACGAGCGGTCGTAGGGTGTGATCTTTGGGGAGTGTCCTTAGCCCTATTTCGAAGGGAGTTATTGCTACCTGAGGGTAGGACGAAGACCTCCCGTTGATGATCTCCACTTGCGCTAGAGGCCTCCTCACTTGAGGAGTTGTCGAATGACACCATCTGGCGACTTGGAGCAAACCCCTCCAGGAAGGGGAATTCCGGGTTATAACCGTCTCCGTCGGCCAGTGAGTCCTGCGTTGGGATGGTCGAACTTGTAGGAAGAGCATGTTCGATCGCAGCCTTGGCTGGGCTAGCGGGAGAGAGAGAATCACCAGATGCTGATGAAGATCCGAAATTACGGCTTCCAAGAGTTGTCGCGCCAGGTCAGACTGTCTTAGGTGGATTTGGACATTTGGAGAGGGAACCCTCGCCATGCCCCGAGTCTGCCTTGGGACAGTCCTCATTGTGGTCGGATTAACCCTTGCCCTCTGAGGAAGCTGGTTCCCCGTCTGGACGTATAATTGTGGGGGATAAGGCTCCCTCCTCAACTCCATCGGTGGTAAAGTCTCCTAGAGAAAGATCTCCGGGAGCGACATCACCAACGGAGGATGCATCACTCGGCTCATAATCGAAACCGGCATCCATATCAATATCTGCATAATCAGCCAAGTTGAACCAGTTCTCCTCATTCCACTCTCCTGCCATGAGAGCATGAGATTTTGGAAAAGTCGAAGGGAAAAATTGATGACTCGAAGATCCCCATAGTCGGCGCCAACTGTCGGTGTTTTAGGACCGAACTTACGTAAAGATTGTTTGATTCAGGGGTTCCTCTAGGCTCAAAATCACATAGAGATGGAAACAAGGGGATTTTTATACAGGTTCAGGCCTTATCCTGGGAGAATAACAACCCTACACCTGTGTGTATGTATTGAGTATGCTGGATTACAAGATCAGGCCAAAAAACTAGAGTATTGTGCTTCTAAAATGGCTCTGTGCTTCTCCAAAATGGCCCTCCTCTTTGCCCTGATGATCCTTGCCTTTTATATCGTCCTTAGGGTGTGCGCCGTTGGATCTCCAATAAAAGGTCACTTCACCCTCCAGATCATGGAGCTGTTACTGGAGGTTATTGCAGGAGTTAAAACGTTCCCATGTCGCCAGGCAATTATCATCATGAAAGGGAGTTAAAATCATGCCATTATCTCAGGGAATAATGGCGTAGTTTACTGCCCGTATCTTGAATACGGTGCGGAAGATTCCCTTATCGACTAGGCCCACTTGTCTGTGAACCTTGTCGACTAGGGGCTGGTCGTAAGAGGTCTTACGACCAGGTGGTGGTCGCAGGGAAGCTTACGACTACATACTAATCATAGTAGAGCTTACGATCATGGGATAGTTGTATGAGGACTTACGACTATGGGGTAGTCGTACGAAGACCCATGACTACAGGGTGGTCATAGAAGGACTTACGACCTCCAGCTTCTCCCTTATTAATATTTAAGGGGTATGCTTAAGAGTTATGTGACGTCATTATTACCTCATAATATGAATTGTAGATAAATGATTAAATGAGGATTGTTATATCCTTGTCAGGCTGCATTATTGCTCAATCAAACAATTGAAACGCTCAAATGGTTGTTTCGTACTTTCTTACGATGTATGGGAGGTGTTGCCCCTAGACTTATAATAACCGACGAAGATGCGGCCATGAAGAAGGCAATTGAACATGTCTTCCCAACTAGCACACATAGGTTATGTTTGTGGCACATATTGAACAAACTTCCAACTAAGATAAGGCCAGATTTGAGGGATAACCAAATGTTTTACAATCGTGTCAATTCCTGTGTATATCCCTCAGAAACTCTAGAAGAATTTGAGTCACAGTGGGTAGCTATTATTTCTAAGTTCAGTTTGGAAGATAATGAGTGGCTCGCTAGTCGGTATAGGATTCGGGCCTCTTGGGTACCAGCCTACTTTATGGACGTACCCTTGGCAGGAATTCTTAGAACAACTTCAAGGTCTGAAAGCACCAATTCTTTTTTCAATCACTTCATTGGTTACAAACATGCTTTGGTTGAGTTCTAGATCCAGTTCAACACTACAGTGGATGAACAAAGGCAAAAGGAGCTAAGAGAAGACCATGCCACCTTTCACACTAAGCCTCAATTGAAGACACCATGGGCATTAGAGCAGCATGGCAGTGAAGTATTCACCCATATGGTGTTCGCTACATTTTAGAAGGAGGTTATTGCGGCCAGGGAGAAGTGTGTCGTCGAGAGCACGGCGCAAGTATGTGACCTTAAAGTAACAGTAGTCAATGAGGATGGCAAGAAGGTAAGAAAAGTCACATGTGACACTAACACCATGATTGCCCAGTGCTCCTGTATGTTGTTTGGCACTCATGGGATTCCTTGCCGTCACATTATCCTCGTATTATGAGGTGCACTCCTGAATGAGTGTCACATCCTCAAGTTAATAAAGAGTATTACTATGCATCTCACTAGCATGCATCATGTTTTCAAGCAATTGCATAATATTTTGCACCTGGAAAATCTTGTGCAAATTAAGTTTTAAACCTACACTTCAAAACTTAACTCTAAACAAGAATAGGAATAAAACCTAATGTTAATCATTTGGAAATAATTTATACAAATACTACAATGGTTATTTTGAATTAAAATAATTTTTCCCAAATTTTTGGGAGTATTTTCAAACCTTAGAAAATTCAAACTCAATCCAATAACCTATTTCGGTTGTGGATTTATTTTGTACAAAATATTTTGATTTTTAGGGACACTGGACCTTCCCAGGAACTCCTCTGATTTATTTCAGATTTTTAGGAATTTGATTTCTATTCTTAGAGGTCTGGTCAACTTAGGATTTGTTTGTTTTAAACCAGTCAAAACCCTAGACCTAATTTGTCCACGGGCTCGAGTCTGACTTGGTGAACTGGTTCGGCCAAACCAACAAAGTGCACATCGTGCGAGCCGTCTGATGGAATTTCAACGGACCAGATCTCGTGGCCGTTAGGACGGTCCGAACTGCCCACTTGATCTGAGCTGCTCATTCGTGATCGTGTGGCCCACGTGAATCGCCTGATCAGACAGTCCAAATGGCCCATTAAATCTAAGCCGTTCATTTGTAATCAAATGGTTCCGATTGAATCAACTTGGTGCACCGGCGCACACGAGTCTGACCCAACCATCCTTGTGTCACTATCGTGTGGGACCCACTTGTTGGAGGAGTCTTCTCCAGCGTGCAGCCATTATCAGAGCGTAAGCGCCACGCGCTGCGTGAAGCCTGCTGCATGCCGTCACCGCCATGATCCACTGCCTCTCCTGGCCACTCCTAGAGCCCCTCCTTGTGATGCCGCCTCCATTTCCGTCTTCTTCCCAGGTTAAAACCCCCTCCATGCCCATCATTTTTCCTCACTTCTCCTCTGTTGACTAAGGAGAGGGAGGCTTGCTCAAGCTCACCCTTTCAGTAATGTAACACCCCAGCTCAACATTGAGCCTGGAATGCTACTAAAATTAAATAGAACTAAACTAATCTAATACCAATTACAAATTTTCGGCAGAACCTCCTTTGTATAGTTAACTATACCGAGGTTCCAACAATTAATTATATCAATTGACACTAATCTCAATATCCAAGATCATTCAAGCATGCCAGATAGTCTAATGAGCATAAACAAAACTTGCGATTCTCCTTATTACAATTAAACGGAAACATTTAACCAATCATACGCGAATCTCAAACAGTTTGCTAATTATTAGAATAAAGACTAAATGGTAGACGCCTTTAGGGTGAGTGGTAGTGTGTGCATCCAAACAACTACTCCCTCCCATGCATGCCGTTCTTGCCAATTGTACCTAAAACACAACAAAGCAAGAGTGAGCCCAAAAGACTCAAAGAAGTATCAACAAGGTTAAAGCTAAAAAGCACAGTCATAGCATCAATATCCAAATAAACATCTCACTAATCATAAACGTCATGCTTATGAAATGCGTCCATGCAATGCACCTTTTAAACCTTTTCTCTTTTAGCATCTTCACGGTGTGCGAGGTATACATCCGTCGATGTATACCCTTGCCTATGCACACCGGCATAGGGACCAAGAGCCTATACTCCACAAGTATAGGGACCTATGCCCATCACCATCATGATGGGGACCTCTTTACTCATTGCCCACATTCTACGAATGTGGGGACCTCAAGCCGTCATTTACATGGCGGGGACCTCAACGATTCATACTTGGTTACCAAGTGACCAAGACTCAAACATGCTTTGACATGCATATGCACATTGACATCATCTTCCAAAATATATGAACTCAACATGTAAATAATATCATGTAAACATTAACATCAAACACAAGAAGCTTTAACCATAAATTGCATTTACCAAGATATATTGTAACTCATCATATGAACATCCATGCATGTCTATTACGAACAAACACAATCAATCTCAGCAAACAAACATCATAATTCTACAACCCGAATACTTGCCTCAACCGTGCGAGACCGGTGGACGCGAAGAGGGTGCTGCCCTCCCACCTGAACATAATGATAACCCAGCTAAGACAAACTTACTGGACCAAAAGTATAAATAAGAACACAATAGAACTCACTAAACTCCCAAGCGTTTCCAATCTTCCAATTTCTACCGATCGATTTGGTGTTCACTGCGGACAGTCAACTTCTATAATACATAACTTTCTGCTCCGGAGTCCAAATAATATGTTCTAATACTTTCTGGAAAGATAATTAAATTACCTAAATAAACTTAGTTGGGGAGCCCTTCTGATTCTACCATCTACTACCCCTACCAAGCCAATCTACAGAACATCAATATTCACGTCGGGTTCTCTGGACAGTACACTAAAATTATCATACCTTTTGCTACGAGCGTCCGATTCTTACGTTCTTTAGCTTTCTGGAAAGGTGAGAAAATTACCCATCTTTTTTATTATAACGAGATCCTCTGATTTCGTCTTTAACTAAAAGATTAACTCGGATTTCTACAGACTGTCAGGATGTTGACAGATTATCAGGACAGCGACATTAGAAAATTCATAACTCGCTAATCGTTAAATGGATTTGGGCGTTCTTGGCGGCCACGGAAAGCTAAGGACACGACCCAACTTTTCCTAAGAGAAGTCATCCCCAGATACTGCTTCTACAGACATGAAATCCTACGTCCAAGAATCTGGACAAAATTGAATCTAGTACCCGGCATTGACTAAACAATCAATTAAACCTCTAAACTATCGGAGATCGGTGTTACCCTTGACGAGCAGCTGAAGATCATAAGCTCCCGCTGGTGATCCCTCTTTCTTCTCTTCTTCCCTTCCTTCCTTCCTTCTTCTCCTTGCTTGACCGGCCACCACGCGGGTGATCCTCCTCTTCTCCTTCCTTGGATGACCAGCGGGAGGAGGACGGACTTCGCCGGCAGCAGTGGAGGCGCATGGGGAGGTGCAGGGAGCAGGGAGGAGGCGCACCCAAGGGGGGAGGGGGCGGCCAAAGGAGTGGGGGAGCAAGGGAGGGGCGGCTAGGGTTTAGGGAGGGGGAAAAAGGTGCCTCCCCTTGGCCGGCCACTAATGGGCTGCCTGGGCTTTGGCCCAGGCCCATGTTGCCCAAGAATTACCGCTAACCCCTTCTTTATCTTATTAATTGAGTAATTTTCATTTGATTCTTCTTCTAAATCGATTCCGAAATAGTCCTTCTCTTTGAATTCTTACTTTCTTCCGAATTAAATTCTGGAGTATTACACTCTACCCCCCTTAAATTGAATTCGTCCCCGAATTCTAACCACACTTACGCCAAAGTGTAAACACAGCTAAAGCTAAAAAACAAGTAACCGTACCTGTTGTGAATAACTCTGGATATAGTTCGCGCATGCGAGACTCCAATTCCCAGGTGGCCTCTCTCTCGATCTGCTGTGACCATAGCACCTTAACGCATTTTTTAAGTTTTATTCCTCAACGCCTTCTCGATCTTTCTATGATCTCAGACCGCTTGGACTCAAAAGATGATCTTGCTCAATGGTTAGAGGTTCTAGAGACACATGATGCTCGGATCACGAAGGTACTTCCTTAACATGGACACATGAAAAACGTTGTGCACCCCGCATAGATAGACTCGTAGGTCCAAGCGGTATGCCAATTTCGATCCGAGCCAAGATCGTGAAAGGCCCAACGCACCTCGGGCTAAGCTTCCTCCGTAATCAACCTCACTACACCCTTGGTGGGCGATACTTTCAAGAGCACACGATCTCCCACTTCAAATTCCAAATCCCTTCTCCGCACGCTCGCATAATTTTTCTCGCTCGCTCTGGGTCGCTAACAGATCTGTCTCACTAATGCCACTCGCTCCATCGTCTTTTGGACCCAATCCGCCTAGGATCCTTCTCGCCCACCGCTTCCCAAAGAAAGGGGTGACCTGCATTTTCGCCCATATAAAACCTCGAACGGTGCGGCTTTAATACTTGAATGGTAGCTGTTATTGTAAGCAAATTCCGCCAATGGCAACTGATCCTCCCAACTACCCTTCTAGGACAAAACACAGGACCGCAACATGTCCTCCAAGGTCTGAATGGTGCGCTCTGACTGTCCATCTGTTTGTGGATGAAATGTTGTACTCAGACGGAGCTTGGTGCCCAGTGCACTCTGCAAACTCTCCCAAAACTTGGATACAAACTTGGCATCTCTGTCAGAAATGATGGTCTTTGGCACACCATGCAATCTCACAATCTCCCGCACATAAATAGGAGCCAAGTCGCTCGCTGAGTGGGTCGTGTGGATAGGAATAAAGTGCGCCGATTTGCTGAATCGATCTACTATCACCCAAACTGCATCCTTTCCTCGCGGCGATCGAGGTAACGCGACTACAAAGTCCATGGAGATATCATTCCAAGGCCATTGAGGGACCTCCAACGGCTACAATAACCCTGCAGGACGCTTATGTTCTGCCTTCACTTGCTGACAAACACCACAAGATGCTACATAGTTAGCAATGTCTACTTTCATTCTCTTCCACCAGAAGTTCTTCTTCAGATCACGGTACATCTTCGTCTCACCCGGATGAACAGTGTACGGGGAGCGATGTGCCTCCCTCAAGATATCATCCTTAACCTCCGCCTTCTGCGGCACACACAGGCGACCTTTAAATCGCAATGCTCCAGACCCATCCAAACAGAAATCCCCTTCTTTGCCCATCTCCAGACGCTTTCTGACCCTTTGCAATAATTGGTCATACTGTTGTGCCTCTCGCACCTGCTCTGGAATGGCTGACTCTAAGATTAACTGTGTTTCGACCTGAGCCGTGCTTGCATAGCAGTAAGATATTCCCATGCGATCAAAGTCAGCAATTAAACAATCCAGAGTTGCAGGCGTCGCCTTGCGACTAAGAGCATCGGCCACCACATTGGCCTTACTGGGATGGTATTGAATCGTGAGGTCATAATCCTTGATCAGCTCCAACCATCTGCGTTGCCTCATATTCAAATCCTTCTGTGTAAAGATGTACTTAAGGCTTTTGTGATCGGTGAAGACATCACAAGATTCACCATACAGGTAGTGCCTCCAAAGCTTCAATGCAAACACTACAGCGGCCAACTCTAAATCATGCGTTGGGTAATTCTGCTCATGCTTCTTCAGCTGTCTAGATGCGTATAAGCCAATACCTTGCCATCCTGCATAAGCACATAGCCCAAACCGACACGAGAGGCATCGGAATAAACTGTGAAACGCTTCCCCGGTTCAGGAACAGTGAGAACAGGAGCGGTCACTAGTTTTTCTTTCAAAGTCTGAAAACTGCGTTCACAATCATCATCCCACTGAAACTTCACATCCTTCTGAGTGAGCCTGGATAACGGCTTTGCAATGATGGAGAAATCCTGCACAAAACGCCGATAATAACCGGCCATACCAAGGAAGCTTCTCACTTCTTTGACGTTGGTCGGCCTTCCCCATTCTACCACTGTGGAGATTTTAGTTGGATCAACTGATATTCCCTTATCATTGATAACATGCCCTAAGAATCCCACTTCAGACATCCAGAACTCGCACTTCTTCAGCTTTGCATAAAACCTATTCTCTCTTAGTTTCTCCAATACCAGCCTCAGATGACGCCCATGATCCGCTTCCGTCTTTGAGTAGATCAAAATATCATCAATAAAGACGATGACAAAGTCATCCAGATACTCATGCAGCATCCTGTTCATTGTCTCCATGAAAGCAGCAGGGGCATTCGTTAGTCCAAAAGACATTAACTTTAAATTCAAAATGCCCATACCTTGTGGAGAACGCCGTTTTCTCAATATCCTCCTTTCGGACAGGAATCTGATTGTATCCCGATCGAGATCAATCTTTCAAAATACCTTTGCCCTCTCAAGCGGTCAAATAAATCTTCAATGCGTGGCAAAGGATATTTATTCTTAATGGTCAGCTGGTTGAGAGCACGGTAATCAATACACATGCGCCAACTACCATCTTTTTTCTTGGTAAACAGCACTGGAGCTCCCCACGGCGACACACTGGGACGAATAAGATCTTCCGCCTTAAGATCGTCCAGCTGCTTCTTTAATTCCTCCTGAAAAGGACGTGCCAGACGGTACGGGGTCATGGACACTGGTCGAACGCCGGGTACTAAATCAATCCTGAACTCCACTAGGCGAGGTGGGGGCATCCCGGGCAGATCTGCCGGAAATACGTCCAAAAACTCTCGAACCACTGGAATATCTGCAGTAGTCAAAGACGAACTCGGCTTCTCTACCAAGGACAAGAGAAATCCACTCTTTGCTGCTCGACTACCAGGAAACAAACTAGCCAGCACACAAAGAGAGTAAAAAGGGGCACTACCCTGAAACACTATCTCCTGCCCAGACGGAGCTTGCAGAGTTACTGTCTTCCAAAAACATGATATGACAGCACGGTAACTATGCAACCAATCCATTCCCCAAAATAACATCAAACGGCTCCATCTTCATAACCATCAAATTAGCAATAAAGTCCTCCCCATCTAAAGAGATCACACAACCAGGACAGACTGTGGAACTAGAAAGAATTCCTACAGGAGAATTAACTAGAACCGACTGAGCTATAGACTGCATACTCAAACGTGCTCTGCTGGCAAACTCTAGTGATGCAAAAGAGAAAGTAGCACCAGAATCGAATAAAACAAAAGCCTCCACTGAGTCCACAAGGAGCATACCTGTCACCACATCGGGACGACCCACCGACTCAGCAGTCGGCATGGCATAAGCAAGCTATTCTTTGGGCAACAGGCCCCAAAGACTGGTATGGTGGTGCAAAGCAGCTATAGAAGGGTGAAGGTCTTCAGAATCGAAACAGTGCCAGCGAGGTAGGCGGCCAAAAATACCCCGGTGGTGGGATCCCTCCAGGAGCTGGGAAGTAAGACTATGGCTGCCCCCACGACTGGGTGGGAGTAGCTGCTAGCATCTGCACTGACCCCCGAGAAGAAGCGGCTGGCACTTGCGCTGGCGACTGAATTGGCTCCCACTTGATAACACTAGCTGGATTCCGCCGACAGACCACCGCCTTATGACCCGCCAGACCACAATGGCGACAAGATCCAGTCCAGGAACACTCTGAAGCGCGGTGCTCATTACCGCACTTGAAACATATCATTCCTTGCCCCGGAACCGGACGAAGCATAGGAGCATGCCCTGATGGCCGTGATGAGTTGGAAGACTGTGGTTTTGTATACCTGGACTTAAATGAATTTTGTGGGCCCTTGAACTTCTTGGAAACAGGCTTCAGGGATAACCCGCTTCCTCCTCCAAAACTCCTCTTTTGACTGCCACCTGCATCAGAAGGAACCACGGAATCACCCACACCTTGCATATCTTCCCCCAGCTGCATCTATAACTCCATGCCCCTGGCTTGTTCCACCAAGGAGCTAAAATCGCGTAGCTCCAACGCTCCCAATACCTTACGAAACTCCTGTCTGAGCCCTCTGCGAAACCTCTTGGCCTTCTCGGCCTCATCTGTAGCCACTGCTGGGACAAAGCGGATTATGTTATTAAAACCCGCTTCATACTCTGACACTGTCATCTTACCCTACTTGTAGCTATTCAGCGAGACTTCCATCCTCTCCACGAATGAAGTTGGATAAAACCTCCTCCGGAATTGCTCCACAAACAACTCCTAGGTAACTGGGCCATGGGCAGCGGTCCTTGCTGTCAGGACTCCCTCCCACCAGATATCCGCCTGCCCCTTAAGCTGGAAAGCCACGAACTGTGCCCTCATCTCTGAGGTTGCGCTGAAGTGTCTCTCCATGTGTCGCAGCCAATTTGCAGCATCAACTGGCGTGCCCAGCCCATCAAAAGTATCCAGTCGCAGAGCGTTCCACTGGTGTAGTGCCATAGCGCCCACCACGGGTACTGTGGCAGGAGCCGTCAAAGGAGCGGCTGCGGGTGCAGCCGGTGGCGCCTGATTCCCCTGAACTGCTGAAGCAACCTCCTCTTCGGATCCTTCAGAACTAGCCTCTCCACCTACCGAGCTCTGAACTTCGGGCGGGGGCGTTGCCTGGCCTCGGCCGGCACCCTGTCGGGCACGACCACGGCCACGTCCACCACCCCTTGCCATCTCTAGTTATCACAAATAAGCACAAATTCAGACATTAAGCATACATCAACCAAAATTAAACAACGAAAGCGTAGATGCAATGCAAACCCAATCCCCACCTATTGTGCCTAGTGTGTCAAAATTAATTGCTTCATTAACCGCGACCTCTGACCGCTCGCTCGATACTAATCAGAACACCCGGCTCAACATTGAGCACGAATGCTACTAAAATTAAATAGAACTAAACTAATCTAATACCAATTACAAATTTTCGGCAGAACCTCCTTTGTATAGTTAACTATACCGAGGTTCCAACAATTAATTATATCAATTGACACTAATCTCAATATCCAAGATCATTCAAGCATGCGGATAGTCTAATGAGCATAAACAAAACTTGCGATTCTCCTTATTACAATTAAGCGGAAACATTTAACCAATCATACGCTAATCTCAAACAGTTTGCTAATTATTAGAATAAAGACTAAATGGTAGACGCCTTTAGGGTGAGTGGTAGTGTGTGCATCCAAACAACTACTCCCTCCCATGCATGCCGTTCTTGCCAATTGTACCTAAAACACAACAAAGCAAGAGTGAGCCCAAAAGACTCAAAGAAGTATCAACAAGGTTAAAGCTAAAAGCACACCATAGCATCAATATCCAAATAAACATCTCACTAATCATAAACGTCATGCTTATGAAATGCGTCCATGCAATGCACCTTTTAAACCTTTTCTCTTTTAGCATCTTCATCGTAATGCGAGGTATACATCCGTCGATGTATACCCTTGCCTATGCACACCGGCATAGGGACCAAGAGCCTATACTCCACAAGTATAGGGACCTATGCCCATCACCATCATGATGGGGACCTCTTTACTCATTGCCCACATTCTACTTAATGTGGGACCTCAAGCCCGTCATTTACATGACGGGGACCTCAATATTCATACTTGGTTACCAAGTGACCAAGACTCAAACATGCTTTGACATGCATATGCACATTGACATCATCTTCCAAAATATATGAACTCAACATGTAAATAATATCATGTAAACATTAACATCAAACACAAGAAGCTTTAACCATAAATTGCATTTACCAAGATATATTGTAACTCATCATATGAACATCCATGCATGTCTATTACGAACAAACACAATCAATCTCAAAGAAACAAACATCATAATTCTACAACCCAATACTTGCCTCAACTGCGAGACCCGTGGACGCTTGAAGAGGGTGCTGCCCTCCCACCGAACATAATGATAACCCAGCTAAGACAAACTTACTGGACCAAAAGTATAAATAAGAACACAATAGAACTCACTAAACTCCCAAGCGTTTCCAATCTTCCAATTTCTCTTGATCGATTTGGTGTTCATCAGGACACCAACTTCTATAATACATAACTTTCTGCTCCGAGTCCAAATAAGATGTTCTAATACTTTCTGGAAAGATAATTAAATTACCTAAATAAACTTAGTTGGGGAGCCCTTCTGATTCTACCATCTACTACCCCTACCAAGCTAATCTACAGTACACTAAAATTATCATTACTTTTGCTACGAAGCGTCCGATTCTTACGTTATTTAGCTTTCTGGAAAGGTGAGAAAATTACCCATCTTTTTCATTATAACGAGATCCTCTGATTTCGTTTTTAACTAAAAGATTAACTCGATTTCTACAGATCGTCGGGATGTTGACAGATTATCGTGACAGCGACATTAGAAAATTCATAACTCGCTAATCGTTAAATGAATTTGGGCGTTCTTGGCGGCCACGGAAAGCTAAGGACACGACCCAACTTTTCCTAAGAGAAGTCATCCCCAGATACTGCCTCTACAGACATGAAATCCTACTTCCAAGAATCTGGACAAAATTGAATCTAGTACCCGGCATTGACTAAACAATCAATTAAACCTCTAAACTATCGGAGATCGGTGTTACCCTTGACGAGCAGCTGAAGATCATGAGCTCCCGCTGGTGATCCCTCTTTCTTCTCTTCTTCCCTTCCTTCCTTCCTTCTTCTCCTTGCTTGACCGGCCACCACGCGGGTGATCCTCCTCTTCTCCTTCCTTGGATGACCGGCGGGAGGAGGACGGACTTCGCCGGCAGCAGTGGAGGCGCAAGGGGAGGTGCAGGGAGCAGGGAGGACGTGCACCCAAGGGGGGAGGGGGCGGCCAAAGGAGTGGGGGAGCAAGGGAGGGGCGGCTAGGGTTTGGGGAGGGGGAAAAAGGTGCCTCCCCCCCCTTGGCCGGCCACTAATGGGCTGCCTGGGCTTTGGCCCAGGCCCAAGTTGCCCAAGAATTACCGCTAACCCCTTCTTTATCTTATTAATTGAGTAATTTCCATTTGATCCTTCTTCTAAATCGATTCCGAAATAGTCCTTCTCTTTGAATTCTTACTTTCTTCCGAATTAAATTCTGGAGTATTACAAGTAAGATCCTTGTTGAGAGATCCTTCAGCTTCTATTCTCCTTGCTGTTTCCATTTGTGCTAATGCGCGGCCTTGTTTTTGTATGAAGTTCTTAGGACACATTCGTGCCATTGGAGCTCTAAAGCGCACCCGAGAACACCTTTTTGACCATCTTCAAATCCGATGAGATCCTCTCCATCTCTTTCACGTCACAATGTGCCTTAGGGTCTAACTAAGTGTTCCCCTCAACTTATTGCTCGCTTGCTTCGCAGGAGCTAGCGGATTTGATGTTCTTTCCTTTTTTATCAGATAAGAACCTTTTTCATCCTCCCTTGTCATTTGTTAAGCCTCTTGCCGATCCCTTGCAATGGCACCATTTATTTTGCTTGCTTAATCAATTCAGCACCCTCTTTGTCTTTCGTTTTGCACATAGTGTCTTCTCCTCATGAGCCGCACCGCCACCGTCACCATTGCCATGGGCAACCCATCTCAAAGCTCTTCCGGCTGCCTAACAGCTCAGGTGAGGTTCATTGAACCCTATGTAGCTTGTGCATGCATTATTTTGCTCAATGCACCACTGAAACATCTCATGCAAGTTAAGCCATAAGTCGCCGCCACTCACCGCTGGCTAGCCGCCGTTTCAGGCCATCCCAGCCGCCACCACTTCCTTTAGGTGTGCAAGATTATTGCGAACTCATTCATACCTTTGGTTCACGCCGCCATGGCCGAGAACATCGGTGAGGCTCTGTTCATCACTGGGCCATTTTTATTAGAACGCTCGACAATCCTGTAGCGGTAGCATTAGGAATTAATGGTGATGATTAGCTCTTAATGGCGAGATCTTTGTCGGAAATCCTTACTTAACTAAGTTAATATTTAGCCCTGTTTAGGTTCTGAGCCACTGACATGTGGACCCAAGCTTCTTAAGCCACCGCACCCGTTTCACGTGGCCAGCCCAAACCCAACTAGGACCTTTGTGGACCATCCGATTTAAAAACAACTGTCCAGATTAAGTGGGCCGTTTGGACTGTCCGAACATGCCACGAATCTAGACTGTCCGTTGCAAAATGAATGATCTAGATCAATTGGACCGTTCGGACCGTCCGAACGTGCCATGATTGTGGATCGTTGGATCTTAATCTAACGGTGCACAAGCACGGTCCGAACAGTTCACTCACGCGTGCACCGCTTGTTTCACTAACAAGGCGGGCCCACTTGACAGCGCACATTTGAATCGGTAAATGCTTTAAGACGTGGTACTGTGCAAGGCCCCACTGTTAGAGACTGAGTCTAGCTTAGCCCTCAGTGAGAAAAGGAGCTAATGCCTTATAAAGTTCGAAATGTATTAATCTGCACACTGAAATTTCGAATAAAACTTCAAAATTACATAACTAATTCTCCTCAACTCCAAAAAGGTTGAAACTGGTTGTGATAATTTTCATTTCTGATGAAATTTATTACAAAATTGGTTTCAAACTTTTCTCTGTAGCCAAATTATTGTTTTGGAAAGTGATCCTTAAAACTATTATTTTTACATTAGGAAAAAGGCTGATAACTTTGAAAATGCATAACTAAATCTTGAAAACTCCAAATGAGATGAACCCAAATGTTTTGGACTAATAAAAACATTCCCTATTTATCTGTATAATCCTTGTATCCTCCACTGTACTGCAAATTTGGGCCAAATAATTAAATTACTTGAAATTGAACATATTGAAATCTGATTTTCAAATAGCCATAATTCTCACACACTAACTCCAAATGGAATAACTCTTTCACCTATTTCCCTCTAAAATTGTGCACTAGCCACTGTAGGAAAATCATGCATTTTTGAGTACTTTCATTTTTGTGGTACTTCTCGGTGTTTATCGATATAGTTATTTCTCTAGATTCCGGAAAAATTGATATTAACTCCTACGCTACTGAGAGTGAACAACTGAACTTCCAGCAAGGCAAGCACCATTTGAACTTTCTCTTGCATCATATTTGATCCCAGTTTTGGTTAAGTTAGTGCAATGATAATTGCTTGCATGCTATTTTGATAATGTCGCTATTTTTGTGATGTGTAGAATAGTTATATCCTAATCATTAAGGCTAATCTTGAATTACTCCAGTACCACATGCTTAAAATAGGGTTGTATGATTATTATTCAAGTTTGCTTAGCTATGCAAGTCTAGAACGGTAGTTCGATTGTCGGGATTAACCCGACGATTTTGGGAAAACCTACACCTCCTTATATTCTTTTTATCCCAGATCTTCATATCTATTTTGGGTGAATTAAATTTTTGTCATTTTAAATGAGTTTGGGGTCTGGACAAGTGCTTGCTAGTGATGGTGCCTTCGTGCGCGAGTTTTGGATATGTGGTAGTCTTGTCCGGACCATTAAGGACCAAACTGTGGTAACGCCATTGATTCAAGTACACTCGTGCTACCACACGCGGGATATGGGTACTGTACGGTTAAGTAGGGGAAAGGTTTTATTGTGTTAAGTCCCATGGTGGTGTAAGGACATAGAGACCATGAAATCCTATGTTCCTTAGGAGCTGATGTAATTTTCTGTAGTGTGCAGGAGACACACCATTTTTCTTTATGTATATTGCATCAGTATTTCCAATACAACTTGTGAGCCCCCTAGCAAGTTCTATCAGTCACTTGTACTAGGTACAGAAACATCTCACATGGGGGACATAGTTCAATAGGGTCTTCTTGCTAAAAATGACCGTATCTCGATTCTCCTCGGCCAGCATACCAAAGGAAGTGTGCTATTTTTGGAGGCATCTAGAGGCTTACGGGCTAATCGAGTCATGTGGGTAAAGTAGTACACCCTTGTAGAGTTAGACTATTTGAATAGTCGTGTCCACGGTTATGGACTACCGCTTGAGTTCGGGAGTTACTATCGTTAGACTTTGTATTTTAATTGTTGGTAAACTCGGTATTCGGCATGAAGGGGTTGTTCATGCATTTTGTTGTATCAAAGTGGGCAGCCACTTTGCTATTTGTTTGATTCATTTGTTATTCAATTTATTACTTATTCATATGCTCTACTTCTACTTCAAATCTGATTTCAAAAATGGCAAATGAAAACTAGTATGTGTAGGTTGTTAAATTGTGCGTTTTTCGCAAAACTGAAACCACTAATGCCATCCTTTGAATATCCTCTATGCATAACTAATTTTTATTTATGTAAGACTTGCGAGTACAACTTTGTACTCAACCCGGTTGCTGCAATTTCAGGTGAGGAAGACTTTGAGCTCGTTAGCGCCAATTTACGCGATGCTAATGAGTAGTGCTATCATTTAACTCCCAGTCAGTTGCCAATGGGTTATGGGCATACTATGCTGTACTTTGGTTCATTTCTATTGCTTCCGCTATTACGTTATGGTCTTATTTGAATTTGGCCGGTTGGCCACTTGTAATAGTTGTAGACTTGAACTATTATGTTGTATGTCTTTTGAACTATGAATGTACGAATGTTGTATGGATGTGATCAATGCTATATGTCAGTTTAGGGCATGTTGGTTGCTGATCTTGGGAGCCAACATGATCCCATGCTCACTATTATGGATTCTGATTTAACTCACTATGTGTGGTGCTTGGACTGTTGGAGAACCGATTATCATGTAGCGCTCGCAGAGGTGCAGCGCGCATGATCGTCGGGGCTCTGTTTTCGGTCTAGCCTCTCATTTAGATGGAGTTAAGTTGGAATCCGTTCATCTAGGGACCCCAGTGTTATCTCCATAAGGCTGGGAGTTTCTCGGTCTTGCGAAAGTAACCCCGGGGGCTCCCACAGCGTTGGTATCAGAGCCATACTGACTGTAGGTTAGAGATAGCATGGGCGTTAAGTTTAGCAAGTCCTTGGTCAAATTATTTTCTAAAATATCAAACTATTTGAGAAAAATTAAGTTAGGAATCTCTTTTATTCCTTATCTACCTTAGTATCATTTCTCACCTTATTCTTGTTTTGATTTACAAAACTAACTCATCTTGCTCTTCTTGTCTTTAGATGAATCGTCAGTATCTTGTGAATGAGACTCAAGCAGAGGACGTGGATGGATACCCGACGCTTCTAAGAGATATGCTGTGGAGAGCAAACTTCACTTATCAACTACAATACTCCATCTACCGTCGGGATCGAGGACCAAGAATGGAAGAGTACCTGGCAGTGGCTAACATCATTGCTAGACGCGTGACGGGGAGCATCCCATATGGCTTCCAGGCATGTGGCACATCTGAGGCCACGACATTGCAGGAAGTAGCTCATATAGCCATGAGTCATCTTTGTCATGACCTGACGGAGTTGGCTCAACCGCCATATGAATATTTTCCAATGCGAGCTCATGGCATGGAGGTGAACACCTTTGCCGAGATTCCGAATGGGGAGGACACTTACGTACGACAACTGGCAAGATTGGTTCGCATAATGGACCAAATGCATCGTTGCACCTTGCATGAGCTATGGGAGACGCGGCGTTGTCTCATCATGGCTCAGGAGCGCCTACAACCCATATGCAACATGGGGCCTATAGACCGACACGTGCTTTTATGGAGAAAATGAGGTTTCTCCATATGCTGCTGCACGCTCAGCTTTCCGTCTTCCAGAAGTGAGGGGACAAGTACCTGAGTATGGACAGGGATGTCAAGCCCGCATGTCTGTAGGTTTCTCTTGTGCTCAGATGCCAGACCTGGCAGGAGGCCATGTCATTAATGAAGGATCTCCTCTACGACTCATCAATCCGGATAACCCTGAGGACACGGGATCACCTAATTACTATTGGTTATACCTGTTTCCGGAGGGATTTAACCGTAACCCTTAGGATTGTAGCATGAGTAAGCTCGCTGTCTGGACCTGGGTTCAGTGAGCGTGTGTCTTTAAATTTTATGTATTGGGTTTGTAGTTGTTGAACTTTTGTTGTTGCTTTGCAAGAACTTTGGTTTTGGGCAATTACTCTTGGCCTACAGGCTTATATGGATGTAATTGTAACCGGAAAACTATGTGTTGCTTTAATGGATCTTATGATGGCCTTTGTGCCTTTGTGTTTTCATTTGGTGTTAATTTTTATGCATTTCATTGTCATATTGCATGATAGTTTAAGATCTTCTCCTTGCTGTCCAGATTTCCTTTCTATGCTTGTTCAAGCGTATCTCTTGTCGGTTCTCTAACCATCCGTGTGACAACAGGATGGCAGGACCTAGTTTTCCTTCGAGCACTCAACCAAGGGAAGGGTCACCGTTCCTTGGGATTCAAAACACAATCGTATGTTTTGAATGCAGCGAGGAGGGCCACTGTGTGTCCCGCTGCCCCAAGGAGCAGCAAACTTGTTACACCTGCTCTAGCTGTGGTGAAACGGGGCACTTCACTAAAAGTTGCAAGCTAAGGAAGTTAAAAAGGGCCATGGCGGAGGCCATGGTCTATCGACGATGTGGTGAGGAAGGACACTACATCGATCAGTGCACTACAAGTTGTCCCAACTACGACGGAGACCATTAACTAGGAAACTATCCAACTACCGAAGTCACTTGTTTTCTCTGCGAAGGACACGATCACTATCCTAAAGAGTGTCATCTACACCAGATGATCACCAAATCGGTTGAACTGTAGCAAAGGATTTTCCACGCAGCCATCACGAAAGCAACCTCTGGCCAAGAAGTTACGTAAGGGCCACCCGGAAAGAAAAATCGAAACCGATCCCAAAAAGATAGGAAACTTACTTTTTTCGTTTGCAGCGCTCCAGGACATTTTGCGGTATCTTGCCTAGAGAAATGCCAAGCTTTTACCATCTGCGATCAAGATCTTCAAGGATCCATCAATAAGGGACCCGATGTCCCTTTTCAGTATACCGGTTCACCTCAACTACCCCGTTCTCAAGCATCGGTGCCACCAAGGCCTCTAACAATGACTCCACAACTTTCACTACATGAGGCACAGTAGTTTAATGGGGGCAAAGGTTCCCGAAACTGCAGCACGTTTAGGCCCAATGTCACTTGTTTTCTTTGTGGCCGCATCGGTCATTATGCGCATGAATGCCTTGTGAGGCAATGAGGGATGCCTCGGACTTATCCAGCTCCTACAGCACTCCAAGTTCCAGCAAGACCCTCAGTACTCCCAAGAGCAACATCCACTCCTTCCCAAGTTCCTACACATGGTCGAGTGAGCCACGTTACGGCAAAGGAGGCGAGCGACGCACCCGACATCGTTTTGGGTACTCTCCTTGTTAATTATTTTTCAGATACTGTCTTATTTGGTTCGGGAGCATCTCATTCATTCATCTAGAATTCCTTTGTTGCACATCATCATTTTTTATATGCATATACTTTAGCCCCTTATCAGGTCTAGTCACTAGGGTCGGTTTTCCAAACTAATCAGGTCTGTTGGGACGTAAAAGTGGAAATTCAGGGAATTAACTTTTTGACAAATCTAATAGTTATAACTTCAATAGGTATTGATGTGAGATTAAGGAATTAGGGATGGATTGCTGTCCAAAAAGCAAGGGCAAATCGTTTGTGCTCAGCGGTCCATTTCGGTCACAAGCAAAGACGGCAATCAAGTTGTTTTTGCACCCTTAGTGGGCACATCTCATCTCTAAGCCATAGGTGCTGGTACTTCCCTTGAGTTCGAGAAAGTACCAGTGGTATGTGAGTATCCAGATGTATTCCCTAAAGAACTCCCAGGCTTGCCCCTTGTGAGAACCCAGGGTATTTAACTTGTAATACTTAACCATTAAGATGATTCAAGCATTACAAATCAAATATCACGGCTCTCGGCATATATGTACCTCCCAGAAGTGCAGTACACATACCCCATACAAAAATTATGCATCAATTCCATTCAACACATAGAATCCAAAGCACAACTAAGCAATTCAAAAGACATACAATATAGAGTTATTACAAAAGGGGCCGACTGGCCAAATGACAACTAAAGAGTCTTAAATAACAGCGGAAGCAAGGTGCCATAAGAAGGCGATAAACAAAAAGCCAATTAGTGTGCCTTTAACCCACAAGGCAACCAACCGGGCCACCAACCTAGTTGTCGAAACCACCGCACATCTCGCAAAAGTGGAACCCTTGGGGTTCAACTTCCTCCTCTGCAAAAATTTATTAAGCAAAGCAAATGAGTACAAAAATGTACTCGCAAGACTTACGTGTAGAGTAACAGGCCTACATAAATAGCTACATGCAAGCTTATTTAAGTGGAGGAGGCTCTAGACTCATTTTCAGCATAAAGCAAGTTTTCATTTGCAATAATGTAATAGATTTAAAGAAATTTTACAATGTGTTTTTATTTGATAAAAACAGTGAGATACTAAGTAATAATAATAACAAGACATCCTGGAAGTGGCTAACCCAATAGCCACCACAACAATAGCATGAATTCCCCATTCATACCACCCACATCAAGTTTTAATTAAATGTTATAGTCTAACTCTTGCAAAACCTAACCAAGCGTGTCCATAACCTAGGATGAGGCTATTCGAATAGTTTGAACACTGCAGGGGTGTACAACTTTACCCACATGTCAGACCGCCTTTTCGCCACATGATTAAGCACACTTCCTTTGGTATGCCGGTACGGCTAAGTCCTACGAGACATTTCCAATATTGTGCATTAACTACGAGTCGCCCATATGGGAGAAAGCCCCATACGTTGATGCGGAGTCATCAAAGATGCTCACCTCCTTATAAAGGACGATGCTCCTTGCAGTGGATAACCTCCACCACTGCTCACCCAAACACACACAAGTTTCTTTTTCAACACAACGCACACATCCACCATGCGACCCGGAGCTAACACATGCTAAAGTACTAAGTCAAGAGAGGTCCCATATCCTTCTCATGTGGTTGCACGCAAAAATGCCTAGATAGTGTGACACAAGATGTTTGGTCCTTGTTGACTTAGGCATTCCACCACACACCCGAATATCACACCATCAACCATATGCCCAAGTCTAAAACATTTCATTTTCAGTTTCAGTTTTTGACTTTATAAAGTTACAAAGCACAAAGTGCTTGAGAATAATGATAATAATAATTTAGCATGATCAAGGTTATCGACTAAGTCGATAACCGCCCAATTCTACCGGTAGCTAAGCATTTCTAAGCATGACACCGCAAAGACAATAAAAGAGCATAATTAAATCACCGGACTCTAATTCACCAGTGGTAGTAGTAACTTAATGTTTTGTGGCAGGGGATAACAATTTAAGGGCAACCATGCAATAGGAATAGCTACCTCTAATCGGGAAAATAAACTTTGACACAAAAGCATGCATACGTACAATTTGCAAAGAAAGTATTAGACTTGAAAATAATGGGACATTTATGATCAAACTGCTTGCCTTGCTGAGGATGATTATCTTGCTGCAGAGGGTCACTCGTGCAATCAATAATTTCGTTGGAACCTAGCGAATGAAGTCGAAAGCATAATAAGAACGAATAACACCGAAAAGACCCAAAAATTCAAAATCATCCAAAAATTATGAAAAATTCACAGATGGTATAGCATGATTTTAGGTGAATTTAGCAACAATAATCAATTTATTTGGATGTTCTATGCAAAAGTTATAACAGTTTGAATGTCAGTTTTCCAGAAAATCCAATTTAATTGCTACCGGTTACTGTTCATCCGAAATAATTATTTTGGTGAAAATTTCCAGAGCAGTGGTGCACTTGAAATTTTTATGGTAGGTATAGCACCTCATGAGATGAACAATGGAATTTTATTCACCTCATTTGGAGCTAAGATGAATTTTTTATGTTTTTCAAAGTTATGAAAGTAGTACACAAGTTACATGAAAAATAGAATTTTCAGTAATAGTATCATGCTCACAACCCATTTTACAATACACTACACTAACAGAGGATTCTAACAAACTTGAGTTTACTCAATTTGGAGTTATAGAGAAATACTTATGCATTTTTGAAGTTAAAGCAATTTTTAATGCAACCATATTACTAAACCTAAAGTAATTTTGCCAAATGTGATTTATGGGATAGTAACATGATTAAAACCATTTTTATAAATAAGTACATTTAAAAAGGAAACTAACAAAATTTGAATCATCAATTTTGGAGCTATAATGAATTACTTATGCAATTTTGAAGTTTAACCAATTTTCAGTTCACAAATAAAGCATTTCGGAAATTATATAAACATTACATACTTTTTATACTCAGCCCAAGCTAGCCATACTCACTGACCAGTGGGGTCACTAGAACAGTGCCATTTTCTATTTTCCATATTAATTTTCGAATCGGCCTCACATGTGGGGTTCACATGTCATACACCCGGTCCACACCATAGTGCATGGACCGAGGGTCTATGGCTGGTCCATGGGTTCACCACTGTGCACTTAAGTTCCCGGGCTCACTTGTCAATCTCAAAACTAAACCGATATTTACACCTCACTTACTGTGCCCGGCCCCACATGTAATAGACTCACTAACCCCCTTAAGACAGTCATTAAAACCTAACCAATCATTAGCCTTAATGACCTTTCTGATGGCGGTCGGAGCAGCCCACGCTTTGCCATGGCGTGAGCTTCCCAGCAGCTCGCCGGTGAACGAGGCACACTGCTGCTGAGTGGGTGCTCAAAATGGAAAGCCTACGACCTCGCACACCCGACGGCACCAGCGGCGAGGCCGGAGGTGGTCTGACGCGGCGAGCAAAGGCGGCGGCGGTGCTACGGCTACGGTGCATATCGCAACCCGAAGGCTAAAAGATCTAGCTAGTGTGCGCATAAGCAATAGAGGGGCTCCAGGGACTCACCACGATGACCCGGAGGTGGAGAGGCTGCCGGAGTCGAGCCGGCGACAAAGAACAGATGCGGCGGCGATGGTGCTACCAAGGAGGGCTCAACCTGAGGACAGAGGGAGAGAATGGGTGATGGAGGAGGCATCAGAGGTGCCTAAAGATGGTGTACGAGTGAGGAATTGAAGAATGGCTCACCGTGCCGTCGTCGGAGAATAAAAGGGCTTCGGCGGCCGAAAATGGGGAAAAGCTAAATTCCTTGAGCTCCTGTGAAGCATCCGAGAAATTAAATGAGGGGTTTTGTTACTAACATCAAAGGGCACAAGATGACGCACTTAAGCGAGAAGGGAACTCACCGGGGATCAAGCTCGCACTAGGGTGGCCTCCAGAGCGTGCACTGAGGCCGCCGAGAGCGCGAACTCGGTTTGGAATCTACAAGCAAGATCAAAGACAACATTTGGCTTAGATGTGATCGACATGCAACGAGCAAGCCAGGGGAAATGGAGGTGAGGCTCTTACCAGAGAAGAGAGCAATGGTGAGCGCCTCCTCCCTCAGACCCCAGAGGAAGGATGAGGAGAGATGGAGGCAACGGGGGGTATTATCCCCAGTTTGCAGACGGAGCGAAGGTGGCATTACATGGAGATGCACCCGGATAGGTCGACAAGGGCGGTGGATTGACACCGTGCCCGCGCGATGACGGAGTCGGTAGCCCGGCGCGGCGATGTGGCCCGCGAGTTCTACGCGAGCGCCAGCACAAGGAGGATGATGCATCTGACAGCCCAGGCCCGCGACACAGAGACACAGCATAAGCGAGCGATCGAGCGAATTGATTTGGCACAGGCCGTTGGATCGAGATCCTACGGTCGACGTCGTGCGAGCGATTTTAACCCAGGCCGAAACGGTACACGATCATGACCGTAGATGCATGATCGGACGGCTGCATGCGATGGTGCATTTAGTGGGTTAGACCGAGCCAGGTCGACTTTGGGTTTGAGTCGGGCTCGGGTCTGAGCCCGATGAATAGTGATTTCAGATTTTGATTTAAAAAGGCTGAGAACATAGGGAATTTTTGGAGGTAGCTCCGTAGCTCCAAAAATTATGAAATTTTTATGGAAGCTTTATGGATCAGAGGGAAACCTTGTGTAATTTTTCCAGAAATTTTTGTGCAATGTATTGTTCTCCAAAAAATTCATAAGCTGCTGCCCTAGGGGTTTGACCAGAGTTCAAACTGGTTTGACTAGCTCTTTTGAAATAGCAAATAAAATCTAAAAATTATGAGATTTTTCAGAGAGGTTACTAGGATGATCTAGATTATAGGAAAAATATTTTTAGAGGATTATCACAAGACTTGATCATGGAGTTTTTAAGGACAACAACTTCCATCAATAGAAACATTGATCTTTGAAAATAGGAATCACTAGGGGAAAATTTCTAGAAAATTTCAAATGACATCATGAGGCATCAAAAGTTTTAATTTATCCTCATTTTATTACATTTGAAACACACACCATTGTTTGGGATGTTACACCCCTGATCAAGAAATTGAGTTCATCATTAAGATTTGCACCCGGTACTATGCCCATTTCAAAACGGTTGTGCCGTATGCCTTCCAACGAGTTGGAAGAATTAAAGAAGTGACTCAATGAACTCCAAGATAAGGGCTTTATTCAGCTGAGCACCTCAGGGGATACCTGGCTATCTTTGTCAAGAAGAAAGACAAGAGTTTGCGGATGTGTTGACTATCGTCTGTTGAACGAAGTCACTGTCAAGAACAAGTATCCACTCCCGTAGGTTGATGGTTTGTCGATAAATTGAATGGAGCCCAAGTATTCTCCAAGATTAATTTACGATTGGGCTATCATCAAATCAATGTTAGAGCTGAAGACATACCAAAGACTGCGTTCTCTACTCGTTGCGGTCCGTACGAGTATACTCTTATGTCCCTTGGTTTAACCAATGCTCCGGTTTACTTCATGAACCTCATGAATTCGGTTTTCATGAAGTATTGGATCAGTTTGTTATTGTATTTATTGATGACATCCTTATCTCCTCTAAGTCAGATGAAGAACATGAGTGACACTTGCAACTTGTGTGAGATAAGCTTCGTCAACATCAACTCTATGCCAAATTCAGCAAATGTGAGTTTTAGCTTCATGAAGTTAGTTTCTTGGGTCATGTACTATTCAAAGGCGGTATCACTGTTGATCCAAGCAAAGTACAAGATGTCCTTGACTGGAAGCAACCTAAGAGCATCACCGACATTAGCAGTTTTCTCGGACTTGCGGGTTATTACCGCAGATTTATCCAAAAACTTCTCAAAAATTGTGAGGCCAATGACCTAGCTTCTGAAGAAAGAAAAGAAGTTCGATTGGTCAGCGGAGTGTGAGCAAAGCTTTCAGACCCTAAAAGAATGTCTGACCAAAGCTCAAGTAGTCATCCTGTCTAATATTCACAAGAGCTTCGATATTTACCACTACACCATGGCATAGTATTAAGGGCAATGCAACTGCCGGGAAAAATTGCTTTTCCCGGCAATTTATCTGCCGGGAATGTGTATTGCCGGCACTTATTGCCTGCCCGGTAAAGTGCTGTCGGGAAAAACATTTCCCGACAGATATGTGCATTCTCGGCAGTTAATTGCCCTCGAAAAGTTGTTTTTCCCTGGCAGTTAGAGTTTCCCCAGCAGTTATATGTATTGCCAGCAGTTAACTTGCCCTGGATTGCATGTTTTCCCGGCAGTTAAGTGCCCTAGATAAGTGTTTTCCCCGACAGTTAGGTGCCCTAGATAAGTTTTTTTCCTAGCAGTTAAGTGCCCTAGATAAGTTTTTTTCCCGGCAGTTAAACTACCCTCGATTATCGCTTTTTCGGCGATTAGATTATTGCCGATTAAACTACCCTCAATTGTCTTTTGCACCATTTAACCATAAGCAGCTCCATGGCTTATCAAGCACTTAACAGCAATATCAAATGCTAGCTACACCTAGCCATCCATACTCTTTCAAGCATGCACAGAAGCTTAAAGTGAGCAATCAAGAGGAAATAAGCTATAATATTTGTAGGAAATGCCTGCAGTTAGTGTAAAGAAATGTAGAAAGATGTCCATTGATGTTTAAGGATATAACTGTATGTTGGAGCTCTAACAAATGAATAAATTAAGTGAAGTCAATAAAAAATGCATTGAGATCTCCAAGTATCCTTATCATAAAATGATAACACCAATCTATTTTACATACCAAAATCTTGTAATCAGAACAGTAACAGCTAAGTATCCTTATCATAATATGATAACACCAATCTATTTTACATACCAAAATATGCTTTTATTTGAGTAACACTCCAAGAATTGCGCTCTCCTCTAGATTCCTTAACCGCTTGCTCCAAGAGAGCGCATGCTGCGATATATGCTCCTGTTGATTGACCCATCAAGTAGATCCTGCAGGTTGGTGATAAATTAGTTTATTAATATAGTGAAAGCTAAAAAATGCCTAAACCTTGTAGTGCAATTAAAAGACAACATCTAAAGCAGAGCAATTGTAGAGCCCAAACAGATGAATTGCAAGTCTTGGCAAAAATCATTAGTAAAAATATTAGTTATGTTATTACTAGAATCCATGGGAATAATACTATCATCATTTAACTAAACACAGTTAGGCAAAATAAGAATGGAAAATAAAAGTGCACAAAGACACCTCAGAAATCAAATACAAAGATGACTTTTACTCGCACTATTTCATCAGCAAACTGTACCAAATACCATGCACAACCAGATTAGAGAACTCACGCAGACATTGAAGTGTACCATCCCCAATTTAATAAATGATAATTAGTATGCATCGTATCAGCATGCATGACATTTTGGAAACATTTTCATCAATTGTTGAACTTGGAAAATCTCAAAACAAGTTTAAACATACAACTTAAATTTAAACTCCAAAAGAAATCAAGAACAAAAGCTTATGATTATCCTCTATAAACAATTTATTCAAATACTAGAATATTGATCTTGAATAAATATAATTTTTCCCAAATTTTTGGAACTTAATTTGACCCAAAGAAAATTCGAACTCAAATCAATAACCTATTCCAAGTTTGAATTTAAACTAAGCAGATAAGTCATGAACAATAATGTTTAATAATTGTTATGACACTAGGATGTCCCAGGAACCCCTCTGATTAATTTCAGAATTTTTAGAATTTTATTGCTATTTTTAAAGCCCTAGTCAAACCTGGCTTTTGTTTAGTCAAACTGATTTTAAACGTCGGGCTCAGTACTGTTCACCTGACCTGAGCCGGACCGCTTTGAACTGATCGAACCTAACCGCCTAAACACACCAACTCGTCACCATCCGATCTGAAATGAGCGGCCAGGATCGTGTAGCCATTCGGAACGTCCGGAGTTGTCTCTCGATCTGAGTCGTCCGTTCGTGAGTGTGTAGTCCAGATGAAACCGACCGAGCCCGTTATTGTGGGACCCTCAAATATTAGAATGTACCGAATTAAAATTATACTAGTAGCATAATTCTTAATTAAGGAACAGTGCAATTCCTTTATTAAAAATCATACTAGAAGCATAAGGATAATAAGTAACAATTCCAATATTCATGTTCCCGGATATATGTCATGCAATAGTTCCCAGGATTAGTGACTATTGCGCATATATCCTTTAAACAACATTGCATCATACACATACAAGACATACATTCACATAATTATACATTACAGATTACAAGTTTAGTTCGATTGCTACAGTAACCGAATTTGCTACAGTAACAGATGACTTTGGTCATCACCAAAAGTGCAACAGCGGAAGCAAAAGAAACGACAAAACCACCAATGGCCCCATCCCGCAGGCTAGTGCGTGGAGACTAGAACTAGCATCACTCGTTAGCGTCACCCAGATCGGCGCTAACGGGCATCTCATAAAGATAACCATCTTCACCTGCAACAAGAGGTCATAAACCGTGAGTACGAAAGGTGCTCAGCAAGACTTACACAAACTAATAAAAGAAAGTGTTTGATAGAACCTATACAAAGGAATAGAAATTTTACATGCATAAGGTTGCCAACAGCAAGGTTTAAATGGTTCAATTTCGCATAAAGCAATACACCTTAACCTACAGTGGCTAAATTTTGACAAAGCAATTTTAATAAATCAATTTAGACAAAAAAAAACAATAGCAATTGAAAGTATGAGCATAAACAGTAACAATAATAAATCACAGATCACTATTAAACGGTGCATAACAACATCATGACGAAATTATTCCCCAAACCAAATTTAGAGAGAAATCTATACAGGTGACATCAATTCAAGTATCGTCCGTAACCGTGGACACGGCTATTCGAATAGTTTTATAATCCTTGCAAGGGTGTACATCTTTACCCACACGACTTAGTTAGCCCGTAAGCCTCCAGAATAATAGCACACTGCCTTTGGTATGTCGGCCGGGGAGACTAAGATTCGGTAGTTTTCAACAAGTTGACACTATTGAGTTGGACAACCCATGTGAGACTAATCCCGCTTAAACAACGACTAGTAGCATATATTCAACCGGGGCCCACATGTTGTGCCGGGAATGCCGACCCAATCAATTAAATGCGAACTCGTGCATAACTGCACATATTAGACCGCAGTCGGGGCCCTGAAGGTACGTACGTGCGATGGAACACATCTATGCCCACACACTTCTAAGAACATCTGATATCGATATAAACTCCACATGGCATATGACACGGCCCGAAGACTTAAGCATCTATGCCATATGAAATCAATACACATGTCCTTACTCTCCTGTTTCCAACTCAATAGTATTAACCCTTTACTTAACCAAACAGTGCCCATACACTGCGTGTGGAAGTACGTTGGGACTTGAATTGGGTAGTCAGAGTTCAGTCCTTAATCAATCCAAACAAGACATCCACATTTCCCAATTCTCGTGCATAAAGGCACCATCACTAGCATCCACTTGTCCAGATTTGAATCAATTTATTGCAAGATTTAGGATCATTTCATATTCAAATAAACTGAACAAGAATCAAAAATAAATAAAATTTATTTGTTATTCCCAGGTTTGACAAGATAAGCTTGCCAAACACTACCGTTCTATGGACTGCATGGCTGAGCAAAAATTTGAAACTAAATATTATAATACCACACACTACCTTAGGTTGAGTGTATGATCTAATTTAAGATAAGCCACAAGTTCAGGTTGTAACTAACTAAAGACAGAGCACAAATAATTTTTTTTAGAAAAATTTGCATGCAACAGTTATCACTGTATTTTGTAATTCTACAGTTCAAAAGAGTAGGATCAATATGGTGCAGAGAGGTAGCTTGCCTTGGTAGTAATATATAACCTCTTGCTCAGGTTCTTGTGGCTCAACAAAAGACTCAACAATCTCAGAAGAACCAGTATCTAAAACCAGAAAGAAACCAATAAACACAAGAACTGACAGAGGACAAAATAATGAAAAAGAATGTATGATCAAGATGGTAATGCATGGTTAATAATATGCTTAAGCTATATCTAACTTATTAGATATAATAACCCATATTTACCATATAATGGCACTTATTACCCAGATTTAAGTTTAGCTTATAGCTATAGTTACAAATTTTTGAAATTGAAACAGGACAGCTTGTAATTAAATTAATTGCCTAACTAAACATCATACAAATGAACTACGGTGCTGGAGCTAAGTGTATTTAAACCAGTGCTTTGACCTAACTGATCATTTAGTGCTATTATTGGTAATTTAAGACTTTGGACTCTTTGCTGCCTGTTTTGTCGGTTTGGACAACCACCAAAAACAGCAAGAGTCTAATTACCTGTTTCGGTTGGCTTGGTGAACCGCACAAGACAAAGACTTTAAGTGGAGTTATAACTATCTGGGAAGTAGTTAATATGTAATACTACGATTTATTCTAAGAAAGAAAGCGTTCAAAAGAGAAATTAGACATAAGAAAAAGGTGGTTTCTGTAGTTCTTCAGCAACTTGGGCCTTAGGCCTTGGCCTAGGAGGCCCATGAGGGGCCGGCCACCAATAAAAGGAGGGGCAAAACCCTAGTCTGTACTGTAGCTACAGTACCACCGCCACTACAGTGCCTTGCTGCAGTGCACCTCCTTCTCCCCGCTGCCGGTGAAGAAGATCCTTGTTGATACCGGCCAAGTGGAGGAAGAAGGAAGGTCACCCGGGTGATTGCCCGGCCAAGAAGATGAAGAAGAGGAAGGGGAAGAAGGGAGAAAAAAAGGGGAAGAGGATTCGCGGGCTGCATCGTGATCTTCAGCGGTTCGTCAAGGGTAACCCCTGTTTTTTCCCTATTAGATGCGTGTTTAGTTATTTTAGCAATGTCGGTATTTAGGGCTGCTCAGGACAGATTAGAGTAGATCGAGGTTTTGATGTGCTTAAAACGGAATTAGTTCTGGATGTCTCCTAGAGTATTGTAGAGGACGTCGACATCTTTCCGTGAAGTGCTAGAACGCATTATTTGGACCCTTGTAGCAGAAGTTATGATTTTATTAGTGGGACTGTTCTGCAGATTTGTGGGTTTGCTGACAGGTTTTAGTAATCTGGGTGAAACGATTAGTTAAATGGGAAATCAAAGGAGCTCAGTATAATCCAAGTTGTAGATCATTGTCTCAGCTTTTCAGAAAGCTCAAGAACTCGAGATTTGGACACACGTACTGAAAGTTATAGTATTTTTAGTGCTCTGTCCAGAGAGCCTAACGGGAAATCGATGTTTTATTAACTGGCTTGGTAGGGGTATTATTTGGCCGATTCAGAGAGGTTCACCAACTAGACTTAGTTGGAGAATTTAATTACCTTTCTAGAAAGTCTAAAAAAACCATAATTGGACTCCTGTAACAATAGATATGAATTTTAGAAGTTGACTATCCACCGAGGAGACAGATCGACGTGTAGGAATTGGGGTTGGGATCGAGTTAGACGCTTTTGCAAGTTAGTGATTGTTGTTGTATACTTTGTTTTAGTCCGCTACTGCCATCTTAGCGTGCGTAATAATTACTACTCAGGTGGTGGACTGGTCCCGGGGGCAGCACCTTCTGCGCATCCCTCACTCTCTCGCGGTTAAGGCAAGTATAATGATGGTTATAATATATATTGTTGAATGGCAAGGTTTGATATATATTATGAGAAATTGCGTGTTCATGAGTTGTGATGATGGCGTAGTTGGTAATGTTCATGGTTGCTAGAGATATAAGTTATGTGTTAATCTTGGATGTTTGCCAGTTGTGAAGTCTATGTTTATGAGCTTTGTAGTATGAATAGGATATTCATATGCAATGTGTTGCGGATGCATGTTTGTATTAATTTGAGAAATTCATACATGTGCATCATGTTGGCTTATTGAAGACTTGGTCATGTGATTACCAAGCAACTCTTGAGGTCCCCGTCATGTTGATGACGGGCTAAAGGTCCCCATGCTTGTAAAGCATGGGCTTTGGTCCCCATACTTGCAGAGTATGGGCAATGGTCCCTGTGCCAGATAGCACAGGCATGGGTGTGCATCGACGGATGCACACTTTGCATTACCGGTAAAATGCAAAAGGGAAAGAGAAGGAAAAGGATCATTTTGAGCATATTGCATAGCATGTGTGTGTAAGGTGATTGATTTGTGGATTTGTGAAGTATAGTTGCTAATTTACATGCTTGTACGTTGTTGATGCCATTTATTATATTTGCTAAGTCTTGGACTCACCTCTTATTGTTTGTTGTGTTTTAGGTACTTTTACGAGATCGTCATGCATGGGGAAAAGGAAGAATTAGACTTCTTGCACTTCCGCACGAACTACCCACCATAGAATGAAAGGAAAACCAACTAGGAGATGAATGAACTGTTTAGAGTACTCATATTGATTATTGCTTGATTGGATTAGTCTGTAATAAATAGATGTTTGGATTGCTCATGGTCTATTTCTTAGATGCTTAGTTACTATGGATGTTATAGTAACGAATAGTCGATTTTGATTACATCTTGATCAAATTGCAATTTTGGATTATCTTTAATCTTTTAATCGTTCATTTGGAACCTCCAAGATAGGTAACTATACAAAGGAGGTTCTCACTAAATTTTGTAAGATGTTTTAGTTTGAATACGTTTAAATTTACTTAATTTAGTAGCATTCCGTGCCTTTGTTTGGTGGGGTGTTACAGCTTAGTATCGAGCGGGTCAGAGGTCCGTGGTATTGAAAATATTAAACTTGACACACTAAGCACAGTAGTTGGGGATGGGTTTTTGCATTGCATTTACGCTTCCATTGAGTTATATTGATGATTCCTGTTATGAGATGATCTGATATATCTATATTATAATACTATGGTTATTATGTGTGGGGATAACCCACATTGAGAGGTGGAGGTCGTGGTTGTGGTCCTGGGCTGTACCAGGTTACACCACCGTTCGTGGTATAGGAATAGTGAAGTGTCCACACCAGATATCGTAGTATAGGCGTTGATAGCAAGTATATTTAGAAGAGTTGTTCTCTTCCTTGAAATTTGAATTTGGTCAACTCTTATCTAGTTGTGGCTGATGAACTTCTCTTGGATTAGTAGTCCATTCTAGTTGATGGGATTCTTTAAGAGACATTGCTGTGATCCCATTGGTTTAAGTTGCCCTATAAAGCAATCAATGTTTTCCCAATCGATGAGTTATTCTTGCAGCTAGTGAGCTTGGTTAATTGTCAAGTTTGACCTTCGTATTGGAGTTTGTCTTCCGTATTGGAAAAACTTGATCCATTTATTTCGCTTGATGATTTGGATAATGAAAGTTTCCTTTTGCAAGTCCTTTAATGCGTGGAAGCTTTGACTCAACGTATCTCTCTTGGGTATTTTGAGTGTCAAAGATTGATGGTTTTCTTTTATGAAAGAAGATGTTAAACCCTTTAGTGATGTTTTGTCTTGGTTAAGTGAGAGGTTATAATCAAAGCAATTAATGGATATGATATGGATCATCAAGTTTGGTCTGCAGTGTGTGCATGATCGATCTTAACTAAGATCCTTGAAAGGAAAGTTGATAAATTTGAAAGTGATTTGTAGTAGTTCTTGACGAGCCGTGATTAAGAGTATGGCTATACCTAATTGTAATCAATAGAGTTAATAAGAGGTATGGAACATTGATGAATTGAGTTGATCATTAGTAGTGATACATTTGGTAAACTTCTTTGGTAAATTGGATTAACAGGTCTCAATGGATTAATCTAACCGTTTGGGATGGTTAGGTTCAAAAGGAGTTAGATTACTGTCTTAGTGGATATTAATCTTGGAGTAGCCTTTGGTGGATACCTAGTGACTATATGTAATTGCTAGGTGCAATTATTGTCTATTAAAGTTTGGTGTCGAGCATCACTAAGAGATAAGCTGATGGGATTTAATGGATGAACAATGTTTACATGATGGTAGAACTATCGAATAATAGTTTGTCTTTGATGAAAGGGCTTTGGAATAACCTTTTAAATTGTGTAGTAGTTTCCCTCTAAAATAAAGTGGTTGTTGTAGGGAGAGTGAAAGAATTTGGTATACACTCAATTGAGGATGAGGTGACAAAGGGGTATGTAACATTTTGGTGAGCCTTTGGGGGCTTTATAAAGGAAGAGTTGACGATAACGAATCTTGTTAAGAGTAGATTATTCTTGATGTTAGCAAGATTGTCCACAAGGGATTCTGGACTCGTTGTAGTGGTGATGATTCTTCTAGAGAAAAGGAAGTTAATTGCCTTGTGTAATATCAGTTAAAGGAAATGTTTGGAGTTTGCATTCGTGGTCTTTTGGGAGTTCATGATTTACGTAGTAGATGGAATTAATTGAGCAATGTGATGTATGGGAAGGTTCCGTTTGGTACCTAAGTGATTAATGTTATTTGGTTTTATAGGCATTTCTTGTTTGGATTGGCAAGTAATGTTGTAATCAAAGAAAATTGTTTTCTTTGTTAACGAAAGATGTGTACCATAAGCATTTGGGGTTGGAGTTAAGAATTGTAATCTGCAACTTTTCTGTTGTTACAGCTTAAGAGTTTCTTTAGTTTCAATAGCAATGTTTTATCTTGATTTATGGAGGTTTGATATTCCTTCTTGTGGGACATGTGCCCTCAACTGTGGACTTGTATTTTGCTTTTCGGTATCATTGCTATTTGACTGTTCTTCTTGGTCTCGTGCTCACTCCGAGGAGCAACGTTTTCTTGTGCGTTGGAACCTGTTTTTGGTTTCTTTCTTCCTTTTGAGAAAGGAATTAACCAACTTATGTTGCCAAGTCTTATAAAGTGTAATATAGCGACTGGTTGTTGGTGGACAAGTATTTGGTAGTGGTGAGATTTTGGGAACCAACCTATTTGAAGTACAGAAGACAGTGAATTGGTTTTGACCTATAACACCTGGAGGGAGTTCTATTTAAAAGGAATGTTTGTCGATGAAATAAAATTGATTAGTGTTACAACTAGTGGAACCTATGGCGAATTATGATCCAATAACCTTTGCCCATGTTAGGATTATCGAAAGTATGGACTCTTGATAAATGTATTAAAGTATCGCAATTGTATACTTAGTAATATTGTGTAGAAGAGTTATGATGGTGAAGTTTAATGAGTGTAGCGGTGTGGAGAAACCTAAGCGTTGTGCTAATTAATGGGATAGCAGGAATTGTTGAGATATTGTCAAGTATGATTCGGCCTCAGTGAGTTACCCTATGGGGGTTAGATTATCTCTAAGGATAGCTTGTTCAAGAATTTATTTATTTATCGATGTTAGTGATTGAGTATGTTTGAATCTTGGTCAACCAGTTAGAGTATTGCGAATGGGTATACTGTGGTTGTGTATCTGAATTGGATTGGTGTGGATTAGATGAGATCTAAGATTGGTGAAATAAATCGCCTTGGGGCGGTTACTTAATTAGTGAGGAGTGTTGATAATAATTACTGAGGTTATTGTTGAGCTGTGTGAAATTTTAGTGAAGGAATATGAGGTTTTCCTATCAATTATACCAGAAATTCATGGCAGAAGACTTGAAGGTTGAATTTGGGCTTTGCATTTTTATGGTAGGACATTGGAGACCCAAATATTATGTGTAGAAGTAGATGAACAGAAGCGGATTTTGAATAGTATGTTGATCTTTGATAGTATACTTTGGGTAAAGTAAATGAGAATGTTTGCTGAGAATTTGAAGTAGACTATCTTTAACAGAATGAGATGATGTGGTTGTGGGTGAAAAATCTCTATTGAGGTGATGGAAACCATTTGTCAAAATAATTCCTTTAGTATAGGAGTGGACTAGAGAATCCTTTTGTGGATTAGTAGAGTCCCTCTAAATAAGTATGGTTGATCTTTCAGTTTGAGGATCGTTTTGGGATTGTCGGTTAAGAGGAAGGAGTTAGTGTGATAATTCTGGACACCCATGATTTGGGAAAGGGTTTTATTTCTTAAAAGAACATCTGAGAAAAGAATGTTTTCTCGAGTAGAGAAGTGCTCTATTGGTTCTTGTTTGAGTTGGATTTTTATGATGGAGATCATGTACAATTTGAGTTGACTTATGTTGACAAGGTGGTTCTGTCCGATTCAGGAAAATAAATGAAGTGTTTGATTTGAGCATTTGAGTGATTTGTTTTTGGATTATGTGGAGTTTATTTGCAAACTGTCTTGTTGGAGTGCGGAAAGGTTTTCATGAGGAATCTTCGATTTTGGATTTGAGGGTTTTGGAGGAAAGTTGGTATCTGCATTTGTTATCTGCATTGTGAATCCTTTGTTTTCAGTTGAATCTGATTATTAAAGTTTGATTAAAATAAGTTGTGTTGCACGTCCTCGCTAATGAGAGGTTCTCCTTATGATGAAGAGGTCGATCGAGAGATGGAACAAGAGTTCCATATGTTACGTCTTGAGTTATGTGGTTTGGTCCCAAGAGAAAGATAGCCCAAAGTATACATTGGTTGTTTCCGATAGTTGCGGGGAATTTTGGAAGATGGCGTATCGCTAGGACCGCCTTGGGGTCCATATGCGGAGTACGCAATGTCTGGTATGTTCTAGTGCTGAATGAGTACCTGGGTGATTCGGAGTTTTCAGGTTTCGTTAGAGCCGTTGATCAGCGAGTAAGACCTCACATCCGAGTCTCGTCCGGTACGTATACTGGAGAGGTCGGAACGAGCATTGAGGCATAAGACGTTGGTATCCATGGAGGTGCCATGGTCGCATCAGTATGAGCAAGAATCGGAAAGGGAACTGGAGTCTCGCATGCGCGAGCAGTTTCCGAGTTTGTTCACCGCGGTTACGTGTTCTACCGTTGTTAGATTCTAATCGCAATTTTTCTTTCGCATAGATTCGGGGTCGAATCCTATTAAGGGGGGTAGAATGTAATACTACGATTTATTCTAAGAAAGAAAGCGTTCAAAAGAGAAATTAAACATAAGAAAAAGGGGATTTCTGTAGTTCTTTAGCAACTTGGGCCTTAGGCCTTGGCCTAGGAGGCCCATGAGGGGCCGGCCACCAATAAAAGGACGGGCAAAACCCTAGTCTGTACTGTAGCTACAGTACCACCACCGCTACAGTGCCTTGCTACAGTGCACCTCCTTCTCCCTGCTGCCGGTGAAGAAGATCCTTGTTGATACCAGCCAAGTGGAGGAAGAAGGAAGGTCACCCGGGTGATTGCCCGGCCAAGAAGAAGAAGAAGAGGAAGGGGAAGAGGATTCGCGGGCTGCATCGTGATCTTTAGCGGTTCGTCAAGGGTAACCCCTGTTTTTCCCCGATTAGATGCGTGTTTAGTTATTTTAGCAATGTCGGTATTTAGGGCTGCTCAGGACAGATTAGAGTAGATCGAGGTTTTGATGTGCTTAAAATGGAATTAGTTCTGGACATCTCCTAGAGTATTGTAGAGGACGTCACCATCTTTCCGTGAAGTGCTAGAACGCATTATTTGGACCCCTGTAGCAGAAGTTATGATTTTATTAGTGGGACTGTTCTGCAGATTTGTGGGTTTTCTGACAGGTTTTAGTAATCTGGGTGAAACGATTAGTTAAACGGGAAATCAAAGGAGCTCAGTATAATCAAAGTTGTAGATCATTGTCTCAGCTTTTCAGAAAGCTTAAGAACTCGAGATTTGGACACACGTACTGAAAGTTATGGTATTTTTAGTGCTCTGTCCAGAGAGCCTAACGGGAAATCAATGTTTTATTAACTGGCTTGGTAGGGGTATTATTTGGCCGATTCAGAGAGGTTCACCAACTAGACTTAGTTGGAGAATTTAATTACCTTTCTAGAAAGTCTAAGAAAACCTTAATTGGACTCCTGTAACAATAGATATGAATTTTAGAAGTTGACTATCCACCGAGGAGACAGATCGACGTGTAGGAATTGGGGTTGGGATCGAGTTAGACGCTTTTGCAAGTTAGTGATTGTTGTTGTATACTTTGTTTTAGTCCTCTACTGCTATCTTAGCGTGCGTAATAATTATTACTCAGGTGGTGGACTGGTCCCGGGGGCAGCACCTTCTACGCGTCCCTCACTCTCTCGCGGTTAAGGCAAGTATAATGATGGTTATAATATATATTGTTGAATGGCAAGGTTTGATATATATATTATGAGAAATTGCGTGTTCATGAGTTGTGATGATGGTGTAGTTGGTAATGTTCATGGTTGCTAGAGATATAAGTTATGTGTTAATCTTGGATGTTTGCCAGTTGTGAAGTCTATGTTTATGAGCTTTGTAGTATGAATAGGATATTCATATGCAATGTGTTGCGGATGCATGTTTGTACTAATTTGAGAAATTCATACATGTGCATCATGTTGGCTTATTGAAGACTTGGTCATGTGATGACCAAGCAACTCTTAGGTCCCCGTCATGTTGATGACGGGCTAAAATCCCCATGCTTGTAAAGCATGGGCTTTAATCCCCATACTTGCAGAGTATGGGCAATGGTCCCTGTGCCAGATGGCACAGGCATGGGTGTGCATCGACGGATGCACACTTTGCATTACCGGTAAAATGCAAAAGGGAAAGAGAAGGAAAAGGATCATTTTGAGCATATTGCATAGCATGTGTGTGTAAGGTGATTGATTTGTGGATTTGTGAAGCATAGTTGCTAATTTACATGCTTGTACGTTGTTGATGCCATTTATTATATTTGCTGAGTCTTGGACTCACCTCTTATTGTTTTTTGTGTTTTAGGTACTTTTACGAGATCGTCATGCATGGGGAAAAGGAAGAATTAGACTTCTTGCACTTCCGCACGAACTACCCACCATAGAATGAAAGGAAAACCAACTAGGAGATGAATGAACTGTTTAGAATACTCATATTGATTATTGCTTGATTGGATTAGTCTGTAATAAATGGATGTTTGGATTGCTCATGGTCTATTTCTTAGATGCTTAGTTACTATGGATGTTATAGTAACGAATAGTCAGTTTTGATTACATCTTGATCAAATTGCAATTTTGGATTATCTTTAATCTTTTAACTGTCTGTTGGAACCTCCAGTATAGGTAACTATACAAAGGAAGTTCTGCCGAAATTTTGTAAGATGTTTTAGTTTGAATACGTTTAAATTTACTTAATTTAGTAGCATTCCAGGCCTTTGTTTGGCTGGGGTGTTACATAATACCACAACCCAACCATGCAAATCTTAACTACCCGGTTACAGAAAGAAAGAGAAAAAGTGAGCCTTTTGTCGGTTGGACCGACAATAACTAACAGGGGGGAATTGCAACAATAAATGAATTGGTGACCATAAGACTTTGAAGAAAGATCACGGGTGCTGCTAGGTTTTCCCCAGGACCTAAATAAGCTAATACACTGGTAAGAGAAACCTTAAGTTTTGAAAACGATATGAAAGACTGAAAAGTTATAAAAACAACTTTTCAGTTTAAAGAAGTTTGGAGTATCACCTGAACATGTGAGTGATCTAAGGGAGTTAAAGATGTTCTTAAGGAGCTTTAGATGACAAGAATCAAGGTCTAACTTACCAGTTAGGGTTGAAAAAGATGAAGTCAAGCTCCTAGTCAAACAGTAAAGATCCAAGCTCTTTTCCCCTGGTCTGACCAAAATGAAAATGATGGAACTTAAGCTTTAAGACCACCATAAACATTCTGGACAGGAAAGAATGGAATCTACTCACCAATATGAGGTTTCCACCTAGGTTGTGTTCCACGGCTCAAGTTGACAGAGAGAAAAACCCTAAGTCCAAACCTACAAGAAATGCCCAAAATCACATTAGCATGAGATTTAGGTCTTCTTGAAGTTGAACAAGGGTAGAAGTAAAGAAGCTTCACTGGGAAGGAAAGCAACGAATGGAGCTCTTCTTGGTCAACAATGGCAGAGAGTAGATAGCTAGGGTTTATATAGTGTTGGAGCCACTAGAGCAAACGAGAAATTTCTAGAGTTGATGAAGTGGCACTAAGGATAAACATCAAGGGAATATTCTTATTTTCACTGTGCTTGACCACCGCTCCGGTGAGAATAGTGTCGACGGCGTACAGCAAGAGGGGGAGCAAAGGACTGCCACTGACATGCGGGTCCCAGAGACAGTCACAACCATGCACCGCACGCAGCCGGCCTCAAGGTACAGCCACCGTTCGATCAGAAAAGAGTGGCTGCGATGCGGTGACAAACAACACTGAACCGGTATCTTGCAACCTGGGCCGTGCGATTTCCAACAGACGGCTAAGATCGAGGGGGGTCCGGAGTGGTCCGAACGTCCCAAATCACAAGGATCGTCCAATTAGGTTTCAACGGCCCAAGATGCAGTGCGCGCTGGTGAGCTTCGGCCCAAAAGGAAGTCACCGTTGGATTTAGATTCAATGGTCAGGATTGACGGGAGGTCCGGGCGGTCCGAACGGCCCAATGGCTGTGGTCCGTCCAATCTAAATTCAACGGTAGATCTTGAGTGGCACCTCCGGCCGGTCCGAACGGCACACTCGATCTGGGCGGTCCACTACAGATCCAACGACGGCCGAATTAGAAAAGGCTTTTAAAGATTGAGATAAGATGCGATGCCGTAGGATTATGACCCAACGGTGGAGATCACATGGGCGTTAGGGCGGTCCGAACAGCCCATTAGATCTAGCCCGCACGTTGAGCATCCAACGGCTCAGATGCTTTTCCATTTCTGCCATTAAGGATGGCTTGGCCTGAGGATTGTGCGCTGCACGTTTTTGATCCAACGACCAAAATGGGAGGGTGGATTGGAGCGGTCCGAACGGCCCATCTAATCTGGCCCGTTCAAGCGGAAATGGACGGCGATCGCTCACGCTGGAGGTTAGGACGCGTGCGTGAACATGACAGGGCTGAGCCACACGCACTGGGTTGGACCCAAATGGGTTTGAGTTGAGTCGCTATAGTGCCGAAGTTGGGTTTAGGCTAAGAGGGTTGACCTTCCCAGTTTAAACTTTCAAAAGGTTTGACCGGGCCTTTTAAAATAGCAAATAAATTTGTAAAATTATGAAACTTTGCAGAACTGCTACTGGAATGATATATTTCCCAAATAAGTTTTTGAAACCACTGTTTCTCATTTTGAAATACATAAATAACTCATTTAGGCCGAAAAGATTTTATTTAAGGACAAATATTTTTCTTGAAATCAAAATAGTTTCTAAAAATTCAACAAAAATTATTTTTGGCCATAATAATTCATTTGGCTTTTAAATAAAATGCCTCCCAGTCTTAATACCAACATTGAGTGGTATTTCCTTTTTGAAGCTTTGACCAAGTTGGAGATTTAGTTAGAATTTGGAGAAAATAAGATTGTAACATGTTGCCTAATTTGCCAAAATGAACAGTGATGCTATGAACAGCATCTAATTACTATTTATTAGGGCTAAGGCTGTTACAAACCTACCTCCATAAGAAAATCTCGTCCCGAGATTTCTAGTAATTCAGAAGTTGGACAAAGAGGAAGTTGAAATGATGCTTTTAGAAACATAACATCAGTTGTCTTTATTTCTTTCAAAGGTAGAAAAGAAGGATTTTACATAACAACATAGTGCTGTTATTACATCTTCTTTTACATTGCTTTGTTTGACCTTGCCTTTCTTGATTCAAAGGCAATTTTTAAACAGCAAAAAGGTGGGGGTGCTCAATCCTCATTAGATCTTCGCGCTCCCATGTGGCTTCATCCTCTGAATGATTAGCCCACTGAATTTTTAAGAACTTGACAGTGCGATTTCTTGTTCTGCGTTCCATTTCATCGAGGATACGCACTGGGTGTTCTTGATAAGAAAGATCCGATTGAAGATTAAGATTTTCATAAGCAGTAGCCTCGGTAGGAACACTAAGGCACTTCTTTAGTTGAGAAACATGAAAGGTGTCATGAACTACCGAGAGAGTGTCGGGAAGTTCCAATTGATATGCCACCGCTCCTCGTTTTGCAATAATTCGGAAAGGTCCGATATAACGAGGTGTTAGCTTCCCTTTCACTTGAAAGCGATGAGTACCTTTCATCGGCGACACTTTAAGATAGACATAATCATCTACCTCAAAGCTTAGCTCACGACGACGATGGTCGGCATAGCTCTTCTCACGAGACTGGGCAGTTTTCAAGCGGTCTTGAATCAGACGAACTTGCTCTTCAGCTTCCATAACCAAGTCTAGGCCAAAGAATGGTCTTTCACCAGACTCCGACCAATTCAATGGAGTCATACAAGCTCGTCCATACAAGGCTTCAAAAGGTGACATTTGAATACTTGCTTGGTAGCTATTATTGTAGGAAAACTCCACATACGGCAAAGATTTCTCCCAATCCTTGCCATAGGATAGCACACAGGCTCTAAGAAGATCCTCCATCACTTGATTCACCCTTTCAGTTTGACCACTGGTCTGAGGATGATAAGCAGTGCTGAAGGAGAGTTTAGTTCCCATTGCTTGATGGAGACAATTCCAAAAATGGGAAGTGAATTGAGATCCGCGGTCTGAAACAATGACTTTAGGAATGCCGTGGAGACAAACAATCTTGGCAATATATAACTCTGCCAATTGCCTGCCACTGAAAGTGGTTCTGACAGGGATGAAATGAGCCACTTTCGTCAGACGATCAATTATTACCCAGATGGCATCGAATCCATTCTGAGTCTTAGGAAGTCCGGTAACAAAATCCATACCGACTTCTTCCCATTTCCATTGTGGAATAGGCAAGGGCTGAAGGGTACCAGCAGGTTTCAAGTGCTCAGCTTTAACCCTTTGGCAACCCTTTGGCAAATATCGCATTCAGCAACATACCGAGCAATTTGCCTTTTCATTCGGCTCCACCAGAATATTTTCTTCAAATCCTGGTACATTTTAGTGCTTACAGGATGTAATGAAAACTTGGAATTATGAGCCTCGTTAAGGATTAAGCCTCTTAGATGAGGATTTGAGGGTACTACCAAACGATTGTGATATCGAATGGTACCACGAGCATCTTCAGAAAATTCGTTGGCTTTACCTGCCTTCAAATTTTCCTTGATTTCACTACCTCGAATCGATTTTACGGGCTTCGAATCGATCTTGAGTGTTGACTTCACTTCCAAGGCAGTAAGAAATCCATCTTCTACCATTTCGATACTTAAGCGCTGAAAATCAGCTCATAAGCTCTTAGCCAGAGGCACTGTTGATAAACAATTGCATTGTGACTTTCTGCTTAAAGCATCAGCCACGACATTGGCTTTGCCAGGATGGTAATGAATACCCATATCATAGTCCTTGATCAATTCAAGCCATCTTCTTTGCCTCATATTTAGATCAACTTGAGTGAATATATATTTCAGGCTTTTATGATCAGTATAGATTTCACAACGATTACCAAGAAGGTAATGTCGCCAAATCTTTAATGCATGGACTACGGCCGCCAATTCCAAATCATGAGTAGGATAATTCACCTCATGGGGTCGCAATTGCCTGGATGCATATGCCACAACTCGGCCCTCTTGCATAAGCACATAGCCAAGTCCATGGCGAGATGCATCACAATAGATATCAAAATCCTTATGAATATCAGGAAGAGTGAGAACAGGAGCTTCGGTCAGGAGCTTTCTCAAAAGCTGAAAGCTATTTTCACACTCAGCTGACCAAAAGAATTTGTTCTCCTTCCTTAAAAGCTGAGTCAGAGGCCTAGAAATTTTGGAGAAGTTTTCAATGAACCTGCGGTAATACCCCGCAAGTCCAAGGAAACTTCGAACTTTAGGAACATTCTGAGGCTGCCTCCAGTCTAGTACATCTTGTACCTTGCTGGGATCAACAGTAATACCTCCTTCAGATAAAACATGTCCCAAGAATGCAACTTGCTTGAGCCAGAAGTCACACTTGCTAAATTTAGCATACAGCTGATGTTTGCGAAGTGTATCCAGTACAAGCCTTAGATGCTGTTCATGCTCTTTAGTAGACTTGGAGTAGATAAGAATGTCGTCAATGAACACAACAACAAACTTATCCAAGAAATCCATGAATACTGAATTCATAAGATTCATGAAATACACGGGAGCATTGGTTAGACCAAAGGACATGACAGTATACTCGTACAATTCGTAACGAGTAGAAAATGCTGTTTTAGGAATATCCTCAGCTCTAACCTTGATCTGATGATAGCCCGATCGCAAATCAATTTTAGAAAAGACACGGGCTCCAGTCAACTGGTCAAACAGATCATCAATTCGGGGCAGAGGATACTTATTTTTGACAGTGACTTCATTTAACGGACGGTAATCCACACACATCCGTAAAGTCTGATCTTTCTTTTTGACAAAGATGGCGGGCATCCCCAAGGTGAGGAACTTCGGTCGAATGAATCCTTATCAAGTAATTCACCAAGTTTGTTTCTTCAATTCAAACAGCTCATTAGAAGGCGTCTGATAAGGTCTTCTTGATATGGAAGCGATGCAGAACTAGTTCAATCACAAACTCCACTTCCCGATCTGGTGGCATACCAGGAAGGTCTTCAGGAAAAACGTCCGGATATTCACATAATATCGGTACTGATTCCAATATAGGGGCGGCATTAACTTTTAATGCAACAAGATGAGAATGAACTGTACTAGACTGAAAAATGACTGAAAGGCCGTTTTCATTAGTGATGGGTATAGTCCGTTGAGCACAATTAATTTGCCCAAGATTCTTGGACAACCAATCCATTCCCAAAATGACATCTATCCCTTTAGAGTTTATCACAATTAGATTTGCCCAAAAATCTACCCCTTCAATAATGATATTGACATTAAGGCAGATTTGATCAGTCATGAAGACTGACCCAGGTGAGTGAATAATATGTGGTGGATGAAGATGATGCATAACTAACTGATGTTGAGTAGCAAACGCCTACTAACAAAAGAATGGGATGCTCGAGTCAAATAAAGCATGAGTGAATCAAATTAACTAGGAGCATACCAAGGATAACCCAGTGCCTCGGCCGCTTCTTGAGATTAGTTGATTCACATGGCATGATTTGAATGGATCGAGCTTGACAACCGTCTTTGGAGATGGTGCGGGGCGACACAGCCTTGCAGAAGGTGAGCAGTGGCAACCCACGTGCCTTAGCAAAGCATTGATTTGCAAAATGTCCCGGGCGTCCACAATGGTAGCAAATCACACCAGGTCTGACATGGATAGCAGTAGGGGGCCTGTTTCCACTAGGTCGGGACTGCCCAGTGGGTGGCGGTGGGCGAAATGCAAACACCGGCGCCCTAGGTGGAACTGGAGCTGGCGCTCGGAAAGACTGAGGCTGCCACAGACGCGGTCTAATTGAACGGCCACTAGATGTAAATTGAGTGGCCTTCTGCCGCTTCCGTGACTCCTCTAAAGCCTTGCTCTTGGTTTCAGCAATTATGGCTTTGTCTACAAGATGCTGAAAATTTCTAAAATCTTGTACTGCCAAGGCCATCTGTAACTCTTCAGACAGACCATTCATGAAACGGTTTCGACGACGAGTGTCAGTCGAAACATCGTCAGGGGCGTACCGAGCAAGAAAATTGAACTCATGAAGGTACTCGGTCACTGACTTTCGCCCTTGCTTGAGAGCGAGAAATTCCTGCTGCTTGAGCATCATCACTCCTTCAGGAATATGGGCCTCGCGAAAGGCCTCCATGAACTCAAGCCAGGTAGGGGTATGTCCTGTGGGCTGAATAGCCAAATAATTATCCCACCAATTGCTAGCCGGCCCAGTCAGCTGGTAGCTAGCATACAGGACCTTCTCCCTTTCAGAACATTGAGCAATGGACAGCTTCTTTTCAATTTCCTGAAGCCAGTCCTCTGCTTCCATTGGATCCTGGGAGCTGGAGAACACTGGCGGGTTAGTCCGCTGAAAGTCAGCGAGACTTCCCTGCCCATGCTGAACTCCTGCTCGACCAGCTGGTGGGGTGGTGGAAGAAGTATTGCGTGCAATTTGCTCCAATATGCGCGTCTGGTCCATGCGGTTGCGCTCAATTTGCATGAGCACATCCGTCATAGTAGGTGGTGGAGGAAGCTCCTCTTCCTGACGACCACCTTGCGGACCATGAGATCCGGAAGGGTCAGCCTGCTCCCCCTGAGTATAGGGAACAGGGGTGGAGAACCTCTCCTCTTGTTGTGTTCGCGAACAAGTGGTGGGTCCTGTCATCCTGTTGCCATATAATGGTTAACAAAAGCACAAGGATACACTCGAGCTAACACATACAAGATTCTGAGATAACAAAGGAAGAGATACTAAACTTAATTATGCACCATGCTATGACATGCAGCCAATTAACATCAAGACAATAGCACACGGTACAGCAAAAGGTGCGGCCTCACTTTATTAACAGCCAACACAAAACAACATTCAATCCAAAATATGAAGGTCGGCACACAGCATTTTTACAGGACATAGACTATTCTATTACACATTACTTAATGGACAATGCTAGCTTAATGCACAGCTACTGCCGAACACATCATCTAGCCCCTAAGTATAATCATTACGGTTAAAATTCACTGGAAACTCATTTAACAGATGAGCTTCTGGTGAACCCGTATCTATGGGATCCCTAGGGCTGATGAGACGTGTAGGAGAACCTAGCAGCAAATGATGTCCCCCGGAATGTGTAGGTCGCTGGGTGCGAGGAAAACTGGCGGACATCCGGGCTTGACGACACTGCCCCAAAACAGGAACAAGCCCAGGCACTTCTGGAAATCGTAATCCCTGTGGTACAGTAGCAGTTGGAGGAATCTCATTGTTGCCATAAAGCACGTTACGAGGAACACGGTTCGTGGCAACACCAAGCCTCAAATACTCCTGTGCCTCGTGCGGACGACGGTCGGTTTCCCACAACTCATACACGAGACAGTGATGAACTTGGTCCATGATACGGACCAACCTCGCTAACTCGCATACGTATGGGTCTTCTCCAAACTAAATCTCATCAAACGTAATCACATCCGCTCTAGGGCCTTGTTTTGGGAAGTGCACATAGGGTGGCTGAAACAGCTCCGTCAAATCATGACGAAGGAGGCTCATCATCCTACGCGCAGCTTCCTGCAAAGCCATAGATTCAGAAGTGGCACGTGTATGGATGCAGTATGGAACACTACCCACCACTTGTCTGGCGATCACATTAATGATAGCTTGGTACTCTTCCATACCAGGCCCTCGGTCTCGACGGTAGATGGCATACTCTGGCTGATAAGTGAAATTGGCCCGCCACATCATATCTCGAAGCAAGGCCAGAAACCCGTCCACTTCTTCGGCTCGAGTCTCCTTAATCAAATACCATCCACTCATCTACAGACAAAAGACAAGATAAGTAAGAAACTTAAATATTAGAATGTACCGAATTAAAATTATACTAGTAGCATAATTCTTAATTAAGGAACAGTGCAATTCCTTTATTAAAAATCATACTAGAAGCATAAGGATAATAAGTAACAATTCCAATATTCAGGTTCCCGGATATATGTCATGCAATAATTCCCAGGATTAGTGACTATTGCGCATATATCCTTTAAACAACATTGCATCATACACATACAAGACATACATTCACATAATTATACATTACAGATTACAAGTTTAGTTCGGTTGCTACAAGATGGCAATTTGCTCTGATAACAATGATGACTTTGGTCATCACCAAAAGTGCAACAATGAAGCAAAAGAAACGACAAAACCACCAATGGCCCCATCCCGAGCTAGTGCGTGGAGACTAGAACTAGCATCACTCGTTAGCGTCACCCGGATCGGCTAACGGGCATCTCATAAAGATAACCATCTTCACCTGCAACAAGAGGTCATAAACCCTGAGTACGAAAGGTACTCAGCAAGACTTACACAGACTAATAAAAGAAAGTGTTGGATAGAACCTATACAAAGGAATAGAAATTTTACATGCATAAGGTTGCCAACAACAAGGTTTAAATGGTTCAATTTCGCATAAAGCAATACACCTTAACCTACAAGGCTAAATTTTGACAAAGCAATTTTAATAAATCAATTTAGACAAAAAAAAAACAATAGCAATTGAAAGTATGAGCATAAACAGTAACAATAATAAATCACAGATCACTATTAAACGGTGCATAACAACATCATGACGAAATTATTCCCCAAACCAAATTTAGAGAGAAATCTATACATGTGACATCAATTCAAGTATCGTCCGTAACCATGGACACGGCTATTCAAATAGTTTTATAATCCTTGCAAGGGTGTACATCTTTACCCACACGACTTAGTTAGCCCGTAAGCCTCCGGAATAATAGCACACTGCCTTTGGTATGCTGGCCGGGGAGACTAAGATTCGGTAGTTTTCAACAAGTTGACACTATTGAGTTGGACAACCCATGTGAGAGTAATCCCGCTTAAACAACGACTGATAGCATATATTCAACCGGGGCCCACATGTTGTGCCGGGAATGCCGACCCAATCAATTAAATGCGAACTCGTGCATAACTTCACATATTAGACCGCAGTCGGGGCCCTGAAGGTACGTACATGCGATGGAACACATCTATGACCTCACCCTTCTAAGAACATCTGATATCGATATAAACTCCACATGGCATACGACACGGCCCGAAAACTTAAGCATCTATGCCATATGAAATCAATACACATGTCCTTACTCTCCTGTTTCCAACTCAATAGTATTAACCCTTTACTTAACCAAATAGTGCCCATACACCGTGTGTGGAAGTACGTTGGGACTTGAATTGGGTAGTCAGAGTTCAGTCCTTAATCAATCCAGACAAGACATCCACATTTCCCAATTCTCGTGCATAAAGGCACCATCACTAGCATCCACTTGTCCAGATTTGAATCAATTTATTGCAAGATTTAGGATCATTTCATATTCAAATAAACTGAACAAGAATCAAAAATAAATAAAATTTATTTGTTATTCCTGTGTTTGACAAGATAAGCTTGCCAAACACTACCGCTCTATGGATTGCATGGTGAGCAAAAATTTGAAACTAAATATTATAATACCACACACTACCTTAGGTTGAGTGTATGATCTAATTTAAGATAAGCCACAAGTTCAGGTTGTAACTAACTAAAGACAGAGCACAAATAATTTTTTTTAGAAAAATTTGCATGCAACAGTTATCACTGTATTTTATAATTCTACGGTTCAAAAGAGTAGGATCAATATGGTGCAGAGAGGTAGCTTGCCTTGGTAGTAATATATAACCTCTTGCTCAGGTTCTTGTGGCTCAACAAAAGACTCAACAATCTCAGAAGAACCAGTATCTAAAACCAGAAAGAAACCAATAAACACAAGAACTGACAGAGGACAAAATAATGAAAAAGAATGTATGATCAAGATGGTAATGCATGGTTAATAATATGCTTAAGCTATATCTAAGTTATTAGATATAATAACCCATATTTACCATATAATGGCACTTATTACCTAGATTTAAGTTTAGCTTATAGCTACAGCTTACAAATTTTGAAATTGAAGCAGATGACTTGTAATTAAATTAATTGCCTAACTAAACATCATACAAATGAACTACGGTCTTTGGAGCTAAGTGTATTTAAACCAGTGCTTTGACCTAACTGATCATTTAGTGCTATTATTGGTAATTTAAGACTTTGGACTCTTTGCTGCCTATTTTGTCGGTTTGGACAACCACCAAAAACAGCAAGAGTCTAATTACCTGTTTCGGTTGGCTTGGTGATCCACACAAGACAAAGACTTTAAGTGGAGTTATAACTATCTGGGAAGTAGTTAATACCACAACCCAACCATGCGAATCTTAACTACCCGGTTACAGAAAGAAAGAGAAAAAGTGAGCCTTTTGTCGGTTGGACCGACAATAACTAACAAGGGGGGAATTGCAACAATAAATGAACTGGTGACCATAAGACTTTGAAGAAAGATCACGGGTGCTGCTAGGTTTTTCCTAGGACCTAAATAAGCTAATACACTGGTAAGAGAAACCTTAAGTTTTGAAAACGATATGAAAGACCGAAAAGTTATAAAAACAACTTTTCAGTTTAAAGAAGTTTGGAGTATCACCTGAACATGTGAGTGATCTAAGGGAGTTAAAGATGTTCTTAAGGAGCATTAGATGACAAGAATCAAGGTCTAACTTACCAGTTAGGGTTGAAAAAGATGAAGTCAAGCTCCTGGTCAAACAGTAAAGATCCAAGCTCTTTTCCCCTGGTCTGACCAAAACGAAAATGATGGAACTTAAGCTTTAAGACCACCATAAACATTCTGGACAGGAAAGAATGGAATCTACTCACCAATATGAGGTTTCCACCTAGGTTGTGTTCCACGGCTCAAGTTGACAGAGAGAAAAACCCTAAGTCCAAACCTACAAGAAATGCCCAAAATCACATTAGCATGAGATTTAGGTCTTCTTGAAGTTGAACAAGGGTAGAAGTAAAGAAGCTTCACTGGGAAGGAAAGCAACGAATGGAGCTCTTCTTGGTCAACAATGGCAGAGAGCAGATAGCTAGGGTTTATATAGTGTTGGAGCCACTAGAGCAAACGAGAAATTTCTAGAGTTGATGAAGTGGCACTAAGGATAAACATCAAGGGAATATTCTTATTTTCACTGTGCTTCACCACCGCTCCGGTGAGAATAGTGTCGACGGCGTACAGCAAGAGGGGGAGCAAAGAACTGCCACTAACATGCGGGTCCCAGAGATAGTCACAACCATGCACCGCCTTGCAAAGCCTCAAGGTACGACCACCGCTTCGATCGAAAAAGAGTGGCTGCGATCTGTGACAAACAACACCGAACCGGTATCTTGCAACTTTGGGCGTCACGATTTCCAACAGACGGCTAAGATCGAGGGGGGTCCGGAGTGGTCCGAACGTCCCAAATCACAAGGACCATCCAATTAGGTTTCAACGGCCCAAGATGCAAGGTCTTGTACCGGTGAGCTTCGGCCCAAAAGGAAGTCACCGTTGGATTTAGATTCAATGGTCAGGATTGACGGGAGGTTCGGGCGGTCCGAACGGCCCAATGGCTGTGGTCCGTCCGATCTAAATTCAACGGTAGATCTTGAGTGGCACCTCCGGCCGGTCCGAACGGCACACTCGATCTGGGCGGTCCACTGCAGATCCAACGATGGCCGAATTAGAAAAGGCTTTTAAAGATTGAGATAAGATGCGATGCCGTAGGATTATGATCCAACGATGGAGATCACATGGGCGTTAGGATGGTCCGAACAGCCCATTAGATCTGGCCCGCACGTTGAGGATCCAACGGCTCAGATGCCTTTCCATTTCTGCCATTAAGGATGGCTCGGCCTAAGGATCGCGCGCCGCACGTTTTTGATCCAACGACCAAAATGGGAGGGTGGATTGGAGCGGTCCGAATGGCCCATCTAATCTGGCCCGTTCAAGCGGAAATGGATGGCGATCGCTCATCTTTGGAGGTTAGGGCGCAGCGTGAGCGTGATGGTGAGCCACACGCACTGGGTTGGACCCAAATGGGTTTGAGTTGAGTCGCTATAGTGCCGAAGTTGGGTTTAGGCCGAGAGGGTTGACCTTCCCAGTTTAAACTTTCAAAAGGTTTGACCGGGCCTTTTAAAATAGCAAATAAATTTGTAAAATTATGAAACTTTGCAGAACTGCTACTGGAATGATATATTTCCCAAATAAGTTTTTGAAACCACTGTTTCTCATTTTGAAATACATAAATAACTCATTTAGGCCGAAAAGATTTTATTTAAGGACAAATATTTTTCTTGAAATCAAAATAGTTTCTAAAAATTCAACAAAAATTATTTTTGGCCATAATAATTCATTTGGCTTTTAAATAAAATGCCTCCCAGTCTTAATACCAACATTGAGTGGTATTTCCTTTTTGAAGCTTTGACCAAGTTGGAGATTTAGTTAGAATTTGGAGAAAATAAGATTGTAACATGTTGCCTAATTTGCCAAAATGAACAGTGATGCTATGAACAACATCTAATTACTGTTTATTAGGGCTGAGGCTGTTACAGTTATGCATTGGTCCAGCCAAACCCACTCGCCACACCGCACCTCCTTGTGCGTCTGATCACCCAGCCCCACATGTCGGGCTCGTCCCCTTCCTTGGGCAGGCTCGCACTCAGGAGCCGTGCGCCACGCGCCCGCCGAGCTCTGCCGCGCCTCCGTTTGTGCGGCAAAACGCTGTGAGCCACCGCCCATGATAGCCAGTCCCAGGTCTTCCCCGCCTCACGCCGCTTCTTCCTCCGTCATCCATATCGCACAAAACGGGTGCTACCTCCCTCTCTCCCCTCACTTCTCTCCGCGGCCGTGGGAGAGAAGGTGGCCTTGAGCTCTCCACATCCCGGTAAGCTTCACCGCGATGGTGCCATTCTACTTCACCTTGTATGCCATCTCCATTTTAGCTCATCTGAGCCTTTGCCTTTGCTTGTAGAACCCGGGGCCATCTCTTGCTCTTGGTAGCTCCAGAGCGCACCCCGCTGGCACTCCAATCCATTCCCGTGCCTCCGGTGAGTTCCTTCACATTATTTGTGCGTCAGATTGAGTCTCTGAGCTTGCTTAAGGTTTACCCCCCATCTAATTTGGACAATGCACCGTAGGATTTGTCAAATTTGGGAAATTCACATTTGATGGCCGTAAGGACCCCTTTCTTCTCTGGCACCGATCTGGTAAGGCATTTCTCGATTGCCTTCGTTTTCACCATCTAAGCACCCCCCTTAAGCTTCTTCATCAGCCATTTGTCTGTCTTGTTGCTCAAGGAGTCCTCTCCTCGTGGAGCTTGCTGCCGCCGTCACCATTGCCATTGCCACCTCACCACCATGCTCCCCTAGCCTCCCAGCAGCTCTAGTAAGCTTCTTGGAACCTCTAGGAAGCCTATGCATGCAAGTGTTTGCTCAATACATCGTCGAGTAGACTCAGCCACTTTTGCCGCATTTGCACCACCACCTTCCATTGTCGCACCGCTGCTACCGCCCTTCTCCGACCCCGTTCTGGCCACCAGGCGGACTGGCTGACTATTAGCAACCCTTTTATGCCCTTGTCTCGCGCGCCCATGTACCGCCGCACCGGCGAGCCGCCGTGCAAGCAAGCGGAGCGGAGCTCCCCATTGTCGGGACTTAGGACCAACCCTGTAGCTCGGGATTAGGACCAAATCGCGGTTTAATTAGTACTAATCATTGCGTAGTTAATTAATGGCTGTCTTAAAAGAGATAATGTGTCTTTTACATGTGGGACCGAGCACAGTAAATAAGAAATAAATAACGGTTGAAATCTGTGATTGACATGTGGGCCCAGAAGCTTAAGAGCACAGTATAAACCCTTTGGACCGCCCGTAGACCCTCGGTCCACATACTATTTCATGAACCGTGAGTATGACAGGTAGACCCCATATGTCAGTGCTTAATTAAAATGGGAATTAAAATGAAAAAGAACACTATTCCTTGGGCCCCGCTTGTCAGCCTCTGTGTCTAGATTTCAGCCCGGTAAGAAAAGTCCTTAATGCTTTTATAAATTCAGAAACGATTTATTATTGAACAGAAAAAATCCATTAATTTTAAAAATGCATAACTAATTCATCTTAACACCAAAATGAATGACACCACTTTTGTTATTTTTAATTTCACATGAACATTATTTTAAAATAGGTTTCAACCTTTTCACTGTCACAGAAAATATAGTTATTGGAGATTGATCCAAAACCCATTTATTTATACTCTAGAAAATGCCTTTAACTTTAAAAGTTCATAACTATTTCACCTTAACTCCAAAATGGACGAAACTAGTTTTGATTATTTTCATTTTAAGTGAGATTTATTTTAAAATAGGTTTCAAACATGTCTCTATAGCAGAGAGTATAGTTTTGGAAAATGATCCATAATTCTATTATTTTTACAATAGAAAAAGGCTGATAACTTTGGAAATTCTTAACTAAATCATAAAAAATCCAAAATTTATGATTCAAATTTTGTTAGTTTTTTTAAAATGAACTTTAATATAAAAATGGGTTGAACCATGTTTCTGTTACAAAAAACACTTTTGGCGAAATTACTTTAGGTTTGGTATTATTGTTGCACTAAAAATTGTTTTAACTTCAAAAATGCATAAGTATTTCTGTGTAACTCCAATTTGAGTAAACTCAACTTTGTTGGAACCCTCTGTTAGTGTAGTTTATTGTAAAATAGGTTTTGAACATGTTGCTATCACTAAAAATCTGATTTTACTTATGTCATGTGCACTACTTTCATAACTTTGAAAAATCATAGAAAATTCATATTAGCTCCAAATCAGATGAATCAAATTCCATTGTTCATCTCATGTGGAGCTCTGCCTACCATAAAAATTTCAAGTATACCACACCTCTGGAAATTTTCACCAAAATATTTAATTCGGATGAACAGTAACCGGTTGCAATTTAATTGAATTTTTCTGGAAAACTGACTTTCAAACTGCCATAACTTTTGCATAGAACATCCAAATCAATTGATTCTTGTTGCTAAATTCACCTAAAATCATTCTATATGCTAAATTCACCTAAAATCATTCTATACCTTCTGTGAATTTTTCATGATTTTTGGATGATTTGAATTTTTGGGTCTTTTCGGTATTATTCGTTCTTATTGTGCTTTTGAATTCTTTCGGTAGGTTCCGACGATCCTATTGTATACGAGAGTGCTCCTCTGCAGCAAGAGAGTTATCTCCAGCAAGGCAAGTAGTTTGATCATAAATGTCCCATTACTTTCAAGTCTAATACTTTGTTTACAAATTGTATGTATGCATGCTTTTGTGTCAAAGTTTATTTTCCCGATTAAAGGTAGCTATTCCTATTGCATGGTTGCCCTTAAATTGTTATCCCCTGCCACAAAACATAAGTTATTAATATCGCTGGTGAATTAGAGCCCGGTGATTTAATTATGCTCTTTTATTGTCGTTGTGGTGTCATGCTTAGAAATGCTTAGCTACCGGTAGAATTGGGCGGTTATCGACTTAGTCGATAACCTTGATCACACAAAATTATTATTATCATTATGCTCAGCACTTTGGGCTTTGTTACTTTGTAAAGTCAAAAACAAACTGAAACTGAAAATGAAATGTTTTAGACTTGGGCATATGGTTGATGGTGTGATTATCTGGTGTGTGGTGGTATGCCAAAGTCAACAAGGACCGAACATCTTGTGTCACACTATCTAGGCATTTTTTTGCGTGCAACCACATGAGAGGGATGTGGGACCTCTCTTGACTAAGTACTTTGGGCGGTGTTAATTATAAGCTGGTTGATGGTTGTAAAAAAGAAATGTTTGTGATAGGAGGGGAACATCAGCAAATCGGCTTGAGCTGGCTGATGTGTCTTTCTCTTTGTTGGGTTGCGGCTCTTAATTAGCATCACCCATTGGAAACGTCTCGTAGGACTTAGCCATGCCGGCATACCAAAGGAAGCGTGCTAATAGCTTCGCGAAAAGGCGGTCTGGCATGTGGGTAAAGTTGTACACACCTGCAGGGTTCAATCTATTCAAATAGCCTCGTCCTAGGTTATGGACACACTTGGTTAGGTTTTGCAAGAGTTAGACTATAACATTTAATTAAAACTTGATGTGGGTGGTATGAATGGGGAACACATGCTATTGTTGTGGTGGCTATTGGGTTAGCCACTTCCAAGATGTCTTGTTATTATTGTTACTTGGTATCTCGCTATTTTTATCAAATAAAATAGATTGTAAAATTGCTTTAAATCTATTACATTATTGCAAATGAAAACTTGCTTTATGCTGAAAATGAGTCTAGAGCCTCCTCCACTTAAATAAGCTTGCATGTAGCTAAATATATAGGCCTGTTACTCTACACGTCAGTCTTGTGAGTACATTTTTGTACTCATTTGCTTTGCTTAATAAATTGTTGCAGAGGAGGTTGATCCCCAAGGGATCAACTATTGTGAGACCGACTTCAGACAGATTTAACTAGCTTGGCGGCCGGCTTGTTGCCTTGTGGGTAATGGCAAACCGTTTGGCTTTTGTTTATCGCCATCTTATGGCTTATGTTTCCGTTGCTACTTTAGTTATTTATCGTGTTATTTGGCCGGTCGGCCCTACTTTTGTAATATGAGTTTGTATTTCCTCTATGTTGTACGCTTGTAATGACTTGTGTATGGAATGGATGCTTAATTTTTGTATGGGGTATGTGTCTTTACAATTCGAGAAGTACATATCTTGAGAGTCGGATATTTGATTTGTAATGCTAGTACCAATTTGATGGTTAAGTATTACAAGTTAAATACCCCAGGTTCTCACATGAAGATGGACCCTGAAGATCACCAGAAATAACATGGCGTCATAGGGTGATCCTTTGGCATATCATAAGTTCGGTGGAGAATACCAAACAACATATTTAAATATTGCATTCAAGGTTAGTTTTGACCTTTGATGAAACAACAAGGCAATGTTTCTCAACTTCTCATGCATTTGTCACTAATGCTTGACATGAGGAAAATGCATTGTATGGTACTCTGGTCAGGCTAAAACATTGTAGTAGCTGATGAAAAAACACATCTGATGCATATTGATTATTGAGCACATGGTGAATACAACTGACAACTTCAACAATATTTGTACCTGTTTCTGTGGTAGGTCAATAACAACATCGCTAAAGTCAGCACCTTCAATGATTGCGCCACCGAGATCACTACATGTAAGCACTGACCGTGAAAGCACAACATTTGTGAGGTCAGCTTCGTTGAGAACCTGTCAACAATATTCAAAATTTCAAAGCTTGCTTAAAGTTAATTCTGCTAGAATTATTTATTACTACAGAAAAGGAGGAAACATTGACCGAACTTTTAATGTTGATATAGCAATTTAATTCTGTATGCTGCATCCATGAATACATATGTGGCCACATGCATTTGCGCAAAATTGTTGGTACATAAAAACAACATGATCAAGCTAAAAAGAATTCATTCAGGTTTTACCATGCGATCCATTAAAGTATCACTGCCATCTGCAATAGGGTGATCACCGCAGGCACAGAGAGATCTGTAATAGAGCTCAAGAGGCTCCAAGAACTGCAAAAGAAAATAAATAAAAATCGGCAATATATAAGATATATCAAACAACTCTGATGTTACATATCTTGGTCAAGTTTGAACCTGTAACAAATGTACAATAGCATCCTATCTTAACAGTGTTAAAAAGTATAAGGTAGTAAGCAACTTTCTGTATCTTAGCCTGGCATAAGGTAGTAAGCAACTCTAAAAGAACTCTACACTTTAACATTATATACCTGCTCAACATCAGTGAAGGTTGCTTCGTCGGGAATTTCAGAAAATCCACTGGCTAATAAATGGTGCGATCACTCTCGTGTATTGTACAGTTTATCTCTGACATCACTCAATATATTTGGCAGTGGATGATAAAAAAGGCTGCTTATAATAGAACAGGCGAAGGACGTGTAGAACAAAAACTATCATCATGACATATCTTGATATGTACCTATGTAGTGCTTTGTTGTGTCTTTCTTTGAGGAACGGTGTAACTGATCAGCTTTTACACGTAGTTCATCACTGCAGCGCCACATAGATAACTGCAAAAAGATCAATTTTTTTTGGGTGGGTCTAAAACATCAATACAATATTCCTTTGAATACTAGATCCTTTTTTTTTTACCTCAAACATCAGATCCTCAATCTGAGCATAATACAAGTTAGCAGCCATCATTCTAGCCAACAGGCATACATCCCTTGTAACCTCTGGTGTGACTCTAGGATTCCCTGCCAGCCACATCAATGTTAGAACCATATTTGCACAACTAACTCAATATGTTGCGAACAGGATGTAATAGATGTCATATACCATCACGGTACCGTATTTGATTCAACTTGAAACAAAATAAAGACAATTCAGAGTTAGCTTCTGTTGAACATTTGGCAAGTTTTTTCTCCATATTTAAGCAAACTTTACACAGCAAGAGGTCACCATCTAGTATATGGGTTAAACGGATAAACCAATCTTTCAAAAACACATAATCCAACTACGCTCTAGAGATAGCGTGACAATCCACCCACAAGAACCATCAATTAAGCTTCAAAAATTAAATCAAGCTTAAGCATGAGCATAATGGAATCAGACCAATCACAATTCACAAATCGCTAAGACTTCTGAGTTTTGAGCTTTTGTCACTTGTATTGCCCAATGCCTAGCCTACACGGCCACTCTGCACTTCTGCAGTCTACTCTCCGTCTTGCCAGTAGTCCGGTTCCCCGCATCTCAGCTGCTTGCCGACAGCCCGACCCCAACACCACGCCATACAGCCACGCCGTGTCACCGTCACTGCCACGCCTTCGCCCGGCATGCCACCCCATGTGCTACCTCCGGCCCTTAGCCTGCTGACCTGCGTCGTCACTTCTGTGCCGCCTTAAATCCTATGGGCGGCGCCATACGCATCCCGCCGCCCGATAGGTCGGTTTGGGGAAGGGGAACCAAGGATTAGGGAATGGGGAAGCCGGGATTTGGGACATAATTACATATAGTTCAGACGGACAAATGTCAAATCGAACAATTTCTATCACAGAAACCATCACAGTCTAGAAGTTTTGGCGGTGGGGCACTTAAAAGTGGAACATTTCTATACATTCAAACCCCCTGAATATCCTTGTCCCGTGTGCTTAACGAGACTAGATGGCTCAGTAACCAAGCAATCATCTCTAAAAACTTAAAAGCAGTCAAGCACACAGTTCCAGATCTCACCCCAAAAAAGGCCAGAAATTATCCTCCAGCCCAAACCCTAAGGCACCTGAATTTAGATCCTCTAGCATTGCAAAGAAAATGGTAGAAAGCAACAGGATCGTGACATTGCAACGATCTGAGCCGCCTGATTCAAGAAGAACGGAGCAACTGCTATAGCATCAACTACAACACTATGCTACAATTTTTTCTTTGCTACAGTAAAATACCTTTATTGTTGCAGACTTGCAGTATGTTAACATTGTTGCACTATGAGGAAACAATGAGAATATGAGAGAAACTGAAGTGAGAACTCAATGAGAGTTGAAATGTTAAATGATCAATAACATATGATCATTTGTCTAAAAACTAGTCTGGCAACACAAGCATAAACAAGCACAAGTACACTATGAATTGTCACCCACCATGTTGATGAAGGACGTCTTCCCTGCCCCATTAGGACCAAGCATTCCGAAACACCGCCCTTTGCGCAAAGCAAGTGATAATCATTTAACAGCAAACTTCTCAGGGTTCCTATTCTTTCCACGGTATACTTTCTTCAGATTATGGCAGATGATCATATTCCTCGTGTCCATTTCCTTTAGTAATCATTTCACCACCTTGGGCTGAAAATAAAATTTTGAACAACAATTTAGAACTGTCTCCTTACTAAATAGTTCAGTTATATGCTTAACTAACCTCAAGGAAAACATCAGGCTTTGCCATATCAACAAAGACCCTCCTGGATCTCTGATTCACTTTGTCTAGTATCCATGATGGTGATGAGTGCTTCGTTGACAGAAATCCAAAGATAAATAGAGGACGCCATGCAGGTCTATGATCCAATAAAAATGCCACAGGAAGCAGAAGTATCCATTCTATAGACATTAGAACCAAAACATCTTTCATCCCATTGACCGGGTCATTCAAATCCCCCCATTGCATTCCAGAACAGAAAACTTGAAACAATTGGTAGATAGATCCATTGAGCAACCAAAATCAGCACGGTTGATAGGAGTTATTGTAAAAGATGTGCCATTTTTGCTACAGTGCACTAGGTTTCTTTTGGAGGGAAAACAGTAGAGTGTCTGATGGACCAGTTCTTGGTTAAGTCTTTTTACTTCAACTAATTTTACTTTATTGCTTAATCTATTCCTCATTCCAAAAGTAAATTACATACTAACAATTTCGAGGAAAGTATAAGTACCATATTAACCAACCGTGCAACACATAAAGCTGTCATGGAATGGTGTCCATTATCCTCTTTGAAGGTGGAGTTGTACCAAATGTATACATGGAAGCGCCCTTGGTTGTATCAAGAAAGTCATAACCTGCAAAAATGTATCCTAAAATAAGATATTTGCTCAACAAAGAACTAGAGTTCCCACTTCATTAATACAGTTAAAAAAAAACTAAATTCAGATGAGGCTACCAGTGAGGAATTCGTTTGATCTTCTCCTCTTATTCGAACCCTTATAACCCTTGAACAAATGACGATTTATCACCAAAGAATTCTCGCACCACAATGGCAAACCTTGAACACACTACACATCTGTTCCATTTTACAAAGAAGATAGGAATGAAGGCAGTTATGTCAACCTATGCATTCTAGAGAGATCCTCAACCTGCAAGATTGCATAGATATTATGTCAACAGGCTTTATATATTGCTAATATACTATTAAGAAAGAGCTTCTCCATGAAACCTTGTCATCACGAAGCAATGCATGACATGCAGAATGTTCATTCTCCAAAAGCTGGCTTGCGTATTGAGTTAGCAATTCATGTTGCACTTTCTGTGAAAATAAAGGAAAGAAGGCACATTAAATCATGTCATATTGGGAAAGGAAATCATGACTCTTTGCTCTATCGAGAATCCATGACACTCTGAACATACAATTCCAAATTATGCATCTGGTGTACATGTAGCAACTATAGATAATTAAACACCAAGAAATACTCTGAAAAGTTAAAATAGAAAGCAGCAGCAGACTTTCCACTAACCTCCAGCAACTTCTGTTCAAACACTAATACATATCCCTGGTTGTCCGACATTGTAATGCTTGTGAGTTTCGATGACAGTTTGACTTTATTACCCAACTTGAAAATGGAGGAAATGCGAGCGACACATGGTTAAGTACTTAAGTGACATCTAGCATCAAAATATTTCTTGGATAATGATCGTGTCTATGTACAAGGAATTCACATATTAACATGCTTTATAAACCGTCCTTGTGGAATGTCTATTGATGACTAGGAGTCATCTGCCTATATTGTAGGTGGAATTAGTATCGACATTGTGAGAATGGTTGAATAAGTGATTGAGCCATCCATCCATATGCTTGGATGATAATGCAATGGTATGTGAATGAATTCCACAAACAACAGCAGTAATTTTACCTAGATAGCTGCCCATCCATATGAACAATCTACACTCTCTACACCTCATATCTGTAGTTGAATAATTAGGTAAATATACAAGGCAATGAGAACAAACCTGGATGTAATAGCATTCAGGAGCATGGCAAGACCCTTCCTAAAAGATGCAACTGTCAGCCCTTTGGCTTTGGAAGGCGGCTAAAAGAGGTGAAAATAGATTAGTATAATGGAGCAGCTAATTGATGCAACGAAAAAAAGTACATTGTTCACTTACGGATCTCTCGGTGGTTTGGGATTGTTCCCCTCTCCTTAATTTTTTGATGGTTCCTCCACCTCCAAACCTTCCCAAATGTAGCCTTCATACTGAGCTTTGAAGGATCACCAGCATACACACCAAAAATTAGCATTGAAATCGTTACATTTTTATTGAAATCACTGGAAGCAGAAGGCTAGAACAAATAGCCATTGCACACTACAATAAAAACCTGAGCAGAAAGGTTCAATGAGGCGCTCAAAGACCTCTGCACCAAGGTTGCAGCACACAAAGTCCTCCACAACAGAACAGAACAATCGAAATTCACAAAAAAAAATCAAAGAATGCAAAGAGGAACGCTCATTGAATTGTTGAACACAATGAACAATCGAAATTCACAAAAGAATCAAAGAATGCGACGAGGAGAGCACAAAGCGGAGGAGGCGGGGCGAATGCCGAGCGCCAAGGCCGGCCACGAGCTTCTGGGGATGCTCATGAGGTCGAAGAAGGGTAGGTCGGCGAGGCTTGCACGGCAGGCCTCAACTTCCCTCCCACAGCCACGAACTCACGGCGTGTTCAGATCTCCGAACACAAGAAGAGGAAGAAGACAAGGGGCGACCAAGAAGTGTCTGGCCATTGTGAGGATGGGGTCGGAGGGTGGAAGTGAGGGTCCCTCCTCCCAAGCGTACCCCTAGTCAGGCGCTCGGCAGTGGTGATGTTCCCCAGTATGGGCGCGGCTTCCGTGGCGAGCACGTCGATGATGCCATCTTGGGTGTGGCCACGCTGCGTGGTCTGAGCCTTGACGCACAGACACCACGACGATCCGTGGACACCAGCGCTGCGCGCGGCTGACACAGGCTTGGCATGAGAGGGGACGAGGAGGAGCTCTGGCCAGCTGCTGTGGCGTGCGATGGCCATGGTGACGGGGGGAGGAGGGGTGGCGCTAGGAGGAGGGACGGCCATGGAGAAGGGCAATGGGGGGAGGGGCGGCGCTGGGGAGAGGTGGGTCGGCCAGGGAGGTGGGAGGTCGGAAGGAAGTGGGGAATTTGGGGATAAGGGCGGGGTCGGGAAGTTCTTCGCGCTTAGTCTTCAATTTTTTTCGGTGTTTTTTCAGCTGCGCACCGAAGGTTCTATTATTCCCGGCAGATACCTCACCCTGGTGGACTTTTTGGAGGGAAGATAGACTGTAGACAAACTTTTATTATTCCCGGCAGTTAAATTGTTCTAGATAATAATTATTTCCGGCAGATAATAGGACCTCTAATCTCTTGAATATTCCCGGCACATGTTTTGCCACTCATCCCATTTTTTCCCGGTAGATTATTGCCCTTAATACTATGCCATGGTGTAGTGTACTACGATGCATCTCGCCATGGGCTCAGTTGTGTGCTCATCCAAGAGGGCCGAGTTGTGGCATATGCATCGAGGCAATTAAGACCTCAAGAAGTGAATTATCCCACACTTGACTTGGAACTTGCAGCCATAGTTCATGCTTTGAAGATTTGGTGACATTACCTCATCGGCAATTGTTGCAAAATCTACACCGACCACAGAAGTCTTAGGTACATCTTCACCTAAGTCGATCTGAACTTGAGACAAAGAAGATGGATCGAGTTGATCAAAGGTTATAATTGGGACTCTAATACCTTTATCATCCAGGGAAAGCTAGTGGGGACGCCGATGCCTTGAGCAGAAAATCTCAATGCAATTCTTTGTTAGTAACTCTCCTTTTGGCAGGGTTGTGTGTTGCACTACAATGTCTGCACCTGGAGATAATTGAAGAAGGATCTCTTGCCACCCTTAGTGTGAATTTTACACTTTAGGACCAGATTAGAGAAGCTCAAAAGACTGACATGGAAGTAGCCCAAATTCAGGTAGAAATGAGAAAAGGCAAGGCCAAATGCTTCACCGTAGATGTGCAAGGCACCCTATGGTTCGAAAACCATTTGGTGGTGTCATTTAATCCCAACTTGAGAGGATTAATTCTCCAAGAGGCTCTTAACTCTAAGTTCTCCTACAACAATAGTTTCCCATCGGGCATTCAGATGCCACCCTTCGAGGCTTTGTATAAGAGAGCTTGTAGGACACTCTTGAATTGGTCCGAAGCTGGGGAGAGACCATTCTATGGCCCAACCTTGGTGGAGGATGCCGAAGAGCAAGTCCGAACCATCCGTGAGCGACTTCAGGCGGCTTAATCTCGTCAGAAGTCATATGCCGTCATCGTCACGAGTTGAGCTTTGAGGTAGATGATCATGTTTACCTTAAAGCCTCTCCAATGAATGGAATGCATCGTCTCCAAGTTAAAGGCAAGTTGGCACCTTGCTACATCGGAACATTTCGAATTATAGCAAAATTGGGATCAGTGGCCTATCAATTTGAGTTGCCACCATCACTTTCAGATGTGCATGATGTGTTCCATGTTTTGCAACTGAGGAAGTGCCTTCGAATAAAGAAAGGCAAGGTTAAACAAAGGAATGGTAAGAAAAATGTAATAACCATTCTTTATAACCTTGTAAGATATCTTAGCACTATCTTTGAAGGAAACCAAAGCGATAGATGTTGTATACTCCTTTAGCACCTTCCTATCCTTTTTTCGACCTACCTGGATCTCGGGGACGAGATCTTTTGTAAGAGGGGGAGGTTTGTCACATCCTCAAGTTAATAAAGAGCATTACTATGCATCTCACCAGCATGCATCATGTTTTCAAGCAATTGCATAATATTTTGCACCTGGAAAATCTTGTGCAAAGTTTTAAATCTACACTTCAAAACTTAACTCCAAACAAGAAAAAGAATAAAACCTGATGTTAATCATCTTGAAATAATTTATACAAATACTACAATAGTTATTTTGAAATAAAATAATTTTTCCCAAATTTTTGGGAGTATTTTCAAACCTTAGAAAATTCAAACTCAATCCAATAACCTATTTCGGTTGTGGATTTATTTTGTACAAAATATTTTGGAAAAAATGAGGCTTAATAATTTTTAGGGACACTGGACCTTCCCAGGAACTCCTCTGATTTATTTCAGATTTTTAGGAATTTTATTTCTATTTTTAGAGGTCTTGTTTTAAACCAATCAAAACCCAAGACCTAACTGGTCCTCGGGCTCGAGTCTGACTCGGTGAACTGGTTCGTCCAAACCAACTAAGTGCACCGCGTGCGAGCCATCTGATGTAATTTCAACGGACCAGATCTCACGGCCGTTCGGACGGTCCGAATGGCCCACTTGATTTGAGCCGCTCATTCATGATCGTGTGGCCCACGTGAATCGCCTGATCAGACAGTCCGAACGGCCCATTAAATCTAAGCCATTCATTTGTAATCAAATGGTTTCGATTGAATGAACTTGGCGCACCGACGCACACGAGTCTGACCCAGCCATCCTTGTGTCACTACCATGTGGGACCCACTAGTCGGAGGCATCTTCTCTAGCGTGCTGCCATGATCAGAACATAAGCGCCACACGCCGCGTGAAGCCTGCTGCATGCCGTCACCGCCGTGATCCACCGCCTCTCCCGGCCACTCCTGGAGCACCTCCTTGTGATGCCGCCTCCATTTCTGTTTTCTTCCTGGGTTAAAACCCCCTCCATCCCATCATTTTCCCTCACTTCTCCTCTGTTGACTGAGGGGAGGGAGGCTTGCTCAAAAACTTCTCAGGACACAATCGTGCCATTGGAGCTCTAGAGCGCGCCCGAGAACACCTTTTTGACCATCTTCGCCTCCGATGAGATCCTCTCCATCTCTTCTGCGTCATAATGTGCCTTAGGGTCTAACTAAGTCTAGCTAGCGGATTTGGTGTTCTTTCCTTTTTTTTATCGGATAAGAACCTTTTTCATCCTCCCTTGTCATTTGGTAAGCCTCTTGCCGATTCCTTGCAATGGCACTGTTTATTTAGCTTGCTTAATCAATTCAGCACCCTCTTTGTCTTTCGTTTTGCACATAGTGTCTTCTCCTCATGAGCCGCACTGCCACCATCACCATTGCCGTGGGCAACCTGTGGATATCATGGGGATATGCTCACGATCTTAGGATGATGATACAATTGGCAATAGTGTTGAAGGTTTGTCGAATCACGCGTTTTTCGTTAAAGTTCAAATGCTGTCAGGACTCAGGCGGTCAGACTAGCCAACAGGTGGCGGTCAGACTGATTTTGGCTTGTTCATCGGCCAATTGGTGGCGATGATTGTCTGGTTAGGTCGTATTCATGGGTTTTAGTGCATATGTATTGCATGATGCATGTTTTGACTAACGTGGATCAAGTTGCGAAGAACTTGTTCCCAGAATCGATTTCTTTGACTATTGTTGTGAAAGTTGCTTGGAGGTCAACGGCGAGGATGATCAGGACTAGGCTTGGAGAGCTGAGGTCCAGAACGATCAAGGATGCCGATGAAGTCAATGGATTCAAGCATGGCGCAAATTGGACAAGGATGACCGAACGGGCAGTTCGGTGCGACAGGTTGGAACAAGTGGCACAGGGGTCAGTACAAGTGCCATGGTGGTTTCGGTGGGAGCCGGATGGGAGAGACTTGCCAACATAAAGAGAGTCGTTGATCAACCTACACGTGGCAAAGAATGGGAGTGCTTCACGAAGATTGGACTCGGTCTTTGGAAAAAGATCGAGAAGGGGTATTTTGGTAATTTCACGTAAATACCACCTTGGTGACCTTTTGCTAACCCGCGGCGCAATACGGTGCAAGATGAAGCGGTTTAGGTCAAGAGGAGATGAAGACAGCGCTTTAAAATGCGTGCGTAAGTGAAACCCGTTTGTGTGTGGGCTTAACGGGTGCCTATTAGGGTTTTCCTTTCGGAAGCTAGCCTCCACTATAAATAGAGGAGGGTGCTGGCCAGCACCTCCTTAACCCTTCATTTCGTAAAACCCTAGTTTGTGTTTTTAGGGTTTGGAGAGATTAGTGGGAGGTTAGGGTTCTAGTGAGTTGGATTTGATTTCGTGCTCATGTGTTAAGTCTTTGTCCTCCTAGATGGAGTGGATGTAAACCAACATCATATCAAATCAATCCAAGGAAAGTTCTCTCAAGATGAGTCTCTTTGCGTTCTTCCTCTCTATCTTGTGATTTTAGGGCTTTCTTTAATATGCGAGTTTTCTTTTGGTTTTTTGCCTAGATTTAGCTTGCTGTGACATGTAGAAATACATATAGGATCATCTTGATCATCAATCTCCCACGAGCAAGTGTTTGGATCATATTTAGGTTTTGACTCGGTTTTGGAGCAACATTCGCTTAAACAGAAAAAGATAGGAACTTTGGCATGGATCTTCACAATACTTGATTGGAATAGGTTCCTGATATCCTAGAGAAGGTGTGTCTCAAGTTTGGTAAGTTTTGGAGCCACAAATCAAAAGATAGACCGATTTGTGTTTTGGTTTTCAGGCTGTTTTCCCTATTCATCGTGCTACCAGTCAGACCGCCTCATAGCCTCTGGTCAGACCACCTCGTAGCCACCGGTCAGACCGTTTCATAGCCGTCGGTCAGACTGCACGCCGGTTAGACCGCTGAATGCATGCTGGTCAGACCGCCCAACTCAATTAGGGTTTGAGTTTTTGTGTTTTGGGTCCTTTGCTTTGGGGTTTTGATTGGATTCAATACAAGTCTTCCGCTGTGCTTGTATATTGATCTTCAGAGCTTCCATAGCTACTGGAGTGAAATTGGTATTGAATTTGATCAAGGTGCAAAAGTGATCGTGCTCCTATTCACCCCCTCCCCCTCTAGTCGCCTTTTCGGTCCAACAAGTGGTATCAAAGCCCGATTAGTTCAATCTTGATCTTAACCGGTCACTGAACTTGGCAATGGAGAAGTACTCCACCAAGCCACATATCTTCGATTGGCTCGACTATGCCTATTGGAAGAATCGCATGTGTGTCTTCCTTCAGAGTGAAGGACCTGCCATATGGGAGGTTGTTGGAGCTCACTCGTTTTGCAGGGTTGCTCATGGCTTCAATGACCCTCTGGCTAACAACCATAAGGCAAAGAACCTCCTATATGATGGGCTTGGTAGACAGGAGTACGATAGGATCTACAACCTTGAGACCGCACACGAGATTTGGCACACCCTCGAAACCTACCATGAGGGATCATCCCAAATTAAGAAAGTGCGCCAGACGGTCTTCAAGCGAGAGTATAACAAGTTCGAGATACGTCCTAGCGAGAGTATCGATGAAGTATTTACTCGCTTTAACAAGGTGATTAATCAGATGAGAGCTGTAGACATTGAGTACTCTCAATCTGAGAATGCCACCCACCTCTTGGCTGCAATCAACACCAAGGAGTGAGAGATGAAGGCTACTACTATTTAGGAGAACGTTGATCTCTCTAGTCTCTCTTTGGAGCTACTCTATAGCAAGCTCAAGACTCATGAGATCAAAAGAGGTAGTCTTCCTAAGAAGGAGAACATGGCTTTGGTGGCTGGTCCCCTTAAAAGAACATCTGATGGTTCTTCTGAGTCTTCTTCTGGATTTTCCCTTACTTGTTTATCTACAATCCATGAAGAAGAACTTGAGAGTCTTCTTGAGGCTGATTTAGCTCTTCTAGCCAAAAAATTCATACGGGCCTATAACAATGTGAGAAACAAGAAGAGAGGCGGCCCTGTGACGTGCTGTGAGTGTGGAGAGCTCTACCTTGTTCGGGCGAACTGCCCCAAGCTAAAAGGGAAGGGCAACCACAAGGATGAGAAGGCAGTTTGGAAGAAGCCTCAGGGGAACAAGCCCAAGTATGATGCTGCCAAGCTCATGAAGGCTACTCACCGGGTCCTTGCCTCTTTTGGAGAGCAATCCATGAGCAATGTGGACTCCGGGAGCGAGGAAGACAAGGAGGAGGAGCTCCCTCAAGACAAGAATAAAGGGAAGGCCAAGGACTTCACCGGCATGTGCTTCATGGCCAACTCCGTCGACGCCGATGACAACGTTGAGGTACCTCCATCCTATGATGTTCTTTCTGCTAGATACGATACCATCTTTGAGCAACTGCTTAGTCAGGATAAGGCTTTAGAGTTCACCATGGCTAGGAATAAGGACCTAGAGTCACAAGTCGATAATTTGACATTAGAACTTGTGAATGCTAAGAGTCTTAATACTGATGAATGTTCATCCTGCCATGCTTTGCACTCTGAACTGTCTAAATTGCAATCTGCCCATGATGTTGCCTTGCACCAACTAGAGAATGCTAGGACTGAGTTAATTAAGTCAAATCTGCTCCTTGTGAAAAATGCTTAGAGTCTAGCAAGTCGGTTGTTTCTAATAAGGCTGAGTCTAGCTTTTGCTCCTTCTGCTTAGAACGAGAACATGAAGTGAAAGACATAATAGAAGCAGTTAGAGCTAAGTTTGCCAAGCTTAAGGACCAAATTGATTTTGCTCCTTGTGCTCCATGTGAAGCCTTTAAGTTTGAAGTTGCTTTTCTTAAGGAGAAACATGCTAGAGCCATTAAGGCCAAAACTTGTTAGTCATGTATTAATCTGGGTAAAGAGAATGCTTATCTTAAGAATACATTAGAAAAATTCTCTAATGGTGAAAAATAGTTAAACATGATTTTTGACAAGTCTAAAACTCCTTATAAGAAGCAAGGGTTAGGATACAACTTTGCCAAAGACAAGTCCAAGCCAAATATCATTCAAGTCTTGGAAAATGGCTTAATTGAATTCAAAACCCAACCTGCAAAAACCATTTTCAAATCTATAGTTTTTGCCCAACCATCTTTTGAGCCAAAAGGTGCTTCTCCCAGTGGTACCAAGTACCATTGCACCTTTTGTAAGAAGGATGGGCATTTGGTTGAGTTTTGTTGGCGTAGGTTGAAAAATGCTAGAAAAAATCTTGATAGAATTTCATCTCATCAACCTAGAGCTTTTATGAGACATGCTCATTTAGAAAATAAGAAACCTAGACTAGGATTTGTTTCACATGCTCATCATGTTCCTAGATAGGATGCTTCTCATGTTCATGTAACCATTGCTCATAACCGAACCTCAAGTAGAATCAAGGATAGCAATTCTGCTTTGCATACTACTAGTAGACGTGTGTTTCAGTACTGGGTTCCTAAGTCATGTTTAACTAACCCCAGTATTGAGACACATCGATCTTTTGTGCCTTGATTTTTAGGATCGCCATGAAGGGGAAGAACACATGGTTAAATCGACTCATTTGTTCATGCCACATGACCAGAGACTCAAGATGGTTCACCTCCTTCACACGGTTGACGGGTGATGACTTCATCACCTTTGGAGATGATACACAAGGGCAGATTGAAGGAACGGGATCGATCAGGGTGAATGACAAATTCATCCTGAAGAACGTCGCTCTTGTGGACAAGCTAAGGTACAACTTGCTTTCTGTCTCGCAGCTTCCTGATGATGGCTATGAGACTAGATTTAAGAAGAATGCTTGTCGTGTGCTTGATTCAGCTGGTGAGCTCATTTTTGGGATTTCTAGAGTTGGTAGAATTTTTGGAGTTGATTTTTCTTAATCTCTTGCTGGTTCTCTCAAGTGTTTAATTGCATCTTCTTTTGAGTTCTGGCTTTGGCACCGACGTTTGGGGCACATTGGTTTTGATCATCTGACGCGAGTTAGCAACGTTGATCTCATGAGAGGGTTGCCTAAACTCAAAGCCTTCAAGGATGCTGTATCTGTGCCCTGTAGGCATAGCAAGCAAGTTGTCACCTCACACCCTTCATTGACTATGGTCATGACTGACGGACCAGGACAGTTGCTTCATATAGATACTGTTGGTTCCACTAGGGTTCGGTCAGTTGGTGGCAAATGGTATATTCTTGTCATAGTCGATGATTTTTTGAGATACTCTTAGGTGTTCTTTCTTGATTCAAAGGATGAAGCTTTTGATCATTATCATGATCTTGTTCTACGTTTGGCTTCTGAACTTCCTAGTGCCCTGAGAGCGATTCGTAGTGACAATGGCACGGAGTTTAAGAATGCTTCTTTTCCCTCTTTTTGTGCTGAGCGTAGCATTGAGCATCAGTTCTCTTCTCCACACGTCCCTCAACAAAATGGCATTGTGGAAAGGAAGAATATAACCCTAGTCGAGATGGCTGGGACGATGCTAGATGAGTATAGCACTCCGAGGAGGTTTTGGGCTGAAGCTATTGCTACAACTTGCCATATTGCTAATCGTGTCTTCTTGAGACCTTCTTTGGGCAAGACATCTTATGAGCTTCGCTTTGATAGAAAACTCTCTGTTTCTCACTTTTGAGTTTTTGGATCCAAGTGTTTCATGCTTAAGACAGAAAACCTAGATAAATTTGAGTCAAGAACTTCTGATGGTTTATTTCTGGGTCATCTTGCTCATTCAAGGGGTTTTTGGGTTTTTAATGTTGAAACTAACATTGTCCAGTAGACATGCAATGTCACTTTTGATGAGACTAGCCCTAGAGCTAGATCAGACATTTCAGGTGATACACAGGCAACGGAGAGCATTTTTGTAGAGGAAGATGATGATGAAGCCAATATTGCTCTTGTACCTATTGCTGATGCTCCTGTCCAAGCTCCAGAACCTGTTTCGACTACTTCACCTTCAGTTGAGGCTCCTGCTGTATCTTCATCATCAGTAGTACCTGCGGAGGTCGAAGAGATGCTTTCTCCCTCGGGCGCTCCACTTCACATTCAGAGGCATCACCCTCCGGATCAGATTATTGGTTAGCATCATGAGCGAGTCACTCACTCCAGGTATCATGATCCGAGTCTCTACTCCCATTCTGCATTTGTAGCTTCGTTCGAACCCCACGATATATCAAATGCTTTATCTGATTCTAGCTGGTGTGAGGAACCCCCGGTATTGGATATATTCCAAGTTAAAATAATTACACCCAAAAGCATAATTTTTAACAAGGAATAAACCCAATGCCAGGTTGCCGAATATATGTCTTACAAAAGTTCCCAAGATCAAAGACTATTGCACATATATCCTAACCAACATTGTACCACGTGATACAAGGCATACAGATAACACTTATACATACAAACTTTACAACTGGTTCGGTTTGACAGAGGCAACCGAACAGCAGCAAAATAAAAGAGTTGTAGCAGCGGAAACAAAACTATAAATAGCAAAAGCCACCAAGTGTGCCCTCATAACCCTCAAGTAACTGAGTGGAGGATAGAAACAGCTTGACTCATTAGCTGTAACTCCCCGGCCCAACATGAGCCTGGAATGTTACTAAACTAACAACAAACAATTTAAAACCAAGACCTTTTACTAAATTTCGGCAGAACCTCCTTTGTATAGATGACTATACCAGAGGTTCTAACAGTCTAAAATAATCATCAATCCATATTTCCAATTATCCAAATTAACTAATTATCACAGATCATCCAAAGTAATGCTAAACAACGAAAGCATAGATCAAAGGGGCATCCATAAACTTCGAAGCAACACTATTACAATTTATTCCAAGCATAGCAAGTAAACATAACTAATTCATTTAGCAGATTACTCAAACTAAAACATCAATCATATTTTATTTCAATGTGAGTGAGTCGTGCCTAAGTGCAATCACTTTTATGACTACGCCCTCCCATGCATGCCGTTCTTGTAAGGGTACCTAAAACCACAAACAGCAGCAAGAGTGAGTCCACAGACTCAGCAAGTACAAATAGTAAGACAATATAACACACAATTATAACATTTGCATTCATTCCCAAACCTTTACAATAAACATATCATGTGCTTATGCAATGCCAATGCAACTTTTCTCTTTAACTCTTTTTGCATTTTACTGGTAATGCAGGGTATGCAACCGTCGATGCATACCCATGCTTGTGCTCGCAAGCACAGGGACCAAGAGCCCAATACTCCGCAAGTAATGGGGACCACAAGCCCACACTCCACAAGTGTGGGGACCACAAGCCCGTCATCTACATGACAGGGACCTCAAATATATATGCTTGGTCACCACGTGACCAAGCCTCAAACATGCTTTCAATATGCACATGAACAATTACTCCATCCATGAATAACATGTAATAGCAACAGCATCATACATGAATAAAACTTAATCATATCGCAAGCATTCACCATCCTTAATCATACATATCAATCTAGCAACCATGCCTAGCTAATATGTAATTATTAATCTATCCAATAGAGTACTTGCCTCAACTGTGAGATGGAAGAAGACGACAGAAAACCTCTAGCCCCGGTGTTCACCACCACCTGGCGACTGTAAAATAATATACTAAGTACACCAATCAAAAGTGTACAGCATTGCTGTAACATCCCAATTTTCAGAGCATTTTTGAAAAATTTTCAAAACTCAAAATTAACCATTCGGTTCTGTTAATTGCTCAAGCTTAACTTGGAATTTTAGAAATTCGGAGATTTAACTTGAATAAATCAAACTCCAATTAACTCTTTTGGTTGACCTTGAGTTGTTAAGTGCTCTTTGGCTTTCGGTTCCCTTCTTTGTTTGCCCTGTGCACCCTTTGGCCTAGCCTTCTCTCTTGGGACCTTCATTTTAGGTTTAGACCCCCCCTAGTGTTCGAACATCCCTTTTAAGGTTCGAACCTCCCTTGTGTTGGATCTTCCCTTAGGTCCAAGCTCGGGTCTGTGTTTCAAATGTCCTTCGTATCCAAAATTCAAATCCGGGATGTAGTTTTCCCTTTTGATCTTTCCCTTGTTTCTCTTTCTTTCCTCCTCTGCTCGGTTGAACCTCCTCCACGTCCGTTTGGACTTTCCTCTGGTTCATGTGGTTTTCCCCCCGTGTCCGCTCGGACCTCGCTTTGATGCATCTTGACCGTCGGGATCACCTTCGCGTTCCTCCTGCCCGTCAAAGACCTCCCTTTGATGCATCTTGACCATCGGGATCACCTTCGGGTTCATCCTGGCCATCAAAGACCTCCCTTTGATGCATGTTGATCGTTAGGATCACCTTCGGGTACATCTTGGCCGTCAAAGACCTCCTTTGCCTCCATCTGGACCATTGAGACCACCCTTGTGTTGGCCTTGACCGTCAGGACCTCCTTTGATCTTGATCTGGACCGTTAGGATCTCCCCTTGCGAGATCCTAGCCACCAGACCTCCTTTGATCTTGATCTGGACCGTTAGGACCTCCCATTGCGAGATCCTAGCCGTCAGACCTCCTTTGATCTTAATCCGGACCGTTAGGACCTCCCCTTGCGAGATCCTAGCCGTCAGACCTCCTTTGATCTTGATCTGGACCGTTAGGACCTCCCCTTGCGAGATCCTAGCCGTTAGACCTCCTTTGATCTCGATCTAGACCGTTAGGACCTCCCCTTGCGAGATCCTAGCCGTCAGACCTCCTTTGGTTGTGATATGACTGTTCAGGACCTCTTGTGGTCTTTTCGCAAAGACCTCCTCTCTCAGGACCTCTCGTGGTCTTTTTGCAAAGACCACCCTCCTAGGCCATGACCTCCCAATTGGTCAAGACATCCTAGTTCTGGTTAGGACCTCCTGTTGGTCACGACCGGTGTTTTGCAAAGACCACCCCTTTGGTCCTTTTGCAAAGACCACCTCCGTGGGTCACGACCCCCCCACCTTGTGAGTCACGACCTCCCCCTTGGTCGCGACTGGTCCTTTTGCAAAAAAAACCACCCTGTTGGCTTTTTTTTTGCAAAGACCACCCCTTTTGGACCTCCCCTCTGGGTTGGGTCAGATTCACGTGCTTTGACTGGCCCACTTGCCAGTTCCTACTCATTTTCTTTTTCCTCCCGTTGCTTCTGCAACAGCAAAAGTCTTCAAGCATTTAATGCGGTTGCTTCTGCAGAACATTGTTTCCCTCTTTGGTCACTTCCTTGGCTTGCCCTTTTCCCTCCATCACCTGCTCCAGTTGTGTGCCATTTAATGCAGCGTCCTCCTCTCAAAGCCTCCCGTGCCTATAAAAGCACCCGAGAAAACTCCTTGGCCCCTGTTTGTTGCTCAGCACCTTGGACCTCCTCCCTTGAGCTAGACTTCCCTTGTTTGAGCCCTCCTAGTGCGATTCAAGCTCTTGTTTTCATCTTTTCTGTAACCTTTCTTTGGCTCTTACTTGGTGAGTTCTTTTGACCTTCTTGATGGACTTTGTTTTACTTATTTGGGTTCTCCTCGAATGTGTAGATCCCGGTTTCTCAAAGGAGTTCTTGGACCCAGCCACCTCAACAGAAGCTTCTCAGTTCTTCATCGAAGGCAAGTCATAGACCTTTGATCATATTGAACCCATCTTTTGCAAAAAGTGTCACATCCTCAACTTAATAAAGAGAATTATTATGCATGACATGAGCATGCATCATTGATTTCAAACTTTTGCATAATTTATTTCAACTCCAAAACAAAACAAGAACAAAACCTTATGAACATCTCTTGGAAATAATTTATTCAAATACTATAGTAATTATAACGAATTAATATAATTTTTCCCAAATTTTTGGGACTAGTTTAAACCCTGAGAAAATTCAAACACCAATTGATGACACACACTAAGTTGAATTTATTATATACACATTATATCTTGAACAGTAGTGTTCAATAATTTTTATGGGAACTAGATCTAGCCAGGAACCCCTGTGATTTATTTCACAATTTTAGGGAATTTATTTCTAATTTTTAACACCTTGGTCAAAGTGGAGAAAACAATTTAAATCCTAGTCAAACCCTAAAACCCAAACTGGTCAAGCGCTGTTCATCGGGCTCGAGTCCAACGCAGCAACCTAGCTCAGTCCAACCACCTTGTTACACCATCACATGTAGCCGTTAGATCTAAATTAGACGGCCCAGATCCCTTTTCTGTTTCGGCCCGTCCGAAACCTTCATCCACTCTGAGCCGTTCGATTGAAAATCGACGGCCCAAATCGCGTACCCCTTCGGGATAAACCACGCGACCCTTTTCTAATCTGCGCTGTCCGTCTGAGATCCAACGGCCGGCATCGCGTCACTTAACCTCGCCCGCGCGCGCGCGATGAGTCGTTGCCACGCCGGGCCCACCGGTTAGCTTTGTCTTCCACCTCCCGTCACTTCGCGCAGGGGAGCTTCGCCACACGGCCGGGCTTCTCCGACGCGCCCAGAATGGCTCTTCGACGCTGTCAATCCACCGCCCTCCTCAGCCTATCACATCGCTTCATCGCTTGACGCCGCTTCCGTTCCGTCCCTTTCCCGAGGATAACACCCCCTCTTCACCTCGCATTTCCTCACTTCTCCTCTTTTCGGCCGAGGGGAAGGAAGCTCTCCCGTGCTCTCCTCTCCGGTAAGCTCCCTCCGCATGGTAGCTTTCGACTCTAGGGTCAATACCCTTTCCATTTTTGCTTATGCGAGCATCTATGGTTGCTTGTAGGGCTCGGTCCACCTTCGTGCTCCAGCTCACGACCTGAGCACGCACCCGAGGACCACACCTTGTCATCCTCGACTCCAGGAGGTACTGTCCTAAACCTTGCGCGTCACTTTGCGCCTTAGGACATTGTGGAACTAATCCCTCAACTGGTTTGTGCAATGCACGATAGGTTTTCCCTAATTTGGAGAAATCGCAGTTTCGGCCTTAGTACCAACTCTTCGCCTCCCACTTCACTTCGGTAAGCCATTCTTCGATTCGTTCGTTCCTTAGCATCCTCACAGGGTCCTTAACCAATTCCGACCACCCACTCTGCTTGGTTTTGCTCAGGATCCTTTCTCCGCGCGAAGCCGTGCCGTCGTCATCTTCTTCTCCGGTGCCGACACCACTCCAGCTGCTCCAAGCTTCCCCAAGCACGCTCCTTAGCTCAGGTAGTTCCCAAATAGTCCCTAGGACACAGGCACATGCTTAGCTAGCGCCTGCGAGCTTCATTTAGTCTTCTTTGTCATGTTTCTCAGACTTTGTAGCGCCGCCGCCGGTTAGCCGCCGTTAAAGCAGAGCTCGGTGCTATGAGTGCTCCTCGAGGTGCACAATACTATTGCGCACTGTCCATATCATCGAATCAAGCGCCGCAGTGGCGCGCAGTAGCCGGCGAGCCGCCAGCAAACGCTACGGAGGCGTTGTCGCACTCGGACATGCAATCAGAAAGCGAGAGGATTAGGATTAATGTTAATCATTAGCTTTAAATGACTGTCTTAAGTGAACGAATGAATCACTTACATGCGGGACCCACGCACGTAAAACCAACACGCTTTTGTAACTCTTAAGCACTCACTTACATGTGGGCCCACAACTTAAAACGCACCGCCGTTACATGTGATCGGGCGTATAACTTGGGTCGTTGTTGACCGTTGGATATGAAATCGACGGCTCTAGTTCGATGGGCCGTTCGGACCGCTCCCGACGCGCCGCGAATCTGAGCCGTGCGTTGTGCATTGAACGGTCACGATTGATGCGCCGATCGGACCACTTCTTCGGCCACGCTTGGTGACCGTTGGATTCAAATCCAATGGCTCACAAGCCCGTCTCCTGTATCACACGTCGCCGCCATTGCTTGTGATGGGCCGCTAAGCGGCAGTGCCCACTGTCAGTGGCAGTGGCTAGCCCACGCTCGGTAAGAAAAGCCGTAAATGAATTAGGAAAATCTGAAAACGAATTATTTGTACACTGTAAAATATGTGTAACTTCAAAAATAGATAACTAATTCATTTCAACTCCAAAATAGATGAAACCACTTCTGGTAATTTTCATTTTTAATGAACTTTATATTAAAATTGGTTTCAAATATGTCTCTGTGACAGAGAGTATTATTATGGAAAATGATCCATAAACTTATTATTTTTACACTAGAAAAAGGCTGATAACTTCAAAAATAGATAACTAATTCATAAAAATTGCAAATGAGGTGAACTCAACTGTTTTGAACTTATAATGATAATACCTATTTAAATATGCAATCCTTGTATGCACTAATGTGCTACAAAGTTTACCCAAACAATTATATTTAGTGAACAGTGACAGATTGTAATTAATTTGGATTTTTCTGAAGCTGAACTTGAAACCCTTATAACTCTCACATACTAAATGCAAATGGAATAATTCTTTCACCTAAATTCATCTAAAATCATGAATTATCTACTGTAGAAAAATCATGCATTTTTGAGCATTTTGAATTTTTGAGTATTTCTCGATGTTTATTCGATACTATATTTATCTAGATACCGAGCCTATTGATATTGACTTATACGCTACTGAGGAAGAGCAACTGAGTTACCAGCAAGGCAAGCATCATTTGAACTTTCTTTTGCATCATATTTGATCCCAGTTTTATTAAGTTAGTGCAATGATAATTGCTCGCATGCTATTTTTGATAATGTCGCTATTTTTGTGATGAATAGTTAGATACATCCTATTACCTTGTCATTGTGCTTATCCATGAATTATTCCAGTACTGAAATGCTTAAGATAGGATTGTGTGAATTATATTATGTTCGGGTTTGCTTAGCCATGCAAGTCTAGAACGGTGGCGATTAATCGGAATAACCCGACAATTATGGGATACACACAACTTTCAATTTATACTTTTGTTTCAGATCTTCGTATCTATTTTATGAGTTAAATTTTGTCATTTTAAATGAGCTTTTGGTCTGGACAAGTGGTTGGTTATGGAGGGTGCCTTCGTGCACACTTTGGGTTGTGGCTTGTCTTGTCTGGACAATTGAGGACCGAACTTTGGGTACCTACGGTTCAAGCAAAACTCGTGCTATCACACGCGGTATATGGGTGCTGTATGGTTAAGTAGGGGGAAGATTTTGTTGTGTTAGGTCCCACGGTTGTGGAATTATAAAGGCATGGGACCGTGACGTCCTATGTTTTCCTTATGGGCCGATAGGCCATATAGACCGTGACGTCTTATGTTACCTAGGAGCCCGGGGTTTTATGAGACTTAGCCCAATAGGATCTTCTTGCTAAAATGACCATATCTTGATTTATCTTACCGGCATACCATAGGAAGTATGCTATATTCGGAGGCATCCGGAGGTTTACGGCTAATCAAGTCGTGTGGGTAAGTAGTACACCCCGCAGGTATAAATCTATTCAATAGCCGTGTTCTGTGGTTATGGACGACCGCTTGAGTTTGTGGCTGCTTATTGTTAGACTTGGAATTAAAATTGTGGTATAACTTGGTATTGTCATGAATGGGATGTTCATGCTTGTTGTAGTGTCAAAGTGGACAGCCACTTTGTCATTTGTATGTTTCATTTGTTATTCAATTTACTACTTATTCACATGCTTTACTTCTACTTCAAATCTGATTTCTAAATGGCACTTGAAAAACTAGTATGTGTAGGTTGTAAATTGTTGCGTCTCTTTTGCAAAACTAAGCCAATATGAGCCATCCTTTGGAACGACCTCTAGCATAACTAAATTTTATTTGTGTAAGATTTGCGAGTACCTTTGTACTCAACCCGGTTGCTACAATTTCAGGTGAGGAAGTGAATGAGCCCGTTGAGCTTGTTAGCGCCGATTTTGGCGACGCTAATGAGTAATGCTAGCATTTAACTCCCAGTCGGTTGCCGATGGGTTATGGGGCATACCATGCTGAACCTTTTGGTTTATTTACTTGCTTCCACTGCTACTTAAGACTTTTAATTGAATTTGGCCGGTCGGCCGCTTGTAATAGATGTAAACTTTAACTATTACGTTGTATGTCTTTTGAACTATCTATGTATGTTGTTGTATGGATGTGATCAACGTTGCATGAGAGTATGAGCATATTGGTCGCTGATCTTGGGAGCCAATATGATTGCATACTCGCTGTTCGTGGCTTCCTATTTAACTCACTAAGTGTGATGCTTGACTTGTTGGAGAACCGACAATCATGTAGTGCTTGCATGGGAGCAGCGCGCATGATCGCCGTGGCCCTAGGTTGCAGTTAAGCCTTCACTAAGATCGAGTTAAGTTGGAATCCATTTACTTGAGGCTCTAGAGTTATGTCCTTAAGACCATGTTTAATCTCGGTCTTACGGAGATAACCCGGGGGTCCTCAGAAAAAGTATGTTGTTTCAAGTTATCATGCATGGCTATTTGTATACAAACGGTTTTGCGAGTAGTTATTTGCCCTCTTGCCAGTAAAGACATCCTTGGTTAATTGAGACATACATGTTGACATGTTTCCTTGACATCCTAGGATGGGCGGTGTTGCTTGGTCTCCGTTGGATACCAACACGGGTACGTTTGGTGCTTAGCCATGCAGTAGCTTGTGATGGTATCAACCTCTTGATTCTTTAATATTGAGCTTGACTAATGAACTATGGAATCGTGGCAATGCCACTTGATGAAATTGAGGTGCCAGGACTAGGGTGGTCCTTGGCCGGGAGAAACTCCAAAGTGTTTTGTGCTCGGGCGAGTGGAAGGTGGTTAGTGTGGGTGTAGGAAGCACATTGGGATGTGGATGGTCTCGCCTGAGTAACCAACTAAGGACTTAACCTTGAACCATTGATCTGGGTCACCTCGTGCAACCACATGTCCAGGATGGGGTGGACCGAGTGCAATAATTAGAGAAGCTTGAGTTAGTTCTGTGCTGATGGGAATGGCACAAGAGGGGAGCCGAAACGGCGAAACCTTAGCAAGAGTAGAACCGAGTCAAGTGGACCATTGTAAAGACTTGGTGGTGGTCTCTACTTGATTCACACGTCCAAGGAAACGTGTATCGTATCAAGCGATCACTTCTTGTGGGTAAAGTGCGCAACCTCTGTAGAGTGTAAATCTATTCGAATAGCCACGGCCTCGGTTATGGTCATGCCCAGAGATTTCATGCAAGTGGTAGGTTTCTCTTCGAAATGTGGTGGTCTTGAGCAGGTCTGTGTGTTCTGGTGTGGTCTGAGCTGTCATTAGGGTGATCACAGTGAGGACTAGTTGTGGATAGGGTGTCCACGGGTGTTTTCAAATAACTTGTTTTCATTGTGTTTTCTTTCAACTGAGCTTTGAAATCTATTTACTATATCTCCTTTGAAAGTTGCTTTCTGCCAACTAACCCTGTAGTTGTTCCTTGTCAAGCTTAGCATGATTTATACTTGCATTTATTCCCTATGACTTGCTGAGTACATTCCATGTACTCATGGCTTGCGCCCTCTGTTTGATCAGTAGAGGAGGGTGATCCAGGGAGTTCAGTGCTCTATGAAGAGGAGTTCTATGAAGACCTTGCAGCCTTGGGGACGTCTTCCACTTGATAGCCTGTGGGGCTAATCGAATGGACCCATGCGAGCTTTGTGTTTCCGCTGCTTTGTGTTTTCTCTTTTGTTGTAAGCCCTGTGAGGCACTCCTGTAACAACTTTGACCATAAGGTCTTTTGCTTATGTCAATATTAATTTGTCTGCTTCATCTTTAGATTGTTGTATGGTTGTGATTCCATCTCTGTTGTGATGGTGCGAGCTAGCCATGGATCCTGGGACTAGCTCAGTGCACAGGGGGTCTCGGGTGGTGCTACCTGGGGCGTCGACAGCGCTGGTATCAGAGCCGTATCGGCTGTAGGATGTAACCTTATTTTGCATGGTTGTTTTAGCCAAGAGTTTCAAAAATTTATTTTCTAAATCAAACCAACAGAGTAACATGAGTAGCAATTCTTCTCTCATCTTATTCTATTCTGTTCTTATCTTGTTCTATTCTCTCTTCTCACCTTGTTCATAGATCTTTATGACTTACCTCCTCTGAACCTTGTTTACAATTGAAGCTGATCCTTCTTATCTCAGTAACTTTGATAGGATTGGACCTAGTTTTGAGTTGACCACCCCAATAGGTTGAGCTAGAAGTGTTGTTGCTCAGCTACCCTTTTAGCTCTAGTGTCGTTTAGTCTCGAAAATAGGACCTTTTGTGGAGTTTTCCTTGCTTCTTAAGTAGCTTTCCGGCTACTGGTTCTTCTGGGTTTAACCTACTTTTCCCCAGTAGGTTGTTCCATCTATCTCTCTTGGTCTCGTTCGTCCTTGTGTTTTTCCCTCTTAACTAGTGTGCTTTCTTTTCCTCATCTTTTAAGTCTGGGAAGTTTGTGCAGATAGTTCAGACTCGCCACTCACCTGGCCAGGATGAGCCAGTGGATCCCTCCTTGCCGCCACCACCACCACCTCCAGCCGCCACCTTAGATCCTGGTTTGGGGCAGTTTATGGCAGCCCAGACACAAATGATGAGTGCAATGACGCAAAGTATGAGTCAAATAGTAGCTCAACAAAATCAGACATCTGCTGCCCTCCTTGCTATGTTGAACCAAAACTAGACAGCTGTTGTGCCACCACCACCACCACCAGCTTTTCCTCAATCAAGAATGACAGAATTTATGAGGACCCGTCCCCCTACTTTCTCTAGCTCTTCTGAGCCATTGGACACAGATGATTGGCTGTGTTCCACTGAAAAGAAGCTCGCCATCACCCGGTGTGACGACCGTGAGAAGGTCCTTTATGCTTCACATCAGCTGGAAGGTGCCGCCTCAGAATGGTGGGAAAATTATTGTACTGCTCATGCCAACCACCAGAACATATCTTGGGCAGAATTTTCAGAAGCTTTCTGCCGTTCTCATATCCCCGATGGGAAGGTGGAGATGAAGAAAAATGAGTTCCGTGAGCTGCGACAAGGGAGCATGACAGTGAGTGAATACCTTAATAAGTTCACTCAGCTTGCTCGCTATGCCCCGGAGGATGTGATCACTGATGATGCTAGACAGAAGCGATTCAAGAAAGGACTCAACCCCAGTTTGAAGGTCCAAGTTGTTGGCAATGATTACGCAAAGTTCCAGCAGCTGGTGAACAAGACTTTGCTTATTGAAGAATCTCGTCGTGAGCTCACAGAGTCCTACAAGAGGAAGATGTCCTAGCCGAGTGCTCACCAAGGTCATTCACAGAGAGCTAGGACCAATGCTCAACCCCCTTTTTGGTTTGCTCCTCAGGTTACCTACAGAGCCCCTGCGGTTGCCCCTCGCCTTGCTGCTCCTATTTTTCGTAGCTCCAATAGCAACGTCAACACCAACAGCCATGGCGCTGCCAGCCCGCCCCCAAGAAGTAACAATCATGCTGTTGGAATCACTTGCTTTAGCTGCAACCAATTGGGGCATTATGCCAATAATTGTCCATTGAAGCAAGCCTCGGTCCTGGTCAAGTCCAACTCGGCAACCCCTCCAACCGGAGCACCCGTGCCAGGAGTAGGATGTGGAGTGCCTCAATCCTCAGCTGTACCAGTCAAGACCTCCTAGTCCTTTGGAAGAGGCCGAGTAAACCATGTCACAGTGGAGGAGGCCCAGATAGCCCTGATGTCGTGTTGGGTAAGTTCCTTGTAAATTCAGCACTTGCAACCATGTTGTTTGATTCTGGAGCTTCCCATTCATTTGTTTCTCGAAGTTTTGCTGCCAAGCATCAGTTGAAGGTTTTCACTCTTAAGGCATCCTTGTTGGTTCAATCCCCCGGTTCGGAGTTAAGCACAAACCAGGGTTGCCCACAAGTTAAGGTAGTCATAGAAGGGGAAGAATTCTTAGCCAATCTTATCATCATTGACACCAAGTCCTTAGATGTGATTTTGAGCATTGATTGGCTTACCGATCACCAAGCAATGTTGGATTGTGGGAATAGAAGCATCACTATGGTCAGTCCAGTGGGAATTAGAGTGAGGTTTGAAGCCTCCTTGGGAAAGCTTGGAGAAGCAGAGGTCGCAGCATCAAGGCAATTTTAGTAGAAGATGTGCCAGTGGTCTGTGAGTTCCCGGATGTCTTTCCCGAAGAGCTCCCTGGGATGCCCCCTGACAGAGATTTGGAGTTTGTCATCAATTTGGTTCTTAGAATTGCTCCAATTTCCAAAAGGCCTTATCGTTTGCCAGTGAATGATTTGGTTGAGCTGAAGCAACAAATTAAAGAGATGCACTCTAAGGGCTTTGTCAGACCGAGTTCCTCACCCTGGGGAGCTCCAGTGATCTTTGTTGCCAAGAAGGATGGTACACAGCGGATGTGTATGGACTATCGTGCTCTCAACGAAGTCACCATCAAGAACAAGTACCCTCTGCCAAGGATTGATGATTTGTTTGATCAGTTGAAAGGAGCTAGAGTGTTCTCCAAGATAGACTTGAGATCGGGTTACCATCAATTGAAGATTCATCAAGAAGACATACCCAAGACAGCCTTCTCAACCCGATACGGACTGTATGAGTGTACAGTTATGTCATTTGGACTAACCAATGCTCCTGCTTACTTTATGAACTTGATGAATAAAGTATTCATGGAGTATCTAGATAAGTTCATCATTGTCTTTATTGATGATATTCTAGTATACTCTAAGAGCGAAGAAGAGCATGAAGAGCACCTTCACCTTGCCCTGCAGAAGCTTAGAGATCATCAACTTTATGCTAAGTTCAATAAGTGTGCATTTTGGATGAAGGAAGTTACCCTTTTAGGGCATGTCTTGTCTGCCGAAGGAGTTGCTGTCAACCCTAGTAAAGTTAAAGATGTCCTCAATTGGGAGTCACCCAAATCAGTCCCTCAGGTCAGAGGTTTCCTTGGAATAGCTGGTTACTACCGTCGGTTTATAGAAGGGTTCTCCAGTATAGCAAGACCTCTCACTCAGCTACTGAAGAAGGAAAAGAAGTATGTCTGGACGCTCGAATGTGAGAAAAGCTTTCAAAAACTAAAGAAGTGTTTGACCACTGCTCCAGTTTTGATCTTGCCTGATGTCCGAAAAGACTTTGAAATTTTCTGTGATGCCTCACATCAAGGTCTTGGCTGTGTTCTTATGCAAGAAAGAAGGGTTATAGCTTATGCTTTCCATCAGTTGAAGCCCCATGAAGCCAATTACCCTACTCATGACCTAGAGCTAGCAGAAGTGGTGCATGCTTTGAAGATATGGCGCCATTACCTTATTGGCAATTGTTGTGAAGTGTACACTGATCATAAGAGTTTAAAGTACATTTTCACTCAAGCTAATCTCAATATGAGGCAAAGAAGATGGTTGGAGCTGATTAAAGACTACAAATTGGGCATACATTATCACCTTGGGAAGGCTAATGTGGTAGCCGATGCCCTAAGTAGGAAGGTCTACTACTACACCTTGATGATTAAAGAAAACCAGCCGACATTACATGAAGAATTCCGAAAGCTCAAGCTTGAATTGGTAGGAGAAGGTCATTTGGCTTCTCTAGAGGTGCAACCAACTCTCCAAGAGAAGATCCGAACAGCTCAAGAAGAAGATGTAGACATCAAGGAGATCAAGAACAGCATGAAGAAAGGGAAGTCCTTAAGGTTTTCTGAAGACGAGCAAGGCACCTTGTGGTTTGACAAGCGAATTTGTGTACCAGACCAGAGAGAGCTCAAGCTGTTGATCCTCAAAGAAGCACATGAAGCCTTGTATTCCATTCACCCTGGGAGCACAAAGATGTACCAAAACCTCAAAGAGATGTATTGGTGACCTAGTATGAAGCGAGAGATAGCAGAATATGTGGCTCAATGTGATATTTGTCAAAACGTTAAGGCTATGCACCAAAGACCTGGAGGTCTTTTGAGACCATTGCCCATACCCGAGTGGAAATAGGAAGAGGTTGGGATGGACTTCATCATAGGCCTGCCTAGGACCCAAGCTGGTTATGACTCGATTTGGGTGATTGTAGATCGTCTAACTAAGGTCGCTCACTTTACTCCTATGAAGACCACCTATTCTGGGGACAGGTTGGCTGAACTGTATATGGCAAGAATTGTGTGTCAGCATGGTGTACTAAAGAAGATTGTGTCGGATCGAGGATCCCAGTTCACCTCCAGATTTTGGCAGAAGCTACATGACGTCTTGGGCACAGACCTCAATTTTAGCACAGCCTATCACCTGCAGATAGATGGCCAGACAAAAAGAGTCAATCAAATTCTGGAGGACATGCTGAGAGCTTGCGCCCTAGAGAACCAAAACAGCTAGGATCGGATGCTACCTTATGCTGAGTTTTCTTACAACAACAGCTACCAATCGAGCCTTCAAATGTCCCCTTTTGAAGCTCTTTATGGAAGGAAATGTAGAACACCTTTGTACTGGACAGAAGTCGGTGAAAGACAAGTGCTCGGACCAGACCTCCTCAAAGAAGCTAAAGACCAAGTGCGATCAATAAGACAAAAGCTACAGACCGCTCAGACCAAGCAGAAGAGCTATGCGGACCATCGTCGTCGAGACTTAACCTTTGCACCTGCAGACCATGTGTACCTCAAGGTGTCACCTCTCAAAGGGCTGCGCCATTTCAGAGTCAGTGGTAAGCTTGCACCAAGGTACGTCGGACCTTTTTTCAATCTTAGCCAGAAGAGGAGAAGTTGCTTACCAATTGGAGCTCCCAACTCAGTTATCCAGTGTGCACAACGTCTTCCATGTGTCTCAATTGAAGAAGTGCCTGTGCATTCCAAAAGAGCAGATGCCTTTGGAGACCGTGGACCTTCAAGAAGACCTCTCCTACAAAGAGCACCCCATCAAGATTCTGGAAGTATCCGAGCGTGTGACAAGAGGCAAGATCCTCAAGTTCTGCAAAGTCCAGTGGAGCAACCACTCCGAAGAAGAAGCAACCTGGGAACATGAAGAGGACCTCAAGGCCGAGTTTCCCCACCTATTCTCTAGTCAGCTCGAATCTCGGGGGTTGAGATTCCCTTTAAGGGGTGTAGGTTTGTAACATCCCAATTTTCGGAGCCTTTTTGTAAAATTTTCAAAACTCAAAAGTAACCGTTCGGTTCCGTTAATTGCTCAAGCTTAACTTGGAATTTTAGAAATTTGGAGATTTAACTTGAATAAATTGAACTCCAATTAACTCTTTTGGTTGACCTTGAGTTGTTAAGTGCTCTTTGGCTTTCGGTTCCCTTCTCTATTTGCCCTATGCACCCTTTGGCCTAGCCTTCTCTCTTTGGACCTCCATTTTACGTTAAGACCCCCTAGTGTTCGGACCTCCCTTTTAAGGTTCGGACCTCCCTTGTGTTGGATCTTCCCTTAGGTCTAAGCTCGGGTCTGTGTTTCAAATGTCCTTGGTATCCGAAATTCAAATCCGGGATGTAGTTTTCCCTTTTTGATCTTTCCCTCGTTTCTCTTTCTTTCCTTCTCTGCTTGGTTGAACCTCCTCCACGTCCGTTTGGACTTTCCTCTGGTTCATGTGGTTTTCCCCCGTGTCCGCTCGGACCTCCCTTTGATGCATCTTGACCGTCGGGATCACCTTCGGGTTCCTCCTGGCCGTCAAAGACCTCCCTTTGATGCATCTTGACCATCGGGATAACCTTCGGGTTCATCCTGGCCGTCAAAGACCTCCATTTGATGCATGTTGACCGTCGGGATCACCTTCGGGTTCATCCTGGTTGTCAAAGACCTCCTTTGGCTCCATCTGGATTGTTGAGACCACCCTTGTGTTGGTCTTGACCATCAAGACCTCCTTTGATCTTGATCTGGACCGTTAGGAACTCCCCTTGCGAGATCCTAGCCGCCAGACCTCCTTTGATCTTGATCTGGACTGTTAGGACCTTCCCTTGCGAGATCCTAGCCGTCAAACCTCCTTTGATCTTGATCTGGACCATTCAGGACCTCTTGTGGTCTTTTCGCAAAGACCACCTCTCTCAGGACCTCTCGTGGTCTTTTTGCAAAGACCACCCTCCTGGGTCATGACCTCCCGATTGGTCAAGACCTCCAAGTTCTGGTCAGGACCTCCTGCTGGTCACGACCGGTCTTTTGCAAAGAGCCAAAGACCACCCCTTTGGTCTTTTTGCAAAGATCACCCCTTTGGTCTTTTTGCAAAGACCACCTTCGTGGGTCACGACCCCTCCCCCCTTGTGAGTCACGACCGCCCTGTTGGTCGCGATTGGTCCTTTTGCAAAAAAAACCCACCCCGTTGGCATTTTCTTTGCAAAGACCACCCCTTTTGGACCTCCCCTCTGGGTTGGGTCAGCTTCACGTGCTTTCACTGGCCCACTTGCCAGTTCCTACTCATTCTCTTTTTCCTCCCATTGCTTCTGCAACAGCAAAAGTCTTCAAGCATTTAATGCGATTGCTTCTGCAGAACATTGTTTCCCTCTTTGGTCACTTCCTTAGCTTGCCCTTTTCCCTCCATCACCTGCTCCAGTCGTGTGCTATTTAATGCGACGTCCTCCTCTCAAAGCCTCCCGTGCCTATGAAAGGAGCCAAGAAAACTCCTTGGCCCCTATTTGTTGCTCAGCACCTTGGACCTCCTCCTTTGAGCTTGACTTCCCTCGTTTGAGCCCTCCTTGAGCGATTCAAGCTCTGGTTTTCATCTTTTCTGTAACCTTTCTTTGGCTCTTACTTGGTGAGTTCTTTTGACCTTCTTGATGGACTTTGTTTTACTTATTTGGGTTCTCCTCAAACGTGTAGATCCCGGTTTCTCAAAGGAGTTCTTGGACCCGGCCACCTTTCATCATATTGAACACATCTTTTGCAAAAAGTATGTTGTTTCAAGTTATCATGCATGGCTATTTGTATACAAACAGTTTTGGGAGTAGTTATTTGCCCTCTTGCCAGTAAAGACATCCTTCGTTAATTGAGACATACATGTTGACATGTTTCCTTGACATCCTAGGATGGGCGGTGTTGCTTAGTCTCTATTGGATACCAACATGGGTAAGTTTGGTACTTAGCCATGCAGTAGCTTGCGATGGTATCAACCTCTTGATTCTTTAATATTGAACTTGACTAATGAACTATGGAATTGTGGCAATGCCACTTGATGAAATTGAGGTGCCAGGACTAGGGTGGTCCTTGGCCGGGAGAAACTCCAAAGTGTTTTGTGCTCAGGCGAGTGGAAGGTGGTTAGTGTGTGTGCAGGAAGCACATTTGGGATGTGGATGGACTCGCCTGAGCAAACAACTAAGGACTTAACCTTGAACTGTTGATCTAGGTCACCTCGTGCAACCACATGTCTAGGATGGGGTGGACCGGGTGCAATAATGTAAGGACCCGGAATATTGGAGGTTTATACCGAATTAAAAATCATACCACCAGCATAATTCTTAATCAAGAACAACCTGTCCTTAATTAAAATCATACTAGAAGCATAATCCTTAATTAGATACAAATCCAACATTCAGGTTCCCGGATATATGTCTCATGTTAGCTCCTAGAATCAGCTGCTAACATACATATATCCTTACAACATTATATCACAAGCATGCACGATAAAAATATGCATACACAGCTAGCATATATACATATCGGTGAAATTTTACAGCGGAAACACTTAGTATACAATAAACGGAAGAAGAAATAAGAAAATAAACTTTCCGGTGAAGCGCCACAACCCAAGGGCAACTTGACTGGTATTAAAGCCGAAGAACCAACGCAATCGTCTCAACTTGAAATATTAATTAGAACGTCTTCACCTGCAACAAGTGGACAATTTCCACTGAGTACGGAAGGTACTCAACAAGACTTACACAAACTACTATAATGAAGTGTTTAATAGAACCTACACAAAGGATTAGAATTGATATATGCATAAGGTTAACAACAGGAAGGTTATAAGGGTTCAATTTTGCGTAAAGCGATACAACTTAACCTACCATGCTAAATTTTGACAAAGCAATTTTAATAAATCAATTTGGACTAAAACAGTAAATAAATGAAGAATAATCATAAACAATAACCAATAATGAAATGGTGTTACACCACCAACACACCAGTACATATTTAACCATATAACCGAAATTCCATCCACCAAATAAAATTGGAATGTAAAATCTATACAAAGCGCTAATCAAATTCAAGCATTGTCCGTAGAATCGGGACACGGCTATTCAATAGTTTTAACCTGCAGGGTGTACATCTTTACCCACACGACTTAGTTAGCCCGTAAGCCGTCTAGAATAATAGCACACTGCCTTTGGTATGCCGGCCGGGTAAACTAAGATTTGGTATTTTTCAACAAGTTAACACTATTGAGTTGGACAACCCATGTGAGACTGATCCCGCTTAAATAACGACTGATAGCATCTATTCAACGGGGTCCACATGTTGTGCCGGGAATGCCGACCCAATCAATTAAATGCGAACTGTGCTCACTACACATATTAGACCGCAGTCGGGGCCCTGAAGGTACGTACATGCGATGGAACACATCTACGTCCTCACCCTTCTAAGAACATCTGATATCGATATAAACTCCACATGGCATACGACACGGCCCGAAGACTTAAGCATCTATGCCATATGAAATCAATACACATGTCCTTGCTCTCCTGTTTCCAACTCAATAGTATTAACCCTTTACTTAACCAAACAGCGCCCATACACCGCGTGTGGAAGTACATTGGGGCTTGAATCATCCGGCCGATGTTCAGTCCTTAATCAATCCAGACAAGACAACCACATTGCCCAATTCTCGTGCACTACGGCACCACCACTAGCATCGACTTGTCCAGATTTGAAATAAATTTAACAACAAGATTGGGAGTCCTTTCAGATTTAAATAAATTGAACAAAGAATCAAAATAAATAAAATTTATTTGTTGTTCCCAGGTTTGACAAGATAAGCTTGCCAAACACTACCGTTCTATGGACTGCATGGCTAAGCAAAACCCAAAATTAATTAGTATAATACCACAGACTACCTTAGGTTAAGTGTATGATCAAATTTAAGGTAAGCCACAAGTTATGGGTTGTAACTAGATACTACACATGTCACAATTAATTTTTAAGGAAGTAGCATGCAACAGTTATCACTGTATTTTGTAAATCTACAGTTCCAAAATTGGGATCAATATGGTGCAGAGAGGATGCTTGCCTTGGTAGAAGTCCACTTGTTCTCTCTTGTAGGCGTAAACATTCACTCTGCGCAATTTATAATCTAGAGAGAAAATGCGATAGCGAATAAACACCAATAACATCAAGAAATCCAAAATGCTCAAACATGCATGATAATTATATATATTAATGAAGTTATGATTCTACATGCATTTAGGTATAGATTTTAGTTTATTTGAAGTTCAATTTCTCATGGATTTGTGAAAGTTAATTCAATTTCTGGGGTAATCATAATAACTGATGATATCTAGAATTTAGGTGATATTGTTTTCCTTAACAGGGCACCTAGTACTCACAAACACTCTCTCTAGACATTCTATGCATACATCCATGATGATCATACAGTCAAAATTAACCCTCTTATATGTTTTTCTTTCAATTAGTCTTTTAAAATCTTAACAAGTATTTCAAAGAATAGCTTATTTCATTATCTTGTTAATTACTAAGATACTATTCACACAAATGGAAAGACAACAGCATTCTGAGTTTTAACTTGGCTAAACTTGTTTTGGTTAACTAAATTAATGCTTATTCTTTAGATGATTAGCCTTTGTTAGTTTAAGGGCTAAAGTTCAAATGGACCAAAAAGCTACATCTAATCTAAATAAGAGCAAAAGCTTCCAGTTATCTTCTATTGCTACTAGCTGTCACAATTTAAAGTCCAATCTAGAATTGCAATTTTAGATTTAGAGCAAACTGAAAATAGGGCAAAAAGAAGAGTGGGCTGCTTTAAACATTGTGAGTAAAGTATTATTTTTGGGTTTAATTTAAAGCTAAATTAGTATAGCTAAAAGTTGAGTTTAATACTTACAAACTTACGAACCAGTTTTTGGAGAAATGAGAGGTTGGTTCAGTTTTTGCTACAGTTTCAGGTGTTGAAACCGAAAGTGAGACAGATTAAGAGAAAGGTTTGCTGATTTATACATTCACAAGTGGATAGAGTTAAAAGTCTAAGCGATACTGTGGCTACATCTTGTCAGTATATGTGGTCAACATGACCAAGAAAAAGCAACAAAGACCGAATCGAGATTCGGTTAGCTAAAGTTTCAGATTTTGGCAAAGCGGAAAGTGGACAGATTTCAACATGGTCGGCAAGAACGGCAAGACCGAACTGAGATTCGTTAGCTAAAGTTTCAGATTTGGAAAAACTGAAAATCGGGACAGATTACAATGGTAAAGTTTGTTGCTTTCTCGGATCATGAACAAAATGATGCTTTAGCTTAAGTTAATGCTAACTCGTAAAACTTAAAGCCTAACTTTTTACTTGATACCATTAACGGCACAAAAGTAAGGAATAGAACAACTCGCTTGATATTGTCGGTTCTTTGAAAAATGTAATGTTATGAACGGGATTGGAGATTTAAGGTTGATTTTGAAATACTCTAAGCACAAGACTTTTGCTAAGGCTAAAGCTAACCTTAAACAAGCATAATAACCCATTTTAATACTTGTTAATACTAATTGTTCAAGAATTAATATTCAGTTCGAGCTACGCTTTTTGATATTGAAACCAAAATGGGATGATTATAATAAAAAGATTTGTTGTTCCATTAGACTATGACAAAAGAATACTTTTGATTAAGTTACTGACTAGATGAGTAGAATTCAAAGCCTAGCTTACCACTTAGCATTAATTAAGACTAATCATCAATTCTCGCTTGAAATCGGATCGGTTTGCATATTTGCAAAAACCAAACAGGCAGATTTCAGATTTCAAATCTGAAATGTGATGATTCCAAAGAATGATTTGTTGCTCTAAACATACACAAGTAAAAGTGCTAAGCTCAAGTTTAGAGTATTCTCAACTAGGTTAGGAAGTGAACTCATCATTTACCGCACTAAGTGATAAGAATTAATGAAGTGGTCGTGTAAACCGTTAGTTCAACCGAAAATGGACAGGCACAATTGGTCGCTTTGATGATTCTGAATTTGGCTAATTTGAAAAATGCACTTAAACGAAAATTGTTTGCTAAAGCTAATCTTCGAGAAAGGGGTACAAGACAACTAAAACCTACTACAACATTCTACCTAATTCCTTGATTTAGCCATTTGAACTAATCTTATACTACCTCTGTTTATATATCAAAAATAGGACAGCAATCTCAACTAAAAAGTTAACATCTAATCTTCATACTAACTCAAATTACAAGCTTTTGTCAGTCAATTGAGTGGTTTGAAACATCAGTCACTAGGTTGGTTAGCACTAAGTGGGTGATGTATTCACTAGTTCCTTGCCTCTCATACATACATAGACTAAGGTTCACAAGAGAATAGAAATCAAAGACAAACACTAGATTATACCCACTGATAAAACAAGTAATCATCTAATGCCTTCTTTATTCAATCATTTCATCAGATTTTCATTGTCTAATACTAATCTTGTATTGGCTCTATACATCTGCTCTATGATGCACGGACACGGATACGTCGACCTATTACCTATTACCTACGACACGGACACGGGAATTCGTCATTTTTCCAAAAATACCGATACGGCGACACGGCTATATATATTTAAATAATAAAAATAAATTACACATATGTATCATTTTTTATGTTTCTTCATGCTAGTCGAACTGAAATTTTGTAAAGTGTAAAATAAACTCGGAATATGTACCTCTCAAAGATAACCCTTGCCTCTTCATTCTTCCTGCAGTCAATTCATTGATCATGACATGTTCAATTGTTCATATGAATACCATTTTCAGAAATCATAATTCCATATACCTGGGAAAAGAATTAACATGATTAGCAAGAGTTGCAAGAATATAAAGATAACATATGTACTTGATTTTTTGAACAATCTAAGTCAAAGGCTCAAAGCAATAGAGCAACTACAATTGATAAGCAATAAAAATAATTAACAAGCAGCCAAGTTCAAACATAGAAACTTAAATGCATAGTTCAACCAAAAGCAAGGTGCCACTAGGCAACAGCCCAACATAGAAGTTGTTCAACTTAAGTTACATAACAAAATCAAATTCCAGTGGCAAGACTAAATAAAAGACATCATGGGATGGGACTCTTAGTCTTCCAATTCATCCTCATTTCCTTCTTCGATCATCACAGTAGAAGCATCATCTTCAAACAACACACTTTGTAACTCTGGTTCTTCTATAGAGAGTTGAGCAACTTCGAGAATACCAACACCAGTTAAAGATTCAAAGCTATCTCCTCCCACATCCCACATTCTAGTTGCTCTGTTTTATATGCTTGATTCTTCTTGATAGAAGTCTTAAATTGTTATGCACAAATACCAAATCTTCAAAGACGCCAGAGTTAATTTGTTCCTTTTCATGTTTGTTGATAAAGCTATATGTGCTCCAGCTTTCTTTCACAACAAGAAGATGAAGCCGGTTGGTTAACCAATTTGAGAGCCAAACTTTGCAAAGACAGAACGGATTGTCCATGATTTGCCCACCAATTCATTGGATCAAGGATCCATCTGTCATAAATAGAATCAAAGTCATTGAATTCTCCAGAACAAGTGGAAAATCTTGCATATTCTTCTTTCACTTTCTTCAAATCTTCAAGCACAGGGAAGAACTTTTTGAAGCACTTCATTCTCATTTGTGAAATCTCAAGATCCTTGTCTTGAGGGGTACACGGCCAACACCAACACCTTCTTGACTGATCCACTTCTCACTATAATATCTACAAAGAAAAATGGATTAGAACTTTGTGAAACTAAAGTGTTAGCAAAAGCAAAAGGAAGATTTGTAGTTCACCTTGGATTGAGTGAATGTGCCAAACAATGAAGTGGAGTGTTGCCTTTTGCCCAACGATCAACCAATATGCTTTGAACAACTGAGTAAAATGTGGACTCCTCATTGTATTCCTTACCTTCATGCCTATATATCACTTTCTTTACATTTTCAATCATTGCATCCCACATCTCATAAATTAGATGAAGGCATGGTGTGTCGGTGTCCGCCACACGAAACATTTCATAGATTGGCTCGGTAAATTCAACAATGTAGTTCACCTTGTCCCACCACACATCATTGAGTACTAGTTCTCTAATGGTTTGTGCCAATCCTCTATTGTCATCTCTATATGTCTCCCATTGGTCACTAATCACCATATTTTGGAGAGCCCTCTTGACCATGCAAAACCGCTTCAACATAACCACAACTGAGGCAAACCTCGTCTCAAAGAATAGCAAGTAACTTCAGCTTGCTAAACTCATTGAACATTGATAGCCTCATGCCATGGTTCACTATAAAATTCTTAATCATATTAGCATCTTCAGAGATTTCAGTTATCCAATGGCACTCAGCAAAGATTAATTCTTCATCATCGCTTCTTGGCATTTTAGCGGCACAAATACTCTTGAGAGCAAGATTGAGAGTATGAACAACACAAGGAGTCCAAAAATATGATATATTGCTTGAACAATCAAACCCGCACCTTTGCAATTTGCAGCATTGTCAGTGATGACTTGGACAACACTTCTTGCACCCACTTCTTCAATAACAGCAATCAACTTCTCAGAAATGTACTCCTTTGTCTTCACCTCGCCTTGAAAGATTGATAGCTCGCAAGAACATTGGTGCACCCTCAGAAATAGCAAGAAAGTTAATGAGAGGTCGCCTCTGCGCATCTGACCATCCATCTGAACAAATGGTGACACCCTTTTCAGGCCACGTGCTCCGCGTATGCTCCAATAAGGTCTCAATGTGAGTCCTTTCTTGTTGAAGAAGTGTAGTCCTCAATTTGTTGTACCCAGGTGGGACATAACCAGCAAGCTTACCATGGCTTGCAGCAAAGGTGTACGACTGTTGAAAATGTGGATTTCTTGCTAGATTGAAAGACAATCCTGTAAATTTCACATAACCAAAGTTAGTTGAATGCATATGGTAAGTTGGATAAAATTGAAACAATGATTTCAAGTTGATTGCATACCTCCAGAGTAAAACATCCTTGCAATTTGTGCATCCAATTGATTGCGCAATTCCATGGCCCAAGCTTTCTCTAATGGTGAAGTAGGTCCCCTCCGCTTCTTATTCCCCAACATAGCCGAGTCCATGCTTGATGAAGAAACACTAGCACTAACACCAGTTCCACTACCAGCAGTTGATGGTGGCAAGGGAACTTCTCTTGGCCTTGTTTTTGCTTGTTCATCCTCGGCCTTTGCAACTTCACTTTTAAGCTGAGCAAGAATAGGTTCTGTCACCTTAGGACATACCTTGATTCCACCATTAGTAATTTTCAGCAAGTGCGCTTTGACTCTAGAGTAGCTACTAGTGCCAACATATTTGCAATACTTGCATATCCATTTCACATTTCCTCCTCCTTGACCACCCTTGTCTACAACGTCAACATGATTCCACAATGGAGGCTTGAACCTATTGTTGGTTTGCTCCTCTCTACCACTAAATTACGGTTTCCATTTTTCTAAAATGATGAAAACAAGCAATCAGTAACATACTAACATAGTAACATATTAACATGAGAGCAAGCATCAATGCATCATTTTTCTAAAATGCTTGTGTATTGATGCTATGCTTGTGATACATAAATGAATTGATGCATTGATGCTTGTGCATCGATGGCATCGATACACAAGCATCAATGCATCAATTCATTTATGTATCACAAGCATAGCATCAATACATACTAAGTCTCACCGTCTCGAGTATCACAAATTCACAGTTCACAAGTCACAAGCAATTAAGCAAAGCATTAGTACACATGCACCTCTAATCCTCCATTCTAGACCAACATCAACATACATACTAATACATATTCATTAGTAATTACTAACTTCACCTATCACAATTCACAAGCAAAGCCAAAGCATCGGGGCTCAAGCCATCGGTGCATCACCATCAATCCATCAAGATAGCCATATCAGTACACAACAAGGCACAAGCAAAGCCAAACTGCCAAAGCATCAATCACTGCATCACCAATTCAACAATCACCAATTCACCATCGTCCATCAGTAGAGTCCTCACCTCACATGAGGTTGGAGACTTGGAGCTGCGGCGGCGCGAGGGACTGAGGGAGCACCGGAGGTCCGGATCTGGCGGCGCGAGGCGAGGGAGCCGGAGGACCGAAGCGGCGAAGCCGGCGGCGCGAGGGAGGTCCCGAGCTGGAGGTCGAGGGAGGAGGAGCTGCCGCCGAGCTGGTCGCGCGAGGGACCGTCTTTGATCCGTGGCGACCTCCCGAAAGCTCAAGCAGCGCGCGACCTCTGGATCCGACGCCGAGGAGGAGGAGGCGAGGAGCCGCTGGAGGTCGCGCGAGGAGGACCAGCGCTGATCCGGCGGCGCGACCTCGGCCGAGCCGATCCGGCGGCGCTGAAGCGCCGGCGCGCGACCTTGACGAGCGCTTCAAGCGTCTTGGGGCCCGGAGGGCGAGGCAGCTTCTGCTGCCGCTGCAGCGTCTCGGTGCGGGGCTTCGGTGCGGGACGGGAGTGGAGGCCGGTGACCTAGCTTTGTGTTGGGCGGGCGTGTCTGATATCGTCGGACCGCGCCACGGCGTGTCCGACACGTATCGAAATTTTAAAATTAAATTTTATTATTAAAGTCACCGATACTCCGCCGACATCGCAGTCGGAGACGTGTCCGACACGTGTCCGTGTCCGACACACCATTTGACACGGATACAGCAGTTTTCCCAAGTGTCCGTGCTTCAGAGCATCTGCTAGCATTGCGCTTTACATCTCAAATAGCACAAGTACTACAGAGAATGGTGAGGGGCTCACCTATCATGGAAACAAGAAAGGAAGCACGGAGGCCGAGGAGGGCCGAACAGGGAAGGCTCAGGGGCGGCTCAGGCATTTTGGCGAACACCCTTTGCACGCACCGAGTCCTGGCAAGAGGGGCGCGCGCACACGAGGTCGTGGGCGATGTAGTCGGAGGAGCAGAGCAGCATGGTGACCTTGGCAAAGCAGGTGTACCAGATCGTGGTGTAAGCTGACATGAAGGTTGCGTCTTGGGCGCGCTCCAGTTGAGCTTTTGGAGCACAGCACCGACGGGGTCAGCGATGGCGGCGTCGACTGCGGCCTCAAGCTCCGGGAAGGCTGGCCGGCGAGGTAGCGGATGAAGGCGGCGGGGGCGGAGCTGAGGACGGCGAGCTGGAGATGCTGCCAGCCAGGAGTCGGAGGTTGAGGGAGGCGCCGAGGTGGATCAAGCGAACAACTGGCCGGGCAGATCCAGGCGCCGGGCCCTAGGGCAGAGCCTTGGCAAGCAAGCGGCGGAGTTGAGGACGAGGGAGGGAGAGTCCGGAGATGAGGGCGTTGTAGGAGGCGAGGTCGCGGGAGGGCATGCGGCGGAACAGGCCGAAGGCGGCGTCGGCGACGGCGTGGGAGAAGCGGGCCGGAGAGGCGCAAGGAGCCGAGCGGAACTGGTTGCAGAACCGGCGGCGTGGAGGGTGGTGGCGGAGAAGTGGAGGCTGGGGAGGTGGTGCGGCGGCGAGGCGTGGAGGAAGCGGCGACCAGGGGAGGTAGCACCACGGAACAGGGGAGCCGGAGGAGGCAGCCGGCGGTAGGGGAGGCAGCGCCATGGGAGAAGGGCGGCAGCACCATGGAATGGGAGGAAGTGAAGAAGGAGATTTGGGGGAGAAGACAAATGTTGGGGAAGAAGTGGAAGAATGAGCTGTGCCTGCGGTTGTTGACCGAATGGAGAAGGAAAGAAAAGGTGAGGCGTGCTACCCAGAAGCTCCGAGATGAGGATGGCGTGGCTCAGCTACAAGATCGCGTCGACAAGGAGTTAGCCGCGTGTCCCAGGTTGCAGCGGCGGAGGGATGGCGTGGCGTCGGCGCCGCTCTAAGGAAGAAGACAACCCGCTGGGGAGTGGGGCCCACAAGTCAGTGGAAGAAAAGGGCGACGCCGTCGGTCGGTTTTGGGTTAAACAGTGACTGGCTCGGTATGATTAAGTGCGGACCATCCGATCGGAAATGGACGGTCAAGATAAGGTGGGCCGTTCGGACCATCCCGATTATGCGTGAGATCTGAGCCGTTGATTTCCAACTGAACGGCCCGGATGACTTGGGCCGTTCGGACCATCCGGTCGGCCATGGGATTTGAGCCGTCGATCTTCAATCTAACGGTCCCTACGCGTTGAGTGCGGTCGGTTCGCTTAGTTGACTCAGCCGAGTCAATTGGCTGGGTCGGACTCGAGCCTATTGCACAGTAACCAGGGTTTAGGTCTAGAGCTTTGACTGAGATTTTAATTCCTATTCCTACTTTGACCAGGGCTTTAAAAATAGAAATAAAATTTGTAAAATTCTGGAATAATTTAGGTGGGTTCCTGGGATAGTCTAGTGTTTATAAAAATTATTAAAACTTACTGTTCATATAATATTTTGTAAAATACGAATTCAAACTTAGTGTATGTTATAGATGTGTGTTTGAATTTTTGTGGTTTGAATTTAGTCCCAAAAATTTGGGAAAAATTATATTAATTCATGATAATTATACTAGTATTTAAATAAATTATTTTCCAGAAATCTTATGAACATTTATTTAAAATTTCTATTGTGGATTTTGTTTGAATTTAGAGATTTGCATTTGATTTTAAGATTTACATTTGATTTTAAGATTTTCTAATGCATAATTTATGCACATGCTCCGGAAATAACAATTATAATATAAAAATGCATATAATTACTATTTATTAAAATTGGGGTTGTCACAAACCTACCCCCCTTAACAGAATCTCGTCCCCGAGATTCCTGTGGTTGTGAAGTTAGAAAGAATGGTCATGGTAATCTAGCTAGGTTTGGTCATAGAGATACAGTTTGGATTTGACCGCAATCAGAACTCAATTGCAAAGCATGTGAGGTTATTTCTAAGGTTCACGTGCTAAAGAAGGAGGCTATATCGAAGGATTTTTTTTTTATAAACCCTTCTTTTATATGTTTTTTAAGTGGTTCTTTCAACTCTAAACGAATTGCACCATCCGTTGTCTTGATTTTCTTCAAGGATAGAGCTAAGATATCTGGATGAGGTAGCATGACGTTACTGATACATTTTCCTTTCTATTATTTTGGTTTAACCTTTCTTTCCTTGATTCGTTGAAACTGCCTTCGACGTCATCGTCCGATCGAATGAAAAGGCTACCTACAAGGGAAAAGGTCACTAAAAAAAGAAGGGTTCAGGTTAGTTGGTTAAAGGGTAATCTAGTATTGATATTGGAATGTTGTGTAGAGACTAGAGAAGACAAAGCAAGGTTGCTGGTAGTCTTACTTAACCCTTGCTCTACTATCTAATTGCCCACTTTGCCAGTGCATTCTTTTCCAAGTCGGGCATTACTGGAGAAATGCATGAAAGGATGTATAAATGAATTCAGATTTATGTCAATTTAAATTGGATTAGTGAGAGTGCAAATGATTACATGCATGCTTACAGGAGTCTATCAAAATGCAACCAATTAATTTCATTGGTGTTGGATGAGCATGAGATTTAATAAACAACATGAATTCACACAACAGAACAAACTACAGAGAAATTTTCGATTGATAAGCACATTAAGCAAAGAGACTTTTGCTCAAGTTACTAGGGTGCCTAAGGAGACTACCTAAGCTTAGAGAGTGACCAGAGAAACTCTAGAGCTTGCCGGCGATACGAAAGACCGAAAATGACAATAAGGAGATCTACAGCGACAAGATAACCTGAGCAAAGATTCAACGAGTGAGTGATCAGGATATCTTAAGTAAGGCTCCTAGATACTCTGAAACAAAGGAATTGAACACAGGCTCGCCAGTTTGGAAAAGAGAAGACAAGAACTGATGCTTACCAGAATTAGGGGAAATCCAAATTCTTGATGATCTTGTGAATTAAAAGATAAATTGATTGATGGGTTTGCTCACAATATCTTAAGACAAGATATGATGTGCAAGAGATACGAGGGAGCTCACCGGAGCGAAGAAATCCACACGGCGGCGCTCTAGACGTGCTCTGGACAGTAAGATGATAACCTTGGGCTCCCGATCTATAAACAATGCCAAGAGCTCCAATTAACAGGATGAACAAAGCATCGAAAGAGATGAACAAAAATGCAAGGAAGAGAGGATACGTCGTTGATATGAGGAAGAACTTAGTGCGGCATCAAAACTGGCTGAGAACAAAAATGGTGTTTTTATAGCCATTTCACCAGAGTGAACGAGGTAGCTCATGCGTGGCCAAAAATGGCAGCAAACGAGTGCCAAGTGGCGGCTGCATGTTGTGAAAAACACAGCGCAACGCCACCTCGCCGTGATGTGCTTGAAGCTGGCGAATTTGCGTAGAGAAGAAGAAGATGAGCCACTGCCATGTGGGCCAGGGCTGTCAGTCCAGCCATGAAACAAACAGTGAGCTCAAACACAAGTTGATCGTCCGATCTTAAATCAACGGCTTAGATTGAGTGGGATATTCGGATGGTCTGAACGGCCCAACTCATGCTAACCGTGTGATCAAAATCCAACGACTGCGAACAGGTGCGCACTTAATCATTTGAAACGATTAAAAGGGGCACCATTAGATTAGAAACCAATGGTTGAGATTGAAGTGAGGTTCGGACGGTTGCGATGAAAGCAAAGGAGGTCCTGACGATTAAGATGAAAGCAAAGGAGGTCTTGAACGGTCCAGATGAGATCCAGGAGGTCCTGGACGGTCCAGATGGAATCAAGGAGGTCCTGGACGGCCCCGATGAGATCAAGGGAGGTCCTAACGGTTGAGATGAGATCAAAGAGGTCCTAGACAGTCCCGATGAGATCAAAGGAGGTCCTGGACGGTTCTGATGATATCAAGGGAGATCATGAACGGTCGAGATGAGATCAAGGAGGTCCTGGACTGTTCCGATGAGATCAAGGGAGACCCTGGACAGTTCTGATGATATCAAGGGAGGTCTTGAACGGTCGACATGAGATCAAGGAGGTCCTGGACGGTCCGATGAAATCAAGGGAGGTCCTGAACGGTCCGATGAGATCAAGGGAGGTCCTGAACGGTCCGATGAAATCAAGGGAGGTCCTGAATGGTCCGATGAGATCAAGGGAGGTCCTAGATGGTCCCGATGATATCAAGGGAGGTCCTGGACGGCCTCGATGAAATCAAGGGAGCTCCTGGACGGACCTAATGACATCAAGGGAGGTCCTGGACGGTCCCGATGATACCAAGGGAGGTCCTGGACAGTCCAAATGCAAGGTGCGTTCGGACGGTCTAAACGGCACACTAGATCTAATCCATCCGCTACAGATCGAACGGTGGAGAAAGTGCGTTGGGTTGCTCAGAGGGTCCAAACAGCCCAACTGATCTGAATGGCCCATTTTGAATCGGACGGCTCACGTGCACTGGGGGTTGGCTGAGCCTAAGGAACGTGACTGAGTCAGTTCGAACAGCACATCGTTGGACTAAACTAAACTTGTTCAAGTAGCTACAGTGCCAGTCGACTTGGTTTGAGTCCAGAGTTGACTAGGACGCAAAACCAAACTTCAAAAGTTTGACCTGGTATTTAAAATATCAAATAAATTTATAAAAATATGAAATTTTCTAGAGAAACTACTGGGATGATATATATCTCAGATAAAATTTTAAAACCAATGCTCTTGTTTTAAAATACTAAATTAAATATTTTCCCGGTCTCAATACCAGCATAGACTTGCATTTTCTTTTGAAGCTTCAAACAAGGCTTACATTTGGATCGCAAATGGAGGTTTTAAATTGTAACAAATTGCCCAAGTTTAAAAAATGACCAGAAATGCTATGAAAAGCATTTTATTACTGTTCATTAAACTGTGGCTATTACAAACCTCCCCCCTTAAGAGAATCTCGTCCCGAGATTCCAGGTAAAGCTGAAATTGGAATAGATAGATGCTAAACAAGCCTTTTCTGGAAATACCACATCTGTTGTTTTTATTTCCTTCAAAGATAAAAAGGAATATAAACAACATCTGTTGTTTTGATTTCCTTTAAAGATAAAAAGATAGATAAACAACATTTGTTGTCTTTATTTCTTTCAAAGGTAGCAAAATAAAGATCATTAAGAACAACATGGCGTTGTTATGACATCTTTCTTTACATTGCTTTGTTTAACCTTGCCTTTCTTAGTTCGAAAGTACATCACTCATGGAAGAGGTGGGGGTGCTCAAGTCTCAATAGATCTTCATGCTCCCAAGTGGCCTCCTCTTCCGTGTGATTACTCCACTGGATTTTTAAGAACTTGACAGTGCGGTTTCTTGTCCTGTGTTCCATTTCTTCGAGGATACGCACCGGTTGTTCTTGGTAGGAAAGGTCTGGTTGGAGATCAAGGCTCTCATAAGCAGTTGCTTCGGTAGGAACACGAAGGCATTTCTTCAATTGAGAGACATGAAAAGTATCATGTACTGCTGAAAGAGAGTCTGGCAACTCCAATTGATATGCCATAGCTCCTCGTTTTGCAAGGATTCGGAATGGTCCGATAAAACGAGGTGCTAGCTTTCCCTTCACCTGAAAGCGATGGGTGCCGTTCATTGGTGATACTTTAAGATAGACATAATCATCTACCTCAAAGCATAACTCACGACGACGATGGTCAGCATAGCTCTTCTTACGAGACTGAGTAGTCTTCAAACGGTCTCGAATCAGACGAACTTGCTCTTCAGCTTCTACCACTAAGTCTGGACCATAGAATGGTCTCTCTCCAGACTTGGACCAGTGTAATGGAGTCCTACAAGCTCTTCCATACAAGGCTTCAAAATATGACATTTGAATACTTGCTTGGTAGCTGTTGTTGTAGGAAAACTCCACATACAGCAAGCACTTCTTCCAGTTCTTGCTATATGACAACACGTAAGCTCTAAGAAGATATTCCATCACTTGATTCACCCTCTCGGTCTGACCGCTAGTTTGAGGATGATAAGCAGTGCTGAAAGAGAGTTCAGTCCCCATTGCTTGATGAAGACAATTCGAGAAGTGAGAAGTGAACTGCGGGCCACGATCAGAGACAATGACCTTCGGTACACCATGGAGACAAACAATTCTAGAGATATAGAGTTCTGCTAGCTTATGGCCACTGAAGGTAGTTTTGACAGGAATAAAATGAGCAACTTTTGTCAGATGATCAATGATTACCCAAATGGCATCGGATCTAGTCTGAGTCCTGGGAAGGCCGGTAACAAAATCCATACCGATCTCTTCCCACTTTCACTAGGGAATAGGCAAAGGTTGAAGGGTACGAGCTAGTTTCAAATGCTCAGCTTTGACCCTTTGACAAATATCACACTTAGCAACATACTATGCGATTTGTCTTTTCATTCGGCTCCACCAGAATGTTTTCTTCAAATTCTGGTACATCTTGGTACTACCCGGATGTATAGAAAACTTAGAGTTGTGAGCCTCTTTAAGAATTAGCTCTCTCAACTGGGGATCTGAGGGTACCACCAAACGGTTGCCAAACCGAATGATACCTCAGGTGTCTTCAGAAAATTCTTTGGCTTTACCTGCCTTCAAATTTTCCTTGATTTCGGCTACCTCAGCATCGGTTTTTTGAGCCTCAAGGATCTGAGCCTCAAGTGTGGATTTCAATTCTAAGGCAGAGATAAATCCCTCTTCAACCATCTCAAGACTTAGGCGCTGAAATTCAGCACACAAGCCTTTAGCAAGAGGTGCTACTGACAAACAGTTGCACTACGACTTTCTACTCAAAGCATCGGCAGCTACATTGGCTTTGCTTGGGTGATAATGAACACCCATATCATAGTCCTTGATCAGCTCAAGCTATCTTCTTTGTTGCATATTCAGATAAGCTTGAGTGAATATGTACTTCAGGCTCTTATGATCAGTATAGATCTCGCAACGATTACCGATGAGGTAATATTTCCAAATCTTCAAAGCGTGGACTACGGCTGCCAATTCCAAGTCATGAGTAGGATAATTCAACTCATGAGGTCTCAACTGCTAGGATGCATATGCCACAACTCGGCCCTCTTGCATCAGAACACAACCAAGGCCAAGGCGAGATGCATCACAATAGATATCAAAACTCTTGTCGATATCTGGCAGAGTGAGAACTGGAGCTTTGGTCAGGAGTTCTCTCAAAAGCTGAAAACTTTCTTCACACTCGGCTGACCAAATGAACTTCTTCTCATTCTTTAAAAGCTGGGTCAAAGGTCTTGCAATTTTGGAGAAATTTTCAATGAACCTACAATAATAACCTACAAGTCCAAAAAAACTTCGTACGTGAGAAACATTCTTGGGCTGATTCCAATCTACTATATCTTGTACCTTACTTGGATCAACAATGATACCATCTTCAGATAACACATGCCCCAAAAAGTGGACTTTCTTGAACCAGAATTCACAATTGCTGAATTTTGCACACAGCTGATGCTTGCGAAGTGTTTCTAACACAAGTCTCAAATGCTGCTCATGCTCTTCATCAGACTTGGAGTAAATGAGAATGTCGTCAATGAACACGACAAAAAATTTGTCCAAGAAATCCATGAATACTGAATTCATGAGATTCATGAAGTATGCAGGGGCATTTGTGAGACCAAAAGACATGACAGTATACTCGTACAAACCGTAGCGAGTAGAAAATGCTGTCTTAGGAATATCCTCAGCCCTGACTTTGATTTGATGATAGCCTGATCGCAGATCAATCTTGGAAAAGACTCGGGCTCCAGTCAATTGGTCGAAAAGATCATCAATGCAAGGAAGAGGCACTACTACAGAAAAGTTATTCACAGACAGTTCAAAAACGTCATCACAGACGGTTTCGTGAGCCGTCTGAGTTTATAGGTCAGTGATGACATGAGTTCATCACAGACGGTTTTCAAACCGTCTGTGATGCATACTTTCATAGACGGTTATTAACTAAGAACCGTCTGTGATAGGAACCTATCACAGACAGTTTGTGGATGAAACCGTCTGTGATAATTATATATCACAGATGGTTTGTTCTTTGGCTATGCTCGTGATAAGTATATATCATGTATGGTTTGTGGTAAACTATGCATGATGATTTTTTCTCTATAAAGCCCCAAGCGTTGGTGATTGTGCCATTAAAACCCACATCACACACACACACACACACACACACACACACATATATATATATATATATATATATATATATATATATATATATATATATATATATATATATATATATATATCTCTCAGCCACTTTGGGGGGATCGTCCACGTAGCATGAGAAGGATGAGACAGTAGCCACGGGCAACCTCATTGAGCCCTTGCAAGTTTAAAAAGTATGGATGCAAGGAGAGCATCCGGACATCCAATTACCTGGATGTTGTCAATAGGTAATTGGACGTCACTATGTTCAGAAAGTGACATGGACGCGCAGGTATTTTGACTAGAAAGTGGCATCATGTATCAGCAACTAACCATTCTTGAGCATGTAATCATCTTTAAACCCAACAAGAACACCAAGCAACAATTTCAAAAGAATTCTCAACTTGTTGCTTGGTGTTCTTATTGGGTTTAAAGACAATTACATGCTCAAGAATTGTTGGTTGCTGATAGATGATACCACTTCGCAGTCGGAGTATCTGCGCGTCTACGTCACTTTCTGAACATAGCGACGTCCAATTACCCATCGACAATATCCAGGTAATTGGATGTCCTGACGCTCTCCTTACATCCATACTTCTTAAATCTGCATGGGCTCAATGAGATTGCCCGTGGCTACTGTCTCATCCTTCTCATGCTGCGTGGACAACCCCCCGAAAGTGGCTGGGGACTACGAACAATATATATATAATATATATATGATGCCAGTTTTAATGGCTCAAGAAGCCACTGCTTGGAGACTTTATAGAGAAGAGATTATGAATGGAATGGTAGGACGTACCTGGGACGCAAGGTAGGAGAACTTGACCAGCATGAACACAGTTACACAGACAAAGGTGAAATGAATGGCGAGAGACAGTTGAAGAGGTGTTGTAGTAGTTTTTGACTCATTTGGTCTTGTTTTCGAATACAATACACACCAAGCCTAAACCTTTACAAATATGAAAAGTTAATTGCAGCCAAGCCCCATCCAAACCCACAACATAACTAAGCAAGATGCATAGAATGCACATACACGAATAGCCCTCCGTTTACATCACAGAGCAAGGGGACTATTAATATGAACTAATTATCAATTCAATTTCAGCATAAGACTATTAACACCATTACATCACAGAGCAAGGGGACTATTAATATGAACTAATTATCAATTCAATTTCAGCATAAGACTATTAACATCATTAAGCAGTTCAATAGCAAGACAGTAAGACCAAGGATGTCCAAACCCACCACACCAGTAGTAGCCCTCAACATCATCACAGAGCACTAGCCATTTCATCACAGAGCAAGGGGGTAGAGACAGAGAGGGAGTAAGGTAGGGTGATAACTCAGTACAGCGCAACCATGACGGCGACCCTACCACCAGCACAACCCTCATCCATCTCCTTCACCTTGCATAAATCACACAAACATCAGGACACAACTTAAGGCTCAAGCATAAAAATCAAACTCAACAAAAGACATTAAGCTAACAGATCTAGAGGAGAATAGATGGAGGATGGGGATAGCAAAGCCAGGGGGCCAGGGCCCGAGCGCAGGAGGTCGAGCAGGAGAACCAAGCCATGGATGTGGGCAGGCAATAGGTGCAGGTGGCGGCGCAGTGGATTGGGTCGCGGTGTCACCGTAGTTGTGGCACAACCCTAACACTACATAAGACACTCCTATCGTATGAGTGTCTTGTGCGATCTGAGTGGTATCTGGCCGTGGCGGCAATGACAAGGTCGCAGCGGCAACGACGACGGACGAGAGTAAATGCGTTGGAGAGTGACGAGTTAGGGCGGGTGCAAACCCTAGCGATGCTGAGGAGTGACGAGAGTTAGGGCGAGCGCAAACCCTAGCGGCCGAGCTCCTACTAATAAAGAGACTTATCACAGACAGTTCTATTATGGAACCATCCGTGATATGTCCCATATCACATATGGTTCCATTATGGAACCGTCTGTGAAATGGTTTTTCTCAAGTATATTTATCTTGTATATACACTTACATGACATGAAGAAATTACATGTTTATATATCAATTTTGTCATTTAAATACTGCTAAAAATTTTCTTTAACTATATATACATATATATATATATAGTAATAATTCAACATATAATTAATATAGTAACTTCACCTCCAAACTTTTTTTATTTTGGAATTTTCATATATATGGCCAAGCAAATGGCGTTAAACAAAAAAGATTTTAAAAAGTAGAAACCTATAAATAAACAAAGTTTTTCTAGTGGCGGAGGTAGGCTGCTATCTCCGTCTTCAATACTTCGTAGGCGACGGCGTCGGGGGCGGACAGTTGTGATCGAACGAAGCCTGAAATGTGTCCACCCGCTGACACGCTCATTCGAGTGTCTCCCGAAGACCCTCGGATTGTTGAACCAAGAAGAATTGAGCCTATAGGCTCACTTCCCTTGCTTGTGGGGTCTCGGCCTGGTCGACTCAGTCGCCTGCCGCCTCGATTAAGTAGTCCAAGTGACGGCAAGCCTCCTAGAGACGTGCAATGTCGTTTTGGAGGACCACATCGACGAGGCGGTAAACTCGCCGAAAGTGGGAGATCACCAGGAAGACATGGCGGAGGAGGATGTCAAGACGGCGGAAGGTGGCCGTCACCCGCTCTGGCAAATTCTCGGATAGAGGAGTGAAAACATTGTTGAAATAGTGTTCTTCCGCAAAGACGGTTCAACGTCTGTGAGAGAGGTGCTCGTGACAGTCACGACCGTGTAGGCCATCAATGCCGGCGACAAGGAAACGTAAGAGACCATTTTTGTTTTTTTGTATAAGTGGGGATGATCATCTTCGATGGCGGATGATCCTTTTATAAAACAAGGAATAAATTTGGGCGTGAGGCGAAGAGGCGCGTCGGGGCGGCGGCATTGATCACGACGAAGAGACGCAGAGCGGCGGCATTGATCTGATGCGACGAAGAGACGCATTGGCGGCGAAGAAACTCATCGGGCTTCAACTAGGAGTCATGGCGATATTATCACAAATCTGTTATAACAAAAAACCATCTGTGATATGTAGTAATATCACAGACGGTTATTGTTAAGAACCGTCTGTGATGTTTCATAGACAATTCTTTGTTGAAAATCGTCTATGATATGTAGAATTATTATAGACAGTTATTAACAATAGCAAATGCGTGATAATTCACGAGCGATTTTAGTTATGAACCGTCTGTGATATTAGCTCTTCACGAGCGGTTTTAAGCGCGACCCGATAACAAAGACGGTCTCTAAACCAAAACCGTCTGTGATTGCATGTAAGACAGACGGTTTTGGTCAACCATCTGTGATGAGGCATCCAGTATTAGCCTTTTTGTAGTAGTGAGGATACTTGTTTTTGACCGTGACTTCATTTAACGGACAGTAGTCCACATACATCCGCAAAGTCTGGTCTTTCTTCTTGACAAAGATGGCCGGGCATCCCCAGGGCAAGGAGCTCGGTCGGATAAATCCCTTGTCAAGGAATTTCCCAAGTTGTTTCTTCAACTCTACCAGCTCATTGGGAGGCATTCGATAGGGTCTTCTAGATATCGGAGTAGTACCGGGTACTAGCTCGATTACAAACTCCACCTCCCGATCTGGGGGCATGCCGGGAAGGTCTTCAGGAAAGACATCCGGATACTCACAAACTACTAGTACCGTCTCCAAGGTAGGGTTGGTATCAGCTTTCAAGGAATAAAGATGAGAATTGGCTGGCTTGGAATGAAAAACAACTGGAATGCCGCTTTCATTTGAAATAGAAATGGACCGATTTGCACAATCAAGTTTGCCCTGATGTTTGGACAGCCAGTCCATTCCCAAGATAACATCCAACCCTTTAGAATCTATCACAATCAGATCAGCCAAAAATTCTACCCGAAGAATCTCTATTTTAACATCTCGGCAGAATTTATTAGTTCTAAAAACCGATCCAGGTGACTTAATAAGATAAGGTGGCTGGAGTGTATGCAAGTCTAACTGATGTTGAATAGCAAAAGAACTCTTGACAAAAGAATGGGATGATCCAGAATAAAAAAGAATAGAAGCTGGACTGGAATTAACAAGGAGCATACCGAGAACGACATCAGGAGCATCAACTGGCTCTTCTACAAAAATCTGGTTCACATGGCCGCGAGCTTGAGTTGGATCAACGTTAACTTGCTACTTCTAAGGTGGGACTGGTCGGACAGGAGCTGGTTGAGGCCGAACAGGAGGTAGACCACGAGCCTTTGCGTAGCATTGGTTCGCAAAATGACCGGGATGCCCGCAGTGAAAACAGATAACCCCAGGCTTGACATTATTGGCATTCTGTGGTTGATTCACAATAGCTCTCGGTTGGCCGGTAGGTGGAGGAGGACGAGGAGCAAACACTAGCGGCTTCGAAAAAGCTGGAGCTATAACTCGAAGAGGTTGAGGCTGCCACATGCACGGCCTCAGCGAACTGCTACTAGATGCCATCTGTGCAGCTCTCTTTCTCTTGCGAACTTCATCCAAAGCCTTGGACTTACTTTTAGCAATGATGGCTTTATTGACAAGTTGTTGGAAATTTCTGAAATCTTGAACTGACAAAGCCATCTGTAGCTCTTCCGTCAACCCATTCATGAATCTGTTTCGACGATGAAGGTCAGTCGAAACGTCATCTGGTGCATAACAGGCAAGGAAGTTGAATTCATGCAGATATTCTGTCACTGACTTCTGCCTTTGCTTAAGAGCAAGAAACTCTTGCTGCTTGATCGACACAACTCCTTCCGGAATATGGGCTTCGCGAAATGCCTCCTTGAACTTGTCCCAAGTCGGAACGTGTCCAACAGGCTGGATGGAATAGAAATTGTCCCACCAGGCACTAGTTGCGCTGTCTAACTGGTAGCTGGTGAACAAAACCTTCTCTCTTTCAGAACATTGAGCAATCGTCAATTTTTTCTCAATATTCCTTAGCCAGTCTTCAGCTTCCATGGGATCTTCAGAGTTGGAGAACACCGGCGGGTTAGTCCACTAAAACTCAGCAAGACCTCCCTATGCACGATGACCTCCAGCCTCTCTTGCTAGTGCGGGAGCTGAAGAGGTATTACACGCAATCTGCTCCAGAATGCGTGTTTGGTCCATTCTGTTGTGGTCTATTTACGAGAGCACCTCAGCCATGGTGGGCGGAGGAGGAAGCTGTTCCTCATACCGACCACCTTGTTGACCATGACGATTAGATGGTTCTGCCTGGTCTCTAGGAGGGAAAAGATTTGTGACAGAAGCGAAATGGGGTCTCGAGGGTGAGGATCCCTCTTCTTGTTGTGCCCGCGATTGAGTAGTAGGTCCTGTCATTCTGTTGCCATAAAATTGTTAGCAACACAACAAGAGTACACTCGAACAAGCACAAACAAGGTTCTGGGTAGCAAGGGGAAGTACTAAACTTAGAATGCAACATGACATGGAATGCATCAGAATTAACATCAAAGGAACACTAGATCCATTAAACAACAACAGCAAGCTTCGGCACAGTAAAACCATATATGTTCACAGACAACATGGCACTGCCGAAACAAAAGTTCTGCAACAAACATAGTTTTACAAAAACTAGTCTATTACACTTGGGTTAGGGACAAGGGGTCTACAACTTCATGCCACAAGTCTTCAATATCCAAAGCCTAAGCAAAGTCATCCCGGTTGAAGTTTACTAGGAACTCATCTAAAAGATGAGCTTCAGGAGATCCTGTGTCTATGGGGTTCAACGGACTTGACGAGTCACCTCGGGGAACCTAGCAACAGACTTTGACCTCCAGGGGGTGCCAGCCACTGAGTGCGAGGAAAACCTGCCGACATCCAGGCTTGGTGATGATGTCCAAAGGTAGGTACAAGCCCCGCCACTTCCGGAAGTCGATAATATGGTGGTGCAGCAGCAGCTGGGGAGGTCTCGTTGTTACCATAAAGCACGTTACGAGGAACGCGATTCATGCTAACACTGATTCTGAGGTACTCCTAAGCTTCTATCAGATGGCGTCGGGTCTCCCACAGCTCGTACACCAGACAGCGATGAACTTGGTCCATAATGTGAACCAACCTCGCCAACTGGCACTTGTGGATCTTCCCCAAACTAAATCCTATTGAATGTGTTCACTTCTGCTCCCGGGCCTCGCTTAGGAAAATGATAGTGAGGTGGTTGAGACAGCTCTGTCAAATCATGATGAAGAAGGCTCATCATCCCGGGCCATGGCTTCAAAAGTGGCATGTACTTTTCTCTGTAGCCAAATTATTGTTTTGGAAAGTGACCCTTAGAACTATTATTTTTACATTAGGAAAAGGCTGATAACTTTGAAAATGCATAACTAAATCTTGAAAACTCCAAATGAGTTGAACCCAAATGTTTGTGACTTATAAAAATATTCCCTATTTATTTGTATAATCCTTGTACCCTCTACTATTCTGCAAATTTGGGCCAAATAATTAAATTACTTGAACTTGAACATATTGAAATCTGATTTTCAAATAGCCATAATTCTCACACACTAACTCCAAATGGAACAACTCTTTCACCTATCTTCCTCTAAAATCGTGCACGAGCCACTGTAGGAAAATCTTGCATTTTTTGAGTATTTTGATTTTTGTGGTACTTCTCGGTGTTTATCGATATCGTTATTTCTCTAGATTCCGGAAAAATTAATATTAACTCCTACTCTACTGAGAGTGAACAATTGAACTTCCAGCAAGGCAAGCATCATTTGAACTTTCTTTTGCATCATATTTGATCCCAGTTTTGGTTAAGTTAGTGCAATGATAATTGGTTGCATGCTATTTTGATAATGTCGCTATTTTTGTGATGTGTAGAATAGTTATATCCTAATCATTAAGGATAATCTTGAATTACTCCAGTACCACATGCTTAAGATAGGGTTGTATGATTATTATTTGAGTTTTCTTAGCCATGCAAGTCTAGAACGGTAGTTCGATTGTCGGGATTAACCCGACGATTTTGGGAAAACCTACACCTCCTTATATTCTTTTTATCCCAGATCTTCGTATCTGTTTTGGGTGAATTAAAATTTTGTCATTTTAAATGAGTTTGGGGTCTAGACAAGTGCTTGCTAGTGATGGTGCCTTCGTGCACGAGTTTTGGGTATGTGGTAGTCTTGTCCAGACCATTAAGGACCGAACTTTGGTAAGGTCGTTGATTCAAGTACACTCGTGCTACCACACGTGGGATATGGGTACTGTACAGTTAAGTAGGGGGAAGGTTTTATTGTGTTAAGTCTCATGGTGATGTAAGGACATAGAGACCGTGAAATCCTATGTTCCTCTCTATGTTCCTTAGGAGCCGATGTAATTTTCTATAGTGTGTAGGAGACACATTATTTTTCTTTTATGAACATTGCATCGGTATTTCCAATACAACTTGTGAGCCCCCTACCAAGTGCTATCAGTCGCTTGTACTAGGTACGAAAACATCTCACATGGGGGACTTAGTTCAATAGGGTCTTCTTGCTAAAATGACCGTATCTTGATTCTCCCCGGCCGGCATACCAAAGGAAGTGTGCTATTTTTGGAGGCATCTGGAGGCTTACAGCCTAATCGAGTCGTGTGGGTAAAGTAGTACACCTCTGCAGAGTTAAACTATTCAAATAGCCATGTCCACGGTTATGGACAACCGCTTGAGTTCGGGAGTTACTATCATTAGACTTTGTATTTTAATTGTTGGTAAACTCGGTATTCAGCATGAAGGGGTTGTTCATGCATTTTGTTGTATCAAAGTGGGCAGCCACTTTGCTATTTGTTTGATTCATTTGTTATTCAATTTATTACTTATTCATATGCTCTACTTCTACTTCAAATCTGATTTCAAAAATGGCAAATGAAAACTAGTATGTGTAGGTTGTTAAATTGTTGTGTTTTTCGCAAAACTGAAACCACTAATGCCATCCTTTGAATATCCTCTATGCATAACTAATTTTTATTTGTATAAGACTTGCGAGTACAACTTTGTACTCAACCCGGTTGCTGCAATTTTAGGTGAGGAAGACTTCGAGCTCGTTGAGCTCGTTAGCGCCGATTTAGGCGACGCTAACGAGTAGTGCTATCATTTAACTCCCAGTCGGTTGCCGATGGGTTATGGGCATACTATGCTGGACTTTGGTTTATTTCTATTGCTTCCACTGTTACGTTATGGTCTTATTTGAATTTGGCCAGTTGGCCACTTGTAATAGTTGTACACTTGAACTATTATGTTGTATGTTTTTTGAACTATTAATGTACGAATGTTGTATGGATGTGATCAATGCTATATGTGAGTTTGGGGCATGTTGGTTGCTGATCTTGGGAGCCAACATGATCCCATGCTCGCTGTTATGGATTCCGATTTAACTCACTAGGTGTGGTGCTTGGACTGTTGGAGAACCGATTATCATGTAGCGCTCGCAGAGGTGCAGCGCGCATGATTGTCGGGGCTCTATTTTTGGTCTAGCCTCTCATTTAGATGGAGTTAAGTTGGAATCCATTCATTTGGGGACCCCAGTGCTATCTCCATAAGGCCGGGAGTGTCTCAGTCTTGCGGAAGTAACCCTGGGGGCTCCCACAATGAGCTTCCAAGTCATTATGTTTTGAAAAGGTGGATTGCAAATTGTAAGAGGGAGGTTGTGTTCGATGAGAATGGCAATGTTCTAGAGGAAAAACCAAAAGATCCCACGGAGGAAGAAATTAAAAAGTTGGCTTCGGAGATGCGCAAGGACTTAGAAGAATTGATACATCGAGCTACACTTTCACTACCTTACATGCAGAATGCGACAGAGAAACTTAAACAGTTTATGGAAGACATAAACTAGGAAATTCCTGCCCGACCACAAAGTAGAGTGGAGGAGGATGAAGCATATCTTGGGTGTGGCATCCCTCATGACATCGATATATTGCCGCCTACAGACAATCTCACTAGAGGCAAATGGAAGAGGAATCGGCCTAGGGAGAGCAAACCAAAGAAGTTGAAGGGAAAGGTAGCTCGCATGTGCAAGACTTGTAATGAGATCAGCACCCATGATAGCCGCAACTACCCTTTAAGGAAACAAGCAAAATAATGATGTAATGTAGCATTTTAATTTCTTTCACTTCACTTGTGGTTCCTCTTATTACATACTAACTTGTGTTTGTTTTATGTGGGCAGGCAAACCAGTTGACATGAATGTGCTATTGAAATATGCTGTAATCTGCTACTGAATTATGATATAATGTGCTACTGAATTATGATGTAATCTAGGAGTAATGAAGTCTGAAGTTTGTAATGAAATGTAGTCCTCTTGTGTGTATCTGAGCATGGATTTACAGAAGGATATGCTAAGTAATGAGGAAAAGAATGTAGTTTTATCTGGCTTGGTGAGTTGTTAATCATTTGATCATTATTGGTTTTGAATGCATAATGCTATTGCTATCCTTGTGGAGCTAGGATAGTGAGATGTTTTTATGTTGGAGCCTTCGTGCCATGTGTATGTGTGAAATGCTATTGCTATCCTCTTGCCAGCATGTTTTGGAGCAACATGTTGGAGCCTTCATGTTCATTTGCTTACAGCCTCTTCTTTTTGTTTCAATTGGGAAGAGTTTTGTAACATGCCTCTTCAGTTCCAGAAACTTATGCTTGTAATGTGCTTCCAGAAACTTGTAATGTCTCTTCAGTTCTGGAATTCTGGACAACACTTATGCTTGTTGAGACATAAACCATGTACATTTGCTTGCAACACTCTTGATTCGAAAAAATTACGGATAGAAAAATTAAATCTTCAGAGTAGTCGATTCGGAATTACGGACAAAAGAGTTTTGTATCATGCCTCTTCAGTTCCAGAAAAATTGCTTGCAGCACTCATGCACATCATCTAGGGTTAGGTCATTTGAGCACAAGAATATTGAAAACAAGACAATGGTCTGAAGTGCATGCACAATATCAGGTAGCAGCTGATGCAATGCAATGCAATGGACTGATTTCTAAATGCACAATATCAGGTAGCAGCTGATGCTATACAAGGTCTCAAGTGCATGAACATTTCAGACTAACAGACCATTTCACATTTTAGACTTCAGACCCAGAATGCCACATTTAAGATTACACATTCCAGACCAGAATGTCACATTTTAGACCCAGACTTAAGCACAAAAAGATTGCCAAACCATTTCAGATACCACATTCCAGATTTCTGATTTCAGACCCAGAATAGCACATTTCAGACTAACAAACCATTTCACAAACAAACCATTTCACATTCAGAAGCTATTTCAGACTTTTCAATACAACTCAGACATATTCCCAGGACATGTTCCAGAAGCCATTCTTTCACATTTCATAATACAACTCAGACCTGTTCCAAACTACATTACATAAGACTAGGAATATATCGAAATTACAAACTCAGTTGCGAATGTTCCCAATGCACATTCATAGCAGCAAGAATAAAATAGCAACAACAACAATTTTTATGTTTTCATTGGCGAGCTTGATGGTGGACTTCTGATGGACATGTTCATCCGGTCGATGAGATTTAATCATGACTAAATTTTCCAACACACGGTGGTCGACTTGGGAAACCATCTCCATTCCAGTGCTAAACCGCTTCTCCGGTTCCACCACATGCATCCCACTTCTACCACATGCATCCCACTCAAATGCGTCAAGTATTGATCTTTCCACATGAAAGTGTCCCATCGCATGGAATAGATCTGGACCAAAATAAAGCACCCAGTTTCATCACCAGAACCAAGCACCCGGCAATACAAAAAAGCAATTTTCAAACTCAAATTGAAGACAAAAGGGAGTGTCCTACACCATCGTTTCTCAGGCATTTGTAGTACTCTTTTCCTTGATTCTTCGAACTGTCGGACATGGCCCAGATCATCTTCGCATGGCACTTTGGGCATGGCACGAGAGGTAGCCCACCGCTAGGAGCTGTCGCTGTCGCCGACCACTCGGAGTGCGCCTCCGCACAATCCTTCATCTTCTCCATGGTGCGGCAATGCGTGGACGGACAGCGCTAACCCTAGCTCGCCCGATGCGGCACCGTGGGTGGAGGCTCAAATGCCCTAACCCTAGACTCGCCTGATTTGGGGGATTTGGGGAAGGGGAGCCATGATGGGAGCACGGACCACAAGGGGAGGTGGGACGAGGCACTCAAGGGCAGAGGAGCGGTGCCGTCATGCTCACCTCGGGCGATTTGGGAGGAGGGTGAGAGGAGAAGACAAGAGGATTTGGGGATGAGTAGGATTTGGGAACTGGTGAGCGGGGCGAGGGATCGCAAAAAATACTGCCGAGCTGGGGGGAAACACAAAATGTTGACCGCGCTTGCCCCGTGCACGTGCCTCTCCATCCGCTCACACGCTCGCCATCCAATCGGCGATGGAGCGCCCGGATGCGGTTTGTTCACATGTGCACACTTGACCTCATGTGCACCTGATATGGCGCCCCAATTATAGTAGTACAAACTAATGTTCATGTTCTTTCTTTTCCATTTTCTTTCCTAAGGATCCAATCATGTTTTCTGGTAGTGTATACTGTATACTATATAGCTATCACATTATCTGTGAGGCTCTCCAATCGAAAAAAAAGGAAGGCCAGAACGAAACAAGGAAAAGGAAGAAGCGGAAATTTCGGTTGTCTTCATGCAGTGACGAATGTAAACCCCATTGCTACACAAGATTTAATCATGCAATATAGTGAGGAATTTTTGATTTGCCTTCTCAATAGTTCATCTCTTACATATACATCCGTATCAAACGGAGCTGGCCCATTATTTGTTCCTACTTAATTACAATGAGAATACCCAGCTGGGCCTTTGTTCTCAGGACTGGCCCATTGTCGGGACTCGAATATGTCGAATATGCAAATCTGAACCGTTTGTGTATACTGTACTAGTCCAGGATCACGCTAGTGTACAGAATGGCGACATCGATGAACATCACTCCATACAAGTGATTAAAATTAAAGCAATAAATGACTAAATTTGATAAGTAAATAAGGTTTTTGAGAGAGAAGGATGATGGTGAAGCTCGGATTCTTGGCGATTTTGCATGTGTTGAGTGAGGGGAATGCATCATGAGGTGTGGAGCACGTGATGACACGATCAGAAGTGGTCCAAACCTTCTAGAATGGTGAGGATGCGACAGCTCAAGTTGGGTGCACGAGTTGGAGTTGGGTATGACAACTGTGTTTCGAAGCTACATGGCTCCCGAGCTGTATTAAGGGGAAGGATGAGTAAGGTGAGCAGCACGTGATGATGTGCGCGTCACGGGCAAGGAAGCTCACCCAAGGCTATGGCGACGGAAGGCTTGCTCACCGGAGTCGAGAACGACGCTCTCCTTTTTGGTGAAGGAAAGCATGAGGAGCTTTGATTCTTTGTGGGAAGCTAGAATGGTGAACTAAGGAACTGATGATGCGGTGAGGAGCTTAAATGTGGCTGAGAATGGTGCTAGAGATGCGGCGAGAAAATGGCACAGTGTGTAGGTTTCTCGCGCAAAGCTTCGGTCTCATCGTCCGTGCGGGATAACGGCGCATCGACGGTGCAGCTAGAATGGGCGACGGCATGCGGAGACTATGGCGGCAAGTGAGGCTCTAAACTGTCGGTGATGGTCTTGTTTCATGGGCGAGCAGTGGAGCAGGCGAGGCAAACTGGCGCATGGGCGCCGACGAGTGGTAGGCACAGATGTCTGACGTGCGGGCCCAGCAAGTTAGAGAGAGAGAGAGAGAGAGCATGGCACTGGCGCGGGCTGGAATGAGCACAAGAGGAGATGGGCCGAGTTGGGTTTCGGCCCAAAAGTCTAACAAGAATTTATATTAGGGTTTTGAATTTTTAAACTCGCTAATTGTTGTTCGAATTTCTAAACATAGTAAATGGGTTCCAAAATTTATGAAAATATTTGTGGAGGATTCTAGCCCAGTATGGTTCCTTGTGAAAATTTTTAGGATTTTATCGGCTTTGTGATTTTCTCAAAAATCCTTTCAATTTGCTGTTTGCATGTAAATTCACTAAATGATTTAAGCAAATGTTCAAAATCATGCTAACAATAGTTTTCCCACACATAAACATGCTCAATATTATTCTCCCATTCATTTTCATTATACTTTCCCAAAATATGGTTTTCAGGATGTTACAAATTCAATCTACAGGCTAACACTTGCTGATGAGGTGGCTGCCCGACTTCACCAATGGAAATAGGAAAGACCAGGAAAGAAAACAAATGAATTGAAAGTGATTGAAATGTGAGTTCCATAAGTTCCTTCTCAGTAAATCATGTCCATCGTTAATCCTGTCACGAGCTTACAAAATTTGACATGACAAAAACAACTTAAAATCACGTTAAGGAAAAACTAATAGAATTTACCCTACTGTATAGATGAACTCCATGCATGACATCTTAATTTGGCTTAAATTTCTAGCTTGGTTGAATCCATAGTTCTTAAAACCAAAGTGGTCACTGACCTAGCTGACCTCTTCTATTCGGCGAAATGCCCCTCCACACGAAGAACTCACATAGACTAAGAGACCAAGAAGGCCTAATGCTTATTGCCGTTGTGGTGGATAGTTGTTAGACCCCCCGGGCGTGAAATACCCAAAGATCTTATGTGTCTACCGTGTTAGTCCCATGATCAGTGGCTAGCACACACATTCACAACATTTGGTATTCATATCCATACATTTACATGCTAAAGTAAAGAAAAGGTGTACTTAACTTAAACGGTGCAATTATTATTACATCAATGGCCGACTGACCAAATAAAAGCAATCACCATAGTAAAAATATAAAAGTGGAAGAAAATATAAGTAGTAAAATTCATGCGGCATGCCCAACCAATCCCGCAGGCAACTGACAAGGAACAAGGCCTAGGTAGACCCGTCACTGAACCCTTTGGTGCCGGGAGCAAAGAACGTCTCATTGTGAGGACCCTTGGGTTATTCTCGTAAGACTAAGGCCTTCCCGATCTTATGGGAATAATTCTGGGCCTCAAGTAAATGGATTCCAACTTAACTCCATCTAAGTGAGAGGCCTTGCTCGAACTAGAGCCCCGATGATCATGCATGGGATAATTAGCCTCATGAGGCCTTAATTGCCTCGATGCATACACCACAACTTGGCCCTCTTGCATGAGCACACAACCGAGACCGTGGCGAGAAGCATCACAGTAAATGTTGAAACTCTTGTGAATATCTGGCAAGATGAATACCAGGGCTTTGGTCAAGAGGTCTTTCAAGCTCTGAAAGCTTGCCTCACAATCCATTGACCATTCGAACTTTTTCTCCTTCTTTAACAGCTAGGTCATTGGCCTCGCAATTTTGGTGAAATTCTTGATGAACCTGCGATAATACCCTACAAGTCCGAGAAAACTACGAATATCGGTGATGCTCTTGGGTTGTTTCTAGTTTAGTACATCTTGCACTTTGCTAGGATCAACAGTGACACTTCCTTGGGATATCACATGACCCAAGAAACTAACTTCGTGAAGCCAGAACTCACATTTGCTAAATTTGGCATAGAGTTGATGTTGATGAAGCTTCTCCAACACAAGCCGCAAGTGTCGCTCGTGTTCTTTATCGGACTTGGAGTAGATGAGGATGTCATCGATGAACACAATGACAAACTGATCCAAGTACTCCATGAAAACCGAATTCATGAGGTTCATGAAGTCGGAGCATTGGTCAGGCCGAAGGACATAACAGTATACTTGTATAAACCATAACGAGTAGAGAATGTCATCTTTAGTATGTCTTCAGTTCTAAACTTGATCTGATGATAGCCGAGTCTCAAGTCGATCTTAGAGAACACTTGAGCTCCACTAAGCTAGTTGAACAGATCATCAATCTGCGGGAGCGGATACTTGTTCTTGACCGTGACTTTGTTCAACGGACGATAGTCAACACACATCCGCAAAGTCTTGTCCTTCTTCTTGACGAATATAGCCGGGCATCCCCAAGGTGAGGAGCTCGGCCTGATAAAACCTTTATCTTGCAGTTTATTGAGTTGCTTCTTCAATTCTACCAACTCATTAGGAGGCATTCGGCACGGCCGTTTTGAAATTGGTGCAGTACCGAGTGCAAGCTCGATGACGAACTCAACTTCACGATCAGGGGGCATGCCTGGGAGTTCTTCAGGGAATACATCTGGATACTCACATACCACTGGTACCTTCTCTATTTCAAGAGAGGTACTAGCTTCCAAGGCATAGAGATGAGAATTGCCCACTAAAGGTGTAAAAACGACTAGATCGTCTTCTTTGCTTGTGACAGAAATAGACCATTGAGCATAATTAATTTGTCCCTGGTTTTTGGATAGCCAATCCATCCCTAATATCACATCAATACCTATTGAAGTTATTACTATTAAGTTTGCCAAAAATTTAACCCCTTTAATTTCCACTTTCACGTCCCGACAGACTTGATCGGTTTGGAAAACCGATCCCGGCGACTGGATCAGATAAGGGGGCTAAAGGATATGCATTTCAAATTGATTATGTGCAGCAAAGGACTTCTTGATGAATAAATGATATGCTCCCGAATCAAATAAGATAGTAGCTGGAAAAGTATTGACAAAGAGAGTACCCAAAACAACGTCAAGTGCGTCGCTTGCCTCCTCGGCAGTAACATGGTTCACTCGGCCATGTGTAGGGACTTGAGGTGGAGTAGACACTGCCCTCGGAGGTGGTTAGGGTCTTGCCATAGCAAGTGGTGGTGTAGGAGCTTGATAAGTTCGGGGCATCCCTCGTTGTCGCAAGGCATTGATGTGCATAGTGGCCGAGGCGGCCACAATGAAAGCAAGTGATGTTAGGCTTGAATGAGCTGTTGTTTTAGGAGCCTTTGCCCCCATTATGCTGCTGTGCCACTGGTGGAGAAGGTCTTGGAGTCCCCGTTGGAGGCCTCGGTGGCACCGGAGCTTGGGCACAGGGTTCTTGAGGCGGCCTGGTGCACCGCCAAGGGAAACTGCCACTTGCTGAAATTTCGGCGGCCCTCTTCCTCGCCTCATTCAAGGCTATGCTCTTGTGCTCCACCACTATGGCCTTGTTGACCATGTGCTGGAAGTTCCTGAAGTTGGCACAGCGTGAGCTAGCTGCATCTCCTCTGTCAAGCCGTTGATGAACCGGCTCTGACGGCGAGCATCTATAGAGACATCGTCAGGAGCATAACGAGCCAAAAAAGTTGAACTCGTGTAGATACTCCGTAACTGTCTTCTTCCCTTGCTTGAGGGCAAGGAACTATTACTTCTTGATGATCATCACTCCCTCCGGGATATGAGCCTCGCGGAAGGCCGCTTTGAACTCGTTCCACGTTGGAAGGTCTCCATTAGGTTGTATGGCGAAAAAATTATCCCACCATGTGCTTGCGGCACCTTCCAGCTGGTAGCTGGTGAATAAGACCCTCTCGTGCCGGTGCACTGAGTGATCGCCAACTTCTTCTCTATGGTCCTGACCCAGTCTTCGGCCTCCATAGGATCCTCTGTGCTGGAGAAAGTCGGGGGATTCGTGCGCTGAAAATCAGCGAGTCACAAGTGTGCACAATGAGTGGTGGCTCCTCCGGTTGGTCTGGGAGTCGGGGAAGTGTTGCGGGCAATGGCCTCCAGAATACATGTTTGATCCATGTGGTTTCTTTCAATATGGGCTAAGACCTCTGCCATTGTGGGTGGTGGTGGAAGTACTTCTTCCGATGGACCGCCTCATTGATTTTGCCGATGGGAAGGCTCACCACCCTCTCCATGTGTGTAGAGCTCATCCATTGTAGCTGAGCATGTACGTGGGGGTGGTGACCCTTCCTCTTGCTGTTGAGCCCTTGATCGAGTGTTAGGTCCTGTCATCCTGTTGCCACATGGATGGTTAGAGAATAGACTAAGGATACACTCGAATGAGTGCAAATACATTTTCTGGACAGCATGGAGAATAACATAAACTAGCATGTAATATGGCAATAAAATGCACAACAACTTAACACCAAATGAAGACTCAAAGGCAGAAAGGCCAACATAAGATCCATTAAAGCAAATCATAGTTTTTCGATACAATTACATTCATCCACGCCTGTAGGCGAATGGCAATCTCCCGAAACAAAATTTTTAGCAACAATACTTCAAGAGTTCAACAACTAGTACCCTATTACATAAATTTAGGGATACATGCCCGCTGAACTCATATCTGGACAGCAAGCTCATGCCACAACGGTCACGCTCTATCTATCTTCCCAATCAAAGTTCACTGGGAAAAAATCCAAAAGATGATATCCGGGTGATCCCGTGTCATCGGGGTCATGTGGATTGACTAGATGTAGAGGGGATCCTAAATTAATGATATGTCCTCCTGCAGGTTCTGGCCTTTGGACACGAGAGAAACCTACTGACATATGAGCTTGACATCTTAGTCCATGATTGGGTACTTGCCCTCCCACTTCAGGAAGACGGTACTCCGGTGGTGCAGAAGCATATGGGGAGACCTCGTTCTCCCCATACAGCTCATACTGGTCCACAAATCCCATGTTACATGTGGGTTGCCGATGCTCCTGAGCCACAAGGAGATGATGCTGCGTCTCCCATAACTCATGCATGATGCAATAGTGGATTTGATCCATGATGTGGACCAACCTTGCCAGCGGTCGCACTTGAGGGTCTTCTCCATACTGAATCCTGGCAAACGTGTTCACTTCTGCGCCACATGCTTGCATAGGAAAATGGTCGTATGGCGGCTGAGCTAATTCTGTCAAGTCATGATGAAGATGGCTCATGGCCACACGAGCCATTGCCTGCAATGACATGGCCTCAGAAGTGCCACGCACCTGGAACCCGTATGGGATACTCCCTGTCACGCGTCTGGTAATGATATTGATCACTACCAAGTACTCCTCCATCCCTAGTACTCTATCGCGTTGGTAGATGGAGTACACCGGTTGATATGTGAAGTTAGCTCTCCACATCATGTCTTTGAGTAGTGCCGGGTATCCATCAACATTCTCCACTTGGGTCTCCTTGACAAGGTACTGACGACTCATCTAAGGATAAGAAGGGCAAGATGAGTTAGTTTTGCAAATCAAAACAAGAATAAGGTGAGAAATAATACTAAGATGGATGAGGAAAAAAGAGATTCCTAACTTAGCTTTCTCAAAATTAGTTTGATACTTTTGAAAATAATTTGACTATGGACTTGCTAAACTTAACATCCATGCTATTTCTAACCTACAGTCAGTATGGCTCTAATACCAACGCTGTGGGGACCCCCGGGTTATTCCCGTAAGGCCGAGGCCTTTCTGGTCTTATGGGAATAACTCTGGGCCTCGAGTAAATGGATTCCAACTTAAAGTCCATCTAAATGAGAGGCCTTGCCTGAACTAGAGCCCCGACGATCATGCGTGCTACTCCTCTATGAGCACTGCATGATGATTGGTTCTCTAAACAGTCTAAGACTACACTTAGTGAGTTAAAATGGAATTCATTACAGAGAGTATGAGATCATGTTGGCTCCCAATATCAGTGACCAACACGCTCATACTCTCATTCAACATTGATTTCATCCATACAACATTCATACATAGACATAAAGAAAGATATACATCATAATAGTTCAAGTCTACATCGATTACAAAAGGGCCGACTGGCCAAATTCAATTAAACACTTTAAGTGGCAGCGAAAGACATATAAATAAACCAAAAGTCCAGCAAGGTATGCCCATAACCCATCGGCAACCGACTTGGAGTTAAATAATAGCACTACTCGTCAGTGTCGCCTAAATCGACACTCACAAGCTCATCGGGCTCACAGTCTTCTTCACCTCAATCGTTGCAGCCAGGTTAAGTACAAAATTGTACTCGCAAGTCTTACATAAAGATAAAATTAGTTATGCATAATGGACATTCAAAGGATAGTATTAGTAGCTTTAGTTTTGCGAAAAACGCAACAATTTTCAACCTACACATACTAGTTTATCAATTGCCATTTTAAAAATAGATTTGAAGTAGAAGTAAATCATGTGATAAAGTAATACATTGATAAACAAATGAATCAAACAAAAACCAAAGTGGCAGCCCACTTTGATACACAAACATGCATGAACACCCATTCATGCCGAATACCAAGTTGTACCCATAAATTTTAATTCAAAGTCTAACAATAGTAACCACTGAACTCAAGCGATCGCCCATAACCGCAGGCATGGCTATTCGAATGACACACTTCCTTTGGTATGCCGTCCAGGGAAATTGAGATTTGGTACTTTTTGGCAAGAAGGTGGTATTGAGCTCGGTCCCCCTTGCGAGATGAACCCCTAACTTAGTACAAATGACTGATAGCATTTGCTAAGTGGGCTCGCAAGTTATGTTGGATATACCGATGCAATGTAAATAAAGAAAAATAGTGCTCCCATGCACACTATAGAAAATTACATCGGCTCCTACGAACAAATGATCGAACACAAATGTCCTCACACCACCTGGAACCCAACTCAATCAAAACCTTCCCCCTACTTTACCAAGCGGCTCCCACCCCACGTGTGGTAGCACAAGTTTTACTTGAATTAGCGATGTTACCAAAGTTCGGTCCTTGTTGGTCTAGACAAGTCAACCACATACCCGATCTCGTGCACGAAAGCACCCTCACTAGCAACCACTTGTCCAGACCTCATAACTCTTTTAAAATGACAAAGTTTAACTCACAAAATAGATACGAAGATCTAGAATAAAAGAAGATAAGCAAGTGTGTGTCTCCCATAATTGTCAGGTTATTCCCGACAATCAAGCTACCGTATCTGGACTTGCATGGCTAAGCAAACCCATACAATAATTTACACAACCTATATTAAGCATGTGGTACTGGAGTAATTCAAGGATAACCCCAATAAATAGGATATAACTAACTATAGATCACAAAAATAGCGACATAATCAAAATAGCATGCAAGCAATTATCATTGCACTAACTTATCCAAAAATTGGGATAAAATATGATGCAAAAGAAAGTTCAAATAATGCTTGCCTTGCTGGTAGATCAATTGCTCACTCTCAGTGGCATAGGAGTCAATATCAATGGCTTCGGAATCTAAAGAATTAACGACATCGATAAACACCGAGAAATACCTCAAAAATCAAACAGCTCAAAAATGCATGAATTTTCTAAAGTAGCTAGTTCATGATTTTATATGAATTTAGGTGAAAGAATTATTCCATTTGGAGTTAGTATGTGAAAGTTATGAAGGTTTGAATCTCAGTTTTCAAGAAATTCCAATTTATTCAAATCGGTTACTGTTCATCCATTTTAATTATTTGGCCAAAATTTGTAGAGCAGTGGTGAGGATGAGGATTATATGGATGGATAGAGAATATTAATACAGTGCCAAAATAATTTGGTTCATCTCGTTTGGAGTTTTTATGAATTACTTAGGCATTTTCAAAGTTATCAGCTTTTTCTATTGGAAAAATAATAGAGTTAAGGATCATTTTCCAAAACTAAATTTTCTGGGACAGTGACATGTCTGAAACCAATTTTATAATAAAGTTCATTAAAAATGAAAATTACCAACACTAGTTTCACCCATTTTGGAGTTAAGATGAATTAGTTATGGATTTTTGAAGTTAAAAGTATTTTTCAGTGTGCAATTAAATAGGTTTCGAATTTTCTAAAAGCATTAATACTTTTCTTACCGAGAGGTACGCTAGCTGTAGTCGTTGATTGGCGGGACCTAGTGAATAGTGTGTTTTGCATTTTAATTTCCGATTAAATCGTGCGCTAACAGGTGGGACCCATTGTCAGCAACATGGTCCAATGGACTCGGTCCACACGCGCACAGGCATAGCACACGGTGCTTAAGGACCTAGGCCCACATGTCAGTCTCTCTTTTGATTCACTTATCTCTCCCGTTTTGTGTGCATGGGACCCACTTGTAAGTGACTCATTACACGGTTAAGACAGCGCTTAATTGCTAATCATTATCATTACGCCCAACCGCCTAGCTACAGTGACGGTCGGCGTATGACAATGGGGAGCTTTTGCCCCTGCGCACTTGCCAGGCGCTACACACCATGGCGGAGCCAGCCAAGGCTTGAGCTAGCTATGCAATATCCCTGCGCATCTAATGGGAGTGGTCTCAACGGCTGAGGTGGTCTACACCAGCGGCTAGCCGAAAAGGGGTGGCGGCGGTTCTACAACAATAACATGCAACGGCACAAGAGCTCTGCAGCGTGCATACAAGCAGGTGCTTGAGTTTCTAGGGACTATGAGGGAGCTACCTGAGCTAGGAGAGGGTCTGGAGAAGCTTGGAAGTGATCATAGCAGTGTTGTCGTCAGAGAAGATGACGGCGGCGGCATGGCTTCACGTGGAGAGGAGATTCTGAAAAGATCTAGGACAAGTGAATGCTTGGGATAGCTCAAAGACTACGGAGATGCTAAGGAAACAAGGAATTGAAGAATGGCTTACTGAATCAAGGTGGGAGGTGAAAGGTTCATTCTTCGGCCGAAAATGAAACTTCTTCAAATCCACGAAATACTGCCATGCATTGTCCCAATAGGTTTAGGGGTTTTCAATGTCATCTTAGATGGCACGATAGGACACGAAAGAAGGAACAAGAAACTCACTAGAGGCAAGGACGACCAAAAGGGTGCTACTTGGTGCACACACTGGAATTATCGAGAGCACGAAGATGAACTGAGATCTACAAGCAATGACAAAGGCTAAGCCTAGCTAAAATGGAAACATCAATGATCACAGAGCAGGGAGGAACCACCCGGTTGAAGCTTACCTGAGCGTGGTGCACAAGCGGGCGTCTTCTTCCTCAGCCACCGAGAGGAAGAATGACAAAAATGAGACAGATACGGGGGTATTATCCACGGGGAGATGGCGGAGTGAAGGCGGCGTGAGGTGGAGAGTCTCTAGGAGTGGTTGCATGGGGTGGCAACTCACGGCATCGATGGAGCGTTGCAGGAGATCTCGGCCGCGTGGCGTGGACGTCCTACGCGAGCCAATGGGGTGAGGAAGAAGGAACTGACAACATGGGCCCAGCGTGGCAGTGACTCAAGCATGCATGTGTGAGTGACGTTCGGGCGATGCGTTTGGACGGTCCGATCAAGATCCAATGGTCCAGATTCGCCGTGTTTTCGGATGGTCCGAACAGCTCCGCTTGATCTGGGCGGTTGAATTCACATCAAACAGTTTGTGTGCGTTGGGTTTGGCATGGTGTAGCTAGGCGGCTAGGTCGAGTCGGGTCTACACGGTCCGGTCTAAGCCCAAGGAACAGTGAATGGTTTTGATTGATTTGAATTCAAACCATTCAACTTTGACTGGGCCACTAAAAATAGAAATAAAATTCCTAAAAATTAAAACAATTCAGAGGGGTTACTGGGAAGGTCTAGTATTCATGAAAATTCTTAAACCTTACTGTTCATGATATATTTTGCTCAGTTTAAAATCAAACTTAGAATAGGTCATTGTAAAGTGTTTGAATTTTATGAGGGTTGAAACTAGTCCCATAAATTTGGGAAAAATATATTAATTCTTGATAATTATTACAGTATTTGAATAAATTATTTCCAGAAGATTAACATAAGGTTTTGTTCTTATTTTTGTTTGGAGTTAAATTTTGAAGTGTAGGTTTACAATTGTTCGAGATTTTCCTAGTGCAATAAATTATGCAAAAGCTTCAAAACATGATGCATGCTCATGAGATGCATCTTAATTATTATTAATAAATTTTGGGGATGTGACGCTCGTCTGGCGCCAGCTCATCTTCAAACTCTAAACAACATTATAAGCAAGATTGATACTTGTGTACTCAGCAAGACTTGTAGAGTATCGCAAAATTTTATTAAATACAAGGCTATCAAAGAATGAGGCTCTAATCTACAATTTATTTTGCTTAAAGCCATTTTTATTTGTAATATTCATAAGTAGTAATTTGCAATGGAATTTGGAAGAGCAATTTAAATAAGTATAGGATAGTAAGTAATGAATTGAATCAAATAATAACAACACCCGCAACCCTCCTCGGTTGCAAGCAACAAATTCATATTCAGCCATAGTCATGGCATTGACAACAACTCGTAGCCCTCCGTGGTTGTGAGCCACAATTCATGATCCGCCATAGAAATGGCAATTAACTCAATAAAATTAAAATCAGAAACCATTCCCTTATTTTTCAATATGAAACATTTTTATGAAAACATGACTATACCCATTAAATCGACAATTTAAGCATGCTCATGACCACGAGCATGACTATTTAAATAGATGTACACACTATATAGGTGTAAAATTTTACCCATTATCAAACGACCTCTCTAGTTTATTCGGCATCCGTCGATGCCACTGCTTACTACCGTGGGTAAGCAGTCTAGAGTACACCACGAAGCCTTTACATCATTTAGTTCTAACCATGCACTAACCCGACGAATCATTATCCTCATTCACCAGGATAGAAACCCGTCGAATGAGGAGCCTCACTCACCCGGATAGGAACCCGTCAAGTGAGTCCCTCACTTCACCTCAGTATACCCGTCTCAGTGCTACGTTTTTGACACTTGACCCGGGTATACCCGTCTCAGTGAGGAATCCGCAGTTGTGTTAGAAGGCTTTATCCCAATGCCTCGTAGAAGGGAGCCCCTTCTAACATGCCTAACCTGTCATGTCCGCACTCTACAGCCCACCAACATGCAAGGCTGGTTTTCAATGACTTAATTAGCTAACGTTGTCCCAGTTCGACACAATGGTTGTACGCTTAGGCTTAGATTGGTGTTGCTCGCGTTCGGTCCTTAATTGACCACGGGCGAGAATCTCTCCCTAGCTACTAGTCAGTCAAAATCCTCACTTTCTCGGAATATATTATAACTCGCCCACGTCTAAAAACTAGGTTTTTCATTTTATTTTCGTATAAAATAACAGAGGTGACCCCTTCGCACAGTTTTCATAAAACTCCTAAATTTTCATTTATCATATTGTCCTTTTAATACATTTACAGAAAATCTATCGTTCTATTTAGCAATTGTGTGATAAACACACTAAAAAATTCCCAAATGACATTATATATTTCCTAACCCATATTTAAAAGGCTACAATAGTAAATAATCAATATTTCAAGGAGCTATATGCAGCAAGTAGGATTTACAACAACCAATTTCCCGAATATAGCATTTTCATACAAAACATACACGCATGCATAATAGATTTTACAAAACAAAGTACAATAAGGTTCTTGCCTTTTTCTTGTTGTTCTGGAAAATATGTTTGATTGGTCATCGAAATAATTACTTGGACAGTCGATGTCTAAATCAAAACGAACCAGAAATGAATTAAATAACACCAATACATTCAACAGTGACCAAAATCAAATATTTTTACATATTCAGGTAGATTGTGATTTTACATGAAGTTAGAGACAAAAATCATTTAATATGGAGTTTGGTAGCAAAAGTTATTAAGGTTTGAAATTGGTTCGGTTTGAAAAATCCAGAAAAAGAAAACAGGAGAGAGTATCTCTCTGACAAGTGGGACTCGCACCCCTTTTCTTTTTCCTTCAATGTATTTTTCTACCGAAAAGCATTACCGTATGACAGGTGGCCCAACGCATATTCTTTTCTCTTCTAATTATTTTCTTAAAGGAAAGCTTTTTTCTTACAGGTAGGACCCACTGTCAGTGGCTCGGCTCACCGAACAGTGCGTGGACCTTCGGTCCATGCGCACTGTGCAGCGCTCCACAACCACGTGCACTATGCACTTAAGGCACTGGGGCTGCGTGTCGATGACTTAAGGAAAGTCAATAGTTAAATGAACTGGTTTTGCTGTTTTTTTTGGCCCACACATCATTTAGTCACAGTGCAATTAAACCAAGCGTTGATTTCCGTTTAGCCCTAAAGACCTGGATTTGGTTCCTTAATTGCGCCCACATAGTGATTGTCGGATTCTGACAAACAGAGGCGCTATCGGCTCGTTGTCTCCGCGCTCGTCGCTGGCGAGCAGAACTGCGGTAGTGCGAGTGGGTAGTCAAAATGGAATCCCTACACGCTCACGCACTTGATGGTGCTGGCGGCGAGGTCCACAGTGGCCTGTAGCGGTGGCGCGATGGCGAGAAGCAGCAGTGAGCTTTGGGCTACAAGCCATCTCGCAACCCGGTGACGCTCTAAGCAAACTAGCACACGCACTAGTAGCTGTGTGGCACTAGAAACTCACTAGAGTGTTGTGCAGTGAAGGAGCTCACTGGAGGATGGCTGGCGATGATGGATAGTGGTGGCAGTTATGACCTTCATGTGGAGGAGATGTCCTACGCAACGAGGAAGAATAAGAGAGGTCGGGGAATCTCAAGTGTGTCAAGGAGATGCTCGGAGAGGAATGAATCGGGAAATGGCTCACTAGAATGAACTCGGAGAAGAAAAGGGCACCGTCGGCCGTAGTTGGAGAAGAGCCGAACTTCGGGGGTTCTTGTGGAGCAAACGTGAAATTAGATTGGGGGAAAGACTCATAGAACCCAGGAACACATAATGACGTAGCTGGGGGAAGATGGGCTCCACAGTTGTAGGTAGGACGTTGCGGTGGCATGTTGGCCGAAAGTTGGAACTCGAGCTCTCTTTGTGCTCAGGCTTGGGGGTTGAAAGAGAAAGGTAGGAAGAGGACCGGGTGGTGAGAATGGGAGGTTAGGGAGCTTCAGGGGCGCTTTTATAGCCAAGGTGGCAGAGAGCTCGCGAGAGGCTAGCATGGGTGCTGATGCGCTCGGCGCATTGACGCACGGGCATGAGCGACCGAGCGGTTGAGGACGTGACTGGCAGTTAAGGCATGCGGCTGAAGGTGAGGAAAAACCAGTGGCACACGGTCAAAACCAGCAGCAAGCCCTGGTGGCGTGGCATGGCTCGGTGGAGCTGGCCATGGTGCGGGCATGCACTGGCGCAGTGCGTGCGCCGCGTGGGAGAAGAAGGCTGGCCGGTGGGGCCAGGCTGTCAGAGGGAGAAGGAGGGAGGCTGTACGCTGCACTGGAGGAGAGGGTGTGGTGGCAACCTGGCTCAGCTAGAGGAACAGGAGGCCTGACGGGTGGGGTCCACCCGCCAGTGAGGGGAGGGAAGGGGTTTTTGGATTTTTTGATTTTGTAAATAGGCTGAGACGCTTTAGGAATTTTTAAGCACATCAATTCAGCTCTGAATTTTTAGGGGAGGCTTCTGACTTAGTGTAGATCCTTGTATAATTTTTCTAGTGTTTTGTTAGTTTTGCATTTTCTTTGGAAATCTTTGGAATTTTGGTTTTTATTATTTGGCTTGAGGAAAACTTCCAAAGTATGCTTCAATTATTTCCCATTATATTCAGTACAATTGTGAGGACCCTAGATATTGAATTAATCCTCAAATAAAAGATTATACCCGAAGTATAATTGTTATTATAGGGAATTAACACAATTTCAGGTTCCCGGGTATATGTCTTACAATAGTTCCCAAGATCAAAGACTATTGTACACATACCCTAACAACATTGTACCATGTCATATAAAGGCCATACATGTATAACCAAACTTTACAGGACCAGATTACAATACATAAGTTACAAATATGAACAACAGTCAACTATAGGTAAAAGTCTGCAACGGAAACGTCAGGATAAACAGCAAAAGAATCACCAAGTGTTCCCTAACACCCTCAGGCAACTGAGTGGAGGTAGAAATATCATCATTCGTTAGCGTTGCCCTGATCGGCGCTAACGAATGGGTCGTACATGTAACCGTCCTCACCTACAACAAGTGGTTAAAGCACCTAAGTACAGAAGGTACTCACAAGACTTACACAAAACTACTAAAAGAAAGTGTTTAGTAGAACCTAACCAAAGGATTAGAACTTTACATGCATAAGGCTGTAAACAGAGAAGGTTATAATGGCATTAATTTTGCATAAAGCTACAAGTTTTACTCCTGTACTTACCTGTCAGACCCCAATTTTGGAGCATGGGATCAACTGTGTATGGTTGTGTCATTCCCTGGATCAGTAGCTGACACACACAGTTACATTGTTGGCTCAAAATACATATCTCGAAATTGTTTAATTATTACATAATAATAAACAAAGACAAACACACATTACGGCTTTTGACTTGCGGAATGGCCGAACAGGCCCAATCCACTGAGAGAGTCAGCAGCGGAAGAAGTGCCCAAGCACAGCGTGTGGAATCCCTCATGATATGCCCACCGACAATCGACTATGGGCCCACGACCTAGTTCTTGGCCTTCTTGATTTTCAGTTCTCGGTCAGTACTCATCACTATCCATGTAGTCTTCTTGTTCCTCAGTCTTGATCGGTACTCATAGTCAACCCGAGGTAGGACAACGACCAAGTAATTGCTGATGGTTGTGGTACGATCACACCTGGTTGTAGAGGAGGTCCTGGGGTGGTTCCAGACGGGTTCTAGGGAGGTCTTAGGGTGGTCTTGAAGGTCCTGGAGAAGTTATGAAGAAGTCCTGAGGGAAAACTAGAGTTATCCCAAGGAGATCCTGGGGAGGTCTTGAAGAGGTCCTGTGGAAATCCTATACTGGTCTTGGGGAGGTCTTTAGGGATGCTGTAGAGACGTGCTGGGGAGATCCTGAGGTACACGGTAGAGACGAGCTAGGGAGGTCTTGAGGAATACTGTAGAGACATGCTGGGGAGGTCCTAAGGAATACTATAGAGACGTCCTAGGGAGGTTCTGAGGAGGTCATGAGGATACGACAAAATAGGTGCAGGAGGTCAGGAGCAGAAGGTCCTGAGAATACGACAGAAGGGTATAGGAGGTCTTGTGGATGTCCTAAGGAGATCTTGTGTGTTTCTGAGGAGGTCCTAGGGGGAGGGTCAGGGGAGATCTAAGGAGTTCCGGAGGAGGTCTTGGGAAGTCCAAGGGGATCCTGAGGAGGTCTTGGGACATCTAGTAATGATCTTTAGACCATATAGGGTGGCCGTGGGTCTCCTAGTAGTGGTCCTAGACCATCTAGGGGTAGTCGTGAGACATCTGGCAGTGGTCTTAGAGCATCTAGGGGTGGTCGTGAGACTACTGGTAGCGGTCTTAGAATATCTAGGGGTGGTCATGAGGCGTCTGGTTGTGGTCTTAGACCATCTAGGGGTGGTCGTGAGACATATGGTGGAGGTCCAGGAGGTCAATGGAGTTCCTGAGGAGATCCTGTAGCTCGTGGGAGGTCTTAGGATATCTTGAGGGGTCGTGGGAGGTCCTACGGATGTCCTAGGAGATCCTGGGAGACCCTGGAAGTCAAGAGGTCCTGGGGAGGTCCTGAGGGGAGATCGTGAGGAGTCAAGGGAGGTCCTAGGATCTGTCAACAGAGCTGGCTACAAAGGATCTGTCAATTTGAGCACATTAAGCAAAAGACTTTTGCTTAAGCTAATAGGATACAAAAGGGAGCTACTTGGACTTGAAAATTGAACAGAAAAGCTCTAGAGCTTGGTGGCGAAATGAAAGACCAAAAAATGACAATAACATGATATCCTTCGACAAGGTAGCCTGGTCAAGGATTCAATGAATGAAAGATTGAGATAGGTTAAGCAAAGCTCTAGGATGCCCTGGAATAAAGGAATTGCAAAAGGACTCACCAAATTGGATAAGAGGATGCTAGAACTGAGGTTGACCGAAAAAGGGGAAAATCCAATCCTTAGTGATCCTGCGAATCAAAAGTTCAATAGATTGAGGGGTTTTACTCCAGAGATAAAAAGGCATGATGTGACACGAAAGAACCAAAGAAAATCTCACCGAAGCAACGAAAATCACCAAGGCGGCGCTCCGGGCACGCTCTCGACACCCAAAGAACAAGCTCTCGATTTGAATCTACAAACAATACCAAACTCACATTAACAAGGTGAATTAAGCATTGAAAGAGATGAACAAAGGGTGAAAATGAGAAGCTACGCCGGAGTTGATGAAGAAAGCTCTGTGGAATCGAAAATGGCCAAAAGTGAACACTAGGGTTTTTATACCCAACTCACCGGAGAAGACAATGGAGGTCGTGCGTGCCCTCACCACAGCAAAATAGCACCAAGTGTCACATGCATGCTGCGAAACTCATGGCGCAACTCCACCGTGACGGCGACAAGCTCGGTGCTGGCAAAATGGAGCGAAGAAGACAACGTTGGGTCATTGACATATGGGCCCCACTGTCAGTCTCAGCAAAGATGCACAACAACGAGTTCAAATTAATGATGAGCGTCCGATCAAAAATGAATGGCTCAGATTGATGGGGACGTTCGGACAGCCCAAATGGCCCAATCCATCTTGACCGTGTGCTTGAAATCCAAGGGTCACGATAAACTGCGCACTTTGATTTTCAAACAAAAAGAATGCATATATAAATTGAAAAGTACGAAATAATTATTGCAAGATTGACAAACCTAAGGATTGGTCATCGTGGAATCAAGGAGTAGTTGAATGTTGTGGCAAACATAGTATCCACAGATGTTGCCCGACGGCTACTGGTGGCAATGCAAAAATAGAATTGGTTAGTTCAAGAGGCATTACTACGAAGTGTTATATAGGATTAATGTGTACTAGTGAATACCGGGAAATTTAGATCGTATCGTAGGATCCTTCGCTTGGATTTCCCTCCTTTAGCAAAGTACACGGCGAACGACCAATGTGTTTCCAAAAAGTTATCCTTAGCCATTGCAAAAGAAGGAAAGACTACAATAGAGTTATCTATCGAGGAAATGTGCTTACCCGTCGATTAATCGTCGGACAACTATGAAGTCGTTTTCGGTCCTCTGTAGGCAATCTAGGTATATTACATTGTTCTGTTTTAGTATAATTACAATTAGAATCTAGTGGAACCTACATCGGTATGTCGCTATGGTCATTAAACCAATGTTCATGTTGCTTATAAAGTACAAAACAATAAGTATAGCCACTAGTGTAGAACTTACCCCTGGTTGTAGGGAAAAGGTATGAATTCCTTATCACAGTGAGCCAGCAATGACTTCGTCATGTAAGCCTCGACAAAGGATGCATCCTCCTTGATGCTTTGCATGGGGACCAAGTGTAGGTCGAGGAAACCTACTAGTGATTTCCTTAATTCGGCTTCAGAAATCATGTATCTATCTATCTATCTATATATATATATATATATATATATATATATATCTATATATATATATATACATACATATATATGTATATATATATCTGTATATATATATGTATATGTATGTATATATATATGTATATGTATATATATATATGTGTGTGTGTGTGTGTGTCTATATATATATATCGATATTACACGAACGTTGACCGTGATTGTACACACTTATAGTGTGCAACATGGCATGAGTGAGGTGTCGAGGGCATCAAGGTTAAAGAGTAAGAACAAGTCCTCGAAGGTCACTATGAAGACACAGTCTTGAAGCTCGTGGTGAAGACGATGCGGCCCGAACTTGACGTTGACACCCGAGTGCCGTTGTCCATCTATCTTGTTGACCTATTCCATGTACCATACATGCAATCTCGTGTAAGCCATTCCTAGGGTAGGGTGGTGCTCTACCATCTCGACCAACGGCTCGCCTAGCACGAATTTTCAGGTCAATGGCAAGAAGGGGATATCAGAACCGGAGTCGACCGTCTTCGATTTGCCCTTGTCGCCTCCCTCTTTAGAGGTCGACTTCACGAGAGTCGACCGGGCACAAGGTGTAGATGCATCTGATGCACTGGACCCTTGCCGCATCGGTGTAGGGAACTCCGGTGCAGGTAACTCTAGTGCAGGTAGCTCACGTGAACTTGGCACTGTTGTAGGATATTCCCGTGAAGTTGACACCGGTGCAAGTAGCTCCAGGAAGATGTCCTTCTTGGGCCACTAGATGAATATTCCAATGGCTTGCCCTAGAGTCACAACCTCATCGTTTAGGGGCATCTATAGTGGGGCAACCTCAAAATTGGCATGAACACTGTCCACGTTTACTTTTGCGAAACCTAGCGCTAGATTTACACCGTGTAGCAAGGATCCAGCACCGGATGGATACGCTTGGCCCCAAGTAGCGTCCTGGGCAATGCAGGCCCATCTCACTTGGACCTTGCACTTCGTCGCCACCTACATAACAATACAAAATTAGCTACTCCAACAGGCCTATCAATGGATTGAGCATTCTAGAGATAATAATTATTACCAGGATGTCATCAATAGGAAATATGTCGTCGCTTTCTAAGGTAGGATTGGGCGCGCAGCTACTCCGGTGGTTGGGGTGGCTAGCTAGCATAGTAGCGATAGGGGCTTGCAACTGATTTCTCCTAAACCTTTCCTCAATGCTCTCAATCTGCTATCGCATCTTATCTCTGACGATAGTAGTGATATCATCTCTGACAGCATCAGTGATCTCCTCTCTGAGGGATTCACGAATCTCCTCTCGTAGCCGTGCATCGCGCTCGGCTTTGGCTCTCTTCCTACTCCAGTACACTTCAGAGTCCTCTAAGAATACCTGTTTGCATGGAACATAAAGACCAAGGCCACTTGTGCGACCCAGGTGCTCCTTGTTTCCCAGGGCTGCGGAGTTTATATCTCTGTCCTGAATACCTGGAATGAGCCTTGGGAAGTTTGTGCACTCAACACTTCCTGCAATATCCCGACATGTTATTTCACTTCCTATGAAGTTATGGAGTAATTATGTTAGAACCCCGGGCGTGGAATACCCGAAGACCCTATGTGTATACTGTACTAGTCCCATGATCAGTGGCTAGTACACACATTCACAACATTTGGCATTCACATCCATACAATCACATACAAAAGTAAAGAAAAAGGTAATCTACTTCAGCTATTACAAGTTATTACATTCACAGCTGACTGGGCAAATAAAAGCAGCCATCAGAGTAAAATATAACAGCGGAAGAATAAGATATAAGTAGCAAAAGTCCAATAGCGTGCCCATCCGATCCCGCAGGCAACCGATAAGGAACAAGGCCTAGGTAGGCCCATCACCAAACCCTCTGGTTCCAAATGCAAAGAATGTGTCATCTGGCATTGGCTCATCTTTGATCTCTGAATAACAATATTAGCAAGGTTGAGTACGTGTGTACTCAGCAAGACTTGTAGTGTATCGCAAAGATTATATTAAATGCAAGGCTATCAAGGATAAAGATCTACTCTACAAATTACTTTGCTCAAAGCCATTTTTATTTGCAATATTCATAAGTAGTAATTTGCAACGGAATTTAAAAGACCAGTTTAAATGTATATACAGGACAGTAAGTAAAGAACTAAACACATAATAACATCATCTCATAACCCTTCTCGGTTATGAGCACAAAAAGAAATATAACAAGAACCCATAGCCCTCCTCAGCTACGAGTCACAACTCATGTTCAGCCATAAACATGGTAGTTAACTCAACAAAATAAAACCCCATGTCGTTACCCAAGTTTTGTGACAAGACAGTTTTCAAAAATCAAAACTACAGCCATACTAGCTGTACTAAGCATACTCATGACCGCGAGGGCGGCTATTTAAATAGATTTTCACTCTACAGAGGTGTACAACTTTACCCATAGTACACGAATATTCCAGTTACCTGGAATCCTCTATATCACTACTCACTACTGTAGGTAAGCAGTCTAGAGCTCCCGACGCAGCCTTTACATCATCTGGTCCTAACCTTGTAGTAGCCCAACGAATGTTTACCCTCACTGAACCTAGGTTTACGCCCCTGTCCCAGTGAGGCATTTGCAGTTGTGTCGACAAGCTTTTTGCCCAACATCGTGGTGAAGGGAGGCCCTTCGGACATACCAATCGTTCGGTCATGTCCGCACTCTACAGCCTACCTACGTGCAAGGCTAGTGTTCAATGACTTAGTTAGCTATGGCTACCCCATCAGGCACATACGGTTGTACGATTAGGTCTTAGTCCTAGATTTGCTGCCTTTAGTCCTTAATCGGCTACGGGCAAGAATCTCCACCCTAGCTACTAGTGAGTCACAATCCTCACTCTTCTCAGAATACTTTATAACTCGCCTGCGTCTAAAATCCAAAGTTTTTCGTTTTATTTTCATAAAAAATAACAGAGGTACCGACTCTGGACATTTTTCAAAATAACCCAAATTCACAAATTAACATATTATCCTTTTATCAGTTTTTCGAAAAATCTATCATTCTAGTTGCATTTGTGCGATAATCGTACTCAAAAATTCCCAATTGACAATTATATATTGTATAACCCATATTATAATGGCTACAACAGTAAGCAATCGTATTACAAGGAGATATGTGCAGCAAATAGGATTATATTGGACCGAAAAGGCGACTAGAGGGGGTGAATAGGACTACGATCACTTTTTCTTCTAGATCGGATTCAACACGTTTTCACTCCAATAGCCATGAAGATCAAAGTACATGCACAACGGAAGACTTGTATTGAATCCAATCCAAAACCCCAAAGTAAAAGACCTAACCCACAAAAACTCAAGCCCTAATTGAGTTGGACGGTCTGACTGACGTGCATCTAGTGGTCTGACCGCTCGGTGATCTGACCGGCAGCAAGAGGGCAGTCTGACCGCTCCTGACAATGAACAGGGAAAACAGCCCGAGTTCAAAATCACAAAATGACCTAACTTTTGATCTACAAGGCTAAACTCCACAAAACTTGAAACACACCTTCTCAAGGATGTCAGGAACCTATACCAAGCAACGATCGTGAAGATCTTTGCAAAAGTTCCGACCTTTATCCATTTTAGTGAAAGTTGCTTTAAAACCGAGCCAAATAAGAAAACGGTGATTGAGATGATTTCGTGGGAGGAATCAATCCAAGATGGCTAAGGATGGTCTCCCATACGTCCTAGCATCCTCAATCACAGGAAGAATCAAGCAAAAAACCCTCAAGAGCAAAACCCCCTAAAATCACTCTTTCTTTCACCGAAACCGGGGAAAATCAAAACTTAGATCCAAAAGCTTGCTCGTGGGTGGATGATGACCAAGATGACCTTAGATCATACCCCACACATCCCAGCAAGCAAGATCACAGCAAGATCCCAAATAAAAACCTAAGGAACACCAAAAATCCCAAAGGCATCAAAGAGAGAGCAAGAAAAAGATAGAACTCAACTTGGAGCAAATCTTACATGGATTGATTGGATAGATGGTATGTTTACAGCCACTCCACCATGGAGGACAAAGCACAACACTTGAGCACTCAAATCAATCCATCTCTTATGAACCCTAATCTCTCCACTTTCCTCTCCTAGCCCTAAATCCCAAATTAGGGTTTCTAGAATCCAAAAGGTTGGGAAGTGCAACCAGCACCCTCCCTATTTATAGTGGAGGCTAGCCCTAGAGATACATCCCAAATGGGCACCCGTTAAGCCCACATACAAACGGGTTTCACTTACGCACGCATTTTAAAGTGTTGTCTTCATCTTCTCTTAACCTAGATCGCCTCTCCTTGCACCGTCTTGCGCCGCGGTTTCTCCAAGGCCAAGAAGGTGGTTTCGCACACCACCACTTACCACTTTTCCGGTATAGGGAAATTTCCCAAAATGCCCCTCTACCTACTTTTAGCGATTCCTACGCCTCGAAGCATCTTCCATGCTCCGTCATCATCCATGTGGCCCCAATAACTTCCCGCCAAGCCTCTCACGTGTCCGGATCCCATCGAACCATCCTCGCTTGCAACTAGGACCAAGTCACTTGGTGCACCATATGTCTCACCATAACTGCACCCAGCTTCCTTTACCGTTCAGGACCTCAGCTCCTCCCTGAACCTAGTCCGAACCTCAACTCCTCCCTGAGTGTAGTCCCGATCAACCTTGCCGCTGCCCGTCATGTTCATCACCAGTAGCTTCCGCTCCAGTTCCTTGTCTTCTCGGCTTGTAAGCACTCCGCTAGCCTTAGTCATCTTCCAGCACAACCTCGATCGTTCTGGACCTCGGTTCTCATAATCTAGTCCCGATCTAGTCCACCTCACCATGACCTAGCTCCAGTGTCCTACAACCATCGGAAACAAGCAAACCGTTATGCAGCACCGCACGATACGCATAATCATCAATTCACATAATTGACAAGGCATGAGCACATACCTTCACAAAGGCCTTTGCTCAAACTTCGCCTTCTATGGTTCTAGTCCATCTTGCGCCTTGCTTGAGTCCAACCATCTCACCCGACATCCACGACCGTTCTAGACCTCGGTTCTCCTAACCTAGTCCCGGTTCTCCTCGTCGCTGACCATAGTTGACTCCAAGTCACCTGCACAACAATAAACCAAGCAACCATTTTCGGGCACAAGTTCTTCACAACTTGACCCATGTTAGCCAAAACATGCATCATGCAACATCTATGCGATGAAACCTATGAACTTGACCTAACCAACAAACATTGCTGCCAAGCTGGCCAGCGAACAAGCCAAAATTGGTTTGACCGCCCCCTGGCCGGTCTGACTGCCCAGCTGGGACTTAGCCAAAACTTTCTCCCTGGAAATCCGAAACCTACTGGAATTTTCAAACCAATAGAACTTTTGACTCGAAACTCCAAAAATTATGAGACCATGTGTAGGAGAATCCCCTCTCTTGCCTACACCCTCTATTTTTGACCCAGCTCCAAACTCAAAAATCTATTATGGCCGGTCAAACCGCCACCCATTGGTCGGTCTGACCGCCAGCCACTTACCTTGAGCCTGATTTGAGGCCTAGCCGGTCTGACCGCCAATGTGTCCAGTCTGATCGTCGCATAGGCCGGTCTGACCGCCACACAATGGCCAGTCTGACCGCCTGAGACCTGACAGCATGTAGGACTTTATCGAAAATGAAGGTTTCTCCAAACACCTCCACGCTATTGCCAATTGTTCAACACACTAAGATTAAGATCATATCCACATGATCGCCACAATCTCCCCCTTAATGAATACATTGGCAATCTTCTGAAAAATGCAAATTGGAGGTTTGAAAATGAAAATACTCATGTTTTCGCGCAAAGGCACAACTTGGTCCAAATGCAATAAAAGCAATGGAAATGACCAAGTTAGCTTCAGATTAACAAAGGCAAGTGAGATAAGGCAAAATAAAGCAAGAAAGCTTCAATTTCCAGAAAGGAGTCAAAATTATCACTTAAGGTCTATATGACAGAACAATTGTTCAAATTGACCTTTGATCATTGTGAGGGTCCAAGAATTCCAATTCAAGTTCAGAAATGGCAACAAGATCAAAAGAATGCAAATAAGATACTCCCCCTCACTATGATCACCATTTTTTGAAGAAAATTTCATTTTTCCCCTTTTTCCCCAAATAGCTCCCCTTTTAACATTTTTGTTACATCTTCTCCCCTTTTGACAATGGAGTCATCAAGAAATCAAGCCTTCCTCTCGTCCAGATATGACAAATGCAGAAATGAGGAAAAAGCATAAGAAAGAGCATGCATGAAATGCAATGGAGTGGCTTCATTTTTTGTATTTTGTATTTTTTGAGTACAAGAAGCTTTGGAGATTACCCAAAAGAACAAGCTAGCATTTCTAATATTACTGAATACATATCAAGCCTGAAAGCACTAGCAAGATCATGTTAAGACATATATATCAAAGCTAAGCTAGAAGGCTCAATAGAAAGCAATGAATTTTAACAGTTTAAGCAAAGATTCAAATCTAGCAAGTTCATCAACAGGGATCCTAAAGTGATAATGGCCATGTCAGAATGTCAATGTGAGATCAAAAAGCTAATAATGACCACTTAAGAGACAAACAGGTCTTGAAATGAATCATTTTTCTCAAATTATCTCAAACGCCCATTTTTCAATAGTTTTTCATTTGCAATGAATATTGAAGTTGATAAAAAAAAGCCTATCTTAGTGAAGAAGATCCTGGACTAGGAGCCATCCACAAACTCTTCCTAAGCTTCAGCCAGAAGTTGATTAAAGGTCTATCTTAGTGAAGAAGATCCTGGACTAGGAGCCATCCACAAACTCTTCCTAAGCTTCAACCAGGACGACAAATCTTGAGGTTCATGTCAATTTTGACAAGCAGTCCCCATGAGATCGTCTGGATCATCAAACTATCTCCAAGTTCATGTCTTTGACATGCAGTCGCATGAGAGTAGTTTGGCACATTTTAAGCATATGACAATCTTGAAATTTTCATTTTCATTTTGCACAGGAGCAGTTTTAGATTCTCAGAAGAACAAGAAGCTCAAGTAATGATCAATTCTAGATTCAAGAGCTAACAAAGCAATTTTGACAGGGCTAGTGTCACAAAAGGAGCACTAATTGCGCAACTGGCTAAACAATCCACAAATTGCTATTTTTAGTTTAAGTTGTTTTAAAGTTCTAGCTCATTTAGCAAAGACTTAGCTACACATGTGAAATCATGATAATTCTAGCAAGTCAAAGAACTAGACATGACATTGAGCAAGAATTGAAATACTAAAGCTCACGAGGGTAGTAAGCAAAGCTTCATCAATTTTAAAAAACAAGCAGTAAAGCCTATATTACAATGCATCTTTTTGTGATTTTCATATGAATGCAATAAGATACAATGAGATGCAAGAAAAGCTCAAAAAGCCTAAAAAGATCAAAAAGATCGAAAAGTTCAGAAAAGATCAAGGAAAAATCAGATGAACAAGGAAAGTTTAGAAAAGAACCAACTCCCTCTCAAACCAACCCATAGGGATAAATTACCCCTAACTCACTTCTCAAGGTGGCAAACCTAGATGGGTCTAAAGGCTTGGTGAGGACGTCTGCCAATTGTGCCTTGGACTCCACAAGCTATAGCACAAAGACTTTCTACTCCAAATGATCTCTAGGGAAAAAGACTCGACCAGCTAGGGAGCGAAACACCAACACTAAAAAGCTTACAGGCTGCTCAAAACCTACTAAGGACTAGTGACTGGGAGACAAGCTTGACCTAGGCTGTGAGAAGAGTGCATCCTAGCAATCCATGGGATAAAAAGAGTGTCTAGAAAGGACACGTGCTAGAACAGAACCTACTATCTACCCTGAACTCAACAAGCCCAACCCCTGACAAGAACTAGATGATATGTAAAGTAGAATAGGGGTACCATACACAAATGTAAGATATAGGGGCTCGAACCTGAGTCGCACCACTTGGCAGTGAAATGTAGTCGAATGAGTAGAAGTTGGACCATAGTGCGTCTCCAAGAAGTGATAGCCAGCATTGAATGCACATATGAGGAAGGAGAACCAACAACTGGAGTCATGAGCCACATGTTCTCCTTCTCAGTTGAAAAGACTATACCAAAGAGACAGAAGAAGTCTATGCCTTGGTATTGGGTTAGTGAGACATTATCTAGGGAAACAATACCGAGGCACATGACTAGCAAGAATAGTAGTAGATGATCCAAAGCTCATAACAACATATAATCAATAATTCAGGGCATGAGCATGAAGATAGATATATCAATCGCAACACATGGTATCCAAGATATGATAACGCTCAAAATATCCTTGGTTCATAATAAGGCATAGGAGCAAGCAAGCATATAGCATATCACACAACATACAACCACTCAAGGTTAAAGCATGCTAGTGAAGCTATGGCAAAGTTCATGTATCCACGATTAACAATAAGGCACAATACCATGTAAGCATAAAATATGTTATAGAACAAATCATAGATAATGTCTGCTAACATGGATATCAAGTAAGCATGTGGATACATAAAGCAAGAATCAACAAGAGCAAGATAATAAAAGTACAAAACTGCACAAGCTCTTGATGACAAAACCAAGCTCATACAACCATGGAAATAATGAACAACAGTCTAATACATGGATACATAAGCAAGGTACTAGCAAAGGCATGATGAAAGATATCATAAGAGTAACACATGCTGATATGATACAAGTGAGCACAAAGACAAGCACAACACGCCAAGAATGAATAATCATGAAGATAAAGGCATGAAGATGTAAGATAGCTCACAAAACAAGTAAAGATGCTGATCATGAAAGCACATGCCTCTTGGAGGCCATCATGGGGATGGAGAACCATCAAGTGTCCCTATCACGTGATGAAGCAAAAGACCAGAACCTTTTAAGTCCATGTTCTCCAACCCACGTCCCCGGTACCTGCACAAGAGAAAAGCAAGATGTCCATGTCTTGGATCCCGAAGGGTTAGAGAGCAAATACTTAGGAATCCAAACCTTGGACACATGGCCACTAGAAGCAATTGAACCATTATGTGAGTTAGCATGATGCAAATGATGGTTCATGCAAGAAGATCCAACACCATCCTTGGAGGCACGCCGCGAGTGGACAACTCGATGAGGAAAACGAGGTCCATCTCTAGAAAAGCAGCAATGGCCTTGCTTGAAAGCACCATGATGAGAACCGACAAAAGAACCGAAGGAACTCACACATCCTCGTCGTGGGTGTGCACCTCGATGAATAAAACGAGGTCCACCTCTTGGGAAACGATGGAAATCCTGCCTCGGTGCAGCTCGTGGACCAAAACCAAAACCACGGAAACTAAGTCCACGATGCTGTCCAACACCACTAGAAAAGGTGTCAAAGAAGCCATCAATAGAGTGAGTCCACGGGCTAGGCTCTTTAGTGTGCAAGTCATGAGAAAGCCTATGCCCACTAGGAGACTTAGAAGCATGAGCTCGACGCATGCGTTTTGTACGATGAAAACAAAACTCCACAAGATGTCCATCCTTCTCACAGAATGAGCAATGGTGTAAAGGTCTACATGGAGACACGGTCCGAGAGTACGAAGCACCATTGTCGCTCAAATAAGAAGTCCTTTGGGGCAAGCTGGAAGAACCAACATCATAACTTGCCCTCGTGTTGGCACTAGGCTCACACATGCCATGAGATGAGAAATGTGTGTCCCTAAAAGCTCGACGGCACATTCGACGCCGATGTTTGACACGGTGGAAGCAAAACTCAACAATGTGTCCATCTTTCTTACAAAAGGTGCAATGATACTTCTCTTTTGAAGATGTAGTACCATTTGAGGAAGAACCACCCTTGTCTTTAGAAATCCCTTGGACAACACAAGAAGAGTCACAAAGAGTTGCACTTGCCAAGGAAGAGCTACTAAATGCAATGGCACAAAAGCCAACATCAATGATTCACATTTAGTACGAGAAGACTCCAACTCCGAATGCAAAGAAGCAAGAGAAATCTTAAAAACATCAATCTCGGAGTGGAGGCAAATACAAGAGTCACATGACTTGGCGCTCATATCATTGCACAATTTCTTCAAAGACTCAACCTCGCTTTTCAAGGCAATGCAAGATGTGCAAGAAATTAATGATGCTTTCGTATTAAGCATGCAATTCAAAGAATCAATTTCATTTTCTAAACTAGCACAATTCTTGCAAGAGACTAAACCATCCTTAAGCAATTTTTCATACTCTAAGCACATGCTACAAGGGCTAGCTTTAATTTCAACAATTTTAGCCCTAACAGTCTCTAATTGCTCAAGGTGAATGGAATTAGTCAATTTTAACTTCTCAAATTCAGCAAGCATGCCTACACAAGAATCACAATCATTTCTAGCCATAGATTTAAAATTGCCTATTTCTAACTTAGCATTATCGAGCTCATGATGTAAGGCAACACAAGAATCACATGGTATAGAAGCATTTGATTTCAATAATTTATTTTCAGATTTTAGGCATGCAAGAGAGTTACTCAAGTTATCCATGTCGACAAGCAAGGAATCAAAAGCATACATGAAGGTTTTCAATTTGGTGAGCTCATGAGACAAATCACCATTTTCTCTTTCTAGCAATTTCATTTTCTTCCTAAGAGCATGCAATTTAAGATCATATGACAACAAGCCATCAATGAGTTTCTCTTTGCTCACATTGCTTAGCTTGAGTAAGGGATCATTCTCGGATGACTCATCATGATCATCCTCGAAGAGCTCTACATCATGATCATCCTCGATCGCCACTCCACAAATGCCAATGGGCTCCTTCTCCTCAGGCTCCATGAAGAACTTATGCTTGAAACTAGAGCACATATGGGTAAAGTGGCCACGAGCGTCACACATAGCACAAATTTGATCTCTAGCAAACCATCTCTGAAAATATTCATGCCTCACATGGTCATCGGCCAAAGAGTCACAAGAAGATGAACTAGAAGACTCACAAGTCCTTCTACTAGTCGCCATGCTCAAAGATAGGTAAAGATCACAAAAGAGCAAACCTCGCTTTGATACGACTTGTTGGACCGAAAAGGCGACTAGAGGGGGGGTGAATAGGAGCACGATCACTTTTTCTTCTAGATCGGATTCAACACATTTTCACTCCAATAGCTATGAAAGCTATGAAGATCAAAGTACATGCACAACGGAAGACTTGAATTGAATCCAATCCAAAACCCCAAAGCAAAAGACCAAACTCAAAAAAACTCAAGCCCTAATTGAGTTGGGCAGTCTGACCGACATGCATCTAGTGGTCTGACCACTCGGCAGTCTGACCGGCGGCAAGAGGGCGGTCTGACCGCTCTTGACGATGAACAGGGAAAATAACCCAAGTTCAAAATCACAAAATGACATAACTTTTGATCTACAAGGCCAAATTCCACGAAACTTGAAACACACCTTCTCAAGGATGTTAGGCCATGACTTCCTACCAAGCCTCTCACGCATCCGAATCCCATCGAACCATCCTCGCTTGCAACTGGGACCAAGTCACTTGGCGCACCATATGTCTCACCATAACTGCACCCAGCTTCCTTGACCGTTCAGGACCTCAGCTCCTCCCTGAGCCTAGTCCGGACCTCAACTCCTCCCTGAGTCTAGTCCCGGTCAACCTTGCTGCTGCCCATCATGTTCATCAATGGTAGTTTCCGCTCCAGTTCCTTGTCTTCTCGACCTGTAAGCACTCCGCTAGCCTTAGTCACCTTCCAGCACAACCTTGATCGTTCTGGACCTTGGTTCTCATAACCTAGTGCCGATCTAGTCCACCTCACCATGACCTAGCTCTGATGTCCTACAACCATCACAAACAAGCAAACCTTTACGTAGCACTGCACGATACGCACAATCATCAATTCACATAATTGATGAGGCATAAGCACATACCTTCACAAAGGCCTTTGCTCAAACTTCGCCTTCTATGGTACTAGCCCATCTTGCTCCTTGCTTGAGTCCAACCATCTCAACCGACATCCACGACCGTTCTAGACCTTGGTTCTCCTAACCTAGTCCCGGTCCTCCTCATCACTAACCATAGTTGACTCCATGTCACGTGCACAACAATAGACCAAGGAACCATTTCTGGGCACATGTTCTTCACAACTTGACCCATGTTAGCCAAAACCTGCATCATGCAACATCTATGCAATGAAACCCATGAACTTGACCTAACCAACAAACATCGCCGCCAAGCTGGCCGACAAACAAGCCAAAATTGGTCTGACCGCCCAGTTGGGACTTAGCCAAAATTTCCTCCCTAGAAATCCAAAACCTACTGGAATTTTCAAACTAATAGAACTTTTGACTCGAAGCTCCAAAAATTATAAGACCAAGTGTAGGAGAATCCCCTCTCTTGCATACACCCTCTATTTTTGGCCCAGCTCCAAACTCAAAAATCTATTATGGCCGGTCAGACCACCACCCATTGGCCGGTCTGACCGCCAGCCACTTAGCCTGAGCCTGACTTGAGGTCTGGCCGATCTGACCGCCAATGTGGCTAGTCTGACCGCCACACAGGCCGGTCTGACTGCCTGAGACCTAATAGTATGCAGGACTTTACCGAAAACGAGGGTTTCTCCAAACACCTCGACGCTATTGCCAATTGTTCAACACACTAAGATTAGGATAATATCCACATGATCTCCACAGATTACAACTACCAATTTGCCAGTGATAGCATTTTCATACAAACATAAACGCATGCATAATAGATTTTCCAAAACAAAGTACAATAAGTAAAATACTGAGATCAACATGATCAGAGGAGGTGCTTGCCTTCCTCTTGCTATTCTAGAAATATGGTGGATTGGTCATCGAAATAATTACTCGGACAATCGATGTCTAAATAAAAAAGAGATGGAAACAAATTAAATAACACCAAATAAATTCAACAATGACCAAAATTAAATAAATAATAGAGAGAAAACAAACTCTAAAAATTAAATAAAAATCTCAATAAAATAGAGGTCGAATTTAGATGAATTTACAAATTTGAATGGGCTCAATCGGAGTTCGGATGAAGAAGATATGGTCTTTGGAAGATCAAACCCTGAAGAAATAAACTAAAAAGCATTTACTGAATTATCCAAATTATCTTTCTATTGAAAAATTGGATTATGATGTTGGCTGATGTCAACCCTGATATTTTTGGAATTAAAACGAATCTGGGAGAAAAAGGCTGAGACTGACATGTGGGTCCCACATGTCATTGACATGGTCCATGGTGGATTAGGTTTACACCAGATCGGATCTGGGTCTTGGGCTGGAGTGCCACGCAAGCGCATGCATGGAGCCGAGTCAGCAAACACGTGGGACGACATGCAGGTGCGGGCACTGGTATGGCGAGTCACGTGGGTGGACACGTCATATCGGCGGCGGCAAGGCTCGGGAACCAAAGGCTCCAACGAAAGGCGGCAATTCGCCAACGATGAGTGGTACCAGCATGTAGCTAAGGTTATTGCGAACCTATAGGTGCACTCCTGGGTGGTTGAGGACGAAGGTGATGGCCAGCTGCGAGCTTCTAGCAGAGAAGAGCTTCAGTTATTGTCGGGAACTTGCCTCGACAATGCTCTAGCGATGTGGATGGTTGCTAGAGGGAGCTCTGGTGACAGCAGACTCAGCGGCGCAGTCAACATCGACGAGGTGACAAGGGTGGTGATGCAATTCAAAGAAAAAGACTAGCGGTGGCAAAACCCTAAAAGGTAGATTGCAGTGGCGCTAAGTTTTGAGGGGCGAAATTGATTGGGGTTTCAAGGTGAGGGGGCAAGGGCGAACCTGAGGGCGCCTTTATAGGGCCAGGGCAAGGCTGTGGTGGAGTATCGGTGGCGAAGACCTAAACGAGTCGAAAACAAAAACGTGAAGAACTCGGGGATAGAAAGAGATACGGGATAGGATTTGGTGAGATTCGGACGCAGAAGGATAAGACATAAGATCTGACACGTTAACCCAAGATCTTTTAGTTGGGACTTGATTTTGTCGAACGAAGCTTGAGGAGCTTCAATTGCAGACGAGGGCTCGGGCACGACGAAGACGACTCAGTGGAACCCACGTGTCAGCGACGGGACGCACGCACAACGAGAGAGGAAGGAACGCTGACATGCGTGGCCCGCATGTCAGGGGGAGGCGAGGCGTGCCCGGGTGAGCTAGGCCGCATTGAAATGGGCTGGGGCAGAAAGAGATGGGATTCAGTCCAAACCAAATTCTGATATTTTAATTAGGTTTTCTATTTTATAAATACCAAAAAATGCAAATAGCAATTAGAAAATAGCAAATAAGCTTGGAACAATTCTAGAAAAATCTAGAAAATATAACCAAGCATGTAGAATCCAAATAAAATAGTTTTGACAATTATTGATGTTGACTTTAATAATATTAGATAGTTTTGACACTAAAAGTCCATATTAAGCTTATTTAAAATTCAAATAAATTCTCTAGGGTGAATTTTCCAACTACTGACTAACCAAAATATTTTAAAAGCTCATAAAATTGGGATGTTACTGTGGATATCATGGGGATATGTCCATGATCTTAGGATGATGTTACAATTGGCAATGTCGTTAAACATTTGTCGAAACACGCGTTTTCATCTATGTTTGAAATCTTTGTCGAGTCAGTCTTGATCGGTGGCGTTAGGCGCCGCAGTCGGACCGGCCCGTGATCAAACCGACCATTCAATGGCTGATCGACCGAGCTCTTCTTTGTTCATCGGCCAAAAGTGGCGATGAGTGTTGGGTTAGGTCAAGTTCATGGGTTTTAGTGCATATGTGTTGCATGATGCATGTCTTGACTAACGTGGGTCAAGTTGTGAAGAACTTGTTCCCAGAATCGATTTCTTTGTCTGTTGTTGTGCAGGTTGCTTGGTGGTCAATGACGGTCAACGGCGAGGATGATCGGAACTAAGCTTGGAGAGTTGAGGTCCAAAACGATCGGGGATGCCGGGTGAGGTCAATGGAGTCAAGTATGGTGCAGAATGGACAAAGGTGACCGAACAGGCAGTTCGGTGCGATAGGTTGAACCAAGCGGCGCGGGGGTCAGTGCAAGTGTCATGGTGGTTTTGCTGGGAGCCGGATGGGAGAGACTTGCCGACATGATGAGAGTCGCTGGATGAACCTACACGTGGCGAAGCATGGAAGTGCTTCACGTAGTCGGACTTGGTCTTCGAAAAAGATCGAGAAGGGGTATTTTGGTAATTTTTACCAAATACGACCTTGGTGACCTTTTGCCAACCCGCGGCGCAAGATGGCACAAGGAGAAGTGGATTAGGTCTAGAGGAGATGAAGACAGCGCTTGACAATGCGTGCGCGTGTGACCCGTTTGTGTGTGGGCCTTAACGGGAGCCCATTAGGGTTCAATCTTCTAGAAGGTCTAAGCCTCCACTATAAATAGAGAAGAGTGATGGCTGCATGCCCTGAACCCTTTCATAGTTTTGAAACCCTAGTTTGCTTAGGGAGAGGATAGTTGGAGGTTAGGGTTCTAGAGAGTTGGATTTGATTTCGTGCTCATGTATTGAGTCTTTGTCCTCCTTGATGGAGTGGCTGTAAACCAATATCATATCAAAATCAATCCAAGAAAAGTTTCCTCATGATGAGTCTATTTGCTTTCCTTCTCTCTATTTGGTAATTTTGAGTCTTTCTTTGATTCACGAGTTTTTGCTTGGTATCTTGCCTTCATCTAGCTTGCTGTGACATGTGGGAATACATCTAGGATCATCTTGATCATCATTCACCCACGAGCAAGTCTCTAGATCATATTTCAATTTTGACTCATTTTTGAGCAACCTTCGTTCAATCTGAAAAAGATAGGTACCTTGGCATGGATCTACACAATCCTTGATTGGAATAGGTTCCTAATAGCTTAGAGAAGGTGTGTCTCAAGTTTCGTGGTGTTTGGCCTCATGAATCATAAGTTAGACCAATTTTTGTTTTGATTTTCGGGCTGTCTACCCTATTCATCGTAAGGCCGGCCAGTCCGACCTTTGGCATGGTCGATCCTTACCAGTCGATCGACCTTTTGCCGTTGGTCGAACAGTCTGAGCGGTCGATCATCCACACAGCTTGTCGTCGGTCAGACCGTACCTCTCAATTAGGGTTTGAGCTTTTGGCATATTTGGTCTGTTTTACTTTGGGGTTAGATTGGATTCAATACAAGTCTTCCGATGTACTTGTTTATTGATCTTCATAGCTTCCATAGCTATTGGAGTGAAATAGGTGTTGAATCTGATCAAAGTGAAAAAGTGAGCATGCTCCTATTCACCCCCCCCCCCTCTAGTCGCCTTTTCGGTCCAAAAAGTGGTATCAGAGCTAGGTTAGTTTAATCTTGATCTTAACCGGTCACTGAACTTGGCGATGGATAAGTACTCGACCAAGCCGCATGTCTTCGATGGGCTTGACTATGCCTATTGGAAGAATCGCATGTGAGTCTTCCTTCAGAGCGAAGGACAAGTTGTATGGGAGGTTATTCGAGCTCCGCTCGTTTTGCCTAAGGTTGCTTCGCCGGCTTCAGCAGCCCTTTTGGCAAACAACCATAAGGCTAAGAACCTCCTATATGCTGGGCTTGGTAGATAGGTATACGATAGGATTTTCAACCTTGAGACTGCACATGAGATCTGGCACACCCTCAAAACTTACCATGAGGTATCATCCCAGATCAAGCAAGTGCACCAGACGGTCTACAAGCAAGAATATAACAAATTCGAGATGCGTCCTGGCGAGAGCATCGATGACGTTTTTACTCGCTTCAACAAGGTGATCCATCAGATGAGAGCTATATCACATCTGAGCAAACTGCCCCAAGCTGAAAGGTAAGGGCAACTACAAGGATGAGAAGCCTGCCTGGAGGAAGCCTCAGGGGAGCAAGCCCAAGTATGATGCTTCCAAGCTCATGAAGGCTGCTCACCGGGTCCTTGCCGCTTTTGGAGAACAATCCATGAGCGATGTGGACTCCGGGAGCGAGGAGGACAAGGAGGAGGAGGAGCTTCCTCAAGACAAGAAAGGGAAGGCCAAGGACTTCACTGGCATGTGCTTCATGGCCGACTCCATCGACGTCGATGACAATGATGAGTTACCTCTCTCCTATGATTTTCTTTCTGCTAGATGCGACAACATGTTTGAGCAACTCATGAATCAGGATGAGGCATTAGATTTTATCATGGCTAGGAACAAGGACTTAGAGTCACAAGTAGATAATTTGACTTTAGAACTTGCTAATGCTAAGACTCTTGAATCTGATGAATGTTCATCTTGCCATGCTTTACATTCTGAATTTGCTAAACTGCAATCTGCTCATGATATTGCTTTTCATCAACTTGAAAATGCTAGGATTGAGCTAATTGATGTCAAATCTGCTCCCTGTGAAAAATGCTTAGAGTCTAGCAAGTTGGATGCTTATGATAATGTTAAATCTAGCTTTTGCTCTTTCTGCATAGAACGTGAACATGAAGTTAAGGACATTTTAGAAGTAGTTAGAGCTAAATATGCCAAGCATAAGGACACAATTGAATCTATGCCTTGTGCCTCATGTGCAGCCTATAAGCTTGAAGTTGCTTTTCTTAAGGAGAAACATGCTAGAGCCATTAAGGCCAAGAATTGTGAATCATGTGTTAACTTTGGAAAAGAAAATGCTTACCTTAAGGACACATTAGAGAAATTCTCTAAAGATAAGAAACAATTGAACATGATTCTGGACACATCTAAGACTCCTTATAAGAAACAAGGGTTAGGATACAACTCTGCCATGGACAAATCCAAATCTAATGTCATTCAGGTCTTGGAAAATGGCTTAGTTGAATTCACAACCCAACTTGCAAAAACAATTTTTAAATCTGCAGGCTTTGTCCAACCTTCTTTTGAGTCAAAAGGTGCTTCTCCCAGTGGTACCAAATACCATTGCACCTATTGCAAGAAGAGTTGATATTTGGTTGAGTTCTGTTGGCGTAGGTTGAAGAACGCTAAGAAACATATTGCTAGAATTTCATCTAATCAACCTAGAGCTTTTATGAGACATGGTCATGTAGAAAGAAAGAAACCTAGACTAGGACTTGTTACTTATGCTCATCATCATAATGTTCCTAGATAGGATGCATCTCATGTTCATGTAACCATTGCTCATAATAGAATTGCATATAAAATCAAGGATAGCACTTCGGCTTTGCACACTACTCGTAGACGTGTGTCTCAGTACTGGGTTCCCAAGTCGCTTTTAACTAACCCCAGTATTGAGACACATCGTTCTTCTGTTCCTTGATTTTCAAGATTACCGTAGAAGGGGGAAGAACACATGGTTCGTCGACTCCGGGTGTTCACGCCATATGACCGAAGACTTGAGATGATTCACCTCCTTCACGCGGTCGACGGGTGATGACTTCATCACCTTCGGAGATGATACACAAGGATGCATTGAAGGAACTGCATTGATCAGGGTGAATGACAAGTGCATTCTCAAGGACGTCGCTCTTGTGTCCAAGCTAAAGTACAACCTGCTTTCTGTCTCTCAGCTCCTTGATGATGGCTATAAGACTAGATTTAAGAAGAATGCCTATCGTGTGCTTGATACTTTTGGTGAGCTTGTTTTTGGGATTTCTAGAGTTGGTAGAATCTTTGGAGCTGATTTTTCTAAATCTCTTACCGGATCTCTTGAGTGTTTAATTGCATCTTCTTCTGATGTCTGGCTTTGGCACCGACGCTTGGGGCACATTGGTTTTGACCACCTGATGCGAGTTAGCGGCCTTGATCTCACGAGACGTCTGTCTAAACTCAAAGCCGTCAAGGATGCTGTATGTGCGCCCTATAGGCATGGCAAGCAAGTTGCCGCCTCACACCCTTCATTGACTATGGTCATGACTGATGGACATGGACAGTTGCTTCATGTGGATACTGTTGGTCCTACTAGGGTTTGGTCAGTCGGTGGCAAATGGTACATTCTTGTCATAGTCGATGATTTTTCGAGATACTCTTGGGTGTTCTTTCTTGCTTCGAAGGATGAGGCATTTGATCATTATCATTGTTGGAAATGTGCCCTAGAGGCAATCATAGAGATGATTATATTTCATTATGTTCATGACATTGGATAATGTGTTATCTTGTTCCTAGAATAATATTGTTAATATTGATTATCAAGTATGTGACTTGGTTGTGAAACTCCATATTTCTACGATAATTATTCTTATACGATCCCTGGTCGTAAACATATGAGGACACATATAATAGACTAGCATATGTATTGGTTGATGACTATGTTTCACGGGTCATAGATATGGAGATATCAAACCAATAATATGGACACATGTTAGAGAACATGATGTTGGATAAGACCCACCTTGAGACACTATTGAGATTGTTATGATTCTATGTGTCGTTAGTTGGTCTCAAGCAATGATGATGTATAATTCTTAGACCTAAGATCAGCATGGTTTCCTACATGTGTAATAGCACTCTTAGGGGTTGCCAAACGCTACACCGTAACTGGGTAGTTATAAAGGTAGCTTTCGGGTATGCTATGAAACATGGAGAGGAATGTGACTAGTCGGATATGGGATTTGCCCCTCCTAACATAACAGGAGAGATGTCTCTGGGCCCCCCGTTGTGATCAGATAAAGAAAGTGCATGGCCATAGCACTATTAGTCGAAGTGTTCGACCACGTAAAGTTATCTGACACTCGATCGAGAAAGAATTGAATAGTCCATGGATACCACAACATCTCACCTAGAGTTCAACCAGACATCGTGAGGCAAAGGCAGTATACACGAGTAGGTCGCTTAGTTCAATATTCTGATCGGGTCGTATCTGATCTGAGCTGGTCATAGACTGGTTGAACGTAGTCACAGAGTGGTTGTAAGCAATTACGAACTGGTCGTGACGAAATACGAACTGGTCGTATAAAGATAGGACCTAGTCGTAAGTGATGAGGACCTGGTCGTAGATCATATTGTATTAAGGTTCGTCCGATATAATTTGTGTGTATTCGGGAATCGATATGTTTTGCTAGGAGCCGCTACGACCCGTGATCGGAAATGGTTTCCGAGTCACAACCGAACTACACATGAACCTACAGGGTCACACACTTGACGGGTTGGAACAAACCAGTACAGATACGATTCGTCAAACATGTTCGGATAGGATCCGTCACGAGCGCTATATAAGGAGATGCATGAGGCTGTGGGGATTGAGAGAGGTTACACGAGTTGACATAAGTTGCTCCACCGAAACCCTAGCCGCCATCTTTCTGAAAGCTTCGCCGTGCGACTTGGTGCTAGCACACTGGCGTTCGGTTGTTCCTTCCCTGGACGTGTGGATACCGTAGAGGCGCTACTACGATTGTTGCGCTTGAGGACGATCCGCGATCTTCACAAGGAACTACAGAGGTTGCTGGAGGAGACGATCGACTACGACCACTGCATCGACTTGCTGGACGTTGGACGATCGATTATGACCACTGCATCGACTTGCTAGACGTTGGACTATCGACTACAACCACTACATCGATGCGCTCTTCGTTGGACCAGGCTGCTCCAACCCTTCTTCCGCTGCTCTACGTGTCTAGTGGTAATGATCTGTGATCATCTACTTGCATGGCTTCCTGGTTTGCGTGGTAGAATTTTTTGTTTGTAGCTATCGTAGCCTACCCGTGACCCAAACAGAGGTATCAGAGTCATCCTGCGTAGTTTTTGATCTGGATCGATCGCATATACTTGATATGTGGTAGTAGTAGATTGGATCTATTACTGGTCGGGTCTGGTAACCTAGATCGGTTCATATAGATGGAACGATATAGGCCCTGGTCGATAAGATCGATCGGTTTTTCGATGGTAGTAGATGGGTCAACAAGGAGGTATGAGCTCATGAGGACCAGATGGTTTATTGCACTTGTTCACGACCAGACTGCATATCACTCCTACTGGTCGGAATTCCGCCATCGGAGTATGCCGTAGTGCGTGGTCATATCAAGGCATAGATCGGATTGGTTCGGAATAGGGCTAATTTGATTAATCCGATGATTTCCAAGGCTCGGATACATGAATAAGATTCATGTTTCGAAAAAAGTTTCCAAGCACGCTGCCCTCGACCAGCGAGGGGCACTACCCCTTCGAACCCTGCCCGCTAATCGGCTAGTGGGACCGCCGTGCTGGGTATTCGTACCGCGCGCTATAGGTAGTGTGTGCTCATGTCGTCCGATATGCATAACTTGTTTTTACAGGGATTGATGTGAATAGTATGACCCATAATGTTTCATGTATGAGATGCATGTATGCGTGTAATGTTCATGACCTACGTGTCATGTTAATTGCAGCCCAAGGCTGTCTATATTTGTATAACGGCCTGCGTGTCGACTTGTGATGCTTCTTTACTCCTTGTGTTTCATTACTAGTGCTATTAGAAGTAATGGCTTAGTGGGAGTGCTTGGAGGAGTCGACCACTTGGAGACATGGAGAACAGGATGCATGGCGATGGAGATCACCATGGAGAAGGGTCATACTATATCACGATGCAATTTGATTGTCTGTGAATGCCTTTATATTCCTATTCATTTATTTCTATACATGTTTTGCTTTAAATGCTTTTAACATGGTAGAAGTAAAATTCCCTCACATAATATTAAGTTAAATTGATGCCCTCCCAAATATGTCGCACCATCCAAAGTCATGTATTTTAATGGTAGGTCTTGCCAAAGCAGAGTGGCAATAACTCTCCTTGACTAGATGGGTTTGTGTCAGACACTTACACGACATTGGTTTAACTTAACAAGGTTATCATAACAGATTGTGGACCTTGGGGCATAAAGGTTGGGTCTTAGAAGCATAAAGATGCTGCCCAACAACAAGAGTCATATAGTAGATATGATTAGCAAAGGTTGCTTACCATTGTCACTAGTCTTCTAGCAGTGATGCCAAAGCTCACTAGTTGATTAAATGATTATGGATCTTGAATCATTAAATGTCATAAGAGGGATATGGTGTTTAGTGGGAGTATTTTTATTAAATTGTTTAATAAAAGTTACTTTAATTGAACATATGCCTTAGTTTTGCATATATTTTGTGTTGTAGATCATGGCACCAACTGTTGTACCTACATCCAGTTTTGCTTTACATTCGATACTTGAAAGGGAAAAACTTAATGGAACAAATTTTGCGGATTAGTCTACTTAACTTTGAGAATTGTTCTCGTGCAAGATAAAAGAACATGTTCTAGAAGAACCAATTCGAGATGTGCCTACAGAAAATCTTTGTTGTTGCTATTAAAGCGCCTATAAAAGGCATGTGATGAGTCCCTTGATGTTAGCTGTCTCATGCTTGCTGCTATGAACTCAGACCTTCAGAAGCAGTTTGAGAACATAGAGGCCTACAATATGATCATAGCGCTCAAAGGCATGTTTGAGACACAAGCAAGAACTGAGAGATTTGAGATCTCAAAGAACTTGTTTGGATGTAAGCTAGCTGAGGGTGGTCCGGTGAGCCCTCATGTAATCAAAATGATTGGTTACACACAGAGCTTGGAAAAACTTGGTTTTCCACATAGCCAAGAGTTGCCTACAGATTTGATTCTTGCTTCGTTTCCTGAAAGCTATGGACAGTTCATTTTAAACTTCCATATGAACGGCTTAGAAAAGAATCTCACCGAACTGCATATGATGCTTAAGACAGTAGAGGGCAGCATTAAGAAAAGCAACAATCATGTGATGATGGTGCAAAAGAGTACAAGCTTCAAGAAGAAGGCTAAGACTTGGGTCAAGAAAAAGGGCAAGGCTAAAGTTTCGGATGAGATCCAGACTAACAAGCCTAAACCCAAGACTAAGTCTGGCCCAACTCAAGAAAATGAATGCTTTTACTGCAAAAAGCTAGGCTATTGGAAGAGGAACTGCAAGAAATACCTAGCTGATCAGAAAAGGAATGGTGGGACTAAAACTTCCACTACAGGTATTAATGTTATAGATGTTTTTCTTGCTGACTCTTATGTTAACTCATGGGTATTTGATACCGGATCGGTTGCTCATATTTGCAATTCGATGCAAAGTCTAACAAGAAGTAGGATGATTGCAAGGGGCGAGATGGATCTTCGCGTCGGGAATAAAGCAAGGGTTGCTGTATTAACCGTCGGGACTTTGCCATTACTTTTGCCTTCAGGATTTATTATGGAATTGAATAATTGTTATTACGTTCCAGCCATTAGTAGAAACATTATCTCTGCCTTATGTTTGATGGCAGAGGGTTATAAATTCATTATAGAGAACAATGGTTGTTCTATATTTTTGAATGAAGTGTTTTATGGCTATGCGCCTATTTTGAATGGGTTGTTTATTTTAAATCTTGATGATGCATTAGTGTATAATATTAATGCGAAAAGGCTTTGGCCTAATGAAATAAATTTCACTTTTATTTGGCATTGTCGTTTGGGTCACATAAGTGAGAAACGCATGAAAAGGCTCCATAATGATGGAACTCTAAACTCATTTGATTTGGAATCATTTGACATATGCGAGTCTTGCCTGGTCAGAAAGATGACCAAGACACGTTTCACTGGTCGTAGTGAAAGGGCGTCCGACCAATTGGCACTTGTACATACTGATGTATGTGGACCAATGAGCACGATAGCCAGAGGTGGTTTTCAATACTTCATTACTTTCACCGATGACTATAGTAGATATGGATATATCTATTTAATGAGGAACAAGTCGGAATCCTTTGAAAAGTTCAAGGAGTTCCAGAATGAGGTACAGAATCAACTTGGCAAGACAATCAAATCTTTACGATCTGATCGTGGAGGTGAGTTTTTGAGCCATGAGTTTGGTAATCATTTGAAACAATGTGGAATTGTTCCACAGCTTACACCACCGGGCACTCCACAATGGAATGGGGTGTCCGAGTGGCGTAACAGGACTTTGTTGGACATGGTTCGATCGATGATGAGCCAATTGGATCTACCATTGTATTTTTGGGGTTATGCTCTAGAAACTGCCGCTTTCATTTTAAATAAGGTACCATCTAAATCAGTAGATAAGACACCATATGAGATATGGACTGGGAAAAGTCCTAGTTTGTCTTTTCTAAGGATTTGGGGATGTGATGTCTATGTTAAACGTTTGACGTCTGATAAGCTCACACTCAAATCAGATAAATGCTTCTTTATAGGATATCCTAGGGAAACCAAAGGATATTATTTCTACAACCGGGAAGAAGACAAAGTTTTTGTTGCCCGAAATGGTGTCTTTTTGGAGAAAGAGTTTCTTTCAAAAGGAGTCAGTGGGAGAAATGTGCAACTCGAAGAAATTCGAGAAACATCTGAAAGTGTTTCAACTCCTACTGAACCTCTACTGGATGAACAAATTGTTGTTGAACCTGTAGATAAGGCACCAGCCCCACGTAGATCTAAAAGGCCGCGTCAATTGCCTACAAGGTATGGGCATGACGTATTATTATTGAATAATGGTGAGCCTAAGACTTATGAGGAAGCGATGATGGACCCAGACTCTGAGAAATGGCTTGGAGCCATGAAATCCGAAATAGATTCCATGAGAGAAAATCAGGTTTGGAACCTGGTCGATCCACTTGATGGCGTTAAAACCATTGAGTGCAAATGGATCTATAAGAAAAAGATTGATATGAATGGAAATGTTCACATTCATAAGGCTCAACTAGTCGCAAAAGGTTTTTGACAAGTTCAAGGAGTTGACTACGATGAGACTTTCTCACTGGTAGCGATGCTTAAATCTATTCAGATCATTCTAGTTATTGCTGCATATTTCGACTATGAGATATGGCAAATGGATGTCAAAACAGCTTTCCTTAATGGAAACCTAGATGAGGATGTGTACATGACACAGCCTCAAGGTTTTTTCGATCCAAAGAATGCTAGTAAAGTATGCAAACTTCAAAAGTCTATTTATGGGTTGAAGCAAGCATCTCGGAGTTGGAATATACGTTTTGATGAGGAGATTAAAAGGTTTGGTTTCGTCAAGAATAAAGAAGAACCTTGTGTTTACATGAAGGTTAGTAGGAGCGCACTTGTTATTCTGATCTTGTATGTAGATGACATACTACTGGTCGGAAATGACATTGCAATGCTAGAATCTGTTAAATCTTCATTAAGAAAAAGTTTCTCAATGAAAGATTTGGGAGATGCAGCATATATCATAGGAATAAGGATCTATAGAGATAGATCTAAGAGGCTAATTGGATTAAGCCAGGAAATGTACATAGACAAAGTGTTGAATCAGTTCAACATGCAAAATTCCAAGAGAGGATTCTTGCCCATGGCACATGGCATTAATCTTAGCAAGAATCAGTGTCCTACGACCACTGATGACCGAGACAAAATGAGTGATATTCTATATGCTTCGGCCATTGGATCTATCATGTATGCCATGCTATGTACACGACCAGATGTATCATATGCTCTAAGTGTTACGAGCAGATACCAAGCTGATCCTAGTGAAACTCACTGGATAGCTATGAAAAACATTCTTAAGTACTTAAGAAGGACTAAGGATGTGTTTCTAGTTTATGGCGGTGATAAAGAGCTCATTGTAAATGGTTACACCGATGCAAGCTTTCGAACCAACAAAGATGATTATCGTTACTTAATCTGGTTTTGTATTCATTTTGAATGGAGGAGCAAAGGAGTCGAAAAGTTCCAAGCAAGAGACAGTTGCTGATTCCACGACAGAGGCCGTGTACATTGCGGCTTCTGAAGCTGCAAAAGAAGGTGTTTGGATAAGGAATTTCATTGCTGAGTTGGGTATGGTTCCGAGTGCCTCGAGCCCAATGGATCTCTATTGTGACAACAATGGAGCCATTGCTCAAGCTAAGGAGCCTAGATCCCATCAGAAGTCCAAACATATACTCAAGCGTTATCATCTTATTCGCGAATTGGTGGATAGAGGAGATGTTAAGATATGCAAAATTCATACGGATTTAAATGTTGCGAATCCGTTGACAAAGCCTCTCACACAGCCAAAGCATGAGGCACACACAAGAGCTATTGGTATTAGATACCTAAATGATTGACTCTAGTGCAAGTGGGAGACTGTTGGAAATATGCCCTAGAGGCAATCATAGAGATGATTATATTTCATTATGTTCATAACATTGGATAATGTGTTATCTTGTTCCAAGAATAATATTATTAATATTGATTATCAAGTATGTGACTTGGTTGTGAAACTCCATATTTCCACGACAATTATTCTTATACGATCCCTGGTCGTAAACATATCAGGACACATATGAATAGACTAGCATATGTATTGGTTGATGACTATGTTTCACGAGTCATAGATATGGAAATATCAAACCAATAATATGGACACATGTTAGAGAACATGATGTTGGATAAGACCCACCTTGAGACACTATTGAGATTGTTATGATTCTATGTGTCGTTAGTTGGTCTCAAGCAATGATGAAGTATAATCCTTAGACCTAAGATCAGCATGGTTTCCTACATGTGTAATAGCACTCTTAGGGGTTGCCAAACGCTACACCGTAACTGGGTAGTTATAAAGGTAGCTTTCGGGTATGCTATGAAACATAGAGAGGAATGTGACTAGTCGGATATGGGATTTGCCCCTCCTAACATAACAGGAGAGATGTCTCTGGGTCCCTCGTTGTGATCGGATAAAGAAAGTGCATGGCCATGCCACTAGTAGCCGAAGTGTTCGACTATGTAAAGTTATCTGACACTCGATCGAGAAAGAATTGAATAGTCCACGGATCACACAACATCTCACCTGGATTTCAACCAGACATCGTGAGGCAAAGGGAGTATACACGAGTAGGTTGCTTAGTTCAAACAGTTACGGACTGGTCGTATATAGATACGACCTGGTCATAGAGTGGTCGTAAGCAATTACGAACTGGTCGTGACCAAATACGAATTGGTCGTATAAAGATAGGACCTGGTCGTAAGTGATGAAGACCTGGTCATAGATCATATTGCATTAAGATTCGTCCGATATAATTTGTGTGTATTCGGGAATCGATATGTTCTGCTAGGAGCCGCTACGACTCGTGATCAGAAATGGTTTCCGAGTCACAACTGAACTACACATGAACCTACAGGGTCACACACTTAATGGGTTGGAACAAACCAGTACGGATACGATTCGTCAAACGTGTTCGGATAGGATCCATCACGAGCGCTATATAAGGAGATGCATGAGGCTGTGGGGATTGAGAGAGGTTACACGAGTTGACGTAAGTTGCTCCAACGAAACCCTAGCCGCTATCTTTCTGAGAGCTCCGCCGTGCGACTTGGTGCTAGCACACCGGTGTTCGGTTGTTCCTTCCCTGGACGTGTGGATACCGTAGAGGCGCTACTACGATTGTTGCGCTTGAGGACGATCCGCAATCTTCACAAGGAACTACAGAGGTTGCTGGAGGAGACGATCGACTACGACCACTGCATTGACTTGCTGGACGTTGGACGATCGATTACGACCACTGCATCGACTTGTTGGACGTTGGACGATTGACTACGACCACTACATCGATGTGCTCTTCGTTGGACCAGGCTACTCCAACCCTTCTTCCGCTGCTCTGCGCATCTGGTGGTAACAATCTGTGATCATCTACTTGCATGGCTTCCTGGTTTGCGTGGTAGAAATTTTTATTTGTAGCTATCGTAGCCTACCCGTGACCCAACAATCATGACCTTGTTCTTCGTTTGGCTTCTGAACTTTCTGGTGACTTGAGAGCGATCCGCAGTGACAATGGCACGGAGTTCAAGAATGCGTCTTTTGCCTCTTTTTGTGCTGAGCAGCATCAGTTCTCTTCTCCACACGTCCCTCAACAAAATGGCGTTGTGGAAAGGAAGAACAGGACCTTAGTCGAGATGGCTAGGATGATGTTAGATGAGTATAGCACACCGAGGAGGTTTTGGGCCGAAGCTATTGCTACGGCTTGCCATATTTCAAACTGTGTCTTCTTGAGACCGTCGTTGGGCAAGACTTCTTATGAGCTTCATTTTGGCAGAAAACCCTCTGTCTCTCACTTTCGAGTCTTTGGATCAAAGTGTTTTATTCTCAAGATAGGAAACCTAGATAAATTTGAATCAAGGACTTGTGATGGTTTATTTCTGGGTTATCCTGCTCATTCGAGGGGTTTTCGGGTCTTTAATGTTGAAACTAACATTGTCCAGGAGACATGCAATGTCACTTTTGATGAGACTAGCCCTGGAGCTAGATCCGATGTTTCAGGTGACTTACAGGTGACAGAGAGTATTTTTGTTGAAGAAGAAGAGGATGATTTCGATACTACTCCTCCACTTGTTGTTGATGCTCCTGTCTAAGCTCCAGAACCTGCGACGATTGCTTCACCTCCAATTGAGGCTCCCGCTACATCTTCTTCATCAGTAGTACCTACGGAGGTTGAGGAGATGCTATCTCCCCCAGGCGCTCCACTACACATTCAGAAGCAACATCCTCCGGATCAGATGATTGGTAATTTTCACGAGCGAGTCACTTGCTCCAGGTATCATGATTCGAGTCTTTTGTCTCATTCTGCATTTGTAGCTTCTTTTGAACCCAGGAATATATCACATGCTTTATCTGATTCTAGCTGGGTCAATGCCATGCATGAGGAGTTAGAGAATTTTGAAAGAAATAAAATCTGGAACCTTGTAGAACCTCCTAGTGGTCATAATGTTATAGGAACCCGTTGGGTGTTCAAAAATAAACAAAATGAGGATGGTTCTGTGGTTAGAAACAAGGCTAGGTTGGTAGCTTAGGGCTTTAGCCAAGTTGAGGGGTTAGATTTTAATGACACCTTTGCTCCTGTTGCTAGACTAGAAGCCATTCGCATTCTGCTTGCATTTGCCGCATCTAAAGGTTTTAGGTTGCATCAAATGGATGTTAAGAGTGCCTTTCTGAATGGTTTTATAGAGGAGGAAGTGTATGTTAGGCAACCCCCTGGCTTTGAGAATCCCAAGCACCCTAATCATGTTTTTAAGCTATCCAAAGCTTTGTATGGTCTTAAGCAAGCCCCTAGAGCCTGGTATGATAGACTTAAGACCTTCTTTCTTAAGAATGATTTTGAAATAGGAAAGGTAGATAATACTCTTTTCATTCTTAGGTATGGCAATGACTTCCTACTTGTTCAGATTTATGTAGACGATATTATCTTTAGTGATTCTTCTCATGCTCTTGTTTCCAGTTTTTTTGAGACCATGTCTAGGGAATTTGAGATGAGTATGATGGGAGAGCTCAACTAATATCTGGGGCTTCAAATCAAGCAATACAAGGAAGGGATCTTCATCCATCAGACGAAGTACACCAAGGATTTTCTCAAGCGCTTCGAGATGGGTGACTGCAAGCCGATCGCCACTCCCATGGTGACTTTGACTGCTTTGGATCCAGATGAGGAAGGAGAAGCTGTGGATCAACACGAGTACCGCAGCATAATCGGCTCCCTCCAGTACCTGATGGCCTCAAGACCGGACATCCACTTCGTGGTCTGCCTCTGTGCGAGGTTTCAAGCGTCTCCGAGGACTTCACATCGCCAAGCCGTTAAGCGCATATTCAGGTACCTACACTCTTGTGAGACCCTCAAATATTGGAATGTGCCGAATTAAAACTACACTGGTAGCATAATTCTTAATTAAGGAACAGTGCAATTCCTTATTAAAAATCATACTAGAAGCATAATCATAATAAGTAACAATTCCAACATTCAGGTTCCCGGATATATGCCATGCAATAGTTCCCAGGATTAGTGACCATTGCGCATATATCCTTAAACAACATTGCATTCATCACATACAAGTCATACATTCACATAATTATACATCAGATTACATGGTTAATTCGGTTGCTACAGTGCCGAATTTGCTACAGTAACAGATGACCTTGGGTCATCACAAAAGAACAACAGCGGAAGCAAAAAATATAAACCACCAATGGCCCCATCCCGCAGGCTATTGCGTGGAGACTAGAACTAGCATCACTCGTTAGCGTCACCCTAATCGGCGCTAACGGGCATCTCATAAAGATAACCATCTTCACCTGCAACAAGAGGTCATAAAACCCTGAGTACGAAAGGTACTCAGCAAGTCTTACACAAACTAATAAAAGAAAGTGTTTGATAGAACCTATACAAAGGAATAGAAATTTGTATATGCATAAGGTTAACAACAGAGGGTTACAATGGCTCAATTTGCAGAAAGCGATAACTCTAAACCTACAGTGCTAAGTTTTGACAAAGCAATTTTAATAAATCAATTTTGGACTAAAACAGTAAGTAATTGAGAGTATAATCATAAACAGTACAATAATACATCTCATATCAATAACAAACCGTGCATGACAACATCATGCCGAAATTAATTCCCAAAACCAAAATGAGAGAAACATCTATACAGGTGACATCAATTCAAGTATCATCCGTAACCATGGACACGGCTATTCGAATAGTTTTAAACCTTGCAAGGGTGCACATCTTTACCCACACGACTTAGTTAGCCCGTAAGCCTCCGGAATAATAGCACACTGCCTTTGGTATGCCGGCCGGGGAGACTAAGATTTGGTATTTTTCAACAAGTTGACACTATTGAGTTGGATAACCCATGTGAGACTAATCCCGCTTAAACCACGACTGATAGCATATATTCAACCGGGGCTCACATGTTGTACCGGGAATGCCGACCCAATCAATTTAATGCAAACTCGTGTTAGCCACACATATTAGACCGCAATCGGGGCCCTGAAGGTACGTACATGCGATGGAACACATCTACGCCCTTACCCTTCTAAGAACATCTGATATCGATATAAGCTCCACATGGCATACGACACGGCCCGAAGACTTAAGCATCTATGCCATATGAAATCAATACACATGTCCTTACTCTCCTGTTCCCAACTCAATAGTATTAACCCTTTACTTAACCAAACAGTGCCCATACACCGCGTGTGGAAGTACGTTGGGCTTGAATTGGTAGTCCGAGTTCAGTCCTTAATCAACCCAGACAAGACATCCACATTTCCCAATTCTCGTGCACAAGGGCACCATCACTAGCATCCACTTGTCCAGATTTGAATTAATTTAATAACAAGATCAAGGATCATTTCAGATTCAAATAAACTGAACAAGAATCAAAATAAATACAAGTTATTTGTTGTTCCCAGGTTTGACAAGATAAGCTTGCCAAACACTACCGTTCTAAGGACTGCATGGCTAAGCCAAAATTAAAATTAAGTATTTTATACTACAGACTAACTTAGGTTAAGTGTATGATTCAATTTAAGGTAAGCCACAACTCAGGTTATAACTAACTAAGGACAGAGCACAAATAATTTTTTTTAGCAACATTTGCATGCAACAGTTATCACTGCATTTTATAAATCTACAGTTCAAAAAGTAGGATCAATATGGTGCAGAGAGGTAGCTTGCCTTGATAGTAGTAAATAACCTCTTGCTCAGGTTCTTGTGGTTCAACAAAAGGTTCAACAAACTCAGAAGAACCAGAATCTAAAAGAAAGTAAAATCCAATGAATCCAGGAAAAAGAAATAGAGAGCAATATGCATAGAAAGAATGTATGGTCAAGGATTATAGTCTCATTAGCAACATCTTTGGAGGTACAATAATTTTACTAAGAATAGTAACCGACAGCTACTCTTGCTAATGCTAGCCATTACAATTTAAAGTTTAGGTTGAGCTACAGTATCAGTTTTTAGAAACTAAAACAGGACTACTATAATTAATTTAGTTATCTAGCTTAACTTCATATAAATGAAATACTGCATGCTAGTTAAGTGTATTAAAGCTAGTCTGTGATTTAACAGGTCATTTAATATCTATTAATAACAGTTTTAAGGATTTGGCCTTTTACTGCTATTGTTGTCGGTTTGCCTGACACTCAAAAACAGCAAAAGTCCTTACCCCCTTCAGTTGGCTTGGAGAGCCGCACCAGCCAACGAATTTAAGTGGAGTTCTGACTACCAAAAGGTAATTAATGTCATCCCCATTCTTGCTCACCTAACCACCGGTTTAAAGGAGAAAAGACAGAGAAGATCGTTGTCGGTTTAGAACAAAAACAAGAAAGGAGTTTTGTCCCGATTTCACTATTTGGAGTAATACACTAAACAAAGACCCTAAATGGAGATTAAGGCTATCAGGAGGGTGGTTAATATCATAAGTCCTCAACACTAATCCTAACTGCCCAGATTAAGGAAAGAAGTAGAACTTAACTGTTTGTCGGTTTGTAACCGACAAAACTAACAGGAGGAGAATTTGTAATAATAAAAGAATGGTGACCACAAGATTTTTGAACAAAGACCACAGGTGCTGCTAGGGTTTACCTAGTACCTAAATAGACTAGTATCTTGACAAGAGGAACTCTAATTTTTGAAAACGATATGAAAGACCGAAAAGTTATAAAAACAACTTTTCAGTTTAACAAAGTTTGGAACACTACATGAGCATGTGAGTGATCTATGGGAGCTAAAGATGTTCTTAAGGAACTTTAGATAATAGGACTCAAGGTTTAACTTACCAGCTAGGGTTGGAAAAGAGAAGGTCAAGTTCTTGGTCAACAGAAAAGATCCAGTGCCCTTTTCCTAGTGCTGACCAAAAGAAAGCGATGGAACTTAAACTTTAAGACCACCAGGTACATTCTTGATGAGAAAAGATAAACTCTAACTCACCCAGGTTAAGTTTCCACCAAGGTGGTGCTCCACAGTTAAAACTGACAGAGAGAAAAGATCTTCAAGTCCAACCTACAAGAAATGCCCAAACCACATTAGTTTGAGATTTAGATAGGCTTGTAGTTGAACAAAGGTAGAGAAACAAGGAGGCTTCACTGAGAAGGAAGGTGACTAGAGGAGTTTTTCTGATCAAGAATGGCAAAAAGAAGGAACTAGGGTTTATATAGTGGTAGAGCTCCCGGATCAAGCGAGAAATTTCTAGAGCTCATGAGGTGGCACTAAGGATAAATATCAAGGAAAAAAATATCCTCATTTGCATTGTTCACCACCCATCACGCCGGCGAAAAGGTTGCACCGTGCACCGCACGCAGGGAGCAAAAATCATCATCGACACGCGGGTCCTGAGGCAGCCATGCCATCTGGCGACGCAGGGAGCTCCAACGCACGCCACCGTCCGATTCGAAATGAACAATGGCGTCACGGAGGCAACAACACGCTGAAAGCGGTATAGGAAACATGGGCGTCGCGATTTCAATGACGCCACAATCGCGGCGACTCGGAGTGGTCGAACGGCACCACCCACGCAAGCCGTCGCGATTTAGCTTCAACGCCCAAGATCTTTAAAGCGCGATGAGTTTCAGCCCATAGGGTCCATCGCCGCTAATTCGCAATTCAACGGCTGGGATTGAGGCGGCTCAGGACGGTCCGAACGGCCCAACGGCTGTGGTCCGTCCGATCTGAATTTAATGGTAGATTTTCGCTGGTGCCTCCGGCCGGTCCGAACGGCCCAATGGATCTGGCCCGTTCACGCGGAGATGAATGGCTGAGATGGGCTAGAGTTCGGGCGTCTGGCGTGTGGCTAAACCAAGTCGGACCAGGCGCACCGAGTTGGACCCAACCAAGGTGGTGAGTCACTCTGATGCGAGGGTTCGGTTTAAGCCGAGAGATTTGACCAGATCTGTTTAAATTGTAAAAAGGTTTGACCGGCTTTTAAATATAGCAATTAAATTTGTAAAATTATGAAATTTTGCAGAATTACTCTTGGGATGATATATTCCTAAATAAATTTTGAAACCACTGTTTCTTCTTTAGAAATATATATAAATAATCCATTTAGACCAAATAAGGTTTGTTTAAAGACAAATATTTTTCTAAACATCAAAATAATTTCTAGAAATTCCATAAAAATTGTTTTTGGCCATAATAATTCATCTGGTTTTCAAATAAAATATCTCCCAGTCTTAATACCAACATTGAGTGGTATTTCCTTTTTAAGTTTTAATCAAGTTTGAGTTTGTAATGGAGATTTGGGGAAAAGTAGATTGTAATCTGTGGCATACTTGGCCAAAATGAGCAGTGAGGCTATGAACAAGACCTTAATCTTTGTTTATTAGGGTTGAGGTCATACAACTCTACCCTCGATAGATGGCTTTTGGTTTTCCTGCTCGTCTTCTCTGTCCATTCGGGGGTTTTCTGATTCTGATTTTACGGGCTGTCGGCTAGATAGGAAGAGTACCTCTGGCACTTGTCATTTCTTAGGCACTTCTCCTGTCTCTTGGTCATCTAGGAAGCAGTCTTCTATTGCACAATCCACTACTGAAGCTCAATATGTAGCTGCTCTAGTTGTTGTAGTCAGATTTTGTGGATGGTGTCCACTCTTAAGGACTTTGGGTTAAACTTTGCTAGTGTTCCTCTTTTCTGTTATAACACTTCTGCTATTAACATTGCTAAAAACTGAGTGTAACATTCCAGGACTAAGCACATAGACATTCGCTATCACTTCCTTAGAGACCATGTCGAGAAGGGTGATATTGTGCTGCATTTTGTGGAGTCCGAGGCTCAGTTAGCCGATATCCTCACCAAGCCTTTAGACCCAACAAGGTTTGACATCTTGAGGAGCGAGTTAGGGGTAATTTATCCCTATGGGTTGGTTTGACGGGGAGTTCAATCTTTTCTGATCTTACCTTGTTCATCTGATCTTTCCTTGATCTTTTTTGAACTTTTTGATCCTTTTTGATCTTTTTAGGCTTTTTGAGCTTTTCTTGCATCTCATTGTATTATATTGCATTCATATGAAAAATCACAAAAAGATGCACTGTAATATAAGCTTTTCTGCTTATCTTTTAAAATTGTTGAAGCTTTGCTTATTACCCTTTGGAGCTTTAGGCCCTTTTTGGTATGGCTCTGCTCCTAGTTTTTGCAGCTCCAACTCCAGCTTCACTCTTGGATCCACTCCTATAGGAAGTTGGAGCAGTCTGAGTTGGTGTTTGGTTCGAAAATTGACTCCAACTCCAAAAATGAGAAGGATCATTGTAAAAAGACTGCACTACCCTTGTTTTGTGACTTGTAACCTTTTTATTGCTTAACTTATAACAGTTTAATAAGTTGATTTCTTTCATATTGTATGCTTTTATTTATTTTTAATTTTTTTGGGCCATGTTATGCCCTGTCGTGCCGTTTTTTTCGCTCGTATTCAAAAATTTTACTTGAAAAAAATTAAATACAACATACATGAACATACAAAAACCTTAACAAAGGTTATAATTCTATGAGTATCTTCTCTAAAAAAATTCAATAAGTATCAAAACAAAAGTCCATAAGAGAGGCAAAGAGGCAGGAGATGTCGTTCACAATTCTCCTCATCTTTATTAATCAAAGCTAACGTTCCAAGTCCGAAAACCACTATATCAAACGACAACAATGAAAGTCCAAAAACCACTAATCAAAGCTAATGTTCTTTGGCTTCTAGTCAAGCAGTGTCCACTGCTTCTCTGCAACAAGGAAGACGGACGTGATAGCTGCAAGAAGCATGCTCCAATCCATGACTAAACCGCTTTTAGGATCCAATTTTGTTGATATTAATAGAATCAGCAATAAGATGCAAAACCTATGCACAAGACATGAACAAAATAAGAATCCATCCAAAATTTACTGAAGCTTAGGGACGTCATGGACCCCAGCCTGGGCAAGTCCTTCCACGCCGAGACCGTCGACAGGTTGGACAGTGTGGTACGGAGGTCGCAAGGTGGCAGAGGGAGATCACCGCCATGCTGCCGGACGCCGCCACCCCCAAGGTGTCGCCGCTGTGGTGGACCGAGCTTGAGATCATCTCCACGGAGGCCACCTGAAGATGGAAGTGGAATTACAGAGCTGTTAACCAGGCGTTGCTTTGCTAGAGCATACATATTGTTTTGTTGCATTGTTTGTTTTGTCGATGATTTACCTTTGCCCATATGAATCATTTTGTATCCATCTGTATATAAGCAGCACTGAATGGATAAACACCAAGTAGAATGCATTAACAAGTTTACCTGTTCAAGACGTTCATTGCCAGAATCCACCCCCATCAAATGTGACGCATGAGAAAATCGGAGGCTTCACAGACCGATTGAGCATTGTGTTTGACAGGTCCTTGAGAAGAACAGTCATAATTCCATCACAGAAGCCTTCTCCACCTATGCATGTAGGTTTTCAGTTTCTCTAACCATGAATTCAATCAAAGAACCCCCAAATCCATCCACATAGAAAGCATTGCTATCATATGTATCAGCTTTTCAAGGTTTGGGCCACCGCTTCGGGAGAGGAGTTTGGCGGCAACGGGGGAAGGAGGGAGAGAGGGAGGAGGGGAGGAGGGAGGAGGTGGGCGGCGCCAGGTTGAGGGGGAAGGCCGTGTCGGGGGCGAGGGAGGCGGCGATGCGGGCGGGCGAGGTGCCGAGGGAGGAGGAGAGAGATCGGCGGCGGCGCGGGTTGCCAGATCTGGTCGGGGAGGGAGGAGGAGGGAAAAGGGCGGCGACATATGTGGTCGGAGCCGAGAGAGGAGGAGGGAGGCGGCGGCGCAGGAGGAGGAGGAGAGTGGTGCAGGGTGGGGCGACAGTGGCGCCATAAGGGGAGGAGGAGGGCGTGGTGGGGCGGGGCGGCGCTCGGGAGGAAGAGGGCACTCGGGGATGCGAAGAGGCCAATGCGAAGGGAGCGAACGGGTGGGGACTGCGGGTTGAGATTGGGGTATATGAGTGGCATATTGCGGGTAATTATCCTCAACTCTCAGTGGTATTTTGTTTTGTTGGTCCGCAGCTCCTTATTTGGAGCAAGGTTTTACCCGCTCCCAAAATTTACACTACAGGCTGCTCTACTCCTGGTTGCTCCAACTTCAAAAAAATTGTGGAGCAACCCCGTTTGGCACAGCTCCACAAACTCTAACTACGAAGCTAGAAGTTGGAGCTATACCAAACAGGGCCTTAGTATTTCAATTCTTGCTCAATGCCATGTCTAGTTCTTTGACTTGCTAGAATCATCATGCTTTCACATATGTAGCTAAGTCTTTGCTGAATGAGCTAGAACTCTAAAACAACTTGAACTAAAATTTGCAATTTATGGATGTTTTAGCTAGTTGCGCAATTAGTGCTCCTTTTGTGACATTGGCCCTGTCAAAATTGCTTTGTTAGCTCTTGAATCTAAAACTGATCATTACTTGAGCTTCTTGTGCTTCTGAGAATCTAAAACAGCTCCTGTGCAAAATGAAAAATGAAAAATCAATTTTAAGATTATCTTATGCTTAAATTGTGCCAAACTACTCTTACGAGACTGCATGTCATAAACATGAACTTGGAGATAGTTTGATGATCCAAACGATCACATGGGGACTGCTTGTCAATACTGACATGAACCTCAAGATTTGTCGCCCTCGTAGAAGCTTAGGAAGAGTTTGTGGATGGCTCCTAGTCCAGGATCTTCTTCACTAAGTTAGATCATTAGTCAACTTCAATATTCATTGCAAATGAAAAACTGTTGAAAAATGGGCGTTTGAGGAAATTGAGCAAAATGATTCAATTCAGGACCTGTTTGTCTCTTAATTTGGTCATTACTAGCTTTTTGATCTCACATTGACATTTTGACATAGTCATTATCATTTTAGGATCCCTGTTGATGAACTTGCTAAATTTGAAGCTTTGCTTAAATTGTTACAATTCATTGCTTTACATTGGGCCTTCTAGCTTAGCTTTGATATATATGTCTTAACATGATCTTGCTAGCGCCTTCAGGCTTGATATGTCTTGTGCAACATTAGAAATTCTACCTTGTTCTTTTGGGTAATCTCCAAAGCTTCTTGTACTCAAAAATTGAAAAATAAAAAAAATGAAGCCACTCCATTGCATTTCATGCATGCTCTTTCTTATGCTTTTTCCTCATTCTGCATTTTTCATCTCTAGACGAGAGGAAGGCATGTTCCTTGATGACTCCATTGTCAAAGGGGGAGAAGATGTATGAAAAATATGAAAAAGGGGGAGCTACTTGGAGAAAAATGGAAAATTTGAGATTTTTTGAAAATTGAGGATCGTAGTGAGGGGGAGTATCTTATTTGTATTCTTGTGGTCTAATTGCCATTTCTGAACTTGAATTACAATTCTTGCATTCTCACAATGATCAAAGGTCAATTCGAACAATTGTTCTTTCATATGGACCTTAAGTGAGATTTTGATCTTTTTCTGGAAATTGAAGCTTACTTGCTTCCTTTTTCCTTATCACACTTGCCTATGCTATTCTGAAGCCAACTTGGTCATTCTCTTTGCTTTCTATTGCATTTGGACAAAGTTGTGCCTTTGTGTGAAAACGTCAAGTTTTTACTTTTCAAACCTCATAAATTTGCATTTGTGAGAAATTGCCAATGTGTTCATGAGGGGGGGGGGAGATTGTGGATATCATCGGGATATGTGCATGATCTTAGGATGATTTTACAATTGGCAATGTCGTTAAAGGTTTGTCGAAACACGCGTTTTCGTCTAAGTTTGAAATGTTGTCAGGTCTAGTGCGGTCAGACCGGCGTTGGGCACGCGGTCAGACTGGCCAGCGGTCAGACCGGCCCTTCAATGGTGGTCTAGCCGGGCTCTTGCTGTTCATCGGCCAAAATTGGCGATGAGTGTTGGGTTAGGTCAAGCTCATGGGTTTCAGTGCATATGTGTTGCATGATGCATGTTTTGACTAACGTGGGTCAAGTTGTGAAGAACTTGTTCCCGGAATCGATTTCTTTGTCTCTTGTTGTGCGGGTTGCTTGGAGGTCAATGACAGTCAACGGAGTCAAGCATGGTGCAGAATGGACAAAGGTGAGGTCCAGAACGATCGGGGATGCCTGGTGAGGTCAATGGAGTCAAGCATGGTGCAGAATGGACAAAGGTGATCGAATGGGCAGTTCGGTGCGACGGGTTGAACCAAGCGGCGCGGGGGTCGATGCAAGTGCCATGGTGGTTTCGGTGGGAGTCGGATGGGAGAGACTTGTTGACATGATGAGAGACGCTGGATCAACCTACACGTGGCGAAGCATGGAAGTGCTTCACGTAGTCTGGACTCGGTCTTCGAAAAAGATCGAGAAGGGGTATTTTGGTATTTTTTACCAAATACCACCTTGGTGACCTTTTGCCAACCCGCAGCGCAAGATGGCGCAAGGAGAAGTGGATTAGGTCAAGAGGAGATGAAGATGGCGCTTTAAAATACGTGCATGTGTGACCCGTTTGTGTGTGGACCTTAACGGGAGCCCATTAGGGTTCAATCTTCTAGAAGGTCTAAGCCTCCACTATAAATAGAGAAGGGTGGTGGATGCACTCCCTGATCCCTTTCATAGTTTTGAAACCCTAGTTTGCTTAGGGAGAGGATAGTTAGAGGTTAGGGTTCTAGAGAGTTGGATTTGATTTTGTGCTCATGTATTGAGTCTTTGTCCTCCTTGATGGAGTGGTTGTAAACCAATACCATATCAAAATCAATCCAATGAAAGTTTTCTCAAGATGAGTCTATTTGCTTTCCTTCTCTCTATTTGGTGATTTTGGGTCTTTCTTTGATTCACGAGTTTTTGCTTGGTTTCTTTCCTTTATCTAGCTTTTTGTGACATGTGGGAATACATCTAGGATCATCTTGATCATCATTCACCCACGAGCAAGTCTTTAGATCATATTTCGATTTTGACTCATTTTTTAGCAACCTTCGGTCAATCTGAAAAAGATAGGAACTTTAGCATGGATCTACACGATCCTTGATTGGAATAGGTTCCTAATATCTTAGAGAAGGTGTGTCTCAAGTTTCGTGGAGTTTGGCCTCATGAATCAAAAGTTAGACCAATTTTTGTTTTGGTTTTCGGGCTGTCTACCCTGTTCATCGTAAGGCCGGTCAGTCCGACCTTTGGTCGCAGGTCAGTGTGCACCCCGGTCAGTCCGACCTTTTGCCATCGGTCAGACCGGCCCGAGCGGTTTGTCCGCACAGTTGCCGTCGGTCAGACCGCACCTCTCAGTTAGGGTTTGAGCTTTTGGCATATTTGGTCTGTTTTGCTTTGGGGTTAGATTGGATTCAATCCAAGTCTTCCACTGTACTTGTTTATTGATCTCCATAGCTTCCATAGCTATTAGAGTGAAATTGGTGTTGAATCTGATCAAAGTGAAAAGGTGAGCGTGCTCCTATTCACCCCCCCCCTCTAGTCGCCTTTTCGGTCCAACAGTGACAAACCTCCACCCCCTCCCCCCTAAATGAATCTCGACCCCAAGATTCAGGCTAGCTAGAGAAAAGGCTAGGAAACTCAGCTTTCAACTCTTCTTCACGCTCCCACATTGCTTCTTTTTCTGAGTGGTTGCTCCACTGAACCTTGCAAAAATGAACAGTCTTGCTTTTGGTCTGACGCTCTGTGACATCCAAAATCCTAACTGGTTGCTCTATATATGTGAGGTCTTCTTTTAACTCGATCGAATCCAAGGGAGTATGTTCTGTCGGCGCACGGAGACACTTCTTCAACTAAGAGACATAGAACACGTCGTGTACTCCTGCTAACGACTGTGGCAGCTCAAGCTGATAAGCAACTTCTCCTCAATGACTCACAATCTTGAACAAACCAACATATCTTCAGGCAAGCTTTCCTTTGGCATGAAACCTTTTGACACCTCTCAATGGAGTAACCTGAAGGTAATCTTTTGGTTCAAAACTGAGGTCACGACGACGGTTATCAGCATAGCTATTTTGCTTGGATTGAGCTATCTTCAATCTTTCTCTGATCATAGACACTTGTTATTCTGCCTCCTGAATAATATCTGGTCCGAATACCTTACGCTCGGCATGCACGACCATACAAAGCTTCAAATGGTGACATTTGCCGATTAGCTTGGTAACTGTTGTTGTACGAGAATTCTGCATACAGCAAACTTTTGTCCCAACTGGTAGCGTTAGCTAGAGCACAAGCTCTCAACATATCTTCCAATATTTGGTTAACTCTTTCCGTCTGCCCATCTGTCTAAGGGTGATATGCAGTACTGAAATTCAGGTGAGTTCCCAATGCTTCATGCAAACTTTTCCAAAAACGAAAGGTAAACTGAGATAATCTGGCACTATCTTCTTAGTCACACCATGCAAACTAACAATTCTTAACATATATAACTCTGCAAGGTGATCTCCTGAGTAGGTGATTTTGACTAGCAAGAAATGGGCAACTTTAGTCAAACGATCAACTATTACCTAAATCGAATCATAACCCGAATGAGTCCTGGGTAAACCAGTAATGAAATCCATTCCGATTTCTTCCTATTTCCATTTTGGAATCTTTAAGGGTTGCAACAGACCTGTTGGTCTCTGATGTTCTGTCTTTACTTTCTGACATATGCCGCACAAGGCAATGAACTTTACGACTTCTCACTTCAGATTTGGCCACCAAAATTATTCTTAACATCCTAGTACATCTTAGTACTCCCAGGGTGAATAGAATACTTTTAGTCATGAGCTTCCTTTAGTATTAGCTATCTTAAACCATCGACGTCAGGTACACAGATACGTTCATTAATCCACAGTATATCTTGATCGTCTTTGATGAAATCCTTGAATTTACCTTCCTCCATTTTGAGCTTGATGTCCTCAATCTCAGGATCATTTGGTTGGGCTTCACGAATCTACTTCTCCAAGGTGGATTGTACCTCTAGGCTAGCTACGAATCCTTTGTGTATGACTTCCAACCTTAACTTCTAAAATTTCTCATGAAGTTCTGGACAAATCTCTTTTACTTCCAAAACATTGCAGTAGCTCTTACGACTTAAAGCATCTGCAACGACATTGAGTTTTCCAGTATGGTAGTGGATTCCAATATTATAATCCTTTATTAATTCCAACCATCTCCTCTGTCTCATGTCCAGGTCAAACTGAGTGAAAATACACTTCAAACTCTTATGATCTGTATATACTTCACAGCGATTACCGATGAGGTAATGACGTCAAATCTTTAAAGCATACACTACTTATTAATTTTGTAATTAATTTACTTTGGCTTTGAAATAAATAGGAAAAAGCTTTAAAATTTTCAAAAAATTCTAGGAAAATAATTAAATTTTAGTTTTAATTGGAAAATAAAAATTGGGTTGTTACAAACACCCTGCAGGGGAGTACAACTTTACCCATATGACTCGATCAGCCCGTATGCCACTAGATAAAGACACACTTCCTAAGGTATGTGGGCCGGGGAGATCGCGACCTAGTATTTTTCAGCAAGATGATCTTATTGAGTTAAATCACCCTTGCGAGATGAGCCCCAAACTCAGTACTTGCTATATATAGAACTTGCTCGCAAGTTGTGTTGGGAAAGCCAATACAATGAACACAAATAAAAATAGTGCTCCCTTGCACATTATAAATTGCATCGAATCCCTACGAATATATGATCACACACATGATGTCCTCACACCACCTGTGTTCCAACCCAATAAAACCCTCCCCTTACTTAACCAAGCGGTACCCATACCCCACGTATGGAAGTACGAGTGGTACTTGGAGTGATAGCCCAAAGTTCGGTCCTTAATAATCCAGACAAGTCTTTCCATGGTACCCAATTCTCGTGTATGATGGCACCCACACTACTAGCCACTTGTCTAGATCAAAACCAATTTTAAATGAACAAATTTTAATCTCAAAACCAGATATGATGATCTGGACAAAAGCATAAAAGTAAAACAATTGTTTAGTGTCTCCCATGATTGACGAGATAACCCCGTCAACCGAACTAACGTAGCTACTAACTTGCATGGCTAAACATTTATATAAAGGATGAATAATATCACAAGACAACTATATTAAGCATAGCTGTATAGAAATATCAATGATAACTTGCAAGAGTTAGGGCATAACTAACTAGACCCACAAAATATCCATACTTCCAAACATAGCATGCAAGCAAGTATAATTGCATTTCAAAGTAACTAAAGTAGAAATTCTGGGATCAATATGTATGCAAGAATAAATACAAAATGACTCTTGCATTGCTAGAAGTCCACTTGTTCAACCTCGGGAATCTCAGGCACGTATTCACTCACTTCAAGCAATTGAGAATCTAGAAAGAATGATATCGAATAAACAACGAGAAAACCTAGAAACTTAAAAATGTTCAATTATGCATGAGAATTTCACAGTAGTTATTTTATTATTTTATATGAATTTAGGTGAAAATTTTAGTTCAATTGGAGTTCATTTGGATTTTCTACGAATTTTTCAAAGTTAATGTCATTAATGTATAAATAATTCAAGTATCAAAATTTTCTGTAACATAGACATGTCTCAAAGTTATTCCAAGTTAAAGTAAAGTAAAAATGGAAACTAACAAAATTTATTTCACTCAAGTTGGAGTTAAAATTAAATACTTACGAATTTTTGATGTTTAACCCATTTTTAGTGCAAAAGTTATTCATTTGGGAATTTCTAAACACCTTTAACACTTTTTATACCTAGGCTAACCTAGCCTTTGTCATTGACATGTGGGGTCCACTGCATAGTGTTTTTCTTTTTCATTTAAATCCTGAAGAAATTCCTACTGACATGTGAGGTCCACATGTCAAAGACTTAGTCCATGCCAATAGTGCAGGACCGAAAGTCCACGCACCTAGTCGACCAATCCATGGACCATGGAGCGGTTTCCTACGCACTTAACTACACTCAGGCCCGCATGTCAGCGACTTGTAGCAAAAACCGATTTCATTTACTCCCTCGTTTTCTGTTCATGGTCCCACTTGTCAGCGGAACAACGCGATGATTAATCAACGGCTAATGAATGCTTTGCCAACAGTAAGCATTGATTAAACCTTAAACAACAAAGATTATGCTAATGATTGGGTTAAGGTGATTGTCCGAATATGGGAGCGCGCGGCCGCGATTTTGCCCGGCTTATCGTCGGTGATGTGGTCCATGGCCACGCAAACCAAAGCCAGAAATGGGATCCTTGTCCTCTTGTGAACCTTCCTATACTGGCGGCGAGGCTCACAGCGGTGTGTAGCGGTGGCACGCTGGCGAGGTGGGCGGTGAAGCTATGGTACAAGTGAGTACACTGACTCGGCTATGCTTCAAGCAAACTAACGCATGCTTAAGCCCCTATGAGGTGTAGAGAACCTACCAGAGCCAAGGAGAGGACCGGAGGTGCTCTATAGTTGGCCAGCGACGATGACCAAATGGTGGCGATGAGAGCTTCACGTGGAGAGGATGACTTGAGCTCAACGGAGAGAAAAGGGAGGTTGGGTTAGCTCAAGTAGGACCAAGAGATACTTTGAAAGGAAGGAATCCACAAGAAGCTTACCAGACCGGGGATGAGGAAGAAAGTGCAATTTTTGGCTGAAACTTGGGGAAATCCAAAATCCGATGATCTCTATGAATGAATGAACGAATTGACTGAGGGAAAATAATTCTTATACCCAAAGGCACGTGCTGACGCACATGGGAGAGGAAAGAACTCACCGGAGACAAGGATGACACGACGGCAGTGCTCAGGGCGTGCTCTGGAGGTGTCGAAAGACAAGCCTACGTTCCCATTGCTGTGCTGCACGAAAAGGATCTAGCTTAGCACAAACGAGAACGGCATGCATGGAGGAGGAGAACAGCGTAGAGAACGAAGGATTTGCCTCAGAGGAGAGGAAGAAATTGCCAGACTTGTCTAAGCAACCGAGAGAGAGAGAGAGAGAGAGAGAGAAGATGGGGTTTTAAGGAGCTCCAATGTCCAGAGATGACAGCGTCAACTCATGGTGTCTCCAAGTTGGTTGGCGTCAGCAGTGGCGAAACGACGTCCTCTTGCATGGACAGAGTTGCGAGACCGCAACGCCACCTCCTGCTTGCTCTGGAGTGCTCACGGCGGTGCAGGGAAGAAGACCCTAACTGGTGGGACCGGCTAGTCAGTCAGACGGGTGAAGCGGCGCGGTCGGGGTCGAGCGCAAGCGAGCAAGCAGCTGGGTTGAACCAAATCAGTTGGTTTGAGTTGGACTGAGTCAAAGTGGTTTGGGTTGGGTCAGAACAGTTGATTGGGTTTAAATCAAACTCCTCTACTTTGACTGTGTGAAATAAAATAGCAAATAAATTTATAAAAATCTAAATTTTTTTCAAAGAAGTTCCTAGGATGACATAGAACTCATATAAATTTTCTAACCACACTGTTCATGATTTAGTTGCTTATTTTAAATCCTTTTTCAGTAGAGATTTATGATTTGAGCATGGATTTTTCTCAAGGTTAAATTGGATTCTAAAAAATTGAGAAAAAATATTTATTCATGATAATTATTCTAATATTTAAATAAATTATTTTCCAGAGATCTTCATAAGCATTTATCTCTGATTTCTTTTGTGGCTTTGATTTGGGTTTCATGTTTTGTTTGGTTTTGAAATTTTACAAATGCAACAGTTTGTGCATAAGCTGCAAAAATCATATGCATGCTCATGAGATGCACCTAAATTCCATTTAGTGAAAAGGGGGTTGTGACAGATGAGAAGCTGCAAGAAGCTTGACGATGACAATGAAGAAGTGATGAAAATAGCAGCACAGTCATTCGATTGCTAGATGCCAAACCAATGGTTAGATAATATACCGTTGAAAAGACTCCACGACGATATAGCGCAGCATAGTCGCACCCTTTAAGAAATGACATGTCCTTCAAAGAAATAACTATCTTTTCTGAATTGTCATATTTTTAGCTGGTCGTCTGACTAGGATTGAAAATAAAAGGTTGGAACCGACTCGTATTCTTCAGAGTCTGTTTGGTTGGAACGTATGAATTTCACATGATTTTTCTAGGAATTTTTTAGGAAAAAGTTCAATTCCTACGAGAATAGAAAAAAATTTCCATGCTCCAAATAGGACCTCGTACTTGCATGGGTTCCTACAGCCTACCAAAAACAGCATCGTCGAAAAGACTCCTCAACGGTATAGCATGGTGTAGTCGCACCCTTTCAGAAAAGACCTGTATTTGAAAGAAATAATTGTCTTTTCTGAATTGTCCTATTTTTAGCTGGTCGTTTGACCAGGATTGAGAATAAAAGGTTGGAACTGACTCGTATTCTTCATAGTCTATTTGGAACATTTGAATTTCATATGATTTTTGTAGGAATTTTGTAGGGAAAAGTTCAATTCCTACGAGAATAGGAAAAAAATTCCACACTCCAAATAGGACCTCGTACTTGCATTGGTTCCTACGTCCAACCAAAATGAGCATCGTCGAAAAGACTCCTCGATGGTATAGCGTGGTGTAGCCACACCTATTAAGAAAAGACCCGTATTTGAAAGAAATAACTGTCTTTTCTGAATTGTCCAATTTTTAGCTGGTCATCTAACTAGGACTGAGAATAAAAGGTTGGAACCAACTTGTATTCTTCAGTCTGTTTGGAACGTTTGAATTTCACATGATTTTTCCAGGAATTTTGTAGGAAAAAGTTCAATTCCTACAAGAATAGGAAAAAATTTACATGCTCCAAACATGACCTCGTACTTGCATTGGTTCCTACGTCCTACCAAGATCATCGAAAGACTCCTAGATGGTATAGTGTGGCATAGTCGCACCCTTTAAGAAAAGACCTGTATTTCAAAGAAATAACTGTCTTTTCTAAATTGTCCTATTTTTAGCTGGTCATCTGACTAGGATTGAAAATAATAGATTATAACCGACTTGTATTCTTCAGAGTCTATTTAGAATGTATGAATTTCACATGATTTTTTCACGTTTTTTGTAGAAAAAAGTTCAATTCCTATGAGAATACAAAAAAATTTCCGCGCTCCAAACATGACCTCGTATTTGCATTGGTTCCTACACCTGCCAAGAAAAGCATCATCAAAAAGACTCCTCAACGGTATAGTGCGGCATAGTCAAACCCTTTAAGAAAAGAGTTTTTGGCCGTATTGGCACGTTTCTCAAACGAATTAGCGGAAATAGCTCTCGGCACACCAGATTTGCAGAAATGGTGCCTCTTCCGCACGACGACCATGCGGTTTTCCCAATGGGGCGACATGTAGCAAAAATCATGTTGGACCGAAAAGGTGACTAGAGGGGGGTGAATAGTAGCACACTCACTTTTTCACTTTGATCGGATTCAACACCAATGTCACTCTAGTAGCGATGGAAGCTATGAAGATCAATCTACAAGTACAGTGGAAGACTTGTATTGAATCCAAACCAAAACCCCGAAGCAAAAGGCCAAAATAGGAAACCTCAAACCCTAAGGGCAGTCTGACCGGTGGCAATCAGTCGGTCTAACCGGTGGGCGGTCTGACCAATTTGTATAAGGCGGTCTGGCTGATTCAAGGAGCGGTCTGACCGACAGACTCTAGAACAGTAAAAACAGCCCGAGTTTAAAAACACAAATTGATCTAACTTTTGATCTATGACTCTAAACATGATGAAACTTGGAACAAACCTTCTATGGGATGTCAGGAACCTATTCCAATCAAAGATCGTGACAATCGTTGGAAAAGTTCCAATCCTTTTTCAGTTTGAGAGAAGTTTGTCCAAAAACTGAGTCAAAACGAAAACATGATCTAAAACTTACTTGTGGGTAAGAGATGATCAAGATGATCCTATAAGGATTCCCACATGTCACAGTAAGCAAGATTAGGGGCAGAAACCAAAGGAAATCTATTGGATCAAAGAAAACCCCAAAATCACCAAATAGAGAGCAAGAACAAATAGAAACTCATCTTTGAGAAATCTTGCATAGATTGATTTGTGATGGCTATAGGTTTACAGCCACTCCATCTAGGAGGACAAAAACTCAATACATGAGCACACAATCAATCCAACTGTTTAGAACCCTAAGCCTCCACTTTTCCTCTCTAAACCCTAAAAACACAATTAGGGTTTTTCTTAGCAAAAGGGTTGAAGGGGGTGCAGCCACCTCTCTCCTCTATTTATAGTGGAGGCTAGAGCTTCTAGAAGATTGAATCCTAATGGGCTCCCGTTAAGGCCCACACACAAACAGGTCACACACGCACACATTTTAAAACGCCGTCTTCATCTCCTCTTGACCTAATCCGCTTCTCCTTGCGCCATCTTGCGCCGCTGGTTGGCAAAAGGTCACCAAGGCGGTATTTGGCACAATTACCAAAACACCCCTTCTCGATCTTTTTCGAAGACCAAGTCCAAACTGCGTGAAGCACTTCCATGCTTCGCCACGTGTAGGTTGATCCAGTGGCTCTCATCATGTCGGCAAGTCTCTCCCAATCGGCTCCCACCGAAACCACCGTGGCACTTGCACCGACCCCTGCGCCGCTTGATCCAACTCGTCGCACTGAACTGCCCGTTTGGTCATCCTTGTCCATTCTGCGCCATGCTTGAACCCATTGACCTCACCCGGCATCCTCGATCGTTCTGGACCTCAGCTCTCCAAGCCTAGTCCCGATCATTCTCATCGTTGACCGTCGTTGACCTCCAAGTATCCTACACAACAATGGACCAAGAAATCGTTTCCGGGAACAAGTTCTTCACAACTTGACCCACGTTAGTCAAAACATGCATCATGCAATACATATGCCATGAAACCCGTAAACTTGACCTAACCAAACAATCATCGCCACCGAGTTGGCCGATGAACAAACCAAAACCGGTCAGACCGCCACTTTGGCCGGTTTGACTGCCCCCTGGCCGGCCTGACCGCCACCTGTTGGCCGGTCTGACCGCCTAGCTAGGACTTAACCAAATTTCCTCCCTAGAAACCTAAAACCTACTGGAATTTTTCAAACCGATAGAACTTTTGCCTGGAAGCTCCAAATATCATAAGACCAAGTGTAGTAGAATCTCCTCTCTTACCTACACCCTCTATTTTTGGCCTAGCTCCAAAACTCAACACCACTTTATGGCCGGTTTGACCGATTTTCCAAAGCCGGTCTGACCGCCACTCATGGCCGGTCAGACCGCCACTTGCCTGACAGCACTTTAAACTTTGCCGAAAACACGTGATTCGACAAACCTTCAATGCCATTGCCAATTGTAACATCATCCTAAGATTATGAGCATATCCCCATGATATCCACAATCTCCCGCTTGATGAACACATTGTCAATCTCGCAAAAATGTAAGTTTTGAGGTTTAAAAAGTAACATACTCCCATTTTCGCGCAAAGGTACAACTTGGTCCAAATGCAAGAGAAAGAAATGGAAATAACCAAGCTGGCTTCAAAATAGCATAGGCAAGTGAGATTGAGCAGAAGAAAGCAAGAATGCTTCAAATTCCAGAAAGGAGTCAAAAATCTCAGTTAAGGTCCATATGAAAGAAAAATTGTTCAAATTGACCTTTGATCATTGTGAGGTACCAAGAATTGCAATTCAAGTTCAGAAATAGCAATATGACCATAAGAAAGCAACAAAATAGCTCCCCCTCACTATGATCACCAATTTTTCAAGAAAATCTCATTTTCTCCCTTTTTCTCCAAATAGCTCCCCTTTTAACATTTTTACCCTTCTTCTCCCCTTTGACAATGGGGTCATCAAGGAATCACGCCTTCCTCTCGTCCAGAGATGACAAAAGCAAATATGAAATGCAATGGAGTGGCTTCAATTTTTTATTACAAGAAGCTTTGGAGATTACCCAAAAGAACAAGCTAGCATTTCTAATACTACGCAATACCTATCAAGCCTAAAAGAGCTAGCAAGATCATGTTAAGACATATATAACGAAGCTAAACAAGAAGGCTCAATATAACACAATGAATTTTATCACTTTAAGCAAAGCTTTAAATTTAGCAAGTTCATCAACAAGGATCCTAAAATGATACTAGCCATGTCAAAATGTCAATGTGAGATCAAAAAGCTAACAATGACCACATTAAGAGACAAATAGGTCCTGAATTGAATCATTTTGCTCAATTTTCTCAAATGCCCATTTTTCAACAGTTTTTCATTTGCAATGAATATTGAAGTTGACTAATGGTCTAACTTAGTGAAGAAGATCCTGGACTAGAAGCCATCCACAAACTCTTCCTAAACTTCGACCAAAAGTTGATTAGCGGTATATCTTAGTGAAGAAGCTCCTGGACTAGGAGCCATCCACAAACTCTTCCTAAGCTTCTACCAGGACGACAAATCTTGAGGTTCATGTCAGTTTTGACAAGCAGTCCCCATGAGATCGTCTGGATCATCAAACTATCCCCAAGTTCATGTCTTTGACATGCAGTCTCGTGAGAGTAGTTTGGCACATTTTAACTACACGACAATCTTGAAATTTGATGTTTCATTTTACATAAGAGTAGTTTTAGATTCTCAGAAACACAAGAAGCTCAAGTAATGATCAGTTCTAGATTCAAGAGCTAACAAAGCAATATTGACAGGGCCAATGTCATAAAAGGAGCACTAATTGCGCAACTAGCTAAAACATCCACAGATTGCAGTTTTTAGTTCAAGTTGTTTTAGAGTCCTAGCTCATTCAGCAAAGACTTAGCTACACATGTGAAATCATGATAATTCTAGCAAGTCAAAGAACTAGACATGGCATTGAGCAAGAATTGAAATACTAAAGCTCCAAAGGGTAATAAGCAAAGCTTCATCAATTTTAAAAGATAATCAGAAAAGCTTATATTACAATGCATCTTTTTATGTTTTTCATATGAATGCAATTTGATACAGTGAGATGCAAGAAAAAAAAAGCTCAAAAAGCCTAAAAAGATCAAAGAGATCAGAAAGTTTAAAAGAAGATCAAGAAAAGATCAGATGAACAAGGAAAGATCAGAAAAAATCCAACTCCCCGTCAAACCAACCCATAGGGATAAATTACCCCTAACTCACTTCTCAAGGTGGCAAACCTTGCTGGGTCTAAAGGCTTGGTGAGGATATCAGCTAACTGAGCCTCGGACTCCACAAAATGCAGCACAATATCACCCTTCTCAACGTGGTCTCTAAGGAAGTGATAGCGAATGTCTATGTGCTTGGTCCTAGAATGTTGCACTGGGTTTTTAGCGATGTTAATAGTAGAAGTGTTATCACAGAAAAGAGGAACACTAGCAAAGGATAACCCAAAGTCCTTAAGGGTGGACACTATCCACAAAATCTGACTACAACAACTAGCAGCAGCTACATATTCAGCTTCAGTAGTGGATTGTGAAACAGAAGACTGCTTCCTAGACGACCAAGATACAAGAGAAGTGCCTAAGAAATGACAAGTGCCAGAGGTACTCTTCCTATCTAGCCGACAGCCCGCAAAATCAGAATAAAAAAACCCCCGAATGGACAGCGAAGAAGAGTAGGAATACCAAATGCCATAATGGAGGGTAGAATGGAGGTACCTGAAAATGTGCTTAACGGCTTGGTGATGTGAAGTCCTCGGAGACGCTTGAAACCTCGCACAGAGGCAGACCGCGAAGTGGATGTCCGGTCTTGAGGCCATCAGATATAGAAGGGAGCCGATCATGCTACGGTACTCGCGTTGATCCATGACTTCTCCTTCCTCATCTGGATCCAAAGCAGTCGAAGTTGCCATGGGAGTGGAAAATGGCTTATAGTCACCCATCTCGAAGCGCTTGAGTAGATCCTTGGTGTACTTCGTCTGATGGATGAAGATCCCTTCCTTACATTGCTTGATTTGTAGCCCCAGAAAGTAGTTGAGCTCTCCCATCATACTCATCTCGAATTCTCTGGACATGGTCTCAGAAAAACTGGAAACAAGAGCATGAGAAGAACCACCAAAGATAATATCATCTACATAAATCTGAACAAGCAGGAAGTCATTGCCATGCCCAGGAATGAAAAGAGTCTTATCTACTTTTCCCATTTCAAGATCATTCTTAAGCAAGAAAGTCTTAAGTCTGTCATACCAGGCTCTAAGGGCTTGCTTAAGACCATATAAGGCTTTGGATAGCTTAAAAACACGATCTAGGTGTTTGGGATTCTCAAAGCTATGGGGTTGCCTAACATACACTTCCTCCTCTATAAAACCATTCAAAAAAGCACTCTTGACATCCATTTGATGTAACCTAAAACCTTTAGATGCAGCAAATGTAAGCAGAATGCGAATGGCTTCTAGTCTAGCAACAGAAGGAAAGGTCTCATCAAAATCTAACCCCTCAACTTGGCTAAAGCGCTGAGCTACCAACCTAGCCTTGTTTCTAACCACAAAACCATCCTCGTTTTGTTTATTTTTGAACACCCCACGGGTTCCTATAACATTATGACCACTAAGAGGTTCTACAAGGTTCCAAACTTTGTTTCTTTCAAAATTCTCTAACTCTTCATGCATTGTATTGACCCAGCTAGCATCAGATAAACCATGTGATATATCGCGGGGTTCAAAAGATGCTACAAATACAGAATGAGAGAACAGACTTGGATCATGATAACTGGTGCGAGTGACTCGCTCATGAAGATTACCAATCATCTGATCCGGAGGGTGTTGCTTTTGAATGTGCAGTGGAGTGCCTAGGCGAGATAGCATCTCCTCAACCTCCGTAGGTACTGCTGATGAAGAAGATGCAGCAGGAGCCTCAATTGGAGGTGAAGCAGTTGTCGCAGGTTCTGGAGCTTAGACAGGAGCATCAGCAATAGGTGGAGGAGTAGTATCGAAATCATCTCTTCTTCTTCAACAAAAATACTCTCTGTCACCTGTAAGTCACCTGAAACGTCGGATCTAGCTCCAGGGCTAGTCTCATCAAAAGTGACATTGCATGTCTCCTGGACAATGTTAGTTTCAATATTAAAGACCCGAAAACCCCTCGAATGAGCAGGATAACCCAGAAATAAACCATCAAAAGTCCTTGATTTAAATTTATCTAGGTTTCCTGTCTTGAGAATAAAACACTTTGATCCAAAGACTCGAAAGTAAGAGACAGAGGGTTTTCTGCCAAAACGAAGCTCATAAGAAGTCTTGCCCAAAGACGGTCTCAAGAAGACACGGTTTGAAATATGGCAAGCTGTAGCAATAGCTTCGGCCCAAAACCTCCTCGGTGTGCTATACACATCTAGCATCATCCTAGCCATCTCGACTAAGGTCATGTTCTTCCTTTCCACAACGCCATTTTGTTGAGGGACGTGTGGAGAAGAGAACTGATGCTCAATACCGCGCTCAGCATAAAAAGAGGCAAAAGAAGCATTCTTGAACTCTGTACCATTGTCACTGTAGATCGCTCTCAAGGCACCAGGAAGTTCAGAAGCCAAACGAAGAACAAGATCATGATAATGATCAAAAGCCTCATCCTTCGAAGCAAGAAAGAACACCCAAGAATATCTCGAAAAATCATCGACTATGATAAGAATGTACCACTTGCCACCGACTGACTGAACCCTAGCAGGACCAATAGTATCCATATGAAGCAACTGTCCTGGTCCGTCCGTCATGACCTATGAGGACCCCAGCTTATTTGGCTTGTAATGCTTAGTCATCCATTGACCCTAGCATCACAAACAAAATAACCCATGTCTTCGAGATATGTATACTTCCCAGAAATACAGTATACACACCCCTTTACAAAATCATGCATCAATTCCATCCAAGACATAGAACCAAAGCACGAACTAGATTAAACAAAAGACATACATAATAGAGAGAGTTATTACAAAAGGGGCCGACCGGCCAAACAACAACTAAGAGAGATAAATAACAGCGGAAGCAAAAGCCATAAGATGGCGATAAACAAAAGCCAATTAGTGTGCCTTTAACCCACAAGGCAACCAACCGGGCCACCAACCTAGTCGTCAAATCCACCGCACATCTCACAAAAGTGATACCCTGGGGGATCAACCTCCTCTGCAACAAATTAATTAAGCAAAGCAAATGAGTACAAAAATGTACTCACAAGACTTACGTGTAGAGTAACAGACCTATACATATGCTACATGCAACCTCATTTAAGTGGAGGCTGTAGGTTGTTTTCAGCATAAAGCAAGTTTTCATTTGCAATAATGTAATAGATTCAAAGCAGTTTTGCAATCAGTTTTTAATTTGCAATTAACAGCAAGACAATAACATAATAACAATAGATAGATGACAACAACAATCTTGGAAGTGACTAACCCAATAGCCACCACAACAATATCATGAATTACCCATTCATACCACCCCCATCAAGTTTTAATTAAAGATTGTAGTCTAATTCTTGCGGGAAATAACCAAGCTTGTCCATAACCTAGGACGAGGCTATTCGAATAGATTTAACCCTGCAAGGGTGTACCAATGTACCCACACGAGAGACCACCTTTTCGCCAAGCTATTTAGCAAACTTCCTTTCGTATGCCGGCACGGTTAGTCTTACATGACACTTTCCAATAGAATGCATTAACTACGAGTCGCCCATATGGATAGACACCCATACGTTGATATGGAGTCATTGAACCTTTAGACAAAGGACCAATGCTCATCACCCTTAGAAAAGGATGATGCTCCTTGCAGTGGATGACACTCCACCACTATTCGCCCAAAAACACACACAACAGAAAGTTTAGTTTTCAACACAACACACACATCCACCATGCGACCCAGAATTAACGCACACCAAAGTACTAAGTCAAGAGAGGTTCAACATCCCCCTCGTGTCTTTAGCACGCAAAAGTGCTTGGATCAATGGCGCAAGTAATTCAGTCCTTGTTGACTTGGGAATCATTCCAGTCATACCCAAAACAATCACAAAACAATCACACCAACGTACCAATATGCCCAAGTCTAAAACATTTTATTTTCAGTTTTAGATTTACAAAGTAACAAAGCACGAAGTGCTGGACATATGGTAATAATTAGATTTGTGTGATCAAAGTCATCAACTAAGTCGATAACCGCCCAATTCTACCGTAAGCTAAGCATTTCTAAGCAATACCAACACGTCATCTACTAAGTGACAAGAGCTCATCCAACAAACTCTAAATCACAGCAAGATATTCCTAGGCTTAGTAGTAGAGATTGAACATTTATCTACAGAGTATGCATCTATAGGATCAACTAATCGACAATAATTTAACAACAAAATAGAGCATGCATACATACACTTTGCAAACAATATATTAGACTTTGAAAGTAATGGGATTAAGAATGATCAAACTGCTTGTCTTGCTGGATTTGCTCACTAAGCTACAGAGGAACACTCTCGGGATCAACGCACTCGTCGGCACCTAACGAAAGAGCGAAAAAGAACAGATAGTCGACCGCCTGGCCGTCTCGACCACCACTGATGGCGGTCGACCGCCAGTGAGACTTAGCCAAATTTCCTCCTAGAAACACGAAACCATCTGGAATTTTTCAAACCGATAGAACTTTTGCTGGAAGCTCCAAATATCATAAGACCAAGTGTAGTAGAATCTCCTCTCTTACCTACACCCTCTATTTTTGGCCCAGCTCCAAAACTCAACACCACTTTATGGCTAGTCTGACCGATTTTCCAAAGCCGGTTTGTCGGTGTTTTAGAACCGATCTTACGTAAAGATTGTTTGATTCGGGGGGGTCTCCTAGAATGGAATCACGTAGAGAGATTGACACGGGTATTTTTATACAGGTTCAGGCCTTCTCCGGAGAGAATAACAACCCTACTCCTGTGTGTGTATGGTATTGAGTGTGTTTCGTACAATCAGGAGAAAAGACTAAGTAGTAACCCCTTCACGCCGCCTGGTAGTTACTTGTCAGAGATAATGGGGTATTACGTTCTATTACTTTGTATAGTAACAGCGTATGTTGACTGCTTGGATTCCTTAATCAATTGGACCCACTCGTCTGTAGGTTTTATTGATCATAAGGTAGTCGCGGCTAACCTGGTCGTAGAAGAGCTTACGACTATGAGGTAGTCGTAAAATAACTTACGATTGGATAGTGATCGTAGAAGAACTTATGACCGTAAGGTAGTCGTAGCAAGGCTTACGACTATGGGGGTGGTCGTAGAAGAACTTACGACTACCTGGTAGGCTTCTCCCTTGTAAATATAAGGGGTATCCCTAGAGACCACATGACATCATATTTACCCATAATAAGAATTATAGATAAAAGATAAAATGAGGATTATTAGATCCTCGTCATCTAGCCCCCCAGCTTCAAGTGAAAATAACTTACTTGGTTAAGGAGTCGCAGATGGTCCTATGACCACGAGAAGATTGTGAAAATATGGTCGAAGGAAAAACTCTTCGACATTTGAACATTACTTTGACCAGAAATATACTTGGTCAATAAGATTGCTTACGATTACCAGATAGTCGTAGAAAACTTTTTTCGACCGTGAAATAGTCGTAGTATGGTGATCGGAAGTAAAACCTTTCCGATTGATATTTCATTTGGCCAGAAAGACTTGGCCAAGAAAGTAATTTTGCTTGAGGTGTAAAAACAAGTATATTCAGATGTTTACTCGGTCTTCGTGGCCGGGATGGAGGAAGAGGTGGTTTTACTGGAAAATCACCCAAGATGATGACCTTACTTTTACCGGGAAGGTCATTTGAAAAGAATTCTTCCTAGGATTCGACTCCCAGGGATATCGGTCGGATTGCTCCCTATATTCAAGCCATCAAGGACTTGAAAGAGGAGGGATTGACTGGATGGCATGTGGTGAAGGATTTCATCACACGTTGAATTAGCCCTTTGAAGAAACGAGTGCCTCCTATGTGGAGGTATACGGGGCCAAAAGACCCGACTAGGGATTACGAGGTGGGTAAGTGAATCTTTGACTTAGCCCTCGGTTTGATCTTTCTTTAAAGTGGTCTAATGAATGTCATATCTATTTGCACAGATCTTTCACAAGTAGAGATTGACGTTCGGGTCAAACTTGTTTGTGAGAGATCTCCGCCACTTGGAGTGGCGGTTCCTCAAATCCTTGCGGTTTTATCTGCAGAAGAGAAGACGGAGTGCCTAAAGGTAATCAAGGGTTGATTTTATCCTTAGGACTTTAGAGTCGTAGAAAAACTTATGACTGGTTGTTTGTCGTAGAAAAACTTACGACTAGGTAGTGATCGTAGAAAACCTTACGATCAAGGAAATGTCGCAGAAAAACTTACGACTAGGTAATGATCGTAGAAAACCTTATGATCAAGGAAATGTCGTAGAAAAACTTACGACTTAATACTGGTCGTAGAAAATCTTACAACTGGACAGTAATACCTTTCTGTTTTTCTTACAGAAAGTAAGCATGGAAAATCGTCAGGACAACCAAGAGGTCGAACTGATAACCATTAGCGCCAGGATGACAGCGGAAAAAAGTCCAGCTCCTCCATCTAAGAAACGTCGACTATGAAAGTCGCCGACAAGGGAGGGGCAGGCTCAAGTTCTTTTATTTCGACCAGATCTTCTGCAAAATCTGCTACAGACGCGACTGCAACTAAAGCCAGAGAGGTCGAAGCTGTTGAAGCTAAAGTGATCGAAGCAGCCGAACCTCTTAAGCTTAAAGCCCGCAAGGCCAAGGTACCCTTTTATTATGACAAGGAAACTTTCGCAGTTTCTGCCTCTCCTAGTTTTGTTAAGCAACTAGAAAAGGAGAACTAGAAGGACTTTATGTCTTTTGTGAAGGACAATGCTGATCCAACAGAGTCTACGGTCGAGGGGAGCGCTGCTCTTGGAGTGGTCGAGACTAATCTCGGCCATCCGGAAAGTCAGGAGACCAGAGAGATGGCTCCTGTTCAAAATCCACGACCAGACGTGGTCGTGGCCAAGCCCATTCTTCAACTTGAACTCCGACCAAACATGGTCGTAGAAAAGAAATCGAAGAAATCTTCCATTGGGAAGATAACTCCTAAGTTCCTGGTTAGGTCCAGGGTGCAGAGGTATGTGAAAAGGACTAAAATGTAATAATAGCATTTACCTTTTGCTTTTCACAATTTAACGTGCTTTCCTTTTGTTGCTCTTAGCCCGACTCCTTTAGCCCCTGAGGATGCTTCTATTGAGAAGCCCATTGCCGCTTCACCAGCGGATTGAGAGACAACAATAGGAGTAGTCGAAGGATCATCTAATACCTGTGTGGCGGAGTAAATTGTGGCTTTTGAAGTGGTTGCTACAACCACTGAGGTAATTGCTACGACCACTGAGGTGGTCGTGGAGACAGCAGAGGCAGCGGTAGAAGCCTCTGGTCAAGGTGGTCATGTACCTAACCACCGTGCCGGGAAGGAAGTCATTGCAGACGTACCTTCCGGTCCTCAAAGAGAAGCTGCAGTCACAGAATCAGAAGACGAGGAGTACTTCAACTTCTGTGCTAATTTCTTTGGGCCTGCTTCCATCGTGGGGTCTTCTGCTTTTAGATCTCGCGATCGAGTCCCTTATCCTAAAGATATTCCAAACAGAGGAGAAACTTTTGACAACGAGCGTCTCGAAAAGGTTTGGTGGGATCAAGTCGTGAAGATAGACAAGCTGAAGAGTCCAGAGATGGTTTTCTCGATGTTTGCTCGGACGACCATGAATGTAAGTATTTAAGGATACTTATATGTGTGGCCTTCCCTTGCTTCTTACTTTCTTTTTGCACAAAGCTCTGGAACAAATTGCCACTGTTGGTGAATATCACCGACAATAGGAAAAAGCGGAACTCTACGAACAGACAGAGAGGTGGTAAGTCACTGTTATTCATAGTCGTTTTAGGGTTTGACTACTTATACAGTGCTTATGAAGTTTGTCGTGGAAAAACTCACGACTAGGTTCTAGTCGTAGAAAAACTTACGACTAGTTAGATAGTGCTCATGTCTACTTTTAACCTTTACTGGTTAAATAGTGGCGAAAAGACCTTGGCCGACTCGCTCGATTATGAAAAAGAGGAGTCGAGAAAGCTAAGGGAAGAAAAAGAAGACCTCGTGAAGAAGCTTCAGGAGGGTAACTCTGCAACTCAAAAATTGCAGGGAGAGATAAACAGTAAGTGCTGAACTTAAGACTGCTTATGTTGTTGATCTTTTACCTTTTTAACTCTTACTTCCTTTCAGAAAAAGAGGACGAAATAAGAAGGCTCCAAACTGAAGTTAAATATAAAACTTTGGTCATTCACGAGATTTCTCGTATCGCCAAAGATAAAGATCAAGAGGTTGAAAGGCTGAGGTCTCGGCGAGCAGGTAAGCAATTCTTTACCTGCGGTCCTTCACGAGTTCTTTTCTTATTCTGATTCTCATTTCTTTTTAGAAATTGAACTCGAACTGGGAAGGCTCGAAACTAAGGATCAGGAAAAAACCATGATTCTTAACGAGACTATCTGCATTGCCAACGAAAACGCAAAGGACATCAAATTATGGGAGGAGTGACATGCTGAGACCATTGCTTCCCATAATAAGGAAATCGAGAAGTTAGATTCTCAACTAGTAGGTAAGGAATTCTTTACCTGAGAACTAGTTCTTTCCTCTTCTAGGAATTATTTTTGCTTGACTAGTCTTACCCCTTTCAGAGCAAGTAGTCGAGAATAAACAACTCCACAAGGCTTCAACTCGTAACCAACAGGAGATGAAGTCGATGAAGATTAATCTTCAAGGCAACATCACGCTCCTGAACAATATATTGGTGAGCTGCGTGGTGAGGGAAAAACTCCTCCAGAAGACACGATAGCTGCTCATATAAGTATTATTGGGGAACAAGTCGGGACTTTGCAAGAACTGGTGACCACTCTGAAGGCCAACCAAGCTGACTCGATAAAGGGGGCGGTCGAAGGTGCAATAAGTTATGTATTAGCAAAACTTAAAGCTCATGGCCCCAGCCTTAATATGCAACCAATCGATGCCAACTTTGACTGCCCCGAGGCAGAAGCAAGTCGGTTGATTGAAGAAATGCAACCAATCGGCAAAAAGGTCTCAGAGGAGATGCAACTGGGCTCTCCCTCTTCAGAGTTGTTTGTAATAAAAACCTATGAAAACAAACTTTTGCTGATGTAATATATAATCCATATTGTTTCCTGCAAATTATCTTGTCGAGTAGTTAGTAACTCAAAAGATAATTGACAAACGAAAGACTAAGAATTGAAGTCAAATTCATAACTTTATCCTAGCCCCCGACTATTTACTTAGTTTATTTAAACAAACTAGGTAAATAGTGTTAAAAGGGTTTCTGAAAACAGAGAGGTTTGATTAACTCGTAGTTTTTGATCACGATTATCATGCACTGGTCAAAAGAGTAGTAATGAATTGACTCTAGGAAGTTCCTTCTAGTGGGCAGCACCACGTGCAGAGAGGAAAGGCTTCGACTAGGTGATATTACCATCTCCGATCAGATTAATCAAATCGAGAACGGCAACTTGAGTTAGGCAAACGTCTAGAGGACTTTAAAAAATTCATTCGTCCTTCCTTGGTGGACTAGATAAGTCTGTCCTGGTAGCAAAAGTAGGAAACTGAACTATGCTAGGAAGTTCCTTCTAGTGGGTAGGACCACGTGCAGAGAGGGAAGACTTTGACTAGATATGTTTCTTCCTCCGACCAATTGGGACGGAATGAGTACACCAAAAGCAGTTGAATAAATCTAAGAAAGTGCACTCTGCTTAGAGTATTTTTCAAAATAATCAAGAAATAAACTAAGGTGGAAAAGAGCTAGCTTTAAGAATATTTCACCAAATAGAACCCGAGCTCTTTGTATTGGCAAAAAAAAGTGAGTAACGAGTCGACACTAGGAAGCTCCTTCTAGTGGGCAGGACCACGTGCAGAGAGGAGAGGCTTCGACTAGGTGATGTTACCTGCCTTTCGACCAGTGTAAAGAAAACTGGGTATTTGAAATGTAGTCGAAAGATTATGAAAGGCACTACTCAAAAATAAGACAATAGAGGTAGAGATAACCTGAGGTTTTATTGTCTGAATAGTTTGTTACACATAAAACTTGCGTAACTGGTCGACGTTCCAAGAATTCGAGAGAACCTGGCTGTCTTCCATTGCCAATCGTACTGACCCTGGCCGGGTAACTTCGACCACTGTGTAAGGACCTTCCCACTTAGGAGAAAATTTATTCCGATTAGACTTGGATTGGCAGAGCCTCAACACCAAGTCACCTACAGCAAGGCTTCGAGGTTGGACCTTACGATCGTAGTATCTGTGCAGGGCTTGTTGGTAGACTACTGAACGGATTAAGGCCTTGTTTCTCCTTTCCTCGAGTAGGTTAATGTCATCCGCTCGAAGTTGTTCCTGGTTGGAGTCATTGAAAGTTTCGACTCATGTTGACCATGTCTTTAGTTCCGGAGGAAGCATGGCCGACTCAAGACCGAGAAAAAGGGTGTTTCACTGTAGCTCGACTAGTAGTCGTCTGAGCGCCCTGTCTGAAGAGTAATTCTTGTACCCAAGCCCCCGAACGCTTGACGAGCTGGTCAAAGACTCGGGTTTTAATTCCCCGCATTATTTGGCCGTTCGCACATTCGACTGCCCCCATTGCTTTAAGGATGGGCAACAGAAGCATAACATAACTTGGTACCCAACTCGTCGCAAAATTCCTGAAATTTTGCGCTCGAAAATTGTTTACCATTATCTGTAATTATTCGACTTGGCACTCCAAATCGAGTAATTACGCATCTCATCATGAACCGTTTTGCTGCTTCCGTTGTTGTTCGATTCTGAGTTAAACCCGATCCATTTTGTGAACATATCAATAGCCACAAAAAGGAACTCGAAACCTCCTGGAGCCTTGGGGAACGGTCCTAGGATATCGAGACCCCAGGTCACAAAAGGCCAAGACAGAGGTATTGTTTGTAATGCTTGAGCTAGTTGGTGTATTTGCCTGCTATGAAATTGGCATTGAACACACTTTTTAACCAACTCTTTAGCATCGTACAAGGCTGTTGGCCAGTAAAAACCTTATCGAAAGGCCTTACCGACCAACGTTCTGTAGGAAGTATGATTTCCACAGATGCCACCGTGTATGCCGTGAAGGAGTGTTAATCCTTCGCTCTGCGGAATGCATCGCATGAGCACCCCTTGAGTACCTCGTTTATAGAGGACTCCTTCAACCAAAGTATACATTTTGGCTTTTCGGGATAAGCGATCTGCCTCGGGATCGTCTTCGGGTACAGAGCCCTTCTGAAGATACTCGTAGATGGAAGCCATCCAGGTGTCCTCGTATTCTAGAGAGGCCGTTTCGATAGGAGGTGTCTCTGGTTCTTCAACCAGGGACGGCTTCTGGAGTTGTTCCAAGACGACTCCTTTTGGTACTCTGGTCGGGAAGAAGCCATTCGAGCAAGCCGGTCTCTGCGAGAAATTATCCTTCGAGGGATGAATTGTGCCTCGAAACCGAAAAAATGCTTTTCTAGCTTACGCACTTCCGATAAGTACCGAGACATTGTTGGGTTAGAGCACTGGTACTCTTTTCCGACTTGATTCACGACTAGTTGAGAGTCTCCCCTCACGAGTAGATGGCGAATCGAGAGTGCTTTCGCTTCGTGTGATGACTAGCAAACCTTCAGATACTCGCCACGTTGTTAGTGGCACGAAAGTTTAATTGTATGGCATACTTTAAGGTCTCTCCGGTAGGAGATACCAGGACCACCCCAGCCCCCGAGCCACTTAAAGTAAATGACCCGTCAAAGTACATCGTCCACTGGTCGTGGGAATCGTATTAGGAATCCTGAACAGGTTCAGGATTTGTCCATTCGGCGACAAAGTCTGCCAAGATCTGGGATTTAACGGCCGTCCGGGACACGAAATGGAGGTCGAACTCCCCAAGTTTGACTAACCATTTTGCCATGCGTCCCGCTGTTTCCCTATTCTGGAGGATCGCTCCCAAGAAAAACTCAGACGGTACAGCTATTTTGTGCGCCTGGAAATAATGCCGCAGTTTCCTCGAAGACATGAGGAGGGCATATAGAAGTTTTTGGACCTGAGGGTAACGCTCCTTAGGCCCGTGTAAAACTTCACTAACGTAATAAACCGGTCGTTATGCGTTTTTCACGTTCTCGACTAATCTTCTTATTGCACCGTGGCGTGGCAGCTAGGTAAATTAAGAGCATTTCTTTTGGCCACAGAGAAACCAAAATAGGAGCACTCGTAAGATACCTGTTGACATCCTCAAAGGTAGCGTTTGCCTCGTTCGACCACTCAAAACCTTCGTGTTTCCTTAGAAGTTTAAAGAAAGGTAGTCCTTTTTCTCCTAGTCGTGCGTTGAAACGACTTAAAGCCGCCATGCACCCTGTGAGTTTCTGGACTTCTTTTTTTGTGGTTGGAGGGCGCATTTGGAGAATGGCCTTTATCTTTCCAGGATTTGCTTCGATCCCCCGTATAGATACTAGAAATCCAAGCAATTTTCCTAAAGAGATTCCGAACACACACTTCTCAGGATTGAGTTTTAAGCGATGCTTTCTGAAGTTGTCGAATGTTTCTCGTAGGTTAGTGATATGATTCAATCTCTTCATGCTTTTAATGACTAGATCATCAACATAGGCCTCTAGGTTTCGGCCTAGTTGAGATGAAAAAGTCAATTGCATCAAGTGTTGAAAAGAAGCGCTGGCATTTTTTAAACCAAATGGCATTTTGACATAGCAAAATATACCAAATGGTGTAATAAATGCGATCTTTTCTTCATCGTCTAGACACATATTGATCTGGTGGTATCCGGAATATGCATCTAAAAAACTTAAAATTTCACAACCTGCAGTAGAATCAACCAACTGATCGATACGAGGTAAAGGAAAATCATCTTTTGGACAAGCTTTATTAAGATCAGTGAAGTCTACGCACATACGCCATTTGCCGTTTGACTTCCTAACCATTACAGGGCTAGCCAACCACTCTGGGTGGTCGACTTCTCTTATAAAGCCTGCTTTAAGTAGATTATCCAATGCTGATTTAATAGCATCTCGTTGATCGAGGGCAAATCTCCGTAATTTTTGTTTCTGGTACTTTGTCGGTAGTAAAAAGCTAGCCTTGTGCTCGATCATCTCCACGGGACTCTGGGCATGTCGGATGCTTGCCACGCGAAGACATCTGCGTTAGCTCAGAGGAAGGTGATGAGGGCGTCTTCCTACTTGGGGTCGGAAGTATCCCCGATGCGAACAGTCTTCGAGGGCTCCCCTACGTCCAGAGGAACCTCTTTGACCTGGTCGTTCGGCTTTGGTGTAGCTTTAGGCTTCGACTTGCTAGTCGAAGGCTGACTTTCTTCTCGAGTTGGTATTTGACCAACCATCTTGAGGGATCGACGGTCGCAGGTATGCGCCATCTTCTTGTCACAATGGATTGTGATTACTCCTTTGGGACCTATCATCTTAAGACATTGATACCCGTAATGAGTAGCCATTAAGAATTTTGCCAAAGTTGGTCGTTCGAGTATGGCGTTATATGCCGTATCGAAATCGGCCACATCAAAGGAGATTTTCTCTGTCCTGAAATTACTTGGTGAACCAAATGTTAAAGGAAGAAAACTTGGCCAATAGATTTGGTGAAGACCGATGCGATCCATGAAAAGAGTATTGTACGGTCTTACCTTAGTCCCGGTACTTGCATCTCGTCCGGGCACTCGTAAACAAGATGTTTAACGAGCTGCCACCATCAACCAAAACTCGATTGACCTGACAATTGTTGATGGTGGGTTCGACCACGATTGGATATCGACCTGGTCGAGTCGAAGGGATCGGGCAGTCACCCTTCTCGAAGGAGATGGTGACTTCCGACCACTTCGGTAATTTATTGACGAGAGGAGGATCTATGGAGTTTACCTCACGTTCGGCAGCTTTAAGCTGTCGCTTTGATTTGTATGCCAATGATCCCCCATAGATGTGCTCGACGGTATATTTCGGATCCTGGAATGGCATCTCCTCATCGTCGTCTGACGACTTATGACCACTCGTTTGTCCTACCTGCTCGAGAGTGGGAAGTGGTCCTTTGCCGTTGTAGTAGTCCTCAAGCTTTCGTTGGAAGATCCAACAGTTGCGAAGGTCATGTCCTTCCTTTTTATGGAAAGGACACCACCTAGGCTTATCGTTCTTTCGATCGGGGCGCTTACCTTTACCTCAGTCGGAGTGCGGCTTGGAGGTTCGTGGCTCTTTATCGTTTACAGCCAAGACCTCCTTGGAACCGCTGGCTTGGAGTTTTTAACCCTTCGCCTTGTTCTAGGACTTCTTTACTTTCTTATCCTTCTTCTTACCAACTTCGCCTGGCTCTCGAGAGGTATTGTCTTCTCGATCGATTGTGTTGTTCCACTCGACCGCCTCAGAAGCAGTCGTATATCGATCAGCCATCTCAAAGAGTTCGGCGACAGTAGTGGGAGGATTCAAAGCGATATCTTCTGTCATCCTTCTACTACGGACTCCTTGCTTGAAAGCCCTAATGACAGATGAGTCAAAAACTTCCGGAATTGAATTACGAACCTGACTAAAGCACTTGATGAATTGGCGCAAGGTCTCGTGGTCGTTCTGTCTCATCCGGTGCAAGTCGTCCTCCTTCCCAGGGCGATTGTAGGTGCCTTGGAAGTTCGCCAGTAGAAGGTCACAAAGGTGTTGCCAAGAATAGATCGACTCGAGTGGTTGGTTTAGTAACAACGATCGAGCAGACCCTTCGAGCACAGTTGGAAGGTAATTCGCCATTACATGCTCTCCTCCTCCTGCTGCTCGGACAGCTGTTGTATAAATTTGAAGGAACTCGATGGGATTTTGGGATCCATTGAACTTCTCCATGTTCACTAGTCGAAAACGAGGTGGCCAACGAACAGCTCGGAGGTTAGGCAAAAATGCCCGACATCCAGTAATAACTTCTTGACTTCTCCTTTGTAGGAAAGAAGGGTTGATATCACCAGGTGATCGTATTCGACGATACCCAGTAACAGGTTGACCCGACCTATAGTAGGTCTCGGTCCTACGAGGGAAATATTCCTCGTATTCTATCTGCTGCTGCAGATTTCCATGTCGGAATGGTGAGTGATCACCTCTCCGACGAGCTTGTTGATCATCAGTCGTTCGAAAGACATTTCTCCGAGTAGGAGATCGATGCAACTCGCCGTTGCGCCGATTTCTCCACGGTGATATGTTTGATCGACTAGTAGCTGAAAAAGTCGTATTGCTACGACTTCCTGAATGATGTCTGCAAGGTGCTTCTAGTCTTGCCATCATGGTTCGAAGCCTTTGTGCGATCTCTTCGACGAAGAGGTCGTAGCCTAGCGCTCGGGCGAGCTCTCGAGTAGGGTTCTCGAGCAAGTCGTTGATGTGCTGGAGCTCTTGAGCTTCCTCTGATTGATATTGGATGCGCCCAGGCAGATTTTTCTGGGCTGCAATCTTCTTCCGTCGAATAGCCTCAAGATCTTCCATATCAGATCCTTGAGACTGTCTCAATGGAGTGCGAGTATGTCGAGGATTTCCCTCGCGCTCATCAAAGTGGTTATGTCCGTCACCGGTGGTGCCCTTGCCATTGCCACGAGGAGGCGCAGTGCGTGACCTTTGGGGAGTGTCCCTAGCTCGATCTCTAGAAGAGTGACCTTGATCTGAGGGAAGGATGAAGACCTCCCGTTGATGATTCTCACTTGCGCTCGAGGCCTCCCCGCTTGAGGAGTAGTCGAGAGACACCATCTGGCAACTTAGAGTAATCCCCTCCAAGAAGGGGAACTCTGGGTTATAACCGTCTCCATCCGCAGGTGTGATCTGCGGAGAGATGGTCGAATTTGCAGGAAAAGCTTGCTTGATCCCGCTCTCTCTAGGGTTATCCAGAGAGAGAGGACCACCAAATGCTGGTGAAGTCCTGGAATTGTGGCTTCCAGAACTTGTCTCACCAGGTCAGACCGCCTTAGGGGGACTCAAACACTTGGAGGAAAAACTCTCGTCGTGTTGTGAGTCCGCCTGGGTGTAGACGTGATTGTGGTCGGATTGACCCTTGTCCTTCGAAGGAATTGACTCCTCTATTGGACGTACTGTTGTGGGGGATAAGGATCCCTCCTCAACTCTATTAGTGGCATGGTCTCCTGGATCTGCAGAAAGATCCCTGGAGGCAGCAACACTATTAGATGAGTCGATACTCGGTTCTTAATCGAAACCGGCATCCATGTCGACATCTGCGTAATCTGCCAAGTCAAACCAGTTCTCCTCGTTCTATTCTCTTGCCATGAGTGCATGAGATTTGGGAAAAAGAGAGTATGTTGACAAGAGATTACCAGAAGATCCCCATGGTCGGCGCCTACTGTCGGTGTTTTAGAACCGATCTTACGTAAAGATTGTTTGATTCAGGGGGTCTCCTAGAATGGAATCACGCAGAGAGATTGACACGGGTATTTTTCTACAGGTTCAGACCTTCTCCGGAGATAATAACAACCCTACTCCTGTGTGTGTATGGTATTGAGTGTGTTTCATACAATCGGGAGAAAAAACTAAGGCTATTACAGAAGATAGTGTCTAACTGTCTTCCTGATTACTTGTTGTCTCCTCCGATCCCTCCCTTTCCATCTCTAACTGCTGCCTTTATATAGTCATGAAGGAATAGCCGTTTTCCCCTGGTGAAGAGGTGCCTTATCAAATCCAGTAACAGGCGCATGTTTGCAGTAATCATCGGAGTAGTAACCCTTTCACGCCGCTTGGTAGTTACTTGTCAGAAATAATGGGGTATTACGTGCTATTACTTCAGATATAATAACGGCGATCTTTGATCGCTTGATTCCTTAATCAATTGGACCCACTCGTTTGTAGGTTTTATTGATCATAATGTAGTCGTGGCTGACCTGGTCGTAGAGGAGCTTACGACTATGAGGTAGTCGTAAAATAACTTACGACTGGATAGTGATCGTAGAAGAACTTACGACCATAAGGTAGTCGTAGCAAGGCTTACGACTATGGGGGTGGTCGTAGAAGAACTTACGACTACCTGGTAGGCTTCTCCCTTGTAAATATAAGGGGTATACCTAGGGACCACATGACATCATATTTACCCATAATAAGAATTATGGATAAGAGATAAAATGAGGATTATTAGATCCTCGTCACGGTTTGACTGCCACTCATGGCCGGTCAGACCGCCACTTGCCTGACAACACTTTGAACTTTGCCGAAAACACGTGATTCGATAAACCTTCAACGCCATTGCCAATTGTAACATCACCCTAAGATCATGAGCATATCCCCATGATATCCACAAACCGCATGGAGGCCGAGCGGCGAAGAGAGTGTTGCATGGCTATCGTGTAGTGGAGAGAGTACTGCACGGACACCATGCGGTGGCGCTTAATACCACATGGCCACGGTGCGGTGCCCATTTAATTCCTCTCTCCTTGACTCTCTCTCAATTTGACCAGCTTTCCTGCCGAACCCAAAACCTGGAGTTTTGTGATAACATATCTACTTTGCGATAGTTTGTACAAAATATGTGGAGTTTTGCGAAATTTGCTCATATATATATATATATATATATATATATATATATAGAGAGAGAGAGAGAGAGAGAGAGGGAGAGAGAGAGCTAAGAGATAGAAGAACAGCAGTAGAAATTTGCTAGTAGCCCTACACTGTACGTATTGTATGCAGGGAGAAAAACTCCACCAATAGGGAGAATTAGTGGAGTTTTTCCCATCGTTGTCTGCCGCATGCATAACAACGTAGTTAAGGAAGAATTTACAAATGAGGAAAAAATTACCTGCTAATATGGCTTCTAATGACGGCACTAAACAATCTTTAATCGTCTACGAAGAAAGGACAAAGCGAGCGAAGAGTGCGATGACGAAACAAAATTGTAAAGAATGCGAGAGCGCGATCGAAGAGTGCATGCAGCTTAGAAATTATATCAAGAGCGAGAGGAAATCGTGTGCTAACGACGCGCCGGTAATGATGGGAGGGAATCGAACGCGGCATGCATGCATGCGGCAGACAACGATGGGACAAATGACGGGACATGAAAGACGTGTAACACGAGTGATTTGACGTTGTGACTCCCCTTTATTCCCTTCCCTTTCCTCACTTGCGAGAGAGTCGACTCCTTTACTCGGAGAGAACAAACGAGAGAGAGGGAAAGAGGGAGATGTAGTGAGTGAGAATGTGAGAATCTCCTTGTTGCTACTACTCTTGGCTTTTTAGGAAGTGGGTAGGGAAGACTGAAGAGAGAACATGTCACTAAACTCATCAGAAGTCCACTAGTCCTAACACACAGTTAAATTAAGTGTTAATGACCAGACCTGCTAACCTAGTACTACCATCCTAGGCTAGTATAGCCTGGTAGACAGAACATGGATCTTGCAGGAAAGCTAGCCACTCTCCGCCACATGCGGCACTCTTTCTCTCTCTCTCTCTCCCCATCGTCTCCGTGCGGTTTTTGTTATCTGTCGCCTCATTGGGAAAACCGCATAGCCACCATGCGGACGAGTCACTAGTGCTGCAAATCTGGTACGCCGAGAGCTATTTCCACTAATTCGTCCGAGAAACATGTCAATACGGCCAAAAACTCTTAAGAAAAGGCCCGTATTTCAAAGAAATAATTGTCTTTTCTGAATTGTCCTATTTTTAGCTGGTCGTCTGACCAGGATTGAAAATAAAAGATTGGAACCGACTCGTATTCTCCAGAGTCTGTTTAGAATGTATGAATTTCACGTGATTTTTGCAGAAATTTTGTAGAAAAAAGTTCGATTCCTACCAGAATAGGAAAAAATTTCCGCGCTCCAAACATTACCTCCAACTTGCATTGGTTCCTACGTCCTACCAAAAACCGATAAGTTGGAACCTGTTTCTAAGACTATTTTTGCGAGGGTGGTCTTTCGGACTTGTTGACACTATTATTAGTGCATCACGCATGTAGCAGTCGTCAGTTCATTGGTTATCGGTATCGGAGTATATGGGTTACTATAGGTGGCCAAATACGTGGTCCGGCATAGATCCACGTAGGCACAGCCCATGGGCTGAAGCACCGGCCCAAACACAGCATGATAGCCTCACGGGCCATGCTAGCCTCACGGGCCATGCTGGGTCAACCAAGGCATGGTTAGCCTGTTGGGCTAGTGTTCGCCCATTTTACCTATTTGATATGGAAATTTGAAGAAATGTAAAAAATCGTAGAAACTATATAAAAATTTAAAAATACAAAATAAATTTTTGATATACTTACAAAATGAACTATATAAAATTCGGAAACTATAACATAAAATCATTAAAAAATAAAATAAAATGAACGGACCTAATGGGCCGTCGTGCTAGGCTGGCCATTGGGTTGAGGTCGCAACCCAAACACGACACATTGCGTAATGTTGTGCCAGCACGACCTGTTTAGGTGGTGTGTTGTGCCGTGCCTAGATCGGGCAAACAGTGGTATACTTCGGAGTGGCCTAGATAGCATGGCTCAGTCGGCCACCTCTACATTATATGGACATATACTCCCTCCGTTTTATTATTCTTGACGTCCTGGAGAGAGTTTATGCTTGTGAAAACGTCAAGTATTTAGGAACGAAGGGAGTATATGGGAACTGGGAGGTGCTTCTATAGCTATCCTAAAAGGTGAAAGGCGTAAATTTTAGAGCAAATTAAAATGAGAACCTGGTTTCCAACAACATGAGACTTTTGTAATGTAGTGTTTGAGAGTGTAGGTGCATTGCTCACGACCACATTATTTTTCTTGCCGGTAAAACATATCCTAGACGGGATATTAATCCTAGGCGACAGTGATACAGTACAGAAGAAACAAACTGGGCCAACTCTGTTTCAAGCAGCAGTACTACTTTTCTAGTGAATAATTGTCTTTTCTTTCAAGGAAATTTTACTCTCTTTTTTACAAGACATACATGCACATGACAATTATACAACCGAATCTAAAACACTTCGCCATATTTATTTTCGGAACTAAACATTAATCCTCATGTCTCATCAGTTCAGAGACGGAGCAAACACCTCAGTGACTTGCCTTCCTCCAGCATCTGGAAAGCCTTGTTGATCTCCGAGAAGGGCATCTCGTGGGTTATGAAGCCATCAAAGTTTATCTTAACCTCCTGTAACAAAAAGAAATTACCATTCAGTAAAAAAAATGGCACATTTCCCCTGCAAAGAAAAACATCCATGGGCATTTTTGTCCAAAAAAATCAGGCATCTTTCCTATGAGCGAAGGACAAGGAAAATGTTGGAGAAGCATGGCAGTATGGCACGATGGATGGTTTACCCCCTGCATGCACTTGTCGACGAGAGGAGGCAGCTGCGACTTGCCCTTGAAGTCGCCGAAGATGCAGCCGGTGATCCGACGGCCGTCGAAGAGCTCCATCGGGTGCAGCGGCAGCATCCTGGGCGTCGGATGGATCCCCAGCGCCACCGTCAGGCCCCAGCCCTGCATGCATTGCATTTTGGATATTCAGAGAGCGCTCATTATCGAGTTCAGACTTGAGAGAGTGTTGAGCTTCATTGGGCCAAATGGGCCGGGCCAGTATGTGCCAGCCCACTCTGTGCTAGCAGGCCAAATGGCCCGCCCGCTGGCCCAGAGAGAGAGAGAGAGAGAGAGAGAGAGAGAGAGAGAGAGAGAGCGCGCGCGCATACATCATGTGTGGAAACGAAGGCCTCTCGTAGCACATCAAGGATGCCGGTACACTCGAAGCTGTAGTCCACACCCCCATCTGTCATCTCCCTGATAACCTGAATACATCGCGGCTAATTTCATGTGCAAATTGACATTTTCCACTACTTGAGGTTGATAGCTGAGCTGCCAAATTAATCGTACCTCATGGACAGGTTTGCCACATGTCTTGGAGTTGACGAAATCAGTTATGCCCATCTCTTTGCCTGCACATACATATCATGCCCATAAATATATTAGGGATTCTCTAGAGGGCAAAATCGGGATTTTACCGCGTAGTTTACCAACCAGTGTGCCGCCCAGTTGTGTGGCTAAAATCCGTGGTTCAAGTTTCACTAACTACGTGTATACGGTTTTAAGAAATTGATTACGTAAAAATAGCTATGTGAACCAACTGCACAAAAACATTGAAAAGGCAAGGCTAGAAATAAGTTCAGTCTCACTTACACCGGACTAAAGTGTTATATTCATGCTTGCGTGATGAAAAGACATTTCGTTTTGCAATTTGAGAACGACGTGAAAATGACCAATTGAATACAACATAAATTAGCAAAAACACGTTAAGTAGGCACCTTTCGTGAACTTTTCTTGGTTTATGTCAACACCAATGATCCGATCTGCTCCTCTTAGCCTGGCGCCTTCAGCAACCTAAAATAAAAGTTGAAATATTTTTTTTAGTGAGTGAGAACAAGTTTAAGACCATAGTTCATTAGTTTTTTTTTGTAATCCCCAGTAATTAATTAATTAACTTACCGCTAGACCTACAGCACCAAGCCCGAATACTGCCACAGTGGATCCCTTGGACACGTTTGCAGTGTTCCACGCAGCTCCCACTCCTGATGGCAAAAGTATATGACAATCACATTTGTTATTGATTTGGATTATCATTACTTAAGTTCCTGGGAAAAAATAATCGAGAAAGAAAAATAAAGTGAGATGAGATAATTTTACACCCCATTTGCAACAGTGAATTTTGTATGAATTTACGAAATTCCCGTGAAACTTAATAGTTGAAAACATGAATTAAGGGTGGCTACTAACTGGTACCTAGCTAGACTCAGAAGGTTGAAGAGTAACTTTGGCTTGTCCAATCGAACTTCTGTAGTTGAGGCACATATAAATGACAAGTTGAGTACTTCAACTCTACTTGCTCCTCAGCTTCCCATCAAAATGGCACCAGATAACTGAAATTACCTAAAAGTTACAGAGTTTTAGAGCCTGTTTGGCTCATAGCCTAGAAATGCCTAAGTTTGCCAAATATTTTTTTTTTGTCTAAATTGGCAAAGTTGTGTCAAGAAAATTGGAGCCATAATTTAGCATTGCTAAGAGAATCTTGCTATAACTTTTTGTGTCTAGGACCAGTAGAAAAAAAAGTTTGGCATATCCAACTTATGGCTAGGAACCAAACACTAGTCTAAGAGCATCTACAACAATCCACCTCAGCTGGTACTAAGAAGTTACCACATCAGCTTTTAGATGATGTGGAGGAGAGAAGATGAGGAGAGAAGGTAAAACTGTTTCTACATGAAGAAACTATCAGATTGTTAATACCAAGACATAAGAAACAACAAAAAACTCTATTGGAGGCTTAGTTGTTACCTAAACACTCATTTTGTGGGTCCCATCGCTTACCAACAAAAATCTACTGGATCTTGTGCAAATCGCCTTCTTAGCTTCCCGTAGATGATATGATAAATAAGCCAAAACATATAAATAGCAAAGTTGTCTCATTGTTGATCATCAAGAATCATGCACACTTGTAGAAGAATTAAAGTCTTGAATCTGAGTTTAAGAAACAATCCATTGGAATCTTGTTTTTTTTATTAGATTGAAGATTTCTCTTCTTAAGAATGCTAATTTAAACAAACTATCAGATGCTTCTAACTTAATCAAACTTGCCTAAGTCACTTTTGGCAAAGTGAGGCAACCTTTGGCTTCTAACCAAACAACCTCTCAACACGCTATGTTAATTAGGGTCTAAGCTAGCAGCCACTTTGGACATCGACGATTTGGTTCCACACAGGGGCGAAGGGCTATCTGGGTTATAGCCTGACGCCTAGAATCAAGAGCTCATGGAAAATCATCGAACATACAAATTTGACAAATAGTTGGCCTAACGAGAGGCTTAGATCGCGGCTGGCTTCACCCCTAGTTGGATGACAACGACTTTACATTACTACCAAGTAGTGCAGTAATTTTTTAAAAAAACACTGCTCTTGGTCGTGTCTGTGAGCTAGAAAGCGAGAAAACGACGGGATGAACCGTCCCAGTTAAACATGCTACAAGTCAAAAAAAAAACTAGCCTACGGTCCAAACAGACATTGCCCTTTCCAAGCACCCATCACTCCCACAAGACAGATTCGTCTCATCAAAAAGGAAAACACAAAGAAAAAGCAGAAGTGTGACAGGTTCCATAAATCTGGCTCGACGACCGGCACTAGGTCGACGGTAACAAGCGGAGACCCAATACATACTAACTGTTTAACCCGTTTGGAACACAAGAATACTATATAAATCCCTACGAAATTCCTGCGTCACAAACAGGTCTTGACTAGCCATGACACATGACTCATGGGCGAAAACTTAAGCACGACCCCAATGAAATTCCTAGCGCTGTCAAGTTTCTCACGAGCTCTCACATCGACGGTTCGTTTTCGATGGACCGGACAAACATATGAAAACGGGCATTCATCACCGTCAAAACTAACGACAGAGGACACAAATCCAACGGAGGGCCATGCTAGCTAGATGCATGTAGGCTGGACACATGATTGGATTCACTCAGGCTGAGCTGGATTGACAGGCCAATGGATCACGAGGCTTTACACTGCCCAGTAGATGTCCCACGCTGGCTTTCAAATCAAATCAAAGAAAACATCTTGTTGACAGGTCCTTGCCATGCCTAGTAGCTTGCCGGTTTGTTCGTGTGTCATATTAATCCAGCTCAATTTGCATGCATCGATCGATCAATCAGGTCAACTGATTAATTCAATGGAAGTTGATCGATTACCTGTGGAGATGCAGCAGCTGAAGAGGCACATCTTCTCGAGCGGGGCCGCGGGGTTGATCTTGACCGCGCAGGCGGAGTCCAGCACGGTGTAGTCGGCGAAGGTGGAGGTGTTGAGGAAGTGGTAGACCGGCCGGCGGACGCCGGACCGGTCGACCACGGAGAACCTCGTGCCGCCGTCGGAGACCATGGTGCTCTTGAAAGGGTTGACGCGGTAGGTCTCGCATAGGTTGGTCTTGCCGGACTCGCAGCAGGCGCATGCCCCGCACTCCCCGGTGAAGACGGGGACGACGTGATCCCCCGGCGCAAGGTCCTCCACTCCTTCGCCCACGCTCTCCACCACTCTGTGTAGGTTACGGTGTCACTATCGAGTGTAAAATGGAAAAGATAATGGTTTTAATGAGGATAAAAAGGTTTTAGTTTTGCCAAAAGCCTCATGCAGATTCCAAATTACTCCTCTAAAAGACCTAGGGAATTTTCTCACAAATTGCAATTAGCAATGGATGCATAGTCCATCAAAATTTGCCGGCTTATTAAAGTCAAAGTGGATCGATGAATAGGATGGCATGTGAGGCGTTGCAAAGATCCAAGATGCAGGGCTAGCCAGTCGTCGATCTCCATCAGCCAACTCCCAACTAATTTTATTCATACTGTTAATATATATGCTGCCCATGATCGATCTAGTCGACATGGATCGATCCGACCTTACAAAGAAGATCTTTCTTGTCGACAAGTTGTTAATATTATAATGCATTATGTTTTCTGTTTAAATAACTCGACATCTCCACTGATCAATTACCATATCAGAGCATGTGTTCAAACAAATAGAGTAATTAAGGAAACATGGAGTGTTCAATCAGAAGCTAAAACAAGCTGTAATCGTAAGGGGATCTCATGGCAACTCATGTTTAAAGTTTACTAAGTGAGAAGTGGCGGATGCATATGTAGCAGCACATGGTCATTTGACTTTGACCCCTAAATTTCTGCCTACAAAGTCAGAAATTTACGGCACTTTGTAAGGAATCCCGGACTAGAATAGAAATTTTAAACGAATTGACCCGTTTTTTGGGGGGAAAAAACATAATTTTGTGTTCCACACTCAAAAGGCTGAAACTTCTAGATCCGCCACTTTCAATAAATCGCTTTAACGGTTTTATGCGAGAAGAAAAATATTTATTCACAGTTGGTTCTTTTTTATAGCTCAAATTAACTTGGAAAACTACACGTCGTCGCATAGTCCCTTGAGAATAACGTGAAAGAAAGAGAAAGGGAAAGAGAAAGGTCAAAGAGACTGAAAGATCAAAAGGTAAAGATCATTAGGCGTACGCACGTACCCGGCTGCCTCATGGCCTAAGATGCGAGGAAACTTGCGCTGCAGCTCGTTCTATCACACAAACACACAGACACACGTCAACAAAAACATCATCACATCACATGACCGGATAGACAGATTAAAACAACAAGGCAAGAATCAATCAAGCAAAATATCATCATGATGCATGAACACAGTTAAGTAAGCATACATATACTTTTAGAGTAGCAAAATTAAGTAAATGTGTGCTACATGTATGTATGTGTGTATACCTCTCCCTTCCAGCTACTGAGGTCGGTGTGGCAGATGGAGGTGAAGAGGACCTTGACGCGCACCTCCATCCTCCCCGGCGGCGCCACCTCCACCTCCTCCATCGCCAGCGGCTCGCCGGGACCCCACGCCACCGCCGCTGCACGCACGCATGGTCGCCCATGATCATGCTGATCATTCATGGCGCGTGCACAAGAGGGAAGACAAGAGGGGGGGAGGAAGTGATCGTCGAAGAGTACCTTTGCATTTGATGGGCTTTCCTTGGGTGCTAGCCGCGTCACTGAACAAGCCGTTGCGGTTGGCTTCCATGGTGTTAGCTTGTGTTGTCCTTTGCTAGCTCTTTTTCTTTCTCGAGGGAAAACGAAGTTCTTGGTTCTAGCCACTGAGCAATACAGGCAGCAGGATACTTGGAGTGCTTATATGTAGCTACAGAGCCTAGAGAGGGGAGAAGACAGCAAAAAGGTTGATTAATTAAGTTTGCCCACACAAAAAGTTGAAATCCCTTTTATTTTCTTCTATTCAATATTATTTCATTTTTAGTACAAAAAAAGGGGGTTGTGGTTGATTAATTAAGTTTGCCCACACAAAAAGTTGAAATCCCTTTTATTTTCTTCTATTCAATATTATTTCATTTTTAGTACAAAAAAAGGGGGTTGTGAGTCTTATGTAAGGTGAAGGGGGCGGCGTGTTTATATGGTTTTCCTTGTGAAAAACAGTGCGGTTTAGCTAGAGTTTTCCAAATATCTTTACGTGTCAGAGAGGTGGAACACGGCACACATGGCCTACATGTCAGCGCATCAATTAGGAGTAGACCTGTTCATGAGTAGTCTAGCCCAAGCCCGACCCAAATTTTTCGAGCTCGAGCATTGATTTTCGACCTAAAGGCCCGGCCCGAAAAGCCCGACAATTGCAATAAAAATAATAAAAAACTATTTTTTATTCTTGAAATGGATTAAATATTAATTTTATTTCAAAAAAGAGTTAAAATAATATTGTTTTATTGGAAAACATAATTTTCGAGCCGGGCTTAGGCCTACCCAATCATGACAAGCTTTTCTAGGCCCAGACCGGACCAGGATTTGACCAGGTCTAATTAGGAGGGAGGGGCAGTCGACGGAAGAGGAGAAAGTGGGGTTCGGGTGAATGAACCATTATTACCACTAGATTATTTTTAAACAGTAGGAAAGATAGTTAAGTCCTAACTAAAAGGTAGAGATTTGGGCTCCTCTTACGTTTCCTTTCTTTTTTGTTGTGAAGTAAAAAAAAGGTGGTGGGTGTTAGAATTTTTTTATTAATTAATCATTTTTTTAATTTTATTTTAAAGTTAATCTCCCACGAACTTTATTTCCAATTCTGACCCCTTTGGTCACGCCACCACCCGTGGCATGACAAAACAGCGGTGTCACATCAGCCCGTATTTAGAGCAAGCTCTTGTCACGCCACCACCCGTGGTGTGATAGTGTTGTTTCGTCACGTCACGACCAGTGGCGTGACCAAAAATGTTATTTAGCGAATTTATTCTATGGCATAACAATATTGTTTTGTCACGTCACAGGTGGTGATGTGACCAAAGAGTCGAAATTGGAAATAAAGTTCGTCGGGGTTAACTTTAAAATAAAATTTTAAAAAAATGTTAATTAATAAAAAAAGTTCTGGGTGTTACGTATACAGAGTAGGATTCAAATTGGACGGAATCAGTGTAAGCACTATATATCCAACATTGTATTCGTGTCTCTGGTTTTTCATGTGCAAAATGTTGCAGGTTAACTAGAGTTACGCAAATATCTTTACTCATCCCTTCGCCAAAAAAAAATGTTTTTACTCATCGGATATATACAGATAATGATCCGAAAAGGATTTGAAACGGACTTGATTCTTAAATTTCTTTCCGGTATATATTTCCAATATATGAGTCCTAACTAGTTCTGACATAACCCACATGGCTTTTGTTACCCATTTATTAGCTCTGGTGAGGACTGTAACTAGAGCGAAAATCACATATTTATGCAATTTATAAGGCAAATGATTCTACGCTTCCGACAAAGTTAAGCATTCCGCAAGCTGACATGGCATTCATGCATCCTTCAGGCGGAACAAAAAAGCCCAAATGACAGATTTGATTACTACTTCCAACAAGACAATGAAACGACAACTTATGTTTGATCTCAGGAGTTAGGATATTGAATACAGTTAGTTATCAAGTCACGAAAAAAGCATCAATCTTTTCGATTTCGAAGGCAGATTCAGTCAAGAAGTTGAGCCGCTAGCTTGTGCAGCAGAACTATGAGCTAAGGAACCCTGTTTGGTGTTTATAAGGCTGCTCCTAATGAGCAGTATCTTAGTACAGTTTTCTTTAGTGTATGAGGAGTGTTAAGATATTATCTTCCCAATAAATGGTTTTTTATAGTGTAGTTTCTTAGATTGTTTCATTTAACTACATGCATGATCTTTACTAGTATTTGAGCATTGTAGCCCATTTGTGGCATGTACTAAAGCAATACAAGCATGATCTTCCCAATGCACGGGATCGATCACAATAAATTTTATGCATTGGATTTTGAGACCGATTCGGTATCCAAGTTAGATACTAGAGTATCTTCTCTCTTCATTAACTATAGTGCCACATCATCATTTTGTCTACATGGCAGACTTAAGAAACCAGCCAGGGTGGAGCACTAGAAGCAGCCTAAGTACCTATGTCCTAACATTCAAAGAAGATTATCTGCGAGCACTAAATTTTCCAAAATCCCAAAATTACCAACCCCTCTTAACGACACGGCAGAGCGAGTGGCAAAATGGCAATCGGCAAATACTTCTTCACGTTTCAGTGGGGCACACCTGATAGCCACCGGCACTACTACAAAAGGGGCTATCCTGGACGCTTCATCACAGACGGTTCTCCGAAACCGTTAGTATTAAATACAATTATAGACGGTTTTGGTTTAGCGCATGTCTGTGTTACTGGCTGTGGTAAAAACCGTCTATAAAGAAATAATATCACAGACGGTTCATGTTTAAAACTGTCTGTGAACTATCAAAGACGGTTCAAACTGTGTGTGATATTAATAAATATCACACACTGGTTTTAAATATAACCGTCTGTGATAATTTTGTATCACATACGGTTCTTGTTAATAATCGTCTATGATAATTTTGTATTATAGATGGTTTGTGGTTAGAAGTATCTATGATATGTTCAATGCCGCTTGGGCTCCGGCGCGATGCGTCTCTTCGTCTCCCGCGCCGACGTTACTCCTTATTTTATAAGAATGATCAACTGCCGCCATACTCGTCACACATCGCTCTACTCTCAAGCATAAATAAAATGGCTCTCCACTCTTCTCCCCTGACACCGGCATTGATGGCCTACCTGGCCATCCTGTATGAGCACCTCGCTGGTCATACATTGGCAGAAGCTGTGGAAGGACACGGTGTCCTCCCTCCTCCGGCGGAGATTATGCTGGGACACGTGACGGCGACGTTGCGCCGTCTAAACGACCTCATCTGCCGTGTCTTCTAGGTGGTCCTCGAGCAAGACGTTACACGTTTGTTGGAGGATTACCGTCGCTTGGAATATGACATCAAGGCGGCGAGCGACCGAGTCGACCAAACCGAGAACCCTCAAGCAACAGAAGAGAGCCTATAGGCGCTTTTCTACTTGGCTCCTCAGGAGAATCTTCTTTGGGCGACTATAGAATGACCGCGTCAACGGTTGGAAGTGTTTTAGGCTACCTGCGCTGATCCTGAACCCTCCGATGCCGACGACGTCGCCTACAAAGCTTTGATAACAGAGATAGCAGGCTACTTGGGCCACTAGAAAAACTTGATCTTTTATTATTTCTACTTTTTTAAAATTTTTTGTAAGAAGCGACTGGCCACGCTATTTGGCCATATGTAAATACAAAAAATGATATAAGAAAATCCAGTTTGAAGTTAAGTTACTGTCTATGTTGAACATGTTTACTATCATAGGCGGTTTTATCAAAGTTACTGTCTATGTTGAACATGTTTACTGTCACAAACAGTTTAGTGAAAAAACTGCATGTAATATATAATTATCACAGACGGCTATTAACAAGAACCGTCTGTGATAATGCATACACAGACGTTTCTTTAAATATAACGGCCTGTGATATGTATCACAGACGGTTTGTGGTTGGAACCGTTTGTGAAATGTTTAAGTCGCTTCAGTTCCCGCGTGATGTGTCTCTTCGTCTCGCGCGCCGACGTTACGATGCATCTCTTCATCTCAGTTTGTGATACGTTTTAATAGAATGATCATGTCTTTCGCACCCTCCAACAACAACCAGTAAAGTTTAAAAAAAACTCGATCACTACGGTATTGAAAACTCACGGACCGTACATCGCGCATCATGGTGAGCACACGGAGCATGACGGCGAGGACCAAGGTGAGGAGGTCCGTGATCGCCATTGCTCTTCCTCACGATGTTGTCGTAAACATCATCAGCCTCGTGGCCGCGAGCTCTCCTCAGCTAATGGCTGACCTCTACAACCTATGAGCCACGTACATTTTTATATACCTACAAAAATATGTACTACTGTTTGTTGTGGCAACCAATCCATGCATGCATACATGTTAGCCTTTTAATTTGACTAGAGAAACATGTCATTAATCTGACTAACAACAATGCCCTTAATTTGGCCTTAATTTTAATTCTCTTATGAAGTAATTCTAACGTCTTGAATTGTGTACGTATATTGGAGTTGTAAGGCCAAGTACAAGGCGTCCAAGGAGCACGCCGTGGGGAGGCGCATGGTGCTGGAGCGGGAGGAGCCGATGAAGTCGTTGGACAACGACTACTACCTTGCTATTATCAACCACCTAGTTAGCGCTGGCAACCCGGAGGCCTGCTTCATCATTAGCCTCACGCTCGCCTTCGTGCACCAGGACATGCAGCGCGGCCTCTGTTCCTCGAACGGGGGGCCATCGCCGGCCACAAGGCTGCAGCCTACATGCTCGGCCTCCTCCTCTACAAGGCCGGCGAGGCACATGACGTTTGGAAGCAATACATCCACCAGATCGAGGACAAGCCAGCCGACGGGTGCGAGACGGCTAAGAGGACCAACCAAGAGTGCAAGTGGTGCCGAACGCTCGCTGCGGACACGGTCCAGGCGGCGATGTGAAAGATGGCTGGGCCGCCGGGCTGGGTGTGGGCGCTGTCGGAGGACGACCACTAGTGCACGAGCACCGGCTGCGACGTGACGAAAGGGTGGGATGACTACGTCGTCTTCTACAGCGACGACTGTATGATTAGGCATGAGTACGCGAAGTTCTTTGCACAGGTGTTGAACTACTTGTAAAACTAGCGGTTTTTTAGAGATGCTCTTGATGCTAGCAGCTGAAATACAAAACATTTTTTAGATGTGAAAGGAACTATCACAAGCGGTTTAGTGGAACTATTCTCAAGGCTCCTTCGAAGCTGCCAAGGAGAAGGATATACTATCCATGGCCCTGGGAAACAAGGTGTACCCGAGGCCTTGGGGTTTATATACCTTGGAGGCAGGGATTCCCACACGACTCTGAGGCATATAGGAGTCGGAAGAGATCCAAGGTCAAGCACGAGGAATAGTTAAAAGAGGAGATTAGTGCACAATTTCAAGGACATATAACATCATTGCAGGAACAAATGAATCAACTCATCAACCAGTCGCAAGCCGCCCCTGTGATTTTGGGAGCCAGTCCCCCCTCAACATCGGAGTAGAGTCGCGTCCACGCCTACACTTTCTAAACTTGGCGATATCCAATTACCTATCGACATCATCCAGGTAATGTATATATTTGGAATGCTCCAAAGATAGACTTGTAGGATGCCTTACCTAATTGTGTATCGTTTTATAGGTGCCCACGCCTTGTAGGCTCCAAGTAATGTTGGGCGGGGGGAGGTATCCATGCTAGGAAGGGATAGTGGTGCACGGTGCCCAACTAGCACATGGTTACACCAAGGTCTAGATGGACATGGTACATAATAATTTCATGGCCGTTCCACTAGAGAAGCGCCCGAACAAAGAGACCATAACACTAGGGGATGCCTTGTACACTTATATCCAGTGGACCAAGGGGGACATCGCCCTTGACCCTGTAGTGCCGTGATCTCCACACGACAACCATGCCTCTCCAACAGTACCCTCGATGACTCCACCTCAACCCTTGCTTCAGAAGGCCTCCATATCGGCTACCGTGGATACAGCGCCCAAGAAACAAGAAAAGTGTGTCGAGTCGTCTTCCAGAAATACAAATAGCACGTGAGGCGCTAAGACCAAACCAAAGAAGATTAAGGCACGTAATAAGCCCGGGAAGTTCTCCCTCGGAATGTCGTTGGTCTCCGACACAATATTACGTCATGCTAGTTTGGCTTGCAGGACTTTGCATGCTTAGTACATGCGGTAGACCGACGAGGGAAGGGAAGACCAGCCTACTGGATTCACCGTTAGCTACATAGATAACCATTTCCTCCACAAGCCGGGCTACTTCACCGTGGGCTTCGAAGACTTATTTGATCTATTCAACATCAATGCCCTCGATGCCTCACTTCTACAATGCTGGACACTGTAAGTATGTACAATCAAATTCTACATTCACGTAATGCCGATAAATGTCATAACTCATTGCTTATGTATAGATACATGATGCAAGAAGCCAAGTGATCACAACAACCGGTGGGTTTCCTCGCCCCACAGTTGATCTCTGAGCAATGCATCAACTTGGACACATCCTACGTCGAGAAATACATAACGAAGGGGTTGCTTGCTCATCGCGACAAGGACTACATACTAGTGCTCTACAACCAGGGGTAAGTGCTTCACTACTTGCTATACAAATTTTATTTCTACTTTATACGCAACATTAACTTAGGTTTAAGGGGAAATTAGCTCAGTGACATCACGTTAGAGTGTAATCGTGGAATGACACTCCGTTCGTGACGCACTAGAAAATAACATCGCGAACACCGAACAATTAGACGAATGACATCGCCACTAGTTGCTTCTATTTCCAGAATTTTTTAAATATAGAAACTGAGCTCAAAATATTATCCTTTTTTTGTGAAGCCTCCCGACACAGTTTAATTGCTTGTGTATTTTTTTCAAAACTTTATACGTTCTGATTTTTTTTCTCTAAAATTCATTTAAGTATAATGTTTGTAGGAATTTTCTAATATAGAAAATGAAGTCCAAACATTATGATTTTTTTCAGGCTTCTTACATAGTGGACTTGATTGTGTCATTTTTCTAGAATTTTTGCAAAATTAATTAATACAATTTCATAATGTCCTTACATTATGAAATATTAGACCTCACACAGTGAACATTATGAAATTGAATTACTTAATTTTGTAAAATTTTGAAAAAATTACACAATGAAGTCCACTCTGTAAGGAGCCTGAAAAAATAATTTCATAATGTTTGGACCTCATTTTCTTTATTAGAAAATTCCTACAAACAGTAAAATTAAATGAATTTTAAAGACAAAATCAGTATGTATAAAGTTTTGAAAAAAAAATACACAAGCAATTAAATTGTGTCGGGAGGCTCCTTGTGCTCAGTTTCTATATTTAAAAAAATTCTAAAAACGGAAGTAACTGGCGGCGATGTCATTCGTCTAATTCTTCGTTGTTCGTGATGTTATTTTCCAATACGTTATGAACGGAGTGTCGTTCCTCCGATTACGCTCTAACACGATGTCACTAAGCTAATTTTCCCTAGGTTTAATGACTATAGCGACATACATGAGTAGGTGGCACTAGATCCTTTTAGTCATTGCACCAAAGTGGAACAAGGTAATATACCTTGATTCCCTAGTCGAAAAAACCACAACTTCACCATTGTGCAAAAAGTACTCGATAGGTATGCTCATTTCCTCCATACGTAACTCTATTGCAGTCTTCCTTCGTTTGAAATGGCTGATGATAACTTTTTGAAATCACGCAGGTCGTTTAGCACCTATATTGCCGGGAGAGGAATACACAAGGAACCGAGCGCCACACTGCGACACAGGACAAAATTTTTAGTACCCGCTACAACATAATAATCCTATATTACACTTCGTAACCTGGCCTCTCGAACTGACTATACCTATATACTATATCACACTTATATTTTTGTAGTGCCACCAGCAACTATTACAAGGCAATGTATGTGCATTCTATGTTTGTCGTCATATGCTGGAAATCATGGGTGCTAAGACGAAGAATCCAAAGGTCTGTCAGTCAATCTCGCAATAATTATTTTGTAATTATGAATTTAAATAAATAAATAAATAAATATATATATATATATATATATATATATATATACACACATACTACTTTACTCTTGCTAGCGACAGGGCATGACAATCGAAGAAAGTGTGTACCATCTAGACTTACTCGCAGACGTTCGAGGACTGCTCGCCGCCATTATCACGAGGGAGATCATTCACCAGAATGGAGAGTTTCACCCCGGCGACACTGATTTATTGTAATTCACTTTGAGTTATAATTCAAATCACTTTGTAATTGATATTGAGTTTTTAAATCACTTTGAGTTGTTCTATATCAAATCAATTGTGATATATCTGTTTTCTGCTTGCTTGTTTTCAGAGAGCATGGCTAGCATTACTTGAGGCTAGCCGAAAAACTAAAATATATTTAGGTATAAAAGGAACTATCACAGACGGTTTTGTGGAATAAACCGTCTGTGAATGCATACTATCATAGATGGCTACCACAAAAAAAAAACGTCTGACGGTTATTTTTATTCATTGCTTGTGAGATGTATCTAATCACAAACGGCTACCACCAACAACCACTAGTGATATTTCAAAAATCACATACGGCTATTTTTACTAACCGTCTATGATATATATACAATCACAGATGGCTACTACTAACAACCGTTTCTGATATGTATCCAATTACAGACGGCTACTACTAACACCTGTCTGTAATACGTATTCAATCACAGACGGCTACCACCGACAACCGTCTGTAATATGTCGGATATCACAGACGGCTACTACCAAAAACCATATGTGTTTTGTATCTAATCACAGATGGTTGGTACATATAACCGTCTGTGATAGTTGATCTTTGAATCGCCTGTGATAACCGTCTGTTATCATAGACATATAAATTCAAACGGTTTATAACTATCTGTGATGATCATTTTTGTAGTAGTGCGAACACATTAGCTAGAATCAGAGCAGCCGCTGCGTTTGTTTATTTCCTTTCCCTTTTGGCTTCGTTAGGGAACTGTTGACTTGGGCAAGCAAATCGAAATCTGTGTCGGCTAATTGGTTTAGTTTAGCCCAATTTAGCTGAATAATTTGAGGTTGCTCCAATCCATGTGGGGGTTGAGAAGCTCCGGTGACTGATGGTGGCCGGATTGGCCGAATTAACGCGGAATTAATTCGATTGGAGTCATTGGGTCCAGTGGTCAAACTGGCAGGACACTGTATGCAAATGGTGCGTGCACGAAACAACCTTGCTGACATAATTGATCAAGTTGGGTTTTGAGGGCACGTACAATGGTATAGATAGGTATTGTCTATATTCATTTACAAATGGTACTGAAGACAGCTTTTATAATGAGTTATCTCTATAGACAGTTTCTTCATATACAATGTGTCTTATTTTTTATATTATAGTCGACTTATACATGAGAGACGATCCAATTCTCTATGCTCCTTCTTTCTCCTTCACATCATCTCATGTCATATGTGTTAAGTTTAGAGACAACTGACGTCACACTATTGTATATACTCTTAGATCTCAGCATGTGTCAAGATTTTCCTCGGAAAAAAAGGTTCAAATTTTATCTCCACATGGTCACCTGCTAGCTACACTGCCCGATTTTTCCTACTACAAACCACGGATTTTGTTTTAAAGGTAGGATTGCTAGATTTCGATCATTTTCTTTCTTTTGGACAGGTTCCAAGATTTATTACTTCTCGATCACAGAGAAAATGACATTTTAGACAAATATGCTCATAGTATTTTTCATATATACGGCCAATTTAGCTAAATGGATTAACCACACATTTCTCGTGGTGATACTTGCGAGACGCGTGTTTGTTCCACATGTTTAGTGATGTGTAATTGACTCATCAGGTTGAGTTTGAAGTGTATTTGTTTTGGGTTGATGTTTGAGTTTGAAAAGAGTTGAAAAATTTGGAGTCTCTTTGTTTATTGTTTGGATCAGATTATCCTTTGAGGGATCATTTGGATCATCCTTCAGGAGAGCCGTTATCCACTCTCCATTCAAAAATATATAAATTTGCACCATGTATGCAATGAAACTTTCTTAATTTTGACCACTAACACAAAACTATCTAGATTGGTTACGTGAAAAAATACCATTAGATTTGTCATTTAAAAGCACTATCATAATATATATAATATCTAATAAATTTTAAGCCCATCAACGCTAAAAATTAACGATCAAAGTTACATATTGGATTCCGGGAAAAAAAAAGTTACATACTGGAGGCAATAGCAATGTCCAAAAGTCACATATTTTGAACAGGTTCAACCTAGCTAAGCATTTACTATATGTTTCAGCATTTCAGCTCCAAGTAATTCCAAAGCGTAATTAAAACTTTCTATAAATGAAAAAAAAATACAAGATAGGGTGGAATTCAAGAATTTTTTTTTGAAATAATCTAGTTTTTATTAGAAATTACAAATATATTCCTACGATCTTTTTTTTTTACAGAAATATACATCTGTTGCCTAACGGTTGGGTGATCTCCTCAATCGCCCAACCGTTGAAGCATCGCAGGTTGCCGCCCAACCGCTCGGCATTTAGTCTTTGAGGCGCCGAACCATTGGGCGGCACTATTGCAGTCGCCCAACGGTTGGGCGACAGGAGCCAGTCGCCCAACCGTTCAGCGACAGGAGGCTGCCAGTCACCGAACCATCGGGCGACTGGATTGCTTATATAAGCAGCGTCCGCGGTCCCCCCAACCTGAGCGACTGAGCGAGAGGAACAGAGAGCGCAGCGCGAGAAGGAGAAGAAAGAGAGGGAGAGGAGAGGAAAAAAGAGAGGGAGAAGAAGAGGGAGAGGGAGAAGAAGAAGAGGAGGAAAGATTCGACCGCGAGGTAAGTTGTTTTTTATCTTGTAATGTAATTTTTTAGTAAGTAATTAGTTTAGTTTATGTAGTTAAAATAGTAGTATAAGTAGCACTTGTAGGAAATTTTAGTTAGAGAAAAAAACTAGAAAATTGAAATGTTATTAATTTGTATGTAAGTAGCAGTGATAGAAAACTTTAGTTAGAGAAAAAAATAGTCTGTGAGATAGTATTAGTGTTATTTGTGAGGAGTATTGTAGTTGTGTCGGTGCATGTGTGACTGACTTAGGTAATTATTTGTATGAACTAATTAGTAGAGGTTAATTAGTATGAACTTATTGACTTAGCTAATTGGTATAGCTCTATAGAAGATTGGAACGCCATTTGTAGCATTTCGGATTGCAAGTTGGTGTTAGAATCGGATAATGCCTGGTATGGAATAACTCGGTTTTGAGGTTGAATCTGAATATTGTACTGCACGTTCATTGTGGCCTATGCCTCAGGGAATGAATGACGTCTTGACCATGCTGTAGTGTAGTTGTCGACAATAGGCGAAGGGCCTTACAAATGTAAATTACAATGTAGCAGTACTTGCATGTCGTGCATTGCGATTTGACTAGTTGCAATGTTGGAAATATTTGCAGCCATACAATAAGTCATGCATGTACCCACTACATTGAAAGTGCATTACGGTGTTGGCACCGTTCGTGAAGGTCCGTGCGGTGATGACTTGAGCAGTTTTCGGCAAGCCACTCTGGTACACCCGGATGGCGAGAATGCACGAATCAAAGATGTGATGCATTGGCTCACCCGCAACTTCTCTTTGAACCCTGGGGTGTGCTGTGTCGTCATACAAGGGCTTTGGAGCCGATCTCCCATGATCATCAGATGGGAGTTGAGAAGACTGATGCGCACGGCTGTGTGGAAGGGCTTTATAGAAGGATGTCGGCACCATGGATATGAGTGTGTGCTACTTGTGCAACCATGCCCAAAAGATGCTGTACAGGGCCCCGCCGTCGGATATCATTCGGGTGGTGGGAGCAGCTCGGGTGCCCAGCATGTTGGTGAAGAAGGCTCATGTGGCTCAGCCCGGCCGCCACAGCGTATCCGGTCGTCCGGGCGTAATCCGTATCGACGACATGAGTTATGAAGAATTTACATCATTCTTACGATTTTCACTATATGGTGCACTTACATCATGAAATCGCAGGACATGGACGACTTCGACATACCAGCCCAACGTGGACAGTCCCGCGACAAGGGCAAGGGAAAGGCTCATGCGGCTAAGCCCGGCCGCCACAGCGTATCCGGTCGCCCGGGCGTAATCCATATCCACAACGTGAGTTATGAAGAATTTACATCCTTCTTACGATTCTCACTATACGGTGCACTTACATCATGGAATCGCAGGACATGGACGACTTCGACATACCAGCCCGACGTGGACAGTCTTGTGACAAGGGGAAGGGGAAGGCCGGCAAGGCGTAGTAGTGTACCGTAATAGTAGCGAGGATGACTAAAGAAATTAGCCGAACCATCATGCCATGTGACTACGTGTAACGTGCTTCTGTACGCGGACTCTAATGTAGTTCTGGTTCCATGTCTCCGCTAATCCATCAAAGCAAGCCTATATTGCAAGTATGCCTCTTCTAGTGGAATCCCAGAAAGAACCATTCACATCGACATCGAATCCTCCATATTTTAGGGCATCTTCATAATCACAACGAGCGTTCTCAACCCCTTCAATCATATTTTGTATAAGCTTCATAAAGTACGACATCGACTACGTGCCTATATACGCGTATAAGTTCAGACGACTTCATCGAGGAGAGACTCCCTGGCTCATCGTAATATCACTTACCTTTTACTTACAACTCATTACTATCTCAATCATCCTCACAAAATTCTACAGAAATTTAGCGCACTACAACAATATACGACGATCACAAAATGTTATTGCGACTCTGACAAATTTCGTACCCTTGATATTCTACGAAAATAACAAACAGACCAACCAACATCGTCACAACACTATTATTTTCAAAATAAATAATACCATACAATCATATTTGCTAAATGTAATTAACCTACAAAATATAATATTCATTACAACACAATTAAATAATAATTAAATAATACAAAAGAGTTGGGAGCCTCCTGTCGCCTTATGGTTGGGCGACTGGAACCTGTCGCCCAACTATTAGGTGACTACAGCGCCACACCCCAACAGTTCGGCGCCTGCAGCACAAATGCCCAACGGTTATGGCGATAGAGACTCATATCGCCCAATTGTTAAGCGACAGAGCCGCCCAACCGCTCGGCGACAAAGCGATATTTATGTAAAAAAAAGATCGCAAGAATATATTTGTAATTTCTAATAAAAAATAGATTATTTCAAAAAAAAATCTGGAATTCAAATCCTAAGTTAGGCCGATTTGAGAACATCTTGGGCTGCTATCCCTACAGCCGGCAGTCAGACCGCTCGACCAAGCAGTCAGACCGGCCACCGGTGGTCAAGCCAGCTCATCGACGGTCAGACCGGTCAAGAGGAAGTTGAATCTTCATAGCTTTCATAGCAACTACAACGAAGAAGAAGTTGAATTCTGTTTGCAATGAAAAAGATAGGTGCTCCTATTCACACCCCCGAGTCACCTTTTCGGTCCAACACGTAGCCTGTACTATATGTTACAGCATTTCAGCTCCAAGTAATTCCAAAGTGTAATTAAAACTTTCTATAAATGAAAAAAATACAACATAGGGTGGAATTCAAATCCTAATGGGTTCACCGGTCAGGGCATCGGGTAACCCTATCCCTCGTGTTAGCACTGCCGGTGTCTACGCACGCAGAAACCTGGACACACACACGAGCACACTGGAAAACTCCAAGGAGAAGATGAACACACAAAACATTTTGGTGCTGCCCAAACTTCTACAGCTTTTCTCTTTTCTTCTCATTTTATACATCAAGAAACACTCTACGTTACAATTATTGCAATGAAGTGCTACTAATGCTGCTGTTTCTAGTGCCCAACTAATGCAATGAAGTGCTACTAATGTTGCTGTTTCTAGCGCCTACTACGGCAATGAACACACACATGCAACTAGTGCTACCGTTTCTAGTGTCCACTAATGCTGCTGTTTCTAGCCATGATGATGCCATTATATGCAAATAAACAATTAAGTCAAGATTATAGCTAACAATTTCCCCCCTAATCTTGACATGCCGACTCACCGTTGCAGATCGCCCGCAACCTCTTGCCACGCGCATCGGCTTTCTCCTTGTTGCCACACACAGTGGCTCCTCTTGCACGACTCATCGCACCATTAGCGGTCTTCAACACTTATCTTCAAGAAGTTCCACCTTCCCACTCGGCACGGGTCAGCAACACAAGTTCCCTTTATGTGTCACCAAATCCATGCTCGCAGCCACTGGCACGACACATCGCGCCATTGGCGGTCTTCAACACTTATCTTCAAGAAGTTCCGCCTTCCCACTCGGCATGGGTTAGTAACACAAGTTCACGTTATGTGTCGCCAAATCCATGCTCACAACCGCTTCTCTACCACGTGGTGCACTCCGCCTTGAGGGGCAGTACAATCGTCCTCGCCACGTGATCACACTTAAGGGACATTACAGTCGTTCCCGCCATCCGCGACCGAGAACATGAGCGTCACCGCAGCCCATGCACTTGGCAGTTCTTCTCATCGGAACATGGAGATGGATAGTACATTCGCCCATCTTGCCTTGCCGGTTGACGACGACGCTCCTTGTTAGCATGTATTTTTGGAGACACGCCGTCTCCATTCTTCACTGCTACCTCTTGGTCACCACAACTTCGCCGCCGGTGACACGACTCACCGAGTGACTCCGACCTCGATTCTTTCTACAACGATGGCCTCCATGCCATTGCCGTTTGTCAGCCTCATGCCGACTCATTTCACAACGGCTTCACACCGCCTCACCTTGCCGTCGCCGGCCTCCACCTCCCTTGGAGACTGCCATCATCGGCCAACTCTGGTGTGCACGTCACGTGCGATTTTGGCACATCGCACCGGCCTCGCTCTGGCCACGTGGACCTTCGTCGTCGTGCTCCTGAGTGCATGGTGCTACAACCAGCTCATCGCCAGCACCTATGCACCTTCGCCCAAACGCTCCTGCCCTCTTCACTGTAGAACTGCATGGTCCACGTTGTACGTTGGTTGTGTGGTCGCCTACGAGTACCAGCACCCCTGTGTGGCGCTGCCCCGCCAGCTTGCCCTCGCATGCGCACACCCGCATTATGGCCGCTCACCCTTGCGCCTACATCGCTGTGTGGCTCACGCGCATGCCCGTGCCCTACGCACGACTAGGCTGGCTGCTGTTGTGCACGCCCACGCTCTGCGCACACCCGCGCCTGCAACTGCCTTGGCGCCCGCTCACACTCACCTGCTCTCGGCCATGACGCTCGTCGCCCTCGCGGCCGCAGCCGTGCAACGCGCCCCGCACCTGTAGCTGCCTATCTTGGCGCCCGCTCACACTCACCCGCTCTCGGCCATGACGCTCGTCGCCCTCGTGGCCGCTGCCGTGCAATGCGCCCTACACCTTGTGCACCTCCGCACCTTGCGCCGCGCCACCACGCCTTGTGCCGCGTCTCAGTCGCGCTCGCCGAGCGCCACTTCACCTAGAGCTGCGTCGTGCATGCCCTGGGCCGAGTCGTCATCGCATCGCTTGGGGCCGAGCCGCTGTACCGCGACCATGCCACGCCCGAAGCCGTCGCCTCCAGGCAGCACCGGCACGTCTGTCGCGAGCACCTTGGACAGCCGCTCCACGTTGCGCTCCAGCTGCTCTTGCTACTCCTCGAACAGGATCTGTGCCATCGCCAGGTTCGCCCGCTCCGCTGGGTACCATGTCGCACCACCGGCGCCAACGGGTGTGCACTCTCCTCACATTGAACCTCGCTCTGATACCAATTGGTAGCACCACCGATGTCTACGCACACGGAAACCTAGACACACACACGAGCACACTGGAAAACTCCAAGGAGAAGATGAACACACAAAACATTTTGGTGCTGCCCAGACTTCTACAACTTTTCTCTTTTCTTCTCATTTTATACATCAAGAAACACTCTACGTTACAAGTAATGCAATGAAGTGCTACTAATGCTGCTGTTTCTAGTGCCCAAGTAATGCAATGAAGTGCTACTAATGCTGCTGTTTCTAGTGCCCACTACGGCAATGAACACACGCATGCAACTAGTGCTGCCGTTTCTAGTGTCCACTTGTGCTACTGTTTCTAGCCATGATGATGTCATTATATGCAAATAAACAATTAAGTCAAGATTATAGCTAACACCTCGTACCACGGCATTAGCCTCAGTCAAATTAACAGAAAAATCAAAAAGGAAGTAAGACTAGCTTGAACCATTTTGACCACCCAAATTCTTTCTTTAGCGCACCAAGAACATAATAATGAATCCATTTCCTGAGTGAATTTTTTTTATTAAATAATATTTTTTTAACTTTTATTTTAAAAGTAACCTACGGCGCACTTTATTTTAAAAAATAAACCCTTTGATCACGCCATCACCCATGGCGTGACCAAACAACACTGTCACGCCAGCCCGTTTCTGGACAAACTCTTGTCACGCCATGGGTAGTGGTGTGACATGTGTTGTTTGGTCACGCCATGAGTGGTGGCGTGACCAATGAGGTTTTTTTGAGGACTTATCCTATGGCGTGACAAGAGTTTGCCTTAGCGTGACAGTGTTGTTTGGTCACGTCATGGGTGGTGGCGTGACCAAAGGGGTTATTTTTAAAAATAAAGTGTGCCGGAGGTTAACTTTAAAATAAAAGTTAAAAAAAGATTATTTAATAAAAAAAGTTCTTCCTGAGTAGACCATCTGTACAGCGTACGTCAGTCAGTTCAAAGTCAATATGTACAACGTGTAGACCTGGAATGCAGTGTAGAATAATACAGCCCTGTCTGTACTTGGATATGTATCCTGGGTAGAGCATATATGTTCAAGTCGTGGCCGATGATCTGTTTCTTCAACTGTTACATTTGGCACTCCAACAGGTCTTGCTACTACTACCAGCAAGTACTGCATACACATTGCATCAGGTTCTTGTCTTATTAGAAGAAAACCCAAAACCCATCCAGCAAAATCCTTCGAATTAGTTGAATTCTCCGTGCAATTCCACGGCTAGATACTTAGACTACTGTAATATACACAATTGAAAATACAATTTTATTTCTTATATAACTGTAATAACTAGCCCTAATATATATCTAACCAATCTCCACCATTATAATATGGACACATCACAATCGATAATATAGCTTTTTCTCTTTTTCCACCAATTAGTATGGATTTCTAGTGTTTGAGAGCAAACGTAGTGACTATATGTAACAACATTTCAGCTCCAAATAATTCCAAAGCGTACTTAAAACTTTCTAAATAAAAAGTATAACATAGGGTGAAATTCAAATCCTAATGGGTTCGCCGGTCAGGGTAACCCTATCCCTGGTACCACGGCATCAGTCTCAGTCAAATTAACAAGAAGTCAAAAAGGAAGTAGAATTAGCTAAAGCATGGACCAGACCTGGAATGCAGTGTAGAATAACACAGCCCTGTCGGTACTTTTATTTGCACAAATAAGCATGGCTGCTGGCTGCTGCTTCCTATTTGTATGTATCCTGGGTAGATCGTATCTGTGCAAAGCTATAGCTTGACAAGTCGTGCAAGATGATCAGATGCATGTGTATGGCACAAAATATAAAATGTTAGGTTCACATTACAAATGCATATGTGGCGCTACTCCGGTGTAAGTTTTACACTCGCAAAAAACTGATGACACTGACTGGGCTGTGGAACAGATACCATGTAGTAGAGTCCATGCCCACGTCTGCCGTGAAGAACTTTCTTTGTGACCTGATCCTTGACAGAAGTAATTTGGATGAAACTCAAAAAATGAATCATTTTCAAGAGAAGGTTTTTCTTCATTTTAGGGACACGGAGGACGTTTTTGAGATAAAGGGGAGTACAACCATGACCACAAACAGTAGATTGAACCAATACGAGATATAGACAAACCCGCTCCATTTGCAACTTAAATTTGATCTCCACCCTTGTAGGAATCCTGAACCGAGAGCCTGTCCAGATCACTTGTGATGTGATCTGTAGCACCACTATCAACGTACCAATTTGTGTCAACCTGGTATGTTCCTGTGGAAGCTGTTGCTGCCACATACGGTTGATCTTCTGACTGGTATGAATGATCAAAGCGATGGTAGCAGCGAAGAGCATCATGTCCATAATTGCCACAGACTTGACAAGTTGGCCTGCCAGAGTTGTTGTTATTGCCGGAGCGATTTGAAGATCGGTTCCCGCCGTTGTAGTTGTTGCCATTCCTGCGGCCACGGCCACCATTGCGGCTTCCTAGGGTCGCATCATTGGCAAATGAAACAACCTGGACCTCTGTGTTCTGATGTTCCTTTCACACCTCATAGCTAACGAGATGCGCATATAGATCAGTCAGAGTGACCTCATCTGACAGGTCATCATGCAGGTGACAAAGGAATCGTAGTAATCTCCAAGACCGGCCAAGATGTAAGACACGGTTTCTTCTTCACGAAGTGGATGACCAATAGATGCCATCATGTCCGCCAGATTCTTCATCTTGTGAAAGTATTCGAAAGCTGTGAGATCCCTCTTGCGTAGATTGGCAAGTTGGAATCTGATCTGCATGAGTCCTGCATGCGAGCGTGAGGCAAACATGAAGTCTAACGCCACCCACACTTCTGTCAATGTAGTCATGAAGATAATGTAGCCAAGGATCTCCTCAGTAAGCAAAGAAAGGAGCGTACTTAGTACCAAGTGATCCTGCTGAAACCACAAGGTATACTCGGGATTGTGAATTTGGCGCACTCCAGTTTCAGTGCTCTCAACAACGAGGGACGGGGGAGTCGTCACGGATCCTTCTACATAGCCCAACAATCGTTGGCTACGTAGATATGGCACAATATGTGCCTTCCATAGGAAAAACATGTCTATGTTGAGACGCACCGTGATGAACTGGTTGAACGACGGTGTGAGGAGGATGCCTATCGACGCTGAAGTCACGGACGAGGAAGCAAACAAAAGAGTTGCTAGAGGTACTCATCGTGGTTGATCAGAACACGCTCTGATACCATGAAAAACTTTATGTTTGCCGCAATGAACTCAAATGAGTTTGTCATGTAATTATACTCGGAATTGGTACAAGAGATAAAACAAAACAGTTACAATCAAACGATGAGATCAAACTCTGTTAAACAGATTTTATCTCATACGGGTGTAGGATCAAGGATAACCGACTAGAGGGGGGGTGAATAGGAGGTTTTTAAACTTTTTGACAATTTAACAAATTAAGACAATTAAGAACTATGTCTAAACTAGATACAATTCTAACTAAGCAAGTCAACACAAGATAAAAGCTAGAATTGTAAATACGGAATAAGAATAGACAAGAAGACTTGCCGGTCTTCACTAGTCCACGTTGAGGAAGCTTAAACGAGTCAAGCCGGCTCCACGAATTAAGCCTTCCCTCGATCACTATGGTAGTTCTTCCTCCGCTCTGGAGATGGCGAACTCCAAACCACTCACAAGCTTGCACCGGGTCTCTTCACAATCTTCTTGAAGAGATCACCGTGCTCCACCGCCAAGGCCGTCTAGGAGTTTGGCAAAACTCCAAGAGTAACAAATCGATGACCTTCGCTTGACAGTGCTCAAGTGCAATAAGATCTGTTGTAGGTGTAAAAACCAAACACGAGTGAGGGGGTGGACGTCGGCCGTCTAACGGGCCCTCGTCCACGAGTGTAAAAAATGACACGAGGATTTATACAGTTCGGGGTCCGAGAGGACCGCCTACTCTGTCGGTGAGCCAACGGGGTTACCTCGAGAGAGAGCCCCCGAGGGCTCACCAGTTTGAACATGTTTCTTTATTGCTCAAGAGAGCCATCCCTTTGAAAGGAGGGATACATGGGGTATTTATAGGCTCTTGGGCCTGTACAAATGACCAAAATACCCCTTGGGGGATGGCTATGCTATGAGTACAAGTGAGGGGTATTATAGTCTTTCATGAGTATAACTGTATTTCTGTGATCTGTATGCGAGTCTTCTTCAAGACGGACCCCGTCAGTATGCTAGATGAATTATTCTTACAACAAGATCAATCTAGAATGAGTTGATGCACTTGAATGAACTCAACCACCTCACAATGAATGCACAATTGAATTTTGGTGTTGAGTAAATGCTCAAAGCTCTCTATGCTCTAAGGATGATAAATGAACACTAGCACACTGTCCTTGAGCAGGTTGAGGGGTATTTATAACCCCACCAACAAATATGACCATTGGGGAGGAAATCCCCAACTTTCAGCGAAATGCGGTATGACCGCCAACTATGGAGCGGTACGACCGCACCCTTGTCAGAGCACAGTAACAGCTAGAACAGTGGCATTAATTACTCTGACATAGCTGTTGAAAATCCCAGCGCGGTACGACCACCAACTAAATTGTGGTACTACCGCTTGATGCGGTCATATCGCATAGAGGGGCGGTACAACCGATCGTAGGGTTTTCAACTACGCTGAAAAGTGGTGCTCTCTGGAAAAATTGTACCGCCACATAAGGATCGGTAAGACCGCTGAGCGATACTACGATTTCCATGGCGCGGTACTAGCGATTGTCAATGAGAGGCACCGAACCAAAATACACACCTTCTATTTTTATTGAACCGCTAACTAGAAATTGGAACAACCGCAATACGGTAGTACCGCTGCAAGAGCCGGTCATACCGTATTAGCGATTAGTCGGCAGAGGCATTCAGAATGCGGTAATACCACTAAGTAAAGTGTGGTCAAATCGCTTCAAGTGGCACTACCGCCCGTTAGCCTGCGGTACTACCGATTTTTGACAAAAACACTTAGAGCTTATTAAGTTCAAATTTGAATGCATGCGTGATCCTAAAATTGATCCATATTGCACAAGACCATGCTATCAAGCTGCTAGTCACGATCCCTCTTAATAGTACGGCATTTAACCTATAATCCGGTCTTCCAACCATTTCTCCTAAAACCGGTAAAATATAAAAAGGATCCTAGACTACTTGTACCTTGTCTTGAGCCATGTAGATCTTCATTGAATCCTTTAGCATGCATCTTTACGTCATCAAACTCACCAATGGGACTTAACCTTGTAAATACTCAATAAACACGTTAATCCCATATTCACATATTATCATTAATTACCAAAACAATTTTTATGGGCCTAGATGCTTTCAACGGGCTATAGTAATGACAATAGACATATGCAATGCGTTTACAGATGAATCAACCAATGCAATCTATCTCTGATGTCTTTAGCGCCTTATCTGTAGAAGTTCTAGACTCTACGAAGGATGTTTTTCTTAATATTCTCCCTCGATCACAACACGATGTAGCAAGGTTGAGATTGTGACATTGTCTTTCAAACAACTACCGAGCCAGTGCTTTGGTGATATCTGCAACCTGATCAGTTGAAGATATGAACCAAACGTCTAGTAATCGAGACACAACTCATTCTTTGATAAAATGAAAATTTACCTCTATATACTTTGTGCGTGCATGAAAGATAGGATTTGCAGTATGGTAAGTAGCCCCAAGATTATCACACCACATAACTAGTGGCCTACTGTGAAACACACCCAATTCCTTTTGTTAGAAAAATAGGGACAAAGGAGACATAAATTTTTACGTGGAAAACCCTTGCGGGAAAAAATCACAGGCACCAACCGATGATGATCACTATATGAGGAGTGATTACAAAAACGCAGGGGATTACAATAAGGCGTCTCTCTCCCCGTGTGGCTTACAAGAGGTATATAAAGGGGTAAAAGGACTTAGAGTCCAAGTAGGAAACTAATCCGCTAATATGGCATATTCCAGATACTTCCATATTAGAAATTCGGATCACATACGGATCCAAAAATCAACAATCTCCACCTTGAGACGAATTTTCTCTTGTAGCAAAATAAAGAATCATCAATCACCAAATGATTCCCCAATAAGATAAAAATCACCGTGCGCCAACTAGTCTCTAGGACTAAACTGTAACACTAACTAAGCGTGAGCAAAACTCAAACTTAGTAACAGGAATTGGCTTTGTCATCATATCAGCTGGATTATCATGAGTACTTATCTTGCATACTTTGACATCACCTTGAGCAATAACATCTCGAATAAAGTAATATCTCACATCAATGTGCTTTGTTCTCTCATGGAACATCTAATCCTTTGTAAGGCATATAGCACTCTGACTATCACAAAATACAGTAGTGCAAGAATTATCTCCACAAAGCTTAGTGTACAAACCTCTCAACCAAATAGCTTCTTTACAAGCTTTAGAAATAGCCATATATTCTGCTTCAGTGGTAGATAAAGCAACAGTAGCTTGCAAACTTGCCTTCCAACTAACAGCACAACCACCAATGGTGAAAACATAACCTGTGAGAGACCTCCTCTTGTCCAAATCACCAGCATAATCAGAGTTAACATAATCAACAAGTTCATCTCTAGAATTTTCAAACTGCAAACAAGCATTAGAAGTGCCACGCAAATATCTGAAAATCCACTGAACTACTTTCCAATGCTCTTTTCTAGGATTAGCTATATATCTACTAACAACACTCAATGCAAGAAATAAATCAGAATGAGAACAAACCATGGCATACATAAGAGAACCAACTGTACTGAAATATGGAACTCTAGACATGTACTCAATATCATAATCTGAATCAGGACATAAGGCTGAAGATAATCTGAAATGCGAAGCTAATGGAATACTCATTGGTTTTGCATCATGCGCATTAAAACGACAAATGACTTTCTCAATATAACATTTTTTACTAAGGTATAACTTGCCAGATTGCTTCTCTCTAATAATCTCCATGCCAAGAATTTTCTTTCCTGCACCTAAGTCCTTCATCTCAAATTCATTACTCAATTGTGCTTTCAGTTTTGCTATTTCTGACTTATCTTTTGCAGCAATCAACATATCATCAACATAGAGAAGCAAATAAATAGCTGAACCATTAGCAGTCTTTAAATAAATACAGCTATCATCACAGACCGCTTAAAATCATGAGAGAGCATAAATAAGTCAAATCTCTTGTACCATTGCCTAGGAGATTGCTTCAAACCATAAAGAGATTTCTTTAATCTACAAACAAAGTGTTCTTTTCCAAGAGTAACAAAACCCTCAGATTGGTCCATATAAATGTCTTCTTCCAACTCCCCATGTAAGAATGCAGTTTTAACATCTAATTGCTCAAGTTCATAATCATGCATAGCAACAATACTGAGTAAAGTGCGAATAGAACTATACTTCACAACTAGAGAAAATACATCATTAAAATCAATACCTGGAATCTGACTATAACCTTTAGCAACAAACCTTGCTTTATACCTTGCTGGTTCAGTAGGAGAAATACCATCCTTTCTTTTGAAAATCCACTTGCAACGAACATGCTTCTTCTCTTTTGGCAATTCACTAATTCCTAAGTGCCATTCTTTTCAAGTGACTCCATCTCATCATGCATAGCAGCTATCCACTTATTACATTCAGTTGAGTTAATAGCCTCAGAGTATGATGAAGGTTCTGTATTACCTTCAGTTACTTCTGCCACACTCAAAGCATAAGCAATAATATTACCTTCTTCAATCAACCTCTTGGGTGGATTTATCTCCCTCCTAGACATGTCAACTGCAATGAACCGTTGTGGTGGCTACTCAACAATAAGAGTATCCTCAACAATAGGTGCATCATGAACAACAATATTTTTTCTTATCTGATGTGTCATTTGAACTTACAAAATGGTCTACCTGAACACTTGAATTCTGCTCACCCTCAACAGCAACACTGGTGGGCAATTTATCATGAAGCATAACAGATTCATTAAAGACAATGTTTCTGCTAAGCACAACCTTATTTGTTTCAGGATTCCACAACTTATATCCTTTGACACTAGATTTATAACCAAGAAAGATGCAATCCATTATCAACATGAGCATAAGCAGTACAACCAAAAACTCTAAATTCTAAATAATTTGCTGGGGAACCAGACCATACCTCAATTGGAGTTTTCCTTTCAATTGCAATAGAGGGTGACCGATTAATAAGGTAGCAAGCAGTGGAAGCGGCTTCAGCCCAAAAACGCCTATGCAAACCTGCATTTAACAACATGCAACGAGCCTTAGAAATAATGGTCCTGTTCATACGCTTAGCTACACCATTTTGTTGAGGAGTACCGGGAACGCTGTAGTGCCTAACAATGCCTTCAGTCTTGCAATATGATTCAAATTCATTAGAACAGAATTCCATCTCATTATCAGTGCGAAGTTTCTTTACCTTCTTTTTAGTTTGCCTTTCAACCATAGTCTTCCACTCTTTAAATGCTAAAAATGCTTCTGATTTATGCTTCAAGAAATAAGGCCATACTCTTCTAGATTAATCATCAATAATTGTTAACATATAACGAGCACCTCCTAATCATGTCTTGCGAGATGGCCCTCATAAATCAGAATGCACATAATCCAAGATATCTTCTATGGTATGAACTGAAGTATTGAACCTCACCTTCTTGTGTTTGCCAAACACACAATGCTCACAAAATTTTAACTTGCCGATGCTATGTCCATCAAGAAGTCCTCTCTTGCTCAATTCTACCAAACCAATTTTATTCATATGTCCAAGGCGCATATGCCAAAGATTAGTAGCATCAGAATCAGATAATGAACTTGAAATTACAGCAACATTACCTAATATTGTAGTACTTCGCAGATGGTACAGATTGGTAGATTTATTATCAACTTTCATCATAACAAGAGAGCCTTTTGATACCTTCAAAACTCCACCTTCACCAGAATACTTGTACCATTTACCATCAAGAGTACTCAAAGAGATAAGGTTTCTTTTCAAATCTAGAATGTGCCTCACATCTGTCAAAGTTCTGACAATGCCATCAAACATCTTGATCTGAATTGAACCAATTCTTATAACCTTACAAGATGAGTTATCACCCATCAACACAATACCACCTTCAGCAAGTTCATAGGTGGCAAACAAGTCCATATTAGGACACATATGAAAGGTACATGCAGAATCAAGAATCCATTCATCATTAGTCTTAGCACATCCAGCAAAGGCAACAAGAACTTCTCCATCAGAACTATCATTAGCAGCAATTGAGGCTTTGCATTTATCATCTTGTTTACCTTTTGGCTTATAATAGCTAGTTTTCCTTTTTTTTATTTTGCAATTTGTGAGAGTACAACTTCTGCTTAAGATTCATCTTACTGGTGAGATTCTTTGTCATGCAAATTTGTTCTAGCTTTAGCCATAATGCAGCAGCTGTCTTCTCCTTCAAAACCTTCTGCAAAATATTATTTGATAGATGAAGGTGAATCTGAGATAAAGTCTTACAGTCTTTACGTTTCTCATCTGCGGTCCGTGTGATATGTTGTTTCTCAAATCCTTCCAACGCATCATCCATCCAAATCCATCTGTCCTAACACAGCCCTCATCTTGACTTGTCACAGCGAAAATCTTGTGTCTCGACTCAGAAGTGAAAGATCATACTTTAAAGTCGCCATGAGGAATAAATCCTAAAAATTACTGATACTGATCTGTGTAAACCTAGCAAAAATCACGACCTCTTGGATACATACACGAATCAAAGATTGTCTAAACTCCTGGTACAAATCTCGGTGAACATAGCAAAGATCACCGGAATGAATTGCTCACGTGAATTCACAAGGAACGGGAATCCTTGCTAGTCCTCCACGTGAACTAGTCAAACAAGTAAAACTTGCTTTGAGATTTAATAAAGAAATATTTTTCTTAGAACCTGTGGCGGCTTGGGGCTTTTGGTTGGTCTGCTTTCTTTGATTTGGTCTGATGCTTGCACGCGCGGCTTCCAGCGAAGATGCGCACGGCTTGGTTGCTCTGTTGCTGGAGATGACGCGGCGACGGACCGAGGACCGTTTGCGCGCACGGACCGTGGAGCTGCGAAGAACGCGAAGACGTGCTGCGCAACGGGAGATCAAGCCGCGCTCGTGAGACGGTGGCGGATCCGATCTGACGAAGATTTTTTTTTTCTCGTATCTCTTCAAATCCTAATCTCCAATGCTTTGATATCACTTGTTAGAAAAATAGGGACAAAAAAGACACAAATTTTTACATGGAAAACATTTGCGGGAAAAAAAATAAGGACGCTAACCGACGATAATTACTATACGAGGAGCGATTAAAAAAACACAGTCGATTATAATAAGGCACCTCTCTCCCCATACGGTTTACAAGAGGTATATAAAGGGGTAAAAGGACTTATAGTCTAAATAGGAAACTAATCCGCTAATATGACATATTCCAGATACTTCCATATTAGAAATTTGGATCACATACGGATCCAAAAATCAATACCTTCAACAAAGACTACGTCCAAATCACCTTTGTCGTTGCATTAGCTATTGCTTTGTACTCAGCTTCAGTGCAAGACCGAGCCAAATGTCAGTTGTTTCTTTGAGCTCGAAGACACCAAGTTGGGTCCAAAGAACACTGCATAACCATTCTGAGAATGACGATCATTAGGTGATCCCGCCTAGAGCTATTCAAATCCGGGACTGGGCCTGGAAAAGCCCAGCCTCGAATGGGCAGGCCCGAGCCCGGCCGAAAATCTCTGATATCTTCAACCTATCTTTGATGTCTTCAGCGCCTTATCTGTAGAAGTTATAGACTCTACTAAGGACATTTTTATTAACACTTGTCTTATTTTTAGAAAACTCGACCAGCAAAATCCTTAGAACTAGTCAAACTCTACTGCAATTCCGCGGCTAGATACTTAGACTACTATAATATACATGATTGAAATACAATTTCATTTCTTATACAACTGTAATAACTTGCCCTAATATATATCTAACCGATTTCCATCGTTATAATCTAGACTCATCATAATTGACAGTATAGCTTTTTCTCTTTTTCCACCAATTAGCATGGATTTCTAGCCCTTAAGAGCAAACATGGTGGCTTTTTTTTCTGTTGTTTTAATAATACAATATATTTCCTGAAACTGACAGAGCCTTTCCTCACCAAAGTTACTTACCATGTGGACTGTTAGCGGAACCAGAAATTTCCAAAAACCTGAAACTTGAAATTTGAATAACTGCCAGCTTCCATTCCATGACTATCGCTAAGAAAATAATAAAATTTGCACAAGAATTCAGACTCGAAATGTTCCAGCAGAATTTTAGATGTAAAAAACTCACAATTCACAAATGGACGTAACGTACCCTGTACCAGAATTTTGGAACCGGATGATGGTGACGGTTGCGAGGAGCTGATCTGCTCGATTTTGGAACTATGGGGGGAGACGGAGGATGGTTTATGCGTCGCAGAGATCGGGGGCAGCATGCGTTTCCGGTGGATGGGGTAGGGCTGGGAGGTGGTCAAACGCTAGAAGGTGGGAGTCTCGGGACATAAACGGAGGTGAGGGGCTTTTCGGAAAATAGTGGAGGATGTTTGTTGGTGGTGAGTGAGGGGGTGTTGGCAAAAACTGCCATCAGTGGGAGCCTGGGAGGAGGTCAATTCTGCCTGCATGCGGGCCATTGAATCGTGATCGGATGGCTCAGGAGGTGGGTTTCGAGTTAATACCATATAGAAGGGTTGCACAGGATATGCTGCCATTTTTAAGAGGGAATACACTCTAAACACTGAACGATCAACCTAGCTTAGCATCTACTATATGTTACGACATTTCAGCTCCAAATAATTCCAAAGCGTACTTAAAACTTTCTAAATAGAAAGTATAATATAGGGCGGAATCAAATCCTAATGAGTTCGCCAGTCAGGGTAACCCTATCCCTGGTACCACGGCATTAGTCTCAGTCAAATTAACAACAAAGTCAAAAAGGAAGTAGGACTAGCTAGCGTGAACCATTTTTACCTCCCAAATTCTTACCTTAGCACCGCAAGAACTTATAAATTAATCCATTTGGTGAGTAAACCATGTGTGCAGTGTACGTCACTCGGTTCAAGTCAACCTAAAAAACATGGACCAGACCTGGAATGCAGTGTAGAATAACACAGCCCTGTCGGTACTTTTATTGGCACATATAAGCATGGCTGCTGGCTGCTTTCTTCCTATTTGTATGTATCCTGGGTAGATCTTATCTGTGCAAAGCTATAGCTTGACTAGGCGTCTAGGCCTGATAATGGGGGCAAACTCAACCTAAACCCAACCCTAACCCAAAGTGATTTTATAAAATTTTTAACCCAACCCAACCCACTTAAAATCTCTTTGAACCCATCCCAACCCAACCCACATAGCATTTTCATCCAACCCAACCCAACCCAACCCAACCCACATAGCATTTTCACCCAACCCAACCCAACCCGCTCCCCTCATATGGGTTTCAACCCATTTCCACCCATTTCCACAGTACGGGCGCACAAGCCTGATCTCTTCTCCCCTTCCCCCTGTATCTAATCCTCCTTCCTCCAGCAAGCGACCACCTCAGCAAACCTAGCCATGGCGCCATTGCCCAGCCGGAACCCGGCGCGACCACGAACCAACGACCATCTTTGGCGCCGGCGCCACGCGGGCACGCCGGTCCACGCTCTCCATGTACTCTGGGTGGAACTCGCGTCGCGCGGCCTCGAAGTGGTGGCGGCGGCTTCAGCCTTGAACGCCACGAGTGGAGCATCCACACCGCTTGGCCGCACGAAGAACTCCCGTAGAAACGGCGTCATGGTCGCGCCACCGTCCACCACCTCCGGTGCTCGCCGTCGCCAGACGACCTCCTCCACGCCGGGAGGGAGGAGGACGCGAACTTGCTTTCATGGCGTGCGGCGCCGGCGCAGTCGAGAGCACGCCAGAGCTTCGGCGGGCTCCATCTCGCGATATGTCGCGAATCACAGATATCGATCCATTGGAACGCGGCGGGTCGAGTAGCGAGGACGAGGAGCCGTCGAGTAGAACGACTTCGTGCTCGGCTACCGAGGATTCTGCGGTGACGTCGCCTCGCGCGTGCTTGGCGAATCGGGAGGCGGCAAGGATCTTCGTGAGGGACCGGGTGGCCGCCATGAGATCCAGCCCCCACCGCGCAGAGGTGGAGGAGGTGTCGGCGAATGCTCGCGTCACCATGAGGGCTCGCTTCGGCCGGCGGTGAACAGATCCGGCGTTGGCGCGCCGCCGCCGCCTGCGGCATTGTGCTTGGAGGGGTGGAGGTGCGCGTTGCGGTGGTTGCTGGCCAGGGCGAGTAGAAATTGGATCGGAGGGCAAATTGTACTGGTAGATGAGGTGGCAGTCTATGGTAGGTACCCACCTAGCCACCCAGGTACTCCACCCAAAAACCAATCCACCTATCAAACCCATGGGTTGAACCCATTTCAACCCAAAATTTTTGAACCCATACCAACCCAACCCAACCCAACCCAACCCAACCCAACCCAACCCAACCCGTTAACTACAACAACCCATTTCGACCCATCCAAATCCAACCCAAATTAAAACCCAACCCGTTCAACCCATTTCAACCCAACCCATTAACACCTCTAAGCTTGACAAGTCGTGCAAGATGATCACATGTATGTGTATGCCACAAAATATAAAATTTGGGGTGCACATTACAAATTCATTTGTGGCGCAATGTGAATTGCCTACAATGTGTTCTAGCTAGAATACTAGTGTATGCATATGTGGACTTAGCGGTGGGATTTGTCAGCGTAGGTTCAGGCAAAGGCAGTCTAACCACCATGTGGACAGCGGCTTGACCGCCAGGGGTGGTCTGACTGGCAGTTGGTAGATAGAGGCGGTCTGACCGGCATGGGAGCAGCGATCATACCGGTGTCATGTCTCCAGTAGGCCAAAATCAGGGTTTCAAGTCAGGAATTGGCTCTAGACAATTGGGATCGATGCATATGGGTTGCGTATTGCATTTATGGACTAAACAAGTGAATTAGGTTGTGAAAACTTGTACCTATAAATGGTTGATTGGTCTATTTGTGTGCAGGTGGTTTGGAGTCAACTATGGTCAATGGCGAGAAGAACCAGAACTTGGTTGGGAGAACCAAGGTCCATCATGATCATAGATGCCGGGTGAGATGGTTAGAGTGAACCAAAGTGCAAGATAGACAAGAACCATAGAAGGCAAAGTTGGATCAAGACCTTGTGTGACAAGGTAGTGCAAGTAGCGCGCCAAGTGACTTGGGCTCGTTGCAATGGTCTGGTGGCACCCGGACACATGAGAGACTTGGTGACAAGTCATTGGGATCACAAGCAACTTGGTGAAGCACGGGAAATACTTCAAGGTGAGGGATTCGCAGAAGGCTGATAGAAGGGCATTTTGGTCAATCACCCAATACTGGGAAAGGTGGTAGTTTGCATACCGCGGCGGTACTGGTCTAAGCGGATTAGGTCAATAGTGGGGGACAAATGAAGCGGATGTGATCAACTTGAGCTTGAAGTTGAAGAACACTTTGAGAAGCATGCTCAAGTAAGGGGTGTGTGTGTGTGTGTGTGTGCAAAAAAAAATCTTAGATGTGAGTTTGTAGTTTTTCCCATGTGTAAGTGGATAATGTCCACTAAGAGTTTAGATGTAGGGTTAAGGAATAGAGGGAGGTGTGCCTCCACTGTATAAGGACATGAGAGGATTAGGCTTGGGTGGGTCTCTTGAATCTTTTGCTCATGAATAGGAGTGGGTGAGCTAGGATCCTTTTGTTGCCCTGGTGGCTCTGTCCTCCATAGGTAGTCGCTGTAAAAGATTCCTCTTCAGGTGGCAATAAATCCCCAAATTTTGTCTAAGTGCTTGTGCTCTTGGTTGTGATGTTTGTTTTCTTGATTTGATTTGGTTTTTTGCCTCTTATTCTCATCTTCTTGATCTTTCTTTGGTGGCAAGAATGTGTAAGTGATGGATACACCTCTAGGAGGCCATATCCTATCCAACTAGGCACTTGTTCTTGCAATTTCTTGAGCTTGCCCGGTTTGGGGAGTTGATTGGGTGATTCCTAGGGTTTCAGATTTTGTGGAGCTTTGTCTTGGTTCTTGGTATGGTTAGATGTGCTAGGACATGTGGGATAGCATGCTTAGTCCATCTTGATTTCTCTTATGAGCTCCTCTCGATCGTGTTTTGTCATTTTTGCCCGATTTTGATGACTCTTGTGCTCATGTTAAGAAAGGTCACAACTTTGAGTACCTCTTCTTTGATCTTTTGGTTTAGCTTTCTGGAGGTGTTGATCTTGTTGTGTTTCAAGTTTCAAATCATTTGTAGCCTTTGTGTGGAAGTTGGGTTGTTTTATGTTTGAATCTAGCTGCAGTATTTTGCTCTCACTACTACAAAAGGGGCTATAATAGACGCCTCATCATAGACGGTTCTTCGGAACTATTAGTATTAAATACAATCACAGACGGTTTTGGTTTACCGCAGATTTGTGTTACTGGCTGCTCTTGGCTGCGCTAAAAACCGTCTGTGAAGAGGTAATATCACAGACATGTTTTAATTCATAGACGGTTCTTAACAATAACTGTCTGTGATAATTTTGTATCACAGACGGTTTATGGGTGGAAGTGTCTGTGATATGTTCAATGTCGCTTCAGCTCCTGCACGATGTGTCTCTTTGTCTCTCGCGCCGATGTTACTCCTTGTTTTATAAGAATAATCATCTACCACTGTACTCCTCACATATCGCTCTACTCTCAAGCACAAACGAGATCATCTGCCATCGTACTCCTCACACATCGCTCTACTCTCAAGTACAAACGAAATGGCTCCCCACTCTTCTCCCCTGACACCAGCATTGATGGCCTACCTGGCCATCCTGTACGAGCACCTCGCCGGCCATATGCTAGCGGAAGCTACGGAAGGACACTGTGATAACAGTGTCGTCCCTACTTCCGCGGAGGTTATGTCGGGACACGTGACGGCGATGTTACGCTGTCTAGACGACCTCTTCTACCATGTCTTCGGATGGTCTACAGCTTCCGGTGAGCTAACCTCGCCATCGGTGTAGTTCTCGAGCATGACGTTGCATGTCTGCAGGAGGATTATCGTCGCTTGGAATGTCACATCGAGGCACCGAGCAACCGAGTCGACCAAGCTAAGACCTCTCAAGCAAGAGAAGAGGGCCTCTGAGCGCTTTTCTACTTGGCTTCTTAGGAGGAGCTTCTTTGGGTGACTATTGAACGATCGCGTCAATGGTTAGAAGTGTTTCAGGCTACCTGCACTGATTCTGAACCCTCCAATGCCGACGACGTCGCCTATGAATCTTTGATAACGGAGATAGCAGGCTACGTGGGCCACTAGAAAAACTTGATCTGTTATTATTTCTACTTTTTTTAAAATCTTTTGTAAGAAGCGACTGGCCACGCTGTTTGGCCATATGTAAATACAAAAAATGCTAAAAAATCCAGTTTGAAGTTAAGTTACTATCTATGTTGAACATGTTTACTGAATAATGTGTTTATCTTATTGTCTTTTATGTCATACATATTTACTCCTGATGCTAGCCGAAAGACAGAACAAGTCATACAAGCTATAGAAGGAACTATCACAAGCGGTTTAGTGGAAAAAACCGTTTGTGACATGTATCACAGACGATTATAAAATACAACAATCTGTGATATATAATTATCATCGACGGTTTTTAACAAGAACTGTTTATGATATATAATTATCACAGATGGTTTTTATCTATAACCATCTATGATATGTATCACAGATGGCATGTGGTAGGAACCGTCTGTGATATGTTCACGGACAGTTATAAAATACAGTAGTATGTGATATCTAATTATCACAGATGGTTTTTACATATAACCGTCTGTGCTATGTATCACAGATGGTTATTAACAAGAACCATCTGTGACATGTTCAAGCCGCTTTTGCTCCCGCACGATGCATCTCTTCGTCTCGTGCGCCGACGTTACGAGGTGTCTCTTTGTCTCGGTTTGTGATGCGTGATGTGTCTCTTCGTCTCAGTTTGTGATATATTTTAAAAGAATGATCATGTCTTTCGCACCCTCCATCAACAACCAGTAGACTTAAAAAAACTTGATCACTACGGTATTGAAAACTCAGAGACCGTACGCCATGCGCCATGGTGAGAACATGGAGCATGACGGCGAGGACCAAGGCGAGGAGGTTGGCGATCGCCGTCACTCTTCCCCCACGATGTCGTCATCAACATCATCGGCCTTATGGCCGCGAGCTCTCCTCAGCCCATGGCTGACCTGTGCAGCCTACGAGCCACGTACGTATTTATATACCTACAAAAATATGTACTACTGTTTGTGGCGGGAACCAATCCATGCATGCATACATGTTAGCCTTTTAATTTGACTAGAGAAACATATCACTAATCTGACTAGCAACAACACCCTTAATTTGGCCTTTTAATTTTCTCTTATGGGGTAATTCTGACGTCTTGAATTGTGTGTGTATATTGGAGTTGTAAGGCCATATACAAGGCGTCCAAGGAGCGCGCCGTGGGGAGGCGCCTGGCGCTGGAGCAGGAGGAGGCGATGAAGTAGCTGGACAACGAGCGCTACCTCGCCGTCGTCAACCACCTGGCCGACACTGGCAACCCGGAGGTCTGCTTCATCGTCGGTCTCACGCTCGTCTTCGCGCACTAGGACATGCAGCGCGGCCTCATGTTCCTCGAATGGGGGGACATCACTGGCCAAAAGGCCGTGGTCTACGTGCTCGGCCTCCTCCTCTACACGGTCGGTGAGGTGCACGTCGTTTGGAAGCAATACATTAGCCAGGTCGAGGGCGAGCCGACCGGTGGGTGCGAGACGGCCAAGAGGACAAACTGGGAGTGCAAGCGGTGCCGAAGGCTCTCTGCGGACGCAGTCCAGTCGGCGATGTGGAAGATGGTCGGGCCGCTGGGCCGGGTGTGGGCGCTATCGGAGGATAGCCACTGATGCATGAGCACCGGCTGCGGCGTGATGGAAGGGCGGGACCTGTAGGACACCTTAGCTAAATGTGTATCATTTTGTAGGAGCCCACGCCCTGCAGGCTCCAAGTGAGGCTGGTTGGGTCCATTTCTCTTGAGGCTGGGTGGGGGATGGCGTTTCCATGCTAGTAAGGGACAGTATTGCATGGTGCCTAGCTGGCACAGGGTTACGCCAAGGTCCAGGTGGACATCGTATATGACAATTTCATGGGCGTCTTGCTGGAGAAGTCCCCGAATGAAGACATCATAACACTAGGGGATGTCGTGCACACTTTTGTCCAGTGGCCCAAGAGGGACATCGCCATGGACCCTACAGTGTCACGATCTCCACACGACCATACCTCTCGAACAAAACTCTTGATGATTCCACCTCAACCCCCGCTTCAAAAGGCCTCCATATCGGCTACCGTGGAGACGACGACCGTGGAGATGGCACCGAAGAAACAAGAAAAGTGTGTCGAGTCGCCTTCCAGGAAGACAAATAGCACACGAGGCTCTAAGACCAAATCGAAGAAGATTAAGGTGCCTCACAAGCCTGGGACGTTCTCCCTCAGAATGCCATTGGTTCCCAACACAATCTTACGCCATGTTGGTTTGGCTTGCAAGGCTTTGCATGCCTGGTACATGCGGCAAACCGACAAGGCGAGGGAAGATCGGCCTACTAGATTCACCGTCAGCTACATGGAGAACCATTTCCTCTACAAGCCGGGCTACTTCCCAATCGGTTTTGAAGACTTATTTGATCTATTCAACCTCAACACCTTCGACGCATCACTTCTACCATGCTAGACACTATAAGTGTGTACAATCAAGTTCTACATTCACACAATACCGATAAATATCATAACTCATTGCTTATGTGTAGATACATGATGCAACAAGCTTGGCGATCGCAAGAACTGGTGAGTTTCCTTGACCCATAATTGATCTCTAAGCAATGCATCAACCAAGACGCATCCTACGTCGTGAAATACATAATGAAGGGGTTGCTTGCTCACCGCGACAAGGACTATATACTGGTGCCCTACAATCAAGGGTAAGTGCTTCACTACTTGCTATATAAATTTCATTTGTACTTTAGACGCAACACGAACTTAGGTTTAATGACTATAGCGACATACATGAGTAGGTGGCACTGGATCCTTTTAGTCATTGTACCAAAGTGGAATAAGGTAATATACCTTGATTCCCTAAATGACAAAAACCACGACTTCACCCTTGTGCCAAAAGTACTCGACAAGTATGCTCATTTCCTCCATACATAACTCTTCCTTCATTTGAAATGGCTAAGAATAAATTTTTGGAATCACGTAGGTCGTTTAGCGCCTATGTTATAGAGGGAGGGACACACAAGGAACTGAGTGCCACACTGCAACACAGGACGTAATTTTTGGTACCCGCTACAACACAATAATCCTATATCACACTTCATAACCTAGCCTCTCAAACTGACTATACCTATATATGTAATTCTATTTTTGAAATACCACCAGCAACTACAAGGCAATGTATGTGCATTCTACATTTGCCGTCATATGCTAGAAATCATGAGTGCTAAGACGAAGGATCCAGAGGTTTATTAGTCAATCTCGCAATAATTATTTCCTAATTATGAATATAAATAAATATATATATATATATATATATATATATATATATATATATATATATACTTACTACTTTACTCCTAGCGACGGGCATGACAATCGAAGCAAGTGCCTTGATGCAGGTCATCGAGACCCCGGGCATGGAATACAAAGATCTTATGTGTATACACCGCTAGTCCTGTGGAATAAAGGCTAGAACACACATTCACAACATTTGGCATCACATTCATACATTCATGATCACAGATCGTTACCACCAGACGCGCAGAGCAGTGGAAGAAGAGTTCGAGCAGCCTGGTCCAACGTAGAGTGCGTCGATGTAGTGGTCGTAGTCGATCGTCCTGTGTCCTCGCGAGTCGATCGTCTCCTCCAGCAACTTCTATAATTCCTTATGAAGATCGCGGATCGTCCTCAAGTGCAACAGCAACTGCGGTAGCGCCTCTACGGTATCCACACGTCTAGGGAAGGAACAACCATGCACCGGTGTGCTAGCATCAAGTCACACGGCATAGCTCTCAGGAAGATGGCGGCTAGGGTTTCGGTGGAACAATTCACCTCACGACTTTTGCGCACCTTGTCCCAGCCTCAAGCATCTCCTTATATAGTGCTCGTGACGGATCCTATCCGAACACATTTGACGAATCATATTCATACTGGTTTGTTCCAACCCGTTAAGTGTGTGACCTTGTAGGTTCATGCGTAATCGGGTGTGAGTCGGAAACCCTTTCCGATCACGAGTCGTTAGCGGTTCCTAGCAGGATATAACGATTCCTGAATACACACAAATTATATCGGATGAGCCTTAATGCAATATGATCTACGACCAGGTCCTCATCACTTACGACCAGGTCCTATCTCTATACGATCAGTTCGTATTTGGTCATGACCAGTTCGTAACTCCTTATGACTAGGTTACGACCACTCTGTGATTACGTTCGACCAGTCTACGACCAGCTCGTATCTCCATACGACCGATCAGTGGCGATCGAACTAAGCATTTCTACGTGTATTCTCCCTTTGCCTCACGATATGCGGTTGAACTCGGTGAGATGTTGTGTCATCCATGGACTATTTAATACTTTCTCGATCGAGTGTCGGATAACTTCACGTGGTCGAACACTTCGACCACTAGTGGCATGGCCATGCACTTTCTTTATCCGCCACAACGAGGGGCCCCAGAGACATCTCTCCTATTATGTTAGGAGGGGCTAATCCCATATCCGACCAGTCACTTTCCTCCGCATGTTTCATAGCATACCCAAAAGCTGCCTTTATAACTACCCAGTTACGAGTAGCGATTGGCAACCCCTATGAGTGCTATTGCACATGTAGAAAACCATGCTGATATCAGGTCTAAGGATTATACATCATCATTGCTTGAGACCAACTAACGACACATAGAATCATAATAATCTCAATAGTGTCTCAAGATAGGTCAATCCAACCCCATGTCCTCCAACATGTGTTCACATTATTTATTTGATATCCCTATATCCATGACCGCTGAAACATGGTCATCAATCAATACATGTGTTGGTCAATAGAGTCTGTAACATCCAAAATAATGGTTTGTGTTTCAAATGTATAAAAATGAGGAGAAATTAAAACTTTTGATGCCTCATGTTGTCATTTGAAATTTTCTAGAAATTTTTCCCAAGGGTTTCCTATTTTCAAAGATCAATGCCTCATTTGATGGAAGCATAGTCCTTGAAAAATCCTTAAGAAAACCTTATGACCATCTTCTGAAAATATTTTTCCTAGCTCCTAGATCACTCTGGTGACCCCTCTGAGAAATTTCATAATTTTTAGAAATTATTTACTACTTCTAAGAGGGCAGTCAAACCAGTTTGACTCTTGGTCAAAACCCTAGGGCATCAACTTGTGATTTTTCTAGAAAGAAATGCTTTGCATGAAAAATTCTGAAAAAGTACACAAGGTTTTTCTTAGATATAGTGACCTTATATAAAAATTTCAAAATTTTTGGAGCTATGACACTCTCTCTAAAAATTCGCTAACCATCTCAGCCTTGTCTTCCAAAAATTAGAATTCACTATTCCTTTGGCTTAGACCCAACCCTGGCTCGAGCCACTTGAATTGGGTGAACCGCCTAACTGCACCAGCACGCTCAACTCAAGCTAACTTTCGCGTGGGCCGTCCGATTCGTTTTCAATAGACCAGATTGATTGGGCCATTCAGACCGTCTGAACGAGCGTGCAATCTGGACCGTCCATTTTCGATCGAACCATCCTCATCGATTGTGCCATTGGACTGTCCAAACGACACACCCAATCGAGGTTGTCCATTTTCAATCCAACGGTCTAAACTCACCCTGCTCGTTTAAACCAACCCAGCCTTTTCCTCTCACGCTGACTGGTGGGGCCCTATTGCCTGTTCTTCATCTCCACGTCGCAGCCGCTCCCGCGCCACCTCGCCTGTGCATGCCATGGCTCCGCTCAGGCCGTGCGTCATCGTCAATGACTCCGCCTCTAGTTTTTTACACACGCCCGTGGTTTGGCCCATGGTTTCACACTCGCCCATGCTCCTTTCACCTCGCCATCGCATCACTGTCACTCACGGCGGAGCCATGGACCAAGCTCACCGTGGGAGCTCCATTCTTGTGTTTCTCTGCCCTAGAACCTACAGAGCCGGAGGAGCCAGTTGTGCCTGCTCCGAGCACACCTATTCTCTGCACGACCAGCCTGGGCATCGAATCGATTTACAAGGATGCCACTCACTTCAGTCTCTGAAAGGTGGGAGCACAGTCATGGCTGTAGAGGCTACCTTAGCGACTGAGTTCACTAGAGTTTTAGTTTGTCAGGCTTAGCTAGTTTCTTTTTGCAGAGTTGCCCTTTAGGTGGTAGATTGTGTGTTTAGGTTCGTCGTTTTTCTTGTGTGCGAGTATGAGCTGCAAAGGCCTTTAGGTATTTGTTGCAGCCATGCTAAGACTCTTAATAAAGTATTTCATTTGGTTTTCTTGAAGCTATGTTTGTTGGATTTAATCTACCCCCTCGATTAGTTCCTAACTCATCTTGTTCTTTCTACCTTACCTAACCCATGGAGCTTCATAAGATGGTTCAGACTTGTCATGCCGTCGCAAGTGGATCTGGAACTCAAGAATCAGATCAGAATGAGCAGACCCTGGCAGGAGCAGTACCACCGCAAGCACCCCCTCTTGACTTGTAGAACTTTGGAGCTTTCATGGCAGCACAGACGCAGATGATGTATACCATGATGAATCAACTTCAGAATATGAGTAATCAGAACAACAACAACAACAACAACAATCATCACACTGGAGCCCCAGTCGCTCATGGTCACCATGGACCATCCAAGCTTGCTGAATTCATGAGGACTCGTCCACCAACCTTCTCTGGACATGTCTCACCAGTGGAAGCAGATGATTGGCTTCGCTTTATCGAAAGGAAGCTGCTGATCACTCAATGCAGCGACCATGAGAAGGTCTTGTATGCCACTCATCAGATGGAAGGCATAGCCACTGAATGGTGGGAGAATTTCTATGCAGCGCATGAGGCGCCGCAAAATATCACTTGGGAAGAATTTATATCCAATAAAACTTCAAATACTTCAATAAATTTTATTTTTGACTTTTAAAACCTCAGAAATTTAAATAAAGCAATAAAACTCCTTTAAATTTTAGGAAATCCAGTAAAATAATAACTTTATTAATTTTTATTTTGGTAACAGAACTTTGGGATGTTACATTGGTTATGGAAGACAAACGCAAAGAATTGGAGGACAATCACAAACGTAGGATGGCTCAGCAAGGAAGTCACCAGTCCCAACAAAGAGCAAGAGTGGTACCGCAGCAGAATAATCGGTTTCTGCCGCAGAATTCTTTCAGGACACCTGCACCAACGTCAGCACCTCGTCCAAGTGCTCAGAACTTTCGCAACCCCGCGCCAACCAACCCCAATCTAGGGAACAACCAGCAGAATGCTCAGAGAGTTTGTTATTCTTGTCGTCAGCCAGGTCACTTCGCCAACCACTATCCACAGAAGGGAACAATCACTCCAGTCCGCTTCATTATTGGAACTACACCTGCCAAGACACCAGCACAGAGCAATCAGGGAGTTTCTCAAGGTACCAGTCAACCAGGAGGAGCGCCTCAGTCTGTGGTCAGAGGTCGTGTCAACCACGTCACTCTAGAAGGAGCTCAGGAAGCACCAGACGTCGTACTTGGTAAGTTTCTAGTAAACTCAGTACCTGCATCAGTTTTGTTTGATTATGGAGCTTCGCATTCATTTGTTTCTGGAGTTTTTGTAACTAAGAATAACTTGGAAGTTATGCGCCTTAAGCATACTCTGTTAGTCCAGTCGCCTAGAGTAGAGCTAAGTTCTAAAGTGGGTTGTTTAGGAGCTAAGTGACTCATAGCTGGAATTGAGTTTCTAGCCAACCTAATTGTTCTAGACACCCAGACCTTAGATGTCATTCTCAGCATGGATTGGTTAGCCAAGCACAACGCTGTGCTAGATTGTGGCCGAAGAGCCATTACAATCGAGGATACTAAAGGAAACAAGGTAGAGTTTCAAGCTACCTCAGTGCGTGATGGACATATATTAGTCAATAGCTTGAAGGTAGTTGCTTTGGAAGATGTGTCTATCGTCAGTGAATACCCAGATGTATTTCCAGAGGAATTACCAAGAATGCCACCAGACCGTGACATCGAGTTTGTCATTGATCTAGTGCCAGGGACAGCACCAATTTCTAAGAGACCCTATCGGATGCCAGCCGATGAGCTAGTGGAAATGAAGAAACAAATAGAAGAACTTCTGGAGAAAAGTTTTGTGAGACCTAGTTTGTCACCTTGGGGAGCACTAGTTTTGTTCATCAGGAAGAAAGATGGAAGCATGAGGATGTGCATCGATTATCGATCTCTCAATGAAGTCACCATCAAGAACAAGTACCCATTACCTCGAATTGATGATATATTTGATCAGATGAAGGGAGTCAGAGTGTTCTCGAAGATCGACCTGCGATCAGGTTACCATCAGTTGAAGACTTGTCCTAAGGATATACCTAAGACAGCTTTCTCAACGCGGTACGGACATTATGAGTTCTTGGTCATGTCCTTTGGTCTGACTAATGCCCTTGCCTATTTCACGAACATGATGAATAAAGTATTCATGGAATATTTGGACATGTTTGTAGTTGTGTTCATTGATGGCATTTTGGTTTACTCCAAGTCAGAAGAACAACATGCTGAACATTTGAGATTAATCCTAGAGAAGCTCAGAGAGCATCAGTTGTATGCTAAGTTCAGTAAGTGTGACTTTTGGGAGAAGGAAGTGGATTTCCTTGGTCATGTAATGACAGCCGCGGGAGTAGCAGTTGACCCCGATAAAGTTAAAGCAGTGTTGCATTGGGAATAGCCCAAGACTGTCACTCAGCTTCGTAGTTTCTTGGGAATAGCAGGATATTATCACTGTTTCATTGAAGGATTCTCAACGATTGCTAAGCCTATTACGCAATTGTAGAAGAAGGAGAAAAAGTTCACTTGGACCCCAGCTTGTGAAGAAAGTTTCCAAGAGTTGAAGAAGCGTTTGACTTCAGCACCAGTGCTGATTTTGCCAGATATTCGCAAGGATTTTGATATCTATTGTGATGCTTCGCGTCAAGGATTAGGATGTGTCCTGATGCAAGAAGGAAGAGCTGTCGCTTATGCTTCAAGGCAATTAAGGCCTCATGAAGAGAATTATCCTACCCATGATCTGGAATTAGTTGTCGTAGTGCATGCTTTAAAGATTTGGCGTCATTACCTCATCGGTAACCACTGTGAGGTATATACAGATCATAAGAGCCTGAAGTATATTTTCACTCAGTCTGATTTGAACATGAGATAGAGAAGATGGTTAGAGTTGATAAAGGATTATAATCTTGGAATCCATTACCATCCTAGTAAAAAGCTAATGTAGTTGCAGATGCTTTAAGCTGTAAGAGCTATTGCAATGCTGTGGAAGTAAAAGAAGTTTGTTCAGAACTTCAAGAGGAATTTCAGAAGCTGAAGCTAGAAGTTGTGTCTAAAGGAATTGTTGCCAGTCTAGAAGTGCGGTCTACTTTGGAGAAGCAGATTCGAGAAGCTCAACCAAAGGATCCCGTATTTTCAGACATCAAGCTTAAAATGGCAGAAGGAAAATTTAAAGACTTCACCAAGGATGATCAGGGAGTACTGTGGATCAACGGCTGTATCTGCGTACCAGATGTCGATGGGTTAAGACATCTAATTTTGAAGGAAGCCCATGAATCCAAGTATTCGATTCACCCTGGTAGTACTATGATGTATTAGGATGTTAAGAATAAGTTTTGGTGGCCAAATTTGAAGCGAGAAGTCGCAGAGTTCATTGCCTTGTGCGACGTGTGTCAGAAAGTAAAAGCAGAACATCAGAGACTAGCAGGTCTGCTACAACCTTTGAAGATTCCAGAATGGAAGTGGGAAGAGATCGGAATGGATTTCATTACCAGTTTACCCAAGACTCAATCGGGTTACGATTCGATATGGGTAATAGTGGATCATTTGACAAAAGTTGCCCATTTCTTGCCAGTCAAAACCACTTACTCAGGAGATCACCTTGCAGAGCTGTATATGCCAAGGATTGTCAGTTTACATGGTGTGCCTAAGAAGATAGTGTCAGATCAAGGATCTCAATTCACCTCTTGTTTTTTGCAAAGTTTGCATGAAGCCTTAGGGACTCATCTAAATTTCAGTACAGCGTATCATCCTCAGACAGATGGACAGACTGAAAGGGTTAATCAGATTTTGGAATATATGTTGAGAGCCTGTGCTCTAGCTAATGCAACCAGTTGGGATAAGAGTTTGTCGCATGCAGAATTCTCGTACAAACAACAGTTATCAAGCCAGTCTGCACATGTCACCGTTTGAAGCTTTGTATGGTCGTGCCTGCAGAACCCCGTTGAATTGGTCAGAAATAGCTGAATGTTTGGTTTTTAGGCCAGATATTATTCAAGAAGTAGAAGAGCAAGTGTCTATGATTACAGAAAGATTAAAGATAGCTCAATCGAGGCAGAAGAGCTATGCTGATAATCGTCGTCGTGATCTCAGCTTTGAACCATAAGATTTTGTTTATCTTCGAGTTACACCACTAAGAGGTGTAAAGAGATTTCATGCCAAAGGGAAGCTTGCCCCTCGGTATGTTGGTCCGTTCAAGATTTTGGATCGCCGTGGAGAAGTAGCTTATCAGTTGGAGCTACCGCAGTCGCTAGCAGGAGTACATGATGTCTTTCATATCTCTCAATTGAAGAAGTGCCTTCGAGTGCCATGTGAGGACCCGGGGTATATAGCTTGTAATACTTAACCATCCAATTGGTCCTAGCATCACAAACCAAATATCTCGTGCCTCGGCGTACATGTACTTCCCAGAATTGCAGTACACATACCACGTACAAAAATTATGCATCCATTCCATACAAGATTACATTACTGGTAGCAGCAAGGTTACAATAACTAAAAGACAACAAATTCATAATACAAAAGTGGCCAACCGGCCAAAATGACAAGGTACTTAAACAAAGTAGCAGCAGAAACAAAAGCCATAAGATGGCGATAAACAAAAGCCAACCGGTTTGCCATTACCCACAAGGCAATAGACCGGGCCGCCAAGCTAGTCGTCAAAGTCAAAGTCGAAGTCGGTCTCACAAACGTTAACCCCTTGGGGATCAACCTCCTCTGCAACAATTAAGCAATGCAGCAAAGTACAAAGTTGTACTCGCAAGACTTACAAGCAAAAGAAATATATAAATGCATTCATGTATCAAAGGAAGGCTACTACACTAAGCAATTTTCAACATAAAGCAACTTTTCTTTGCAATAGAGTAATAGATTGTAAAGCAATTTTAAGAAATCTGTTTTTATTTGTTCAAATAACAACGAGACAACAATAATAAACATAAATAACATCCTGGAGGTGACTTCCCAACAGCCACCACAACATAGCACGAATTAACCATTTGTACCACCCGAGTTCAAGTTTTATCGAAAATGTTGAAATCTAATTCTTGCGGGAAATAACCAAGCGTGTCCATAACCTAGGACGAGGCTATTTGAATAGATTATACCCTACAGGGGTGTACAACTTTACCCACATGTCAGACCGCCTTTTTGCCACCAAATAAAGCACACCTCCTTAGGTATGCCGGCACGGCTAAGTCCTACGAGACGTTTCCAATATTGTGCATTAGCTGCGAGCCGCCCGCATGGGTGAAACCCTCCGTGAACCACCCTTGTGTGTGCAGACGGGGCTCCTACGGAGGACCCACACGTTGTGTCGGGACATTGGCCGAGCAAAAGCAACTGCCAATGTCCCTCGGAATGGAGAACCTACCCAGGAACCCACTCCGTCACACCCAACACACACAGAACATTTCTTTTTCAACACAACACATACACAACGACCACCTGCGACTCGAAGCTAATACCCACCAAAGTACTAAGTCAAGAGGGGTCCCACATGTCCCTCATGTGGCTACACGCAAAAATGCTTGGATCAATGGCACAAGTAATTCGGTCCTTGTTGACTCGGGCACCAAGCACACACCTGATAATCACACCTTCCAACCAATATGCCCAAGTCCAAAATATTTTATTTTCAGTTTTAGTTTCTCAAATACAATACATACATGGGTACCCTGACCCAAGTAATTTAAAGTGATGATATAACGACCATCACCGAGGTGATGATCCCCAATCAACCGTTCTAAGAAGTGCTAAGCAACACAACTCGTGAACAGCATATTATGACCATAACTCATCCACCGAGCTCTAATTCATCGGTGGGGATATTAACCTAAGTTCAGTGGCAAAAGAAAATATTTACCTACAGCTTATGCAACTACTCAGATTAACTACCTCTAATCGAGAAATTAATCATTAAGTAGAACATGCATACATATAGTTGTAAAACAAGATATTGTACTGAAAATAATAGGATCAATATGATCAAAGGGGGGTTGCTTGCCTTGCTAGAGATTTTCTTACTGCAGAGGATCACTCTCGTACTTAGTGAATTCGTCGGAACCTATCGCAAAATTTGAGAAGACCAATAAGAACGAATAACACCGAGAATACTAAAAAATCCAAATTCATCCAAAAATCATGAAATTTTCACATAAGGTAGAGCATGATTTTAAATAAATTTATCAACAAAAATCAATGGATTTGGAGTTTGCATACAAAAGTTAGAGCCAAAACAAAATCAGCCTTTTGAATAAAAGCTGGAAAATTCCTCTCGAGTATTGTTCATCTAAAATTAAATTTTTAGTGAAAATTTCCAGAGAGGTGGTGAACATGAAAATTTTATGATAGATAGAGCACCACATGAGATGAACAATGGAATTTGATTCACCTCATCTGGAGCTAAAATGAAGTTCTTATGATTTTTTCAAAGTCAAGAAAGTAGTGCACAAACCATATGTAAAACAATATTTTCAGAGAAAGTAACATGCTCAAAACCTATTCTACAATAAGGCATAATACCAGAGGAAACCAACAAAATTGAGTTTGCTCAAAAAGGGGTTACAGAGAAATACTTATGTACTTTTGAAGTTTACAGCAATTAACAGTACACAAATAAAACGTTTCAAAAATTGTAAAAGCAGTAAATACTTTTTATACCCATACTGAGCTAGCCACAGCGCATGACCGGTGGGTCCTACGCGTGAGGGCTGCCCAGCCAACTTGACTCGGTCAACTAGGCCTCGGGCCCACGCGTCAGCGAGAGAGAAAGGTGCGCTGGATTGGTCTAACAAACGGGACATATCTTGACCGTCTGATCAAGATCGGACGGCTCAAATGGGAGGGATGTTCAAACGGTCCGAATGGCCCAATTGATCCCAGCGGTTGAATTGAAATCGGACGGTCCAAATGGAATGGGACGTTCGGATGGTCCGAACGGCCCAACTGATCTGGTCCGTTGAAAACAAATCGTAGGGTCTAGATGAAAGAACAAGTTTGGACCCAAACTCAAGCGCACTAACAGGTGGGACCCAGCCGTCAGTGGCTCGCACTCGTGAACTAAGTACACAGGTGCACGCGCACGGCGCTTACGTGGCTAGGCCCACTTGTTGGTGATACAAACGTGCGCTAAGACAACCATTAGCTATTTAAAGACTAGGATTTGCCCTAATGACCCGCTACAGTGGCCGTCCAAAAATGGCATGCAGAGGAGCTCGCCCCCGTGGCTTTGCCCGGCGGCTCGCCGGCGCTACGCGCCATGGCGGCGCTGGATAATAGCTAAAATGGAAAGTGGTTGCTAAAGTGAAACTAGGGGAGGTCGGAGCATCACCGAAGGTTGTCCGACACGGTGGCCCAATGACGGGGAGCGGAGGTGCTCCCACGGCCAGCGTGGACACTACGCTATGATGAGGCCTAAGGTTAGATATCGCGTGCATGAGTATCAGGAAGGTCTAGTGAACCTACCTGAGGGTTGCGGAGAGGACCAGCTGGTCGGAGGCTCGCTGACGTCGAAGATGATGACAGTGGCTTGGGGCTTCACCGTGGAGAGAGCGCCATAAGCAAAAGAAAGAGACATTAAATGTCGGGGAGGCTCAAGGGGGCTAAGAAGATGGTGATGTTGCGAGCAATTGAAGAATGCCTCATCGGAACGTCACCGGAGAAGAAAGGGGTGCTGGTGGCTGGAAAGTGGGAAAGCTTAAAATCCATAGGCTCCTGTGATCCAGTGAACAAATAAGATGAGGGGTTATCTTAATTATATCAAACGACACGATATGACGCGCAAGGTTGAGTTAAAAACTCACTGGAGACACAAATGACACGGTGAAGTAGTCGTGGGCGTGCTCTGGAGCTAAGAAATGGCACGACGATGGACCAAGAGCTACAAGCCAAGGCAAAGACACGGGTTAGCTCAAAAGGGCGCAGTAAAGAACGTAGAGGACGAAGGACCAAGAGAGAGGAATCTCACCCAAGAGCTAAGCGCAAATGAGTGCCTTCCTCTTCAGCCACCAAGAGGAGGAATGACCTCAACAGGGTGAGAGAGAGTGGGGGTATTATCCTCGGGTTAAAGACGGAGCGGAGGCGGCGTTAAGTGAGGATGCCCTAGGATAGGTTGATTTGGGCGGTGGCTCACGGCGGTGACGGAGCGGTGCAGCATGCAAAGGGTGCGTGGCGCTTGAGCTCTACTCGTGAGCCAGCGCAATGGAGAAGACAGGTCCGACAAGTGGGCCCTACTGCTCAGCGACACAAGACACGAACGGTGCAGCCCAACTGAGTGGTTTGGGTCAATTTAAACGAGTGGGATTGGTTTCGACCATTGGATTTTGATCAGACAATCCAAGTGACGGGGAGGTTCAGACGGTCTGAACGTCCCATTCAATCTTGAGCGTTGATTCCCAGTCGAACGGTTCACGCGAGGGGGGTGCGTTCGGACGGTCCGAACGTTCCCTTCAATCCAGCCCGTTGATTTCCAAATCGGACGATTCACAATGCGCAAGGATGGTTGGGTTGAGTTGAGTTGATTGCACTGGTGCAGTTAGGCGATTCCACCAAATCAAGTGGCTCGAGCCGGGGTTGGGTCTAAGCCCAAGGAACAGTGAAAATTGATTTTTGGAAAGATAAAGGTGAGATGATTAGCGAATTGTTAGAGGGAGTTCCATAGCTCCAAAAAAATCTAAAATTTTTACTGGAGGTTACTGGATCCGAGAAAAACCTTGTATAATTTTTCTAGAACTTTTCATGCAATGCATTTCTTTCTAGAAAAATCACAAGTTGCAACCCTAGGGTTTTGACCAAGAGTCAAACTGGTTTGACTAGCCCTTTAGAAATAGCAAATAATTTCTAAAAATTATGAGATTTTTCAGAGGGGTCACCAGAGTGATTTAGGAGCTAAAAAAATATTTCTAGAGGATGGTCACGAGGTTTGCTTAAGGATTTTTCAAGGACCATGCTTCCATCAATTGAAACATTGGCCTTTTAAATTAGGAAACCCTTCAAAAAATTTCCAGACAATTTCAAATGACATCATGAGGAATCTAAAGTTTTAATTTCTCCTCATTTTTATACATTTGAAACACAAACCACGGTTTGGGATGTTACATGCCAGAGGAACAAGCCCCGTTGGAGTCAATTGAGTTGAAAGAAGATCTCACTTACAAGGAGCAGCCTATCAAGATTTTAGATGTCGTAGAGTGCCAGAAGCTTGTCAAGATTTTGGATGTTGTAGAGCGCCAGCCCAAAAGCAAGACCGTTTGTTTTTGCAAGATTGAGTGGAGCAACCACTCACAAGGTGAATCAACGTGGCAGTGTGAAGAACAGCTGAAAGCCGAGTTCCCTAGCCTTTTCTCTAGCTAGCCTAAATCTCGGGGTCGAGATTCCTTTAAGGGGGAGGTTTGTAACATCCCAATTTTCTGAGCTTTAAAAATCCTTTGCATAGTTAGCAGGGAGAAAATTCACCATTTGGATTTATTTGACTTTAATGGAAAAGCTTAATATTGAACCTTGTGCATCAAAACAATTTAATATGATTAAAGTCAACATCAACAAAAGTCAAAACTATTTTATTTGGGTTCTCTGTGCTTGGATATATTTTCTAGATTTTTCTAGAATTTTTCCAAGTTCATTTGCTATTTTCTAATTGCCATTTGGATTTTCTGGTATTTTATAAAATAGAAAACCTATTTAAATCTCAGTTAATCCCCTTGGGCCTAAACCTAACCCTATCCTATTTCGGCCCAACACCTGTGCGACCCAGCTCACCCACGCGCGTGCCCCATCTCTCGCTGACAAGTGGGTCCCGTGTGTCAGCCTCTGTTCCTTTTTTCCTTCGCGTGCTCAGCTCAGTTTGCCACCGTTGAATTTCGTTTGAATAGTCATGATCAATTGGGCTGTTCGGATGGTCTGAACACACTACACCATGGCATAGTATTAAGGGCAATTAACTGCCGGGAAAAAATGGATTAGTGGCAAAACATGTGCCGGGAATATCTAAGAGATTAAGGGTCACGTTATCTGCCGGCAATAATTATTGTTTAGAACAACTCATCTGCCAGCGATAATAAAAATTTGTCTACAATACATCTGCCTTAAAAAAACTCTACTAGGTCATTGTAACTGCTGGGGATAATAGAACCTTTGGCGGGTGCAGGCGCGCAGCTGAAATTTTTTCGGCCGAGGCGCCAAAACCGTCTGCACCGCGCGCCGCATCCTCTAAAAACCTTATCCCCAATCCCCTAATTTCTTCCGACCACCCACCTCCCCGCCGCCCCACCTCTCCCAGCGCTGCCTCCTCTCCCCGACCACCCTCCTCCCTGGCGCCGCCCGCCTCCTCAGCCATCCCTCGTCCCAGCGCCACCTCCTCCTGGCCGTCCCACCTCCCAGACCGCCCCCCTGCTGGCCATCCCTCCTCCCAGCGCCGCCCCTCACTTTCCTCCCCAGGTCCCGTCAGCAGCCACGTCGCGCTCTCAGCTTGGCGGTCACTGCCTCGGTTCGGCTCACTGCAGCGCCGTTCGGCTCCTGCGCCGCCGCCTTTGGTCGCATCTGGCTCAAATTACCCAATTTCGCCGATTTAGAGCTCGATTTCGTTTGATTTTGGCAACTCGGTGTATTTTGAGGGGTTTTGTGTGTATGAGCGTTTGTCTTTTAGGTCATTCTTGATGTCGTGGAGGTGTCCGTGCGCAATCTGAGGAGGGCATGCGTGCTCGCTTCGACGCCGTGAAAACACGGATGGTCAGAAGTTTCACCGACTTCTTTGGATTGAAATGCTTATAGTCATAGCCTCGTGGCAATTTGCTCACCGATGAGATGGTAGTATGCTCTAGGTGTGATTAGCTAGATGCTTCAGAAGCCCGAATTTTTAGGAAGTTTGTTTTACCGTTCATGAGATGTTGAAGAGGTATGGTCTATCAATTGAACTCATGAACAAGAGAGTCCTGTATAATATCTGAATTTATGAGCTAACCAAGTGTCTATTAAAATGCTAAGATAATACAGCGTGCCACTTGATTTTACTTTGCAATTTGAGAGGCCATTCACGCGTTTGGATTTATCGATTTTGGATCCAAATGCTTGTGTATGTATCTTGAAGGTTAGCAATCAGATTATTATGTGAAATTCCATATATCCGAGGAGCATCACGATCACGAGGAATTTGTTTTGTCTATCAAGTAATTGAATCCTAAGATTATGTTCTTACCTTTGTACTTACGACAACATATCAATGTGTCCAAATTTCAGCTCCAAAGCGAGGAGAAGTTGTTAGGCAGATTGGTGATGCACTAAGAGTAAAGCTCCATCACCTTGGCGTGCTTCGTCACTTGAGATGGGGAAAATTCTTCTGAAAGGATCGGGAGGTTCGTAGGAGCATTATTGTCATTAGTGCAATCACTAGAAGCTTCAGATCATGGAAGTTATCTTTTTGCGAGAACACAACATTAGTGTTATATTCATCACCAACTTCATTATCATCTGTAGGGTACCATTGCCTTTTCTTTGGAATTGCAAATTGGCCAATTAAATTAACACATCATTCCCATGATATGAGTATCTAATAAGGAGTGGTCATTCTTTCGTTATTTTTCTTTATCTCTAGATTAATCAACTTTGTGCCAAACTGCCAACAAACTATATTGCTTAAGGTTGTGATTTTTAGTGAAGACAACTGACTGATCAAATAAGATCGAACGCAACGTACTGTGATTTCGTCAATATATGATTTATGCCTTTTCTAAAACAGCTCGGTAATTCATCAGTTGTGATTTCGTCAATATATGATTTTTCAAAAGAAAAAATGTTACTGTGTCCTCTATATTATGCTCTCATAAACACGGATATTGAGAAACCGCAACTTTTGTGATCAACTAACTTTCATGGTATACATGAGTCAAGGCCCTCTACTGAGGAACAATTTGCTGGTTAAGTGTTATACGCATGAATGTTCACTTTCACACTCACATATGTTGCTTGTTACATATGTTGCATCAATAGTGGGGAGCCTCGCCATTTCGTCTATCCTAAAACATGCTGGTATCATATTCATTGGATGTGGGGCCCTCACGATGGAGTTGTCTTCTTTCATGGTCTTTGGCATGGCAATTTCGTGGTTCCTCCAAATGAACGGCTTCTCGAGCTCCTGTTAATTTCAAGTTGCAACGATCGCTCGTGTTCAAATCTACTTTTCCATCTCATATGAATTTATATATTAATACCATGTTAGATGTTAGTGCTCAGCTCATTGTGTAGATAAATTTATATATTAATAGCATGTTACATTGCTCACCGTCACTTGTTGTCGAGAAAATGCTAGGCGGTCAGATTTATCTAATTTTACCTAAATTTAACATCTCTGAACTTTTGGCTGTAATGTTTTAGTTTAAGGAGGTCATAACCACCAGTCTGTAAAAAAAAAAAGAGTTCTTGCTCAAGAGCTGCGACAAAATGTGCATTCCTCTTTCCTTTCATCAACTACAGATCACTGATCTTGTATGATTAGGAAGTGCCCCTTTCTGGTGTCTCTTGGTGTCCCAGATCCTAATGGCATGCTCCTTGAAGTTGCAGTATTTTCCATGAGTCAACTGCAAGTTTGTGTTTAAGTTGCATCAACTGTAAAGGCTAGTTTGCTATTGTGCTATTGCACACTGTTTTGAGGTAATTTTATTTAGAACCTCCAAATTATTTATGGGTAGAAGTGACATGCTATAGCCCATGAATTTTTAGGCAGTTTTAGTTATATTTGCAAATTTTAGGCGGCACATCTATCAAAATTCGTACATATTTTTACCATTTTGTACCAGAAGGTCCAGAACTATGAATTATATTATTTTCCTAGCCTAGCCCATGAATTTTTAGGCAGCTTTAGTTATATTATTTTTACCATTTCTTGTAGTTTTGCATAGAACTATATTTCGGCATATTGGGGTAGATGTCTCGTTCAATCACTCACAGCTTTGAGCTAGCTTTGCTTAGAATTATATTTCAATGTTTTGCCATGCTACCTCAAGTTTTCAAGGCATGTATATTGTACCAACCTCATTATTATGCTTGGAATACTAAAATAAATTGTTGTTTTTCATTACTTCCCTTTGACATCAATCACTAAACTTAGTGTTGTTACCATACAAGAAAGAGAAAGGTTATGCATTTATTACTTATGATTAAAATATGTGCATGGTAGTTGATTTCTAGAAGATGCTTCTTTATAAACGAGATTCTAAGCTAGCAACTGATGGAATAGATCGATTCTAGAATAAATGCATGATCCTGGAGTCAATCAGCTTCAACCTTTGTTAGTATTTTATCTTATCTTCTTTCTAGAATTATCCATATACTTTGAATACTTCTTGATGTATTCTACGCTATGTCCCTTTTTTCCAAATCTAGAATGTTTTACCGTTCTTTCAACCTACAAAAGTATATATAATAGCATTTTCAATCGATTTTTGGAACATGCTTTGTATGCTTGATGACCCTGTTTTTTGGTGAATAAATACATGATATATATGCTGATCGAATTGTCTTCCTTATCTTCTTTTGTGTAATTTCGAATGATTGAATTATGGATTTGAATTCGCTGATGTAGTTTGTAATCCCGGTTTGAGTGCGCTGCTTTAACCTAGAAAATTAATATGAACGATAGAAATTGTTTGATCTGACATTTGTCCTTTGAACTATATGTAATTATGTCCCTAAAATAACGAAGAACAAATCTGACTGGTAAAGAATTGACCTATGATCAAAGGGCTCTAATCTGGTTGTGCATGGTACTTGGTACAATTTGCTGATGAAATAGTGCGAGTAAAATCCATCTTTGTATTTGATTTTTGAGGTGTCTTTGTGCACTTTTATTTACCATTCTTGTTTTGCCTAACTGTGTTTAGTTAAATGATGATAGAATTATTCCCATGCATTCTAGTAATAACATAACTTCTATTTTTACTAATGATTTTTGTCAAGACTTGCAATTCATCTGTTTGGGCTCTATAATTGCTCTGCTTTAGATGTTATCTTTTAAGTGCACTACAAGGTTTAGGTACTTTTTAGCTTTCACTACATTAATAAACTAATTTATCACCAACCTACAGGATCTACTTGATGGGTCAATCAGCAGGACCATATATCGCAGCATGCGCTCTCTTGGAGCAAGCGGTTAAAGAATCTAGAGGAGAGCGCATTTCTTGGAGTGTTACTCAAATAAAAGCATATTTTGGTATGTAAAATAGATTGGTGTTATCATATTATGAAAATGATACTTAGCTGTTACTGTTCTGACTACAAGATTTTAGTATGTAAAATAAATTGGTGTTATCATATTATGATAAGGATACTTGGAGAGCTCAATGCACTTTTTATTGACTTCACTTAATTTATTCATTTGTTAGAGCTCCAACATACAGTTATCCCTAAACATCAATGGACATCTTTCTGCATTTCTTCCTACAAATATTATAGCTTATTTCCTCTTGATTGCTCACTTTAAGCTTCTGTGTATGCTTGAAAGAGTATGGATGGCTAGGTGCAGCTAGCATTTGATATTGCTGTTAAGTGCTTGATAAGCCATGGAGCCGCTTATGGTTAAATGGTGCAAAAGACAATTGAGGGCGCTTAATCGCCAAAGAATACGCCTAATCTAGCGGAAAAATTGATAATCGAGGCGCTTTAACCGCCGAAAAAACTTATCTAGGGCACTTAATCGCCGAAAAAAACTTATCTAGGGCACTTAACTCTTCGGAAAACATGCAATCGAGGGCAAGTTAATGGCGGCAATACATATAATCGCTGGAAAACTCTAATCGCTAGGGAAATTTAATCTGCGGGAAAATGACTTTTCTAGGGCAGTTAACTGCCGGGAATGCACATATCTGCTGGGAAATGTAGCACTTTACCGGGCAGGCAATAAGTGCCGGGAATAGACATTCTCGGCAGATAAATTGCCGGCAAAAGCAGTTTTTCCCGGCAGTTGCATTGCCCTTAATACTATGTCATGGTGTAGTGACGTCACACTCGGTGTGAGCCGTCCGATCAAGAATTGACGGTCAAGATCGAATGGGCTGTTCGGGCGGTCCGAATGTCACACTTAATCTGGATCGTCCATTTCAAATCTGATGGTTAGAATGTGTGGTCCGAACATTCCTTTCATTCGTGTTCACTTAGCCTCGCTGCCAGGTGGGCCTGTGTTTGTTGTCGTCTCCGAGTCGGCCTCGTCCTCGCGAGTTCATCCCCGCTGCCGCCATTGAAGGACCTCCAGCTCAATCCGACAATGTCGATTTCCAAACTAAAACCTTCTAGATTTCTTTGCCAAACCTTATCTCTTGATATCCCGCACCCGTATTTGGTTTCAGTCATGATCAAATCCCTTTCTATCCCCGGGATTTCCAAATTAGGTTTTGTGTTCTTCACGGACTCGATTTGGGGATTTCCTTTCTCGAGCCGCCCGGCCCCTATAAAAGGCACCCCTAGGTTCGCAATCTTGTCCTCAACCCAAAGCCGCCATCAATTTCACCCTGAGAGCTTTAGCACCGCTGCAATTGGAGATTTAGGTTCTGATCACCGAAACCCTAAAACTTCAATTCCACCGCCGTCAGTGACGCCCTACCTCCGTGGAGCACGCCGTCATGTTCCTCATTGTCTAAGCTACCTCTAGAGCCCTTCCTCGTCGTTAGAGCGTCGTCGGAGCTTTGATCCGACAAAACCCAAGGAGCTTCGCCGCTTCGAGCTTGCCGCCAGCCATCACCATCGTCCTCTACCACCCGGAGTTGGCTCATTAGGTTCTCAATAACCTGACCTTCATCCTGGTACCCCTCGCCGCCGGTGGATCGCCGCCGTTCGCCAGTTGCCATTGGTTCCATTCCGCCGCCGCGTCGCCGTCGAGCCACGTCACCACCATCTCAGCGCCACATCAGCCTCTGTGCTTACGTGTTGCGTGCGTGGCGCCGTGTCAGCATGCACGCGTGGCAGCCTTACCAGCCTCGCTCTAGATTGGTTCGGTGGACTTGGTATACCGTGAACCAAGTCGCTGACGTGTGGGCCCCACACGTTAGTGATTTCCTTTTTATTTCTTTTCCGGTATTTTCAATTGGAAAATAATTCGGATTATTCTGAAATTAGGATTTCTTTTAGATTCAAACTTCCAAAGCCCATATCTTTTGCATCCGAACTCCGATTGAGCCCATTCAAATTTCTAAATTCATCTAAATTCAAGATCTATTTATTTGATATTTTTATTTATTTATTTGGAGTTTGTTGTTCCTCTGTTTTTATTTGTTTTGTTTGTTTGCTTCGTTTGCGAGTAGACGTTGATACTTCGGGAAGATTTGAAGAAGAAGGAATACCTCAAGATTAAGATCAATACCTAGACCTATTTCAAGGCAAGTCATACCTTTGATCATATTGAATCCCAGTTTTCAAAAGTTATATTTATTCAAATTATTGCATCTACTTTAAGTATTTATTTAAATGCTTTTGGGTTTAGTTATTAATCCAATTTGTTATATCCACCTTGTTTAATTGTTATGTCTTAATATTTTGTCACCCTAGATTGGTTTATTTAGTTGGTATTATCATAGCAGTAACGTGGGTTGGTTAGATACGATTAGATTGCTTAGCCATGCCACGAGTCATCATCTCGTGTGAGTTGTAATGATAAACCTGACTAAGTGATTATGGAACTATGTGATGAAACTGTGTGTACTATGTGCTATTATCCATTGATGGCATATGTTGCACTTAACCAACAGGGTGGGAAAGGATTTAGACGAAGGCAAGTGGACTGTGTATTATTATGGTGGATCTGTGTGCATGGGCTTAAAAATCTATGTGCATAGGTATTTGTAGTAAATTAAAAGTTTTGCCTTGGTCAATTAAGGACTTAAATTTTTGCGCCATTGAACAGGGCCTCTCGTACAACCACATGCCTGATGGGATGGACCTAACTTAGTAAGTTATGGAATTTTGACATTGCTACTCAGGTTCTAGGTTAGACTGCGTTGATTGGGTAGAGGTGTGCTACCAAGAAGTTACATCACAGGGCGGTTCGTGGTGTCCCTATCCAACGGTGTGTGTCGTACCAATCACTATGTATGGCTTGGAATGACGGTTCGTAAGCATACTAGGAGTATCAATGCTTGAGATGAAGTTTCTGAAATGTTTTGTTATGATTAGTGCTTGCAACACTAGTTGTATCTTGTGGGTAAAGTGTACAAACTCTGCAGAGTGTTAAATCAATCTATTCGAATAGCCGTGTTCGCGGTCATGGACATGCTCGGGAATTTCACACGAGGGGTAGATTTTCATAAAATGTTTGGGAAGGGAGCTATGTGATCTAAGTCATATGGCTATGTGAATAACTTGTTTAGGCTATGTGTCTTTGTGAAATCAAACTGTTAAATTATTATTATTTAATTGTTTTACTTTATGCTTTCAATTTATTATTTGTATTCAAACTTCAAATGTTGCATTTCTGCAAAAGAACCATAGAAGCCATTCCTTTGGAATAAGCCATCATCTATAAATTGCATTTTGTCGTATGACTTGCGAGTACGGTTGTGTACTCATACTTGCTAAATCAAATCAACAGAAGAGGAGGAGTCATCGCCTGCTTTCGAGGAGGAGTTCGTTGAAGGAGCTTGATCATAGGGTCTTGATCCCAGTCGGTTGCCTGTAGTGAATTGATGGGATACCACTGCCATTTCTGTTTCCATTGCTATTTAATTCTCTGTTAGCCCTGCGTGGCTTAATAAGTGTAAACTCGACCATAAGGTCAAAACCCTTATTTGTTAATCAAATTACTCATTTATGCTATTATTTGCTTTTTGTGGATCGATATTCATCTATGCTGAAACTGTGTGCACTAGCGTGATCCTAGACTAGTGCATTATACATAGAGGGTCCAGAATTGTATTTTTGGGTCCCGACAGTTCTGTAGTTAGAAATAAGGCTAGGTTGGTAGCTCAAGGTTTTAGCCATGTTGAGGGGTTAGATTTTGATGAAACCTTTGCTCCTGTTGCTAGATTACAAGCCATTCATATTCTGCTTGCATTTGCTACATCTAAGGGTTTTAGGCTGCAATAGATGGATGTCAAGAATGCTTTTCTGAATGGTTATATAGAGGAGGAAGTGTATGTTAGGCAACCTCCAGGCATTGAGAGTCCCAAGTATCCACATCATGTTTTCAAGCTATCCAAAGCCTTGTATGGTCTTAAGCAAGCCCCTAGAGCCTGGTATGATAGACTTAAGACCTTTTTGCTTAAGCATGGTAGACAAGACCCTGTTCATTCTTAGGCACGGAAATGACTTCCTGCTTGTTCAGATTTATGTGGATGATATTATCTTCGGTGGTTCCTCTCATGCTCTTGTTTCCAGTTTTTCTGAGACCAGGTCCAGGGAATTTGAGATAAGTATGATGGGAGAGCTCAACTATTTTCTGGGGCTTCAAATCAAGCAATGCAAGGAAGGGATCTTTATCCATCAGACAAAGTACATCAAGGATATACTCGAGTGCTTCAAGATGGGTGACTACAAGCCGATTGCCACTCCCATGGCGACTTCGACTGTTTTGGATCCAGACGAGGAAGGAGAAGCCGTGGATCAACACAAGTACCGTAGCATGATTGGATCCCTTCTTTACCTGACAACCTCAAGACCGGACATCTACTTCGCGGTCTTCCTCTGTGCGAGGTTTCAGGCGTCTCCGAGGACTTCACATCGCCAAGCCGTTAAGCGCATTTTCAGGTACCTTCAATCTACCCTCTAGTATGGCATTTGGTATTTCTGCTCTTCTTCTTTGTCCATTTCATGGGTTTTCTGATTCTGATTTTGCGGGCTGTCGACTAGATAGGATGAGTACCTCTGGCACTTGTCATTTCTTAGGCACTTCTCTTGTCTCTTGGTCCTCTAGGAAGCAGTCCTCTGTTGCACAATCCACTGCTGAAGCTGAATATGTAGCTGCCGCAAATTGCTGTAGTCAGATTTCGTGGATGGTCTCCACTCTTAAGGATTTTGGGTTAAATTTTGCTAGTGTTCCTCTTCTCTGTGGTAACACTTCTGCCATTACTATTGCTAAGAACCTAGTGCAACATTTCAGGACCAAGCACATTGACATTCACTATCACTTCCTTAGAGACCATGTTGAGAAGAGTGATATTGTGCTACATTTTGTGGAGTCCGAGGCTCAGTTAGTTGATATCCTCACCAAGCCTTTAGACCCAACTAGGTTTGCCACCTTGAGGAGTGAGTTAGAGGTAATTTATCCCTATGGGTTGGTTTGAGGGGGAGTTGGTTCTTTTCTGAGCTTACCTTGTTCATCTGATCTTTCCTTGATTTTTTTTTTAAATTTTTTTGATCTTTTTAGGATTTTTGAGCTTTTCTTGGATCTCATTGTATTATATTGCATTCATATGAAAATCACAAAAAGATGAATTGTAATATAAGCTTTACTGTTTGTCTTTTAATTGATGAAGCTTTGCTTATTACCCTCTTGAGCTTTAGTATTTCAATTCTTACTCAATGTCATGTCTAGTTCTTTGACTTGCTAGAATTATCATGTTTTCACATGTGTAGCTAAGTCCTTGCTAAATGAGCTAGAACTTAAAAACAACTTGAACTAAAAGAAATTTGCAATTTGTGGATCTTTTAGTTAGTTGTGCAATTACTGCTCCTTTTGTGACATTGGCCCTGTCAAAATTGCTTTGTTAACTCTTGAATCTAAAATTGATCATTACTTGAGCTTCTTGTTCCTCTGTGAATCTAAAATTGCTCTTGTGTAAAATGAAAAATCAAATTTCAAGATTGTTCTGTGGTTAAATTGTGTCAAACTACTCTCACGAGACTCCATGTCAAAGACATGAACTTGGAGATAGCTTGATGATCCAGACGATCTCATGGGGACTGCTTGTCAAAATTGACATGAACCTCAAGATTGGTTGCCCTGGTTGAAGCTTAGGAAGAGTTTGTGGATGGCTCCTAGTCTAGAATCTTCTTCACTAAGATAGACCTTTTAATCAACTTCTGGTTAAAACTTAGGAAGAGTTTGTGGATGGCTTCTAGTCTAAGATCTTCTTCATTAAGATAGACCTTTAGTCAACTTCAATATTCATTACAAATGAAAACTGTTGTAAAAATTGGGCGTTTGAACTAATTTGTGCAAAATGATTCAATTCAGGACCTTTTTGTCTCTTAAGTGGTCATTGTTAGCTTCTTGATCTCACATTGACATTCTGACTTGGCCATTATCACTTTACGATCCCTATTGATGAACTTGCTAAATTTGAAGCTTTACTTAAATTGTTAAAATTTTATTGCTTTATATTGAGCCAACTTGGTCTTTTCCATTGCTTTCTCTTGCATTTGGACCAAGTTGTGCCTTTGCGCAAAAACGTGAGTATTTCTATTTTCAAACCTCAAAACTTACATTTTTGGGAAATTGCCAATGTATTCACCAAGGGGGAGATTGTGAATATCATGGGGATATGCTCACGATCTTAGGATGACGATACAATTGGCAATGGCGTTGAAGGTTTGTCAAAACAAGCGTTTTCGGCGAAGTTCTTTTTGCTGTCAGGCAAGTGGCGGTTTGACCGGCCAAGGTGGTGATCTGACTGGCCATTGAGTGGCAGTCAGACCGTCTTTTGGAAATCGGTCAGACCGGCCAAAAATAGATTTTTTTTATTTTGAAGCCAGGCCAAAAATAGAGGGTATATGCAAGAGAGGAGATTCTCCTACACTTAGTCTCATAATTTTTGGAGCTTCGAGTCAAAAGTTCTATTCGTTTGAAAATTCCAGTAGGTTTCGGATTTCCAGGGAGGAATTTTGGCTAAGTCCTGTTTGGCGGTCGACCGCCAACAGTGGCGGTCGAGCAAGCCAAGGAAGCGGTCGAGGCCGACCAAAGTGGCGGTCTGACCGGTTTTGGCTTGTTCATTGGACAACTTGGTGGCGATGATTGTTTGGTTAGATCAAATTTATGGGTTTCAGTGTATATGTGTTGCATGATGCATGTTTTGATTAACGTGGGTCAAGTTGCGAAGAACTTGTTCCCGAAAACGGTTTCTTGGTCTATTATTGTGCAGGTTGCTTAGATGTCAACGACGGTCAACGACGAGGATGATCGGGACTAGGCTTAGAGAGCTGAGGTCCAAAACGATCGAGGATGCTGGGTGAGGTCAATGGATTCAAGCATGGCGCAAAATGGAAAAAGATGACCGAACGGACAGTTCGGTGCGACGAGTTGGATCAAGTGGCGCGGGGGTCAGTGCAAGTGTCATGGTGGTTTTGGTGGGAGCCGGATGGGAGAGACTTGCCGACATGAAGAGAGCCGTTGATCAACCTACACGTGGCGAAGCATGGAAGTGCTTCATGAAGATTGGACTCGGTTTTTGGAAAAAGAATGAGAAGGGGTATTTTGGTAATTTCACCTAAATACCGCCTTGGTGACTTTTTGCTAACCCGAGGCGCAAGACGGCGTAAGGAGAAGCGGATTAAGTCAAGAGGAGATGAAGACGACTCTTTAAAATGTATGCGTAAGTGAAACCCGTTAGTGTGTGGGCTTAACGGGTGCCCATTAGGGTTTACTTTTCTAGAAGCTAGTCTCCACTATAAATATAGGAGGGTGCTGGCTAGCACCTCCTTAACCCTTTCATTGAGAAACCCTAATTTGTGTATTAGGGAGAGGAGAGTGGAGAGGTTAGGGTTCTAGAGAGTTGGGTTGATTGTGTGCTCATGTGTTGAGTCTTTGTCCTTCTGGATGGAGTGGCTGTAAACCAATATCAATCTCAAATCAATCCAAGCAAGGTTTCACAAGATGAGTCTATTTGCGTTCCTGCTCTCTATTTTGTGATTTTAGGGCTTTCTTTGATACGCGAGTTTTTCTTTGGTTTCTGGCCTAGATTTAGCTTGTTGTGACATATGGGAATACATCTAGGAACATCTTGATCATCAATCACCCACGAGCAAGTTTCTATATCTTATTTAGGTTTTGACTCAGTTTTGAAGCAACCTTCACGAAAACGAAAAAAGGTCGGAACTTTGACAATGATCTTCATGATCGTTGATTGGAATAGGTTCCTGACATCCTAAAGAAGGTATGTTCCAAGTTTCATAAGGTTTGGAGTTGCGAATCAAAAGTTAGACCTTTTCGTGATTTTGAGTTCGGGCTGATTTTACTGTTCATTGGCCTAGAGGTCAGACCGATTTCTAGTTGGAGGTCAGACCGCCAACTAGCTAGAGGTCAAATCGCCAACTAACAAGAGGTCAGACCGCTCAACTAATTTGGATTTTAGTTTTTCTGTTTTTGGTCTATTTGCTTCGGGGTTTTGATTGGATTCAATACAAGTCTTCCACTGTGCTTGTATATTGATCTTCATAGCTTTCATAGTTATTTAAGTGAATTTAGTATTGAATTCAATCAAGGTGAAAAAGAGATCGTGCTCCTATTCACCCCCCCCCCTCTAGTCGCCTTTTCGTTGCTCACTGCCGAAGGTAAGTAACCTAGAGTTCGCGACGCAGCCTTCACATTATCTAACCCTAACCTTGCACTAGCCCTGCGAATGATTATCCCCAATTACTCGGATAGAAACCCGAATTATGAGGAGTCCTCACTAATGGATAGAAACCCATTGAGAGAGTCCCTCACTTGACGGATAGAAACACATTTTGTACAACAATCGTACTGAAAAATTCCCATTTGACATTACCTATTGTCTAACCCATATTCTAAAGGTTACAACAGTAAGAGATCAATATTTTAAGGAGACCTATGCAGCAAGTAGGATTTACACTACCAATTTCCCGATAGTAGCATTTTCATACAAGAAATACACGCATGCATAATAGGATTTGCAAAATAAAGTACCATAATTAAAATACTGGGATCAATATAATCAAAGGGGGTGCTTGCCTTGCTCTTGGTGTTCTAGAGATATGGTAGATTGATCGTCGCAAAAATAACCCGAATAATCGATGTCTAAAAAGAGCCGAAAAAGAATTAAATAATAACCAACAAATTAAACAGTAACCAAAAATAAATATTTTTACATATTCAGGTAGATCAGGATTTTAGATGAATTTAGAGACAAATTTCACTCAATTTGGAGTTTCCTAGCAAAAGTTATTAAGGTTTTAATTCCATTCAGTTTGATTAATCCAATTTAAATGAAAAATATGTTTTCTAACGGAGAAAACGTATTTTTGCGTCTATTATAACGGAGTTTATGTCTTCACGAAAGGAAAACGTATTCTGGTTATAACTGAAAGCATATTCTCCATTTTCCATTGGATTTCCGGTTTAACTAACATGTGGGGCCTACTATCAGTGGCTAGGTTCACGAGCACAGTGCATAGACCGAAGGTCTATGCGCACGTGGTGCACGAGTTCATGGGGGTTTTCATTGTGCACTTAAGCCGTGGGGCCTGCATGTCATAGACTAAAAAGTAGTTAACGTTTAGATTTAACTTAACGGCTCGGTCCCACACGTGAGCGACTCATTAGCATTAACTAAACGGTTAAGAGGTTAATTAACCCTAATGACATACTTAGGCACGCTGATGACGAGCTACAGTGCTCGTCATCGTTGTGCCGCGTGGTGGCGCTCACGCCCGCGCGACTTGCCGGCGATGTGGGGCTCGGCGAGGCCGGTGAGTGCTCAAAATGGAATCTATGCACTAATGTGCACCTACCGGCACCAACGGCGTGGCCTGAGGTGGCTTAACGCGGTGGCGTGCTAGCGACGAGCGGAGGAGCAGCTATGGCAAAATGCAACAGCGTAAAAGAGCAATGCCCTGGGCAAACGAGCGTGCGCATAAGCATCTAGAGGCTACTAGGAGTATACCGGAAGGACACGGAGGGGCTGAGGTGGTCGGAGGCGAGTTGTCAACGGCGAGCTGCGGCGGTGAGGTCGGTCGCGTGTGGAGAAGACGATTGGATGAAGGAGCTTGAAGTCCAATGGTCGGGGAAGCTTCCTAGTGCTCAGGCAATGCTCTAGGTGCGGTCGATTGGTCCGAAGCGCAGTGTATCACCGGCGAGGCTTGAGCGGCGTTTTCGGTCGGAGATGAGGAAGACGAGTCAATCTGGTCGATCCTGTGAATGAAAGACCAAATTGAGTGAGGGGAAAGACTTAAGTTGATCTGGAACGTGATATGATGCGATGGGATTGACACCAAACCCTTTACGGCGCCAGAGACGAATGTGGTGGCACATGACTGAATTAGGTTTTGCGCTCTCGAAGCTCTAGAGCTCGATTGAGCGGAAAAGAGATGAGTGAGTGAGCGCGCGGGTTTGGAAAAGAAGATACGAAGCTCGTGCCGAGTTTTTATAGCCGGAGAGGCGGAGTAGAGCGAGGTGGAGCTCGGGCAGCTACGGGCAAGAATGGCGGAGCTCTCGGCGTTGTACGGGCATAGAGGAGTTGGCGCGGGTAGGGACGGGTGCGGCATTGAATGGCGAAGCGACGTGGGTGGTTGGGTGGTAGCAAAACCACAGGCAGCGAGGAGAAACCGGGGGCACGGCGGAGCTCACGCACGTGGGTGTGCGCTGGTGTGGCCGAGCATGAGGTGGACGAGAAGTCCTGAACACGGGACCCACCGGTCAGCGAAACAGCAAAGCGGCTCGAGTCGGGGTAATCTCAGCGATCCGATTGGAAATGAACGGTCCAGATGAAATGCGCTGTTCAGATGGTCCGAACGTTCCGATCAATCTGGAAGGTCGATTTCAAATCCAACAGCTCAGAATCGCTGGGTCTGGTCCGCTCGTGAAGGTGGTTTGGTTCGACCGGGTTGTTTAGACTCTAGCCCGAAGAATAGTGCGAGCCTTTGATTTTTGAATTAACTGCTGATTTCTTTGCAGATTTAATTCACTAATCAAAAGAGGTCCAAATTTAATGAAAACTTTTGTGTGTACTACTGGGCTCAAGCAGTTTCTCTAGTAAACTTTTCAGAGCCTTCCTTGAGTTTCTACAAGATTCGGACAAGGTGCTGTTCCTAAGTGGTTGTAATTATTTTTCTAAACAAATTTTCATACAAATTTTTTGTTGAATAGTTCCTGGGATAATTAGCCTGAAACAATTCTTTCATTTAGAAATTTTTACTTTGTTTTATCTATTTCCTTTTTAGCACCTATTTGTTTGTAGTTCAAGTTTTGCTTTTAAAAACCAACACAAGATTTTCAAAATGGCAAATTTGATATGCAAATGTTCAAAGGAATTTTTCCTAATGCATTTATATTACTTAATCCCAATATTAGGATTTTAGGATGTTACATGGACAAACCCTCGGACGTTCGAGGACGGCTCGCCACCTTCATCATGGCGGAGATCATTAACCGGAATGGAGAGTTTCACCCAGCGACACTGATTTATTTTAATTCAATTGTAACTCTAACGATAATACATGAACATTCTTTTGTAATTGATATTCAATTTTAATCATTTTGAGTTGTTCCATATCAAATCAATTGTGATATATCTGTTTTCTGCTTGCTTATTTTCAGAGGGCATGGCAAGCATTACATGAGGCTAGCCGAAAAACTAAAAAATATTTATGTATAGAACAAACTATCACAGATGGTTTTGTGGTATAAACCGTCTGTGAATGTATACTATCACAGACGGCTACCACCAACAACCGTCTGTGATATGTAGGATATCACAGACTGTTATTTTTATTAACCGCCTGTGATATGTATCTAATCACAGACGGCTACCACCAACAACCGTCTGTGATATGTCGGATATCACAGATGGCTATTTTTACTAACCGTCTGTGATATGTATCCAATCACATACGGCTACTACTAATAGCTGTCTGTGATATCCCACATATCACAGACAGCTACCACCAACAACCGTATGTGATATTTATGATATCACAGATGGTTATTTTTACTAACCGTTTATGATATATATCCAATATACCAATAACAATCTGTGATATGTTCGGATATCACAGAAGGCTACCACCAATATTTTACTAACTGTCTGTGATATGTATCCAATCACAGACGGTTGGTACATATAACCGTCTGTGATAGTTGATATTCACAGACGGTTTATACCAGAACACTGTCTGTATTATTACTTATCACAGACGGCTCAAAAACCGTCTGTGATAATCGTCTGTTATCGTAGACACATAAATTTAGACGGTTGAGAAACCGTCTGTGACGACTGTTTAGAACCGTCTGTGGTGACCCTTTCTGTAGTATTATCCATTTTCTTTGTGTGGTCAGGCCATCATGCAAGTAGCAGTTAAACCGGCCTAAGTTTCAGCAGCTTGATTTGTCAGTTTTCCGCTGTGAAGCTTGTATAGCTACTGGAGCGAAAGAAGCTTGTTATGCTAAGGGCAACAAGTTTTCGGCTCCATTCACCCCTGCGCCCCATCAGTAGCCACGATCGTACTGTCAGAATCCACCCTTCGTTTGTGATTTAAAATTTGTGCATTTCTCGAGGGTTGAAGCATACAAGCACCTCCGTGATTTATTTGTTAGCTATTCATGTAAAATACAATTTTTTTCCTCGAATAAGTGGTGTTTTAAAACGTGTGTACTGAAATTTTCATTACTTTGACCACTATTTTATTTAAGCGTATAAGTAATGCATGATCGCATGGAAATGTTAGTGATATATTACATCTTAAAAGTATTATAATTTTTTAATTGTTACCTTTTAACACATTAGTATAAATTAAAACTCAGAGCAGTGAAAAAAAAAGCATCACTTATTACTGCAAAATCTCCATAACTACCATATCACAGCACAACCATAAACAGAGCATGCCCTGAAAATCTACTACTACTAATTAGTGAGAATTACATGAAGGTAAAAATCCATACCAAGGTTCATCCATGAAGGGGCATAAGCCTGCACCGTAGCAGTGCTTTCCCCCCAATGATTTGATCTACTACTCCTAATTAGTGAGAATTACATTCATATGTAGGCCCCTCTTCTTTCAACTGATAACATTCTGTCCTGTCTTCTCCAAAATTGTTTTAGTTGGTATCTACGTCTTACTATATATGTGGTCCATCAACTAGTTGATACTTGTTAGTGGAGTAACTAAAGTGTCTCTAGGCGATCATATTTGCACAAACCACCTAGGTGTTGAAGGTTGTCATAATCTCGATTCTAGTTATACCATCTTACGTTTCTACGGTCCAGTTAAGAAACCCAGATTAACTGGACCGACCGATCCTACGGTAGGGTCTTAATTTTTTAGAATCTTAATATTATTACGATTCTAATAAAAAAAATTAGAATTATGATCAAAATTTTCATACGATCCTACCCGATTCTAGAGATTTATTATAAATAATTATTTGCATATGTTCATTTCATTATAATTTTTTACTTTTTATTTCTTCATATCCAATATAATTTGCATAAATAACAAACAATATTTCCTTTGCACTACAAGAGTTTTCTCCTCTAATACAAGCACATCTTTGTATATGCTTAGATGATTGTACAATCTATTAATTAGAGATAGTTATATGCATAAACATTTGTTAAATTACAGGTACATACTCAAACACCAATGGCATAAAATAAGCACTTTATATGTCCTACACGGCAAAAAGAAACAATTTGTAAGCACCTCTGTGATCATCTGCATTGTACATGGCAGCACAGCAACTCTAAACTGTTGGGAAGTGTGGGATTATCTAATCCAATCATGGCAAACTTGTTTAGCTAAGCTCAACATTTTGGAAGGGTCCAAACCAACTATTATCAGCGTGCAAGTATAATTTTGAAAGTGCTTGTCACAAAACCGCAGCTGCTTAATTCTAAATGACATGTGATCCGAATGCAAATTAATTAAAAATAGAATCGCCATCCAGCTAGATGGCTAGATCCCATCTTTAATTTGCCGTGCCAAATTATTTCGACACATCACATGCCTTCCAACAAAAAATCAACTTCAATCCTTTCCCTCTCACGTTGACGGCTTTCCATTCAGACAGCTTACTGACACGTCAATGGCACATCAGACTATCAGAGAGTGCCCTAGCTGGCTAACTGTACAACGACGTGAGCAGCTTCGATCATGTGGTTTAAGGGCTGCCAAGACATGCTTCTTCTTGCCACAACTGTGCCGCCGTTCATCAAACTGTTTTGCCGCCGCGGCAGAAATCGGAAATGCCGTGGCCTCGCCAGAACTGTGTAGCGGTAGCACCGGCGATGCAGCGTACATAAACAGCGACGATACTTAAGAATTTGCGCACTACTTGGAGAGCTTAAACTTGAGGCTTTAGCTGATTTGGCATCCTTGTTATTTGTAATAGTAAAAGTAGCCTCCGCTTGTATGCAATTACAAAATAGTACCGCAGAAGGCTAGATAAGTCACCTACAACGCTCTCGGACCACGATAAGACACCTACCATGCTCCTGGAAGGCAGCCGGAAACCTACCGCACTCCCGGACTATGACAGGAGATATGCCGCGGTGCCCGAGCACATCACGTCAGATGGGTGCACTGTTTTGCACTATTTAGCACTGTAGCACATTGCTATTTATCGCTGTTTAGAACAGTAGTGCATCACTGTTTAGCACTGCAGTGCATCACCGATTTATTTCTACTCCGTGGACTGGATGCGTGGTATGAACCTACAGCACATTCCTGCTGCGGTCTGGGAGCGTTGTAAATCATTCCTAGCCTTTTACGGTGCTATTTTTGTAGTTGCATGTGAACAGAGAGTACTTTTGCTATTACAAATAAAAACATGCCAAATCAGCCAAAAACTCCTCAAACTTTCGGTGGATTTAAGCTGAAACTGAAACACCCAACACTGTGCGTCAGTGCTGGAAAAGATCAAGCAAACCGTCCTTGTTGTCCATCAAGCAACCCTGGCAGTGCCGTGCCTCATTAAGCTACATATGAGCTTGTTTGGAAAGCTCATTCCCGATCAGGATCGACGTGGATGAACTGAAAATTTGAACTAAAATCCCGACTCATCTACATAGATGAGGCAGGATTTTAGGCCAACCAAACAAGACCTATGAGTGAGAAACAACAAAAATGGAAGGATTAATTAATAGTTGGTAAACCAGCAGCACACCTTGTGTCTAGGGGTGCAAACAGAGCGTATAATTTCCAACCAACCGACCGAAAGCTTACAGAGCGAATACGAAAGAGATAAATGGCTATATGGCACTATCCGTGTCTGACTTAAACTTCGAGGAAAAATATGAAATAGGATACAGGATGAGCGATATCTGTCTGTATGTATCCGTATATCAGGTGGTATGAGAAAAGTCTATTGTGACTTTACTTAAGAATAGGATAACAGATAGGTGGGTTGCTACATCTAAGCAAGTAGGGGATAATAAGTGTTTTTTCTTCAACATCTCAGCGATTATTCTCTCCGTGTTCGCTTTGATTGCACCCTTAATGTCTAATATCTTGTGCAGGGGTGCAAAAGAAGCAGATAATATCCGTCTGACTGACCGACCGAAGGCTCACGGAGCGAATACGGGATAGAGAAATGAGTATCCAACATTATCCGTGTCCAACTTCGACTCTAAGAAGAAAAAAAATAGGATACAAGATAAGCGATATCCGACCGTATCTGTTCCGATTGCACCTCTACTTGTATCAATCAAGGTATAGAAAGGTTCAAATGTATACCTCAATGTTTTGTTCCGTTCTGTTTTTTTTTTTTTTTGTCATTGAGATTTGATGTTTACGATATTGACAAGTTTTTTTTTTATTTGCGTATATTTGTCCTTATCAGACTATCCTATTCGTTATGTCTACCCTACATAGCGATTGTAAATTTGTAATTTTCTTTCAAACGAATAAATAAAACTCTCGTCTTTATGTTCGAGAAAATGACCCTGCCATGTCCTCTAAGAGTGCTCCAACTCCTCATTAGTCCTTGATCAAATATAAAAAGGCCAAGAATGCTAGGTTGTTTGTGGTATGAGCTCATATTTGGGAGTAAAATAGGGCCGTTTAGAACTAAATAATTCTTTTACAACGTCAATGATGGAGAAATGCAAAGCATATTGTACCTTTTTTTGTGAGATGATTGCACTTTAAGATAATACAAATATAACGACATGACCCCATATACATTCTAGAAAAGAATACCATGGGGCCCTGTCTAAATTCTGGAAAGGGTTGGCATGATCCCATTTAGATAGCGAGTGCAGTTTTGGTCAATAGCAAGTTGATTTAAATTTACAACGAAATCAGTAACTGACGCCTGGATAACCTTGAAAAGGTGTAAACATTCCAATGGAAGAGGCCAAGATTACATTGCATAACAAATCAAACTACAGTTTCTAAAATATTAACCAGTGTGTAAGACAAGGTTGACGGTGTGTATCACACAGTGCTGAATATTATTGAGGATAAGTTTGTAGTTGACCTTAGTTCTCATCGGCGACTCTCTGCTTATCATCCTATTTGAATCAATGTGCATGATCACAAGAGCATGATCCTTGAAAGCCAAAATTCAGATATTTCGCTATTTTCGCATGTTTATTAAGATCGTTGGGTTTTTTCTCCTCCACTGAGGCCTTACCATAGGAAGTCGGGGTCTCCAATCCCCACCACTACTAAAAAAATTGTGGAATTTCACCTTGCCTTAAGATTAGCAAACATTTCAAGCTCATTCTGCAGAAGAAGATTATCGAGACATACCAACAAAGTGCCAATTGTTGGTACTCCAGCTATTTTCGACCTGGGTTGAAAACAGAGTTCAAATTCCACTAGTCGTGTTTTACGGGCTGAGTGTGGGTTATTCTCTCTTTTGTTTAGAGAGAGAGAGAGGACAATTGGCTACTTTAGTTCTCTTAACGATCGCAATCCCGCTATCACGCGATCAAATTGTTGAAAATCATTGCGAAAAATCTACGCAAGTAACTCACTAAACTCATGGTTAGCTACAATCAAACTCTAGTTGTCAGCCGAAAAAACTATGGCGCCACGTCAGCTAGGTTATTTCCTTGGTTGTCGCCTTATACTCTTAAATGGCATCTAACTATAGAAAAATTTAATTTTTCATCGTGTAGATCAAGACCACCACTTTTCCTACATATCTCTGCTTTTTTGGGGGTGAGTTTCTAGAAGCAACACAGGTTGAGTATTCATATGCGATGATTTGGTTGTGCGAGCCAGCGTGTGAGGTCGACATCCAGCAGGCACCTCACTGCCTTTGTACTCACGACAGTGATGTGTGTGGCCATGCTGCACGATTGTTATCACTATTATTTTCTGATGCAACCTGAATTAGTTCTGACTTGCACTGTCCTCCAAGACACGAACATCCAAGAAGCAGCTCGATAGTTTTTGGCCCCTGATATATTTTTGTTTTCGAGTAATTGGCCCCTGATAGCTACAACAAAATCAAGAAATGCACACATGCAACAGACAAGACAGTATACGGTCTCGCTTGGAGAGTTTCGTGTCCATCTCAAATGAAAACTGGCCACATGGAACCAGTCGCACTTGTTAATCAGCTGGCATCGGCAACATTATGTTTTCTTGACTTGAAAGCTAAACATGCTGTACCGGGAATTGATTTGCTGATTAGCGACGGTGAAATAAACAAAGATACTGAAAACCTACCAGTCCCATAAATGTTTCATCGGAGCTTAACAGTAAAGCATATAGATAGGTGTACCTCAGCAAGGCAAAAAACGCAGCAGTTAGACTTTTTATTTTGTAGGGTGCGACTAGAATAAACAAGGATACTGAAAACCTATCAGTCCCATAAATGTTTCATCGGAGCTTAACAGTAAAGCATATAGATAGGTGTACCTCAGCAAGGCAAAAAAACGCAGCAATTAGACTTTTTTTTTGGGTGCGACTAGCGCTCGGACGTATGGTCCGAGCGCTAGCGCTGTACGCTGTTGTATACAACATACATCTCGACAAATTGCGCAACAAAAACAGTAAAAAAAAAGTTGCTACAACAATAAAAACTATGATCCGAGCGCTACATGAAAACACATTCACTCCTAATGGTCCCTAACATCTCAAATCATCTAATGCAACGAAAAAAATCATATAACTACAACATGCAACATTTTTTAGGGCACGTGCAAAACACCTACAATATTTTTTTCAACGGGTCGCAACATCACCGTGAACAGTATGCAACATTTTTTTCAACGGGTCACAATATTTTTTTTTCAACGGATCGCAACATCTCAAATAACAGTATGCAACATTTTTTTTTCAACGGGCCGCAATATCAGAACAATTGACTAGTTTGCAACGGCAGAGAGCTAACTTGTTGATCTAGGCGATGGCGCCGTCCAAGAAGATGACCGGTGGAGGATGTCTCATACCATGCTTTATCACCCCATCTCCTTGGCAGTCCACCCATGGATGTCTCGCATGTCGCGGACCCAAGGTTGTTGCAGGCGACGGCCGGCGCGCAACGCAGGCGTAGGCGGCATGGTGTTCCCCGTTGCCGCCTCCTTCAGTCGTTGGGCATGCCTCCGTCGTCTCCACTCGGCCACGAGATGTAGCCAGGCCTCCGCATGCACGGGGGAGATGAAGATATGCTGGATTTGGAGGATGAGAGGATTTGCGGGGAAGATTTGGAGGTGGATGAGTGGATTTAGGGAAAGGATTTGGAGATGGGACTCCGCATGCACGGGGGAGGTGAAGATGTCTTGGATTTGGAGGAGGATGAGTGGATTTGGGGGGAAGATTTGGAGGTGGATGAGTGGATTTGTGGGAGGATTTGGAGATGGGATTGACAGGATGAGGGGATTTTTTGGGGAGGAGGGTGTGGAAATGTGAAGTGTGGACACGAGGGAGTGAACGCAAGTTTGGTCTGGAGTACCGTCGACAATAAAACAGACATAGGAACAGTAGCATTGTCCTTTTTTTGTAACATCCATAAATCCCAATTTTGAGAAAGTATAATAAAAATAAGTGAACGAATAATTTTGGGCATGTTTACATGTAGGAAAGATTATTTGAGCATGTTTTGGAAATTTTCATCAAAACAAACAATGCATTTAAATGGAAACAACTTACAAGAATTTTCGAGAAAATCACAGAGTAGATAAAATCTTGAAAAATTTACACGAGTAACCATACTATGTCAGGAGTGTCCACAAAAAGATTTATAAATTTGGGAGCCAGATTTTTAGGTTTAAATATTTGGCAAAAGCCTCAGCCTTTTCTGGAAATTCCAAATTCCATTTGATATTACTGCCCGCCTTTCGGGCCAAATCAACCGAAATTTATTTCTATACACCGCCCAAATTTCACACCAAAGCTTCTAGCTCCTCAAGACTCGTTGACACACCGGGCCCACTCGTCAGGTAGTGTCTTCCACCTCGCGTCCCCGTGCGCACCAGAGCACCCTTGCCAGCTCCATCGCTCACCCGTTGGTTTCGATCGCCGCCCACCGTTTTGCAAACTCATCTGCTCCTGTCGCCTCCACCTACCTCGCCCATGCTATCCACCCCATTGAAGGCGCTCTTTTCCCGTGCGGATGGAGAGATCAGAGCAGCTCTACGAGTATCTCGCACGGCTGCCGACATCTCGCCGCTCTTCTTGCGCAATTGTCCTAACTACTTAAGCCCTAGAGCACGCACTGTTATCATCATCTCGCCCACGTTCCATTTCGCGTAAACCCGAGCTTCATCACTCCTTGGTTTCACAGGAACGCTTGGGTCGTTCTCGACGCTGGTGAGCACGCTTTCGCGCTATTGCCACTCTGTTGAGCTTCCTCACCCACGAGGTTCGCGTCATTGTGATCCTCTTGCACCACTCCTCTCCCTCCTTTGCTCAAATGCAGCCTCGGAAATCCCGTAGCTTGATCGTGTCCGCCTTCGTCCTCGACACTAGCGCGCACCAGATCTTGCCACCACGTTCCCGTCGCTCTGGTAAGTTCGAACTCCACCCAAGAGCATCACTACGTGTTTCATACACCATTGATGCTATTCCCTCACTCGATGCAAGCAGATTCACAAAGAATCCGAGCATTGCTGCCATCTTCCTCTCTCACGGCCACCGCCGCTATTTTCGTTCTCCTTCGAAGCCCGGTGATCCTCGGACTGATTCCTTGCGCTTACACCATCTTTAGCACCTCAATGAGCTAACGCGACACTCCTTGTAGCTCCGCCTTTGCTGTGGTAAGCTACCGTCGTGAACCTCCTCTGCGCCGCCGCTACTCGTCGTCGACAAGCCGCCTCAACCCTTCCCTAGCCTCATTTTCTTTACCCTTGTGGTCGTGGTGAGTAACTAATCCTCTTGCATGCATCAATGCCACGCGAAGTACATCACAGACCTGAGGCATTCCATTGCTCCTCGCCGCCGCAATACCGCCTCCGGCCATCTCCGTCGCTATCACCGCCACCCATAGCTTCACCTTACTTTTCTCTTCCCATTCCATTGTTCAACGTCGCCGCTCATCCCACTGTTCGCCGGCGACAAGGTCACCATGGCGCTCGGCCATGCGTGCAGCTCTGCTCCTTCACTCTCTCACTCTGAGCAGTGGGACCCACTCGAATTTAGGATTTGGTTAGCACTAATGATAGAGGTTAAGGGTAAAAAGTCTATGACAAGTGGGATCAGCCAAAAAGATGAACATAAATCTAATTTTAAATGTTTTTTGTAAATGTGTCTATGACACATGAGACCACATACTATTCCCGATTTTAAAATACATTTTAAAACCGAGAGACTAGCATGTGGACCTAGTCGTCAGATAATTAAAATCACAATAGATTTAATTATTTAATTAATGAATAATGAGTCTATCATATGTGGGACCACCACTGTTTTATAAATAAAAATCCAGAAAATAAAACTATGAGTCACTGACAAGTAGGCCTCACATGTAAGTTAATAAAAATTTAGAAAAATAAAAAAAAAAAAACGCTTTCAATTCAGAGGAAAATACTATTTCTCTTTCTCTGTTGGAAAGCATAAACCTCAATAAAACTCAAGAGAAAACTATGCTTTCTTTGTTGGAAAACGTAAACCTCAGAAAATACGCTTTCGACGTCACCTTTTTAATAATTTCTGAAATTTTAAAACCAAAGCAAATTAAATCGTTAATAACTTTTGCATACGAACTCCAAATAAGATTAATGTTTATTCTAAATTTATCTAAAATCATGTTGTTTCTAATTATGCAAAAAGATTTGGATTTTATTTTTGTCAAAATTATTTTTCTATATTTAATTTGCTTCTGGCTCTTTTTATTACACGTCGATTGTTCGAGCGAATTTTACAACGATCCTCCAGCCTTGTATTCAGAGCAACCAGAGCAAAGCAAGCACCTCCTTTGACCATGTTGATCCTACTATTTTAATTATTGTACTTTTTTTTTGCAAAATCTATTATGCATGTGTGTATGTTTGCTTAAAATTGCTATATTTGGGAATAATGGTAGTTATAGTCCTATTCAATGCATGATCTTCATTGAAATATTGATATCCTTATTGTTGTAGGTATTAGGGTATGGTTTAGACAATGAATGATGTCGAATTGGGTTTTTCGAATACGAACATCGCATAAATGCTTAGCCGGACTTTAGTCTCTACTAAATTGAAAAAATGGATGACATGTTAAATATGAGTTTGGAAGATTTTAAAATGATGGTCCAGATGAGTTTACCTCTGTTATTTTGTATAAAAATAAAAATAAAAAAATTTAGTTTGTGACTCAGACGAGTTATATTATAATCTAAGGAGTATGAGAGATGTATCTCACAAGTAGATAGAGGGATCCTTGCCCAGGTCAATTAATGACCGAATGTCGGTGCTCCTAATCTAAAACCTAAGTGTACAACCATATGTGTCGTTATGGGATGGTCTTAACTAATTAAGTTATTGAAAACTCGCCTTACACGTTGATAGGCCGTAGTAGTGCAAGCATAATTAGTGTAGGCATGTTTGAAGAGGCTCCCTTCACCACGGTATCGGACAAAAAGCTTACCGACACAACGGTGAATGTCTTACTGAGACAGGGGTGTACCCTGATGAAGTGAGGATGTTCATTCACCAGGTTAGTTTAAGGTTAGAACTAGATAATATAAAGGCTTCAATGCGTGCTCTATACTGCTTATCAAAAGTTAGTAAGCGATGGTATCGACGGATACCAAACAATCTAGAGGATTCGTGTGTTGTTGGTAAAATTGTACTACTCTGCATAGTGTAAATCTATGTAAGTAGTCGTGCTCATAGTCATAAACGTGCTTGATACGGTCCATTGGGTATAGTCTTGGTGTTTGGACAAAATAGTTCTCGTTGAAAAAATAAGGAAATGGTTTTGTTATTGATATTTTAATTGAGTGTCATATCTATGGCTAAAAATAAGATGTTAATCGCAGCCGATGAGGGTTACGATTTGTTATTTATTCAAGTCCTTACTTATTGTTCAACATCTATTTAAGTGCTCTTGAAAATTCTAGTGCAAAGTATTATGTATTGATATTGCAAATAAAATTTGCTTAATGCAAAATAACTGATAACATAGAGTCTCATCTCTTAATTAGCCATGCAATTATATAAATTTTACGATAATATACAATATACTCAAGCTTGCTTAAATTGTTGTTCAGACTTAGAAAATAAGCCTACGCAAGACAACACATTCTTTGCACTCAGTACCAAAGGGTTCGATGAGAGGTCTTTCTAGAACTTGTTTCTTCTCAATTTGGATAGACATACCGCTAAACTTATTATATATTATGCTTCCACTGTTTTATTTCACTTCTGATAAGCTTTTATTTGACCGACCGGCCCTTACAACGTAAAAGCTTTAATCGCTTAAGCTATATACCACGTTAGTTTCATTTGGTATGAATATATGTATGGATGTGTATGTCTTAGTTATGGATGCGTGTATTAGCCATTGATCATAGGACTAGTATGGTAGACATACGAGGGCTTCAGGTATTCCATGTCCGATACTTTCTCTGGTTCTGGTTCCTTTGGTTACATTACCACCTTACCACCCATCCACACCAACAATAATAGCAGTATAGCGCGAACATTAACGGGGCTGCAGGCATGACAGGAAGTATTGGAAACCCTAATCTGTTATATAAGGGCTGTAACATATGGAAGATCCGTGTTCATGCTAACTCGATGTTGCATCTGTACGTGCACCCTCAAAATCTCCATGACTCAATGGACCTACCAACCAATAGATACTACTCTAAAACCAGCAAATCGCGCAGTCTTGGCCACAAAATCATATCTTCTGAGCACCAGATGTATTAGCCACAAAATCATACCTACACTGATGTTTGATCTGGGAATCTACGTCTCCAGTGAATCAACCATATCAGTGTCCACTGGAACATCTTTAGACACTGTACGTGAATTGCCATCAACACGTCGATAGAAAAGCAGATAAGCCGCAGATGTCCTGGTCTCCTCTTCATTAACAGAGGAAACGTGACTGTCATCAAAATGATACCAACTGTCCTCTTCTACTAACTGCAAGCGCAAAATGGATAGCAAAGGAATTTCAGGAAGCCTTCAAGTGAACATCCAAAAAGGCAACAATATATGCAAGACAAACAGCGATGGAAAACATATAGCACAATGTTGGTCCAAGTACCTTTGCATACGCAGAGTAGTGACCACCACCCATACCACCGTAATGATTGATCACTGCATAGAGTTCATACATGGGGGGCTGGTTGTCTATTGATGTGTGCTTCACGTACTTGCTCATATCGAGATCGTGGATTGGAAAGTTCACAAAGGTATCCAGCTTGTTCTTCATATACCGGCTGTACGAGAACCTTTTCAAATGAACTACCAATATCTCAGGCAACCTCCACAAGTCAAGTTTCTTGCTGGCTTGTCTGTGCTCCTTGCAGCCAGGACAGTACCTGCTCAGATAGGCAAGGCAGCAGTGCAAAGCCATCAGACATTAAGAAAGGTTGTTTCCTTTGTGGGAAAACAGGGCAATTTGCCAATATCAGTCAACAAAGAACAGGGAAATAATACTAACCACATGTCATCAGGGCCTAGAGGTTCATCCTTCAGAAAAGCATCCAAGCATGAAAATAAGCTGACTGCTTCTTGCCTGATTTTTTTTGACATAAATCCAGCCTTGAAGACATCAGGAAGATCATCCATGTATTTAAAGTTATATATTTCATGTTCTCTATCAGACCAGTCCATCAGTAACCTCATGGCTATCCCCAAAACACGATTAGAATCTGCATCTATAGGATTTCTCATAAGACCTTTTTCATCAGTCAAGGAAAGCTGAAACGGCAAAAGCTCATCATCAGCTGCTTCTTCATCCGCATTTGATGTAGAAAGATCCTTCTCACTGCAGGCGCCATTATCCGTCAGTACAATAGCATCCAGACTTGGCCCGTTGCCATTCAACTTGACTGCACACTCATCTGGAGTCTGTACTTTTGCTCGTACAAATGGAGACAGAACCGCAGAGACAGCCGCATAAATATCAGCCTTTCTTGTGGAGTCACTAGGAATACAAGTCACAAGAGGGCTTCCAATGAGCTTCCGAGTAACATTAAACTGGGGCTCCAGAATATATCTGGGTTGATGAACAAACACATATCAACATTTAAGCATAAATTTGGAGAACAAATACAAGACATAAAATATGAGGTAAGTGCAAATGCAAGACAAAATATGAGCGCTTTCAGGTATAAGTAATTCTGACAAGAACATTACCAGTATAAAGAACAAATACAACCATCAAAGAAGATGACACAAAATATGAGGTAAGAAATCGCAAATTGTCCGCAGTTTATAATGTCGGCTGCAACTAAATTATTACTCATCAGCACAAAAATTTATACTAACAGAACATGAAATCCATCATGTGCAGGGCTGTAGTGCATAACTCCAAGAAGAAATCATCACCCACAGTAATGAGTAATGACAGATCGTAAATCGTAACAGGAAAATATTGTACACTAAAATTAAATAACAACATTTGCGTGGTCCTTGCTAACATCACAATTAATTTTCTGTGTATGCAGTCATCCAGATGCACTATTATGAGCTCACCTATCCACCTTCCTATGCAGGATCTCTATCCTCAAAAGTTTTTCATGACCAACAGGAAGCATATAGGCAACAAGCTGATCTTCATCTTTTATACCAAAAAGTTGCTCCGACGGATTCACCAAGTAACGGTAAATCCGATGATCATATACCTGAAGAATATAAGCACAACTTTTAGTTATTTATTTGCTGAAAAAGCCTACACTTTTAAGACACAAGAAAAGGCAGACGTGAATTTTACCTCTGCAAGTAACAATGTCTCAGAACGTTTTAGGCAGCATGCATCACTTAGGGCTTTACTAAGGTCTCTGCAAACTCCATTTTTTTGTACCGTCACAGTATAAGGCATGGGGAGAGCATCACCATTACCACTAAATACAGTTATAGTCATCATTCGAGTAGCTGTTGAGGGCAGTGGTAGTGACAAATACATGAATGGGTCAAAGGTAACAGATATTTTGTTACAAGCTGGACAGACTAAGGTGGACTTGTATTGTCCCTGAAACATCAACCAAACAATTGATGGTTACAGCAGAGAACGCAAAATAGTGCAAGTATCGTGTTGACAAACAATTACTGTATACAAAGAAAAGAAACAAAAAAAAGGAATGCAAAGTAATATGTACAACATTCTAGAATTCAAGCAGAGTGCAGGATAACTGAGTGTGTATGGTTTACTCTTATCACTTCCTTTCTCCCATTCCCTGATATAGTTTTGAAAACACCAACCTTGCTCATCAGCACCAGAAGGCCCTCACCAATCTTGAACTCATTAATGGGTATTAATCTTTTTACAGTGCAGCATTTTCCATTATTACTGACCATATACTCACCAATGTTTCAGAGGTCTTTCTATGTTCATGCAATCTACTGAGTAATAATTCATAATCAAGCTCACGATCCTAGCCAAATTAATTCAGGGCATAGCTTAATACCACGCTGGCAACTAGATACTCTTTTTGACAACTAATAAGAACCGGACAAACATTCAACCAAGGAAAACTATCTACGGTCTACTGTAAGTAGCCAATAATATGTCGAGCAAATTCTCAGATAAATCTTGAATCTTGATGCACTGTCTTGTTAAAAGAAAAGGATGAAATTTCATAACCTTCTGCAACTAGATTTAAAAGATATAAATTGCAAAAGCATTAACCAATAGAAATAGTAGATTGAATCATTGAAGTGACGCTTTTTGTTCAAGTTTGGAAAAATAACAGCCCATATTGCTACACAAACAAGTTTTCTAGTGACATCTAGCAGTGACCAACTTTTGTGTGTTCTCTCATTACGCATCATTTCAGTGTTACTGAGCTCATTTTCCTTTTATTATCAGATGCCTAAACAGCAACCAAGGGTAGGGAACCATTTTAAAAGGAAACGCTCAAAAATGAATTCAGATTCACATTATTTTCTCCACATGTACACATCCATAATCAACTGTGCAATTTTGAAAGATTACTGACCTGGAACTTATCTACAATTATGGAGTCATTTCGAGCTTTATGGTAATTCCAGCATTCTTCAGCAAATTCTTCATCAGGACGACCATCGGCATCCTTTGCTTCAATATATGGTTTCTTTTTCACACGGTTGAGATCTTCATGCAGACCATCCAACAAAAATGCAAGCAACTCCTGTAGGAAAGGGGTAACACCAACATAAGAAGAGGACTACCACCTTTAACAATGTGTGACCAAACAAAAACTATAAAAATTCGTGTAAATAAAAGAGAACATATGCAAACACATTGAGGTACAGTAATAGCTATATGAGACAAGGCACTACCATGTTGAAAAGCATGATACATGACACCTAAAAAGCATTGGATAGCTGCAAACTTGCGATGGACAGCTTCAGAAGAAAACATTTATAACACTATCAACAGACTTATATGGAGCTAAGTATCAAATTCTTAAAGGCAGTGAAGCAGGGAAGCAGATTGAACAGAATTAGAAAAGCAAGAAATGGTTACCCTGCTACAACAGGGGTGCTTAAGTGAAAGAGATGAGATGTACACATTCAACTATTCAAGAAATGTCACCTGACTGTAAAGGAGATGATAATGATTATAAAAGATAAGGTAATTACTGTAAAGGGCATACAAATAAAACAGGCTGTAATGGAGTCGGATACATGCTTCAGAAAGAGAGGATCGCAAATAATGCGAAGTAACCAAAAAAGCAATCTGGTATTGATGGCCGAAAGGATGCATGCTTGATGAAAGCACACAGACCATGTTGAAAAGCGGGCATATTTTGTTCACAAGATAGGACATCGTGATTTAGGATCTATCTATGTGAGGTAAATAGAAGAGGATTCCTAATATATACAACATGACACACTGCAGGATAACAAGCTGCAAAGAAATATGCACTGGAGAAGCACAACTATAATTCTGGCATTATCACAATTAGAATAAACAAAACCAACACCATGATAAAAATAAATAAATTTGTTTACTTCTTCCAAGCTAAAAATTGACTTAACATTTGGAGATCCATTAACGTTCAGAGCACCAACCTGAGAATCATGCTGATTATATCCACTGAACTGTGGAGCAAAACGAGAAAGTTTTGACTTAAATGCACGTGGAGCTACAGAAGTTCGACCAGCCGACCAAAGTTTTCTCAGCAATTCTCCAAATGCTATTGCAAGTTCACCCTGCACAATAAAAAAATCCTCAAATATCATCAACGGCATCATCATGTAAGTTATTAATCTTTAATAAGTTCGGAATAAGAGCTCGTACCTGTAGCCCAAGTGGATTTTCCGTGTTTATTTCTTGGCTGTAGTCCTTCAAAAAGTACTCTACCAATGGAGGTGTATGAACCAAGGCTTGTATGGCGCTACTCATGAAGCATGTATTACCCAAGTTATGTAACCCACTCAATCCATGGATGTCATCTTTTGTTCCATTGCTGAAACTAGTATACCCATCTTCTGTGTCCCTTAGTAAAGGATTAAAGCTATTATCTTGTGAAAAACTAGAACCAATTCCAGATGAATAACCATTTGAAAAGGTGGGGCCTCCAGCAATTGAAAATGATGATGTGGAGGGTTCCAATGGAATTAATGCTAACTCATTATTTGTGGAACTCGTACTGAGATCCGAATTCCAGGTATTATCTGCGTTCATTTCCAAGAGAATCTGCAAGCATAAAGCAAGGAATAACTTTCAGCCAAAAAAATAGCAAAGATGTTACAGGCTTGCCATCAAACGAAGGGTATATCATGCCTCAGGCAAGCATACAATTTCATAAAGCCACAAGCAGTGGTACCATGAATAGAACAGATAGTGAGCATCAGCCCTACCAGACAAGTTCATTCAAGTCCAGCCTAAAAAAAATTACCAAGGTTCAAGAAAGCACTAGGCGCTAGTCGAGCGGTGAGGTGGCGCCTAGCGCCTAGGGCACCTAGGCGGAGGCTGGGCGGCCGACTAGCAGCAGGCAGCAGCAGCTAGCAACAGGCAGCGGCAGCGGAAGAAGGTGAAAGGGAAGTGCAGTGTCGATCACAACTATCTCGGCCCAACTATCGATCGCAACTATCTCGGCCCACTCAGCCCAACTGTCGATCGCAAGGTAAAGCTTACCAACCACCTTATCCGTTCGCAACTCCCCCTCGTTCGCATCGTCTTCCTTCTCCTTCGCACTGACTCGCATTGTCTTCCTCCTTTCTGCTTCGCACTAACGAGCTGAGCTAGATCCCGACAATCTCGCCACCGGCCCAAGCTCCGCGTGCACCGCCGCCGCCCCTACCGCTTTCTTCTTCCTCTCGGTATTTCAAGACGCCCACCCCCACCCCACCCCCGCCCACCACCCATAGCGGGCGAGCTCGATTCAGCGGTGCAACCTCGATTGGGCGGCGGATATGACGGCGACGATCTCGATTCGGTAGCCGGAGAGCTCGATTCGACGACGGAGATGACAACGGCGAGCTCGATTCGACGACTAGGATGTCCGGAGCCCCTCGGCGCCCACCTCGTCGCCGCCTCACGCTGCCTTGCCAAGCTCCGCCCAAGCCGCCTTGGACCGGCTTTGACCAACTAGCTGGTCCTAGGCGGCCCGACCGCATAGCCGGCCGCCTGCCTCGAAGTCGTGGCGGCAGGCTGCCGCCGACCGCCTAGGCGGTGCCTCCGAGTGATTTTTGAAACCTTGAAAGTTACACTAGATACCCATATCCCAAGTTCACAACACAGTGCTAAAAAGCGGAGTTTTCTAATAAAGACTAAAGAGCCAACTTCATTCATTCAAAACAATTATAGTGTCAACCATAAGAAAGCTAACCAAATGCAAACGTAAAGTAGCATAACAAAAGAAGCAAGATTTGAGGGTTTTATTACTACTTAATTGCAGATCCAATATTCATGCGCAAAGAGGTGACATGCAACAAGAGACCATAGGAGAAAGAGATGCAAGGCAATACAACATAAGAGAGCAACCATCTCATTGATGAACATAAAGGAAAGCTTCACAGGTTTCAACCAAGAAAAAAAATGTGAATGAACATAATACCTCTTGATCCATCATAAGTTGAGCTTCTTCTAGAGTCTCATTGAGATTGGTCAACTTCTTGTTCTTTGTCTGTTGGTAATAATCCCAGATGTGGATCTGAACCATTAAAGCAAAACAGAGCAAAGAATGGAAAACATTAGCATACCAGTGTTGGGGCTCCACTACAGATAAAAGGCATCAATATCTCAGATACAATAAATGATAATGCCTATACCTTAGACTGCTCTACAGACATAAGTGAGCAAACCATTCTGTAAAGCTCATGAACTTTGGCCTGAAAGCATCAAAATATGGATGTCAACAAAATAAATCAATTGCACAACGAATATAATTGTTAACCAGGAAATTCTTCTGACTCGCTGAATACCAAACAGCAGTACTAAGAAAAGTAGCTCAGAAAAAACTGATTGCATGCACTATTTAATAAAACCAACACCCACAGTAGTTGCCATTTCACATCCAGCTTGTAACAAAGCTTTTCTTTTTTCTTACACCTACGGCCATTGTTTTTTAGCTTTCACCAATGGCCAGTCAAAAGTATCAACATCCCAATTGGACAGTTCCCAACTAGTGTTCAAGAAGACAAAATCAGGAGATACCAATGATAAGGGAAAGAAAGATGAGCCGAATTGATATTTTTATTTTTTGTGGCACTATCACAAAGAAGAGATTCTGGTTTTTTCTTATTTCATATCTTCAAGGAATACAATAAATAACTGATTTTCTGCTTCATATGTGACTGCCCAACTAAGTAATTTACTGTAACCTACTGGTCTGTTCGAACTGATCATCTATCGCACATCAAAAACATATCAGAAGAAGCTTCATTTGCACTGCCGATGGATATTTACACACGGAGCACTATATCAAAAGCAATAAATTAATGCCACTTTACCTTTCTACTTATTCTGATAATCCGCTCCGAGCTGTCTCTTTCATCAGTTAGTTTTAGATGGAGGGGATAGACATCTACTATGTAACTCTTGGAAGTTGGGTTATCACAAATTACTTTTCTAGAGATTTCTGGTCCACCTTTATACCTGAAAGTAGTCATATGCCCAACGAATAACAGATGATGCCAAAGACAACATAATGTAAATTATCAAGTAGAAACTATCTATCACATAGGAAACAGCTACAATAGATGACAATCCACAAATCAGCTGCAAGCAATACTACATACATAATGTAAAGTATCAAATCAAAACTATATCTTGCAAGGCCAAGTGCTATAATAGATGAAAATCCATAAATCAGCTGCAAGAAATATTATATACAACTCCTTCAACAACCCAAAAACTTTCACACATCACAAAAAAAGAGGGAAAAGTAAGACTTTGCCAAAAAGAACGCTGCATGCCTTGTGAGGTCTCATTGTATGACTAGGCTAGCCAATCTGATTGAAGAAAAATGTTCTAAAATACAGTGGACATTAAGGTCAAGTCCATGTTACTCCAGGAAAGACATAACTATGCCATATAAATCAATGAAGATCTTACATATAATCTAATAAAAAGCCACCCTAACTTTCAACTCATGTTATAGCATAGTTAGCATACCGTGGTTCTAAACTAGTAACAACAAGCAAAAGAAGAATAACAGGGCAACAACTAATTGCCAACAAAAAGGGTCAACAGCATAACAGAGGTGTAGTCTACCAAATTTTCTGCTACCAAGTACAGTTAAATGGAACTACCAAAAAAAGCAATGCATAATTTATGTAACATTGCATACCATTCATATAGCTTCCTCCAAACTTCTTGGGGCACCAAAGTGTAGTCCTGACCATCTCTCAAGGTTCTTTGAAGCTCAGGCTCTTCACTGCCACTACTTGTTTCCTCCAAAACAAGCTTCGAGTTGTCAATCTCTCCAGGTCTACTTGTAGCTTGAGGAAGCATGTCAGTGTCATTCTCCTCAAAACTGATTAAGCCCACGTACCGTTGCCAGTTGCTCCACCAGCTGCCATATTTACACACAGTGTAATTGAATAACCATATCATGGGCTTAAAAATGTGCAAAACTACCATTTGAAATGAAAAGCAGATGGCTTAAATATTTCAACTTCAAACAGGAGATGCCAACTCCTAAAAGCAATGCAGATATGATATTTACAGTCACAATAAGTGCAATGCAGATATGACATTGCAGATTGGATTGTTTTGGACAATACAGATATATATATTGTGATACACATTAGTTTGCATGATTTTCAACAGGAGTAGCGAATTCCTACACCAATCTGTTGGATGTCACTGTCTGTAAAATTCACACAGTAATATTGAAAGACAAAGATCTCATCATAGCTCATTTACTTGGTCTAATTGATGAGCAAATCAAACATGTAAACAACTGCACAGCACCACATAAATGTATGCATATTTTGCAATCACAGAAGTATTCAGGTGTGCAGCTGCAAATTTCAAAAGGCGACTGAAGGTGTATGTTATATTCACTACATGCATTCCAGTTAGGGGGCATTACAGTACTGGGAATCAACAGTGCAAGTGGGCAGAGTGGTGGGAATCAAAACTCTCGAAGTTTAGTTGATGGGAATGGGAACAAGGGGCCACTTGGGAATATAAATTAGAGTCTTTAATTTCCCGGAGTTTATTCCAGGTTTTTCCATGAATTAACTCCCTAGGTTGAAATATGTGTAGGGGTAGGGTGTGGCTGTTAATAGTTAGTTCTGCAAAGTGCATGCAAGTTGATTTCCTTTGATTTAGCATTCCTCAGCTTTATACCAGATCCGATCATTGGCAACCAAACATCACAATGCATGACCGATACGCAGAAGTCCATGAGGAAATGAATAGCCCATTTACATTCACCTCAACCATTGCAGGGCCAGACATAATGCCTATTCAGCCAACAGGTGAATGGATGACTTGCATTCTACATTATCGTAATTACAATCCCTCACCTATCACCTATTACACAATGAATCTTCAGACACCAATACACTCGAGCTCAAAAGGAGAAGGAAATAACCAAACAGTTAAAGACTGCCCTCACAATAACGAGCCATCATATAGCGCCACTACAACCCGCGTGGCGAATTAGGTCATGCAGTACTGAGTCCAGGCCCCTCCTAAATCAGCAGTTCCCAACAAAAAAAAACTGCCTGAAATCACCATCCACCACCCTTCCAAACCCCCGATTCCTCAAATGCTACAAAGTCGACGAGTGCATCAGGATTAGATCAATACTTCTACTGCCCCTACGACCACCAGCCCCAAACACTCCTAGATCGATCGCGAGTCCACATCACGCGCCAAATGCTGAGCGTCGGATCCCCCAGCCCCAATTCAAACCCTAGATTACTCCCCCGCGCAAGATCCGCACCACCTCCACACCTAACGCCCGCAAAAACGAACTGATTCCACGCGCAAGCATAAATGCTCAGAAAAAATCACAGGAACAAGCCACAAGGGGGGCCGCACCGACCTCTGGGAGACGAGGTAACGGAGATCTCCGTCCTTGACATTCGCATCGGCCTCCCGCGTCAGGGCGGCTACGGTCTCCCGCTCCTCCTCGGCCGTGCACGGGAGGCAGCTTGCCGCCGGGAGGAACCCCTCCGCGCTCGGTATCGTCATCCCGCCGCCGCAACCTCCGATCCAATCCCGCGCCCAATCGAGATCGAAGCAACGCGCCGGGTTGAATCGAATCGGATCCAAACCTAGGGTTTGTTTTAGTAAGCTCGGGCGTTTTTATCGAGGCGAGGGAAAGAAGAAGGAAGATAGAAAGAAAGAACTAGAAATGGAAATGGAGAAAAAATAAACTGGAATTATAATTTACGGGCTGTAATAATAGGCGACGAGCTGGACCTGGAAACCCCGTCCTTGCGCCTGCGGGTAGGCCGCTTTATAACACTGGCGTGTGGGGTCAATAATTCTTTTAGCCCACCTGTCGGTCACGTGAGAGTGGAATGTTGCGTGACGGGTTCGGGTTTGGGTTCCCGGCACGATTGTTCTGGACGTGCGAAGCTGCTGCTATCCGTACCGACGGAGTTTGAGGCGGCTAAGGTAAGGGGTCGATGACTGGTGGGGCCGGCATGTCAGGTAACGTTGGCGTGTCTTGGGGGTTAAGAATACCGTACTGCGCTGCTGGTGCGTACACCACCGGGTGGGATTTTCACTGCTGCGTATTTCGCTTGAGTGGCTGACATGCGGGGACGAGAGAGTGACGGCATGTGGGTCCAGATCGTCAGCGTGTTTGCTCTGAGGGTGTGGTAGTAAGAGAAGGCAGCTAAAGCGTGGGTAGAGGCGAAGGGAAGAAAAGTATGGTACTTGTGAGATCTAGGTGTGTGTCTTCATCAGAGGTCAAGCCTATTTTTTTTGTATAAAGAGAATTAGGATGTGACCATGCCAATAGCGCGGTTATAGTTGATGGTAGGTTAGAGGGAAGTAGTTAGTTGGATGTAGTTTTGTACTACTCCCCGACTATTGCATATATTAGATTAAAGACAGTGAACGATAGTGTTCTAATCAACGAAATAGATAATAATCTCATATTGTGACTGTCCGTAAAGTATGCAAGATATGATCAAGTACTTAAATCTATGTAACATACTATGTCAACTAAACAGAAGGAGTGATTGGAATAAATAAATAACTTTGGTAGAACATAAAAGAATATAGTGATTGTAGCCTGACAAAGTTATAAATAATGTGCTACCCATAGTTTGATAATCGCTATAAGTATTCAAGCAACGATATTTATTTACCTTAGAGGTCGCAGAAATGGGCAAAGATGATAGCGTAGTTCTTGGTTATAACATATTAATGAGCAAAGGAAAATTGTAAAGTAACATGTAAACTTTGGATACGTCTATAGATATGGCTAACCAAAGAGGAACGTAAAATAGTGTTTTCATTTCACATTTGCAGATAATCATAGCTATCTAGTGTACTATTCTTGGAACTCAAATTTTCTAAAATATTCGAGGGTATTGACTATGACAAAATCTAAAGTTTCTCTATCTATAGTGAGATCGAAGTTTGCATCTACATTTTGGCATCATATCCTATCTTAAGCCTTGTCTAGTCGCTACATTGAGTGATCAGCAGCTTCCTCTCAATAACTCGAAGCCAATCATCGGCCTCAACTGGTGAGACATGTCCAAAAAAGGTGCAGTGGCGGAGCCAGGATTTTGACGATCGGGGTGCGAACTTAAGACACATCCGTTCCAACACAAGTTCAAATGACATAGCACATAAGTTCAAATGTGTTAAATTACATGTTCACACTGTTGGAAATATGCCCTAGAGGCAATCATAGAGATGATTATATTTCATTATGTTCATGACATTGGATAATGTGTTATCTTGTTCCTAGAATAATATTGTTAATATTTATTATCAAGTATGTGACTTGGTTGTGAAACTCTATATTTATGCGATAATTATTCTTGTACTATCCCTGGTCGGAAACATATGAGGACACATATGAATAGACTAGCATATGTATTGGTTGATGACTATGTTTCACGAGTCATAGATATGGAGATATCAAACCAATAATATGGATACATGTTAGAGAACATGATGTTGGATTAGACCCACCTTGAGACACTATTGAGATTGTTATGATTCTATGTGTCATTAGTTGGTCTCAAGCAATGATGATGTATAATCCTTAGACTTGAGATCAAGATGATTTCCTACATGTGTAATAGCACTTTAGGTGTTGCCAAACGCTACAATCAGAATCGGGTAGTTATAAAGGTAGCTTTCGCATATCTGTGAAACATGGAGAGGAATGTGACTGGTCTGATATGGGATTTGCCCTCCTAACATAACAGAGAAATGTCTTTGGGCCCTCGTTGATCGGATAAAGAAAGTGCATGGTCGTACATCGGTAGTCAAAGTGTTCGACCACGAAAGTTATCTAACACTCGATTAAGAAAGAATTGAACAGTCCATGGATGACACAACATCTCACCTGGAGTTCAATCAGACATCGTGAGGCAAAAGGAGTATACATGAGTAGGTCACTCAGTTCGATCAGTTACAAATTAGTCGTATGGAGATACGAGCTGGTCGTAGACTAGTCGAACGTAATCACAGAGTGGTCGTAACCTGGTCGTAAGGAGTTACGAATTGGTCGTGACCACATACGAACCGGGTCGCATGCAGATAGGATCGGGTCGTAAGTAATGAGGACTCGATCGAGATCATATTGCATTAAGGTTCGTCCGATATAATTTGTGTGTATTCGGAATCGCTATGTTCGCTAGGAGCCGCTACGACTAGTGATCGGAAGGGTTTCCGAGTCACAACCGACACGCATGAACCTACAGGTCACACACTTAACGGGTTAGAACAAACCAAGACGTAATACGATTCAGAACGTGTTCGGATAGGATCCGCCACGAGCACTATATAAGGAGATGCATGAGGTCATGGGAGGACGCGTGAAAAACACCACCAAACCCTAGCCGCCATCTTCCCGAGAGCTCGCTGCGGCGACTTGGTGCTAGTACACCGCAGTATGGTTGTTCCCGCCTCGACGTGTGGATACCGTGAGAGGCGCTTACTACGATTGTTGCGCTTTGAGGACGATCCGTGATCTTCACGAGGAACCGCAGAGGTTGCTTTGGAGGACGATCGATCACGACCACCGTGATCGACTTGTCGGACGTTGGATGATCGACCACGACCACTACATCGACGCGCTCTTCGTTGGACCAGGCTGCTCCAACCCTTCTTCCGCTGCTCTGCGCGTCTAGTGGTAACGATCTATGACCATCTACTTGCTTGACTTCCTGGTTTACGTGGTAGAATTTTTTTTTGTAGCTATCGTAGCCTACCCGCGACCCAACACGCACTATAACCAACATTATAAAATATTTTAGTGCTCTACAAACCTACATTTACAACAAATTACACGTTCGCACTATAACCAACATCACAAAATATTTGTGCTCTACAAACCTACATTTACAACAGAACAACATTTGTCATTTGACTATAAGTCCATAACTATGAACTGAGCTCTAAATTTTAAGAATTAGCCATTGTAACCATACATCAATCAACTCAGTGAGCCAAACAATAACATCACCCATTCAGGCATTCACAGAGCACTACTAAAGGGTCCAAAGCATAGGACACTAACCTCAAGACAAGATCCACATCACGGAGAAGGGAGGAGCAGGATGGAGAGGGGTAGGATAATGGTACCTCAAGACACGCAGATCTCAGAGATCATCGGCACGGCCGGGCCGAGCCACCAGAGATGGGCCGAGTCACCGAGGTCGGCGGAGGCGGCGAGGCGCGCAAGCAGGGAGGCGACGCCGGCGACGGCAGAGGACAAGCAGCCGGTGGCCGGTGGTGGCGCCCCTTGTACAAGCCCTTCGGCCAAGAGCCTAAGACCTAAAGACCACCACAAAGAGAAATAAATGGAGAGAGAGAGATAAGAGGAGAAAGACAAAGCAAGAAGGAAGCCGAAAGAAGCCTCTGGACTAGTTGGGCCTAATGGTAAATCCTAAATGGGTCCGCTGTATATGACAAAGATGTATGTTAGTATATGTAGTATATACTTTATGTATTAAGGGGTGTATATACTAATTTTTTAGCAAAAAAAATTGGGGGTGCAACTGCACCCCCATGCTACTACTATGGCTCCGCCACTTAAATGGTGGGTGGACGAGTCCTCATGACTTCGGCAAGCTTGGATGGTCCATGGTGACCATGAGCGACTGGGGCTCCACTGTGATGATTGTTGTTACTGTTCTGATTGTTCATACTCTGAATTTGATTCATCATGGTATATATCATCTGTGTTTGTGCTGCCATAAAAGCCCCAAAATTCTGCAGATCGATTGGGGGGTGCTTGTGGTGGTACTCGCTTCTCAAGGAGTCTGCTTCATTTTCTTCTCGATCCTCGAAGTTCGATCCACTTGCAAAGAAGATGACGAGTTTGAACCATCTGGCGAAGCTCCACAGGTGATGAGGTAGCAAGCACAAGATGAGTTAAGAACTAATCGAGGGGGCAAGTTAGACCCAACAAACATGGCTTCAAGAAAACCAACTGAATTACTTATTAATAGGGTCTTAGCATGACTGCAACAAATGCCTAATGGTCTTTGCAGCTCATACTCGCACACAAGAAAATAAGACGAACCTAAACACACAATCTACCGCCTAAAGGGCGACTCTCCAAAACTTAAACTAGCTAAGCCTGTCTGAACCTAAACTTTAGCAAACTCAGTCGCTAAAGTAGCCTCCATAACCACGGTGGTGCTCCCGTCATCAGAGACCTAGAAGTGAGCCGGCATCTCAGAATCCGGTCCCGATGCCCCGGATCGTGCAAAGAGAACAATCATCCTTGGCGCAGTACACCGGCTCTTCCCTTTTTGGGCCTTCTTCGGGATCCTCCTCTGGTTCTTCTAGCTCTTCAGGATCTTCCTCTTCTTGTTCCTCCTCAGGCTCGTGTTGACCATAGAGAGCTTCTTCAAGCACAACGATCCTTTCTTCTGCTCTCTCCAAGGTCTCGTAGACACACTCCAGCTCTGTGGCAACTGTCTCCAGCGATTCCTCCTGAGAAGCTATGAAATGAGCAAGGTGCACCACTGTAGCGTTGCCTTCTCCATCCATAGACGGATAACGAGCAGCTAGATCTACGGCTGCAGCTCTGGGATGGTAGCGGAAGACGGTATCTCGCAGCTCATACGCATGGATGTTGCAGATCCTGAAGAGGGCAAGGCGTGACGACTCCTGGACTCCTTCCGTTAAGTTGATCCTTCTGATGGAGATGTTCAAATGTTGGCTTGCTCTGGTGTTCCTCCTCGCGTAGAGAGCCAAACAGCCGATCACTCTATGATCTCGGCTATTTACCACCCAATGGTTGCCACGATACATTGACGGTCGAAGCCTCTAAGCACCTGCAACAGCTTCCAAAGCTCTGCGGCCAGTCCTCCATTGCGCTCACCATAGCTCTCAAGGTGAGGCATCTATCAAGACAGACAAGAGAGTAAGAACCAAGTTAAAACAACGGGGAGAGGAAAAGATTCTAGCAATAGTTGAGTCAAGAAAGACATGAGAGGAGTTAAGCAGTTCAATTAATCTTGCAAGTTAATTTCTTATTCAAAAAATAATTTGGACACTCTAAGACGGCCGATCTAACTAAGGTCATGACCTACAGTCAGTATGGCTCTGATACCACCTCTGTCGGGACCCAAAAATACAATTCTGGATCCTCTGTGTATAAGCACTAGTCCAGGATCACGCTAGTACACACAGTGTCAACATAGATAAATATCGATCCACACAAGACGATTAATTACATAAACGAGTAACATGATAAACAAATAATGTTTTTGACCTTATGGTCGAGTTTACACTTATTAAGCCACGCAGGGCTGACAGAGAATTAAATAACAACGGAACATATAACTTCAGCGGAATCCCATCAATTCGCCACAGGCAACCGACTGGAATCAAGACCTTAATGATCAGGCACCTCCGTAGAACTCCTCCTCAAAAGCAGGCGAAGACTCCTCCTCTTCTGTTGATTTGATTTAGCAAGCATGAGTACACAACTATACTCGCAAGTCATACCACAGAATGCAATTATACATGATGTCTTTTTCCAAAGGAATGGCTTCTGTGGTTCTTTTGCAGAAATGCAACATTTGCAATTTGAATATGAATAATAGATTGAAACATGAAGTAAAACAAATAAACAATATTAATTTTAACAGTTTGATTTCACAAAGACACATAGCCTAAACAAGTTATTCACACAACCATATGACTTAGATCACATAGCTCCCTTCCCAAGAGTTTTATGAAAATCTACCCCTCGTGTGAAATCCCCGAGCACCCATGACCGCGGACGCAGCTATTCGAATAAATTAATTTAACACTCTGAAGAGGTTGTACACTTTACCCACACGATACAACTAGTATAGCTAGCACTAATCATAACAAAATATTTTAGAAACTTCATCTCAAGCATGATACTCCTAGTATGTTTTGTCGTCATACCAACCCTAACACAGTGATTTGGCATAACACACATCGTTGGACAGGGACAGGGTGAACCGCTCCGTGATGTGACTACTTGGTAGAACACACCTCTACCCATGCAACACAGACTAACCTACTTCCTGAGTAATCAATGTTAAGAATCCATAACTTACTATGTTAGGCCCGTCCCATTAGGCATGTGGTTGTATCGTATAGCTCAGTTCAATGGCGCGCCAAGTTAAGTCCTTAATTGATCAAGGCAAGACTTCCAAATTATAACTACAAATCCCTATGCACACAGTGTATTAATCCCATGCACACAGCTCCACCAAAGCTCACAGTACCACTTGCCTCCGTCTAAATCTTTTCCCACCTAGTTGGTTAAGTGCAACATATGCCATCAACACGTAATAACATACAGTACACACAGTTTTATCATATAGTTCCATAATCACTTAGTCAAGTTCATAACTGCAATTTACACGAAATGATGACTCGTGGCATGGCTAAGCAGACCAATCGTATCTAACTACCCACGTTGGTGCTACGATAATACCAACTAAATAAAGAACCAATCTAGGGTGACAAAAGATTATAACATAACAATAGACAAAGTGGATATAACAAATTGGATTAATAACTATTCCCAAAAGCATTTAAATAAAATATCTAAAGTAAATGCAATAATTTGAATCAAAGTAGTTTTAGAAAACTGGGATTCAACATGATCAAAGGTATAACTTGCCTTGAAATAGGTCTAGGTACTGATCTTACTCTTGAGGTGCTCCTTCTTCTTCAAAGTTTCCTAAAGTATCGACGTCTACTCGCAAACGAAACAAATAAACAAAACAAATAAATAACATAGGCAAAACAAACTCCAAAAATTAAATACAAATCTCATATAAATATATCCTGAATTTAGAAATTTGAATGGGCTCAATCGGAGTTCGGATGGAAAAGATATGGGCTTTGGAAGTTTGAATATAAAAGAAAACCCTAATTTTGGAATATTCCGAATTTTTGAATTATTTCTTAAAAGAAAAATTGGATTATTGTGCAACGATGACGTCAGCAATGGAATTTCCAGAATAAAAGAAATAAAAAGAAAATATAACATGTGGGGCCCACATGTCAGCGAGATGGTTCACGGTGAACTTGGTTCACTGAACCATTGGATCTGGTTTTGGCTTGGGTGGCACACACGTGGCTGCTGATCTGACGCCACGCACGCGACAGGTGGGCGAGACAGATGATGTGGTGGCTGAGATGGACTTCCACGCGGGCTCGACGGCGACGACGGCACTGGTCCAAATGGTCGACGGCGAACGACGGCGATCCACCGGTGATGAGTGGTACCAGGAGGTAGCCTAGGTTATTGCGAACCTAATGAGCCAAATCCGGGTGGTCGAGGTGGATTGTGATGGCTGGCGGCGAGCTCAGCGTGGTGGAGTCTTTCAGCTATTGTCGGACGAAGGCTCTGGTGAGGTATTGGCGTCGGGAAAGGGCGTGGAAGGTGGCTCTGGTGACGGCGGACACAGCGGTGCAGTCAACCAGGACGCGGCGACAAGGGAGACGACGCAATTCGAAGAACTTGAGTTTTGGCCAAAACCCTAATTCTTCCAATCGCGGCGGCGCTAGGGCTTCAGGGTGGAAGAGGGTGGTGGCTTTGGGTTGTGGGGGCGATTGCGAACCCGAGGGCGCCTTTTATTGGGCCGGGGCGGCACAGGATAAGGAATCCCCAAAATGAGTCCGAGAAGAACACGAAAACGATTTTGGAATTTCTGGAGATAGGATACGATTTCAACCGAAACGGGTGCGGGAGGGATGGAGATAAGATTTGGTAACAAAATACGGGGTGGTTTAGTTGGAGGATCCGCGTTGTCGTATCGAGCTTGGAGATACATCAATGGCGGATGAAGAGCATGGCTCATGCGGAGAAGAAGACGCGAGGAAGACGATGTAGCGGCGACCCCACCTGGCAAAGAGACGAATGTGCGGGCCCACGCTGGCCGGGACTCGAAGCGAGCACGCTGGTGATTCATCGGGCAAGACAAAGGCCGGATCTGGCGTAATAGGAGATGGGTTTAGGCCCAAAGAGATTTCCGTGATTTTTATTTAGTTTTCTATTTCAGAAAATAGTAGAAATTCCAAATGGCAATAGAAAATAGTAAATGAACTTGGAAAAATTCTAGAAAATATATACAAGCACATAGAACCCAAATAAAATAGTTTGATCATTATTCATGTTGACTTTAATCATATTAAATTGTTTTGATATCCAAAGTCCATATTTAAGCTTTTGAATTAAATTCAAATAAAACAAAATGGTGAATTTTCTCCCTGCTAACTATTAAAAGATTTTTAAAGCTCAGAAAATTGGGATGTTACAGTCGGTAGCACCCAAAGGAAGCAGAACAAGGAGGTGGGGTGGTGCTATAGCACGACGACACTGTAGCAGGTGAGACGTGTTGTAGGTGTAAAAACCAAACACAAGTAAGAGGGCGGACGTCGGCCGTGCTACGGGCCTTCGTCCACGAGAGCGAGCGTAACGCGAGGATTTATACAGGTTCGAGGGTCCGAGAGGACCGCCTTGATTCTCGCTTGTGGCTCATGGGGTTCAAGGATCCTCCCAAGGCTCACCTAGTGACTTGTTTGTATGTATTGCTTCATAGCTCCCCCCCTCCAATGAGAGGGATACATGGGGTATTTATAGGCTCCTCAGCCTGTACAAATGACCAAAATACCCCTTGGGGGTTGGCTACTCTAAGAATACAAGCGAGGGGTATTACAGTCTTTCATGAGTATAACAGCATTTCTCGGGTTTGTATGCATGTCTTCTGAGAGGCGGGTCCCGTCAGTATGATAGATGAATTATTCTTACAACACTAGCCCGCTGCCCCTTGGTGTTTTGGGGGAACGCCAAAGGGGCAATCTTGAATTGTGCTTTTCGCGTAGAGGTTGATATTTCAGAGAGTACTAACAGATTCGAATCGTGGTTATACCCAAAAATGCACTTCAAAATACCATATTATGCCAATCAATGGCTCTGGCGCTTTGGAAATGTGTGCTACGAATCGTTGGCTTCCAGTCACAATATTGACCAGGCATTGGATTCTCGAAATTTTCTTTTGGATGAGGGCCAGCTGTCCTTGTACTTCTGTTTGGAGGCGGGTCCATGTGCCTTGCCCTTTGTTTTTGTGAAACTGAGATAAATCAACCGAGTGGTTTTGTTGCTTTCCCTTGGATGCTTTCGGCAGAAACACCCAGACCAAGCTCTTCTTTTTAGACAAACCAACCGAGTATTGCATTGCTTGCCCTTAGAGCTTTCGGCAGAAACACCCAGACCAAGCTCATCCTTCTAGACAAAATATCACATAGTCCTTCTTTCATCCTCATCTCATCTATTCACCAGTCTTCTTCAACTGACCGAAATCTTGTCTCTTTACTTTATGTTCTTGGTCTTGCTCCTTCTTCTCAAAGCTCCTTCTCTCCCCCAACCTTCTCCTCTCTTTTTGCTCCACCCGACGCCGCTGTCGGCTCTCGGCTTCTCCGCCGCCTGGGGGTGCTCGCCCTGCCGCCATGGGGGTCTCTGGACCGGTGGCCGCCATGGAGGTGCTCTGCCCGGCCACCGCCGCCTAGGGAGTTCTGGTCTTGGCCGCCATGGGGAGTCTCTGGACCGGTGGTCACGCCATGGAGGTGCTCGCCCTGCCGCCACCGCTGGGGTGCTCGGCTTGCCGCCATGGGGGTCTCTGGACCGGTGGTCACCGCCATGGGAGGTGCTCGCCCGGCCACCGCCGCCTGGGTGTTTTGCCCGCCGCCATGGGGGTCTCTGACCGGTGGTCGCCGCCATGGGAGGTGCTCGCCCTTGTCGCCATGGGGTCTGGACCGGTGGCCGCCACCATGGAGGTGCTCGCCCGGCCGCCGCCGGGAGAGTGCTGTCTTGCCGCCGCCATGGGGTCTCTGGACCGTGGTCGGCGCCATGGGAGGTGCTCGCGTCGCCGCCGCCGCCGGGTGTTTCGCCGCCGCCATGGGGTCTCTGACCGTGGCCGCCATGGGAGGTGCGAGAGAACGCCGAGATCTCGCTGCGGCGCGATTTCCACGCTGGTCGGGCGACGACGGCTCGCAGCTTTGCGGACGCCAAGCGAGGGTCAACGAGGACCGTGCCAAAGTTGACGCTCGTCGCCACAACGAAGAAGCCATCGACGAAGACGACCAGAGAACCGCGGGCAGGGCGCGAGGTGGCAAGCTCTCCCATCCTTCTTCTTTTTCCTTGTTCTTGATCCCGGTCGACTTGTGCATGGTGTTCGCTCTTCGCCAGCGCATGTGAGATGGAAAGATGATTGATTGCGGTCTTTGGAGTGTAGGAGTCGCCGCGGTTGGAGCCGGATGGGCTTCCGGTCAAACAGAGGTCTGGTGGTCGCCGCCATTGGTCCGCTTCAACGGCCGCCATGTCGGCCTCACATATCGCGCAAGTCGCAATTGCTACTGCTCGAGCGCAGCTTGTCGCGGTTTCGCCGGTGGAGTGGCTCCTATCTGCCGCTCGCTTTGCAAGCACGCCACTTGTTTGACGTAAATGCCGCCACCTCTGCTGATGTATATTTTTTTCTTGTGTATGAACCGTGATCGTGGATGTGTTTTTGCCTCAGGTATGTGTTAGCTTGTACCGAGCCTTGGAGGCCATTGTCTAGTCGTTTGTTTGCAGCTTGTGTTTGTTTGTTGACGGTGAACAATAAGGCTCGGGTGCGAGGTCCTGGGGTCACGAGGGCGCGAGGCTTCGAGGGTCCTGAGGCCCCGAGGGCACGAGGCCCCGAGGGTGCGAGGCTTCGAGGGTCTCGAGGCCCCGAGGGCACGAGGGTGCGAGGCTTCGAGGGTCCCGAGGGTGCAGGGACTCGAGGGTACGAGGGTGCACGAAGGTGCGAGGCTTCGAGGGTCCCGAGACCCCGAGGGTGCGAGGCCTCGGGGGCTCGAGGCCTCGAGGGTCCTGAGGCCCTGAGGGCGCGAGGTTTCGAGGGTCTCGAGGCCCCAAGGGCGTGGGGCCCCGAGGGCGTGAGGCCGCCTGCTTTCCGCACACGATCCTTCCTTTGACTCATATGATCAAACCATACCTATCACCGGGCGCCAGGCGCAAGGCGATAGGACTTTTAGGGTGGTTTCCGTTAGTGTTGATGCTCCTTCGCTACCAAGAAAATCACTTACATAATTTTATGCGTATTGATGCTCCTTTGCAATACTTATCTATTTTTTGTATTGTTGATGGTGAACAATAAGGTTCGGCGCGAGGACATGATGTCATGAGGGCGCGAGGCCCCGAGGGTACGAGGTCGCGGACCCGAGGGCATGACATCATGAGGATGCGAGGCCCCGAGACCCGAGGGTTCGACATCATGAGGGCACGAGGTCGCGAGGCCCCGAGGTGCGAGGGCACGTGAGAGCAGTTTTGGCGTCCCCGCACGAGGGTTTTGGCGAAGTCCCCTGCGCGAGGGTTTTGGCGGCGGCCTCGGCACGAGGGTTTGCAAAGGCCTCGCACGAGGGTTCCGCGAAGTCCTCGATCGCGAGGGTTTTGCAAAGGCCTCGCACGAGGGCACGCGAGCGAAGCGGCGACGAGGCACGGTGGTGCGAGGTCAAACACGGCATGCATGATGTCCTTCATGTCGAATCTATCACGAATGTTATATTCCATGTTTTTTGCCAAGCGCGTGAGGGCACACGCGAAGGCACGCAAGAGCACGCGAGGGTGCGCGAGGGCTTCGAGTATGAGGGCATGCGCGATGGCCCAACGCCGACGAAGGCACGTGACGGCCCTTGGCTACACGGTTGTTGTCAAGAAGGTGCCCCGAGGTCGGGCTCGTCAGAGGCGTAGGTGGTAGGATTACTCAACACTAGCCCCCGCCCCTAGGATGCTCGCATGGATGCCCGAGGGCAACGAAGAGTGCTAAGGTCTTGTATCTTGTTGATGAATATGCTTGGCCAAATTCCACTTGACGGAATACAGCACTTGAGACTTTGCCAAATTTCGACTCGGTCGCGCGAGGCACGAGAGTCGAGGAATATGCGCAAGGGCACCCGTGACTTAGCCGCTTTTGGCTTGGTGGGTACGTGGGTGCCCAAAGACTTATGCTCATTTTGTACCCATATCACGTGAGTGCTCCACGTGAGGGCGTGTATTAAATTGCCGCTTCATTGGCCCTTCGTGTGGGGTGGTTTTGTTGCTCCATCGCGAAGATGAAGTATCGAACGCCGAGGCACCCCACCGAGGCACAACCTCGTAAGGTGGGGTGCATCCGAACGGCTCGTGGCAGCAAAGTCATGGACGCAAGGCCACCGAAATGAGGCATTGCCTTCGAGGTAGACGGTGTGTTGGATGAAGCTCGTAGGTGAAGTTGTCCTCCTCTTGCTCAAGGGCTTGATGAGAGTCGCCGAAATAGAACTCCTCGGTGTCGCAGCCGAAAGGTTTATGAAATTGAGTCATGGATATATCGGAGGGGTGCCCACAGGCTAAGTCGTAGCACCGAGGCGCGCCACGAGACCGAGTCATGAGGCACCAAATGACCACTAGGGGTTGTAGCCCCTAGCTGGGCTTGGAGGTGCCCATGAGGCTAAGTCATGGACACATTGGGCGGTGCCCCGACAAGAAGTCACGTGCACACCGGCTGCACCATGAGGCTAAGTCGTGGGCATTGAACTATGAGGGCGATGGAGCCCTTACCCCGCAGGGTTCTTTGTGGTGATCGGAAATGCATGAGAATGGTTAACCATTGAGAAGCAATAGAGCTTGGCATGCGAGGACCCGAGGTCGCTCGGCCACAGGGGCCTCGAGTCTAAGGGGACGAGTCTCAAGACATCCATCAACTTGGCACGACCAAAGTTGTCGCTATGCCTTAGGTCTAGTAGGACACGAGTCGCCATGGTGGAGGCGACGACGCCCAAGCCACTATGGACTTTTGCTAGGGGAGACCGTGGAGGTCGTACACCCTATGCACCCCGAGGGTGGCCGCTCATGCCCTAGGGCCAGTAGGACACGAACCGCCATGGTGGAGGCGACGGACGCCCAAGCCACCATGGACTTTTGTTAGGGGATTCCACGGAGGTCGACGCCCTACTCACCACAAGGGTGGTCGCCATGCCCTAGGGCCGAGGGGACACGAGCCGCCATGGTGGAGGCGCACGGACGCCCAAGCCACTATGAACTTTTGCTAGGGAGACCACGGAGGTCGTGACACCCTACTCACCACAAGGGTGGTCGCCATGCCCTAGGCCAGAGGGACACGAGCCGCCATGGTGGAGGCGACGGACGCCCAAGCCACTATGGACTTTGCTAGGGAGACCGTGGAGGTCGTGACACCCTATGCACCCGAGGGTGGTCGCCATGCCCTAGGCCAAGAGACACGAGCCACCATGGTGGAGGCGACGACGCCCAAGCCACCATGGATCTTTGTTAGGGGGACCATGGAGGTCGTGACGCCCTATGCACCACGGAGGTGACATCCTTCGCAGGGAAGGGTTAGCGAGGGCTTGTGTGAGGCAAGCGAGACTCATAGATAGTTCCGCTTCCTAACAAAGAGCTGCAGTTAGGAGCAACCTTATCTTATCGCCAAGGTCGAAAGCAAACCTCTCAATCGTCAATGAGCACAAAATTGAGAAGACATTCACAAAACAGTCAACCCCTTAACAAAGCGCTGTTAAGGACTACCTCGATCCACGCCATAATTGCATAAATGGTGCGATCATGTAGGAACTTCACGCCTTCTTCGCATTAAGTAAGATGGTGTTTACATCCCGATAGGTGCCACAGGGGCATACAAGAGAGTCTTAAGCATAAAATTGCGGATTTCTTCAAGAAAGTCCGCCTCTCACTTGCGGTTGTCCTCGCTTTGAGCTTAATTGGGCGTAGTGGTGCCGAGAGCATTTCGATTGGAGAGAGCGGTGACGGATCCGGGCAGGAGGATAGCTTCACCCGTGACACGAGTGAGAATGGGGTCGTTCTAGTGGAGCAAATTAGGGTCGTCTGCGCAGCCCCATAGGATGCCGGGAGTTCCTCTACACGTTCCCCGCTGAGTGCACTTGTTTCAAGGTGGTGACGATTCTCGCGTGACTAGCCCATTGGTTCTTCCCACGTACTTCGCTGGTTTTTGGACGAGCCACCGTATCAAAGCGAAGGTGGTCCCGGCGGAGTTACGTAAATCTCTCAAGGCCGGAGCGTCAATTTGGTATCGTTATCCACCGTGAGTTCCTTAAGAACAACGGGTTTACGCATTTATATTCTTCCAAAGGAATTTCATCATGGCGCGAGGCGTGATGGAGGCTAAGGGCTCCACCTCTACCCATTCGGTGATGTAATCCACCGATGCTACCACACGCTAGTTTCTTGCGGTGGGGATGGCCCGAGGTGTCCATTCCCCATCCGCAAAAGGCCGTGATTGGTATGGTGCGTAGGGGATTAGCATGATCGATGCGATTGGCTGCCATCTTTTGGCATCCCTCGCGCTTCCTGAGTATGTCGAGGGCATCCTGCACCATTGTGAGCCGATAGAAGCCTTGGCGAAGTGTTTTTGCTGTGATTTCCCTTGGCGCGATATGAGAGGTGCAGAGGCCCCCATGAACGTCCAAAAGGAGTGTCATGTTTGACGGTGTCCAAGCGAATATGCCAGTGTTGGACTTTAAGAACTCCATTAGCTCCTTTTCCATCATTCCTGAGATAACGACCCCGATTCTAAGAGATCAAGGGTCACCCCGGTCAAGAGTTGTACTTCCGCAGTCCTCCTCCAAACGAGGCTTAAGGAGCACCTCACCGGAGGGGTACATCCTTGATGTGCCTTGGTGAGAGAGGCAAGGGCATGTCCTCCTTGACTCCTTGGGTTCGAGAAAGTTGATGTCGCCGGAGTTAGCCGCCGCCAGGTACAAACGGCGAGCTTGTTCTTGATCACCCTCACGGAGATGACCCCGAGGGCCCGGTATTTTTAAGCACGTGTAGTTTTGATGTACCGCCGCACGTAAGCGGCTGAGAGTTGCCCTTCCCATGATAGCATTGAATGGGGACTCGATGTCAACAACATCGAACCCGACGGCTTCCGGCGGTGATTCTCCGTGATCCGAACGCCATGAGGAGTTCGATCCTCCTAAGGGGTTGATGGATTTTCCGCACGGCCGAGAGGGCGATCGGATGGCGAGGATGCCGTGATGATAGCCCCCCGTGACTCCTATAGTTCCTTGAGCGCAAGGTAGAGTATATCTCGCAGAGCTTCCTCCGCCGACAAGGATGCGGAGATCTCGCAATTGGATATTGTGGCGCTTACTAAGAGGGCATCATCATGAGGGAACCTTAAGCCTTGTGCATCATTAGTCGTGAAGCTAAGAGAAATGCTTGCCCATTTGGGAGGGACGCTTGAGGAGCCACCCCACGACGCTGATTTCTGGCGCATTCTTCATACATGCTTTTGATGCATGACCGAGGCCGAGCCCCTATTATGACATTTACTCGCCTTTGCGGTGCTTGGAAAGGAGTTCATGCTCAACATCGCAAGCACCGCCCGAGGGGTAGATCACCAGGCCTATGCCCGGGTGGTGGAATTGCTCAAGGGCATCGCCTCGTGGTCGTGGGACGGGCGGCGACGCTTCGACGCGCCTGTGGCCGTGTTCGAGGAGCTTCGCTTATTTCAGCGTCATCGACGGCATTCATTCAGATCATGCCCGCTCATCTTATGGTAGGCACACCAGCGCTGCCTCCTTGATTTGGGTTGCCCTCCTTTCATTGCGGCCTTCGTCAGACGCCCCTTCCAAAGGGCTTTTGGTCTCGATTCCTTCTTGGGTCCTTCCGTGGAGTTGCTCCTGGCCTCACAAGGAGTGTCGCACATGACAAGAATCTTGGAGTCACGCTCCTCGCCAGAGTGATCCTCCCACCATTGCCCTTCCTCCCGGGGAGCTTTTTGACTTCTTCTGAGGAGATGCTTTAGCCCATGCGGAGAAATCCTTCTTAGCTGTGTCGCCTTCTTCTCGGGCGTATTTTTCCACGACTCAAGAGCTCATGGGTCGCCCTGGGGATCTCTCCCAAGCGCCAAGAATTGAGTTCTCCTGAGCAGATCCTTCTTGCAAGCATTTATGACCGCTGAGTCGGGCATCATGACTTGGCTTCTCACTTTAGAAAAGCGCTTAAGAAATTCTCTTGTGGATTCACCCTTTTGTTGCTTGACAGTAAAGAGCTGGTTGGGGAGCATAGGGCGCTTATATCTTCCTTGGAAATTTGCGCTAAACTCTTCCCTCAGCTGGTCCCAAGAATAGATGGAGCCTTTCTTTTGGTTGAAGAATCAGAACGCGTTGCCCTCGAAAAGGAACAATGGGAGGCGCTTGCACATCTCTACTTCTCCACCTCCTCCACTCAAATCGCCGTGAAGTATACTTCCAGAATTGTATGGGGTCGAGTTCCATCGTAAGGCCCGAGATTGGGTCAAGGAACTTTGCTGAAACGAGCATTGAAGATGTCTCGAGCGAGAGGGTTCCCAATCTCGGGATGCCCCGCCCTTTGCGCGAGGTGATGGTGATCGAAGGTGCGACGACGGCGGTGGCGGGGCTCTCCCGAAATGGAAGAGTTAGATGCCGCGGTGGCGCGATGGTCTTGAAAGATTGGCAAGTTGAGCGCCTGCCACGACTTGCAACTTGATCCCACGGGAGATTAGTGATTCAAAGATCCTCTTCTTCGTGGCCGTGGTGACCACGCCCCCTAGCGGATCCGACAGGCACGGGACACGCCTAGTGCCCACAGAGTACATGCTCTTGACCGCCTCGGCCACGCCTCCTTGATGTGAATCCTCACGGCTTGATGAGTGCACTTGGGCCATGACGGTGGAATGGTCCTTCCGCCAAGGTGCCGGAGGGGCACTGGGGAGCAATTTTGGCCTCACGGCCCCTAGTCACCCCCACCATGTAGCACCTTGAGGATGGAGCCCAAGACTTCATCGGGGAGCCGACCACCATCTCCGGGTGCAAAGATTTGCCCAGTGGAGGAGCTTGAGGGAGGTCGCGGAGCGCCCGCCCGAGGGGTATGAACTCGTGCCCTGGAGGTCAGGGCGACGGATGAATTGCAATGGAAAGGGCCGAGCTCCTCCCCATCTAGAGTTTGGCGGGTGCATTGGCCAAGAAGGAGCCCGCCATCACCGCCAAGGGGCGAGTGGAGGGAGGTTGTAAGGATGTCCCCGTCCTCCTCCGAGGAAAATCCACGCTGCCCGGGTCAATGGCCACTTGAACCGAGGCGGTGCCGAGCGGGAGAGACGGCCGAGGGTCACCGAGTACGATACGTGGCCATCATGTAGTCCATCACCGCCTTTGCGGTTGTTTCCACCATTGCTTTGCAATTAGCGGCGCCGAGCCCCCAGAGCAATGGATGGCCCCGAGCTTCAAAGAACATTTCGGACCTCTTGCCTTGAGCCGCACACGCGCCACCGGTGCAATGGAGGCGGGGCAGCTGACATCCCGGGGATGCGCAAGACATTGTTCCGCCTGGTGAACACCCCGATCTCCAAGATAACCCGCGCTTTGGGTTTTTTCAAGAACGGGCCGGCCGTCCGTGGGCCCTTATGCTCTGGCGGAGGAGGCCGTCAGGACTTGGAGTATTTCTTGGTAGGAGCTATAGCCTTCGCTGATTAGCTCGCCCCACACAGACGGCGCCAATGTTGTAGGTGTAAAACCAAACACAGAAGAGGCGGACGCCGGCCAAGCACGGCCTTCGGCCCACGAGAGCGAGCGAACGCGAGGATTTATACAGTTCGGGGTCCGAGAGGACCGCCTTATTCTCGCTTTGGCTCAAGGGGTTTGAGGATCCTCCCAAGGCTCACCTAGTGACTTGTTTGTATGTATTGCTTCATAGCTCCCCCTCCAATGAGAGGGATACATGGGGTATTTATAGGCTCCTCACTGCATAAATGACCAAAATACCCCTTGGGGTTGGCTACTCTAAGAATACAAGCGAGCGGTATTACGCTTTTCATGAGTATAACAAAGATTTCTGTCTCAGATGCATGTCTTCTGAGAGGCGGGTCTCGACAGTATGATAGATGAATTATTCTTACAACAAGACGCTACTATAGCAGCATGTGCTATAGTGCCGTGCTAGGGTTTCCCCTCCCCCTCCTTCTTATGTTGGTGGTCGGCCCACCTCCTTGGTATGGGCCAAAGGCCCATAACTATTTTCCTCCTAAATTCAGATTATTAATCCTTTTCTAAATCATTAAATACTTATTTAATAAAATGGGATATTACACTAGTTAATCCCAACTATAGTAGCTTCCAAGTGACTTGCATAATTGAACAATCTTCAACTATTCTTCACAGATTTCATAGATGAGAAGAAGAAAACACAATAGGTGAGAGGGAAAAGCACTCTAAACGAGATAGAACAAGGGAGGAAGACATAAGCATCCTAACTGGGAAAAATTGGTTTAACCCAATGAACAAATAGCCAGAAAGCTATTTAAGAAGTAATAAAATGCGACACTCAAGCAAAAAGATCCTATTACGTGGACTAAACGATACTAAACTGAGAAGGGCAACTCTAGTACGACACTATTAAGCTAACTTATATGGATGGTTGAGTTGAAAGAAACGGCCGATCTTGAAGTTCGAGAACGTCCATCGCTTTGATCATGAGAAGTTCGATCCTATAGAGATTCCTGAGGTAAGGAGGTCAATTTAAATTTGAAAATAAAGTTTTGGAAAAGGTAAGATGTAAGAACCTAAGAATGAGATGAGAAGAGATTAGAATAAGATGAGAACATAATAGAATAAGACGAGAGAAGAATAACTATTCATCAATTGGTTGGTTTGATTTATAAAATAAATTTTGAAACATTTGACTAAAACAACCATGCTACCTATGGTTGCGTCCTACAGTCGATATGGCTTTGATACCATCTCTGTCGGGACCCTGGATATGCAACTCCGGGACCCTCTGTGTATTCTGAACTAGTCACATGATCAATAGCTAGCTCACACAGTTGCAACATCGAAGAAATCATATCCATACAACAAAGTAGCTAAGAAGCAGACCAATTAATATTACTTAGTAGCAAAATGACCTTATGGTCAAGTTTTACAGAGTTTGCCACACATGGCTTAATGATAACAAAGTAAACTTGCAACGGAGAATAAACAAACTCGTGGTAACGATCCGACATGCCCACAGGCAATCGAGTGGAGAACACATCCTAGTTCGCATAGTCTTCAAGGTATTCATAAAAAATCTCTGTATTCCCTGGTTCTTCCTCTGTGGCTATTCAACAATGGCGCAAAGCCGTGAGTACTTTAAAGTACTCAGCAAGTCGTAGGGAAATGTATGCAAATAGTATTCATGCAAGGCTTGACAAGGACATTTTTATGGCTGTTTTGCAGAAAGCAGTATTGACAGTAAATACAGTAATTAGATTGAAAAGCATAATTTAAAAGATTAATACATAAGTAAACAAGTTTCTCTGAAACAACTAGTGAACACTCCGTTCACTTCCCAACCATCGACCAAAACTAACTACTCAGATCCATCCAAACCATTCCAATATTTTTGAGAAAATCTATCCCTCGTGTGAAATCACTAGGTATTGTCCATAACCGGGGACACGGCTATTTGAATAGTTTTACACTCTGTAGAGACTGTACAGGTTGACCCACAAGAGATAATCACTTGATAAAACACACGTTTCCTTAGACATGTGAATCAGGGAGAGACTATCACAAGGCTTTTACAAAGCTCTGTTTTGACTTGGTTCTACTCGCTAAGGATTCACCTCGATCTAGCCCCCTCTTGCACTGCTTATCAACCCAAACAGAACCAACTCAAAACATTACTAATTAGTTGGCGAGGTCCATCCCATAAATAGACTTGTGGTTGTACGGTATGGTCCAGATCAATGGCGCACAAAGTTACGTCCTTAGAGAGTACTACTCAGGTGAGGCAACCATATCCCAAAATCATCCCTTTTGCTGCACGATCACTCGCCCGAGTATAAATCAGTTTTGGTTCAACCCGGCCAAATGGCAACCCTTGCCATGACACAACAAACTTTTATTAGCATTGGCCGCGCCACAATTCCATATTTCATTAAGTCAAGTTTAATCTTTCTTTGAGTATGTGATCATGAATCCCATCATGACTAAGCATAATACGACCCATGTTGGTAGTACAATAATATCCAACTAATAATTAACCATCCTATGGTGTCCAAGGATTTATGTCATTCAAGGGTATATGTCAATAGCAATTATACAAGGAGGCATAATGACAATTAGGCATTTAACTATTCCCGAAAGCATTTATTATAAACTTAGCAATGCATGTTGATATAAATCAATATAGTTTTATAAAATGGGTACGACATGATTAAAGGTTTACAACTTGCCTTCGTTGAAGGTTTGAATGGCTTCGGCAGACGGTTCTAGGAATTCTTCGGGAACGCCAAAATATACACGCGCGAAAAGAGCCAAATAAATACAACAATTCCAAATAAAATCCAAAAATTATGAAATTAGCAGCGATAGGAAGAGGCTAAATTTAGATGAATTTAGAAATGAGAATCGATGGGATCGGAGTTCGTATGAGGGAGAATGAATATGAGAATCGATGGGATCGGAGTTCGTATGAGGGAGAACGAATATCCGAAAGTTTGACTTCACATGAAGTATAGAAAATCAGCAGACATGAATAGTGCTGGCTTGGGCAAAAATGATGGCGCTGGTGAGGGAAAGGGAGGGGCAGCCAGCAAACTAGCAAAATAGAATCCTAGGATCGAGACAGACCCAATGGTGATGGTTGCGTCGCCAGCGGAGGTCCGGTGCGGTGGCGACACGCAAAAAGGTGCACGAGGGAATAGCAGCGTCGGTGAACCGATGATGCTTCGTAGAAAAGGAAGGGAGCACGACATAGAATGTCACCAGGCGAACCTAATAGTAGTGACGACTTCTCTGGGGGATCAACGACGGCGGCGGAATGCGAGGAAGAAACAGTTTCGGCCCGCGACCGAAAAATCTCGATTGCGAAGAAACGGAAGCGAGAGAGAGGGGCGAATTCTAGGAGGTGGAATAGGAAGCCGAGGGGCTCGCTGTGGTGTGGTTGGTGTGGAGAATGGATGACCGGAGAGGGAGCTTGAGGGAGGAAGGCGGTGTCGCGGTCAGTTTGGAGAAAAATGGTGCTCACTGTTTTTGCTTCAGTTGTGGTGGAGGGAGGAGAAGAGAGGAAGGGGGAAGAAAGGGCACTGCCGCTGGTTTTATAGAGGAAGGGGAGCACTGGGAGCAAGGGGAGCTGGGCTGCACAACGCTAGTAGAGAGCATAGCGCAGGGATGGGCGACGGCATGGGGGTGGCAGCGGTGTGGGTGTGGCATGGCCTGGGCATGGGCGACATGGAGAGGCCACGCTGTAGGGTATGGCACCGGGATGGGAGCTGGGCAAAGGGGTAGCTCATGGGCTTGCTGTTTATAGGAGAAATGGTGGGGGGAGAGAGCAGCACGGGGAGGCAACATGGCTCGTTGGCAGCGGTATGGAGGAGGCATGGGGGCAAGGATGCAGGAGCCAGGGCATAGAGGAGGGATTGTGGGCACGAGATGGTGGCGCCAGGGCATGGAGCAGCAAGGGGATGGGGCGCCCATGGTGGTAGGGGTGCACAGGGCACGGGCAAAGAGCTCTCGGGAAGAAGACATGAGAAAAATGGAGGAGAGAGAAAGAAAAGAAAAGAGAATAAAGAAAAATCCGGAAAATAAATAAATCCAAAAATTTCAAGAAAATTTTATAAAATACTTTGGAACCTGAATAGACCAAATAAATTAGTTTTGGATTTTTTTACCAAATAAATTAGTTTTGGATTTTTTTGAAGTTTATTTTAACCAATTATAATGTTTTTGCTTCAGAAATTCAATTTAAGCTTTAAATTAAACAGATAAAATCCAAATGACTATTTTTATTTTTAAAGCTTCAAAATAAATCACCGCATTAAATTAAATTTTGCAACAAATAAAATAATTTTTGGGAAGACATAAAAGAAATAATACAGATTGGGTTGCAAGAAAGAGCACCGACTTGAATAAAATCCAAGAAAACCCGTAAAATCCACTAAACTCATTTTAGAATTTAATTAAAGTTTGATTTAATCATTTAAATGTTTTTCACTTTTGGAAGTTTCAATTTAATCTTTACATTTATTCAATGACATGCAAATAGTTTATTTTATTTCTAAAGCTTCAAAAAGATTCTGAAATACGGGCAAACTAAAAAGAAAAAAAAAGAACTCCACGAAAAAACAACCGGGTCTTGGAAAAAGAAATTCCAAGATAAAACTAGAAAATCAAATAAGATGATTTTTATTTAATTGAAGTTTGATTTACTCACATTAAATTTGTTTTTAATTTCTAAAATTTCAAATTAAGCTTTAACAATTTAGGAAAAATCAAATGATGATTTTTATTTTGAAAATTTCAAAAACTCCCAAAAATTGGGATGTTACAGGACGGGAAGTCACATACAGTTCATGTTGAAAATCGTACGTGAAGTATCACAGATGGTTCTTTACAAGAACCGTTTGTGATATTACGGTCATCATAGACGATTTTTGTTTGAAACCCGTCTATGATTCGCAGCGCGGGAGGGCAGAAATTTTTGAACGCATGCGCGGGAGGCGAAATATTTTGGCGTTCTCCTTATATATTATAGCCACCCCCCGCCTTGTCTTCAATCAGTCTCTCCCTCTCCCCTCCCCACACCGAGCTCTGGCGACCGCCCTCGAATCCCCAGCGTGGTTCGGCAAGGAGGAGACGCAGCCGATGACGATGACGAGGAGGAGGGATGCGCAGGAGCTCCATGTCTATCACAGGAGGCCAACACGCATCCGTAGCCTGCTGTTTCGCAGCGCCTCCGGTGAGCGGGGCATTGAGGCTTGACCAGTACCGCTAAATCTGGTCGCCGCCCATCTTGGCCTCAAGTGAGCACAAAGTTTTGCCCCCAAATTCCCATCCAGGTTTTCTTCTCACTCTGATTTCGTCCCCTCCATCTTGTTAGATTTCGTTCTCAGTGAGGACCCCCATTTGTGGTCGACAAGGGAGGCTGATTCGGTTCGAGATGGACGCCTCTACTCGACCTTGGCCTCGTTAGAGAGTGACCCATTAGTTGAGAGAGAGAGAGAGAGTATCTTTTAATTACCTTCTTACAAACTATCGAAAGAGCATATGGAAACTACTGTCCAGCAATTGATTGGTTTGGCTCAAAATTCAATTTTTTTGCAATAGAAAAAACTATCACAGACGATTTTTACTAAAAAAAAATCATCTATGATAGTCTATTTTCACAAACAGTTTCGAACAAGAATCGTCTGTGATAATTGACTATCATAGACGGTTATTGTTCAGAACCGTCTGTGATAGCTTTTTTCACATACGGTTCAAAAACTGTCTATGATATCTTCATAGTATCATTGACCCATAAAGTCAGACGGTTCAAAAAACCGTATGTGATGATGATTTTGAATCGTGTGTGATTACCTTTTCTGTTGTAGTGGCGTCGGAAAAGAAAAAACAAGCAAGTAAAACAAATAAATACTAAAGAAATAACAAATGAACTCCAAATTGAACAAAGCTACTGCTATTAGAAAGATGTTGAATTTAGACAATTATAGAAACACATTTCATTTGATTCGGAGTTAGAACGAGGGAGAACAAACATTCTAAAGTTTGCTTTTGAGTTTAAATCCAAAAAAGATTAGAGGAGAGAGAACTTGTCTTTCTTGCATGCGGGACCCAATGCATAGTGGTGTGGCCCACAACACAGGGCCCAAACCTTCACCCATGCACGATGCACTGCACGAGCCAGGCATGTGACAGGAGGAAGGAGAGAGGGGGGGTTCAGGCGGGGGCACTGTAAAGGCGTCACTATGTGGAGGCACTGCTGACGGGCGGCGTAGCTTAGCGCAAGTGGTGGTGATGGGCATGGGTACATGCTCTAGACACGGCATGGGCACGTTCCAGCGTGAGCTAGGTGGCAAAGGGTGGCTTGGGTCGGCTGAACTACAGAAAAGGGCAAGGGGGGAGGGGGGGTTGGGAATGGGCTGAGCCCAGGAAGAGGGGAAATGGGTCAAGCCCAGGAGAGATTTGAAATCCTTTTGAGGGATTTTGAATTAAGCTTTTGAATTTTGAAACTCGAAAACAAACTTTGAAAGCTTTTGGGGAACTTTGAAAATACACACTTAATTCAATTTAGGTTTTGAAACTCCTTTTATAAAGCCAAGAACGGACTACACAAAAGGAAACCAAATCCAAATTAAACCACCCCAGAAATGGGATGTTATACTCGTGGCCATCACCGGAGGGGGAGCGGCCATGGTTGAACAAGATTTGTCATTTGTCCTATCTAGATAGATGATTTCTCTAATATTTTTTTAGTTTCTTATAGTGACCTTAGATGGAAGAGGGCGGGGACAGATGGGACCAGGATAAAAACCCGTGGTTACACGGTAACCCACGCAGAATCGCCATCGGGAGGTGGCCGGATCCCATTTCCTACGGTTTTTTCAAATCCAAATTCAAAATTTCAGATTTTAAATGAATTTTAATCGAATTTGAACGAATTTCGGCCAAACAAAATCCGGTTTGACCGGTAACCGGACCGGTTACCGGTCGGTTACCAGTACCAGAGGGGGGCCGGGATGCAACTCGGGACCGGGTTTCCGACCCTTGGATGGGACAACATCACACCATTTACCAACTCGTCTATAGGTTGTGTAAACTTGCGAGTGCAATCTTGATTTTATATCATTGCATCTTCATGTTGCGCTTTTATGCTCGTCTATCTAGAGATAGGATATGATGGTGCAAGCTAATAAAATGCTTGCAGCTTCTGCATGTTGAGTGCTCTAGTTGGCGTAGAAAAATGCGCATGTGGTTAAACAGTCGCTAGATGGATCGGGCTTGAACAAGTGTCCATACCCTTCTGTTCTGTACACAGAAATGGGCCTGGCTAGGCGCAAAATCACCCTCTACCGCAGGGCCAGTCAGGTCTTTTCTTCTTCTTCCTTTGTATATACGTCATGATGCAGCCGACACTACTGAGGGGTGTTTGAAACGGCTTCAGCTTCGGTTAATCGGGTGGGTCATCGGTCTGGAAAGCTTAGAGAATCCTTCTATGAAGCGTCTGTAGTATCCAGCCAATCCAAGAAACTATGCACTTCAGTCACTGAGTTAGGTTGCTTCCATTCCAACACAGCTTCTACTTTGGATGGATCGAGTACTACTCCTCCAACGGATACAATATGTCCGAGGAAACTGATTTCATGGAGCCAAAACTCACACTTGCTGTACTTGGCATACAACTAGTGGTCTTTAAGCTTCTCTAGGATCAAACGCAGATGTTCGATGTGTTCTTCAGTGGTCTTAGAGTAGATTAAGATGTTGTCTATGAACACGACAACAAACTTATCCATGTATTCCGTGAATACTTTGTTCATGAGGTTCATGAAGTAGGCTAGCGCATTGGTCAGGCTAAAGGACATGACGGTGAACTCATATAGGCCATACTTGGTGGTAAAAACCGTTTTGGGTATATCCTCAGCCCTGATCTTGAGTTGATGGTATCCTGGCCTTAGGTCTACCTTGGAGAACACTACGACTCCTGAAAGCTGATCAAACAGATCATCAATGCAGGGCAAGGGATACTTGTTGATGATCACATCATTGAGGGATCTATGATCCACACACATTCTGGCGGTGCCATCTTTCTTCTTCACAAAAAGCACTGGTGATCCCTAGGGAGACGAGCTAGGTCTAATGAATCATTTCTCTTGCAAGTCCTCAATCTGTGTTTTAGCTCTTCAAGATCATCGACGGCCATCCTATAGGGTCTCTTGGCAATTAGGGCGATCCCTGGTCTTAGGTTGATCACAAACTCTATGCCTCTTTCTAGGGCATGCTGGGCAATTCTTCTAGAAAAACCTCTTGGACTACAGGCATTTCTTCTAGTAGCATAACTTCAAGGTGATGGATTGCATGACCCAATAGAGAGGGACAGTCCACATTAACCTTTATTGTTAATCCGGGGTACTTGGTGAGTACTACCTGTGATTGGCACAATCTATCATTCCTCGGTATCTGGCCAACCAATCCATCCCTAAGATGATGTCCAGAGTTTGGGATGGTAACGCCATGAGGTCTGCTAAGAATCCAAAATTTTCCATGGCAATCACTACTCTGGAACACACTAACATAGCAGTTAAGGGTCCCCCGGGTGAGCTAGGTACCACGTGTTTCTTCAATTTAAAGGTTGGCAATTTAAGTCTTTCAACAAACTTCCTTGATATGAAAGAATGAGATGCCCTAGAATCAAATAGAACATGTGCAAGTATTGACTTAACAGAGAACGTACCCATTAGTACTCCGGTAGCTTCCTGAGCTTCGTCTACAGTGACGTGATTCACACGGCCATGGTTCGGTGTTGAGGTGGTCCTGGATGCTTGTGGGGTCTAATGGATCTTGCTAAGAGTCGATGCTTGTCCACGAGTCGAAGTGGTTCCCAAGCTGAACTTCACTGGGGTGACTTGGCGATTTGGGCATCGATTGGCAAAGTGCTCCTTTTCTCCACAACTAAAGCTATGGAGATGAGCTACCGGGTTGGTTGTAGCAAGTTGTCACATCCCCAGATTAATAAAGAGAATTACTATGCATCTCATGAGCATGCATCATTGTTTTCAAGCATTTGCATTATATATTGCACTTGGAAAATCTTAAACAAAGTTAAAACCTACACTTCAAAGTTTAACTCCAAAAGAAAGACAAGAACAAAATCTTATTAACATCTTCTGGCAATAATTTATTCAAATACTAGAACAATCATAATGAATTAATATATTTTTTTCCCAAATTTTTGGGACTGGTTTAAACCCTAAGAAAATTCAAACACAATTTAATGACCTACACTAAGTTTGAAGTTAAATTATACACTTTATATCATGAATAGTAAGGTTCAATAAATTTTTATGAATACTAGACCTTTCTAGGAACCCTTGTGATTTATTTCACATTTTTAGGAAATTTATTTCTATTTTTAGCACCTTGGTCAAAGTGGAGAAACTATTTTAATTCTCAGTCAAACCCTTAGACCTAACCACCAAGACTGCTTGGGTTCGAAGTCGGACCGGCTAGTTGGCTTGACCCAACCCCCTAATTGCACCGCACGTGGACCATCCGATGGGAAATCAACGGCCCAGATCTCGCAACCCTTCGGAACGATCCGAGCATTTCTTTTAATCTAAACCATCCAGTCCAGTTCCAACGGCTCGCACTGACCCACTTACTCTGGCGGTCGCGCGCGCACGATGAGTCACTACCGTACTGGGCCCACTTGTCGGATCCATCTCCCACCTCTTGCTGACGCTCGCGCAGGACAGCTTTGCCACGCGGCTGGCGATTCCTTCCGCGCTCCGTCGATGCTATCAATCCACCGCGTCTGTTGGCCTATCCTAGAGTTTCCCCACCAACGCCGTCTCCACTCCGTCATCTCCCTAGGGATAATACCTCTCCCTGCCCTTCCTTTCAGCTCACTTCTCTTCACAACCGAGAGGAGGAGGAAGCTTGCCTGAGGCCATCTCTCAGGTAATCTCCTCACCAATGGACCCTCCGTTCTTATTGTTCATTGCCGTATCCATTTTGGCTAATCTCGGCTCGTGCATTTCCTTGTAGCTCCGGGTTTTAAATGCGTGCTCCCATCGGCTCCAGAGCACGCACCGAGTGACACCACCGAGCCAACATCATCTCCGTGAGTATTATGCTCTCTTTAGCACGTCACCTTACGTGCTTTAGGCCACTGATCAAAACCCCTAAACCTATTTTGGCATTGCACGACAGGGCTTCGTGGATTTGAAGAAATTCCGTTTTCGGCCGAGGAACAGTCCCTTCGTCTCCCACTTTGTTCCGGCAAGCCATTCTTCAATTCCTTGCTCTCTTAGCATCCTTGTTTGGTCTTTAGCATGTTCTGACCATTCACTTCCTCTTTGATTCACCAGATCGAGCTCTTCGCATGAGCCGTGCCATCGTCGTCTTCTTCTCTAGTGCCGACGCGACCCCAGCCTACTCCGAGCTTCACCGAGCATCCGCTTCTCTCAGGTAGTCCCCCATAGTCCCTAGGAAGCTCAGGCACCCGCTTATCAGAACCGCTGCAGAGCTCTCTCGCTGTTGCATCATTGTCGTATTTGGTAGCACCACTCAACTCCGGCTAGCCGCCGTTACAGGCCGGCTCAGCCGTCGAGACTTCTCCCATTATGAGCGCAATGCCATTGTGCACCTGTACGTACCCTTGGCCGACGCCGCTGTGGCCGGAATCGCCGGTGAGACACCGAGCAAGGAGGCGGAACCATTGTCGTATGTGGACCGGTCCTGTAGCATGATGATTAAGCATTAAATGGCAATGATTAGTAATTAAGCGCTGTCTTAAAGAACTGGTGTGTCGCTTACTAGTGGGTCCCGTGCACAGTGAACGGGCACATTAGTTTAAACCCCACAGAGGCTGACAGGTGGGACTAGCCGCTTAAGCGCCATGCGCTATGCACGCGTGTTAGTGGACTGAGTCGAGTGGACCGTGTCATTGATAGCGGGTCCCACTTGTTAGATCGGCTTTTAAAATCTGAGTTAAATTGGAAAACACACTATTCACTAGGCCCGCTGGTCAGTGACCGTGGCTAGAGTAGCGCCCGGTAAGAAAAGAAATAAAGGTTTTAGAAAATTCGAAATCCAATTCTTTACACACTGTAAAATATGTATAACTTCAAAAATACATAACTAATTCATCTCAACTCCAAAATGGATGAAACCACTTCTGATAATTTTCATTGTTAATGAACTTTATATTAAAATTAGTTTCAAACATGTCTCTGTAGCAGAGGGTATTATTTTGGAGATTGATCCATTAACACCATTATCTTTACAAAAGAAAATGTTAATAACTTAGAAAATTCATAACTAATGCATGAAAACTCCAAATGAGGTAAACTCAACTGTTTTACTCTTGTATAAATATTCTCTATTTATCCATATAATCCTTTGTCCCACTAATGTTTTCCAAATTTTACCCAAATAATTAATTTAAATGAACAGTAACCGGTTGGAATTAAACTGGATTTTCTGGAAAACTGATTTTCAAACCTTAATAACTCTCACATACTAAGTCCAAATGGAATAATTCTTTCACCTAAATTCATCTAAAATCATGACTTAGATACTGTAGAAAAATCATGCATTTTTGAGTACTTTGAATTTTGAGGTATTTCGAATTTTGAGGTATTTCTCGATATTTATTCGGTATTGTATTTATATAGATTCCGAGCCTATCGATATTGACCTATATGCTACTGAGGGAGAGCAACTAAGCTACCAATAAGGCAAGCAACATTTGAACTTTATTTTACATCATATTTGATCCCAGTTTTGTTAAGTTAGTGCAATGATAATTGTTTGCATGCTATTTTGATAATGTCACTATTTTTGTGATGAGTAGATTAGTTATATCCTATTCATTGAGGTTAATCTTGAATTACTCCAATACCACATGCTTAAGATAGTTGTGTGAAATATAATTGTTGAACGTGTCTTGCTTAGCCATGCAAGTCTAGAACGATAGCTTGATTGTCGGGAATAACCCGACAATTATGGGATAAACACAACTTTCATTATATACTTTTGTTTCAGATCTTCGTATCTGTTTTATGAGATAAATTTTGTCATTTTAAATGTGTTTTGGGTCTGGACAAGTGATGGTTAGTGATGGTGCCTTCGTGCACGAGACTTGGGTAAGTAATGGACTTGTCTGGACAATTAAGGACCGAACTTTGGGTACCTACGGTTCAAGCAAAACTCGTGCTATTACACGTGGCGTATGGCCGCTACTTGGTTAAGTAGGGGGCTGATGTTGTTGAGTTGATGACTGGTGGTGTGAGGACGTATATGTGTTCCATCGCATATATGTTCCGTAAGGTGCCGATTGCAATTCTATAATGTGCGGATGAGCACTATTTAAACCTTGTTAATTGGGTCGGTATTCCCGGCACAACTTGCGTGCTTGTTTGGTTAGTAAGCTGTATAACCTACACTTAAGTGGGATTACGTCGCGCATGGGTGATTCAACTCAATAATGTCAACTTGCTGAAAAATATCGAGTCTTGATTTACTCGGCCGACATACCATAGGAAGTATGCTATTTTCGGAGGCATCTGGAGGCTTACGGGCTAATCGAGTCATGTGGGTAAAGTAGTACACCCCTGCAGGGTATAAATCTATTCGAATGGCCGTGTCCGCGGTTATGGACTATCACTTGAGTTTGTGGCTGCTAATTGTTAGACTTGGAATTAAAATTGTGGTTATAACTTGGTATTCGTCATAAATGGGATGTTCGTGCTTGTTGTTGTATCAAAGTGGACAACCACTTTGCTATTTGTATGATTCATTTGTTATTCAATTTATTGCTTATTCACATGCTTTACTTCTACTTCAAATCTGATTTTGAAATGGCATTTGAAAAACTAGTATGTGTAGGTTGTAAATTGTTGTGTCTCTTTTGCAAAACTAAGCCAATATGAGCCATCCTTTGGAACAACCTATAGCATAACTAATTTTTATTTGTGTAAGACTTGCGAGTACCTTTGTACTCAACCCGGTTGCTGCAATTTCAAGTGAGGAAGGTTATGAGCCCGTTGAGCTCGTTAGCGCCGATTTAGGTGACGCTGACAAGTAGTGCTATCATTTATCTCTTAGTCGGTTGCCACTGAGATATGGGCATGCCACTACTGGTCCTTTGGTTTATTTACTTGTTTCTGTTGCTACTTAATACTCTTATTTGAATTTGGTCGGTCGGCCGTTTGTAATAGTTGTAGACTTTAACTACTATGTTGTATGTCTTTTGAACTATTAACGTATGATTGTTGTATGGATGTGATCAACGTTGTATGAGAGTATGAGCATATTGGTTGCTGATCTTGGGAGCCAATATGAGTTCATGCTTGCTGTTCATGGCTTCCCATTTAACTCACTAAGTGTAGTGCTTGACTTGTTGGAGAAACAATAATCATGTAGTGCTCGCAGAGGAGCAGCGTGCATGATCGTCGGGGCTCTAGTTTTCAGTTAAGCCTCTCGCTTAGATGGTGTTAAGTTGGAATCCATTTACTTGAGGTCCAGAGTTATGTCCTTAAGACCATGCTTAGTCTCGGTCTTACGGAGATAACCCGGGGGTCCTCACAACGTTGGTATCAGAGCCATACTGACTGTAGGATAGAGATAGCACTAGCGTTAAGTTTAGCAAGTTTCTTGGTCAAAAATATTTTTAAGTTATCAAAATTACTTCAGAAAGTTTAAGTTAGGAATATCTTTTATTCCTCATCCATCTTAGTATCATTCCTTACCTTATTCTAGTTTCGGTTTGTAAAACTAACTTACCTTGCCCTTCTTGCTCTTTAGATGAACCCTCAATACCTTGTTTGGGAGACTCAAGCTGAAAATGTGGGAGGATACCCGGAGTTACTAAGAGATATGATGTGGAGGGCAAATTTCACCTACCAGCCGACGTACTCCATTTATCGACGAGACCGAGGGCCAGGAATGGAGGAGTACCTGGCCGTGGTGGACATTATTGCTAGGCGTGTTACAGGAAGCATACCGTACCGACTTCAAGCACGTGGCACTTCTGAGGCCATGGCACTGCAGGAAGTGGCTCGAGTGGCCATGAGTCGCCTCCGTTATGATTTGACAGAGCTGTCTCAACCGCCATACGACCATTTTCCCATGCAAGCACATGTCGGGGAAGTGAGCAGGTTCGCTAGGATTCAGTTCGGGAAAGATCCCCAAGTCTAGCAATTGGCGAGACTGGTGCACATTATGGATCAGATGCATCGTTGCACCATGCATGAGTTATGGGAGATGTGGCGTCGTCTCATTGAAGCTCAGGAGCACTTAAGGCTCATGCACGACATGAGGCTCATTCATCCCGATGTGCTGTATGGCGCTAATATGATCTCCCATACCTTTCTACGCCACCAGAATATCGTCTTCCCGTAGTAGGAGGTCATATTAACGGCATAGGATCACCCTTGCGCCTCCCTAACCTAGGGGACCCCGACGATACAGGATCCCCTGGATGTCATCTACTTGACGAGTTTCTGGTGAACTTTGACCGGAACAATATTTAGGATATTAGGGTAGTAAGCTCGCTGTCCTGTCATGTGTTCAGCGATGCATGTATCTTTAAAATTCTTGTAATAGCCTAGTAGTTGTTGGAACCTTCGTGTTTATTTGCAAGAACTTTTATTCCGGGCAGTTACCATTCGCCTATGGGCTAATATCAATGTAATTGTACCAGAATTCTATGAATTGTTTTAATGGATCTTGTACTGGCCTTAGTGCCTTTGTACCCCCATTTGGTGTTAAGTTCTTGTGTATTTTTGGTATATATATCATTATGCATGCTTAGTTAAGTAATAACTTTTTATATTGTCTAACCATCCATGTGACCGTAGGATGACAGGTCCCAACACTCGTTCGAGAGCTCACCATGATGAGGGATCTCCATCCCAGGGACCTTGTTCTGCTGTAGTGGGTGAACCTTCTCAGCAACATGATCGGCGAGGTAGCACACCCGAAGAAGCACTTCCACCACCTCCCACCATGGCAGAGGTGTTGGCTCAAATAGAGAGAAACCGCATGGACCAGATGAGGATTCTCGAAGCTATCACTCGCAACACCTCTCCTGCTCCCCCGGCAATAGGAGGAGGGGGAAATCATAGGTAGCATGGGGGTCTCGCTGACTTTCAGCAGACAAATCCTCCAACCTTCGCGGGCACAGAAGACCCAATGGAGGTTGAGGACTGGCTGAGGAATATTGAGAAGAAGCTAGCTATTGCTCAGTGCACAGGCATTGAGAAGGTCCTCTTTGCCAGCTATCAGCTGGAGGGCACTGCCAGCGCATGGTGGGATAACTTTTCCGCCATGCAACTCGACGGAGATGTTCCCTCTTGGAACGAGTTTCGAGCAGCCTTCAGGGAGGCCCACATTCCTGAGGGGGTCATGATGATCAAGCAGCAGTAGTTTCTTGCTTTGAAGCAAGGAAAGAAGACTGTCATTGAGTACCTTCACGAGTTCAACTCTTTGGCTCGTTATGCCCCTAACGACGTCTCCACCGACGCCCGCCGCCAGAGCCAGTTCATGAATGGCTTGACTGAGGAGATGCAGCTGGCTCTAGCTGTACATGACTTCCAAAACTTCCAGCACATGGTGAACAAGGCCATAGTGGTGGAACACAAGAGTGTGTTAGTAGAGGAGTCCATGAAGAGGAAGAGAGCCGCTCAGATTTCAGCTAGCGGCAGCTTTCCTCGGCAACGCGCCGGACCGCCCCAGGCATGTCGTTCTCAGCCTCTAGTGCCACCGAGGCCTTCCACGACATCTCCACAGTCTTCTTTTCCAGCAGCACAACGGTACAATGGGGGTAAGAACTCCCAGAATAGCGGCGCATACAAGCCAAATGTCACTTGCTTTCATTGCGGCCGCCAGGGCCACTATGCACACCAGTGCCTCGCCAAGCAGCGAGGGATGCCCCAGACTTATCACCCTCCTACACCACCTCCAACTGCGGCAAGACCTTCACCACCTCCACATGCAACATCTACCCCTCCTCAAGTCCCTACACGTGGTCGAGTGAACCACGTCACTGCCGAGAAGGCAAGCGGCGCTCCGGACGTCGTTTTGGGTACACTTCTCGTTAATTCTTGTCCAGCATCAGTTTTATTTGATTCAGAGCATCTCATTCATTCATTAAAAAGGAATATGTTGCACATAATCAATTTTAAATACATAGACTTCAGTCACCTTATCACATCCAGTCACCGGGATCGGTTTTTCAAACCGATCAAGTCTGCCAGGACGTAAAAGTGGAAATTCAAAGGGTTAACTTCTTGGCAAACCTAATTGTGATAACTTCAGTGGGTATTGATGTGATCTTAGGGATGGATTGGCTGTCCAAAAATCAGGGAAAGATCAATTGTGCTCAACGGTCTATTTCAGTCACAAGTGAGATGACAATCAAGTCGTTTTTGCACCTTTAGTGGGCGATTCTCATCTCTATGCATTGGAAGCTGGTATTGTTGGGACACGGGGTAGGCTACGATAGCTACAAACAAAAATTTCTACCACGCAAACCAGGAAGCCAAGCAAGTAGATGATCATAGATCGTTACTACCAGACGCGCAGAGCAGCGGAAGAAGGGTTGGAGCAGCCTGGTCCAACGTATAGCGCGTTGATGTAGTGGTCGTAGTCGATCGTCCAACGTCCAGCAAGTCGATGCAATGGTCGTAGTCGATCGTCCAGCGTCCTCGTGAGTCGATCGTCTCCTCCAACAACCTCTGCAGTTTCTCGTGAATGATCACGGATCGTCCTCAAGCGCAACAATCGTAGTAGCGCCTCTACGGTATCCACACGTCCAGGGATGGAACAGCCATACGCCGGTGTGCTAGCACCAAGTCGCACAGCAGAGCTCTCAGGAAGATGGTGGCTAGGGTTTTGGTGGTGATTCTCTCGTCCCGTACCTCCCCACAGCCTCATGCATCTCCTTATATAGTGCTCGTGGCCATGCACTTTCTTTATCCGATCACAACGAGGTGCCCAGAGACATCTCTCCTGTTATGTTAGGAGGGGCAAATCCCATATCCGACCAGTCATATTCCTCTCCATGTTTCACAGCATACCCGAAAGCTACCTTTATAACTACCGAGTTACGGTGTAGCGTTTGGCAACCCCTAAGAGTGCTATTACACATGTAGAAAACCATGCTGATCTCAGGTCTAAGGATTATACATCATCATTGCTTGAGACCAACTAACGACACATAGAATCATAACAATCTCAATAGTGTCTCAAGGTGGGTCTTATCCAACACCATGTTCTCTAACATGTGTCCATATTATTGGGTTGATATCTCCATATCTATGACTCGTGAAACATAGTCATCAACCAATACATATGCTAGTCTATTCATATGTGTCCTCATATGTTTCCGACCAGGGATCGTATAAGAATAATTATCGTAGAAATATAGAGTTTCACAACCAAGTCACATATTTGATAATAAATATTAACAATATTATTCTAGGATCAAGATAACACATTATCCAATGTCATGAACATAATGAAATATAATCATCTCTATGATTGCCTCTAGGGCATATTTCCAACAGTCTCCCACTTGCACTAGAGTCAATCATTTAGGTATCTCATACCGATAGCTCTTGTGTGTGCCTCATGCTTTGGTGTGTGAGAGGCTTTGTCAACTAATCGAGAATATTTAAATCAGTATGAACTTTGCATATCTTAACATCTCCTCTATCCACCAATTCGCGAATAAGATGATAGCGCTGAGTATATGCTTGACTTCGATGGGATCTAGGTTCCTTAGCTCACAAGAATGGCTCCATTGTTGTCACAATAGAGATCCATTGGGCTCGAGGCACTCGAACCACACCCAACTCAAAGAATAAAATTTCTTATCCAAACACCTTCTTTCGCAGCTTGACGCAATGTACTTAGCCTCGTCGTGGAATCAAGAACCGCCTCTTGCTTGGAACTTTTCGAAAGATAACGCTCCTCCATTCAAAATGAATACAAAACCAGATTATGACGATAATCATCTTTGTCGGTTTGAAAGCTTGCATCGATGTAACCATTTACAACGAGCTCTTCATCACCGCCATAAACTAGGAACACATCCTTAGTCCTTCTTAAGTACTTAAGAATGTTTTTCACAGCTGTCTAGTGACCTTCACCGGGATCAGCTTGGTATCTGCTCATAACACTTAGAGCATATGATACATCTGGTCATGTACATAGCATGGCATACATGATAGATCCAATAGCCGAAGCATATGGAATATCATTCATTTTGTCTCGCTCATCAGTGGTCGTAGGACACTGATTCTTGCTAAGATTAATGCCATGTGCCATGGGCAAGAATCCTCTCTTGGAATTTTGCATGTTGAACCAATTCAACACTTTGTCTATGTACATATCTTGGCTTAATCCAGTTAGCCTATTAGATCTATCTCTATAGATCCTTATTCCCAAGATATATGCTGCATCTCATAAATCTTTCATTGAGAAGCTATTTCTTAATGAAGTTTTAACAGATTCAAGTATTGGAATGTTATTTCCGACCAGTAGTATGTCATCTACATATAAGATCAGAATAACAAGCGCGCTCCCACTAACCTTAATGTAAACACAAGGTTCTTCTTTGTTCTTAACGAAACCAAACCTTTTGATTTCCTCATCGAAATGTATATTCCAACTCCGAGATGCTTGCTTCAACCCATAAATGGACTTTTGAAGTTTGCATACTTTACTAGCATTCTTTGGATCGACAAAACCTTTAGGTTGTGTCATGTACACATCTTCATCTAGGTTTCCATTAAGGAAAGCTATTTTGACATCCATTTGCCATATCTCATAGTCGAAATATGCAGCAATAGCTAGAATGATCCGAACAGATTTAAGCATCGCTACTGGTGAGAAAGTCTCATCGTAGTCAACTCCTTGAACTTGTCGAAAACCTTTTGCGACTAGTCGAGGAATGTGAACATTTCTATCCATATCAATCTTTTTCTTATAGATCCATTTGCACTCAATGGTTTTAACACCATCAAGTGGATCGACCAGGTTCCAAACCTGATTTTCTCTCATGGAGTTTATTTCGAATTTCATGGCTCCAAGCCATTTCTCAGAGTCTGGGTCCATCATCGCTTTCTCATAAGTCTTAGGCTCATCATTATTCAATAATAATACATCATGCCCATACCTTGTAGGCAATTAACGCGACCTTTTAGATCTATGTGGGGCTGGTGCCTCATCTACAAGTTCAACAACAATTTGTTCATCCAGTAGAGGTTCAGTAGGAGTTGAAACACTTTCAGATATTTCCCGAATTTCTTCGAGTTGCACCTTTCTCCTAATGACTCCTTTTGAAAGAAACTCTTTCTCCAAAAAGACACCATTTCGGGCAACAAAAACTTTGTCTTCTTTCCGGTTGTAGAAATAATATCCTTTGGTTTCCCTAGGATATCATATAAAGAAGCATTTATCTGATTTGGGTGCGAGTTTGTCAGACGTCAAACGTTTAACATAGACATCACAACCCCATATCCTTAGAAAAGATAAACTAGGACTCTTCCCAGTCCACATCTCATATGGTGTCTTATCTACTGATTTAGATGGTACCTTATTTAAAATGAAAGCGGCAGTTTCTAGAGCGTAACCCCAAAAATATAATAGCAGATCTGATTGGCTCATTATTGATCGAACCATGTCCAACAAGGTCCTATTACGCCGCTGGGACACACCATTCCATTGTGGAGTGCCCGGTGGTGTAAGCTGTGGAACAATTCCACATTGTTTCAAATGATTACCAAACTCATGGCTCAAAAACTCACCTCCACGATCGGATCGTAAGATTTGATTGTCTTGCCAAGTTGATTACAGACCTCATTCGGAACTCCTTGAACTTTTCAAAGGATTCGACTTGTGCCTTATTAAGTAGATGTATCCATATCTACTATAGTCATCGGTGAAAGTAATGAAGTCTTCGAAACCACCTCTAGTCATTCATACTCATTGGTCCACACACATCAAGATGTATGAGTGCCAAGCTGGTCTGGACGCCTCTCACTACTCGACCGATGAAAGGTGTCTTGGTCATCTTTCCGACTGTGCAAGATTCGCATGTGTCAAATGATTCCAAATCAAATGAGTTTAGAGTTCCATCATTATGGAGCTTTTTCATGCGTTTCTCACTTATGTGACCCAAACGACAATGCCAAATGAAAGTAGAATTTATTTCATTAGGCCGAAGCCTTTTCGCATTAATATTATAGACGGATGCATCAACAAGATTTAAAATAAACAACCCATTCAAAACAGGTGCATAGCCATAAAACACTTCATTCAAAAATATAGAACAACCATTGTTCTCAATAATGAATTTATAACCTTCTGCCATCAAACATGATGCAGAGATAATGTTTCTACTAATGGCTAGAACATAATAACAATTATTCAATTCCATAATAAATCCTGAAGGCAAAAGTAATGGCAAAGTCCCGACAGCTAATGCAGCAACTCTTGCTTTATTCCCGATCACGAAGATCCATCTCGCCTTTGTAATTCTCCTACTCCTTGTTAGACTCAGATCGAATTGCGATATCAAGAACCGATCTGATATCAAATACCCATGAGTTAACAGAAGAGTCAGCAAGAAAAACATCTATAACATTAATACCTGTAGTGGAAGTTTTAGTCTCACCATTCCTTTTCTGATTAGCTAGGTATTTCTTGTAGTTCCTCTTCCAATGGCTTAGCTCTTTGTAGTAAAAGCATTCATTCTCTTGAGTCGGGCCGGATTTAGTCTTGGGCTTAGGCTTGTCAGTTTTGATCTCATCTGAAACTTTAGCCTTGCCCTTTTTCTTGACCCAAGTTTTGGCCTTCTTCTTGAAGCTTGTACTCTTTTGCACCATCATCACATGACTGTTGCTTTTCTTAATGCTGCCCTCTGCTGTCTTAAACATCATATGCAGTTCGGTGAGATTCTTGTCTAAGCCGTTCATATGGAAGTTCAAAATGAACTGCCCATAGCTTGCAGGAAGCGAAGCAAGAATCAAATATGTAGCCAACTCTTGGCCAAGTGGAAAACCAAGTTTTTCTAAGCTCTGTGTGTAACCAACCATTTTGATCACATGAGGGCTCACCAGACTACCCTCAGCTAGCTTACACCCCAAACAAGTTCTTTGAGATCTCATATCTCTCGGTTCTTGCTTGTGTCTCAAATATGCCTTTGAGCGCCACGATCATATCGTAGGCCTCAATGTTCTCAAACTGCTTCTGAAGGTCTAAGTTGATCGCAGCAAGCATGAGACAGCTAACATCAAGGGATTCATCACATGCCTTTTTATATGCGGTTTTAAGAGTAGCAGTAGCATTCTCTGTAGGCACATCTGGAATTGGTTCCTCTAGAACATGTTCCTTTTTATCTTGTCTAAGAACAATTCTTAGGTTGCGGGACCAGTCTGCAAAATTTGTTCCATTCAGTTTTTCTTTTTCAAGTATCGAACGCAAAACTGGATGTAGGTACAGCAATTGGTGCCATGATCTACAACATAAAATATACAAAACTAAGACATATGTTCAAGATAAGTAACTTCTATTAAACAATTTAATAAAGATACTCCCATTAAATACCATATCCCTCTTATGACATTTTAGTGATTCAAGATCCAAAATCAATTAATCTACTAGTGAGCTATGGCATCACTGCTAGAAGATTAGTGAAATTGGTAAGCAACCCTTTGCTAATCATATCTCTATATGACTCGTGTTGTTGGGCAGCATCTTTATGCTTCGGCACCCAACCCTTATGCTCCAAGGTCCACAACTGTTATGATAACCTTGTTAAGTTAAACCAATGCTCAGCGTGTAAGTGTCTGACACAAACCCATCTAGTCAAGTAGAGTTAATGGCACTCTGCTTTGGCAAGACCTACCATTAAAATACATGACTTTGGATGGTGTAGCATATTTGGGAGGGCATCAATTTAAATTAATATTATGTGAGGGAATTTTACTTCTACCATGTTAAAAGCATTTAAAGCAAAACATGTATAGAAATCAATGAACAGGAATATAAAGGCATTCACAGATAATCAAATTGCATTGTGATATAGTATGACCCTTCTTCATGGTGATCTCCATCGCCATGCATCCTGTTCGCCATGTCTTCAAGTAGTCGACTCCTCCAAGCACTCCCACTAAGCCATTATTTCTAATAGCACTAGTAATGAAACACAAGGAGTAAAGAAGCATCACAAGTCGACACGCAGGCCGTTATACAAATATATATACAGTCTTGGGCTGCAATTAACAGGACACGCAGGTCATGAACATTACACACATACATGCATCTCATACATGAACCATTATGGGTCATATTATTCACATCAATCCCTGCAAAAACAAGTTATGCATATCGGACGACATGAGCACACACTACCTATAGTGCGCGGATGCGAATACCAACCTGGCCGGTCCCGCTTAGCCGGTTAGCGGCGCTGGTTCGAAGGGTAGCGCCCTCATTTCGAGGGCAACGGCGACTCGAAATTTTTTCCAGAACATGAATCTTATTCACGTATTCGAGCCTTGGAAATCATCAGATTAATCACATTAACCCTATTCCGAACCACTCTAATTATTGCCTTTGATACGACCACACACTGCGGCAAACTCCGATGGCGGAATTCCGACCGGTAGGAGTGATATGCAGTCTGGTCGTGAACAAGTGAAATAAATCATCTGGTCCTTATAAGCTCTTACCTCCTCGTAAACCCATCTACTACCACCGAGAAACTGATCGATCAAATCGACCAAGGCCTAGATCGTTCCATCCATATGAACCGATCTAGGTTACCAGACCTGACCAGTAATAGATCCAATCTACTACTACCACATATCAAGTATATGCGACTGATCCAGATCAAAAACTACGCAGGATGGCTCTGATACCACTGTTGGGACGCAGGGTAGACTACGATAGCTACAAACAAAAATTTCTACTACGCAAACTAGGAAGCCAAGCAAGTAGATGATCATAGATCGTTACCACCAAACGCGCAGAGCAGCGGAAGAAGGGTTGGAGCAGCCTGGTCCAACGTATAGCGTGTTGATGTAGTGGTCGTAGTCGATCGTCCAATGTCCAGCAAGTCGATGCAGTGGTCGTAGTCGATCGTCCAGAATCCTCGCGAGTCGATCGTCTCCTCCAACAACCTCTGCAGTTCCTCGTGAATGATCGCAGATCGTCCTCAAGTGCAACAATCGTAGTAGCGCCTCTACGGTATCCACACGTCCAGGGATGGAACAGCCATACGCCGGTGTGCTAGCACCAAGTCGCACAGCAGAGCTATCAGGAAGATGGTGGCTAGGGTTTCGGTGGTGATTCTCTCGTCCCGTACCTCCCCACAGCCTCATGCATCTCCTTATATAGTGCTCGTGACGGATCCTATCCGATCACGTTTGACGAATCGTATTCGTACAGGTTTGTTCCAACCCATTAAGTGTGTGACCCTGTAGGTTCATGCGTAATTCGGTTGTGACTCGGAAATCCTTTCCGATCACGGGTCGTAGCGGCTCCTAGTAGAACATAACAATTCCTGAAGACACACAAATTATATCGAACGAACCTTAATGCAATATGATCTACGATCAGGTCCTATCTCTATACGACCAGTTCGTAACTCCTTACGACCAGGTTACGACCACTCTGTGATTACGTTCGACCAGTTTACGACCAGCTCGTATCTCCATACGACTAGTCTGTAACTGTTCGAACTAAGCGACTTACTCGTGTATACTCCCTTTGCCTCACGATGTCTGGTTGAACTCTAGGTGAGATGTTGTGTCATCCATGGACATTTCAATACTTTCTTGATCGAGTGTCGGATAACTTCACGTGGTCGAACACTTTGACTACTAGTGGCATGGCTATGCACTTTCTTTATCCGATCACAACGAGGTGCCCAGAGACATCTCTCCTGTTATGTTAGGAGGGGCAAATCCTATACCCGACCAGTCACATTCATCTCCATGTTTCACAACATACCCGAAAGCTACCTTTATAACTATCTAGTTACGGTGTAGCGTTTGGCAACCCCTAAGAGTGCTATTACACATGTAGGAAACCATGCTGATCTCAGGTATAAGGATTATACATCATCGTTGCTTGAGACCAACTAACGACACATAGAATCATAACAATCTCAATAGTGTCTCAAGGTGGGTCTTATCCAACACCATGTTCTCTAACATGTGTCCATATTATTGGTTTGATATCTCCATATCTATGACTCGTGAAACATAGTCATCAACCAATACATATGCTAGTCTATTCATATGTGTCCTCATATGTTTCTGACCAGGGATCGTATAAGAATAATTATCGCAGAAATATAGAGTTTCACAACCAAGTCACATACTTGATAATAAATATTAACAATATTATTCTAGGATCAAGATAACACATTATCCAATGTCATGAACATAATGAAATATAATCATCTCTATGATTGCCTCTAGGGCATATTTCCAATAGGTATCTCACTTGAATTGGATAAAGTACCAGTGGTATGTGAATATCTAGATGTATTTCCAGAAAACTCCCAGGCATGCCCCCTGATCGCGAAGTTAAATTTGTCATCGAGCTTGCACTCGGTACCGCGCCAATTTCAAAATGGCCGTATCGGATTCCTCCTAATGAGTTGGTAGAATTGAAAGAACAACTCAAGGAACTTCAAGATAAGGGATTCATTAGGCCGAGCTCCTCACCTTGGGGATGCCCGGCTATCTTTGTCAAGAAGAAAGATAAGAGTTTGCGTATGTGTGTTGACTACCGTCCGTTGAACGAAGTCACTATCAAGAACAAGTATCCGCTACCGCAGATTGATGATTTGTTCGATCAATTGAATGGAGCTCAGGTTTTCTCCAAGATTGACTTGATATTGGGCTACCATCAGATCAAGGTCAGAACTGAAGACATACCAAAGACAGCTTTCTCCACACGTTACGGTCTGTACGAGTACACCGTCATGTCCTTCGGATTGACGAATGCACCAGCATACTTCATGAACCTCATGAATTCGGTTTTCATGGAGTATTTGGATAAGTTTGTTATTGTATTCATCGATGACATCCTTATCTACTCCAAGTCTGATGAAGAACATGAGCAGCACTTACAACTTGTGTTGGAGAAGCTTCGTCAACATCAACTCTATGCCAAATTCAGCAAATGTGAGTTCTGGCTGCGTGAAGTTCGTTTCTTGGGTCATGTGTTATCCAAGGGTGGTGTCACTGTTGATCCAGGCAAAGTGCAAGATGTGCTTGACTGGAAACAACCCAATAACGTCACCGACATTCGCAGTTTTCTTGGACTTGCGGGATACTACCGTAGATTCATCAAGGACTTCTCCAAAATTGCGAGGCCAATGACCCAATTATTAAAGAAGAAAAAGAAGTTTGAATGGTCAGCAGAATGTGAGGAAAGCTTTCATATCTTGAGAGATCTTCTGACCAAAGCTCCGGTTCTCATCTTGCTAGATATTCACAAGAGCTTCGACATTTATTATGATGCATCTCGCCACGGGCTCGGTTGTGTGCTCATGCAAGAGGGCCGAGTGGTAGCATATGCATCAAGGCAATTGAGACCTCATGAAGCTAATTACCCCACACATAACTTGGAGCTTGCAGCTGTAGTCCATGCCTTGAAGATTTGGCGACATTACCTCATCTGTAATCGTTGCAAGATCTACACCGACCACAAGAGTCTCAAATATATTTTCACCTAAGCCGATATGAACTTGAGGCAAAGAAGATGGCTTGAGTTGATCAAAGACTATGATATGGGACTTCATTATCATCTAGGGAAAGCTAATGTGGTGGCTAATGCATTGAGCAGAAAATCCCAATGCAACTGTTTGTCGGTAACTCCTTTTTTGGCATGCTTGTGTGCTGCGATGCAACGTCTACACCTGGAGATAATTGAAGAAGGTTCTCTTGCTGCCCTAGGTGTAAATTTTACACTTGAGGACCAAATTAGAGAAGCCCAGAAGACTGACATGGAAGTAGCAAAAATCCGGGAAGAAATGAAGAAAGGCAAGGCCAAATGCTTCAAAGATGATGCACAAGGCACCCTATGTTTCGGAAACCGATTGGTGGTGCCGTTTGATCGTACCTTGAGGGAACTAATTCTCAAAGAGGCTTATGACTCCAAGTTCTCTATTCACCCAGGGAGTACCAAGATGTACCAAGATTTGAAGAAGCAGCTTTGGTCGAGCCAAATGAAGCGATAGATCGCTCAATATGTTGCCAGGTGTGATGTATGCCAAAGAGTCAAGACTGAGCATTTGAAGCCAGCAGGTACTCTACAACCCCTACCCATTCTCAAGTGGAAATGGGAAGAAGTTGGCATGGATTTTATCACCGGCCTTCCAAGGACTCAAACTGGGTCTGATTCTATATGGGTGATTGTTGATCGTCTGACAAAAGTTGTTCATTTCATTCTTGTCAAGACCACCTACCGTGGGGACAAGTTAGCAGAGCTTTATATTTCAAGAATCGTTTGTCTCCACGGTGTGCCAAAGGTGATAGTTTCAGATCGAGGTCCTTAGTTCACATCCTATTTCTGGGGATGCTTACATAAAGCCATGGGGACCAATCCATCTTTCAGCTCCACTTATCACCCGCAAACGGATGGACAAACTGAGAGGGTGAATCAAATTTTAGAAGACCTTCTCCGAGCATGTGTGCTGTCCTATAGCAAGAATTGGGAGAAGTGCTTACCGTTTACGGAGTTCTCCTACAACAATAGCTTCCAATCAAGCATACAAATGTCACCCTTCGAGGCATTATATGAGAGAGCTTGTAGGACACCCTTGAACTGGTCCGAAGCCGGGGAGAGACTATTTTATGGTCCAACCTTGGTGGAGGATGCAGAAGAACAAGTTCGTGTCATTCGTGAGCGACTTTGGACAGCTCAATCTCGTCAGAAGTCTTATGCCGACCGTCGTCGTCGCGAGTTGAGTTTTGAAGTGGATGATCATATTTATCTTAAAGTCTCTCCGATGAAAGGAATGCATCGTTTCCAAGTCAAAGGCAAATTGGCGCCTCGCTACATCGGACCATTCCAAATTCTAGCAAAATTGGGATCGGTGGCCTATCAATTGGAATTGCCACCATCACTTGCAGATGTGCATGATGTGTTCCATGTTTCACAATTGAAGAAGTGTCTTCATGTTCCAACCGAAGCTACTGAGTTGGAAGAACTCGACTTGCAACCCGATCTTTCTTATCGAGAGCGCCCAATTCACATTCTTGAAGAAACGTGATGCATGACGAGGAATCGCAATATCAAGTTCATCAAAGTTCAATGGAGTAATCATGCTGAAGATGAGGCTACTTGGGAACATGAAGATCATTTGCGACAGGAATATCCTGACCTTTTCCTTGAAGTGCCTTCGAATCAAGAAAAGCAAGGTTAAACAAAGCAATGGTAAGGAAAATGTAAAAATCATACTTTGTAACCTTGTAAGTTATCCTAGCACAATCTTTAAAGGAAATCAAAACAACAGATGTTGTACCTTCTTTAAGAACCTTTCTATCTGACTTCCACCCTACCACGATCTCGGGGACGAGATCTTTTGTAAGGGGGGGGGGAGGTTTGTCACATCCCCAGATTAATAAAGAGAATTACTATGCATCTCATGAGCATGCATTATTGTTTTCAAGCATTTACATTATATATTGCACTTGGAAAATCTTAAACAAAGTTAAAACCTACACTTCAATGTTTAACTCCAAAAGAAAGATAAGAAAAAAAAATCTTATTAACATCTTCTAGCAATAATTTATTCAAATACTAGAATAATCATAATGAATTAATATAATTTTCCCAAATTTTTGGGATTGGTTTAAACCCTAAGAAAATTCAAACACAATTTAATGACCTACACTAAGTTTGAATTTAAATTATACACTTTATATCATGAACAGTAAGGTTCAACAAATTTTTATGAATACTAGACCTTTCCAGGAACCCCTGTGATTTATTTCACATTTTTAGGAAATTTATTTCTATTTTTAGCACCTTGGTCAAAGTGGAGAAACTATTTTAATTCTCAGTCAAACCCTTAGACCTAACGAGCCGCACTGTTTCTTGGGTTCGAGTCCGACCCGGCGAGTTGGCTTGACCCAACCGCCCAACTGCACCGCATGTGGACCATCCGATGGGAAATCAACGGCCCAGATCTTGCAACACTTCGGAACGATCCGAGCGTTTCTTTTAATCTGAACCATCCAATCCAGATCCAATGGCTCGCACTGGCCCACTTACTCGGGTGGTCGCGCGCGCGATGAGTCGCTGCCGCGCTGGGCCCACCTGTCGGATCCATCTCCCACCTCTCGCTGACGCTCGCGCAGGACAGCTTTGCCACTCGGCCGGTGATTCCTTCCACGCTCCGTCGACGCCGTCAATCCATCGCGTCCGTTGGCCTATCCTGGAGTTTCCCCACTTAACGCCGCCTCCACTCCGTCATCTCCCCGGGGATAATACCTCTCCCTACCCTTCCTTTCAGCTCACTTCTCCTCACAACTGAGAGGAGGAGGAAGCTTGCTTGAGGCCATCTCTCAGGTAATCTCCTCAACAATGGACCCTCCATTCTTATTGTTCATTGCCGTATCCATTTTGGCTAATCTCGACTCGTGCATTTGCTTGTAGCTCCCGGGTTTTCGTCATGCTCCCATCGGCTCCAAAGCACGCACCCGAGTGACACCACCGAGCCAACATCATCTCCGGTGAGTATTATGCTCTCTTTAGCGCGTCACCTTACGTGCTTTAGGCCACTAATCAAAACCCCTAAACCTATTTTGGCATTGCACGACAGGACTTCGTGGATTTGAAGAAATTCCGTTTTCGGCCGAGGAACAGTCCCTTTGTCTCCCACTTTGTTCCAGTAAGCCATTCTTCGATTCCTTCCTCTCTTAGCATCCTTGTTTGGTCTTTAGCATGTTCCAACCATTCACTTCCTCTCTGATTCACCAGTTCGAGCTCTCCGCGTGAGCCGTGCCATCACCGTCTTCTTCTCCAGTGCCGACGCAACCCCAGCCTACTCCAAGCTTCACCGAGCATCCGCTTCTCTCAGGTAGTCCCCCATAGTCCCTAGGAAGCTCAGGCACCCGCTTATCAGAACCGCTGCGGAGCTCTCTCGCTGTTGCATCATTGCCGTATTTGGTAGCGCCGCTCAACTCCGGCTAGCTGCCGGTACAGGCCGGCTCAGCCGTCGAGACTTCTCCCATTATGAGCGCAATGCTATTGTGCACCTGTACGTACCCTTGGCCGGCGCCGCCGTGGCTGGAATCACCGGCGAGACGCCAACAAGGAGGCAGAACCATTGTTGTACACGGACCGGTCCTGTAGCATGATGATTAAGCATTAAATGGCAATGATTAGTAATTAAGCGCTGTCTTAAGGAACTGGTGTGTCGCTTACTAGTGGGTCCCGTGCACAGTGAACATGCACATTAGTTTAAACCCCACAGAGGCTGACGGGTGGGACCAGCCGCTTAAGCATCATGCGCTATGCACGCGTGTCGGTGGACTGAGTCGAGTGGACCGTGTCGTTGACAGCGGGTCCCACTTGTTAGATCGGCTTTTAAAATCTGAGTTAAAATGGAAAACATACTATTCACTGGGCCCGCTGGCCAGTGACCGCGGCTAGAGTAGCGCCCGGTAAGAAAAGAAATAAAGGTTTTAGAAAATTCGAAATCCAATTCTTTACACACTGTAAAATATGTATAACTTCAAAAATACATAACTAATTCATCTCAACTCCAAAATGGATGAAACCACTTATGATAATTTTCATTGTTAATGAACTTTATATTAAAATTAGTTTCAAACATGTCTCTGTAGCAGAGAGTATTATTTTGGAGATTGATCCATTAACACCATTATCTTTACAAAAGAAAATGTTAATAACTTAGAAAATTCATAATTAATGCATGAAAACTCCAAATGAGGTAAACTCAACTGTTTTAGTCTTGTATAAATATTCTCTATTTATTCATATAATCCTTTGTCCCACTACTGTTTTGTAAATTTTACCCAAATAATTAAATTAAATGAATAGTAACCGGTTGGAGTTAAACTGGATTTTCTGGAAAACTGATTTTCAAACCTTAATAACTCTCACATACTAAGTCCAAATGGAATAATTCTTTCACCTAAATTCATATAAAATCATGGCTTAGCTACTGTAGAAAAATCATGCATTTTTGAGCATTTTGAATTTTGAGGTATTTCTCGATGTTTATTCGGTATTGTATTTATATAGATTCCGAGCCTATCGATATTGACCTATATGCTACTGAGGGAGAGAAACTAAGCTACCAGTAAGGCAAGCAATATTTGAACTTTATTTTGCATCATATTTGATCCCAGTTTTGTTAAGTTAGTGCAATGATAATTGCTTGCATGCTATTTTGATAATGTCGTTATTTTTGTGATGAGTAGATTAGTTATATCCTATTCATTGAGGTTAATCTTGAATTACTCCAATACCACATGCTTAAGATAGTTGTGTGAAATATAATTGTTGAACGTGTCTTGCTTAGCCATGCAAGTCTAGAACGATAGCTTGATTGTCGGGAATAACCCGACAATTATGGGATAAACACAACTTTCATTATATACTTTTGTTTCAGATCTTCGTATCTATTTTATGAGATAAATTTTGTCATTTTAAATAATTTTTGGGTCTGGACAAGTGATGGTTAGTGATGGTGCCTTCGTGCACGAGACTTGGGTAAGTGATGGACTTGTTTGGACAATTAAGGACCGAACTTTGGGTACCTACGGTTCAAGAAAAACTCATGCTATCACACGTGGCGTGTCCGTGGTTATGGACGATCGCTTGAGTTTGTGGCTGCTAATTGTTAGACTTGGAATTAAAATTATGGTTATAACTTGGTATTCGTAATGAATGGGATGTTCATGCTTGTTGTTGTATCAAAGTGGACAACCACTTTGCTATTTATATGATTCATTTGTTATTCAATTTATTGCTTACTCACATGCTTTACTTCTACTTCAAATCTGATTTTGAAATGGCACTTGAAAAACTAGTATGTGTAGGTTGTAAATTGTTGCGTCTCTTTTGCAAAACTAAGCCAATATGAGCCATCCTTTGGAACAACCTCTAAAATAACTAATTTTTATTTGTGTAAGACTTGCGAGTACCTTTGTACTCAACTCGGTTGCTGCAATTTCAGGTGAGGAAGGTTATGAGCCCGTTGAGCTCGTTAGTGCCGATTTAGGTGACGTTGACGAGTAGTGCTATCATTTATCTCCTAGTCGGTTGCCGATGGGATATGGGCATACCACTGCTGGTCTTTTGGTTTATTTACTTGTTTCTGCTACTACTTAATACTCTTATTTGAATTTGGCCGGTCGGCCGTTTGTAATAGTTGTAGACTTTAACTACTATGTTATATGTCTTTTGAACTATTAACGTATGATTGTTGTATGGATGTGATCAACGTTGTATGAGAGTATGAGCATATTGGTCGCTAATCTTGGGAGCCAATATGAGTTCATGCTCGCTATTCTTTGCTTCCTATTTAACTCACTAAGTGTAGTGCTTGACTTGTTGGAGAACTGACAATCATGTAGTGCTCGCAGAGGAGCAGCGCACATGATCGTCGGGGCTCTAGTTTTCAGTTAAGCCTCTTGCTTAGATGGAGTTAAATTGGAATCCATTTACTTGAGGTCCAGAGTTATGTCCTTAAGACCATGCTTAGTCTCGGTCTTACGGAGATAACCCGGGGGTCCTCACACAAGTTGTCCGGTGGGGCGAGGGGTGCGGAGTATATTCCCACTGGGACACGGGGTTGGAGCTGGAGCTCTTGGTGATGGGGCTGCAACTTGCCTGAACGATGGGTTGCCATGGTATACTGGCCTCTAAGGGTAGCTGCCTTGTAGTCTTTGAGCTGCCATCTGCCATCTTTTGCTTGCGGCTGGTCTCTGTCATTCTTCTCTTATTTTCTAAAATGAGAGCCTTGTTGACTAGGTGGCAGAAACTGGGAAAGTCTTTGGATAATTAACTGCACTCTCATTTCTTCGTGCATGCCCTCTAGGAAGTGATCGATCTTTTCTTCCTCATTGGCTATGTCACTTGGGGCGTAGTGGGCAAGCTGGTTGAATCCGGTAAGGTACTCGTTGATAGACATGTTGCCTTGGTTCAAAGCTCGGAACTCGTTTTTCTTCATCCTCATAATGCTAGCAGGTACAAAGTTTGTCCTAAATGCAGTCTCTAATTCAATCAATGGAATTGCATGTTCTGTTGGTTCAACTTCTTCTTCTACTTGCTCTTCAACCTTCTCATATTCTACTTGCTCTTGCTGTTCCTCAACTTCTGGTGCTTCTTCTTTTTCGAACTCTTCATCAGCTATCAGACTTTCTCCTCCATGGGTGGCTAGGTAGTTTTTCCACCAAGCAGTTGTGGATCCCTCGAGCTGATGGGTAGCAAAATCCACTTTATCATCCTCTGCACATCGTGTGAGTCGGGGTTTCTTCTCTGTGCCATGAAGCCAATCTTCTGCTTCTAATGGTTCATTTGCAGATGAGAAGGTCAAAGGTCTGGTCCTTAAGAAATCTGCTAGCATGGAGTTGCGGTTGGCTGCTCCGGCCTGCTGACTGGCGAGCATTGCTTGAAGAATCTAGGTCTACTGAAGCATGACTTGGGTCATGGTTGGATACACTGGCGGTGTGGGAGGTAGATTCGGTCCACGGTCTCTTCCTTGGTCTGTGGTATTTGCACCACGTCCTTACGCAGCGGCTCTGTTGGGGGCCATCTGGGAGAACAACTTAGGTTTAGAACTAGAGGATATATATGAGGGTTCACTAGCCCTTTAAGGCACAACAAAAGAACTTCAACCAAACAAGAAAATGATTAAATACAATGCAAAGCCTAAGATGGCTGCATCACATTAGTAGTAAGGGTTAAGTGTTACATGACTTCCGAAACAGCATATAGGCCATGCTAAGCCATGACACCAAGATACACACCACAACCTCTACTAGACTGGGTAACCCAAAAGAAAAAAGTGCTTGCAACCCAAAAGACTGCCCTAGCAAGCACTGCTAGCTAATCTAAACTAAACCTGACTACTCTTCCATGGGGTGCTGACCACCACATGCGGTTCAGTTGCCCGGGGAGCGGGAATAGCAATGGCTGTGGCTGAAGCTGGGTGACCGAGAACAGGAGCAGGAACGAGAGAGACTGCGTCCTCGGCTGGAGTCTCCGATGTCGATGATGGGTGATGGTCTGGGACTCGCACGCTGTTGCGCACTGTGATCCTAGTGCGGGGTCCCAAGGGTCTAGTTGGCACTATGTTGCTGGGGATGACAACAGGTGCAGGAGGAGCTAGAGCGTATATCGCAATAGTCACTGCAGTGTTGGTGTTATGCCCTAGAGGCAATCATAGAGATTGTATCACGTCTATGTTTATGAGTTATTGAATAAATGTTACTATGTTCCTTGAATGAATTATCAGTTATAAAGATTAACAATTATGTGACTTGTTGGAGAAGCTCTTTAACTTACATGATGTCATTCTAATTGTATCCCTGGTCGGATGTCACGGGTCGGAACACTAGTGACTTATCGACCAACACATGTATTGATTGATGACCATGTTTCACCGGTCATAGATATAGGGATATCGAACCAATAATGTGGACACACGTTAGAGAACATGGTGTTGGATTGACCCACCTTGAGATACTATTGTAATATCCCATTTAAACTTTAGGGCATTAAAAGAGTGAGAAAGGAAAATAAACTAGAAATTAAATTAGAATTGTAATTTTCGGAATGGGGATTTAAAACTCAGGCCTACGGCCCATGGCCTCTTGGGACAAGGGGGGAACCAGCTGGCCAAGAAGTGGAAACAGGGGGCGCCCCACACCCAAAAACCCTAGTGCACTTTGCTGCTATAGTCCCCAAAAATCCAGCCGCCGTCTGGCAATTTTCCTCCCTGCCGTGCCCATGCCATTTTCTCTCCCCAACTTGGCAAGTTCCTGCACTGCTTTTTGGCTTTGCATGTTGCCCCTGCATGCTGCCTCCTACATGCACAGCTGCACCTTTTGCCCTGTAGCATGGCCGATCCTACCTAGCACAACTGCTGTGTGGTTGTCTTTGCATGTGGTGAGTTGCATCTTTGCAAAGGATCATCAAGTGGGAGAAGCCAACAAGGAAGGAAGAGAAGAAGAGGAAGAAGGGAAGAAGGGAAGAAGAGAGGGAAGGGGAAGGTTCGTGGGCTTCATCGCGATCTACAGCGGTCCTACAAGGGTAACGAAGATCCTCCCTCGCTGTATGTTTCAATTTGAAGTGTGTATGAATTCGTTAGTAGATCGGTTGTTTAGATCCCAATCTGTCCAGAAGTTTGAACGGTGGTTTTCGTCGCTTTAGAAGCAGATTCTGTGAATCCCATCTCTTAGAGATAGTTGGGTTATGTCCTTAGCTTTCTGTGGCCGCCAAGAACGCCCAATTCTGATTAACGGTCAGCGAGTTATGATTTTTATAGTGTTGTTGTCCTGCTAATCTGTCAGCATCCTGACAGTTTGTAGAAATCCGGGTTAAGCCATTAGCTAAAGAAGAACTTAGAGGATCTTGATATAACAAAAAATGTAGTTAATTGCCATACCTTTCGAGAAAGCTAAAGAACGCGAGATTTGGATACTCGTAGCAAAAGTTATGGTATTTTTAGTGTACTGTCCAGAGAACCCGACGTGAAATTGATGTCTTTTAAATTGGCTTGGTAGGTATTAGATGGCCGATTCAGAAGGCCCCCTCAACTAGGTTTAGTTGGGGAATTTAATTACCTTTCTATAAAGTCCAAGAACACCTTATTTGGACCCCTGTAGTGAAAGTTATGGATTTTAGAAGTTGGCTGTCCACAGAGGGGACAGATCGATCGTTAGAAGTCGGAAGTTTGGAAGGCGTTTGAGAGTTTAGCGAGTTCGTTTGTGTTATTAAATATGTATTTGGTCCAGTATGATTGTCTTAGCATGGTTTATAATTATATTCAGGTGGGGGTTTGGTCCTAGGGGTAGCGCCCTCTTCGCGTCCACCGTTTTCGCACGGTTGAGGCAAGTATTTTGATGTTCTTATGATTAGAAAATGATGAATGCTTGCTGTTAGTATTGTGTTTCCTGTGATCTATGAGAATATTTAATGTTTATGTTCCTTCCCAATGTATTATCCCCATGATTAGAGAGCATGTCTTTCAATATTCATATTTCATTCCATGCATCCATTATTCATGTTTCATCCACGGGAGTGGATTAAAAAGACCCATCAATTCCAGTATGGGCACGTAAGACCCACCATTCCAATGTGGGCAGTTTGGGACACCCGTATGAAATGTTCTTCATACGGGATTTGGATCCCCGTATTTTGTTAAATGCGGGCTTAGGTGAACACCGACGGGTGTGTCACTAACTATATCGGTATATGCATGTGTGTAGTCCCTTCATTTCATTCAATCCATTCATTCAAAGATTTGTTCTGTGATTTATTCATATTCTTCAATGAGGTTTGCTTGATCATGTTTGTTGTATGTCCCATTTATTCATTATACTTGTTGAGTCTCGGACTCATTCTTACGTTGTTTGTTTATTTTAGGTGATCATTGATGTTGGCTCTATTGTGAGGGAATAGACATGCACTACTCATTCACTTCACCCTATTCAAGTCCAAGATTATGATTTAGTTCTATCTTTCAATCGTTATTGATGAACTGTAATAAATAAATTTAGATGATGAATGATACCTATTGCTATGTTATGGTTGATTCAGTAGTACTTGTGATCTTTGATTATTCCTTCGATAGTTACTGCTTAGATTCGGACTATATTCATGTTATGATTCTTTTGAATATTGATCTCTTTATGTCATTAGATGAGATGGTGTTCTAATTCTTCCGCATTATGGTTGTATGCTAGATGATTTAGTTGACATCTTGGCTTCCGAATAGCCAGGGTGTTACAGTTGGTATCAGAGCGGGCTGTAGGTCAGTGGTTTATGAAATATTAATTTTGACACACTAAGCATAGTAGGATGGGAATGGGTAAAGCATTGCATTTACGTTTCCGCTATATCATATTGATGATTGTTCATTAATTGACTATATGATTATTATGTGTGGGGATAACCCATGATGAGAGGTTGAGGTCGTGGTTGTGGCCCTGGGCTTTACCAGGCTACACCACTGTTCGTAGTATGATACTAGTGAGTATCTTTAGAAGGGTTGTTCTCTTCCCTGAATTTGATTTGGTCACTCTTATCCAATTGTGGCTGATGAACTTCTCTTGGATTGGTAGTCCATACCAGTTGATGGGATTTTTTTGAGAAATGTTGTTGTGATTCCATTGGTTTAAGTTGACCCGTAAAGCAATCATTGTTTTCCCAACTGATGAGTTATTCTTGCGGCTGGTGAACTTGGTTGATTGTTAAGATTGACCTTTGTATTGGAGTTTTGTCTTTCTCGCTGGGAAACATGACACGTTTATTCAGTTGATATTTCGGACAAAGAAAGTTTTCTGTTGCAAGTTCTTTAACATGTGGAAGTTTTGGCTTTATGTATCTCTTTTGGGATTATTTCAAGTGTTTAAATTTAACGCCTCTTTTCTAAAGGGAGTTAAAATTCTTTTGCGACGTCTTACTGTGTTTAAACGAGAAGTGGTAAACATAGAAGTTCGTTGTTAAGGTATGATTTAACAATGTCGGATCTGTATCGTGGTGTATGATTAGTCTTCACCCAGATCCTTGGGGTTGAAGTTGATAAACTTGATGTTGTTATAGAGTAATTACCTGATGAGTAGTGACTAAGAGAATGTCCATACCTAAATAGAGTCAGAAGAATATTTAAAAGTATGGAACATTGATGAACTAATTTGATCACTATGGGTGATATATTGGATAAGTTTTTTTTTGTTAGATTGGATTTGTGGGTCTCAACGTGTGAGTCTAACCCTTTGGGACGGTTAAGTCCAGAAAGTGTTAGATTATCGCCATAAAGGCTATTTATCTTGAAGCTATCTTTATGGATGTGTACTAGTCATATGTAATTGCTAGGTGCAATTATTTATGTATCGAAGTATGGTGTTGAGCATCCCTAAGAGGTGAATTGACGGGATGTAATTGGTGATCTATGTTTACATGATGGTGGAATGGTAGGATCATAGTATGTTTTGATGAGAAGGTTGATCATTAAAATCGTTTAGTTTGCTAAACCTGTTGGATTATTTGATCACAATGGATTAATTTAACTGTGTAGGAAGGGAGAGATAAGGATGTATTTGACTATTGTCTTAGTGGATAATAATCTGGAAGTTTCTTTATTTGGCTGCTTGATAATCTTATATTTGCTAGTGGGAATGCAAATAAAGAAAGGGCCAAGAATTCTTCCATGTTTGAATAGTCGTTAAATGTCTATGGTGACCGTTAGATTGGAATTAGTGTGTACTAAATTGATGTTGAGCATTGCTAATAGGTTAATGATTGGAATTTAAGGATGATCTAAATATGTGTGTTTTACGAGGATGACCTGGGCAGCACGCTCTTGTTAAAAGATGGTTTACTTCGATAGTGTGGATCATGCATTAGAGATTCACTTGACTAGGTTGAGTATTGCAACCTATTAGAAAAAAAATTATGAAACAAATTATTGTGTTTCTCTTAGAAAGGTTGATGATGCGATAGTAAGGTATGTTGGTTCATGCCAGGAGAGCATTATATGAAGTTAGAAAGATTAACAGTATATGATCGTGAGAGTGATGTCGATTCCTTTAAGAGGAGAATAATTGGATTGTTTTGTTTGTGTTATCCTGTAAATGAAGATGTTTCGAGTTTTGCGGTTGTGATCATTTGGATCCATGATTTATGTGGTAGTTGAAACTGTTTCGAGCAAAATAACGTATTGAAAGATTTTATTGGTTCTTAAGTGGTTCTCGTGGTTTGGTCTTAAGAACTTATCTTGTTCGGGATGGTAAAGTGTTGTTATAGTCAAAGGATTATTTTCAGTGTTAAAGGAAAGAGTGTAGTAGGAGTATTTGAGGGTTGGAGTCAAGTTTTGTAACTTGCGGTTTAATTGAAACGTGCTTAAACTTTCTGCTTTTTCTGCACAAGAGTTGTCGAGTTTCAATAGCAATGTCTTATTCTTATTGGTTGATATTCGCAATTCTCTCTTTGAGGGGTATGTGCCCTCAGCTGTGATCTCATCTTTTGTTTCCTAATGTCATCGCTATTGGATTAATTCTTTTGGTCTCGTGCTCACTGTGAGGAGTAACGCCTTCCTATGTGCCGAAACTGGTCCTTGTTCGTCTCTTCCTTTTGAGAAGGGATCATCATAATTGTGTTGCAAAGTATTATAAAGCGTAATCTGGCAATGGTTTGGTGGTGGTCAAGTAAATGTAGTGGTGTGATTTTGGTACCAAGCTATTGGAGGAGTAGTAGAAGATGAACCGGTTTTGATCTATAACTCTTGGATAAAATTTGATTCAAATGGAATGATTGTCGCTGAAGTAAAACTGATTGGTGTTATGATCAAGTAGAACCTATGGTAAAGTGTAATCCCAGAACCTTAGTTCATGTTGAAATGTTGGGATCATCGGAAGTATGGAAATCTTGACCAAGTTATAGAGTGTCGCGATTGGGTTGTATTGCGAGGTTGTGTATGTGATTCACGATGATGTGATTTATTGAGACTGGGATTACAAAGCAATTTAATCATTGTGGCAGTTAATGGGATAGTGGGAAAGGATTAGTTAATGTCAAGAATGACCCGGTCTTATTGAGTAACCCTCTGAGAGTTATAATCCTTGTAGAGGTAATTTGGTCAGGAAAATGTTTCCATGATGATGTTAATGAGCGAGTATGTGGGAATTGTGGGAATTTTAGGGATATAATCCGAGGATTTCCCTACCTGTTATATGAAAAGTTCGTTGTAGGGGTTTTGGAGGTTAAATTTGGATTTTGCATCTTTCTATGCTAGGTACTTGGTCGCCCAATGATTTTTGTAGAAGAAATAGAATAAGGACAGATTCCGAACAGTGGGATGATCATTGATAGAACCCTTTTGATATAGTACATGAGTGTGTGTACTAAGAATTCTGAGTTGTTTATTCTTAAAGGTTTGAGGTGATGTGATTGTGTGAGATCTATTTTGAGGTCCATTGGTGCCATCTGTCAAATTAATTTTGTCAGCAGAAAGAGTTGTCTAGAGTGTGTTGGTGGGATTAATAGAGTCTCACTACAAAGGTGTGGATGATGTATTTCGTTTTGAGCATAATTTTGAGGATGCCAATTTAAGAGATTTGAGCTCGTGTGGTATGTGATGAATTCGAATTCCAAAGTTTAAGAGGAATTTTATTCCTAAAAGAGAAACTGAGAAAAAGAATGTTTTCTCGAGTAGTGAAATGTTTTCTTGATTCTCGTTTGAGCTACGTGTTTTTGACGGATGTTTTTTTTTCTTTGCAATTTGAGCTTGGCTTTATGATGGCTTGTGTGGTCCTTATCAGTTCGGAAAGACTAAAGGAAGTATTTGATTTTGGTATTTGAGCGGTGGCTCTTTCGGCTTATGTGGTGTTTATTTGTAAACTGTCTACTTGGAAAACGGAAGGGATTTCATGATGAATCTTCGCTTCCGAATTTGATTTTTTTTCTATATGAAGTTGCCATTTCATGGTTGCAATGAGAATCCGTTATTTTCAATTGGGTTCCGGTTATAAAAGATTTGTTTAAAGCAAGTTATGTTGTGTGTTCCTGGTTAAAGGATGTGCTCCTTGTTAAGATGAAGAAATCGATTGAGAAGTAGGACAAGAGTTCCATGTGTGTTGTGCATGTTCGTACTTTAGTACCAAAGGGGAAGTTGGCCCAAGGTACATTGGTTTGTTTTCGTCGGTTGCAGGGATTAGGAAGTTGGCGTATCGCTATGACCGTCCCGGGTCCATATGCGGGCGGGGTACGCAACATCTGGTTTGTTCTGGTGCTGGGTGAGTACCTGGGAAATTCTGGGTTTGAGGTTTTATTAGAGTCGTTGACCAGCGAGTAAGACCTCACGTCCGAGTCTCGTCCGGTACGTATACTTGAGAGGTCGGAACGAGCATTAGGGCATAAGACGTTGGTAACCGTTGAGGTGCCATGGGCGCATCCGTGTGAGCGAGAAGCAACTTGGGAGCTGGAGTCTTGCATGCGCGAGCAATATCCAGATTTGTACACGTCTGGAACGTGTTAATTGTTGTTTTGTTTTAGAGGCAGTTGTTCTTTTGTTACATCGACGTTTAGAATTCGGGGTCGAATTCTGTTAAGGGGGATAGAATGTAATATCCCGTTTAAACTTTAGGGCATTAAAAGAGTGAGAAAGGAAAATAAACTAGAAATTAAATTAGAATTGTAATTTTCGGAATGGGGATTTAAAACTCAGGCCTATGGCCCATGGCCTCTTGGGCCAAGGGGGGAACCGGCTGGCCAAGAAGTGGAAATAGGGGGCGCCCCACACCCAAAAACCCTAGTGCACTTTGCTGCTACAGTCCCCAAAAATCTAGCCGCCGCCTGGCAATTTTCCTCCCTGCCGTGCCCATGCCATTTTCTCTCCCCAACTTGGCAAGTTCCTGCACTGCCTTTTGGCTCTGCATGCTGCCCCTGCGTGTTGCCTCCTGCATGCATAGCTGCACCTTTTGCCCTGCAGCATGGCCGATCCTACCTAGCACAGCTGTTGCGTGGTTGTGCTGCATGTGGGCTGAGTTGCATGCTGCAAAGGATCATCAAGTGGGAGAAGCCAACAAGGAAGGAAGAGAAGAAGAGGAAGAAGAGAAGAAGGGAAGAAGGGAGGGAAGGGGAAGGTTCGTGGGCTTCGTCATGATCTAGAGCGGTCCTACAAGGGTAACGAAGATCCTCCCTCGCTGTATGTTTCGTATTTGAAGTGTGTATGAATTCGTTAGTAGATCGGTTGTTTAGATCCCAATCTGTCCAGAAGTTTGAACGGTGGTTTTCGTGTCTTTAGAAGCAGATTCTGTGGATCCCATCTCTTAGAGATAGTTGGGTTATGTCCTTAGCTTTCTGTGGCCGCCAAGAACGCCCAATTCTGATTAACGGTCAGCGAGTTATGATTTTTATAGTGTTGCTGTCCTGCTAATCTGTCAGCATCCTGACAGTTTGTAGAAATCCTGGTTAAGCCATTAGCTAAAGAAGAAATTAGAGGATCTTGATATAACAAAAAATGTAGTTAATTGCCATACCTTTCCAGAAAGCTAAAGAACGTGAGATTTGGATACATGTATCAAATGTTATGGTATTTTTAGTGTAGTGTCCAGAGAACCCGACGTGAAATTGATGTCTTTTAAATTGGCTTGGTAGGGGTATTAGATGGCTGACTCAGAAGGGCCCCTCAACAAGGTTTAGTTGGGGAATTTAATTACCTTTCCAGAAAGTCCAAGAACACCTTATTTGGACCCATGTAGTGAATGTTATGGATTTTAGAAGTTGGCTGTCCACAAAGGGGACAGATCGATCGTTAGAAGTCGGAAGTTTGGAAGGCGTTTGAGAGTTTAGCGAGTTCGTTTGTGCTATTAAATATGTCTTTGGTCCAGTATGATTGTCTTAGCATGGTTTATAATTATATTCAGGTGGGGGTTTGGTCCTAGGGGTAGCGCTCTCTTCGTGTCCACCGTTTCCGCACGGTTGAGGCAAGTATTTTGATGTTCTTATGATTAGAAAATGATGAATGCTTGCTGTTAGTATTGTGTTTCCTGTGATCTATGAGAATATTTAATGTTCATGTTCCTTCCCAATGTGTTATCCCCATGATTAGAGAGTATGTCTTTCAATATTCATATTTCATTCCATGCATCCATTATTCATGTTTCATCCACGGGAGTGGATTAAAAAGACCCATCAATTCCAGTATGGGCACGTAAGACGCACCATTCCAATGTGGGCAGTTTGGGACACCCGTATGAAATATTCTTCATACGGGATTTGGATCCCCGTATTTTGTTAAATACGGGCTTAGGTGAACACTGACGGGTGTGTCACTAGCTATACCGGTATATGCATGTGTGTAGTCCCTTCATTTCATTCAATCCATTCATTCAAAGATTCGTTCTGTGATTTATACATATTCTTCAATGAGGTTTGCTTGATCATGTTTGTTGTATGTCCCATTTATTCATTATACTTGTTGAGTCTCGGACTCATTCTTGCGTTGTTTGTTTATTTTAGGTGATCATTGATGTTGGCTCTATTGGGAGGGAATAGACATGCACTACTCATTCACTTCACCCTATTCAAGTCCAAGATTATGATTTAGTTCTATCTTTCAATCGTTATTGATGAACTGTAATAAATAAATTTAGATGATGAATGATACCTATTGCTATGTTATGGTTGATTCAGTAGTACTTATGATCTTTGATTATTCCTTCGATATTTACTGCTTAGATTCGGACTATATTAATGTCATGGTTCTTTTGAATATTGATCTCTTTATGTCATTAGATGAGATGGTGTTCTAATTCTTCCACATTATGGTTGTATGTTAGATGATTTAGATGACATCTTGGCTTCCGAATAGCCAGGGTGTTACAACTATTGAGATTGTTATGATTTTATGTGTCATCAGTTGGTCTCAAGCAATGATGATGTATAATCCTTAGACCTGAGATCAACATGGTTTCTAACATGTGTAATAGTACACTTAGGGGTTACCAAACGCTACTCCGTAACTGAGTAGTTATAAAGGTTGCTTTCGGGTATGCTATGAAACATGTGGAGGAATATGACTAGTCGGATATGGGATTTGCCCCTCCAAAGATAACATGTGTAACACCCTAGCTATACGGAAGCCAAGATATTACCTAGAAGACTAACATACATCAACAATATGAAGAATTTCAGCAATCTATCAACTAGTAACCTGTAAGATTCATCATATGATAGAATGAACATAAGGATTGATTCAGAATCCAACAACATTTCAAATTCTAATTACCTAATCATATTGAATCATCTATGATAATCCTATCTATAGACTATACGAAGATAGTAGGCAATTACAAACTCAACATATCATAATAAAAGGGGACATCAACTACAAAATCTCCGGTTATCACAATACAACATTTATCCAATAGAAATTAATGACAAGTTCATCTAATTAAGGGTGATTAAAGTAATGTGGATGAAGTGATCCATGACTATTCCCTCCCGTGCATGCCATCTTCAATGTTTACCTAAAAATAAATAAACACGGCAAGAATGAGTCCAAGATTTAGCAAGTACAACAGAACAATATGAACAATACTGAATAAGAATAGATCAATCACAAAATGGAACACAAATGTAGAATAACTGAATAAGAACATAACATCGTAGAATTGTACTCGAATGTGGAATGGATGAATAAGAACATAACTTCATAGAACAAAATATGAATGAATGAAATGCATAAACTCCACTTCTGCTTATACCGATATAGCTAGTGACACACCCGTCGGTGTTCACCTAGGCCCGAATCTGCCCACATTGGAATGATGGGTCTTACATGCCCATACTGGAATTGATGGGTCTTTACATTCCACTCCCGTGGACGAAACATGAACAATGGATGAATGGAATGAATTATGAATAATGAAAGACATCATCTCATTAAACATGGATTAACGAACGTGAAAAGAACATGAAGCATTGAATCTACTCATGGATCATAGAAATAACAGTATGAACAACAAGCACTCAGCATTCACCAACAATAAGAATCACACGATACTTTCCCATATTGGAATTATGGAACTTCACTACCCACTCCCCTGGGTGAACAGGAACGAAGAAACGAATGAATATAATGGACGTAATCTTATTATTGAAGAATCATGGTATATCAACTATGAAGGGAAACAAGGAATACCGAAATCACCCATTTCATATTCATCAATCAAGTGGAACAAACAATAAACAGGACAAATCAATTGTACTTGCCTCAACCGTAATACGGAAGACAATGATAGAAAGCTCTAGCCCTAGGGTTCACCACCACCGAACATCCGTAAAACAATATACTAAGTACACCAACCAAAGGTGTATAGCAATGCAATGATACAAAAAGAGAACAAGCGTCCCTATTCGCAATCCGAGCATTTAATCAAAACACTCTCAAATTTCCAAATCTGTCCAAATGAACAGTTGTTAAGGAAAAATTCATAACTTTTGAGTAAAAACTCCAAAATCCATGAATCCAATTTTCCTAGAACCTACACAATCCTAGCTACAACTTCTCATGTGATCAAAAGATCAAACTAGTTCATCTAAGCCTTTGTTTTTAATCCTGAAGATCGATCTGTCATCTTCGGTACTACTAACTTGTGATTTTCATAACTTTTGTTTGGCACAACCAAACACATTTTTCTAATAATCTTTGGAAACTAAAGGAAACAAGCTATCTCAATAAAATTATCACAAATATTCCCACTGTGCAATCAAGGTTGCAAACAGTCAAGTAAATCTCTTCTATCGACACAGGGAGATAGATTACAGCAACAATTTCTAAAATTCATATCTTTTGATCTAGAAATCCAAAAATTATTAAATTTAACTTTCTGAAAACATAATTAAAATACCTAAAAATATCAAGGAGACCAACTGACCCAATTCGGCCGTCTCCAAGATCAAATTTACAGATCTATGTTCACTGCACAAGTCCTGAGACAGATTTGGCACCCTGTCTTGCGGAATTCATAACTAATTAACCGTTTAGCCAAAATTTATGAATTAGCACTTTCTGAAAAGCTAACAAAAATTCCCATCTTTCTTCGGGAGACACTAATCCATGAATATGCTCGGATCTAACTCAAAACCGCGCGTCAACAGATATACAGATTCAACCGATCTACACAGCAGTTCTACGATCCCCTACTTGATGGTAAAATGAATCTAACTTGATTCAAAACAGCGAGGAATCAAATGTTACCCTTAAAGACACGCGAACTCGCTGAATCCCCCCATGAAGTGCTCCTCTCCTCTTCTTCTCCTCTCTCCCTCTACCTTTCTCCTTGGCCGACAGCGATGGGAGAGCACCACCAAGAGGGAGCAACGGAGTGCAAGGAGGAGGGAATGTACAGTAGAAGTACTGTAGCAGCGGCCGGCACTGTAGTAGTGCGCGCTATAGTGATGTCTAGGGTTTCCCCATCCTTTTAATAGTGACCGACCCCTCATGGGCCTTCTGGGCAAAGGCCCGAGGCCCAGGTTGCCAAAAAATTACAGATTTCCCCTCCTCTAAAGTCTAATTTCTCTTTTGACAACTTTCTTCATTAGAATAAATTGGAGTATTACAACATGAGAGATATCTCTGGGTCCCTCGATGTGGTCGGATAAAGAAAGTGCATGACCATGCCACTAGTGGTCGAAGATTCGACCACATGAAGTTATTCGTCACTTGATCGAGAAAGTATTGAATAGTGTCACAACCCAAGATTCCTAAGATGGATTAGTTAAACATCTAATTTACATTTGTGAAATTTTGGACTTTTTAAAATTTTTTGTTGCAAAACAAATGTGTTAAAACCTGATCTTCCAAATTCTTAGAAATGAATTTTCTAAAACAAAATAAAATTTTGTTAAGATCTTGAAATTTAGTTCATAGTTGAGTGTAAACCTTATGTTGAAAATCTTTTGATTTTGAAGACTAGAAATAAACCTAGTAATCCAATATTCCTTCTCCAATTCAAAAACTCAAATTGAAGTTTGGGCAAAACTAAAAAGGGTTCAAATGTGGGAATGTTTATTTTGGATTTCAACTTAAAAACAGTAAAACCTCAAGGGCTCCTTGAATACTTGAGATAATTTCAAAAGAGTTCTCAAATTCAAACTTGAAAATACTCTTTCTCTATCTCAAAATTACAAACTAATTTCTATTTTTAAAATATAGTAGGACCCATAGCTGGGAATATTTTAGTTGTGTTTTATATCCTCTGATATGCTTGCCTGAATTTTCTGAAATTTTTGGGGGATATTTGGTTCCTTGTTTGAATTGCATGGTTCTATTGGAATTTGAATTTGAAATACAAGCAAATCATGTGAACAATGCCTAGAAATATTTTACTAGGTTCTGGAACACTTTATAAACTCACTTTTAAAATTTCACAATTTTTAGATTTTAATTACTATTTTTTAGTAGCCAGTCAAACTAAAGAATCAAAAGTCAAATGCCAAAAATAAAAACTTAAAAGGAATTATAGAGAAAAATACATTACATGAACAATTCTATAAAAATTATACATTGATACACATAGTGTCATAAACCTTCTATAAACATTTTAGGATTTTTGGAGCTAAACAACTATGTATAAAAATTACCTAACAAATCTCAGCCATTTTTCTGAAATTTGGAAACCCATTTTTGTTTTCTCCTCTCACTGACCTGTCAGGCCCACCCGATAGGCCCTTCTTCTCCAAAGCGGCGCCATGGTCACGCAGCTGCTCCCGTGCCAGCACCTGGGACGCGTGCCCCTCTCCTCGCACTAACGCTTGCCATGCCACCCCCACCTCACCCTCTTTACTTCCTTGACCATCCCTCTCCATCCTTCCTCTTCCTCACGGCTCAATTCAAGCCCTAATATCGGCTGCCAAAATCGCTGAACAGCTCTTCATCGTCCCAGCCGCGTTGGTGAACTTCGGCTGCCCCTGACCGCGTCACGGCATGCCCTACACCCCGATGACCTTATCCCCTCTATAAATTTTGGAATCGTCCACCGGGAAGCCGCACACTCGGCTTCTTCATCTCTGGCCAATCCTACCGCCACCCTTGCCATGCCTTCTCCAGCGAGCCCCAGCTCAATTTCTCCCTCCATGAGCATCACATGAGCTCCCTCTACCTCTCCCAACCACTCACTTGGGCTCTCTCTCCCTGCAGGTTGCCACCACCATTGGCCTACTCCGCGCTGCCCCGGGTTGCCGTGGTCAGCTTGCTCTGGCCACCCTCCGTCTTCGTCGACCACTCCGGTGAGTTCACCACACCCTGTTGGTTCCCATGCATGCCCTAATTTCCCTCCTAGTCCTCTCCAGCATGCCACCCTCTTTTCACCCCCACGGCCGACTGCCACCCGCATTCGCCTCGCCACGCCACCATAGAGCCACCAGTGCCACAAGGACACAACCCCTAGCTTTCTTATCCCTAGGGCGATCCATTTTGCTGTCCCCTTTGCCTCTGATGTCTCTGCATGTTACCTCTCTGTGACTGAAAATGGAATTCATGTGTGAAGCCAATCAAATGCTGTTGTCAAACATTAGGGCTATCATTTAAGTCAAGCAAATGAGTAAACAATTTGATGTTTAAGTCTTGAAGAAAGTTTAGCTAATAGCACTTTAGTTCAGAAAAATCTTGCTGTTGTAGGTTGTAAGAGCAGTGAACTGAAGATAGTCAATTTTTCCAATAGGCTTATGACATGGTTAATACAGTGGTTAGAATTGTTATTGATTCAATTAGCCTTTTGACCACTTAAGCTATCAGGAGCAACCTTATTTGGAAACAAGTATGGATATGATTATTCAAAAACCAACAGGGAGCAGCCAAATCCTTTTTCTGCAATGTTGAACAGATAAGGATTTGAATAAGGAAATAAGCTTCTATCAATCCTAATACATATACTTAGAAAGTTATTGTTTATTTAGCTTTTAAGCTAACAAAACAACTCAATTTGACAAAATAGCAAAATCCTATTTATGCATTGATGATCAGATAAGATAACTAGATGAAAAATTGGAATAATAGTGAACTAATGGCATTGCTGATACTAGTACTTAGAAAGGTTATGGATTCAATTAGCTAATTTGAAAGAAATTCAATTAGTGAGAAGTTTGTTAAACAATACTACAAATAAGCAAATTCTTTTCAATATGCAGGATGTCTAAATATGAACAGTAATATGAAAAGTATTAGATTTGTTAGAAGGCTAATAACATGCCTAATTCTAGTAGTTAAATTCTTTATTAATGCTATTAGTCAGTTGGACAATTAGCTATCAGTAGCTTTCCAGCTTAGAAATATGTTCTTTTGCTAGATAGTTCAACAAAAGAGATAAGATGATAAAATTGGCAATAGGCTATGATTTTGGTAAGTCAAGTAGTTGGTAATGCTTTTGTTCTTTTAGCCTTTGAACACTTATCCAACAGTAGTAACCTAATTTAAAAATAAATATCGTTATGAAGTTTTAGAAACCAATAGAAAACAACCAACTCTTTTTGGATAAAGTGTTAGATAGAGAAGGTGTTGAGATGAACTCATTTGGGTTAGCTATTTGGAAGTTGAAATTTGGAGGAAGCTTAACTAAGAAGCATTTTAGTGCAGAGGATGTTCTTTTGTAGACTGTTTGAACAGAAAAAGAAATTAGAATGCACTTGTGAATAACAGTAAGAGTAATCAACAATTGGACAATTGAATTAGGCAGAAGGTTAGTTGGTAAATCAATAGAATCCTTTGTTACAAGATTTGATCAGAGAAGGTATTTAGAGTCCAACTAGGAGCACATTCATCTGAAAAACAGTTAAGTTAGTAAGCTAATAGCTTAGTGATTAGTAAATCATATAAGATGTTTAACCTAGATAATTAGAGATTAACTATAATCCACTTTGTTGTCTGATAATTGGCTAAATAACAATAGGCCCTGGTGGTCAACAATAGCACTAGGTTAATGGGATAGATAATATCAATGGGGAAAGAAAATAAAGATTAAAAATGATTAGTTTGTTCTTATCATAAAGTCTTAAGATCATGCTCCTAGTTAAAAATCCACAATAAATTGCTTACAACATGAAATTGGTTAAACTTCACTAATAATAATAATTCATAACTAGTTCTAATCAACTACAATTTGGGTGAAACCAATTTTGTTGGTTTCCATTTTTATTGTACTTTAACTTGGAATAGGATTGAAACATGTTTTTGTAACAGAAAAATCTTGATATTCAAATTATTTGTACACTAATGGCATAACTTTGAAAATCCATAAGAAATTCATATGAACTCCAATTGAGATGAATCCAATTGAGTATTCACCAATGTTTATTCTCTAGTAGATTATGTAATTTTTCTCTCCACCACTATTCCAGAAATTTTCACTAAAACATTTAATTTCAGCCAAGCTACAGTAACCTGATTTTTACGATTTTCTTTCTAATTGAATTTTTGAAAGACTATAACTTTCACATAGGAGCTCCAATTGAACTAAAATTTTCACCAAAAATCATCTAAAATTATAATCTCACTATTGTATAAATTTCATGCAATTTTTAGTATTTTGGAATTTTGGGATTTTCTCGGTGTTTATTCGATACGTTCACTCTAGATCCCAACGCACCTGAAGTGAATGATTACGCAACAGAGAGTGAACAAGTGGACTTCCAACAAGTCAAGCATCCTCTTGCATCATGTTGATCCCAAATTTTGATACTCTAGTGTTTTGAATTGCAATTATACTTGCTTGCATGCTATTTTGTATATCGATAATTTGTGAAGTCTAGTTAGTTATGTCCTAACTCTTGCATGTTATCCTTGATAAATTCATATAGGTATGCTTAATTTAGTTGACATGTGATGATATTTATCAAATATATGAATGCTTAGCCATGCAAGTCAGTAGATTCGATAGTTTTGGTTGACGAGGTTATCTCGTTAATCGTGGGAAACACTGAACATTTTATTCTTATGATTTTGGTTCAGATCTTTGAATCTGGCATTTGAGTCTAAAACTTTTCTATTTAAAAATGATTTTTATATGGACAAATGGCTAGTAGTGTGGGTGCCTTCGTGCATTAGAATCAGGGTCAGTGGAAAGATTTGTCTGGATCAATAAGGACCGAACTTTGGTGCCGTCGTTAATTCAAGTACCACTCTACTTCCATACGCGGTGAAATGGGCGCTGCATGGTTAAGTAAGGGGAATGTTTTATTGAGTTGGAACACAGGTGGTGTGAGGGCATCATGTGTGCTATCATGTGTTTGTAGGGATTCGATAGCAATTTATAATGTGCAAGGGAGCACTAATTTTTATTTTTGTTCATTGGATCGGCATTCCAACACAACTTGCGTGCCCACTTAGCAAGTTCTATATATAGCTTGTACTGAGTTGGGGGTTCATCTCGCAAGGGTGATTCAACTCAATAGGATCGTCTTGCTGAAAAATACTGAGTCTCAATTTCCCTGGCCGATATACCTAAGGAAGTGTGTCATTATTCGGAGGCTTACGGGCTGGTCAAGTAGTGTGGGTAAAGATGTACACCCCTGCAGGAATTAATCTATTTGAATAGCCATGTCTACGGTTATGGATGACCGCTTGGATTCGGGAGACATCATTGTTAGACTCTTAATTAAAATTGACGTGGGCAACAACTTGATATCGGCATGACCGGTTTGTCATGCACTTTAGTTTATGAAAGTGGGGTGCCACTTTGGTATTGTTTGAATTGTGTTTATATCAATGTCACTTAAATTCGTTTGTTAAAATTTGTGTTTGATAAATAGCCTTTGCAACTTAGTATGTGTAGGGTTGAACATTTGCCTTTATGCAAAACCTATGCCACTAAAGCCTTCTTTTGGACAACCACTAACATGTGTACCTTCCACTCCTTTGAACAACTCTAGCACACATACTTTATTTTATTTTTGTGTAAGATTTGCGAGTACCTTCTGTACTCAACCGACTTGTCCACTTGTTTCAGGTGAGAACGTCACACAAATCAGTTATGACTATCGCACCATTTCTGGGTGATAGCCGTAGATGCATAGGCTCTAACTCCAGTTAGTTGCTTGTGGGTTTGGGCATGCCAACTTAGTAATTTACCTTTATTTCCATGTTTTATTCCGCTGTGATTTATTATTTTATGATCGGATTTGGCCAGTCGGCCACTTTTGTGAGAATCGGGCCATAAGGCCCTATTTGTTGACATTAAACAATAATGTTTCTAATAATTTTTACATGTTTGACTATGGATGTGATCCATGTTGTGTTGGATATGTGCATGTTAGCCACTGATCCTTGGGAGCTAACATGAGACGCATATCCGGGGCTTGAAATCATTTTCATTTCTTGTTAAGGATTGTGCCTTCTATGCAATCACTTGACTTGAAACAGATTCAATTTTGGGGTCCCCACAAACAGTCCATGGATGACAAATTATCTCAGCTGGAGTTCAACTAGATATCGTGAGGCAAAAGGAGAATACACAAACAGGTCATTCAGTTCGACCAGATACAAACTGATCATCTGGAGATACGAGCTGGTCATAGACTAGTCGAACATAATCACTAAGTAGTCGTATACTGGTCGTAAGGAGTTACAAACTGGTCATTACTAAATACAAGCTGGTCGTATAGAGATACGAGCTAGTCTTAAGTGATAAGGACCTAGTCATAGATCATATTGCATTAAGGTTCGTCCGATATAATTTATGTGTATTCGAAAATCGTTATATCCTGCTAGGAACCGATGACGACTCGTGGTTGGAAATGTGTTTTTGAGTCACAACCGATTACGCATGAACCTACAGGGTTACACACTTAACAGGTTGGAACAAATGAGTTTAGATATGATCCGTCATGGGCTTTATATAAAGGAGATGCTTGAGGCTATTAGAACACAAAGACGATGTGAGTTGCTCCACCGAAACCCTAGCCGCCATCTTCTTGAGAGACCTACCGTGCGAGTTGGTGCTAGCACACCGACGTGCGGTGTTCTATCCCTAGACGTGTGAATACCATAGAAGCGCTACTGCGATTATAACATTATCATCACAACCACATACTCACAATCATTCTAACAACAAAATAATACACTCTTACCAAGAATCATCATATCCTATTATCCCTTCACAAACTTTTCCAAATGAAACACAATAAATTGCTTCATAATATTCCTATTATCTTAATAAGATTGCAACTATTTGATCTAGGGAAAGCCTAGTGCACAAGCCACAATATTAAACAAAACTCTTTTAACAAGATGATACTAGAACATGACAACCTCACAAAAGCACACCAATATAAATCACTTATTAGATTTCATCCATCTAACTCTTACTGATGCTCAACACCAATTTAGCACACCTTGACTGCACTCTAGCCAATACTGTTAATAATTGATTATTATTTTAGTCATGGAAGCATTCATGATTCTACCTCTGTTTGCAATCACAAAATAGTTATGAGTATAGATTCAGCATTCTACCTTATGTTCAGAAATTAGAACGAAATATCTTTAAGCTTCAATAATATAAGCTCTATAAGACAAGGTTCCACAAATCAATACATCAAAATTTCCTCATACATATTTCAACAATTTACCATGGCAAAAGTTAGGTGAATCTAATATTTGTACATGCTCATCAAGTATCTAAATGAAAGACAGATTCAAGGTTAATATTTACTAAGGCAATAATCCAACACCTCCTTACTTAACCATCCCGAACGGCCAGATTAATTACTTAGGACCAAAGAATCCAATTCATCCAACAAGTTAGAAATCTAAAACAATCGTAATGATCAAACCAGTTCATTATTGTCTCACACACCTTAATAACTCTATGAGTTCCAAACATGTATAGACAAATTCTTAATCACAATTCTTCAAGAAACTACTACAAGCCAACATCAAATTAATCAACTACACTTCCAACAATGTTAGTTGAAATTAACTATGCACCACCTTGATGTCCCAACTTGATAATTCATACCTCATCAATTAATATATTTGATCACAACCTCCCACTTAAACATAGCAAGACACCACAAAAGGGTTTTAACACCCACTTTTAGAAAAGAGAGGAATTAAACTTCAACACTTGAAATTGTAATACTCCAGAATTTAATTCGGAAGAAATTAAGAATTCAAAGAGAAGGACTATTTCGGAATCGATTTAGAAGAAGGATCCAATGGAAATTACTCAATTAATAAGATAAAGAAGGAGTTAGCGGTAATTCTTGGGCAACTTGGGAATGGGCCAAAGCCCAGGCAGCCCATTAGTGGCCGGCCAAGGGGGGGGGGGAGGCACCTTTTTCCCCCTCCCCAAACCCTAGCCGCCTCTCCCTTGCTCCCCCACTCCTTTGGCCGCCCCCTCCCCCCTTGGGTGCGCCTCCTCCCTGCTCCCTGCACCTCCCCTTGTGCCTCTACTGCTGCTGGCGAAGTCCGTCCTCCTCCTGCTGGTCATCCAAGGAAGGAGAAGAGGAGGATCACATGCGTGGTAGCCGGTCAAGCAAGGAGAAGAAGGAAGGAAGGAAGGGAAGAAGAGAAGAAAGAGGGATCACCAGCGGGAGCTCGTGATCTTCAGCTGCTCGTCAAGCGTAACACCGATCTCCGATAGTTTAGAGGTTTAATTGATTGTTTAATCAATGCCGAGTACTAGATTCAATTCTGTCCAGATTCTTGGACGTAGGTTTTCATGTCTGTAGAGGCGGTATCTGGGGATGACTTCTCTTAGAAAAAGTTGGGTCGTGTCCTTAGCTTTCAGTGGCCGCCAAGAACGCCCAAATCCGTTTAACGATTAGCGAGTTATGAATTTTCTAATGTCGCTGTCCTGATAATCTGTCAACATTCTGACAGTCTGTAGAAATCTGAGTTAATCTTTTCGTTAAAGACGAAATCAGAGGATCTCGTTATAATGAAAAAGATGGGTAATTTTCTCACCTTTCCAGAAAGCTAAAGAACGTAAGAATTGGATGTTCGTAGCAAAAGTTATGATAATTTTAGTGTACTGTCCAGAGAACCCGACGTGAATATTGATGTTCTGTAGATTGGCTTGGTAGGGGTAGTAGATGGTAGTATCAGAAGGACTCCCCAACTAAGTTTATTTATGTAATTTAATTATATTTCCAGAAAGTATTAGAACATCTTATTTGGACTCCTGAGCAGAAAGTTAGGTATTTTAGAAGTTGACTGTCCTCAGTGAACACCAAATCGATCGGTAGAAATTAGAAGATTGGAAACGCTTGGGGGTTTCGTGAGTTCTATTGTGTTCTTATTTATGCTTTTGGTCCAGTAAGTTTGTCTTAGTTGGGTTATCATTATGTTCAGGTGGGAGCGTGATCCCAGGGGCAGCACCCTCTTCGCGTCCACCGGTCTCGCACGGTTGAGGCAAGTATTCGGGTTGTAGAATTGTGACGTTTGTTCGCTGAGGTTGATTGTGTTTTGTTCGTAATAGACATGCATGGATATTCATATGATGAGTTATAATATATCTTGGAAAATGCAATTTATGGTTAAAGCTTCTTGTGTATGATGTTAATGTTTACATGATAGTATTTACATGTTGAGTTCATATATTTTGGAAGATGATGTCAATGTGCATATGCATGTCAAAGCATGTTTGAGTCTTGGTCACTTGGTGACCAAGTATGAACTGTTGAGGTCCCCGTCATGTAAATGACGGGCTTGAGGTCCCACATTTGCAGAATGTGGGCAATGAGTAAAGAGGTCCCCATCATGATGGTGATGGGCATAGGTCCCTATACTTGTGGAGTATAGGCTCTTGGTCCCTATGCCGGGTGCATAGGCAAGGGTATACATCGACGGATGTATACCTCGCATTCTACGTAAAATCTGAAAAGAGGCCAAGTTTAAAGGTGCATTGCATGGACGCATTACATAAGCATGAAGTTATGATCGGTGAATTGCTTTATTTGGAATATTGATGCTATGATGTGATTGTTTTTAGCTTTAACCTTGTTGATACTTGCTGAGTCTTTGGACTCACCCTTGCTTTGATATGTTTTAGGTACAACTGGCAAGAACGGCATGCATGGGGGGGGAGTAGATGTTGGATGCACTCACTACTACTCATCCTTAAGGTGACTACTATTTAGTCTTCATTCTAATAATTAGCAAACTGCTTGAGATCCGCGCATGATTGGTTAATTGTTTCAATTTATTTGTAATAAGGAGAATAGCAAGTTTTGTTTATGATTATTGGATTATCATGCATGCCTGAATGAACCTGAATATTATGTTTAGTGTTAATTGCTATGATCAGTTGATGGAACCTCGGTATAGCTAATTATACAAAGGAAGTTCTGCCGAAATCGGTAATTGATCTTAGTTTAGTTTTGTTTAATTTAATTCGTAGTAGCATTCGGGCTCATTGTTGAGCCGGGTGTTATTCTGATTAGTATCGAGCGGGCTGTAGGTCCGCGGTTAATGAAGCAATTAATTTTGACACACTAGGCACAATAGGTGGGGATTGGGTTTGCATTGCATCTACGCTTTCGTTGTTTAATTTTGATTGATGTATGCTTAATGTCTGAATTTGTGCTTGTTTGTGATAACTAGAGATGGCAAGGGGTGGTGGACGTGGCCGTGGTCGTGGCCGACAGGGTGCCGGCCGAGGCCAGGCAACGCCCCCGCTCGAAGTTCAGAGCTCGGTAGGCGGAGAGGCTAATCCTGAAGGATCCGAAGAGGAGGTTGCTTCAGCAGTTCAGGGGAATCAGGCGCCACCGGCTGCACCCGCAGCCACTCCTTTGACGGCTCCTGCCACAGTACCCGTGGTGGGCGCTATGGGACTACACCAGTGGAACGCTCTGCGACTGGATACTTTTGATGGGTCAGCACGCCGATTGATCTTGCAAATTGGTCAGTGACACATGGAGAGACACTTGGCAAGACCGGGAATGACCTCGGAGATGAGGGCACGATTAAGTGGCTTTCGGCAAAGGCGGCGGATATCTGGTGGGAGGGAGTCCTGACAGCTAGGACCGCTGCCCATGGTCCAGTTACCTGGGAGTTGTTTGTGGAGCAATTCCGGAGGAGGTTTTACCCAGCTTCATTCGTGGAGAGGATGGAAGTCTCGTTGAATAGCTACAAGCAGGGTAAGATGACAGTGTCAGAGTATGAAGCGGGTTTTAATAACATAATCCGCTTCGTCCCAACAGTGGCTACAGATGAGGCCGAGAAGGCCAAGAGGTTTCGCAGAGGGCTCAGACAGGAGTTTCGTAAGGTATTGGGAGCGTTGGAGCTACGCGATTTTAGCTCCTTGGTGGAACAAGCTAGGGGCATGGAGTTAGAGATGCAGCTGGGGGAAGATATGTAAGGTGTGGGTGATTCTGTGGTTCCTTCTGATGCAGGTGGCAGTCAAAAGAGGAGTTTTGGAGGAGGAAGCGGGTCATCCCTAAAGCCCGTTTCCAAGAAGTTCAAGGGCCCACAAAATTCATTTAAGTCCAGGTATACCAAACCACAGTCTTCCAACTCATCACGGCCGTCAGGGCATGCTCCTATGCTTCGTCCGGTTCCGGGGCAAGGAATGATATGTTTCAAGTGCGGTAATGAGCACCGCGCTCAGTGTTCCTAGATCGATCTTGTCGCCATCGTGGTCTGCAGCGGGTCATAAGGCGGTGGTGCATCGTGGAATCCAGCTAGTGTTATCAAGTGGGAGCCAATTCAGTCGCCAGCGCAAGTGCCAGCCGCTTCTTCTCGGGGGTTAGTGCAGATGCTAGCAGCTACTCCCACCCAGTCGTGGGGGCAGCCACAGTCTTACTTCCCAGTTCCTGGAGGGCTCCCACCACCGGGGTATTTTTGGCCGCCTACTCCTGCACCGTTTCGATTCTGACACCTTGGCACCCCCTCATTTCTTTGCACCACCATACCAGTCTTTGGGGCTTCGTTGCCCAACAGAATTGCTTATGCCATGCCGACTGCTGAGTCGGTGGGTCATCCCGATGTGGTGACAGGTATGCTCCTTGTGGACTCAGTGGAGGCTTTTGTTTTATTTGATTCTGGAGCTACTTTCTCTTTTGCATCACTAGAGTTTGCTAGCAGAGCATGTTTGAGTATGCAGTCTATAGCTCAGTCGGTTCTAGTTAATTCTCCTGGAGGAATTCTTTCTAGTTCCACAGTCTGTCCTGGTTGTGTGATCTCTTTAGATGGGGAGGACTTTATTGCTAATTTGATGGTTATGAAGATGGAACCATTTGACGTTATTTTGGGTATGGATTGGTTGCATAGTTACCGTGCTGTCATATCATGCTTTTGGAAGACAGTAACTCTGCAAGCTCCGTTTGGGCAGGAGATAGTGTTTCAGGGTAGTGCCCCTTCTTACTCTCTTTGTGTGCTGGCTAGTTTGTTTCTGGTAGTCGGCGACAAAAGAGTAGATTTCTCTTGTCCTTGGTAGAAAGCGAGTTCGTCCTTGATCGCTGCGGTATTCGATGGTTGGGAGTTTTGGGCGTATTTCCGGCAGATCTGCCCGGGATGCCCCCACCTCACCCCGTGGAGTTCAGGATTGATTTAGTACCCGGCGCTCGACCAGTTTCCATGACCCCGTACCGTCTGGCACGTCCTTTTCAGGAGGAATTAAAGAAGCAACTGGACGATCTAAAGGCAAAAGATCTTATTCGTCCCAGTGTGTCTCCGTGGGGAGCTCTAGTGCTGTTTACCAAGAAAAAAGATGGTAGCTGGCGCATGTGTATTGATTACCATGCTCTCAACCAGCTGACCATTAAGAATAAATATCCTTTGCCACGCATTGAAGATTTATTTGACCAGTTGAGAGGGGCAAAGGTGTTTTCAAAGATTGATCTCGATCGGGATACAATCGATTCTGTCGAAAGGAGGATATTGAAAAACGGCGTTCTCCACAAGGTATGGGCATTTGAATTTAAAGTTATGTCTTTTGGACTAACGAATGCTCCTCGCCGCCTTCATGGAGACAATGAATAGGATCTTTGCATGAGTATCTGGATGACTTTGTCGCCGTCTTTATTGATGATATTTTGATCTACTCAAGAAGCGCGTAACATGAGCGTCATCTCGAGGCGGTGTTGGAGACACTAAGAGAGAATAGGTTTTATGCAAAGCTGAGGAAGTGTGAGTTCTGGAAGACTGAAGTGGGATTCTTGGGGCATGTTATCAATGATAAGGGAATATCAGTTGATCCAAGTAAAATCTCCACAGTGGTAGATTGGGAAAGGCCGACCAGCGTCAAAGAAGTGAGAAGCTTCCTTGGTATGGCAGGTTATTATCGGCGTTTTGTGCAGGATTTCTCCATTATTGCAAAGCCGTTCTCCAGGCTCACTCAGAAGGATGTGAAGTTTCGGTGGGATGATGATTGTGAGCGCAGCTTGGACTTTGAAAGAAAAGTGGTGGCTTCTCGTTTCTCCTTTCTTCTGAGCCGGAAGCGTTTACGATTTATTCGGCGCCTCTCGTGTCGGTTTGGGCTGTGTGCTCATGCAGGATGGCAAGGTATTGGCTTACGCATCTAGACAGCTGAAGAAGCATGAGCAGAATTACCCAACGCATGATTTAGAGTTGGCCGCTGTAGTGTTTGCATTGAAGCTTTGGAGGCACTACCTGTATGGTGAATCTTGTGATGTCTTCACTGATCACAAAAGCCTTAAGTACATATTTACACAGAAGGATTTGAATATGAGGCAACGCAGATGGTTGGGCCGATCAAGGATTATGACCTCACGATTCAATACCATTAAAGCAAGGCCAATGTGGTGGCGATGCTCTTAGTCGCAAAGCGGCGCTTTGCAACTTCTGGATTGTTTAATTGCTGACTTTGATCGCATGGGAATATCTTCTTCGCTATGCGAGCACGGCTCAGGTCGAAACACAGTTAATCTTAGAGTCAGCCATTCCAGAGCGGGTGCGGGAGGCACAACAGTATGACCAATTATTGCAGAGGGTCAGAAAGCGTCTGGAGATGGGCAAAGAAGGGGATTTCAGTTTGGATGGGTTTGGAGCATTGCGATTTAAGGGTCGCCTTTGTGTGCCGCAGAAGGCGGAGGTTAAGGATGACATCTTGAGGGAGGCACATCGCACCCCATACACTGTTCATCCGGGTGAGACAAAGATGTACCGTGATCTGAAGCAGAACTTCTGGTGGAAGAGAATGAAAGTAGACATTGCTAATTATGTAGCATCTTGTGGTGTTTGCCAGCAAGTGAAGGCAGAACATAAGTGTCCTGCAGGGTTATTGCAGCCGTTGGAGGTCCCTCAATGGCCTTGGGATGATATCTCCATGGACTTTGTAGTCGCATTACCTCGATCGCCGCGAGGAAAGGATGTAGTTTGGGTGATAGTGGATCGATTCAGCAATTCGGCGCATTTTATTCCTATCCGCACGACCAACTCCGCGAGCGACTTGGCTCCTATTTATGTGCGGGAGATTGTGAGATTGCATGGTGTACCAAAGACCATCATTTCTGATAGAGATGCCAAGTTTGTATCCAAGTTTTGGGAGAGTTTGCAGAGTGCACTGGGCACCCAAATTGTTTGAGTCTGACATTTCATCCACGACAGATGGACGGTCGAGCGCACCATTCGGACCTTGGAGGACATGTTGCGGTCTGTGTTTTGTCTGGAAGGGTAGTTGGGAGGATCGATTGCCATTGGCGAATTTGCTTACAATAACAGCTACCATTCAAGTATTAAAGCCGCACTGCTCGAGGTTTTATATGGTCGGAAATGCAGGTCACCCCTTTGCTGGGAAGCGGTGGGTGAGAAGGCAGTCTTGGGCCCGGATTGGGTCCAAAAGACAGTGGAACAAGTGGCATTAGTGAGACAGAATCTGTTAGCAGCCCAGAGCAGGCGGAAAAGTTATGCAGACGTGCGGAGAAGGGATTTGGAATTTGAAGTGGGAGATCAGGTGCTCTTGAGAGTATCGCCCACTAAGGGTGTAGTGAGGTTCTGCACGGAGGAAGCTTAGCCCGAGGTGCGTTGGGCCTTTCACGATCTTGGCTCGGATCAGGAAGTTGGCATACCGCTTGGACCTACCAGAGTCTATGCGCGGGGTGCACAACGTTTTTCATGTGTCCATGTTAAGGAAGTACCTTCGTGATCCGGAGCATCATGTGTCTCTAGAACCTCTAACCATTGAGCAAGATCTGTCTTTCGAGTCCAAGCCAGTGCAGATCCTAGAAAGATCAGAGAAGACGTTGAGGAATAAAACTTTAAAGTACGTTAAGGTGCTATGGTCACAGCAGACCGAGAGAGAGGCCACCTGGGAATTGGAGTCTCGCATGCGCGAACTATATCCAGAGTTATTCACAACAGGTATGGGTTACTATTTTTTTAGCTATAGCTGTGTTTACACCTTGGCGTAAGTATGGTTAGAATTCGGGGACGAATTCAGTTTAAGGGGGGTAGAGTGTAATACTCCAGAATTTAATTCGGAAGAAATTAAGAATTCAAAGAGAAGGACTATTTCGGAATCGATTTAGAAGAAGGATCCAATGGAAATTACTCAATTAATAAGATAAAGAAGGGTTAGCGGTAATTCTTGGGCAACTTGGGCCTGGCCCAAAGCCCAGGCAGCCCATTAGTGGCCGGCCAAGGGGGGGGGGAGGCACCTTTTTCCCCCTCCCCAAACCCTAGCCGCCTCTCCTTTGCTCCCCCACTCCTTTGGCCGCCCCCTCCCCCCTTGGGTGCACCTCCTCCCTGCTCCCTGCACCTCCCCTTGCTCCTCCACTGCTGCCGGCGAAGTCCGTCCTCCTCCCGCTGGTCATCCAAGGAAGGAGAAGAGGAGGATCACCCGCGTGGTAGCCGGTCAAGCAAGGAGAAGAAGGAAGGAAGGAAGGGAAGAAGAGAAGAAAGAGGGATCACCAGCGGGAGCTCATGATCTTTAGCTGCTCGTCAAGGGTAACACCGATCTCCGATAGTTTAGAGGTTTAATTGATTGTTTAATCAATGCCGAGTACTAGATTCAATTCTGTCCAGATTCTTGGACGTAGGTTTTCATGTCTGTAGAGGCGGTATCTGGGGATGACTTCTCTTAGAAAAAGTTGGGTCGTGTCCTTAGCTTTCCGTGGCCGCCAAGAATGCCCAAATCCGTTTAACGATTAGTGAGTTATGAATTTTCTAATGTCGCTGTCCTGATAATCTGTCAACATTCTGACAGTCTGTAGAAATCCGAGTTAATCTTTTAATTAAATATGAAATCAGAGGATCTTGTTATAATGAAAAAGATGGGTAATTTCCTCATCTTTCCAGAAAGCTAAAGAATGTAAGAATTGGACGTTCGTAGCAAAAGTTATGATAATTTTAGTGTACTATCCAGAGAACCCGACGTGAATATTGATGTTCTGTAGATTGGATTGGTAGGGGTAGTAGATGGTAGTATCAGAAGGGCTCCCCAACTAAGTTTATTTATGTAATTTAATTATATTTTCAGAAAGTATTAGAACATCTTATTTGGACTCCTGAGCAGAAAGTTAGGTATTTTAGAAGTTGACTGTCTGCAGTGAACACCAAATCGATCGGTAGAAATTGGAAGATTGGAAATGCTTGGGGGTTTCGTGTGTTATATTGTGTTCTTATTTATGCTTTTGGTCCAGTAAGTTTGTCTTAGTTGGGTTATCATTATGTTCAGGTGGGAGCGTGATCCCAGGGGCAGCACCCTCTTCGCGTCCACCGGTCTCGCATGGTTGAGGCAAGTATTCGGGTTGTAGAATTGTGACATTTGTTCGCTGAGGTTGATTGTGTTTTGTTCGTAATAGACATGCATGGATATTCATATGATGAGTTATAATATATCTTGGTAAATGTAATTTATGGTTAAAGCTTCTTGTGTATGATGTTAATGTTTACATGATAGTATTTACATGTTGAGTTCATATATTTTGGAAGATGATGTCAATGTGCATATGCATGTCAAAGCATGTTTGAGTCTTGGTCACTTGGTGACCAAGTATGAACTGTTGAGATCCCCGTCATGTAAATGACGGGCTTGAGGTCCCCACATTCGCAGAATGTGGGTAATGAGTAAAGAGGTCCCCATCATGATGGTGATGGGCATAGGTCCCTATACTTGTGGAGTATAGGCTCTTGGTCCCTATGCCAGGGTGCATAGGCAAGGGTATACATCGACGGATGTATACCTCGCATTACCGGTAAAATGCGAAAAGAGGCAAAGTTTAAAGGTGCATTGCATGGACGCATTACATAAGCATGAAGTTATGATCAGTGAATTGCTTTATTTGGAATATTGACGCTATGACTGTGATTGTTTTTAGCTTTAACCTTGTTGATACTTGCTGAGTCTTTGGACTCACCCTTGCTTTGATATGTTTTAGGTACAACTGGCAAGAACGGCATGCATGGGAGGGAGTAGATGTTGGATGCACTCACTACTACTCATCCTTAAGGCGACTACTATTTAGTCTTCATTCTAATAATTAGCAAACTGCTTGAGATCCGTGCATGATTGGTTAATTGTTTCAATTTATTTGTAATAAGGAGAATAGCAAGTTTTGTTTATGATTATTGGATTATCATGCATGCCTGAATGAACCTGAATATTATGTTTAGTGTTAATTGCTATGATCAGTTGATGGAACCTCGGTATAGCTAATTATACAAAGGAAGATCTGCCAAAATCGGTAATTGATCTTAGTTTAGTTTTGTTTAATTTAATTCGTAGTAGCATTCCAGGCTCATTGTTGAGCTAGGGTGTTACAGAAATAATCCAAAAGAAATACATGGAGCCAAAGCTTTCACATGTTTAACGGACTTGCAACAGAAAACTTTCATTATTCAAAACATCAAACGAATAAATGAGTCATGTTTTCCAATAAGAAAGATGGAACAAACATGGAAATATCAACCTCGCCAATCAACACCGTTCAAGAGTAGCAAAAGCAACTCAACAGTCGAAAAACAATAATTGTTTTAGAGAACCATTAGACACCTATTGAAATCCATCAACTGCAATGAACCACTAACCCAAGAGAAATTCATCAACCACAAATGAACAAGAATAACCAATCCAAACTCAAAGAAGACAACAACCTTTCTCATAGGAACTCATACTCAACGCCTGTAACTAAAATATTTGAGGTAACCACTTCACTATCCCCATACCACGAACAATGTTATAACCTACCCGTGCCTAGGACCACAACCACGACTTCTACCTCTCATCATCGGCTAACATCACACATACTAGTCTTAGAATCGAATCACAAGCATACAAGATCATCTCATAACATAAATCGTCAACACAACATAACAGAAGCGTAAATGCAATGCTTGACCCATCCCTTCCTACCGTGCACCAGTGTGTCAAGTTTTAAGTTAATTAACCATTAGCAAATTTTAGTTTATTTTTACTAGTCATTAAGCAATTTTTTTAAAATTAAGTTTACCTAAGTTGTTAACTTATTCACCATGGATATAAAGCCCGCTCTGATACCAACTGTAACACCCCGGCTTATCAAAGCCCAAGATATCACCTACAACTACCAATATCTCTAGATGATAAATAATATTCATGTACTACAGGCATACAGAAATCATGAACAACTCTTAACCATAATGTAATCATAAATTTCAGCAAGCTTTCTAATTCAAATTCAAAAGAAATATAGTTCTAAAACCTCATTTTTAAACTTCAATATAAGAAAATCATCAACTAGCAATATTATCCATACAGAAATCATGAACAACTCTTAACCATAATGTAATCATAAATTTCAGCAAGCTTTCTAATTCAAATTCAAAAGAAATATAGTTCTAAAACCTCATTTTAAACTTCAATATAAGAAAATCATCAACTAGCAATATTATCCACCCAGAAGAAGTAAAGGGACCCAAATTTAACCAATTATTACAAGTTCAAAGTGGATAATTCATGAAATGGAGTGAAGTGCTACCCAAAATTGATAACGCCATGATCTACTTCCATCCCAATGTATGCTGACGTCAACGATCACTTAAAACATTAAATAAACAAGCGTGAGTCCAAGACTTAGTAAGTACAAATAAACAACATAAGAAACATTAAAGTATTGACTGATCGTTCTCATTATCTCAAAAACTTATGTAATAGTCATGAATGCAATGCAAATCATGCACATGTCTCCACTTCTGTATATACTGGTATAGCTGAGTGTAACACCCATCGGTGCTCACTCGCCCGCATTATCAAATGCGGGGATCTAGTATCCATCCTTTTTCATACGGGGATCTCATTGCCCATATCTCAAATATGGGGATCTCATTGAAATGAAATGAAATAAAATGAAATCAATTCCATACTTTCTAGTATATGCATCCTCAAATAACGAAAAACATATAAACAAATGGAAATACTCATACTTCACTGGATTAATCATAACAACAGTAATATTGCCAATTTGTACCATCAAACATCCACTATTACTCTAAAATGTACTTGCCTCAACCGTGTGATGGGTGACGATGAGTAGAGAGCTCTAACCTCGGTTTCACACCACCACTTGGCATTCGTAAAACATACTAAGAATACCTTCCAAAAGTACACAACATTGCAATAAAACTAAGTAGACATATCCGCTCCTAATCACAACTCAAAACAATACCACTCCTTCCCAAACACCAATCTGCCCTAACAGAATAGTCATCTTAGAATAATCCTAACTTTTGATCTATAGTTCCAAAAATCATGAACTAAGACTTTCTGGAATCTACATACATATACCAACAAATTTCTCAGGTGATCGAAAGTTCAGATTATTTCGTCTAAACCCTTGTTTTCAACTCCGAAGATAGATATGTCATCTTCGGTAATATCGACTTAGAAATTCCATAACTTTTAATTGGTTCATCCAAAAATAGTTATCTAAGACATTCTAGAATCCACAGGGAATTAAATACCATAATAAATTTAATCCAATTTTTCTATTCTGCAACAAAATTTCGCTAACTTAACATTTTTCCCGGCTGTCCCCAACAGAAAGTCAGAACTGAATTGCATAATTCAAAATTCCATAACTCCTATTATACTTGTCCAAAAAATGCGTTCTTGGACTTTCTGGAATAATTATAAAGTCATCTATCTATTTTCTGTAGATCAAAATTCCAAATTCATCCATTTTCCAATTTTAATTTATATAACCATGCATGTTGCCCGAAACCAAGGAACTGAACAGGCAGTCGGATTGTAAAAATCATAACTAATTATCCACCCATCAGAACAATGTGAACCAAGATTCTACAGAAAGCTATTGAAATTATCCACAAAACTCTAGGAGATGAAATCCTTAAATTCCGCACTAAAAATACCCAAAACTACAGAACAATATGATTAATAGAAAACAGATCTGCTACCCAAAACTACAGTTCTGGCCCCTTCGGTTATTAAATCAGATCCCACAAACCACAGCTAAGTATTGCATGAAAATTGATAGGAATGTATTTACACGAGTTCTCTACAAGCTGTAAACATTTCAGCCAAAGCCGTGATCGTTTCGCCACTCAAACAGACCACCTATTAACACTGCTTTGTGCTAAAACTGTAGTAGTCTAGGCTAACAAAACCCCTCTGAAAATAGGTGCTCCTCTCAACTAATCCTCAATCCAACCGTACAAATCGAAGAGAAAAAAGTCAAGAACACATTGACCAATTTTGAGCTCCATCGGATGACGTTTGATGCTCTGATCGACGACTTGATGAAGATTGCACAGGAAGGGAGGCACTAGATAGGGGGTGGTGGCCAGGGAGATAGGGGGTGGCGGCTAGGGTTGGGGAAGGAGGGGAGGGGGCGCAAGGGAGGGGAGATGGTGCTGGGTTGGCTACCCCTCTCCCTAAAACCGGCCCCCTAATGGGCCAAATGCCGTGGGTCAAAAGCCCACGGCCCAGGTTCTCTTACTTTAGCGAACAAACCCTTTTGAAACCTCAAATTCTGAATTATTTTCCTCTTTTCTTTCCCTTAATTCCATCTCTAATCTTATTGCACTCACTAATGATAATCGAGATTTTACATTCTACCCTCCTTAAAAGAATTTGACCCTGAATTCTATTGTCACCATTCTACTCGAAAGAACACCAAAACTAAAATAAACAAAAGTTAACACGTCTCCGACCTGAACAATTCTGGACAACACTCGCGCATAGAAGACTTTAACTCCAAAGTCGCCTCTCTCTCTGATTAACATGAACACAACACCATGACGTATGCCAACAATTTGAGCCTCAGCACTCACTCTGATCTCCCCAGAATACACATCAGACGAGACTTAAAGGTACGGTTTACTTGTTGGTCAAAGGCTCTAAGAGACCACAAGCTTCGGATATCTCAAGTACTCGCTCAACACCGGAGCATACAAGACATTGCGTACCCCAAATATAGACCCGAGACGGTCTTAGCGATACGTCAACACCTAAATCCCCGCAACTATCGAAAACAAACCAATGTACCTTGGGCCAACTTCCCCATTGGTACCAAAACTACACAACATGCACATAACACACGGAACTCTTGTTCTATCTCTAAATCGATCTCTTCACCTTAATCAGAATCATCTCCCTTAACCAGGGACACACAACAGAACTTTATTTAAACACACTCTTTTACAAATAGAGCCAACTGAAGATAAAGGGTCCTCATCGCATCCACGCAATGACAACTCCCTACCAAAAGAGTCAAATCCAAAATTGAAGATTCATCACGAAAACCTTTCCACTTTCCAATTAAGCAGTTTGCAAGTAAACACCATGGAAGCCAAAGGAGCAATGGACGTTGTTAGGATTTTAGTTTGCAAAGAGTATGGTCAAACTAGCAAAAATTTGGCAAAAATGCAAGTAATATACTTCCTTTCTCTCTTACCCATCCTAGCATCCAATTCTTACCTCACCATTCAGTTGATTGTGCAAAATAACTTTTTTCATTGCTCGTCTCTTCTCCAACAATAGACATGTTAAGTAGCCACCAGTAAGAGCAATGGCAAAAGGACAAGAAGACAGTGCCTGGCTGTGATATTAGGATTAATTTAGGAATTATTATCAAAATATATGCACCATAATTATTATCCTTAGCTTGTAGATGCTGGATTTTGTAGTGTGACCATTTATTCTATTTTGTTCCAAATAATTGCGCATCGCCTACAGGTAGCATGTATAGCAGTTACGTTAGAAAACTATGAGTTGTTTCATGTATCTTGTGCTGGCGTTTGAGCTGTAATACACCCATTTGGATCTTGAGTGTCAAGGTTTTAGGATGGCACATTCATGATAGGAATTATTGCATACCCATTGCCCGTCTACTCACCTTATGCTCATTCTTTCCTCATCTCATCTTTTTTGCACCAAAATATTAAGGCTGGGGGGGGGGTAGAAGGTACTTCAAATTATATGTTAAGCATCTTGATTCTTACACTTTGATCATGCATATGGTTTTGAAATTGACTCAAGCATGATTGGTAGTTTATCTTGATGATTAAAGAATGAACATGACTAACATGTACAAGTTATAAGATTAAATGGTCCTTAGTTTCATCTCTTTTAATTGAGTAACCAAATTGCATTTAACAATTTGCCATGCTCATATAGATTCCTTGCATGAATCTAAAAATTTGGAAGTCATGGATGTGTAGCTTAATGTGCTAGATTGTTGTAAAGTTAAAGAACATGCTTGCCTTTTAAATTGTTGATAAGTGAACTTGTCATAACATGAACTGAAGGTAGTCTATTTTTGTTCAATTAAAAGTAATTAAACCATATCAGGTTATACTTGTAGTTCTATGTTCTTTGTCAAATTAAACCCATTCCTTGTTATTGTGTAATTTTTGATCTGGATTGATGGAATGGTTCTCCAGTGCTATTAGGTGATCTAAAAAATCTTGAGAATATTAACTTGAGCATCTGATGGTGTGTAATTCACAAATATAATTTTTCTAGAATTTATTGAAATGGTTTTGCTCAGGATTTAATTCAACCACTTTGCAGGGCTGTTCTGGCCAATTTTGAATCTAGAATTAACAGGAAGGTTTAAACTATTGGGACCCAATTTTATAAGGTTGAGCATCACCTAAATAGCATGCTAGAATTTTTCTGGAATTGTTGAACCTAATTTCACTAATGTTTGAGCCCTAGGCCTTATTTTTTTCTAAATTATTGTACCAATCAGAATATGAGCATAATGTGTGGGATAAATTTTTCTGACATTGTTAGCATCCTAGAAATACTCTAAAAAATTTATAGAATTTTTCTAGCCAATTTAGTAATTTTCTGAATCCTAGTTGCTCACTAGTAGCTTTTAAACACAAAATGTCAAATTAATTGTTTGATTGTTATGTTAAGGACCAGATCATGGCAGTGTGGATTCTTGTGGTTTGTTGAACCTTATGTTCACCTAACATAAATGAAATTGTTTTGTTGCATTTTGATGAAATCATGTAAGCATGCATGGGAGCAATTGCACTTTCACTAACCAAACGTAACTTTCCGAGGAACCTCTTTTGTTTCGGAGTTGAACCATCTCTTTAGGTGACCCCTTCCCTCGTGGGTAGTCTTTCGCCCTACCGTAAGACGACGTGGAGTTGGATATGCATGAAGTGCCTTCAAATCAAGAAAGGAAAGGTTAAGAAAAGCAAACATGAAGTTGACGCAGGAGGGAGAGGTGGTGTAGCCTCAGCTAAGATGTACGTGGGGAAGTGGGCAGTCTTGGTCCAAGAGAGAGGAGCGAGAGGCTCAGGTAATGATGAAGCCCAGGCAGTCGTGAAAACAGGTGCCCCAGCCTAGACAGGCGTGCAAGGAAGGGCGAGTTCAGACTAGTTGCAAGGTGCGGCAAGTGTTGGTTTGTGCATGGCTCAGGATGGAGCAAACGCAGGCGGTAAGGCGGTATCGGCCCAGGATGAAACGGCGCACAAGAGTGTAGGTAAAAGAGGAAGACTTGGAATTTCAAATGCGTGAGAAGATCGGGATGATCAAGATGAAGAAACAAGATTAAGGGGGTGATTGATGGGTTTAATCTTGTTAGTTTCTTTTTTAGTGTTTCCGTATCCGAGTCTGTTTCGTAGTTGTTTGTCAAATGGTCAGGATGTTAGTTTATATAGTCGAGTGTCCTGGCCAACAATTGCAAGAAGAAAAAAGATCGAGAAGAAATAAAAACACCAAAAAGAGGAGCAGTGCTCCTGAAACAATCATTTGTTCTCGCGGTGTTCGTTTGGTTCGGCAATGTTCTTTTCTAGCAGGCAGGAAGAGCAGGAGGGGAGCAGTTTCACATGAAAGGAACGAGCCCTGATTCTTTGTTTCCAAGCTGCATCATGTGAAGTCGCATCAAAGCACAAGAGACGGGGTCATGTCGGTGGAGGACCAACGGGCAAAACCAGGGGGCTGCTACCAGGGTTCACAATTTTGGTGAATCCTGAAATTTCGTTCATTTCGTTACCTTCCGAAAGAAATTCAATTTGTTCAATTTTTTTTTGTTTTGTTTGAATTTGGATGAAACTTGGAGGGTTAAAAGGAGTGAACATTAGTAAAGAATCATCAAACCCAAGCTAGCCTAGTGGCGAGGCCCTCTTGTTGTTTCTAGGACACCACGGATCGAGTCGGACCCAAGACACATGCCGCGCCAGCTAGGCCCCACCGTCGTGGTCCGCGGCGTGGCCTACTGGCCAATACACCGAGCGGCGTTCGGCGTTCGGCTCGACGGCGTGCCGCCGGAGGAGGCAGTCATGGATGTGTGCTCAGTGCCTTACAGGCTGTGGCACATTCTGCCCGATGATCGCGTGCTGGGCGTGTCGCCGGACGGGAGGCTAAGCTAAACATCGTCTTCGGCATCGAATTCGAGACCTTACAGCTACAGAGCGTGGACGGCGGCATCGACATGAGTACAGCCGGTGTATGGGAGAGGCGCAAATTGATCGAGCTACCCCAGCTCATGGTGACGAGGACAACCGCGCTCAAGTTGTGGTGGTTCTGTGAGAAGAGCGGCACGTTGATCTTCACCGTCGAAGAGGGTGACAGCAAGAGCGGCGTCTTTGCGTTGAACCTGGCGACGAGGTCCCTCGAGAAGCTGGCTGACGGCGTCGAGTGCCATTCGTGGAGAAACTTGTGTGGACATGAGATGGACCGCGCGGCTCTCCTTGCGTGCTTTGCTCAGTTCTGACTTTAACAGTACTAGAAGTTCACACGTGCCACATGGCGTGGGCGGTAATGGATCAGCAGATTATTTAAGAGTGAGTGGAAATTGAGTTATATTAGATAGATCATATAGTATGTAGTGTAGCTACGTAGATAAGTATAGTATCTGTTAAAATAACAATGGGTACTATTTGCAGCATCAATATGAAGAGCAAGGGAGTGATGAAAGGATATGTATATATAAACTGCCATCAGTTATCTTAGGTGAGCTGTAAACATTTATAAAATAGAGCAAGGAAGTAGTACGTTTACAAAACAGAGCAAGAAAGCAGTGAAAGTATATGTAGGACATCATTTATTAGTGTTATTGCCACTACTTCGTGCATTTGCTTTCCCTTCACCCACTCACTGGCTGCAAGTGCAAAGATGGGTCAGAGGGATAAACTTTATAAACTTGAATTTATATGCATATGAGCTAAAGTAAGGAGAAAAAACTAATGAGTGTCTTTGAGCTAAAATTAGAGCACTTCTATCTAGAAAGACAAAAATAAGTAATACGAAAATTTAGCAAAAAAGAGTTAGTACAGTAACGGATAAGGGTAAGGGGAAAATTTGAAACATTTGTAATGGTAACTATCGGTGTTTTAGAACCGATCTTACATAAAGATTGTTTGATTCGGGGGGTCTCCTAGAATGGAATCACGCAGAGAGATTGACACGGGTATTTTTATACAGGTTCAGGCCTTCTACGGAGAGAATAACAACCCTAATCCTGTGAGTGTATGGTATTGAGTGTATTCTGAACAATCAGGAGAAAAACTAAGACTATTACAGATGATAGCACTTGTCTTCCTGATAGCCCTCGATAGCGTGTGTGTACGCCTCGATTGCTTTGTCCCGCTTTTCCTCTCTGACCGTTGTCTTTATATAGTCGTGAAGGAATAGCCGTTTTCCCCTGCTGAAGAGACGCCTCATCAAATCCAGTAACGGGCGCACGTTTGCAGTAACCATCGGGATGGTAACTCCTTCACGCCGCCTGGCAGTTACTTGTCAGAGATAATGGGGTATTGCGTGTTATTATTTCGCATAATAACAGCGTATGTTGACTATTTGGATTCCTTAATCAATTGGACCCACTAGCCTGTAGGTTTTATTGATCATAAGGTGGTCGTAGCTGACCTGGTCGTAGAAGAACTTACGACCATAAGATAGTCGTAGCAAAACTTACAACTATGAGGTAGTCGTAGAATAACTTACGACTGGGTAGTGATCGTAGAAGAACCTACGACCATAAGGTAGTCGTAGCAAGACTTACGACTATGGGGGTGGTCGTAGAAGAACTTACGACCACCTAGTAGGCTTCTCCCTTGTAAATTTAAGGGGTATACCCAGGGACCACATGACATCATATTTACTTATAATAAGAATTATAGATAAAAGATAAAATGAGGATTATTAGATCCTCGTCATCTAGCCCCCCAGCTTCAAGTGAAAGTAATTTACTTGGTGAAGGAGTCATAGATGGTCTTACGGCCACGAGAGGGTCGTAGAAAGGTGTTGAAGGAAAAACTCTTCGACATTTGTGTACTACTTTGACCAGAAATATGCTTGGTCAAGAAAGCTGCTTACGACTATCAAATAGCCGTAGAAAACTCCTACGATCACGAGGTGGTCATAGTATGGTGATCGGAAGAAAAACCTTTCCGATTAATATTTCATTTGGTCAAAAAGATCTGACCAAGAAAGTAATTTTGCTTGAGGTGTAAAAACGAACCTGATTTTCTTGAACGGACAAGTTAGAGAATCGCAAACGACTCCCACAAATCTATCCGTTGGAGTGGTTCCCGAAGCGGTGGCAACCTTTGGAATGCCACGCCTTCAGCCTAGGCATACAGTTATAAATACTTACTGGGGGTAAAACTTGGATTTCTACTTTTCCCCAAATCGCTCTCGCTATTCATCAAGTTCTAGTCTTCTCCGCCACCAACTCAATCGTGCCTTCTCCGCCGCCAACCCAATCGTGTCTTCTCCGAAGATCTTCCTTAATCCAAAACCTGCCCCTTCTGAGAGAGATGGCCGGGAAAGTTTCTAAGTGGGCTGAGTCGGAGATGGATGCGGTGAAGATTCAAGCCCTAGTCGACGCTGGGAAGATTCCAGAGAAAGTTCTTGTGAAATGGATTGCGGCGTCTGGACAACATTGGCCATCGGGGGAGACTAGGCAAATCCCCATCTTCCAGGCATATTGTGAGTGTGGCCTTCAATTGCCCGCTCACCCCTTTCTCACACTCGTACTCGAGCACTTTGGGGTGGAATTAGTGAACCTCAGTCCTAATTCCATCACCATGCTAAGTGTATTCGTGTACTTGTGTGAGGCGACTAAGAATTCAGCGGACCTCGAGCTTTTCCAATATTATTATGGAATGGCCCGGCAATCTGGAATTGCTGGAAGTTGCGGTCTGAAGCTCTATGACCTGAAGTCGAGGGAGTACATTCAGATGTTTACTAAATCTTCGTGGCCGGGATGGAGGAAGAGGTGGTTTTACTGAAAAATCACCCAAGAAGACAGCCTTACTTTCGAGGGGAAGGCTGCCGAGAAGAATTCTTCATGGGATTCGACTCCCAAGGATGTCAACCGGATTGCCCCCTATATTCGAGCCATCAAGGACTTGAGAGAGGAGGGGCTGACCGGATGGCATGTGGTGAAGGATTTCATCACACGTCGAATTAGCCCTTTGAAGAAACGAGTACCTCCTATGTGGAGGTACACGGGGCCAAAAGACCCAACCAGGGACTATGAGGAGGGTAAGTGAATTTTCAGCTTAGCTCTCGGTTTGGTCTTTCTCACAGTTGTCTAATGAATGTCTTTATCTATTTACACAGATCTTTCATAGGCAGAGATTGATGTTCGAGTCAAACTCGTTTGTGAGAAGTCTCCGCCACTCAAAGTGGCAGTTCCTCAAATCCTTGCGGTTTTATCCGCAGAGGAAAAGATGGAGCGCCTAAAGGTAATCAAGAGTTGATTTTATCCTTAGGACTTCATAGTCATAGAAAGAACTTATGACTAGGTAGTGATCGTAGAAAATCTTACGATCAAGGAAATATCGTAGAAAAACTTACGACTGGATACTGGTCGTAGAAAATCTTACGACCGGTCAGTAATTCTTCTTTTTTCGCTTTTTCTTCTGAAAGTAGGCATGGAAAACAACAGACGATTTAAGAGATCGAACTGATAACCATCGATGCAGGGATGACAACGGACAAAGGCTCAGCTCCTCCGACTAAGAAGCGTCGACTCACGAAAGTCGCCGACAAAGGAGGAGCAAGCTCGAGTTCTTTCATTTCGACCAGATCCTCTGCAAAGTCTGCAGCAGATACGGCTACAGCAGAAGCCGAGGTTGAAGAAGCTGAAGTTGAGGAGGCCGAACAACCTCTTAGGCACAAAGCCCACAAGGCCAAGGTACCCTTTTATTATGACAAGAAAACTTTTGCAGTTTCTGCCACTCCTAATTTTGTCAAGCAACTAGAAAAGGAGAACTGGAAGGACTTTATGTCTTTTGTGAAGGACAATGCTGATCCAACAGAGCCTACAGTTGAGGGTAGCGCTGCTCTTGGAGTGGTCGAGACTGATCTCGGCCATCTGGAAAGTCAGGAGACCAGAGAGATGGTTCCTGTTCACGATCCATGACCAGGCGTGATCGTGGCTGAGCCCATCTTCAACTTGAACTCCGACCAGACATGGTCGTAGAAAAGAAGTCGAAGAAACCTTCCGTTGGGAAGATGATTCCTAAATTCCTGGTTAGGTCCAGGGTGCAGAGGTATGTGAAACAAACTAAAGTGTAAGAACAACATTTACCTTTTGTTTTTCACAACCTGGATTGCTTTCCTTTTGTTGATTTTAGCTTGACTCCTTCAGCCCCCGAGGACGCTTCTATCGAGAAGCCCATTGCCGCCTCTCCAGCGGTTGGAGAGATGACAGCGGAAGTGGTCGAAGGATCATCCATAACCCAGGTAGTGGAGGAAGTCGTGGCTCCTGAAGTGGTTACCACAACCACTGAGGTAGTAGCTACGACCACTAAGGTGGTCGTGGAGACAGCAGAGGCAGCTGTAGAAGCCTCTGGCCAAGGTGGTGATGTACCTGACCACCGTGCTGGAAAGGAAGTCATTGAAGACGTTCCTCCGGTACCCAAAGAGAAACTGCGATTCTGTAATCGAAGACGAGGAATATTTCAACCATGCTTTGATTTCTTTGGGCCTACTTCCATCGAGGGTCTTGACTTTTAGATCTCGCGATCGAGTCCCTCATCCCAAAGATATTCCCAATAGAGGGAAAACTTTTGACAATGAGCGTCTTAAGAAGGTTTGGTGGGATCAAGTCACGAAGATAGACGAGCTGAAGAGTCCAGCGTTGGTCTACTCGATGTTTGCTTGGTCGACCATGAATGTAAGTATTTAAGGATACTTATATATATGGTTTTCCCTTGCTTCTCACTGTCTTTCTTTTTGCAGAAAGCTCTGGAACAAATTGCCACTGTTGGTGAATATCACCGACAACTCATAGAGCTACGACAGGAAAAAGCGGAACTCTGCGAACAGGCAGAGAGGTGGTAAGTCACTGTTATTCGTAGTCGTTTTAGAGTTTGACTACTTATACAGTGCCTATGAGGCTTGTCATGGAAAAACTCACGACTAGGTGCTAGTCGTAGAAAGACTTACGACTAGTTAAATAGTGTTTATGTCTGCTTTTAACCTTTACAGGTTAAATAGCGATGAAAATACCCTGGCCGACTCGCTCGATTATGAAAAAGAGGAGTCGAGAAAACTAGGGGAAAAGGTAGGAGACCTCTTGAAGAAGCTTCAAGAGGCTAACTTTGCAACTGTAAAAGTGTAGGAAGAGTTAAACAGTAAGTGCTGAACTTAAGACTGCTTATGTTGTTGATCTTTACCTAACTCTTGCTTCTTTTCAGAAAAAGAAGACGACATGAGAAAGCTTCAAAATGAAATCAAAGATAAAACTTTGGTTATTCACGAGATTTCTCGTATAGCCAAAGATAAAGATCAAGAAATTGAGAGGCTGAAATCTCGACGAGCAGGTAAGCAATTCTTTACCTGTAGTCCTTTACGAGTTCTTTTCCTTTTCTAATTCCCATTTCTTTTTTAGAAATTGAGCTCGAATTGGGAAGGCTCGAAACTAGGGATCAGGAAAAAAACCTTGATCCTTGACGAGACTGTCCGCATTGCCAAGGAAAATGCAAAGGACATCAAATTATGGGAGGAGCGGCATGCTGAGACCATTGCTTCCCATAATGAAGAAATCAAGAAGTTAGATTCTCGGCTAGTAGGTAAGGAATTCTTTTACCTTTTATTATTTTTGTTTTTTTTCTAGGAGTTTATTTTTGCTTGACCAGTCTTATTCTTTTCAGAGCAAGTGGTCGAAAACAAACAACTCCGCGAGGCTTCAACTCGTAACCAATAGGAGATGAAGTTGATGAAGATTAATCTTCAAGACAACATCATTCTCCTGAAAAATATACTTGGTGAGCTATGTAGTGAGGGAAAAACTCCTCAAGATGATACAATAGCCGCTCACATAAGTACTATTGGGGAACAAGTCGGGACTTTGCAAGAACTGGTTACCACTCTGAAGGCCAACCAAGCTGAATCAATCAAGGAGGCGATCGAAGGTGCAGTAAGCTATGCATTGGCAAAACTTAAAGCTCGTGACCCCAACCTCAATGTACAGCCAATTGAAGTCGACTTCGACTTCCCTGAGGCAGAAGCAAGTCGTCTTATGGAAGAAATGCAACTAGTTGGCAGGAAGGTCTCGGAGGAGATGCGACTGGGTTCTCTCTCTTCAGAGTAGTTTGTAAAAAAACCTGTGAAAAACAAGCTTTTGTTGATGTATTATATAATCCATCTTGTTTCCTGCAAACCATCTTGTCGAGTAGTTAGTAACTCAAAAGATAATTAACGAAATAAAGACTAAGAATTGAAGTCAAATTAATAACTTTATCCTAGCCCCCGACTATTTTCTTAGTTTGTTTAGACAAACTAAGTAAATAGTATTAAAAAGGGTTTCTGAAAACAGAGAGGTTTGGTTAACTTGTAGTTTTTGGTCACGATTGTCATGCACTGGTCGAAAAAGTGGGAACGAATCGACACTAGGAAGTTCCTTCTAGTGGGCAGGACCACGTGCAGAGAGGAAAGTCTTCGACTAAGTGATGTTACCATCTCCGACCAGCTTAATCAAATCGAGAACGGCAACTTGAGTTAAGCAAACGTCTAGAGGACTTTTAAAAATTCGTTCGTCCTTCCTTGTTGGACTCGATAAGTCCGCCTCCGTAGCAAAAGTAGGAAATCGAACAATGCTAGGAAGTTCCTTCTAGTGGGCGTGACCACGTGCAGAGAGGAGAGACTTGACTAAATGTGTTTCTTCCTCCAACCGGTTGAGGCGGAACGAGTACACCAAAGGTGGTTGAATAAATCTAAGAAAGTGCACCTCGCTAGAGTATTTTTCAAAATAATCAAGAAATAAACTAAGGTGAAAAGAGCTGGCTTTAAAAATATTTCACCAAATAGAACCCGAGCTCTTTGTATTGACGGCAAAAGTGAGTAACAGTCGACACTAGGAAGCTCCTTCTAGTGGGCGGGACCACGTCAGAGAGGAGAGGCTTCGACTAGGTGATGTTACTCGCCTTTCGACCAAAGTAAAGAAAAAAGCGGGTGTTTGGAATAGAGTCGAAAGATTATGAAAGCACTACTCAAAAGTAAGACAATAGAGGTAGAGAGAACACGAGTCTTTATTATGCAATGGTTGGTTACACATAAAACTTGCGTGGCGGGTCGATGTTCCAAGAATTGAGAGAACCCGGCCGTCTTCCATTGCTAATCATCTTGACCACGGCGAGTAACCCGACTCTTGTGTAAGGACCTTCCCACTTGGGAGAAAGTTTATTCAATTAGACTTGGATTGGCGGGGCCTCAATACCAAGTCACCTCTGACAAAGGTCATGAGGTTGGACCTTCGATCGTAGTATCTGTGCGCAGGCTTGTTGGTAGACTGCTGAACGGATTAAGGCCTGGTTTCTCCTTTCTTTGAGTAGGTTAATGTCATCCGCTCGAAGTTGTTCCTGGTTGGAGTCATTGAAAGTTTCGACTCGTGTTGACCATATCTTTAGTTCCGGAGGAAGCATGGCTTCAGCTCCGAAGACCAGAAAAAATGGTGTTTCACCTGTAGCCCGACTAGTAGTCGTACAAACTGCCCATAATACGGAGGGTAATTCTTGTACCCAAGCCCCCGAGCACTTGATGAGCTGGTCGAAGACTCGGGTTTTAATTCCTCGCATTATTTGGCCGTTTGCACATTCGACTGCCCCATTGCTTTGGGGATGGGCCACAGAAGTATAACATAACTTGGTACCCAACTCGTCGCAAAATTCCTAAAATTTTGCGCTCGAAAATTGCTTACCATTATCTATAATTATTCGACTCGGTACTCCAAATCTAGTAATTACACATCTCATCATGAACCGTTTTTGTTGCTTCGTTGTTATCGATTCTGAGTTTGACTTCGATCCATTTTGTGAACGTATCAATAGCCACAAAAAGGAACTCGAAACCTCCTGGAGCCTTGGGGAATGGTCCTAGGATATCGAGACCCCAGGTTGCAAAAGACCAAGACAGAGGTATCGTTTGTAATGCTTGAGCTGGTTGGTGTATTTGCCTGCTATGAAATTAGCATTGGACACACTTTTTAACCAACTTTTTAGCATCGTACAGGGCTGTTGGCCAGTAAAAACCTTGTCGAAAGGCCTTACCGACCAGCGTTCTGTAGGAAGCATGATTTCCATAGATGCCACCATGTATGTCGTGAAAGAGTGTTAATCCTTCGCTCTGTGGAATGCATCGCATGAGCACCCCTTGAGTACCTCGTTTATAAAGGACTCCTTCAACCAAAGTATACATTTTGGCTTTTTGGGATAAGCGATGCGCCTCGGGATCGCGTCTTGGTCTGGAACCCTTCTGAAGATACTCATAGATGGGAGCCATCCAGGTATCCTTGTATTCTAGAGAGGCCGTCTCAATAGGAGGTGTCTCTGGTTCGTCGACTAGGGACGACTTCTGGAGTTGTTCCAAGAAGACTCCTTTTGGTACTACAGATCGGGAAGAAGCTATTCGAGCAAGCCGGTCTCATGAGGAAATTATCCTTCGAGGATGAATTGTGCCTCGAAACCTAAAAAATGCTTTTCTAGCTTACGCACTTCCGATAAATACCGAGACATTGTCAGATTAGAGCACTGGTATTCTTTCCCGAATTGATTCACGACTAGTTGAGAGTCCTCTCACGAGTAGTCGGCGAATCGAGAGCGCTTTTGCAGCTCGTATGCCAGCTAGCAAACCTTCGTATTCTACCACGTTGTTAGTGGCCTGAAAGTTTAATTGTATGGCATACTTTAAGGTCTCTCTTGTAGGAGAAACCAGGACCACCACAGCCCCTGAGCCACTTAAAGTAAGCGACCCGTCAAAGTACATCGTCCACTGGTCATGGGAATCGTACTGGGGATCCTGAACAGGTTCAGGATTTGTCCATTCGGCGACAAAGTCTGCCAAGATCTGGGATTTAACGGCCGTTCGGGACACGAAATGGAGGTCGAACTCCCCAAGCTCGACCGACCATTTTGCCATGCGTCCCGCTGTTTTCCTATTCTAGAGGATCGCTCCCAAGGGAAACTCAGATGGCACAGCTATTTTGTGCGCCTGAAAATAATGCCGCAGTTTCCTCAAAGACATGAGGAGGGCATATAGAAGTTTTTGGACCTAAGGGTAACGCTCTTTAGGCCCATGTAAAACTTCACTTACATAGTAAACCGGTCGTTGTACGTTTTCACGTTCTACGACCAGTACTGCGCTTACTGCTTGTGGCGTGGCAGCTAAGTAAATTAAGAGCGTTTCTTTTGGCCTCGGAGAAACCAGAATAGGAGCACTCGTAAGATACCTCTTGACATTCTCAAAGGCAGCGTTTGCCTCGTTCGACCACTCAAAACTTTCGTGTTTCCTTAGAAGTTTAAAGAAAGGTAGTCCCTTTTCTCCTAGTCGTCCAATGAAACGACTTAAAGCCGCCATGCACCCTGTGAGTTTCTGGACTTCTTTCCTTGTGGTTGGAGGGCGCATTTGGAGAATGGCCTTTATCTTTTCGGGATTTGCTTCGATTCCCCGTATAGATACTAGGAATCCAAGCAATTTTCCTGAAGAGATTCCAAACACACACTTCTCAGGATTGAGTTTTAAGCGATGTTTTCTGAGGTTGTCGAATGTTTCTTGTAGGTCAGTGATATGATTAAGTCTCTTCATGCTTTTAACGACTAGATCATCAACATAGGCCTCTAGATTTCGGCCTAGTTGAGATGAAAAAGTCGATTGCATCAAGCGTTGAAAAGAAGCACCGGCATTTTTTTAGACCAAATGGCATTTTGACATAGCAAAATATACCAAATGGTGCAATAAACGTGGTCTTTTCTTCATCGTCTCGACACATATTGATCTGGTGGTATCCAGAATATACATCTAAAAAACTTAACATTTCACGACCTACAAGAGAACCAACCAAGCGATCGTCTGAGGTAAAGGAAAATCATCTTTTGGACAAACTTTATTAAGATCGGTGAAGTCTCACGCACATCGCCATTTGCCGTTTGACTTCCTAACCATTACAGGATTAGCCAACCACTCTGGGTGGTTGACTTCTCTTATAAAGCCTGCTTTAAGTAGCTTATCCAATTCTGATTTAATAACATCTCGTCAATCAGGAGCAAATCTCCGTAATTTTTGTTTTACGGGTACTTTGTCAGGCCGTAAAGCTAGCATGTGCTCGATCACCTCCCTGGGGACTCCGGGCATGTCGGATGCTTGCCACGCGAAGACATCTGCGTTAGCTCGGAGGAAGGTGATGAGGGCGTCTTCCTACTTGAGGTCGAAAGTATCCCCGATGTGAACAGTCTTCGAGGGCTCCCCTGCATCTAGAGGAACCTCTTTGACCTTGTCGTTCGGCTTTGGTGCAGCTTTAGGGTTCGACTTGCTGGTCGAAGGCTGACTTTCTTCTCGAGTTGGTATTTGTCCAACCATCTCGAGGGATCGACGGTTGCAGGTGTGCGCCATCTTCTTGTCACAATGAATTGTGATTACTCCTTTGGGACCTGGCATCTTAATACATTGATACCCGTAATGAGTAGCCATTAAGAATTTTGCCAAAGTTGGTCGTCCGAGTATGGCGTTATATGCCGTATCGAAATCGACCACATCAAAGGAGATTTTCTCTGTCCTGAAATTACTTGGTGAACCAAATGTTAAAGGAAGAGAAACTTGGCCAATAGGTTTGGCTCAAGACCGATGCGATCCCATGAAAAGAGTATCGTACCGGTCTTACCTTAGTCCTGGGTACTTGCATCTCATCCAGGGCACTCGTAAACAAGATGTTTAACGAGCTGCCACCATCAACCAAAACTCGATTGACCCAACAATTGTTGATGGTGGTTTCGACCACGATCGGATATCGACCTGGTCGAGTCGAAGGAATCGGGTAGTCACTCCTCTCAAAGGAGATGGTGACTTCCAACCACTTCGGTAATTTATTGACGAGAGGAGGATCTATGGAGTTTACCTCACGCTCGCAGCCTTTAAGTCGCCGCTTTGATTCAGATATCGATGATCCCCGTAGATGTGCTCGGCGGTATGTTGCGGATCCCGAACAGCATCTCCTCATCGTCGTCCCGACGACTTATGACCACTCGTTTGTCCTACCTTTCGAGAGTGGGAAGTGGTCCTTCTTGTCGTAGTAGTCCTCGAGCTTTCATTGGAAGACCCGGTAGTTGCGAAGGTCATGTCCTTCCTTTTTATGGAAAGGACACCACCTAGGCTTATCGTTTTTCCGATCGGGGCGCTTACCTTTGCCTCGGTCGGAGTGCGGCTTGGAGGTGCGTGGCTCTTTATCATTTACAGCCAAGACCTCCTTGGAACCGCTGGCTTGGAGTTTTTGACCCTTCGCCTTGTTCTTGGACTTTTTTGCATTCTTATCCTTCTTCTTACCAACTTCGCCTGGCTCTCGAGAGATATTGTCTTCTCGATCGATTGTGTTGTTCCACTCGACCGCCTCAGAGGCAGTCGCATACCGATCGGCCATCTCAAAGAGTTCGACGACGGTAGTAGGAGGATTCAAAGCAATATCTTCTGTTATCCTTCTACTACGGACTCCTTGCTTGAAAGCCCTGATGACAGCTGAGTCAAAAACTTCCGGAATTGAATTACGAACCTGACTAAAGCGCTTGATGAATTGGCACAAGTTCTCGTTGTCGTTTTGTCTCATCCGGTGCAAGTTGTCCTCCTTCCTAGGGCGATTGTAGGTGCCTTGGAAGTTCGCCAGTAGAAGGTCGCAGAAGTGTTGCCAACAATAGATCGACTCGAGTGGTTGGTTCAGTAACCACGATCGAGCAGACCCTTCGAGCACAGTTGGAAGGTAATTCGCCATTACATGCTCTCCTCCTCCTGCTGTTCGGATAGTTGTTGTATAGATTTGAAGGAATTCGATGGGATTTTGGGATCCATCGAACTTCTCCATGTTCACTGGTCAAAAACGAGGTGGCCAGCGAACAGCTTAGAGGTCAGGTGAAAATGCCCGACACCCGGTAATAAATTTTTGACGCCTCCTTTGCAGGAAAGAAGGGTTGACATCATCAGGTGGTCGTACTCGACGATACCCAGTAACAGGTTGACCTGACCTGTAATATGGCTCGGTCCTACGAGGGGAATACTCCTCGTAGTCCATCTGCTCTTGCAGATTTCCATGTCGGAATGGTGAGCAATCACCTCTCCGAGGGGTTTGTTGATCATCGGTTGTTCGAAAGACATTTGTCCGAGTAGGAGATCGATGCGACTTGCTGTTGCGCCGATCTCTTCGCAGTGATATGTTTGATCGACTGGTAGCTAAAGAAGTCGTATTGCTACGACTTCCTGAATGATGTCAGCGAGGTGCTTCCAGCCTTGCCATCGTGGTCCGAAGGCTTTGTGCGATCTCTTCAACGAAGAGATCATAGCCTGGCGCTCGGGTGAGTTCTCGAGTTGGGTTCTCAAGTAAGTCGTTGATGTGCTGGAGTTCTTGAGCTTCCTCTGATTGATATTGGATGCCCCCAGGCAGATTCTTCTGGGCTGCAATCTTCTTTCGCCGAATAGCCTCAAGATCTTCCTTGTCAAATTCCTTAGACTGTCTCAATGGAGTGCGAGTATGTCGAGGATTTCCCTCGCGCTCATCAAGGTGTTGGTCCTGTCCGCCATCGGTGGTGCCCTTGCCATTGTCATGAGGGGGCGTAGTGCGTGATCTTCGGGGAGTGTCCCTAGCTCGGTCTCTAGAAGAGTGACCTTGATCTGAGGGAAGGACGAAGACCTCCCGTTGATGGTTCTCACTTGCGCTCGAGGCCTTCCCGCCGAGGAGTAGTCGAGAGACACCATCTGGCGACTTGGAGTAATCCCTCCGTAGGGGAACTCGGGTTATAATCGCTCCATCCGCAGCCAGTGATCTGCGGAGAGATGGTCGAATTTGCAGAAAAAACATACTTGATTCCGCTCTCTCTGGGGTCATCCGGAGAGAGAGGACCACCAGATGCTGGTGAAGTCCTGGAATTGTGGCTTCCAGAACTTGTCTCATCAAGTCGGACCGCCTTAGGGGGACTCGGACACTTGGAGGAAAAACTCTCATTGTGTTGTGAGTCCGCCTGGGTGTAGTCCTGGTCGGATTGACCCTTGTCCTTTGAGAGGATTGATTCCTCTGTTGGACGTACTGTTGTGGGGGATAGGGATCCCTCCTCAACTCCATCAGCGGCATTGTCTCCTGGATCTGTGGAAAGATCCCCAGAGGCAGCAACACCATCGGATGAGTCGATACTCGGCTCGTAATCGAATCCGGCATCCATGTCGACGTCTGCGTAATCTGCCAAGTCAAACCAGTTCTTCTTGTTCCATTCTCCTGCCATGAGTGCATGGGATTTGGGAAAAAGAGAGTATGTTGACAAGAGATTACCGGAAGATCCCCACAGACGGCGCCAACTGTCGGTGTTTTAGAACCGATCTTACATAAAGATTGTTTGATTCGGGGGGTCTCCTAGAATGGAATCACGCAGAGAGATTGACACGGGTATTTTTATACAGGTTCAGGCCTTCTCCGGAGAGAATAACAACCCTAATCCTGTGTGTGTATGGTATTGAGTGTATTCTGAACAATCAGGAGAAAAACTAAGACTATTACAGATGATAGCACTTGTCTTCCTGATAGCCCTCGATAGCATGTGTGTACGCCTCGATTGCTCTGTCCCCCTTTTCCTCTCTGACCGTTGCCTTTATATAGTCGTGAAGGAATAGCTGTTTTCCCCTACTGAAGAGACGCCTCATCAAATCCAGTAACGGGCGCACGTTTGCAGTAATCATCGAGATGGTAACTCCTTCACGCCGCCTGGCAGTTACTTGTCAGAGATAATGGGGTATTGCGTGTTATTATTTCACATAATAACAGCGTTTGTTGACTGTTTGGATTCCTTAATCAATTGGACCCACTCGCCTGTAGGTTTTATTGATCATAAGGTGGTCGTAGCTGACCTGGTCATAGAAGAAAGACTTACGACTATGAGGTAGTCGTAGAATAACTTACGACTGGGTAGTGATCGTAGAAGAACCTCGACCATAAGGTAGTCGTAGCAAGACTTACGATTATGGGGGTGGTCGAGAAGAACTTCGACCACCTAGTAGGCTTCTCTTGTAAATTTAAGGGTATACCCAAGGACCACATGACATCATATTTACTTATAATAAGAATTATGGATAAAAGATAAAATGAGGATTATTAGATCCTCGTTAGTAACATTGCTATTAAAGATATCGTTAAAGAGAATTTATAGAGAATTATATATACAATCTTACTGTTGATGAATAACATTAGTATCAACTTTCATGTGTACAATGGCTTAAAACAACAGTAGTATTTAATTACTGTAACTGATGGAGTATAACGGTAGCTGTAACATATATCTAATGTATAGATCATAAGGTAGTGTTAATAGTAACTGCGCTATGAAAGGTACTGATAAAGAGAATTAGAAGGAATTGATTTGAGATGCTATATTATGGGGTACGAATAAGAACATTGATTGCGATGCATAACCTAGACGTAGATAAGGCTACTATTTTTTCAATTATATTTACAATGTATTTTTTAGTTTTATAAACCTAATAAAATAGCTATAGTGTAGTAGAATAAGAGACGTGTAAATATGGAATGGATAATTAGTTTTATTATCTCTGATGGACTACTGACAGCAATAGCAAGGGGTATGTTTAAAGCGATCAGTAACATCTATAGTATGGTACATTTAAATGAGTTTTTTTTATGATCGGTGATAGAATCGTAGTACGTTATCTAAAAATTTGGAAGTATGTGACTACATAGACATATATTTGATAAAGGCAAGAGTTATGGTGCTGTAGGTTGTAGCATTTTAAAATATTAAAGCATAGGTTTCTATTACATATAGATTGGAAGCAGCAAAGCACATGTATAGGGGTCTTTTTATAAATATAATGGATCAAGTCTATCTAACAGTAAAGGAAGCACTATCGTGATAAAAAAATATAAAATTTGAACAACCATATGTTCTGAGGTACGAATAGAAATAGTGAGTTTGATGTATAATCCGATCTCAAAGGACACTACCATTTTAGAATTTAGAGAATAAGCGAGATCAATTATATTTAGAGTGCAACACTGGACTTTTTTTTAAATCGAGCTAAATAGCTACAACGTCTAGTAAAATAAGAGATATGTAAATCTTAAATGGATAATCAGTTTCATCAATTATAGCGAACTACTAACAGCAATAGTAAGGGTTATGTTTGAAGCGATCAATGACCATTGCAGTATGTTATAATCAAACTTTTTTCTTAATGTTTGATGCTAGGATCGTACCATGTAACGCAAGATCTGGACGTAGATGACTACATAGGCACATTTTTGACCAAGCTAAGAGCTACGGTGCTGAAACATCTGAAATCACTAAAACATGCGAATAAAAATTAATATCCTAAAGAATATGACATGCATAAATCAGTAAAATACATATGGTAATTCTGGCTTTCCAGAATAAAGTAACACTATCACAGTTAGATGTAAATCTAAGCAGAATCATCAGCAAAACATGATTAACTAATGATGCAGTAAAATATAATGGTAAGGCAGTGTGCTTGCGTAATTCCAGATGAATTAGAAAGATGGCATATTAACTTTAACTCGAATTCAATTTTTAAAAGTATAAATAGGACATACCTGATGTCTGCTCTATCATTAATCAGCTTTACTCGTACATCGGATGGCATCTGTATTTTGAACACACAAACCTGCAAGAAGTTTATTTAAAGAATTATAAGAAGGTTTCGGATGATTTGAAGAATAAGGAGGTTCAAAACGAACAAAGTGCAGGCGGGCAGGAGGGGGCGCTTACACAGTGACCTCCCGTATGATATCAACCAAGGCCAGCACTTTTCTCATCTTCATGTCAGATATGTCTAAGCAGATAAGGGAAAAAATTGCATAAGACACACCTTTAGACCACGAACTGTGAATTGTTAGGAGGATAGTAATGGTAATTAAGGATACATCTGTAGTTGGTTGAAAATGATGCATTTAGTAACTAAAATGCTATCTGCTCAATGTCTTTCAGCATGAGGTTTCTCATGCAAAGGTAGACAGATTCTTCTGTTATTTGTTGGGATGCCATGTGCATTGACTGCACATAAAAAGGCAAGGTAAGTCAGTGTCAAACCAATCGTTACACACCAACTGATGGAACAAAACAGTGGATATCAAAAAGAAAAACCTGTCATACGGTTAGGCTGAATGTTGAACTTGAGACCTACACGTCTCACAAGTATTTGATGCAATATGACATTGCAAGAATGGCATTAGTTTAGCCTAATGTCATGCGTTCTTGACTTCTTATCATGCAAATCATAAAGAACCATGCTTCATCCAGACCGTAACAGATAATATTGTATGGTCTTTTCAATTCTCCTCCACCCATAGAAACCTTCTATATTTTTCATTAATTAAATATAATGAACTCATGGTAAAAGATAGCAATTTTAGAATGATCAACAAAACTTGCGTATTCACCCATAACCTGTAATATATTCAAAGCCTTCCTTATGGCGCCATTGCCTAACCGTACCAGGGTTGTCAAGCCACCCTCATCTACATCAAGACTGCAAGAAGACAAAAAAAAACTTCGTATGTGCTCAAACTTCGTATAGGTATCTTACAGTCAAAGTTGATTCTACTGCGAGGAAAAGTTACTTATTTCCAAACCTCGAACTACAAATGTTAGACCTACCGATATTGTATAGCAGCCAACGGTAGTATGCACCATATTGTCAAGCAATGAAGGTCCAACTCTGTATACACTCTACTCTACAAAAACCAAGCCATAAGCATCAGCCAAAGTGATCTGTAAAAGGAAAAGGAACATCGTCTTATATACAATATAACTGTTTGGTCAGAGAGAGCAATAAGTCTGTTCTTATTACACACCAACTGATGGAACAAAACAGTGGATATCAAAAAGAAAAACATGTCATACGGTTAGGCTGAATGTTGAACTTGAGACCTACATGTCTCACAAGTATTTGATGCAATATGACATTGTAAGAATGGCATTAGTTTAGCCCAATGTCGCATATGAAATCAGAGTTTGGAGGCAAGAGAACTTGTATAATGATAAAGTCGCAGGTAGATCGAAAGAACTGGAAATCTGAAGCCAAAGATGAAAATAAGAAGTAAAAGGCATTCCAATCCACAATGAATGGGGAAAATTTAAGCACAACTTTGTTGTTCCCATCAAACATGGATGCTGCCAAGATAATGAACAATATATATATATATATATTTTAATCTATTAACCAACATGGCATAGCTGACAAAAAAATTCTATTCAGATTAAACACCGCATTGCCCTCATCTAGTAAAAAAGGATGACTTTGTTATCTGATCAATAGCAGACATAGGAGGCCATTAGAACCATATGGAAATAATTACTTAGCCAAGACATCAATTATGAACCCAAATAACCAAATAAAGCATTGACGCTGAAATGAAGTGAGGTTTGCAGTAGAGCACTCCTTCAAAGGAGCTGTAATCTGCAAGCTGCAGCAAAAACATCACCACTCCTTCAAAGGAGCTGTAATATGCAAGCTGCAGCAGAAACATCACCATACATACTTGTAAGTGTTGTCATTTTGCATCAATTAACTTCTTCTAGCAATGTAATGATCATTTGATTCTCTAAAAAAATTTCCTTTTTTTACTTTAAAAAAATGATTTGTTTCATAGAGAAGTTCAAGAATAATTTTTTGCTGAGCTTAGAATGGTAGACATTAGAGTTCAAGAACCCCCTGTTTCCAAATCCCAGTCAATGGCGTATGTGGAGGGCGGTAGGTACCTTGAGGATGCCCTTGCAATGGCGGCACCTGAAGTAGAACTTGTGGTAGACCCGGTTGTCGGCGATGAGCTTGTCGACTAGGCACACCATCTTGTCGCAGGCCATGTACTTGATCGTCGTCCCCTGAAAGGAAGTCGCCATAGCGTCAGTAGCGATCTAAGTGGGCGCAAACCGAGGGGGTAGGCATGAGGGGATGCACCGAGGTGGCGGTCGGGTAGGGAGATTGAGGAGGTGGCACAGGAGGAAGAGGGAGTTAGCGGCGATGCCGGTGGAGAAGGGCGGGGGAGGGGAAAAGGAGGGGATGGACAGGAGGGGAGGCACCGAGGGGCGACAGAGGGGAGCGTTGGTGCTTGCCGAGAAGGGAGATGGAGGGGAAAAGGAGAGGGTGCCGACGCGGTGGCCGGGGAGGGAGATGGACGGTTGGGGAAGCACCGACGCGGCGGCTGGAGAGTGAGGGGACCGGGAGGTGAAGGAACGGGGCGCGGCACGCGGTGTTGGAATCCAGACCGACGGCGGAGGCAGGGACGCCAGGTGAAGGGGAGCGAGAGCGAGGGAGGGTGCTGACGCGGCGGCTGGAGAGGGTGGGAGTGGTGGCTGCAGGGGAGGGAGGCCGAGGGGACAGCGGGGGAGGAAGAGGGCAGGACTAGCGGCGCTGGCGTTGAAAGGCGGCGCTGGCGGAGAAGTGCGGCGCTGGCGGAGAAGGACGGCACAGGAGGAAGACAGAGGGAAGGGCGGCGCCGTAGGGAGAGGGAGGGGACAGGAGGTGGCAGGGAAGCAGCGAGGGGAGGGGAGCGGCGGCGCATGACGGAGCGAGAGAGGAATGCGTGAGGAGAGCGAGGAACGGGATGAGGATGAAGAGAAGAGTCGCGAAGAAGATGCAACAGTGAGCGACGTGGCTCAAAGAAGGTCAAGGCCCATTCGACCAAGCGCAGTCCTCGAGCCATCGTGGGCGCCACGCGATCCGACGGCTGGTCGCGACCGTCCGTTCAGACCAAGTGCAGCAACTCGAGCAGGCAGTCATCTCATCCGTTCGCTGCGCATCTGATGGGAGGGCTGCTTCGGGGCGACGTGGCCAGGGCCGCTGAGCTCCCTTTCTTCCAAGAATTAATTTTAGTAATTTGCTTTGTCCCCAAAAAATAAAGAGATGTGAACATGGCGACGAGCATATATTTATATAAAATATGCAAGTTCATAGTATAATTTCTGAAATTTTTAATCTAAATTTGTAAATTTGGGTACTTATGGAGGTTACATTGAATTAAATTTATTTTTAACCTTATATAATGATTTTCCTAATAAATTAATCATTTAGAAGTCCAATACGTTAATGATAATTTTTTTTTTTACCATAGAACAACACGTAAAGAGCAGAAACCAAGCAAATTAAACTATTATAACTTAAATTAGCAATAGGTAATACTAAAATTTATATGCTAATATAGTTTGCTGCTAGGATCATGATCCTACCCGATAGTAAGCACGATCCTATGCGATCCGACCTTTAGTATCATGATTTTATGACATTCCGATCCATATACCGATTCAGATAATTTCAGTTCCTTTTTCTTTTTTCCTTCCGGCCTTCTTATTTCGTTTTCCATGTTGCATGTAGATGCAGATCCGAGCAGCTAATCTGATGGATATACAGTATACACTATACACTACTAGAAAGCATGATTGGATCCTCAGAAAAGAAAATGGAAAAGAAAGAACACCATCATTATTTTTTACCACTATAATTCGTGATTGCAAGGAGACATAGGGCACAACACAGCACTCGTTGCCTTTGCTTGGTCGGAGAAGGGAAATAATGACCTTTGCTTGGTCCGGTTGAAGGAAGAATTATGCGAACTGACACAACATGTCATGCCTCCCTCCATCATTGTATCAGAATGGTACTCCCTCCGTTCAGCTTTATAGGGCGTATTTGGTTTCAGCATAAAGACCAAGGACCAACATATATTTACAAGATTTTGTTGCCCTCATCTCGCAAAGAACCGATTTGGAATTCGGCTTCCTATCTCGGACCGAGTGCCTGCAATGCATGTAGATAACTCTCCTTATTTTCCAGCTACTCCACTAGATCTAGCTTGACCAAAAGGGAGTATCCAAAAGGAGGAAAAAACACCACAGCTGTAGTTTTATTCTTGTCTCTAGCTTGCAACAAGAAGGTTGGAATCATTTGCACCAATTGCAAATTCCTTTACCAAAGCAGTTCACAAACCGCTTTATTCCCACCATTGCATGGCGCAAGCAAAGGTGAGTCCGATGGACATCAGTTTGCCCTCTGCAGTGTCTATAAAAGGCCTTCCACACCATCCCTTCCACGCATCTCACCAAACAAGTGCAGCTAGTCCACTCTCATCTTGTCTTTTCTTCATCTTACTATCTACAAGCAATTAATTGCAATGTCGACGGTCACCTCTTGCACCCTCCTGAGCGGCCGGCCGGCGGCGACACCGGTAAATACCTCCGGCAGTCGCCTTCAGTTCGGCAAGGCAGCAGCAGTTGCTCTCCCTTGTTTCCAAACAAAGTCCCGGCCTCTTTCTGTGTGCTTGGCAAGTAGTACAAAGGGGGAGCACAATCCAAAGACGGATTTGCTGCCATTTAACATCTCACCCGTCGGTAAGCTCATGTACCCTTTTCGGTATTCAGTGCTTTGACCAATAATTTCTACGGCCCGCGGAATGTTAGTAACAATATTATAAAAGAGCAATGTCGCGGAAATAATTTTGACGGCAAATACCTAGTTACCTCTATATAAATTAGTGGTTAAAGTTGAAGACGATTAAATATCTAATTGTATACTTACCATGATATTACACATTTTGTCCATCGAATTGATCATGTTCAGCTAATTAATTAACGAATTCATTTGACGTCGTGATATGTACGAAGCTCTGGTGCACGTGCACCCACTGCCGACGCGGGACGAGCGGTGGCAACTGGACGTGGACGCCAACGCCGTGAAGCTGTGGTTCGAGGTGCCGGGGCTCTCCAAGGAGGACCTCGTCGTCGAGATCGACGAGGACGTGCTCGTTATCAGGAAGAATCCCAAAGCCGACGTGAACACTGGCGTCCAAGACCAACGCCGCAGGGACACGCCTGCGACCACCGCGGCCAAGGGCAAGGCCGATGCGTCCTACGACAGCGGCGTCTACGCGCGGCTGCTCGTCCCGGCGGGGTACAACAGGGAGAGCGTGAAGGCCGTGCTCGCCTCCGGCGAGCTAATGGTTACCATTGCCAAGTTCAAGGAGAACGCGCGCAGGAGGATCAATGTCGACATCCAGGTGACGAAAAGTAGCTAGGAGTGCATGCGTGTGCATGACTGCACTGCCGTTGACGTCCTTGGCGTGAAGGAGCACTTGTCCAAGAGGCTAATGAATAACTACTCCGTATACGTATTGTTGATGACAAAATTTGGCATCTATAATGGTCGTTGTAATACTGATTAGGTCTGACGATAAGGAATTTAAAGCTACCGCTGATTCAACTAATTTCAGTTTTGAATCAAAAGACAGATTGGCCTCAAAGACCTCTTGAGGTCCTAGACGACCTCTTCGAATGCCTCCTAGGGTCCTGACTTCAAAAACGACCTCTTCAAAAGACCTCCTTGGAGGTCCTAGAGGACGTTCTGGGTGGTCCTAGAAAACATCCGCAAAGACCTCCTAGGAGGATCTGGAGGGTGGTCTTTGTAAAATGACCAAAATTGTGGTCTTCGTAAAACAGGAGGTCTTAGTTCAAAAAGGTGGTCCTTACAAAACGTCCAAGAGGTGGTCTTTGCAAAGCAGAAGATCGTGAGGACAAGGAAAAGCACGCCCAAGACATCCCAGGAGCATTCACTTGGCCTCATCAGGACCGGCCAAGACCTCCCTAGGAGCGCTACGTGGTCTCATCGGGGTCGCTCAGGACTTCCTTAGGGACACTTGCGCGCCTTCATCAGAGCCACCCAGGACCTCTTCAAGGGCGCTCACGAGGCTTCATCGGAGTCGCACAAGACCTTCCTCAGACTCTCGCGCGCTTTCATCAGAGCCGCCCAGGACCTCTTCAAGGGCGCTCACGTGGCTTCATCGGAGCCGCCCAAGACCTCCTCAAGGGCGCTCATGCACGTAGCTTCATCAGGGCCGCACAAGACTTCTCCAGGAGAACTCGTGCGCCTTCATCAGAGCCGCCTAGGACCTCTTCAACAGCGCTCACGTGGCTTCATCAGGGCCGCACAAGACCTCTCTAGGAGAACTCGCGCGCCTTCGTCAGAGTCGTCCAAGACCTCCTCGGGAGCGCTACGCGGCTTCATTAGGGCTGTATAAGACCTCCTTAGGAGCACTTGCGCGTTTTCTCTAAGACCTTCTTAGGAGCGCTACATGGCTTCATCAGGGCCGTTCAAGACCTCCTTAGGAGTATTTGCGCGTCTTCTCCAAGATCTCCTCAGGGGCATTATGCGGCTTCATTAGGGCCATTCAAGACCTCCTCGGGAGCACTCACGCGCCTTAATCAGGACCGCTCAGGACCTCCTCCGGAGTGCTACGCGGTTTCATCAAAGCCGCCCAAGATCTCCTCGGGAGCGCTACGCGGCTTCATCTAGGCTGTCCAAAGACCTCCTCAGGAGCGCTACGCGGCTTCATCAGGGCCGTCCAAGACCTCCTCGAAAGCGTTACGCGGCTTCATCTGGGCTGTCCAAAGACGTCCTCAGGAGCGCTACGCGGCTTCATCAGGGCCGTCCAAGACCTCCTCTAGCATGCCTACGTGGCTCCATCAAGACCGTTCAAGACCTCCTCAGGCTTCATCAGGACCATTCAAGACCTCCCAGAGCATCCGCTGCATCATCAGACTGCTCAGACCTCCTCAAGCTTCATCAAGACCGCTCAGAACCTCCTCAAGGCCTCCCGTGTGGACCTCCCACGAGGACTTCCTTAGGACCTCCCGTGAAGACCTTTTCAGGACCTCCCGCGGGAATTTCCTCAGGACCTCCCATGGGATTTTCCGCCAAGCATCCAAGATCTCCCTCTAGGAGCTCCTTAAGGGAATTGACGTGACCAGATAGGAAAGATATGTCAATTATAGAAGGTTTGGAGATCATAACCAAACCGTATCTGTAAATTTGGTTCAGTTTAGGAGTCCTGAGCTCCCACAGCTAAGATCTGCTGCCCTTCAAGTAGAAGAGGGTCATGGCCGATTAAAATTATCGACCAATTGATCAACACAATTTGTATCTACTATTTTTATCGTAGCTTCCTCCCATAGTCCTATTCCTTCCCCGACCTCTCTGTACTTGCTACTCGGCTGGGTTTCAAGACCAAGCCAAGGCAAATCATCATCGTGTTGTACCACGACTAGCTCCGCCTAGGTACTGCGCGTTGGTGCCGTTTTGCTTGTGTTGATTTTTTACGTCAACACATTTTGGCGACTCCATTGGGGAATCGATCTATTCTCCGACCATGGCGAAAGATGGTTCTACGGTCGATTCTAAGAACATCATTACTCCTACACTTGAAGATCTACCCGAGGAGTACCGTCAGGAGTACGAGAAGCACAAATTGGAATTTGACAATCTTATGTTATCGTGCTTCCAGAAGACAAGGTAAGGTGTTATCAAGAAAAAGGGTGAACTGCCATCTATTTACATCAAGCCCGAGGTAACTCCCACTGTGAGTAATTCATACCTTACCGAAGAGCAAGTTGCCTTGATGATTGATCAGCAAATAGGTGCTTCTGTATCTAATACTTTGGATAGATTGCTATCTAATCATCTAAAGGCTATGGGTCTTGAAGTGCAAAGTGAAAAAGATTTGAAACGACCCATCTTGCCTCATGCTAATGCTTACAATATTGGCAATGATAGCAGCGTTCAGCATAGCTCCTTGCCTGTTAATACATCGGCAGCAAATATACCATCTAGAGTCATCCTGCAGGGTGTGCCGATCCAACTCATGCATAGCCAAACTAATGTGTTAAGTTTGGTTGGTCACAGTGCATCATCGCATGCTGTTCCAAATATTGCTAGACCCGAATCTATAGCCCTTGTGCTTTCACCATATACAGATGCTAGTACGGTCAATTCGGGTGCACCTAATGTTGGCGATTACATTGGCATGGGAGAGAATTCAACAAATTTGCAAACACCTTTTTACTGCACTGTAACGTATAGTACACCTCCCATACCTCCTCAAGGTTCGGGTGTTGCATATGGGCCATTGCCAACTAGTCATTTTAATGGTCCTTTACAACATGTATCATATGCACAGCCGAACCAAGCTCCACAGTATGCTTATGACACTCCACAACCTAATATTTTTAGGCCACCACAACCAGGTCAATGAGACACTTAATCAGCCTACAGCCAAGACATATGTTGGGCCTAAAAATATTAGAGAGCAAGTAGCTAGTATGTTTAGAGAGACATTTGGGGTAGAGCCTAAAGGAAGATCACGTGCCTATCAAAAACCATACTCTGATATTTATGATACTGTGCAATATCCCAGAGGATTTGGATTGCCTAAATTTGTTAAGTTTACTGGGGATGATAATAAATCCACATTAGAACATATAGGTCAATTCATTGTGCAATGTGGTGAAGCTAGTGCTAGTGATGCTTTAAAGTTAAGGTTATTTCCTTTATCTTTATCTGGCACTGCATTCAATTGGTTTACTTCACTTGCACCTAACTCCATTCATACATGGTCCCAGTTAGAGCAAAAATTCCATAAATATTTTTATACTAGTGATACTGAGTTAAGCTTGTCACATTTAACATCGGTTAAACAAAGGTACAATGAGCCTGTTACTGATTACATCAGAAGGTTTAGGGAAAAAAGGAACCGATGTTTTAAGCTAATAATTTCTGATAAAGACCTAGCTGATCTAGCATATTCTGGTTTACTTTCTCACTTGAAGGAGAAGCTAGAAATCATGATTTCCTGGATGTTTGCCAAGTGCTACAAAAAGCTCTAGCACAAGAGAGCCGAGCTAAAGAGTCTAGGAATTTCCAGAGGTCAATTGATAAAGTGAAGGTTGATCGTCCTAGTGTTCACATGTTGAGTATGAATCAGAGAATTCGGACGATGATGATATTGATGTTTGTGTGGCCGAATGGGCTTGGTCTTCAAAGTCTAAACCATTCGTTTGTTCAGCTTTAAAACCGGTTTCACAAAAGAATCGGCAAGAGGAAATTAAGTATACCTTTGATATTGCAAAATGCGATAGAATCGTTGATTATTTGCTACAGGAGAAACAAATTAGATTACCTGACAGTCATGTTATGCCAACACCTGAAGAATTAAAAAGGCGTGCATATTGTAAGTGGCATAATTCTTATTCTCATGCTACTAATGACTGCAATGTTTTTCGTCGACAGGTTCAATTGGCCATTAATGAAGGACGATTGAAATTTGCTGAAAGTCCGAAAATACAGCTAGACCACGACCCCTTTCCTGTCAATTTAATTGATTTTGAGAACAAGAAGTTGCTTGTTCGGCCATCTTAGGCCGAGTCTACAAAAGGCAAGAATGTGGTGATAGACGAGGGGGGCACACGAACATCTAATTCTGGGGCTATGCAAAATGTTAAGCCAAAGATGATCAAACCGAAGAGCCCGGAGGTTGAGTATTGGAAGATTAATAAAGGCAGGATCAAGACCAACAAAAGGGGTGAGGAGCCAAAGCCCACATTTAACGAGCTTATGACTAAGTATGAGGATGGCAAGGCCGGTCGAAACAGTGCTAGTCGGCTCAATGGTTTTAAGCGACCAAGATCACCTGCAAAGCGAGAGTTTGATGGTTGGGATCATCATCAAGAGGGCTTCCATGCAGCAGCACCATACCCTACTTTTGGGCCACCAATGCCCACCCCATGGGGTCCTCCTCCTGCTGGTTTTCCTCCTTGTCCACCGTGGGGCTGGTATGGTCCGTGGATGCCGTCTCCAATACCTTTTAGACCTTTCCATCCGGGGTGGACAGTACCAAGAAGGCCTGTGTTTGATAGGTTATCACGTCCTAATAGTGGCCGTTTTGATCAAAGAAATCGGTCTTATAATGGAAGAGATAATAAAGTGGTGAAGAAAGTGTATCGTGTGAAGAGCGATGGTAATTTAGGTAAAAGATCAGGTCTGAATTAAAAGGGAAAAGAGCTGATCATCGAGAAGGAGGGGAGGTCTTCCAGTACTGTAGCGGGGAGGTCTTCCAGTACTGTAACAGAGAGGTCTTCCAGTACTATAGCGGAGAGGTCTTCCAGTACTATAGCATAGTAGGGAGGTCTTCTAGCACTGTAGCGGAGAGGTCTTCCAGTACTGTAGTGAGGAGGTCTTCTAGTACTGGCGGTCTTTCAAGTATTGGCAATGAGAAGTGCACGGCAGCAACGATGGTACATGGTTCGGATACAAGCAATCACACATCTACAATAGCCATGAATAGTGTTGTAGCTATAATGCCTGTGGACCTCAGTTCGGCTACAATTGCAGCTACAGTAGTAGCCGAGCAAACCACATCGCATGCTGATTTTGAAGCACCAAAAACAGTGGGGAAGGTTAAAGGAAAAATATCTTTGCTGCCCGGGACAAAGCCACAACCCCATTGGTGTCCTCTCGGTCTTTCTCATTCCCAAAAGAGAAGGTTACAGCGGCTGCGTATGTAAGAACTTAGAGAGGCACGGGCAGAGAAGGTGAGAGACGAAATATTTAACGAAATAAAGCCTATGGTGCCTATCCGAAAAGAGTGGAGGGTAAAATCAGTTCAGACACCAGTTCAGACACCTAATGATAATGAGGATGATCTGCTGGACTATGAGGGATCTCCAATGATTAAAGATGATACTCCTCCTCGTGAAGGTATGGATATTAATATGGTATTTACATTGCCTTCGGAGTTTCGGATTGCTAGTGAGGAGGTCACCCAGTTATGTCTTGGCCCTAAAGAGGCCATTTTCGAGAAGCCTGAGGAATCGAGCCGACATTTGAACCATTATATATTAGGGGACATATCAATGGAAAGCCGATTTCTAGGATGTTAGTTGATGGTGGGGCTGCCGTGAACTCGATGCCATATTTAGTTTTCAATAAATTAGGGCGAGAAGACAGTGAGCTTATGAAGACTAATTTAATGCTTAATGGTTTCACGGGTGAGCCCACAGAGGCCAAGGGTGTCATCTCTATGGAACTTACTGTTGGGAGCAAGACTCTACCTACGGCCTTCTTTGTCGTTGACGTACAAGGTAATTATAGTGTTTTATTGGGTCGTGATTGGATACATGCAAATCGCTGCATTCCTTCTACCCTGCATCAAACTTTAGTGCAATGGATTGATGATGACATAGAAGTGGTTCAAGCAGACACATCGGCTTGTATTGCGTTGGCCGTTGCTTCAGCTGATTGGCAGCATGGGGATGTTCATTGTTTGACTGGTCTAGACCTTTCCAGTTATGATTATCTTAGTGTTACTAAAGATGGTTTTGTACCCGTGTCTATGCAGCCGGCCTCCGCAGCTCGGCTTAGTAATATGATGTTATAAATGAATAAAGAAAGTAGTTTAGAATGGTTGCAATAGCGTACAGAGCAATATCTAAAGAAAGTAGTTTAGAATGGTTGCAACAGTGTACAGAGCAATATCGGTCAAGCAAGAACAATATCTATGAAGCTATTAATGATTTTGATGAAGTAGAAAAGTTAGCACAAGGTTTCTCGTCGGCTGACCCATTAGAGATTGATATAGGTGATGGGACTTTTCCTAGGCCGACGTTCATAAACAAAAATACATCTGCTGCATATAAGAGCAAAGTGATAAAATTGCTTAGAGAGTATTGACGAGGATTAAAATCTCTATGTATTAATTTAAATACATAAAAGACCATACGTCTTCATGGTCGTAACCCCTAAGGCTAACGACCTCACTGGTCGTAAGGATTCCAGAGGTTACACGATGGGTACCTGGTCGACTAGGTTTCACCGTAGTCGCTTCGAAATGCTATGAACAGGCCCTATTAACTGTATGATGAATGGAACACATGCGAAACGTTCCATACCTTACGATGATATACAAGACACTGACGATAAACCACCTTACGGTTAAGAGTCTCACAAATACTTAACCGCAAGGTAGTTAGCACATTGTTAACTACCTTAAACCTCTGACCAGTTGTAACGTTTCATTAGGGACGTCTTCTCTAGGAGTAACTGCCGCCCCTTCGGGAGTTATTTAATGATGGAACACAGAAGACGAGGAGACACGCACACACAACAACGAACAACAGAAGGCAACACAGAAGCCAAAGTAGTAGTATTCAATACATTCAGTGTAATTGGAGATAGTCCCTAGTCAAGTCTTGTAATCCCAGTTCATATTAATAAAGAGCAGCCCCCATTCTCTTCTAGGATACTTCACGTCATTTTTCTCTTTTTATTTTCGTAAGCTCGGCGATTCGATCGTCGACAGCTGGCGCCGTCCGTGGGGAAGAAGACGTAAGTTTCCTGAAGAAACTCTTCGCTCTTACAAATCCTCACCCAAGTTCCTGCAATCGCTAATGCGAATATGCCCGGAGTTTGGAATGAGGAGAATTGGTTCGACTTGGCGGACTACGCCAACCTCAATATAGAAGGATGCATTCGTGCCATGGAGGAAAATGGCAGATCATCCTCCTCATCCTCCTCCGCTGGCTCGTACGTCGCCGACAATAGCGAGATCGACCGGATGGACGAGGATGCGCCACCATTACTAGTGGCGCAATCAGAGGAACCAGCCATTCCGATCAGCTCGGAGTGTCAGGGGACCTCTTCAAGCCCGGTCATTCCGACCGCAAAACAGTGAAGAAATTTCAGACTTTACCGAGAATCTCTATACCCTCGGCGAAATCATGGTGAAAGATACTCTCCTCGGCTTCGCAATTCAAGGAGTCAACCGACATCCGTAACGGTGTCGATGAAGCCTCCATCGGTCATAGGCCATGTGGGGATGATCACGCCAAGATACGATCGGCGACGCCGAATCAGCCGAGGAGACCTCAGAGGTGCTCATTTCCGACCGCTCTCCGTCGTGGAAACTTCGGTATAGCGATAAGCTCTCCATTAGTTACGGCGGAAGCTCATCGGAAGATCGATCTTTGGAGGCACGGTCAACGCGATCGGAGATGAAAATCAAGATGCCCCGCGCGGTCCTACATTCTCTACCACGCCATCACGTGTTGTTAGAGATGATCCGAGCCATCGAGCACCAACTTCCGGAGTCCACGGGCGATCGACGCCCATCAACTAATTCGCCTGGCGTTGCCCCACCTAGAGTAGTTGATAGGATAGATCAAATCCGAGGGTCCGGCAGGTTCAGTCTCACGACGCCTCGACCGATCTGAACCTCCCGAGACCTTCAGTAACTGTACAAAACTTGCGACGTGTTCAAGATATGTTAAATAATTCTGATCCTGCTTTAGCGGGAACTCCAGGTTTTGTACAGCTTGGAGGTCAAGTATCCGAAATTCTCCAATAGACCATGCAGCGCACGGAAGCGTATCGGGAACAAAGGGTTTCAGGGAGTCAAACCATGACTTCATCCCAACGTTCCTCCCTCAGCAGGGGACAGCATGGTCATGCTCGGGAACAGTTGATACCAAGGCCTCCTCGACGATTCCGACCAAGGAGTCATGAGAGGAGAAGGTTATTTCATGAGGCTACTCCCCCCATCACATCGAGAAGAACCATCGCTTGGACCTGACGATCTTCGGCATCGTCTGAATCAAGTAGGCGGTCGAAGGCATCATACCAATGTCTACGACCGGATCGGCACACCGGAGTTCCAGCGTTCCAATCTTAGGAACCGGTCTCCGACCGACATAATCCGCACCTCCCGAGAAGGCGCCATGAATCAATCACATGTTGTCGAGCCTTCTCTGCAGGGCTCCAAGCTGTGCGTTGGCCTAACCGGTTCCGACCGGCCAATTTGGACAAGTTTAATGGAACTCAAAATCCATTGGAATTTCTCCAAATCTATACCACCGCCATCAGAGCTGCTGGAGGCGATGAAAATGTGATGGCCAACTATCTACCCACCGTGGTCGAAGGGTTCCGCCTTGGCCGTGGTTGTTGAACCAACCGGCCGGATCGATCTATACTTGGGAGCAACTCGCGGACCTTCTAATTGCAAATTTCTAGGTACGTCACGACCGCCCCGGAAGGAGGATGATCTCCACCGAATCCGCAGGCTCGGCGAGACTTTACGTCAATACATCAAGAGGTTCAGCCAGGTTCGCAACTCTATACCCGAGGTCGCAGAGTCATCTGTTATTCAGGATTTTAAAACAGGTCTGAGAAATCGGCGGTTTACAGAGGACATAGCAATGAACCCTCCAAGAACAATCGTTGAGCTTTTTGACATGGCCGACAAGTATGCCACCGCTAGCGAAGCAATCGAGTGGTGCGAAGCCATTGATCGGAAAGACAAGATTCCACAGCCCGGCCTGGACAAACCCGAGAAAAAGAATAAGAAGTCTCTCAAGAAGAAGAAGAACCGCATGCCCGACGACAAGGAGGTCCTAGCCATTCATGATAAATTCATGAAGGGTAAGAAGGACTACACCGGTCGGGGCAAGACGAAAGCTCCGACCGAGGGATTCTAGAAAAAGAAGAAGTGATGCCCACTTCACCAGCAGGTAGGGTATGATCTATGCACCTGTCGAGTCTGGCAAAAAAAACTGGAGGATTATTATGAAGGTGAAGGGCCATTTCCCGCAATATAAGAACCGGAGAAACGAGCTCCAAAAGGACAAGGATGGCGATTTAAGAGATGGAGTACCGTGATCCCCAACATACAACAACATGATTTTTGGAGGATCTTCTTCATACGAATCCAAGCGTCATCTGAAAGCCATGGAGCGGGAGGTCAACCTCGTCGAATCTCCGAACATTATCAAGCAATCGAAGTGGTCGGACATCGCAATTTCTTCAAAGAAAGACGATCGCCCCATTCCTTCGACTCGACCGTAGGTTCCCTATTGTTGTTGAACCAACCATTAATAATTGTAGGGTTAATCGAGTCTTGGTAGATGGAGGTAGTTCTTTGAATATATTATTTATGGAGCTCTAGAAGAAATGCGTGTCCCCATGTCAAAGGTGAAACCAAAGTGAAATATGCTTTTCATGGCATAGTTCCCTGCTCCACCGCTAAGCCGACAGGCAAGTTTCCTTCGTTACGCTCGAAAGGCCCGATAACTTTCGAACGGAAAAATTTCGCTTTGATGTGGTAAACTTTGAATCAAGATACAACGGATTCTTGGTCGACCGGCATTAGCAAAGTTCTTGATAGCCACGCATTACGGTTATCAAAGTTTGAAAATACCGGGGCCAAAGGGAGTCATCACTATTCGGGGCGATCATAAAATGGCTTATGCATGTGACCGAAAATCCTTTGAACTGGTCGATGAACTTTCGACCAAAGAGGCTAATCCATCTACCATGCAGGCCAAGCACTCAAGACCGAAGGTGACACCCAAACCCTCCGACCAGGAAAAAGAGGTATCCCTCAACAAAGGCGCTTCTCCGGATAGCGCCAAGTTGCTACTTGGATCAGAAAATGCAGGCACACCGGCTCGCCAGATTCTGGTCGGAGCAAAACTCGATCCTAAATAGGAAGAGTTGCTCGTCTCCTTCCTCCGAGCAAATCAGGACGTATTCGCATGGCAGGCGTCCGATATGCCTGTAGTCCCCCAGGAGGTGATCGAGCACAGGCTAGCTCTCCAGCCTGATAAGAAACCGATCAAGCAAAAGCTACGGCGTTTCGCACCTGATCGGAAGGAGGCAATCCAGTCAGATATTGACAAACTTCTCAAGGCTGGATTCATCCATGAAGTCAACCACCCTCAGTGGCTCGCCAACCCTATAATGGTTAGGAAGAATAATGGGAAATGGCGAATGTGTATTGACTTTACAGATCTTAATAAAGCTTGTCCGAAGGATGATTTTCCCCTTCCACGCATTGATCAACTGGTAGATTCTACCTCTGGGTGTGAATTACTAAGTTTTTTAGATGCGTATTCAGGGTACCACTAGATTAGTATGTGTAAAGAGGATGAGGAGAAAACTTCCTTCATCACTCCATATGGCACCTATTGTTATGTTAAGATGCCATTTGGTCTCAAAAATGCTGGTGCAACATTTCAAAGGTTGATGCAAAAAACCTTTAGTCCACAAATAGGTCGGAATCTAGAAGCTTACGTTGATGATCTGGTCGTAAAGACCACTAACGCTAGCAATCACATTTCGACTTACAAAAACTTTCAAAGAACTTGAGAAGGCATAACCTCAAGTTGAACCCGAAAAAGTGTGTGTTCGGAGTTTCGCCGAAAATTGCTTGGTTTCCTAGTCTCGCTAGAGGTATTGAAGCAAATCCGGAAAAGATAGCGACCATCGACCAGATGCACCTCCGACCACGAAGAAGGAAGTCCAAAAACTAACCGATCGTATGGCAGCGCTAAGTCGTTTCATAGCAAGGTTAGGAGAAAAAGGGTTACCTTTCTTTAAACTTCTTCGGAAACATGGGAGTTTTGAATGGACTAGAGAGGCAAACGATGCCTTTGAAGAACTTAAAGCGTACCTTACAAGTACCCCGGTTTTAGTCTCTCCGAGACCGGGAGAAACACTGCTAATGTACGTGGCAGCAACACCACAAACAAGATGGCGGTGTCTCGGTCGAGAAAGGGATAATATCCAACGACCAGTTTATTACGTAGTTTAAGTCTTACATGGACCAAAGGAAAGATACCCACAGGTACAAAAGTTGCTTTATGGTCTCCTTATGTCTTCAAGGAAGCTAAGGCACTACTTTTAGGCCCATAAGGTGGTCGAATCGACTGGATATCCCCTTGGTCAAGTCCTTGGAAACAGGAATCATCGGACGAATAGCAAAGTGGGCGGTTGAGCTAGGGCATTTGACCTCCATTTTATTTCACTTAACAGCAATAAAGTCCTGTGCAAGAGCGTAATTCATTCTTTGAATGGACAAACCTTGAACCCACCCAAGGGCCCAAGTACGAACACCACGAGGAGTGGACAATGTACTTTTACGGTTCTTTGATGTTAAAAGGGTCGGGGGCTGAAGTGATCCTGATATCCCCTACTGGCGAACACATCAAGTACGCCATCCAGTTAAATTTTCCTACCACAAATAATGTGGCGTAATATGAAGGTTTATCGGTAGGACTCGAGCAAATTGTTAAGCTCGGATTCGCAGACATTAGTGAAAGGTGAATCTCAACTAGTAGCTTAATCAAGTAGGGAAAGAGTATCAATGCTCGAGTACCAAGATGTCATCTTATCTAGCGGAAGTACGGAAACTCGAAAAGCACTTCTTCGGTTTTCAGATCCAACATATTCCTAGAAAGGAAAACTTTCTGGCAGACCAGTTGGCGCGGATGGCCTCCACGAGGTCAACCGTCCCGCCCGGAGTTTTTCTCGAGCAACTCGATTCACCCTCGGTAGTCGAGCCTTCCGAGAACATACATGATTCTCTACAGGTTGAGCAAACCGATCACAGAAACATGGATGCTCCACAGGTCGTTGACGGTTGGCGCTGTCGCGATCACGGTAGAGATTGGATGACATCGATCTACAATTATCTTCAGCATGACATAATTCCGGAAGATGATGTAGAGGCTGATCGTATAGCACGAAAAGCCAAATCATACACTCTAATCGAACGTACCTTGTATAAACAAGGATCTCATGGAGTATTGATGAGATGCATATCTCAAACGGATGGCATTAAGTTGCTGACCAAAATCCATGAAGGAGTCTGTGGAGCACATCATTTCTACAGAACTCTGGTCGGTAAAGCCTTCAGGCAAGGATACTACTGGCCAACTGTCCTTCATGATGCAAAAGAACTTGTGACGGCGCGCATAACGCCGGTTATAGCCGATAAGTACATCACCAAGACAAGCCTTACAAACAATTCCTCTTTCTTGGCCTTTTGCAACCTCGGGATCGGACATTCGGGACCTTTCCCACGAGCACCGGGGCTTCAATTCCTTTTCGCCATGATTGACACGCTTACAAAATGGATCGAGGTCGAGCCGGTTGTTAAAACAACAACTAAGGCCGCAAAGAGATTCCTCGATGAAAATGTGATCACACGATTTGGTGTACCCAACAGATAATCACGAGATAATGGCGCCAGCTTCTAGCAAATAATTCCAAGAATTCGCGATGAACTTGGTGTCAAAGTTCATTTTGCTTCATTGCTCATCCGCAGAGCAACGGAGCGCTTGAGCGAGCCAATGGTATCATTATGCAACGGATCAAACGCCGAGTATTCACCGCTTAATCAAACGGTCGAGCTTGGGTTCAAGAACTCCGCTCAGATATGGGCCGTTCAACCACGACTAGTCGTATGACCGATGAAACACCATTCTTTTTTGTTTACGGGTGAAGCCATGCTTCCTCCGTAACTCAAAATTGGCTCGCTTTCAACTTATCGCTTTGATGAAAACGATCGTAATGAACGAAGACTCGATGATATCAATTTCTTGAAGAACGCATTTAAACCACGCTCTTGTACGATCGCGCCTACCAACAAGCCATGCGAAGGTACCATAGTCGTAAGGTGCAACCTCGCAGACCTTGTCAGAGGTGATCCGTTCTCGTAAAATTCGTAACCAAGCTAATCGCAATAAACTTTCCCCAAGTGGGAAGGTCCTTACACTGTGGTCGGGTTACCCGACCGGTGTTCCGCATTTACTAGCTATGTCTCGATGGGCAAGTTTTGTCAAATTCTTGGAACATTGATCAATTGCGTAAGTTCTATGTTTAATTATTGTTTACTTTCTTTCAATTTCAATAAATTCATTTATTCTTTAAAAAATAATAAGTAACCTTGCTTATATATATATACCTATAGGCTGGTCGTTCATGATTGTTAATTTGAACTGGTCGGAGAAGACAATTTTCTCTCCGATATCCTTTCAAAGGATCTCTCACATTTTATGGCAACGACTTATATGTCTTACACCGTATTGGTCCTAGTCGTGAGCATTTTTTCCACACGCGACAAAAACTCTTTTCTTAAGGGAATATATGAGTAATCAGAGCATCATACAAACAACTTTCCATACTGAACGATATGCCTAAGATTATGAAGATTATATTTCATTATTTTAAGATTCTGCTCTCGCTCTTGTTTGGCTCTCGGTCGGGACACGTAAAGCCTCCTAGTCAAGTCTCCCTTTTTTTCAAGACGTGGTCCCGCCTAATCGAAGGAGCTTCCTAGCGACGGTTCTTTTCTTCACGATCCTCGCTACCAGTCGGATGGAGAGTTTGAACACGTTTCGCAAAATATGATATATGATTTCAGATCTAAGCATTCCTTCCGACTGCACTTTAGGATAATAGATATAAACAAAGTTCACTTATAATTTGTTGCATTCATTTTGCATTTCTCCTTATGTCAAATAACAAAGTCTCTTATCCAACCATTTATAACTTTTGATTGGTATTTCGATCATGATAAACAAAGATCTATAACTAGGCGAAGTCATCACCGGTTCCACCACAATGATTTCCTAGTATTACTACGATCGCTTTTGACTTCATATCAAGACATACCTTCAAAATGATGGTTTCTACTTTTATTCTCTTTCTTAGCTACCGCTTGCATAGTAAAGTTCTTCTACTATAAAGCGTTGGGGCTAGGAGGTGTGAGAATTAAAAAAGAGTCAAACAGATAAACAAGGGCATTGTTAATGACATAAAAGGTAAGTTTTATACATATTCAATATTTTTACATCTTTTTTCAGGAGCCTACTCTAGAAATATTCCCAGACTAATTACTGCTTGATGGGGATCCGACCTCCATCTCCTCTACTACTTTGTCTCCGAGTGGCTTGAGCTCTTCCATGAACTTGGTCGCCTCCTCAGGTGGGCAGTTGAAGTCATCTTCAACAACTTGGAGATCAATAGAGGGGTCGGAAGCTTTCAGTTTTGCCAAAGCAAAACTAACTCCACTAGCAACGCCTGTTTTTATAGCCTGGGCATAGTTCTTTCGAGTAGTTTTGAGCAGAGTATTAAGATCCTCTAGAAGTTGACCCAAGTAGTTCATTTTCTCTACTGGATCTCTTAGGGTAGGCAGGCTTGATCCTGATCCCATATCAAAGATCATCTTGTTCAAAAATACAGTCTTTTCATCTAGACTTTGAATGAGAGCCGCCTCCTTGTCTTGCTCAAATTTCAGAGTCTTTTCTACTCTGTCCAAAACTTGTTTTTGCTCTGCAAAAGTAAAACAGGTGATAAGCACAAAAATAATTGAAGGAAAATAATAAGTCAAGTTTACGACCTATTACCTTCAATTTTCTTGTTAAGATTTTCCTTGCTGGTCGTAGCCTCGGTGATCGACCGGTCCTTAGCTTTTCTCTCTTCTTCAAGCAGAGCTGTCTTGGTTTTCTCAGCCAGAATCTCTTCTTTTATTTTCTCCAAATCTATCAAATACGATAAGAGAGAATAATTAGCAAAGAGCGAAGCATTGAAGAAAGAAAAAGGCTAAGGGGAAAGTTTTTACTTCCTAATTCGGAGTGTTTCAGCTCCAGGTCTTTAATTCGCTGGGTTAGTCCTCCGACCATAGCAAAATTGTCGACCATATGCTGTTCAAATAGCATTTTCCTCTTTAAAAATTCTCTATAAAAGATTTTTTAAAAGAGAGATTATGAAACTGGTCGTAGATACTTACTCGGATCGCCAAATCATTATATTCGCCAAATATTGAATCGGGATGCATTTTGATTTGATGATCCGATATTTTTCCCCATGCCTCGTCAAGCTCCTTATCCTCGATGAATCAGGGGCGAAAAGGGAACTTGTCAGGTTGAGGAGAATTACCAACAATGGTCGGAACCTGTTGAGGGTCTTTAGGGGCATCTACCTCCGTAGAAGGAGTTAGAACTATCAATGGTTCCAACTTGACTGTCGGCCCTGACGCCTGCTCGGGGGCTTCTCCGACTACCCTTTCCTCAGGAACTTTATCCTGGGAAGTGGTCTGCTCATGGACCTATTCAAGTACCTGGTCTTTAGAAGGAATCTGGTCGGAAACGACCGGAATGCTAGAGGACCTATACCAAGCAAAGAAGGGATATTAAAAAAAAAAGAGGCATCAAATCATCAAGAAATTATTAAAAGTATGCGCTTATACGACCACTTTCATTTGAGCATACCTAGTTAATTTCCAAGATTTGACTCTAAAACGCGGAAGAGTAAAATCTGTACCGTCGCCTTTTCTCTTCTTTTCTTGACCTTGCTTGCCCAAACCGCAGACCAACCAAATCACGATCATCCAACAAGATGTCGGAGCGATGCCCTCGATCACTCATCGAGGATTACGCCCTGACCATCCGGTCGTGGAGTGGTTTCACCAACCTCCGCACTAGTTGTTCCAAGAGTAACCGTCCTGGTCGTCAACGAACGGATTGAGATTTGCGCTCATGATCGCAAGCATCACCGCCTTCAACCTTCTCCACCCGAGCCAATAAATGAATTTGGTTAGGTGATGAAATCTTTTATCTAGTTCATATATATATATCCATATGAAATGTTCTATTACCTTGGGAGATTCATCTTCTTCCAAAGGCATCAAGACACTAATCGGTCAGATCACGGTGGGATGTTGACCTCACCTTGAGTAATTCGCAACCCTAACCGACTACAAAAATAAAGCATGATCAAAAAACTGATCGGAGAATATATATGCATGATAAAAGAAATTTTTTGTTTACCTTAAGCCTTGTTACTCTCTCTTCAGTAGGAACTATGGCCAAGATCTCAGGGAATCCAGCCTTTTCTCCAGGCTTCCCTACACAGATCAGCTTGATCCGCTCTCTAATTTCCTCGGAGGAAAGAGCTTTAAAAGAGGAGGAGAGAAAACAAAACTTGAACAGGTTTTAAGGTAGGACATTAATCAAATAAAAATACTGGTCAGAGTTTTATCTCAAAGACTTACCACCTCCTGAGATAGCTTCATCACGACCAATAGACCAAATCAGAGAGTGAGTCCGAAGCTTCAGTGGACTAATCTGGCGCTTAGTGAAGTCCCTCACCACATGTCAAGAGGTCAAGCCCTTGACTCGCAGGTCGTAGATGGCATCCACCCATCGTCCGACCACTCATGTTTTCTCCACGGTCTTCCTCCACTTGGGATTTTCATTTGCTCTCATCCCGGCGAAGTAGAGGCCATCATCCCTCGTAACCATCATGTAGAACCAGTTCTTCTTCCATGACGACCACGAGGATTTTGAGTACATATGAATGTACTCATCGGCCTTCCCGTCGTGAAGTCGCAATGTACATTCTCCGGGAGTCTCCGTGGTTCTCCCCATCACCATTCGGTAGAAATACCTGAAGAGCCTCAAACTCGAAGGCACTCCCTGGTATGCTTCACACAAATATGTGAAGATGCTGATGTTGGCGATGGAATTTGGAGCCAAATTCACCAATTCCACCCCATAAAATTCAAGAACACGGAGAAGGAATTTGTGTATCGGCAATCTCAAATTTCACATTTGATGTAGGCAAGGAAAACAGGATTTCTCCATCTTCGCGCTTGGAAAATGTTCTCCAAATGCCGGTCTCCATCTGATCAAATTCTTGTCCGGGAGCATCCCAACTTTCTCCAATGCCTCAAGCTTTTTCTTGTTCAATTCTGAAGGCAACCACTTTGTGATTTGCTCGACATGATGAAAATCCTCAAGGATGAGAAATGTTCAGAGGAGATTTTGTGGCTCAAGAACAAGAAAAGAGGACTAAAGATTTTTCTTGGCAAAGGAGATCGTGAAGGGATCTGAAGCATAAAGAATTCAAAAGTCTAGCGATGGGGATTTTATAGCCTCGCATCTTTAAAATTACGATCGAGGTTATCCATAAAAGTCCGAACGGCAAAAAGCTTTTTTGCCCAATGCATAAAAAGAACTCTTCAGCCCCAAGGCAAGTTCTCAACTTTAAAATGAACACGAATCACCTCGAATGTCACGACATTAAATGGTGGTCCGCCCGATACTGAATTCATCTAAGAAGGCGTTCACACGACCTGTTCATTTAAAGTTTGGGGGCTAGCTGACGAGGATTAAAATTTCTATGTATTAATTTAAATACATAAAAGACCATACATCTTCATAGTCGTAACCCCTAAGGCTAACGACCTCACTGGTCGTAAGGATTCCAGAGGTTACACGATGGGTACCCTGGTCGGACTAGGTTTCGACCAGGTAGCTGCTCGAAAATGCTATGAACAGGCACTATTAACCGTATGATGAATGGAACACGTGCGAAACGTTCCATACCTTACGATGATATACAAGACACTAACGATAAACCACCTTACGGTTAAGAGTCTCACAAATAATTAACCGCAAGGCAGTTAGCACATTGTTAACTACCTTAAACCTCCGACCAGTTGTAACGCTTTCATCGAGACGCTTTCTCCAGAGTAATCGCCGCCTTCAGAGTTATTTAATGATGGAATGCAGAAGATGAGGAGACACGCACACACAACAGCGAACAACAGAAGGCAACACAGAAGCCAAAGCAGTAGTATTCAATACATTCAGTATAATTGGAGATAGTCCCTAGTCGAGTCTTGTAATCCCAGTTTATATTAATAAAGAGCAGTCTCCATTCTCTTCCAGGATACTTCACGTCATTTTCCACTTTTTATTTTCGTAAGATCGGTGATTCGATCGTCGACAAGTATGTTGATTGCTTTGCTTGGGAGTATCATGAGATGCCAGGGCTCAGCCGAGAGTTGGTTGAACATTGGTTGCCTATTAAATCTGGTTTTAGGCCTTATAAAAAGCCATCTAGAAGATTTAATCCAAATATGTATGATCGGATCAAAGAGGAGATAGACCGATTGTTGAAGGCTGGATTTATTAGGCCATGTAGGTATGCTGAATGGATTTCTAACATTGTCCCTGTCGAGAAGAAGAGCACTGGTAAGTTGAGAGTGTACATTGATTTTAGAGATTTAAATAAAGCTACCCCTAAAGATGAATATCCTATACCTATAGCCGACATGCTAATCAATGATGCTTCAGGACATAGAGTAATTAGTTTCTTAGATGGCAATGCTGGTTATAATCAAATTTTTATGGCTGAAGAAGATATGTCTAAAACGGCCTTCCGATGTCCTAGTTTTGTTGGTTTGTTTGAGTGGGCTGTCATGACCTTTGGTTTAAAGAATGCCGATGCTACTTATCGAAGGGCTATGGACTTAATTTTTAATGATCTACTTGGTGTTATCCTAGAGGTATACATTGATGATATAGTTGTTAAATCGGATGGTATGGATCATCACTTAGCCGATTTATGTCTAGCCTTTGAACGAATGCGTCGATATGGTTTGAAGATGAACCCACTCAAATGTGCCTTTGGTGTGTCGGCTGGTAAGTTCTTAGGATTTATAATACATAAGAGAGGCATAGAAGTAGACCCTACCAAAATAGAGGCTGTTAAGAAGGTAAAAGCGCCACAGTGTAAAAGGGACATGTAAAAGTTCCTAGGAAAAGTAAATTATTTGAGGATGTTTATATCGAATTTGTCTGGAAAGGTTAGTGCATTCACTCCTATACTTCGGTTAAAGAGTGAGACCGAATTTACTTAGACCAGGATGAAACGGCGCACAAGAGTGCAGATAAAAGAGAAAGACTTGGAAGTTCAAATACGTGAGAAGATCGGGATGATCAAGATGAAGAAACAAGATTAAGGGGGTGATTGATGGGTTTAATCTTGTTAGTTTCTTTTTTAGTGTTTCCGTATCCGAGTCAGTTTAGAAACCAAGTCTGTTTCGTTGTTGTTTGTCAAATGGTCAGGATGTTAGTCTATATAGTCGAGTATCCTGACCAACAATTGCAAGAAGAAAAAAGATCGAGAAGAAATAAAAACACCAAAAAGAGGAGCAATGCTTCCGAAACAATCGTTTGTTCTCGCGGTGTTCATTTGGTTCAGCAACGTTCTTTTCTAGCAGGCAGGAAGAGCAGGACGGGAGCAGTTTCACGTGAAAGGAAGGAGCCCTGATTCTTTGTTTCCAAGCTATATCACGTGAAGTCACATCAAAGCACAGGAGACGGGGTCATGTCGGTGGAGGACCAACGGCAAAACCAGGGGGCTGCTACCAGGGTTCACTATTTCGGCGAATCCTGAAATTTCGTTCATTTTGTTACCTTCCGAAAGAAATTAAATTTGTTCAATTTTTTTTGTTTTGTTTGAATTTAGATGAAATTTGGAGGGTTAAAAGGAGTGAACACTGGTTAAGAATCATCAAACCCAAGCTAACCTAGTGGCCAGGCCCTCTTGTGGCTTCCTAGGACACCACGGATCGAGTCGGACCCAAGACACATGCTGCGCCAGCTAGGCCCCACCGTCGTGGTCCGCGGCGTGGCCTTCTGGCCAATACACCGAGCGGCGTTCGGCGTTCGGCTCGACGGCGTGCCGCCGGAGGAGGCGGTCATGGACGTGTGCTCAATGCCTTACAGGCTTGGGCGTGTCGCCGGACGGGAGGCTGAGCTAATAAACGTCGTCTTCGGCATCGAATTCGAGACCTTACAGCTGCAGAGCGTGGACGGCGGCGTCGACATGAGTACAGCTCATGGTGACGAGGACAACCGCGCTCAAGTTGCGGTTGTTCTGTGAGGAGCGGCACGCTGATCTTCACCGTCGGAGAAGGTGGCGGCACGAGCGGCGTCTTTGCGTTGAACCTGGCGACGAGGTCCCTCGAGAAGCTGGCCGACGGCGTCGAGTGCCATTCGGTGGAGAAACTTGTGCGGATATGAGATGGACCGCGCGGCTCTCATTGCGTGCTTAGCTCGGTTCTGACTTTAACAGTATTTGCTTTGTCCCCAAAAAATAAAGAGATGTGGAACATGGCGACGAGCATATATTTATATAAAATATGCAAGTTTATAGTATAATTTCTGAAATTTTTAATCCAAATTTGTAAAATTGGGTACATATCGATGTTACATCGAATTAAACTTATTTTTTAACCTTATATAATGATTTTCCTAATAAATTAATCATTTAGAAGTCCAATACGTTAATGATAATATTTTTTTACCATAGAACAACACGTAATGAGCAGAAACCAAGCAAATTAAACTATTATAACTTAAATTAGCAATAGGTAATACTAAAATTTATATGCTATATAACTACCGGAGACGGCTTCTTTGCCGAGCGTCCCAGATTTTGCCGAGTGCTTTTTATCGGGCACTCGGCAAAGAGACTATTTGCCGAGTGCCATATAGAAAGAACTCGGCAAACATCTGGCACTCGGCAAAGAGATGGTTTGCCGAGTGCCGAGCACTCGGTAAAAAATTACACTCGGCAAAGATCAGGTTTGCCGAGTGTCGGGCAACCAGAACACTCGGCAAAGGGCACCACTGCAACGCCGGCACCGCCGTTAACCCTTTGCCGAGTGTCTTCCCCGACACTTGGCCTCGCGCATAAAGTTTTTTTTTGCCGAAACATTTTTGACACTTCAACATTTTTGAATTCATTTTTTTTTTTTTTTTGATTTCATTTTTTTCAAGATATCATTCATTATTTCAAAAATTTTTGTCACGATTTATGCTTGCAAACCAAGAAAATGTAAGAATACGTGACAACTTCTTCGGAGATTTTTCGGTTTGCAAGCATCGTACGTGACAACTTGCGCGAAACCTTCTCAAATTTTTATCACGGCCTCCACATATGATATCATGACATCTTGACAAGTTTCATGATTTTCGGACTTCGTTTGCTTTTTATACAATTTAGAAACAACTCGACCGCAAGTTCGTGGTCATGTTTCGTGAACAAGATGTTCGAAATTGGTGGTCTGTTCCTGGTTACGGCCTCACATTATACTAAATAACATGAATATCATTTTTCCATTCATTTTTTTTCATTATTCGAATGACTAGCAGTTATAATTTGAATTATCCAAGAAAATTCAATTAATTGAAATAAATTAAAGAAATATAGAACAAGTCCGAGAAATGTGCCACATTGGAACATGGAGTACTGTGTATTGTAGGAGGACTGCAGAAAAGTTTGAGGTCAAAAGTGAAAAAATATATTTGCCGAGTGTCAAAAATGACACTCTAAGAAGGAGTTTTTGCCGAAAGTGTCGAGAAGACACTGCAATGAGTTTTGCCGAAAGTGTCATGAGAAGACACTGCAAAGAATTTTAAATTTTTAAAACCCTTTGCCGAAAGTGCCGACGGGGCACTCAAAAGGGGGATTTAACTCACCGCCCAATGGCTGCCCACACACACCACACACACACGACACTGCACACACACACACACACACACACACAAGGCCTCAAGGCCAAGGCAGGCAGGCCAAGGCCAAGGCCAGGAGGAGGAGGAGAAAGAGAGGAGGAGGAGGAGAGGAGGAAGAAGGAGGAAGAGAAGGAGGAGGAGGAAGAAGGAGGAAGGAGGAAGAAGGAGAAGGAGGAGGAGGAGGCGCCCCGGCCGCCGTTGCCACGTCCCCGACGCTTCCCACCGCCGCTTTGTCCACCGGCGCTTGGTTCTTCACCACCGCCGCCTCACGACGCCCACTAGGTATGCCATACCGCCGCCGCCGTCGTAGTATTACTAGTAGTTGCGTAGTAGTAGTGGTAGAGTAGCAGTGGTGGTAGTCTAAGTAGTCGTAGGAGTGGTTGTGACATTGTTATATATATGTGGTTGGATATAATCTTGTGCATGTCGGCCATCGTGCCGTTCATATATATGTGCATGTCGGCCATCGTGCGCTGGTTTTCTTCTGTGTTTTGGAAACCTCACCGTGGGAGGTGTCTGCCAAATTTTGTATTGACAGCTTTATGTTTTTTTTGCAGAGAAGAGCCACGGAGCGGGCGCCGAGTACCTCGGCGACCCGATCGCTTTCCTCGCCACTGGTTCTGCTTACACCGCCGCCGCCATCGCACCGACCGCCACGGCCCGCTTAGCCCGACTCCACCGCCAACCTAGGTATAACCCCTTCCGTATCATGGTCGAGATCACGAACCCGCTTAGGCGTCTCCTGCTCGAAGAGATACGGTTGGAAATATGCGATATTTCCATATCTAAAACCGATCTGCTTCAATTGTCCACGCTTTTTGACAGCCCATGGATGCGTAGGGGGGTTAGTTTCATGGTTCGCTCGATCCGAGACAGAGTTTCGGCATCATCTCCCTGTTGTTCTCCGGATACACACTCTCCCTGGCAGGACGTGTATTTGGAGAACAGCGGGGAGGTGCTGCCGAAATTCTGTCTCGAATAGGAGTAGAGCATGGAAACTAACCTCATCTACGGATCCTCGCGTGGGATTAGGACCTATCCTCACCTATTAGATAGTAGGAACGCTGTAGATGCAATTGATGTTTATATTACTCGCCGCTATATATGTTAGAGGATGGAGGACCGTGAGTGGATGTACACGGGCCGCGCAAGTCAGGGTCAGGTCACCAATGAATGGATCGACAAGACCGATGCTTTCTTGGAACGGGCATTTGGCGTGGCTGCTAAAGGAGCGAGTAAAATTTGTTGTCCCTGCAGCAAATGTGCAAACAGGAAAAGACAAACGAAGAAGGTCATGGGGAACATCTTTGAAGAATGGATTTACTGGCAGACTATACCCGTGGGTCTACCATGGTGAAGCCGATCGATGAGAGAAATTAATAATTTTTCTTAATCACTTGGGCAGAATTGACGATTGTGGCGAGTGGAGGTGCTCACACACGCCAAGTCAATGGCATCCTCGGTCTTCAGGCAAGGAGCACTTCCTGGCCCGGTTGAGTACGCCGGAGTGACGGGCCGGCTTACTCGCTTGACCACTACGCCGCTCCGATGTCGCAGATCGGGCCCGCAGGTATTCAACAACAAGGCGGAGCGGTGAAGCAAGAGCTGTGGGTAAGTCTTCCTCGCACTACATTGCTCAATACATCGATTCATTGGACATTCTTGAAATAATGAATGGATACATCGTGTTTGTATGCGGATTTCTTTAGATGCCGTGACGGACATGAGGCCGTATGATGCGGTGGCTACCAAATGCCGCAAAAACTCGTCGTGGACATGCATTACGAGGCGCGATCCAGCCGTCAGAATTTACCACGGACCGCCCTGGAACGAAGGTCACCAAAAGGGACGAAGAACCATGACGCCGACCGACCAAGACTGCAGTAAATACGTAACATTAATATCGATTCCTTTTGAGATTAAGTAGGCTTAATTTCATCTTCCGATATGTCATGTACTTGATGGCTCAGATGATTCCTTATTGGTGCGCCGCGATCCCAAAGGCCGGGAACAGATGGTGCACAAGTGGTGCTCACGCGAGGGGAGGAGACGACAACTTGTGCCGGAGCGGCGTTGATGATGCTAGGTGTAGCACACCATCAAGGTAGCCGCAACCTCGCCGGATACGCAGAAACATGGGTACGCCAATTCATTCATTTATTCTAACGCTCAATTTCGCATGATTTCTAATCATCTTGCTTTTTTTTCTCGCAATGGGCGCCACATGGTGGCCACCTTGCTCCATCTTCAAGGCATTTGCTATGGCCCACAAGGGCAAGGCGACGTCCGACGCCGACTACAACCCGGAGGACGGGCCCGAGGTGTACAAAGAATGCGACCGCCCACAACCGCCTTTAGTGAGTACACATCGATGGCAAGGGAGGTCCATGGGCCGAGTACGATCCGAGCACCGAGGACCTTGATGGAGAAGTCGCCATGAGGGTGGGAGGAGGCAAGAAGCATGGGCGACATCGATTGGCGACGGCAAGAATCGACTCGGCCGCTACTCCCGCCTCTCCCAGATTCGAAAGCAAGCAAAGACGAGCACGAGCACGAGCCCGCCCATACGACCTCGGCAGACACTTCACACCACCGTGGAGGCACTCGAGGTTATTCCCGGTTTATTCGCTGCTCATTGGTTTTTTCATACCTTTCCTTTGCATTATTGTAACATTGGGGTGAATATATTGTAGGCCCACCGAACAAGAGAGGAGGATACGGGAGCAGATGCAAAGGAAGATGGAGAGGGTGGAGGCCGAAAGGGAGGCCGAGCAATGGAGGATGGCGGAGATTCTTCAAGACATGCAAAGTCTTGGCGCCACACGGTGTAGCTCCGCCACCTTCGCTATTCGCTCCACCTCCACCTCCTTACTATTCTACTCCCGTGAGTATAAATGTTTTAGTTTGTATGTTCATGCTTACGGTCAAACCTAGTGGAGTATGAAAGTTTTATTCATGTATGGTATATATTTATCTTGTCTCACACATGCAATCTCTTCTCCTTTGTGCAGAATCAATCGACGGGATCGAACGATCCTCATGCTTCAGTGAATCCTTCACCAAATCAGTCTCATTGGCCATCTTGGTGATACTACTTGTGGTTGTTAATGGTACTTCTATTTGCAATTATGGTTGTAGATGATGGAGCACTTGGATTACTTGTGAAGTTATTTGTGATATATTGTGAGACATGTGACGTTTGTGATATATATGTGGTGCTGGTGATATATATGTGCTGTTGATGATGTTTGTTATATATATATATCTTCTGTTTGTTTGGATGGGATGTAAAAACAAATAAAAAGGTTGTTTTAATACTTTGCCGAGTGCAATGGCCATGACACTCGCAAAGTGACCACTGGGAACATGCTTTGCCGAAAGTGCCACGGGCCGCACTCGGCAAAGATGGCCTGCTTGCCGAGTGTCCTCTGGTGGCACTCGCACGACGCCACCTTTGCCGAGTGTTTGATTCAATGGCACTCGGCAAAGCGAGACCTTGCCGAAAGTGCTTGACCTTGACACTCGCAAAGACGCCGCCACGGTGGCGCCGCCGTCACGGCGACTTTTCTTTGCCGAAAGTGTCGATAGCACTGGCAAAGCCTTTGCCGAAAGTGCCCGATAGTGCACTCGCAAAGAGGTCTTTGCCGATAAACCGCTTATCGAGCGCCTTTTGTCGAAGTGTAGCACTCGGCAAAGCCTTTGCCGAAAGTGTATATCGGCCTTTGCCGAGTGCCTGAGGCACTCGGCAAAGAAGCTGTCTCCGGTTGTAATATAGTTTGCTGCTAGGATCATGATCCTACCCAATAGTAAGCACGATCCTATGCGATCTGACCTTCAGTATCACGATTTTAATTATGATATTCCGATCCATATACCGGATCATTTCGGTTCCTTTTTTCTTTTTTCCTTCCGGCCTTCTTTTTTCGTTTTCCATGTTGCATGTAGTGCAGATCCGAGCAGCTAATGTGATGGATATACAGTATACAGTACACACTCCACTACTAGAAAGCATGATTGCATCCTTAGAAAAGAAAATGGAAAAGAAAGAACACCATCATCATTAGTTTTTACTACTATAATTGGTGATTGCAAGGAGACATAGGGCACAACACAGCACTCGTTACCTTTGCTTGGTCGGAGAAGGGAAATAATGACCTTTGCTTGGTCCGGTTGAAGGAAGAATTATGCGAAATAAGTTGTAAAATAAGACCTCCTCAAATGACGATAATCTATCAATTTTTGCATACTGTCTTTCTTATAGAAAGGTCGTCTTTTACTCCTCAACTCTGTCATCAAGTCTATTTTATCCGTTGAGCTTTCTGTACCTCCTCAAATTAAAGTTCTTTTTTTGCGATGGAAATAAAAAATTGTGAAGTTAATGATAGATAGATAGTAGAACTAATTTAATGATAGACAGATAGATAGATAGTAGAACTAATTTATTGCCAAGGCAGTTCCACATTTCCACTCTTCCTTTTTTTTAGAGAGAAGGTCAATGCAGCAAATTCATTCAAAATATGGAGATGATACACCACACTTCCACTTGTCGGTGACCCCATAAGCCTATACACCACACTTCCTCTTGTCGGTGACCCCATAAGCCTATAAATTAACTTGAAGATTTTCTTTTGAATGGAAGGAATAAAAATGCGTGGTATCTGCCCCGTGCCCTAATGTTTAAAGACAACGATAGTATACTACTACTACCTAGGACCTTGCTCGATCTGCAAGCATGACCAATCACTGTCTGCATCGCGCATGCCCGACTTCATTCAGCCTACTCTTGCCTATGGGGTCAATCCCTCTAATATCTTCAGGATTTATGGAGATATATAAAAATATCAATCACTACCAGAGACAGGATTTTTCCCGAGTGCCAAAAACACTCGGGAAAGTGGGCGAAACACTCGGGAAACATATTTCCCGAGTGTCACACTCGAAAAAAGCACTCGATAGCGACGGAGAAAACGGTTTCGAGTGTTACACTTGGGAAATATATATTTACCGAGTGTATCCGAGACACTGAAATGTCGACACTGGGAAAAACCCACGAACGGCTTCTCCAAACAGAATCGGAACTATTACCGAAAGTGTTAACACTCGAATACGGTCCAAAACACTCGGAAAATCTTCCGACGGATCCGCAGAAATTGCCACGGGTCAAGTTTTCCGAGTGTCTACACTCGAAACTTTTTGTCGTTTTCGAAGTTTCAATTTCCGAGTGTCGACACTCGAAAGTTTTGGTCTCTTTCCAATGTCAACACTGAAACTTTGGTCTATTTCGAGTGCCAAACACTCGTAAATCGATGAGGCACTCGAAATCGACAAACTCACGCACCCGATTTTCACAAATTCATTTAAAATATATTCCACAAAGAATCAAATAATCAATCCATCCATTCCACAACAACAAATAATCAATCCATCCATTCCACAAAGAGCCAAATAATCACCCATCCATCCATCCATCCATTCCACAAAGAATCAAATAATCCATCCATCCATCCATTCCACAATATATGTATATATAAATGTATAGATCGAACAAAAGACATCATAACAGCCTCGAGCTCACAACATTCAAGATCAAGTTCAAAATGTAAGCATAAGGCATTATTATACATATGACAGCTCCAAATAACAAGTATCACTACAACCATTTGCATGCATGCATTTCTCGCTTCAATCTTCCGTGCATAAGAGCATCATTTCCAAAGTTCTCGCAGATAGAGCAAAACTTAATATTAGTGCCATGTTACAACAAAAGTTAGGAATTGATACATGAAAAGATAATTAACCAAACTATTGACAAAGCAAAAAATTCCTTTAAATCATGATGAGCAACCTAATAACATGGCAAATCAGTTAAGGGCATGCCTCGGGTGTGGGCCAGCTAGCTTGTGGCCTAATTGATCATTTACTGCAACTCTCAAAATTTTGTCATTGTGAACTACTGATCAACATTTATGTCTCAAGCACTTATCATCAAATTCATACAAAGGAGTGTACATACAAATTATTATATGTTGACACATTTCAAAAGAATTTATGATATAGATATAGAGAATTAGTTATATATGAAGCCATTTTTTCCATTTTTTAGCAATCACCTGATTGTGAATGTTTTCTAATATTGGTATCCTTTAGTAGATCATAAAATAGCAAGCACTGGTGGTGACCTCTCTACGATGGATGCATTCACATGATCTTCAACATGTGCACCAAAGATCTTCGGATTAGCAATGGGCAACCGATCCCGCTGCTTCCTCGTGATTTTCATAAGAAATCGATTATAAGAAATTTGCAAGATGCGACCAATAAGTACATTGCATGTCATTTCAATGTATTCTCAATCAAGCACTCATAAGAGACTAACAATATAATAATCAAGATGCGCTACTAACCGGAGCAGATAAGTGAGGCAAAGGTTCCCCGACGGAGAGGCATTAGGTCGAGTCCCGGTCCCAGTACTGTGATATTTGTTTGCACATTGTCATACATTAGCTAAGTATGAATATATATATATATATATATATATATATATATATATATATATATATATATATATATATTGCATATTACTTTGTTATTGTACTACCACGCCCAACTAACTCCGCATGAGCATTTGCTCTAACATTGCCTAGCCTCAATTTCTCTTGCGACCTCGCCTCAAGCCGAGAAAACCGAGAATCGAAAACATGTGATGGTGGTTGTTGCCGACATTGAAGGTGTACCTCATCGCTTGATGCAAGATTGTGGATCGGACCTCGGAGAGGGTGGTCGGTGTGCTAATGTAGCTGCACCCATGAAGAAACGACCATGTTTCTTCCCTTGTCACTTTGTACACAAAGACTGCGTTTAGTGGCGAATTCATGACGTCAGACTGGGCCATGAATCTCCTTAGCAAAGATCAAGATATGCAACTGTTAGACAAAATCATCAGGAGCGGAAATCATCGTGACAAAATGATCGAAATCGCACTAAGTGCTCTGTCACACCGGTCGCAAAAGGTGCCCTCCCGATCACCCTCCTAGCTTCTACATATGCCTCCATATCGAGACAGCTCGCTTTTTCTTTCTCGCACCCAAAAACCACGGCGGTCAATAAATATGTATCGCAACATACAATCAATATGAACATGTTGACCTACCAGTTCTTCTTGTAACGAGCCATGGAGAAGCCGCCTTGACGATGTGTCATCCGCCCATCAACAATCGCCGCTCCCTAGCAAAGACGAGAGGCCCGCAACCATCGCTCATTGCACCAATTGCTCGGAGAATCTGCGCCATGCATCTTCACACTTCGTGGCCCACCAAGGTATTGCCTAAATTAACCAAGTGTTAAATATGAATAAACTAGAATTGATTGTAATCAAGGACATCGCTTGTTCGGTTGGTTACCCGCATGTACTCGCCGAAAGTGATATGCGCTTGGCGGCGCCGCCCTATGAATCATTGTCAAGCACTTGTGTGTGGTAACAGATCACCGCTTGATGCGTGCCAGAGAACATCGTGGGATGAGCTTCTTAACACAATTACGAAGCACTCGCTTTGAATCGACTTCTGTCTGCCGACCCATCGAAACCACCACTACAATCAAAGAATAAAGAATTGATAAAGAATAAGATGATTAAGTTAGTTGATGAAAGCGAAAAGGAATTGATAAAGAATAAGATGATTAAGTTAGTTGACATTTATTACTTGGCTACTAAACATCCAAAAGAGGTAAATTAAACATGTCGACTACTTGAAGTTTTAGTACCAAACAAGTGAGATTAGCTAGGTTAGGTTTGCATAAAAACACAAAATATAATGACTTTGTCCTCAAATGGCTTATGTGTTCTTCAAAATGTTAGTACTCCTTGTGCAATTTAGATAGGTGTCGACTTAAAACTACCATTTTTAGCCATGTACCACCTAATAAATAGTTGATGATGATTTAGTTGTTCATCACAATTAAGATAACTATCCTAACATGAATAGATTGAGCAAAACTAGCCTAATCTACCGTAAGTTAAGTATGGTTGTTTAGTGATCTAGTTTGTATTAATACACCGGAAAAAATTAATCTTTGAGTTAAATAGTCAAGTTGTCAGTAGGTGATTGAACATTGGGGCCAAATCAACCCTAACAGCATAGGAACACATAAAAGCAGATTTGAATATTTAGTCACTTACCCAAAACTTTCTCCACCCACGCAAACAAATGCCAAATGGAACCTCTCCTTCAACAAGCAGTATCTCGCAGCTGCCCTCAGAGTGGCACCATGTCCATGCAGTTCCCGCCGTCCTCTCAGATGTGACCAACCCAGGAAGTGCCATCGGCAACACGCCAATTATGCCGCTCGAAGTCTACGCTTGTCACCCCGCCTTCTTCTCGCCATTGCTCGCATATTAGTTTTTTTAGGTATGCAAGTAAGGGGCTAAATTAGTGAAAGTGTAAACAGCATTTACGTGTCGCCAATAGGAATGATGATAGTCTTCTCCTCCTCTCGGGTTGGTCGTCAGGGCAGTTCTGCAGTCCTCGTATCCAATATTCTTGTACCTCATGGTGCTCATCCTCCTCACCTCCGCCTCAAGGTGCCGCTCTTCCTCCTCACCTCCGCCTCACGCCCACATCATCAAGACGTGAGGGTCAAGGGCACAGAGCCTGATCTACTAGAGGTAGACCCCGCCTCGAGGGGCCGCGCTGCCCCATCGCTTGGAGGGGCCGTGGCTGCCCTCTACCTCGCCTAGTGGCCACGGCTGCCCCATCGCCTCCCGGAGGGGCCGTGGCTGCCCCATCGCCTCCTAAAGGGGCCGTGGCTGCCCCTCTACCTCCTGGAGGGGCCGTGGCTGCCCTCTCGCCTCGCCGAGTGGCCGCGGCCGCCCTCCGCCTCCTCGAGTGGAAAACAAGCGTCTGCCTTGACTAGAGTATGTCATTTGTCGACGCCACTCATTTTTGGTGTCCTGAAATGAAATAAAATAAAATAAATCAATTAATATAGCGAATCAAGTAAGCTCATAGAAAAATGTAATATAACGTAATCAAGTAAGCTCATACAAAAATTAAAACATGCAAAGAAATAAATGGAAGACATACAAGATCATGCTTAGAAGTAGTCGCTCACAATGGGATCCTCCGCAGATGGGCCCTCTAAAAGTCATCGCCACTATCATGAGGTGTTGACTCAACGTCATCCCCTTCTTGCCATCAATGTCTAAGCGATTAAGTAGTTCCAAGTCCTCTTGGTTTACAACCTCATCGGCATCGATTTGAATATCATCCATGTGATCGCCCTCTTCCCCAATTATTATTTGAAAAGTCCCCGTAGCCCATCTTCTTGAAAGAATAGGTCAACACCATTGTTGGTCTCCATGTTGTAGTCCTCGCTCACTAGGGGTAGGTAGTTTACCATATGGTTGCACCTTATGTACTACCCACCAATCCAAAGAGACTACTCATAGTTTTGCATGGGTACGGATGTAGTATACTTGGGTGGCTTGTCGAGCCACAATAAATGGGTCATTGCTCGGTAGGATTGATTGATGTGCAACTTCAACCAAATTTCAAGTGATGTATCCCGTCGACTCTAAACGGATGGAACCAATGACATTTGAATAACATAAGTTTGAGAGGTTTGCTACCATGGAAATATAGTTCAATTATTTCTTCAATTACTCCATAGTATTCAACAGTGTATCGCTCTCATCTTGTCCTATAGTCACCAATCCACTTTAATTGTTGTTGCATTAGGCCGCTCCTCTCATGTGTCGATGTTCGAAGCGGTACCCATTCACATCGAGGTACTATAGGACAAAGACCCGAGTGTGGCATCCTTGAGCAACTTGCTTCAATTCACCGCTCATAGACTTGTCCTTCATACTCTACAAAGATAAATAGAATGGGTTTCATGTATTAGTTCCTCTTTACTTAGTAAATATTATGTGCAAGGGGGAGTAGCTAATAGAGAAGTTACTTTCTGATAGAACCAAGTCGGGAAATTCGGTTTACAATTCCCAGCACCCTTCCTAAGAAGGGTCGCAACTTGTTTTTCGGATGGGTCTCGACGTTGCTTCCACTCGCTCCTAACAAATTCCCTAGAGGCAACAAGACAAGTAGATTAAAACACTCATACATCAATTATTGGGAAAAAATAATTGTTGCATACCTAATGTAATCATCCACTTCGGAGAGGTTGGTAAAGACATACAACATCACAACAACCACTCATCCCGCGATAAAACTTTGGGAGTACCACCGCTTGAAGTGTCACTTCTTCCTGAAGAGGCTAAGTTGGCAATTATTTTGAGGATGCCAATATTGTATCGTGAGGTTTGATTGTGCAATCGTCTTGTAACATTATCGAGAAAGTATATTGATGTGAAATGAGAAATTTCCTCAATTATGTACGCCTCCGCTATGGATGCTTCAACACGTGATCGATTTTTTGCTTTGCCCCGTAGTTCCTTTTGCTCCCTCTCAATTGGATACATCCACCGGTTTTGCATTGGTCCCCCATCCTAGCTTCATAGGAAGATGGAGAATCGATGTTGCATTGGATTGAAGAAGCCGTGGAAAGATCTTTTCCAACTTGCAAAGCAACACAGAACTTCACGCCCATAGTTGATATTACCATGGGATCTATCTCTTTCGCACATAGTCATCGATAAAAGAAGCTCAACTCCGCCATCACTTGCCAAACACACTCGGGGCGAGCCACGGATCATCACAGCAAAAGGCGCTCCATGAATATGTGGTAGTCATGGCTCTTTAGGCCATTGATGCGCATGGTAGCTAAATTCACTCCTCTTCTCAGATTTGTTTGATACCCATCAGAAACTTTAGGGTCTCAAACCATTCCAAAATCTCCTTCCTCTGAACCCTAGTTAGGCAATAACTAGCTCTTGGCTTCTCCCACTTGCCAAGAGTCGGCTTATGGATCATATTCAATGAGGGCTGTTGCAAAGCTCCTCCCGATCAAGGCGAGCCTTCACATTGTCCTTCGTCTTGTCTGGAATGTCAAAGAATGTGCTAAATATGGCCTCTGTAACATTCTTCTCATTATGCATTACATCTATGTTATGGGGAAGAATGAGCTTATGAAAGTATGGCAGCCGCCACAAACTTGGAATGTGAGTCCAATTGTGCTCCTCACCATATTTCTCGAACCCATCACCATCATCAAGAGGCTTCAAAGCATCTAGCCGCACGAACCTCCTCACCGCCAGACGACGTGGTGGTCCATCATGACAGCAATATTGGCCCTAAATCCAGTTGTGTCACTTCAATTCGTGGTCAATTGGAAGGAATTGACGATGACAATCGAAGAAGGAGTGCTTATACCATGCTTTAGCCAATGACCACGCAACGCCTCCCTACAGATTGGGCATGGCATCTTCCCATGTACGACCACCCACGTAATATCCCGACGCGGAAGTCATGCATGGATGTGTGGTACGCGACCCGCATAGTGAAGTTCTGCTTCAATGCCCGATCATATGTCACTATGCCTTGTTCCCAAGCATGTAACAATTCATCCACCACCGCTCCATGAATACACTCATATTCTTCCCCGGTATTCGTGACTGTGGATTATCAACGAAAGGAATATGTATCGCTTCGCATGCAAACGCCGGTGGAAGGTTAAGGGAATGACAAACACAAAGCCAACAAATGTATGGCGCAATTTCATACCAAATGGGTTAAACCCATCGCTTGCAATTGCAATTGAACGCTCCGAGGCTCATGGCAAACTCTACATAGTCTCGATCAAATTGCTTCCATGCTTCACCATCGATGGGTGAACCATCTTGTCATTATGGTACCGACGACCATACTTGTGCCATACCATTTGTTTGGCTGAAACCTCAGACATGTATAACCGTTAGATTCATGGCACAAATGGTAGATAGCGAAGTATTTTTCTGCCAATAGGAAGTCGCCTCTTCGACCATCACCGAGTCAACCTCAACAAACCTAGACTCACCACACTTATCACAAAGATCTTTGTCCACATTCTCATTCCTAAATAGCATGCAATGATTTGGATAAACATCTATCTTCTCATATGGCATATTTAGTGCGCTTATCAATTTCTTGGCCTCATACAAGTTAGCGGGCAGTTTGTGACCATCTCGGGAGAAGAGTGCTAAACACGCTTAAGAATGCATCAAAGCAAGCAATGCTTGTGCCGAATCGAGACTTGACAAGAAGTAGTCGTGTGATGGCATCTAGTTGGGACACCTGTGTGCCCGTGAAGTGGTTGACTCATTGCGACAACATATCAAAGAAAGCCCTTGTTGCGAGTGCTCGGTTCTTCCTCGGTAGTGGCCCATATGCATGACGACATCATCTAGCATGTCTTCTATCCTACTCTCATTGTGGCCGCCATCGTCCGCTTCCTCCCTTAGCACATCCGACCGCTATGGTGTGACTCGCCGTGATACACCCACACGGTATAGCTCGCCCTAAATCCGACTTGCACAGTGCGATCATTGTTGCCCTCGCTTGTGGCCGTGTGTTCAACAACGAGAACAAGGGCACAACACACCCCGGCCCATTACGCCTAGCAAATGCTCGATCCACAAAATCGTAAACTTTTCCATCCATTCTTGGGTACACCACCCATCGCTTCTCGCCCAAAGTACATCCAACTACGATCCTCACCATCCTAGTGTGCAAAACATAACGCATATTTTAATCCAACTCTTATTTATGTCAAAATTACAACTACAGAGCTAGCTAGAAGCTACCCTATGATGCATGCCCTATATATGTACACTAAAACAGATTGACATGAAGACAATATACATGATCAACAGAGCATAAAAACACTTTCTTTCAATATATATGAATACCTTTATTTATTAACACGTTAATGTAGCATTGTAATGACAAAGATATCAATCCACCATAAATGGACAACACAAAAGAAAATAAGCAAACTTTATTTCTTTTGCACTTATCCATTACCTTCTGAGACTTCTTGGAGCCGAGGGAGCCGAGGAGCTGCGGTGGGGAAGATGGTCTGCAGTTGTGTGTCGGTGGAGACAGTCGGCGAGGGGAGGCGGCAGCACTGTATTGAAAACCATGAGCTATATTAGGACAGAATCGTTTCAAAAACAAACAAAAAAAAAGCCAAAGGAGACTAACTATAGAACTTTCTAGCGAGGGACTCGTTCTTAAAAAGAAGATGCATCGACCCATCACAAACGGCACATCACCAAGCAATCAAGCATACGTGCAGCCACTCACACCCATGCATGCGTATACATACGTGCAATTTTTGAAAATGAACATGCATCACATCAACTACACTGCACATTGTTTTGCGTGCACCCACTGCGTATTGCATCCTAGTTGACATCTTATTCCATCATAGTGTACGTCCATACTCCTCAATGTCTACTCGAGGAACCTCCTTAATTTGCACATATCCTTCAAAATAATATTATGGACAAACATTAATATGCATGGTTGTCACTCGAGCCAGCCTATTCGGTACTTTTTTGAAGTAAATACCGAATCCTCATGTCTAAACCTGCCCATTTCTCTAAAGGAAGAATATAGACATACATAAAAGAGAAACTTCTTGACCAAAATATCCTATTATTTCACACATATAAATTAACCACATTTACCACATCAATATTCTATCTCAAAAGGATGAAACCATCTTATGCTCCTCTCATAGTCTCAAACTTGGGTTAATTAATTTGTTCTAATTAATTAGAAGCAACACAATCTAAGGACCCATCATTTTAGCTTTATTTTGTGCTGATTATAATTAGTTCGAACATATGCTATCTGTGTTGCATACTTGTATATATTATATTAAATTAATAAAGCTTTATGGAACCACACCAATTGTCAAACAACCATGCAGTATATGTTGACTCATATGGGCATATATTGGGCCTGTTTGGTACTGCTCCAACTCCCAGCTTCGTAGTTGGAGTTTGTGGAGCTGTGCCAAACGGGCTAACTCCACAAAACTTTTGAAGTTGGAGCAACTTGGAGTGGAGCAGCCTCTAGTACAAATTTTGGGAGCAGGTGAAATCATGCTCCAAGTGGGAAGCTGTGGACTAATAAAATAAAGTACCCATTGAAGTTGAAGGTATTTACCCGCAAATTGCCACTGATATACCCTAATCTACGCACCCGCACCCCCAACCCGCAGCCAAATCCCCAAACAGTTCTTCTCTGCCCCAACCCCTCGCCTCCCTCTCCCGTTCGCCACCCCCAGCTCCATCGCCGCCCACGCCCGTTCGCCGCCCCCAGCCCGTTCGCCGCCCCAACCCCTCGCCTCCCTCTCCCGTTCGCCGCCCCCAGCTCCTTCACCGCCCGCGCCAGTTCGCCACCCCGCAGCCCCTTCGACTCCCTCGCCCATTCACGACGCTGTCCAGGCTCCCCGACCTCAAGGTGCTCACGCTGTCCAACCTCGGCCTCTGGGGCCCCTTGCCCGGCAAGATTGGGCGGCTCGCGTCGCTCGAGATCGTCAACATGAGCGGCAACTACCTCTACGGTGAAATCCCGAAAGGGCTCTCGCGGCTCGGGAGCTTGCAGACTCTGATTCTTGACAACAACATGATGAGCGGCGAGGTACCTGGGTGGATCGGGACGCTGCCATTGCTGGCCGTGCTGAGCTTGAGGAACAACTCGCTGGAAGGCGCATTGCCGGAGTCCCTCGGCAGCATGGCATCGCTGAGGTCTCTCGTACTCGCGTCGAACAACCTGTCCGGGAACCTGCCGGACACGAGTGGCCTGTGACATTGGTGGAAGAACATGCTTCTAGTGCCTACCCTTCCAAGTTGTTCGCCGATGCACGTATGATCTCACTGGTCGATCTCTGCATTTCATTTCTTGAAAGATCAAAAGTTGATGTCAATGTCGCTAACTTTTGCTTTCGTTTTGTTGTTTGGAACAAAAAAAGGTTACATATCACAGACAGTGAAGCTGGGAGCTCTGGGGATCCCAACATACAGATCATTTTCTTTGGTCGAGCTCGAAGCTGCGACTGATAACTTTGATAACTCTTCTCTACTGGGGCAAGATGCTCATGGTGAGGTTTGCATCGTCTTCTCCATTGATCAATTCACAGCTTGTTCAGAATTGGGGCAACTGATGCATGCCATTTACTGTGACCTGTTCTAGCTACAAGCACATGCACATGTATTTAAAGGGTGTCTTCTTTTTCTCTCTCTTTTCTTTGCAGCTGTATCTGGGAAGGTTAAGCAATGGCGCCCCAGTGACAATCAGGAGTCTGAACGTTAAGAGGCGCCAGACTTCCCAAAGCTTGAACCGTCACATTGAAACAATATCTAGGCTCAGACATCGGCACTTGGTCAGCTCTCTAGGGCACTGCTTTGAATATGATCTTGACGATTCCACTGTAACCCAATTGTACCTCGTGTTCGAGTACGTGCAAAATGGGAACCTAAGGAGCAGGATTTCGCGTATGTTGTCAGTTCTTCTCTCCTTCATTTCACTTACTCTGACAATCCAGTCACTGACTGTTATGTTGCTTTCTGAACTATTTTTCACCAGAAGGAACTGAAGGACGGAAGCTTACCTGGGTGCAGAGAATATCAGCTGCCATCGGAGTCGCAAATGGCATTCAGTTCTTGCATGGAGGGATGATACCTGGTCTATTTGGAAACAACCTGAAAATCAACAACATTCTTCTAGACCAGAATCATGTCGCTAAAATTGGCAGCTACAATATCCCAATCCTAGGAGAGGCTACGAAACCTGAGGTAGATCAGCGAAAATTTTATTTATGATTTTAACATCGAGCTGCTTTAGTAAAGTTTTTATGGCTGTTGCTGACAAACAATGCTTATGTTGTTTGTCAAACCATGCAGGGAGGGGCTGGAGGCAAGCACCAAACTGATAGGTACTTACAAGGACTAGTCCATATTTGACTGTTGAAGCTTCAACCTTCTGACGATATCATCTAGCAGTTTCAATCAGTACAACTAACAACACCACTTTTTTTTGGCAAATGTTACTTTGCAGTACAATGCTCGGCGATAAGACCGATATCTTTGATTTTGGGGTGATCCTACTTGAGGTTGTGTCTGGAAAGCCAATTACATCCGTATACGAGGTGGAAATAATGAAAGAACTGGTATGTATGATCACCTGAGCTTTTTGTACCTGACAATGCCAACTTGTGAAGTTAGCTAGTAGTACACAACACAAACGCCTGAATCTCACTGTGCTGCAGCTGCTATGGGCAATTGCCGACGAGGACCAGGCCAGGAGAAGGAACTTTGTAGACCCGGCAGTGAGCAAGGGGTGTTCAAATGAATCACTGAAAACTGTCATGGAGATCTGCCTGAGGTGCCTGGCCAAGGAGGCGGCGCAGCGGCCGTCGATCGAGGACGTGCTCTGGAACCTCCAGTTCGCTACCCAGGTGCAGGATGACTGGGAGGGGGACATCCAGAGCAGCGAGGGGTCGCCGGTGTCGTCGTCGTTTCGGGTCACCAGGTCTCCCACATTTAGCAGATAGATACTCAGGTGTTTCTCCCATCCAATCATCCATTTTTTTGATCATTCACGTACCTAAACCATGATCATGCTGCTCGGTTAGATTCTGAAATGGCTCGTTCCATTTTCTTGGACCTGTAGGCCAAGCAGTGAAGCGATGTGAAACACTACAGTCCACTCTGAGATTTCTTGGATGATCAGTGTGCCGGCAAGCTACATCTGAAGATGGAGTGTTTCGCGACAGCGTACAGCATATGCAGGCAATCAGTTATGAGTAATCCTCCAGGATGTGCAGCAAAAAGGGGCTCAGGATTTCCTTCTTGATGCACAAACTACTACTGTTCTTTTTATTTTGCCAGTGTAGAGCCTTTTTCCCCCTTTCCTTATTGTTTTGCTATCTGAATCCTTGATTTCAGAAGCTCCTTTCGTTCGTTTTCCTCTAGGCTTACAATAACACTGTGCTGTGCAAGCACCTGTACCGTTATGTCAATAGTGAAGCCTGTTTCTACCAACGCTCAGAGTTACATTATCATTATGAAACACAAGGATTGGTAAACGCATTATGTCTACACACATTTTTTTTTACCACACATGCACATTCGGACAGTAGCTAACACAATTTTTTGATCCATGCTTGATGTTGAAACACAAGGATTGGTAAACCGTACTGATCGCCAGAGCTTTGCAAATCCACCGGTTAATTGTATACGCTGATTGACAAACTGGCTTTGCAAATATGCCTAATCCAACGGTAAATCTTAGTGTTAGTCAACCCAAATACCAAGTAAACAATAAAAAAACTGAGAAATATACAAGTCACAAAACCAAGGTTACTATCGTCCTTTTACATGTATCATTCTCATTCATGGAGTGGGAGTTGGCTTCAACACCAAACACCTCCTCCGACTGCTCCAACTTCTCAGAGGAGTGGATCCAAGACTGAAGCTGGAGTTGGAGCTGCTAAAACTTGGAGTGGAGCTGTACCAAACAGGCCCATTATATGTTGAGATAGGTAAACCATCATTTGTATGCAAGAATATATATCCAGAAGGAAGAAATATAGAATATACAATGCTACATACTTGTGAATTAATTAGAAAGAAAGAGCAAAATATAACCAAATATGATGAAATTTCATGTGTGTTGAAATCGTTGCAGATCAAAATCAATACTGTTCATATGTAAGCATTACACAACAGTTAAACAACTCGACATATAGATCGAAATCAATGGCTAGGCCACATACTATTGCAGTGTATACATCTTTTCTTTTTGAAAAATCATTGTCTACTTTTTTTCACACTAAAGCTTTTGTGAGATTTACTAAAACAGACTCCGAGATAGTTTGCTAAAAATTAGAAGCTATTATAGCTTAAAGATAGAGCACATTCACAATATATGGTTGAGTGTTTTCCTTAATTATATGTCCAAATGCATCAGCCATACACGAAGATAACATCTTATTATTTGACACTAATGAAGGATCACACAATTTTATCATCTTTTTTTATTTAAGATTACACAATTTTGTCATCTAATACTACTTAAATACCGCTCCAAACATAACATTGTCCTACTTCAGAAGATTTTCACTTACATATATATTGTTAGTGGTGTAAATTGAAACTTAAGCACTATAATATGGTCTAAAACCACATGTCCACGTGTGTTTCTATCCACAACCTCTAGAAGTATTATATTAATTCTCAAAGAACCTATATGTAGCTAGTTTATCTAATCTGCGCATTTCATTGAAATGAACATCATATTTTGCATTGTGCTAGGACAACTTGATGAACTAATCACTTGCCTTCTGCGTAGTGCATGCCAAATTGTAGCTCTATAGTTTTCCTCCTTAATGGGTTGAAGTGGTCTAAGATTAATTATACTCATGCATATAACACTCCATCGTGGATTTTTTTACAAATGGGATGTTGACAAGATGTAAACAAACTTTGATGTATATAATACTAACAAAACAGATATCAGTTCAAGTAGTAAATAACCTCGACGTAAATTAATGAAAACAAAATGAAATCAATATAACTGATCAATCACCAATACTTTTGCTCATAACCCATTTATTTCGCCCCATATGGATATCGGGGCTAAAGCCAAAGAAGTATTCTCAAGGAACATTAGTGTCCTCCCTCTCTGATTGCTTGTTGCCATTGTGAACACTCAAGATCACACGCGTCTAAAGTGAACAGCGATCAAGACATGTCAGGAAAGCTAGAACGTACCAACCAGGCAATTGGCTTATATATTAGATCATGGATTGATGATATGCTGACATCATTTTTCTCCCTGTTTTCATCTAATCATATATATCTTTTCAAACCATGTTCACAAATTAATAAAGCATTGTTGGATGGGAACGAAATTCATTCTTAAATTGAAGGCCTATATATGTATATTCATGTCCAGAATTAAAAGAGGCTAAAATGCTATCGATTACATTCAATTTTATCCTTGAACAAATGAAAGGATCAAGTGCAGATTACTATTTTTTAAAGAACTAACTACTAAATGTTGTTATTTTTCTCCACATCTCTTGAGTTTAGTGACATGCATGATCAACAACGACCTTCTTTCCCCCCAACAAACTATTGTCAGATATTGACCACGCACTATTGAGTATGTTAGAAGCTACTACCACATGCACTAAAGTTAACAGCTTGGAGGTACTGAACTTGAAAGTCTCACGTGTAATTGATGTCATGTGGCTTTCACACAGTAGTAATGTATGTATGCCTTTAGAAAGATTTTATGATCTAAGTGCAAATGCTTTTGACGATGAAATATTTGCACAATAATGCTAATGATTTTGCACTAGAAGGTAGGAATTAATTTCAGGTTTACAAAAGAAAATTATTCCACAAGTTCATAATCAATTGCACCAAACCATTCTTGTCATTAACAATATTTATTTTAAAGTTTTTAGTTTGGTATAGTTTTTCTTGATGAAAAGCATAGGACTCCAAAACCCGAATCTCCAATAAATTTCATCCATATATATCCCAATACAAATTACTACAATGGATGCTCACCGAGGAGGGCGCTGGCGGAGGAGGGAGCCGGGAGGCGGATAATGGGCGGCGGCGCCATGGAGGAGGGAGCCCGGGAGGCAGAGGAGGGGCGGCGCCAAGGAGGAGTGAGCCGAGGAGCCGGGAGGCGGACTCAGGCGGGGCCAAGTGGCAAAGTCTTGTGAGGCGGCAGGCAAGTCTGGGCAGGCGTGGAGGCGGCGGAAGACGGGAGGGAGGCAAGGGGATTTTGGGGCACGGGGAACGGAGAGGAACCGGCGTGGGGGGGGGTTTGGGAACGGGGAACGGGAGAGGAACGGCGCGGCGTGGGGATATTGGCGCTGACAGTTACTTTTTAGCTCCCGAGTGTCTCAGAATTAACGACACTCGGGAGCTAATTTTTCCCCGTTGCTCCCGTCGTAGTTTCCCGAGTGTCCGATCGGACACTTGGGAAAGTTAACTTTCCCGTGTTTTATAATTTCCGAGTGTTTCATGAGGCACTGGAAGTTCCCGAGTGTCTTATTCAAAACACTCGAAACTTACTAGCACTCGAACTTCACCGATTCTGGTAGTGAATGGGAATAGGGGTATTTTGTTAAAACATATGGGGTGAACTGACACAACATGTCATGCCTCCCTCCATCACTGGATCAGAATGGTACTCCCTCCGTTCAGCTTTATAGGGCGTATTTGGTTTTAGCATAAAGACAAAGGACATATATTTACAAGATTTTGTTGCTCTCATCTCGCAAAGAACCGATTTGGAATCGGGCTTCCTATCTCGGACCGAGTGCCTGCAATGTATGAAGGGAACTCTCCTTATTTTCCAGCTACTCCACTAGATCTAGCTTGACCAAAAGGGATCGAGTATCCAAAAGGAGGAAAAAACACCACAGCTGTAGTTTTATTCTTGTCTCTAGCTTGCAACAAGAAGGTAGGAATCATTTGCACCAATTGCAAATTCCTTTGCCAAAGCAGCTCACAAACCTCTTTATTTATTCCCACCATTGCATGGCGCAAGCAAAGGTGAGTCCGATGGATCCTCAGCTTGCCCTCTGCAGTGTCTATAAAAGGCCTTCCACACAATCCCTTCCAAACAAGTGCAGCTGGTCCACTCTGATCTTCTCTTTTCTTCATCTTACTATCTACAAGCAATTAATTGCAATGTCGACGGTCACCTCTTGCACCCTCCTGAGCGGCCGGCCGGCGGCGACACCGGTAAATACCTCCGGCAGTCGCCTTCAGTTCGGCAAGGCAGCAGCAGTTGCTCTCCCTTGTTTCCAAACAAAGTCCCGGCCTCTTTCTGTGTGCTTGGCAAGTAGTACAAAGGGGGAGCACAATCCAAAGACGGATTTCATGCCATTTAACATCTCACCCGTCGGTAAGCTCATGTACCCTTTTCGGTATTCAGTGCTTTGACCAATAATTTCTACGGCCCGCAGAATGTTAGTAAAAATATTATAAAAGAGCAATGTTGCGGAAATAATTTTGACGGCAAATATCTAGTTACCTCTATATAAATTAGTGGTTAAAGTTGAAGATGATTAAATATCTAATTGTATACTTACCATGATATTACACATTTTGTCCATCGAATTGATCATGTTCGGCTAATTAATTAACGAATTCATTTGACGTCGTGATATGTACGAAGCTCTGGTGCACGTGCACCCAGTGCCGACGCGGGACGAGCGGTGGCAACTGGAGGAGGACGCCAACGCCGTGAAGCTGTGGTTCGAGGTGCCGGGGCTCTCCAAGGAGGACCTCGTCGTCGAGATCGACGAGGACGTGCTCGTTATCAGGAAGAATCCCAAAGCCGACGTGAACACTGGCGTCCAAGACCAACGCCGCAGGGACACGCCTGCGACCGCCGCGGCCAAGGGCAAGGCCGATGCACCCTACGACAGCGGCGTCTACGCGCGGCTGCTCGTCCCGGCGGGATACAACAGAGAGAGCGTCGAGGCAGTGCTCGCCTCCGGCGAGCTAATGGTTACCATTGCCAAGGTCAAGGAGAACGCGCGCAGGAGGATCAATGTCGACATCCAGGTGCCGCGAAGTAGCTAGGAGTGCATGCGTGTGCATGACTGCACTGCCGTTGACGTCCTTCGCGTGAAGGAGCACTGTCCAAGAGGCTCATGAATAACTACTCCGTATACGTATATGTATGTAAGGCGTGCTTTGTACTTCCAAGCAAATCAATAAAATGAGCCTCCCTTTGTTGTGCTCTATACAAGTGTGACGTTGTTGCTGCGTCCATTTCACGTTATATGGTGCTGTCGTCGACTTCTCGTAGTATTCCAATATGCAGCTTTCATGTTTAGTTGACGGCAAGCTAGGTCCAGGATTTCTTTAACCGCGATTTTTTTTTACCAGGGTGGCCGGTAAGGTCGAAAATCAGAAAATTTCAGCCGAAATTTTTAATTTTTTTGAATTTTTCGAATTTTAAATAAAAAAAAAATCAAATTCGAACAAAATTCAAACAAATTCGATTTTTTTAGACAAAATTCATCCAAACCAAAAATTCCGGGGCTTGATTGTAGTTATACCGGGGGTGGCCAGTAGAACCGGTATGGCCGATTTTCGCCGAAAAAAAATCCTTGGCTAGGTTTAACGAGGCTAGCGGGAGTGGCAAATAAAGGATGAAAGTTGATATCAAGTGGCAATGAAAGGAGAAGTTTTTTTTATGGCATATCAAGGATCTAACTAACTTTCAATGACAAATAAGGAATTATCTCTAAAATTTAGGGCATCTCAAAGAAACAATTTAGGGAGTGACTAGCGCTCGGACGTCCGATCCGGGTGCTAGGATTGAATGCTCGGGGTAGCCGTTCACTACTACTGTATCGCACCTTTGGTCCCGGCCTAAGGGCCTCTAGTCCCATTATAGAGCCGGACTAGGAAATCGAGACTAAATGTCTCACCTTTAGTCCCGGTCCCGTGCCGGGACTAAAGGTCGATTTAGTCCCGTTGGTATTACCAACCGACAAAAGGTCCATTGAGGTGGTCCCGCAGGGCTGGCCCTTTTAATCCTGTTGGTATTACCAACCGACTAAAGGTGTTTTTTTTCCTTTTTGTTTCCATTTCAATTCATTATTGATTTTGGTTTTACAATTACATTAGGTTTTCAAATGCGTATTCTTCATTTGCTAATATATGTATACGCCCACATATAATTTAGTTTGGAACATTATTACACACAAATAAAGTATGAAACTATATATATTATGGAGCTATATATATGTATAATATATATATATATATATATGCACATAAAATTTACAACATTATTCATGCATCCTTGGTATTTACAACACAAATGTTGTCCTCCACTTAAATGTCATACAAATGTTCGCCTTGGTTTGGCTTCAATTGTTCATCTGGGTTAAAGTAGAACTCGGTGCGGGCTTGAGGACATGCTCATTAAGAAATCTGCGATTGTCTCTTGAATTCCTTTAAGGCGGTCCATATCCAACACTGCTCCTTCAACCATATCTCCTTCAATTTGCATTAAACGAAAGAAGTATTAATATACATAAGATTTATTTAATAGCAACAAATAAATAAAATGGATTTATTATATATACTTGTTACGTACTTTCAGATCATCTGAGATGGGTTCTTTTGCATACACCATGAGGAACTCGCAAACGTAGTATCCACACAAATTGTTGTCGGTGGCTGCCAGAGAACCCATCATGCGATATAAAAGATTACTCTCGTATCCCGCGTGAGTGAAGCATGATAAGGTAAAGATGCGGGAGCTAGTACAACTTACATCCAATCGGTGTGGATCGTGAAGTGGCGCTTTCAGATCCGGACGGTGTAGCCGAACGAACCAAGCCCAAACCCCGCCTAATAATTGGATCGTTAATTAACTATTGCAGAGTTAAAGAGCAGGAATAAATATTTAAAGATCGGTTACCCCGGATAATGTCTATCATATCTTGGTAATCTTCTGCGGTTTTCTCAACGAGTCATAGATTAGCAAATGACCGCTCGAGAGATCGAAGACAATCAAGATCCAAAGGAAAGTCGATTTGTTTATAGAGTCAACATATATATCTTTATGTTGGATTGAGTAAGTAAAGTAAAATGTGCACACGATAACAACACTCACCCAAAGTTGTAGGGAAGAGTATAAATCTTTTGTTCTTTTGGTTGATCAAGAACCTTCGAAATTCCTCTCCGCTTGAGGTCTCCATTGATCGAGGGAGTGTTTGGGTCCTTGAATACGATATATGGATCAACTAAACCAATGTTCTTGTCCTTTCTACGTGAGGTCTCTCATCATGTCTCTGCATATGTATAGACATGCTAGCTAGTGTGAGGATAATTACTTATACATATACATATGCTAGAGTGAGATTATTAAAAGAAAGAATCACGCATGCACAAAAGCAAATGATGAGAGATTTGTCTAGAGCGCTCATGTGGCATAGCCGGTGTAACTCATTAAACTGAACCATTATAATGTCATCGCCACGGAAGTAATGATGGTTTATAATTTTGACGCAAATATAGTCATCCGCTTTTGACACGCCGCCATGTACCACTTGTTTAACAAGTACATTTGCGTCATTTAAGTTCCATGAGCTTCTCGGGGTTGTATAGACTCTTGCCATATACATATTCCTTCTTCCAATGATCAACTTCCTGAGCACTTTGGATGTGTGCTCCACGAGCATTTGGGAAATGCTTAGACCAGCTTCATGAAAAATTCATCAAGTTGATCCAAATGCACATTTCCGGATATCTCGTTCTAGCACGCTCGTGTTTGAACCATATTCATTCCCAATAACTAGCGGGGCACCGATTGTTGTGATTGTTCCCGAGCAGGCAACACCCTTCCGTGCTCTCTTCTCTTTCTTCTTCGCCTCCTCAATTGACTTGGTGAGAGTGCGGTCATAGTCCGATAGTGGCGAATCCTTACGAGCATGACGTAACTTTTTCGGTGAGCGCCCACCCTTTGCCTTAGAACTTCGGGCGTCTGAAGAAGTCGGCTTCTCGGTTTCGCTTCGCTTCACTTTTAGCCTTGACTTTCGCAAGAAACCGCCCACATCTGTTATCAAGCATCTATTTCTCGGCAGCCTTCTCATAGGAAAGTTTCGCTGCCTTAGAAATAGCCGGTGTTCTCCTGAGGCTTTCTTCTTCGGCGGTGGGGCCGACGCTTGCTTGTGGGTGCGCCTCTTCTTTGGCGATGGGGCGGTGGCGGCGTTGGAGCCCGCCGTGGAAGCGATGGGCGGCCGGTGTCGGCGTTGGAGCCCGCCGTGGAGGCGATGGAGCGGCGGTGGCGGCGTTGGAGCCCGCCGTGGAGGCGATGGGGCGATGGCGGCGTTGGAGCCCGCCGTGGAGGCGATGGGCGGCGGTGTCGGCGTTGGAGCCCGCCGTGGAGGCGATGGGGCGGTGGGGATGCACTGTCTTCCACTTCATTGTCATCGCCGCAACACCGTGACTGGTGGTGAATGGATAATTGGACTTAGGTTGGGGAGGTTCTCACTGTGAAAACAACGTGGTATGAGTAAACCGTTATTTAAGCCAATACATAATTAGTGAAAAATGTTTCGCTCACTTTCATCCGCACCTAGGGTTAGGTTGTTGAGGAGGAGGAGGTGACGCCTAGGAATAATGATATAGTGCTTGCGCCAACATATGAATGTCTTCTCCGCTTCTCCTAAAGTCTTCTCCCCATCACCTCCTTCAATGTCAAGAGGCACATTGCTATTACCTTTCACAACTCTATCCACCGAGACGCTAGCATATCCAGAGGTATTAATGCCCCATGGCATCTTGGTGTCTTCGTAGGGTCGACACGAGATACAACACCGATAGCCACCATGACCGTGGCATTCCCCTCGAATGTGCAGCTCACATGTCGTGAGAGGATCGGTGATGTCATCCACGGGAAGCGCACCTGCGTCATCTTGAATCACTGCACCTTCGTGGAAGCGCAATCGCTTTTCAACCGATTAGGGGCCGATGTTGACTCGGCTCGATGCGCTTTGCCTTTGGATGGAACTTATCGCTATCTCAGCACTTGCCTTTTGATTTCCTCATTCATTTTGGCTTCAAGTGCTTTTCTCGCTCTATCGCTTCACGAGCCACTTCCCGTGACTCAAGAACCATTTCTCCATCCTGCGCATCCGCTCTGCCTCCTCGTACTTCTTTCTCTGGCGGCTTCTATAGGTGGCTTTGTCTTTAGGGAAGGCATGCTCCCACGACACCTCCCCATAGCCTCTTGTTCGCCCACCGTGTTCAAGATTTCCAGCGTGATGTCACCATCCTTATCTCTCGTTAATTGCCACCGCCACTCTCACCAAGCCTCGAGCATAAGCAAATCTTTTTGCTGCTCTTTGGAGTTTTGCGCCATACACTATCTTTCCTGCCTCTAGGTCCGAGCTTCCCCATGACCTAAAAACCAATACTTGGCGCTCGGGCAGGCTTGGTTGATTCTCGTTCGATCCCTTGGCAAGAATCTCCTGCTCCATTCTTTCCCACTTAGGAATGGCACTCAGAGCCACCGATCCCAAGTGATGGTGGTATTGCTTTTGTCGGGCATTCTGCTGGTTCCTTCTCACCCGTGCCTCACCCTCTTCTCGATGTCTTGAACTGCATAAACTCATCCCAAAACGGCCTCAACTTGACGAGGCCTTAGTGTTGAAATCAAGCGCCGTGTTCTTCTCGATAAATGTGTTGTACAATTTCTTCTTCCAACACCGGAATTGTGTGGCCATCTTCTTCATAGCCAGCTTCCTAACTCTCTCCTTCAAAGCTTCATCTTACAGACGAGCGCGAAATGTTGAAGGACATCTTGCCAAACTAGTGCCTTGTCACGATCAGAGACAAAACTAATATGAGGAGCAACTTTTTTTGCTTCCATTCACGAGCATTGATCGATCCTGTCCCTTACAAGGTACCCACAAGGGTGACAAATTTCGTGCATGTGGTCCAAGTACTTTGCTCAGATCCTCCTCGAATTCGAGAGAATGAACCGACCCTCCAACGGCTTCTTCTGCCTCGTACATTTCTACTCTTCCCGTTGTTGTCGCCGATCCAGAGGGCTACGAATGTAGAAACACAAAGATTTAAATAAATATATTTATACGACAAATGAAATTATTCTCAATTTCATGTATACATAAGAGATTGTAGATAGACCTCGCCAAAGATTGTCTTGCTCATCTTCATAATCGGCAAAGCATCGACTCCGCCATCTACTTCTTGATTGTTGTCATCACCTTCGAATTGGGCACCTTGTAAGGCGTCATTGTTGATAATATCCATCATGGCATCGTCCATGTTGTCATTCGGGTCGGCCATTTCTGCAAATATATGTGTAGGACGTTAGAACGGTTCGTGATCGGTAGGGGTGGATAACGAGCTGACTCGGCTCGGCTCGGCTCGACTCGTTAAGGCTCGTTAAGAAAACGAGCTCGGCTCGGCTCGGCTCGTTAAGATAACGAGCAAAAACCCAGGCTCGGCTCGGCTCGTTAAAAACTCGAACTCGACTCGTTAGGCTCGTTAGGCTCGTTAGCGATAAACATGGTGAACATCTTAAAATTTCATGAAATTTTCAGAAAGCAGATGTAAAGAACAATCATTGACCACCCAAACATGCCTTATTCAACCAAACACATGCATGGCAATTCATGAGAGCAAGTGTTCTTTGAACTAAACCCAAAAATAAATGATTATAGATGCCATGAACATCCATGCAAAGGTCCATATCACAAATCATCATCACAAGTTCACAAATCACAATCATCGATAAACATTTATAGCATTCATAAATCATATCCATGCAATCCATATCACAAATCATGCAACATGCATGCAGATCCATACATAACCATTGCCATTTTGAGTACTATTTTTATCAATGATCTCAACCCTTTCTCTCGAGATATCGATATGGTTGATAACCATCGGCTTCCAAGACAATCTAGAATGTCAAGAGAATACCGCTCATAAAAGGTGGCAAACCGCCCACTAGAGCTAAATCTTAGAAGTGAATCGGCGAGCTTAACGAGTTAACCGAGTTACTCATGAGCCACTCGCCTCGGCTCGTTAACAAAACGAGTTTTTTCTTTGGCTCGGCTCGGCTCGTTAAGGGACCGAGTTCGAGTCGAGTCGAGCCGAGCCCTTAACGAGCCGAGCCGCTCGCGAAGTTTCGGCTTTTTTTCCACCCCTAGTGATCGGGTTATGATTTCGCATCAAGTGGCGTGCGGTTCGTGACATGCATCGACAAAAGAAAACAACATATACATTCAATTAAATCGACTCTGCAAAAATGATTTCTCGGCTCGATGGCGGTCACAAAAGAGGGCTCGCCACGGGTTAGTGCCAGTGTCGCCGTCTATACCACATTGCCACCGAACAAAGCCTAATTGGTTCTAGCAAGGAGACAAAGTAGCAAAAACTCTAATGTGGCGTTATCACCGTGTTACTCGACGCACATCTAGCTTGTACCCTAAACACTCTCGATGGTGACTCCAAGCCTATCTCAGAACAAAGTTTTGCTCCTTTGACCATGGTTTGAGTGACTCTTCATGGTGCAAGTTGACATCTAATTAAGGATACTTGACCTCTGAGATAAACTTTTAGAAACAGTAGAACCTCTTGACCTCTGAGCTCACCGGCGTGGAGGAGGCGCCGGCACTCGGGCAACGAGGCGGCTGCCAAGTGAGTCAAGGCCGGATCCGGCCAAGGAGGGAGGAGCCGGGCGAGCCGAGCGGCGGAGGGAGGAGCCGGGCGAGCTGAGCGGCGGAGGGAGGAGCCAAGCGGCCGAGCGGCGGAGGGAGGAGCCGAGTGGAGGTGGTGGCGGGAGGGGGCGCCACGGAGGAAGCGCGCGAGGAGACGGCGAGGGAGACGGAAGGGGTGGAAGAAGGGAAGAAGTCGCTGTTGCTATATCGAGGGACTTTAGTCCCAAGGATACCAACCGGGACTAAAGACCTTTAGTCCCGGTGGTAATACCGCTTGACTAAAGGCTGAACCTTAGTCCCGGGTGGTGCCACGGCAGGGACTAAAGGTTTTATGCTGGGACATATTTTCCAGAGAACCTTTAGTCCCGGTGTCAGACCTTCAGTCCCAAGTAATACGGACCGACTAAAGGTTGGACCTTTAGTCCCGGGGGTGCCACGACCAGACTAAAGGTTTTATGCTGGGACATATTTTCCAGAGAACCTTTAGTCTCCGGGTGTGACCTTTAGTCCCAAGCAGACACGGACCGACTAAAGGTCCCCACTATTCGCCTTCCGCCACGCTTTTCACAGCTTGGGTTTTGTATTAAGTTTATTTGTATAAATATGCTAATTCTTGTTAAATGCATAGTAAATTAAATACTAGGCATAAATTTTTTTAAAAATAATAGTTGCATTTCCTTTTATCTTATTGACATTTCAAACGACTTTTATAGTGACCACAAGCTAGGAAGTGAAGAGCCAACTATAAACAAAATGAAGGGCTCAAACCACAAGCTGGGAATTTCATTTGAAGGCATAAATACTTGCTAAAAAAATTTCAAGTCATTTTTACACCGATGGAGAAGACATGCTTCACAGAGGTACATGTGTCCTTTTATCGAATAGGAATTTCATTTGAAACGATAAAAACAAGAAAAATATGATAGAAACATCTGGTTACAATTATTACATAAAATCTCTAATACACACTATTTATTAAACATCACTATATATCAAGCGGCACAAGGTGAACTTCTTCTTGACGATGACCCTTGGTTATGATCATGCCGTAACCATGGAGTGTCCTCGCATTTAGCAGATGCTTGGGTCTTTGGTCACACCGAAGGGCGGATTCGGTCATCCCTTTCATAATCTTCTCGACTTGTCCGACTTGTCCTCAATTCCCACGATGTTTCTTTTCCCCGAAAGAACTATGTGGCGCTTTGGCTCATTGGTTGATTTGTCGCCGTTTTTCCCTCTCTTGGGTTTTGTAGACATGTCTTTCACATAGAACACCGATTCACATCGCAAGAAGGACTAATGGTTCGCCTTTGTACCCAATATTGTTGAGGTCCACCGTTGTCATTCCATACTCCTTGTCGATCGTTACCCCGCCTCCGGTCATCTTCACCCATTGGCACCGGAACAAAGGGACTTTAAAATTAGGTGCGTAGTCTAGTTCCCAAATCTCCTCTATGCGCCATAATATGTTTGCCTCTTTCCATTTGGGTCTGTGGCATCTACGCGACACCACTGCTTTTGGTTCGTGTCCTTTTATCTTGGGCTACGATGTAAAATGTATTTCCATTTATCTCGCACTTTGTACGTGAGGATGTGCCACGATGGTTGCCTAGCCAACAAATACAGCTTGCTCATCAATATTGTCATCACCTCGACATTCTTTTCGCAACCAACCGCTGAAAGTTTCCATGTGATGACGCCTAATCCAAGCTTCATTCTTCCCCGAAACCGGATCGAGGAACTCCTTGTGTACTCGACATACGGCTCCACCACGGAGGAGTTTTGAAGAACTGTAGTGCGCTTTATTGAAATAATCGCCCCCGCATCGATATATGTTTTCTTCCCTAGTGTTCCTTTCCACTAAGTCTCCCCTCGTGTCGCGATTCAGAACACCAATCGGGTCAAGGTCGGGAATGAAGTCAACACAGTAACTCAATGACCTCCTCGTCCCCGTAGCCCTTGGCGATGCTTCCTTCGCCGAGCACGCCGGTGAACATATTTCTTCAGACTCCATGAACCTCTCAAAGGGGAACATGTTGTGTAGGAACACAGACCGAGAATATTAATCTCCTTGACCAGTGAACTAGGAGGTGTGTCATGATATTAAAGAAGGATGGAGGGAACACCAACTCAAAGTCGACAAGACATTGAACCACATCATTCAGAGAGTAGCTAGTTCCATTGGATTGATTGCCTTCGAGAAATTGCATTGAGGAATGCACATAGCTTCACGGTGGGCGACGTACATGTGGAGGTAGAATTCTCTTAAAGCAACCTAAGCAATTGCGCTATAAGCACGTGGCGCTATGGGACTTTAAGTGTAGGAATTTCTTCTCCGCACATTTATTATACGCTTTATATTGGAGGAGAATCCAGATGGGACCTTGATGTCATTTAGGCATTCAAACATGCTTTCCTTCTCTTCTTTGCTAAGAGTGAAGCTAGCGTGTCTTAAGTAATGGCGCCCATCGCCCTGCCTTCTCTCGATGCAAAGTTGTCTCGTTCTTTCATGCGCCGCAAGTCCTGTCGTGCTTCGAGTGAATCCTTAGACTTTCCATACACATCCATGAATCCTAGCGTGTTCACACAAAGATTCTTTGTCGTGCATCACGCCGATCGCGTTGCGGACCTCTAGGACTTGCCAATAGGGTAGCTCCCAAAATATGGACTTCTTCTTCCACATGGGTGCGTGTCCCTTAGCATCTTTCTAACAGGTTCGCCGCCTTGTCCCTTTCCAAAGACTACTTGCACATCCTTGACCATATCAAGTACATCCTCCCGCCGGTTATGTAGGCTTGGTTCGTGTTCTCGCCTTACCGCTAAAATGCTTGCCTTTCTTTCTTAGTTGGTGATTCATAGGAAGAAAACGACGATGGCCAAGGTACACGACCTTTCGACATTTTTTTCAAATATATACCGTCAATGTCATCAAAACATTGTGTGCATGCATTATATCCCTTGTTTGTCCGTCTCCGAAGATTACTTAGAGCAGCCAATCATTGATTGTTACGAACAACAATGCTCGCAGGTCGAAGTGTTCTGCTTGTACTCATCCCACACACGCACACCGGTTTGCTCCATAAAAGCAGGAGTTCCTCAACTAATGGCCTCAAGTAGACATCGATGTCGTTGCCGGGTTGCCTCGGCCTTGATGAGCACCGGCATCATAATGAACTTCCGCTTCATGCATAACCATGGAGGAAGGTTGTAGATACATAGAGTAACAGCCAAGTGCTATGACTAGTGCTCGTCCCCAAAAGGATTCATATTTACTTAAAGCGAACCTTAGGTTTCTTGCGCCATCTGCAAACTCCGGAATTCTCTCGCCTATTGCTCTCCATCGACCCATCGCCAGGTGTCTCAACATGTTGTCTACCTTACGGTCTTCTTTGTGCCATCGCGACAACTTTGCATGGTCCTTGTTTATGAACAGACGCTTTGAGCGTGGTATTATAGGAGCATACCACATAACCTTGGCAGGATTTTCTTCCCGACGTTCTTCGCCTCAACATCGCCAGGTCATCTCGCCGATCTTATATCGCGACGCTTTGCATACGGGCATTCATCCAAATTCTCGAGTCCTTGCCACGATACAGATGCACTATTAGGACATGCATGTATCTTCCGGATTTCTAGTCCCAAAGGGCGACGACTGCTTTTGCTTCGCACGTAGTGGCGGGCAATTCGTTAGGCTTCTAAGCATCTTTTTTGGATCTTCAAGAATTGCCCAAATGCCTTGCCGGATACACCATTCTCGGCCTTCCATTGTAGCAACTCCAAAGTTGTACCCAACTTTTTTGCCCATCTTTGGCGGACGGTATAGTAATTTCTTGTGATCCTCTAGCATGCGGTCAAACTTAGCCTTCTCCTTTTCACTTTCGCAATCTCTTTGTGCATCACTTAATGACATCACCAAGAGCATCATCTTCAAAAGTGTGTCTCCCCTCGCTTCTTCTTCACTTCGCCCATTGCAAGATCATCGGTCACCGTATTGAGCAATAATGTCGTTAGGGTCCAATTGTTCTTCTTCACCTTCTTCCATTATAACCCCGGTTTCTCCGTGCTTGGTCCAACAAATATAGTTTGGCATGAAACCCGACTTCAACAAGTGTGAGTGAAGACTCCTTGAGCCGTAATATTCCTTCAAATTCTTACACAGGCACATGGACAAAGACATGAAACCATCCCGCTTGTTTGCCTTTACCACTTTAAGAAATAATGCACGCCATCAATGAACTCTTTGAGCGGCGATCGGCATTGTACATCCAATGGCGTGTCATCGTCAGATTATATGACATATCACATAATTAAATTTCAAGTTTCAAATTTTTCCCAGATAGTACACATGATAGAGAGGCTACCCAAAATTTTTAGAATTTTTGAAATTAAGATGAATTTATTTTGAATTTTCAAAGAATCAGACTATTTGACAAATTTGCATTAGGAGCTTCGCCTTGCCCTAAGAATACATGAGTGTCCTACAATGACGACGGCGTTCTCCTCTGTGATTTAACGCCTAAACAGTAAGCTTAAGGAGAAGGGACATCAAGTTAAATGATAATTAATAATTAACTAAATTGCCCAAAGTCATTATGGGTGAATGACCCTAGGTCAACAATCAATCCAAAAGGCAAACAATAACTAAGTGATTAAGCTAATTAAGAGATTAACTAATTACTTAATAATTAAATATTAAACTTATTTATTAAAACAAAATTAATATTTATTATTTTTACCCAAGAGGTTGGATCTGATAAGATAAGACTTATCTCATCAAACACCCTCAAAGCTTAACCTAACTAACACATGTAAAAGTCATTTTTCATTTATTTAAATAATTATTAAATAAGGTGAAAAATAAAAGTCTTCAGATTGATCCCAAAATTTTTGTACAGATAGTTCATAGCCTAATTAGATGGCAAAACAATTTTCAGAATTTTTGGATCATTAATTTAGCCTACAAAATTCATGGAATAATAATTAAATAAATAAGCATAAAATAGGTATAAATTCAACTTTGTCCAAATAGTCTTAAAATTTTTATATGGACTGTTCACAGTGTAACTTAGTGGAAAAACAAATTTCATGATTTTTGGAAATTTATTGTGGCCTACAAAAATCATGAAAGTTCCATTTATGAATTAATTGGCAATTTTATAACATATAAAAATTATTCAAATTTCACATTTCATATTTTTCATAATGGACGGCAGGGTTAGCATCAGAGCTTACCGCGAACACGCCGGTGAATACGGTTGAGTGAATGAACGGCTCGGCGGTGGTGACAATGGCAAGGCAAGGCGGTCCCATGGCGGCGGCGGCTGCTCCCGTTCCCTCGTGACAAACGCCAAACAGAGTTTAAATAGAAGGACATTTAGTCCTGTTGGTGTTACTGACATCGACTAAATGTCAACCTTAGTCCCGGTTGGTACTACAATCCGGACTAAAGATTTAGTCCCGGATTGTAGTACCAACCGACTAGGTTGACATTTAGTCCCGCTTGGTAACACCAACCGACTAAATGTCCCTCCCGCAAAAGCTCGCCACCGAGCCGTTAAGGGGGATTTTAGTCCCTGCTGGTGTTACCAACCGACTAAAGATCTTTTGGTCCCGGACGCAATTTTCTCCGAGACTATTGCCCATTTGGCGCTTCGACCAAAGGTCTGTTCTGTAGTAGTGGTTAGATCTCACTTAGCATCCCATCTCACGGTCGTCCGATCTCCCCTTCGACTAGCACAACAATTTTGTAGCCACTGCAACAACCACTACTACAGAAAAGATCTTCATAGACGGTTCAAAAACGTCATTATAGACGATTTAGTGAGCCGTCTAAGTTTGTGGGTTAGTAATGACATGAGGTCATCATAGATGGTTTTTGAACCGTCTGTGATGCAAACTATCACAGACGGTTATTAATTAAAACCATCTATGATAGTCAACTATCATAGACGGTTTGTAGATGAAACCGTCTGTGATAGTTCACTATCACAGACGGTTTGTAGATTAAACCGTCTGTGATAGCTAATGTATCACAGACAGTATGTCTTAAGGAACCGTTTGTGATATTCTTTTGTATTGCTAAATCTATTTCTATTTATTGGTTAGCCTCAGGAAATGCTAGCCATGCCCTCTGAAACAAGCTGAAACACAACAAGTGCATGTATACATCCAATTCACATTCATTTCAGAAACAAGCACATCCAATTCACAAATCAATTAACTAAAATTAACCATTCATGTATACTTACACATATATACCATTAAGTTCAATCTTATCCCAATTAAGTTCAATCTACATTGTGGAACTTCCCATCTGGATTTATGACCTCACGGTTCAAGAATGCCGTAAACTATTCTCGAATATTTATGAGCTGGCCCTGTTCCAATGCAGTTGTATCAATGCTCGCTACCTGTCACTAGAAAAATTAAATTCGTGCATATATAAATTGATAAGTATGAAATAATTATTACAAGATTGATAAACCTGAATATCATTAGTCATCGTGGAACCGACAAGTAGTTCCAGGTTGTGGCAAACATAGTATCTGCAGAGGTTCCAGGCCGACGGCTGCTGGTGGCACTACAAAAATAGAATTGGTTAGTTCGAGAGGCGTTACTACGAAGTGTTATATAGGATTAATGTGTAGTAGCTAATACCGAAATTTAGATCGTGTCGCAGAATCCTTCCTTGCAATTCCTCCTTTAGCAAAGTATACGCTAATCCACCTCCACGTGATTCCAAGAAGTTAGCCTTAGCCATTGCAAAGGAAGGAAAGACTACAATAAAGTTATCTATGGAGGAAATGTGTTAACATGTGGATTAATTGTCGGACAATTGTGAAGTCGTGTGGCCCTCTTTAGGGAATCTAGGTATATTAGCATGTTCCTTTTGGTATAATTACAATTAGAATCCAATGGAACCTACATATATAGGTATGTCACCATGGTCATTAAACCGAAGTTTGTGTTGCTTATAAAGTACAAATCAACAAGCACTACAAGACAAACACCCTTTACTAACGATACGCTGTAACGCTTCTATACATACGCTATGGTAATGTTACGGCTACGCATAATATGCGTTGCAAAATCTATTCGGCATAAATCATATGGATGACTACAGATAATATATATTACAAAGTAATATTATAGCCATGAGTGCCGGTCCAGCGCTATACACGAGCTTAAACCCAATTCTAATTCAATCGAAGTTGAATATTTTGTGCAACTCCCAAAACTATTTTCATCTCCCTCCAATCCTTCCCTCCATTTTTTTGCGTATCTTTTTTTATCGCACCATTTTCCCTTCTGATCCCATCAATTTTTTGGCCACCGCCCCCGCTGGGATCTCTAATGGCATCTCTTTATTGTGGTGGGTGCGTCCCCTTTCATCATTGCGCCCCCAAATCGACCCCCAGGCCAAAAAAGCCCCCTCCGATCCCCATCCTCCCCTCCCATTTCTGTTCCCCAATCACAAGATGGTCGTGCCCCCGCCGCTAGCTAGCCCTGAGGATGGTCACGCCCATGGCGCAGCGGCCGGGTCAGCAGAGATCCCGGGGGCGGTGGCCCGACGGTGTTGGCGGCGGCCGAGGTGGTGCGGCGCGTGCAGCCCACGAAGGATGTGCGGCGTGTGCAGCCCACAGAGGACTCGGAGCGGCGCCGCACTGGGGTCATCGACTACGCCAAGGTTCTAAAAATGGGCTCCAAGTGTTGGCGTGGCGGCGCCTAGGCGTTTGGCGGCAAGCTAGCGCTGCGACTTCCTTCCAGGTGGTGGGCTAGGCGGGCGGGCCACCTTGGACCAGCTCGGCGGTCCAAGCCGGTGTTCGGCGGTGCTAGGCGCGGCTGCTTGAGGCGGGCACCGAGGTTGGGTATAAGACTTGGATTGGCTGCTAGGGTTCGGGCTCGCCGCCACCCCCGATGCGGAATCGAGCTCGCCGTCGCCGATTCGACCTCGTCGCCTCCTCCGACGCAGAATCGAGCTCACCACTGCCGATTCGACCTCGTCGCCTCCCCCGACGCGGAATCGAGCTCGCCGCCGCCGATTTGACCTCGTTGCCTCCGAATTGCGGTCGTCCCTCCATCTCCGCTGCCGACCGAGGTACGCTGCCGCCGCCTTCGCTCCCCGCGCCACCGACCTCTCCCCTCTCTGCTTCGCTTCTCTCTGTCTCCCCTACTACGCCGCCTTCCCTCCTCTCTCTCGCTCTCCTCCCTCCCTCTCAGATTGCCAACCTCCCCCCTCTGCTCTCGTTCCTTCTTCGCTTCCATCGCCACCCTCTCAAGGCTTGCGGGCCGGTCTGCTGGATGAGGTGAAGAGGAGCTCTCAAATTCAAAGGATCGGCAAAAGATCGTGAGTTTGATCACCCACTTGTTCTTTTCAAAGGAATTTGCTACTCGTTGTTGGAGTATAGTTTGGTGTAAGCCATGGTAAAGTAAAGAGAGTACCTTTTGATTTGTTGTAAACTTGTAGGAAGCTAGCGACAAGTGAGAAGTAGTTGTGGTTTACGTTATTATATGGGAGTAGTTAGCTCATGAGAGTCACGAGATAGTAATCAAAAGGCAATGCAGATTATTCATATTAGCTTGAACCCAAGCTTTTAGCTAAAGACTGTGAATGTGCGTGTACAATTATTCCTCGCCCTTTTGTTCTTAGTCAATGTTAGTTACAAACTGCTGTCAGGTCACCAATTTAAGCCTTTGTAGTTTGTACTCCATAATGGAATTCAAACAAATTTTGTTCAAAAGAATGAATCTGTGAATGTTTACGATCCAACTATCTTCTTATGCTATTTAATTACTTGTTTAAGGATTTAATCGCATTTTTTAGTTGTACGATTTTCTCGATTACGTTAGGTCATTGGAGTAACAGTGGCATGCATGCCGATGTTCTATCTTCAAAAGGATGATTTTCCAAGAGATACCCATGTACGTGAATCTTTATTTGTCACTAAATTGTTTATGTGCGATGACATATATTTCGCAATAGGTACTCGTGATTACAAAGGCTATTGGTTGGGTTCTCGCAATGCTACTAGGAGAAGGGATACATTCATCTCAATAATAAAATTCTCGATGATCTCAAGTTTGACTTGAATTGTCTATTTGTTACTCATGGAAGCTTTGTCAATCATGTACCAAAAAGTTAGGAGGCCGAAACCAAGGGTGCCAATGTCGCTTGTCCCTAGCAAGTTTGTGTTGTATTGAAGAAAAGATATAGCCATAGCCTGTAAGCTATTTGCTCTCATTTCAAAACAATATGAGAAATGCTATCTACCAAATATAATGTGCTCATGATCGTATATTTTTAGGAGAACAAGAGGGGAGGGCCTACTAAGTAAATGTATATTAATAATAAAAATTGTACAAAAGGTCCACAAGCCCGAGAAAGAAACTTAATAAAAGGACTAACAAGCCCTAAGATAAGAAGATATTAAAAAACATTGTAGCGTAAGTCAAATCCTAGATTTTCACATAATTGAAGCACCAAGGGACCTTCTCAAGTGAAGCTATTGCTCAGAACTATGAATTCAAAGTGCATAACATTTTCTTGGATGTCCTTTCCTTAAGAATTGTGGTTTTCTACTTTATGATTAGACAAACATTCTGCAATGCAAAACCGAATCTCATCGACACTATTTTCCAGTTCTGCAAGATAGTTTACTTGCTAGTTCAGTTTTAGTGATAAATAGACTTAATATTGAAACCTCGCAATTGCTTGCTATCCAATTTCTTGGTACAGCTTATAACTACAATTGACCTTCATTGGTTTTTGGGGTATAAGAGTTATTGTCCTTGTAGAATGATGTGTCAGATTCTGCAGACTTTGTTAACTCTTGATTAATATTGTTGCTCTTTTATCTAAAATGGTTGTAGGTCCCTCATCAAGGACCCATGTGTGATCTTTTGTGGTCTGACCCGGATGACCGATGTGGGTGGGGAATTTCACCAAGAGGAGCAGGATACACATTTGGGCAAGATATCGCCCAGCAATTCAACCATACAAACAAACTTAGCCTTATTTCAAGGGCCCACCAACTTGTGATGGAAGGGTACAATTGGGGCCAGGTTGGTATCCAGTGTGTTAGATTTCAGTCATCCTACCCACACGGTTCTGTTCGTCAAATTGTTATTTGCATTTTAAATTTAGGATAAACCATTTTGATAAACATTCTGGGGTTTTTTTGTTGTTGCTATAACTAAGGGATACTGAATCTAGTGATCGTTTGATGTGAGATAATGCCTGAACTTCTTTTCGTTATTTAAGTTTTAATAGCCTGTTCAACTCTCAAGTGAACTGTTAAAAAATGATGACACTACAAATGATTTATCTATGTATTAGATAATGTACAACTTCAAAGGAAAAATGGATAAGGTGTAGTGTTGCACTTATGAATCGTGGGAATGGAATGCTTGGCCAATGGTACATTTAGGATCTGGTCCATCTGGTTGAATTATTTACAATCACCACATAATGTACAACACATTTTTTCTAAGAGAGCGTAACTTTACTTGATTGGATGTCCGTTTTATTAGTTCTCACAAGACATAGATTTTTTAGAGTGATATGTTGTTATTGTAAGTTAGATGTGTGACTTCAAAGATAATTTCATTATTCAAGTTCCGATAGAATGTCTGTTTCTAGTAAATTGAATTAATCGTAGTATAATAATTTTCTTAGCATTAATAACTTTGGCTATCATTTTAATTTACATGAATAATTCAGAATGCATCTTGATTGTGTGTGTTTGTGTTTCGTGTGTGTGGGAGGTGTCCACAAAATGGAGGGTTTGTTGACACTCTGTAAAAACATTGATGCATACCAAGGAAGGAGACAAGTACACATTATTACGATTTATGATTGGAATTCATGAACATAGTCGAGCATCAAAATAATATAATACGCTGCTCCTTCTAGTTTTGTTACTTTAATATTGTGATTTTGTTTCTTCCTAATGGTGTATTAATGGACTCTAATTTTTTCATTGTAGGTTGATAAGATAAATGGATGATATGTTGAATGAAGGTGGAGAATGGTGACATAGGCAGATGATTTTCATTATGTTTAGATTTCATTATGTTAGGAAATGATGTTCAAGCAAAATATTTATATCATGTCTTATATGGATGGTTCTCTATGTAATGCAACAATTTCTTTTAATATATGAGTGTTCTTTTTTACCATGCTACTAATCGATAATGAATTTTTTACTTTGATTTCTACACACTTATAATTGTTGCAAAGAACCTAATTATATCCGCTACTAAAATAACAAAAGTCATCTCAGATGGTAAATACCAACGCTTCTATGCGTTGTGACAATATAATTATATCCATTGTTAAAATAGTAAAAGTTATCCATGCATGGAAAGTACCAACGCATACAAGTGTAGTTATAACCTGACTATATCCGTTGCTACTTCGCAACACCTATTCATATCTATTACCAACGCTTCTTTATCTGTTGTAATAGACTCTCACAATGGCCTCAATGGCAACGCATAGTAAATACATTGGTATAGACCCTAACAATATTTATTTGGACTTCTACCAACGCATATATGCGTTGTTAAAGGGGTGTTCATGTTGTAGTGAAGTATAGCCACCAGTGTAGCACTTACTCCTGGTTGTAGGGCAAAAGTATGAATTCCTTGTTGCGGTTAGCCAACAATGAATCCGTCATGTAATCCTCGATGAATTTTGCATTCTCCATGATGGTTTGCAAGGAGTCCAATACACACACACACACACACAAGCAAGGAGTTATATATAACATTTGTCAGTATTAAACGAATGTTGATCGTGATTATACACACTTACAGTGTCCAGCATTGCATGAGTGAGGCGCCGAGGGTGTTGAGGGTGAAGAGAAAGAACAAGCCCTCAAATGTCACCGTGAAGACACAGTCTTGAACTACGTGGTTAAGATGATCCTTCTTGAACTTAACGTTGACACCTGAGCATCGTTGTTCATCCGTCTTGTTGGCCTGTTCTATGTACCATGTATGCAATCTCGTGCAAGAGAATCTTAGAGTACGGTCAGGCTCTACCGTCTCAACCAACGTCTCACCTAGCACAAATTTTCGGGCCAATGACAAGAAGGGGATATCAGAATAGGAGTTGACTGTCTTTAATTTGCCCTTGCTACCTCGCTTTTTAGAGGTCGACTTCACGAGAGTCGATCGAGCATGAGGTGTAGATGCATCTAATGCACCGGGCCCTTGCCGCTTCGGTGCAGGTAGCTCCTATGGACTTGACACCATTGCAGCGTTGGGCCACGGGGTAGGCTACGATAGCTACAAAACAAAAATTTCTACCACGCAAAACCAGAAGCCAAGCAAGTAGATGATCATAGATCGTTACCACCGCACACGCAGAGCGGCCGAAGAAGGGTTGAGCAGCTCGTCCAACGCCGAGCTGCCGATGTAGTGGTCGAGTCGATCGTCCAAAGATCCTCGCGAGTCGATCATCTCCTCCAAAGAACTTTTGCGCTCCTTGTGAAGATCGCGGATCGCCCTCAAGCGCAATGAGCCGCAGAGAGCACCTCTACGGTATCCACACATCCAGGAAGGAACAACCGTGACGCCGGTGTACTAGCACCAAGTCGCATGGCGAGCTCTCGTGAAGATGGCGCTAGGGTTTCGTGGTGATTCACGCGCCCTACCCAACAAATTTCATGTATCTCCTTATATAGTGCTCGTGACGGATCCTATCCAACACGCTATTTAATCGATCCGCATTTAGTTTGTTCCAACCTGCTAAGTGTGTGACCAGAGGTTCATGCAGAATCGGTTGTGACTCGAAACCCTTTCCGATCACGAGTCATAGCGGCTCCTAGCGTAACATATCGATTTCCGAATACACACAAATTATATCGATTTAACCTTAATGCAATATGATCTACGACTAGGTCCTCATCACTTATGACCAGGTCCTATCTCTATAATGCACCAGTTCATAATTCCTTACGACCGTGTTACGACCACCTCAGGACTATTGCTCGACCAGCCTCACGACCAGCTCAGATTCCATACGACCAATCAGAACTATTCGAACTAAGCGACCTACTCGTATACTCCCTTTGCCTCACGATGTCCGGTTGAACTCCGTGAGATGTTGTGTCATCCATGGACTGTTCAATACTTTCTTGATCAGGTGTTTGATAACTTCACGTGGTCGAACACTTCGACAACTAATGGCATGGCCATGCACTTTCTTTATCCGATCACAACGAGGGGCCCAGACATCTCTCCTGTTATGTTAGGAGGGCAAATCCCATATCCCACCAAATACATTCCTCTCGCATGTTTCATAGCATACCCGAAAGCTACCTTTATAACTACCCGCCACGGTGTAGCGCTTGGCAACCCTAAGAGTGCTATTACATATGTAGGAAACCATGCTGATCTCGTGTCTAAGGATTATACATCAACATTGCTTGAGACCAACTAACTACACATAGAATCATAACAATCTCGATAGTGACTCAAGGTGGGTCTAATCCAACATCATGTTCTCTAACATGTGTCCATATTATTGGTTTGATATCTCCATATCCATGACCCATGAAACATAGTCATCAACCAATACATATGCTTGTCTATTCATATGTGTCCTCATATGTTTCCGACCAGGGATCGTATAAGAATAATTATCGTAGAAATATAGAGTTTCACAATCAAGTCACATACTTGATAATCAATATTAACAATATTATTCTTGGAACAAGATAACATTTTATCCAATATTATGAACATAAGGAAATATAATCATCTCTATGATTGCCTCTAGGGCATATTTCCAACATGCAGGACATTCCCGTGAAGTTGACACTGGAGCTGGTAGCTCCAGGCAAATGTCCCTCTTGGGCCACTAGATGAATGTCCCAATGGCTTGCCCTAGAGTCATGACCTCGTCGTTTGGGGGAATCTGCAGCGGGACGACCTCGAAATTGGCATAAACACAGTCCACATTCACTTTTGCGAAACTCAGCGTTGGATTTACACTGTGCACCAAAGCCCCGACACCGGATAGATACACCTGGCCCTAAGCAACATCTAGGGCAACGGAGGCATATCTCACTTGGAGCTTGCACTTCATAGCCACCTACATAACGATACAAAATTAGCTACTCCAACAGGCCTATCAATGGGTCGAGCATTCCAGATATAATAATTATTACCAGGATGTCATCGATAGGAAATCGGTCATCGCCTTTTGGAGTGGGGTTAGGGTTGGACGCCACAGCTACTCGTGGTTTGGGGGCTAAGACAAGAGGGGCAGGGCTTGCAACCGATTTTTCCTAAGCCTTCCTCAAGGCTCTCTATCCGCATCGCTGCTCGCCTCGACGAGTCATCGATCTCATCTCCGGCGGATTCAAGGATCTCATCTTTGAGGGATTCATGAATCTCCTATCGCTGCTTTTCATCGCTACCGACTTTGGCTCTCTTCCTACTCGCACGCTCGAGTCCTATGGGAATTCATGTTTTCGTGGAACATAAAGGCCAATGCCTCTCGTATGACCCGGTGCTCATTATTTCAAGGCCGGGAGAGTATATCTCTCCCCGATCGCCTCGAATGAGCCTTGGGAAGATTGTGCACTCAACATTTCCTGCAATAGCCCGACATGTCATTTCACTTCCTATGAAGTTATGGAGTAATTACAAACTAGGTAGTTCGATATCTTACCAAGCGCTGGGACACTTCCTCGTCTGTGGGGGTTTGGAAAGGAGATGGCCCCTGAAGACAGCGTAGATAACCTCTCTCTTAGCCAGTTTTAGGCGTGCTTATCAGGGATCCCGACAAATGGTGGGGAGGCATTCGAACGGTTTGCTTGCTGGTCCTGATCCCTCCATTGCGGGATTTTACCCGTATACCTAGTAGTGCCGAGTCTGTGGGGGTGTGTGTTTTTTGCCTAGAGGACCCTATGCACTGCACTTTCACTCCTAAAATCATCTGTTGTCTTCTTCGCCACTAAGTCTTCCTAGTACTCTTCCAAGAACAGATACTTGTGGAAGGGAATTAGATCCTTCTCGACGTAGTTCTTGACAAGCGTGCTCTTGATGTTCTTCCACGCTTTGCACGCCTATAGCAACGTGTGTCGTCGCACAGAGTCCTGGTGTTGTTCCAGGATCTCGAATGATTGAAAAATATCTGTTAGTAGCTCACCTTTCTGAGCTTTGGTTAACTCCTTCCACGAATCATAGGTGATGTTGACATGTTCCTCGCAACTATTCCGGCAATTCTCCTAATGCGACACGCATGCTGAGGATTGATAGGGTCCTGCACTTATCGATCTCCGTGATAGTAAATCGACCATCGGGCCTTTTCAATATTCTTCTACCGCTTGATATTCCAGAGGACTCGATCGTATACATGAAGCGATTTATGACAAAAATGAGCGTAAGACATCTTCACAGAAATAGAAGTTCTAATACGCATGAACATATTATCATAAGATTCGATCTCTATGTGTATGGGTATACACACCAATTAATAAATAATTAGGATATGTAGGGAAGAAATTAGGACCAATACAATGACATAATTGACATCTAAACATGTAAATCCTCCAAGTCATTTAAAAGGAATAATATGCTCAACACAAACATCATGTGAACAAAAGAAATCAACATAAAGCTAAGATTTAACATTTTGATATTGCTCTCAAATGTAGAGTAAGCATTCCAATTAGAGCTCAAGTTCAAACCCTTATCACAACAATTTCAAGACAAAACTATTATCATCACAGAGTATTCATGTCAAGCCCACCACACCACATTGTAATATATTCCAAAGAGCGTGATCAAAACAAATACCATATGAATAACTCGACCGACAAATACAAATTCCTAAAATAGTACAACACCTCATACTACTTAGCGCTTGAACCAGATACAACAAGAATTATCATGAGGCTATGAGGACCATGACAACATGACATATTATTTATAGAAAGAGTGAGGGAAAGGGCGCGGGGTCAAGAACTCCAAGATCGGTTACCTTTGGGCCGAGGAGAAGGATGAGCAGGAGCAAGATTAGAGCAAGAGGGCGGCCGAAGGGGAGGCGGTCAGCCCTGGGAGGAGAAGGAGGAGGCGACGCGTGCTTGGGGGAGGGGAGGAGGCAGCGGGCTCAGGGGAGGAGGAGGCGACGTGTGTTCAGATTTAAGGAGGAGGTGACGGCCTGGGGAGGAGGCAACGTCAAGGATGGCAGCAACGAGCTCGGGGGAGGAGTCGCACTGGGCTCGAGGAGGAGGGGGCGTCGAGGACGGCGACTACGGGCTTGGGGGAGGAAGGAGAGTTGAGAAACTCAATCGTTTGAGTGGGGGGACGCGAGCAAACCCTAGAGTCCTAATATAAATAGGGTTGGACATCACAAACGGTTCTAAAGTAGAACCGTCTGTGATAAATAATATCACAGACGGTTCCAATAAATAGCCGTCTGGGATAGAGTGTGTATCACAGATGATTCGAATAAATAACCATCTGCGATAGAGTGTGTATCACAGACGGTTCCAAGAAATAATTGTCTGTGATATATTATCACAGACGGTTTGTAGATGAAACCAGCTGTGATATTCTTTTGTATTGGTAAATCTAGTTCTATTTATTGGCTACCCTCAGTAAATGCTAGCCATGCCCTCTGAAACAAGCAGAAACACAACAAGTACATGTATACATCCAATTCACATTCATTTCAGAAACAAGTACATCCATTTCATAGTACAAATCAATTAACTCAAATGAACTAAAATTAACCATTCAAAACACATATACACACATTATTCAATCTTTAAAAATTAGCCCTTTGTGATGATCGATGTGTATGTAACTAGTTTCTTCACGTTGTTCTTCCTCGACCCTTATGCCATTTTCGAAAGGAGACAACTCGTCAAATTGATTGTATTCTTTCTCGTCCACTACATTCACAACTCCGACAATCCTCCCTCAGTTGCATAACCTTCGACGATGCTACCATCTCGCCGAGATCGATTCCATACATAGGACTTGAGAATTCTATAAACCTCTCGAATGGGAACATGCTACGAGGAAGACTGCCCACACATCTTTATCTCCTCACAATGTGAACAATGAGATGTACCATGATATCGAAAGACGATGGAGGGAAATACATCTCAAGATCACATAGAGTCGTCACCACCTCGTCCTGCAGAGCATTTAGTCCTTTGGGATCGATGGTCTTCTGAGCAATTGTATTAAAGAAATAACATAGCCTCATGATTATCTCTCAGACCTTAATCGGGAAAATACTTCTAATTGCAACAGGGAGCATCTGTGTCATCAGCACATGACAATCATGAGACTTCATACCAATTAACTTCAAATCTTCCATCGAAATAAGTTTCTTCTGTTGGCGAGTAACCGACAGAACTTTCACACCATGCAAGCACCGCACGCTTCGCCTTCTCACCTTTGGGCAGAGTGTAACAAGCATGGGGGAGGTACGTTCATCCTTTATCGGTGCTAACTCAGGTCTGATGTCTATATCAACCAAGTCGAGCTGTGCGTTAACACAATCCTTTGTTTTGCCATGAATGTTCAGTAAGATACCAATCAAGTGGTCACATACATTCCTCTCTACGTGTATGACGTCGATACAGTGGCGAACTTCTAGGTGCTCCCAATAAGGTGAGTCCTAAAATATTGATCTCTTCTTCCAGATATTCTTCTCACGGGTCCTTAATTTACGTCCCTTTCCGAGCACAACATCTAAATCCTTAACCATGTAATAGACCTCTTTTCCGCTTAAATGCCTTGGAGCTGAACTGTCCTCCTTCTCTTCATCGAATTGTTTCTTCATCTTGCGGTATGGGTTAGCCCTCCGAAGGAACCTACGGTGACGCATGTACACGGTTTTGCGCGAGTGCTTCCGCCACACACTCTTGGTATCATCTAAGAAGTGAGTACGGGCTTTGACCCCTTTTGTACTCTGGCCGGATAGGTTAGCAAGGGCAGGATAATCATTTATGGTGCAGAACAACAAGGAGCGTAAAGTGATGTTCTCTCGTTTGTATGCATCCCATACCTGTACCCCTTCAATCTACAGTATTTTTAGATCTTCCATCAATGGTGCTAGGTACACATCAATATCATTCCCAGATTATTTCGGCCCTTGGATAAGTATCCACAGCAAAATATACTTTCGCTTCATACACAACCAAGGAGGAAGGTTGTAGATACAGAGAGTCACGAGCCAAGTGCTATGTCGGCTGCTCATGTTACCGAAAGGATTCATTCCATCTGTAGTCAATCCAAACCTTATATTCCTTGCTCAAGACCAAGTCTCGCAAACCTCCTATCGATGTTTCTCCAAAGGATGTAATCACCGGGTGTCTTAGCTTTCCGTCATTCTTACGCTCCTCCGAGTGCCAATGCAGCAGTTTTGTATCATTTGGGTTCGCAAAAAACCACATCAAATGGGGAATTACAGGAAGATACCACACCACCTTAGCAGAGGTCCTTTCTTCAACCTCGATTCCTCATGTCATCTCGATTGATTCTACGCCAGACGGATGCATTGCACATCGACATACATGCATGTTTGCATACCGTTACGATATAAGATACAATCGCTCGGATATGCATGTATTCTTTTTACTTTCATTCCCAATAGGCAAAGAACCTTCTTGGCTTTGTAGGTGGTTTTGGGCAACTTGTTTCCTCGAAAGTATGTCCGCTAAGAGACCTAATAATACCATGAAACTCTTTGTCGACCAACCGCTGCTTGCCTTCAATTTCAGAGTTCAAGCACGATGACAACCTTGTGTATTCTAGCTTGCACCGGGAACAAAGGTTTCTCCGACTCTCCATGAAGCCCCGAATTTAACATACCCTCAAATCATAGTTCCTTCGATCGCGGAGCAATCGATCGATTGTCATCGCGTACCTATCCGAATCGAAACCACAATCGACATCATCCGGCAAAGATATCGTTGACTTTGTCGGCAATGTCGTTATTACTACCTTCATGTATAATCTACTCTTCACCGTGATCGTTCAACGTATAGCCCTTTTTGAAACCCCTTCAATCAAGTGTGCTTCAATCAGGCCGGTTCTAAACATCTTTAGATTCTCGTAGTCAATGCATGGACAATACATATATTCCACCCCTTATTCAACATATCCTCCTCAAATGCTCTTGTAAAAGGCACACGCTTATTAATGTACTCTTCACTCACACTGCCAAGCAGACATTCAGCTTCACCATCTACGCCGACGATATAACAATTTGGTGTTAAATATTGAATTAATTAATTAGTATACTATAGATGCAATTTTTGGTATATCATTTGAAATATGTATTTCTAATGAACTGAAAAACACCAACGCACCCTAAGGTCGTTGTTCGTCAAGCCCATGCCCAACTTCAGATGGCAAGAAGCCAACACTTGCAAAACAACACAAAAATCTAGATCTAAACCATCTTCAATTCTCTTTATCGATCTAAACCATCTTCAATTCTCTTTACCAAGCTAGATCTAGAATATAATGCAAGGAATAAATTAATTTTGTACTAACCATCGATAGTCAAGAACAAATTAACAAACCATGGTCTCCTTTCACCAAATCGCCTCAAAGCCCCACTTCCAGCAGTAGAAGTGAGAGAACAGAGCAGGAATTTAAGACAGATCGATATGTGATTGTAATGTTTCGCTTTGATGAATGAGAATTAAATGCTTTTCATAGCATTTCTGGTCGTTATGAAACTTGAGCATCTTGTTATAATTTAAAAACTTCCATTTTGACACAAACTTGAGACTTGTTTGAAGCTTCAAAAAATGCAAGTGAAATGCTTGTATTGAGACCGAGGAAGTATTTTTATCAAACACTAAGTAAATTATCTTGAATAAAAATCTTTTGTCAAAATTTTAGAGATTATTTTGACATTATGAAAAATCTCGTTTCTACTTAAACCTCTTTGGTCAAAGTATTTTATTAAGTATTTCAAAAACATGAACAAGTGGTTTTCAAAATTTATCCGGGACATATATCATCTCAAGAGCTTCTCCTAAAAATTTCATATTTTTATAAATTTATTTGGTATTTTAAACCCCGTCGACCTTTGAAGTTTAATTCGGTCTAGTCAACTTTAGACCCAACCCTAGTCTCTTTGCAATCATAGACTCAAACCTCGTTGGTTAAACCCAACCTTGTACCAATCGACCAACCTGCCACGCTCAAAGGACTCAACCAACCCTTTGTAGGCGAGCCGTCCGATTTTGAACGAAGCGAACTAGATGCGCTGGGACGCTCGACCTTCCGAATCATCCACGCAATCTCCACCGTTGATTTCAAATGGACCATCCAGATCTATTGGGCCGCTCGACCATCCGAACGCCCCACGCGATCTACACCGCCCATGTTCAATCCAATCGCGCCATCTCAATTTGGTTTAAACCAAAGCGCCACGCTTATTAGATTCAAAATCAACACCAGATCAATTGGGCCATTCGACCGTCCAACACGCTTTGATTCTCGAGCCGTTAGATTTATATCTAACCATCCTCGTTGAGTGGGCCATTCGGACCGTCCGAACCCCACTTCAATCTCAACCCTTGAATCCTGATCCAACGACGTCGTTGCTTTCATTTGAAACTCAAAGGCGCGATCTCTTTCTTGGCCATTGATTTTGATCGACGGTTAAGATGAGTTGGGCCTTTCGACCATCCAAACGCCCCACTCCATCTCGAGCCGCTTCATTTTTATCGCACGACAATATGAGTTGGGTTGTCCCACCATCCAACATCCCAATCAATCTGAGCCATTCGCTCGCGATCGCATTCACCCATATGAAAAGTGATGTTCTGACCATCCAAACATCCAAATCAATTAGGGCCATTCATTTTTATTGACCATCCTCATTTGTTTGAGCTCACTCGTGTTGTATCTTCGCCGAGGTCGACAAAGGGGACCCGCAAGTCGCTGACCCAACTTCACATTCTCCGTGCCATTTCGCCAGCCCGAGCTCAACGACGACAAGGTGGCGTTATGCAGCGCTTTGGCAAGATGTAAACACCACTTGGCACCATTTTGCTGCCATTATCGCCACTCATTAGTTCCTTATTTTCTCCCAAGTGAATATAAAACCCTCTTGATCGCTTCTCGCCAAAATTGATGCCGCATCGAAGTTCATCCTCATTTCGATGGCGATCCTCTCTTCCTTGCACTTTTGTTCATCTCTCGATGTCTTGTTCATCCCGCAATGGGAACTCTTGGCATTGTTTGTAGATCGGCTTAAGGTTGACTTTTGAGCAACGGGAGCACGCACCGAATGCCAGCATTGGGTTAATCTCATTCTCGGTAATTTCTTGGCAGATCTCTTCGCGTCATAGCGTGTCTTATGATCTAAGGAGCAAAACCCCTCAATTAATTTCATACTTGGTCAAATAGGTTGGTGGAATTTTGAGAATCTCCTGTTTCGGCCAAATTTTGCCCTTTTCGTCTCCAACTCGCAGGTGAGCCATTTCTCAATTCCGCCCATTATGAGCTTCTTATGGACCTTTTTAACCTATCACAATCACTCACTTGTTGATTCTTATGGACCTTTTTAGCCTATCTCAATCACTCCCTTGTTGATTCCTTGCTCAGATCATCTTGTCTCCATGGTTCTCTATATTGTCGTTTCAGTCTTTCTCATTGCCGGTGAGCTCTAGAGCTTCTCCGACCATCATCTAATCTTAGGTAGCTTCCCCAGGCATCCTAGTAGCTTAAGCAAAAGTCTTTTTGCTTAATGTGCGTTCCAATCGACAAAGATCGCAATCCCAGCTGTTCTATTGTTGTTGGACAGGCTGACAAACACTGTAGCAAGGCATTAGCTGCTAATCCTTGTCGATTATTGCTAGTAGGTGTTAATCTGGGTTGTTACCTTTACTAAGATTAGTTTGTAGCTTAAGAATTTTGTTAGTTTGCACATCAATACTTTGATCATGCATCTTTTCAGCATTTTGTTCTCTGGTATTTTTCTGGATGTTCATTTGCTTTCATCTTTTAGGTTTGGACTTAACCGACGTGAGTGAAAATCTTGCTGAGTAGCCAGAAAGTGAACAAGTGGTTTATTACCAAGGCAAGCATCCTCTTGCACCATGTTGATCCCAGTTTTGATAATTAAGTGTTTTGAAATGCAAAGGATAATCTCTGCATGCTATTTTTGAAGTATCAGTACCTTGTGAACTAGTTAGTTATATCCCAATCTTTGTGGATTATCCTGAATCAAATTCACACACTTATGCTTAAGATAGAAATCTGTGTTTGTAGAGTGCTCGTCGATTTTTGCTTAGCCTTGCAAGTCTCAGAGAACGTTAGATGTTTGACAAGCTTATCTTGTCGCACTGGAGACACCTTTTTGATTTCTATCTTTGATTTCCTTGTCGCTTTGGTTAAAACTAAAAGTTAAGTTAATTCTTGTTTGAGAACAATTTGATTTAGATCTCGACAAGTGGATGCTAGTGATGGTGCCTTCGCACGAGATATGGGAAATATGGTAGTCTTGTCCTGATCGTAAGGACCGAATCGGACTCTACCAATTTGAGTACCTTACGCATTTCCACATACGTGTATGGGCACCGCTTGGTTAAGTAAGGGCTGATGTTATTGAGTTGAGGAACTGGTGGAGTGAGGACATTTGCAAAGTTTATGTGTTCGAGGGCTCCGATTTCAATTCTATATGTGTAGGGGAGCACAATTTAATTTCAGTTCATTGAATCGGCTTTCCCGACACAACATGTGTGCCCCGGTTAGCAGGTTCTATTAATAGCTTGAACTAAGCGGGATCAGTCGCACATGGGTGATTCAACTCAATAATGTCAACTTGCTGAAAAATACCGAATCTTAGTTTACATGGCCGGCATACCAAAGGAAGTGTGTCATTGTTCGGAGGCATCCGAAGGCTTACGGGCTGACTAAGTCATGTGGGTAAAGATGTACACCCCTGCAAGGTTAAAACTATTCGAATAGCCGTGTCCACGGTTACGGACAACACTCGTTTTGATGGACAACTCAGTATAGACTTTGAAATATTTTTGTATCATGGGTTTATTGGTTCAGCATGAAGGGTATTCATGCGTGATTATTGGTCAAAGTGGACAGCCACTTTGATTTTGTTCTTGTTTGTGATTAAATTATCTTTTACTTACTGCTTTTAAGTCCAAACTTGTTTATAAAACCGCTTAGTAAAACTTGGTAAATGTAGGTGTAAACTGCTGTTTTATGCAAAAATTTATGCTATTATAACCTTCCCGTTGTCCGCCTTTTAAGCATGTATAAATTCTATTCCTTTGGAGAGGTGATGCTAAACGCCTTCTTTTTAGTAGTTTTGTAAGTCTTGTGAGTACCTTTTGTACTCAAGTTCTTTAACCACTTGTTGCAGTGAGGACTACATTAGATGAACTACCCGTTAGCGCCGATCCGGGAGACGCTAACGAGTGATGCTATTTCTATCCTCTACTTAGTTGCCTTTGGGGCATTGGGCACACTTGGTGGTCTTTTGCTGTTTATATTTTTGATTCCACTGCTAAACTTCTGTTATTTTGCTGCTAGTCGGTTGTTTATGTTGAACTGAACCCAGCTTGTAAAGTTTTGTGATGTATGTATACTGTATGCCTTGTATGGCATGGTATAATGTTGTTTAGGATATATGTACAATAGTATTTGATCTTGGGAACTATTGTATGACATATATCCGGGAACCTAGCATTGGGTTCATTCCTTGTTAATAATTATACTTTCGGGTATAATTCTTTAACTTGGAATGTATCCAATACTAGGGTTCTCACAGCGTTGGTATCAGAGCCATACTGACTGCAGGTTAGAAATAGCATGGTCATTAGCATTAGTAAGTCTTCTGTGAGATTATTTTGATAACAAAATATTTTCTACAGGCTTAAGTATGATATCTTTTATTTCTTACTCATCTTAGTATCCTTTCTTACCCCAACTTTCAGTTGGATTTACAAACTATTTTGCTCACCTACCTTGTCTTTTGTCTATAGATGAGTGGGTGGTATTTGGTTAAAGAGACTCGTACAAAGACGTGATGTATACCCGCTTTGTCATGGACATGATGTGGTGGTCTAACTTCACCTACCAACCGAGTACGCCATCTATCGCCGAGACCGAGGACCCGGATGGAAGAGTACCGGCTGTCATCAACGCTATTGCAGATGATGACGGGTAGCCTTCCCATCAGATCCATGTACCTACCACTTCTAAAGCCATGGCTGTCCAGAAGCTACTAGTGGGATGATGAGCCTTCTTCGTCATGATTTGATGGAGCTGTCTCAACCACCTCACTATCATTTTCCTAAGCGAGGACCGAGAGCAGAAGTGAACACGTTCGGTAGGATTCAATTTGGGGAAGATCCACAAGTGCGCCAGTTGAAGAGGTTGGTTCACATTATGGATCAAGTCCATAGCTGCCTGGTGTATGAGCTGTGGGAGACCCGCCACCGTCTGATAGAAGCTCAGGAGTACCTCAGGATCGGTGTTAGCATGAATCGCGCCTCGTAACGCGCTTTATGGTAACAACGAGACCTCCCTACCGCTTCGCACCACCAAATCGTCGACTTTTGGAAGTGGCGGGGCTTGTACCTACCTATGGATAGCATCGCCAAGCCCAATGTCAAGCAGCTTCTCTCGACTCACCGCAAGACTCGGAGGTCAAAATCTTTTGCTAGGTTCTTCGAGGCGCCTCATCATCCGCTGAATCCCATAGACACCGGATCACCAAGCCCATCTTTTGATGAGTTTCAGTGAACCTCAACGGGATGACTTTGCTTAGACCTTGGTTGTTGAGGGCTTATGCATAGAGTTGTAGACCACTTGTAGCTGTCCTTAAATAAATGTAATAGGATAGCTTTTGTATTATTATGTTGCTATGTTGTAAGACTTTGTTTCGGACCATAGTCATGTTGTCTGCCGACATATATGGTTGCACTGTGCCGAAACTTGCTGTTGCTATTTAATGGATCTTGTGTTCCTTGGTGTTAATTCTGGTGCACTTCATATCATCATGCATGTTAAGTTTAGTACTTCCCTTTTTCTGTCCTGAACTTTTTGTTTGTGCTTGTTCGAGTGTGTTCTTGTTGTGTTGCTGACAGTTGTATGGCAACAGAATGACAGGACCTACTACTCGCTCGTGAGCACAACAAGAAGCGGATCCTCAAATTTCAATCTGCTTTTGCTTCACATCGATCTTTACCCTCAGGGAGACCAGGAAGAACCGTCTAATCGCCAGGGTCAGCATGAGGAACAGCTTCCTCCGCCGCCCACCATGGCTGATGTGTTCATGCAGATAGAGCACAACAGAATGGATCAAACGCGATCTCGAGCAAATTGCGCCAGAATACTACTTCACCCAAAGACCACTAGAGATGCAAGAGGTCACCGCTCCAGGAGGTCTTGTTGATTTTCAACGGACCAACCCACAAGATTCTCCACCGAGGACCTTATGGAAGCCGAGGATTGCCTTAGGAATATTGAGAAGAAGATGTTGATCGCTCAATGTTCCGAGAGGAGAAGGTGTTGTTTGCTAGTTATCAATTGATGGAGCAATAGTGCTTGGTGGGACACTTTCATGCCATCCAAATTACCGACACATCCCAACTTGGGACGAGTTCAAGGAAGCGCTTTCGTGAAGCTCACATTCCCGAGAGAGTTTTCGCTCTTAAGCAAGGGCAGAAAACTGTGACGAAATATCTTCATGAATTCAATTTCCTTACCCGGTATGCACCTGATGACGTTTCGATTGACCTTCATTGCCAAAACCAATTCATGAATGGCTTGACTGAGGAGACTTCAGAAATTTTTAGCATCTAGTCAATAAAGCCATCATCTCCGAAAGCAAGAGCAAGGCCTTGGATGAGGCACGAAAGCGAAAGAGGGCTGCACAGAATGCAGCTAGTGGTAGTTCGCCGAGGCCGTGCATATGGCAGCCTCTACCTCCTCGAGCCCTAGCTCTAGTTTCACCGAGGCCTCAGGTGTTCGCACCTCGTCCTCCTACACCTTCCGGCAGCCGAGAGCTGCTGACTCACCTCCAAATGCCAACAACGCTAAACCCGATGTTATCTATTTTCATTGTGGTCGCCCCGACATTATGCCAATAATTGTTTGGCGAGGCAACGTGGTTCCGCCTCCTATTCGCCCTCCTCCAAATTTTGTATGACCAGCACCACCTTTGAGGCCACCTATCAAGGTTGATCTGCTCGTGCCCGAGGCCATGTGAACCAGATTTTTGCGTAAGAGGCTACCGATGCTCCCGATGTCGTTTCTCAGATGCTCCTTGTTAATTTCAAATTCAGCCTACTATTTTATTTGATTCTCGAGCATCCCATTCTTTTGTTAAGAGTCACTTTGTTGCTCAACATCGCCATACATGCTTACACTCCAGCCACCCTTTATTATTAAATCACCGTTCGCTTTTTAGAACCGATCGATCTGCTAGGTGTCAACATAAAGATCCTTTGGGTCAAATTTTGGCAAATCTGATTGTGATAGATTCTAAAGGGTTGATGTCATCTTGGGAATGGATCGGTTGTCCAAGAATCGTGGACAAATTAATTGTGCCCAAAGGATCCATTTCGTGACTAATGAAAATGGTATCCAAGTTGTTTTTCATTCCAAGACAATGATTCTCATCTTTGTGCTCGCAAGTCGATGCCACCTCTACCTTGAAGTCTGTACCAGTAGTTTGTGAGTATCCGGATGTCTTTCCTGAAGATCTTCCAGGCATGCCCCCGGATCGTGAAGTGGAGTTCGTGATCGAGCTAGTACCCAGTACTGCTCTAGTATCCAGAAGACCTTATCGGATGCCTACCAATGAGCTAGTAGAATTGAAGAAACAGCTTGGGGAATTGCTTGAAAAAGGATTTATTTGATCGAGCTCCTCACCTTGGGGATGCCCGGCCATCTTTGTCAAGAAGAAAGACAAGACTTTACGGATGTGTGTGGACTACCGTCCGTTAAATGAAGTCACTATCAAAAACAAGTATCCTCTTCCTTGCATCAATGATCTTTTTGACCAATTGACTGGAGCCCGAGTCTTTTCCAAGATTGATCTACGGTCAGGTTATCATTAGATCAAAGGCAGGGCTGAGGACATTCCTAAGACAGCATTCTCTACTCGCTACGGTTTGTACGAGTATACTGTCATGTCCTTTGGTTTGACAAATGGTCCAGTATACTTCATGAATCTCATGAATTTGGTATTCATGGATTACTTGGACAAATTTGTTGTCATGTTCATCGATTTACATTCTCATTTACCCTAAGTCGATGAAGAGCATGAACAACATTTGAAGCTTGTGTTGAAACACTTCAGAAGCATCGCTTGTATGCTAAATTTAGTAAGTGTGAGTTCTAGCTCAAAAAATTCAATTTTTTGGGGGCATATGTTATCCAAAGGTGGTATCATTGTTGATCCAAGCAAGGTACAAGATGTACTAGACTGGGTTAGCCCAAAAGTGTTTCTAACATCCTAATTTTTCTTGGACTTATGGGTTATTACCGAGGTTCATTGAAAATTTCTCCAAAATTGCAAGACCCTTGACTCATTTTTGAAGAAGGAGAAAAGTTCAATGGTCAACCGAGTGTGAAGAAAGTTTTCACTTTTTGAGAGAACTCTTGACCAAAGCTCTAGTTCTCACTCTGCCAGATATTCACAAGAGCTTTGATATCTATTGCGATGCATCTCACCATGGACTTGGTTGTGTTCTGATGCAAGAGAGCCGAGTTGTGGCATATGCATCCAGGCAGTTGAGGCCTCATGAAGTAAATTATCCTACTCATGATTTGGAATTGGCAGCCGTAGTCCATGCTCTAAAGATTTGGCGACATTACGTTATCGGTAATCGTTGCAAGATCTATACTGATCATAAGAGCCTAAAGTACATATTCACTCAAGCTAATCTGAATATGCGACACAGGAGATGGCTTGAACTGATCAAGGACTATGATATGGGTGTTCATTATCACTCAGACAAAGCTAATGTAGTGGCCGACACATTGAGCAGAAAGTTGTAGTGCAACTGCTTGTCGGTAACACCTCTTGCTAAAGGCTTGTATGCGGAATTTCAGCGCCTAAGTCTTGAGATGGTTAAAGAAGGATTTCTCGCTGCCTTAGAAGTAAAATCCAAACTTGAGGATCAGATCCTTGAGGCTCAGAAAACCGATGCAGAGGTAGCCAAAATCAGGGAAAATTTGAAGGCGGGTAAAGCCAAGGAATTTTCTGAAGACGCCCGAGGTATCCTGCAGTACGACAACCGTTTAGTGGTACCCTTAGATCCCCAATTGAGAGAGCTAATTCTTAAAGAGGCTCACAACTCCAAGTTTTCTATACATCCTGGGAGTATCAAGATGTACCAGGATTTGAAGAAGACATTCTGGTCGAGCAAAATAAAAAAGGAAAATTGCACAGTATGTTGCTGAATGTGACATTTACCAAAGGGTCAAAGCTGAACACTTGAAGCCAGTTGGTACCCTTCAACCTCTGCCTATTCCCTAGTGGAAATGGGAGGAAATCGGTATGGATTTTGTTACAGGCCTTCCAAGGACTCAGAGTGGGTCAGATGCCATTTGGATGATCATTGATCGTCTGACGAAGGTCGCTCATTTTATTCCTGTCAAAACCACCTTCAATGGTCGTCAGCTAGTGGATCTCTATATCTCCAGAATTGTTTGTCTCACGGTGTCAAGGTCATTGTCTCTCGATCGTGGCCCTTAGTTCACTTCCTACTCGGAGTTGTCTTCATCAAGCAATGGGGATCGAACTCTTTCAAAGATTGCCTATCATCCTCAAACTAGTGGTCAAACCGAAGGGTGAATCAAGTAATGGAAGACCTTCGTAGTCTATGTGCTATCATATAGCAAGAATTGGGAGAAGTGCTTGTCAGATGTGGAGTTTTCCTACAACAATAGCTACCAAGCAAGCATTAAAATGTCACCTTTTGAAGCATTGTATGGAATAGCTTGTAGGACTCCGTTGAACTGGTCCGAGTCTGGAGAAAGACCATTCTATGGTCCAGACTTGGTGGTGGAAACCGAAAAGCAAGTTCGTCTGATTCGAGACCGTTTGCGCACTGCACAGTCTTGATAGAAGAGCTATGATGACCATCATTGTCATGAGTTGCTTTGAGGTAGATGACCATGTCTATCTTAAAGTGTCACCGATGAAGGGCACTCGCCGATTTCAGTGAAAGGAAAGCTAGCACCTCGTTATATCGGACCTTTCAATCCTTGCAAAACGAGGAGTCAGGGCCTATCAATTGAGTTACCAGACTCTCTTTCAAAGATTGCATGATACTTTTCATGTCTCTCAATTGAAGAAATGCCTTCGTGTTCCTACCGGCCCTCGCTATGAGAGTCTTGACCTCCAACCAAATCTTTCCTACCAAGAACAACCGTGTGTATCCTCAATGAAATGGAATGCGTGACAAGGAACCGTGACCGCCAAGTTCATGAAAATCCAAAGGAGCAATCACACGAAAGAGGAGGCCACTTGGGAACATGAAGATCTAATGAGGATTGGGCACCCCACCTCTTCCATGATTGAAGTGCCTTGAAATCAAGAAAGGCAAGGTTAAACAAAGCAATGTAAAAGAACATGTAATAACAACACCATGTTGTTCTTTATGATCTTTATTTTCTAGCTTTGAAGGAAATCAAAACAACAGATGTTATAATATTTCTTTTCTATCTTTGAAAGAAATCAAAACAACAGATGTTGTTATCTATCTTTCTATCTTTGAAGGAAATAAAGACAACAGAAGTTGTGTTTCTAGAAAAGATCTGTTCAGCTTCATTCTTTTTCAACTTCTAAACTATATGGAATCTCGGGACGAGATTCTCTTAAAGGGGGGGGGGAGGTTTGTAACAACCTTAGTTTTGATGAACAGTAATTAAATGCTTTTCATAGCATTTTCTGGTCATTATGAAACTTGAGCATCTTGTTACAATTTAAAAACTTCTATTTTGACCCAAACTTGAGACTTGTTTGAAGCTTCAAAAGAAAATGCAAGTCAAATGCTTGTATTGAGACCGGGGAAGTATTTTTTATCAAACACTAAATAAATTATCTTGAATAAAAATCTTTTGTCAAAATTTTAGAGATTATTTTGACATTATAAAAATCCTTGTTCTCTACTTAAACCTCTTCGTCAAAGTATTTTATTAAGTATTTCAAAAACATGAACAATGGTTTTCAAAATTTATCTGGGACATATATCATCTCGAAGCTTCTAAAAAATTTCAGATTTTTATAAATTTATTTGGTATTTTTAAACCCCTACAAACCTTTGAAGTTTAATTCTGGGTCTAGTCAACTTTAAACCCAACCCTAGTCTCTTGGCACCGCTATGACTCAAACCTGTTGGGTTAAACCCAACCTTGTGCCAATTGGACCATCCCTGTCGCGTTCAAAGGACTCAGCCAACCCCTTTGTACGCGAGCCGTCCGATTTTGAATGAGCGAACCAGATGTGTTGGGACGTTCGGACCTTCCGAACCATCCACACAATCTCCACCGTTGATTTCCAAATGGACCATCCAGATTTATTGGGCCGCTCGACCGTCCAACGACCCATGTGATCTACACCGCCCATGTTCAATCCAACCGCACCATCTCAATTTGGTTTAAACCAAAGCGCCCATTGATTCAAAATCAACACCAGATCAATTGGGCCGCTGCATCGCCTAAACGCCGCTTTGATTCTAAGCCATTAGATTTATATCTGACCATCCCGGTTGAGTGGGTTGCTCGACCGTCCAACCCGACTTCAATCTCAACCCTTGAATCTCGACGAACGGCGCCATTGCTGCTTGAAACTCAAAGGCACACTTTCTTTCTTGGCCATTGATTTTGATCGCACGATTAAGATGAGTTTGGTCGTTTGACCATCCCAACATCCCACTCCATCCGAGCTGCTCATTTTTATCACATGACCAATATGAGTTGGGTCGTTTCGACCATCCAACGCCCCAATCAATCTGAGGCATTCATTTGCGATCGTACCGCCCACATGAAAAGTGATGTTCGGACCATCCAAACATCCAAATCAATTAGGGCCATTCATTTTTGATCGGACCATCCTCATTTGTTTGAGCTCACTGTGTTGTATCTTCGATGAGACTGACAGTGGGACCCGCAAGTCAGTGACCCAACTTCACCTTCTCCACGCCATTTCGCTAGTTCCGAGCTCAATGACGGTGAGGTGGCGTTGCACTATGTGTTTTGCAGCATGCAAACGCCACTTGGCACCATTTCGCTGCCATTATCGCCACTCATTAGTTCCCTGTCTTCTTCGGCGAAGTGAATATAAAAACCTCTTGATCGCTTCTCGCCAAAATTGATGTCGCACCGAAGTTCATCCTCATTTCGACAACAGATCCTCACTTCCTTGCACTTTTGTTCATCTCTTCGATGCCTTGTTCATCCTATTAATGGGAACTCTGGCATTGTTTGTAGATTAGAAGCTTAAAGGTTGTCTTTTGAGCAATGGGAGCATACACCGAATGCCAGCATTGGGTTAATGTCATTCTCGGTAATTTCTTGGCAGATCTCTTCGCGTCATAGCGTGTCTTATGATCTAAGGAGCAAAACCCCTTAGTTAATTTCATACTTGGTCAAATAGGTTGGTGGAATTATGAGAATCTCTTGTTTTGGCCAAATTTTGCCCTTTTCATCTCCAACTCCGGCAGGGTGAGCCATTTCTCAATTCCATCCATTATGAGCTTCTTATGGACCTATTTAACCTATCTCAATCACTCACTTGTTGATTCCTTGCTCAGATCATCTTGTCGCCGTGGTTCTCTATATTGTCGCTTCGGTCTTTCTCATCTCTCGCGAAGCTCTAGAGCTTCTCCCGACCATCATCTATGCTCGTAGCTTCCTAGGTACCCTAGTAGCTTAAGGAAAAGTCTTTTGCTTAATGTATGCTCAAATCGACAAAGATCGCAATCCCAATCTGTTTCGTTGTTGTCGGACAACCCGACAAACACCGAGTGGTGGTATTAGCCGCTAATCCTTGTTGGTTATTGGTAGTAGGTGTTAACTGGTTGTTACCTTTACTAAGATTAGTTTGTAGCTTAAGCATTTTGTTAGTTTGTACATCAATACTTTGATCATGCATCTTTTCAAAGCATTTTGTTCTCAGGTATTTTTCTGGATGTTCATTTGCTTTCATCTTTTAGGTTCTGACTTAACCGACGTGAGTAAAAATCTTGCTAAGCAGCCAGAAAGTGAACAAGTGGTTTATTACCAAGGCAAGCATCCTCTTGCACCATGTTGATCCTAGTTTTGATAATTAAGTGTTTTGAAATGCAAGGATAATCAAGCATGCTATTTTTGAAGTATCAGTACCTTGTGAACTAGTTAGTTATATCCCAATCTTTGTGGCTTATCCTGAATCAAATTCATACACTTATGCTTAGGATAGAAATCTGTGTTAGTAGAGTGTTCTCAGAGATTTTTGCTTAGCCTTGCAAGTTTGTAGAACGTTAGATGTTTGACAAGCTTATCTTGTCGAATTCGGGAGACACCTTTTTTATTTCTATCTTTGATTTCTTTCTTAGTTTGGTTAAAACTAAAAGTTAAGTTAATTCTTGTTTGAGAACAATTTGATTTAGATCTAGACAAGTGGATGCTAGTGATGGTGCCTTCGCGCACCTAGATTTGGGAAATGTGGTAGTCTTGTCCTGATCGTTAAGGACTGAATTATGACCTATCAATTTGAGTACCTTACGTACTTCCACATGCAGTGTATGGTCGCTGTTTGGTTAAGTAAGGGGCTGATGTTATTGAGTTGAGGAACTGGCGGAGTGAGGTCTATTGCAAAGTTTATGTGTTCGTAGGGCTCCGATTTCAATTCTATATGTGTAGGGGAGCACAATTTTAATTTCAGTTCATTGAATCGCTTTCCGACACAACATGTGTGCCCTGTTAGCGTGTTCTATTAGTAGCTTGAACTAAGCGGGATCACCGCACATGGGTGATTCAACTAAATAATATCAACTTGCTGAAAAATACCGAATCTTAGTTTATCCCGCAAGATACCAAAGGAAGTGTGTCATCGTCGGAGGCATCCGAAGGCTTACGGCCGACTAAGTCGTGTGGGTAAAGATGTACACCCTCGCAAGGTTAAAACTATTCAATAGCCGTGTCCACTTGCTACGACAATACTGCTTTTGATGGACAACTCAAGATAGACTTTGAAATATTTTTGTATCATGGGTTTATTGGTTCGCATGAAGGGTATTCATGTGTGATTATTGGTCAAAGTGGACAGCCACTTTGATTTTGTTCTTGTTTGTGATTAAATTCTCTTTACTTACTGTTTTAAGTCCAAACATGTTTATAAAACTACTTTAGTAAAACTTGGTAAGTGTAGGTGTAAAACTATTGCTTTATGCAAAAATTTATGCCATTACAACCTTCCTGTTGTTAGCCTTAAGCATGTATAAATTCTATTCCTTTGGATAGGTGCTGCTAAACACTTTCTTTTAGTAGTTTTGTGTAAGTCTTGCTAGTACCTTTTGTACTCGTGTTTTTAACCACTTGTTGTAGGTGAGGATGGTTACTTGTATTTAACCACCCGTTAGCGCTGATCGTATGCGACGCTAATCTAGTGATGCTATTTCTATCCTCCACTCAGTTGCCTTTGGGGCATTGGGCACACTTGGTGGTCTTTTGCTGTTTATTTTTTTGATTCCGCTGCTAAACTTCTGTTATTTTGCTGCTGGTGAGTTGTTTATGTTGAACTGAACCCAGCTTGTAAAGTTTTGTCATGTGTGTATACTGTACGCCTTGTATGACATGGTACAATATTGTTTAGGATATATATACAATAGTAGTTGATCTATATCCGGAAACCTGGTATTGGGTTCATTCCTTGTTAATAATTATACTTTCGGGTATAATTCTTTAACTTGGAATATATCCAATACTTGGGGTCCTCACAGTGATGGTCGGGTCTGCAATAAATGAGATTATCATAGACGGTTTTTAATACAAACAGTCTGTGAAGAGGACGGGAAGTTACAGACAGTTTATGTTGAAAACCATCTGTGAAGTATCACAGACAGTTCTGGCGGTTTTCAACATGAACCGTCTGTGATATTACCTCTTCACAAACGGTTTTTAGCGCAGAAAGTAACACAGACGGTCACTAAACCAAAACTATCTGTGATTGTGTTTAATACAGACGGTTTTAGTCAACAGTCTGTGATCAAGCGTCCAGTATTAGCCTTTTTGTAGTAGTGCATGCATATCTAAGCATGTAACAAAATAACAATTGGTTTGCAACAAAACCATAGCAACAAAAGGACAAAGCAAATCCACAAGCCTATTACAACAACAACAAAAAATGACTCGAGTGCAACAAATAAGTAACCCACCGGAACAAATAGATCCCGCTATAAAGTTTTAGAAAAGATACATTGTAACAAATAAAAACGCTCCATGCAACAAATCAAAACACGGATTGCAACAAATATCTCTACGGCAAAATGTAAGAAGAGATGTTGCAACAAAATAAAACACTTGATGCAACATTTAGGAAAAAGCGCAAAAGAAAATCTACTGGAGGAGGAGGCATGCGAAGTTGCGGCAACGGGCGGCTGACCCGTGCCTCGCCTCCGCCTACGCTATCTCGTCAAGGGCCATCCACTCACCATCGCCTCCCAACCTCCTCCGCCTCACCTCACCAGACACGACGAGCTCAAGTCGCTCCTCGCAAGGGGAGACCTCAGCACGAGCTCCGGTTGTGGTGGATGACCTCGTCGAGCATGAGTGTCGGCGGGCTTTGAGCGGCGGTAACTGGTAGAGCTTGGGATGCCCGAGCAGAAGCAGGAGCGGAGCGCTCGTCGGGGGGGGGGGGGGTGCAGAACGCAACAGAGAGGTAGAAGAATAACGGATGGTTGGGACGAGACAGAGACACTCTAGTGCAGCAATGAATGGATAAGGTTGAGGGTTGTGCTAGTTAGTTTTGCAGTTGGGGAGTAAGTGTAGACTGTAGTGGGCTTTGAAACGGCTCATGGGGCCGAACGCATGGACGCTAAAGATATCCAACAATTTATTAACCGATTATGCTATCAACTGGTTGGCGCTGGTGTATTTTGCAACAAAGGGGGTACCAAATATGTTTACGTATGTGTTGAATTGAACAATCCAACATCATTAAAACAACTGCAGCTAGCAAAATTTGACATAATTAAATTACATAACATGATTAACTAACATGGCATTTGCATTTAAAATTAAACATGGATTTAGACTATAAATATTGGGTCTAGCCCAAACACGAACTACAGTAGGACCAAACATTGATCAGCATCTCTAAGAAAAAGGTGAAAAGAAACATGTCCAACAAAATGAACACCTCCACAGTCCATCGTACCACAACAGCTTGATTGCATCACATTCACATCCATCCACCTTAAGAATCGTCACTTTACGTACCAATGCAGCTTCCGGGCCAGCCTGATCTCTGTCTTTATTCCTCCCGACCTGACAAAGCAAAGATGACCAACTCACTCCATTGATCCTTTCTCCAACTATATAAACGCTACCATGCATATAGTATAAATTAGAACAGCCTCAAACTAGACCGGAATTAACATGCGTTAAAACTATTTTCCTTCAGTTCAGGTAGTTCTTAATTACGATCCAGAGGCAAGAGAAATCAGTGGTGCAACTACTGGTGCAATGTCGACGGTTATGGCCTCTTACACTCCTGTGTGCCGTTCGCCGGTGCTGCCGGCTCCATCCGGCATGCGGTCGGCTAGCCATTCTTGGAGGCCGTTGGCGGCCTTCCCTGCTTCTGTCGCCAACAAGTGCCGGCGGCCATTGTCTGTGACATGTGCCCACTCGGAGAAGCAGCGGCCTGCGTTCAGCATTCCCCACCGGTGACTACTCAGCGCAAATCTTTCAATTTCGGTCTTAGCTTGCTCTTTTCCTTTATATTCCTGCGACACACTTCCGTGGTAAGCCTTCCGATCAGTGTGAAAATCCATCATATTTTTAGGATCAGTATGATATTATCATATATATGACTTGATCATCCAGCATCATGTAATTGACGGAGGAGTTGTACAAATCTGATTTGCATGTGTGCAGCTCTGCTGTACCCTGTCCCGCCAACAGATGGCAAGGAGCGGTGGGACATCAAGGATGAGGGCGACTACGTCAAGCTGTGGTTCCAGGTGCCTGGGCTCAAAGAGGACGACCTCGAAATCACCGTCAGTGAGGACATGCTTGAGATCAAGAGGAAGGGTGCCAAGATCGGCGATGGCGACGAGGAGACGCCGGCGGCCGTGCACGGCGTGGGCTCCTTCCTTGTTCGGCTGCTCATGACCAGGGAGTACGACCGAGACAACGTGAAGGCCGAGCTCAAGGCCGGGATGCTGGAGGTGACCGTTGGCAAGTCCAAGCAGCGCAAAGTAAACAGTGTTTGCCTGGGTCGAAAAGCCCGGACAAAGACGACAAGAGCACTGGCCCTGGTGCAGCAGCTACCACAGCAGGATCAGACACTACCAAAGGCCCTGACAAAGACGCCAAGGGCCTTGACCCTGGCCCTGGGGCAGGCGCTACCATGGAGGATCAGGGACTACCGAAGGCCCGGACAAAACGCCAAGAGCTCTGACCCCAGCCCTGGGGCAGGCGCTACCATAGGAGGATCAGGCACTACCAAAGGCCCGGACAAAAACGCCAAGAGCCCTGACCCTAGCCCTGGCGCAGGCACTACCAAAGGCCTGGACAAAGATGCCAAGAGCCAAGACCCTGGCCTTGGCACAGGCGCTACCATAGGAGGATCAGGCACTACCAAAGGCCCAGACAAAGATGCCAAGAGCCCTGGCACTAGCCCTGGCGCTAGCCCTGGCGCAGGCGCTACCACAGGAGGATCAGGCACTACCGAAGGCCCGAACAAAGACGCCAAGAGCCCTGACCGTGGCCCTGGTGCAGGTGCAACCACAGGAGGATCAGGCACTACCAAAGGCCCGGACAAAGACGCCAAGAGCCCTTTCCCTGGCCCTGGCGCAGGCACTACCACAGGAGGATCAGGCACTACCAAAGGCCCGGACAAAGACGCCAAGAGCCCTGACCCTGGTGCAGGCGCTACCACAGGTGGATCAGGCACTACCAAAGGCCCGGACAAAGACGCCAAGAGCCCTGACCCTGGTGCAGGCGCTACCACAGGTGGATCAGGCACTACCAAAGGCCCGGACAAAGACGCCAAGAGCCCTGACCCTGTCCGTGGCCCAGGCGCTGCCGCAGGTGGCGCTGTGCAAGAGACAAGCACGGAAGGAGCCCTAGATCCGGCCCAGACGAAGCCAAGCTGGAGGATGGCTCGCTGAGGGCATTTTCCTGATGGTTTAATTCCTTTCTAAGGCCAGGAATAAAACAGTACATGTAGCCTAGATTACAGTTATGTTGCTGTGTCTGCTGCATGTCCTCATGTCCACTTTGTATTTCACAATACACAAATAAAGGGTCCGTATATACAAGATTTAACTGTTTTTTCAGTCCAAAACAGTAAAATTTTAATTTATTTACAACTTCATTATACATAAATTATTTATGTAATTTTTGTTCATGGCAACTGTAATTATTCTCGAAAGTCTTAATAACTCATATTTTCATCACATAATTCAAAATCTAACATATACTTTGAGAGATTGAGCAACATATACTTTGAGAGATTGAGCAAAAACATAGGCAAAAACAAAGAAAAAAAATGAAATTTTATATCAACAAAATACGGCAATGTGGTGAACCCATTATTTTTCGAAGAAAAAATCATAATAAATTCGGTCCCAATTCATCGGGTGAGAAGAAGTGTAAATCTCAAAGCATATCGGATGAATGAAAATTCAACTATTATGACAAAAGAAAATAAATAATGTTATTTAGCAAAACCGAAAATAAAGGTGTGTTTGGTTTGTGCACACTACCAGATTCCGCATGTTCCCCATAAAAAACACAAGGGAAAAACCAAACAACACACGGACAGCCTTCACCGAGGCCGGGCACTCGGAATTAGGTAGCCCGGGCTATTTCTAAGGGAAACTTAGTGTTTTCTGTGTGTGAACCGAACACACGGGAAAGCTTGGTTTCGCTTGTGCCTTACAGAACATTCGGGGAATGGTGACACGGAAAAGTTGACCGTGACGGTGTTGCTGGACGTCAGCGGAAATTTTTCGCCACTGGAGGATTATGTCAATGTGGATGCCTCACACCCGCCACATGGATGCCTTGTAGCTTAACAGGGCAAGGTCTCCTGAGTGCCTGCTGCGGTAAACACACGGGGAAACATCTCAGATCAAAGTGGAAAGCATGCATTTCCACAATGGATAATTTGAACAATTCCAAGCAAACTGCGTTGTTATGACCTGGGGTTCCTCCCGCCGCCACCACCCCCACCGCCACCATCCACCTCTCTTGGTCGCCTCTCCATCGCCGCTGCCGCCTCCAGCCTTCACGCCCGCTTGCTCATGAGCAGGATTTTTTTTCGCCGCGCCAAAAATCGGTCCGATCGGTTTTGCTGACGCCCGGAGTAGCTTGAATCGGCCCAAAAATCGCCCGCTTGAAGAGGCCCACCAAATGAGCTACCAATCAAAAGCCCAAGTCACGGCTGCCTCTACCTCCTGCGGTCCTCGCCCAGTTCGGGTCGATCCCCACTTCCTAACTGCTCGGGTTCTTCCTCCCACTCGCTAAGCTCCCGCCCCGCCACCTCTCCCTCCACCACCACCAAGCGCCTCGGTCGAAGCGCCTCTCCACTCCACCTCCTATCGCCCGCACTCAGCCTTGGACGAGACGAGGACGACAAGGGCGACGCCACAAGCGTAGCGATTGGCAGAATGGCACCGGCGACGCTAAGAGCCCTCTTGGGCGGGACAGAGCAACAGACCGAGAACACTAGGGCCGAGGGCGCCACAAGCATAGCCATCGCTCACACCGAGCGGGCGCCACCTACGCCACGCCTACGGATACAAAGAAAGGCCGCGGCGCCGCAGTGTCCATCTGATCTATGGGCAACATGTTCCACATCCAAATCAAGGTGCTTACCGTGTTCTCGATGCTTGTGCCATATGTGTTTTGGTCGACTATCTTCGATTTTCAGTCTTTATTTGAATTTTAAATTTTGGTTTGAAATTTCCTACGAATCGCCAAATTTTCTCGAAAATCGGTTCTATCGGTGACCCTCAGAAATTTTCAAACCGATTATCAAAACCCCGCCATGAGATTTGAAGAACTATCGATCCCGCCGCTTCAAGATCCACCAACACCACCGGTGTCCAACCCCACCGCCGCCTTCCAGCCACACCTGCGCCACCCCTTCACCGCAGCCATTACCGGCCCCCTCCACCTAGATGTGAAGACCCGCTGACGCCTACACCCGACGGGAGGGGGAGTGCCTCGCCAGCGTCCCACCGCCCACCTCCGCCAACACTGCCTCGCTCTATTTGAAGTTTTGCCACCGCCCGCCATGGATCCCGCCATCACGGAGTGTCATGCCTTCTAGATCAAGGCACTACTAGACTCCGCCACCCAAGACCGAAAACCATCGTGATGGCCTAAAATCGCCAGGATGCTTTCCTAAATACAAAGTGAGGCATTACCATCGAGGTTGCTTGGTTAGGGTTTCGTGAAATGCCCGATGGTACTGCTAGGATAATTTCGACGGGAATTTGTGTCGGGCCTTCAAGGAAACCGGGTATGCGCCTCGCTCGGCTTTTATAATGCCAGGAAAGTCAATATTGCTCGATGGATGCTTCGGATCATCAAGAAAGATCCTAGACATTTTGGGAAAACTGACTATGGTAGTGAGGAGGTATCCGTACAAACTCCATCTCTTTTTTAAAAAGGAAAGAAATTTGTACCCGTGGTCACGATCGTTCCGATCATTATTTGAGTGAATCATATCCGTTGGATCCGACTTTCCCGATAAACCGCCTTTAGAAAGATTGTTCTCGTAAGAGATTATACAGCTAAAATCACGTTATATTCCACCATTTTAAGCATAATGTGATTCTTTGTGCAAATTACAAGTTTTATTTGAAAAGTTCCAATCAAATTTGAAGAAGTGCTCCTTTCACTACAGACGCTCAGATAAGTTTTAACTAGCTATGCGGGCTTTTTAGGGGTTGTAGTCGGAATCACTGGTAAGCATGCATAATGAAAAATGTAATGGAAAATTTATATGAGGATGAATCTCCACTGTCCATCACAACGGCAATAAGCATTGGGCCTTCTTGGGCTAAGTCTATGTGAGTTCTTCATGTGGAGGGACATTTCGCCGAACAAAACAAGGTTAGCTAGGTCAAGGACCACTTTGGTTTTAAGAACTATGGATTCAACAAAGTTAGAAATTTAAACCAAACTAAGACCATTATTTGGTTACAAGTTTGTAACTGGAACAAACTGGTGGAGAGTTAAATTACATAAGAGACTAGATAGTTGGCAGGGTGGTTCCTTGTCAACTGGGGAAAGGCTTGTTCTTGCTAATTCTTGTCTATCCAGTATCCCTATATACCATATGGCCTTGTACATGTTGCCAAAAACTGTGATATACAAAATGGATAAGATTAGAAGATGTTTGTGCTGGGAAGGGGGAGGTACTAAAAATTAATATCATATGGTTAGATGGGAGAACATCTGTAGGCCTAAAAAGAAGGGTCGTCTGGGGGTGAAATATTCGAAAAACTTAATATAAGTCTCATGTGCAAATGGTGGTGGAAATTAGATCATGGCAAAGGGATGTGGTAATATATAGTTGAACAAAAATACCCGAAAGGAGAGTCTCCTATGCATGTTACTCACAAATGCACACTACTCCAAACAAGATTTTCGTGAAGGTGTAAAACCGACAGAACAAGTGCCTAACCGTCAGAATTATTTTCCGACAGTAACCATCGGTATTAGCTATGAGGAGTCCTTCCGACGCTGATGTCTTATAAGCCTAACGGCCATCCCGACAGAAAATTATTCGTGACGGTTATTCCTGGCCGTGAACGACAGGAAATTACCCCGCCATCTGGATTTCCGTTAAACTCGCCCCTAATCCGTCGGCCACCCAATTGGGAAATACCGCCCCTGATCAAATTAAGAACGGTCTTTGGGAACCGATGATTTTACCATTTTAGTGACGGTTGTAACCCAACATGGAAAAGGTCGATCCCGCTTCAGCATAACTACAAATTTGTGCTCGCACTCGACGAGGAAGTACATCACGAAGTATATTCACGACGGTCTTTCAAACCGACATATTTGTTAATTTTCAATGACGGTCTGAACCCGATAGGAAAAAGGTTGAACAATAATCGATGGTTGGCATAGCCAAAGAATTGCAAGAAGCCCCGGATAAATGTAAAACTGTCAGGAAAATTGTAAATGGCTGAACAATAATTTATAAATCAGAAGCAACCTAGCATTTACAGTAGACATAACCAATCTCATACAATGAAAAATAAATCAATTAGGCACATAACACATTCACAATTCAATATAAACCATTCTTCCATCATAACTAAATTTTATCATACAATCAACTAGTAATAGTACCAAATTAATAAGCACCAAGTCGCTACCAAATTACAAAGCATCCATGTGTCGATAAGTTTGCATGCATAAGTAAATAGGTTCACAAGACAAGTTAGGTTGCACAATAGGCCCTCATGTTGAGCCAAGAGACAAGTCTTTCATCTACCAAGTTGCTACCATATTAAAAGGCCAAAAGA